>CM059417.1:5002500-10002500 GCA_030378225.1 Knoxia roxburghii
GATGTCTCAATCGTCAATTTCTTCCAAAACTCGTGCGCCATTTCAACAGTGATCGTGTCATGAGATTCCTTCAACTTCCAAATTTCACATGCACAAGGAATCCCATGTGTAGCCTTGCAGACACACCCACATCGCTCAAACAAGTCATTGCCAGGATGACAATCAGATCACACATGACAATCAGATCACACATGATGTGCGATTTTATTAGTATCCCAAAAATTCGAAGATTTGTGCTAAATTTCTACGCGATTTCAAAAAATATTAACGAAATAATACAATTTTTACCTTGCTGTACAAGCCTTTCCCCCTCCCGGGAGCCCGTGGTGGTTGCGATCCGCCTGCGTCCATTTTGCAATTTTTAAAAAATTTTTTGGATGGTCTGAGAGATTTTTGTTGAGAAAATCTGAAATGAAATTTGATTTTGTAAGGTTTTCAAGACAATTATATAAACATACAAATAGGAAAAAAATCGCACCTACTTTCCAATTTTTTCCCTAAAAATCGGATGTGTTTTCACAAAGACAATCCACCACGTCAAAGACAACTAGAACCACGTCCAAAAACGTCTGCATCCATTCATGTGAATTTAAGCTTTTTTTTTTTTCACAAAGACAATCCACCAAGTCAAAGACAATTAGACCACGTCCAGAAATGTCTACATCCATTCATGTGAATTTAATCTATTTTTTTCACAAAGACAACCCACCACGTCAAAGACAACTAGTACCACGTCCATAAACGTCTACATCCATTCATGAGAATTTAAACTGATTTTTTTTTTTCACAAAGACAGTCCACCACATCTCATGACACTACACCACGTCAAAAATAACTAGCACCACGTCCATAAACGTCTACATCCATTCATGTGAATTTAAGATATATTTTTCACAAAGACAACCCACCACGTCAAAGACAACTAGAACCACGTCTGTAAACGTCTACATCCATTAATGTGAATTTAAACTGATTTTTCCCAAAAGACAGTCCACCACGTCAAAAATAACTAGTACCTCGTCCAGAAACGTCTACATCCATTCATTTGAATTTAAACTATTTTTTTCACAAAGACAACCTACCACGTCAAAGACAACTAGAACCACGTCCATAAAAGTCTACATCCATTAATGTGAATTTAAACTGATTTTTTTCACAAAGACAGTCCACCACGTCCCATAACACTGGAACCACGTTAAAAATAACTAGCACAACGTCTGAAAACGTCTACATCCATTCATGTGAATTTAAGCTATTTTTTTCACAAAGACAACCAACCACGTCAAAGACAACTAGAACCACGTCCATAAACGTCTACATATATTCATGTGAATTTAAACTAATTTTTTTCACAAAGACAGTCCACCATGTCTCATAACACTAGCACCACGTCAAAAATAACTAGCATCACGTCCAGAAACGTCTACATCCATTCATGTGAATTTAAACTATTTTTTTTACAAAAACAACCCACCACGTCAAAGACAACTTGAACCAGGTCCATAAACGTCTACATCCATTCATGTGAATTTAAACTGGTTTTTTTTTTCACAAAGACAGTCCACCACGTCTCATGACACTAGCACCACGTCAAAAATAACTAGCACCGTGTCCAAAAACGTCTACATCCATTCATTTGAATTTAAGCTATTTTTTTTCGCAAAGACAACCCACCACGTCAAAGACAACTAGAACCACGTCCGTAAACGTCTACATCCATTAATGTGAATTTAAAATGATTTTTTTCCCAAAGACAGTCTACCACGTCTCATAACACTAGAACCAGGTCAAAAATAACTAGCACCACGTCTGAAAAACATCTACATCCATTCATGTGAATTTAAGCTATTTTTTTCACAAAAACAACCCACCACTTCAAAGACAACTAGAACCACATCCGTAAACGTCTACATCTATTCATATGAATTTAAACTGATTTTTTTTCTTCAGAAAGACAGTCCACCACGTCTCATAACACTAGCACCACGTCAAAAATAACTAGCACCAAGTCCAGAAACGTCTACATCCATTCATGTGAATTTAAGCTATTTTTTTCACAAAGACAGCCCACCACGTCTCAGAACACTAGAACAACGTCCATAAACGTCTACATCCTTTCATGTGAATTTAAACTATTTTTTTTTCACAAAGACAGTCCACCACGTCTTATAACACTAGCACCACGTAAAAAATAACTAGCACCTTGTCCAGAAACGTCTACATCCATTCATGTGAATTTAAGCTATTTTTTTCACAAAGACAACCCACCACGTCAAAGACAACTAAAAGCAGGGAATGCATGGTTAGGATGTGAATTATATCAATTTTATTTAAGAATTTCATAAATTTATAAGATATTTTATATTTACTTTTGTTCATTTTGTTATAAATATTTTTATATTATTAAAAATATTAATTTTAGACAATAAAGACAAAAATTTGTATTGGAATAAATATTTTACCCACTAATTGAGAATCATGTTTTTTTTTTTTTTAAGAAGAAATTTACGAGGTGGCTGAGGAAAGACAAATATCAATGTTGTTCTTTGTAAAAAAAATATATATATATATATATATATCAATGTTGTTATAATTAATTATTTTAAGCCCCCTGTTTATATGTTTTGCTTGATTTTGTCCCCTGTCTTTTTTAGAATACACTCTTTGTCACCCAACATTTTAGAAATATTAAATACCATAGATCTGAAATAAAATATATAGAAAATAATCCTTTCTTCACACAAAATTACAGTTCAGAAATATGATTTTTATTAGGGAAAAATATCAAAAAAAAATCAAACAATAAAATAATCTTTTTTTCCTAATAAATATACATGTTATTATATAAGATTACTAATAAAATTTTATAACATTTTAGAAAAAGACATCACAATGTTCAAACTAAACATATAACGATATAAAAAGGAAAAGAAGTGAAATTCCAACAGAATTGATGGCTTAAAGGAAGTGGTTATAAATCAAGAATGCATGCCCTCTACTTCTTCAAATGTGAAAATCACTGCGTATTCATTCAGTCATCTCATCATCTGTAAGGAAAACCATACCACTCCTTCAACTCCTTCAAGTCATAAAATCTTCAACAGCTGCACTTCGAAAATTTGAGGCTCTTTCGCGTGAGACAGGAGGCTCCGACGAGGTCCAAACTACATGCAATGCAACCAAGAACAACAATGGAAATTTTTTAGTGGAAAAAACTTTGACACAAGCTGACAAATTAACAACTACCAATCTTGTCTAGTGTACAGATCTGAAAATGTTCAACTATGAGATTTAGAGTTAAGATACCTCTTCGGGTATTGGCGCCAAGTCTTCGCTGATGTACCCCACTGAAGGAGGAATCAATGCTCTTCTCTTTCCTGTATAATGTGATGAAAGAAAGTTCACTTCTAAGTTCCAAGCAGATGCCCTTCTAGTTCTAGTTGATGAGCAAATGATACAAGTTCACTTAAACAATAAACTCTATCCATTTCCTGATCCTCCTAGACTCAAAAGATACTAATTGTAGTAGAGCAAACCTCCAGTCTTCATGCCAATCAAAACCTCCTTGAGACCTCTTATAACCTGGTACAACCAATAAGACACTAAATCACATTATGAAATTTGCAAACAGCTGTATTTCACAAGCCGAATGCTGCGAGGAAAAGAATGCGTAATTTCTGTCGTCCAAACACATTCTAAATTTCAGATGCAATGAGGAAAAGAATGCATAATTGCTGTCATCCATCCAAACACATTCTAAATTTCAGATGCAGTGAGGAAAAGAATGCATAATTGCTGTCATCCAAACACGTTCTAAATTTCAGATGCAGATTATGGTCTCGTGATTAAAATGCAGGGCGCAGAAGCATATCTAAAGGAGATATGGGGCAAACACGGTGAGCTAAATGTGTTGTTATCATAGGTGTTCCCATGCAATGAAACTCTAAACTAGTATGCTGAGACGGTAAGTATGAACAAATTTATTAAACATGAAAAATTTCCATATTAGCGTGCAACTTGCTGGATGATGATCTACATTGTATAGTCTAACCTCTTAAATACATGATTCTCAAGTTCATTTAAAACCACATTTTGAAACTGAAGAAACATAAATTACCTGCTCATTGTTCAAAGCAAGTATAACGGGAGCACTTTCTCCACTAAACTGATCCACAGTACTGTTATCAAATTGAATACAAAACATTAGGGAATAATAAGCATCAGAGAGTATAAGGCAGAAACAGTTCATAAGAAAATATCTGATGCAGGAAAAGTATTTCAAAAGCTTACCTATATACAAAATATCCATTTGACCTACGGCATACATAATTAACTTCCACAATATCACCATCTCGCACTTCTGGTCCATTTCCTTCAACAATTTCTAGCAAATAGATTAACCAAATTATTGTCGCAACGGCAGTCATTGCTATTGCAGTGATCACATAAACAAAGTCAACAAGAAAATGCAATATGTCCACGAAAACGACCTACCTTGTATCCTCACTCCACTGGCAAGCTTCAATATCCTGGATGCTTCAAGTTCCCAAATAAAAGTCATAATACAGAACAAGTTTATATAACAATGCTGGATATAGGGAACCCTTTACATGCTTTAGAAAACTCACCTTCCCCCAAACGAGCTGAAAGGTACTACCAGTAAGAGCATGAGCAACATTTACCTTATCACATCAGGCTCCTTCATATCCTGATTTGGCGCAGCTAGAACCGAATCGGCATTCGCAAATATGGGAATGAATACAATGTTCTGCAGCATCGACCTCCTCATGACCTTTTTAACATTTGGAAAAGTAACGTTCTCAGTTAAATTCTTTGCCTTTGCAACTCTGGAATGGTCAAAATCCCTACAGTTGTATCACTCAAACATCATCATAAAGAACTCACCTGAACCCTAATCTGCATAATGGTTGTATATAATCAAATGTCACATAACAAACCTTAGGACAACTCAATCCTGTAGTCCTAATCTACTATACCAAACGATTTCTACAACCTACACACTGCATTGCATTTTTTGAAATTCAAATTTTCTTTGTGCCGTTCCAATGCAAGTTCTCCCAAATTCAAATCAAACTTTTTGCAAAGATGGGCTTAGAGTTTATTGATTTTGTCCATCTGCTGGTGCGTAGTGAAGATTACTTCAGTTTATTAACATGAATTGCGGTAGCATTAGACGAAAATTGACGATTTTAAAGAAAAATGCAAGGAAATTCTCGAGGAAATGATTGGAAACCGACGAAACTACCGGAATATAAGGGGAGTGACTTTACCAAGGAGAACTCGTAACAAGTGTGAAGCGGATACGGCTCTGATAAGCAAGAGTCGCCATGGCTGATTGCGAATGAAAGCAAATGGATGAGGAAGATAGGCAGAGACTTCTAAGCGGCCAGGCTTGCGGCGGTGGTAGCCGGGGGAAGATCGGCGGATAAGACTAGCTGAATCCGAAGACGTTAATTTTCTGGTGGCGTTGTATTTTTCCTTTTTCTATTTTTCATATTATTAATTTACTCCTGGTTGCGTATTATTATTTCCTTTTTCACATATATGTATTAACACATACATTATTATTTTAGAGTATTATTATGTCTCTCTCCGTATAAAAAAAAATTTAAGGTACTTAATTAGAGGAAAATTTTTTAAAATTACATAATAAATATTAAATGAAATAAAATTTTTTGATTTTTAGTATTTAAAAATTGTTTGAATATTTATATTTTTTAGAAAAAATAAACTTTACTTTTTAAAAATTATAAAACAGACAACTTTATACACTTCTAAATTTTGTGAAATATTTTTTAATAGGCTAAACTAAGTTTGAAACTATAAACTTAAATAAATTGTGTCCATTTACATCTCATTTTGTCGTCTAAAATGTGTATCATAAACTCCTCCGCCCTAAGTCCAACTAATGGAAACCAATGTTGAACATAAATTTTGCCAATTGAAATGTTAATTGATTGTAACAATCCACAATTTATAAAGTTGATTTTGAATTTAAATTGTCTCGTATAAATAATATTAAATTAGCGGTTGAGAATATTCATGAGAAATTCGTATTAATGATGGAGATGACTTATGTTGAATAGATTTATATGATAATGTGACTCTAGTATTTTATTTGAGTGAATGAGAGACTTTCTGATATTACTTTATACTCAATGTAAAGAAAATTGTATCTTTCAATAGCATACGAAAAATTTGATATTTAATCCTCATCCATATCTCTATCTACCTCGTCAATAACAACTTGTTCAGTGTTGATGCATCATTCACGTTTATCTCGATCCATCCCCATCCCAACTAACATTGTGAGAGAATTTGATTGATGAAAATTATTTTCTCTCCAAAAGCTTCCGTTTGATCATCAAATATTCAATTTTTAATGATCAAATAATTAATTTTGCATTTTTTGAATTTATTGAAAAAATGAATTTTGTGATTCCCAGTTATAATTTTATTTTAACTTTGCCCATAAGTTCTGGGCCAATCACAGAAGGATCGCGAAGGGCTCGCTCGACTTTAATAATTAGTCTTGGTCCACAAAGAGCCCGTTGACCCATTGTTTCCATTTTGCGCACGAAATAATCGTGAATTGCAAACAGCCCCTAAATCGTGCTTATATTTTTAATAAACCCATAGAGTTTCAATTTTGGAAGTTAATACCCTTAGATTATCTTACTTTACTACTTCATATAACTTATGCTAAACAGGAGCTTTTTTTTTTTTTTCTTTTTTTGGGCTAAATAGGAGCTTATAGAGATGTGCATCGGTCTATTTTCCACCCAAAACTCTATATTTTATAATTTCACAAATGCAGTTAACTCATCTCTAACCTAAATCTTTATATTTTACAGTTTTAATAATATTTTAAACATTTTATTTTATCAATCATTTTATATTATTTTTATTATTGTACAAATATATTTAATTATCTTAAATCTTAATATACATTTTAAAAATATATATATATATATAAAATGAGATTAATAAATTAAATATAACATAATTTAAAATTTTAAAATTAATTAGTAATAATTTGGAATGATTATGTTTTAATCGTAATTTTATTAAGTATTTATTTTTTCGATTTAAAACACTTCACTATGTAATATTAATTAGTAAATTATATTTTAATATTTTTAAATAAAAAATTATTTTAAACACTTTAATAAAATAATTAAAATAACATGTGAGGAAAGAAAAAATAAATATATAGAATGAGAATATATATGGGAAAAAATAAAAAATAAAAATATTTTAATGGGTCTCACTTATTAAAAAATAAAAAAATTATAAATGCTAGAGTACTGTAACACATTTTTATTTTAGAGATTATTTTGAACATGAATGGGAGACCCACCATCTCCCAAATTTGAAGATTCCACCTATTTTAGAGATTGGAGGGAGATGCCCCTAGGAAAGTAAATTATTCGCCTAATTAGAAGGTATAGTTTGAAAATTTTTTATAAATTTTTTTTTTCTTAATTTTGGCCCAATATGTTGTTTCAAGGACTTATTTTTGGCTTGGGAGGAAGGGTTCTGACGGATGGAAGCACAATTGGACAATGAGGAATTGGTGTTGTTGTTGCAAATAGAAGGCAAAGGGAGTGGGTTATTTGCTATTTTGTTGTAAAGTAGACAAGATTGGACTGTAAAAACCAGAATGTGTATAAAAAGATTAATTGTTGTAGATTATCTGATTTACTAGCAGTCATAAGTTACAAGGTTATTTTAGACTGAGTAATGTACCGGATGAGGTTAAGAGGTGACTTGCTCATGATTTGTAAGGGGTAACTTATCCTGGTAACGTAGTAGTTAATTAGGTTAAAACCTCTTTTTCTGTAAAAAAACAAAAAAAAACCTAAAACTTTAAAATGCCTAAATATTGTTAACGAATTTACCTTTTTACTCATATTTTTTATTAAAATATTTTTTATTATTTTTAAATTTTAAAAAATAATAAAGATATATATTTTTTGAAGCAATAATAATAAAGATATTTTGATTAAAAATAAGAACTAAATTTTTTTAAAAAAGAGAGAGAGTATTTTATACTACCCAACTTCAAATGTACGTGTCAATTACAACTACAGGCATAATTTAGGGGGTTTGTGGTTTTAAAAAGAATCTAGGGAGTGGTTTGCAATATACCAAAAAAAAAAAAAAAAAAAAGCTAGAAACGGAATTTATTTTAGATAGAAGGATCTAGAAACCCTAAAGAAAAACCCTATAAAAGAAACTCAAATCGCTACCCATTTTCTCTGCCTCCTAAGCTTCATCTGCGAGCCCTAGTTCTCCTGCTCCTTTTAATTCGTTTAATTTCAATTCAAGGCTTTTTTGTTTAGTTTGTAGGCAGCAATGGCGGAAGCCGAGACGTTTGCTTTCCAGGCTGAGATCAACCAGTTGTTGAGTCTTATTATTAACACTTTCTACAGCAACAAAGAAATCTTTCTCCGAGAACTTATCAGCAACGCATCCGATGTAAGTCATTGTTGATTAGTCGTGCAGTTTTAGTTTCTGAGATCTGCTCTTTCGCTTTAAAGTTTCGTTTTCGATGTGTATAATATGTCGATTCCTGCCTTTTATTATTGCGATTCATGTATTATTTTTGCTGTTTAAACGCCGTTGTAGACGAAATAATTCCATTATTTAGACTGTATCATCTATCGTATGATGAATGATTTTGAGTCGAGTATTCTGAATGTGAGTTTTTTTAGAGGCCCGAATCAGGTGTCTCTCTCTTTGTAAGCAGCAATTATGACCTGAAGTTATGCGGTTTTTTTTATGGGTGATGGCGTTGTGTGTTTGCTTAATTGATGTTGATGTGAATGTAAGGGTGGTATTTGATTGTTTCTTTTGATGAAGATGAATTTTTTAAAGCTGCATTATTCTTACCCGAATGATACCTGGTTTAGTATTTTCTGTAGTGTGTTTTGCTTTTGTTTGATTTTTATTACATGTAATTTAAGTATTTAGTTTTTACGTTTTTTTATTAATGTTGGATGTATGAATTGTATATAGGCATTGGACAAAATCCGTTTTGAAAGTTTGACAGATAAGAGCAAATTAGATGCCCAGCCCGAGTTGTTTATCCATATTATTCCTGACAAGACCAACAACACATTGTCTATTATTGACAGTGGCATCGGCATGACCAAGGCTGGTTAGTATATGCTGAACTCTGAAAAGCTTTTCTTTGAACTAATTTACTAAGTTTATTATAGAGTTACTGATGGCTGAAATAAATGGCTGCTTTTAGATTTGGTCAACAATCTGGGAACTATTGCAAGGTCAGGGACCAAAGAGTTCATGGAAGCTCTTGCTGCTGGTGCCGATGTTAGCATGATTGGGCAGTTTGGTGTTGGTTTCTACTCGGCTTACTTGGTTGCAGAAAAGGTCATTGTTACAACCAAGCATAATGATGATGAGCAGTATGTTTGGGAGTCCCAGGCTGGCGGTTCTTTCACCGTTACCAGAGATACCTCTGGCGAGGTTCTTGGAAGGGGAACAAAAATTACTCTCTATCTCAAGGACGACCAGCTTGAATATCTTGAGGAGAGGCGCCTCAAGGATTTGGTGAAGAAGCACTCTGAGTTCATCAGCTACCCTATTTCTTTGTGGGTTGAGAAAACTATTGAGAAGGAAATCTCTGATGACGAGGATGAGGAAGACAAGAAAGATGAGGAAGGAAAGGTTGAGGAAGTTGATGAAGAGAAAGAGAAAGATGAGAAGAAAAAGAAGAAAATCAAGGAAGTGTCTCATGAATGGTCATTGGTGAACAAGCAGAAGCCTATCTGGATGAGGAAGCCAGAGGAGATCACAAAGGAAGAATATGCAGCTTTCTACAAGAGTCTCACCAATGATTGGGAAGAACACTTGGCTGTGAAACATTTTTCAGTTGAGGGCCAGCTTGAGTTCAAAGCTATCCTCTTTGTTCCTAAGAGGGCACCATTTGACCTGTTTGACACCAGGAAGAAGCCCAACAACATCAAGCTTTATGTCCGCCGTGTCTTCATCATGGACAACTGTGAGGAGTTGATTCCCGAGTACTTGAGCTTTGTGAAGGGAATTGTTGATTCTGAGGACCTTCCCCTAAATATCTCCCGTGAAATGTTGCAGCAGAACAAGATCTTGAAGGTGATCCGTAAGAACTTGGTGAAGAAGTGCATTGAGCTCTTCTTTGAGATTGCTGAGAACAAGGAAGATTACAACAAATTCTACGAGGCCTTCTCCAAGAACCTCAAGCTTGGTATCCATGAGGATTCCACCAACAAAACAAAGCTTGCTGAACTGTTGAGATACCACTCCACTAAGAGTGGCGACGAACTGACCAGTCTGAAGGACTATGTGACGAGGATGAAGGAAGGCCAGAATGACATTTACTACATCACTGGTGAGAGCAAGAAGGCAGTTGAGAACTCTCCTTTCCTTGAGAAACTGAAGAAGAAGGGCTACGAGGTTCTTTACATGGTTGACGCCATTGATGAGTATGCTGTTGGTCAGCTCAAGGAATTCGAGGGAAAGAAGCTTGTATCTGCTACCAAGGAAGGTCTGAAACTTGATGAGAGTGAGGATGAGGCCAAGAAGAAGGAAGCTCTGAAGGAAAAATTTGAAGGCCTGTGCAAGGTGATCAAGGATGTCCTTGGTGACCGAGTTGAGAAAGTGGTTGTTTCTGACCGCGTTGTAGACTCCCCCTGCTGTTTGGTAACCGGTGAATATGGCTGGACCGCCAACATGGAGAGGATCATGAAGGCACAAGCTCTGAGGGACTCAAGCATGGCAGGGTACATGTCCAGCAAGAAGACAATGGAAATCAACCCAGAGAATCCCATCATGGAGGAGCTCAGGAAGAGGGCCGACGCAGACAAGAACGACAAGTCGGTGAAAGATTTGGTGCTGCTGCTCTTCGAGACCGCCCTCTTGACCTCCGGTTTCAGTCTCGATGACCCCAACACCTTTGGCAACAGGATTCACAGGATGCTGAAACTGGGATTGAGCATTGATGAGGAAGCTGGTGATGCAGATGAAGACATGCCGCCACTTGAGGAAGGAGATGCTGATGCCGAGGGCAGCAAGATGGAGGAAGTCGACTAAATCTGATATTTTCTGATAATTTCAGTATTTTAAAGAAATGTGATGAAACGCTAAACTAGAGGGTACTATTTTACTTTCGTATGAATGCTGGTTTTTTTTTTTTTTTTTTTGGAAATTTAATTTTTGGATGACGATAGTTTTAAATGTTTCATATGAATTTACTATGAAGTATTAGTAGTAGGCCACCTTTTTGTCTCTGTGGGTGGATTTTATTTGGAAATTTCAGTTTCTCCCTCTGATAATGGCTCTTTGTTTTATTGCTCGTTTAGGATATGGAAAGAAAATTGTAGCATTTTCTTTCATATTGCCAATGCACGTCTCTCATTCAGATTCTCGAATTCTTTCATCACGTAGAAGTTAGCTTAACAAATTATCTATTAAGCAATACTTGTTATTGGTCAGTTACCGAAACAAGTTCACAGAAGGAAAAACATTTGCCATTCATCGAAGGGAAAATACTTGTCATTTATTATCATTCATTAGTTATTAAAGGCATCCTGAAAACGTTAGATCAAAATATTATATCAAATTATCTACTGGTCCGCAAAAGGAAAAATACTTGCCATTTGTTGGAGAGAAAGCACTCGTCATTCGTGGTTTATTTGACATCCCGAAAATATCAGGTCAAAATATGATATCAAAAGTATCTATTGGAAAGGATTCTAACAAAAGACAAAAACATCCACACAAAGAAAAACATTTATCATTAGTTAATTACTGGAGATATCTCGAAAACGTCAGTTTAAATATGACTTTCAAATTAGGTTTTGAATTAGTGAATGCCGCCAGGTGAGTTTAAATATGATTTTCAAATTAGGTTTTGAATTAGTGAATGCTGCCAGGTGAGTTGGCGATGCTGTGCGCAAAAAGGAAGAGACACAGCTCAAGAAGAGCTATTAAGCTATATGAAATAATTCAAGCTCTAACAAATTTGATCCAGAGCTCATTTGCCTAGAAACACAATTTCATTCCAGTAAAAAGAAGTGCTGGGAAAAAAAGCCATTTCTAATCAAAACTCCATAGTTTACAATAGGCCATTCAAAATCATGGAAGGAAAATAATCACAACTTTAAAAATAAAAAATAAAAGTTACAAAAGCAAATACCAAGGAATTGGGAGGAGGCAAGAGGAAAGAACTGTGCAAAAATAAGAAGCCAAACTCTTTTCAAGTCTTCACAAACAGCACTTTTGAACTTTTAAAGTGGGGCAAAAGCTAGACAACCAAATTGGCACCAATAATCAGCTCAGGTGTCCTCAACTCTTGAATGAAATACAAAGCTTGGGAAAGTTGTGGTAATGTCCCTGTTCAACAAGAGCGGTATGTTTTCTGAATCAACCTCAAAGTATTATAAGAGATCCACTAACCGAGAAAGCCGTGAAAGAAAACAACAGTTTTACTCTAGATGCAAACTGCATTTTCATCTGCCCTAAGCGTTAGTCGCAAACTATGGATACAGATCTATGTAACCAATGAAAGCCATTAGATCTTTGTCATTCAATAATTTCACTGGCCACTGAGAACATCGGCTTTATGGCAAAATTCAAGCGAACATTTGCCAACATAAATGTGAGATGTTTAGTTTAGCAATACTTTCTAATTCTATGCAACTGTAGGTTTAGGATGATGTTCAAGCAGTAATGTTTAATCTCATAAATAAAAGGAACTGCAGATTTTAAAGTAGGCACTCACTTGAGATACTGAAGGGTCATGTTCTTCAGAAGGGAAGGATGTCGTAAAACAAGGCTTCTCCATTCTTCCTTATCAATCCTCCCGTCATGCTTTGTATCGGCTTCCTCAAATGTCTAAAATAAAAAACAGAAATAGGAAAAGTGAGCTATGTTGACACTTGTTTTTACAGTTCCAGTGGTTAAAAACTAAGTAAAAAATGGGGAAGGACAAGGGGATGACCTTGTCAATGATGCTCTCAATAACATCATCTGAAAGGTTCATACCAGATTCGGCAAGTGTGGCGACAACCATTTGTTTCACCTACATATTCATGAGTCAATTAGAAAACTTAGGCATCTGAAGCATGCCCTGTACTCTTCTTGTTTCCGAGTAAAAGATCAAGAAGGACCCCACAAAAGTCGAGAACTAAAATATCAATAATATGCAACATAAACAACACTTCTTTAGATATCACTTGAGGTAAATTTTCGAGCAGAGCAGAACAACGAAAGAACAGTTTCCTACCTCTTGCCTCTCTATGAAACCTTGTTGTTTAAGATCATAGAGTTGAAAGGAAACTGCAAACAAGAAAATGATGGGAGTTTAGAACAATAATTGAAATTTGGAAGACAAAAATGGATCAAGAAGAAGTATACGAAGCGCCATCATACATTCAATTTTATCATCAATTGGGGCATGGGGGTGAAAAACAGATAATGCGCGAGCAAACTCCTCAAATCCAAGTATTCCATTATGCTTTGTATCAAATAAGTCGAAGACCTGTCACAAGCAAGGTAAAACTATGAGTGTAAGAATGATTTAAATGAACTTATTTTAAAATACAGAACCATGACAAATGAAGTGATAGCAGTTTGTTTAGCAAGCTATGGAAAATCTGTTCTAAAGAGCGTACCCTATCGGCAAAGAGGCTTTCTTTTTTGTTTGTCTTGAATAATGCCAACTGAAACTCTTCCTGCAAAAGAGTTTGACAACGAGGAATCTAAGGTTAACAAAGAGATAATGGTTAAATTTCCAACGTTATGAGAAGAGACAGTAAATAGCTGAGATTAACAGTTTCTACAGAGAGGTTTTACAAACCTTGTTGATCAGTCCGTCATCAATCACAGCACTGCTTATCTTCTTAAAAAGCTCATAAAGTGCTTCAATTTCACTAACACTGACTACAAGGAGGGAAAAAGGGAAACCATCAAACAGAGGATTTCATAATTTTTCATCAAAAGCACAAGATTAATTTACATGCTTAATATCTGGTTCCAACCAAAGATCATATGCTTTACATTGACCTAAAGAAAGAGACCAAGTCACCAGAACGGTGATCATTCAAGTTCAAAACCATCCAAGACTTGGTATATTTCTGTTATTTATTTAAAGCAGCAGAACCTTTTTCTCAATCCTTGTAATCATTATAGTACGTCTATTTATCCAAATAAGATTGAGTCTAGGAACAGTTTTAAAAAGCTTGAGCATCAAGTAAAAAGTGAAAGCAGATAACACACAAGGTCTTTGTCTGTACCTTGCCAACAATAAGAAATGAAATATAGAAGTAAGCTAAATAATAATTGGCATAAAACTGAAATTCTTATGTACTTCTTGATTTTTCACTGTTGGATATCATAATAATGTGGAGCTAAAGTAACCAAGAAAGGCTGAAAGCATACACACAGTCTCTCTGGCAAGAATTTCGGGATCTTCCAGGCCCCTAGATTGCCTATTGAAGTCAAGATCACAGCATTGCAGCAGGGAAGCACATAAATGCTGGATCCCCTCTAAGCACCGCAACATGGTATTTTATGCACATTAAAATGCTCCATACCTGCTAAGACTTAAAGATTACACACGATAGTCAGTCCAGACTAATAGAGATTTAAAAAGACAAACACAATAAAGGACCAGAAGAGAGGGAACCTTTTGACCATTCTCTGCTTCTTCTGAACTGAACACAAATGTGAAATCTTTAGTGATGCTCGCCGAGATGATCTGCTTCGGGAAATAAATAAAAAAAGGGAATCAGAATCCAAGGCACACGCCAACTGTCAGAACCATCAATTCACAATAAGTGACCAATTTCCAAGGTTTTCATTGTCAGGCAACATCAGTGTGATGGAAACAAATGACGTTCCTTTGGATAACTATGCCAACTCGGCTTTTAAATTGCCGATATGGTACCACTCGAACATCGAAAAGCTATGGAATGGTATAACCACCACTTTCATTACAAATCAAGTAGTTGGCTCACCGTGGAATTTCACACTCATGCAAATATTTGAAACCTTTGCAAAGCCCACATGAAAAATATCAAATTCTGAAGTAAGTTTCTCAAACCAACAGCCAGCCAGCAGGGTAATAATATAGATATTCCAATATGCAACTTGCACATCAATTTCACCATTAAGGGAGAAAAAGTCCTAGGAACAGACCCAATAAATAGGATTCCCAGACCCCAGGAAAAGGAAATTTCGCAATAAAAATTACTGGACAAGTAAAAGAAAGAAAACCCAAGATCCCAATCAAGGAAAACGTGCCACTTATACAGATCAGAGCATACACACCAACCACAGCATCAACAGAAAATAGAAAAAACGAAAATCCCTTCTTTCTGTGTAACTCATATTAATACAAAAAGAAGGTTTTGCGCAAGATCCAAACCAAGAACGTAACCCAATTCGCCAAAAGTTCGGACTTTGAAACAGTTAACCAAACAGAATACACAGATGCATATCATGATTAAAAAAGAAGATGTTAACCCTGAGCTTACCTACTAAAGAAACCAAGAAAAACCCACAATTTGAAATTGAATTCTGAGTGATGGGCTCTCTCTGGCTGGGTGGTTTTGTTGGTTGATGATGAGCTTCAGCTTCAGCTGCAGCTTATTGCAAGCTCTTCAATTTCTTGATGTAATAATATAACCTGTGGTGTTTTTGTATTTATTTGACTCATAATACTTCAAAAATATTTATTATTTTAAGATATGTATGGGGGGATGGAGGTTGATGCTGATAAATTTGACAGTTGGCAACATGATGATGGTGATTGGGTTTCAGTCGGGTTTTCTGGCGGGTGACCCACTTTAGTTTTGCCTTTCTTTTCTTTTTTGTTATGATTATTTCTTATAAATAAAATAGTAGGATGACATCCATATTTAGTTTAGCAAGTAGGTAATTTGGAAAAGGAAATTATAGTATAATCCATAAATTTTAATAAAAAATTTAATTATTTAATCTGTTATTCAGGGAATCTTCTAATTAATTTTGAAACATCATCATGTTTTAACTATCGATTAGCCCATAAGGGCCAAGCCATCGATTCACTTCTCGACTAGCCCATAAGGGCCCATAAAGGTCCATAAAGGTCATTCGGACTTCCGTCATCCCCACCTTCATTTAGTATATCACTAATAATCTTTCGTAAGTGTGACATACTCTTTTTTTTCTTTGTTTCAGAACCTTTTTAGTGAGACTTATTAAATCCACTACGTACCACAGTCTTTCGTGAGTACGACATACATATTTTTTTTTTATTTCAGAGCCTTTTTGATGAACGCACCAACGAATTTAGACTGTTCATCTGAATATTGAATCTTCTTATTAATCAAACGCGCTACTTACAATCAAACTAAAGCGCTCAACTCATCTAAATACTGAATCCCCTCTACCAGTAACGTTAGGCAACCCGTTGAAAAGTTGTCTTCCCTATCTATCTCTTAGCATGGATTGCAAAATACTCCCTCAACTATTAATTGAAGCATTTGAATGCCTCAAAATTTTAATTTCTTGCAATGTAACCCAAACCCTAAGATAAATTTGCCTTATAATCATATCAGCTCAGTACAGAGTGCTCATAGTTGCTTCAGGAGTATCAAGACAATAAATATAATCTAAGACTAACAACAAAAAAGCTGGTATACATGAGTACCATCATCTTCATGAAGGTTGATGCCTAACTTCACTAGAGGTTTAACTCCTGATACTAAAACTATAAGAGGAATCAATCATTTCAGTGTTAAGAAAGGAAAAAAAAAAAAAAAAAAAAAAAAACCCATTTACATAACCAAGAAACACTAGTAATCTAGAAGAGTTTGTGTATGAACAAAAGTCAGTCAGTCTGTCGGTCGAATCCAAGATGTTTCTGAGGTGGAAGTGTTCCCATAATAAATTTGCTTCGAGGCGTCGTCCCAGAAAGCCTGAAACCAGGAATGCCGAACGGAGCACAAGTTTGTTAAAAAAAAAAAAAAAAAGAAGCAAGAAAATAGTAAACCAACCAGACAATTTGAAAGATTTTAGGCAAGGATGTTTGTGTATTGGGTATGTGCCCTATTTTTTGAGATCTTAGAACCAGTTTCAAACTAAGTACACTACATGAATCTTTATTTTCATAAGGGAGCCCCCAATTTGATGGTTACTCAGCACAATTCAACTGTTACTTTCAACAAAATAAACTTTTATGCAACTGCTTCAATACCTGCCACCCATGTGGAAGACCTCTCGAAAGTTCATCAAGATCAGCCTGGGAATTCACTTCCGAAATGCCATTGGAAGGGTTCTGAACAGATTCCTTGGCCAATTGAGCACGCTTGCGCTTCACACGTTCCCGCCTGAACAAAAGAACACACCACACTAATGTAATAAGATATCTATGGAAAATAGGCTAAAGTTTTATCTATTCATATGCACTGAAATTAGTGTAATAGGGTCAGTTACCAATCACCACCAAGAGGCTGAAAGTTAGCATTATCATTCGCCTCTCCACTCGCGATTTGCTGTTTATGCCATTCCTGAGACAGAGAGATGAAGGATAAGAACATAGAAAGTCCTTACCAAGTGCAAAACTACCAAAAATTAAGTTTTAAAAATCCGCAAACCTCTATTTCCCGTTGTCTTTTCCTCTCTAGTATTTCCAAAGCATTTTCAGGTTCATTTTCCTGCTCTTGCAGTTCCTCTTTTGCGGCTTTCCACTAACAAGTAACATAAGTAGCACCATAAGTAAGGATAATCCTATAACTCGATACATCCTCGCAACAAAATAGAAATTTATAGTGAAACAAATAAGTACCTTGTCAACCAAGCTGGATACTTTCTTGTTAGACCTCAGGGAGGAAACCACAGCCACCGTCCTCTTTTTGCTGCGTGGAACTGGAAGAAGGAAGTACAGGTTCTCAATATATGCTCGAAATAAAATTAGCAGGTTAAACATAGGAAGATAATATACCCAACCACTAACTGCAACTAAAGGTCTATGTTGAGTGCTTTTGGATACTTACCTTTAGGCTGAGCCTTAGAAGCTGTTGCAGAAGTAGAAACAGTGGCAGTTGAAGCAGGAATTGATGAGGCAGAGACACTCTCAGTCACCGGATTGGTGGATGATGATTGCAGTTGCGCCTGAGAAGAAGCAGCCTCTAAAGTTGCTTTAAGAGAATTACCATCAGCTTTTGGCAATAAAGTAGAGCCTGGATCACCATGGGTATTCAAGGATCCAAGTGAATCTAAGATGGGAGTTTGGACCAAAGGCTGTGAAATTGCACTTTGAAGGCCATAATATAAACCAGTATCCGCAGGTGTCACTGTAGCAGTACTATATGTGTCTGCCAACAATTCAAAATATAATGGGGGCTGAGAAACTGCTGGTTGACATTCCTCAATCTGGCCATATACATTACCTGTAACCATGCCAGAGTTCGGCTGAGCAACATATTGGAAGTGAGAACCGGGATACAAGTTGTAGTGGTCCACATAAGGAAAAGATGGTATGGGTACCAAATCAGATGGTTGTGAATATGAAGTTTCAGGAGGCTCGTCGGGTGGTGGTGGAGGAAAAGGTTCATCATCAGGAGGTGGCGGAGGAATCCAGTCTTCATCGGGTGGAGGAGGGACACTATATACTTCCCCCAGGGTGGGAATTCCTGGTGCAATAGGTGTTAGAGAAGGAAGGCTAAGTTGCTCAGATGGAACAGAAACGTCCAAACTGCTTGAAGGAGCAGTATCATCAACTTCCATGTCAACATCCATATCTTCTTCTGACGCTCCTGAAGCGTTGCCAGAATATCCAGTAAAGTATCTTTCTGATGTAACAGTTTCATCAGCAGTAGTTTGGTTATTATAGGTTTGAAGATTATTTTGCAGATCTTGATCAGGCTCTGGAGTAGATATGTCATCTGATGCCAAAACTGCCTTCTTTTCACTAGAATTTGCATCAACTCCATGAGAACTGTTTTCTGCAAATGAATCAGTTGAGCCAACTTCATCCACCTTTTCAGCTTTTAATTCCTGTAAGACATCAGTGATATTTATCTCAAGCTGTTGAAGCCTCTTTTCAGAGAGTTGCCAAAAGGGAAGTAGCGAGCATCCATGGCATTCTAAGGACTTCAAATCAGCAAGTCTCATCTGAACTTCAAATATGTACATATTCATTTGAGCATGTCCATGCAGATGGTCTTTAGAACTGCAACATAATGCCAAAAATAATATATAAGATTGCTTGGGAAGACCACATAATCAAAACATAGAAAGTAATTATGACATCAAAAGAGGGATATATCACAAGAAAGATAAGAGAATACCCCTTGACACTATTCACTTGCTCCAACAAAAGTTCGCAACGTTTGATCAGAGCAGAAGGAAAACTTCCAGCTTCATTGCTATCCTCATTTCCCAGATTACAGGAATCGAAGGATTTTACATTTTTATCCCCTGGTTTTCCAATTAAAAAATCACGCTCGAGAGAGGTAACAAAATTCTCCACTATTGCCGAGGAAGAGTGAATTTCCTGATTATTTTGGTCAGCATCATCATCCATTCTCTGGTCATCCAGAACATCCCCAGCTAATGGTTCAGTCATGACTTTGTGATCGCTGCCTTCTGTCATTTCAAAATTTGGAAAGGTGGTATTCGAGGTATCATCTGCTTTCTCTTTCTCTCCATTATTAGCAGCGACACTCCCACCAGCCTCTAACAGGATATCTGGAACTGCCCATGAAGTCTCACCAGTAGCAATATTCCAGTAATAGTATTGATTACTTTCTTCATGCCACACAATCTTCCAGCCTGAAATCACATCCCCGACTTGAATATCAGAAATTGAAGCAGCAGGTGTTTTTCCTGTCAAACAATTCTCATCCGGCACATTTACGTCAGTGGCAGGAGTTCCCGCACTTCCACCTGTTTCCAATTTGCCCGTGGCATCTAAGGGCACATCCTCTTTTGCCATTTGCTCAGCCTTCTCAATAGCAGCACCATTCCTTTCTTCATTTACAGAGTCTTTACTTTCCGGTGTGGTGACCACCTTGTCCTACAAAGTGCAATATTATTTGGTTTAGCATGTGAAACAAAGAACCATTAACATGTTCATACAAAACACATTATTCACCCGGGTTTCTTCATTTTTCATTTTCCCTCTCCTTCATTTCCAAGTTGTGGATTGTGAAAAAGACTTAAATAATCAAAAAAAATTCACCAGGTATTGTACTATAGCAATCCAGTACTACAACCATATAGCACCTTCAATTCCCCCCTTCTCTCCCCACCCCCCCCCCCCCCCCCACCCCACCCCCCCCAAAAAAAAAAAAAAAAGAAACATAAATTGCAGCATTGACTGCCTGCGGAACCATTATAGAAGCCCAGGTAGATGCACTTGGCAGGTGGACCCCTCTGCAAATTAATGAAGGAACTAAACTCACCTGGCAGCCAACTTTCCAGTTTACTCATGAAAGTTGGTTCGGTGAACTCTGAAGCAGGACAGACCAATCAACTATCAGGAATAAAAAGCAGTCTGAAAATTACAAGTGACAAGAGGCAGTGGTAAAAAGAAATCACCTGGCTATCATTAGATACAACAAGGGGATCTTCAGGTATAGTTTGGTCCTGGTCTCCACTTATTCCATCATCCAACTCATCATCACTGTATTGGCCCAGCAAAACTAAAGGATTCTCTGGTTGTTTACCTGCAGATAAAACAATCATACGTCAAGCCCAAAAAGAGAAGACTCCAGTATCTGCCACAATAAACCAACAATTTTTGAACAAAAGTTCCCATTCACAATGACCACCAAGCTTATTCACAAATTTAAAATTGAAAATCATAATATTTTAACACAAAAGAGAAAATTTCTTCCAGAAATTCTGCACATCTGTCAGCATCACCTGTAAGAACATTGGAAACTTGTCAGTTGGGAATGAAGTACAAAAGACAGAATCATACGAACCGAGGGGGTAATAAATCCTTGCAGTACTCTCCAGTTTGCAAGATGCCGCCAGAAGTGGCCATAAAAGGTCAAAACTCAGAAGAATATTCACAATAGTTCATTGTGGCAGGGGCCTGACGTAATCGGATGACCAGTGAATGTCCCAATACCACAGCCATTCTACAGTCTGAGGAAAACTAATCGTGCACTTTGAAATTATAATAAATTTTCCACCAAAATTATGCGGTCACATCATTCCTTCTCAACAAAGATCAGTCCTTTGAGGAAAACTGACGGAACCCACCTGAAGGTGATGGTAAACTGGGTAACCCTGCTCGATTTTGTGCATCATCAGCCCCTCCAACTTCATCTTGGGTAGATGAGCTACCCAAATCTCCTACAAACAACATCAAACATCTTATTACTACCACCAATAAGTGAAATTATTTGCAACGAATCATAACAAACTTCGGATAAAATGATAGAACAACCACAGAGAGTTAAATTTTGCCAAAAAAAAAAAAAAAAGAAACATCCTTGTTAAACTTTTTAATGGTTGCAATAATGTTCAAATAAATTTATTTTTCTAACAGGAGAAATGTCGCCTTAGAAATACAAAATGGCCAATATTCAAACTTTTCTGATAAGAAAATTTAGAATAATAAGAAACACTGGCCCCAATTTAACTAAGCTGTAGGCTGCAGGAAAAGCTCAATTCAGTTAATTTTAAACAAATCAATTCGGCCCTTAGAATTCATATTTCAATTTCCTATATCTTCTGATCACCTAAAAATCAAAACAACATAAACCGTAGAAACTCGAAACCCAATGTTAAATCCTGGGAAACAGTCTACAATCTAATCCATGTAAAAATTAAATTCCTGAATAAATTCAATACCAGAGGGTTCCGTGAAAAGATCGAGCTTTACTCTCCGACCGGAGGCAATCGCTGCAATCCTCCGCTCCTTTCTCCTCCCCATTTGGACAATGGACTTGCTCGTAATCTATGATTTAGGGACAATTCAAATTCGATTTCATAAAATTCAAAACCGAAACCCTAGCAAACCTACAATCTCAGGCACGGTGTTTGAGGTCTTCAAGTGGCTGTGCGAATCTTGTAAATAATCATTAAAAAAGGAAAATGTATACAGTTGCTGCGGGCTAAAATTCAAATAGAACTGGCAGGCTTTGGATGGCCATGCTAATAGGCTGTTGCTTTCTAGGCCCAAATGGTAAGGCTCGATTGTCAAGCACAAATTATTATTCTGAATTGCTATTTGTATAACAAAATTACTATTTGTATAACAAAAAATGTCCAAACTACCCCTGGTGGAAAGAAAAGAGGCAAAAAACGCTGCGTATTTCCAAAAAAAGGGACGAAAACGTTAACGTTTAATGAAAAAAACCCCAAAAAACGCTAAACCTTAACGACATAATCGGAAAAAAACGCTAAAACGTAGTGAAAACAGGATTTACAAACGCCAAAACAAGGCGAAATTGAAGGCGAAAAACGCTAAAACGTAGCGTTTTAGCCCTTTAAAAACGCTAAAATGCAGCGTGAAAACTGATATCAAACGCCAAAATGTAGCGTTAGATTGCTCCTCGCTCGCTAAAATGCAGCGTTTAAGTCCGTCAGTTTGAAAAAAAAATAAAAGGAACAACCAACGCCGCAGAAAGGGTCATTTCGGCCGATCAAACGCACGGGCATAAGAAAAACGGGAAAAAAACTGTAAAGAGTTTACAAGATTCGGTAGAGATTAGCGAAATGGACGCGGGTGGTGCTGGATCTTCGAAGGGTCATGGCGCGGGAAAAGGGCTATACATTCGGGTATAAATTCCTTACCATTTTAATCTTCTTTTGATTTGATGTTTTCAATTTTTTTTGAACGTTTGCTGTTGGATTGAAGTAGAATCGGTTGTGTTCAGCGTTAGATTAGGAATGATTCGCATTTTTTGTTGGTTTGGATCGGAAATTGTCCGCTGTTTTAGGTTTATAAACCGCCGATCGGCGGCGTTGTTTGGACAATAAACGCCGATCGGCGGCGTTGATTTGTAGTTCAAACGCCGATTTGCGGCGTTAAATGTGCAGTTAAACGCCGTTCGGCGGCGGTTTAGATGAATTTGACCGCCGATCGGCGGCGTTGGTTTCGAAGTTAACCGCCGATCGGCGGCGTTGGTATCGGACCCAAACGCTGACAGGGAGCGTTTGGGTAGGAGTCAAACGCCGTGTACTAGCGTTTAACTCAAAGTCAAACGCTAGCTACTTGCGTTCGACTCAGAGTCAAACGCTAGTACATGGCGTTCGACTCAAAGTCAAACGTTGGGTTTGAGCGTTTGACTCATATCCAAAAGCTGTCCGTTAATATATTTCTTGTTATGCGGGTTTAAATATTTATATAATATAAAATGTATGTGTATTAATATATTTGAATTACATTTTTCAGGGTGGCGGTAAGGTTAAACCACGCGTTCCTCCTTCCACCGTTGAGGAGAGGCAGAGGCCCACAGTTTCTGCCAGAAGGCAGAAGATGGCAGCCGTGAGACCTCGAACTCGAGGTGGCCGATCCAGTGGTGCCGGTCGAGGGATTGGCGGGGAGTCGGCGTTCCATCTGAGGGACGAGGACGATGCCTCGCCGAGCGACGAGGACGATCGGTCAGAGGAGGAGGAGGCTCACGAGGAGCCTCCGAGATCGAGCCATCAGCGGCAGTCTGGTATGCAGCAGCAGCAGCGGGCGGAGCCCTCTGCAGGTACGCGATATTGATTTATTAATTACGTTTATTTAATTGATCTATTTGTCTAATTTGTGAATTATGTAAATTATGTATTATTTGTTAATACTATTATTACTTAAGTAAATATTTAAATTATTATTTAATTGTTAATTTATTTGGTAACATGATTACTTAGTTAAATTATGTTATATTGTTTTATAAATTGAAATATTTATTGAGTTATTTACTTTATGATGAATTTGTTTATTTATTTGCTAGTTTGGCTAGTTAGTGAAAATATGTTATATTTGTTTATATATGTTATTAATTTGTCTTTTTTGTTTATTCATTGGGTAAATTGTTAAAATATTTATGAATGTTTCATTTATTGTATAACATGAGTAATTATTAACAGGAGTCCGTCGTATTGTTTGATGTGCGCCCAGTTGATCTTCCACTTGAATTTGACCGACCCCTACCACGTGATCCACGTGTCGCTCTCTCGCGTCCACTCCACTCACGCATAACTGAATGGTGCAGTCTACTCGGCGGCCTTCCCCTATGAGTACCCTCAACCGATGGCTCAGCTGCACTAGATTTATCAGCGTGCATCTCTTCCACATAGGCCATATTAAGTAGACGAGCCAAGAATGACGGACTTGTGTTAACTGCCGGAATGACTTCCTCATTGAAAAACCTTGATGAAACATTATTTTCAATCAGCATCCAAATGTAAAATGACAAAAAATAAAACAAATTTAATATAACTAACAAACATAAGTAAAATGTACCTGATGTCCTCATTCAGAGTATTCGAATCCCTTTGGGAGGGTACAATTGTCAATCTCTGCCAGAACTCGTGGACTAGTGGGAGCAATTGATATGCGGTCGATTCCTGTGCCTTGTATATATCACATGCACAAGGAATCCCAAACGTCACCTTGCAAACGCATCCACACCTATCGATAACTTCGCCTGCCAACCTATCCTTTTTTTCAACTTGTTTGCTTACCAAATTCAGGCAGTGATGCGAAACGTATTTGTTCAAGTAACAGTATGGAAACCCCATCCTACTGGTTTGTGTCGTGGCAGTAGAAGACTCGAGCGACCCACTGTTATTGTTTTAACGTACAATAAAATTATAATACAATTATGACATTAAATAAATAATCGAATGCGGTTATTGCACTTACGCGATGTGGGGGAACAGATGCGTGAGATGAGAGTCGATCTTCATGAACAACGTGTCGAGAGAATTAGTGGAAGAATGAAGCCAATCTTTCAAAGCAGCATGGGAAGCCTCAACCCTGTTAGTTGTCGTATTCCCAAAGTGTTGAAATGTGTCCGTCCAGGCCCGGCAGAATTTCTCCTTATGAATGAGCCACGTCCCCTCCAAATAATCAACAACCGTAGGCTCAACCATAGAGTATGTAACCTTGAATTGGACTAATAAGAGGTTAAACCTTTCAACTGTGGGAGCCATGATAATTTTCTTCCACCAATTACTATATATATCAGTGGCCGTGTCCACATTCCTCCTGCCAACATTTTTTTCCAACCAACTGGCAACATCACGGTCAATATGCCACCGACATAACAAGTGATTGCAAGATGGAAAGTGATCCTTAATAGGCTGCAACAAACCCAACTCCCTATCTGAGACAACAACACTTGGTTCCACATTACTAGGCAACAATTCCCTCAAGTTTTTCATTACCCAATCATATGTTTCTTTTGTCTCATCCTTAACAATGGCAAAAGCAATATTGAAGTTCTTATTGGTGGGAGTCATACCGATCATCTCAACGACGGACATTTTGTACTTGTTGGTCTTGTAGGTTGAATCAACCACTACAACCCAATACCACCTGTTGAACATCTGAATTGATGTAGGATGAGCGATGAATGCATGTGTGATCGCATTAGTGGCCTCATCAGTGATAATCCGAACAAAATATTTCTTCTCGCGAGCCAAATGCAAAAATTGCTGCCCAATATTCCTACCATCCAATCCATCTTTCTTCATATCTTCCTTCAAATTGTAGACCTGCCTTATCTGTACATTGTCTTCGGGAAACTGCTGATGAATAGCTTCCCAAACGCTTTTTGGTCTCACATTGAAAGAAAGCATGCGTTTAGCCTCAGCCTTTGCCTCTTTCGAGAAACCGCTCAACTGCCTGTGCCCATATGGATGCCTTATACCTACAAAAATTAGTAATAAGAATATAAGAAAATGCTAATTATAGGAAAAATAATATAACATATTCAATAGCGAAACATATTCATACCAGGATGATTATGTGTGGACGATACCCCTGGCGTAACAAGCACACTGTAACGCTCATTAACAACCTTCTTGACAGTCAACTTGAACGGACATTTACATCCGCATCTTTTCGTGTTCAACCGTATGGTGGGGAGAGGCTCCTTCAATGGATCTTTCCATCGACTGCACCTAAAATAATACGTCGAGCCACTTCCGCCTTGCTTCGAAAGCACAAACTGCAGGCTATTAGCTATAGGATAGCAAAACGTAAATGCATCATCCACACTTGCAAAATCCATATCTATCCTAAAATATTCACTTAGATCTGCCCCAATGTCCTGATCCTCACCCCCCTCGTCATCCTCATTATCCTGTTCCTGCTCGTAATCATCATGTGTGCTCATATTCGAATCATCGTCCTGTATAGTCAGAAATCCAAATCCATATTGTTACAAACGCTATAAATTACACAATGGGACTATAAAAAACGCTTCACTTTACATATGTAATCTTAAAAAAACGCAACGTATTTCACATAACTATACAAACAAACGCTACACTTCACAAAAAATTTACATAAAAACGCTACGGATTTCACATAAATACCATAATTTCGCAACAATTTTCTTAACTGAAAGGCATAAAACGCCACAATTTGGCGTTTTTTCTGAAAGAAAACGCCACTTATTAGCGTTTATGGTGATTCAAACGCTAATATGTGGCGTTTTACATGAACAAAACGCCTCATATTTGCGTTGATGGTGACTAAAACGCTAATAATTGGCGTTTTAGGGGAAAATAAACGCTGCAAAAATACAAAAATTCATAGCGGGTAGCAAACTTACCATTTCGTGAAGAATGTCAATCGAAAGTTGTACAATACGAATGGCAGATGGATATGATTCGACGAAACCTTCTTTCGATTGTCGATTTGAATTTGTTGTCAATATTTGTAAGGGAACCTTTTGTACAGAGAATGTACAAAGGTTATGATATGATATGATGTAATTTGTTGTGAATATTTGGTCTGTTCATATTTGTTCGGTCCGTTTTTTAACAAAACCCGTCACAAACGCTACTATTTAACGAGCGAGATATGTTTTTCGGTTATACTTTAGCGTTTTTTCTGCATGAAACGCTATATTTTAGCGTTTTAGGTACTATAAACGCTTCACTTTAGCGTTTTGCTCCAAATAAACGCTACATTTCGGCGTTTTTAGTAAACATTTTCGCTACGTTTTAGCGTTTTTATCTAATTTCCACAAGACCTTTAAGCGTTTTTTTTGTTCATTTCCATACTAAATTTGCGTTTTTTGCCCTTTAGTTCAGCAATGCGCAGCGTTTTTTATCCAAAAAAGATATATTATTTCATATCGGGGGTAATTTGGACATTTTTTGTTATACAAATAGTAATTTTGTTATACAAATAGTAAATCCCATTATTATTGGGCCGGTCACTCGGGATGATATTTCGGCCTTTTTGCCTTTTAATTGATCGGTATACTTTAAAAAATATCACGGAACAATAAACGTTTCTTCGTTACGAACAGGGCGGGCAAGTTGGCAGAGCTTTGGGGGCACTTGCAGAGGCTAAGACTTGCTCAGAGCCACCATGATCATCATCGAGTCTGACTCAAAAATAACAATTGACCTAACGGCAGACCAAGCAGAAATGGATGAATTCATATGAACATACGTCGTCATATTAGAGGAGAAATGACATGTAAGCACCCAAAACCAGCGGAATGCAAAAATGGTTTAGTTAAACTATGGCTAAGTTTTTCATTGAATTTCTTCCTCTTATGAGAATGCCCCTAGATATATATTGCAAGATTTAGACATAAAAATAAAATGGTACTATAAATAAGCATTTATTACGTAAAATTTCTTTTCGATCTAACCGGCGTAACATTCTCGAAAGTCAATGTCTTAGAGTCCAAGGTTTGAGAATATTTGGCCGGATCCGACATCAACTGGGGAAAGATTCACGGCGAGTGTAATCGGGATCCGACATCAACAGAGGAAAATTCACCTGCGAAATTGTGATTAAGCATTTGTTGATTTTTTTTTTCTCTGAATGTTAACTAATTTTTTCTTCTCAATTTTCAGTAAACTTTCAGGCCAACTTTTTGAGGATAGATTGGAGCAATTATTCAAAAAGAAAAACGAAATCTCCATTATTTATTTGCAGATCCATCGATACAATCTCATCGTGTCCAGGAGATATTTACATTGTATTTCCTGCACTAATTTTCCATTATTTTTTCCACCGGCGGCACACTAGCTGAGACTGACAAAAAATTGTACCAAATGCTCGGAGCTTGGAGCTTCAACGAAGTAGCAAGATTCAGTCATGTTTTCTGCACACAAAAATTGAATTCTCATTAGATTATCATCTTTAGATCATAACCAAACAAAATAACGTACGATTGTGGATCCGTGCTGAGTGGAAGTAAGCCAGGCAAAGAAACAAAACGTGGACTGAGGAGGCATAGCTACGCAGATCCGGCCACCGATAGCGGCGGAGGAGCGCGTGATCCAGCCACCTCTGCTCTCTCCCTCCACGGCAGTGCCGGAACTGCTGTAAATATGACCCCTAAGTCCACTTATTCTGCCGCTTCCTGGCTCGTTCCACGGCTAGTCGATCTCCAACTCAGTCCATCGAAAAAAGCTTCAAGGCGGTGCTGCTTCGCGGCGACAGCGCTAGAGAAGCTGCCAAAGAGAAGTAGGTTACTATCTTTTCTACAAGGTTGCTCCCTATATGTCCTTTTTGCTTTTTAGTTTGGCTACTTCTCCCTTTTTTTTTACAATTTTCTTGTTTTATTTATTTAATTAAATCTAATTTTATTAGGTATTCTATTGTATTCCTTCATAAATGGTTTTAATTCTAATTCATTTAAATCTAAATTTTAATTAATATTTTCATTTCAATGTATTTTTTTGGTCCTATATAGACAAAAAAAATAAAAAACAAAATAATAATAACAAAAAGTGTTAGTCACATAATTAAAATATTTTTCATTACCCAGTTTTGCCATTAAATCATATTTTTTATACATTTGACCAAATGTAAAAGACAAAAAAATATGGTTTAAACGAATAAATTTCTGCCTCAAGGGAGTAAGTACATGAGAAACAAAAAGTCAGCCAATCCTAATTTTCTGTTTCTAGGATGAAGTTAGAACAGAAAGGTTTCCAAAATGCAAATTGATAAAAGATTAAAGAGAGATGGGGGTGTCTCTCAAGTGTTTGTCAAAAGTCCCCAATGAAGAATGCCAACTCCAAAAAACACTACTTTTGCCTCTTGTATATCTTTGCCAGAAATGACTTCAATACTGCTTGAACAGCTTTACTTGGATGAGCTTCAATGGCCTTGTTTAGCTTCTCATAGCTCTTTCTCTCACACTCCAAAAACTCATCCTTAAAACAACATATATATCAATCAAAACAAGTTCATCAACAAAGGGATACCAGTTTCATTTCAACAAACCTGCATTTTGGGATTTTGAAGATGAATCGGAAGATTAAAGTAAAATACAAACCTGAATCTTTAGGGCGTTGTAAAGCTCTTTTACTTTAGCAACGCAAGTAGGGTCCTCCTTTCCATAGTTTTCCTGGTAATATAGCTCGTCGTGTTATCAAATCTTGCACGAATTATAGCAGGGGAGTTAGCGCAAGATTAGATGGTCGATTTTTGAAAACTCACATATAGTAACTTCTTTTGCTCATCATTGCTGAGCTCCAGGGCTTTGACTACCACCCAAGAACATTTGAAGTCTTCGATATCGGTCCCAACCTGTATGCACGACAACAGATCGACCATAAACTTTCGAGCTCTTCAATCAGAAACAAAGGGAAGAGAAATATTTCTTTGAAAGAACAAAATTTAAGTCAGAGGAATCAAGATATTGCATGAGGTTTACCTTGCCAATAACCTCAGGATCAGCAAAACAATCTAGATAGTCATCCTACCAAAACAGGGAGAAAAAAGTTCATAAGTTTTGCTCTTTAGAGTCCAGATGTGAAGTATAACAGAAAATCATTCCAATTTCCAATGGTATGATGAATATTTTAGCTTAAAAACATTAAAGCCTAGGTATTACCGGAGTAAAAGAACTGTTTGAAACACGTCATGTTATCCAGAGAAACATCTGGATTTAATGAAAATTAAAGATGCTCACCTGCACCTGGAAGTAGATTCCCATTTCAATAAGTATGTTCTTCACATCAACATGATTGTCGAGATTTTCTCCAGACATAAGAAGAGCACAGGCAACCTGATATGAGAGTTCATGAGAAAACTACGCAACAACACATACCACGGCTAAAATCAACCAATGAGTGAAAGAGAACAGTTTATGTACAAGAAGAAATAAAATCAAATTCACTACTGATAACCACATCCTATCAAGGCAACGACTCTACTTAGCTTGAAATTGAAAGAGTAATGAGTAAAGTAAAGAATGCAGTACAGATATGCCTGGTTAGATGGTATTATTTACTCACAGGAAGGTAAAAAGAATAGTAGGCAGTTTTGTACTGCACAATGCGACGGTGGCTGCATGAAGAAACAAAACAGAACAGAAAAAGGGTACTTTAGGAGCACAAAAAGGACAGCTATCCATACAACATGAAACTTATAATAACAGAAAGAATCAAGAGTTTATCACTTACAGAGACAATGAATATTTGGACAAATCTTTCTCACCCACAAGCGTGGTAATTAAATCAATCATTTGTCCGGAGGCCGTCTGGAATTCTACCTGATGAATCAGCACAACAGCAGAAGGAATTTAATCAGTACGAGACACAGTTAGTCAGTGATCCCATTGTCAGGTATAAAACTACCTCATTAAACAAATCAAGCAGATCCACATAATAAGGCTTGCCCCTGAAGTGCTTCTTTAGAATTCTTGGGATCTGGTTGCGAAGGATTATGCCATCATTTGCAGCAATCATGCCAACCTAAGGAGAGTTCGAATAACAGTCACTAAGTTGAATCCAACTGTATGAGTTAGTGCTTCTGACCAAATCAGAAAGTTCATACAAGAAAAAATTAAAAATTAATGCATTTGGGAAACACCTTTGGTAATCGAAACCAACATGGTTGACCACGGCGTGTATGAGAACCATCCATGATGTCATCCAGAATAAGAAAATAAGCTTGAAGCTGCAAAATCATAAGCACTAATGTGAACACTATGGTGTCAAGGTGGAAATCTCTAGACTCATTCTAAGCAAAATCTGCAAAAAAAAAACTGATCATATTACCCATTCGATGCACCAGCCAAGTGCACATGCAAGAAAACTTTCCTCGCTTGTCAGTTCTTTTCCTTTCATCAATTGGTAGCTATCAACAACAGAGAGGCCTCGATTGAGTTTTCCTAAAATTGGAACAGGAAGGAAGAAACTAAGATTAACTCGAAAAGTTCAGGAAATGGAGCAAAATAAGCCTCATATTATAAAGCGATCATTTAAAAATTTCACCTCCAGGAACATTGTAGTCGAGCATCTGAAAATGGAACAGCCAAAAAAAAAAGTTAGATAGTGGAAACAATGAGCAAGCTCAATATGCTAGAAAGGGTCTAAGTCGTTGGCACAAACTGAACACAAAAAGGATTTAAGTTCTGAATCCCAACTTCTCAAACTAAAGAACTCAGAATGACATCCTGGAATCGATTCTATACGAGGAAGATGCTATTTTTCCATTACATGCAAATATTTAAAGTGGCTTTACACTGGTCCTGGATCCAAAGTACTTAACTTTCCCACCAAAACGAATGAACCGAAATAAAGACCAAAGAACAGAACTCCCTTTTAGACGTCAAGACCAAACATTTGCTGAAAGAAAGCTGGAAGGTCATGGTTGGAGCATTCCTTCACATTCATAACCAGCAGAAGCTGAACTAATTAGCTCTAAACGGCCCATTTCAATTAGGCAAAAGATACACGAGCCCAGAATCATGGTTTCACGAACAAAGCTCAGACAACCCGAACGTGGTAAATTCACACCGAAATCAGACCCAAATTCTACAAACACTATTCAAATTGAATTACGTCCAGACTAATAACAGAAAGACAAATAAACCTCATTCGACAGAAAACAACAAGCCACAACAGACCCAATTTATCTGCGGCGATGTGGGTCTATCGCCGGCGTTTTGATGCCAGGTGGGCAGTGGGATTGTAGGAGTAAATAGAGTGGGAAAAAAACCAACCCGGTCAAGCCATTGACGAGAATCATCGGTAAATTCGAAAGCAGGGTCGTTGAGTAGCTCCGATTTTAGGACAGAGTAAACCTCCAAGAATTTAGCTCTGAGTCCGCTCATAATTCTTGCTGGAAATCTTTACTGTGTGAGTCCGTGTTCGTGAATCCTGAGGAAGAGAAGGCAGGTGACTTTGGTTGGTTGGTCAGAAGTGTGCTGGATGACGGGCTCGGACGATGGGTCGGATAGGGTCGGGTGCATTAAATTGCACTATTGCAGGTTCAACCCTTCATGTGTTGTAGCCTTGATAGTTGAGCCCCCCAAAAGTTTGAAAAATGCTAGGTAAATCCTATTTGGCAAAATCCACCTTCTTTTCTTTCCGTTCCAGGATAATAGTCTAATATTACAAATTTTCTAAAAAGATATTTTATGTATTGTCATTACACCGTGTAATATTATGTGCAACTTAATACTTAAATAGGATAAAGTAATTGTAACTTAGTGGTTGACATCATCACTTGTAATCGATAATTCAACCAAGAACAATAACAATGAAATATAAGAAAGTTATAATTTAGTGGTTGACATTTCATATTTGGAACCGATAATACAACAAAGAACAATAATGATAAAAGACAATAAAGTTGTAACTTAGTGATTAACACTTTTCACTTGAAACCGATAATGCAGTTAAGAACAATAATGATAAAAGACAAGAAAGTTATAATTTAGTGGTTAATACTCATCACTTGAAACTGATAATACAACCAATAATAATAATAAAAGACAAAAACAAGAATATTATAATTTAGTGATTAATATTATTCACTTAAAAAAGATATATTTGACTTTAAATCACTAAAAAGGAATATGATATATGTTTTTATATTCCCCTCTCAATAACTCAAATTTAGATTTTATTGGTAACAAGTGAAAATTGTCAACTATTATCTTATAACCTTTCTCATATGATAATATATATATATATATAGGCTTTTTTCATTTATAAAAAAGAACAACAATGATAAAATATATAGAAGTGTCAAAGTGGTGGGAGCAAGCTTCCAATTTGTCCCCCCCACCATAGATTGCTTCCTTTTCATCCTATGAAGTTCTTTTAGGCAAGAATTGTATAACTACATATGAGCCCTAATCATAAAAGAAAATTTGAGGGCTCAATTTAGTAGTTTTTTTTTTTTCTTTTTTCTTTTTTCCCAAGTTGAAGCTAGTACAAGTCAAGAATGATTCACACAATCAGCAGCTCTATTTCTTTTTGTAAAAATATAGTACTTTAATTATGAGGAAAGAAAAACTAAAAAATGTGAGTGTAATGTAACCCTTTTGTGTGTTGTTTACTATATATGGCTTTTGAGCTTCTCTCTATCTCTCTAGTTCTTGCTTACAAAGTGGACAGCAAGAAATGATCCTCAGCCATTGATCCACACACTTGAGGTGAAATATGTGTGAGCATGGTAATTCCCTTATCTCTTCCTTCTCTTTGTATTTAGCTAAGCAAATGCAGCATTCCTGTAAAGTTATTAAAAACACGAATATAATTTTGAGATAATCAAGCAATACAGTTATATTGTCCATTTCAATTATGACAATTAACTAATTGAAAAAGTGTACGACGAGATATATTGTTGAACTTACTGGATTTTCTTTACACGAGGGTGTCTTCTCAACCTCGGAGTTGTGGACGACATCCTTGTATTTCCAGCTGGGGAGCTTGGCGAGCTGATCCTCGGACGCCCCTCGATCGTTCGAGGCCGTGTTCATGTTGTAACCTAGCAAAGTACTTATGAGGGGGACACAGCAACACAGCAACACGAACAGAACGAATGGGAAAGAGTAGCTGATGGCATTCCAGGCAAGCAGTGAAATGCAGAGGATATGGAGCTTTGGGGCTCGCCGGAATGACCCGAATCGTGAATCGAACACCCAAACGTTCCCCATCACGAACCAGATCGCAAAGAACAGCTCCAGGTATGTCCTGTATTTGTTGATTGATTGCAAGTATCTGATTTTCATGCAGCAAAAAAAACACACACACACAAAATCATGTTTTTTTGTGTTCTTGTTTGTTACAAATATTCAATAGTTCCTTACAAACTTTGCTATCTTTGACATAAACTAATCAAAATTAGAAACAAGAACTGAATTCTGAGCTTCTGATCTGCAAACCTAGGACAGTTGAAGTTGTTTTCAATGATTAGAAACTTAGGAATTGTAGAAATTAATGGCAGTTCTTTACCTTGAATCATCTGGGCTTCTCTGCTGTTCAACATCGGATAAATGATTGTTTGAATTCGAGCCCTGATCTTGATGATGATCTTGAGACAAGCAGAGCAAATGATAGCGCCAGAAAAGCTGGATCAAACTAAGAACACATCCAAAACCATACCCAGAAACCCAAATCCTCATAGGCCAAACTGGCTTTTCCTCTTTAGAAATCGCCAAAGTATACACAATCATGGCGATTTGAACAGCCAAGACAACAAACTCAGTCAATATCCAAGTCCTAGAATTGAATGGGTTCGAAGCAAGGTCTGATCTTGGTCCATTCTGATAATGGAAAACCCTCCTCAAAAAGATGAACAGCCTTGATCTTGATATCTTCATTGCCATTCTGATCAAGAACGATGAAGGAGGAAAACGAGAAGATTGAGGAATCCGGGCTCTCACACTTGAACCAGTACTCGTAGCCATTCTGTGATGATCTTCCCCGATTGCAGAAATCGAAGAAATCGCAACAGCAAAACCAGAGTTGCAGACCAACTCTGGTGTGAAGAAATATCGAGTATTCATTTTATCAAACACCTTCCCAACTGGGCTTCAACTTCAAGAACCCTCGTCGAAAAAGAAAAAAAAAAAAAAAAAAACAGAGCAAATCCTGGAACTGAAACTACAAAAGATCATTCACTTCCATTGATAAAAACTCAACCCTTTTCCAAGAATCCCAGATGCAAATAAAGGGATGGACTTGATTTGAGCAACAGAAGAACAGAAGAAAAGAAAGGGTGGGCTTCAAGAACTCTCTTCAAAAAAACAGAGCAAATCTTGGAACTGAAACTACAAAAGATCATTCACTTCCATTGATAAAAACTCAATCTTTGCAACTTAATCTGATGCCTAGCTAGAGGCAAATAAAGGGATGGACTTGATTTTAGGAACAGAAGAAGGGGGGGGTCTGGGTTGGGTTTGAGATGGCGACCAAGAATCGAACTTGCTGGCTGAAACTTTGCTTAGATTCCAAGTGAATCGAGCGTTGCAACCATAACCGTTGGCCAAACGTCCTCCGAGACTATTGTTTATCAATTAAGCAAAAAAAAAAAGCCTGAAAGGGAAATTGCCATATTGGTTTTTTTTCAACATTAAATTTACTTTCCTTTTCTGCAAAATTCAATAATAACCATTCAATTTAGTATCGAAGACAATAATTCATACACAGTGTGTTTAAACATTAAAAAGAAAAAAGATATTTCAATCTTTTCTGACGTTAACATCTGATGATTTTGATTTCAGCCTAATCTTAAAAAACAACAACAACATTAAAGAATTACTAAAGTAAGATGTGTTTGAATTGTGGCGGGCTAATCGAATCAGAGATTGGTTGGCCAATTGCCACCTAATTCAACCAGAAAGATCATAGGATGACGCTATGGCGGCAGAAACACCAATGTCTGGTTCATCTTTGCTGCTGCTTTCTGGGTTTTCCACTTGGACTGTTGTGGATAACTACATGTGTCTCCATGTTAATGGGTCGCCATTTATTTATTTAGTTCTTGGATTGTGGCGATGGCCTGGAGATTCAGATAAAGATGGCCTACGTATGCGTAGATCGTACTATTTCTGGTTGAGTTATCAAGTTTAACAAGGAAGTGCAAATGACTTGGCCACATAAGTTCAGCTACTATTTGATGTAGACTACACCATTTATGATTTTTATATTGAAATTTTGATTTTTAAGAAGTAAATAGTCGAAGCAATTGAGAGCTACTTTATTCAACGATTGACTGTTTAATTCTTATTATTGACAAAAGTAAGAATTTCGTCGATTCAGTTTTTATTATTGACAAAAGTAAACTGTCGAAATTCGCTATACTCTTATTTGAAAATAATTGACGATTTAATTTTTATTATTGACAGAAATAAAAAAAAATCGATATTTAAAGTGATATTTTTTTAAAAAAATTATTATCTCCACTAATACTAACTCTAACTCAAACTCTTTTATATTTTCCTAACTCTCACATGCGATTTTTTTCCTTTTTAAATTATGTCACTTAAAAATAAAAGAGTTCATGATAACATATGATTTATTTAAGATTATTCTATAGGTACGTGTGTGTTGAATTTGTACATGTGTAACTTTATAACCACATGAAATTCATGTTATTTATTAAACTCAGACTTTACTATAAATGGTGGGTAGATTTTTTAAATTAAAATAAAATGATAAGTAGTTACAAATTACAAGGAAACAATAAATAGATTTACTTAAAATTATATTTTATTTTATTTATAAAAAAAATTTTGTAAGCGCAAATTTAATCAAATGGCGGGCTTTTTTTTCAACGAACAGCCCAATATTACCTTTATTTGCGCAGCCCACGAAGAAGCAGCCCAAATTATATTTTATATGTAATATTTGTAAGCCATTGTCGATGAGCTTTTGAGTAATCCACGGACGACGTCGGTTTAGAAGAATTCAACAACCTTGTTCGACTATCCCCCAATTCCCAAATTCACAAACCAGGTACAAACCAAACTTTCTTCTTCAATAAATTCCTGATTAAATTTCCGTATCAATTTGTAGTTTTATTCGTTTGGATTTCAAGATAGAATTTTAATTGTTCTTTTTAAAATTCAGATTCCGAATTGTATTTGGGCTGTGAATCGCCTGTCTGATTACGTGAAGGGAAGTTTACTTGATTGATTTTAGTTGAGGAAATAAGCAAAGATGACGACGGCGGCGAGGCCGACATGGGCACCGGCTAAAGGAGGAAACGAGCAAGGTGGCACTCGAATCTTCGGCCCCTCCCAGAAATATTCTTCAAGGGACATTGCTTCTCACACTACCCTAAAACCCAGGTCGCTAGTTTGTTATATCTCTTCTCCTTCTCATTGGGTTTTATTTTCTTTGTCATAATTTATTTATTGGTAATTGGATATTCAACGTTTTACCATTTGGGCGGTTCAAGATATGGGTTGTGGAGGTTACAAAGAATGGCTGCTAGTTTGTAAAATCTGTAGAATCTTAGGATGGAGTTTCTACTGTAGTTTAGTTTGGCGCTGATACAGGCTGGTTGGATGATTGTTTGACCATAAAGTTTAATGCTTTTAAATGTTAGGTGGATGATATACCTGTTTGTGATTTGAGCCGTTTTTCTACCCTGTAATGCAATTGAAATTGACATAGGAGATTTGGGTTCTGCTGATCCTGTCACATTTAGATTGGTAGGAACTTTCTGTAAGGTTCTGCTAATTGTATTAAGTGTCTCTTTCAATTAGAGCTGCGGGACGGTTAGAAGTTTGACATGCCTTTGTTATGGTTCTAATGGTTTCTCCATCAGTAAGTATTTTTTTCATTCTTAAACAATAATTGTGAGACAATCTCTCTGGTGCTGGGGTTATGTGGAACCATTGATCATTTTACCATTATTTCAGCGTCAATTTGTAGATTTTCATTCTCATTGGTTTGTGCTGTTTCAGGAGGGAGGGACAGGACACCCAGGATGAACTTCAGAGGAGGAATCTCCGAGACGAATTAGAGGATCGTGAGCGCCGGCACTTCTCTTCAAAAGGTAAGGGTTAAATCATAAGTAGTGAACATGGAAGCTTACATTCTTTATGTTTTATATCTGCATTGTTGTCACACACTGTATGAATGTTAGTACTTACATCATTGGTTCATGTCTCTCTCTCTCTTTGGCAGATGATAAAGATCGTCGCAAGGGGAGTCATCATCTTCTCTTAGAAGGTTGCCTTATTTCCTTTGTTGTTTATCTCATCTGCTTTTTATATTAATTAAAATTGAGGCTTTTGGTGTATTGCTGAAAACTTTTTTCCAATTTCACTTACAGGGTCTAGGAGAGAAGCTGATGACCGTATTGTGCCTCGCAATGTTGATGCTGATGATGATGTGGATGCCAAAAGTAGTGATGAAAGGTTTGTATTAGTGGAGGAAATTATGTTGCTAATAAATTTGAGCAATCAGAGGCAAGAATTATGAACTTCCTGATCCTGCTATATGCTTCTGTATTTCGTTCAATAATCTCTCACATGTTCTTAATATATCCAATAATGGTTCATAAATTCATTGTTCTGTTTTGTTGATACTTCTTCGTGGCCCAGAGTATCCATCTTTCAAACCTCTTGGTTCTTTCAGTCTGTGGGCCAAGTATTCCTAGTATGCCAAATGCATTTCATGCATCAGTTGTGGTGCTAAGCTTGTGTTTGTACTAAAATTGTTATTTTTACCAATTTCTCGGGGATTCCTATGCTGTTATTGTCAAGGCTTGCTGATTTACTTTTTATCTTTTGCTAGTGACGACGACGACGACGATGATGAGGATGACACGGAAGCTCTTTTAGCTGAGCTTGAACAGATTAAGAAGGAAAGAGCAGAGGAGAAACTTCGAAAAGTAAGCGTTTGCATTAAATATGAATAATTTAATTTGTTTATTTTAGTTCTCCCATTTTTGATCCTCTGTGCATGTTTGCTATGGATTATACATGCATGGCCGTTTGTGCATATGCCTATTTTTCCTCCCTGTTGAGGTTATGACCGCTTCAATGAGACCTCTTCCATTATTATGATAGATGCATCTAGTTCTCTTTCACATTTAAGAACTCATCTATTGGAACATTTAATAGGGGCCCAATTTTTTCTTATTCTGATAATTGTCTATACGTGCTATGCACCCGGCAGGAACGACAAATGCAAGAAGAAGAGCTCAAAGCTAAAGAAGCTGAGTTGCTGAAGGGAAACCCTCTGCTAAATAATCCAACATCCTTCAATGTGAAGAGAAGGTTAGCCCATATATATGTTTCACTTTTGATCTAACTTTAACTTGGGCATATTTTTCACCATTTCGCTTGTTGTCCAGGTGGGATGACGATGTGGTGTTCAAGAACCAGGCCCGAGGTGAAGTTAAGGCCCCTAAGCGGTTTATCAACGACACAATCAGGAATGACTTCCACAGAAAATTCCTCCAAAAGTACATGAAATGATCGTTTGTCAAGTACTCTGGAGCTGAGAATTCTGTTGTAGCCCTATTTTTCAAGAAATTAAGATGCATTGGGTTTGTCTTTGTGTATTACTTTTTACTCTAAAACACTGACTTTTCTGTAATGAATATGCAACTTGCAAGAGGATATGGGTTGCCGGGTTGCCTTTTGTTGTTCCATTGTCAATGTATCTTGATATTCAGCTCAATCTACTCTCCGGTTTGTTCGTTCTTCTTTTTTTTTTTTTTTGGTTCTTGTTTCCGATGCTCCTTGTAATTAGGGGCGATAAATAAGAAAAAGGCCCTTCTTGTATTAAGCCAATTGAGAAGGAGAAAGTAAATGGTAGCAGTAGGAACCAAAGAAATACTAATTCTGTTTGTTATACTACAAGAATGAAACAAAACAGGTCTTTTTGAGAACTTATGTACACTTTCCTATAAACACAAGATGAAAAAGATATTGTATGGTCTTGTTGACACTCAATTTTACATGCACAAAAGCTCAACAGACTTGGATGAGACAAAAAGAGGAACCAATCCATCAATCCTGGAAGTGGGCTCTTGTTGCAGGAAGAGATCCTATTGCTCAAATGATCAAATCCTTTGGTTTAACAAAAGACAAATTTCTACACACAAATCTTCAAGAATGACAGCAACAAAACAATGCTATTATAATACATGCTTAAAGATTAACTTTCCTTTGTTTCATCGAAGACGAATTCTACATACAAATCTTTAAGCGCGATAACAACCGTCGTTATCAGTGGCCCCATGATTGCTCCCTGCATAACACCAAACAAATCCCTCAGAACCAGTGTTCACTGCAGCAATATGTTAACAGAGTGAAGAAACACATTGCACAGCCAACTAATGCTATCTTTACTTCCTAACTCCTGATTCAGCTACATTATTCCTTCTTTTGATGTTGTTTTGATTTCTTTTTGTGCTGTGAGAATATTTTTCTATGTAAATAACAGAGAACCATGTAATGCCTGAAACTCAAGGATAGAGGGACACTATCGCCTCGTCTAAGTAATTTATCCATGAGTGCTGGTATACAAATAACATAGCATCTTATTATACAAGAATCTAACTCCTTGATAGATCAGTATTATATCTTTGAAGTTATCTGCTAACCCTTCAACTTTTACAGAAATATGTTTAGTGGATGATTTTCTGTGGATGTAATATAAAGTTTCTAAGCACCGGTCCTTGTCAAACACGAAATTATGGTCTTTTCAATTGTTCAAGTTAGCTTACTGACTTTGTTTTTTGTTTTTGTCACAAAGAATACTGTACAAATCCCTAAGCAGAAAATGAAGGAAATTACCTCAATTGCAGATGGAAAGAGTGTCATTCCACCAATAATGCTGAGTCCAGTAAGATATGCACTCTGACCAGGGATCTCCTCCAGAATTTCAGATGTGCCATAATCCATAAGAACAAGATGAATGATGGAGATAATGATAGCCATTATGTATTTGCCTTCTATCAGCAATTGAGCGGCTGCTGGAATCGTCGAAAGCCATGATGGAAAAATTGGGAACAAAGGGCTCATAAAAGCAAGGATAGTTGACATGTACAAGAAATGTATGGAAAAGAATCTAAACAAGAGCCAAGTCAGGCATCCCAGGAAAAATGCAATTTCAGCAGTTGCCAATAAGGACCCTGAGATAGCTTTATCAAGAACCTCTACACATCGTGTCCTCGCTGACTGCGAGATGGGAATCAAGCACATAACTTGTTCGGTTACGCCGCCTGACTCTGATGTGATAAGGTAATATAGAACCCAAAAGAAAACCATGGACTGAGATATAAAGTTCAGGAGACCTGCAGCTCCAGATACGATTGAATTCCCAATTCCGAATACTAGCTTTGCACTGCCACCAATGATGGATTTACTACTCATCAATACCTGTTGCATGACATCAAGACCTTGAAGGGCAAACGCTTTCGCCTTCTCAACTAAATCTTCTCTGCTAATCAGCACTTCCCTAAAAAGTACATCCAACTCTGTGTATATTAGGCTCCATTCGCGATCCGTGACCCTCTTTTTCAGACTCAAGATTTTATCACCATATGGAGAAGGGCTACTCAAGGCTGTGGATCTCTCAGAAGAGTTCACTGGTTGATTTATCAAATAATGCTTCAACTCCTTAACAAACTGAGTCATGTTATATTGCATTGCCAAACCGTCGATCTGGTCAGAGACAGTTTCATAGAACTTTGCAGAGTATTTATCCATCATTCCTGGAACATCATTTTCATCCATCCATTGCTTAACACCAATCCTCTCAGCATAATTGCTCTCCTCCACATGGGATTTTAACGCAATAACAGCGTCTTTCCCCTCCACTCCAATCTTATAAGAGAAGAAAATCAGGCCAGCCAAAGAACCCACACCCATTCCAACAATCAATCCAATGGCCACAATAGTTTTCAATCTGTTCAATATCCTTCTAGTGAAAAATGCTGTAACTGGACTTCGACGAAAACTCTGAGTCCTAAAGGATGTAACTGCATTCATAGTTGAATCCACACTATTAGCAGTAAACATAAATCCCAATGCAAGCAAAGCCAGGGATCCAATCCCACCAAGTTGCTCATAAGCCATTATAAACACCCAAAAGGAAACTAGCCACCTTAGTAACTTATAAAACGCACTTCTACGCCTCCTAACAACATTAACTTTCTTCCTCCTAAGAACAATCCGCAAAATCAAATCTTTAATATCAACAAGGGTCCCAACAAAGATCCTGAAAATAGCTACAGGGACAGCCAAAACAGTCTCAGTGAGACCTAATTTGAGGGGCTGAGACCAGAACCCAACAAGGGTCTCCTGAATTCCCCTCAAAGGGATTGAACAAAGCACAGCCCAAAGCATAGGTCTTAAATACTGTTCAAGCAATTTACAAACACCATAAAGAACGAAGATTGCCATGGCCATTCCAGCGTGGGCCATGGCTATATACAGAGCTAGGCGTACCTGTGGGTCTCCAGAGAGATTGGGATCCTCTGCAGTAATGGTGGCAGAACTGGTATTCTCAGCCACCTTGGTTCCATTAGAATCCATGTGGTTCTGGGGTGATGGGTCGGGTTTCCGAACTGAAGCTGATCTGAACATTTCTTGCCACGGCAAACTTGAGGCGCTGGATTTAGATTGTGGGTCAGAATAAGGCACCAGCTCCATCCAATTCTATCCTCCTTCTCTTCAAGAAAGCAAAGCGAAGCTCTGATTTTTATGGCTGTCTGGAAGATCTTTGAAAGATACTAAAATTGAGGAATTGTTTTGTTCTTGGGAGTCAAAAATCAATATTCTCAGAGGGCTATTCCTATTGGGAATAATACTAAGATTCTGTGGCTCAGAGTTTATGAATTTGTCATATCATATCAGACATCAATCAGAAGAGCACAGAACAGAAGAAAGAGGACCACTTTATTATTCAATCTGAGTATTCATTCTCTCCTTTCTGTCAGAGCCCATGTTCAGAAATTCTGTTCTGGGTTAGAAGTAACTGTGAACAGTAGTGGAAGTTAAAAAAACAAGAAAAAAGAAGGAATCAAGGAAGAAATCAGAGTTGCAGGCCAATCATTTGGAGCAGCATGTGGGGGAAAAACATTGACAATATCTAGGGGTAAGTTTTATACTCTTAGCTAAGTAGTAATTAATAAATTACATTATTTATTACATGTAATGATTTTCCAATATTTAAAAAGCTTTCATTAACCATTCACATTCCTCTCTCTCTCTCTCTCTCTCCACTTATCATTATTTTCATTGCTATGATTAGTTAATAAGAGATATAATTAATATTTACAACACTATTTTTGTCATGTAATATTTGAATAAGATATACCTATAACATCACGTTCTAACTACTCTTTCATTTTCGTAGAAGATTTATCATCGTAATAAAATCTCTTAGTATGGACATTGATATTGAGGTTAAATAATAACAACTAGATCTGAGACACTGTTTACGAAAAATAGAAATTTTTGAATCGTTAAATTATAATGTTTATCAAGTATCGAAGATCAAAAGAGTTGATTACCTAAAAACAGGAGAGCGAGCTGATTACCTAAAAATATGAGAGCTACAATATCGATCCTAAAATTGCAAAATTCTTTATCCGGTCAAAAATCATCTTTGCCATGAATATATTGTAGCTCATGCCACTAACCGGCCAATAACTCGTTTATCATATACAGTTATTAGGTAAATTACCAAAAATGAAAATGAAATCAGGTGTTGTGACAAGTTTGCCCTCATTGCTGCCGTAAAATGCGGAAAGTTCTAAGGAAAGTAGGGGACCAATTATTGTATGCCAGCAAGACCCCAAAGTTTGACTTGAGGTATGTTGATTCCTGGACCTGGACCTGGACCTGGACCATGAAAGTATGGACTGATGAACATATACTTGTGGGCCAAATCAGGCCTCACAGCCCAAAACCACCTTGCCAATTGGACAGGCCTTATTTAATTTGAGCCCATATATAAACAGCACCAAGAAAGAAATCATTTTCTATTTTCTTATCATATTTTCACTGTGTAAAAATATAATAACAATATGATATAATCTGAGAAGTTCTTGTTTTAACTGTGACACTTAGCTTGTATTGCAAGATGAATTTATACACACTTGAGAAAAGCACAATGAAAAAAGCCAAGAATTTTCCATGGGACTAAAACTTGCAAAACACCTTCGAGCCAACATGATCATTATCGAGTCAGATTCTAAGACTCAACAACAAACAGAAATGGGAGGAAACCACATGAATATCCATCGGCAAATCAGGCAACTCCTAGAAGAAGAATGGTAATCAATCATTCAATACCGTGGAAAAGGCAGCAATAAATGTGCAGATGGATTGACTAAGATGACACTAAATTTTCCAATGGACTTCCACCTTCTACGTGAACCCCCTCGATGTATTTCGCAAGACCTGATCAAAGAAGAAAGAGGCATTCCAGCCACGAGCACGTGATGTAAAACCTATCTCGGTTTCTTCATATTAAGGAAAAAAAAAAAAAAAAGCAGATGGAAAAAAAGCCCAGAAAACTTGCAGTTCTCAAGGCAGAATTTTTATTTGAAGGTCTCATAATCCGTTGATCATTTCTCACAAATGGGAAGCACTGATTTTCTTGAAAAGGCAAAAATAGGCACAGATTCTGTAGCCTAAGGCCATTGCCAGAAGAACCCAAACTTCTTTTAGGCCACCACCCAAATCCACTGTGTCAAATGAAGGAGAACTCTGCAGTTTCCTGCATCCACCATTGCTTCCACACTCATAAACATCATCTCCATTGTACTGAGCTTTGAGCAGAAGCCTGAATCCATGGTACATGAAGGACATATACTTCAACCATCTCATGAATTTCGGTATGTGCTGCAGCGAAACCCCGAAACACAAAATGATCAGTTCTGAATTGTTCAGTCCTCACTCTGTCTATTGTTCTGAATTGTCTCATTCTTTTGTTGTTTTGGAAATGGCATACCTGAATATAGTAGCCTCCAGTGAGAAGAAACAACATGAACAGCAATGATGCAATCATGCCTGCTCTTTGCATACTCAAAACTGCAGCTCCAAAGAGCTCTCCAGCTCCCTAAAAACAAGAAATCAGAAGAAGATGAGCTATGATTTCCATATCCTTATATCTTGAGTTTGAATAAACTGTCAGCTTACTTGGCTGGTGAGAGCTATTAGGAGTGTTGCAGATAAGGTCATGAAGAAGCATTCAGCTGTTCTTTTGAAGCCAGCCATGAAGTACAGAATGGACATGAAGAAGGTGGGATATAAGACATGAGCCACCATGTCACATAATGTGCTGCTGACGTAGTACACACTTAATCTGTACATGTCTGCCTTTCTTTCCTTAACCAGAAAGATTTTCTCGAATGGGAACACGTAGACTGCTCCGAATAACGATGAGGAAGTCCAGAAGATGCAGATGTAGTACAACAAACCAATCTGCAAGTAAAAAGAAAACATTTTTGTGTGTTGAATCCACATCAGAAGAAAAAATGAGCCAAGGAGAGTGATGGATTCTTGCTATTATTTGCCTGATCTCTGAGGTGGGCTTCTGTGCTGTAGTTGGATTTCCACCATAACAGGCCAAGCAAGATTGCAATCAGAAGTGCTTGGACGACACGAATTGAATCGAAGTATTCTCTGCATCTTTCTCTGTATGTTCTCTTAAACAAGATCAAGAACTGATCACACCATGTCATAGTCCATTCCTTTCTGATCTGAATGGCCACTTGAAGAGCCTCAGGTATCTTTGACACCTGATGATTCTCACTCTTTTCTCTTGGTTCCAGTTGGGATTTGAATTTCTGGTGTAGAAACTGCGAATACGACACGAGCTACTTAGGGAAAGAATTCCTTGGAAACTAATTCAATGACACTATATATGAGGCAAAAGAAGAGAATTTCACCCTGATTACAGTCCTTTCATAGTCAGCAGTTCCTTGCTGAGATGCAGACAAATCTTCAGGAACACTGATATCATTCACATTCCCAGCTGCCAACTCTAGCAAGAACTCAGCAGGATTCATAGCCATCTCTGGAAGGAATCTCAAAGATGAAAAGTACCCCATGGATTCATGAGCCTTCCCATAGTAGATAGGATATCCTTCTGCTATTAACAGAACCTTGTCAAACATGTGAAATATCCTGCTTGAAGGCTGGTGGATTGTTGTAATTACTGTTCTTCCTCCCTATAATAAACCAACCATCAAACTTTGATCTTTACTTCAAAACTGAGATTAAAACAAATGTTCTGAAAAGATTAGATTCTGTACCTTTGCAAGGTCTTGAAGTATCTGAAGGATTCTGTTTGCTGAAGTGGAATCAAGCCCTGAAGTAGGTTCATCAAGCAACAAAAGTGAGGGATCAACAAGGATTTCATACCCAATGCTGGTCCTTTTTCTTTCTCCTCCTGATATGCCCTTCACAAAGCCTCCTCCTACTCTTGTGTGGCGACACCTGCAAGGATTGATCATTCATCAAAACTTGTTCTTGTAAGAAGGAAAAGAAACTAAGATTTGAAGCAGTTTCCAAACACAACAAACCTTTCTAGTCCTAATTCCTTAACAATCCTAGCCACTTTTTCATACTTCTGATTCGCTGTCATGCCGCTAGGAAGTCTCAAGAAAGCAGAGAAAACTAAGGTTTCCTCCACAGTTAGTTGAGGAAAAAGCACATCATCTTGTGTTACAAAACCAATCCTGTCATTGGATTATACAAACAGAAACATCAAATACAGACTCGAGATGGAGATTCAATATGTATAGCTGCATAGGGAGCTTTGAAGCTAGCTAACCTCCTCTTAAGGGCAGGATTATAATGAATGTCATTGTAGGTGATGGATCCTTTAACATTTTCGCGCAATCTTCCACCTATTACCTTCAACAATGTCGTCTTTCCACTACCAGAAGGCCCCATTAAGGCCAGTAATTCACCAGGGCCAACACTTCCTGTGATTCCCTTAAGTATCTGCTTGTAATTATCTTGATTCAGGCTCAGTTGGGACGCTACCTTCGACACTACAGACTTGAAAGGATTAATGTTCGAAGAAGCCCGGCTAACTTTAACCTTGTACTCCACATCAGCAAACTGCATTCAAGAAGATCACAATTCATAGTTCTTGAATATGACTATAACAAACACAGAAACACAAACTGGTGAAGCAGAAATCAGTGTACCTTGAGGAATATAGGTAAAGGGCACTCTTCCTTTGCAGTTGAATCCTCAGCAACAATGTCAATCTGGGAGCTGCTTCTGTTTCTGAGATGAGGTTGAGACATGAATTCAATGGTGTGAAGAAAGCCATTGCTCCCAGCAATCTGCAATGAGCTCAAAGTAGTTGGAGGCGAAGATGCATCTTCAATCTCATCCTGATCCTGCCTTCTTCTTCCTCTAGCTTCCTCCATTTCCATGGCTTCCAAAGCCAAAAATGAGGATGATCATACACTTGCTATATAAACCATTCTTGAGCCAACCAAATCATACCACAATCCTGCCTATATAGCAGCAGAAAACTACTTCATAAACTCAAGAAAATTGTATGTTAGGAGAAACACATGCTTTTTATGGCTAACAAGAAAGAAGATACAGATAGATTATTGGTTTAAATTTTTTTTTTCTTTTTTTTCAACAATTTTCAAGCTTCATTTTGTTCCCTTTTCTGGAGGCAGGAAATGCTGCTGTTTGACATTCTTGAAATATTTAGGTGAATTATAATTCGGCCCTTTAACTTTGGTTAAAATACAAGAATCCCCCCTTAAGATTTAACTTAGAAAGAGAGAGTTTTTAGCCAAGAAAGATAGTTTTTTGGTGAGCAAAACCATGGACGATTCACAAGAGATTCTTCTCAACTCGCTTCGTAACTCAGGGGTTCCGATTCCGCCGTCCGTGGCGTCGATCCGAGAGCTCACTCCGTCCTCGCTATTCTCCATATGCTCCCAATCGCTCTGCCTCATCGACAGTACGCTGTCGTTTCCTGCCTCTTTGCCGGAAGAGTGCATGGCCGATCGCTTCAAGCTCTGCTCTGACCTCGCCTCCGCTTTTAAACATCTGGGTTATCTCGGAGACATCAGCTTCCACAAGGTATCCTAGTAATCATCGACTCAGGATCATGGAATTGACTGAATAGTACTGTAGGATCTTGTAATCTTTACACATGTGTTAATTCTTTGGTTTTATGGTTTCTGGGGCGCATATGAATGCTGCAAACAGTGAGAAAAATTGGTTCTTGTTCTGTATAGGAATAATTTTTGTTATGAAATGCATATCCAGCTCTTGTAACTGAGAAGTTATCAAAATTTGCATTATGTAAACACCTTTACTGTTTTTAATGTATAATATGTGTATATATGTGTGTGGTTTTTCAGAAATTGTTTGGTTTTTGTTAGGCAGTTTCTTTATCCTTCGGAAGAGGACTTGTATAAATTGGTGAGATTCTTAGTGGGCAGGCTAGCAGTATTCGAATCTGAATCATTTGAATCTTCCCAAGTGCGAAAGTCCCTTAATGAGAATCAAACTACAGACAAAGAGGTTCTCCAGGAGAGTAAGTTCTCGGGAAAGGCGAATTCTGAACCTGTGGAAAGGTTCAAAGAACATAAAGCAAAATCAGGGAGTGATGAGAATTATGGGGTTGAGCAAACTAGAGCAGGTGCCGGTGGCTCGAATGGTGAAGGATGGAGAAATGCAGATCTTGGGCTGGCTTTGATGGATAAGGTTGATGAAGTAGAAAGGATTGTGGCTGGAAACAGCAAAAGCGAGGCTCTTAGGGTCGATGAATATTGTCGCAATCTTCAAGAGCTTTCATCTGAGGTGAATTCTATGACATGACTTGTTTTTGTTTGTACATGAATGCTTTATATCATGATCATATAGTACTAATGCGGTTTGTACTCAGTGGATAGGTTACTCTGGGTTTCACCATTCCCCTTTTCCTGCATTAGCATAACTCTATCTTTCACTATGAGATTAATGGAGGTTTCTTTCCAGCCAAAGATGCTTGTGGATTTAATTACCAAGAGCTCAAAGTCAGCACATCAGCTTGAGTACGAGTTGCAGAACGCTGCATTGGCATTTGGCAACCAGAATTCCTTAGACTTCTATATCCAACAACTCAATGATTCAATGAAGGCAAGAAGGGATTGGCTTGTCAAGCTTGACTCGCGCAAATGGTACAGGTTTTTTTGAGATGTACTCAAACTATAGCACTGTAGATAATAAGTCTGACCTTATTATTATTGGTTGTTAATTCAGGAATGCTCTGAGAATGCCTTTAGAAGAGAAAAAGAGGAATCTCGAGGAGGCTTTGTGTGCAATGAATCCAGGTAGTCATGAAAAGCTTCAAAGAAAGAAAGAGATTGTGAAGGAGATTGAGTCTGTTTCGGCAGAAATTAGGAGAAGGTAATGTCAGGATACTGAAGTCAAAATACATTGCATTGGTATCGGTAAAGGAGCTAATCTGAGTGTAATTAATCAGCGTTCTCAAGCATTCTCATGACTCTACAGGACTATTTGTTGCATTTCTACAGGGAAGAAGAATATTTTGTATTATCTGCTGAACTTGACAATCAACCGAAAGTAGCATCCCGGGAATCTTTTGTTTTGCGGATCAAAGAAATTACAAAGAACAGCCGGAAACAAGATGCTGATGTAGAGCGGATCTTAAGAGAGACTAGGGAACTCCAACTGGAGAGTAACTCTATTCAAGAACGTCTCAATCGAACTTATGCTGTAGTAGATGAAACTATTTTCAGGTAGATTATAATGTCATCAATTGCTTTTGTGCCATGTTGAATTTGAACATATTTAAGAACTATGAATTCATTCTTTAGTTATTCCAAAATGGCATAATTTATGTTCAGCCATATTTGATGATGAGCATTGTTCTGTCAGGGAAGCAAGAAAAGATCCAGTGGCCCAACAAGCTTATAAGCTGTTGACAAAAATCCATGATTACTTTGAGCGAACAGCTGAGAAGATTCTTTCAACTGACAGAACTCGGCGTGAAATAGCTGATTACGAGGCCAAGCTTGCAGCCATTTCCTCCCGGAGCCTGGACATTGACAAGTTACGAGCTGATCTTGATGATATCCGAGAGGAAAATGCTACTCTTGAGAGAAACCCTAGTAAGTGATTGGTCATGGCTGGATGATTTTGGTGCTTCAAACTAGCACCCTAAAACTGATACATTGTCAAGTGATGACTAAACATGGTATCTCCACTTAGTCTTCTCCAAGATTCTCCTCCTTTACCAAGATGTGGTTGATTGAGGAGTCCTAATCATGTTTTGGGCACTGTTTATGACCCCCTAATCATGTTTTGAGCGCTGTTAACTGATCTTCAAACAACTCAAATCCTCAAGAACAGAGCTAAAGAAGATTCAACAGTTACAAAAGAGGCTTTGATTATTCAATTGCCAGTCATGGATGATGCTAGTGGCCCCTTTAAGGCAAAGAAATTAGACAATACTCTGTGTTGCCTTTTCTTTTTTGGTTTTCTTGAAATGTAAAGTTAACAATTCATTCAAAGTACTTCAATCTAGCAAGAGGGATCAGACCCTATTTTGTTTACTTGGTATGGAAAATTATCTTCATGGCCTTTCCTCCATATGGGTTTTGAGTTGCCAATTGCTCATTTCAATTCAATGGGTGCCCAAATTACATTAAATTCACTCCCATTTTTGAGTTGTTGGGCTTGGGGTGGCTAACTACATTACTGGCATTTTATTGTAATATTCTAATCTGATCATAAGATCCGTGATCATCTGCCATAATAGTAGTGGTTTTGACTGCTTCCTTCTGATAGTTTGGCATTCTTTACCAGTTTTTTTGGGAGTGATTCTCTATGAGATATTTTTTCCAAAATATTCAATCCAACTTTTACAGAGGGGTTCCTCCAGCTTTGCTTGATCCAACCATTGGGATCAAAGAACATATTCTTAGACTGATTTTCTTCGGATTCTCCAAGGATTTGGAAAAAGAAAAGTTTTTCCTCAGCCAAAATCAATGCTAAATAGTTAATAATAGTACTAGGAAAAGTTGGTTGAATCAAGAACAATACTTAGGAGTAAAGATACTACCACTGCACTCTACTCATTCCCCACCTGAAATGCCATCAATTAGGCTGTCCTTTTGTTGCTAAACCATGAACCCCTTGCTTCAAATCTTGATATTGTGTAGAATTCCTCCTCAAAAACTGTTCTTGATTATCCCATCTTTTCAATTTGCTGCATTGTCAGCTGATATTGTAACTTTGAAGGGCCATTTTGCAGTATTTGATCTTTGCCCCATCAATTAGGCTGTCTTTTTGTTGCTAAAACCATGAATCCCTTGCTTCAAATCTTGATATTTTTGTAGATTTCCTCCTCAAAAACTGTTCTTGATCATCCCGTCATTCAGTTTGCAGCATTGTCAGCTGATATTGTTAACTTTGAAGGCCATTTTGCAGCATTTGATCTTTGCTCCAATGCATTCTTTTTAGAATGTGCATATGGGCTTCTTCAATTCTTGCTTGGGAAAAGATCGCAAAAGATTATTCATCAAAAGAAAAGATAGCGATGCAGGCGAAGCAGGTTTCTCTGGTGTAATCCTTGTTTTTCTTTCAGATCATATTATCATTCTGATTATCAATTCTTGTAAATCATGCTTGATTTGTTATTCTTTCCTTCTGAAATTTCTCTGGTTTTGTTGATCTTCTGCTCCCATTAGGCCGAGCTTTGGAAGAACTCAGAGGCTCTCTCTATAATGAGCTTAGAACTTCAGAAGGAGCCAAACGGCAGCAGCAACGAATCTGTGGACCAAAAGTGGCAATGTCCTTCAATTTCGTCGTCGCAATCTCCATAATTCTGGGAAACAAATTAGTCTGTGTTTCCTCTTACCTTGTCAACCTCATTATAGATGAAGCATTCTTTCATTTTTCTGCATCAGTCCATTTTTAATGGGGTTTTTGCTTACAGGTTATGGGAAAAGTTGGGTTTAATTACCCAATATTCCTCACCCTGATTCATTATTCTACTGCCTGGATTCTGCTAGCCATATTCAAGACACTTGCATTGCTTCCAGTCTCTCCTCCTTCAAAATCCACTCCATTTTCTTCACTGTTTTCATTGGGTGCTGTCATGGCTTTTGCTTCTGGCCTTGCCAACACTAGTTTAAAGTATAACAGGTCTGAATCTCATCATCTCAGCAGCCTTCTCATTGCTTCTTCTTCTTGTTCTTCTTGTTTTGTTCTTTCTGAATCCCCAAGACTTTATCTTGTTTTGTTTCCCTAACCCTGACTGGTGCAGCTGATCCCATCCCCCACAGTGTTGGTTTCTACCAGATGGCGAAAATTGCTGTCACTCCAACCATTGTCATTGCTGAGTTCATCCTCTTCAGAAAGACCATATCATATCAGAAGGTGGTTGTGACCTTGTATTGAAGGTTCATCCTTTTTTCTGCTTTCTTTGTTTCTGGTTCCCTCACACATTGTGTTGAATGCTGGCAGGTTTTGGCACTGGCCATCGTGTCGATAGGAGTAGCCATTGCAACTGTGACAGACCTGGAATTCAATGCATTTGGTGCTAGTGTAGCAGTAGCTTGGATAGTTCCCAGTGCAATAAACAAAATCCTCTGGTCTAATCTGCAGCAGCAAAGCAACTGGACTGCTCTAGCGTAAGTTTTGCGCGCGATTCTTACGTTGTTAAAACAAAGGTTTCTTCTACAATCAAGAACAAAATCCCATGTTGTAATGTAAAATGATGCAGGTTGATGTGGAGGACTACCCCTGTAACAATCTTCTTCTTACTAGCCCTCATGCCCTGGTTGGATCCTCCAGGTGTTTTATCCTTCAAATGGGATCCCCAAAATGTTTCTGCCATTCTCATTTCAGCTCTTCTTGGCTTCCTCTTGCAATGGTCTGGAGCTCTGGCTCTTGGGTAAGAAACATTATGGTTTTCTTTGTGTTCTAACATCAACAACACCTTGAACTTAACAAGGGTTTTGGTTTCTTTTCATGTAGTGCAACTTCTGCAACTTCACATGTGGTTTTAGGACAGTTCAAAACATGTGTACTTATATTAGCAGGATACATAGTATTTGGTTCTGATCCAGGAACATTGAGCATCTGTGGTGCTTTTGCTGCTCTTGCTGGAATGTCATTCTATACTTCTCTCAATTTAAGAGACTCAAACCAGAAAGAGAGCCTGCTGCTACCAAAACAAATTCTGCACAAGAAAGTGGAAGACAACAACATGGAGAAGGAGAAGACTAATCTGGAGGATAATAATAATACCTCCATTTCTAACATTGCCTAAAAATTGTTGGTTTTCTAAGCAGTTTGGAACAGAAATAAAGTGTTGTTTTTTGTTCATTTTTTTGTTTCATTCAGGTTTGAAACTGAACCCTGCACAGAAACTAAGGAAATTTGAGCCAGCAACAACTTCCTTTCAATTTTACAGAATAGTTTTTGTTTTGCATTCTTCTTCTGGCTTTCTAATGTTACTAGCATCAAACAAAAAGGCTTCTGAAGTATATGTTCAGGACAAAAGTTAAGAAATATATGAAGAGACAAGAAGATAGAAAAAGTTTTTCAAATCATTGACTATAACATATCAGCTGGAGATCAAAATTTGATGTACAGGTGAAACACGGGGATAAGGAAATACCACCAAAACTGACTATATCCCACCTGCTAATAATCCAAGCCTACCATATTCCAACAAACACCAGGATTTCCCAAGAAATATATATCTAAAAAGCTACAGTTTTTATCCATAATGTTATGAGAAGGAAAAGAAAGGTCTAAAGAACAAAAGGGAGAAAAGGGGGACCTAATTTTGAAAGGACCAAAAAGGTGACCTGTCCTTTTTTCTTTCAACTCTAATACCTTAGAGTTCCAAGCAAATTGTTCTATTTACACCTGGAGGATCAATGAATCTCATCTAACCACGACGCCTTTGATGTAAAACTATCATGCTCTCTGTCATGTCTTTCTGAACCCTCAAATGTTCTCTCTATTCAGTAATTTGGTGTTCCAATGGATCTGCGAATGAGTTTGTTGATACGTGCCTGATGGTCGAATCATAGATTCAGCGGATCCAGCCATGGCTTGAGACGACTGCTGAGGAAGCGACTGAACACTCGTTGGAGCACCTGGTGTTTGAGTCAGATGATACATTCCAGCAATTGGACCTGGACCAGAATGTGCAGGAGAGAAAGCAATCTGCTGCCCCTGAGGGAAGTTGTAAAAAAAATTTCCTGGCACGGGCGACATGTCTCGAGCTTGAGCAGGCATCCACATGTGCGGTTCATCGCTCTGCAAATACAATTTTAGAAGCAAGCAATTGTCATGCATCAAGCAGTTCAAGTAAGGGACAGCTGATCAAGATATGTGTAAGACACCATCATCCATGAGCCAACGATAACTCCATATAATGCACTAAGCAAATGGATTTTAGTTCAATAAGGTCAAATTTGTTTCACCCCAAGAACCTAAGAAAGTGCTTTCTAGGCCTTCTGAATGAATATCCACTCATATTAGACCAAATGCAAGTAATTTAGAAATGTGTTTCAATGTTCTGAAAAAAGATAACTCACCTGCTTCAGTGTTGAATAGATGTTCTTGTCCTTCAGCTCAGGTGCAGCATGATCTTCATTGCTTGCAGAACTACTTGGAGCCATAGTAGCACCAAGACCATAACCAACAGGGGAAGAGCCATATGAACCATATCCAGATGGAATACCGAAGTGGGTTGCAACGGTTCCAGGCTTGTACACAGATGAAACAGGATATTTAACCCCGGTAGCAGCTGCAGGTGGCATATAAATGTTCCCAGTTGAAGCTTGTGGAGGAAATCCACTATGAGCCAGAAACTGGTGGGAACCATGAGGCATATACAGCTGCGGGAAGTATGGATTGTATGGAACATAATTGGATGGAAATGGCTGCCTGAGGTAAGGCAGCAACTGCGGTGAAACAGCAAGAGAAGTCTGCCCGACTCCTACAGGTTGAGTGGCCAGTGGCGAAGAACTTGATGTCAATGGAACTGTTGAGTTGCCCACCTGTACAACGGCACAAAAGAGCACATTTTATCATTGCGTTGCAAAACTGACAACCGATTGGCCAAAACATGATGTCCAATAAACAAAATCTCAGGAAATCAGTAAATGTTAGCAATAAGAAGAAAAAACATTTACTTCAGTTGCTTCAACTTGCACAAGATGAGGCCCTAGCATTGGGGGCACAAGACCGAAACTATAATCAGGGGCAGTAGGCATAAACGGGTACTGCGCTCCTCCTATATGTGGCAATATGTCAGGCTTCAGCTGATCAGACTTTGGAGGAGGGGCAGCGACCGCAGCAGCAGCAGATAAGGCATTCATTTCTAAGGCTGATAAGTTTTCAAGTGCACTCGGATGTGTTTGAGAACGAGCAGCATTGTCATCCTCTTGGCCAGCTGAGGCCGGGGTTTGATGGCTGGATAGAAAGGGCATACGAAATAATGAGAGACTAAAACACAAACAAGTACAAAAACAACCATTATCATCCTTCAGAGAACAAAATTTTAATGCTAAGGGCCGAAATCACAATGCAAAAAAGCCATTGCTAAAAACAAGTGATCTTCCAGAAATCGCATGTACTTTAGAAGGATACAAATTATAACATAAATAATGCAAATTATGTAAGTTTTCAGAATGTCTTCTTTGGTCATATAACACAAAAAAAGTTCCTCAAAAAAACGACAAAGACACAATAAGCTGCAAAAGGTGAAAAAGAAAAAAAGAAGGAAACAGTGTTATCTTACCACAAAGGTGGCTCCCTAGCAGGATCCTGGTTAATCAGAATAGTTCTGTCCACACTTATGGGGTCCTTGTTCACATTTTTGCCGGGTCCTTGAACGTCATTCAAGCTACCAAAAGTCAATCCAGTCCTTAAAGCTTCGGGAACCTGAATATGATCTGGAAAAATAACAGGCTGATAGGTGGATAACTTTAGTTTCTCCAACTTCATATCGAGTTGTGAGGTCGCTCCCTCCAAAATAGAGTCACTGCACTGGGAAATTGACTTAACATTGGCTCCTTGTGTCTCAGTTCCAACTTGAGTTGTCATCACTGGGCCAAAATTAGGAAAAGAGCGATCAAAAAATCTATTGCAAAGCTCAAATAGTAAAAGAACAATTATGGACATCGGAAGCTACCTTTTGAGGGACCATTAACTTGTTGCAGGGACCACTCATCGTGCTTCGAAATGGCAGTGGATGAATTATCATGGTTTAACAATGATGAAGCCATAGAAGACTCAGAAATTTTGCTTTTTTCAACTCCTGCCAGTATTCCATTGGCAGTTCCAACACCTTCTTCACTATTATTTCTACCATCTTGACCACTAAATTCAGTAGCACATTGATGGTTACCAATTGTACCCACTGCTCCACGGTTGCACAGTTTGAGAGATGGAAGTAACACTGGATCTGAAGCAGAAGAATAGACACCGGAGACAGGAGCTGAGTTATCGGTATTTGGTAGATGAGTTGATGGTGATTCTGAACTTCTTCCATCAAATCTCGGACCGGATGAAACAATGGAGGCAATAGTCGGGGTAGGAGTAGGAGTGGGGCCAGGATTTGAGCTTGAGAGTTGCTTCACAGCAACAGTTGGTAAAACTGGCCTTTCGCCTAACTGCCTGATATCAGCAGCCGAGTCTTGACTATGTTCACGGATAGAGCTTCCATTAGAAACGCTCCTGGATCCATTAGACGGGGCAGTTGACGAACTGAAAACAATTTTCAGCATACCAGTGAACTTCTGGATATTTAACAGAGCAGGATTCAAGAACTTCTAAGGTAAAATGCTTACTTAGAGTGTGATGCAGCATGGTCTTGTGCGCTGCGATGAACGGGCACCAAAACATCAGCATTTCTCACACCATGATTAGGGGCACCATTTTGTGATCTGACTGTAGCCAGTCTCCTGCGTCCAACATCTGATAAAGCAGCAGAAGTTAAACATAACACAAAAGACAAGCAACCTACGCAATCATAAAACCTTCAAACTTGATGCAACAAGTCTGAAGCAACATTATCTGTCCCAAATGGAAATAAAGAAAGAAATGCTTAAGGCATCAAAAGGGTGGGCAACAGCTGCGGGCGCAGATTGAGGTCCAAAATGTTAGCCATGTCCAGCATCTTACCGAAAAGCTTTCTATGAGCAAATATTTCAGCAATAGAAAATGCAAAGCATCCAGAGGTACTGAAAGTCTGATATCAATAGTCATCCTATACTTAGAAAAGAGGTTTTCCTAAAATTTCTAGCAATCAGGCAATTAGAACATATAACCCATTAAAGCAAAAAAAAAAGGGCAACAAACATCATCCTTCCCTTAAGCATGATTCAAGTAATATATTGAGCAAATAGCATGACAATAAAAGTTAACAAGAAAAGCAATGATCTTGTGCACTTGAACTTAGCATGCACAAAAACACATGTATAGGTATGCTTAGCATTAGATAAGTAAATTAGCCAAAATATAATAATATATAACAATCACCATTGGGAGTGTAGGCAGAATAATTGTTCCCTCGACCTCCCCCAGCCCCTCGCTGCTGCATACCAGACATCCATCTACGTCTTTCAGGGACTCTGGTGCTTGCATTCTGGGTGAAAACAGCACAGATGAATAATCAAGCAAGCTTGAAGTAAAATAAATTTACTGTAACTTTTTCATAATAAAACGAGATTGCTACAAGTTTTAAGAGTTAATTCTAGTTACCTAAATATACATTGCCAAGGAAGAAACCCACACACTCCACCTTGATGGACTTTATCCAAAATACTAGACATTTTGTTTAACATTTCCAGGATGCTCAGATATAACAAGTACCAAGGCCATGGATGTATATGTTCACTCCAACAATGGCATAATTTTCCAGGACAACAATATCCTTTGAAACTACCCCAAAATAAGGTGTCAAATGGCAAAACAACAGTTTTCTAACAAGGTCATGCAGAACTTTCTACAGCTCCTATATCATATTCCTGATGTAGTCTGGAGGGCTCAGATGACATGACTCACTCTCTTCGGATATATAGGTATCAAATTAAAGCAGCGCCATATCCAATGTCTCCTTAAGTTAACAGCAGAAAATACATTACTTCTAGAATCTTCAGTCCTCTACCATGTATGAACCTAAATTCCATCCGCCTAAAAACTAAGGACTATGCTTGTAAATAGATATAAATAGGAAAATTGCAATACTCCACTTACTGATCTCCTCTTGCTATGCTTGTGTCTCACCTCATGAAATGGATCTGCACAACCAAGTGGAAGATTTATCACCTCTTAATGAAAACTTTGGTAAATGAACATGATAAACAAAAATGGAAACTTTCACGCCAAAGAAGAACCCAAAGAAGAAAGAATACCACTAAAATGGGTTGGTGAATTCACAATGAAAGCCTTTAGAATAATTTCACAAAGACCTAAAACTAAACAAAAAGAGAAGCATGCAGAGCCTGATTCAAACTATGAGAGGATAAGCATTGAAAGTCACCAACAACCTAAGCAACTGGTCCTTTCCATTTATGATCCAATTCAAATGTAAATTAACTGAAACAGGAAACTTCTATAATCGCTAACTGCTGGTGAAAATCACTGATGTAAGCACATTAAACACTAATACACACACGCGCACACATGATAACTGGAAGTGGTCATCGCAAAGTCAACTGAAGCACCTTCTGTAAAACTTGCTGGAAACAACGTTGTCAATCTACCAACAATCTAACTTTATGTATAGAGTACATGCTCAAAACATGTGTTGAAATATATACTCGTGTTTGAATCCTGAGACAGGTGAGAGAGCCTTCAGAATGGCAGAACATTTTATGTGAAGCTCAAAACCTTCAAAATACTAGCAATTGTTATTATTTCAATGTGTGCTGAAGTTTAAAATTTGAGGAAGGTCCATGTAAGTTGACAAGTGTCTAAAATTAATTTGAAAACAAGTAACAAATAAAGGCGAGCGGAATAGCGTTTTTCTACTTGGCCAATTCAACATTGAACCTGCATTATATACGTCAAGATGGGGACACGCAAAAAGACATCAGAGTCATTAAAAAAAAAAGGTACAATTTTCCACCTAAGATGCAAAAATAACTACAGCATTCAATTGGCATTTGTGTCTATGGCGTAATATACATTTTCTACGTCAGTGGAGTATGTAGATCTTAATATTCCATGTCATCCTCACATTCCACTCTATAGCATAAACTTTCTCTTTGTGTCACGGCACCTACCTTACTTTTGAAATGAAAAGGTAACGAATGTCAAAAGAAATCCTCAATAAATACTTGAACAAATTCTTTTGTCACCATTATTGTCTTTACAAACCCATTCGATGTAGACAATCTGTAACCGCTAAGCAAAATGAAATAAACGACAAAAGAAGAGAAAAACAAACACGGATGAGTGTCAGATTAAGAAGATGCCCACCAATTCAAAGTGATAACACCAATTCACCAAACTCCAATTCGACCTTTTATTTTTCCATAACCACTCGACAATGCACAACTGTCCAGAAATTACAGAAATAACTGACGATAGAAAAACATACAAATTTTGACAAAGATGAATATTCGTTTCAACCAAGCAGCCAGAGCAAACTACTTGCACTAACCAAAGCCAAATTCACTATTTTTCAGTAAAATAATAAACAGCAACAATTAGGCCTTTATGCCACTATATGGTTGGCTATATGGATCACAGGTCACCAAGATGCTTGTTCATACGCATGTTCTCATTTTAAGTTTAAATATATCATGTCTGTCTTTTTAGTTTCATTCATAAGAACCAATACACAAGTACGAGTTGAATGAACTCGCGAACAAACTTTTCCAGCTAACAATTCAAAAAAACAGTGTCAAGTATTTAAAAGTCACATGAATATGAGTATTTCCGTCATCAAGTATTTACAAGGGCATAAATTAAGACACTCTCTGAATCAATTAACTTCACATTGTATTTAAACTTATATGCAACTCCTATGTTACACAATCTGTGTAAATTGTACTTGAATTGATATGCAACGCCTACATCATTCAATTCGTGTGACTGCTATTCACTTTCCAAGATATGCATCGGGCATAAACCCGCCTACCCAGGGTCCCACCGAACCTACATTTCACCTTAGGAATAATATTGACAGATGATGTACACTGTATACCATTATACGCATTAAATGTATATCTCAAGCAACTCGTAACGGTTTGACCAAAGAAGAAACAATGGACACAGATGGTTATATTCCAACAGCGACCACCGCTCCACTTGACTTACCCTAAAAGCATAACAACCAGCATTAAAGAATCCATTGGCTAGACTCTTACTGGCTCCATTTCTTTATTTTGCCCAGTGACGACTTAATGTACAGCATTCATAATCAATCCCCATAACACACGAAATACAAGGTAGGCGTTGGTAAAATATATCACAAATGAACCAGGGCACTTACACTTTTACCACAGAACGGCAAGCAAAATTCAATTGTTCCATACAAAATCATAAATTTGTAAAAAGACTTGAACGGGAAACTGAACCTCCCATATCAATCTAACTGAGTGAAGGGTAACAAACAAAAATACTTCTGCGAGCACTCATTTATGAACACAAAATGCACAAAACTAAGGAAAGCTAATTACTTTAGACAAAAAGAAAACTAAAAATAGAATCTTGCAAATTGCAACCTGTTCTCCTACCTACATTGAAACACAACGATTTAAAAGCATAAGAAAATCCACCATAGATCACAGCAATTGAGCTAAAGAAACATACAAATTCAACCCTTTTAACACAAACATAAAAAAACATCAATTTTGACAACAACAGGAAGAATTCAGACTCGTGCAAAATTAAACAACTCAAACAGAAAAGCACCGACCCAAAAAAAGGTTTCTTTTCCATTCAACATATAAAGGGCGCAAAAAAAAAAAAAAAAAAGAATTGATATATACCAACATAAAGCAGCTTCTGGACAGCTTCGTTAGGATCCATGTTGCATTCTTGTAGCATTGCATAGATGTCATCATAGGTATGCTTCCTGGCGATCTCTTTGATGTAACGGAGAGTAGTGTGGACATTCGCCGGAAAATTGTCAAGAACGTCGTCGAAGCAGTCGCCGGCCACGTCCTCAACGCTCTCCATTCTTCCGTTTTCCTCCAAAAACGCCATATCAGAAAAATGGTTAATTTCACCCCGAGAATTATCTCTAGTATATCTTATGCTGCATGCAGGGGGGCCGAAAAACACAAACAAAATTCAGGGCATTCCTGAATTAAAACCCCCAAATTAAAAAGAAAAAAAAATGTATCTTTGTTATAATGATATGTATTAATTTATTATTATTTTTTTTTCCTATATGATGGTTGATATATATATATATGATTGAATGGATTGATTATTGATTATTTGTTCTTCTTTCTGCAAGGGAAAGAAGGGATTTTGGGGGAGATTTTGAAATGAGCTTTGGGTTTGGTTTTTTTTTAATCTGGTGTTCTTTGTGTTTGTGTGTATTTATATGGAGGGAAGTGTAGGACTTGACTGAGAAGAGAAGTGGAAATTATTATTATTATTATTACTATTTTTTAAAATTTAATGTAAAATAAATAAAATATATTTGGACTTGGGATGTGGATATTTGAATTTTGTGGGCCTCAGGTGAAAGTAACTTGGATCTTCAGTTCCTGATAGCAGCCCATAGTGGGCCCATAACATGTTATCTTTACAAAATTGACCACTGAAAACTAAAGTAATATAGGGTATGATGGATAATTTGTATTGAGTAAAATATATATTAAAATATATAGTATGTATAGTATACGAAATTTAGAAAGTGAAATAAAAATAGTCTGAATATAATATTTTTATTAATTGATATTAAATTTTAAGATTTTTATATAAAATATTAATATGTGTTATTAATGGTAGGTATTACTATTGTCCATTTACAGTGGGCCTATAGGAGTATGGTGAATTTTACTCCTACTGTAGCGCGCTAAAGTAACGCGTTACAATCGAGCTACAGTTTTTTTTGTTTTGACGCACAGTCTTTTTAAAAAAATATTTTAAAAAAAAATAAGACAGTAGATATCAAATCAATAGACTATAGATATCAGATCAAGAATATAAAAGAAATCATACAATAGAACTAAAACATACTTAACAAGGGATATCACATCATGATTATATAGACATAAGATCAGAGAATACTAGACATCAGATCAACAGACTATAGATATCATATCAAGAATATAAAAGAAATCATACAATAGAATTAAAACATACTTAACAAGGGAGATCACATCAGGATTATATAGACATCAGATCAGAGAATACTAGACATTAGATCAACAGACTATAGATATCAGATCAATAATATAAAAGAAATCATACAGTAGAACTAAAACATACTTAACAAGGGAGATCACATCAGGAATATAGAGACATCAGATCAGAAAATACTAGACATCAGATCAACAGACTATAGATATCAGATCAAAAATATAAAAGAAATCACACAATAGAACTAAAACATACTTAATAAGGGAGATCACATCAGGATTATATAGACATCAGATCAGAGAATACTAGACATCATATCAACAGACTATAGATATCAGATCAAGAATATAAAAGAAATCATACAATATAACTAAAACATACTTAACAAGGGAGATCACATCATGATTGTATAGACATCAGATCAGAGAATACTAGACATTAGATCAACAAACTATAGATATCAGATCAAGAATATAAAAGAAATCATACAATAGAACTAAAACATACTTAACAAGGGAGATCACATCAGGATTATATAGACATCAGATCAGAGAATACTAGACATCAGATCAACATACTATAGATATCAGATCAAAAATATAAAAGAAATCATACAGAAGAACTAAAACATACTTAACAAGGGAGATCACATCAGGATTATATAGACATCAGATTAGAGAATACTAGACATCAGATCAACAGACTATAGATATCAGATCAAGAATATAAAAGAAATCATACAATAGAATTAAAATATACTTAACAAGGAAGATCACATCAGGATTATATAGATATCAGATCACAGAATACGAGACATCAGATCAACAGACTATAGATATTAGATCAAGAATATAAAAGAAATCATACAATAGAACTAAAAGATACTTAACAAGGGAGATCACATCATGATTATATAGACATCAGATCAGAGAATATTAGACATCAGATCAACAGACTATAGATATCAGATCAATAATATAAAAGAAATCATACAATAGAATTAAAACATACTTAACAAGGGATAACATCAGGATTATATAGACATCAGATCACAAAATAGTAGATATCAAATCAACAGACTATAGTTATCAGATCAAGAATATAAATAGAAATCATAACATACAACAAAAAACGTCCATAATATGTATCATTATATCTATAATTATTGGATTATAAAATAAATAAAATGATAATTTAAAAATATTTTTTTATAAAATTCAAAAGCATTAAAAAAAAATACTGAATTGTTTAGAAAAAAGTGGACGGAAAAAAGTCTCAAGGAGGAAGGCAAAAAAATAAAATAAAAAAATAACCAAAAATAACAAAAGAAAGTAAGGCACTATAGCGCGTTACTGTAACACGCTACAGTAGGAGTAAAATTGCATGGTGGTCATATAGGACCACCATATAAATTACCATCACGATTTAGGTTCTCTTTTTACTAATATTTTTAACGATTTTGTTTGAAAAATAATTTCAAACTAAAACTTAAAGGGTAGGCCATTTGAGAAAGAAGTTCTAACCATGCAACTTGGGCATTTAGTCCAACCATGCAGCCAGACTAAATTATTAGACAACCGATCATAAGTAAGACTATATTTTTAAATGATTGGAGCGTCGTTTTTTCTTTTAAATCTCACTATATGAGACTAAATGCATATTTATCCCACTGTATAGTGAGACTGAATATTTGGAGGTCTCATCATGCGGTCGGATTAAATCGTTAGACAAATCAACCTCACAGAGATTAGATTTTAAATGACTTGTCATTTTCGTGTGAAGTAGTCGTTGTGTGTGGGTCGTCATGCCAATTTTGCTATGTTTTGAAGCGAAAAAAACATATTTTAATCTTATTCTTCTTTTTTACTCTATATTGAGTAAATCATTCAACATTTTTAAGCAAAAAATACCAAAAAGAAAATAAGAAAAAAACGATTTGGAAAAAGGAGATAAGGGCACTCTGCCTGGGGCCCCAACCAAATTAATACAAAATTTGGGGGTGTGAACGAAAATATTTAGAATTTAAAATGTGTGGACCATTTTTAGGCCTCTCGAATTTGTGAAATCTGAGTCTCTTAACCAATTTGAGATTCGAATTTCACAAATTTGATTTCTTAATCCAAAACGAATTCGGATTTTAGAAATCTGATTTCTAAAAAAAAATTGTAATTTAATTTGTTAATTTTAACGGTAGAAAGTATTAAAAAAATTGAGGGACAAATCGGATTTTGAAAATCCGAATCAGTATTAAATTCGGATTTTAAAATCCGTATTCGCTGAGTCCACCACGTCTCAGAACAACTAGCACTATGTCCAAAAACGTCTACATCCAGAAGGGCAACTTGATTATGGATTATGTTATGATTTTGAAGATGAGGCAGGGGACTTGGATTATAACACTGAGGACGATTCTGACTGTGACCATGCATCCGATAGTGATTTTTGTTATGATTCTACATATTTCAGTTATGAGGAAAGTTCGGATGAGATTGGGACGCATGAAGGGGGCATTTCGTGTACTCTGATATGGGACACCAAGATCCGTACGTCATTGATAGGGATGAACTTGCGTTGCCCCGATATAAAGGCAATCCTGAGACTATAGGACTTGGAACTGTTTTCAAAAACAAGAAGGAAGCACAATGGGCCATATCCACATGGAACGTGGCAAGGCTCAGGGAATATGTTAACTCGAGAGCAATACAACAATGTGGTCCGTGGAATGCAAGAGTAGACGATTTGAGACACCCGAAGGTTATTTCCCATGTGCATGGAAAATTTGGGTGTCAAAAAAGAATCGAACTCATGGCAAATGGGAAGTGGTTCTTTGGTGTCTGAGTTATAATTGCCTTGTAATTGCGGTGGGAAATGACCACCACAATGTGACATCGTCGAGAATAGTGCCATTGATAATGAAGCAAATTGAATAAGATCCTGAGTATCCAGTGGCAGCTATTCAAATTGATGTAAAAAATCAGTTAAAAGTTGACATGAAGAGGAAGAAAGCATGACACGCGAGAAGGAAGGCCATTGAATTGGTATATGGTAATTGAGTTACAAACTTTGTTGAGTTACCGAGGTAAGTTTAAATTTTGATATTATTTTTGTTTTTATCAGTTTATTGCTTTGAATTACTGTTGACATGATGATTGTGTTAATGGTTTATTTATGTAGGTTTGTTGAAGCATTAAAATCGTCGAATTCAGGGACGATTGTAGAATGGGAATTCCAGGGAAGGCAGCGTGAATTGTCCAATTCTGAGAGGAATTTCAAATATTTGTTTTGGGCTTTCACTCCAGCCCGATGTACGTTTGGGAGATATTGTCCACCTGTGGTTAGTATAGACGGTACACATTTGCGGGGTGGATATAAGGGGAAGTTGCTTGTTGCCATTACAGTTACTGCATCACGTCGACTTATTCCACTGGCGTATGCATTAGTTGACGAATAAACCACTGAGAGTTGGAGCTTTTTCATTAGAAACCTCATTCGTCATGTCTTTGCTCAGCGTGCGACGTGTGTGCTATCATATCGAAATGCAGGGTTGCTCGCCGCATTTAGAGACTTGGAGGAATGGGAAGAAGGTGTTACAGGTCACCATAGATTTTGTCTGAGACACGTTCGAAGCAATCTGGTGACGCATTGTCGTGACAAATAATTGAATAGTCTGTGTTGGGAAATGGGCTCATACTGTCAACCTCGGAAGTTTGATAGAGTAGGTGCGGAGTTGTATGAATACAGTCAGGAAGTCTTTAGGTATTTGCAGGATATCGGTGCTGATAAATGGAGTCTTGCACACGATGGATTCCATCGTTGGGGTAACCTAACTATGAATATGTGGGAAAGTTACAACAGTGCGCTGAAAGACGTACGGGCTCTACCTATTCGAGCAATCATTGAGTCGACATTCCAGAAAACTAAAGAAATATTCCGCCAGGAAAATGAAAAGTCTCGTAAATGCAACACCCAATTTCCTCCGCTTTTATGGGAAATATTCAAGGATTACGAGATACGAGCTGGGGACCATAAGGTTGAACCTTATGACTGGACGAATAAAATCTTCAGGGTTAGTACATTTGTGCGTTACGATGGCAAAGGAGGAAACATACATGCTGTTGATTTTCAGTCGCGCACATGTACTTGTCATAAGTGGCAAACCTATAGGTTTTTGTGCTCACATGCGTTGGCGGTGTGTCATTCTCTTGGTGATAATCCATCAAATCTAATGGACAACTTTCTTACGACTCGAAACTGGAAGAGGCAATTCGGGCATGGAAATTTCGTCCCAATCCCTCCGAGGGAATGTTGGCAAAGAGACATTGACTGGAAGTTGAATATCGACTATGAAAGGCTCATCGTTCACAATATACCACCTGGAAGGAGACAGAAACGGAGATTCACAATGCAAATGGATCGCCGTGGAAGACGACGTCGATGAGAATGCACGAGGTGTGGAAGTAGATCACATGGAGCCAGAAGGTGTCCCGTCTCGCATCCCAGAGCAGATCGAACAAGGCTTGGTGACTATATGACACTGATGACATTATTTGATGTATCTTTTGATGTTTTGTTGAGTTATTATTTTTTAGTTTTATGTAATATGTAGAATTGTGATTTTGAAGTTTGTATTGGTGTTTGGATGAGTTATTATGTTTTGGCATATGAAGTAGGTAGAATTGTGATTTTGAAGTTCGTATTGGTGTTTGGATGATTTATTGATGTTTTGGTATATGAATATGTAGAATTGTGATGTTGTAGTTCGTTTTGGTGAAAAGTCTCGTAATACAAAATTTTTTTTATTTGGATTATAATTGAATTCGGATATTCAAAATCCAAATTCAATTTAATTCGGATTTTTATTATCCGAATTAAATATATTCTTTTAAAAGAAAAAAAAAGGATAATCCTATTTTGGATTTTGAAAATCCGAAATAGGATTTTAGTTACTGTCCGAAGGCAGTAGCTCAATCCGATTTTGGATTTTCAAAATTTGAAATCGGAATTATTTTCCGGCGGCCCGCACTCATTTGGATTTGCAAATCCGAATGTGGGTAGAATTCGGATTTTGCAAATCCAAATTCTACCCGGATTACTTATGCCCCCAACACTTTTTTTTCTTCTTCTTTCTTCTTTCTCCTCCTTCCAAATTCCTAACTCTGACCACATTTATTCTTCCTCACCGAATTTTTCATTTCCGACCAACCGGACCTCCAAACAACAATATAAACCGATCAAAACATTCCTCTCATCTCAAGGAACATGACCATACATTCCAATTCATTTTTTTGGGGTTTTCTATATTTCCTTAAAATCAAAACCCATCAAATTTTCTTAGGTTTACAAAAATCCGGCCGGTATTTTTGTGAAACAACACCACCAAAACATTCCTCTTGTTGAACTCTACAAAACGCACCGATCGTTTTTCAATTTCGACGCCGGACCTCCGACTGCCACTGCCAGACCGCCGCCGCCAAAACAACCCATACTAATCCAAAAAAATTGTACGTTTCGCCTAATTATTATTCTAAATTTAGTATTATTATGAATATAGTACTTTTATTTTTCTTTATTCTATATTTACTATTGTTTGAAAATTTTAATTTAATTTATGTTGAATTTAGAAAACTATGGCTTTGCCGGCACATAGGTTGTTTTATATTTATAAATGTGTGTTGCCATAAATTGTGTTGTGCTGTGTTTATATTTTATGCACTGGTTGGAAATTCGAAAATGTTACATTTACTGCCGTTATGCTGCCGAAATTTTTACTTTTTCTCAATAAATTCTTAATTTAGGTCCAATGGCGTCATCCAGTGGATCACAAGGTCGTCGACAGTACCTTCATCCGGGACCCATAGATCTAGAGTTATTATATATGCAACAGTGACACCGTTCGCAGAGTGTATACTTAGGTTCTGAAGGGTTTTACTCGGGGACTCTCAAGTGTCGTAGATCGGATAGCCATATGTGGAAACCATTGTCGCTGGAATTGCCAGAAGTTTGGGCTGAGATTCAGAAATTCGAATTTTGGGGTCGATGTCGAGTGGGCAATATCAAACTCGACCATTCCCTTATCACGACGTTGTGTGAGAGATGGCTTCCAGAGATGCACACTTTTCACTTCAACTTCAGTGAGGCCACTGTGACGTTGCAAGACATCCAAGTTCTTTTTGGCCTTGCTACAAGCAGGGATCCAGTTACCAACTGGTGTTTTGACCTGACACCCCAAGAGTGGTGCGGTGAGTGTGAGTGGCTTTTGGGCTTCCCTGTGCGGGTGGATCAATTGATGAGGAGCGGCAATTTACATATTGATGCGTTTAAGGATGCACTCAGTCCACCACTGACACGGCACGAGGTTGACCCATTGGCTTATACGAAGAGGGCTCGATGCTGCATCTTGTATGTATGCTTCGGTTTGCTCTTTGCAGACACGGTCGGCAACATCGTTCCTCTATATCTTCTACAAAATATAGAGGATCCTAAGAGATGCTCGCGACTGAGTTAGGAGTCAGCAGCACTTTGCGGTTTGTACCGCGACCTTTGCAAGGCTTGGCGACGGGAATCAAATGATATTATGGGTTTTTAGCTCCTACTACAGGTAAATTAATATTATATTTATTTTATATTTAATGTTTTGTACTTTATTTTTCGTGATGTATATATTTTTTTAATATCAATTTAATTTTATTATCCAGGTATGGGTTTTGGAGCGTATTCGTGCTGTCAGGCCAGAGAGAGTGGCTCTTAGTGCCCTGCCGTCGGAGGGTTGCCCTTTGGCAGAACGGTGGCACACGCCCAAGAAATATCACAGCACGACTACTCATTGTCTGCCCACTTTTAGAGATCAGCTAGATGGTCTCCTTGAGGAGGAGGTTAGTTTAAATTTTGTAGTCAGATTTCGATAACTATTTAAATATAATTTATAATTTTTTGGTTGTTTGATCGGTTTTCATTTTATTTTTTCAGTTTATATGGCAACCTTATCTGGTGGATAATTTGCTTGATGGATACCTCCCACAATATTGCCGAGAAAGGAGGGAGTGTTGGATGTCCAACACTTGGATGATCTACTACGACGCACACGAGCCACATGAGGCTTCGAGGGTCCTTCGCCAATTTGGCTGCCATCAGCCTATCTCTGGGCCGCCAATGATTTATCCTTTGAGTGCGGACGTATATGAAAGGTTGCATAGCAAGGGTATGCAAGGCAAACAGTATACTGACTGGGGGCTTGAACGTGCTCGTTACACCATGGAATGGAGCGCTAGAATGTCAGCTAACCATTTATCTGATGCTATGCCAGAGGATCCTCCAGTTGCTGATGCGGAGTACCAGAGTTGGTATAATCGCAGAACAGTGCGGCTCATTAGCGATCCTAGCAGAGATGATCCCACCAAGATTGTCTACCGTGGAGCGATGAACCGAGCCAAAGTATACGTAAGTTTTTCATTTGGTATTTGTTTAAATTATTTTAATTTTATGCCATCATTATCTATTTTTTTTTCCTAACTATTACACTTCTTTTATTTATTTGTAGTCGGATCAGATGAGTGAATGGTACAAAAAGGGCATTCAATTTCAAACTGATTTCTATCGCAGAGATAACGCTCACCCTGAAGTACTTTAATTCATCGAGGAGATGTCCACCTCGTTCCAGAGGGCACTCACGCTTGGGTCTTCACATCTTCAAGAATTCCAGGATAGTGGTTCCCAATTTCTCGTGGATGATCCACCTCATTTCACTCAAGCCCCTATTCCAGCTCGCCAACAAAGGCAAGCTCCTCCAAGGGGGGGGGGGGGGAGGTAGAAAAAGGAGGGTTATTCATGAAGAGCAAGGAGTTCCACTACATGTGAAACGACTTGGAGCAGAAGATAAAGAGGATGAGGATGATCCAAGTGGAGCTGGAGGTGAAGGTGGGGGTGGGGATCCAAGTGGAGGTGGACCTGGAGGTAGAGGTTCTTAATGTGGAGATTCGCAGGGTTCAGGTTCTTGTACTGGACCTATTTCCAAGAGAGTAGGTAGAAGAAATGCGCCGCCACCTTCGAGATATGGATTTAGTAGTTAGATTTTTTTTAATTTTTCATTGTATGTTTTGATATTGATATATTATAATATTTCAAAATCAGTTTAAATTCAAATGAATGGAAGTAGACATTTCTGGCGTGGTGCTAGTTGTTTTTGACGTGGTGCATGTTGTTCTGAGATGTGGTGGACTATCTTTGTTGAAAAAATCAGTTTAAATTCAAATGAATGGATGTAGATGTTTCTGGACATGGTGCTAGTTGTTTTTGACGTGGTGCATGTTGTTCTGAGACGTGGTGGACTGTCTTAGTTGAAGAAATCAGTTTAAATTCAAATGAATGGATATAGACGTTTCTTGACGTGGTGCTAGTTGTTTTTGACGTGGTTTTAGTTGTTCTGAGACGTGGTGGGTTGTCTTTGTGAAAAAATAACTTAAATTCAAATGAATGGATGTAGGCGTTTCTGAACGTGGTGCTAGTTGTTTTTGACGTGGTGCATGTTGTTCTGAGATGTGGTGGACTATCTTTGTTGAAAAAATCAGTTTAAATTCAAATGAATGGATGTAGATATTTCTGGATGTGGTGCTAGTTGTTTTTGACGTGGTGCATGTTGTTCTGAGACGTGGTGGACTGTCTTTGTTGAAAAATTCAGTTTAAATTCAAATGAATGGATGTAGACGTTTCTAGATGTGGTGTTAGTTGTTCTGCTACGTGGTGGGTTGTCTTTGTAAAAAAAAAAAAAACTTAAATTCAAATGAATGGATGTAGACGTTTCTGGATGTGGTGCCAGTTGTTTTTTACGTGGTGCATGTTGTTCAGAGACGTGGTGTGTTGTCTTTGTGAAAAAAATAGCTTAAATTCATATGCATGGATGTAGACATTTATGGACGTGGTGCTAGTTATTTTTGACGTGGTGCTAGTTGTTCTGAGATGTGGTAGGTTGTCTTTGTGAAAAAATAGCTTGAATTCACATGCATGGATGTAGACGTTTCCAGACGTGGTGCTAGTTGTTCTGAGACGTTGTGGGTTGTCTTTGTGAAAAAAATAGCTTGAATTCACGTGCATGGATGTAGACGTTTTTGGACGTGGTGCTAGTTCTTCTGAGACGTGGTGGGCTGTCTTTGTGAAAAAAATATGTTTAAATTACATGCATGGATATAAATATTTTTGGACGTGGTGCTAGTTGTTTTTGGACGTTGTGCTAGTTTTTCTGAGACGTGGTGGGCTGTTTTTGTGAAAAAAATCAGTTTAAATTCACATGAATGAATGTAGACGTTTCTGGACGTGGTGCTAGTTGTTTTTGGCGTGGTGCTAATTGTTCTGAGACGTGGTGGGCTGTCTTTGTGAAAAAAATCCGAATTCTCACCATTCAGATTTTCGAAATTCGAATTGTTTTAATTCTATTTATTAATTTACACAAAAAAATTTCAATTTCATTATTCTTTTAAAAAAAAATTTCATAAATGATTTTGGATTTTGAAAATTCGAATTCCATTGATTTTGGATTTTTGGAATCCGAATTTAATTAATCTCCCTTATTAATTTTTAATTTAATTAGGGTTATTGATATTTCAGATTTTCAAAATTCGAAAGTGGATGAATTCGGATTTCTAAAATCCAATTTTGTCTAATTTCGAATTTTCAAAATCCGAAAGGCCTCTTTTAGACCACACCTTCCTAATTTCTTATTTTTTTCCATAAATTTATTTTAGGGATTTATTTTGTCAAAAATACCCACTCTGCCTGCTCGCATATTGAAAAAATGGAAAAATATATTTATATTGATGTAATTATTGATCCAAACTACAAAATCTTAATATATATATATATATATATATTTCAAATTGCTTCCAAAAATACATATATATTTCAAAAAAATCTTTAAAAAAAAGAAAAAGAGTTAAATAGGTTTTATAAATAAAAAATATGTAAAGGGTAAAAAATTCATAGTAAATTCTTTTAAAAATTTGTTTTGGCAAAAACACGCGAAGAAAATTCAGCCCAAAGACATTCATCTGGACACTTTCGAAGGTGGAGCAATTCTCAATTGAACTGTTGAACATTCCTAGTTTCTTACACAATTCAGCTACGTAAAGTTTACAATCCGAAACTCGATTCCGCATCTGGGTTCATCCTAAAATTCTTCGTAAGTTTCATTTGACTAACCTTCTTCTTCGATATTCCACTTCTGCATGTTTGTGATTTCTTCTGCATTTTTTATAGGAATGCCAACCTCAAATTAATTTGATTCAAGAAACTTTGGTGGTATGTTTTTAACGAACAAAGTGTGGATCTTGTTGGGTTTTAGGAATAGTAACCAAAGAAATATCAGGCAGCCATGGAAATTAGAAAATTGAAAGCTTAAATTTGCAGAGGGGTTGGGTTATGCTTCTAACCTAATCAAAGTTTTAGTCTTTGAACACAAGATTCCAGAGTTAATGGCCCCTGCTGTAAATTTAGCTGATAAGACAACTAAAGACCAAGTTAACATGGATAATGCTTCAATGTCACATACATTTTTTAATAAAGATTTGGACTTTACCAGTTTTTTGATGTCTATAATGCTCAATTGGATCAGAGCTGGTTCCATTATTTCCATAGATTCTTGGAAATAATTAGTGCTTTTGATGTGAAGCTTTTGAAACAGGGTTAAATTTTGGTCAGTTTGATATCATACTCTCTATATCCGTTTGTAAATGTTAGTCATAGCAGATTTGTGATAATCTATAATCTTGATATTGAAGGTCAATTGATTGCGCATCTTTGAGAGAGGTTTTGTATGGCTTCCAGGCGGAACATTCCATATAGTCGTCTTCCTACGTATGAACATGAGGATTATGATGATGAAGGGAAAGACAGAAGTCGCCATGACCCTCGATTCGATTATAGGCCAAAATCTTATGAGAGAATCCCTTGGAAATCCATTTTACTGGCGTTGTTCTTGCTTTTACTTGGGAGTCTTCTGCTTTGTCTATCTTTCTTCATCCTCACAGGTCACATGGGAGGGGAAAGTTCCCAAGCATATGGCCTTCTAGGACTTGGATTCCTTGCATTCCTCCCAGGTGTGTCAAGAGTATTAGTCGATTGCCGATACCTACCCAATTTTTTTGTTTTTATATTTAGTTCCTGGTTCACTCCTCATGTTCAGAAGCCACCAGTCTTTTAAAATGACAGGTACTACAAGTCAAATGTTTATTGAGATTCAAAACAAACTTTGATGGAAGGGACCAAAGTGTAGTTCAGACCATTTTAGGGCTGGAGAATTGGCCTTTGCTTTTAACTAATCATGATATATCTTAAATTCCTCATTCTTTAGCATGCTTTTTTTTTTAATCTTTCTGAAGTCCAAAGTAGAATTAGCACATTCTTAGACTTATGGAAGACCACAAAGGAGATTCTTTTGTGTTGATATATATTGCAAAGCTCTTCTTTAGGATTGCCATGTGGGGTGTTTTATGGAACACCAACCCCCCACCACCCAAGCTACTCTAGGCTGGTGTAATCTCCTCATCTTCATTATGTGGGCATTGTACTGTGAACTCAGTTTTTCGGGCTCTCTTGTCTCTCCACACAGCTGACTGTTCTATGTATTTTTGTAGGTTTTTACGAGACTCGGATCGCGTATTACTCCTGGAGGGGTGCTCAAGGATATCGATACGCCTCAATCCCTGATTATTGAGTCTACCTTTTTCTTGTGGATACAGTGTCAAATGTAGTTGCACCTTTTTCTTTCAGGCCCTCCATTTATGCAATCTAAAATACTTCTCCTTGGCACAATTAAGTATTTCAGAGTGCATTGCATGACTTGTAAGTATCAAAAAACGCTTTGAAAGGCTAGAAATGATTCATCAGTTCTCAACTGTTTTTCCCACCTTTCTAGTCTAAAGCTGCTTGTTTTCTTCTATTCTCAGCTGAGTGTAATACTTCATTGTGGGAATTTTGTGGGAATTGAATGCTTATTTTTCTGGGATCTTCAGTGCTGTTAGGCTCAAGAATCTTGGAGATTCATTGGAGATAAATTTTTGTTTTGCAAATTGAAGGGGAAGTTGTTTCTATATCATTTGCCAAGTAGGCAGCGCGGTTTGGGATGCGGGAGAGCTATTATCATCCAGTTCCCTAACCTAGTACGGTACCAGGTTTGGACTGTAGGAACCATAGCATGAGGGGACGTCTAATCCTTTTGCTGCCGCAAGGCTAGCTAAGCGTACACAGCAGGCACGAATATCTTTGGTTATGAAAGGAATCGTACGCAGCAGGCTCGAATATCTCTGGTTATGAAAGGCACCTGAGTCTGAATGCTATGTGCTATGTGCGCAAGAAATTAACGGCCGGACATACTGCAACCTAGGGATCACTAGGCAGGCTCTATCGCTTTATAGGGATCTGGGGAGATTAGCACAATTCTTAATCTTCAACGTCATCTTCCTTAATTCTTTCAAAGTATTGGTCAGTTGGTCTCGGATAATCTAAACAAACTCCATCCACTTCTCCTGTGTCATGCTGAGATATAATTAATGAAATAAAAACATAATCTTTCATTTGTTTCATAGCATTAATAGTTTAATTTCTATGATTTTTTTTTAGCACAGGAAAAGGTCATCTTTGAGGGGTAATACTAACAAATTGGAAAGGTTTTTGGATCAATTTGGTGAATATTAAATATGTAAAGGACAATTGTGCTACAGATATAATTTTATTGGGCCAAAAGTGCAATTTTTACCTTCTTCTTACGTAGATATAATCGAAAGACCGACGCAGTCAGACCACCGAGGAAGAAGTACTAAAAATAATCTTCCGGCGTCTCCGACGAGATATTCTCAATCAACAGGAAGTTGATCAGATTTTTAACCGAGTTATGGGGGGCGAGTCAAAGTACGAGATACACCAAAACGCTTACATTAAGCTGGTACTCCACGCCTTAAAACACAGGGCCGCCGCTGTCGACGGCGTACTCCTTGGCCGCCTCTCCGCCGACGAGACTGTCGAAACTGTCGAAATCGTCGACTCCGTGCCCCTTTTCCATTCTCAGATCGGTCTTTTACCTCCACTTGAAATTGCTCTCATGATGGTAAGTCGTCTTCCCGACAACACTCCAAACCATGAAAAAAAATTGCATTTTTGGATTTCCCAATTTGTTTGTTTCTTAAGAAAGATTTTTACTTTTTGATTGGAATTTCAGGTAGAAGAGTACTATAGTGATAAAGGGTTGAACATTGTGGGTTACTTCCACGCCAATGAAAGATTTGACGATTTTGAGCTGGGAGGTGTGGCCAAGAATATTGGTGATCAAATTAGCAAATATTTCCCTGTAGCTGCTTTGCTCTTGGTACGAATGTTTACTCCGGTTATAAATCTTTGAATGACAATTTAGATTGTTGCTTTACTTCTGGAATTTGTTGACTTATGAAAGTTTGAAGCTTTTATGGTGATTCATGCAGCTGGATAACAAACGTCTTGAAGCTTTACCAAAAGGGAAGGACAGGAGTCCAGTGATGCAGGTGAGTTATATGCATTGGTATAAATTTGGCAGTGAATGAGACCTGAGTTTATTCAGTAAGATTTGTTTGAGGAGGTGTTCAAGGGCAGTTAATTACTTTATGTAAATTTAATGGCCTTAAGGAAAGGTTCTCTTTTGGATGTTTGAGTGTTTCCTTTTGCTTCTCAAGTGTAATTCGTGAAGAACTTGTAATTTCAGAAGTATTAGGTATAGTTCAGACCATAAATGGCAAAAAAGGAGATAAGCTCGAGTAATTTTTAGTTGCTTTCTATACTAGAAAAGGTTTCCGGCCAAATTTATGAGATGGTTTGAAACTTTGGAATGATTGATAAGTACCTTAAGCTCAGGGAGAAGAGAACTTTTTCATGTTCAACCTGATCCTGATCATATTTAGAGAAACTTATTTAACCTTTTCTCCGTATAATGTTTATATCATTTCAAGAACACCTCTGCATGTTAGGTTTCACTCTTCTTTGTGATAGTTACTTGAGGCTGATTTTAATATGGAAATACATATTTAGAGGTGCAGTTTGTTAGTTGTCCGTGATGGCTTTTAAGTGTTTTCTTGTTCCCCCTTTCCCCTTACCGCGTGAAGCAAACGAGCGCTAACTTCCGTATCAAATTATAGCCCTCTTACATTTCGGTCTCCCATAGTTTATGACTCTTTTGCTTTCTGAACACTTTTAGTCAACAGTTGCTTAAGTGACTTGACACCTATAAATTCTGGTGTTGTATAATTTTTTAATTTCTTGGTTTCGGATGAGTAACTTTAACACCTGTGGAACTGTTTGGTGTGCAAAATCGTCCGTTTTACTTGTTCTTGTTGCTTGTGGTTTGTATAACAAATAAAAGCCTCTGCTGCACTCCAGGTTAATTGATTTGGTCCTGTTGTTCTTACTTACTCCTATAAGTTGTAAACTCATAAATTCGCTTCATCTGGCGCATATTGGTCTCAGATATTATTGTATTTTATGCTGAAACATGCACACTATAAAGGGCTAAAGAGATTGATCATTTACTAATTATGCAAGTTCTATCAAAATTTACTTTTTGGCATCTCTTGTTTGCCTTTGTCTGCTCAGCTTTACACTAAGGATGCATCCAGGAGTTGGAAACAAACGGGACCAGATGGAGGCTCCCGGCTGACCACAAAGGAGCCTTCTGCAAATGTTGTCCTCTTAGATTATATTGCATCAGAGAAGTGGAAGGATATCATAGATTTTGATGACCACCTTGATGACATTAGCAAGTAAGACTTTCCTCTTTCCTCTCTCACCGTGAGCCCCGCCTCTCTCTCGGGGTCTCACATGCAAGCAGCATACTGAAAAATGTTGAGAGTTCTTGAGTAATTTAGTGGCCTTTTGTATCTCTTTTTTGCAGGGACTGGCTAAACTCAGAACTATTCAAGTGAATGCCTCCTACATAGACATTTTTTCCTGAAATCACACCCAAGTAACAGGTTTGTCCTCAGCATTGCTCCTGTTGCTCGCCCGCAAGCGCTGATATTACGATGTAGATCAGAACTTATCTGAAAAGCTGTGACAAAACTGATACCATTAAGTTGTATCTGATTGAAGAAATATTTATTGTTTGTTTATCATCAATTTGAGAAGAGAAAACCCTGTAGTTTCTTTCTGAGAATAGTTTCAGAGCAGCCTTAACTATCTGATATTCAAAGATATTAGTTTGAAGCATTTGAACCTTGTGTTTCTCTGGGTTTGATTCTCCTAATTCTACATGAAAGTCCACATTAATGGTTTCTCATGATGAACAGATTTCATATGCAGCTGGACTGATGCAGAATTTGAGCCTTCAGTTCCTCATCATGATATTCTGCTTCTTGCTTGCTGGAAAAAAGGGAAATTTAGGACTTGTTTGGTTAACCATCTCATTCTTCTTTAAATTTTTAAAGAAAAATTATGATTAAAATGAACCCTTCTGGCAAATTAAAACCAAAATTAGAATTCAAGTTTGTCCTAGTCAGAATGTGTGCTTGTTGAATATTGTAGGTGGACGGTTGAACTGCCCCAATTCCCCTGAACCTTGGAAGCAGGGAAGAGTCAAAATGGCTATTGCTAAACAAGGCTTATGCAAAAAGTGAAAAAAAGCTATGGAAAAAAAAAAAGCAGATCATCAAGAATTTGGGGTTCAAACCAAATCATGAATAGGGAGGAGGAAAATGAGTACATGCCCTAGTGAAAGACATCATGAAAATTTTATATTCGAACCAAATTGAAAAGACTGAGAGGAAATCGTGAAAATTTTGGGTTCAAACTAAATTGAGGATAGGAGGGGGGGAAAGGGTAGATTAGGATAAAAGATGCCATACAAAATGGACTACTAATCTTATAATAGAAAGCCAAAGTCTGAGCAGACCAAATAGATTAGAATACTTTCATTTTGACAATCTTCTCTGGCATGGCTTTTTTCTTCCCAAAAAAGAAATGGTAGCTCAACCTGTTTAACTGTCTCTATGGCCTTCCCTTCCCACCATTTTGCTCTCTCAAAAGCCAAAGCTGACATCACAGAGAGACAACTATTAAAAAAAGCTTCCAGTTTGATCACCAACTTTCACTAATAAACACTCATATTTAAACCACCCCTCAGAACCCCCCAAGAAGACATTGAGAGTATCACAATCAAACTGTGTATCATAATTGGAATAGTTTTATATCAGAAAAATGGAGATGAGAATTGTATCTTCTTCTTTCTGCAGCATCATCTTCTTGTTGTTCTCCTTCTTGGCAGTTCAAGAAAGCAGTGCTCAAACTCAGCAGCAGCAACAACAAGGGCAGCAGCAGCAGCCCTCGTCGTCGTCTTGTGTACAACAACTGCAGCCTTGTTTGAACTACCTGGATGGAAATCGGGATCCCCCGAGCAGCTGTTGCGAGCCGTTGAAGTACGTGATAAAATCGGAGCCCGAATGCCTGTGTAACATGATGAGCATCAAGGGAGCTAATCAGGCTGAGAGGTCTGGCATCAACTTGACCAATGCTCAACAATTGCCAGCCAGATGTGGTCAGCGCATCAATCCTCTTGGCTGCATTCTTGGTAATATAACAGCCCATCTCATATCAGATTCAAATGCAAATTGTATTTCAGTCATTTAAATTAGAAGGAATTAAATGTTTCAGGGTCACCTGGCTCAAGCTCTGCCAGCAGCTTAACACAATGGACTCAAGCTCCAAGCATGATGATAGCTATGGCTGCTGCAACAGCTGCTGCTTCTTGGATGTTTGTTCTGTAATTTCAGGTGGTTTTAGCAAATCCAGCTGATAAGTTTAGCCAAGAGCAAAGACCTGCAAACATTCTTGAAGTTTTTGCTGATATATTCATGCACATAAAACAATTGAAATGTTTACAAATAGACAATTGGATCTTGCTTTCCATTGTGGTTCTTCATCATGAATGATTCTAAGTTCCATCAGATTGAGAGAAATGAATTCTTGCAATCAATTTGGAAAATTTCAAAAGATACTTTTAAAACGAACGAAAGAGATATAGTTACATTACGATCTGAAGTTCGCTAATAATACGAAAAGCCAATAACACCTAAACACCATACCAAATCCCATTATCAATCATCACACTTACCACGACCCCTAAACATTTTCTAGTAAAAGTATACCAGCAACTGTACAAAGTTTCCATCAATACCAACAAGCCAATCTGTCATATAATCCTCTCAGTTATGATGATTAAGTATCAAATGTTTTCCTCAACTTCACTGAGCTTCAATGGTGGCAGAGTCTGGGAGATCAGAAAACAGGACATCCATGGACTACGATGCCAGGTTCTGTTGGGCATTTGGCCAATGGACAATAGTCACTATCATTCAAACCCCACCAGGCAGGACCATTAATATCCCTGGATTGAAGTGCAAAGAATAGGATGACTCCCATGAATGCAATTCCAGCATTTAGTGCAGCACCCATTATGTAGGCATGTCTAGCCCACCAGGCCTTGTACTTCCTGTAAATGTAAACATTGAAGAAAAGTCCCACAGCTCCCCAGGTGATGTAATTGATGGATCTTGCAGGTGGCATACCAGCTGTAGCTCCAACAATAATGGGAATGTTGATAAGCTTGATCCATCTTTTCTCAGGGAATTTGCGCGAAAGCAGCCATACAGGGACTGGAAGCAAAGCTCCAATCAGGAAGAAATAGTTCAGCTCTGGGTAATTGCCATGCTTTGTGAACATTTTGTTCGGTCCGATGATGCCCCAGATGATTGAAGCATTGTAGAAAACTTCATCACCAGGACAAGTCCAGGGACTGCCATCTGGAAGTAAAGTCGGATCGCATATGTGCTTGATTGTAGTCAGAAGCCACCAACCAGTCAAGAATTGGATGGATGAAGCTATGAAAGTTCCAACCAACTGTTGAGAAAGCAGCATCCATCAAACATATTAAGTTTCAAATGAGTGATTAATGTCTGATAATAAGCATACGTTTGCCTTGAATTTCATCATTACCTGAACAAAGAACATTGATCTGGGAGGGATCTTCATGTAGTGACCAAGCTTAAAGTCACTCAGAAAATTCAGTGCCTGTGTCATGCTAATGTAACCATATGTCTTGAAAGCCACATTTGCTAAAGGTTTTCCAGGATAAATGAAACCAATGACCATTTCAGTGATAACATTCAGGCCAGTTTGCTGCACATTTCCAAACAGAAAGGGATTAAGCAAAATTTCTCTTCAAGAATCTATTTAACACCAGCATTAGATAGCGTAACGTTTTGGTTTATACCTGGTTTGTAGTGGCTTGAATCAGGCCAATTGGTAAGGTGAAACCCCAGGCAATGACACAGGACAATATAAGTCCCCACCAGGGAAGCTGCAGCTGCCGCTCAAAACCTTCGCAAGCTAAGAGCGAAAGACCGAACACAATCACCAAAATGAGGTAAAACCACCAGTTAGGAACTGCCTTGTAGTTCTTTTTCATAAGTCTGGTGTGCACATCCCCCATTTTCCCTTTCAATGAGTTTTTAGTCTTTGCTGTCAATTCCCATATTGTCCTGAAAGCGCCGGGCCCATATATGTACAGTTAGCTTGTGAGAAACAATCCAACAAAGCCTGCATTACTATTACACCAATCAAAATCAGGATTTAGAAGACTTGTGGTTACTTACTTCCCATAAAACAATCCAACATGCGAAAGCGTAGCTGTCAAAGTTGCGAAGCTGAAGCCATAACTTAAGGCAAACAACACACTCAAGTAAAGCTTGCTGTAACCTTTGTATCCAGTATCATCAAACTCGAAAGCTGTTTCGTTCAGAATGCGGGAGATGTTGTATCTCTGACCAGTAGCATCAAAAGTCTTGGTGGAGTAAAATGGGAATCTTTTTGCATTGTAAGTGTTAGTCCAATATGCAATTGGAATGATAACATAGAGAAATATGAAGAATCCAACTAAAATGTTGACAATGGCAAAGGCTGGTGTGGATATAGGATTTCCAGTGAAGGAAACAACAGTGTTCCAGTCAAACGAGACTGCTCCGAGCCCCAAACCCTGCAAACCTGATCCCAGTTGATGTGCCAAGACAGATTTCTTCCAAATCAAACAAACAATGGAAATGCAAGAAATTGTTGGGAAGAAATAGCCTGGCACAACAAAATATGCAAAACTTGCAACGAACACCAAGAGAAAGAACTGCAGCCTTGAGAGCTGCCCCTTCTTTCTCCTCTCCTTGTCATGTAAAGTCCTAAGCATTCATAAGAAGAAAATGCATTTCAGAGATGGATCTTTAGGGCATTAGTGAAACCATTCATATCAAGAACTATATAAATACCTGAACAATGAAACTTGCACTAGATTGTCAGGCCACCACATGTAAGGAGAATCAACAAGAACATTCCTATGGGATCCAGCCCAACCATATCCAAGCAACTAATCAAGATTCAAACACAAAAGAAACCATCTTTCAATGTTCATTCATGGAGGTGGCAGTTTCTGATATGATAACTAAATTTACTGACACAACTTGTTAAAACTTCAAACAGGCAACACTAACCTAATTTAAAAAAAAAAAGAGAGATAGTTTTTACCATAGTAGTCTGGCAGAGGAAATAAGCTGCCCAGAAATTGATCTTTTTTTTGTAGAAAGCTTTGACAATGGTGACAATACCGAGAGCATAGGCAACATTTGAGCCACAATTGGCAAAAATGGTGATCAAAACATGTTCTTTCACATTGAAAGGTCCAGGATTCAAAGAGAATGAGAATTTCCCAAACCCTACATTCTTGGCTGGTAAGGAAGACGCCAGCAGCTTTCCAAGGGGGAGGGTCAAAATCTGAATTGTTACGGCCCCAACCCACAGGTTGTTCTGGCGGTAACTGAAGAAAGTGTTCACGAAAGCAAGAATTGCGCATGACAATATCCCAATAACCCATGTCCGCCATGTCAGGACTGGCACTGTCGGGTCATCTGTGGATGGAACCGTGAACCGGACTTGTTCAATTGGGGCATCATTTTCCTCTTCATCCCCTGCATCACCATCATCATCAATGGTACAACGTTAGCCAAAACAAGAATGTTTGATACAAAATAAAGGACATGATTCCTACTAGTTCTTGTCTTAAAATCTTCTACTAAGTTTAAAGTGTCACAAATTCGTCAGATTTACACATAAAATAGTGTATGTATTTGTATAAACTACTATTGCCAACTAATATTTAATCTGAAAATGGATTTTGTGCATGCAACTACTGTTCCAAATGAAAAATTACAAAAAAAATACTCAAAAATAAGATGGTTTCTGGTCAAACAAGTCAACTCCCTATGCAACTATTTGTCTTTAATGAGATTCTTATCATGGAGTTGCTAGGACTTCTTTAGATCAGAGATCTGGGCCTTGAATCAAACCACTTACACTAGTAATGAAGTTTCTTCTCCATTCAGATCTGAGACTGAAAGATTCTTGTTTGTTGCAGAGATTTTTTCCCACTAAGAAATACTGAAAACTGTTTGATCATGGCAATTAACATATAAAGCTCTGATCTTTGAATGAGCCCAGATGCTCAAATTCAATTCTTTCACTTAATCAAATGACATATGGGTAAAACTAAATCCCTTCAGACAAAAACATCTCTTTCAATTCTAATATGAAAAAAATATGTGGGAGGAACAATAATTCAAACGTTTTAACTGAATTTGTCCATGGTCAGCTACTTTTCTTGACACTTTGAAGAAGGGAAGAAAACAGATTTACACAAGATGCAAAGAATGCTGATAAACATCCAAACATCATCATATGCATCTTTCAAGAACAAACCTCGTATGTTTGATACTACTTTTGACTGTCAACAAAAGAGTCGATAAAGATAAAATCATGTTCATTTCATATATGTATATGAAGAACATGCAGAAGAAATGATGAGTGCATATATTAAACTATTAAGTTGAAGATTACCATGATGAAGACGAGGGTTGTCTCCCCTGCCAACTTCAAGCTCAAACGGAGGATGAACTCCACCGCCGGCATTGATGTGATCGGCCATGGCTTCCTTCACTTCCTTCTTCCTTCTTTTTACCCCTCTGGCCTAAGGTATTAAAGAACAGCAAGAAAACTTTCCCCAAATCAAATGTCTGAGAATTATGGCAGCAGCCGCTATTTATAGAACAGGTGAGGTGTATTTTGCGGTGGCATTTAAATAAATGGTTTTGTAAATATTAATTTCAAGAATGGAAGAATATAAATTGAATACATTTGCCTGAATTTGGCTTGAATTCAGAAGAAGATACGTAGAATCCTAGTGTGTAAATACTGATGATTCACATGAAGGAAAGAAAATCTTTTTAAGAAAGCCCAGCTGGACAAACAGTGATTTTTTGCCTTTTTTTCCTCGGCCGTCCGACTCCAAGAATGTCGGAGACGGGCTGTAAATGGAATCCTCCTCCGGAGATTCCCATTTTTTTAAGGTTTTTCAATGTGACAACGTTGGACTGGATGTCAGGGCTCCATGCTTTTCTGCATATTTTCAACTTCTCCGTCTGCTGTCCTGATGAGCGAATTATGGAATTATATCTCTTTATTTAATACTAAATAATAATTATTTTTTTATATCTTATTATTAAAAATAATTATAACAAATCTTAAATCGATTAAATTAATTTTTGCCATCTTAATGACTAATAAATTAAAGGGTGAATCAAAATAGCAATAATCCCAATATTTTTTGACAATTACATTTATCTTTGACTAAAATTAACATTAAAAAATTTTAAAAAAAAATTGGCTAATTTTTGTCAAAATAATATTATAAAATGATATTAATTTTGTCTTTCAATATAATAACAATGATTATATAAATATTTTTGTTATTTTTTTCATCAACCGATTGTTATTAGTTTGGATATTAAAAACCAAGATTGATTATTATTAGTTTGATATTGAAAGAAGGTATATATAATTTTTAGTATCTTGATCTTGATACCATTGTAGAAATTTTTTTAATAAGATATTTTATAGTTTCAAATATAATTTATAGTTTTTTATAATTAAAAATTTTAATCAAACAAAAAAACGTTTATTTAAAAGAAAATTATAATAAAAATAAAAATACAATGTGACATATTAAAAAAAACTAAGATAGGTTAAAATTATATCCAAAATTGTAAATTATATTAAAATTATATATAATTTAGATGTTAAAAATAAAATTACTAAAAATACAGTTTAAAATTTTACCCCCGTGCCACCATAATTTGAATATGGCTTAAAGTGGGGACAGAAAAAGCATTAAATAAGGAAAATACTTAAATAAAACCAATTTATAAAATTCAAAAATTTATTTAATATAAATTAATGAAATAAATAGAATAACTGAGATAAGAAAATATTTCATGAATATTTAATGGCATTAATTTAAAATTAAATAAGGAAATAATATTTTAAAATATACTCTCTTTTTTTTTTTTTTTTTTTGTAAAAATTATATAGAGCATTAATGAATGTCCAAATGCAGCTGGCTGATAAGATATTCTTACTGAAACTGTAAAATGTTGAGTCAATTGTCAAACCATATTCCACTTTTGTTGGAATCTAATTTATTGCTTCCTCAATTGACAGCCACAAGGTCTATGAATCTTAGGTTTAATTTTTTTTCCTATTTAGTTTGAAATTATCTGTTTAAATATTATAGTAAAAATAAATTTAAATGCATCAGTTTTTGAACAAAATTAATGCCTCCACTTTTCAAAAATTTATAACAGATGAACAGCCGGTAAAATGGAACTAGATCGGGTGATATATTTTATGTATATCGTAAACACTATAAAAATGGAATTTGATAGTCGAAACATGTTATGAGTCAATTGTTACATAACACACGCTGAAATCTTGGGAAGAACAAAATTAATGCATCAATTTTTCTAAAAAATTAGAGTAAATTTTAAAATTGATCACTATACTATAGTCAGTTTCTGATTTGGGTCATCATACTTTGAAAATTATTTTTAAGGTCATCATACTTTATTTTTTTTTTTTTAAAATGGTCACTCCGTCAAGTTGGAATGTTAACCCACTAACAGTCAACTTTTTTTAAGGTTATTTTTGTCTTTCCGTTGACTCCTTAAATTCAAAAAAGAATAAACTTTGAATTTGGTCATCATACTTTTCTAAAATCTCACTTTTGGTCATTTTACTTTAAAAATTATATTTGAGGTTATCATACTTTTATTTTTTATTCAATTTTGGTCATTCCATCTAAATATTACGTTAAGTCTCTAACGGTCATAATTTTTTGAGGGTAAATACGAAAAAACACACTCCATCATGCACATAAAATTTCTTTCTTTTAATTAATTATTTTTTCGCATTTCCGCCGCCAACACCCACACTAGGGCTGACAATTTCTGACATGAAAATTGAACATGGAATCGACATGAAACAGGTCGGGTTCGGGTTGAAATTTTAGACCCGAAAAATTTTTATGGGAAAAAAATTGGTTGGTGAGTCGGTTAAGGTTGGTCGACCCTAACCCGACCCGGTCAACTGTTTGGGTCGAGTTGGCGGGTCAACTAATGGGTTGACCAGATCAATTTTGGGTTGACCTGGTAAAAAAAATTCATTCGGGTTCGGGTCAGGGGCAAAATATAATTTTCTCTTCTAACCCGACACGAATTGACAGCCCTAACCCACACCCTTAAGAAGAATAAAACTTTTTAGGGTCACGTGCATGATGGGGGTGAGGATGTGGGTGTTGGCGGTGTAAATGCGAAAAAATAATTAATAAAAAAATTTCACGTGCATGATGACGTGTGTTTTTTTTCGTATTTACCATCAAATAATTATAGCGGTTAGAGATTTAAAGGAACATCTAGACGGAATAACCAAAATTGAATGAAAAATGAAAGTATGATGACATAAAATATAATTTTTAAAGTAAGATGACCAAAAACGGGATTTTAAAAAAGTATGATGACCCAATTCAGAGCTTACTCTTTTTTTAATTTAATGAGTCAATAAAAAGACGAAAATAGCCCTATAAAAAGTTGACCGTTAGTGAGTTAACAATCAAATTTGACGGAATGACCATTTTTGAAAAGAAAAATAAAGTATGATGATCTTAAAAATAATTTTCAAAATATGATAACCAAAACTAAAAACTGACTATACTATAGTGACCAATTTGGACTATAGTATAGTTACATAACACCGAAGAACAAAATTAATGCATCAATTTTTCCAAAAAATTATAGCATATTAATAGCCAACAAAACGGAACCAAATTGGATGCATATATATACCGTAAATACTATAAAAATGCAATCTAGTGATCGAAATATGTTACGAGTCAATTGTTGTATAATACACGCTGAAATCTTATGAAGGAACGAAATTAATGCATCCACTTTTCAAAAAATTACAGCAGATGAATAGGCAACAAACTAACCAAATCGAATGCATCTATCGTAAAACACTATAAAAATGCAATATGCCGGTCGAAATAGGTTACGAGTACTGTGTGGCAGCTACAATATTTAATAGTGATCAAGAAAAATAAAGATGCAGGGTTTACGATACGTGTTAGTTCATGTGACATAAAATTTGTTATCTATATGGCGTTCATGTGACGTAGGAGTTAACTGAATTACAATATAACCGTTAAGTGTAAAAAAAATTATTACTATAACTAAATGTGTTACCAATAGCAAAATTTATGACTAAATTTGACACTAGATCATACCATATGAACTATTCTTACATTTTCTTTTCCCACAATATAAACACTATAAAAATATAATTTAACAGTGGAAACAGTTTACAAGCACTATGTGACAACTACACTATGTAACGGTGGTCAAGAAATTAAAGATATGGGACCTATCATGACATGTTAATATGCGTGACATAAAATTTGACATCCATATGCATAGATGTTAACGAAATTACAATTCAAACAAAAAATTATTACTAGGACTAAATGTGGTATAAGTATCAAAATTTATAACTAAACTTGTTCACTAACAAACATTTAGAATTAAATTTAACACTAGATAATAATATATATAGATTATTCTTGGGTTTTTTTATATCATAAATACTATAAGAATGTAATTTGTCAGGTTACAAGTACGGTGTGACAACTAACAATATTTAATGGTAGTCATAAAAAATAAGAACAATAATAATCTTTAATAAGTGTGAACGTGAGAATTTTGAACAGATAACAACCGTATCCTTGGCTAATTATAGATAATTACAAAACAAATCCTACAAAATTACAATTTCAGTCCCGCCCGATTTCATAAAATAATTGCCTAATTAATTAGGCTTGGGACCGGCCCATACCTAAGTCAACAAGTCAATGGATGATTTTCATCCGGAAATTCGGAATATTAGATATATTATTATTGAGCAAAAAAAACAAAGTAGGCGTGATGGAAATCAAAATTAAAAAGGTACTATATTTTATTATTATTTACTTTTTGTATAATTAGATATAATAATACGTCAAATATAAATTTTTTTTAAAAAAATTAGATGATATACATATTTTAGTTATATTTAATTAAACTTATAATAATTTACATTAATTCAATTTATACGCTAGATAATAAGAGGACTGACAGATAAATAATGCCAAAGAGGAATGCACTTATTAGTAGAGGTAGAATTTCTAATTTTGTTAAAGTCAAAGGATATTGTTACAATTATTGTTGGGGCCAGTGATGGAATTGCTAATTTTGTTACATGTCACGGATATTGTTACAGATGTTAGAGTAATTCATTTGTGAAATAGGTAGTATGTCCAATTTTTTTTCTACTAAAATGTCTTATTATTTTTTAAATAATAACTATGTTTTGATAAAAGAAAAATGAAAAAATAGTAATTTATACTTTTCGAAAATAATTTCTTTTTTTTCAACTAACCACCTTTTTAAAGGAAAATAAATAAATAATAAAATAAAAATTAATTAGAGTATTTAAAAATTATGTTAGAAAGAAAGAAATCTTTTTAATTTTTTTAATTTCTATATTTATATTCTCTTCGTCTAAATTTAGTTGTCTTGTAGATTTTTATTTTTATTTTTGTCATATATATATAGATTAAATCATATTTTGAGTCCCTTATAATTGGTCAAATAATTTTGTTCCTATCTTATATTTTTAAATAATTTTTTTTGGTCTCTTACATATGAAATATGTATTATTTAGTACCTTACATTTTAAAAATATATTACTTAGTTCTTGTAATGTCTTTTTGATCTAAAATATCACAAATTTATTTATGAGTGGTATACAAAAAATTTTCAATTAAGAATATAATAGTTTAAAAATCAGTGTATACATTAAAAAATTTAAGTCATGTTATAAAAATTTGAAATGATTCGTCTCTATTGTGAATTTTAAGTTAGTTATTTATAAATTTTAATTATTTGATTTAAATTTTTTAATTATTAAATTAATATTTAGGCTATTATATTATTCATTTAAGAATATCTTGTAGACTGTACATGAATAAAGTTGATATAATTTAGACTGGATCAATAATATGGATCAAATAATACATGTTTTAAATATAAAAGACAAAAAAAACATTTTAAAATATAAGAGACCAACAAAATTATTTATTCAATGGTAAAGAACAAAAAAATATGATTTAATCTATATATATATATATATATATTTAAGAGACTGACTGCTCCACCGAGTTTTGCACTTTGCTCATTTCTTATGAGTCGAGTGACTTTCAGTCCTCTTCTCGCATTATCATTTTAAAGAGTTTGATAACAATAGGTGAGTGAGTACCAAACCTAATAATGCAGTTTTTGATTATTACATATCGAAGTGTGAATCCACATTAATTTTCTGGAAAATGGACCAAATTAATGTTAAGGCATCTTTCAGTATAAATTTCCAGTTATGAATTATAGGCAGCTTGCAATTGCATTGACTGGAAATTTTGTCTGTATACTATAAATGCTTTCTACTTCAACGTATTCTTCCTCCAATTTGCCAAAATGAGCACCACAGTCCTCTTTGCTCCAACTTTCGAAACTCCTCTATTGTTAGTAACTTAGTATGTATAAAAATAGGTTGTTACCATTTACCATGGATTTTTACTAGTTTTTATTAGTTATAAAGTATCATGTAATTTAGTTTTTATTAGTTTTACTCCTATTGTAATTTAGGGAAAAAATATTATAAAATATACTTTGCTTGGGATGATGTATAAATGAGACTTTACTCCTAGAAGTATTATATAATTTGCCTGTATGATATCTTTCAAGATATTTGGCCCATCCCATACGAAATCAAGGTGCCCGTGAAGGATTGATTCCTCAAACTACCTGTAGAGTGAGAGTAATTATAGGTAATTTTTTTTTGTGAATTTTGAATTTATTTTGTCAATGAATATAACTTTATATATTATATGGTTAAGGACAAAAGGCTTGTAGCACAGTAATTGACACTCTTTATTTAAAAGTAATAGGTTTTGAATTCGAGTCATATAAGGTTCAGCATTTATCTTTTAATATCAAATGTGAAAGAAAATAAGATATATATACATGAGTAGATAAACTCGGTAAGTATTTTTAGATTTTATCGGTATATTGAGAACCAACCAACTAAAGTCATGAAGCGGGCAAGATTTTAGTAAGTATAAGGAATACTAATAGTAGTATTTTTTGCTATTTCCTGTCTTTTTATTAGTTGACTCCCCTTTGAATAGTTTTGTCCTCACCATAATTTTTAAAAAATATACGATATTTAGTTTGTATAATATTCTGTTAGTCTCACAAAAATAACTGTAATTATTTATTTAAAATATAATTTAATAAATAAAGTTATTAAAGTTTGTTTTTATCCCAAAGTTAATGAAGTTAAGCAGTAGAAGTCGATTGCGAAATTATTTTCACGATAAATGTATTGAACTTTAACTTAATCAAACAATATAAATTAAACACTTTATCTTGTTTTTTTTTTGAAATAAAACACTTTATCTATTTTAAATATTGCATAGATAATAAAAATGTAAAAAATAAAAAAATAAAAGAAAATTACCATTTATTTTTTAATTGACCCAATCATATTGGACTTTTTCTTTTAATAGTTAGGCCTGCCTAGTGCTATTGGGCTTTTAGAAAACAAATTTTTTAAAAGCAACCCAGGCAGCAGTTGGGCTTTCTCTCTCTCCTTTTTTTTTTAAAATTTTTTTATGGCTTTAAAAAGAAAACAAAAAACAAATGAAAGCCGCCTTTGTACATGCATGCAATAAAAATGAAATTACACTTGAAGAAAAATAAAAGTTTCCAAATAATAATAAAATATATTAATTTTTAGTTTGAATATTTACTATATACTAATTTTAGAGCTACAACTAATCCATACTAAAATTTGTTACATTAGTAGTCCCTAATTGCATGTAAATTTGTTAATATTTTTTTTCAAATAAAATTTGTTAATACTTATATCTGCATTATTTATTAAATAATATCTAAATACATTTAGACCAATTAAAAAGATTGATCTATCAATTACCATCAAATTGAAGTAAAAATTATTTACCTGGCCTATTTTTTTACTATCACAAATTATTATTCATAGATAATAAATAGTGATAAGTACGAGACTGTATTAACTGAACTTAGAGATAATAAAGGAGAAATTGAATGGATAATTATTTTAAAAACTCCAAAACTTATTTGTTTATATTTTAAGGTACAAATAAATTTTTTTTAAAAAAAATTAGCAGATATTATTTGATTCGATTTTGTCCAGAAAACTTAACAGAAATCAAAATTGCAAGTATATAGGATGCTCCGTTGCGGATGCTGGGGAATAACTGAGTAAATGTAGATAAGAACATCTCCTTATACTACGTTAATTTCTCCAAAGATTGAAACCCAACTTCATTTTACCTGAAAATTTACAGTAAAAAACCCATATTTTTACTTGATAAAAATGCTGGGATTTCATGATAAATTCTGAGAAACCAAAATTTGTTTAATTCTACAGAGACTAAGCCAAACTCACAAAATCTTCTGAAACTGAGCTGAGAAATCAAGAAAAGAAAGAAAAAAAAAAAAAAATGGCAGATGAAAATGTGCTTCAGGAACCTGAGAAAAAGAACATGGAAATTACTGGTAATCATCAAAACCCTCCAAGCCCTTTTGATTTTTTTGCATTTAAAATCAGTCTGTGTTCATAATGCATGCAAGGATTCAAGAAATGCTTTCTGGTTCATGCTTGGTTGACTAGAAAGATACTGTTTTTTTTTTTTTTTGATACAGGAGATGCAGAGAAAGGAGGAGGAGGAGAAAAAGAAGAAGAAGAAGAAGAGATTAATGATTCTCCAATTGAGCAAGTGAGGATGACAGTTTCACACACTGACGATCCTAAATTGCCTGTTTTAACGTTCCGGACATGGGTTATTGGGATGACAGCATGCTTATCGTTACCATTCATCAACGTATTTTTCTCATACAGAAACAACCAGTTGTCTATTGGGGCAGTGGCTGCCCAGATTGTTGCTCTTCCATTGGGGAAATTGATGGCCGCCACTCTCCCCAATAGAAACGTTGGAATTCCCTTTACCAATTGGTCATTCTCTCTCAATCCTGGACCTTTCAATCTCAAAGAACATGTTTTGATCACCATTTTTGCCAATTGTGGTGCAAATGGTGTTTATGCACTCTACATCATCTCCAGCGTCAAGATCTTCTACCGAAGAAAGTTGAACCCAGTTGCTGCCTTTATTCTTTCCCAGACTACAATGGTCAGTCCATGCATTTAATTCGATATTCCTTCCATTATTTTGTAGGGTTAACTCCCATGAATACCAGTTGAGGTTTCATCAAATTCCAGGGGAAAGGAAAGTGAAACCAGGTGGGATTTCAGGGGAATTAACCCTGATTTATCAGTGGGATCTTACAAATGTTTGATTTTTTGCCAGTTTCTTGTTGGCCCTGATTTATCAGTTGGGATCTTACAAATGTTTGATTCTTTGCTAGTTTCTTGGCTATGGTTTGGTTTGATTCTTTGCTAGTTTCTTGGCCCTGATTTATCAGTTGGGATCTTACAAATGTTTGATTCTTTGCTAGTTTCTTGGCTATGGTTGGGCTGGAATGCATAGAAAAATCCTGGTTGATTCCCCCTATATGTGGTGGCCTGATAATCTTGTCAAGGTTTCATTGTTCAGGTACATGATTGATTGACATTCATTCGTTTTGTCATCATAGTTAATATTTTTGTCATAAAAAAAAATAGTTGCTCTTTTTGGATGATTCTTCAACCAAATAAACAACTTGTTTCTGTGACTATTTTGCTTATGCAGAACATTGCATGAGAAGGATAGAAGATCCAAGGGGGAACTTACAAGGCTGCAGTTCTTCTTGATAGTTTTCACTGCAAGTTTCTCATACTACATTGTGCCTGGATACTTATTCCCCACAATATCCACCATTTCTATAGCTTGTTTGATTTGGAGGAAGTCTGTTTTTGCCCAACAAATAGGTTCAGGTGTTTATGGTTTGGGAATTGGCTCATTTGCTCTTGATTGGAACACTGTTGTTTCCTTCTTAGGCAATCCTATAGCTTATCCACCCTTTGCCATAATCAATATAATGGTTGGATTTTTCCTGATTGTTTATGTGATCATTCCAATTGTTTACTGGTTTAACTTGTATGATGCCAAGAAGTTCCCCTTCCATTCATCTCACACTTTTGATTCTAATGGCCAAATCTACAACACCTCCCGGGTCCTGAATCCGAAGACTTTCGCCTTCGATCAGGATGGCTACAACAGCTACAGCAAGCTTTACATGAGTGGTCTCTTTGCCATGACGTATGGCTTCAACTTTGCAACTTTAACAGCTACAATCACACATGTCCTTCTCTTCTACTCAGGGTATGCCATGCCAATTTCTTCACCATTCCTGAATCCTTAACACATTTTGATGGTGAAAATGACTGGGTTTTCAGGACAATATGGGACCTGACATCCAAGACAGCAACCACATTGAAAGGGAAAAGTGGGGATGTGCACACCAGATTGATGAAAAAGAACTACAAGGCAGTTCCTGACTGGTGGTTTCATATCTTGTTGGTTGTTGTGTTAGGCCTTTCTTTCTATGCCATTGAAGGGTTTGGAAGGCAGCTCCAGCTCCCTTGGTGGGGACTTGTATTAGCTACTTTCTTGGCCTGGATTTTCACCCTACCAATTGGCTTAATACAAGCCACCACCAATCAGGTAGGAATGGAAAAACACCAGGCCTTATTCTGAGCTTCTATTTCTTGTTTTTTTTTCCCCTGAATTGTTTCATGATTTGCATTGCAGCAACCTGGGCTGAATGTTATCACAGAGATGATCATTGGCTATATGTATCCAGGCTATCCTTTAGCAAATGTTACTTTCAAGACATATGGCTATATTAGCATGTATCAGGCCATGACCTTCCTTAGTGATTTTAAAGTTGGCCACTACATGAAGATCCCTCCCAGATCAATGTTCTTAGTCCAGGTAACAACCAAATTCAATGAAAAAAAAAAAAAAAATCACATTGTTTGTTGCTTGAACTTACCTTCGGGCCGCCGCCATCTTGCTCATGATCAGGTTATTGGAACACTAGCCTCTTCCACTGTTCAATTTGGCACAGCTTGGTGGCTGCTAACATCAATTACCAACATTTGTCACCCTGATCTATTACCTGATGGGAGTCCATGGACATGTCCTAGTGATACAGTGTTTTATAATGCATCAATCATATGGGGAGTTATTGGTCCCAAGAAAATGTTCACCAAGGAAGGGGTATATCCACAGCTCAACTATTTCTTCCTCCTCGGCGCATTAGCTCCAGTTCCGGTCTGGCTTCTTTCGCGCAAATATCCCGAAAAGAAATGGATCAGGCTCATCAACATGCCCATATTTCTTGGTGCTACAGCAAACATGCCACCAGCAAGATCCATAGATTATATCATGTGGGGATCTGTGGGGCTTTTCTTCAACTTTTACATTTACAGGAATTTCAAGGCTTGGTGGGCTAAACATGCCTACATAATGACAGCTGCACTCGATGCTGGAATTGCATTCATGGGGATCCTCCTCTTTGTGACTCTACAGAGCAAAAATATTGATCCAGAATGGTGGGGTCAACAATTTGATGATCATTGTGACTTGGCCACTTGCCCCACCTACCCAGGTATAGAAGTTGAAGGTTGTCCTGTTTTCTGATCTGCTATATATTTGCCTAGGGTCACAGAAAGAACTCTTAGATCTCTCTAGATTTGATTTTTTAGTTAGTTTATTAGACCTTTTTTTTCCTTCCAAGTGTATCTTCTTGTTCTTTTCTTGATGAAGCTCTATTGCCATTGATCTTTTATGAGCAAAGATTTGCAAACTGAAGTCAGTTTTCTGTTACTCACCAAACTATTGGACAATCACTTGAGAGTTAAGCATGGGGCCAAAAAAGAAAGAGAGGAAACTAATGAGATATGAAATTCGAAGGCTAAGAAGGATGGACTAATGCAGAAATGAAAAACCTATAAGTGAATAAAGCTTCAAAACAAGAACATTGAATTATCGGCTAACCTAGTCTCCTCTGTCCCTCGGGACCCTGACTCACCCTCAAATGCAAGAAATCTGCTTCAAATGCAAGAAACCCTATTGCCCTCTGGAATCCAAATGTCTTTCCTCCGAAACTTGGGCCCGACATGGCATGGCAGCAATCTATTTTGAGGCTGTAACAATTGGTGCTTCTTGGTATCCATTGGTTTACTCCTTTCCTGGTTGATGAAATTCTTTATTGGGGTGTGGATCTATTCATAATCAGGTTCTGAACAACATTCAAAACAGCTAGAAGTTATTCATGATTACTAGAATCTTGGTTTCCTATTCAACATATCCAAATGTCAGGTGACATAGTAGAACTTGTGAAAAGTTAGTTTCTTGATATTGAATATCCAGGTGACGATCAGTTAACTTGGAGAAAGCTTATCTTATTTGAAGTTTCTCGGCACCAAAGAATTCGCAAGCGCCAGTCAGTTTACACCCTGTAGTTCTGGAATGTTGACTATACAGCCATTGTTTTTCGATCGCCATATCGCAATAAGTAACCTGATATCTAATTATAGGTCCTCCATAGTTGGGCAAATATAGGCTAGCTAAGTTTTCCTGCTTGTTGAGTGAGCTCTTTTTGCCATATCTGCTATAATGAGAAATAACAGAAAGGGAAAAGTGGCATTTGAAAATGGCTTTTCCATCAATTCTTGCTTTTATATTTGTGTCTGCCATGACTAAAGGTGGCATTTCTGGGGTTACTTGCGCTTCAATGTTTTCATCATATCACACTTTCTACTGTTAAGGGCCTTGATTTTGCAACATTTTAGATGCTAAAAATAGTAACTTTGTATAACTTTTTTGAACTGTCATACCAGGAATTGCTGTTTTATTTATAGTTATTTTATGACTGGAAATGGGATCGATTTGACTACTTGAAGGCTGCAACATCAGCTGGAGCAAGTACCTCAGGAAGTTCTGTTCGCAAAGCTTTGATCTTGGAGGAACAAATGTATAAAATGATGATAACTGAGCTCATATCACAGTTGGATCCAATTGAGACCCTGATTCAGTTGTCTGTCCTCAGAGAAGAAAAAGATCTGGAGCTTTTTATCTAGCTGCCTAAAACATGTTATGTTTTGTACAGGGATTTGTTACAAACATGAAACATGTGCTGCTGTTTAGTATTCTTAGTCCAGGGAGACAGAAATTTTTGCTGCTCTTGTAATTTGTACAGTCAGATGAAGCCCAGAAAAGATAGTTGGTATAAGCAAAGATTGAAGGATTAATCATTGAAAAATTTCTCAAAAAAAAAATAAAAGAGGGAAAAAGTTGGCATTTCAGCAAATCAAATCATTGGCAAATACCAGCAAGAATGATGTCTCATAACTGCAAGAACACTCTCCACTTCATGTGTAAACCTTCTCATCATCCTAAATATACTGCAGTATTTTAAAATCCCTCAAATTGTAACCATCATGTTCATGTTCATGGGAATGACAAAATGTTGAACAAAATGCTGTCTTTTTCTGTTGTTCCAAAAAAAATAAACAAAAGAGAAGTCAGTGCTGACAGGGTTTGCATGTTGAACTTAAGCAACGTGGAGGGCTTTCATTCCAACGTTTCCTAGTTGAGAATTAGGTTTGATTAGTAAACCAGTAGTACTTACTACTTCTTATATTAAATAGCCCAACTCAGCCAGAAAGATACCCTCTTCAATGTCCTCATTTGTGAGAAAGAATTGGGTTGGGAGGCTGGATATTGGGATTGAAATGAGGGGACCACATCATGGTGATGATGCTAGCAAGAAAGGACATGATAACAGGTCATTAGTCCTAGTAAATCATGCCTTAAAATGGGATGAAAATATGAGGTAGGATAGGAGGAGTAGGACCCCCAAATGGCAAAGCATGAGGGACAGGTTGGAGTCTGTGGAGGCCCATATGTTGATTCAGAGTCTAGTTGGGACAAAATACAATGAAATTATTGAACATGAAAAGCTTCACTTTAGCCTTTGTTCCTTTGACCCCCCATGTTCTCTCTTGCTTTCTTTCCTCCCCCTTCTCTCTCTTTCCTCTTTCCCAATTCTTTAATTAGTTTGCATTGGTAATTTGGAAAAGGAAAGGGTTAATCTTTGTAGCTTCACAATTTATTTTGGATTGGCAATTTGGCAAAAAAGATCTGTTCTTGGTTTTTGACAAATGGACTATAGTGGATGAGAAGATTATGAGAGAGAGCACGCACTCGCAGTTACCAAACTCTTTTTTTCTACTCTCTCAAAGCAGTCTTTCTTGCCCTTTTTCTCCTTCTCTCTCTGCAGCACATTTTGTAGGCTCAGTAGTCTGGACTCTGGAGAAGGAGGAAGGTATCAGCTTCCCTTTTATCTTTCTCCACCATTGCAATTGCTAAAGCAAAGAAAAGAAAGAAAACCCTTAAAGTTCTGATCTTTGTGACTTCTCAGGTAACCTCTTTTTTGGGTCTTCTTTTTTATATTACTTTTGAACTGGACCAGTGTTTTTGGCTTGGTGGGTTTGCTTCTCTATGTCCTCTCCTTTGTTTTTTTTTTTTTTTTACCGTCTGGGACTTTGTGGGGGTTTTTGGATTTTCATGGTAGGGTTCTCGCGGAAAGAGGTGGGTCTTTGTTCAAGATCTGTGTGCTTTTCTTTGACCATTTATTTTTGTTTTTTTTCCCCCTTCATTTCTCTTCTTTATCTCCATTGCTTCATTCTTATCTTTTGCTATGTGGTGTCTGATGTATCTGGAGTACTGGTAAGGAACCTCATTTTTTAATATTGGAGTCTATGAAAACCTTTTCTGGTAATTTCATTGGGCCTGGTAAAGTATTTGCCTTTGAAGTTTTAGCTTTTTCTTCATAAAGAAAAAGATTGTGGCCTTGGGGGAGAGGTAGATGGCTATATTGTTTTGTGCTTGAAAATTTTCTTCCCTTCTCGGAAATGTTCAAGTTCACACCTTTTCAAAGTTGATCCGCATTTGCATGTTATCTATTGGTCTATATCTAAGATAATTTGATTTCTAATTGCTTTTGGAAGTTGCCCCTTTCTTTTAATTAAGCCTAGGATTATAATTTAATGAAATTCATTAGCTTATGTTATTCTCTAAATCCTTGGTGTAGGTATACTAAATTGCAGTTGATTTGCTGCTGATAGAAGTTTTACTTTCTTTTTCTGTGTTTTTCTGGTAGTTGTTGCAGTTGTTGATGGAGAGTGAGATGATGAGCTCTGATCTTGAAATCAAAGGGGCTCAATTAGGGAACCTGGGGGCAAACTGATGGGTATATTGGCTCAGGTTAATTTCAGCATCATTTACTCATTGCAATGGCCTCAAGATCTGTTAGTAAGGGTTCCTTTGACAAGCAGAACAAGACATTTGGAAGTGAAACCCTAGATGGAATTCATCGTAAACCTTCGCATTTACCAGCCTCCAAGATAAATAAATCAGGTATAGTTACTCCAAATGCTCAAGAAGTATCCCAGAAGCAGCTTAGTATAGAACCAACGGTGATCAAGAAGCCCCGTGATCCTGGCCCTAATGGGCTACCTGATTCTTTGGCTGGTAAACTAGATATGAGTTTAAATTTGGGAAGTATTAAGCAAGTTCAAGCAAGCTTGAGCCCAACCAGTGAAACAAAGGGCTCTCTTGAAAACACTGCTGATCAGGAAAAGAAAACGTCTGAACAGGTAACACCCAAGGATAGTTCCGTTTATTCTAAAGTTAGCGATGGAGCAAGTAGTCTTGCAAAAACAAGTGGAAGTGCAAAAATCAGTGATCGAGCTGACTTTGTTGAGAGTGGCAAGAGTAGCATGTGTAGAGGTAGTACTAGCAGTAATGTAAGTGATGAAAGTACTTGTAGCAGCTTGAGCAGTAGCATTAATAAGCCTCATAAAGCTAATGATTCAAGATGGGAAGCAATCCAAGCTGTTCGAGCAAAGGAAGGGGTCTTAGATTTGAGGCATTTCAGACTGCTGAAAAAGTTGGGTTGTGGCGATATTGGAAGTGTTCATCTTTCAGAATTGTGTGGTACAAAGTGTTATTTTGCAATGAAGGTTATGGATAAAGCATCATTAGCAAGCCGTAAAAAGTTACTCCGTGCTCAGACAGAAAGAGAAATATTGCAGTGTCTGGACCATCCTTTCCTCCCCAGTTTGTACACCCATTTTGAGACTGAGAAGTTCTCATGTCTTGTGATGGAGTTCTGCCCTGGAGGTGACTTGCACACTCTTAGGCAGAGGCAACCAGGAAAGCATTTTCCTGAACAAGCTGTCAAGTATGCAACTTGTCCCTCATAATGGTTTCTTTTTTGTTATCATTGATATTAATCATTGCAGCTTACTGGTTGAGTTTTTGGTAGCATTGGCGTTATGCCTTTCTGTTTGCTCTTAGTTCTGGATTGGCTCTTTTTTTAATAAAAATATAATGTTCTACATCTCAATGTTTTGTCAAGAGTTGGGACAGATTACTATAGAATGAACTTTCTAAATTTTATTTCCTAAATTATACCCTTATAAGCATCTTAGATACTGGTTTAAACCTTGTTGATGTGAAACATTTGTCAATGGGTGATTATATTGCCACTCTACCATTTCTTATTGGCAGGCCACTTTTGATCAATGTTTTGGCAGCAAAATCTTATGTGTTTAGTGCCAACAACAAAACATGGAATGCCACTATCACATGCCTTTGTTAATATGATTCTTTTGGCTATTTGTATGCTTGTTCCTGTGAGTGATTGTCATGAATGGAGCTTAAATGTAAGAATTCTGGATGCTGAAATTTGTTATTCTTTGTTTGGATATCTTAAAAGCTATTTTTTCTGAAGTGAAATTTGTCTTTTCATGTTTTATTTGCCATTTTGAAGTTTTAATTAGTTCTTCCCGTGGGCAGGTTTTATGTTGCAGAGGTACTCCTTGCCTTGGAATACCTTCATATGCTTGGCATTGTCTATCGGGACCTGAAGCCTGAAAATGTCCTTGTGAGGGAAGATGGTCACATAATGCTATCTGACTTTGATCTCTCCCTTCGTTGTGCTGTAAGCCCGACGCTCGTGAAATCAGCATCCCTCGACACAGAGCCCCTTCGCAAGAATCCTGTTTATTGTGTCCAACCAGCATGTATTGAGCCCTCATGCATCCAACCGTCATGCGTGGTTCCTACTACCTGTTTTACTCCGCGCCTTTTCTCAAGTAAATCCAAGAAAGATAGGAAACCCAAGAATGAAATTGGCAACCAAGTTAGCCCCCTGCCAGAGCTCATTGCTGAGCCAACCAGTGCGCGGTCCATGTCATTTGTTGGAACTCATGAGTACCTGGCACCAGAAATTATCAAGGGTGAAGGCCATGGCAGTGCTGTGGACTGGTGGACTTTTGGGATCTTTCTTTATGAACTATTGTTTGGTAAGACACCCTTCAAGGGATCTGGGAACCGAGCGACCTTGTTCAATGTTGTTGGTCAGCCGCTTCGGTTTCCTGAATCTCCTGTGGTGAGTTTTTCAGCCAGAGATCTGATAAGAGGCTTGCTTGTGAAAGAGCCACAGCATAGGTTGGCTTATAAACGCGGGGCGACTGAAATCAAGCAACATCCCTTTTTCGAGGGCGTGAATTGGGCGCTGATCCGATGCGCTAGCCCCCCTGAGATCCCTAGGCCATTTGAAATTGAGAAGTTACCTGTTCCAGCAGCAGCTGGTGGTGGTGAAAAACCACCTCCTGGAGCTGTCCCTTTTCAGCAAAACCATGATAACTACCTTGAATTCGATTTCTTTTAGGGAGGAGGATGTCAGCAAAAGGTAATACTGCAGTAGTGTTCCTGAAACATTTTCAAAACCTGCTATAAGCTGCTCAGGATGATTGATGTTCTTCTTATGTTTGTAGTTTCTTCTTGATCATATATTTTCTCTTCTTTTTTGTTTGATGTTGTTAAAGAACAGTTCCATTTGTTGTACTGCCAATACTTTCTTTTGAAGTGTTGACTCTATATCAAATCCATAATGTGTAATTCTGGCACCTCTTTATTCATTGCTAAGAACACAGCATTCTTTTCCCCTCCTGCCTTGGTTTTGTGCTTGTTTCTGGGACAAAGATTGTACTGCTGCTCCCACCATTGTCCTCTCCTTTTGATGCCGAAGGAGCAGTTAGTTTGAGTATTGTTGCTGAGAATGTTGTTAATGGTTGTGTTTAAAGGGAGAGGAATTGGCAGTTTTGGGAAAATAGAGAACAAAAAAGAATTGATTTGGAGAAGGCAATTTGTGACTTCCTTTTTGCCCTTTTTGTGGTTCAAAGAAATTAGCAATGTGCTTTAAAGAAAAAGGAAAAGAGAAGCAATTATGTTGCGGACTCTTTGGCGTCACTAGCTACGTCTAAACTAAGGGAATTTCGTAAATTAGCAATACCTAGGCCTCTTTTGTTGAACCTAAAAAAAGAAAAAGGAAAAGACAACTTTCTCGGTATAATATGAAGTTTTCCTTCCTCCTGAGAGTATCGTAGAGTAATAACATAGAGGCAAAGATTTGGAGTAAAGTAATAACGGGGAGTCGAAGATTCGGAATATGATAGAGAGTCGAAGATTCGGAACATGATGTTATAAGAATGCCTCTAATGTTATAAGAGATTTAGTCTAATGTTATAAGAGATTTGGAGTAAAGTAATAAAGGAGAGTCAAAGATTCAGAGTAAAGTAATAACGGAGAGTCGAAGATTCGGAGTATGATGTTATAAGAGTGTGTTTCTAATGTTATGACATTATGTGTCTCTGTAATGTAATAGTGTAGAATTTGAGATTCGACATTTTTTTTATTGTACCAAAAAAAAAAGGAAAAAAGAGATTAATATAGAATCAAAAATTCGACCTCTTTTTATTGTATCAAAAACAAAGAAAAGAGAATTTTCTTGATATAATATAAAATTTTATTTCATTTTAGGAGCACCCTATTGTACCAAAAAATGGGGAAAAAAAAAAGAAAAAAGAAAATGCGGTGAGCGTGGATCGAACACGCGACCTTCAGATCTTCAGTCTGACGCTCTCCCAACTGAGCTATCCCCGCAGGTGTTCTATTCCCTTCTTTCTCTCCAGACATTCATTAAACTCAGAAAATGACAACTAAACAAATAATGGAAAACTGGATTTTAATTACCTTATATTTAACAATTAAGATAAATAATTAATTCAGCCAAGGAAATAAATAAAAGTAATTAACTGAAGTCTTCTGACACCACCATGTGTATGCCTTAAACAACTTCCAAGGTTCTCTTAATCTCTTCTCTCTATTATTAATAGTAAACTAATTAATTAGGTTTTAGAGCATTAGATTAACCTTAAACATCATTAAATTAATGCGGTACTAGCTGTTCTTGGGCTAATAATCATTGACTAAAGCTGGGCATTTGGCATTATGTTCTTTATATATCTTCATGGATGCAGTAATCAAGGTAATCATTTAGCATTTTTTTAAAAAAAACTTTTAGTTAATTAGGTCTTTGGTACTAACCATAATTTTAATCATACTAATCAAAAGAAAAGCAGCACTAATCTAGCTAGCTATTTACAAAGAGAGTGGAAAAGGTGATAACTCAATTGTGGGAATTAGTGGAGGAATCATTATTCGGGATTATTCAGGATGAAATAGAGGGTCTCATTTTTTGGTAGATCGGGTGAGAGATTTATTACTATTATGATAATTAGTTATGAAAAAATGTCTAAAATTATTATAAGAAAATGTTCTATTTAAAGTATTTCTCATGACCACCTTTATCATGGGGTCGTTATGAAATTTTTTCAACAAAGAGAGACATTGGTTATTCAAAATAGAAATTAAGAGATTTTTTCATTATAAAGTTAAGTTTACAAGAAATATGAGTCTAATAAAAGATACTTTTTAGTTTAAAGATTCTGTATCAAGATTTTAAAACCTACTAAGACTAAAAAAGAACGAGTTATTATGATTTTTAATCTAAATTTAAGTACGACGATAACAATAATAAAAATAATAACTAAAATTACTATAAATGATGTAATCGTTACGAAACTTTAAATGTGCATGAGAGACGTTTCTCACTTGCAATTTCACAACTATGTACTCATCAAAACAATATCATTGTTGATATAGTTGACTAAATGAACTAAATTATGATAATTTACATTTCCTCAATAAAATAAACAAAAAGGAGAGGGAAGAATCCCTACTTTTTTTTTTTTAATTTATCTTTTTCTTCCTTATAATTTTCTTCAAATGTTAAAAGCATCGAACAAAACTTTGAATAAAGGTATATTCTTCACTTATTTGTGTCGTGTTCTAAAGAAAAGGGCTATGCCACCCAAAATAATAAATATAATAATAAGATGCCATCAATTAAATTAATAGTATAATGATAGTTAATTAGTTAATGGACCATTAACTAACTTGTTAGTTATAGTTGCTTGATGTTAGCTCTATAATAATGGAACTAAATTTGAGGAAATACTATCTTTTTAGATGGAAATAGGGGTTCGTTACGATATTTTTTAAAGTTTTTAAAAATTGACTTTTAAGGTGTTAGATTTTGAGAAATAGAATTAATATTTTATTTCAGCTATTTTAAATTCGGACTTTTATATGATGGGATATATCAGTAACTAAATTAGGGAGTAAGGTTTATTTCGCGCCCACTATTTTGTTATTTCGCACATCTTTTATTTCTAAATTATCCCTGATAAATTAAAAAATATCAATCATAATATTTAAATATAAAATAAAATAATATATTAAATTACCTAAATACCCTTAATCAATTTACTAAAAATACTTATTGAAAAATTCATTTATAATTTCGAACATCTATGTTACTTTAATCATAATTTTCATAAATTTTTATTAGATTAAAAATGGACTTATAAAATTTTTGATAAATTAATTAAGGACATCTAGGTAATAATAGGAGAGGCATAATATAAGCATTAAATGGGTGAAAAATAAAAATTATGGGACAATATTAAAAAAATGGAGAATTTTTTTTGAAAAAATAAGACGTTAAATAACAAAAAAAGGAGACGCAATATAAGTTTTGCTGAATTCCAATTTCCAACCGAGTAGATAACCATTGGAGCTTTAATTCTATTAATAGTTGGTGCTTTTAAGCTTCAAATTACATCACGGTTGGTTGGAAAACTCAATACTACACATGGTTCGAGCACCATATCTTAGTTTTGCATTTTCCTTTTTATAATGTGAAATAATATATCTATTTCATAAGTCTGAACTTGTATATCAATTTAATTTAAACTGTTCAAATATAGAATTTTGGTAGGTCTATTGATATTGAGATTACTAAGTCAAGGAGAAACAACCAATCGAAGGGAGAAATGAGGAATACGTGCGACGATCAAAAGAGGGAAGAGAAAAGAGTAATGCACGAAGATGAAGAATGAAAAGAGCGGTCAGTCGAGTAGAAAGAAAATAAGAAGGGAGAGGAAGATGGTGACAATGGTGAGAATGACAGAGACCGATGGTAGCTATAAGTAAAAATAGAGAGCAATAAATAAGAAAATATTTAGTACTCCCCTTATGCAACTTAAAACTCCATATTTACATAATTAAGTATGTAAAATAAGGTTTAAATTTATTTTTAGTTCCTCATAATATGGGTTATTCCATTTTTAGTTCCTTTAAGTTTTAATTACCAATTTTAGTTCTATTAAATTTTTTTTTGACAATTCTAATTCTTTTGTTAAGAAAATATCCTTGACTAAGGGATAAACAATTATGATTAATCAAAAATATTTTCGTAAGAGATTAAAATTGATGACTAAAATTTAAAAAGACAAAAATGAGTTTAAGCCTAAAAATAATTAGATCTCCGCACAGTTATACAAGATGGTAACTTAATACGATTATAAACAACATTGTGATTGCGTGTAGACATTCCACCTGTCGAAAAAGGAAAAAAAGAATAAAAAAAAAAAAAAGTAAAATTGAAAAGGAAAGCACAATAAATGGTATCCGAAGCAGGATCATGAGGTGTAGGGAGTATATTATATGGACCTTTTATAAACTCGAACGGTATTTGATGTGACTTAAATAATTAATTAAACACCATCACCATCACACATCTTATATTCTATCATTTCAATTTCTTCCTTCGAATATTCAATATTCTTCTCCACATCTCTCTTTTTATTTCTTTCATACCTTAATTTTCAAATAATATTATAATCTTGGAATTCGTCAACTACGACTACACCTTTAGTCAAACACATAATTTGTCTAATCGATGGAATAGCTATATGTGAATTATGACTGTTCGTCAATTACGACTACACTTCTAATGTCGATAGAGTATTCATGTAGAAATTACGATTTTTTGTCAAATAACGATTACACCTCTAATCGAACACGTAATTCGACTGGCCAATCGAGTAGTTGTATGTGAATTATGACTTCGTCAATTACGACTAAACCTCTGGTCGAACACATGATTCGGCCAGCCAATAGAGTAGTCGTTTGTGAATTATGACTGCGCTATTGATTGGTCAAGTCGCATGTTCAATTAAGGTGTATTTGTAATTTACATATGACTTATATATTCTTTTTTAGATACGATAAATAGTAAAAAAGAGAACAATATTTAGTAATACTTAAGAATATATAAGACTCAAATTATGCTCGCAAATATTGCTTGTTGCAAATTATATCAGACTCCATTATAAGTATATTTTATAGTATTCTCCCATTATATTTGGATGTATTCTTATACTTTTAAAAGGAATGAATTCTTACGTATTTAGACACATGTATTTTTATATGATATTTAATATATTTTTATATTATAAATAACATATTTTCCAATTTTATTTAAATAATATTTTTTATAATTGATGTATTTTTCTTGTTGATTTGAAAATATTTTTATAAAAAGATTATAATAAAAATTAAAAAATATTATTTTAAATAAATAATAATTAATTTTTAATTTGTGTGAACGATTTTTTTTCGTATTTATACGGAACAAAAATGATTGTCGGTAGCATTTGTATAAATTAATGACACGTAGGGGTGACACACATGAACATGTGACAGTCTTAAAACGACAGAACTTTCCATTGAGGCTCATTCATTCATTCAATTTGTATTTTTTTTTTTTGGTTTTTTTTTTCCCTAGAAAAAGGAACTTTCATTATTTTTGGAGGGTTTTGGTGTCGTACCAGTAAAATTCATGGGAGGAAAAAGGAATTAACGAAAAAATTTGGGAAGGAAAAAACATATTTTGTTGTTCATGTACTACTGTGTAATAAATAAATAAGGTTTATTTTAATTAGTCAAATTAATGGTAACAATAGCACTACTTGTTTGAATTGAAATGGTAGACTCCAAATATGTCCATATACCACAAAAGCAAAATAAAGGTCAATCTAGCATTTTATATTCAAAATAAATTTATCTTATTATCTACATTCAGCTATACTTGAAATCATTATCTTAACCGTAAAGAGAAAATGTTGAAGACAAGATTAGTAAATGAAGTGAAGTGAAGTGAAGTCATAATAAAATAACTGTACTTTTATATTATAATTTACATTTAGCCATGCTCGAAATCGTTACCTTAAACGTAAAAAGAGAAATGCCGATGACATGGGCAATAATTGGGGTGAAGTCATAACAAAATAATTGTACTAAAACATACTGCGAGATCATCTAATTTTGCTTAGCTATTTTGTTTAATAATACTTCACACTCAAAAAAAGAAGTTACATCTTAATTAAATTTGGAACAAAACACATTTATTTACCATACATTCATCGAGAGGGGAATTTCGCATAGGATTATTTGACTTCCTTAGCTGCTAATGAATGACCAATGGGCGTTACTAAGACGTTAGAGCCACTGAGGAGGTTAGAAAATGGTTTCACCATGATAATATAAGAGTTTTTTACTTTTGAATTATTTTTTTACTATAATTATATAATGGTTTAGACGTTAGCCTTCTCTTTTGTATCAAATATAGGTATTTTAACAGCGTGTATACCCTATACACTGTGTACATGTACTTATTACTATATATAGTAATTTTTCGCATGACAGCTGTACACTTACTAAATATAGTAAGTTTCGCCTACGCGCGTGCCTTTTTGTTTTCGCGCTGAGTGAACAACGTCTTCGCTAAGTTAACAACGTCTCAGAACAACTGCCGCAACGTCCAAAAATAACTGTCGTAACGTCTACATCCAGGCATGTCTACAACGTCTCCTAACATTAGCACCACGTCTGAAACAACTAGCACTACATCCAGAAACGTCTACATCCATGCATGTGGAACAACTAGAACCACGTCAAAGATAACTAGCACCACGTCCATAAACGTCTACATCCAGGCATGTTCACAACGTCTCAGAACAACTGCTCAACGTCCAAAAAATAACTGTCGCAACGTCTACATCCAGGCATGTCCACAACGTCTACTAACACTGTCGCAACGTCTACCTACGTCCAAAAAACAACTACCGCAACGTAAAAAAAATCTACATCCAGACATGTGAATTTAAGCTAAATTTTTCACATAAAACCTTCCACAACGTCTAACACGGCCGCAACGTCCCCGCACATCCAAAAAACAACTGCTGCAAAAAATTGTTAGAGATGAGACTCGAACCTTGGTTATTTTAGTCTTGTGACTCTTCAAAAAATTCAATTGCCATTAATCCATTTAAAGTTAGTTTACATTTAATTACACTTTTTTGTACATGTCATTTAAAAGATCACTATTGTCAATATTGAATTTCTCATCTTCCAATAAATAGGTCAGTAGAACCCTGGAGGAACAAGGTTTTCATGCAGGTAAATCGTAAAAAACTATTTTTTATACATGTCAAATGTTTCGTCGAAAATTCGAAAAACTCTTGAAATTATTAAAAATATTTAGTATCTTTTAAAATATGGCATTTTTTGGAGTTTTGAGCGGCAGTTTGCAGGTAGATAGATCTCGAAAAGTGATATGAATTCAAAAAAAAATTCGTCTAAAATGGACCACCGAGCGTAAAGTTATGACCATTTAAAGTTTTTGTCAAAAACCACACATTTTTCAATATCGGAACCATCTCCAAATGCCCGTCTGCTGTGTACATTGCGTAGATATCGTCGAGAACCATCAAATCGACTACTCGTGCGTCCAAATTGGATAATTGAGTGCCGAATTATGCCCTCTTGAACCGTCCGTGCAATACAACTTCATAGATTGCACATTCCACAACGTCTCATAACACTGTCGCAACGTCCCTGCACGTCCAAAAAACAACTGCCGCAACGTCTACATCCAGGCATGTGGTGAATTTTTCACATAATACATTCTATAACGTCTCCTAATACTGCAGCAACGTCCATGCACGTCTAAAAAATAACTGCCGCAACGTCTACATCCAAGCATGTGAATTTAAGCTAAAATTTTCACATTAAACCTTCAACAACGTCTCCTAACACTAGAACCACGTCAAAAACAACTAGCACCACGTCCTGAAACGTCTACATCCATCCATGCATGTGAATTTAAACTGATTTTTTCGCAAAGACACTCCACCAAGTCTCATAACATTAGAACCACGTCAAAAACAACTAGCACCACGTCCTGAAACGTCTACATCTATGCATGTGAATTTAAGCTGATTTTTTCACATAACATAGTCTATCACGTCTCGCTACGTCCGAAAAAACTAGCACCACGTCCAGCTACGTCCTGCAACGTCCAAAAATACAAAGCAGCAACGTCCTGCAACGTCTTGTTACGTCCCACTACGTCCAAAATACAAAGCAGCAACATCCCGTTTTGTCCCGCAACGTCTAGTTACGTCCCATAACGCGTTCTACCAAGTCCAGCTGCGGGAAAGAATCAGAAGCAACCCATTTCACATGAAAGTGCCAATACCTCACGAAAACCATTTATATATCATATTTCGGAGTAACAGAGCATTATTTGAATAAGAAAACACGAATATAACATCATTAATACATTACCCAACATCAAATCGTAAAAATAAGGTTCCGTAAATCTATCAAATACAGTTTATACTTTATGATGTGGTGATTTTTTAAGAAGAATAAGTTATTTTTGAAGAAGAAGAAGATATTTTTGAAGAAGAAGAAGAGATTTTTGAACATGAAGAAGTGATTTTTTAAGAAGAAGTGATTTTTTCGTTGTATTTTGTGTGGTTCGTCGAAAAAAACAATCATCGATCTCCGTTAAATCTGTGTTTGAATGAAATTTTTGATTAAATGCGGTTTCGAATAGAGTACAACGAAGAAGAATAACTGATTTTTTAAGAAGAAGAAGTGATTTTTTGAAAAAGAAGGAACTGGGTTTTTGGAGAATAAGAAGAAGAAAAAAAAGAGCGTGTATCTCACTCTCTTATAATGAGAGTGGTGATGTATTATTAGGTACATGTACCTCTAGATACAAGATATAATTTGTGATATTTTAATATTTAAATCAGAGATTAAATATGGTAGTTTATGGAAACTACAAAACAAGAATGGATTTTTATGGCCGAAAACATGTTTGAAATTTCTTACTTGTGCTTTTTTCTTTTTGAATTTTATATTAATTCTTTTACTAAAATAAAATGTCTTATCAAATCTTTCACGTTCGTAATTAAGCCCATAATTTAATCAATTTTATAAAAAAATCAATTCTCGCAAATTCATAATAAACTAATTTAATACCAAATCAATTCAAATCTCATATTTATAACACTATTTATAACATGCATGTCACTCATAAAAGAATTGGTAATAAATCTTTCTTAAATAACACACTTACTTAATTTCTATTATATATAATCATATTAATGATTTTAAGGTCCAATTATCCTTATTTTCAGAGGGCTGTTCCGGTGTGAAAAAAATAGGAAAAAACATTAATATAGGATTGTCCGAATGTCAAAATAGTCGACGTGAAATCACTCAAAATCTAAGAAAATAAATGATTTTTATTCATCCCTTTATTAAGTTCATAAAACCAGTCAATGAATACTTGTATTTGTATTACTACCATCCTTAATAAAATCAAGATCAACAACAACAGTGTTTCGTTTCGTTTCGTTTCGTTTCGTTTCATATTGGTTTTAAAGACTTTTTAAAGACACTGGAACTTTGGGTTGGGGAATTGGGATTGGGAGGTGTACAAATGCAAATATTGTACACAAAATAAGCTTGTACTTTCACAACAGGCTTACCACTCATCACATAGCCTTGTCTGAAGCTCCCTGAAAACCAAAACACACACCTCACCAGCAAAAAACATTATTGAAAAACGAAAAACAAACAGACGTATATTTCGTGTGAAAAAGAATTAAAAAAAAAAAAAAAAATCCTCCAAAAGGGGAAAAGAAAGAGACCCGGAATCTAATCCAGGCTCTGAATCTAGTTGTGAAGTGTTCTTGAGAGTTACAAGATTGGGTGGACTCAGAAAATGGTGTTAATCTCAGAAGAAATGATCAAGCAATTTCAAGCTTTGATGGCAGAAAGTCAGCTCCTTTACCCTTTTCTTTTTTTGGGTGTTGCAGCATCCCACATTTATTTGACTTGATGGTCTTTCTGTTTTGGATCTACTAGTTGTCAAGTTCTTATTTTTCTCTGTATTTTTTTTTTTTTTTTTTTGTTGGTTGCAGTTGACGAGCCACTGAAGAGAACATTTCAGGTTAGCCCTTTACCCATTTGTGTGTGTCTGTGTTTATTTTGGGTTACATGGTTTGTGCTGAAATTGGGAGAGGATGGTTGATCTGTTCCCAAGGAGTAAACTTGATCTGGAATTATGCTTTGCTTATTGTTTGCCTTTTGTTCATATCTTTTACTCAGTGGATTTGGGTATTCTGTATTGCAGCAAATTTGTTTTTCTTTCTGATAGTCAATGCCAAGTCAAGAAGTGTCTTTTACCTATTGTTATGAGTTTTCTAGATCATGATGCAAGAATGCCACCGATTCTGATCTCTGAGTTCTTTCAATTTCTGGGTAGTTGTTGTTTATGGGTGCTAAAAAGGTTTGTACTTTAGGACACGATTAGGAATAAAGAATGGAGCATCAATTGATCCTGCATACATATGATGTTTGATGTGGTCTTAAGTTTTATAAGTATAGCCATGACTGTTTTCCATCGAGCCTTTCTGCAGGCAGATTTAACTGATGAACATCTGTTATGGTAATTTCCAGAATGTACATCAAGGAAACCCAACTGAGACTCTTGTGAGGTTTCTCAAAGCAAGGGAAGGGAATGTCGCCAAAGCTCACAAAATGGTCTGCTTTGAATCAACCTGAACTGGGATACACATTGTTGTGTTAGACATAATAGTTGCATTTGTCATCCCTGCTCACTGTTCTGCCTTTTGCAGCTGGTTGACTCTTTAAACTGGAGGATACAAAGTGAAATCGACAACATTTTAGCGGTGAGTTAGTTTTATCTTACACGAGGATCGTATGATCATCATTTCTTTGCTGATTTATGGTTTAATTTACCTTGTATATATTGATTGAAACACAAAAGAAGTTTTATTTATGTTCTAGGAGTTGCTTTATAAAACAGAATGTCATGCCATTTCAGTATTTGAGTTCGGAAGTGTTTCTGGATTCTGGTGTCTCCCTTGTAATTGTGTCTAATCACTGGTGAGAACATTGTGTTTGTTCAGTCCTAGTATGATTTTTGTTTCGTCTGTCTAAGATTTTGCTGAGATACTTGTTTTGAGTCTTCCATTCCAAAGTTCTTGTACATTTGATCCGACATTTTAAGAATGTCCTAAGTAAAGTTTATGCTAAATTTGTTAACTTGCTGAAGTTGCAGCTCTATCTAATGCGATTTATTGCTCGCAACTAAAACAATAAATGTTGTGAATTTGAGGAATTTGCTTTCTGATACATAGTGTATATTTACAGAAGCCAATTATCCCTCCTGATTTGTATAGAGCTCTTCGGGATTCGAATCTCATAGGAATGTCTGGACACTCAAAAGAGGTACTAACTGTCAATTTTGTTATGTTGTTTTGAAAGACCAATGTTGCCACCAGTCCATTTGGAGCAAATAAGTTACACTTAGATTAGTTTCCAAAACAATATATTGATTTTCTCTAAGCTCATGATATTCCTTTGTTACCTGCCTAATGATTAGGGTCTTCCTGTCATTGCTATCGGGGTCGGGCTCAGCACCTTCGACAAAGCATCTGTAAGATTCCATCATTGTTCAGATTTTTTGGTTAAAAACACTGAACTTTGTGGTTTAAGTTTACTGATTGGGTTACTAATTGGAGAACATGGTATTATGATGGCATCAAAGGTTTTATTTTTTTTAATATACTGGATTTCTAGGTACACTATTATGTTCAGTCCCATATCCAAATAAATGAATACAGAGATCGCGTGATATTGGTACGATTTGTTCTATGCATTTATGTGATTAAATTGGTTTCGATACGGTGGATTATCTTTTCGCTAACTGGTTGTGGACTTCAGCCTGCAGCATCCAAAAAATATGGTCGACATATTAGCACCTGCATAAAGGTCTTGGATATGACTGGTCTCAAGCTTTCTGCATTAAATCACATCAAGGTATATGAGATTTTTGGTTCAGTTATAGCAAAATTGCCAGCATTAACTGCAAATCTTCAATTTATTACCTTACTTAACACAAGCCTGCTACTTTTGTGTTTTGTACCATTGGTGTTATTTTAGCCTATTAGAGCTTCCGCAAGTTGCTTTTCGATTCACTTCGTACTCTCCCAGAATTGGCTCGGCCCATTTCCCGACCCTTCTTGTCCAAGACAAGACATTGTGGATAGACTGAGATAAATATGCTAATAAGGGAAGACTTTTAATCAGACTAATTTCAAGTACTTGCTACCTAGTTAATGATTAGATCACATTGTACCAAAATCTTTGGGTCCTTAGTCTGAACTTTTACAAGATATGATTAGATCACTGTTGTTATGTTGCTATTCTTCACCATTTTAATGTTAAAGTGGACATCTCTTCTTGTTATTTTGATAAAGTGGACTGAAAACAGTTCTGGTTTTCCTACCTGCTTTGGCTCAAATGAGCCTTTTGATGAAACTTCACGTCATTTTGTTGTGCTATTGCAAAGGTAGGATTCCTTTCAATTTTTCCCTTGTATTCCTTGCTGCAATTACGCAAATTTTATTCAATTAGTTACACGAATATTTCGATGATTTCCACTGATTAATACATAGAGCCCAATAAGCATATCTGAGACTAAGGATTTGCCAAACATTTTCTGTTGTAGTATCTTGATTTGTTTTTCCTTTTTTTTCTTGCTACTGATGTTTATATGATGCACTTGTTCTCTTTGCAGTTGTTAACTGTTATATCCACAATTGATGATCTGAATTATCCTGAGAAGACAGAGACATATTTCATTGTGAATGCACCATATATATTTTCAGCATGTTGGAAGGTGAGCCAATACATCATGAATGCTGGTATTGCGCCGAAATGTTCATAGCCAAGAACAGAAACTTGGGCGGATGCTCGCGTTGTGATATCTTTTAACTATGATTTGCAACAATTACAGGTTGTAAGACCTCTATTGCAAGAAAGAACAAGAAAGAAGGTTCAGGTGCTGTCGGGCAACGGAAGGGACGAATTACTCAAGGTAAGGCGTGCCATTACGACGAATAATTATCTGTAAATCATGCCCTGGTGTTCATCTATCTCTTCTGTCCATGACTCTATGCTAATAAGAAAAGATTGTTAAGAGGGCCTTAGTTCAAACTTGCATGGTTGCTAGCTATCTTGTTCTTGAACTTCAAACAACCATTCTTGATTGTCCAGACTGAACATTTCGCCGATTAGCTCATCTTCTGAATCGAGCTCGCTCGAGAATAGGCGTAGTGTTGAACATAACATGGTAGATTGTGCTTTTCATGGCAATGTTCTGAAAGTTTGAGATGCTGAAGTTGCTGAATGATCACATTTTGTTTTTGCAGATAATGGACTACTCATCTCTACCACATTTTTGTAAAAGAGAAGGGTCAGGTTCATCTAGGTATTTCAGAAGTGGAACAGTGGATAATTGTTTCTCCTTGGACCATAGCTTCCATCAGCAGCTATACAACTATACAATTGAGCAAGCTAACCTGAAGAGAGAGCTCGACGCGCCCATCAAACAGGGGTCGTTCCACGTGGATTTCCCCGAGCCGGACCCTGATGATGCTAAGATTGCTCAAACTATAGAATCGGAGTTCCAAAAACTTGGGAATCATCAGAATGGGATTTCCAAGTCATTTCGGAACATTAAGATTAACACTGACTGAAATGAAAGAGCTGGAGAGATACGAAGTGTCAATTCTTCCGGGATGCTGCAACATAAAGCTCCAAGGTGATAATGGAATCAAATTAGAGAAATGTAGTTCTAATATTTGCATAATCTTCCCAACTGTATTCAATGCATCTACCATAAATGGTTAGTAGATAAAAAATACCAGCCTGAGGGTATATAATATTACTGTTCCTAGGAAATTTACTAGAAATTCTGATCCTACCGTTGTATAAGTTCATCTACAAGGCAATACTACTTTTGCATTGCCTCTTCTCTGTTATCTTCTCAGTTTCTGATGTTCTTTTCTGGGAAAATGATACAGAACCAATGAAGTTTAAGAATTCATCACAATCCCACTTGGGATTCTGCTCAAGTTGTTTGGGTGACACAAACCTAGTTATCATCCCACTTGGTAAAAATGCAAAAATTTGAGGAAGTCGAGGTGTGTTTCCCACTAAATCATGGTTCCATTTTCTAGATTAAAAAGTTAGAAAATTTGGTCACCCCACATATTCCAAGACTTTGAAGTGCAAGTGGTAGAAAGAAGACTGAATTGAGTTGGCAGAAAAATCTTGAGACAAGCTTTCAAATGTAGTTTTTAAGGTAATTCACTATCTTCAAATGTAGTACCAAACAAGGCCATGCTACTTACTTTTCAAGATAGGCTAGAAAATATGCATCTTTACAAGAAACTAACTGATAATATTCACAAATCATTGAGCTTACATTAGACTACAATTGTAAAAACAATATAATTCCAAATTTACATATTCATTAGCATGAGATGGAGGAGCAAACAGAAAGCATATAGCAGAGCTGGATGTTATGTCCATGGCATTCCTCTGCTCTGTTTTTACATCTGAGGGTATTGCTTCCACCATTTTCTAGTATCAACAATCTTGATCCATGACCTTCAATGGCATATGAGCACAGAAAGTACCTGAGCGACGTAATTACACCAAGCTGCAAAACTTGGAATATCTGGAGATTTCATCGCAGCTGTTTGTAGCAATTATAGGCAAAGGCCACAGAAAGTACAGCACCGATCACGGCAAGAGCTGCATATGTATCTTCGCGTTCCCAGCTTTCAAACCATGTAGGCATGGAATAGACCTTGCGAGAAGAAGCAGCCCCTTTGCCACTGTTACGTCGTGATATTTGCTTCCGTGGGCTCTTATTTTTCTCGCCATTAAGTTTTCCTGTTTCTTCATTCAGTTCAGAAGCCTCACTTTGGCAGCAAAGCAAGCCAATGTTTGTTTGGCAACATGGCGAACCCTCAACATGTGATCCACAAATATGGGCACAAAAATCTCTAGCTTGGGTTGAATTCTGCGTGCTTCTCTCCAAACTGCTCTCGCCATTAAGTTGAACTCTTAGTGTCTGAGCATCTTTTTGTTCTTCCTCCGATAGTCCCATTTGTCCCCTGAAGACAGGACATGAAAATCAATTTAACACCAGAATAGTAACCCAAAGCTTGTGCTGGTAGGCACGAATGAAAATCAGCATGCTTATAGAAAATAAAGCAACAAAAGCTAAAGTGATTAAGTTTCAGAGACTAAGAAGCACTTCAGCAGCTTATTTTCTTTAGGAAAATACTCTAATAGCATAATGCGCCAAAAATACGCCCCATCGACCCACAGTGGTCTGGAGATTCTCACCAATGATCATGACATTTGCCATGTTCGGTCAGCAAAGAGAAGACAGTTCCTATTTCATATGCAATTTGCTTTCAAAACCCAAATAAGTAATTAGAGGAGAGTATTATTCTTTCCTAGCTAAATAAATCATAAAAGCAGTCTTTAGGTTTACCAGACATTATCCTCCCTCCTTTGGCCTTTTCCCATGGATTAGGAGAAGATATGCATATTTTCACAAGGGTGAATGTGTGGGTAAGGTTATATAGAATTTATCTAAATTTATGAGGTCCTGCTGTTAAAAAGATGGAAAAGGAAAAAATAGGTGAAGGCATGAAAAGACCTCCAGAGCGAATCTACAATTTGTCCCTTTCTAATATGTTGCTCCAGCAAAACAGAAACATCATCTGGTGTCACGTATCCGTACCTGTTTGCATTTTAAGGAAAACATGATTTGTTAAGAACAATGCACAAGCTGCTACAATTTAATTTGCAATAAAGTAATTAGTTTCAAATCAAATATTCATTACCAGTGGCCTGTGATTTCTTTACGGATATTTGGCCCAAATATGATCACATTTCCAGCATATTTGTGTCCACCAATATGTGAGCATGGACTAACAGACACTTTATTCTGAATACCATGTAGTTCAATCTCTGCATTGAACTTACTCACCAAAGCAGGCCCGCAAACACCACAGCGTCTATCCCTAGTACCATGACAGCATACAAAAATGTACCAGCCCCTCAGAGCTTCTGGAGTTCCAGGTAACCATTCACCATCCTTTACAAGCACTTCTTCAACAAATGTATCCACATCAAAATGGGTCAATCTCCTGCAACCGTTTCCACAGAATTATATCGCGCACAGGACAAAAAATCATCTTGTCCTTGAAAAGAGGTAATGAGGTTCACCTGTATCTGACCATGTCTGGAAAGATTAATACATCTCCATTAGATGTCTCAGTGCCGTCATGTCCCTCGCATATTGTTAACCGAATCTTCACAAGAAAAGATTAACAAGCAAAAGAGGAAAATGAAGATCAGTTATAACTTATAGCTAAGAAAAGAACCAAAAAAGTAGCACACGTGATTGTCCTTGATTTTACGAATCAAAATGGGCACGCACCAACCCCCCACAAACACCCTGGCAATCTACAGCCTTAGTCCAGAAAGCAAGCAGTCATGCATTTGATAGGGTTCAGCCAGTGAAAAGGCTATCGATTTATGGAACCGGTCAATCTAATAATGTACTTGCCTAAAACGATATGATTGTTCTCCACATTCTTTCACCCGCACTCCCTATCAAAGTAGAAAACTCACCTCCAAATGGTATTACATTTGTTAATATCATATAAACTTAAAGTGTTGGGATTCATCCTAGTCGTACCCAATTTACAGCCTTCTTGGCGGTAAGAGTAAGCCATAACCAGAAAGTCCCAACATTTAAATCCCAATAACATATTGACCACAACTTTCAACAATGACAGCAATTCAAAGATGCTCTCTTTTAGAAAATTAGGCCTGCATAGACACAGTAACTGCACAGATAATCTACATTTAAGCAGCAACAAGATTACAAATCCCATTATCCCAATAACAGAATGCAGCTACGTTGGTCCAAGACTTAGTATCCAGTAGTTCAGGGGATAGCAAGATATAACATCCATCAATCCTAATGCTCTAAGAAACATAAGCCAAATGAACTATATTTTGCCTAACAAACTAAACCACCCAAAGCCTCTGATGCAAAACCCGCCTCAAAGATTTCCAAGAAGTCAGTTAGAAAAGTCCCACTACTCAAGAAAATTCAATAGGAAAAAGAACCCAGATCAAAATTCAAACCAAAACAGATAGACATAAAGAACAAGCCCAAGAACCCAACCTGTCTTTTCATATCAGCCTTTCTTGCGGAGAGAGCCGCAGAGAGCAGCCTAGGTAAGCGATCAAACTCAGCAGCCTCAATGCGAGGAGGCCAAACCTGAGGGTTCTTGTAACAAAGAAAGACATGTCGCTGATAGAACTCAACCGTTCCAACCAACGGGCTCTGCCTAAAATCAGGCCTGGAAAAGCCAAATTCAGCATCGATATTCAAACTTTGAGCAGCAGCAGCGTCGAGCCCACCAAGAAAGCCCTCGTTCTGAAAGCTCCCGGAGGCGCTACCGATTTGGGAGGAGTCAAGAAGATAACTGTCGGCGTCGGAGACTGCAATAGGGGAGGAAGTAGACGGGTGGTTTAAGAATGAGAGAGGGTCCTCTCCTCGGGTGCTCGCCATTCAGTTTATGTTGAAGAAAAAGTGTTCGACGGTTGTCGTCAAAGAAAGAAGATGAATGTTGGATTCGTTATAGAGTTGACTGTTGAGGTAAGATTATGGGTTGGGGGGCAGTTATCTTATTTCTTCATCTCTGGGTTTCTGAACGGTTTGACTTAGCCGGAGAGAGATCGGAGTTGGGGCCGGAGGTGGGAACGGATAGCTCACTAACAACTGTCTACTGCTACTACCAACGTCGTTATTGAGTGTGTTGACTAGTATAGAGCTCTCTATAACTATTGGTAGCTAGCTGGCTAACCTGGTCAATCTTGGTCCTCTCTTCATTGTTTTTTTTGTTTTTTCGTTTTAATAGAGACGGTCTCACTTTTAAATGATTTTTTTTAAATTTTTTTGAAACTAGTTTTCGATTTTATGAAAGAATGGCTAACAAAAAATTTCGAACATAATGCTTGTTGTCCGAATAGTTTTTTTGATTTCGTGAAAGGAGGACTGAACATAACTCTTCTCGAAAGAAAGAATAACGAAGATTTTTAGTCATAATTCTTGCCATCTAAATAGTTTTTTAGTTTCATGAAAAGAGTAACGAAAACTTTCAGATATAATTCTTGGCGTCCGAATAGTTATAGATTTTTTTTTTTCATTTGGCCAAAATTAATTTTCAGTTTCATGAAATGATAGTTTTTTTGATTAGGAGTGACGAAAAATTTCGAACATAATCTCTGTCGACCAAATAGTTAGATAGATTTTTTACCTTTCGAGAGTTTCATGAAATGACAGTTTTTTTGGTTTCAAAGAAGAAGTAATTATGGATCTCTTTTTCCTTTAGTCGAAACTAGTTTTCAAATTCATAAAAAGATTTGAAAACACTTTCAGACTTTAATTATAACTTTTATTATCAGCATGCATAATCCTTGTGATTTTTTATCATCAGCATGCATAATTCTTATCGTCTGAATAGTTTTTTCATTGTAACTTTTATCTGCATGAAATATTTTGATGTAATTTTTTGGGACAAAAACCATTTTTAATTTTAGGGGTAAATAAAATGACGAAAATTAAAAAACATGAGACTGTAAATACTAATTTCTGATTTTGAGCAAATTCAGATCTAAATATTTATTTGTATCCCAATTCAAATCTGATTTACTAACACAATCATAACATGAACAAGTGAAAGAATCAACCAAAAATAAATAACATAATTCCCACTACCAACCCTCCAAATTAAAGAATCACCAATTCAACATGTGAAGGTACTAATTTCAGGAGCCGCTGTTTGGCGAGATATCTAGCTATTATCCGCGGATTTCAACTTCTTTAAGGTGCCGAAGCAAAGGATAACCCTAAAACCTGTCAGATTTTGTGCGTATTAGGAAGCCACTGAAGCTGAAAAAACAGGAAAATAATCATTTCAGAGCATTCAGTATTGCCAATGAAGCTGAAAAGACGGAAATATAACCATTTCAGGACATTCATTATTGCCACTGAAGCTGAAAAACCAGAAATATAACAATTTCAGAGCATTCTTTTTTCTTTTTTTTTTCTTAACCATTTCAGAGCATGCATCCATTCAGTATTGCCACTGAAGCTGGAAAACAGAAATATAATCATTTCAGAACATTCAGTCCTAACAAATCAATAAGGATATGATATAAAGGAAAGCAACAATCCATTACAGATAAACCAGATCAACTGATGACATTAGGAGAGAGTGTGTACCTTGAAACCCAAATGATGAACCAGCAGAAGAATTGCCATTATTCAATTTCAAGCCAAGAAGGTCATCAGGAAAAGTATAAGGCACCTCATACACTCGTGGCACCAGATATATATTGTGTTATGGTCCAAAATCAACATCGGCATCGCCAACAAATTGTTGACCTAAACCTTAAAGGATCAAAATTTGACAACTTAACACATGAAAACAAGGACGTAAAGGGCAAGCCAAGGCAAGGCAAGAATGCAGCTTGATACAAGGTTGTTTAGATTCAGTTTCAAATGCAGAAACTCAGTCTTGAATCGTCCTTTAAGACATTGACACATGAATCATCAGACAATTAAAGACTGAAAAATACAGTTCTGCAGGAAAGAAACATGAAAAATCCTTCTTTTTTATGATGACACATGCCCAAGCCGCACCTTTTTTTTTTTTTTTTTTTGGTTTGAAACCAGGGTAGCTGCTCTTTCTTTGCACACTATTTGCGTGGAAAGGAGGGAGCAAACAACAGCAAATAGTTGACTCTATCTCTAACCATCAAATCCAAAACAAAAAATCAACTATCCAGAAGAATTAGAGCTCAATTCAGAGCAAAATAACAAATTGAAAGAGCTCAATTATTCCACCATTTTCTCAATATTTTTTTTATTTATGTTTTTGTTTATTTTATCAACATTTTTTTGGCAATTTCAAACAGAAATAATAATTAATTAATTCCACCATAACTCTTTCAGAATTTCCTGCAAAAAAAATTCAACTGTATGTCAACTCCTGAAATGAAATGAAATCAAATGAAATAAGGAGGTAAGGACAAAGCCAAAGGTGATATTTGAATGGCTGGCTGACATTTATCTGCACTCATGCTAAAACCATCAGTTCTTGCCAAGTTTTTGTCATTCCCTGCATTCACCACAAACACAATCCAATAATCACACAATATCTTCTTGCAATGCCATTTCCAGCCAAATATCTGAGTCTTAAAAACATCAAATCTTCCCTCCTAACTATATTTCCAAGATAGAAACCCTCAAGAAAGGTAAAATTGTTTCAAGATATACACAAGTTGAATATGGAATGAATCTCACAGAGGCTGCTCTCCTGGCAGATAAGAGCCACCTTCAACTAGGCTTTTCTTCCTATGAAATATACCAGTGATACTTGGCATCAGCACTTTCTTTGACATGGAGGATTTTGATTTTTCCAGCTTTCGTACTTCTATTCTTTTTTCTGGAGTGTTCTGCTTCTGAACCAGGTAATTGTTTGGAGATGTTGATGCAAAAGACATGTTGGTTTCTGCTAAAATTCTTGCTGCTGCTTCTTCTGCCTTCTTTTGCTCGCGTTCACGCCACCTCCTCAGCTCTCCCTCCACTGCCTTCTTGGCAGCTTCAGCCATCTCTGCCCTCTTCAATGCTTCCTGAGTGGCAGCTTTCATTTCATCTATTTCCTTTTGACTGCCTTCTATTTTCTTAAGGGCCTCATTTTGACTTGCTTTCACAGCTTCCACCTGTGCCATTGCTGCAGCCACTTTCATCTCTGCCAATCTGTTTGATTCTTCAACCTTGTTACTTAATGATTCAAATTCATCTCTGGATATTGTGATCTGTGCGCCAGACTCAGACGTAGAGGCACGTGCAGCGTTGGTTCTTTCAGACAAAATTCTTATTTGATCAAGGGCTCTTGCCTCAGCTGATTTGGCTTCTTCGGCTTCCTGTAACTCCACCTTTAACTTCTCTTCTGCTTCTTCAAGAATGATCCTAGTGGCTTCAGCTTCTTTTTTCAACTCATCTGCTTGCCTCTTCATCTCCTCTGCTTCGTTTCTAGCGATTTCAGTCTCTTCTGACAGCTGATGAAGGGTAGAGAGCATTTCATCAGAAGCACCTTTTATTTTCGCCTCTTCTGCAACGGCAGCTTCAAGCTCAGCTTTTGCTTTACGAAGCTTAACATGCAGATTCCCAGCTATGGATTCTTTCTCTGCCTCCTTCTCCTTCAACTCAGAATGCTCCTTTTTCACTCTCTCCAACTCAAGTTTAAGTTCTTCCACTAAGGTCCGCATTGAGTTCTCCTCTTCTGCCACCTTTTGCAGAGATCCCTTAGCATCATCCAACTCAGCAGTAACCATTTTCACAGAATCAATATCTAAAGCCTTTGTGCTGTCCACCTCTTTTCTTAGCTGTTCAATTTGTGACATAGTTTCAGCCAGTTGGGTTTCCAATTCTCGAGTCACCTCAGGATCAATCTGTTTCTTCAAGTTCTGCAGATTATTCGCTGATTCTTCAAGTCTAGCTCTAAAAGATTGCTTCTCTGCATCCTTATCAGCATACAGTTTAGCTTCTTCTTCTTGTGCTTGCAAAATTTCAAGCTTCACTTCCTCAATAGACTCATGTACAGCAGCAATTTCTTTTACTACTTCATCAGCCCTCTTCTTATTTGCTTCTGCACCAACCTCCGCCTCGGCTGCCTGATTGATTGCTGCAGTTTTTTCAGCCATAAATGAATTATAATCCTGGTGCAGTTTCCTTAGTTCTTGCTTTGCCGAACTGAGTTCTGCAACGACAGCCATATAGCGTTCTCTATCAGCATTAAGAGAACCATCACTACCATCAGAACTACAGCTTTCTGCTCCTTCCATTTGCTTTAATTGATTTGCGACCGCAGTTGCTCTAATCGCCAATTCCTTCGACTCACCGACTTCTTTGAGTTTGATAGTTAAAGTCTCAACAGTTCGTTTCGCCTTTTCAAGCTCTGCAAGTGCTTGGGTTTTAGTAGTTTCAGCATTCTTCAATTGATCTTTCAGTTTATTAAGATCTTTCTGAACCAAGTGAAGCTGAGTCTCCTTTGCCAATATTCTCTGCAACAAGAACCAGTAAAATCTGAGGACGACGATTAACTATAAACAAACACTAAAGTTACGAGAATAAAGAGGCTCGCACGGGTTACAGGAAAAAGATGCATCTCAGTCGCAGTAAGATCTTTTTTATTGATTTTTGAGCTTATTAAGATCTTTTTAGCAATTGCAAAACAGTAAGGCTCTACCATGTCATTGTCACACACATAAAGTGTATCATAATTTGATTGTTAACCCCTGAAATAACATAAATTAACTTGAAAATGCATCATTGCCACTGTGCTTCTCAGATTAAGATTAAAATTTAATAGCCGAGACACTTGAAAAACATAAGAGAGAACAATATTGCATGTACCTCGGCAGAATATGCCTTTGCCTTCCTAATGGCTGGCTTTTCCCCAGAGAAAGCGCCCTCGCCAAATAAATTGACAGCATCTTTAACAGACTGAAAAGGAGCACTAGTGTCTATTTCTCCCACCAGAACTTTAGGGGATCCAGTATTTTTTTGACGATCTTTTGCAACCATTTTAGTCAAGCCTTTGCTAATTCAACTGTCAAAGCAGCCAAAAGTAGGATTACTATAGTGAGAAACAGAACAAAGTAAACATCTTAGAATGAACAATACAAAATGAAGTAAGCGAATCTGCTTCACAGCTATACAGCCTTTCAAGTGTGCATTCCAGAAAAAGCTAGTCACATAAGTAGATTCCAAAGCTACACTTGCCAAAAAAGTGTATACCATTCGCACCTAATTGCAGAAAATTCTCATTGTTGTCAAAAGAAATCCACGTCAAATTCCCAAAACAGTAATTGAAGCATGGTTAACATATCAACCTTAACCAATCCAAAACTTTACCTATTCTGTGAAAACAAATTAATGTAACAGTCTAAGATCATTAACATATCAATTTTAACAAATTCCAGACAAATAAATGCCAAATCTAACAGCAAGAGAGAAACTTTCTCAATTTCTGAAGGGAGTCTCATTGATTCATGTGGTACATACAAACCTATTGGGGGGTTTTGTTTCATGAACTATGTAAAGAACATATAGTAAGAGTCATCATCACTCTAGCACATTAGTAATTCAAAAAACCAAATATCAGCACATCTAAAAGCCTGGACCGAAAAGTTGCATAGCATGTCAAGAATACGAAAGAATCTCCAGCTTAAGAAACTTTCAATACAAAATGCATGCATGCACTGAAAACAACCAGCTTGTTCGTTCTTTCCTGTTACTAAAACCAACGGTACTGAATCATATGAATAATTTATTTATCTAGAACAGCCATTTCCGCAAAGAAAAAATTCAGAACATACCCATTAATTTTTACTAGCAGATGAATTCACAAGAATTAGAAGAATTGCTGCCTATGGTAGAACTTAATTTCTACAGAACAAACCAAGAGTTCACTAATTAATTACGTTGATCATTATCTTATGCATAAACAAGGGTTCAACAAACCAAGGTAAGAGTATAAATTTTAACTACCACACTAATTAGCTAAACAAGCACATACCAGATAATCTAACGAGAATTCACAATCTCAAAATTTTAAGCATCATTGTGCATCAAGACACCTGAAATTCGAAATTTGCTCAGTATCCTTAATCTTGATTTCCATATATCATTGGACTGGAAAAACCCAAATTTAAGTCAAATTGAACGATCACTAAAATGAAAAGGAAAAGCAGGCAGAGATGAAACCAAGAGACTGAAGCCAACTAAAAAGACGAAGGTACTGACAACTCTCAAGAACCCTAGCAATCATTAACAAAGAAAAGCACCCTGTAACCTACCCCCCCCCAAAAAAAAAAAACACCAAACTTCAAAACCCCAAAAAGGGTCTTACCACAAAACGGTAAGTCCTAGAAAGCTGCAATATTCTTGATCACCTTCACCAATCTTCAGAAACCCTTCCAAGGTCAAAACCCTTAATCAAGAAGCTCACGTACAAAAACCCCCACGCCAAGTCCCGCCCTTCAAAACCTCCTCAAGAATTTCCAAACCCAACCCTCTTCATGAAAAGAGAAATGAAACACAACCCACAACCACTTTTGAGCTGAACAAACAGAAATTTTTCTTCCTCAGTAATTTAACAAGGGCTGTCGTCTACCTAGGCCATGAAGGGGGGAAAAATACGAGATTTTTACAGTAAAGAGAGAGAAAAAAGAAGAAAAAGATGGTGTCTTTCTTGACTGTAGAGTTTGAAAAATATGGATATTTGAAAGCTGTATATTTTTTTATTAACAAAGAAGAGAGAAATTGATGAGCTTAATCAGGAAAGAGAGAGAAAGAGGTGGGAAGCCAGCAAGCCAGGTCAGCAAATGGCACCGTCCATGGCTGACTAGTACATAAAGTTTGATATGATACGTTGGAAATAATTGTTAGGTTTGGGTTGGGATTCTTCTTCCTTTGTTGCATCCATCCATCGGGTTTTGGCGTTTCATTGGCACAACTTCACAAGAGCTACAGAACAAAACGGACATGGATTCTTGGGAAATGGTCTTGTCCTGAAAGTTGACGTCGGGAATGGGATGGGATTGGATAAATTAAACACGGGATAATAGGGCTCTTTTTATGTTTATTTTTTATTTCGGGTGAATTATATTTACATTTAGTCCAATTTATTGCTTTTTTTTTGGATTTTAACAATTACGCTTTATTCCCGACTAAATTCATAATAATTAATTCTTAATTGATAAAAAAATTACCAACAATTGTTATTGAGTAAAAGACCATTAAAAAAATTCACACTCAGAACCATTCAAACTCATTTTAACGAAAAATTATCAATTTTTTCATTTTCTAAAATTTTTTAAAGTTTAATTTCAGTAAGGAACCCTTACTTAATAGATTTATCTAGCTTGATATAATACAGTATAATACGAGACGATGAAATGCAATAAAATAGATGGTAAAGAACTGTCTGCACCAAAAGTGATAATTTACTCGTTTCAGTTCCTATCGTGACATACAATTAAAACGATTATTGTTTTCTTTTTTTTAAATCACGTGGACGGATGAAAGAAATTAAGTGACATATTGATAAATGTAATTATCAAGAAGTTCGAAAGTTGATTGATAGTTTACCAAAGGTGATATAATTTTTATTTTAATTATTATAATAAAATCAAATTCTAAATTTAATAAATATACAAAAGAAGAGTTAGGAGGAGATAAATTTGACAGGGTATGTTTGAACCGTCGTCTTGATCTATTGAAATTATATCATTAAATATCGAAAATTTATTATTTAAAAGTAAAAAAGTTATGTTAAAATTTAAAATTTGTTATAAAAATTCATATTTTTGAGAATTAAAAAGTATCATAAATTAACTCACGTGAAAATTACAGCTTTGGATTACTCACCACATCGAGAAAGAATAAAGCGGGCCTTGTGTGACAAAAACATGGGCCAAAAGAATGAGTCCATCGATTTGAACACGCACCCCCAAAATTGAATTTTGGCTCTCTAAGCATGTATTTATGGGCTGATCTATTCAGAGTTTGGATCCAAAAAGCCCAATAATATTATTTTTATTAAAATAATTTTTTTTGAAAACCTTCTCGAAGTGAGTCCGTTTACGGTGGTACTATAGGAGTAGGATGAATTTTACTCCTACTTACTGTAGCGCGCTACAGTAGCGCGCGCTACAGTGACGCGCTATAGTTTCGCGCTACAGTAACGCGCAACAGTTTTTTTTTTTTTTTTGACGCACAAACTTTTAAAAAAAAATACCTTTTTTAAAAAAAATTCTTTTTTTTAAAAAAAAATACTTTTTATAACAAGGGAAATCAGATCAGGATTATATAGACATCAGATTAGAGAATACAAGAGATCAGATTAACAGACTATAGATACCAGATCAAGAATATAAAAGAAATCATACAGTAGAACTAAAATATAATTAACAAGAGAGATCAGATCAGGATTATATAGACATCAGATCAGCGAATACTTGACATCAGATCAACAGACTATAGATATCAGATCAAGAATATAAAAGAAATCATACAGTAGAACTAAAACATACTTAAAAAGGGAGATCAGATCAACAGACTATAGACATCAGATCAACGTATACTTGACATCAGATCAACAGACTATAGACATCAGATCAAGATTTTAAAAAAAATCACACAGCAGAACTAAAACATACTTAACAAAGGAGATCAGATCAGGATTATATAGACATCAGATCAACTCATACTTGACATCAGATCAACAGAATATAGACATCAGATCAAGATTTTAAAAGAAATCACACAGCAGAACTAAAACATACTTAACAAAGGAGATCAGATCAGGATATATAGACATCAGATCAACTCATACTTAACATCAGATCAACACACTATAGATATCAGATCAAGAATATAAAAGAAATCATACAGTAGAACTAAAATATACTTAACAAGGTAGATCAAATCATGATTATATAGACATCAGATCACAAAATAGCAGACATCAGATCAACAGAATTTAGATATCAGATCAAAAATATAAAAGAAATCATATCATACAACAAAAACGTCCATAATATGTATCATAATATCTAAAATTATTTAATTATAAAACAAATAAAATGATAATTTAAAAATAATTTTTTTATAAAATTCAAAAACATTAAAAAAAATACTGAATTATTTAGAAAAAAAACGGACGAAAAAAAATTTCAAAGAGGAAGGCAAAAAAAAAAAAAAAAAAGCCAAAAATAACAAAAGAAATGAAGGTACTGTAGCGCGTTTACTGTAGCGCGCGGAACTGTAGCGCGCGTTTACTGTAGCGCGGGGTAGGAGTAATATTCATGGTGGTCCTATAGGAGTAGGATATAAATTGCCTCTCAAATCATGTAGTTATAATATACTAAAAAAAATCAAGAACATATAAATACATTAATTTATAATTTTATATTAAAAATTAATACTATCTCTATTAAGTTTTAAAAATGAAGAAATATAAGAATAGACTATGTAGTAGAGTGTAGTGTTAAATTTAATCACAATTATTTAGTAATTAATAAATTTAATAATAAATTTTATTATTCACAATATAATTAGTCCTACTAATAATTCTTTTAACACTTAATACTAGAATTGCAATTATATCAACTCTTATACTATGTGTACAAATTTATATCACAAATTATATGTCATGTGAACTAATACGTCATCGTAAATTTATATTTTTTTATACAAATTAAACAGTTAATTTTAATAAAAAAATATATGTAGAGACACCATAAAATAAGAGCGGACCAGATTAATAATAATTTAATAATAAAAATAACAAAATTCAGAACTAATAATAATAATAAAAATAACAAAATTCAGAGCTAAATTGGTGTGGTATCATTTATGACTTAATTTTTGAGGGTATTAATGCAAATCCTAATGTCTAGAAATAGTAAAGAAGAGGAAGAGGATGAGTATGAAAACACTTGTCAACCATGCAATTTTTGCTGACATTTGTCACACAGTCACACACTGATCAGCAATCCTCAAAATTCAGAGTATGAATATGGGCAAGTGAATATAAGATTGACCTCCATCATCATCATCATCATCATCATCATCCTGAAATCTCAGATCATCAGACTGATATATATTTGTTGATGGGGAAGTTTGGAGGTGTACTAGGAAGGTTTCTTGTGGTTCGAGGAATATGGAAACGAAGGAAACGTTTGATGAACTGGGCTTCTTGTTTGGGCAAGAAACGTTCTCTAAGCAAATACAAGTAAATCGAGACGGATAATGATGATCATGCATCAGCGGGCTGCCGGTTTTTTATTTGTTTCTTCTGAAATTTGGGAATAATTTGTAAGTTTGGGAAGTACCATGTTTGAGATTGATGTAATAAAAGATTTCCCCAACAACTATTCAATCCTTCAGTTGCCTGGTTTTGGGTCTCAATGAAACCAAACCTTGGCATTATATCTTCTTTAGCTTCAGTAGCAGCAGTAGAATGCAACCAACATATATAGTAGTAATTCACTGAAATTGTAATTCTTGAAATCACCAAAAGCTTCTTCTTTATAAAAATGCACAGTATCTCTTCTTAGTTGATGTTCTTGTTCCAATCTAAAGTTTATGACCTTGACAAATAAGCTTAAAATGTCAGCTTAAGCTCATTTTGATCCAACTTTTCTCTTCTTCTAAAGCAAAGTATAGTTAGACTAATGATGAAAAAAACTCTCATGATGGTGCGCGGGAAAACCCTTAATAGGTGTTCTCATTTGGTGGTTCCCTATTCTTACATAATGAAGTAATTTTATTAGTTATTGTCTCAATTTTAAGTATTATGGTCTTAATTTTTTCACGAAAATCCTTAATATGTGATTTAGTTTGGTGATTTCATTATTATTACGCATTTGATTTTTATAAAGATATTAGGTATGCTGAACCATATCTTAAGTGGAGCTAGTGGTTTCACTATTATTATGCATTTTTTTCTAAGGATATTAGGTGTGTTGAATCATATTTAGAGTAAAGCGAATTTCACGATTAATTGTCTGATTGAATTAGTTTTGAACAGTTGAAAAGGTATTATATGGTTAAAAGTGCCCTAAGAAGGTCCTCAATTGGTTAGAGTATGATAATAAAAGGATGGTGCATCTTTAATATGTAGTCATAAATTAATTAGGCAATAGCCTCATTCTTTTTATATATATATAAAAAATAATAAATAAAAAATAAAAAAATCATACAAAATCCCATTTTGGTGATTCCAACCACTTGAGTTTTATGGGGATATAGGTGTGTAACAAACTCATACAAAATTATGCGAAAAACCCTAAATTGGTGCTCCGATTTGATAGTTCTACCACTATTACACGTTTGAGTTTTTATGAGGATATAGGTGTATTACAAACTCATACAAAATTCACATACAATATAAATAGGGTATTATTATTTTTAAAATTTAAATTTAGTATTTTTTTTACAAGAAAGTTGTAGTCCAATTGGTTGGCACTCATTGCTTAAAAGTTTAAAAAAAAAAATTTAGTACTATTTTCTTTTGAGTTAGTTGTGGGGCACCCTCATGTCGCCGAAAAATTTATTAGTAGAGTGATTAGTTTGGTTGTTTTGCTAGTAGGAACAACCATAGAGCTCCTCCATGACAATTGAAATGACATTGTTTTAGAGAAAGTACTAGATACCGTCCCAGTAACTTTCTTTTAACGCACTAATTTGGACTAAAATGCTCCTCCTTACAATATTCTCTTTCCTCTCCTTTTATGTAAAAGGATATTTTTGTCAAAACCTATGGACTACTGCCCCAAAAAGTGAGGCGGTAACTAGTAACCCCCTTATTTTAGTAGGTGGCTTATTTTATTATTTTTTGGCAATAATATGACATTTTTTTGGTCATATTTTGGCTTTGACTAAAATCTCTAGTACGATGGCATCCCTGAAAGTAACTATCAATCATGTGTTGAGGCAAGAGAACTCGGTAGCGGATTACTTGGCTAATATGGGGATTAGAGTTCAGAATACATACTTTGAACGAGAGATTGATGTGCCCAGGAGATTGAAAGGTCTGTTAGTCCTTGATGAACAAGGGGTTCCAAGTTTACACTCCAAATGATAATAGAGATAGTTTTTTATTTTCCCACTGTAATAGAGACAGCTCAAAAGAAGTATTGGTGATTATATAGACTACGAAGGGAAGGGGGGCTCTCTTAGAGGATAGGGGGCTTTGAGTAAGTTGTAGCACTACCCACTGTACCTTTTCACTTATAATTTTTTAATATAATAAAAGGGTAACCAAATCTGTCGGACTGCCTTGCTCACTGGAGCTTGTGAGGTTATTTTATATATAAAAAAATACGAGATTGACTACCGTTTATTAATAGATTATTAAAGTCCCAAGGATACAAGGGCCAAAAAAAACTCCAATTACTTTATAAACCCCTAATATCAAACCAAAACTACACTATAAAATGAGATATAAAACTTCAGACATATAAAATAAGACCACTCAAACAACTCAACGAAAACGAAAGGGCGGGCGGTGCACCGAACAGTGCGTTGGGATCCGTGATGAGATACCTAGCCTAAAAGCTTATTTGGGCTGCACCTGGGAAAAATTGAAAAAGAATAACGATTTTTTTTTTTTAAAACCACTTATTGAAACGACGTCACTATAAAAAAAAGAGTCTCGATAAGAAAATGAAAATATGAGAGGTTGCCATGTCATCGACGTTCTCCGTCTTTAATCATTTATTTCAACTGCAATTAAACCGAACAAACATACACCATTTTTCTTCTCTGTTTTCCCCTCTAATCTACTTTTATACTGAAAATTAAATACAAAAGTAACCCTCTCCTAAATAATTTTCTGGTTCCCAAGAGGGGGGGAATTAAACTTCCGACATTTTGATTTTTTAGTCATGTTTTTAATCCTTGGCAAGTCTTATCATGTATCAATTGGATCTAATTTCGTATTTTATACTATAAATAAATATTTTGTTTGGTGGTATTGAGTATAAACTGTTTACTAAGATATAAATGGGCATTGGACTAACTTATCTTGAGTGCCCATGAACTGATCCATATGTCGGGAAGATATTATGGGAGTTGGTCGGAATACTGTAAATACTACGTAAGGAAAACAACAATTGTACGGCAGCGCCGCCTATCCTTGCATGCATGTCTGGGCTGCACCAAAATAAATAATTATTATAGCAAATACAGTATAACTTACTTTCTAAATTTGCACATAAACATATTATTATTTCATTTTCCAATCTATTTTTCTCACTTCATTTCCATTGACTATCGTTTTATATATTAATTCGTTTAAAATTCATCCAAATTAGTTTTTCGATCAATTTTTATTCATAAAATAATATGTTACGCATTTTTAATCACAAATACAACCGATTATCTGAATTATAACATCAAATTTTAAAATATTCTACTTATTATTATGTTGATACTTTTGACTCAAATTTTGTTTTTTATTGATTGTATTATGCACAATCACAAAATAATAAATATTATTATTCAAAATGTCATATTCAAAAGTAACGTATTGATTGACTTGTCATGTTTGATCAATACATGATTAATCAACGGTCAAAACTTTGAGGGGTTACTATCTATCGCCCACTAATTGATTTTATTGCCCGTCTAAATTATAAAAATATCTCTAATTTTAATAACTATCGTCCGCCATTTTAATATTCTCCGTCTACTCTCAAATTTATAATATTATCCTTACTTTTAATATTCTCCGCCTGCCTAATTTACTAATATGACCTTATAATAATAATAATAATTTTTTAAAAATAATAAATTTGTAAAAAATTAATTACTAATATTAATTCTGAATTTTTTTAAAAAAAATTAAAAACGAGAGTTCGCATTCCCGAAATGCGAATTCTGGCCCTTTTTAAAGTTAACGTAGTTTCGACCTCTGATAGAGAGGTCCGAGAGATTTTGCGCGAGTCCTTCTTGCGCATTTAGTCGCGTATATATTTTTGACCTCGGACATAATGGTCCACGAGATTTTGGACGTGGTGCTAGTTGTTTGAGACGTGATAGACTGTCTTTATGAAAAAAATCAGTTTAAATTCACATGCATGGATGTAGATATTTTTTGACGTGGTGCTAGTTGTTCTGAGACGAGTTGAGATGTTTTGTGAAAAAATTAGTTTAAATTCACATGTCTGGATGTAGACGTTATTGGACGTGGTGCTAGTTGTTTGAGACGTGGTGCTAATTGTTCTGAGACGTGGTAGACTGTCATTGTGAAAAAAATCAGTTTAAATTCACATGCAATGATGTAGAAGTTTTTGGATGTGGTGCTAGTTGTTCTGAGACGAGGTGAGATGTTTTGTGAAAAAATCAGTTTAAATTCACATGTCTGGATGTAGACATTTTTGGACGTGGTGCTAGTTGTTTGAGACGTGGTACTAGTTTTTTGAGACGTGGTAGACTGTCATTATGAAAAAAATCAATTTAAATTCACATGCAAGGATGTAGAAGTTTTTGGACGTGGTGCTAGTTGTTCTGAGACAAGGTGAGATGTTTTGTGAAAAAAATCAGTTTAAATTCACATGTCTGGATGTAGACGTTTTTGGACGTGGTGCTAGTTGTTCTGATACATGGTAGACTGTCTTTGTGAAAAAAAATAGTTTAAATTCACATGCATGGATGTAGACGTTTTTGGACGTAGTGCTAGTTGTTCTGAGACGAGTTGAGATGTTGTATGATCATTTTATTTGTTTTATCTTATTACAACACCTACTTAAAACATCATGAACATTTCTAAAAGTTATATGGTCATTTTAATTGTTTTATCTTCACAAAACTCTTAGATCAGAGATCATGAACATTTCTAAGAGTTGAATGGTCATTTTATTTGTTTTATCTTATTACAAATCTTAGATATGAGATCATGATCATTTCTAAGAATTGTATAGCCGTTTTATTTGTTTTATCTTATCAAAACCCTTAGATAAGTGATTATGAACATTTCGGTCCACCTCAGACGTTTTTGAACGTGGTGCTAGTTTTTCTGAGACGAGGTGAGATGTTTTGTGAAAAATCAGTTTAAATTCACATGTCTGGATGTAGACGTTTTTGGACGTGGTGTTAGTTGTTTGAGACGTGGTGCTAGTTGTTCTGATACGTGGTAGACTGTCTTTGTTGAAAAAAATAGTTTAAATTCACATGAATAGATGTAGACGTTTTCGGATGTGGTGCTAGTTGTTCTGAGACGAGTTTAGATGTTGTATGGCCATTTTATTTGTTTTATCTTATTACAACACCTACTTACAAGATCATGAACATTTCTAAGAGTTATATGGTGATTTTAATTGTTTTATCTTTACAAAACTCTTAGATCAGAGATCATGAACATTTCTAAGAGTTGAATGGTCATTTTATTTGTTTTATTTCATTACAAGTCTTATATATGAGATTATGATCATTTCTAAGAATTGTTTAGCCATTTTATTTATTTTATCTTATCAAAACCATAAGATAAGAGATTATGAACATTTCGGTCCACCTCATACATTTTTAGATGTGGTGCTAGTTGTTCTGAGATGAGGTGAGATGTTTTGTGAAAAAATTAGTTTAAATTCACATGTTTGGATGTAGACATTTTTGGACGTGGTGCTAGTTGTTTGAGACGTGGTGCTAGTTGTTCTGAGACGTGGTAGACTGTCATTGTGAAAAAAATTAGTTTAAATTTACATGTAAGGATGTAGAGGTTTTTGGACGTGGTGCTAGTTGTTCTGAGACGATGTGAGATGTTTTGTGAAAAAATCAGTTTAAATTCACATGTTTGGATGTAGACGTTTTTGGACGTGGTGCTAATTGTTTGAGACGTGGTGCTAGTTGTTCTGAAAGGTGGTAGACTGTCTTTGTGGAAAAAAAAAAACAGTTTAAATTCACATAAATGGATGTAGACGTTTTTAGATGTGGTGCTAGTTGTTCTGAGACGAGTTGAGATGTTGTATGACCATTTTATTTGTATTATCTTATTACAACACCTACTTACAAGATCATGAACATTTCTAAGAGTTATATGGTCATTTTAATTGTTTTATATTCACAAAACTCTTAGATTAGAGATCATAAATATTTCTAAGAGTTGAATGGTAATTTTATTTGTTTTATCTCATTACAAGTCTTAGATATGAGGTCATGATCATTTCTAAGAATTGTATAGCCGTTTTATTTATTTTATCTTATCAAAACCCTTAGATAAGAGATTATGAACATTTCGGTTCACCTCATACGTTTTTGGACGTGGTGCTAGTTTTTCTGAGATGAGGTGAGATATTTTGTGAAAAAATCAGTTTAAATTCACATGTCTGGATGTAGATATTTCTTGACGTGGTGCTAGTTGTTCTAATACGTGGTAGACTGTCTTTGTGAAAAAAAAAAGTTTAAATTCACATGAATGGATGTAGACATTTTTGAAAGTGATGCAAGTTGTTCTGAGACGAGTTGAGATGTTGTATGGCCAGTTTATTTGTTTTATCTCATTACAACACCTACTTACAAGATCATGAACATTTCTAAGAGTTATATGGTCATTTTAATTGTTTTATCTTCACAAAACTCTTAGATCAGAGATCATGAACATTTTTAAGAGTTGAATGGTCATTTTATTTATTTTATTTCATTACAAATCTTAGTATGAGATCATGATTATTTCTAAGAATTGTATAGACGTTTTATTTGTTTTAGCTTATCAAAACCCTTAGATAAGAGATTATGAACATTTTGGTCCACCTCAAACATTTTTTGACGTGGTGCTAGTTGTTCTGAGAGACGATGTGAGATGTTTTGTGAAAAAATTAGTTTAAATTCACATGTCTGGATGTAAATGTTTTTGGACGTGGTGCTAGTTGTTTGAGACGTGGTGCTAGTTGTTCTGAGACGTGATAGACTGTCAATGTGAAAAAAATCAGTTTAAATTCACATGCAAGGATGTAGAAGTTTTTGGACGTGGTGCTAGTTGTTCTGAGACGAGGAGAGATGTTTTGTGAAAAAATCAGTTTAAATTCACATGTCTGAATGTAGACGTTTTTGGACGTGGTGCTAGTTGTTTGAGACGTAGTTCTTGTTGTTCTGAGACGTGGTATACGGTCTTTGTGAAAAAAAAAAAAATAGTTTAAATTCACATGAATGGATGTAGAGAATTCAATTAATCTCAATCATGTTTTCTGTGAAGAGTACCTTCAAAGGGACAAGTATAGCTAATCTTAAGCCAAAACAATGAAAACAATATGACTTAATCAATGCCAAATTTTAAATAAGTAAATAATACCACTTCCTTGACAAAACAATGAAAACAATAAGGTCTCTTTCTTTTTGGTGATCACAACATTATTACTTTGCTATTCCTTGAAAAATTTCACTCATATTGAGTAAAGCTAAAACGGATTTAAAATCTCTTTTCATAAAGAGTTAAAGAACAACAGTAATATACTCTGTATTTCATTGTCATTTATAATGAAATGCACCCAATAAATATTTTACCTTAATTTATGTAAAAATCGAACATTAAGTTTAAAAATTCCTGTAGGGTGTCCCCGGGAGAGGTGGTTCCGACGCAAATGACTCCGAAATCAGGAATTCGGAGTTCAACGGTGGTCTTCGAACCGCTCACGGCGGAATCTTTCGTTGAAGAAGACCAACAGCGGGTTCTAATGGAGAGGTAAATGGGAACATTGATCGGAACGGTCTCCTCCGACTTCGGATATGAGTGGGAACGGGACACAGATGGCTTCTCTGCCTTCGGCTTCGATCGGGACAGCTCCTCTGCCTTTGGCTTTGATCGGGACAGCTCCTCTGCCTTCGACTTCGATCGGGAAGGGCTGCATACGAAGGGAACGGCTTTGAACGGAATGGGCTGCGGACGTACAATGGCTGCGCCTCGACTGAAATAGAATGAACGAAGAAGACGGAGTTCGGGAAGGAGACAGAAATCCTAAAAATTTTTGCCCAAATTTTAATTTGTCTTTTTGGGGTTTTTTTTCTTTTTGTAAATTGGGTATGGGATAATCCAGTAATTTAATCCATTTTTTTATATTATCATTTTAAAGTTTAAGTTGGAATTTGTAATATTGATGGTAGTTTGGTCCTAAAATGGGCGGTAATGTCAATTTGGTGGGCGGTAAATATTAATTCCGAAACTTTGATTACTTTCTTAAAGTTGATTCTGACGTGACGTCTACTTCTTTATTAACCACATGTTACATGTACTCTAAATTCCTCATTTTCCACCAAAAATAAAAATAAAAAAATTGAGCTCCCATGGCTGCAGCCAATGCCATGAACAGTTGCCACTTCTTTTTAACCATGTGAGGATTAAGTTTTTAAGAGATAATGTGGCATGCACAGTACGTGGTGGATCCAAAGAATCCCAACAATTGTGATTGTTATCATCGAATTGATTTGACCAGCAGCCCATACAGTTGCTTGTGGCCAAGCAAAAGAGGTAATGTTTTGTCATTATTACATTATTATATTGTTATAGAATGAAGCCATGTGTTCAAGTTCTTGACTCTCTGTCTCATCAGAACCGGAAATTTTGAAGGATGCCATCATCTTACGTTTTTTGTAAGCGTTATAAACCATCAGGCAGCTCTGTAATCCACAAAATCTGAGAAAGAATATAAAGATCTTGTCATCCTGGTGAAGAGTATAGAGTGCCTGGAGAGAAGCTGAGTGAAAAAATGAGCCCTGGAAATGATGCAAAAGATGGAAGAAGCAGCAGCAGTGGTTCTCTGTTTGAGAGTAAAGTAGCAGGAGGAAGATCAGTAGGAGGTGTTGTTTACAAGGGTTTTGTTGCCACAGAGCTTGTGTGCATCGTTCTTGTGCTGTTTTTCAGATTGATCAATGTCCCGGCTGCCGGAGAAACTGGAAGATTGGCCTGGATTTGTATGGTTCTCTCAGAGTTCTTGTTCAGTCTTTACTGGATCGTTACTCAGTCTGCTCGCTGGAATGTGGTTCGCAGGCGTCCTTTTAAGGACAGGCTTTCACTCAGGTTCTCGATCAGCTTCTCTTGTTTCCTTAAATCTGATCAGAAGTATCGATTTTGATAATGTTTTCCATGTTTCAGATACGAGGAAAGGTTGCCGGATGTTGATGTTTTTATATGCACAGCTGATCCCGCTATGGAGCCGCCAACTATGGTGATTAGTACAGTTCTGTCTGTCATGGCATACAACTATCCGCTTGAAAAATTGAGCATTTACCTTTCTGATGATGGAGGTTCAGAGTTCACTTTTTATGCACTTTTGGAGGCCTCAGAGTTTGCCAAGTATTGGTTGCCTTTCTGCAAGAACTTCAAGGTGGAACTAAGGGCACCTGGAGCCTACTTTGAGAGGAATCTTAATGGAGATGAATCTAAAGTTTTTGCACAAGAGTGGTCCAAGGTTAAGGTAAAAAAAAAACACTGGAAACTTGGGGTATCAAAGTTGAATTTGTGATTGAAATGTGTGTATGCTTTTTTTTTTTTTTTTTGTGTTTCTTCAGAAATTATACGAAGATATGAACATACGGATCGAAACAGCTATGGAGAAGGGAGGAATCTCAGCTGAGATGAAGCAAAAACATAAAGGGTTCTCAGAGTGGAACTCAAAGATCACAAAGAATGATCATCAGACCATTGTTCAGGTACTCTTTCTTGATCAGATTCAGATTCAGATTCCTGGAAATTCTGCACCACTCACATGTTGTTCTTCCTGTTTTCAGATTCTAATTGATGGAAGGAACCCGAACTGTGTCGATGTCGATGGACATAAGTTGCCTACACTGGTGTATCTGTCCAGAGAGAAAAGACCACATAAGCCACACAACTTCAAGGCTGGATCCATGAATGCATTGGTAGTTCTTGATTCTAATTACTATCTCACAAATTTTACAGTTGATAGCTCAGCTTAATGTGGATTCATTCACAATGTTTGTTCAACTCCTGTGTAGATTAGAGTTTCATCAACAATAAGTAATGCACCAATCATCCTCAACTTGGATTGTGACATGTACTCAAATGATCCAGATTCCATTAGAGATGCATTGTGCTTCTTTATGGATGAAAAGAAAGGGCAGGAAGTTTGCTATGTGCAATATCCGCAGCGTTATCATAACATCAACAATACTGATCTTTATTACAGTGTAGGCAATGTTACTCACAAGGTATTTTAAGGCTTGTTTGTTCATTTTCTTATACAAATTTGACAGAAATTCAGTACTGTTTTTCTTGCTTGAGAAAAGATCGAGCTCGCTGGAATCGATGGCTATGGAGGTACTCTTTATTGTGGCACTGGATGCTTCCATAGGAGAGAAAGTCTTTGTGGAAAGAAGCTCTCAGAAGTTGTTAGCAGCACTGAGCAGCTGCCTAATGCTAAGGATGAGATTAAAGGAAGTGTTGAAGAGTTGGAGGAAGCTTCAAAACGTGTTGCAGATTGTAGCTATGAAGATGGCACACTGTGGGGAAAACAGGCAAGAAAATGGCATGCATCAAGAAGAGGTAAAAATACCGAATTCGGCTAAGGAAAAACACTCATAACTCTCTAAATTTTCTGCAATTTCAGATGGGATTGGTGTATGGATGCCCAGTTGAAGATATAGTTACTGGTTTAACAATCCAATGCAGAGGATGGAAACCAATATATTATGATCCACCTAAACATGCATTTCTGGGCTTTGCTGCTACAACTTTAGAACAAGCTCTTGTTCAGCATGAAAGATGGTGTGAAGGGTTGTTCCAGATCTTCTTATCCAAGTACTGTCCTTTCATTTATGGACATGGCAAGATCAAATTAGGTGCCCAAATGGGATACTGTGTTTACCTTTGGTGGGCTCCTGTTTCTTTGGCAACATTATGTTATGCTGTTCTTCCAGCTTTGTGCCTAATCCATGGCATCAGAATTTTTCCAGAGGTAATCAAGATTTGCATTGGAATTTAATTGATATATCTGAATTCATAAACTGTCATTTTATGGGAGAAAGGGTATGGTTTATTGGGAGAGATTTTATTCGGCATTTTTACGTTCCAAACATGAAATCGTAACTTTGCGATTACATGTGTAATACCTTTTGTTTAGTTCTTTGTTTCTTACGTTCCAAAAATGAATTAAATCATAACTTTGTGATTAAATGCGTAATACTCTTTATTTAGTTTTTTGTTTCTTACGTAACTTTGCGATTAAATGCATAATACCCTTTACTTAGTTCTTTGTTTCTTACGATTCCAAGCATGAATCAAATCAACCCTTTGCTCAGTTTTTTATTTCTTACGTTCCAAACATGAATCAAATCGTTATTTTACAATTAAATGCATAATACCCTTTGCTTAGTTCTTTGTTTCGACATTCCAAACATGAATCAAATCGTAACTTGCAATTAAAACCTTAATACCCTTTGCTTAGTTTTTTTTCCACAGGTAATCAACATTAACAGATTTTCATGAACTGTCATCTTATTTTTCAGGTTTCAAGCAGATGGTTCCTTGCATTTGCATATCTATTTGCTGCAAACTGTGGATATGGTTTATATGAAGCTCTGAGCTGTGGTGATTCATTGAAAATATGGTGGAATGGTCAGAGAATATGGCTGTTTAGAAGAACAACTTCATATCTTCTAGCATTTGTGGATACAATCAGCAGACAATTAGGCTTGTCTCAGATGAAATTCACCATTTCAGCCAAGGTGGTTGATGACAATGCCATGAAGAGATATGAGAATGGGATTCTTGAGTTTGGAACCTCATGTGTCATGTTCATCAACATAACAACGGTCGCGTTGATCAACCTTTTCGGCTTCCTTTGGGGCATCAAGACAATTGTTATGGCAGCAGCAGCAGCAACAACAGATCAGCTCATCCCACAAATCATTCTGTCAGGGCTCATTGTGATGTTGAATGTGCCTGTATACCAAGCTCTATTCTTCCGCGACGATGAGGGAAGTATACCATCTCCTGTCCTGTGGAAATCCATTGTTCTGGGCTCAATTGCATCCCTTTTCCCTATTTATTAGTTACAAACTGTGCAGAAAATCAGCACAGGTGATAGGTTTTAAGGAAATGTATTATTGATCAAAGGGCTCCAATATTTATACAAAACAAGTGCAGTTTTGTTGAAATCTTTTCCCACATTTCCTTAATTTTCCCTGAAAATGATCCATTATTGAGCTATTTCATCAGTTTGAATAATCAAATTGAGAAAAATTAAGACTTCTAATTCATACCATCGGTTAATTTTCCTGGCAATATTCTTTGTCACCAGGGCTGCTGCTAACACTGCAGAAAACTATATAAACCAGTGATCCTAATCCAGAAAATAAAAGGGAAATTGAATCATTAATACTTCTTCTAGCTGGAATCATTTTAGTGCAGAAAACTCTTGAGCTTTAGCTTATTATTGTATTGTATCTACACATGAGCAACTGAATTGTAGTTTATGACGCATCATATTCATTATATATCAACTCCCTAAAATACATTACATTTCCCTGGTTCAAGATTCATGGATATAATCTTCAGAATCACCATTGTTGTGACTCAGTCCTCCAGCTGCTCTGGACTAATTTCACATTGAACATCCTCCCAACCAAAACATCACAACAATGATCACTAAGAAACTGATTCTTGATTTGTGCAGTAAATTTAGATCACTGCTGAGAAAAAGGCTATGATCGATGTAGCTGATGCAGAGACAGAGACAGATTCAGGTTCTTGATTTCAGAAGACCTGCAGCTGAGCTGAGCTGAGCTGGGAAGGTCTTCATTATAAGCATTGCCACCACACAAGCTGTGGCCCTTCTCACAATATTGCGTCTGTGAATGCGTCATCAAGAGCAGATATTCCAGAGAGGATTCTACCTTGCATTATTATGTTGATTTCGACAAGAGCAGATAATCCAGAGAAGTGGGCAATAATATTGCTAACAAACAACAAAAATGGCCATACCTATACTTTGACTACTTTGACTAACAAAAAAATTGAGAATCATTAGCTTACGATACTAAAATTGGTCAGATAAGATCCAATAGTTGGTTGATCAATAATATGGAGACGTGCCAAATTTGAATCCAATCAGGTACAAAAAAAAAAAATCTTGTATTGTGTCCATGGCCCTGAATAGAACAGTAAAAAAAAAAAAAAGAAAGAGATTCCAGTGGTTCATAACTTCATCTTTTGACAGGAAATTACCGCCATGTGAAAGTAAAAATGAAGCAATGATGGACATCAAAATCTAATTTTCAAACGCACTCCATGTGCAATTTGTGTGCGGCTGTAGTTCAACCTGCTTTATATATGGCTGTAAACAGTGACAGGTACTGTACATGTTGAAATTCAATAACTTCTGCTGTACCTAAATCTTTAATACTCATGTTGGGCTGTGGATATTGGCTACTGAGTTGTATTGAAGGACTATATAAACCAAGCCAACTATCCAAGGATTGAATAGTTCTTGGCTGGAAATTGATTGCAGTATGGGAGGAAGTAGTAGGGGTGAAGATTATCTTCCTCTTTTTCAGACCAAAACTGCAAAAGGGAGGATTTTTTACAGGATATATTCAGCTTCCATTTTTGTTGGGATTATCTTGGTTTGGATTTACAGGGCAAGTCATATCCCAAAACCTGGAGAAGATGGAAGATGGGCTTGGATTGGATTGTTTGGAGCTGAAATTTGGTTCGGTTTTTACTGGTTTATCACTCAAGCAGCTCGCTGGAATCCTGTTTATCGTGAAACTTTCCCTGATAGACTCTCCCAAAGGTACATACATCTTCTATATTTGTAGAGATTCAGGCTTTTTAAAAACTATCAGGGCAAAGGAAATTCTGGGCTGCAGCTAGATATTCGAAAAGCATCGCGTCTCATCATAAAGTTTTGTTCTTGATTCTTACAATTACTTTCAGGTACGAGGAAGAGTTGCCGAAATTGGACATTTTTGTCTGCACTGCTGACCATACAATTGAGCCGCCAATTATGGTGTTGAATACAGTTTTGTCAGTAATGGCATATGATTATCCAACTGAGAAACTCAGTGTTTATCTGTCTGATGATGGAGGCTCTGAGCTAACCTTTCATGCACTTCTGGAGGCTTCCCAGTTCTGTAAGCATTGGCTACCTTTCTGTAAGAAATATAAGGTTGAACCAAGGTCTCCAGCTGCCTATTTTGGATCTCAACCAGAAATTTCTGATGCAAAACAAGCTCAAGTCTTCGATTCTGTCAAGGTAATATCGAGCCAATATCGAATCTTGCTTGAAAGTGGAAATCTTGCGTACTGAAGAACAGGATTTAAACAAAGTTCTTGTTTGTTTGTGTTCTGAGAATGCAGAAACTGTATGAGGAGATGGAGAGCAGGATTGAGCTGGTGAACAAAATTGGACGAATCTCAAATAGAGCAGATGTTCATAAAGGATTCGCATCGTGGGATTCATCTTCGTCTCGTCAAAATCATGACACTATTCTCCAGGTTCTCAAATTTCATACTAAGCTTCTCCAGGATTGGAAGAAAGAACTAGCTTAGCTTCTGGTTTTCTTGTTCAAATTTTACAGAGTGTCAGAGTATGAATAATATCTGTAATGAACTTTCTGTCGTTTCATTCATCAGATTGTGGTTAATGGAAGTGATCCAGAAGCAAAGGACATTGCAGGGTGTACACTGCCTAATCTAGTCTACTTGGCCAGGGAGAAGCGGCCCCAACATTTCCACAACTTCAAAGCTGGAGCTGTGAATGCTCTGGTGAGTTCCATGATTGAATGAAAAGAACAACAAATTAGGTTCTTTCAAAGATCCAATTTTCACAGATAGATAAGATCTTTATACTTGATGCAGATAAGGGTGTCATCTGGGATCAGCAATGCACCAATAATACTAAATGTAGATTGCGACATGTACTCGAATAATTCGCAATCTATTCGCCGTGCTCTTTGCTTCTTCATGGATGAGGAAAAAGGCCATGAAATCGCTTTCGTGCAGTTTCCCCAGAAGTTCAGCAACATTACTAAAAATGATTTGTATGGTAACGCCCTGACAGTGATTAGTCAGGTTAGAACTCTCCTTCTTGAGTACAATTACTACATGGATTGAAAAAAGCATATTTGTTTTGCATAACTCAACTGAGAATGTCCCACATTTTCTTTCTCTGTCTCCCAGCTAGAATTCCATGGTATGGATGGTTATGGAGGTCCCATGTACATTGGAACCGGCTGCTTTCATAGAAGAGAAGTCCTATGCGGAAGAAAGTTCAGCCAGGAAACTAAAATTGACCTGAAGACACAAAATGAACCCAAGATAAGCAATGTACATGAACTGGAAGAAAGCTTAAAGAACCTTGCGAGTTGCACTTATGAGAAAAACTCCAAATGGGGGCAGGAGGTCTGTTTTCTGCTTTTGCTGCATATGTCAGTCTGAAAAATGGCATTAACAATAACAACTGAGAGTTTTCTGATGTACAGATTGGTTTGAAGTATGGATGTGTAGTTGAAGATGTGATAACCGGCTTGTCGATTCAATGCAATGGATGGAAATCAGTGTATTATAATCCAGCAAGACCGGGCTTCTTAGGAGTTGCAGGGACAAGCCTTAGTCCAATACTTGTGCAACATAAGAGATGGGCTGAGGGCGATCTACAGATTTTGCTCTCAAAATACAGTCCAGCTTGGTTTGGACTTGGCAGGATTAACATTGGCCTTGTTCTTGGATATTTGAATTACTGTTTATGGTCTCCCAATTGCTTTCCAGTGTTGTATTATTCTATCATCCCTTCTCTTTATCTACTCAAATCCATTCCATTGTTTCCACAGGTACTCTAATTATCCTCATGAAATTTCTGCAATGAAAATGAACCATCCTTTCTTGGCTGAGTTCCATTTCCTGACATGATATTGCTTCTGATTTCAGACCTCAAGCAAATGGTTTCTACCTTTTGCTTATGTGATCGTCGCAGAGCTCGTATACAGCGTTGCCGAGTTCATTTTTTGCGGTGGAACACTCGTGGGATGGTGGAATGAGCAAAGGATTTGGCTGTACAAGAGATTGAGCTCGTTTCTGTTTTCCATAGTTGACGTAATCTCCAAGTTTCTTGGCTATTCAAACATGAAATTCCTCGTCACAAGCAAAGTTTCTGAAGAGGATGTCTCAAGAAGATACAATGAAGAGGTGATGGATTTTGGAACCACATCTCCAATGTTTACCATTATATCATCAGTAGCCTTGGTTAATCTGTCATGCTTGATTGGAATCCTGCTCAAACTAGGCTCGAACTCGGCTCCTGGATCAGTTCTTGAAACCATGGCTTTGCAGATTCTTCTATCTGGGGTTTTTGTCATCATTAATTTGCCTCTGTACAATGGCCTTTTCTTTAGGAAGGACAATGGCAGAATGCCAGGCTCAACAACAGCAAAATCTGCTTTCTTTGCTCTTTTAGCTTGCATTTGTTTTTCACTTTTGTAGTTCATCTGATTCTACTTGATTATACAGATAGCCTGTAAGGTCATATATTGTATGAATTTCATATTCTTCTCTTAATTTAAATCATTGCAGGGAAAAAAGAACACTTCTTCCTCTGTATAATGCAATCCCAAGAATTAGCATTTCTATAAATTCATCAATTCAAGATGCTGACTAGAGAAATCAAACCATTCTGTTCTGCAAATGTGTCCAAACTGAAGAGAAATCTTTTGAAATAATAAACGAACAAGAAAATCGAGCAAAACCTCACCTTGAATCCACCAAGAACACTCTGTACCAATTCTGATATTTCAACAAGAACTTCTTGGGAGGGCACTGGGCATAAAAACTGTCTTTGTCAGAAGTAAAAGGGTCCTTCTGCTGCCCTGATGCAAGTATGAAAACAAAGCTAAATGAGATAAAAGGTAAAGTTCTGAATTTTCTTAAAAAAATGCCAAAGAAATTTGATTCAATGGTCTACGTGGGAAGCCGTGATTGGGTAGCTTTTGCAATGCCACGCCTGCTATTTATAGTGATAAAATAACTTTCATTTATTTTAAAAATGTTAACTTTGTGGAGTAATTGTAAGATTTTTTTTTTTTTTTGGCAAACACCTAGGGGAGGGGGAAGTAATTTAGACAGCAAGAACTAAAGAAAGAACCAGATCAACTGAAAGTCACTTATACCATCAAAACAAGGAAGCTGCGGGTTCAAATCCCAGTCAATAATATTGTCGAAACAGCAGCAGCTTTAGTAGTTTTGTGAATAAGAAGCATCTATAGAGGTATATCTTCTGGTTCCTTGTTCTTTCGTCAAAGTTCCGATTTTTATGATTTTGTTTGCTTCTTTTTCCTTTTTTTTCTGCTTCTTTTCCCCCCCTATACTAGTTTTTTAGCATAAACTGATTAATCTTTGGAATATATCTGATTCTTGATTTGAATTCAACTCAGAGAATTGAAGATGATGAGATTGTGGTGGTGGGTTTTATCAGTGGTGATAATTTCGAGCTTTGGAGGGTGTTTTGGGATTAGATTTGTGATAGACAGGGAAGAATGCATTTCCCATAAAGTCGAATACGGAGCCACCGTTCATTACTCCTTTGTTGTGATTAAAACTGAGGGTGGCTGGAACTACAATACCGAAGGCGTTGATGTTGTGGTATGCTATCCATTTCTTCCTTTTTCTGTTCTTTCTGGTCTGTATGCTGTGTGAATTTATTGTGGGTTTTTCTTCTTGCCTATGTGATATGTGAAAAGAAGATGAATCCTTTGGGGCTTTGGTTTTGGCCCTTGTTTGTCTTCTATGTTACACACTGTTTATGATTTCTCTTGAGGTTGTATTTGCATCAGTGTCCTGGTTTTGTGTTGAGTGGATTGAGTTTCCTGTCATAGAACTGGATTTTAGTCTTTTTCAAGTCTAATTCATTAGGGAAATGGTAGCGAGCTGTTCAAAGTTTGAAACTTTAAAGGGATTTAGGGCGCCCGATTCGAAGTTTGGAACTTTAAAGGGGTTCAGGGTTGGTTGTTCATCTATAGATCTTTTGTGAAGCTCAGGACTCAAAAAAAATAAGATCAGTTTCATTGTCTTCATAAATTTCTTTCTGGAAATGATCAGGTTAAAGGACCGACTGGCGAACAAGTTCAGGACTTTCGGGACAAGATCAGCGAGAAGGCTGATTTTACAGCTTATCATGAAGGAGTTTATAGGTTCTGTTTTACCAACAAGTCTCCGTACCACGAAACCCTAGACTTCGATATTTTTTCTGGCCATTTCATTTACCAGGATCAGCATGCAAAAGATGGTGAGCTGGTTCTGTAACCATTTTTCAACTTTGTGTTGCCTGTTCTTCATTTACAGAACATTTTCGGCGTTTCTGACTTTTGCAGAGCATTTTAAACCTTTATTTGAGCATATCAGCAAGCTAGAGGAGGCTTTGTACAACATTCAGTTCGAGCAGCATTGGTTGGAAGCTCAGACCGAACGCCAAGCAATAGGTTTGTTTTATCATATCTGCTATGAATCCTATCTGTTTCTGGATTAAACCCTTTATGAAACATAGCTATACCGTTAGGTTGGTTAGCATTTTTGACGATGAATCCAAATATGCATGTGCTACCATTTGTAAATATTGTGTGAAATGGCCAAATTTTATCATGTTGAAATGAGTTAGGGTTTACGGTTCTTAGTAACTTCTTGCATGGAATTAGTGACGCTTTTCTAGCTTAAGACCTGCATAATTACTCTGTTGTTTACCATGGATGAATACTGTTTAAGTATACTGTGTGTTTGTTTGGTGGGAATGGGAATGGAAGCAATCGGAATTTGATAACTCAATAATCATTAAAGGAATCTGATCGCGTTTCACTTATTTGGTAAATCAGGAGGTCATTCATTAAAGGAATCTGATTGCATTTGACATTTGCCAATCAGATATCTCCATTGAATTATTAAGTTATCAGATTCAGATTGCCTTTGCTTTTACCGTTTGAAAAAGTAGTAATCAGAATCATTTTACGATGCAGTTTATTAGAAATGAAAGTGTTTAGTTGCTCATAAGTTATATCTTCTGTTGTCCTTTCCTTCATATCTGTGAATTCCTAGAGCATTAAAAGAAATGCTATTACTAGTTATCCCTCCTAGTTGCATATGCTATATTTATGCTTTGTTGTTCGGCCGCCTTGTTACGCCGTTGATGATCTTCCATTTACATGCAGTAAATGAAGGAATGAGCAAAAGAGCAATGCACAAAGCCTTGTACGAATCAGCAGCGCTAATTGGCGCGAGCGTTCTGCAAGTTTATCTATTGCGTCGGTTGTTCGACAGGAAGCTTGGAATGTCCAGGGTTTAGCTGTTTTTGCATTAGGGCATATTTGTGTTAGCAGAAGTTGGGACATGTATGTTATTGACTGTAGCTTTACCAATTTGTGCAATTTTCATGGAGAACAACAGTTTGAATCTAGCTCTTGCTATAAGAAAGAGAATTGTTTTTAACCAACAATGTTAAATAACTTTCATTTTCAAGAACTTGAAATGGTTGAGCCAATCACTGAAATTGATCATTTTGCTGCAACCCTCTTCAAAATCCAAGTTTTTATACCATAGTCATAGTAATATCATGCAGATAATTTATTGTATAGAGTTTCGAATTAGTTTAATGATGTGGACCCTTTGAATGTCCATTGTTTCTTCCCTCTAATCAATATATACTTGTCATTTGTTAATAGACTATTATACAATGTTTGACGGTTTCAAACCCTTCAATTGGGGTTCACAATTTACTCTACTTTCAACCTTCATATTACTAAGCAAGCAAGAAAGGACTTGACAAAAGCCACTTCTTTCCTTGGTACTACAACCAACCATCAGATTTTTTCTTTTTAACCCCCAACCCTCAAACTCAGAACCCGTCGTTTGTTTACTAGTTCATATAATTCAAAAAACATCGGATTTTTCGAAACTTCTTGTTTATGATACTAAGTGAAGATTCTTTTTTATGATACTAAATGAAGAGTGCTAACAATTAAATTACTATCTTCTCGTCACAAAGCCATAACTTACAAAGGCATTTTGTAAAGCAATTGCTTACCTTTATATTCCATTATGTATGAGTAAAAGAAATGGCATTGTTCAACTAAAATATTATATTAGAATCTGCTTACTACCAACCAAAATAAGTGCCTTTCGAAGAACAGGTTGTGAATGTTGAGCTCATTCTTCATTTAAAAATGAGGGCACCCAGAAAACTTTAAAACTCAAACATGATTGGTGGTGTTGGTGGGGTGGATTCAAGCACTCCGGATCTCCTCAAATAAAAAAATGATACATATCTATCTCATTTTTACTTTTACTTTTACTGAGAGGGATCGGGGAGGGAACCAGGAGATCGGGAGCTGGATTCAAGACCTCCCAGAAACATTATTCACCATTGCATCACAATACAGGGAGTGCAAGAAAGAACCATTCATTGAAGAAGCACAAAAGAAATTGATTGATGATCAAACTATAGCTCTCTACAAAAGGCATGATTTGCTTTCAGTAGAAAAACACAACCAAGATAAACTCCCAACCAAAAACCAACACAGGATATTATACCATACAAATATATTGAGTTTAACATGTCATTAACCTTCTTCCTCTCCCCCCACCACAACAACATAATTATACAGCACACAAGATGGATTCCGGCAGTGACCGATGATACCACACCGCAGTTCCCATCTAATGGGAAATACATTTTGGGTTTGATTATGCACATGACTTCAAACATTTAGCTTCAAGAAGGAAGAACAATCATCTCAAGATTCTGCACTTGGGCTCTGCATGCAGCAAAACCATTTTTTCTGCAGTCGAAACAAGAAATCAACATCAGTAGGGTTCTTTTTCTTATGAGTAAATCAGCAGCCCAACAATTGTTTACATAGATGTTAAACAACAATCTGACAGAACTACAGTTATCGGTAAAAGTAGTGTGAAAGTCATAATTTTACGCCACCAGATAGAAGCGTACGGGTTCAAAATCTTTACACAAGAATCATTCTTTTTCATGTAAATACTCGGAATGATCTTGGAACTTGCAATTGATATCAGTAAAGATTGCGAGGGAAATATCTACGAACACTGCTTTTAGAAAAGGAATCAAAGGGGAACTTACACCCTGAGGTTTCCCTGGATCTACTCCATTTTTAGGTACGGCATCTGCCTTTGTAGGCGACTCAGGCTTGCCACCGGTTTTCTTCTCATCCCTGGCTTTGTTAAATATCACAGTAAATCCCTCTGCAGAAGCCGGGTCATTAACATCCCATTCACCAAACTTTGGCAACGGTCGACCCTTCTCCTGCCATGCGTAAAACATTTAACACTATAGTATAATAACCTTGTTCTATAAAACTGTATTGCTGCAGTGACTTGCAGAAAGCATCTAAAAGCCACAATATTTGCCATCCTTATTTATGACAGTAAGCTGTACTCAAATTGCAACCAAATCTCAAAACCCAATAAGAGAACGTAATAGGAAGGAGAACAAGCAAGCATAAACATTTTCCTACAATATAAGTTAAATTATCCCAGATGCTCAGTGTCCAACATATACCATTCCAACAATAAATTCAATCTAAGCCCCTAAAAGTGCTAAAATCTATGGATTCAAAACATCACCAAGTTCTTAACAAAGGGAAACTCAACATTTTTTATGAAGCCCATTGGCAATAGAAGAGTAGCTTCAAGGGTAGCACTTGCATGAAGAGAACACCATAGTTGATTGAAACAGAATCAAAATCACTGATTCCAAGCTCAGTTCTTGAAATTTATTCTCCAAATGGATACTAAAAGTTCTATCCAATAAACATTTATGGACACAAAATATCTAAAAATGTTCCCAAGTTACCAGAACAGCACAAAGAGTTTCTCCAAATATCTTCAAAATTAAACAGTAGAAACTCGCCTAATAATAGTCAGTAAAAGGATTGATTACCTAAAAGAACATATTAGGGGATGTGAACGGATTGAATTTTCTTCGGAACTCTTATCTTCCATTGATAGATACTTCAATAATATTGGGCAGGAAAAGAAATACATTATTAAGCAAATAAAATGATTACACAAAATCAAACAGCGAAATCATACACAAAATCAATAATTCTCAATTCCCCCTAAGCTAACAAGGATATCTAAATCAAACACCAAAGCTACAATTTTTATCCCACAGAAAGAAAAGGGTTTCTGAAAATATCAAAGAACCCCATCACATTCAATTGATCCCAACATCAAATCCAGTTCAACGTTAAAAAGCAACAAAACGGAGCCTATGTAGGGTTGTCAAAAATTCAATCTTTTTTCAGCGAAAAAAAGGGAAAAAATACATTTTACATACCGACATGAATCCAAAATGAGAAAGGCCCTGTTCCTTTTACCGAAATGACAAATCAATCGTCACAAAAAGCTTCAAACTTTAGAGAGAAAAAAAGGTACCAAGAGAGGAAAAGGAGTCGAATTGAATTGTAGGAATTTCTTGAAGTGGGCTTTTTATAATAATTCCTATATACGTGTCCCCACTGCCATGTGAACTGAAAGAATTTTCGGCCTTGTCGCCTCTTCTTTGTTTACCATATATATTTGATTGTCTGACCAATTTTAACATTTCATTATTTTCAGAAAATCTAATTATTTCATATAATGCAACTCAAATTTACTCTTTTTTTTTTTTTTTTAAATGAGAGAGGCATAATAGCAAATTCCTTCTTGTCCAAATTTACTCTTTTAAACTTTAATCCCATGTTTAATAATAGCAATTTTTTTTAAGTTGACATAATTAAATAATAGTGGTAAAACCTTATCAAAGACAAATTGAGTCTTACGTTTGACCACCCTTTGTTACGTTTGTCCACCAAAAAATTGACCCAATTTTGTGTCTTTAAATTATATTTTTCCATCAAGAACTTGCAAAAACTGGAAATTTAATGCCAGAAGACTTTGAAGGTTTTCTGCACTTACCAATGGCAGAAAACATCGCCAACCCATAAAGAAAGGTCAAATTTTTACAGAATTCAAAGCATATGTTTATAGAATTCAAAGCATATTTTAGTATGAACAAGAACAGGGGCCCCATTTGTTCTCTGATTGTATAGGTATTCCAGCACAAAAAAAAAAACAGGGCATTTAGCAAAGAATATGGATCAATTCAGACACCCAAAAAAGCCATTGGTTCAGCCATTTTCACCACTTCAGAAACTAAACTATGATGATCCATAATGAAGCAAGTAAAAATTGGAAGAAAAGATTTTAAAAAATGATGGATTAAGACATAAGAAACAAATATAATCAAAGGTTGGACAGTATACATCATAAATAGTGTATATTTTGTATGTACAAAGTCAACTGAAGTAGTTTATCCCCACAACTATATCATATTCTGCCCACCAAGAACAACACCACACCACCAAATTATTCTTTTCTTGAATTATTGAAGATAGAATGGCTGCTCCAACTTGCCTTTTGAGGTCAGAATGATGATATTTACTGAGACAAACCATGCATTTTGGGAGCTGTTTTTTCCCCCTGAAGAGAAGAAGGACCTCATATACCTTATTTGGGTGGAGGAAATGGATGTTAACAACATAAAGAATAATCAAAGCTTACCAAGTTTGAAACTTTCGTCGAATCTACATAATAAATCAGGCGCGCTCACATTTGATATGTTATGGCATATATGCTAATCCACACCTGGACAGTCTGAATCACCAGAAAATATAAAATTATTTCTAATAAAGAAAAGTCCCAAACAGATAGGAAAATTGTACTTGGGAACAGTATTAAGGCTGAAGTATTAGCAACTCACCAAGAAAGACAAGTGCCAGTTGAAATGAAGGTGTATAACATATACAAGGCTCTGCAGAATGTTTAGAAGGAAATACAAGGTAATAAGTACCTTGGTCCAGAAGACTGCAGATCAGAGGCAGCGGAACTTCAACTAAAATCACGCGTTATGATGCTGCTAGTTGCTACTTGATGTCGATTCCAGATACCCTGAAACCTGTGCATTTGGATTGAGTTGTAACTCAACAAAGAAGTACCTTTCTATATAGATTTCATTCTTCCCCGAAGAATGAACTGTAAAGCTTAGGTCCTCCGAATCAAACTGAAAATCAGAAGTCACAAAAGCAGACTACAATTAGAAGTGTTATCTAATTGCTAATAAAGCACAACAATAATCAATTGCTTCATTCATCATAGAAGAAGATGCACCACTGATAATCAGCATATAGATTTAGTCACTCTTTCTGTAATAAGCTTCTGTTCCTGAAGTTGAGATGCAAACTTACAGACACCAGGGTCCCAATCACCAGGGTCCCAATCCTTGTGATATAGACTCAGAAGCTGCATAAATACACAGAAAAATCATCAGACCTAATAGAAGAGAAAAAAGGTTCTGTAAATATGCTGGTTTATTTAAGAAATCCAAGTTTTGGTACAGGAAATAGACCTAGTTTAAATTGAGACAGCAATTTGAGACAAGCAGGGCCAACTTCAGCAGCTCTAGACATGACCAACTAGATATTTTTCAAGGAATGATCACTTTTTCTTTTGTCTTAAGAAGTTTAATTTCTCCTTTGCAACTATCAAAGCTTGATACCAATCTTGGGCATGTGAGATTTCATTTATCAATCCTCTTTTCTGCATATCCAGCAGAAGTAATTCACCCTTTGCCGGATCATTTACAGCAGTAACAGCATCAGTAAGAACAGTAAAGGTTGTGACATTGGGACAGAGCTTCCTCTGCTTCATTTCCTCGTACAGATCAAATGCTTGAAGAAATTCACGGTTAGCACAAAGTCCAGTGATAAGAACATTGTACACTACAGTATCAGGCGTCCTACCATGAAGTTCCATTACATATTTTAACTCTAATGCTTTAGAAAGATTAGATTCATTGCAAAGCTGATGCATAAGAGTTGTAACTGTAGCAACAGTTGGAACAAGCTCTGCCCTTAGCATACGGTCAAGAAGAAACATGGCTTCCTCTGTCTTTCTGCATCGTACAAGCCCTCTAACCATTGCACTTTCAGCTATGTTTTGGGAGCGCAGACCGAGAGCCTCAATCTCATCTCTGAACTTAAATGCTTCACGTATTCGTCCCGCCCTACACAGACCAGTAATTAGGCTACTGTATTGTCTTTCTGTAGGCATGAAACCTCTTTCTAACATTTGCTGAAAAATTACAAGACATGCTTGGGAGTTTAATGCTCTTCTGAATCCCTTAAGCAGGGAGCCAAAAGTATCTCCATCAACAGAAACTCCAACAGAACTCATGATGTTCACAAGTTCAACGGCCTTTTCCATCGCCCCCCTCTCACAAAATTTGGCAATTAGCAAGTTCAATGTCATGCTATCTGCCAAAGTCCCCTCCAGAATCATTTTCTTCATAAACTTGACTCCAACATCCAACATCCCCATTTGACTTAGTCCCATAATTATGGAATGGTATGTCAATTTATCAGGAAGAAGACCTTTCCTCATAATGGTACCATATAAGGTAAAGCATTCTGTTAAATTTTTTTGTTTTGCATGCCCGTGTAAGAGAATATTATATGTAGCCAAAGTAGGGCACAAACTTCTACCTTTCATCGTTGATAAGTAACTGAAGGCCTTTTCTACTTGTCCTATTCGTGAATACCCATCCATCATTGTGTTCAACGCGGCTGTATCAAGCTGAAAGCCCTCTTTTACCATCTCATCATAAAAAAAGCAAGCAACTTCTGCATGGCCACTCTTAAAAAGCCCATTGATTATGCAGGTATATGCAACTACCTTACCCGAAGGAAAGGTTCCTCTTCGTAATTCTCGTCCCAACAATATTATTGCAGGAACCATCTTATCCTTTCTACACAATCCATCAAGAATACTGGTGTATGTATAACTATCAGGCAGCACATTGTTTTTAATCATATGATCTAAAAGGTTCAATGCTAATGGGAGATGGCCTAATTTACTGGTCTCAGCCAGTAACATGTTATATACCGCAGTATCTAGAGCAAAAGGGATGTGTCGAAGTTTCTCAAAAAACTTTAATGCCAATTCAAAATGCCCCCCTTTGAGAAGTGCTTTTAAAAGACTCTGATATGTGTAAAAGCTTGGGCAGTTACCAGATTCAATCATTGCATCAAACCAGGAAAATGATCTCAGGCCATCACCCATGGCACCATAGCAACTAATGATGGTGTCAAATGTAACTGAATTGGGAATGATGCCAATCCTACACATGTGCTGTACAAAATGTTCTGCCTCTCCTACCTTCCCACACTTACAAAGAGAGGAAACTAATGAGTTGCAAACGAAAAGATCCGGAATATGACCAGTACGATGCATTACTTCATAAATTCCCATTGCTCTGCCAATGTCTCTCAGCTGGCAAAAATGATAAAGTAAAGTTCTCCACATCGTATTATTCAAAAACAGTCCAGATCTATACATCTTGCACATTATCTCCTTTGCTTTATTTACCATCCCGGCTCTGCAAAACCCATTTACAAGTACTGAATATGTGATGACATCAGGATATACTCCATCCTCACACATGATATCTAATAACTCTAGACTTCCATCGAGAATTCCATTCTTGCATAGCCCATCCATTAGCATTGCATATGAATGTGGACTAACTACAATACCCTTAACCCTCATTTTATCAAGGAGATTTCGTGCAGAATCCAACTTACCATGCTTGCACAATCCATTCAAAACAGCGCCATAACTAACTTCATTAGGTTGTAGTCCTCTTCTTTCCATTAACTTCAGAAGTTCAAAAGTTTCTACAAAGTTTCCTCCTTGAGAACACCCATTAATCAAGGCATTGTAAGTCATACGATTTGGTGAAAGTTTCAAACTTAACATCTCCCTGAAAAGCTTCACAGCAACCCCAAGTTTCCCCTCTTTGACAAATCCATTAATAAGTGTATTGTAGGTCACTTCATTTGGTTGTTTCATCCTCTTCCTCATCTTTTTCAACAACAAATAACCTTTCGCACTCCTATCTGTCCTACAAAGTTCGTGTATTAGCACGTTATATGTATAAACATCGGCTTCAAGACCCTTGGAACTCATTCGATCAATCAACTCAAATGCAGCTTTGTACCTTCCTTTCTTGCAATACCAATTGAGCAATGTATTATAAGTAATTAAGGTCGGAGCATAACCACTTTCTTCCATCTTATTCAGTAAATAGCCGGCTTCCTTAAACTTCCCCTCCAGACAAAGAGCTTGCAACAGTATATTGAAAGTCCTTACATTAGGGCATACATTATTCGCCATCATTTCCTTAAAAAAAGACCAGACCGAGCAAGAACTTTTACCCTTCATCATTGCATTTAGTATCATATTACAAGTATCCACAGATGGCCTAAACTTCCTTAAACACATAAAAGAAAAAGTGTCTAAAGCATCCTTAACCATCCCATTCTTCAAATAAACCCTAATCAAAACGTCAAACACTGAAGGGTTTGAGTTACAAAGACGATATGTATTCATCAGAGCATCAAAAACATAACTTGAAGAAAAACCCATATCAGATATATGCCATAAAATCGACTTAGCTGAGTCAAACATTCTGGCCCGAATTAGTATATGAGCTGTGATGCAATACATATGAATTACATGATTGAGCTCCAAACCTGGTTCTTTGATCACCCAATTGAGAATCTTTAAAGCTAATCTCCCATGCACTGGTCTCAATGAAGCCGTTCTATAATCCATCCTGTTCAATGACTCCCAACGATGAATAGTCAAAATTGTATGGACACTTTTCTCCATTTCCTTCCCTGTTCCCCCACAAAGCACAAAACTTTAGACCACTCCAAAACATCAAGAACAATAAAAATACAAGGGTCTGCGTACATGAACAGAAAGCAAAAGAAGTACCAGAAATATGGGAACTTGGTGGTGTTGTGCTTCTGATATTGCCCTGAAAATCTTTAGAAAATCCACCCATGGAAGAAAAAGCTCTAATTTTTGCTCTAATTCGTGGGAGAGGGAAAACGGATTTTGGCCAAAATGAGGGCATGGCATGCTATGAAATATTTTTGTTCCTTCCTTCCTCACCATTGCTGTAGCATCGCAGAAAGCCAGAAAGCAAACCACCAAACTCAATTAGGCTGATTCAAGGGCCATATAATCTTTTATGCAGAAACTAATAAGAATACATACATCTTGTTTTTCCTTTTAACCAGCAGCCAGGGGGTAGGCCTAATTTCATTAAGAATACTCTCAAGGGCTTCTTATGTAAAGCATCAACTCTTAACTAACTTGGTGATTATGGAAACAAAAATTTTAACCCTTTAATATTTTAAAAAGGTACGACTTTAATTTTTTAAAAAATTATCATCAGAAATTTACAAATTTTTAGCTTTAACTGGTGAATTTGATGTAAATTTTTAGTTAATATTACTCAAAATCACATGCTTAAAAAATCTAAAAAAAAAAAAAAAAAAGGTCGGTTAACTATCTCCTATTTTGACTTTGAGTCACCAGGTATGTTATTTAAATATAACGTAATTGAGCACATCACCCCTCTTGGCACAATATAAAGAAATGTCAAAAGTACATTTTGACTGGTAGATTACCAATGAGTTACAGGAATATACAGCTTAAAACAGGAGCCCATCAGTGCCAATAAGGATAATGTAATTAAAACAGTTCCTATTAAGAAAAAAAAGGCCATAATATAGGGTAGGAGCCCTTATGAATTTTTATGCTATAGGGTCATCATTTGGCCACTCTTATGAACCAAGAAGAGTAAAAACCAATAACTACTTCGCCATTCAAAGCATCCAAATAATAGCCGGGGAAAATTTACATTGTCATGGAGGGCAGAAGAGCAAAAGGACAGAAATTTTAAGGAACAAGACCCCACAAAGGCAGCAAAAGCCACTATAGCACAAGGATCCTATATATCCCCTCCTTTTTCAGGAACCCTGCTTCAAGAGCAGGAAACATTAGAGAGAAATCAATGTATTTACAAAGGAGAACCAAAACTATTTTCCACTAATTATGTCTCCCTCCACAAGAGGTTGTTGTGACTAGCAACTATTTATGACCAGCTTTGCTTTGCCACATGGTCAAAATTTCTGCTTCAAAAGAGGGCGAGCGAGCCTTCGTTGCTGTCGTACCGGATCTTGTCCCCATCTCTTTCCTATCTTGGATACTCGACAGGACCCTCGTCGTCATCAGGAGAGCTCGGTGTACTACAAGAAACTGATCTCAAGCTGATGAAGCATTGTCTGCAGAAGTACATAAAAGAACGAATGTTGACAACCCCACAAAACTATTGTCCAAAACTGACATAACGAACTGTGAATGAATACAGGTTGTGCATGTTGGATTCTTAAAATTTTCTTTCCCGCGATTGGAATTCATTACGACTATCTACGAGCACCAAAACACGTTTTCAGTTTCCGCGTCAAAATTAGGGAATGAAGTAAAGTTCTCGAAGCTGAAATCATAAAAGAATACTTCTGAACATGTTTTGATGAGCAGACAGACACCTGGATACTCTTTGACTACAAGATCAAAGCATCAGAAAAATATGTAGTTGGACTCATTTGTCAACTTTGGCAGATAAAAGGACCAGTAAGCAACAATGTAAAGCAACGTCATCCTAATCACATGCAGAAAAATGTTTTGCAAGTCACTTCAACCAACATCCTATAAAGGAACTGAATAGTGAAGACAGCTATATTTTGTGAACTTACTTTAACCAAAGCCAAATCCTTCACTAGCTTCATGAATAGCCAAAACCAAGCGATCGTGAAGCTGTTCTCGAGAAGTATACTCCGGGAGGTCCAGTTGATTGAAACTGGGGAAAAAGAAAAGAAAATATATAAATAATTAAGACAAGTAATACACAAAAAAGGAGGAAAATCTAATTGTAAGTGCGTCTGTCTGCAATTCATTAACATCACTGACCATGTATGAGCAGATGGCAGTCTCTCTGGAGCTCCGTATGCCTTGTGAATCTGAAACCTCTGGGGACCAGAAATACCTTGTAATGCCTTAAAACCGTCCAAAGGAACCTAACACATTGGAAGCAGAGATTAAAATGGCATCTGTAAAATCTCATAGAAAACACATAAAAACACAATTTCACATGAACAGTTGTCTAAATGCTAACTGTGCCAAGTATACTCCCATGAATGCCATAGGTTTTACCATCTTTTTCAAGCTAGTCATGGGCATAGAGTGACAACCTCTTTCAATAACACTACAAATTTGTCTATACCAAATATTCCTTAGTCACGAGACTCATTACTAACAGCGGGTCACCTGCTCTTCAGCTATCTACTGTCTACTACTTGGAGACAAAACACCATTTTCATATCACTATGGTTACCCAGTAGGAAAATTTCTAAAATCTGATCACCATCCAACATCTCTAGTATCTTTGTTTGAATCAAACATGTTCACATTGCAGATTTCTCATAACTGTCATTAACTGGTCATAATCCATCCCACACAGGTTAATAACTCAAAATTAGATCTCTCTGTAGTATAACATACTAAGTTAACAGGGTCCAAAGATGTCACGAAATAAAGTATATTTCACACATTACCTTTGAGGTACCAGTTACAAACTGCAACAATCTTGCCATATCTTCTTTATTGAAGCCTTTCAGAACATCCCAAAACCACTGAACAACAGTAGAAGCAGCTGTGTACCCTGTGTACTCTGTGTTGGCCTTCAAATCATCCACTGCAGCACAAACATTATTAGCACTACAAAAAAGAGAGAAAAAAAAAAGGTATGCAAAAAGAATTAGAAGAGGAAATGACTTACAATCAATTTCTGGGAGACCACTTATTAACAGCTCAAGCTCTTTATCGTTGAAAATAGAAATGAGTTCCCTTGGCACTAGTTCATTGAAACCTTCTAAGAAGGAATTGATTTGAGGCCTGATAGCATTGGTTAGAATATGGTCGGCCACAAGGTCCACATACTCATGCTTTGTTTCCTCAATGACCCTTATATTTCTTCCTCCAGGTTTCAGCTCATAGTCAGTTACCTTAATCATCAAAACAAATGAGATGATATGTAATTTTCCCAAGTATCCACAGCTAAACAGAAGAACATGTTTCACTTTTAGGAACCTGCACATGCCATTTTAACTCTAGAACCAGATGTTCTTTCATTACCTCAGTTTTCTCGTAGAGAATATGCTTTTCTTCATCAGCGTCCATACTGAATGTCAGATCAGGTATATCACTCACGTCATTCTGAAACAAGACATGCAATTGATCATTAGAAGCACATAAGAAATTAGAGAACTTCACGTTCTTGAGCCACTCACCTCCAACATCCATTTCAAGTTTTTATAATAATCTGGATCCACAGCTTCAATATCATGATAAGTAACCTTCACACCAAGGATATGCTTGTAGAAGGACCGAGTAAAGTACACATCCAACAGCTGCCCATCAAAGAGTGCTTTGGCCACCTAGAAAAGGAATTAACCAAACTAAGTACAAGCTGCAATCCTGGATAAAATATGAAAACTGAACTAAACTGAACATTTGAAAGCAAACCAAATAAGTATCAAAGGAGTTCAAGAATTACCACACGGCCTACAAACTTGAAATAAGAGAGATGTTCTGTCTGATAGACAGAATTAGGGTTCGGTTGGAAAGTTGCATTGTTTCCCACAGTGGTGAACAGCAAAGCTCCTTTGTCAAATATGACCCTGGAGAGTAGTTGATACCATTCTCTCGTCAAACCACCAGCATCAATACCCTCTTCACCCTGAAAATGGACATTCAACCGACCCTTCAGGTCCTGAGTTGGTCGCATTCGCAATTGATTGTATGAATCCTCTAAGACATATGCCCGCCGGACGCTTATGCGTAATGGGCCAGAGAGGTGTTGCTCATGCTGTTGCCGTATTCTTGAGCGGAAATAAGCTCTTTTGTTGTCAAAATCAATCAGCCGTGGTGCTTTCAGCAACATAGAAAGAGACTTTTCCAACAAGCCTGGATTTTGCCTGATAAAAGCATTCAATAGTCGCCGATGCTTCTCAGAGAACCTAGTAAATGTTGAAGTACCATCAGTTTTTCGGTGGGAATCCACCACACATTTGTTAGACAAGTGAACCGATGTCCCAGCAGACTCTTTCACCTCTCTTGCAGTTGAGTTGCCAAAATCTTGCTGAACAAATGAATTATGTGCTTGTAGTTTCTCACACAAGACAAAGAAACCCTCAATAAATGGTAGAAGTCTTTGAGTCCCAGGTGGAAGAGGTGAAGAGACAGAGGAAGAACCCTGTATGTGCTCTCCTATATTAATATTTGAGATAACTGGAGAGAAAGAGCTCTGTGTCAGATCTGACTCCATGCTGCTAATACATTCACTAAGTCCTTGCCACAAAGGCTCTAGAGCAACATTCAACTTCCACATAGTAGCATGCTCTTCCTGATCAATGTCATTCGCGGCATCCCTGTTACTTTCTTTGGTTGCAGAGGTAAATGAACTTAATGTTTGCAGTACCCGAAGGACAGCAGCCCCAGCCATTGAACCAGCACTCAAGCCCAACATGTTTGTATGTCTAAGTGTGATAAGTTCATTCACAGCTGAGCTGCTCAATTCTTGTGCTAAACCAGAAAGCTCTGTAATGAAAAACTTGCGATGAGGGGTAGCAACAGATGCCAACTTCTTCAGCACTTCACCAGCAAGCATGTAAATCTTGTCAGACAGCCTGATGGATAGAAAGTTAATCAGTTCAACTTGCATACTTAAAGAAATACAAACTAGCATGTTCTCTTTCATCATTTCTCAACCTCTGGTTCATGATACAATGTTTTGCCAGCCAAGAAAGGAAAGTCGGCAAACTAGATTATCATCAGACCCGCAAAAGACATACCACAGAGGGAAAAATCTTACCCCTCACGACCAAGAATACTGCACAGATTGTGTAGATCAGATTGTGGTAGCTCTAAAAATATGTCAGAGATGTTAACGCCTTTCTCGCACTGTGAGGTGGTACTCCCAGAAGGAATAGTTCCATCATCTTGATGACTAGATTCAACTGGAAATAAAGAAGTATATTTTTGAATGATGCTGGCATTTCCTCCGTCAGATGGATTTTCAGGGTGTGCTGTTGCTTCTTTGCAATGAGATTGAATTTCTAACTTGGAAACAGCAGTGTACACAATCACTTGAAGGAGGCCCATGACCTTGCAGAATAAAATGCAGATTGTATTTGAGCAAAAATGACACTAAATGAGAATCTCCAAATCTTTTCTCTCCCTATTCTCTCTCTTGTTTTTTTAAAAGAAAAAGGGAGAAGACTTCTCAAAATTCATAAACCAAACCTGCTCAAGGTGTGCAATGCTGCGCAAGAACAGAGGTTGATTCAAGAGTCTAAGAAACAATATCAAAGGGATATCCCCCCGGTCAGAATATCTCAAACTTTTTGATTCACTTTCTCCTTGAAACAATTTATCCTTGCCTTTATCCTTTCTGGTTTCTGAAGCTTTCAAGCTCGTAGATTCTGGAACAAGAGAAGGATCAAAGTAGAATAATAGACTGGCAACAGCTGAATGATTGTTCGCCAAATACGTCAAAATCTCAAGAATCCGGCGCAAAACCAGTGGAGGAAGTCCTGAATAAGAATCAACCAAAACAATTGAGCCCATAAAGCCAGAGCTAATTACCAATTTTTAAAAAGTAAAATGCCTCTACTGAGCAGGAAGGAAGTAATACCATCAAATAATTGAGATCGACCATAAACAACATTGGATTGACACCCATAAAGCCTAAGTGAATTGGACTCCGTCAATCTGCCAACTGAGCCTTCATTTTCAGGCTTGATAGTGTCAAGTAGAAGCCGAACAAGATTGGCCCTTGTACTACTGTGAGCACATAAATTCAACAAGAGCCGCTGCAACAAACCTTTTCCAAGAGGCTGAAAAAGCAGGACAAGTAATGCTTTAGCTTAGGATTAATAATCATATAAATTACAACATATTCTCAAACCACTACAGCAAGAAAGTTACATAACATCTCAGACATTTTAAAAATAAGAATGAATTTTTTGTTTCTTATGAAAAAGCCTTAACAGAAATAAAATAAAAATCTTGCGGCTATATCTTACCTGTGCTAAACGTAAGAGACGAATCAATGCTTTCAAAGAGTCAGCATCTAGGAGTGGCTCGCCTTCAAGCTCTTTCAATTTCAGAGTCTCCGTAACCGTAGAAGACATCCTCCGTCCAATTGTGACACCCACACCTCGGTCTATCACAGCATGTCTATCAAACCCCAACCCATTTCTTCTATTGTTGAACCTGTGGCTGCTTCCAAACAGGCTGCGAGCTTGATAATGGCTCATTGCTCTGTCCCTCAGCATTTGTGCTTCAGCAAGCAATGGAGAAGGTAAAGCAGACAAAACTGCTTCTGAAGATGTTAAAAGAACCTGGTAGACACAAAATATAGGTTATCAATGGAGGTAAACAACAGAAGAAGACAACAATCAAGAAGATCCTAACCTCTTCACGCAAGTCGGCAGGGAAAGTGGCTATAATTGAAGCATTATCCATTTCTACAGGCTGCCCTGCAGCCTGCTGTGCAACTCTTTGTGCTCGTTGCTGAGCCAGAACTTCTGCTTGAATATCTGGAGGAAGAGCAGCTAAAAATTCAGGGTCTATATCTTCAGCTGTTGGTGGAGTATAAGTTGGAGGTTGAGCAGCTTGGGCCTGCTGCGATGCAAGAACTTCAGCTCGAAGATCTTCAGGAAGTGCTTCCAGAAAAGTTGGATCAATACCATTTCCATTAGAAGTATCATTATTCACATTAGCTTCGTCAGTCTGATTAGCCTCTGGAATAACCTCAATCTGCCTAAATGAGGGCTCTTGATTGACTTCAGATGAAGATAGAACTTGATGAGTTGGATCTCTTTCCACGATCAACCCATTCATATCGACATCAACACTACCTGAAGAAGCATTATTAACAGCAGCATCTGGCATTCCGGTGATTAATAGAGCATGATTACTGGACTGGCTATCAGTGGCTGAAGAACTGTTATGACCCACATTATGAGGTTGCAAAGAACGGGGACTTGTAACTACATCAGAACTCCTAAACCCAACTGCATCATCCAGAAAATACCTCGATGAAACAGCTGGAGCATTCACTGGATCTAACTGCTGACTCGATCCACCATTTTCTTCCCCAGTTTCCATGATATCCAGTGCGTCCGGATTACTTTCTAAAGAGAAGTTGGGCATAGGCTCACCTAATTGATTATCTCCACCAGCTTGTTCAGTAACAACCTCTCTGCCAGCTCCTTCCTGCGAATTATGACCCTCGCCTGACTGTACAATTCCATGACCATTCTCCTGATTTTGAACATTCTGCAAAGCAGCAGTGCTACCACCGTCGACCGGCAAATGACCATCAACAGACAGGAGGGTATCAGCATTCAGTCTTCCAGGTAATCCACTATTCTCCAACAGCATTTCAGGGGGGGTATTAGATGTATCACAGGTCATTTGAGATATAAACTGTTCTTCAATTGCCTGTGCTACAGCAGCAGCTTCACCCCCAGCTTGAGGGTGACCATCATCACTCCACCTGCCATCAGCAGTGCCACGTCGTCCAGGCACTCGCAGGGACTCCAAACCAACAGTAAAATCTGCTAGTGGTGGTGGTGCGGAACCACTCACACGATCACCAAAGAGACTAGAAGCAGCATTGTCATAGGGCAGAACAGGAGCATCAAACATGTAAATGTGGGATACATCCAGATTTCCTGAAGTAAAAGCTTCCACATCTCTAGATGAACTTCCAGCAGCTGACCACATTGAGACCAAATCACTGGATTGTGATGGTCTTGAGAGGAGAGGGTGTTGAAGACTACTCCCATCTGTAGTTGATCGCTCAAATGATGTCCTGTTTATTTGACGTCGGCGCTCAAATCCAAAAGTCCTGCGGAGGCCAAAAAAGTCATCTACATTCACCCCTTCAAAAGGCTCTGCAGTAACATCAAGGGGCCAACCCCGAGGTCCAGGTTGTCCAAGTACTTGTAGATGATCCAGCCCATCAAGAGCTTCCCTCCACCTAACTTCAATAACACGATTCTCATGGAAATCATCATCCTCTTCATCAACCATATCTTCATTATATTCATCTCCCAAGCCAGCTTCATCGTGGTCATCCCCATCAGTATCAGCCAGAGACATCAAAGCAGTACCATCTCCTCCAATTTCTTCATCCTCTTCCTCCCCGTCATCATCATCTTCATCATCCTCACCTTCATCACCCATGTCATCATCTTCATCACCAATATCATCCCCTACCGTATTCTCAACATGAAAGGCTATCCCAAGTTGATCTCTGCTTTGCATTACACCACTTCCTTCCATATCATCACGAACATAATCCAGCCCAAGTTCTAAAGGTGGATTGACAGCTCCAGACTCCTCAATCCTCATCTCATGATCCATAGATTGAATTGAATCTCTACCTGGATCACTTTCATTTTGAGAGCTTTCGGGTAGCTGAAATTCCGAACCTGCTGCATCATGGGCTCCCGGTTGGCTGTTTCCATTAGACTCAGCTGTCTGAGAGGCTGAGGTTCCAAGATTGTCATCAGATCTTCCACCAACCACTTTTTTCTTGTTTAACGAGTCTGACTTCGGGAGTTGCTCACTAGCATTAGCAGCTCTTGTCAGGCTTTCCAACGACTTGAGGATGAAATTCACAATTTTTGGAGCATCAGGATGGTCCAAATCTATTATCTGCAGAATGCCAGACAAACACTGTGCAATTCCTCCATCTATCATGCATTTTGCCACATCAGGCGAACAACTAGAGCCAGGTAAACTGCTGGAAGATGAATTCTTGGATAGAATAGCATAAACCAGATCAACAAAAGCAAGGACCTTCTTGTTTGGCATGAAGCTGCTATGTGTTGAATTGCTTTCTGAATTTGAATAAGGAGATAATGCTTTTGCAAGTTCATTAATTACACGTTTACGCCCCTCACCAGAGCGGCTAGAAAGAACCACCAAAAAGTATGAAGCTTTCTCAGACAGCTTCTCTCTCCATTCATCCGGACCTGCACTTTTATCCATTGTAAGAGGAAGAAGTCTATGCAAAACATGATGTATGATTCCACCTTGACTAGAACAGTCCAATTGATTAGATTCCCGCCGATGAGACATGTCAAGGTCCCTTCTCAAAATTACTCCAGCTGTGTGTACATACATCAAAAGTGTATCACTCAACAGTTTGAGAACAAACGTCAACTTAGCCAGCTCAGCAGATTTCTCAGACACACTATTCATCTCAACCTTCCTCGTCTCATCAACCTTTGACTTTCCTTTTGTTTTGGTTGTGGATTCATCCACCTCCATTGCATTCTGATTTCCTGTAGAATCTTCCAGACCCTTCGATGATGGAAATGCCAATATAATTTCAAGAAGGTGATCCACTACTTGAGTAAGATTCACTGGAACCTTTTTGTGACCTTTGGAGCACTTTGCCTGTCCTTCATTAACTTTATTCTCAGATATTCGAACAGAATCACTGGAAGTCAACAAAGGTTCAGCACCAGTTACTTTTAGTTTTTCTTTCTCCTTATCCCGATCTTTCTCTTTCAATAATATAACAGTGGTCCTACCACCAGATGATTCCAACTGACAAACGGCATTTGCTGCTTTCATGAAGACCCCTGGATCTCTAGATATAACAGATGACAATGAAGTCAAGAATGTTCTCACAGAAATACGACCGGCATGCCGACCAGTCAGAGTTTGCCGTATCTCCAATTCCATAGCTGTTTGCAGGGTCTGGGGGTCCTCAATAAGATGTCGAATGATAGCAGAAGCCAACGTATCATAGCCTGGGAAAAAGCAACTTCTTGGAAGGCCAAAGAGCGCAATCAAGCCCCCATTTTCAAGAAATTGCATGGCCAGAACATGCTGTTTGGTCAAACGAGCACATAACTGAAGAACAGCCTGCATAACCAAAGCTGGTACATGTTGTTTTATCAAGTCACAAGCGATGATTAATACCTTACAACTCTCCTCCATTGTCAAAAACCCTGTGGATTTCCCAAATATTTTCTCAAAGACATCGCAGGAACCCTTAGCTTGTGAAGGTTGAGATGGCTTTTTATCCCCAACTGCTTCAGAATCTGGCGAAGAAACACGTTCCTCAGACAAGACCGGCACTTGGCCCCTCGCAGTCTCTTCAGTGCTTACACCAGAAATTCTAGGTCGGGATTGAAGCAAGTTATCCAGGGTAAGAAGTAGAGCACTAATACATTTAGTGCTGAAGACCTCATTTCCAGAGAAAGTCCTAGCTTTAAAGTTCATTAAAACATCAATAGCGAATGAGACAACACCACTCTGCACAGCAATTTGCCGTGAATTCGCATCTTCACAAAGAATCAATGCCAAACTATGTGAAATCATACACAATGCACTATTATCTTTCAAGAAATCCATTGGGCAAAGCCTTAGCTGACGTACAAGATAAGAGATCACATGATCACGGTCTTCTCCTTTGTTTCTACTGCAAAGGGTCACAAGCAAGTCTGTCAATTGGAAAGCCATGGAATCACTGCCCTGAAACAACTTCATGGTAGCAGCAAGGATGTCATCAACAGGAGGTGTCTTTATTTGTCCCTCTTCCTTCAAAACATCCACCAATTTCTCAGTGTTATCAACTTTTGATGTTTCTGACGAATTTCCAAGAGATAAAGCAAGTGCACGTGCCAATTCATCATCCTCTTGCACAGGATCTTCAGCATGACTGAACAACCATTCCATAGCCATTTCCACACTATTTGTCTCCACTCTCCTTAGTGCCTCCTCAGCTCTTACTCTTGAGAAACCCATCTCAACAATGGTAGCGATTGTAGCTTCATCAGGAGGAGGAGCAACCAAACGTTGGTTTGTACTTCCAGACAACCCAGTACGATTTCTTTTAACATCACCAACACCAGAATACACATGAGTGATTAGAGATATTATGGAAGTAACAAAAGTTGGGTTACAGGTAGGGAACAATGGGTGGTTCCAGATGGGAAGTATAACATCCAAAACTTGGGATTGCAGCATGCGAACAAAAAGTTCAGGCTCCTTGGGAACAGGAAACAACCCAATGGACAAACCCACTGCAACAGGCTGCACAAGAAGCTGAGCCTGGGATGCTGAGTTTGGAGACAAGAGCAAAGTGGGACTAACAAAATACTCGAGCAAACGACAATAACTCTGCAATGTATCTAGCAGCCATAAGCTATGAGGCAGTTCACCTTCTTCTTTACTCTTTTCGTGATCAACACCTGATGCTGGATGACGTAATGGCAGAGTCCACAGCAACTGACTAGTGGCTTCAAATGTAGTGAGAAGTTCTTTAAAAGTTCCATGTACATAGAAATTGTTCACCATAACTGTGTAACAAGTGCGACGCCGACCATCAAAAGTAAGAGCCACCATATCATCAACTACCTTGCCAAGATAGCGACACTTGACCGAAAGAGGCAATTCGAGCCCAGAAGAGTCAGAATACCCTGAAAACCCCAAAGCTTCATGAAAAACCTTAGACAAAGCACTGCCAATGATCTTTGAAGCTGAACTCAGAGATCCAGTCTCAGCCCTCCGACGGTTTGGTGACGTGAATCCCTTGACAAGAGCTGTGAAGAAATAACGCACAGTAGAAGCAAGTTTAGTTAACGTTTCTAACACAAGAACTTCAGGACTTTTCTTCTTCAAATCCTGAGAAGCAGTCTCAGAGGCGTTGGGTGCACTCTCAGGATCAATTTGCAAAGATTCCAAATATCGGCTCGCCCTTCCCCCACGCATACGTGCCAAACCATGTCGACTACGCCGATTAAACCCTTCACTTGCACGAACAACAGAGATAAACTCACGCTCCACACCCCACTGTGAGTGAGAATTAGTCCTGACAGTAACAGGATTTATATACCTGAATGAGGCAGTGTTTGTGTCATCATCACTCTCTCTCCCAGCTACATTAGAAACCCCAGCATCTGCACCTTCGGGCTCTGCTTCAACATTTCGCTTCTCATCCACCTTTGAGTCACAACACACAGAAATTTGCCATAGAGTTTCCCTGTAAGCCCTACCAAGATCCTTTAATACATCAGTATCTGAAGTACCCAATTCAGAAACAACTGTAGTTGTGCCCTTTAACAAAGAACTAGCAAGGCATAGGAGGCCTTCAAGACTGGAAAGGGATCTCAAGACCTTTGATCTCTTTGAGGCTTCAACCTGAACAAGCTGGATGCCCCTAACTGAAACTAAAAGTTCAACAGCTGTCTTCAAATGCTCTCTCAAAAATGAACATACTGCTCGAGCAAGGGACACCGAGTGCTGGGGGGAGAAGTTTTTAAACGCAATAGAGATGCTTTGACCAATGGAAACAGAAAGAGGCATCATAGGCAAAGTAAACAACTGCAACACAGCCTCAATACCCTTTTTCTCAACAAATATACGGCAGGTATCTGAATTTTGTAAAATTGTCTCAAGAAGACGAGCAGCATTGCTTATCAAATCAGGAAGAAAAGACTCAACGTTTGCTAAAGAAACATCAGTAGGTGCTTCAGCTGCTTGCTCAGTTCTTTCCACCTCTCTACCATCAGATATAACCATGCACTTATCGTCAGCATCAGTTTCCATGGGAACATTCCCAGAACAACTTGGAGAATCAGCAGAGGGGGTGGACTCAGGCACAGACCCAAGCTTTGCAATGTTGTTCAGAATTTCAATCAACATGTCCACTCCAGGTCCACGCAATGACGAAGCATGGCGCATTAATTCATCCAAACCACTTGACAAGGAACCGGGAGTGTCTCCTGTAAGTACACGTAAATATGTCCTAGAAGTAAATATTTTAACAAAACACATCATAGCATTGTGATCCTTCACAGCCTGAAGGCCATTGTTGCTCAAACACAAGGCATCAAGGCATTGAGGTATGCAGATTATAGCTTCTGAGGAGCATAAAACACCATCCATTATAGCATCCATAAATGTGGAAGGAAGACCAGCAGCTTCTAAAGCACCAAAGCAAGTAGGATCCTTGTGAATAAGATCACTCATGACAGTAGCAGCCAGTGAGAAGACCCCACCTCCAAATTCTTTTCCCCTCCTAAAGATTATGCATAAACACTGTGGCAACAAGCTCTCTTCCGAACCAGATATACGAGCTGTGGCCCCTGGAGCATAGGTTCCCAGGGATATTGCACGCAATAAAGATTTCATCAATAACCTGCGGTGATATGAGACCAACGCTTCTGAGTAAAGAGGCTGCATGTTATCTAGATCAGAAGAAGTCTCTGTTGCTACTTGAGAACTGCTAGATTCAGAACCATCAAGGTCAACAGCAGAAGTCGTTTGCTGCTTTGAGCAACTTTCAACATGAGAGACTTCTACCTTCAGACGCAATATGGTATCATCCAGACCACCCAAGTCTCTGAAGAGTGCTGCAGCCGGATTGCTGTAATCCATGAAAGCTTCTAACACATGTACAGCCATGCTAACCAAATGCAAATGCTGAGGATCCATGTCTTTAAGAAGAGGCAAAAGAGTAGGTATAAATCCAGCTTCACGCATGGCTGAGCAACCTGATGAGGATGAGACCAAAACAGTGACAAGAGATAATAAAGTCTCTGCAAAAACAACGGCCCACTTTGATGAACTAGTCACAACAGAATCAATTGCTTTCTGCATAAGGCTGGAGAGAATGCCCCGATGCCCACCAGATGTTACAGCAGTTAATACAGTGGGTTGGCGTGCACGATCTTGACAAATAGCAACCAAGGAAAGAATACTCAAAATCCTAATCTTTTCAGGGATTGCATCTTCATAGCTTAACAAAGAAACCAATTCATTGATAAATTCTGGCTCAGCATTAAAGAAAGAGACCAAATCATCTGCGTCAGTACATGCCTGAACAAGAACTACAAAGGCATAAAGGCGAATGCAAGTATACTGTTGTCTAACAGCAAGGGAACTAAAAGCTCTGGCAAATTTTAACCTTGTCAAGAGAGCAAATCTCAAGCTAAGGGGAACATTGTACTCTACAACTAACTTGTTCAGAAGTTCAAGATCAGATTCTTTTCTGGCGTTAACATCGGGTAAATGAATTACTTTCAACCCCTGAGCATGTTGTTCTGCAGTGAAAACTTTATCTGAAGATTCATTTACTGAATAAAACTCAAAATGTAGGGTGCAACCCAACTCATGAGCAATAGGATCAGAACCATTCTCCAAGGCACAAGCAACTAATCCAAGTCCTTCTTCCTTCCCTCCCCAACCTTGAGCAAATGCAAATAACTTTGACTTCAAAGAAGTGTCTCTTATTATGTACTTTCCAATTGTTTTCTTCAGAAATGCAGTCAAAGTTTGCAAGGAAGCCTCAACAACATCCGCATCGGTTGAAGCAAGTAAAGCTGACAAATGGTGCTGCAAAAGCATTCCACGTAAATACTAAACTGAAGGAAAAGGCAAGAACACATAAAAGCTCAAAGCAATTAGCCTAACAAATTACCTATATTATTAGTTACACGAACAAATCATAGCTGAAGAGTATAATTATTCAAATGGGTGCTTATGTAACACAACTCATCGTTCATCTCCCAATGCTTATCTTATTACCATTTTATTCAACATGGCAATTGTGCCATACACTGTAGCTGAATCCAGTCCAAGGTGATATCTTTTACATCAATGATCTCATGAAAAGACATACTACAGATAACAGAACTGCTAAGCAGTTTATGAGATAAGCTAAGCTATCCACAGAAAACACAGTTGCAACAAATGCATGGGAATTAAAGAATTTTAAATTTGCTCGATAATACACAGTACCCATATTAAATCATATATATACACCCTAACATGCCTCCTGTGAAAACATTTTTGGAAGCCCATGTTTCGAATTCTAAATGCCTTTGGATTTGTCAAGACAATAAGATACTTAAGCCAACAAAACTTTCAAGATATGTTTACCTCATAAGTGCTATATAAGTGCTTATTTGTGCAATTCTCTAATATTATCCTTATAACACGCAAAATCTGAAGCACTGCTTCCTTGGGGAACGGAGGTTCAGCCTCCAAAGCATTACTGTCCAGCTGCAAATCTTTCCTCGGCTTTATACATTTTTCAAAAAATGCATCAAAATGATTAAAAAGATCACCCCAATGATGATAATCTCCCTGCAACATTTAGAAAACTCAAAATCGTTGCCAAATTACATGCTGTGCTGAAACAAACAATTTTAACAATATTCCAAAGGGTACCTTCTCAAACTCCCACACAAAATTTTTCAGGGGTTTCTCAATATTTTCAAGAGGAGTAGAAGTAACATTGTTGATGAAGGATTTTATCTTCGGAGGCTGAAATATTGAAAAAGAGGAAACCCGATTAGAAATGTAAGACTCAGGAAGGTACCACAATAAATGTAACTGATAATTACTTAATCGAGATATGATTAAGCTTATGAATAACAAATGATAATCCTCATAAAATGGAAACAAATGTAGGGAAAATTTAACCACTAAGTATCAAATAAGATAGAAAATTCTAATACTCCATACAAGAAACACATTGCAGTTTTCCAATAAATGAACAAGAGTGGTAAAGTACTGTTGAGTAAATTAGGGCAACAGAATTAGCATTCAATCTAAACCCATGATAATAAGCACAAAAAAAAAAACTATTCCAACAAATATAGAAGGTCAACAGGAAGCTCAATTTGTAGATTTTTCAACTAAATGGCTTCATTTAAAGGATGCATATTGAAAACCGATACCACAACACCAAAGGATCAAGGGACATAACAAGAGCACAGAACTCTCTTCATAATTTGAAAGAAGCATATCACCACTCTATGGCCAATCACAAAACTTTGCATTTCAAAGGCATCATATGATCAAGGTGAATAAACTACAAAGATATACTTACTACTATGTGGCAATACTGCTTGTATATTTTCCTTGAAAAAAATACCACACAGACAACAAGCAGGTCTTTTTTTTTTTTTTTTTTTTTCTGTTTCTTAAGGAAACAAAATGGACATCTAAAGCTACCATGGATAAATAAGTGAGTTTTACATGCGACATTAGTCCTCCTCTATGAAGGCATTCTGATTCCTTAAAATAATCAATTCCCAACATTTCAAATACAAATTATTCTGACTGTTTCAAGCACATCCATTGAAGTGAATACTAATTCCACACCAATTTGAAGAAATAAAACAAAACCATTTGATCAAATTCAGAAAAACCAATAAAGACTTAATCAATCCTTTAAAAAAATACCACAGCCAACATGCAGGTCTTTTCTTTTTTCTGTTTCTTAAGAAACCACTACAAGAAACCACCAACTCAAGTGAGTTTTACAAGAAAACACCAACTCAAGTGAGTTTTACAAGCGACATTAGTAAGGCATTGGGATTACTTAAAATATACAAATTATTCTCTGTTTTGAGTACGTCCTAGCAAATGAATCCTAATTCCACACCAATTCCAATAAAAAACAAAAACATTTGATCAAATTCAGAAAAAAACCAATAAAGAACACTTAATCAATCAATTGTTAAATTCAAAAGAAGTAAAATTGAGTTCCGAACCACTTCAACGGCTCTCCTTCGTTTCAACTTCATATTGGGACCAAAAAAATCAACCAAATGAAACCATTGCCCGATTAAAACAGAGCATCACAAAAAAGCAGACCGATTCTACAGTCCAGAATCGATCGGAGAGGGGAAGCAGCCAAAAGAATTAAGCAAAATTCGGAATGAGGATGATCGGAGGGTGATGGATTGAGATTGGGGATTGGGAATTCAAACAAAAAGGGGTGAGGTTTGGTTGGATCGTAAAATTCTAGGGTTTTTTGGAGAAGGGTTTTGGGGATACGATTGGACGAATGATGATCGCAGAGAGAGATAATTACGCAGGAGAAACAAATGGAAAAATAAAAATTGGGAAGGGAAATAGGAATAGCAGTGTGTAAGATGCTTGGTGTATCTGTGTGCTTTATATAAATAACACACACACAGGGAACAGGGAAAAAGGAGTCGGAGTCGGAGTCTTCGTAATAATACTTTCTTCAAAAGCACCATACTTTTATTAAATACTAAAATCGCCCCAAATTTTATTTATTTATTTATTTATTTTTGACATAAGAATTTGGCAGAATGAGCCAAATCATTAAGAAATAATATTTGAGATTTTAGATACTTAATAAAAAAATTTTAAATTAATTGTAAAGGTATGACGTTACTACCTATGACTTATAACTTAAAATATTATAGAAATAATTATTGTATTCTCGTACAATTTAACAAGAAGATTGATCGCTATTATTCAATATCTTACTATTTTAAAAATAAAAATTTAAAAGATTAGGGAAATAAATAACAAATATTTGAATTGTTATCCAAAACTATGGATAAATGTTTTAGAAACTAATTTATGGATGAAATGAGAAACAAATTTGACTAAATTGAAGTGGTTGAAGTGTACAACAACACATTTATTGGGGTGTACATTTCGTTGTGATATACATATGATTGATTTCATAAATATAACATTATTAAGTAGTGATGACGAGCTAATGAAATCAAAGTTTCGGGTTTGATTTTGAATTAGAAATGTCCAAAATATTGAATCGATGTTTACTATAACCTCTAAAGACCGCTTAGAGTGTAGATTCTACGCACACCACAGTGTGAAGAAGGTGGCTCCAAACTGGGTAATTGTCCTTCTTCACCAGCTAAAAGACAACAAAAACAACAACAACCAATTCGGGGGTCTTAGAGTTGTATCTTATTGAATTTTGAGCCTCTAAATCCAGTTTCAGTTATATATATATATTTATATATATGTATATATATTTCTTTTTATAGATATTTTCATATTCCTTAATCTTAAAAAAAAAAAATAATTTTATAAGTTGTGTGTATACCATGCATACATACATTTGAACTTAAATGAGGTGTTGCCTTTTTCAGTATAAAGAAGGAAGTCACGCCTATTGTCTCCTTATTCTATTACGTGTATAAAAAACATCTTGGTTAATGTGCCGCTATTGACGCTAAACAATTTATTACACAATTATTTGTTCTCAAATAAACATAGTTTGGCTCCACTTTTCAATTTCGTTGTAACAATTCTCTAATCCCACACACAAACCAATATTTTGGAGGTGTTGCCTTTAGCAGCCAACTTTCCATCAGAACAAACTTGGGGAAAAAAAGAATTAAAAAAAAGAGCTGATGGATTTCTTACCCCTGAAGTAGTATAGTGTAGATTGTCTCAATGCCAATGGAAACTATAGACAAGTAAGCAAAGGGAGATTCTTTGAAGAAAGTCATTCTTTAAGTTTTTCCAAAGAATCCCACCAATGGTGTGTGCTGTTTTTTCTTACTCTTAGACATTCAAGAAAAATTTATTCTTTAACGTTTCCTTTATCCTTTTCCATAGGAAGCATGCAATTTCAACAAGAAAAAGCAAAATTGTTCCTTTCTTCTCATACAATTTTCTTGGCCACTCATTACCCAACTAGTAGTATTATATAACAGATAGTACTACTTCAGTAAGTGCATTGTATTTCCATTCTACATGAACAAGAAGATTTGGCTGCAAATTGCCTAACTAGTCTCAAGAAAACACAAAGTTATAACCTCAAAGAAGAAAGCAGTGTAGCCAAGAGTAATCCAAATGCAAATAAGCAAAGGAAATCATTAAGATGTAAATCAATCACTTCATTCTGCTGATTACAGGATCTACACTGAAGATTGTGGGATCATAAAACTAACATCAGTCAATGGGATCCAATTTACACATTCTAAACAGTTTGGCGAGAAAATCATGCACTAAAAAGACCACCGCGAGACAAGTCCAGAGGCTTATCAGCTGAACATCTGAATTCAATGCTTTAACCATTGAACTACCAGAGCGCGTAAGACAATCCATAAAGGAATATGAGGATGGATAGCTTAAGCAGAAAGGACTTGGCCATTCCAATGTACCTGTGCTGTATCTCATCAGTCTGCAAAATTATCTACTGGAGGCTAGCATTTGTACTTTTTAGTCATCCCCATCTGAAATTTCAAAGATTAACCTTCTAATACGAGTATTAGCAGAAGTGTTCAATGATTCTCTATCAATGAACCTGGAGAGGGAAAGAACAGGATGTTTATTGCTTCTAGACAGCCGAAGAGTCTTGGAAGCTTCCAAGACTCGTCCTCCTACACTGGTCCCAGCTTCTCTTTCCAAAGACTTCAAATTAGATTCATGATGGAGCTGCCAATGCACTTGTGGGGGTGTTCTTGGAACAAGAGGAGATGGTAAGCCAAACGGCACGATCTGATAGTCATTAGCTCTTTCAGCCTTCAGTTGTTCTTCGCTTTTAGCCTGGAGATCCATGAATGACAACCTTGGTTTTGAGTTCACCTCATCACAACTTGAGAAATATCTGTTGATAATTCCAGAAACTGATATTGTTTCTGAAACGGTTTCACCAGGGCACTCTTTTTCTGTTCCCAGATCTGTCTGAACGTTGCAATCACCATTGACTTCAGATGCAAAAGGTAGAACTTTACCCTTGGATTTTAGGCGCCGTCGCTCAAAGACATTATCTTGTTCCTCAAAACATCTCATCTTCCTTTTTCTGAGACAGTTTCTCTTGGTCCTCTTCAGAAAGTAAACAGCTCTTGGAACCCCCAAGAATGCAGCTTTGAAGCAAGGAAATATCTTTCTCTTCTTCTTCTTCTTCTTCTTCTTCTTCTTCTTCCATTTATTGCTTTTCAACCTTCTGTTCTTTTTCCTAGAAGCTGCAACATCATTAATGCCTTGTGCGGTATAAGTGCATCTATCTCCAAAATCTAAAATATTCTGAGAAATCGAATTGCAATACTTTCACCAAAACCTGATTGATCTCGAAAACGACATGCCACAATATGAAGGAACCAGCCTTTTGCACCTTCAAATGCATATTTTAGACGAAATAGTTCCGAAATGTCATAAAAGCAAGATTTACTCCTAACCTGTTGTAGACAAGTAAAAAAATGGTTGATAAGTGAAGAGTTCCCTTTCAAACAGCTTCAAAATCCAGTGCAGAAAGTACAACAAGAAGTACAAAGCACTGAAACCTTGAAAAAACCAACACTAGAACATACCTTCACGAAATGAACCCTAATCTTTCCAAGTTCAGGAAAGCAACTGAAATGGGCACTCTCAAATTCTTCTGCAACAGTAGGAGAAGCTAATTTTTATGTATATCAAACATTTGACTCGGTGAAATCAGTTCGGACCCCCAATGAAAATGATGTTTCTTAAGTATTCAGCAGCTCAAACTAATCAAACAATCGTTTGGGATGCAAGCTTAAGGTAATCCAAATATCACCAAGGCTACCTATGACTGCTGTTTTTGAAACCACAAAATCAAATAGCTGCATAACTGAGCCCTGAGAAAGCATATACATTACCATTGAACTTCTTGATTGCATTGCCAGGAAAAGCGTAGCTATAGAAATGAGCAATAAGTGAAGTTAACTTGAAGATAACAAGCACAGACACTCCATACAACAACCAAACACAACCCCTCTTGTAGATTATTTACCCAGAAGTGGCAAAATCCCATTAAAAATTTACTCTTTTTCCTCGAGGGAACCCCAGTAATTGCTGACGGTACCAAACGATTGGAAGAATAGTGACTAACCTTTGAAATGCGCCACTGTACAATCCGGAGAAACCGCAATAACAATCCGCGTACCGAAATTAGAGACAGCAAAGACTGGTTTTTTCAGTAAGCTTGAAGAAGCCATTGAAATTTGAAGGGTTCAGGAAAACTGCATCCCCTCTGCAGAATATGGTCGGGTCGGATCAATACAAGCCCAGTTCAAATCAGATGGAAGTTATTCGAACTGATGCACTCAGAAACTTATTAAAAAACAGTTGTTGGTTGTTTCGAGGCTATCAGACTTGAGAGAATGCCAAGCATTCAACATTTTAACTGAGAGCCCACCCCTCTGTCACACCATTTGAAAGTGGTTTGTGCTTTTCCTTTCTTTTATAGCATAGGCAACCCACCTGACAGCAATAGTGTTACTTTCTGCGTATATATATACATATATATTTGTCTATTTTAGTAATAGTAGTAATAGATAATGTATGGCGCGAAATTACCCCAAATAAGTGTTCTTTTTGTACCTCGGAGGAGGCTTCCGGCTTACAGAACGCAGAACCAAGATTAGATTATCGATGCTGCCACAAGCGCTAACTATTCCGCCGGTCAATCCTGCAGAAGTTTACGTAACTCGTACTAAGTTTGCTAAGAAAACCAGGAAATCCAACAACTCAGGAACAATTTTCACTGTCAAGTTTGCCAAGAATCCCAGTTCAGCAACGAGAACTACTACTCACGCCCGTAATGAATTCTTTTTCTGTTCTCTCTTTATTTGTTTGTTGCTTTGTGATTGTTTAAAACTGAGTAGTTTTTCCTTGTCTCCATTTGCCTGTGAATGGTTCTTTACAGTTTGGAGAAAACAGTGGCGTATGCAGGATTTTTATCAACATGGGGCGGAAATTTTTGTTTTGCCGTCATCGTTTGCAAATATCTAACATAAAATATACTAATAATATTAAAATATAACAGTATAGAGAAAAAAATATGAATTGCATAATATTAAACAATATATTACATATCTAATGAAATCCATAATACATGTACTAAATAGGCGGAAGTGAAATTCTACGAGTAGCCATTCTTTGAAAACGTTGTAAAATTTTTTCATCATCAATCGAATTAAAAACATCCTTCTCAATGTAGCACACTAGCATATCATGCATCCAATCATCACTCATCCGATTGCGCAAATCGGTTTTGATAATATTCATAGCTGAAAAAACTCTCTCAACAGATGCTGTAGCAACCGGCAAAATCAAAACCAATTCAATCAACCGATAAACTAGAGGAAACACCTCATGCTTAAAGGTTTTCACCATCTTTATTGCAAGGCTGGCAAGATCTTCACAACCAACAAAATCCTCACTTTTCCGTACATCGAAGACAAATGTTTCAAGTTCATACTGCAATCTCTCAAGGTCAAAGGAGGAGAAATCTTCTGAATACATTGAAGCAAGTGACATCAAACTAGCATTATCATATCTAGCAAAAGAATCTCTAGGATCAAGGCATGAAATTAATTTCAATAAACTAGTCCTAGTTTCTGAAAACCTATCATTCAACTCAACAAGAAGCAAATCAATCATAGTAAGAAATAACTCATTGTGATAATGGTGATAATATGTTACCAATTGGCCATGTCTTCTAGAACGACCTCTCACATGTAAGTGGTCTTCCATGTCAATTACCGAAATGCCTTGTTTCTCACAAAATCTAGTGACTTCCTCAAGTAGAGGAATCCACCCATTTTCTCTCTCTTTTTGCAACAATTCTTTAGTAACATCCAAGAGATTCATAGCATTGAGAATATTTTGATCACCTCTTTGCAAAGCATTTGAGAAGCTATGTGTTATACTCAATATCTTAAGCATCAAATGCAGAATGAACACAAAATGAAAACTTTCCATATGACCAATCAAACCACATGCTGAACCTCTTTGCTCCATACATACTCCATCTTCTGCAACAAGTTCAAGTACATACAAAACCGATTCCCACATACTTTTCATCCGAAATAAAGTAATATGATGCGATCCCCAACGAGTATCACCCGGTCTAACAAGATTGGTCTCTTGATGTTGGCCTCTACCGGGGAAAATCTCTTTTTCTTCCAATTGTTTTAAAACACTTTCACGATGTTTTAGTTTCAAAACATCTCTTCTCTTACAAGAAGCACTAACCGCATGTACAATCATTCCAACATAATTAAAGAAATCACTAATAGTTGGTATACCCTTTGCAACAGCAACAATAACTAATTGTAATTGATGGGCAAAACAATGAACATAAAACGCAAAGGGGTTTTCATTCAGAATAAGTGTCTTTAAACCATTAAACTCTCCCCTCATGTTTGATGCTCCATCATAAGATTGACCCCGCAATCTTGAAATTGACAACTTGTTTCTTGCAAATACTTCATCTATTGACTTCTTCAATGAGCTCGATGAAGTGTCATTAACATGTTCAATGGAAAGAAATCGTTCAACTACCTCACCTTTATCATTTAAAAACCTTAAAATAATTGCCATCTGTTCCTTAACTGACTTGTCTCGAGATTCATCAACTAACAAAGAGAATTTTTTTTCACCCAACTCTTTCAAGATAGATAATGTCGTCTCAGAAGCACAAGCATTAACAAGATCTTTTTGGATTAATGGAGATGTACATTGAGAGTTCCCTGGAGCATTAGGCCCAACAACATTTCTAACACTTTCTACCCTTTCAGCATACCAATAGAACAATTCCAAAAAATTTCCCCTACTGGAATCACAAGAAGACTCCCTATGTCCACGAAATGCCAGACCTTGTTTTAGTAAAATGCGAACAATATGTAAGGAAGCAGTCAAACGAATACGATAATTTACTTCTCTGTTGTGGCCCTGAGGTGACATAGAATGTGGAATACTTTGTCTTTGATTTTGAAAATCCTCACAACGTTGCCTTGCAAGATCATGATTACTATTCACCATGCCAACATGATTATTGAAGAGTTCAATTGCTTTTTTCCAATTACTAAATCCTGTTTTAGTAAATGTTTCACATTTTTTTCCACCCTTTGCAAATAAATAACACCAAAGACAAAATGCAGCATCTTTTTCCACACTATATTCTAGCCAAGGAAACTTCACATACCATTCTTCTTTAAACCACCTCATACTGTCTCCTTGTTTTTTTTTGGGAAAATCATGACCACGTGGTTGAGTTGGTCCTTGTAATAAATACTCTCTTCTAATTTTATCTCTTATAGCAACATCATATTCATCAATTGGTATTCTCAAACCCGGATCACCTATAATATCTCGAGAATCATATTCAACACGACTTCTCTTTTCACCACTACCACTTCCCGCTTCTAAAATTATACCGGAATTGACATTGACATCTTCATTTCTTCTAGGTATTGGTTTAAAAAAATTCTTCACACTATTCTTCATTATAATATCTAAAAAAAATATAACAAGAAAAATTAAAAACACACCAATAATCAAAATATTGAAATTAAGACTTATAAAAATCTTATCCAACAACAGCAAGATTCATTAAATAAATTTTAGAAAAATAAAATATTAGACAAATAAATATGTATTTCTTTCAAGAGCAAATGAAGAATTGACTAAAAAAAGAAATTACCTCTGTTGTTTTAAGGCTAGGGATGCTCCGTCGAGACGTCGAGCAGTGGTGGAGTGAGTCACGGAGGCTGGGCTTTTCAGATTTGGAGGATTGAAAAATTTGGATTTTGAAATTAGGGTGTGGTGCTTACGGGGGTTTCTGGGTTTTGGGGGGATGAAATAGAAGAAAGCAGGGGATGAAGTATCTTAGTAAGTGGGTTTGTTTTGAGCTGGAAGAATTGGTTTCAAAACGACTTCGTTTCATTTCTTTTGTTATTTTTGGCTATTTTTTAATTTTTTTTTTTTTGCCTTCCTCTTTGAGTTGATCTGATGTCAATTATGAGTTGATCTGATGTCAATTATGAGTTGATCTGATGTCTATATAATCCTGATCTGATCTCCTTTGTTAAGTATGTTTTAGTTCTGCTGTGTGATTTCTTTTAAAATCTTGATCTGATGTCTATAGTCTGTTGATCTGATGTCAAGTATACGCTGATCTGATGTCTATAGTCTGTTGATCTGATCTCCCTTTTTAAGTATGTTTTAGTTCTACTGTATGATTTCTTTTAAAATCTTGATCTGATGTCTATAGTCTGTTGATCTGATGTCAAGTATGAGTTGATCTGATGTCTATATAATCCTGATCTGATCTCCTTTGTTAAGTATGTTTTAGTTCTGCTGTGTGATTTCTTTTAAAATCTTGATCTGATGTCTATAGTCTGTTGATCTGATGTCAAGTATACGCTGATCTGATGTCTATAGTCTGTTGATCTGATCTCCCTTTTTAAGTATGTTTTAGTTCTACTGTATGATTTCTTTTAAAATCTTGATCTGATGTCTATAGTCTGTTGATCTGATGTCAAGTATGAGTTGATCTGATGTCTATATAATCCTGATCTGATCTCCTTTGTTAAGTATGTTTTAGTTCTGCTGTGTTAAGTATATAATATAATCCATCTTCAACCTTCTGCCCGTACTTCATCTTCAACCTCCTTCCTTTCGCCGGCGGTGATGGTGGGGCGGCCAAATCGGCAAACCAAATTTCATACCCCCTACTCCTTAAAAATTCCGCATCAACGTGGGGCGACCGCCTTACCTTCTCTCCACGTAAATCCGCCCCTGGGAGAAAATGTTGATTTTTGGGTTTAAAGTCTGTTTGCCAAATTGGGTTAACTTTTAGCATGCACCTTATAGGTCGCGTGAATCCTGCAAGTAAGACCCAGAATGTAAATTTGGATGTATCGCCCCACAGAGCTGGTAAATTGATTGCCTTGCTTCTTGATTATGAATTTGAGCTCTCATAGTTATTGGCTCTCTGAATGTTCACTGTTTGTTTGTTTATTCTTTAGTGTCTGCTGTGAGGTTGATGCGCATAGAGGTTGGTGGTGCTTTTGCTGACCTGTTGAATGAGCAAGGGAAAGGTTCAGGGAACAATGAGATGGGGTATGTGGAAAGATCTCTTGGATTCCGCACCAGAGATTTGGAGGATAGGGATTTGAGACTGGTATTTTTCTCAATTTCCTGTACTGCCCTATTCTTTTTCTTCCTTTCTTTTGATTTGCAAAATATGATCCCACTGGGATAAAGGGCTTACTTGCTATTTTATTCTTACTCATTTTTCCTTCTTGTTCTCTTTAAATTGTGGCCACCACTGCATAGCTTTGTTTTCCTGCTTAGAAAGATAGATCCTCATGCCTTCCTATGGCGCTGAGTTCAGGATGATGGAAATCATTCATCTGACCATTGCATATTTGGACTGGTAAATATTAGGTAACTGACATTGTTGGCGGTACCATTCGCTGGAGAAGATATCTAGATTATTTGATCCTTTCATTGTGTCATGACGAAAACACATTTAGAGACATGGAGCCTCTTCTTTTACAGGTAACAATTTTGATCTTGTGGCCTCATTTTCTGAAGTTTTAAAGTTTAGCATAAAAAATGAATCTTTAGAGTACTGCAACAGAAAATATTTGCAGATAAGATCAGTTATTTTCAAACTCTATAACAACACAGACTAAAATGTGGAAAATGGTGGCATCCTAGTTAAGTATATCTTTAGCATTACTTGGTATTTCCAAGATTCATATGATAGCTCTTGAAATGCTTTATCCTTTGTGAAAATGATTCTTCTACTTCTCTATTTTTGTCATTAGATTCTTCGGATTGGTTTCTATGAGATCATCAAGTTAGAGATGCCCCCGTATGCTGTTGTTGATGAGGTGAATTTTGATTGGCTGGTTACTTCATATATTTCTCCTGTTTATAGTTTCAACAAGTAACTCCTTGCTTCATAGATTGCATTCAAGAAGGATGTATTTTATTGGAATCCTGTACTGTGTACAACCAGCTATTTATTATTATTGGAAAACTGTTGCGGGCTTGAAATCTTTCTTTTCCAAACTTTTTATTTGACCACAGAATGTAAGACTAGCCAAGATTGCCCTCAGACCTGGCGCTGGTAACATGGTCAATGGGATTCTCAGGAAGCTTGTGTTCCTTAAGGTATCCCCTCTACTTTGTACCTGAGAAAATAAATTTGCCTCTAAAAACTTGATGCTCAATCATTGAATATTTTTTATCACAGGAAAGTAACTCCTTCCCTTCACCAGAAGTGAAAGGAGATGATCGTCAGCAAGCACGTGCTCTTGCCACTATTTATTCTCATCCAGTTGTATGTTTTTACTTCCACTTCAATTTAATATGTTGGAATTTTAGTTCAGTAGTTTAGTGAAAAATCATCATTCATGAATATCTTAAACCTGCCATTTTTAATAGATCCACGATTATGTCATTGATGTCTGGTTACTCCCCAAGATGCTATCGTCGATCATGATTTTGTTGTTATAATAATTAAAGAAATTATTTGGAGTTCATATATACATCCATAAGACTATGAAGGCACACACACATATATATAACCTTATAACATCTCATCCGAGTATCCTCATTCTGTCATCTATTTCTAGTGGATGGTGAGACGATGGATGAAACTTCTTGGGCGTGAAGAAGCTATTAAACTGATGATGTGGAATAACAAAGATCCCACTTTCAGCCTGAGGTTTGTGAGTTATTCATTTATATCTGAACAGAAGTGTAACGGTTTTGTACTAACCTTCTGGGGTACAAAAGTTCAGGGCAAATATTGCTAAAGGTTTTTCGAGGGCAGACCTTGTAAAGCAACTTGAAAAGTTAAAGGTGATTTTCTTGATAGCTTGGCCATCTCGTCTGACTTGTAGTTGTATTTTTCTTCCTTTCTCTTATGTTTATCCAAATCTTTCATTAGTATAGGACATAACAATATAATATACAACACTCGTCTGAAATTGAATTTGTTTGTATAGTCTTGGTTGGTGTCATTAAAGAAAAATTTTAAGCAGCTACTCAACATCTTCTATAGTGCATAAGGCCAAGCTTAATAGATGTTAACGTTTTGGTCTTCCTTCATGTTTTTCATGTTTATTTCACATCAGGAGTTTGCTAATCATATCTTTCTATCCTACAAATTTTAGATCCCATATCAGCTTTCTGCTCACTTGGATCATTTTGTCCGCATCAAAACTGGGATGCAGGTATTATACATCTCTTCTCTTTCATTTATTGGGTCTGCAATGACAATGTAATTTGTTTAATTATTCATCTAACTGCCATAATCTATTAATACCATTATCTTTACGATGGCTTTATGTAAATAATAATAACTCTTCCCATCTTGAGTTTCCACCTGCATGGTATTTAATACTGCCAGTGAATTTCTTGATGTATATTTCTACTGAAGTTTAGTGTCTCGTGTTGATGCAGAATGTATGTGTTATAGGTCTGAATGTTTGACAATGAACTATTTCAGATACTCATACAAGAAGGGTTGCTTAGAGATGGTTTGTGTTCTGTCCAAGATGAGAGTGCCGGTAATTTTCAGTACCACATAACTCCTGACTAGCCTCGAGCCCTCTTCACGTCACACAGTAACACACTCTAGTTCTTTTCCCCCCTGCCTGCATTTATCCATTTTTGTTGGCGTTGTAAAACTATTTCCTGTTCCAGAGATGTCTTACCTCATTAACGAACCATATGATGAGTTGTGTGTTGTTATTTCATGCAAAATCTTTTTGTACATTTTCTGTAGGTATGGTTGTCTCCCTTGTGGATCCACAGCCTGGTGAGAATATTCTTGACTGTTGTGCTGCTCCAGGAGGAAAGACACTTTTCTTGGCTACCTGTTTGAATGGGCAAGGTAATGGTTGAGCAAAATTAACTTTTTGATGCTTTTAACTGGTTAAATGTCTTTAGATGTCAGTTAAACAAACTGGGATCCCATACATCTGCCAAGTGGAAAAAGAGAAGCCCAACTAATAAAATTGCCGCGTCACCTCGCGAGTTAAAACTGATGTAGGCAGTAAGAATGAATCTAGGTTAAAGTATTATAGGAAACCGCTGAAGGTTAAAAATTTATCTGGTGTTCTTTGCTTCAGTTGATTATGAACTTCTCATCATTTTATGCTTTTTTGGAGGTCAACAGTCACATTTGATTTTCATTTTTTTGTCACAAAAAACATTATTCAAATTACTTATGATTGTGATATCTTGCTTCTTGTTATAAGGCATGGTAACTGCAGTTGATGTAAACGTTGGTCGTTTGAGAATCCTTAAAGAGACTGCAGAGTTGCATCAAGTGCATAATGTTGTCACTACTATTCATTCTGATCTCCGGCTATTTGCTGTGAGGATGTTCTTCCCATTCTTGTTGTTTTTTGCTTTGTCGATTCATTTGTCTTCGGCTTCTTACTGATTAAAAACTCATCTCAGAAGAATAGCAACGCGAAGCATGATAAAGTTCTACTGGATGCACCTTGTTCAGGACTGGGGGTTCTCTCTAAGGTGGTGAAATGCATTAACTTTCAACGATATTCGCGTTCATTTGCTTCCATTCTTGTCCAAACATCTGTATCCTATCTCTTCCTTTGTCATGCTCCAGAGGGCAGATTTGCGTTGGAATAGGCGATTAGAAGACATGGAACAACTAAAAGGTTTGCAAGATGAACTTCTTGATTCTGCAGCAAGGTAAGAAGAAAAAGTCTGTCAAACAATCGCATACTTTTACCATGCAATCAGAAATGTAATTGGAAAGAACTAGGCAGATCAAGCACATATTGAATGAAAGATTCGATAGCTCCAAATATTTAGAGTTAGCAGACTTATCCTTTTCTGTTGTTCCAATATGAAGCTTGGTGTCTCTTTAGGTTGGTGAAGCCTGATGGAGTTCTAATATACAGCACCTGTTCCATTGATCCAGAAGAGAATGAGGACAGAATAACGTCTTTTCTTCTTCGACACCCGGTAATGCTGGCCTCTCCTTTCCCCTGCCTTTACATTTTTCATGGACAGAACAGAGAAGCTTTTATGACGAATATCGACAATGGAGTTGGGTTCTCCAAAATGATGGATAGTTTGAACTGAACCCAGTATTTTTGGTGTTTCTGATGCAGGAATTTGTTGTGGATCCAGCTGACAAGTATGTTCCATATGAATTTGTGACTGAAAATGGATTTTACCTTTCAAATCCTGTAAAGCATTCAATGGACGGAGCATTTGCAGCTCGTCTTGTTCTTCAGTCTCAATGAATGAATGAACAATTTGCATTGCTTCCATGGATTTTGAGATGAGAGTTTGTGCAGAAACAAATTTGATTCTTGAAGGTTTTGTATCTAGTTATAAATGACAGAAAAGTAAAGAAATTGAGGTTAAAAGTTTCTTAAAGCCTGAGCATATATATATATTTGCTATATGAACAAGATAATTCATATTCTTGGTGATTACTTGATTCATGAACATCCCAGTCTCATAGACTGGCCCAAAAACTTTCAGGCTTCGTCATCGCTAGCCCAAAATGATTAACCCAAGTTATTAGTAGCCTATGAGACTGGAAGTTATATACAAGTCACTCAAGTTGTAAACTAACGATGTGGAACGGGATGTTACAATCTCCCCCCCTTTGGATCTTTGCGTCCTCGCAAAGCCCAACAAGCAAGCACTTATGGCCCAGTCTTCCCCCGGAGTGGGACTCTAGAGGTGGCTCCCATCACTTGTCCCATTGGGTTCAGCGGTGACATAGCACTTGTCCCTTTGAGCTCAGAGGTAACGTAGCACTTAGCTCTCAAACCAGGGTCGGCTCTGATACCACTGTAACATCCCAGTCTCATAGACTGGCCCAAAAACTTTCAGGTTTCGTCATCGCTAGCCCAAAATGGTTAACCCAAGTTATTAGTAGCCTATGAGACTGGAAGTTATATACAAGTCACTCAAGTTGTAAACTAACTTTTCGTCATCGCTAGCCCAAAATGGTTAACCCAAGTTATTAGTAGCCTATGAGACTGGAAGTTATATACAAGTCACTCAAGTTGTAAACTAACTTTTCGTCATCGCTAGCCCAAAATGGTTAACCCAAGTTATTAGTAGCCTATGAGACTGGAAGTTATATACAAGTCACTCAAGTTGTAAACTAACGATATGAGACTGGGATGTTACAGTGGTATCAGAGCCGACCTTAGAGCTAAGTGCTACGTTACCTCTGAACCCAAATGGACAAGTGCTATGTCACCGTTGAGCCCAATGGGACAAGTGATGGGAGCCACCTCTAGAGTCCCACTCCGAGGGAAGACTGGGCCATAAGTGCTTGCTTGTTGGGCTTTGCGAGGACGCAAAGATCCAAAGGGGGGGAGATTGTAACATCCCGTCCCACATCGTTAGTTTACAACTTGAGTGACTTGTATATAACTTCCAGTCTCATAGGCTACTAATAACTTGGGTTAACCATTTTGGGCTAGCTTGTGGCTGCCATCCATTGCGTGGTTGATGTCGTCACATGTCACATTTCTGTAATAAGTCATAAAATCACATCACTATATACCATTTTTTTGAAAAAACGACCTATAATATGAAATGGATGGAGTAACAAATATCACTTTATGTGATCAACTAACCTATTAACTAAGGTAAAAGCATAATTAATACCATTTATTATATTTTATTAGAAACTAAAATTTAACTAAACGTTCTTTACAAGTTCATAATTAGATAGTCGACAACCAAGGTATTTATAATTTGGCTTATGTCGTCGACAAATTCTTAGTACAACATTACTACAATCTGTCATTTTCTTATATGAAAAGAAGTTACATAACGAGAATCACTACTCCAATAGGACAATTATGATGGGACAATAGCACAGATATTGTTAAATTTACACTTTAGAAACAAAATTGTATGAAAAAACTGAATTATACAATCGAAAGTGTGAGTCATTGGTTTACCAAATATTATTGGACCGAACTATGACAATTCATTGTAAATAAGATATTTATATAAAATGTTAGAGGTGAAATTAAAATAAATAGAAACTTAGGACTTGATAATAAAATTTAAAAAAATTGATTTACAAATTTGTGAACTGTGGAAGCTGAGGACTAAAGAGAAATTTTAAAAAGAGAAGGAAATAATAATAATAATAAAGTAATTCAAACTCTATTATCCTTCTGCGTCTCCCTCCTTTAATTTAATTTTTCCTTTTCATTTTCTTTCTGCCATTTATACCGAGAGTCCCAGCCGCTACCACCTGCTCCGGTCAGTCCCTCCGTCCTCCGCCTATACTAGCCATCTTACTCTTCCCCTCTTTGTTGGCCGGCTGACCGACCTTCTCTCTCCTTTCCCTTGTCAATAAATTTTTTCCCAAAACCCATTTTTAAGCATCTTGTTGAATTTTGGAAATCCAAGGGGAAAACTTAGAAGAAGAGAATGGTAAATTCCATCAATCAAGAAGTTGTATTGAGATGGATTTAGTGGTTTGGATAGATATTAGCTTCTTCAGTGACCGAAACCCAAAACCCTCTTCTCACATTTTCTGGGTCTCTGCGGTTTTGACAAGTTTTGTTGCGATGGATTTCAAAGGGAATTCGTTCGCTGTTCTTGACGTGGTCGGGGATGACGAATCAGAGCTTCCCGTCCTCGCAATGTGATAGCAATTCTATGATCTTATAGAATATATATTTGAGAAGGGCTGGAATGAATTTGGTACAGTTCTGACTTCCTTATACAATTTTATAGAACTTAAACCTCTCCAAGTTGATTCTTTTTCCATTTTTATAGTGCTTCTTGTACTATCATTTAGTTCTCGAAGTCAAATTTGTGATTGATCTGTGTGCAGGTGGTATTACTTCAATCCTCTTGCTAGCATTGTCCTGCTGCAATGCTGGTGCTGGTGATGCGCACTTACGGCTCATCATTTAGACCACACCGACATTGCTATCAGTTTTCTAGCAATCCTATTAAGGTAATAGAACTCTCCTAATGAACTTCAGTAATCTTGAAAATTTAAATAGAATTTTGTTCTTGTGGTTATATATTGGAAAATTGAGATGTTGGGTTTAAACTTCTGAGGAGGTGGATGTTCCCTCCTAATCCCATTTCCTCGTGGTTATGATATTGTGTTCTTGGATTAGAAATCGTGAGAGGGTGACTATTGCCCTCCTCACACTGTAGGGATGATTTTTGTGATGATTTGAATTGAGCTCTTTATTTAAAACCAAAAGAGACCATTACAAGTTTGATATGTGAAAGTTTTTTTATTTCTAGCAAATGTTGCATTATCATCTTGAATCAGAATTTATAATTTTCATAATTTTGGATCCATTTCTTAAATTGGTGGGTTTTTGTTTTCTCTCCGTGATTTATTTATTTATTTTTAATTTATTGGGATTTATGTTTCTGATTGAGTTGGGTGGTTTCACTGTTCTTTGTGTTTTCTTTTTTGGGTTGGTTTCCCTGTTCTTTATGTTTCTAGCTCTTTTGCTGATGAAGGATTTTTCATTTTGTTTTGGTTGGGTTTATGACCAGTGCGCTCAGGTCCTGGGAGTGAAATGGGTTGATTGTCTTCTTTGCTTGAACTCCATGCCACATATGAGGGTGAGAGTGAGAAACAAACTGAAACTACACATTCAAATTGGCAATACCCAGTTTGCTTTATCTTCAATGTTTTTACTGGCCTAACTGAAATAATTATTTTTGTTCGCCTTGCTTGTTTTATCTTTTTCTTTTGCCTGCTTTGGCTTTAAATTTCTCTCAATCTGTTAGCACCTTTTGAAATTGTTTTGTCTGTAGCAGGATCCTGTTAATGACTTGGTTGTGTGATGATGTTTATTTTTCCTTACTTAAAACAAAAACTATGTCTGAAAGCTTGCCAGGTTGCTGGTGCTGGTGTTTTGGCCGACTTGCTATGTCTAATGCATATATTTAGAAGTTTTCTGAAAATGAGAATTTACTCCTGCTGAACTTGCCATAGCTTCTTCCACTGGATAATCATATGATGTATTATGATGAACTTGTGAACTTGGGTTGGTTTTTGACAATCTGCATAAATGTTAGTTGAGATAACGTTTCTCTAATATGTTTTTACAGGTTACTGGCACATGCCAAGGTTGAATCTGTAAAATCGAAGGAAGCTGCAGAACAGAAAATACTTAGGAAGAAAAGCTGGTTTTCTTTTAAATGGTTTGTCATTGTTTATTGTTGGTTTTGAATTCACACCATTTAAGTTACAAATTCTTTGATCATCCTTGGTATTCTTCACTTTTCTGATTTACATATTGCATGCTGAATTCTATGCATGCGTGATTAATAGTTGTATTTTAAATGGGTTTGAATATTTTTTTTCCACCTTAGGGGAGCTGCTTCTGATGAGGTCTCTGCTGACAATGCCTCGGGGCTGTCTTATCCGCCACCAGAAAATTACAACGCCACCAGAAAATTAACGTCTTCAGATTCAGCTAGTCTTATCCGCCGATCTTCCCCCGGCTACCACCGCCGCAAGCCTGGCCGTCGCTCGCCCTGAAGTCTCTGCCCATCTTCCTCATCCATTTGCTTTCATTCACAATCAGCCATGGCGACTCTTGCTTCTCAGAGCCGTATCCGCTTCACACTTGTTACGGGTTCTCCTTGGTAAAGTCACTCCCCTTATATTCCGGTAGTTTCGTCGGTTTCCAATCATGTCCTCGAGAATTTCCTTGCATTTTTCTTTAAAATCGTCAATTTTCGTCTAATGCTACCGCAATTCATGTTAATAAACTGAAGAAATCTTCACTACGGCACCAGCAGATGGACAAAATCAATAAACTCTAAGCCCATCATTGCAAAGTTCGATTAGAATTTGGGAAAACTTGCATTGAAACGGCACAAAGAATGTAATTTGAATTTCAAAAAATGCAATGCAGTGTGTATTTTGTAGAAATCGTTTGGTATAGTAGATTAGGACTACAGGATTGAGTTGTCCTAAGGTTTGTTATGGGACATTTGATTATATACAACCATTATGCCATTATGCAGATTAGGGTTCAGATGAGTTCTTTATGATGATGTTTGAGTGATACAACTGTAGGGATTTGACCATTCCAGAGTTGCAAAGGCAAAGATTTTAACTGAGAAAGTTACTTTTCCAACTGTTAAAAAGGTCATGAGGAGGTCCATGTTGCAGAACATTGTATTCATTCCCATATTTGCGAATGCCGATTCGGTTCTAGCTGCGCCAAATCAGGATATGAAGGAGCCTGATGTGATAAGGTAAATGTTGCTCATGCTCTTACTGGTATTACCTTTCAGCTCGTTTGGGGGAAGGTGAGTTTTCTAAAGCATGTAAAGGGTTCCCTATATCCAGCATTGTTATATAAACTTGTTCTGTATTATGACTTTTATTTGGGAACTTGAAGCATCCAGGATATTGAAGCTTGCCAGTGGAGTGAGGATACAAGGTAGGTCGTTTTCGTGGACATATTGCATTTTCTTGTTGACTTTGTTTATATGATCACTGCAATAGCAATGACTGCCGTTGCGACAATAATTTGGTTAATCTATTTGCTAGAAATTGTTGAAGGAAATGGACCAGAAGTGCGAGATGGTGATATTGTGGAAGTTAATTATGTATGCCGTAGGTCAAATGGATATTTTGTATATAGGTAAGCTTTTGAAATTCTTTTCCTGCATCAGATATTTTCTTATGAACTGTTTCTGCCTTATACTCTCTGATGCTTATTATTCCCTAATGTTTTGTATTCAATTTGATAACAGTACTGTGGATCAGTTTAGTGGAGAAAGTGCTCCTGTTATACTTGCTTTGAACAATGAGCAGGTAATTTATGTTTCTTCAGTTTCAAAATGTGGTTTTAAATGAACTTGAGAATCATGTATTTAAGAGGTTAGACTATACAATGCAGATCATCATCCAGCAAGTTGCACGCTAATACGGAAAATTTTCATGTTTAATAAATTTGTTCATACTTACCGTCTCAGCATACTAGTTTAGAGTTTCATTGCATGGGGAACACCTAAGATAACAACACATTTAGCTCACCGTGTTTGCCCCATATCTCCTTTAGATATGCTTCTGCGCCCTGCATTTTAATCACGAGACCATAATCTGCATCTGAAATTTAGAACGTGTTTGGATGACAGCAATTATGCATTCTTTTTCTCACTGCATCTGAAATTTAGAATGTGTTTGGATGGATGACAGCAATTATGCATTCTTTTCCTCACTGCATCTGAAATTTAGAATGTGTTTGGACGACAGCAATTACGCATTCTTTTCCTTGCAGCATTCAGCTTGTGAAATATAGCTGTTTGCAAATTTCATAATGTGATTTAGTGTCTTACTGGTTGTACCAGGTTATAAGAGGTCTCAAGGAGGTTTTGATTGGCATGAAGACTGGAGGTTTGCTCTACTACAATTAGTATCTTTTGAGTCTAGGAGGATCAAGAAATGGATAGAGTTTATTGTTTAAGTGAACTTGTATCATTTGCTCATCAACTAGAACTAGAAGGGCATCTGCTTGGAACTTAGAAGTGAACTTTCTTTCATCACATTATACAGGAAAGAGAAGAGCATTGATTCCTCCTTCAGTGGGGTACATCAGCGAAGACTTGGCGCCAATACCCGAAGAGGTATCTTAACTCTAAATCTCATAGTTGAACATTTTCAGATCTGTACACTAGACAAGATTGGTAGTTGTTAATTTGTCAGCTTGTGTCAAAGTTTTTTCCACTCAAAACTTTCCATTGTTGTTCTTGGTTGCATTGCATGTAGTTTGGACCTCGTCGGAGCCTCCTGTCTCACGCGAAAGAGCCTCTAATTTTCGAAGTGCAGCTGTTGAAGATTTTATGACTTGAAGGAGTTGAAGGAGTGGTATGGTTTTCCTTACAGATGATGAGATGACTGAATGAATAGGCAGTGATTTTCACATTTGAAGAAGTAGAGGGCATGCATTCTTGTTTTATAACCACTTCCTTTAAGCCATCAATTCTGTTGGAATTTCACTTCTTTTCCTTTTTATATCGTTATATGTTTAGTTTGAACATTCTGATGTCTTTTTCTAAAATGTTATATAATTTTATTAGTAATCTTATATAATAACATGTATATTTATTAGGAAAAAACGATTATTTTATTGTTTTATTTTTTTTTTGATTTTTTCCCTTTTAATAATTAATAAATATCATATTTCTGAACTGTAATTTTGTGTGAAGAAAGGATTATTTTCTATATATTTTATTTCAGATCGATGGTATTTAATATTTCTAAAATGTTGGGTGACAAAGAGTGTATTCTAAAAAATACGGGGGACAAAATCAAGCAAAACATATAAAACAGGGGGCTTAAAATAATTAATTATAACAACATTGATATTTTTGTTATTTGGGTACAAATAACAACATTGATATTTGTCTTTCCTCAGTGGCCTCAGAAATTTCTTCTTAAAAAAAAAACATGATTCTCAATTAGTGGGTAAAATATTTATTCCAATACAAATTTTTGTCTTTATTGTCTAAATTAATTTTTTTAATAATATAAATTTTTTTTATAACATAATGAACAAAAGTAAAGATAAAATATCTCATAAATTTATGAAATAATAATTAATTACTCTTTAATAAAAATAAACAATAAATTGATATAATTCACAACCAAACCATGCATTCGCTGCCCTAATCACACATGGCTTCATCCAACCCCGCTTCTCGTCGTGCCCCTCCCTCCTCCCCCATGCTTGCTCTTCGCAACCGCCTCAAACGCCTCCGCCTCGGTGGCACTATCCCCCGTCGGCGAGGTTCGAACGGAGCGCTGCGGAGACCCCGCTCCCTCAGGAAATTGTCAAGTAATCCAGAAGATGGAAATAAGGCAATTTCATCATCCCAGGGCAATGATGCATATTTTGATGCATATTTGGAAAACCTACTACATAGATACAAGTTATCATTGGGCACTGCAAACCCATATTTGCCAGATTTGAGCCAGAATAATAACCCAGAAGAGCTTTACATTATAGGAAATCAATTTTACGCATTGGCTAACATTGGCTTTGCGCAGAAAGCATACAATAGGGCAATTTCATTATCTCCGGACAATGCTGCATACCACTTCAAGAAGGCTAGGACAATAGTAGGAATGAATACTTTTGTTGCGGATAGGTTGGCTGACGGAGTCTCGAGTGGTTTGGTGGAAGGAGTCTGTGAATATGAGCGAGCCTTTCTTTTGGATGGAGGTTGCCAGGAGGCACGCCTTGAGTTAGCAGCTTTGTATCTAAGGTGAATCAACTGAATTTGATTTTCTTTCAAGTAGGGGTCTCTGCAAGGATGTGTGGTCTGTTTCTTTCATTTGGAAAATCAAAAGGTTTACAAGATTAAACCTTGCAATCGACACATTGAACATACAGTGATTTGTGATTTGTCCAATCATTCTATAAAGTGTAGTTGCAAGAAATTTGAATTTGCAGGAATTTTGTGCTCTCATTCTTTGAAGGTTTTTACCGATCTGAATGTTATGAGGATTCCTGATTAGTATGTTTTAAAGCGATGGACAAAGACGGCAAAAAAAGGAATATCAAGAGTTTGTAGTAAAGTTAGAGTAGTTGACAAAAAGGAAAAGATGAGTGCATATTATAAAGAGTTGTCTCATTTGGCCATGCAATTGGTGACAAAAGCAGCAGTAAGTGAGGAGGGATATGAGTTTGTCAAGGCGAGTTTATGCAATATGGTAGAAAAAGGGTAAAATTATTCAAGAAGCTACCCCTATAACCTTAATGGATGAAGGTACAACTAAAAAAATAGTATTATCAATCCAAATGAAGTTGATGAAAATAGAATAAAAGGAGTGAAACCAAAAGGAAAAATGACATACAAAAGTAGTAAGAGGCCGAAGACTGCGTTGGAGCAAGCTACATCTAAGCGTAAGCGCAAAGCAAAAAAAGAAACTATTAATTCTGGTGGCAGCTCTTCTTTCCGACCCGAACAAGTAAGTTCATTTAAATGTTAATTAATATTTTTACTAATCTCTATTTTATTTTACATTTTACAGGAACCATTGAACAAGATAAAAGTTTGGAAATGATGAAATTTGACAAAGATTTTGGAGGGGACAAACTTTAACAAATTTTTGTGATTTTTCACAAGTCTCATGATTTTTGAAGTTAGACTATATTAGTTAGTGATGAAAGGGTTTTTACTTTGATTGCAACATTCAAATTGAAGATTGATGGAAAAGAAGATGTGGAGCAGATCAATAAAGAAATTGTAGTACTTTAGATGGTACTACTTGTAACTTACTATTCAAGATATGATTCAAAATTCAACAATTTGCCATTTTTTTTCTTTATATATACTAAATTTTTCATCAAGAAATGCTATAAATATGGGTGACTTTGAAAAGTGAACTTGAGAAATATAAGGTGGAGAAAGCCTTATCGTTGGCTTCCATTATTGAATGAATCTTCTTGTTTGTTCCCCCTCCATGTCTCATTTTATAGCTGCATTCATCTAAGGCGTATTAGGTTGCCTATAACCCCACATACACTTAAGAACATTACCATTAAATCAATCATTCCTAGTAAAATACATATGTTGCAAGGACTTATCATAAAAATAGCTCTTACTTCATCATAGTTAATAGTTTTGTTTTAGCTACAAGAGGAAAAAATTCGAAACACAAACTTCTATGTGTAATATTCCAGTAAAAACCTGCTACTATAGCTTACAGATCAAATTCCTCAACAAGTAGAGGAATCTCATGATATATACCAAATCCATCCTACCACATCAGTTTAACAGTCTTCAATGGTCTTTGACAACTGGCATGCACTCTAAGCAATGATTCATAGCCAGCCAAACTTGTGTAATCCTGCATCTACAACCTTTGCCACACAATTTTCATCAAGAAGAACATTTGATGTTTTGAAGTCTTTTTGTATCAGGCGAGGACTAATGGAGTGGATGTGACCAGACCTGCATGTAATCGGTTACAATTGAGGCTTCAAATTCTACCATCTCATCTTTTGCACACACAATAGGCAAATTAATGCATGGAAAGGTTTCATGTGATCAGTGATGATGGAGCTATTATTTCCCAAGTCAAGATAAACTAATATCAGGAAAGCCAACATTGCTCACTGTTTTTGCAAAGGATGACCTTTTGCAACTATTTTTACCTTCTGAAAGTTTACAGTGTTTAGATTTCATTTATTCTTAACAGGAAACTAATTCACCAGTACATCAACTTATCAAAAGATGCAGTCATATAATTGCTCTGTTTCCAAAAGACATTAAAACAAACCCTTTTGTTGTCTAGTAAAATATTTGGGGGCGGAATTCTGAAAAAATCCAGAAATAAAGCAGCAGTAGGAATCTTTGACGAACAAGATAAAAAAATTAGCAACAAGAGGTCATATTCTTATAATGCTTTAGACTCCATTCTATTGTTGTCTAAGAACCAAAACATTATACTGTTTGAGACAAAACCATAGCCAGTATGTCCATTTATAGCTCATCATTTGCATCACATATATGATCAAGCAGGAGCTGTCAAAAACGTTTTAGCATTGTAAAGCACATATCTATGTGAATGATGCCATACTTACTAGCAGCAGCTGGTTTCTCTTCACTCAAGAAATCCATTACAAGCACCATGCAAGGACATATAATCATGTCAATTAGTCCAATAAGAGCTACCAAATATATTCAACAAAATAACAAATTAATATTCTGACGACAATGTCGCACCAAATATTTAAAGTCTTGTGACGATGAAATTGAAACAACTCGAAATTTTCAGTTTTTTGAAATAAAGATATATAGGCTCCAACAAGGCAATTTTCATACCAACCAATTCCAAAGAGCTAAACTAAGAAAATATGTAGGATTGAACAAAACATGTAACCCCATTAACGAAAATTTCAACACTTCAGTCCACAATCCTTATGCTGCATTTAAACAGACTCACCAGAATAAAATCGCATTCAGATACTGCAACACGAATTTGCAAAAAAATCCCATAAAGCGACTTAATTTTCAACTAGATGAGGGATCCTTGAAGCTATGTCAACTACACAGAATCAGGATTTGAGGGAACTTACAGAATCAATAAACCAACCTTGCGATTTTTCTTCAAATCCGACTAAAAAAATTCTTAAATCCTATTTGTCACTTTTCTTCTGAACTCCGCTTCTGCATCTCCCAGAATCTTTGGCCCAAATCAATATTTTTACTTCTCCTGCCGCTTCAACCCGTTAAGTACAAGAAGGTTGGCTCTCCAGTTTTTGGAAGAATTTCGCAAAAAAAAGGGCAGGGGAGAGAAGAAAGACATGAAACGGAAGAAGCCAGAAAAAAAAAAAAAAAAAAAAATTACAGGAGACGAGAGAGAGGGAGAGAGACGTGAAACGGAGGTTGACAGCGTTAACAGGAAAACTAATGAGAGAAGAAAAGTAATTAAAAAATAATTAAAATTTTTTAAGACACTTGTCAATATTTTGTGAAGTGGCACATGGAGTGAAACACCTAATGGTGTAGGTGATCCGGAGCGTTTTTTAGGTCGGGGCCCCCATAAAATATTGTATAAATATATAAAAATATTTCTCAACCTAATTCTTTCTTTAAAAAATTTCTGACATCCTTCTCCAACGCACCTGAACCCTCCGGCCGTCGTGGTAGTCTTAAATATTTTGAAACAGCAGAAGTGATCTGATCTTAGCTTATAGCTGATCTGATGTGCGCGGCATTTGATCTGATGTCGCGCTTCGGTTGATCTGATGTTAGCCTTCGGTTGATCTGATGTTAGCTTACAGTTGATCTGATGTTAGCATTTAGTTGATCTGATGTTAGCTTGCAGTTGATCTGATGTTAGCATTTAGTTGATCTGATGTTAGCTTGTGGTTGATCTGATGTTAGCATTTAGTTGATCTGATGTTAGCTTATGGTTGATCTGATGTACGCAACGTCTGATCTGATGTCGCGGTTCCTAGCTTTAGCTTTAGTATTATTTATGCTGAGCTGGACTAATAGTTAGCTTCTTAGATACGCAAGTTAGTTAGAAGCGGTTATTAGTCTTGGTATATATATACTTGTACAGAAACAGTTGTAGGCAGTTTTGAATAATAAAAATTCAGAGAAAAGCTTTCACAAAATCTTTTGCTCCTTCTTCTTCTGGAAACCGCTCTTCTAGGGTTTCTTGTTTGATTCATTTTCGCTTTCTTTATGGTATCAAAGCTCGGTTTTTCATCTCGGTTTTGTATTCCGGTAATAACCTGATTATTACTACCGGTCAAATGGATGATCAATCGATTCTTGGAGAGACTTTGAACTCTGATGAGTTTTTTCCCGATGAGCAATTAATGACGAACGAAGAACTGGAGGAACAACTGCTCCTTCATAATTCGGATTATCCTGGCATGCTGTTGGTATCACAGCAGCTGAATGAAAACAATTACCTGATGTGGAGCACAGCTATGGCGGGAGCTCTGGAAGTTAAGAATAAACAGAGCTTCATCGATGGTTCTTTTCCACAACCGCCGGCAAATTCCCCAAATTACCGTAAATGGAAGAGAGTTAACACTCTTGTGGTGTCTTGGATACATGCGGCAATTTCTAAAGAGCTGGTGAATCAATTTATGTACATCAGCGAGGCGAAGCATCTGTGGAGCGAAATCAAGGACAGGTTTGGAGTTTCGAATCTGTCACTTTTATTCCAACTTAAAAGAGAATTGTCTACTGCTAGGCAAGGAACACTTCATATTACACAATATTATGGTAGAATTAAGGAATTGAGAGATCGAATTGATCAACTTAGGCCTAGTGTTGTTGGAGTTCACATAGCTAAGAAATTGTTGAATGCTGAAAATCGTTCTATTGAATACAAGAGAGGTGTTAGAGATGTATTAACTGCAGTAACTAAGGCAGTAGCTGAAAGAGAACATGAGGATCAGTGTATGGAGTTTCTGATGGGACTGAATGCTGAGTATGATGTTGAAAAGAATCATATTCTTTTAATGGATCAATTACCTACAATGAGTAGAGTTTATTCTATAATGCTTAAATCTGAGGGACATAGACAAGTTAGTCATGATAGTAGGTTAAACCTGGAGAATTCAGCTTCTTGTTCTGCAATGAATGTCAAAGAACAGTCAGTGAATTTCAAAGAAGGAGGAAAGAAATTCATGAGTAAGGCTGAGAAGGCACAGTTATTCTGCACACACTGCAAAAGGAAAGGACACTCAGTAGACAAGTGTTTTAAATTGCATGGTTACCCTGATTGGTGGGAAGCAAGAAAGAAGAAGTCCAACGCAAACTGTGCTGAAGTTGCGGAGACTCCTCTGGAAGTAAAATCAGAAGATGTAGCATGGAATGAAGCACTGTCAATTGCTATTAAAAAAGGAATGGAAGCATTGCAGGGAAGCAGGACTAAAAATGCTGCAGCTGCAATGAATTGTGTGGAATTCACTGAATTTGCAGGTACTGCTTTTACCTCTAATATGTTTAGTGCTTTGTCTATTAATGATTGTGTGGAGCAGTGTACTTGGATTGTGGACACAGGTGCCACCTGTCACATGATTGGCAATAAACACATGTTAGTGAATGTTAGAAAACTGGCAAAATCTATGTTTGTTTCCTTTCCTGATGGTCGAAAACAGATTGTAGAAAGCCTTGGAGATTGTCCTTTATCTAATAACCTTGTCTTGAAAGATGTTTTGTATTTGCCTTCTTTCAAGAATAACCTGATTTCAGTGCATAAATTGACTGAAGATTCCAACTGTTTTTGTGTCTTTGCAAAAAATGGCTGCTGGCTGCAGGACCTGGCATCTAATGAGGTTCTTGCAGTTGGAAAAGTAGCAAATCATCTTTACACCTTCAATAAAGATTCATTTCATTCAAGTGTTGCTTTCAATCCTCCAGAATCAACAAATTCCAAGATTCTGAATAAGACTCAGGACTTTGATTCAGTCTTGAATTACAAATTTTCTTCAGCTTGTAATAGTTCATTCTCTCATAATGTACCTTGGCATAGTAGGTTGGGGCATCCTTCAGATATTGTAATTGATCATTTAGCAGATGATTTGCCTTGTTTTAAAGGTCATCAAGAAACAGATTCCTGTGAAATTTGCCCTTTGGCAAAGCAAACTCGACACCCTTTCTTTCCTAGTAAATCCAGCACTGATTCTGTAATGTCAAAGTTGCATATGGATCTTTGGGGTCCTTTTAAGGTTCCTACTTTGAATAATTCACAATACTTCTTGACTATTGTTGATGATTTTAGTCGAGCAACTTGGACATATTTTGTTAAATTCAAGTCTGAAATCCCATCTTTAGTGCAACACATTATTCTTCAGTTGCAAAATCAGTTCAACACCAAAGTGAAAATCTTGCAAACTGACAATGGTTCTGAGTTTATTAACTCTGTTTGTCAGAAATTTCTTTCTGATTCTGGAATCATTCACCATAAAAGTTGTGCATATACTCCTCAACAAAATGGAGTAGTGGAAAGAAAACATAGACATTTGCTTCAAGTAGCTAGAGCCTTGCTGTTTCAGTCTAAACTTCCTAAAAAATTATGGGGAGAAGCAATTTTAACTGCAACTTACTTGATCAATAGGTTGCCTTCTCAAGTTCTTTTATGGAAATCACCATTTGAGATTTTATATCAGAAACCACCTGAGTACAGCCATCTTAGAACATTTGGTTGTCTTTGTTTTGTGTTAGATAAAACACCACAAAGGGACAAATTTGATCCTAGATCTCTTCCGGGGGTTTTCTTGGGATATCCTTCAGCTCATAAAGGATATAAAGTCTTCATACCTTCTCAAAACAAAACAGTGATTTCCAGAGATGTTGTGTTTCATGAGTTTACATTTCCCGGTTCTAAATTCTCTGCAGTAAACACAAGTCTTGATCTTAGTCATGTTATACCTAGCTATGGTTCTTTATTTCCGGATTCAGATCTTGTTGACACATCAGATCAAAGTCAGCACAGATCAGATCTAAATCAGCACAGATCAGATCAAAATCAGCACAGATCAGATCAAAATCTGCACAGATCAGATCAAAATCAGCACAGATCAGATCAAAATCAGCACAGATCAGATCAAAATCAGCACAGATCAGATCTTCCTCCTGCACTTCATTCTGACTCTTGTTCACCTCTAATTCCTTCTGCATCCCAAAATTCTGATTCTTTTTCTCTTCTTCCACCTAGTCCTCCTTCAGGTCAGTCTGACCATTTTTCATTACCTGAACCTTCAAGGCATAGTACTCGAAATCATCAAAAACCTTTCTGGATGAAAGACTTTGTGGTCAATCATTCATCAGTGCCAGTTTCTCACTTATGTGTGTTTGATGCTAATCATGTACAGTTTGTGTCAAATTTGTCCATTCTTCAAGAACCTGCTTCATATAATCAGGCAAGTACTACTTCTGAGTGGGTTGATGCAATGGATAAAGAACTGCAAGCTCTAGAGGATAATGGTACTTGGGAGATTACCAATCTACCTACTGGGAAAGTTCCTGTTGGATGTCGATGGATTTATAAGATCAAACATAAGTCAGATGGAACTGTTGATAGATATAAAGCCAGGTTAGTGGCTAAGGGATATAATCAAAAGCAAGGTGAAGATTACACTGAAGTTTTTTCTCCAGTGGCTAAAATTGTTACAGTAAGGCTGTTCATTGCTGTTGCTGTAGGAAATAATTGGCCTTTGATGCAGATAGATGTGAATAATGCTTTTCTTCATGGTTTCTTGGATGAAGAGGTATACATGTTACCCCCTCCTGGTTATACCAAGGCGAATGCTGGTCAAGTTTGTAAATTGAAGAGGTCTTTGTATGGGTTGAAACAAGCCTCTAGGCAGTGGAACATTGAATTCACTAAAGCAGTGGTTCAATATGGTTTTCAGCAGGCAGAGCATGATCATTGCCTTTTTTATCTTCACAAGGGTTCAACTTGTGTTTACTTGTTGGTTTATGTTGATGATATCCTTCTTACAGGATCAGATGAATCTGAGATTGAAAATATTAAGTCTTTTCTGCATTCCACTTTCAGCAGGCCAAATATTTCTTGGGGATGGAGTTAACACGAACTGCAGAAGGTATTCTCATCAATCAAAGGAAGTTTGCTCTTGATATACTCAAGGATGCTGGAATGTTGAATTGTACTCCAGCTGCAACACCTTTTCCACCTGGTTTGAGGTTTGAAGCAACAGACAAGGATGATTCTCCTTTACTTGAACATCCAGAACGGTACAGAAGACTTGTAGGAAGGTTACTGTATCTTGGTTTTACTCGACCAGATTTGGCATTCCCAGTTCAGCAGTTAAGTCAATTCATGCATACTCCACACATGTCTCATTGGAATGCTGCTTTGCATGTTTTGAGATTTTTACTGGGATCCGTAGGTAGAGGTTTATACTACTCCAGTACCAATACATTTCAACTTCAGGCTTACAGTGATGCAGATTGGGGTACATGTAAGTCCACTAGGAGATCTATCACAGGCTATGGGATTTTTCTTGGAGGAGCTTTGGTTTCTTGGAAGTCCAAGAAACAAACCACTGTTGCTTGTTCAACTGCAGAGGCTGAATACAGAGCCATGGCTACTACATTGAGGGAAATTCAGTGGTTAGATTATATGCTGAAGATCTTTCACGTTCCAGTAGTTCATCCTATTTCTTTTTTCTGTGACAATCGGGCTGCAATTTACATTGCAGAGAACCCGGTCTTTCATGAAAGAACTAAACATCTCGAAATTGACTGCCATGTGTGTCGCGCAGCTTTTAAAACTGGACTTATAAAGTTGCAGCATGTGTGTTCAAAGGATCAAGTGGCTGACTTGTTTACCAAATCTGTTTCTACTGCAGTTTTTCAGCATTTAATATCCAAGCTGCAGCTTATGGAAGCTGAGCTTGAGGAGGGGATCTTAAATATTTTGAAACAGCAGAAGTGATCTGATCTTAGCTTATAGCTGATCTGATGTGCGCGGCATTTGATCTGATGTCGCGCTTCGGTTGATCTGATGTTAGCCTTCGGTTGATCTGATGTTAGCTTACAGTTGATCTGATGTTAGCATTTAGTTGATCTGATGTTAGCTTGCAGTTGATCTGATGTTAGCATTTAGTTGATCTGATGTTAGCTTGTGGTTGATCTGATGTTAGCATTTAGTTGATCTGATGTTAGCTTATGGTTGATCTGATGTACGCAACGTCTGATCTGATGTCGCGGTTCCTAGCTTTAGCTTTAGTATTATTTATGCTGAGCTGGACTAATAGTTAGCTTCTTAGATATGCAAGTTAGTTAGAAGCGGTTATTAGTCTTGGTATATACTTGTACAGAAACAGTTGTAGGCAGTTTTAAATAATAAAAATTCAGAGAAAAGCTTTCACAAAATCTTTTGCTCCTTCTTCTTCTGGAAACCGCTCTTCTAGGGTTTCTTGTTTGATTCATTTTCGCTTTCTTTAGGTAGCCCTACCGTCAACCATAACGAAAACCACGCATTCGCTCCCTCTCTTCTCTCCCCTGATCACACATGGCTTCCTCTTCCCGCCGCAGTTCTCGTCGTGCCCCTCCCTCCTCCGCCATGCTTGCTGTTCGCAACCGCCTCAAACGCTCCCCATTTCCTCTCCGGCTCCGCCTCCGCCTCGGTGGCACTATCCCCCGTCCGCAAGGTTCGAACGGAGCGCTGCGGAGACCCCGCTCCCTCGGGAAATTGTCAAGTGATCGAGAAGAAGGAAATAACGCAATTTCATCATCCCAGGGTTTTGATGCATATATGGAAAACCTACTACATAGATACAAGTTATCATTGGGCACTGCAAACCCATATTTGCCAGATTTGAGCCAGAATAATAATCCAGAAGAGCTTTACATTATGGGAAATCAATTTTACGAATTGGGTAACATTGGCTTTGCGCGTAAAGCATACAATAGGGCAATTTCATTATCTCCGGGCAATGCTACATACCACTTCAAGAAGGCTAGGGCTAGGGCAATGCTAGGAATGAATACTTATGTTATGGATAAGTGGGCTGACGGAGCCTTGAGTTGTTTGGTGGAAGGAGTTTGTGAATATGAGCGAGCCTTTCTTTTGGATGGAGGTTGCCAGGAGGTACGCCAGGAGGCACACCTTGAGTTAGCAGCTTTGTATCTAAGGTGAATCAATTGAATTTGATTTTCTTTCAAGTAGGGGTCTCTGCAAGGATGTGTGGTCTGTTTCTTTCATGGTTTGATTGGTTTAAGGTTTTATTGTGCACTGATTTGAAGATTCATTTATGGTTTATTGTGTTAATGTTTTGTTCCTAATTCACTTGTCCAGTTGTATGTGCATCTTTTAATGACATTGCCAGCCCTCATATATTTTCATTTGAATTAAATGTGGGTATAAAAGAGTTGAATGTTCATCTTTAGTGGATGGATGAATCTTTCTAGTTTATAGTTTTTGCCTCAGAGGATTGGGCTTTTCCTAATTCCCGGTGGCCTTCAATATGATATTGTACTTGTATTGGGCATTCTCCAACCAAGAATGGAGAAATGAGTAGGGTGTTTGCTTGATTTAACAATCATTTGGTGAAAGTTTAACCTATTGGTTTGTTAATTCTTTAACATTTGAAAGATTAATCGACACCTCAGTGCCTGAAAGAAAGGTTCTTTATGTGTTTATGATTGACCCCTGAATTGTGTTTTCATTCCACAGTTTAGGGCAGGTTTCTGCAGCTAGTAGACACCTTGATGGGATTGGGGGGATTGGGTTGCTGGCAAACTTCCTTCACAAGACTCATTTTGACGTTCTGTGTCGTAAGAAGACCAGGCTTGAAACTTACATTTTAAATTGCGGTGTTGCTCGGGCAGCCAACAATTGGGATGATCTAATGGTCAATGCGGCAATCGCTCGTGGGGTGGCTGATAAAAGTCCCCAGGTGACTGCCTGCCTGGTCGAGGCAATGTTGAAGTTGGGTAAACTACGTGGGAACTCTGATTCATTGCTGGCATGGTTTAAGGGGTGCGTCTCACTTGAAGCTGATTCATATCGGGAAGGCATTGAATCGGAGTTTCTGGGATTTGTTCCTGACGCCTACGTCCATTACGTTATGGCTAGAATTTATTTGGCGGAGGGAAGGTTTGGAGAAGCTTATACTTCAGCAGAAAGTGCTTTGAAGCTTGATGATGGGAATGCTGAAATTCGTAAATTTCTTGATACCTTGAAGCGGCCGGTTTCTGAAGGCAATTATTCATAAGCTCCTCACATTGTGTTTTACAGTTGAATATAATATCTCTGGGCTTTGGTCTACTACTGATGCTGCTGATGTTAGAAGAATGGTTTTTGACAACTTAGTGTGACTGAAAAGATGCTTCATTTTAATCTTGTGCAAAGGTTTCCATGAATTTTATAAGTAGTAATAATCTTATTATGCTTAATTTGATGTGTAACCTTAGACTTATATTTGGTTTCTTATCCCTATTGAATTGAATGTAGTCGAATATCTAAATTTAAATTTAGAAATGTAAATTGTTCGATATCACAAAATGTCCAATATAGAATTTGTGAGTTGTTGAATGAAAAGTCCTTTACTGATATCTGAAAGAGAGCTTAAAGAAAAAGAGGTGCTAATTCTAAATCTAAGGATGTCTAAGGGATGGGGAGGGCAGAAATGTTAGAATGCTCTGTTAATATTTACCATCTTCAAGCTACGTTCTTGATAAAACAAAGCAGCTATGTTAGGTTTGAACATCAGAAATCCTAAAGTTTTGAAATCATTTTGGGAAAGATGATGTTATCAGAAGCCACAACTCCTTGAATTTACCTACATCTTCAGCACTGAATCCAGTCAAAGACCATGAACCTTCGATTTCTAGCCATTCAACCTTTGCAACACCCAGCTCCAACCTACTTGTCACGCCTACAGATAAAACTATTGGCTCAGACAAACCAATCTCTTGTGAGGAGTCAAATTGTACTCTTAATACACTAATAGACAAATTTATATGAGATCATTTTTGTCATTTTCATTTTGCAACTCTCGCATGCTTATCCAATAATTTTTCAATCACTTTTCTCCCATCCCTTCCCCCCCCCCCCCCCCCAACCCTTTTTTTAAAATTTCTTTACACCGTAAAATTTAGATAAAACATAATTTAGTTTACTGCCTCCACCGTCTCCTTTATCTCCATCTCCTTTTATATTTTATCTATATTTGTGTAGTGGAAAGAGAAAAAAATGGGAAATAGAGGTTGAAGTGTTGCAGTGGGAAGGAAAAGAAAAATGAGGAAAGAGAAAATGAGGTTGTAGAGCCTCAGTGGAAAGAAAAAAGAAAAAGGAGATTAAAAATCGCTAGATAAGCAGGAGAGAGTTACAAAATAAAATGACAAAAATGACATCATACAAATTTTTTTATTAAAGGTGGAATTTGATTGAGTAACAAAAAATGACAAACTTAGTAAATTTTTTGCTTTCTTAAAAATTAGTGATAAAACTTAAATTTTACTATTCACTCTTTAATTATTGAAAATTGGACAAATTTACCTTTAAAAGTTAACATCATTAATGCATTTAACGATTTATTTTGATGGAATGACCAAAATAAAATTAAAATGAGAAAGTTAGATATATTTTTGAAATTTTTAAAAATTATTGACAAAAATTTGAATTTCACCAAGTATGATAACCAAATTTATAATTCACTCTTAAAAAAATGGATGAGTTACCTTTACTCGTGGGATGATTTAGTCAAATTATAAACTTTTGATAATTATATTTATTTTATTGACCACTTAAACTCATAATACTCAATTTTTTAGAGTAAATATGTTGACGTAAATATTGTTATTAAGTCAAAAAATTATTTAAAAAGTTCACACTCACAACCGTCTAAACTCATTTTGGTCGACAATCATCAAATTTTTGACATTTTTTGATATTTAACATCAATAAAAAAAAGTAAATATAATTATTAAAAATCTCTAGACCAATTAATAATTTAACCAAACTACATGAGATATAAATATAATTTACCTTAAAAAATATTAACAGATACATTACGTATTCGAGTTTCTCAATTAATTTGTGACGGTCGAACTATTTTATAGTTTTGATTCTTAGAAAATGACTTCAATTCTCTCAAAAACATCACTTAGTAAGATCATTTTACGAGTTATCAAATATTTGTTTGTACGTCACGAATTAAAAAAAAAATTTTGGTACAATTAAACAAACTTTTAATTTAACATAAATTATTTTTATATATTTTTTCATCCTTATAATTTTCCTCTAGACAAGACCAAACTTAAAAACCACGTAACAAATTCCCCACTTGTTTCATTTTCAAGACTATCTACAACGGTGGACTCGTCTCCCTCAGCTACCCCCATCCTGCCCTACTTGTAAAACCAAAACCAATATTTTTGGTCAAAAAGAACTCAAAGCCCTTTACTATTATTAATCGTCAATAATACATAATAACAACGTTTTAATATTCTTCTTCGTATTTAACACTAATAATTTGCGCTTCTTCAATGACGCCACCATCTCCCATTTTCTCTGCATCCCATTTCACAGTTTCTTTGAAATTATGCAGGAAATCGCAGAGAAAACGAAAAGGGCTGGGGTGGTCCGAATTTCAACTTTGTTAAAAATCGAGTTTTTGCAGCACCCAAATTCCCGTGACAGCCGACAACTCTGAACATGGTACCTAGGCCACACAATAAAGAAATTAAAAGTACTGTGTTTGTAACCTCAAAAATATAACTTGTTTTGTACTAAGATTTTGCACACATAAACCCCCATATTCTGCTTCTGTTTATGCTGCAGTTTTCTCTAACTAAAAATTTTTACTCCCTCTTTTACTGCTTGCTTGTCTAATCTTTCTTGTTTCTCTCAGCGTATTTGTTTTTGGAATTTGGTGACAAGAGGGCTCTTTACTTTGTACTCTGGTAGGCTGCTCACTACAGCTGCTTGCTTGCTTGTATTCTATTCTGCTGTGTTTTCGTTCCATATTCTCTTGTTCCAGATAGTTGCAACTTTGAACCTTTTCAAATTTTGAGTTTGGGCGGGTTTATTATGCATGTGGGAGCTGATTTTTCCGCCCGCTTTATTCTTTGGATTTTACTTCACTATTTCTAGCAGGTATTTATTCATGGGATTGTCAATGTCAACTTTGGCAGGTTCTTCTCCGAGAAATTTCTCAGGAGCAGAGGGGTTGATTCTGTTCTGCAGTACTGCAAATTAATGTAACACAAAGACACAGATTTTGGGGGCTAGATTTTGTCAGGTATGAATTTTATATGCAGAGGGTACAAGAAGAAGAAGAACAAGATGATAAAGAAGAAGCAGCAGCTCTTGTTATTAGGAGGAGGTGGTGGTGGTGGTGGTGGGGTGGTCAAAGATGGTGTCTTTTTCATGGTTTTGCTTCTGAGTTGCTGCTTTTTTTGGGTGTCAAATGCTAGGATTTTGTTGGCTAATGATGGACAGAGTAGTTGTGGTGGTGATGAAGTGGGGAGGTTGTTGCCCTTTAAGTAATCATCAGTTGAAGCTGATCCAGATGGAGTTTTGAAAGATTGGTCCTCTTCTTCTTCTTCTTCTTCTTCTAACCCTTGTGTTTGGACTGGTGTTTCTTGATCTGCTAGTGGACTTGTCACTCAGCTCAATCTTACCAATGCTAGGCTAAGAGGTTACCTTCACATATCTGGTCTCATGGCCTTGCCAAGTCTTGCCTACCTTCACCTTAGTGGCAACTTTTTCTATGGCAACCTTTCATCATCATCCTCCACACTTGAGTCTTCTTCTTGCAGCTTTGAGGTTCTTGATTTATCTGATAACAGTTTGTCAGACCCACTTGCTGCAGATTCTTTAATGCAATCATGTAAAGGTTTGTCCTTTCTGAACCTCTCTAGAAATTCAATCCGAGGTGGTAGTATCACGTTTGGACCTTCTTTGTTGCAGCTAGACCTCTCCAGGAACAAAATATCTTATTTGAGCCTTTTGAGTTATTCTGTGTCAAATTGCCAGAACTTGAACTTAACTTTTCAGACAATTCTCTTGCTGGCAAGTTCAATAGTCTGTTCTTGACATTTCTTCCAACCATTTTTCTGGGGATTTACCAGCTACATTCATGGCTGAAGCACTTGTTTCCTTGCAAATTCTTGATCTTTCCCATAACAACTTCACTGGTAATCTAGTCAATCTTGGATCTGGAGGGGTTTGTCCTAATCTTACAGTGCTCAATCTGTCTTTCAACAGTCTTTCTGGAACTGCTTTCCCTCTTGGTTTGACCAACTGCCAGAAGCTTGAGACATTGGATGTTGGCCACAATGAGCTGCTTCTTAGGATTCCAGGTGATATATTGGGGAAACTCAACAACTTGAAGAAATTGGTCTTGGCAAACAATCATTTCTTTGGGGAGATTCCACCTGAGTTGGGACAAACTTGTGCAACACTTGAAGAGCTTGATCTTTCTTCAAACAGATTAACAGGTGGGCTGCCTTCAACCTTCACAATCTGCTATTCTTTGTTCAGTCTCAGTCTAGGCCACAATCAACTTTCAGGGGATTTTCTTAGTTATGTTGTGACTTCCCTCAAGAACCTCAGATGTCTTTCTGTTCCATTCAACAACATTACTAGTCCATTGCCATAATCCTTGGCAAACAGTACACAGCTTCAGGTGCTTGACCTCAGCTCAAATGGCTTCACAGGAAATGTACCTTCTTGGTTGTGCTCAACCACATCAGGTTCCTCTTTGGAGAAGTTAATGTTGTCAGGTAATTTCTTAGATGGTACTGTCCCATCTGAGCTTGGGCAGTGCAGAAACTTGAAGGCAATTGATCTCAGCTTTAACTTTCTTACTGGTCCAATTCCTCATGAGGTATGGAATTTACCCAACCTTTCAGATATGGTCATGTGGGCTAACAATCTCACTGGTGAAATCCCTGAAGGAATTTGTGTGATGGTAGGAAATCTCCAGACCTTGATTCTGAACAACAATTGTATTACTGGAAGGCTTCCTGAGTCTCTTGCTGATTGCACTAATTTGATTTGGTTCCTTGTCAAGCAACAGACTTAGTGGTGAAATCCCTTCTGGCATTGGAAATCTTGTTAACTTGGCAATCATTTAGTTGGGTAACAACTCTCTTACAGGGTCAATCCCACCAGGGATAGGCCATTGTAAGAGCTTGATATGGCTGGATTTGAATAGCAATAATCTCTCCGGCTCGATCCCATCAGAGCTTGCTGATCAATCTGGACTTATTCTTCCTGGAATTGTTTGAGGAAAGCAGTTTGCCTTTGTGAGAAATGAGGGAGGGACAGCCTGCAGAGGCACCGGCGGATTAGTCGAGTTCGAGGGCATTCGTGTTGACAGGCTAGCTAATTTGCCTATGGTCCATTCTTGCCCAACAACCAGGATTTACTCTGGAACCACTGTTTACACCTTTCCTAGCAATGGCAGCATGATTTATCTTGATCTTTCTTATAATGGCTTTTCAGGATCTATCTCTGAGAAATTAGGTTCAATGAGCTTTGTACAAGTCCTGAATTTGAGGCACAACAATTTGTCTGAAAACATACCAAACAGTTTTGGAGGATTGAAGTTGGAGTTCTTGATCTCTCACACAACAATCTTCAGGGCTTCATTCCATGGTCATTAGGTGGCCTCACATTTCTCAGTGATTTTGATGTCTCAAACAACAACCTTTCAGGGCCTATCCCAACAGGTGGCCGGCTGACTACCATAATGGCTTCACGTAGTTCTGGAATTGGACATCAATCATCAAGCCATTATGGTAGGGGAAGATGGCAACCTGTGGCTGTGGGGGTTGTCATTGGGGTTTTATTCTCTCTTTTAATTGTGTTAGCTCTTTATAAGGTAAAGAAACATCAGCAGAAGGAGGAGACGCGCGACAATTACATCAAAAGCCTTCCAACATCAGGAAGCAGCAGTTGGAAGATTTCCAGTGTGGCTGAGCCTCTAAGCATCAATGTGGCAACATTTGAGAAGGCTCTAAGGAAGCTCACTTTTGCTCACTTACTGGAAGCCACAAATGGCTTCAGTGCTGACAGCCTGACTGGTTCTGGAGGCTTTGGTGAGGTCTACAAGGCCCAACTCAGGGATGGCAGTGTCGTCGCAATCAAGAAACTGATCCATGTAACAGGGCAGGGAGACGGGGAATTCATGGCTGAGATGGAGACTATAGGAAAAATCAAGCACAGAAATTTGGTTCTCTTGTTAGGATACTGCAAGATTGGGGAAGAAAGGCTTCTTGTTTATGAATACATGCAATGGGGAAGTCTTGAATCTGTTCTGCATGAGGGTGGGAAAAGAGATGTCACAATGCTTGATTGGGCAGCTAGAAAAAATATAGCCATTGGCTCTGCTAGAGGGCTAGCATTTCTTCACCACAACTGCATACCTCACACAATTCATCGCGACATGAAGTCAAGCAATGTACTTATTAATGAGAACTTTGAGGCTAGAGTGTCTGATTTTGGAATGGCAAGATTGGTTAAAGCCTTAGACACTCATCTGAGTGTGAGCACACTTGCAGGGTCTCCAGGCTATGTTCCTCCTGAATATTACCAGAGTTTCCGGTGCACGACCAAAGGCGATGTCTACAGCTATGGAGTAATCTTGCTGGAGCTTCTCTCTGGGAAGAAGCCAATTGACACATTGGAGTTTGGTGATGACAATAATCTTGTGGGATGGGCTAAGCAGCTGCGGAAAGATAAAAGAAGCCAGGAGATCCTGGATCCTGAGCTAACCTCACATCCTTCATCAACTTTTGGTGAACTTTTGCATTATCTAAGCATTGCCTTTCAATGCCTAGATGATAAGCCCTTTCGCCGGCCAACGATGATCCAAGTGATGGCCATGTTTAAAGATCTGCAACTCGATTCAGAAAGCGATATTCTTTATGGGATCTCAGTGAAAAGTTCAGTAATTGATGAATCACAAGAGAAAGAGCTTCAGTGTTGAAAAGAGTACAGATTTTTCCAGTTATTAGGCCATTGTAGATAATTGAACAACACCAACCAAGGAGAAGACACAAAGCCACAGAGGGTCATTTTCAGAATGGTGAGATTCACTTGCCTTTTTGTTTAGTTCAGTTCAGTTTTGTTCGTGTATGGCATCTGTTCTCTGCTTCGGCCTAACGTGCTGCTAAATGGACGGATCTTATCAATATCTATAAATGATAAATTGTAAATCGAACTGTCGAATCGAAAAGATGGGATACTATTATATAGTTTTGTATGGTTGGCTAAGTCCACGAGTTGGAGATAAGCTGTCTCTCAGATCACCGACTTATTTTACGATAGAGACCAACGACGACAATAACTCTCCTGAACACACTGCTCACAACTATTTGGCGGTTCTTGAAGAAAGGCCATCAAAGTTTGATGATAGCTTTGATTACTGGAAAAAAAGAGTAGGCGGTCCAATGCTCCAAAATTAATTCACCACAGAAAATAGGTGAAAAGAACAATCAAAGCTTTTTCTTAAACTAAATGCTTTATTAATATCAGCTACCATTTTGATAGCCAATTGAAAGCAGAAAAAGGTCGGTTTTCCATCCACAATTTGTGGATCGAATCCTCTTTCCTTCCATTGATATACTAAGGAATCCCTCACCTCCATGATTCTCTGATTCAAACTTGAGCTTTCTTTGGCCAAAAAACCCTTTGTAAATCATGCATAATGACGTGAACCAGTTTGATTTATATTGAAATACAGTTTCAATGTATATTTAGCAATTTCTTGTTGAATTTTTCGATCAAATAACAATCATGCAAGTATTTCGTGTATTTTTAAAAAGGAATCGCGTTATAATTCTGAACTTAAAATCAAAATGATTAGAAACCTTAAATCCTCATAAGTAGCAAATCACATTGATTCTTTCTAGACTTAGAGAAGATGATTGATAAGATTAGTACTATTAGTACTACTAGTCCTACTATTCCTCTTGAAACATCCAGTAAACCATCTATGCAACAAACCAGGATCAAGCCAGCGCCAAACCAGGATCAAGCCTACATCTATGCAACAGAGTTTGGATTTCTCGGTGGGTTGAATCCATCGTCAATGCATGATCCAGTGAATTATAGGCATCTTCGTACCTCTGAGATGCGAGGTACACCTGAGCCATAGTAAAGCTGATGTATGCCTCTGGCACGAATCCCAAGAATGTTGTTTCAGCAAAAGGCCGCCTCTCCACAAGAAGTTGAGCAAATGCATTGGCTCCCACTGGATCATTTAGCTTCAACTTTACCTCCACCATCGAGGCGTTGACCAATTGGGACAGTTCAGCCCCACTACTTCTTGCAGCTATGACATGTTCATAGACGGTTTGCCAGTTTTGCATTTGAATAGCCTGCGGTTCACCATCCAGTTCAGCCTGCACAGCAGCCCGCCGAGCATCCATGCATGCAGTCAGGCTAGCTCGAAGACGACTGATTTTATAACACGCAGTATCATACTCGATGCGATTCATGCCTTGTGCATCGAGTGGGTGTGGCTGGTCTTGCCTACCAACCAGATTGAGGTGTTTTTGTGCGGCCTCCACCTGCCCTAAGCTGTGAAAAATTCAAAAAGAAGAAAAGATTTCAGAAATCTTATGAGAAACAGTCCACAATAATTTGGAAATTAAGAATCTTTCATTACTCACCGTATGTAGGTATTGGCTAGTTGAATCCTAGCAGGATGGTCAACAATTTGAGCGAATGACAGGTAAAGTTCATATTCCATGGCTGCTTTAGTAAGTGCCTGATTTCCGCCTACTTCCAGTAAGGCTTCGGCATAGCTCAGATGATACTGTTCTCGGCATTTGATATAACGAATGGACCAATCAAAGGCGGTTGCAGCTGATTCGTACTTGCCTCTTTGGAATCTATTCATTCCATCGCCGAACAACTTAGCTGCACGGGCTTCCCTGCCTGCCATTCTAACCCTTGTGCTGGAGTCTCCTAATTTGTGGTTTAGCCAGAGTATTAGATACAGAATTGCAGCAACCACAAGATAGGTCTGGAGTCATAAACACACAGGTATAGAAGCAACTTTAAAAAATATGATGCGCGTTCATTATGCACAAGCTGCTAGCAGCCCATCAACCTAGATGATCATACTTAGCAACACTTAATGATGAGATTATCATACTTGCTGTGGCTGGCTAAACCTGGGGGTTTTATATATGAATAGTACAAGCCCTGAAAGTGGGTTTGGTGTGTGTGTGGACATCAATGATCTTTCTCTGAACAAGGGTGCTCAATAAACCCAACCCCAGATTCTATTCAATAAACCCAACCCCAGATTGGTGGTGATTATATATTTAGTCTCTTCACCAAAAGCAAAATAACCCAACACTCCAAATCCTCCCATACATTAAAGATATGAAAGCCATGAAACCAAACTATATTCTCAAAAGGGACAGCAATCAAATCAGAGACAAACTCAGAGGCCACACAATAAGCCAAAACAAACAGAAGCACAGAAAACCTCGTAGCAATTAAGTTGGAATCAAAGTGTAACCATTCCACTTACTTGTAATCAAAGTGGCTCAATATCTGTTATGATAATCCAACAACTCCTGCGTCACAACAAAAACGAGGAAAAGAAAAAAAAAATTAAACACCCCAATAGAAGAAATAGATTTGAAAACACACAAAGCAAAAGGGATTAGAAGGTGAAATTTTATGAAAATCAAGTCTAACCCCATCAAAAAATTAAAACCCATAAAGACTATCTGCTTATTACCAGTATATTTCGCCGGAGATGGTGAAGATGACGCGAGAGAGGAAGACAAACAGAGACCAACGAAGACGAAAGGAACGAACGAGAGATGTTTATTCAACCCGTTTCAATTATAACCTTGAACGAAGCTATTTAGGGCTAAGCAAACAGAGAGAGGAACGGGGAGAGATTATAATTTAATTTTGACCCGTTATCTTATAACCCGAAAAGAGTCCGCGTGTTGACCCGGTTTCATTAAAGAATTGCATGGCATTGGAATTTAAAATCTTAGGGGTGGGTAAAGAATTGGTTTGGTGGAATTGGGGCCATTTGGAATTATAAATGAATTTCAATTCTTTAAAATTTAATCCAAACAAACAGTGGAATTGGAATTGGAATTGGATTCAATGCCGCACCCAATGCGACACATTTAGGTCACCATCTGAAATGTCATGAATTTCTTGCGTCGTGATTTAAACTGACGTATAAATGTCGCAAGTTTTGTTGCATATTTATAATTGACGTCGCGAAAATTTGCCACTCGACCTATTGCGTCACTTCATAATGTATAGTATTTTATGTCACAAAATAATATTCGCGATACAAACTACTACACATTCAGTTGTGAAGCAATAGGTTCAATCGCACAAAATGATCACATTTCTCACAAATATGCAGCAAAAAATACATTTATGCGTCAATATAAATACAATGCATAAAATTCACGACAGTTCAATTGTGAAATTATTAAATATCGTAAAATATAAGGTATTAGTATTTTTCACAATGATTGAAAAGCTGAATTGTGCCAATAAATCGTTCTACTATGATACCAATTGTTAGGACCTGAGCTAGAATAATAATAAGAATTGAGAGTTCAGAGATTAGGAAGAAGCAGCAGAAGAGAATAAGAAAGAAATCAGAGGTTGATTATTGAAGAAGAAACTCATCAAAATTGCAGATAAAATCTTCAGAACTACAGCAATTCCTTTAAATACCTACCTTCGCTCCTTCAGAGTGTGTGTGTGTGTGTTGCTCTGAGCATAAAGAAAACGTGAACAAACTTCCCTCCAAAACCAATTCCCCCCTTTTTGTTTTCGCTAACTGAAAATATGAATTAAAACGACATCGTTTGTTTACTACTTCCTAACACGTTCTCAGCAAAAGGCCCAAAGCTCTAACGGGCCCAAATAACACGAACTATTTTAAAAGCCCATTGAAATGAACCATCTCCTCCGCCATGGGAGAAAACACAGAGGTTTTGTTTCTGTGATGAAGAAGCTCTTCTGTATTTCTATGAGGGCGCTTCGCAATCCCTTCTTAACGACGACCCGCCATTTTGGCTCTACATCTGCTTCTTCTGCTGCTACATCATTCGCTATTAAAAATGTCACGAAATCGAACTTCGAACCCACGCTGGTTGACGCTGACTTCATCGCCGTCGACCTGGAAATGACCGGCGTCACCAGCGCTCCTTGGAGAGAGTCATTCGAGTTCGACCGCTTTGATGTTCAGTAGCTCAAGGTTAAAGACTCTGCTGACAAATTCGCCGTCGTTCAGTTCGGCGTTTGCCCCTTCCGGTGGGACCCCCGCAAACAGTCCTTCATTGCTCATCCGTAATTACTTACAGTATCTACACATCCACTCACCAACTCTATCTTCTATCTAAAAATAATATTTTATTTAAATTTAAATTTAAATTTATTTTTATTATTATATCACTCTAATTTTTTTAATCATTCACATTATATTTTGAGTAAATTCTAAAATTGATCACTATATTATAGTTATTTTCTAATTTTAATCATCATACTATAAAAATTATTTTTAAGGTCATCATACTTTACTTTTCTTTCCAAAAATGGTCACTCCGTCAAATTTGACTGTTAACCCTCTAACGGTCAATATTTTTGGGATTATTTTTGTCTTTTCATTAAGTCATTAAATTAAAAAAAATAAACTCTGAATTTGGTCATCATACTTTTCTAAAATTTTATTTTTGATCTGTTACTTTAAAAATTATATTTGATGTCATCATACTTTCATTTTTTATTCAATTTTGGTCATTCCGTCTAAATGTTTCGTTAAATCTCTAACGGCCATAATTTTTTGAGGGTAAATACAAAAAAACACACCTCATCATACACGTGAAATTCTCTTTTTATTAATTATTTTTTCACATCTTCGCCACGAACACCCACAGTAGGGCTGGTAATTTCTGACACGACACTAAAATTGAACACGAAATCGACACGGAACAGGTATGGTTCGGGTTGGAATTTTGGACCCAAAAAATTTTCAGGCCGGATTCGTGTCGGTCCAAGATTTTCAGGTCAAAATTAGGTCAACACACCGGGTCAATGGGTTGACATGATGACCCAAAATATTTTTAAAAAATTATTGTATGAAAAAATCGGGTTTGCGAGTCGAGTTAGGGTTGGTCGACACTAACTCGACCCGGTCAACCCGTTTGGCTCTGATTGGTGGGTCAATCAACGGGTTACTATGTCGGTTTTGGGTTGACCTGGTAAAAATCAGGTCATATTCGGGTTGGGGTTTTCCAACCCGTTCGGGTTCGGGTTAGGGTTGGGGGCAAAAATATAATTTTCTCTTTCAATCGACACATTGACATGAATTAACAGCCCTAACTCACACCCTTAAGAAGAATAAAACTTTTTAAAGTCACGTGCATGATAGGGGTGAGGGTGTGGGTTTTGGCGGTGGAGATGCAAAAAAATAATTAATAAATAAAAAAATTCCACGTGCATGATGGGGTGTTTTTTTTTTGGTATTTACCCTAAAAAATTATGATTGTTTGAGACTTAACGGAATATTTAGACGGAATTACCAAAATTAAATAAAAAATAAAAATATGATGACCTCAAATATAATTTTTAAAGTAAGATGACCAAAAATGAGATTTTAGAAAATTATGATGACCAAATTCAGAGTTTACTTTTTTTTTTTTTAATTTAATGAGTTAATGAAAAGATAAAAATAACCATTAAAAAAAGTTGACCGTTAGTGGGTTAACGGTCAAACTTGACGGAGTGACCATTTTCTAAAAGAAAAATAAAGTATGATGACCTTAAAAATAGTTTTCAAAGTATGATGACCAAAACCAGAAAGTGACTATAGTATAGTGACCAATTTTGGAATTTACTCTTATATTTTTTATAAACATATCTATATTTATAAATTTAGTGAATGTATTTTATGCGAATTTGTGTTTTTTTTTAATTTTCACTTGTAATAATATTATATTTAGTAAATAATAAATTTTAATGTTATTTTATTTTTTTTTAAAAAAATTTAATGTTGAATAATTTTATATTCACTTCATTATTTAAAAAAATGACGACAAAAATTCGATAATTTTGAATTATATAATTAAATACAAAATTTTTAATCATACATTAATTATTAATATTAAATATGTGTTAATAAAAAATTTTGTTAGTGTTAAAATTAAAATAAAATGAATAAAACAATAAAAAGAAAAGGGTTTAAAAAAAAGAAATAATAAAGTTTTTTTAAAAAGACAATGAATTGCAAAAAATATTAAAAAAATAGAAAAGGCCCACTGCTATAGTATTGCAGTTGCCTTTTCCATACGCTAAATATAGCGTAAACACCAATTTCTCTCTCCATACGGTAATATTTTACCATATGGATTGGAAGCGCTTTTTACGACAAATTTGGGAAAAAACTGGATTTTCCAGTACGATTGGAGATGCTCTAATAATTTGTTATGTAATGTTATTCTTTTTGTAAAGAACTGAATTTTGATAGAATTATGCTACTGAGCATGCTTGATTTTTGCATTTGGATTTCGTAATGGGAATATGTTGGTCAAAATTTTGAATTTTTATGTGAGTGGCAATTTCATAATGGTGTTACATGCTCAGGAACAACTTTTATATCTTCCCGCGGCAAGAAATTAAAGGAGATGATTCATAGTACGAGTTTCTTTGCCAGACAACCTCACTTGATTTTTTAGCTGGATACCAGTTTGATTTCAATACCTGTATTCGTGATGGTAAGTTGTAGTTCTTGTATTTCTCTTCCTTGTTTTGGCTGATATGTGTCTTGCCCTCTTAATGACTGATGTTTTTGGTTCTGATAGTGATACTGTATTAGTTTTCCAGATGTCTTTAGAAAGAATTTGCAGAGTTTTGCTTTATTGCCATCTGATTTTATGTTGGGTTGATTTTGAGAACTTTATGCTCTTGTTAATCTCAGGAATATCTTATTTATCCAGAAACCAAGAAGAGGAAACTTTGAGGCGATTAAATGCAAGATACATGTATGATTTGTCCAATACGTCATCGGGCTGGAGAGATGACATAGACATGAAATTGGTCAGGGTTGCTGATATTCTCTTTTCTGAGAGAATGAAGAATAACATTACTGAATGGCTTGCGCAATTGTTACGGGGGGCTAATAGTGCAGGATCTGAGACTGAGAAGAGTTCCAAGGCTTCAAGTCAAAAGATGAAAACTATTTTCTTCAAAATGCGTCCTGCTCTTGACCTCAGTGGGTTTACATCTCATCAACTAAGGTTGATTCAGTTGGTAATGCATGCTTTTTTTTCTTGTTTGCTTCGGAGACTTTTATTGCTTTTCTCTATAATTTTGGTCTATGTTCGGTCTCAATTTTGTGGGTTGCATCTATATTTCAAGTTTATTTCTCTGTGACCTTATGCATTTGTACTTCAGTATGGGCTGCCTTTGGTACTACATGTTCTATTTCACAATAGTGTCAAGAACTGAGCAGGCACTGAACCTGTTGTTTAAGATTTTACCTTGTTCTTATTTATAATTGTTGTAAATTCTTAAAAAGCCTAAGTTAACCAATCTTTAATGATAACCAATGTTCAGAACTTGATATATTGTAGGTTATCAAAAATCATTTCAAAGATCTGGTATTTGTCTCTGTGACTGATGGAGCTTCCCCCCAACAGCAACTGATTGTTTACACTGATTCAAGAAGCGATAGGGACTTACTTCTGGTGAGACTAAAGGGTTAAGTTGAGGTTGAACCTTCTGTTATTTGCTCATATTTGAAGTTTCAGTATAAAAGAATTGTGGAATTTAATATATATTTTGACATTTTGCAGCCATTTCCCATATCAGCGAGTTCAAATTTTTCATTGTATTACTACTGTTATATCTCATAATCTTAGAAGTTTGATAGATATGAACTTCCTGGTATATGGTTTTCTGTTGTGTGTTTGGAGGAGCGTGTTACTTTAAATGATTTCAATTGTTACTCATTTGGGTCCTTTCCATTTTCCAGAGAGAAGTTAAGGATTGCCATAGGAAAGAATCAGAGAAAAAGATTGAAGGAGCTATTGGATTTCGTCTAGTTATTGATCTTCTTGCCTCTGAGAAAAAGTTGATTGTTGGCCACAATAGTTTTCTCGGTATGATGTTCTAACGAAAATCTTATTCTGATGAAATTTTTCATATTTGCTTCTAGGTTCACTTCAATTTGTGTTCAAACGATGCAGATATGGCGCACATACATAAGAAATTTATAGGCCGTCTTCCTTGGACTGCCAAAGAATTCGTAGGGGCTATCCGAAAGTATTTCCCATACAGAATGGACACAAAGTTGCTGCTGAATGCAAACGCCATACTCGAACAACTTCTGAAGAGAAGTAGTAGTAGTAATAATACATCCTTGTCTAAAGCATTCGCGATACTGTGCCCCCAAATCACTTGTGCAGTTAAATCCTCTGTGTTTGATGATAAGCATCTCATCAAAGTGGAGGTTCAAGTTGATGATAAGAGGTTAGCTTTCCATTTGTTTATTTATCTACTTTTTCTTTTGCAAAATCGAAAAAGTTCTGTAGTGGCAACATAATTAACCTTTGAAACTATGGAGGCTCCCTTTGATTTTGCTAGAAAATTATAATTATATGATTTTCAGGTCTCTTAACTGGATGGTATTCCGGAGCCAAGCACGAGGCTGGGTACGACGGGTTCATGACAGGTTGTGTCTTTGCTCAATCATGCAGTTTTTTGGGTTTTGATTTCAATTCTCATCCGCCCTCGACTAGTTGGGCCGACTGTGAGAAGCTTCGGGTGTATACCAATCTTCTCTTTCTTAGCTGGATCAATGGAGACATATTATCGACCTAAGAACTGGGGAATCTAAAACAGAATCCAGCGGGTTTAGAGTCTCTAAAAGCCGGTACTCGCGGGTTCTGTTTCCAAATATGGTCATATTGTTGGGGTTTCCATCTAATCTCAAGAGAAGTGAGATTAGAGAATGTTTTTATAAAGCTTTTGGTTCATCAGCAGTCACAACAATTCACTACCTGGATAAAACTGCTGTCTTTATCCAGTTCAGCAAGGAAGAATTAGTATCAGATTTTCTGACACTGAAAGAAACCTTAGAAAGAAGCAATGATCCTGTATCAGTTCTACATCCCCTATCAAAAGTTCTGGAAGGCGGGCGAACTCACGCGGCTGATTACGAGGCGTACAAATCAATATGCAGTTCACCTCTTTCAGAAGTATTATTTGCAGACCAGGCTGATGCAGTTGGTATCAAATGGAACAAGGAAACCCCTGAACCTGTTTTTGATGTAGAAACACAGGAAGGCGAGATGGGAACCGACAAAGATCGAGTTTTGCCCGATTCTCGCTACCAAACAGAGACAGCAAGCCCCAGGGAGGAGGAACCCTCTTCATATGGTAATCACCAGAGTGATGAACTGCATTATATTTACCCTGCTGAAGTGCAGTTACCAAATAGATAGCAACTTCAGATAGCATTTTCAGTTCTTCTGAAGAAATGGTAGTCAGGTTAGAGTTTCTTAGTATGAGATCCTAGATTATTGAGAAATTGTATAGATGAAAAACCATGGATTTTGTTTCTTGGGAACACCACAAAGTAGATAGCTATGGAGTTTTTCACTTATTATGTACACTTCCACATATCCAATTCTCTTAATACACTCAGTTTTTGTGGCCTGTGGTGTGGCAGTATTGACAATCAAGAAACTGCTTCTCTTCATCTTTCAAGAAATGGTATTCTTTGATGCCTGAAGCTGAACTTTTTTTTTTTTTTTCTTGTGGAAATCTTAGTGATGAAACTGATAATTTGCTGTATCAGAAAAATAACTTAGTTAAGATTAACTGAACAGCTTCCCAACCATGTGAACTGTGACACATGTCACTTAAATCTCTCACAAGGTACCAATTCGTAAATGGTGCCTACGTTGTAACGCATCATTCGGCTCCTCCTTCAATTCTTTCGAATTCATTTAATTAAAGGTTATGCAAAATGTAATCTTCAATGAAATAATTTAGCAGAGTTGTCTGGAGAAATGGACTTGCATTCACAACAGGACTATTAGAGTTCAGTCAACTACTATCTCAAAATGGGAATTAGGAGACTTGGCTCCTTCTTCTTCATCATCTGAAATGATATCATATATAAAGGGAACTGAATTAACGAAAAATGCCTTGTAAACCGTTCCAAAAGCGCCATGTCCAATGACCCTGCTGGAATGGAAGCCTCTGGTGGCTGACTTGAGTTCTTGATAGCTGAATTGCCTAGGTCCAGTTACAAGCTCTGGTTTAAGATTCCTGTCAGTCTTGTTCTCCCTCCATTTATTTACAGAAATCCAGCCAAAAACTACGAGAACACCACAAAAGAAAGCAGGACCGGCAATCCCAAGAACCAACCCAAGCCTTCTGTGATGCCATCTATTACCAGAATCAGAAACTGGGATTGGGGATTTCAAAGGAACAGTAGTTTCAGATACATTATGAGGATGAATTTGTGGCCTTACAGGCCTAAATCCATAGGTATTAAAGCTCCAATTTTCAACAAAATGCAGCTCTGTGCTTCCTTCGGTAGAGGCAGAAAATCCGGGATACATAAACTCCTTGAGAAAATCCGAAAGATCAACGTCAACCTTCAAGAGTGGCACCTCAGGTCTGAAACTGGAATAACTCAAGAACACTTCCAACTTCTTCTCTTCATTCCTGTAATCAATCCAAGCTGTAATCAAATTCCCAGTTTTCAAATTAATACCGACAGACATAGACGAGAGACGAGACTGTAAGGCCAAACCCACATGATTATCATCAGGATCATTAAAATGGGGATCAAGCTTGGATCCAACTTCTTCTCTTGACAGAGACGAGACTGTCAATATCCAAACCCACATGATTATCATCAGGATCATTAAAATGGGGATCAAGCTTGGAATCAAATTCAACAGCAATGAACCTGTTCTTGGTCAATTCGGTCGAATTCACCAGCCCCAAGTACCCTCCAGGACTCCCTAAAGTCTGATTATCAGGGGACAAGAAGAAGGTCAATCCATCCCCAAATGAAGAAGGGTTCACATTGCCAATGTAAAAAGCAAATCTTGTGGAGAAAGATGCGGTGACATTGGTATCTGGATCAAAGAACGCAATTGGGGAGTTGTAGATAACAGTGCCAGAGCTTGAAGATGGAACTCCAATCTCTTTAGTGAGCCCAACAACACCATTCCTGAGATAAGAATCGCCAAGAAGGGTGAGATTCCTGAGAGTTAAAGATTGGAAATCGAAGTTGAGAGTACCATCATCATCAGAAGAAGGAGACGATGATGCCACCAACAGTGGCCGGAAGTATAAAACAAAGCAAATTGAAACCACAAGAAGCTGTGTTTGATGCATTTTCTGAGGAAAAAGTATCAATCTTGAAGAACTGGCAGTTTCTTTGAGTTCATTGGGAAGTGGGAATGGAGATTCTTGATGGAGGGTAAGCTTTTCTGGCTCAGTTTCATGGGTTTGAGTGGGGAGAAGGAAGGATAGAAGAAGTGGGGGGGTGGTGGTGGGAAAATGGGGTTTAAACGGTTGGGGAAATGGGCGCGTGTGGTTTATGGAATAAGATCAATGTTTTTAAACATTATCGTCCGAATCTATAACGGTTATGTAGGCTTGTGGTTAATGATTCAGTGACCCGATTGATTGATTTATAAAAAATTATAATAACTCTAATAAAATAAAATATTTAAAAATTTGATATAATTAATAGGGACTTGTTATTTGTATCACAAAATTGCTATTTGTATCACAAAAAAAAACAAAATAATTATGAAATGACCAAAATGGCCTTATGAAGGAAAAAGGTAGAAAATGGCTAAGGAAATGTCGAAAACGCAACTAAAATGCGTTTTCTCCTTTTACACAAACGCAGAGAATAACGTTTCTGAAGTGTAAAATTTAATACTGTTGACGTTTTAATACAACAAAAACGTCAAAATTCTCAGATAATGACCAACAAAAACGTATCACTTTAACGTTTCATGTGCACCAAAAACGTCAAACTGGAGCGTTTAAACCTTGGCTAGATCGTTCAAATGGTGCGTTTCCACCATGGCTCGCTCGTTTAAATGGTGCGTTTCCACCATGGCTCGCTCGTTAAAATGTCACAGGAATGGACGTAGACGTGTTTGGACGTGGTACTAGTTATTTTTTACGTGGTGCTAGTGTTCTGAGACGTAGTGGACTGTCTTTGTGAAAAAAATCAGTTTAAATTCACATGAATGTATGTAGACGTTTTTTGACGTGGTTCTAGTTGTTCTGAGACGAGTTGAGATGTTTTGTACAAAAATCAGTTTAAATTCACATGCATGGATGTAGACGTTTTTCGACGTGGTTCTAGTGTTTTGAGACGTTGTTCTAGTTGTTCTGAGACGTGGTGGAATGCCTTTGTGAAAAAAATCAGTTAAAATTCACATGAATGGATGTAGACGTTTTTGGTCATGGTTATAGTTGTTCTTAGACGAGTTGAGATGTTTTGTGAAAAAATAAGTTTCACTTCGCATGTCTTGATGTAGACGTTTTTGGACGTGGTTCTAGTGTTTTGAGACGTTGTTCTAGTTGTTCCGAGACGTGGTGTACTGTCTTTGTGAAAAAAAACCAGCTTAAATTCATATGCATGGATGTAGACGTTTCTTGACGTGGTGCTAGTTATTTTTGACGTGGTGCTAGTGTTCTGAGACGTGGTGGGCTGTCTTTGTGGGGAAAAAAAAACAACTTAAAATCACATGCATGGATGTAGACGTTTCTGGACGTGGTGCTAGTGTTCTGAGACGTGGTGGACTGTCTTTGTGAAAAAAAAAAAACAGCTTAAATTCACATGCATGGATGTAGACGTTTCTTGACGTGGTGCTAGTTATTTTTGACGTGGTGCTAGTGTTCTGAGACGAGGTGGACTGTCTTTGCGAAAAAAAATCAGCTTAAATTCACATGCATGGATGTAGACGTTTCTGGACGTGGTGCTAGTTATTTTTGACGTGGTGCTAGTGTTCTGAGACGTGGTGGATTGTCTTTGTGGGAAAAAAAAATAGCTTAAATTCACATGCATGGATGTAGACGTTTCTGGACGTGGTTCTAGTTATTTTTGACGTGTTGCTAGTGTTCTGAGACGTGGTGGACTGTCTTTGTGGAAAAAAATCAGCTTAAATTCACATGCATGGATGTAGACGTTTCTGGACGTGGTGCTAGTTATTTTTGGCGTGGTGCTAGTGTTATGAGACGTGGTGGACTGTCTTTGTGGAAAAAAAAAACAGCTGAAATTCACATGCATGGATGTAGACGTTTCTGGACGTGGTTCTAGTTATTTTTGACGTGTTGCTAGTGTTCTGAGACGTGGTGGACTGTCTTTGTGGAAAAAAAAAAAAACAGCTTAAATTCACATGCATGGATGTAGACGTTTCTGGACGTGGTTCTAGTTATTTTTGACGTGGTGCTAGTGTTCTGAGACGTGGTGGATTGTCTTTGTGGAAAAAAAAAAAAAGCTTAAATTCACATGCATGGATGTAGACGTTTCTGGACGTGGTGCTAGTTATTTTTGACGTGGTGACATCGTTATGAGACGTGGTGGACGTGGTTCGCTCGTTAAAATGATGCGTTTTTAGTCAATCAAATCGTTGAAATTGTGTGTTTTGACTATGGTTCACTCGTAAAACTGGTGTGTTTTTGACATGTACAGAAGTTCAAAAACGTTTACACATTCATGTGATTTGGATGAAACACAACAACAATCCAGAAAAACAAATGCAAACAAATTCTTAACTTAAAAAACATTCGTTATATCATTCAGTTGACGTCGAAAGAATATTTAGCACTCGAATCATCACGATATGGTAATTTTTCGAACCGTAAAGTTATATATATTTTTGTAAAAATAGTGTAGGCCGAAAACACGCTAAAATGACGTTTAGGAAGCGTTTAAACGTTGCTGTTTAGCAATTTCGCCATGGTAGAAACTTCATTTTTTTGCGTTTTTGACATGCATTATATAAAAAGTGTTGCGTTTTTGACATACATTATATAAAAAGTGATGCGTTTTTTACATACATTATATAAAAAGTGCTGCGTTTTTGACATGCATTATATAAAAAGTGCTGCGTTTTCGACATGCATTATATAAAAAGTGTTACGTTTTAGGTTGCTAGAAACTAAATCATGGTGCGTTTTTTGCTGCATGAAACGCACAATTGTTGCGTTTTTGGTGCATGAAACGCAAAATTGTTGCGTTTTTGATTTCAAGAATCATATTCTTTGGTAGAAATAATTGTAAGAATTCTTTAATTTTTTTTCCTTCTTTTTGGTTTTTGTACGATAATTTTTACCGTATCGCATTCATACTGTTTCGTAGTTTTAATTAATGTGTGTATTCACATACAGGCTGACAATGATGAGTACGAGGAGGAGGAGGTGTATGAGGATGAAGAGGAGGCGGAGAATGAAGAGGAGGATGACGATGAAGAGGAGGATGAAGATGCAATGAGGCGGATAATGCTCAAGGGAAGGCGGTGGAACTTGAACCTGGCGCATATTTGAGTGGATATTTCAAGATTGACAGAGAGTTTCGAACTATTGGCAAGGCTTTGAAATATTGCCAGAAAATAGCTAAGAGGCTGAATTCGTAATTACAAAGAGGGGAGGTAACCAAGGATTTGCGACGTACTACTTCTCGTGCAAGCGATGGAGAGATCCTGTCAAAGCCCCTCTCCCAACTAGACGGAAGAATACAAGAAGGAGCGGCACTAATTGCCCCTTTAGGTTGACTTGTAAGAGAATTGATCTGGGACGTCACAAGGTTTATACAAACCCAGGAGTAGCGCCAACTCACAATCACACTGGTATTACATTATTTGCGCATAATATTAATTAAGTTGATTTATGTGTTGTATGTATTAATTGTTATTATAATTAAATGTGATTTACAGGTATAATGCATCCATATGGTCACAGACAGTTGAGCCATTTTACAAAAGATTCAAAGGCTGTTGCTGAATTTATGCTTCGGTCGAATGTGAAGCCAAAGTGTGTTTGGGAAGCTGTGAATAAACAGTTTCCCGATTCCCAGGTACCAATCAAATCTGTGTACAATTTGAAAGGTGATATGAAGACCGCCGGATTGGAAGGTAGGAATATTGGGCAGCAATTTATGCATTTGGCTGAGGAGAAGCAGTACTATGTCAAGATTCAGAAGGATGCGAACACTGATGAGATCACACATGTCTTCTTTGCACATCCAACATCAATTCAGATGTTCCACAGATGGTATTGGGTGGTGGGGATTGATTCTACCTACAAGACCAATAAGTACCAAATGTCTGTCGTCGAGATGGTAGGTATGACTCCTACAAATAAGAATTTTAATATTGCATTTGCTATTGTTAGAAATGAGTCAAAGGATACATATGACTGGGTTATGAGGAACTTGAGATTTTTGCTGCCGGCTAGTTTGTCACCTAGTGTGATTGTGACAGATAGGGAGTTGGGTTTGTTACAGCCGATTAAGGAGCATTTTCCCGCATCACATCACTTGTTATGTTTGTGGCATATTGGGCGTGATGTGAATGCGTGGTTGTAAAAAAATGTTGGGAGAAGAAACAAAAATTTAGCATGTGATATTCGTGACAGCTGGTGGAAGAAAATTATTAAGGCTCCGACTATAGAGGAGTTTAACCGTTTATTGCAGAATTTCAAGGTTAAGTACACTCTCATTGAGCCGTTGGCTGTTGATTATCTTGAGACTACATGGCTCATTCACAAGGAGAAATTTGTTCGAGCTTGGACAAATCAATTTCTACACTTTGGTAATACTTCCACTAACAGAGTAAAGGCTTCGCATGCTGCTATGAAAGATTGGCTTAATTCTTCCACTAATTCCCTTGACACTTTGTTCACAAAGATCGACTCTCACCTCAGCCACTTGTACCCTCACATCGGGTTAGTTTAATTATTTAATTGTTTAAGTTTTTTTTCAATATTAGGTTGAGCCATTATTTTCAATATTAGTTCATATCATCCATTTTTGGTATACTTCTATTTATTTCAGATGTTTCAATTAATTTTATTTTTAATTGACATTATTATAGAGGCTCTTTTGAGGCTTCCATCTCCACGACTCAAACAAGTATGCAGGGATATCCATACTGTTATTTGAACAAGTACGTGTCACACCATTGTCTGAAGTTGGTTAGGAAAGAAGTTCGACGAAAGATTAAGTTGGCAGGCGCAGTACTCGAGCAATGTGGATGTGTGCCTAAGGTGACACGTGAGATTCCCTGTGCTTGTGACATATTCAAGGCCCAGTCATTGCCTGAATATCCCCTACTCCCACACGTACATGAGTTTTGGAAGAGGTTGACCATTGTGTCATCACAGGGTGATGCGAATTACATTGATGAGGACATCAGGTGCGTTTTTAAATTATGAACTTTAATATTATTCAATTGAATTGACATTTTATATTTTTCAAAAATAGTTGGAGTTGATATATTTGTTTGTTAAGGTATTTCAACGAGGAAGTAGTCCCTACAGTATCTACCAGTCCGTCTTTTTTGGCCCGTCTGTTGAATAGGGCGTACGTGGAGCAGATGTACCATGACAAGGCCAGTGTTGGAGAGCCAGGTACCTCGGGACCCCAAAGGGGGCGACCACCAAGTAGATTACATCATTCTGTTATGCGCGAGTGGAGTTCACGAGAAAGAGCGACACGTGGCCGACGTGGCAGGTGCCGTTCAGGTTCATCCGGCCGCTCTCCATTAAGGACAGGTAAATACGTCCTTTTAAGTTTTTCAATTAAATAAATTATGAAGGTTTGTTTATTTAATGAAACATATGAAGTTATGTTTATTTAATCAAACATAAGTACTTAACAGGGTCTGGTGGAAACATTCAGTGTGTGCCAGCATTTTTTCAGCCTTACTGTACAGGCTGATCAGATGTAAATGGGGATGGCCATTGTGGTTTCCGAGTAATTTCTACTTACCTTTTTGGCCACGAGAAATATTGGAGATTAGCTCACAGGTCATTGAGTGGAGAGATTACGAGCCACCCGGACAGGTATAGGGGTGTATTCCAATCGTTGGAGTTGTGTCCCCCTGATGGTGATCACGTGGCTATGGTACTTAGGCGAATAAATTTTGAAGGCACAGATTGTGGTGAGCAGCATTGGATGGCTACACCTACGGATTTGTTCCCTCTCGCCACTTATGCAAATGCACTGGTAATACAGTTGGACCGTACTCGTTCAGATGAAAATTATTCTGTATTACCTTTGTATTCCTCTACTGGCGACACACGACCTGAAAGGGTTATAGCGCTTGCCCTTGTAAATGGGAACCATTATGTACGTGTCGATGTGGTCGATGAGTGCCCTATCCCGCCGTTGAGCTTTGTTTGGCAACATCAGCGTCATGCTGAAAGTGTAGGTGATTGGCCACAAAATTTGGCAGCTAGATTTAATGCTTGGACTGCACTACGTGATGGCTAGGATGTATATTGTTATGTGAAATATGTTGTATTACTATTATCCTTATAGTAAAATTTTGTAAATTCCAACGTCCAGATACGTCTGCATCCATGCTTGTGAATTTAAGCTGATTTTTTTCACAAAGACATGTCCACCACGTCAAATAACACTAGCACCACGTCAAATAACACTAGCACCACGTCCAGAAACGTCTACATCCATGCTTGTGAATTTAAGCTGTTTTTTTTTCACCAAGACAGTCCACCACATCTCAGAACACTAGCACCACGTCAAAAATAACTAGCACCACGTCCAGAAACGTCTACATCCATGCTTGTGAATTTAAGCTGATTTTTTTTCACAAAGACAGTGCACAACGTCAAATAACACTAGCACCACGTCCAGATACGTCTACATCCATGCTTGTGAATTTAAGCTGATTTTTTTCACAAAGACATGTCCACCACGTCAAATAACACTAGCACCACGTCAAATAACACTAGCACCACGTCCAGATACGTCTACATCCATGCTTGTGAATTTAAACTGATTTTTTTCACAAGGACATGTCCACCACGTCAAATAACACTAGCACCACGTCAAATAACACTAGCACCACGTTCAGATACGTCTACATCCATGCTTGTGAATTTAAGCTGATTTTTTTCACAAAGATTTTTTTCTGGTGGTTCAAGTGTTACAAGTGAAACATGTTTCTCTTTTATCGATCCCGCATTTGTATTTTGTGCTTTTCTTGTGCTTACGAATATTTATTTTGGGGTTTGTATTACTCTTTAAGTACGTGGAATGTTTGATGAAATATACGTATAAAATACAACATATGTATGAAAGAGACAATAAAATATAATCATCAGATAAATAATATAATATATGGATCATGCATACAATAATAATAAACAGTACAATAAAAAATCAGATCGACCGGTCGAACTCATCCTCTAGATCTGCAGTGCGCGGTGCGAACTGATCGTACAGATCTGGAACACTCTCCCGCACCACATCTAATAATTCATGATGTAGCTGACCAAACCGACCCATCCACTGCAAATAGATAAACAATATATTAGAGGCACATGAAAAGAATTTAACAAATCAAATAATTTACATTAATTAACATGGATACTTACAAACTCTGTGGCGGCGCGACGTGGTCGAGGGGGCTCTATAGCAGCCTGGGGATCGAGGGGAAGTACGCGCGGACGTGATCGGGAACGAAACCACTCCAAATAGCCGTCGACCGCAGCACTCCGAGAAACAGCTCCACCGGTCTGCTGTCGGCCAGAGAGGGAAATACCCATGGACGACGTGCCAAACTCCTCCCAAGAAGACTCCGCATACTCAACGGCGTGTCGTACCACGTATGGTCTCCCTGTGTAGCCGCGGTAAGTGTCCCGGCCCGGACGGATGAAGCGAGCTGGAATCCACTGGACATAACCAAGCTGGCGGACGCATCGGTCTGGCATGTAAGGCTCGATGTGATCCCTGTACGCAATAAATCCTCGGTACAGGGTCCTCGGCGTCCGCGAAACGGCGTCCCGTCCGTATGGCATCCAAGTGACCTTTGAAAAGTATTTAAAAATCATGAGTAATAAAATATATGAAAATATATTAAATCAAAATATAATTGTTAAAATTTATAACTATTTACTAACCATGTCGGCTGTCATCTCGTCCAGCGCAAGTCGTATGACGGCTAAGCGCTGCTCTGTGGCCCGGTGGCTGTCGATGGCCCATCTCGCTGCACGCGGCTGGGCGACATGTAATGGAAGGGGCAGAGGATGAGGTCTGAAATCGGGGAAGTGCTCGTAGATCCATGACTGTAATAGAGTCATGCATCCAGCGACTGCCTGCGTCCCGTGACGACTCGCGCACCCTAGATGGTGATACAGGTACGCAAGTGTCGCGGTACCCCATGCCTCCTGGCCAATCTGGTCCAGCCCCTTCCTAACCTGTACCACAGGGGCTGGCATAAACTTATTGGAACTTTTGTCTGTAAACAGACAAGTCCCAATAAGGCTCCATACTAGAACAGCAACATCTGAATCATCCCTGGCCCGCTGCATACACCGCTCGATCACCCGCTGAGTAGAAAATCCGCCATTCCTATACAACTCCCCGTCTAGACGCTCCTCATGCGGAATCTCTAGCAAACCTCTCGACCATGACAGTATAGTGGATGATGGTGTAACCTCGGTAATAAGTCGAATATCGACTGGAATCCTCAAAATCTCCCACACATCGTGTAGGAGGATGGTCATCTCTCCGAAGGGGAGGTGGAATGAGTTCGTATCCGGCTGCCACCTCTCCAAAAAAGCATTGATGAGAGGCTCATCAATGCTCCGGTGCATAATGCTGGACAGGAGTCCAAGGCCTGTCCCGCTCAAAATCTGCGCACCCTCATTCGTCATGGATGCGATCCACCTCTCAAACATGTCGTACATGCTACCTCTATTGTGGCATCTAAGGTGGTATCTAGTAGGCACCCCCTCCTGCCAATATCTAGATACCACATGCCCTAAAAAGCTAGGTATGAGACTATCATCTATAGGGTCCCCCTCAATGGGCCCTGTAACTATCCAACTCCGATCCTCCCTCACGCGCTTCCTAGGGTGAACTATATGGACAAACATATATATAAATATAAGTAAATTAAATGTATAAAATACATAAACAACGTAATTAAATAAAGGTAATTAAAAAATATGTACAAATAATTAAAATAATTAAATAAAAACATAAATAAGTCAATCAAATACATATACGAATTAAAGTAATTACTGAACTACATAAAAAAACACACAATTAAGTCAAGCAATAACAAATTCTAATTTTATGAACAATTAAATTAAATCAAGTACTTATTATAAATACTAATACATAAAAATTAAAACGCGTACCTAAAGCAGGATCCACCTCCTCGAACTGGCCGTCGTCCGGATTCCTATACCGGACGGTCCTCTCAGCATGTGGGTGAGAAGGGTCACCTCCGTAGGTATCTCCCTCACCCTGATCCTCCAGTGGTCGTCTACTCCCACTAGCATCCTCCTGCCGCGACTGCTCATGAGGATGCTCATCCTCCTCCTGATGCCCAAAATGCTCATCCTCACTCTCATCAGTGTCATCGGAATCGGTAGTATCGTAATACTCATCCCTCAACTGAAAAGCGGAGTCATCGCCACCTCCCCGTCTACCACCTCCTCGTCCACCACCTCCCCGTCCTCCCTCAGATATAACAATCCCACCTCCACGACGACCCCTACCCATCCCTCTACGTCATCCCCTAATCACAGGCTCCTTCTGCCTTCTAGCAGAAGCTGTGGGACGCTGCCTATCAACATGTGGCTTTAACTTAGCGCCACCCTAAATAAATAAATAAACAAATACATAAATAAATAAATAAATCGAAGCAATTGTATTGTAACATTCAATTATGGAATTTAAATCAAATTATGGATGGGGGTTGTGTGCGATACTCAAAACACCGTCGGCCGGCGTTTTGAGTATCCCAAAACGCCGTCCTCCAGCGTTTTGTGTATCCCAAAACACCATCTTCCAGCGTTTTGAGTATCCCAAAACGCCGGCCGATGGCGTTTTGAGACCCCAAAACGTCGACGGTCGGCGTTTCCGGCAAACCACCAAATTCATACCAAAATGCGTTTCTACATACCTAAACGCACATAAACAAAGATTTGTAACAAAAATAACGCAATATAAACACCAAAACACCAAAAAATGCAGAAAAAACTCAAATTCATAACGATGTTTACCCTGTTTATCAGTGGACCTTTGCCAGCTCCGTGCCTTCGTGATTGTTCGCCATCTCCTCCGTCCATGCTTTGCGTGTTTGGCCGACACTTTTGCGGTTTCTTGCTGAATTTTTGAGAAAAAACTTGACAAAATGTTTCGGCTGCCTAGTTGAGGGTTTTTAAGTTTTTTCTGGGCGAAAACGCCCCATTTGGGCGAGCGAACCGTGGATAAAACGCCCAAATGGGGTGTTTTATCCATGGTGAAAGCGCATCTTTCTGGATTTTTTTCCCGGTGAAAAACGTCCATTTATTGCGTTTTCTGTCGTTAAAATCGTGCAGTTTTGACGTTTTCGATCAATAAAAACGTCATCGACCTTAATTTTTACATGTAAAAAATGTTTTTTCTACGTTTTTGTATATGATCCAAACGCATTTTTGGTGCGTTTTTGTCCCGTACTACAAAATCAGTTTAAATTCACATGAATGGATGTAGACATTTTTTGACGTAATTATAGTTGTTCTGAGACGAGTTGAGATGTTTTGTGCAAAAATCAGTTTAAATACACATGCATGGATGTAGACATTTTTGGACGTGGTTCTAGTGTTTTGAGACGTGGTGCTAGTGTTATGAGACGTGGTAGACTGTCTTTGTAAAAAAATCAGTTTAAATTCACATGAATGGATGTAGACGTTTTTTTGACGTGGTTCTAGTTGTTCTGAGACGAGTTGAGATGTTTTGTGCAATAATCAGTTTAAATTCACATGCATGGATGTAGACGTTTTTTGACGTGGTACTAGTTATTTTGGACGTGGTGCTAGTGTTCGTAGACGTGGTAGACTGTCTTTGTGGGAAAAAAAACAGCTTAAATTCACATGCATGGATGTAGACGCTTTTGGACGTGGTACTAGTTATTTTGGACGTGGTGCTAGTGTTCTGAGACGTGATAGACTGTCTTTGTGGCAAAAATCAGTTTAAATTCACATGAATGGATGTAGACTTTTTTTGACGTGGTTCTAGTTGTTCTGAGACGAGTTGAGATGTTGTATGGCCATTTTATTTGTTTTATCTATTTATAACACCTACTTACAAGATCATGAACATTTCTAAGAGTAATATGGTCATTTTAATTGTTTTATATTCACAAAACACTTACATCAGATATCATAAACATTTCTAAGAGTTGAATGGGCATTTTATTTGTTTTATCTCATTACAACTCTTAGATATGAGATCATGATCATTTCTGAGAATTGTATAGCCGTTTTATTTGTTTTATCTTTTCAAAACCCTTAGACAATAGATTATGCACATTTCGGTCCACATCAGACGTTTTTTGACGTAATTATAGTTGTTCTGAGACGAGTTGAGATGTTTTGTGCAAAAATCAGTTTAAATACACATGCATGGATGTAGACGTTTTTGGATGTGGTTCTAGTGTTTTGAGACGTGGTGCTAGTGTTATGAGACGTGGTAGACTGTATTTGTGAAAAAAATCAGTTTAAATTCACATGAATGGATGTAGACGTTTTTTTGACGTGATTCTAGTTTTTCTGATACGAGTTGAGATGTTTTGTGCAAAAATCAGTTTAAATTCACATGCATGGATGTAGACGTTTTTGGACGTGGTTCTAGTGTTATGAGACGTGGTAGACTGTCTTTGTGAAAAAAATCAGTTTAAATTCACATGAATGGATGTAGACATTTTTTTGACGTGGTTCTAGTTGTTCTGAGACGAGTTGAGATGTTGTATGGCCATTTTATTTGTTTTATCTATTTATAACACCTACTTACAAGATCATGAACATTTCTAAGAGTAATATGGTCATTTTAATTGTTTTATATTCACAAAACACTTACATCAGATATCATAAACATTTCTAAGAGTTGAATGGTCATTTTATTTGTTTTATCTCATTACAACTCTTAGATATGAGATCATGATCATTTCTGAGAATTGTATAGCCGTTTTATTTGTTTTATCTTTTCAAAACCCTTAGACAATAGATTATGCACATTTCGGTCCACATCAGACGTTTTTTGACGTAATTATAGTTGTTCTGAGACGAGTTGAGATGTTTTGTGCAAAAATTAGTTTAAATACACATGCATGGATGTAGACGTTTTTGGACGTGGTTCTAGTGTTTTGAGACGTGGTTCTAGTGTTATGAGACGTGGTAGGCTGTCTTTGTGAAAAAAATCAGTTTAAATTCACATTAATGGATTTCTGGACGTTTTTTTGACGTGGTTCTAGTTGTTCTGAGATGAGTTGAGATGTTTGGTGCAAAAATCAGTTTAAATTCACATGCATGTGTCACGGCCTTGACACGGACGGTTCGACCTAAGTGGGACGGAAGCATTGGCGGCCGAAATTCAGGGCCATATGCACGAAAGGGAACGGACCGTGGGGCTTTTAAGTGCTTGGAGCACGGACCAAACCAACGGGACCGAGCTGGGACGGTACTAGGCGCAACGAGCAGCACATCGTGCGCCAAGAACGGGCGCAAGAATGACACGGCTGTGTGTCGAGTGTTCCAATCATTCCGGCCCGTCAAACGGAATGCTGCCCAGCCCGTTATGGTGAAATCTCTCGAATGTTTTGGGAACGAATGGGGCACGAGGAGCAGCAGCTTCTCCAGAAGGTAAGAGAAGGTTCCATTCCCTTGCAAGTTGGCAAGTTGGCATGGGTGACATCATGCATGATGTCAGCCCTAGGGAATTCTTTGTATAGAATATTAGGGACCTAGAGAAGTCTAGAGACTTCTTGTAATAAAATATTGGGAAGCTTCTCATGGAAGCCATGAATAGTGACCGACTTTGAGGCCTATAAATAGAGGCCAAGGGTCATTTGTAAAGGACACCAAGCAAGAGTTGTAAGCACTTGTACAAAGCAATACACTTGCCTTCAAATTTCGGGTCATCTTTGTGCCTACATTCTCTTGCCATCTCGGCCGTTTTCTAGGCCAACAAGCTCATTTTTGAGCAAGAGTAAGGCTGAGCTAGTTCTAGATCGTGCTTGCTGGAACTAGTGCCGCACCGGTTCACTAGGCCAAGAGTGAGCCCGTGACAGTTGGTATCAGAGCGTTGGTTTAGCATTCGGGTGGAAGCCAAGCCTTCGTTGTGCACGAGTGTAGCATCATGGCCGCACCAAGCGACGTTACCAAGGTGGGTGAAGTCGAGGGTGGTGAGCACGTCTCAAGGGAAATGGAACGGACCTCTAAGAAGGGAGGCCGTAAGGACAAGTCCGTTGTCCAGGAGCCTTTGGTCGGATTTGAGCAACGGGTGGCCAAAATGGAGTTGGTCATTGCCGACCATTTTGATCGAGGGGAAGATCAAGATAGACGGTTCGACGAGTTTGAGGAGAGAGTGCTGGGGACTCTCAACCAAATCGTTGAACGCTTCTCAAAGGCCGACGAGGAGAGGATGGCTCAAATTAGCATGCTCCAGGGGGAGATGCTAAAGCTCCAGGGGGAGCTCGAGACGGTGAAGGCTTTAGCTGCTTGTGTCGGTCAAGGTGCTCAAGGTGGAGCACTGGCTGTGGCAAGGGTCGAAGTTCCAAAGCCTGAGGCTTATGGGGGAGCCCGGAAGGCTAGGGACATTGAGAATTTTCTCTACGGCTTGGAACGATATTTCAAAGCCGTTGGAGCATATAGGGACGAGGCTCGGCTGGACTTCGTTCCTCTCTACCTCAAGGACACGGCCTTGGTGTGGTGGAGACGGAGGACGGGAACGGTAGATATTGGGGTCGAGCCCATCCGCACTTGGGAGAGCTTCAAGGTGGAGCTCAAGAAACAATTTCTGCCGAAAGATGCTGAAGACGAAGCAAGGGCTAGACTTCGTCGATTGAGCCACAAGGACGGCCGAATTAGGGAGTACGTCAAGGAATTTTCAGAACTAATGCTGGAGATCCCTGACCTATCGCCTAAGAAGGCCTTATTCACATTCATGGACGGTCTCAAGCATTGGGCCAAGTTGGAGCTGCAACGGAGGGACGTCTCCAACATAACCCAAGCCATGAACGTGGCCGAGTCTTTGATCGAGTTTCAAAAGAAAGATGGGGGCAAAGACAAAGGCAAGGCCATTCTAGCGGACGACGATGAGGAGGACACGGACAAACCTCGCTCAAAGTCTCACGAGACCATCAAGCCGGCAGAAACAAAGCAGGCATCAAAACGGGACGAAACCAAGAAGTTCAAGGGTTACTTCTTGTGTGACGGACCGCACATGGCACGGGACTGCCCATCCCGAAACAAGCTCGCCGCCATCATCCAAAGGTTGGACGAAGGGGAACGGGAGCACTTAGCCTGCATTCAAGACAAGGTGGACGAGGCCACCAAGGACACGAACAATCAGGGGCGGATGTTCGTGGACGTAGACTTTGGGAGGAGTCTACAACCGGCTCTCTTTGACCCGGGGGCCGTAACGAGCTACATGCACGAGGGACTGGCGCAAAAGCTAGGGATCAAGGTGACTCCTAGCACGGGTCAAATAAAGGGCGTCAACGGAGAATGGACCGATCTCAGGGGCAAGGCCGACGCAACGGTAAGGATCGGGGCGTGGCAAGGTAAGTTAACTTTCTCCGTTGCTCCTCTTGACGACTATGGCATTATCTTGGGCATGAACTTCATAAAGAAAATCATGCCATACATCACGAGGTCGGACGCCATAGTCGTATTGCGAGGGAAAAGCCCTTGTACCATACCGATCAAATGGGAACACGAACGGTATGGGAAACGGTCCTACCGAGGGGAGGAACAGGTGCAGCATACTTGTGCCACTATGGTGCTGAATGAGAAGCCACCAGAAGGAAAGCCGGTTAAAGTTGCGCACCACCAAACGGGGACCAGGGTCGAAAGATCGAGGCAGCAAAGACACCGGTACTTGAGGAGGGAGAGGCATCAGGGACGATGCCTCACTCAAGTGGGGGAGAGTGTCACGGCCTTGACACGGAAGGTTCGGCCTAAGTGGGACGGAAGCATTGGCGGCCGAAATTCAGGGCCATATGCACGAAAGGGAACGGACCGTGGGGCTTTTAAGTGCTTGGAGCACGGACCAAACCAACGGGACCGAACTGGGACGGTACTAGGCGCAACGAGCAGCACATCGTGCGCCAAGAACGGGCGCAAGAATGACACGGCTGTGTGTCGAGTGTTCCAATCATTCCGGCCCGTCAAACGGAATGCTGCCCAGCCCGTTATGGTGAAATCTCTCGAACGTTTTGGGAACGAATGGGGCACGAGGAGCAGCAGCTTCTCCAGAAGGTAAGAGAAGGTTCCATTCCCTTGCAAGTTGGCAAGTTCGCACAGGTGACATCATGCATGATGTCAGCCCTAGGGAATTCTTTGTATAGAATATTAGGGACCTAGAGAAGTCTAGAGACTTCTTGCAATAAAATATTGGGAAGCTTCTCATGGAAGCCATGAATAGTGACCGACTTTGAGGCCTATAAATAGAGGCCAAGGGTCATTTGTAAAGGACACCAAGCAAGAGTTGTAAGCACTTGTACAAAGCAATACACTTGCCTTCAAATTTCGGGTCATCTTTGTGCCTACATTCTCTTGCCATCTCGGCCGTTTTCTAGGCCAACAAGCTCATTTTTGAGCAAGAGTAAGGCTGAGCTAGTTCTAGATCGTGCTTGCTGGAACTAGTGCCGCACCGGTTCACTAGGCCAAGAGTGAGCCCGTGACACATGGATGTAGACGTTTTTCGACGTGGTTCTAGTGTTTTGAGACGTGGTGCTAGTTGTTCTGAGACGTGGTAGACTGTCTTTGTGAAAAAAAATCAGTTTAAATTCACATGAATGGATGTAGACGTGTTAGCACAACTAGCACCACGTCAAAAATAACTAGCACCACGTCCCGAAACGTCTACATCCATGCGTGTGACTTTTATGCTGACTTTTTCACAAAGACAATCCACTATGTCTCAGAACATTAACACTACGTCAAAAACAACTTGCACCCCGTCCAGAAATGTCTACATCCATTCACGTGAGTTTAAGATGATTTTTTTCACAAGGACAGTCCACCACGTCTTCGAACAACTAGCACCACGTCCAAAACAACCAGGAACACGTCCAGAAACGTCTACATCCATGTGTGTGACTTTTAGCTGCATTTTTCACAGGACATAGTCTACCACGTCTCGCTACGTCCAAATCAACTATCGCCACATCTAGATACGTCCAGCTACGTCCCGCTACGTCCAGCTACGACCGGAAACGTCCCGCTACGTCCAGTTAAGTCCCATAACTTGTGAGCCATGGTGGAAACACACCATTTGAACGAGCGAGTCATGGTGGAAACGCACCATTTAAACGAGCGAGCCAAGGTTTAAACGCTCCAGTTTGACGTTTTTACTGCACATGAAACGTTAAAGTGATACGTTTTTTTTGTCATTATCGGAGAATTTTGACGTTTTGGTTGTATTAAAACGTCAACGGTATTAAATTTTACACTTCAGAAACGTTATTCTCTGCGTTTGTGTAAATGGAGAAAACGCATTTTCGTTGCGTTTTCGACATTTACTTAGCCATTTTCTACCTTTTTCCTTCATAAGGGCATTTTCGTCATTTTATAATTATTTTGATTTTTTTTGTGATACAAATAGCAATTTAGTGATACAAATAGCAATTCAGTAATTAATATCATCTGTTACCATTTTTGATAATTTTACTTTTTCAACTATCTTTAAAAAAAAAATCCGACGAAAAGTAATTACCTCTCATAAATATAACATTATTAAGTAGTGATGACGAGCGAATGAAATCAAAGTTTCGGGTTCGATTTTGAATTAGAAATGTCCAAAATATTGAATCGATGTTTACTATAACCTCTGATCTTCCAACATTACAACGCGTGTTCGATTCCATGTATTAAATTTGTTGTTTTATAAACGAGTTTCAATTATATATATATATATATATATGGGAATGCGACTGAGTATGAACTAAAAGACCGCTTAGAGTGTAGATTCTAAACACGCCACGGTGTGAAGAAAGCGACTCCAAACTGGGTAATTATCCTTCTTCACCAGCTAAAAGACAACAAAAACAACTAATTATGGGGTCTTAGAGTTGTATTTTATTGAGTTTTGAGCCTCTAAATCCAGTTTTAGTTATATATATATGTATATATATTTCTTTTTATAGATGTTTTCATATTCCTTAATCTTAAAAAATATATATATATATAATTTTATAAGTTGTGTGTATACCATGCATACATACATTTTAACTTAAAGGAGGTGTCGCCTTTTTCAGTATAAAGAAGTAAATCACGCCTATCGTCCCCTTATTCCATTATGTGTATAAAAAACACATATGATGTTGTGATCTAACCACCATTGACCTCTCTTGAGAGTTATATTATCTTATAAAAACATCTTGGTTAATGTGTCGCTATTGACGCTAAACAATTTATTGCACAATTACTTGTTCTCGAATAAACATAGTTTAGCTCCACTTTTCAGTAAGCTTGAAGAAGCCATTGAAATTTAAAGGGTTCAGGAAAACTGAATCCCCTCTGCAGAATATGGTCGGGTCGGATCAATACAAGCCCAGTTCAAATCAGATGGAAGTTATTCGAACTGATGCACTCAGAAACTTATTAAAAAACAGTTGTTGGTTGTTTCGAGGCTATCAGACTTGAGAGAATGCCAAGCATTCAACATTTTAACTGAGAGCCCACCCTTCTGTCACACCATTTGAAAGTGGTTTGTGCTTTTCCTTTCTTTTATAGCATAGGCAACCCACCTGACAGCAATAGTGTTACTTTCTGCGTATATATATACATATATATTTGTCTATTTTAGTAATAGTAGTAATAGATAATGTAGGGCGCGAAATTACCCCAAATAAGTGTTCTTTTTGTACCTCGGAGGAGGCTTCCGGCTTACAGAACGCAGAACCAAGATTAGATTATCGATGCTGCCACAAGCGCTAACTATTCCGCCGGTCAATCCTGCAGAAGTTTACGTAACTCGTACTAAGTTTGCTAAGAAAACCAGGAAATCCAACAACTCAGGAACAATTTTCACTGTCAAGTTTGCCAAGAATTCCAGTACAACAACGAGAACTACTACTCACGCCCGTAATGAATTATTTTTCTGTTCTCTCTTTATTTGTTTGTTGCTTTGTGATTGTTTAAAACTGAGTAGTTTTTCATTGTCTCCATTTGCCTGGAAATGGTTCTTTACAGTTTGGAGAAAATGTTGATTTTTGGGTTTAAAGTCTGTTTGCCAAATTGGGTTAACTTTTAGCATGCACCTTCTAGGTCGCGTGAATCCTGCAAGTAAGACCCAGAATGTAAATTTGGATGTATCGCCCCACAGAGCTGGTAAATTGATTGCCCTGCTTCTTGATTATGAATTTGAGCTCTCATCGTTATTGGCTCTGAATGTTCACTGTTTGTTTGTTTATTCTTTAGTGTCTGCTGTGAGGTTGATGCGCATAGAGTTTGGTGGTGCTTTTGCTGACCTGCTGAATGAGCAAGGGAAAGGTTCAGGGAACAATGAGATGGGGTATGTGGAAAGAACTCTTGGATTCCGCACCAGAGACTTGGAGGATAGGGATTTGAGACTGGTATTTTTCTCAATTTCCTTATTGTACTGCCCTTTTCTTTTTCTTCCTTTCTTTTGATTTGCAAAATATGATCCCACTGGGATAAAGGGCTTACTTGCTATTTTATTCTTACTCATTTTTCCTTCTTGTTCTCTTTAAATTGTGGCCACCACTGCATAGCTTTGTTTTCCTGCTTAGAAAGATAGATCCTCATACCTTCCTATGGCGCTGAGTTCAGGATGATGGAAATCAATCACCTGACCATTGCATATTTGGACTGGTAAATATTAGGTAACTGACATTGTCGGCGGTACCATTCGCTGGAGAAGATATCTAGATTATTTGATCCTTTCATTGTGCCATGACGAAAACACATTTAGAGACATGGAGCCTCTTCTTTTACAGGTAACAATTTTGATCTTGTGGCCTCACTTTCTGGAGTTTTAAAGTCTAGCATAAAAAATGAATCTTTAGAGTACTGCAACAGAAAATATTTGCAGATAAGATCAGTTATTTTCAAACTCTATAACAACACAGACTAAAATGTGGAAAGTGGTGGCATCCTAGTTAAGTAACTTTAGCATTACTTGGTATTTCCAAGATTCATATGATAGTTCTTGAAATGCTTTATCCTTTGTGAATATGATTCTTCTACTTCTCTATTTTTGTCATTAGATTCTTCGGATTGGTATCTATGAGATCATCAAGTTAGAGATGCCCCCGTATGCTGTTGTTGATGAGGTGAATCTTGATTGGCTGGTTACTCCATATATTTCTCCTGTTTGTAGTTTCAACAAGTAACTCCTTGCTTCATAGATTGCATTCAAGAAGGATGTATTTTATTGGAATCCTGTACTGTGTACAACCAGCTATTTATTATTATTGGAAAACTGTTGCCGGCTTGAAATCTTTCTTTTCCAAACTTTTTATTTGACCACAGAATGTAAGACTAGCCAAGATTGCCCTCAGACCTGGCGCTGGTAACATGGCCAATGGGATTCTCAGGAAGCTTGTGTTCCTTAAGGTATCCCCTCTACTTTGTACCTGAAAATAAATTTGCCTCTAAAAACTTGATGCTCAATCATTGAATGTTTTTTTATCACAGGAAAGTAACTCCTTCCCTTCACCAGAAGTGAAGGGAGACGATCGTCAGCAAGCACGTGCTCTTGCCACTATTTATTCTCATCCAGTTGTATGTTTTTACTTCCACTTCAATTTAATATGTTGGAATTTTAGTTCAGTAGTTTAGTGAAAAGTCATCATTCATGAATATCTTAAACCTGCCATTTTTAATAGATCCACGATTATGTCATTGATGTCTGGTTACTAGAACCCCAAGATGCTATCGTCGATTGATTTTGTTGTTATAATAATTAAAGAAATTATTTGGAGTTCATATATACATCCATAAGACTACGAAGGCACACACACATATATATAACCTTATAACATCTCATCCAAGTATCCTCATTCTGTCATCTATTTCTAGTGGATGGTGAGGCGATGGATGAAACTTCTTGGGCGTGAAGAAGCTATTAAACTGATGATGTGGAATAACAAAGATCCCACTTTCAGCCTGAGGTTTGTGAGTTATTCATTTATATCTGAACAGAAGTGTAACGGTTTTGTACTAACCTTCTGGGGTACAAAAGTTCAGGGCAAATATTGCTAAAGGTTTTTCGAGGGCAGACCTTGTAAAGCAGCTTGAAAAGTTAAAGGTCATTTTCTTGATAGCTTGGCCATCTCATCTGACTTGTAGTTGTATTTTTCTTCCTTTCTCTTATGTTTATCCAAATCTTTCATTAGTATAGGACATAACAATATAATATACAACGCTCGACTGAAATTGAATTTGTTTGTCGATAGTCTTGGTTGGTGTCATTAAAGAAAAATTTTAAGCAGCTACTCAACATCTTCTATAGCATAAGGCCAAGCTTAATAGATGTTAACGTTTTGGTCTTCCTTCTTGTTTTTCATGTTTATTTCACATCAGGAGTTTGGTAATCATATCTTTCTATCCTACAAATTTTAGATCCCATATCAGCTTTCTGCGCACTTGGATCATTTTGTCCGCATCAAAACTGGGATGCAGGTATTATACATCTCTTCTCTTTCATTTATTGGGTCTGCAATGACAATGTAATTTGTTTAATTATTCATCTAACTGCCATAATCTATTAATACCATTATCTTTACGATGACTTTATGTAAATAATAATAACTCTTCCCATCTTGAGTTTCCACCCGCATGGTATTTAATACTGCAAGTGAATTTCTTGATGTATATTTCTACTGAAGTTTAGTGTCTCATTTTGATGCAGAATGTATGTGTTGTAGGTCTGAATGTTTGACAATGAACTATTTCAGATGCTTATACAAGAAGGGTTGCTTAGAGATGGTTTGTGTTCTGTCCAAGATGAGAGTGCCGGTAATTTTGAGTACCACATAACTCCTGACTAGCCTCGAGCCCTCTTCACGCCACACAGTAACACACTCTAGTTTTTCCCCCCCCTGCCTGCATTTATCCATTTTTGTTGGCGTTGTAAAACTATTTCCTGTTCCAGAGATGTCTTACCTCATTAACGAACCATATGATGAGTTGTGTGTTGTTATTTCATGCAAAATCTTTTTGTACATTTTCTGTAGGTATGGTTGTCTCCCTTGTGGATCCACAGCCTGGTGAGAATATTCTTGACTGTTGTGCTGCTCCAGGAGGAAAGACACTTTTCTTGGCTACCTGTTTGAATGGGCAAGGTAATGGTTGAGCAAAATTAACTTTTTGATGCTTTTAACTGGTTAAATGTCTTTAGATGTCAGTTAAACAAACTGGGATCCCATACATCTGCCAAGTGGAAAAAGAGAAGCCCAACTAATAAAATTGCCACGTTACCTCGCGAGTTAAAACTGAAGTAGGCAGTAAGATGAATCTAGGTTAAAGTATTATAGGAAACTGCTGAAGGTTAAAAATTTATCTGGTGTTCTTTGCTTCAGTTGATTATGAACTTCTCATCATTTTATACTTTTTTGGAGGTCAACAGTCACATTTGATTTTCATTTTTTTCTCACAAAAACAATTATTCAAATGACTTATGATTGTGATATCTTGCTTCTTGTTATAAGGCATGGTAACTGCAGTTGATGTAAATGTTGGCCGTTTGAGAATCCTTAAAGAGACTGCGGAGTTGCATCAAGTGCATAATGTTGTCACTACTATTCATTCTGATCTCCGGCTATTTGCTGTGAGGATGTTCTTCCCATTCTTGTTGTTTTTTGATTTGTCGATTCATTTGTCTTCGGCTTCTTACTGATTAAAAACTCATCTCAGAAGAATAGCAACGCGAAGCATGATAAAGTTCTACTGGATGCACCTTGTTCAGGACTCTCTAAGGTGGCGAAATGCATTAACTTTCAACGATATTTGCGTTCATTCGCTTCCATTCTTGTCCAAACATCTGTGTCCTATCTCTTCCTTTGTCATTCTCCAGAGGGCAGATTTGCGTTGGAATAGGCGATTAGAAGACATGGAACAACTAAAAGGTTTGCAAGATGAACTTCTTGATTCTGCAGCAAGGTAAGAAGAAAAAGTCTGTCAAACAATCGCGTACTTTTACCATGCAATCAGAAATGTAATTGGAAAGAACTAGGCAGATCAAGCACATATTGAATGAAAGATTCGATAGCTCCAAATATTTAGAGTTAGCAGACTTATCCTTTTCTGTTGTTCCAATATGAAGCTTGGTGTCTCTTTAGGTTGGTGAAGCCTGATGGAGTTCTAATATACAGCACCTGTTCCATTGATCCAGAAGAGAATGAGGACAGAATAACTTCTTTTCTTCTTCGACACCCGGTAATGCTGCCCTCTCCTTTCCCCTGCCTTTACATTTTTCATGGACAGAACAGAGAAGCTTTTACGACGAATATCGACAATGGAGTTGGGCTCTCCAAAATGATGGATAGTTTGAACTGAAACCAGTATTTTTGGTGTTTCTGATGCAGGAATTTGTTGTGGATCCAGCTGACAAGTATGTTCCATATGAATTTGTGACTGAAAATGGATTTTACCTTTCAAATCCTGCAAAGCATTCAATGGACGGAGCATTTGCAGCTCGTCTTGTTCTTCAGTCTCAATGAATGAATGAACAATTTGCATTGCTTCCATGGATTTTGAGACGAGAGTTCGTGCAGAAACAAATTTGATTCTTGAAGATTTTGTATCTAGTTATAAATGACAGAAAAGTAAAGAAATTGAGGTTAAAAGTTTCTTAAAGCCTGAGCATAATATCGTCTCTTTCCTTTCTATATATATATATATATATATATATATTTGCTATATGAACAAGATAATTCATATTCTTGGTGATTACTTGATTCATGGATTTCATGCTTGTTTTGATTATGACTTTGAAATGCTTACCAAACTTGACAATTGAATATGCTGAATTATGCCTCATGATTCCTTGTTTCATGCCTGAATACAATACTTGCTTCATGGTCGGACGAGTAGACTCTGTCTGTGACGTTTTACTTGTTAGCTCCGAACTTGGTAGACTCTATCTATGTGACGTTCTACCAGACGAGTAGACTCTGTTTGTGTGACATTCTGCTTGTCAGCCCCAAATTTGGTAGACTCTGTCTGTGTGACGCTCTACTAAACGAGTAGACTCTGTTTGTGTAACGTCTTGCTTGAATAGTTTCTGTTATCCAAGATAAATATTATTTCTTTATGTTCCGCTTTCGCACTCTGCTAGTTTATCTTGAAAAACTTTTTAAAAACGGGTACTTTCAATATAATTGCCTTATTAAAGTTAAACTAATTAACCTGGTAAGACCTCGAAAGTCATAGGATCACATTACTATAGCTACCTATCGGTGACGTGGCACAACCGGGGCGCCACATCTTGGGGCTTCTCTGGTGACTTCAGCCACCGGATAAATTGTCGAGTAAATAGATAACTGATTTGTATACTTAATTTTCAAACTAGTCAAATTAAATTAGTTTGATCAATTTAAATCGAGCTATATATGCGGAAGTAATAAATATGTTATTTTGGACGTTACGTGACACCGCTAACCTACTTAGCATTAGGGGTGAAATTGGTTCGGCCGAAACCAGCCAAACCGGTCAAGTTTAGCCGGTTTAGTCGGTCTCAAAATATATATAATTATTGTCAGTTTAAAAATTTTCAAACCGATAAATACGATTCGGCCGACGGTTTCAGTAATAAAACCAGCCACTTCGGCCGGACCGGTCGTTTTTAATTTAATATATATAATAAATATATTTAATTAATCAGCGAATACTTGACAAGGGAGATCATATCAGGATTATATAGACATCAGATCAGCGAATACTTGACATCAGATCAACAGACTATAGATATCAGATCAAGAATATAAAAGAAATCATACAGTAGAACTAAAACATACTTAACAAGGGAGATCAGATCAGGATTATATAGACATCAAATCAGCGAATACTTGAAATCAGATCAACAGACTATAGATATCAGATCAAGAATATAAAAGAAATCATAGACTAGAACTAAAACATACTTAACAAGGGAGATCAGATCAGGATTATATAGACATCAGATCAGGGAATACTAGACATCAGATCAATAGACTATAGATATCAGATCAAGAATATAAAAGAAATCATACATTAGAACTAAAACATACTTAACAATGGAGATCAGATCAGGATTATATAGACATCAGATCAACGAATACTTGACATCAGATCAACAGACTATAGATATCACATCAAGAATATAAAAGAAATCATACACTAGAAATAAAACATACTTAACAAGGGAGATCAGATCAGGATTATATAGACATCAGATCAGCAAATACTTGACATCAGATCAACAGACTATAGATATCAGATCAAGAATATAAAAGAAATCATACACTAGAACTAAAACATACTTAACAAGGGAGATCAGATCAGGATTATATAGACATCAGATCAGCAAATACTTGACATCAGATCAACAGACTATAGATATCAGATCAAGAATATAAAAGAAATCAATTATTTTTGTGAAGTCTTGTTTTGGGTACAAAATGTCACGGGTTCGAATCCTGTCATCCCTAGTCATTACTGCTCAAAGTAGCAGTAATGGGGGATCGCCTGAGATCGATTCAAATTGGACATAATTTTTCATTTTTATGATACGATCCATAAATCCCCTTTTGATAGTCTATATTCGGATATATTTTCATTGACTGGCTGGATAGTTACCACTTTCAAATGATAGTTTCCATTGATGTTTTACAAAATATAGAAGCTCCAATTATTGTATTTGTGTGTACTTTTTTTTTTAAATAAAACGTAAATTTGTTTGAAACCGTCCAAACCGGCCGAACCAAACCGTCTAAATATGGTTTGGCATATTTATTTGGCCGACTTGGTTTGAAAATTTGTCAAACCGTAGTTATTGGTTTGGCAGGTACTTTAGCCTTCAAACCGGCCAAACCAGCCGATTTACACCCCTACTTAGCATATAATAATCGGACCATGGACAGCTTATAATGCAAATCTAAGTATTTAGTATCAAATTATCAATCAAAATCTCACCTTTTGGTGGCCCATTTTGGCCCGGTTATAATCCGGCCGCAGGAGCTCACAATGTTTTCTTTTATTTTATCATTGGATATTTAAGAGATAAGTATTTATTATTTTTTTTTGAGAAAAAGTAATTAAAAGAGAAGTAATTGAATATAAGATTTGGATTCGTTAACGATTAATAATCTGATTCAGGAGAGTAGCTCGCCCCAGAACAACACTAATGTAATAGGTTTTTGTCTCTCTTCTTGTATTAAAAAAAATATTTTAATTTAAATATTTTAAATTCTCAATGACAAAAATCTAAAATATATTAGATCAGCTAATTTATTTTTAAATTGAATAGTTTGAATCTTTTAATTATGAATACTGGGCTGCTATTTGCAGCATAATTTTACTATTTGCAGCATAAAAAAATTGATGAAATACCTAAAATACCCTTAAAAACATAAAATAAGAAATTTTAATGAAAAATCGCACCTACTTTCCAATTTTCCAATGAAAAATCGGACCCAATATGCAATTTTTACAGGAAAAATCGGACTCAAAGTGCGAAAGTGGGGCGAAAAATCGCCCCACTTATCCGATATTTGGGGGAAAAATCGCCTAAGTGGGGCGATTTTTCCCCCAAATATCGGATAAGTGGGGCGATTTTTCGCCCCACTTTCGCACTTTGAGTCCGATTTTTCCTGTAAAAATTGCATATTGGGTCCGATTTTTCATTGGAAAATTGGAAAATAGGTGCGATTTTGTGATGGAAAATCGCACAATAGGGCCGATTTTTTCGGACAAAATCGCACAGTAGGTGCGATTTTGACCGAAAAAATTGGGATCTGGTGCGATTTTGACCGAAAAAATCGCACCAGATGGCGATTTTTTCAGACAAAATCGCACAATAGGTGCGATTTTTTCAGTCAAAATCGCACCTATTGTGCGATTTTGTCCCATAATTGTGATTTTATGTTTGTTTCTAATTAATTTTAAATATGATTAACATTTGTCATGATTTTAATTATTATTCGTAGTTTTAATGTTTTTTTTTTGAAATTTGATGTAGGCTGGAGGGAAGGCGCTCCCGCGACAGCGTCCCACAGTTTCGAATAGGGCACATGCAATGTTAAAATTCTTATTAGAAGGAGTCATACCTATTATTTGAAAGAGTGGCATCATGTACTTGTTGGTTTTGTATGTTGCATCCACCACAATAACCCAATAATATCTGTTTAACAACTGAATTGACATTGGATGCGCAATGAATGCATGCGTGATCACATCTGTGCCCTCTTCTGTCAAGACTTTAACATAATAATGCTTCTCCTCGGCGTAATGCACAAACTGCTGCCCAATATTCCTGCCTTCAAATTTTGCCTTCCTGTCAGCAGATTTAAGATTGTTTAGCTGCCTCACAGTCACATTATCTGCAGGATGCGTCACAGCAAGGTGATTCCGAATCAGCTTTGGCTTCATATTTGCATTGTTCAAGGTTCTTGCAGCCTGCTTTGCTTCATCACTCAAGCGGCTGAGCTGTCTGTGACCCTCTGGATACACTATAGCAGTGTGATTGTGCATTGATTTCGCGCCTGGAGTAACTTTGACCCACCAACCATTATCCTTCAGCTCCTTGCAATATAACTTGAACATACACTTACATCCTCGCCGTTTGGTGTTCTTCCTCTGTTGTGGGGGAGGCCCTTGTTGAATTGGATCTCTGTATCTGCTGCAACGATATGTGACCGATTTACCATTAGTACCCCACCCTGCTTTAATCAGCTCGAAACGAAATGTAAGAGCCAAATCCGAGTAATAAGTGTAGGCTGCTGCTTCAGTAGGAAAAAAGCCAGGACACTGAAAATCGTGACTCAAATCCCTCTCAATATTGGGCAATCCATTTGGATCCTGCATCATTAATCAAATGCGAAACTAATAATAAGTAATTACACATACAATTAATAATAAGTAATTACACAAACAATTAATAAATACCGCGCACAATGTGCAACATTTCGATAAAAAATCGCCTACATGGAAGGAATTTTTCTTCAAAAATCGCCTGCCATAGGCAATTTTCTACAGGAAAATCGCCTGCAATAGACGATTTTCCTAAAAAAATTCGCCACAGATGGCGATTTTTGAAGAAAAAATCGCCACAGATGGCGATTTTGTCAGGAAAAATCGCACTCAATTTGCGATTTTTCCTGAAAAAATCGCACATTAAGTGCGATTTTTCCTGACAAAAACGCCATCTGTGGCGATTTTTTCTTCAAAAATCGCCTATTGCAGGCGATTTTTCCTTACACTCTCGCCAATTAAGGGCGATTTTACTGAATAAAATTGCAAAACATGTGCGATTTTTTTTCAGAATGCTAAAAACAATACAGAAGTATTAAATTCGTACCATTTTTGCGTAACTTTTGAAGTAGTCTCAATCCCAACTTGAACGAACTTTGTGTTTTAATTTGTTTCTACGATTTTGAACGTTTTTGGAACTATTTGGAAGTTTTTCGTAAGATTTTTGAGGGAGTTTTGAAATGTTTTTGCATTTTGTGAAGTATATAACTTATTCATATGTTAAGGACATTTTTGTCATTTCATTTTTTTTTTTATGCTGCAAATAGTAAATTTATGCTGCAAATAGTAAGATCCTTATGAATATGACTCCAAACTAAGGAATTATTTTGAAGCACACCATTGGATTAGTTTTTGGTATCACAACTCAAATATTGATGAAATTGAGACATTAACCTAAAATATACATGTGAATGACATCACACATTATTACAAAGGAGAATAAAATCCAATAAAATTAAATCTAAAATCTCGATATTGCCAGGTGGTCGTGAATTATTTTCTCATAAAAAAACGTTGAACTCAATGTGGGGTGGAGGGGGTTATAAGATCCGTCGGAGCAAGTAACCAAGGTTAAAACAGGTTAATGTTATCTACTAATGGATAGATATATTTGATAATTAATCCTTTTGACAATATAATAATAGCATCTAAATGTGCAAATGTTGTGGATGTGTGATATCAATAAAGGCCGAAGGCTATTCCCTTGCTTGTAGGGAGATGCCAACAATCTATTTTCTTGACGAACACTATATAATGTGAAATATATACTCTGGCTATTCCCTTACTTAACCGCCTAGCTGAGCTGGCAACATCCAAGTGCTGCTTCTGCGTTTTAACTCCAAGCTGTTCAAACTGCATCTGCTGCTTACCATGCTCAATATTCATCAGTAAGGTCATATGTTTAGTAATATAGTGATAGTGAATTCAATATTCTTCAAACACCCACCTCATCGGAGCCGATAAACAAGTCTAACATGATAATTGAATTTATCGATAAGCAAGTCTAACACGATAACTTAATTTATTGACAAAAAAGAGAACATCAGCAAATCCCAAGAAAGAGGCTCCATTAACTTATCAAACCTTGATAACCACCTTCACACAGTCTGGCTGCTTAAGGTATTCTTTGTTTATTCCATCAAGTGAAACTTCATGTGTCATCAGCTCATCCAGTGGAATTTCCTGCACAAAAACACGACACGACACGATAATCAAACCTTCGTCCTATGATCATGTTTCATCCAGTAGATTAGTAAATGGATCAATGGCTTAAAACTCTCATACCAGAAGTCTACTCCTAATCCTCCAGTGGCATCTTTGATCAGCTCAGAAATTTATTTCTCAGATTGTTTAGGATTGATGAACTCAGTCATTCCAAATGCTTCTCCTTTCCATTTTCAGCTATATAGTTTAAAATGTCTAGTAAATCAACTATTACCATCTATCAACTCGATCCAAACCACCAGCACCGACCTCATTCCTCAATGTATGAAATTGATTATGGATTTCCATGTTGCTTTGATCTAGCACCAGTGCTTCACGCAATGACCTATAGGACTCTCGATGCCTAAGATGTCTCAGCTGTACTTTACCAACCACAAAGTGAATATAGGCAGCTGGGATGAATCCCATGAATCGGTAGTCCTTATTCCTTGGCACATCAGCTACCATAAGCTGACGACATAATATATCAGCCTCCATAATGTTGTTCTGACCCAAATGTGCCTCAACCCTCAAGGCCACGACCAGGGGGGAGTTCCAGTCAACCCCAGCTTCCTGTAATTCATTCACTCTATCTTGAAAGGGTGCCCATTGTTGGGGCTGTACTAGTGCGGTCTGCCGAATATCATCACACGGTACCAGGATATTGGTAACATTTGTGAGGAGTATATCCAAATCTACTGCATGCACTAAGTCGGTGGCTAGGGGCTCTGGTTCCACATTCCATTGTATTGTATTACCCGATCTAAATGTTTTCTTGCTTGATGAAGCTGTGCTGTCCTGTGGAGCCAATTATAAACATCAAATTTTACTAAAAACACAAAATCAAATATCCAAAAAGAATATTAAATTAATTACTCACCGTATATACATACGGACTAGATCAAGCCTAACATCATGTCGGGCGGGATTGAAGCATAGACATAATTCATATTGAACGATGGCACCACTCAACTTGTGTAGGGTCATTAGGGCCTGGGCCAGGGCTAGGTGAAAATCAGATACGCCTTTGAGATATCTAATGGCATTCCGGAACGCTTCACAAGCTCCGTCGCGAAATCCCACCTGGGATCTTTGAAGTCCAACGTTGTACCAGCCAATTGCATCCACAGGTTCATCCATTCTCTGCAGAGACATATGTAGCAAATCAGTAAACTTCACACAAACTAAATTAATGAATAACCCGACCAAAAAAAAAAAAATCACATCCTCCAAAGCACTATACTACTGTACCGAATTCCAAAACAGCAGCCAAAAAACACAATAACATCTATCTACCTAAGCAAAAATCTAGGTAAGCAGAAAAGAAGGAATTTCTCCTTCGAGGATTTTGCTTTAAGGTTAAGGGTTTAGCATGATTCACATTTGTTGTTTTCATCTGATTACTTTCAACATTGGAGCCAATTCGGGCTGCTGCAACGGATCTTGCTTTGGAATTGTTTGTTTGTTTTTATCTGATTATGATTGGGAGACAATTCCGGTAGTGCTGCAATAAAAATGATGGATTTTGCTTTGGGTTTGTTCGCCGGAACGTGGCTGTTGCTTTGGGATTGTTGGCGGGACGGTCTGCTTTGGGTTTGTTCGCGGGAACGTCGCCGTTGCTTTGGGATTGTTGGCCGGGACCGTCGCCGTCTCCTCTTCATAGTGTAGTAAAATGAACCCAACCTATCCAAATCGATCCAGAAAATATTGCTCCAAATCCGAACCGATCCAACGGAGCGGGGCGATTTGGAGCGGATCGCACAAAATGCCCAGCTCTAGCTAGAGAGTAACCTCTGCTTACTGTGAATTATGCTAAACCCTTAACCATTACCATCTAAAAATCAGTAATAAATGTCTGCATAAACGGTAAACAAAAAATTTTTTTTTTAAAAAAAATAAAGATAAACTTGAGCTTTGAGAAGTGTACCAGTTCTATTGGAGGGCCGCAGATCTAGGGAATATTAGCTGATGCAACGAAAACAGAGGGGCCGCCGAGAGAAAGCGAGGTAGTGTGTGCGTTCCGTGGGGCAGGGTGAGCTGTAGAAAATAAAACGGGAGGAACAATCCTAATGGGTAGAAAAAAAAATTTTATCGGGTCAAAATTTTTCCGGGTCGCCGGACTGTTGACTAGATTTTGACCCGGTACTACTGGATCGACCCGGACTCGATTCAAAATAGGGAATATTAGCTGATGCAACGAAAACAGAGGGGCCGCTGAGAGAAAGCGAGGTAGTGTGTGCGTTCCGTGGGGCAGGGTGAGCTGTAGAAAATAAAACGGGAGGAACAATCCTAATGGGTAGAAAAAAAAATTTTATCGGGTCAAAATTTTTCCGGGTTGCCGGACTGTTGACTAGATTTTGACCCGGTACTGTTGGATCGACCCGGACTCGATTCGAAATAGGGAATATTAGCTGATGCAACGAAAACAGAGGGGCCGCCGAGAGAAAGCGAGGTAGTGTGTGCGTTCCGTGGGGCAGGGTGAGCTGTAGAAAATAAAACGGGAGGAACAATCCTAATGGGTAGAAAAAAAAATTTTATCGGGTCAAAATTTTTCCGGGTTGCCGGACTGTTGACTAGATTTTGACCCGGTACTGTTGGATCGACCTGGACTCGATTCGAAATTTTGTCCGTGTCGAAATTTCGTATTCATTTTGATTCCTGTTCGTGTCGATTCCGTGTTTGATTTTCGAGTCATGTCAAAAATTATCAACCCTAATAAATAGAGTATACAATTCTATTTCTAAGCATCAAAATTCGAGAATATAATCAAGCAATAATTTAACAGATTCCACATTTGCACACTAATCCAAATCAAACCCTAGGAATTACTAATAAATAATTTTAGAAATCAACCTTTAGAATGTTCTGGAATATGTACCTTATATGACAAGAAGAGGAACTAAGCTGCCGAAAGGATACAAGAAAAATTACCTTTGCGACACAATTTAAAGCTGTGTCGCATATAAATGCCGCAAAAATGCTTCACTTATATTATTGTGTCGTTTATTTGTAATATTTTGATGTCCATTAATAATATTGACCCAAATATACGATATATTGTTATTGGGACACAAATATACAACACTTATATGCGATATTATAAAGAAATGCCCTTAATTCGCGACACATTTAATTTTTTTGAAGTAAATTTACGTCACAACTGCGACTTAATAAGAAAAGGTAGCGAATTCACTACATTTCTACGTTATTTTATTTTCATGTCGCGACATTGCGGCACAATCATTGCTGAACTTGAAAAAGGTATCGTTATTTAGTTGCACAATCCAATTTGTGATGTAAATTTACGACATTATTGAGACAAATTATTAATATGCCCCAAATCAAGTATTGTCGTCGGATGATATTTATATTCATTGACAAAAATTGAGTGGGAAATAATGTGTCAAGTCTATTTAGACTTTTATATATTCCGGAGCAAAAATATTTAATTAATTTTTCAAATAATAATAAATGTGTAAAGTTTTGGTGTGAATATATTTTCGTAACAACCTATCAATGAATATATGTTCATTGATGATGTCCCCCACCGCATATTGTTCCTCCTCAGTTTTGTATTCAAGTCCAGAATCGTTTGATTCTGTTGTAATGTCAATAAACCAGAGAATCAATAACGTTGAGCAAACGACACTGATATGAAACTGCCTATCATAACTTTTTTTTTTTTTTTTTTAATGAACACAGATGCATATACTTTTAATCTTTACTAGAACAAAGGTCTGAATTTATATGTGTTTTCTTATGAGTTGAGCTCAAACACTAAAATGAAATACAAATGAGTTACATAGACATATAGTTGGCAAATTTCTTATATAACGCTCAGCTACTAACATCTTGATGTATTTCTCTGCCTTCTATCCCTCCAACAAATCAGCATCATAATGGTCATAATCTGGATGGGGTTCATGCCTTAACTTTTGGTTTCCATCCTGCAATCACATATTGGTCTTTTCCAAACTCTCCCCAGAAGTGATCAACATGATGTAGTTATGTAAATGAGTCAAGTGTTGAGGGATTTTCCAGCCCTTGAGAAATGGTCAAGAGTTATCTCCAGATACTGAAATTTAGGCGACAAACTATAGTCAACAGCACAAATCTTTTCCCCTTTGACATATGGTCCATGAGTTTTCAGGTGTTCATCCAATGCCTTCAGTTCTTCAAGCAGAGCCTGCTCGGTGCCATCAAAAACTTAACAAAACAAGGGAATAATTTCGAACCCGACTTCAAGGGGAGGCTCTGGATATTTCTCTTCGATAATTCCAACTACCACATCAGAATCAGCAATCCATTTGCCATCGAATTTATCCACTGGAACCTTACCTTCTGGGCTCGCTTCCTCCAAGAACCATTGAGGCTTATCATCAAGGTTGATTAGGTGTAACTTAACTTGTAGGGAACTTTCTTCTCCTCCAAGGTCAAAATCACCCTCTGGCAAAAGGGACAGCCTCCAAGGATATCCGAAGCACCGGATGCAGCTTTAACACAGACTTCCACTGGGTCGGCCATGGATTATGGGTAGACTCTGGCTCTTTAATCTAGTGATCTTTGAGAGCTCTGAAAATAATGCCCTACAAATCTCCAATGTCTCAACTGCCTATCATAATATAACATATGCAAAAACAACTTTGTGTAATAAAGCGTTTTAGGCCCCAAATTAACAATAGAAACTCACCGTCAGGTTCTTCTTCCCCAACAACATCATCCATATCTTCCAAGTTCATATAGTTTTCCTCATCCACACTTTCAAAAGCAGCAAATTCGCTAAATTTAACTTCCTTTTCATCATCATCCTCTTCTGTATTCAAACATACTCTATTTAGACAAACTTGAAGTCTTCAAAATTAGTGCATGTAAAATTAGAGCTTACCTCAAACAGAAAAAACTTCAACTATTTGGCATCTTTGCAACAAGAACCTGAACATCCTTGCCTTTTCGCCAAAAAAAAAAAAAAAAATAGTAGACAGAAAATTTGTAGCAAAACAGTAGCAACCAAACAATCCAATGATCTAGGCAAAGCAGTGGAAATAAATCAGCTATCCAAGAGCAGAAATTCAGCGAAGCGGCAGCCTAAACAAAGTTCACCTTTTTCAGTAAACCAAAATTTTGTAGAGAACTCATGTGCAGAAAAATTCATTAGACCAATAGCAAACATTCAGCAGAACACATTAGTTTCAACTTCACTCTACCTTAGTTGAAAATGTAGAGAAACGACCCAAATCGGCAAACGTTGCCACACCTACAGATAGAAACCCAAAATATTGATTTTAGGAAAGTTTCCAGAAACAGAATTTTCCACACCTACTTGTGATTGACAGAACAACTTCATTCAAGGAAACCTAAGGAAATCCAACCATCCCAGCAGGTTCGTTCATAAATTTGAACATATAAAATGGAGAGAGTTTGATATATTCCACTATTCCACCTCTTTATGTTATATATACCAGTGCCATTAATACGCAACAACCATGCTGCAACAACTAGTGCAAACAAAAAAGCAACTACATTTGTTCCATGATGTTGAATGGAGAATAGGATGAGTAGAATGACAAATGAAATAACCAAGATATAATCTTAAATACAAGAGTAGAAAGAAACGAGACAAAGAGGTCAAATTTAGATGATCAACTGTAACATCTTTATTCTACACAGTTCTCACTCTCATAAGTCTTGTAGCTATATCTTGGATGCCTGAAACATCTGGAAAAACTGAAGTAGGAGGGGGGTAAATGAACACTTAAACACCATATAAGGACAATATACACACATGCGAGGGGACTAGAAGCTGTCAGAAAATAATAATATTATTGAAAAATGTAATCAAAGATGACCTGTTGCTCCCCCTGCAGTGGAGTTGAGAATTGAATACTATTGATTCATCCCTTCTTTAAGATTCAGAGATGCTAGCTATTCAGATGTTGGAGTGATGGACCTAGTCTTTTTCTTGTTCATCCTCAATGTTGGTAAATATTTTTCAACTTCATTACCAGTACTGCTAGTTGTAGTGTCTAAACCATACAAATTTTCATCAGAAACAGAATAAACAAGGGAATAATTCACACTTCTTAAACTGTAAAAATGAAAAGACCACACTCTCCAATTTCCTGCATGAACTTCAGTCATCCCACACATATGATGCATAGTTGTAACAAACGCAAGCCTTAAAAAGCATTTGCTCATACTTCCTCATGTGAAACAACTCAACTAAACTATAAAATATTTCAAATAACTACTATTATGATCAACTGTATCAAGAAGAATCAAAAGCAGGAACATGACAACCTAACACAGTATCTAAATAATGTAAGTCAAACCTAATGATAAAGGAACAGTTTTAAGGGATAGTACCAGTCTCAGCTGCTAACAACCAAAAATAAGGTGAATTCATAAAAGAAATGGTATTGTATCAATGGCAGGATTAGTTAATCCATCTTCATTTTTTATATTGCTTACAAGATCTCAGATTTCTATCGGCAGCCTCAGATTGTGCTCCACTAGTAGCAGGAATGTTGATATGTCTTGATATTGATTTTAATTTCTTTCTGTAGTCTTTTTCAGGTTCTATTCCTCAAAGTTGGAGACCAGCTTCCTTTACATCATACTTAAGAGAAGCAGGCTCCTCTGTGTTTCTGACTTCACTAAATTTAAAATCATCAAAGTCTCCAGAAGGTAATTGTTCCTCTTCTGAAATTTCAGATGTTAAAATGTCTAGGTGAATAGAACCAGCAGCATCCTTAATAGGAGACTCATGCTCCCTTTGTTTATCTTCTTCGCTGCCAGTCTGCTCCCTAAGAGTTTGAGAAGTTATTTAGCTTATTGTGGAGATTGTCACAATGCTCCGGGACTTAATGGTTTGAACACAACCATATACATGTTCAAGAGTGATTGTTTGTGAATAAGTTTCAGTACCAAACCATTTTCCACGGAATGTGAAGACATTGTTGCATTTTCAGAAATATCCTCATCAAGGGGAAACACCGGAGCATTTTCATTTTCTTCAATCTCTCCAATACTTGAAGGTTTCTTTTGAATCAAACCATTTTCAGCTTAAGAGTTCACCTGACATAACAAACCAGTTGTCTCCATAGTTTCAACATAAACTTGCTCAGATCCTCTACTATTCAGGATGTCATTAACTGAATCATCTACCCTGTTATCTTTGTGTTCATCTTTAACCATCAAATCCACAACATCATTACAGTCCAATTTTTGTTGAAGATACTCGGGAAAGGCTTTCTTTCTTACACCTAGGGAGTCAAGATTGCTGCACCATTTAACCTCCAAAATATCAACTGCAATCTCAGCTCTTTCTAAGACTCTGACCTAATAACACCACCCTCATTCTCTTCCATTGACACACTGTCCTTCCTCATTGACTTGCTACCAAAAAAAAGCCCTACGATCCGAGCTTGCCTAGAATTTGTCCTGGCTGGTATTTTTCCCAATGTTTAGATTAATCTTGGTATGAGATATCACCTCATAAGTGTCATATTTATAACTTTATGATTTCAGTGGTCATCTACCATGGCATTGTCCTTCAGTATCTTCACCTGAAAACGGAAGGAGAACATAAAGTATCTACCTCTTCGAAATCCGCCTCTTTGAGAAAAAAAGCCTCTCCTTTATATCTAAATAAATGTTAAAATCAGCTTCAACTCCATTAACACTTATGCTAACCACTTTCTCACTTACCTTTAGAAACCCCTGAAACTTGCCAAACCTAGCATAACAAGGCGATGATTTAAAGCTCTCATCTTGCTGTTTCACCATAATTATATCTACTGTGCCGCCAAATGGATGAAATGGCCCAAACATAGTATAAACACTTATGCTTATATAGCTTCCAAATGCTAACTACATGAGACATTGAAGGGCAACGTAACATAGGTATTTTGGGAATGAAGCTTGCGAGATTAGCGAATAAAGATTCACTTACCATGTCATCATCAAAAAATAAATTTGTAGGAAGCTCCAGCAACATCAAAATAAATAATCAAGTCATATTTCCTCAATTGCTAAATTTCAAAAGCTTGTAGTAATCCTGCAAAGCCAATAAAACAAAGTTAAACATTAAAAGCTTTCACTCAGCTATTTTTTGTTGAGATGACACTGAATTCAGATGAAATATAAGCCTTGTATTTTCTTTCTGCACAAAACAGAAACAAAAATATAGCACAATAGCAGAAGAGCTTACCCTATCAGATGAAGGAGATTCCTAGGAGCAAGCAACCATCCCAAAATTATTGATATCGAGAATTAATTGAGGGCCAAACATTAGTGCATCATTTGGTGTGAAACTTTCTGATACTGCACTAACAAGTTCATCTGCCTTGATCTTATGCACAACAGGACCATAGTTAAGTATAACTCTACCACATCCTACATACAATATTTGAGCAAAGTGTAGAAAACTAAGCCACGAATAAGGGGATAAACTTGACCAGATTGATAAAGTCATAGTAGACCTTCAAGAAAAGCTATACCTACGTAATATTAGATAAACTTTCCACTCACAATTTGTACTTGGGCATTTTGGCTGAAAAGAAAAGCGATGCTCTTACCAGATCAACTGTTTCTTTGTTGATAGCTTCCAAAGCAACTGCAGTGTTTTCCGTATCCATTGTGGTGTCCCAGTTGTGACCCCCTCCAGTGAAGAGAAATAATCTGCTATTGGGAAGTCAACAAGTGTTTCTTCATGCTAAGATAGATGAAAACTCAATTTCCTTGTGGTCTAGTTTTCACTAACTGGAAGCAAGCAAACTTTTTCCTAGCTGCAATTCCTATGCATTTTCATGCCTAATCTTGAACTTGGTTAAAAATATCATTAAGGATGCGAGAATTTGAATTATTTAATTGGAAGGGTTAGAATGATGCATAACAGGTTAAAACACGAATTTTATTTTGAAGTCCCTGTCTATCTAAGTTAGTGAAATATAGTTGCATCAGAATGCAGTATGTTTTTATGGTTTAGAAATGATCATTACAGTAGAGAACTGTGATCAAACTTTTCAGTAGAAAGATGCAACCAAATACATTAGCTGAACCAAGGAAATAGCATCAGTACCATAAGTTCTAAACAGCAGCAGAATACTAACTTCGCAGAAATATGTACAAAAGATGCAAACTACATATGAATAAACATCTTATTCTCAAGATACAGCGCATGCTGGCAACCTCATAAGCATGTCAAACACATGATTGGCTAACGTAGTACGATCTAATTTGCTGGAAATTTTTCGAATCGAGGAAAACTTAGGAACCAGTGCTTATAAAAGGAATGATATTGCCCACAGCTGAACCAATTGACATTTTCAACCACCAAAAAAAACAGCTTTTTTGAAAGAAAAAATTGAAGATTCAAAGGTTTCATCGCTTAAAAACAAAAGCTTCGCTTTATAGCTCCGCTCTACCAACAGATAATTACATTATTACCACTACTTGAGGACAATTTTCCAAAGCGCAGAAACAAAGGCAAAGGAATTCATACCTCTTAGTAGAATTAGAATGGAATTTGTTGTTGCATTGTCGCAAAGGCATCCAAAACAACACACTGCATAGAATTCACAAACTTCAAATTTCAATTGGCAGACCAAACACGCATATTTGTCTCACATTGATCAGAAATAAAAATGAGCCAGCGATCTTTATTTTTCAATTCCTCCTTTTCCTAAACCAAATTCCTCCTTTTCCGAAACCAAATTCCCATTACCTTTTCCGATTGCTGCGGGTGCACCGTGTAGTATCCATTCACTAAATCCGATTTTACAAGAGAAATAGGGATAATATGAGGCTTTAGGGGTGAATTGGGGTTGCCTTCTAGTGAGAAATTGTTATCAAGGAGACAACCAGTTTATTCTGCTTCCCTCCAATTTTTTTCCTGAAAACACTCACCAAAAATAACTTCTTCCCTCCCTTTTGTTTTCCTTAAATATTTCTTTTCCTTTGGTGTGGTAGGATTATAAACGTTAATTTCTTTAAATTAGTTGAATATTCCTTATTTTAACAAAATTCACTTTGATGAAAAATTTTATCAACTTCTTAAAATAAAAATATTAAATAAATCATTTGTTAAATATCCTAAATTTTGTCTAGAAAAGATATGATTATAAATTTAATTCAATTACGGGAATAATGTAATATAATATTGTAAAAGTTAAAAACTAAAATTTATAAGTTTTCAATTTTAACATTAGTTTGATTATACCTATCACTTCGTTTAATAAATATATTAGCTATTTGGTGCATTTATAATAATCAAAATCAAATAAGCCATTATGTTTCATTCCTACTTTTTTATTTTAAAATTTTAAAGCATGTGATAATTTTGAGTTATTCTTTATATAATCATATCATGTTTGGTGGAGGCAGAGAAAACAGTACCAAATCATTTTTCCATGTACAATTTTTCTTAGTGGGGATACAATTCAGTAATAATATATAATATAAGTTAATTAATAAAATAATCATTATGTTTCGAAAAATAAAAATAAAAGAATCATTAGTGTAAGCTATTAGTCTTGAATTTTATTTCCACCAATTATGTGTATTTGCCATTTACGTATGATTGTGAATTTTCTTGACCGTATATTTATTAATTCAATACAAATCAGATATCGGTAGCAATTACCTTCAAATTAAAAATCCTGGTAGCAATTTGAGGAAAAGAAAATAATTAAAAATTTATAACTGATATATACATTCATTTTTTTCCTTACAAATTTGTTTGTCACATGTTTGCCATCTAGATTTTTGTTATTCTTTTACTCTACATCACTTTATAATTGTAGGAACAAGGTCATGTAGGAATAAGTTTCAAGTCTACCGATCTGTTAGGATGTCTCAATTGCATACATTATTGAACTTCCACTTGACACCTATCGTAATGATAAACGGCTCGTCTCGTCGTGACCTTCTCTTGAATTCTCAAAACTTTTGTCGTGGGGATATTGATATTAGCTTTCTAATTGCCTTTATCTCCTACATAGTATTATCATTTTCATTAATAGTGGATCAACTTTTTTATCTTTAATTTTTATAATTATAACCTTAAACCAAAAAGGGTTGTGGAACAAATATCACTTTATGTGATCAACTAAGGTAAAATCATAATTAATACCATTCATTATATTTTATTAGAAACTAAAGTTTAACTAAACTTTCTTTACAAGTTCATAATTAGATAGTCGACAACCAACGTATTTATAATTTGGCTTATGTCGTCGACAAATTCTTAGTACAACTTTACTACAATCTGTCATTTTCTTATATGAAAAGAAATTACATAACGGGAACCACTACTCCAACATGACAATTATGATGGGACAATAGCATAGATATTGTAAAATTTACACTTTAGAAATGAAATTGAATGAAAAAACTAAATTATACAATCGAAAGTGTGAGACTCATTGGTTTACCAAATATTATTTGACTGAACTATGACAATTCATTGTAAATAAGATATTTATATAAAATGTTAGAGGTGAAATTAAAATAAATAGAAACTTGAATTAGGACTTGATAGTAAAATTTAAAAAATTTGATTTACAAAATTTGTGAACTGTGGAAGTTGAGGACTAGAGAGAAATTTTAAAAAGAGAAGGAATAATAATAATAATAATAATAATAATAAACTCAAAAAATCTCAAAAAATGGTCAATTACATACAGCGAAAATATCATTTTGGTCCAAAACAAAAAAAAAATTACTTTTTTAGTCAAATACATTATGTTTATTAAAAATTTTGATCCAAAATCCACTTTTATCTGTCTTGATTAAGGGATTTTAGTCATAATAAAAAGTATTTTTCTTGTAATCACTGAAAATAATAAAATATTCAAAAAAAAAATATTTACCCTCCCCCTTCCCTTTCCCACTCTCTCCTCTCTCACCTTTTTGGCCACCGGCCCGCGCCACCGCTGCCCCACCTTCTCCCTCTTCTTGATCGGTTTTCCCTTCTCCCCTCTCTCACCTTTTTGCCTGCCGCCCTGCCACCGTCGTCGACCACCTTCTCCCTCTTCTTGATCGGTTTTTCCGCGCCGCATCCTCCTTCTCCTTCAGCTCCATTTTTTATCCATCATTCTCACATATCTTCCTCCCATTACCATCTTCCCTCTCTTTGCAACTCTATCATCCGAACAACCACCTAAAATTTGTTTACTAAATCAACCAATAAACATTAAATAACAAGTCAAATGAACACACCTGCAGAATAATCCACAAATTTAAAGCCAAAAAAAAAAACAAAATAACCATAACAAGGATCAAGCCAACAAATAACCCCAGAAACTCAAAAGGGATAACCCAGGATGCAAAGATCAAGTCAACGTTAATAGCCAATAAAGCACAATCGAAACCAAAATAAAGAATTTAACCAGAAAGCCAAATCAAATAGTAGCCACATACCAGAAATCTCTTCTCTGCCCAATGGCTACCTTCCCTCTCCTTAGAAATGTACTACTGAAACCACCCGGTACTTTCGAGTTTCGACTAAAAAAAAAAACAAAACTCATTATGTTAATTCAGGTTTCATCAAGAAAACAATATTCAAACCACATAAGTAGGAACTAAATTGAAGAAATTGCGATTCTTAAAGCGTTTCAAACGGCGTTCGTTTCTAGGAATGACTTGGTTATATGCACAGTCGTAAAACTCCAGGCCGCCACAAATAAGGAGGTCATCGGGCTCGGGAACGGAGAAGGAAATCTTGGAGAAAGTCGAGAAGGCATCTGGTCAAGCATGTTCCATTCTGGTTGGATATCAACGGATGATTTGAGGATTGAGGACTCTTAGTGAAGTCCGGTGTTTGTGGCTGAGCGGTTGAGGTTGTAAAGGTGGTTGCGTCGGGCGCGTTCCTTTTCAGCTTCGCGTTTACGGGCTTTGACTTCTTCATTGTGGCGCTGGGAAGCTGCAAACGGTGGTGGTGGTGAGGGTTGAATCGCAACCGTGGGTTAAACTTGGGGCGGTTAGGATTGTTGTGATGGGATTTAGAGGCAGCATTATCCACTAGCCGGAAATAGGAGTCCTCGTCGGCAGCTAGGGTGGCGAAGGAGTCGTCGCTGGAGAAATCAAAGGCGGAATCAACTGCATTCTTGTTGAAACTAATCAATAGAAAAGTGAGTGGGGAGGGAGGTGGTGGTGCTGCGTTTTCCGACGATTAGATAGTGACTAGGGTTGGAGTTTCGGGTAGGAGAAGGGGGAAGAATTAAATCACCGGAGAGGAGGGATGTGGAGAGGTTGGGCGGTGGTAGAGTTGAACGGCCGATCGTGAGGGAGGAAAGGGGGGCTGAGGCGGCCAAAATAAGAAGAGAAAAGGGAGGGGGACAAAAAGGTGAGAGAGGAGAGATGGGGAAGGGAAAACGGTCAAGAAGAGGGAGAAGGTGGGGCGGCCGTGGCGCGAGAGGAGAGAGTGGGGAAGGGAAGGGCGATGGTAAATATTTTTTTTTTTGAATATTTTATTATTTTCAGTGATTAAAAAAAATACTTTTTATTAAGACTAAAATGCTGCTGGTCAAGACAGATAAAAATAAATTTTGGACCAAAATTTTTAATAAACATAATGTATTGAACTAAAAAAGTAATTTTTTTATTTTGGACAAAAATAATATTTTCGCTATGTGTAATAGATCATTTTTTAAGTTTAGTTTAATAATAAAGTAATTCAAACTCTATTATCCTTGTGCGTCTCCCTCTTTTAATTTAATTTTTCCTTTTCATTTTTTTTCCGCCATTTATACCGAGAGTCCCAGCCGCTACCACCTGCTCCGGTCAGTCCCTCCGTCCTCCGCCTATACTAGCCATCTTACTCTTCCCCTCTTTGTTGGCCGGCTGACCGACCTTCTCTCTCCTTTCCCATGTCAATAAATTTTTTCCCAAAACCCATTTTTAAGCATCTTGTTGAATTTTGGAAATCCAAGGGGAAAACTTAGAAGAAGAGAATGGTAAATTCCATCAATCAAGAAGTTGCATTGAGATGGATTTAGTGGTTTGGATATATATTAGCTTCTTCACTGACCAAAACCCAAAACCCTCTTATCACATTTTCTGGGTCTCTGCGGTTTTGACAAGTTTTGTTGCGATGGATTTCAAAGGGAATTCGTTCGCTGTTCTTGACTTGGTCGGGGATGACGAATCGGAGCTTCCCGTCCTCGCAATATGATAGCAATTCTATGATCATAAATAATATATATTTGAGAAGGGCTGGAATGAATTTGGTACAGTTCTGACTTCCTTATACAATTTTATAGAACTTAAACCTCTCCAAGTTGATTCTTTTTCCATTTTCATAGTGCTTCTTGTACAATCATTTAGTACTCGAAGTCAAATTTGTGATTGATCTGTGTGCAGGTGGTATTACTTCCATCCTCTTGCTAGCATTGTCCTGCTGCAATGTCTGGTGCTGGTGATGCGCACTTATGGCTCACATTTAGACCACCCCGACATTCCTATCAGTTTTCTAGCAATCCTATTAAGGTAATGGAACTCTCCTAATGAACTTCAGTAATCTAGAAAATTTAAATAGAATTTTGTTCTTGTGGTTATATATTGGAAAATTGAGATGTTGGGTTTAAACTTCTGTGGAGGTGGATGTTCCCTCCTAATCCCATTTCCTTGTGGTTATGAAAAGTCTGATATGATGTTATGATATTGTGTTCTTGGATTAGAAATCTTGAGAAGGTGACTATTGCCCTCCTCACACTGTAGGGATGATTTTTGTGATGATTTGAATTGAGCTCTATATTTAAAACCAAAAGAGACCATTACAAGTTTGATATGTGAAAGTTTTTTTATTTCTAGCAAATGTTGCATTATCATCTTGAATCAGAATTTATAATTCTCATAATTTTGGATCCATTTCTTAAATTGGTGGGTTTTAGTTTTCTCTCCGTGATTTATTTTATTTTTTTTAATTTATTGGGATTTATGTTTCTGATTGAGTGGGTGGTTTCACTGTTCTTTGTGTTTTCTTGATTGGGTTGGTTTCACTGTTCTTTATGTTTCTAGCTCTTTTGCTGATGAAGGATTTTTCATTTTGTTTTGGTTGGGTTTATGACCAGTGCGCTCAGGTCCTGGGAGTGAAATGGATTGACTGTCTTCTTTGCTTGAACTCCATGCCACATATGAGGGTGAGAGTGAGAAACAAACTGAAACTACACATTCAAATTGATTTCTGGCAATACCCAGTTTGCTTTATCTTCAATGTTTTCACTGGCCTAACTGAAATAATTATTTTTGTTCGCCTTGCTTGTTTTATCTTTTTCTTTTGCCTGCTTTGGCTTTAAATTTCTCTCAATCTGTTAGCACCTTTTGAAATTGTTTTGTCTGTAGCAGGATCCTGTTAATGACTTGGTTGTGTGATGATGTTTATTTGTTCTTACTTAAAACAAAAACTATGTCTGAAAGCTTGCCAGGTTGCTGGTGCTGGTGTTTTGGCCGACTTGCTATGTCTAATGCATATATTTAGAAGTTTTCTGAAAATGAGAATTTACTCCTGCTGAACTTGCCATAGCTTCTTCCACTGGATAATCATATGATGTATTATGATGAACTTGTGAACTTGGGTTGGTTTTTGAAAATCTGCATAAATGTTAGTTGAGATAACGTTTCTCTAATATGTTTTTATAGGTTACTGGCACATGCCAAGTTTGAATCTGTAAAATCGAAGCAAGCTACAGAACAGAAAATACTTAGGACGAAAAGCTGGTTTTCTTTTAAATGGTTTGTCATTGTTTATTGTTGGTTTTGAATTCACCCCATTTAAGTTACAAATTCTTTGATCATCCTTGGTATTCTTCACTTTTCTGATTTACATATTGCATGCTGAATTCTATGCATGTGTGATTAATAGTTGTATTTTAAATGGGTTTGAATAATTTTTTTCCACCTTAGGGGAGCTGCTTCTGATGAGTTCTCTGCTGACAATGCCTCGGGGCTATGTCTTATCCGCCACCAGAAAATTACAACGCCACCAGAAACTTAACGTCTTCAGATTCAGCTAGTCTTATCCGCTGATCTTCCCCCGGCTACCACCGCCGCAAGCCTGGCCGTCGCTCGCTCTGAAGTCTCTGCCTATCTTCCTCATCCATTTGCTTTCATTCACAATCAGCCATGGCGACTCTTGCTTCTCAGAGCCGTATCCGCTTCACACTTGTTACGGGTTCTCCTTGGTAAAGTCACTCCCCTTATATTCCGGTAGTTTCGTCGGTTTCCAATCATTTCCTCGAGAATTTCCTTGCATTTTTCTTTAAAATCGTCAATTTTTGTCTAATGCTACCGCAATTCATGTTAATAAACTGAAGAAATCTTCACTACGGCACAAGCAGATGGACAAAATCAATAAACTCTAAGCCCATCATTGCAAAAAGTTCGATTAGAATTTGGGAAAACTTGAATTGAAATGGCACAAAGAATATAATTTGAATTTCAAAAAATGCAATGCAGTGTGTATTTTGTAGAAATCGTTTGGTATAGTAGATTAGGACTACAGGATTGAGTTGTCCTAAGGTTTGTTATGTGACATTTGATTATATACAACCATTATGCCATTATGCAGATTAGGGTTCAGATGAGTTCTTTATGATGATGTTTGAGTGATACAACTGTAGGGATTTTGACCATTCCAGAGTTGCAAAGGCAAAGAATTTAACTGAGAAAGTTACTTTTCCAATTGTTAAAAAGGTCATGAGGAGGTCCATGTTGCAGAACATCGTATTCATTCCCATATTTGAGAATGCTGATTCGGTTCTAGCTGCGCCAAATCAGGATATGAAGGAGCCTGATGTGATAAGGTAAATGTTGCTCATGCTCTTACTGGTAGTAACTTTCAGCTCGTTCGGGGGAAGGTGAGTTTTCTAAAGCATGTAAAGGGTTCCCTATATCCAGCATTGTTATATAAACTTGTTCTGTATTATGACTTTTATTTGGGAACTTGAAGCATCCAGGATATTGAAGCTTGCCAGTGGAGTGAGGATACAAGGTAGGTTGTTTTTGTGGACATATTGCATTTTCTTGTTGACTTCGTTTATATGATCACTGCACTAGCAATGACTGCCGTTGCGACAATAATTTGGTTAATCTATTTGCTAGAAATTGTTGATGGAAATGGACCAGAAGTGCGAGATGGTGATATTGTGGAAGTTAATTATGTATGCCGTAGGTCAAATGGATATTTTGTATATAGGTAAGCTTTTGAAATTCTTTTCCTTCCTGCATCAGATATTTTCTTATGAACTGTTTCTGCCTTATACTCTCTGATGCTTATTATTCTCTAATGTTTTGTATTCAATTTGATAACAGTACTGTGGATCAGTTTAGTGGAGAAAGTGCTCCCGTTATACTTGCTTTGAACAATGAGCAGGTAATTTATGTTTCTTCAGTTTCAAAATGTGGCTTTAAATGAACTTGAGAATCATGTATTTAAGAGGTTAGACTATACAATGTAGATCATCATCGAGCAAGTTGCACGCTAATACGGAGAATTTTCATGTTTAATAAATTTGTTCATACTTACCGTCTCAGCATACTAGTTTAGAGTTTCATTGCATGGGGAACACCTAAGACAACAACACATTTAGCTCACCGTGTTTGCCCCATATCTCCTTTAGATATGCTTCTGCGCCCTGCATTTTAATCACGAGACCATAATCTGCATCTGAAATTTAGAACGTGTTTGGATGACAGCAATTATGCATTCTTTTTCTCACTGCATCTGAAATTTAGAATGTGTTTGGATGGATGACAGCAATTATGCATTCTTTTCCTCACTGCATCTGAAATTTAGAATGTGTTTGGAAGACAGCAAGTACGCATTCTTTTCCTTGCAGCATTCAGCTTGTGAAATATAGCTGTTTGCAAATTTCATAATGTGATTTAGTGTCTTACTGGTTGTACCAGGTTATAAGAGGTCTCAAGGAGGTTTTGATTGGCATGAAGACTGGAGGTTTGCTCTACTACAATTAGTATCTTTTGAGTCTAGGAGGATCAAGAAATGGATAGAGTTATTGTTTAAGTGAACTTGTATCATTTGCTCATCAACTAGAACTAGAAGGGCATCTGCTTGGAACTTAGAAGTGAACTTTCTTTCATCACATTATACAGGAAAGAGAAGAGCATTGATTCCTCCTTCAGTGGGGTACATCAGCGAAGACTTGGCGCCAATACCCGAAGAGGTATCTTAACTCTAAATCTCATAGTTGAACATTTTCAGATCTGTACACTAGACAAGATTGGTAGTTGTTAATTTGTCAGCTTGTGTCAAAGTTTTTTCCACTCAAAACTTTCCATTGTTGTTCTTGGTTGCATTGCATGTAGTTTGGACCTCGTCGGAGCCTCCTATCTCACGCAAAAGAGCCTCTAATTTTCGAAGTGCAGCTGTTGAAGATTTTATGACTTGAAGGAGTTGAAGGAGTGGTATGGTTTTCCTTACAGATGATGAGATGACTGAATGAATAGGCAGTGATTTTCACATTTGAAGAAGTAGAGGGCATGCATTCTTGATTTATAACCACTTCCTTTAAGCCATCAATTCTGTTGGAATTTCACTTCTTTTCCTTTTTATATCGTTATATGTTTAGTTTGAACATTGTGATGTCTTTTTCTAAAATGTTATATAATTTTATTAGTAATCTTATATAATAACATGTATATTTATTAGGAAAAAAAGATTATTTTATTGTTTGATTTTTTTTGGATATTTTTCCCTAATAAAAATCATATTTCTGAACTGTAATTTTGTGTGAAGAAAGGGTTATTTTCTATATATTTTATTTCAGATCTATGGTATTTAATATTTCTAAAATGTTGGGTGACAAAGAGTGTATTCTAAAAAAGACAGGGGACAAAATCAAGCAAAACATATAAAACAGGGGGCTTAAAATAATTAATTATAACAACATTGATATTTTTTTTTTTACAAAGAACAACATTGATATTTGTCTTTTCTCAGCCACCTCATAAATTTCTTCTTAAAAAAAAAACATGATTCTCAATTAGTGGGTAAAATATTTATTCCAATACAAATTTTTGTCTTTATTGTCTAAAATTAATTTTTTTAATAATTTTAAAAAAATTTATAACAAAATGAACAAAAGTAAATATAAAATATCTTATAAATTTATGTAATTCTTTAATAAAAAATAAACAATAAAATTGATATAATTCACAACCTAACCATGCATTCGCTGCCCTGATCACACATGGCTTCATCCAACCCCGCTTCTCGTCGTGCCCCTCCCTCCTCCGCCATGCTTGCTGTTCGCAACCGCCTCAAACGCTCCCCATTTCCTCTCCGGCTCCGCCTCCGCCTCGGTGGCACTATCCCCCGTCCGCGAGGTTCGAACGGAGCGCTGCGGAGACCCCGCTCCCTCGGGAAATTGTCAAGTGATCGAGAAGAAGGAAATAACGCAATTTCATCATCCCAGGGTTTTGATGCATATATGGAAAACCTACTACATAGATACAAGTTATCATTGGGCACTGCAAACCCATATTTGCCAGATTTGAGCCAGAATAATAATCCAGAAGAGCTTTACATTATGGGAAATCAATTTTACGAATTGGGTAACATTGGCTTTGCGCGTAAAGCATACAATAGGGCAATTTCATTATCTCCGGGCAATGCTACATACCACTTCAAGAAGGCTAGGACAATGCTAGGAATGAATACTTATGTTATGGATAAGTGGGCTGACGGAGCCTTGAGTTGTTTGGTGGAAGGAGTTTGTGAATATGAGCGAGCCTTTCTTTTGGATGGAGGTTGCCAGGAGGTACGCCAGGAGGCACACCTTGAGTTAGCAGCTTTGTATCTAAGGTGAATCAATTGAATTTGATTTTCTTTCAAGTAGGGGTCTCTGCAAGGATGTGTGGTCTGTTTCTTTCATGGTTTGATTGGTTTAAGGTTTTATTGTGCACTGATTTGAAGATTCATTTATGGTTTATTGTGTTAATGTTTTGTTCCTAATTCACTTGTCCAGTTGTATGTGCATCTTTTAATGACATTGCCAGCCCTCATATATTTTCATTTGAATTAAATGTGGGTATAAAAGAGTTGAATGTTCATCTTTAGTGGATGGATGAATCTTTCTAGTTTATAGTTTTTGCCTCAGAGGATTGGGCTTTTCCTAATTCCCGGTGGCCTTCAATATGATATTGTACTTGTATTGGGCATTCTCCAACCAAGAATGGAGAAATGAGTAGGGTGTTTGCTTGATTTAACAATCATTTGGTGAAAGTTTAACCTATTGGTTTGTTAATTCTTTAACATTTGAAAGATTAATCGACTCCTCAGTGCCTGAAAGAAAGGTTCTTTATGTGTTTATGATTGACCCCTGAATTGTGTTTTCATTCCACAGTTTAGGGCAGGTTTCTGCAGCTAGTAGACACCTTGATGGGATTGGGGGGATTGGGTTGCTGGCAAACCTCCTTCACAAGACTCATTTTGACGTTCTGTGTCGTAAGAAGACCAGGCTTGAAACTTACATTTTAAATTGCGGTGTTGCTCGGGCAGCCAACAATTGGGATGATCTAATGGTCAATGCGGCAATCGCTGGTCACGTGGCTGATAAAAGTCCCCAGGTGACTGCCTGCCTGGTCGAGGCAATGTTGAAGTTGGGTAAACTACGTGGGAACACTGATTCATTGCTGGCATGGTTTAAGGGGTGCGTCTCACTTGAAGCTGATTCATATCGGGAAGGCATTGAATCGGAGTTTCTGGGATTTGTTCCTGACGCCTACGTCCATTACGTTATGGCTAGAATTTATTTGGCGGAGGGAAGGTTTGGAGAAGCCTATACTTCAGCAGAAAGTGCTTTGAAGCTTGATGATGGGAATGCTGAAATTCGTAAATTTCTTGATACCTTGAAGCGGCCGGTTTCTGAAGGCAATGATTCATAAGCTCCTCACATTGTGTTTTACAGTTGAATATAATATCTCTGGGCTTTGGTCTACTACTGATGCTGCTGATGTTAGAAGAATGGTTTTTGACAACTTAGTGTGACTGAAAAGATGCTTCATTTTAATCTTGTGCAAAGGTTTCCATGAATTTTATAAGTAGTAATAATCCGATCAGAAAATAATCTTATTTTGCTTAATTTGATGTGTAACCTCAGATTTATATCTGGTTTTTTATCCTTATTGAATTGAATTAAATGTAGTTGAACATCTAAATTTACAGACAGATGTAAATTGTTGGATATCACAAAATGCCCAACATAGAATTTTTGAATTGTTGAATTAAAAACCCTTTACTGGTATCTGAAAGAGCCAACTGAAAAATGTGGCAATATTCTGGTTCCATGTTCAAATATAAGAATGTAAAGGGATGATGGGGAGGGCAGAAATGTTTATCAAGCTACGTTCTTGATAAAACAAAGATGTTTATTGCACAGGAATACTACACTTTTGTAACTAGCAGCTATGTTAGGTTTGAACAACATCAGAAATCCTAAAGTTTTGAAATCCAATTCTAAGCAATGCTACCTACATAGATGAAACTTCAAAAATAACAAATGGGCCCATACAAATATGAATTTCACGAGTTTCAACCAAATCAGACCCACCCGTATGATTGTTATTGAAATTTATTTAATTTATTATCTTTTTATTATTGTTATTTTTATATTTTTAAATTGGTTTAAATTTATTTTTGATTCATCATAACATGGGTTATTCCATTTTTTATCCTCCATAAGTTTTAGTCACTAATTTTAGTCTCACTTAAAATTTTTTTTTATAATTTTAATCCTATTGAGTTGACCAATTTTTAGGTTAGTCAAAGGACTTTTGTGCAATTTTTTTTACTTTTGAAATGTTTTTTCCTGCAACCCTAATTTTTTCTTCATCCCTCTCTTCTCTTGCCTGGCCGCCGCCCCGCCCTTCTTATTCTTCCTCTTATTTTCGTCGTTCACAAACCCTCCATTTACTGTGTTGCTATTTGGACAAGTCTTGTTCTTTAGTTTTTAAAATAAGTCTTTGGCTTTGGTTTCAATGGCTTGATATCAAGAAACTGGGTTAATTATTTTTCTACCCTTGGTTGATTCTCCTGGTTCAATAAAATGATTTGGTTCTTCCGTTCTGGGTTTCCTCGGGAAAGTTTTGGAATCCGTTTATTGAGGTATTATCAGCCTTCTTTGGTTTGCCTCCTTTCGGGTTCTTCTTCTTCCAGGAAATTTTTGGGGTTCTCGTCGTTCTTTCGCCATGCCTTCCCGTTGTTCCCGTTCGTTTTGCGTTCGGCTCCAAAGCCTGCCCCTCGCCGGCATCGTTTTACGTTCACTCTTTTGGATTCTCAGTTGCCACAGGTTCGTTGGTTTGGTTTTCTTGTCGCCGGTAGATGCCGTTCCCCTTCAGGTTTGTTGGGTTCCGGGCCACATTTTGTGTTCGCTGATTTTAGCTTTCATGTCGCTTGCTTCGGATATTGGTCCGCCGACCTCTGATGGCCTTATTTTTGGTCTTCGTTTTTTTTTCACTTCGATCTTCATTGTCTTCATTATCTCACGGCATTCGGTTTTGCGGTGGAAGTGTTGACGTAATGCTATGGTGGTTCTTCGTCGGAAAAGAGGGGAGGGAGCCGCGTTGGGAAAAAAAAAAAAAAAAAGTCTTTAGGCTCCAGCGAGGAGTTAGGATTTTTAGACGAATAAAAATTTTGGAAAGTAAAAAAAATTGCACAAAGGTCCTTTAATTTACTTTCAAAATTTGTTTTCATCCTAAAATTATCAAAAAAAATTTAAATAAAATTAAAATTGATAAAATTGATGACTAAAATTTAGGGATTAAAAATGTATTTAAACCTTTTTATATTTTTAAAGAAAACAAAGGTGTGTCAAACATGAATAAGGACTGCACCTAATCGAACATAAGCGTTTATCGGCAGGCGCGTCCGTCGACCATAACGAAAACCACGCATTCGCTCCCTCTCTTCTCTCCCCTGATCACACATGGCTTCCTCTTCCCACCGCAGTTCTCGTCGTGCTCCTCCCTCCTCCGCCACTCTTCGCAACCGCCTCAAACGCTCCCCATTTCCTCTCCGGCTCCGCCTCCGCCTCGGTGTCACCCGTCCGCAAGATCCAGAAAAGTTTCAGACTAGGAAATCAATATCTGGGTTGCTATTTGTAGCTCAGTTTTACTATTTGTAGCTCAAAAAAATTGATGAAATGACAAAATTGCCCTTAATAGCAGAAAATGTGAAAATACAATAAAAAATCGGACCCAATGTGCGAAATAACTTTAAAAAATCGGACCCAATATGCGAAAAAATAAGAAAAAATCACCTACAATGTGCGAATTTTTGGGCAAAAATCGCCACACTTATCCGAAATTTCTAGCAAAAATCGCCCAGAGCAGGCGATTTTTTCCAGAAAAATCGCATAAGTGTGGCGAATTTTCCATGAAAATTCGCCTAACACAGGCGATTTTTCTGGGCATAAATCGCCTACTCTGGGCGATTTTTGGCCAACTTTTCTGGCTTATATTTGTCTGCAAACCTTACAAAATCATAAGTCATTTCAGATTTTCTTAGCAAACTCTCTCAGACCAACGTAAAAATTTTGCAAAAAAATCGCACGTAATGGAAGCAGACGGATCTCAACCACCACAGCGTCCTGGGAAGGGGAAAGGATTGTATAGCAAGGTAAAAAGCGTAAAATTTCGTTTAAATTTTTGAATTTGGCATAGAAATTCGCACCTGATGTGCGAATTTTATCCAAAAATTCGCACATGACGGGCAGTACGCACCTGCCTTATGATTTGGAGGCTTGGTTGTGGTTGACTATTGGTTCTACTCTTTTTGTTGACAAGAGTTCCAATAGGATTAAACCACAACAGCTTGTGCATATTAGGGGACAGTTGCATACTGTGCATCAGCATGCTTGGGGTACCTCTGCATTCGCCTACTTGTATAGACATTTAGGTAAGGCTAGTAGAGGTTCCTGCAGCGGGATGGCGGGGTGTATGACGCTACTGCAGGCATGGATATACGAGCACTTCCCAGCGTTCAGACCGCATTCTGTGCCGATGCCTGATGATCCACAGACCCCGCGCGCTGCTTTGTGGACCACTGGACCCTGACAGGGCAGCAGTTCCCGTCTGCAGAGATACCGGCATGCCCTTGACCACTTGCGACCGGAGGAGGTATGTTAAAATATATTTGCCGATTTTAGTAATAAATGTTTATGATAAATTGTAAATATGTAATAAATATATGACATTAATTTGATATATTACAGGTGACATGGACCCTATACGGTCAGTTTCCGCACGTACGCACCCCGATCACCACGTACAGGGGGTTGATCGCATGTGGTGGTGAGGTCGAGCCGTACATGCCAGATAGGTGCGTCCGTCAGTTGGGATACGTGCAGGATATCCCAGCCGACATCCTCCTTCCGAAGACGGCGTTTCGGCCGTACAGTGGTGGTTATGGTGTGGATTTGACTTGGCTTTCGCCAAGAGTGTATGGCGGGCACCACGTATGGCTTGTATACATCCCGATGACTTGCAGCCTGCTGACTTTCCCGGCGCAGCCACACACGATTACCTTACATGGTATCGTCAGCACTCCCACCCATATCTGTTCATCGATGGCCCCCCAGCTGATGATGGTGGAGTTCCGCCGCGAACCAACACAGAATATGTAAGTATTTTTTGTTACATAATTTGATTAAGTATAATGTTATATTGTTATAGAATAAGTGCACTTACTCATTGTGGTGTATTGTCTTTGTAGTGGGTTAGCCGTTTTACGCATTTCGGTGAGGACTGTGTCCAGATATTCAGAGATGCTGGATACGCACAGACTGAAGAAATGGAGGCTAGGTTGAGGGCTGAGATAGATAGGTGACATTTAGCTGGATGATTGTATCAGATTACTATATATATATATTTTTATGTAGTTTGTGATGTTATGAGGATTCTGTTATGTTATATTTGACCTGTTTAATCCTTTTTTAGTTGTTTGGTATTTCATTTAGCCATGTTTAAGGTTTAATGCACTTATGAAATTAAAATTGGAAAATTACATAAATGAAAATTATTAAAAGAACAAAGTAATTTTCAAAACAAAGTGCAATGGCTACAAAAAATCATGGTCCACAAATCATGTTCCAATGGTCCAACCTATTTTTAAATTCATCACGTTCTGCAAAGCTAGCCATAGCCTCATCGCAGTGATGCCTCCACAACAATGCCAACGAAGGTACAGGACAGTCACCAGTCAAACTGACATGAACGAAATGATTAGCTCGTACGTGCGATTTTTTGCAAAATTTTTTCGTTGGTCTGAGAGAGTTTTGCTTAGAAAATCTGAAATGACTTATGATTTTGTAAGGTTTGCAGACAAATATAAGAACGAAAATTTGGCCAAAAATCGCCCAGAACAGGCGATTTTTGCCTGAAAAATCGCCTGTGTTAGGCGAATTTTCCCTGAAAAATCGCCACACTTATGCGATTTTTCAGGCAAAAATAGCCAGAAATTTCAGATAAGTGTGGCGATTTTTGCCCAACAATTCGCACATTGTAGGTGAATTTTTCTCAGTTTTTCACAAATTGGGTCCGATTTTTTAGAGTTATTTCGCACATTGTGTCCGATTTTTTATTGCATTTTCACATTTTCTGATTTTAAGGGCAATTTTGTCATTTCACTTTTTTTTTTTGAACTACAAATAGTAAATTTGAGCTACAAATACCAATCAATATTACCAATTGAATGACATTGGTCGAGCGCTGAAAGCATACAATAGGGCAATTTCATTATCCCGGGAGGACAATGCTGCATACCACTTCAAGAAGGCTAGGACATTAGTACGGTTACATGGTTCGGATAAAAGTTCATTAGATATTATAGTAAAGAGGTTGCCGGAAGAAGCCTGGAATGGGTTGGTGGAAGAGGGCTGGAATGGGATGGTGGAAGGAGCCGTGGAATATGAGCGAGGCCTCGCCTGGATGAAGGTTGCCAGAAGGCACGCCTTGAGTTAGCAGATTTGTATTTAAGGTGAGTCAACTGAATTTGATTTTCTTTTTCGGGTTTGACTACATGGGATTTGGGAGGAAAAGGCTCCAACTATTTGATTTATAGTGTGGTTTGAAATGTGTGATTGGGGGCTGCAAATGTGTGTGTTTCTTTCATGGTTTAAGTTTTATTGTGCACTGCTTAGAAGATTTGTTTATGGTTTATTGTATTAAGGTTTTGTTCTACACTTGAAGATTTTCTAATTCACTTGTCCAGTTGTATGTGCATCTTTAAATGACAGTGCCAGCCCTCATATATTTTCATCTTGCATTAAATTGGGTATAAAAGAGTTGAATGTTCATCTTTAGTGGATGGATGAATCTTTCTACTTTATAGTTTTTGCCTCAGAGTATTGGGCTTGACTCAGGTTAGGTTTATTTTTGCAAGTTTGGTTATAATGGCTGCTTGTGCCCCCATGGCCATGTTTGCTTTGATTTTACAATCATGTTCCACAGGTTAGTGCATGTTTCTGCAGCTATAACACACCTTGATGGGGTTGGGGTGTTAGAATACCGCGACCAGCGTCAGTTTTACCTTGTGAGTGATAAGAAGACAACTCTTGAAACTTACATGTTAAAATGCCGTGTTGCTCGGGAAGCCAACAATTGGGATGATCTATTGGTGAATGCGAGACACGCTTTGGCTTTTGTGGCTGAAAGGAGTCCCCACCTTAATGCCTGCATGGCCGAGGCAGTATTGAAGCTGGGTAGACTACCTGAAACTGATTTATATCTGCCATATTTGAAGCTGTGCAGACCACTTGAAGCTGACTGATGATTCATATCTGGCAAGCATTTCGGAAGTTCATTTTGATTCGGAGTTTCTGGGATTTGTTCCTGACGCCTACGTCCTTTACGTTATGGCTGAAACACATTTGGCGTTTGGAAGGGTTGAAGAAGCTTACACTTCAGCAGAAAATGCTTTGAAGCTTGACATTGGGAATGCTGAAATTCATAAGTTTGTTGGTACCTTGAAGAAGCAGAGTTTTGGACAAGGTAGGAAAGTTTGATTATCGTTTTGATTGATGATTTATACTAGAATCATCTTCAGATACCAACCATCTTCACATGTGGTTTTTTTTTTTTTTTTTTTGAAAAGCTCTTCAGCTACAACTGATGACAACTCTTGAATGTTAATAATAATAATAGTTACCATTCTTAATTTCTTGGTTTGTTTCCCATGATTCTGAAGATTGCTGGAGCACCATGGTCAAACACAAACTCCCTTCCATTCTTCAGCTACTGGCAGACTCATACTCCTTTTTGGGCCACTGCAACCATCAATTCATAAACAAATTGTGAAATTTTTATTATTTCAATATAATATTGTCTACCTACCTTATCATTAACAATTTTTTAATTTTCTAAAATCTTTCATTACGAGAACCTTTTGAGAAAATTATGAATATTAAAATTTGTTTCTCAATTTTATTTCAACTTTTATAAATTATATTATTTTATAAGTTTAATTTTAAACTAGATAGATGATTTATTCTATCAAAAAGAAAAAAGAAAAAGAAAAAAGATAGATGATTTATCATCTTAGGTCACAAAATTAGAAGGTACCGCATTTCTTGCTTAATTGAAAAGATATTATAATCAGTCATCAATTGGGGAAATTATTATTTTCTAATTTTTCTCTGTTTAATCTTTTCCGATTCGAGAATCCGTTAAGCAAGATGCAGAATTGGTTTACATCAGCGGCCTCCGCAGCCGGCGGCGATGTTACTAATCAGCCAACCACGTTCTCCTCTTCTTCTTTACTTTCAGATTGGAACTCTTACGCAGCTACCAGATCCTCAGACAGCAGCACCAGCAGCTCCCTGCTTCCTGGTTTCGACATCGAATCCGCTGTGCGGTCCGCCAACGATACCGTCTCCGGCACTTTCAGCTCGTGAGAGATCCTGCTTCCCTTCTTTTTTTTTTGTTATTTCTTTCTTGCTTTGTTAGATTGTAATGATTTCTATGCATGTGACTTTTTAGTTTCAACGAACAATAATGATAATGTTCTGATGTATTCGTTAATTGCACATTCAAGTTTAAATGAGGTGCTGAGATGACTGTTGTGATGAATTGAGGTCATACGTTTTCTTATATGAATCATTTGTTGATAATGCCTTAATTTTCACATTGAAGTGAATCTGCTACTTGAAGAACTACATTGATGAATCAAGGTGGTATGCGTATGTGTCCACAGATCAATCGTAGATATATATGTTAATGTGTAGAGAGCAGTGTGAACTGAGAGAATGCATCATGGTGGTCTCAATTGAACTTTTGGTCATTTAGTTTTTTGGACTATCATGGTAGCAAGTTTGTTGGTACCGCTCATATCTTTGTAATCTAGTACCTTGGTGAACATTCGATGAGTTTCAGGGTTTATGTACACAATAAACATCACTGCTTTATTAGCTACCAAGCTCCATTGTGTTTTTGGAATCTGTCAAGGGTTTTTGGTGTCATTTTTTGAGATCTACTTCTGTCTTGACCTTTTCCATCATAGATTTTACCGCTGGAGTCATTTTGCTAGTTCTGGGCCTTCTGGCATACATTTTGCAATGATTATCTATCTTGCTGGAGAAATCATTTCAACTAGATTATTACACCAGTGGCAGTTTCACAAAAATGGATCGAAATATTCTTTGTAATCTAGGCTTTTTTGACTCCTGGGCCTGCCAATATTTTCCATGTAACCTGTTAATTCCTAGTATCCCACACATTTAACATATATAGATCTTAAAACTGTCAAAGTTCTACAAGGTTTGGTGAGGGATTCATTCAGTATGATCTGTCTTTTTATTTGGTTTTAGTTAATGTGAGTGTTTCTGTTCCAAGAAACAATATTGATATGTTATGATGCTTTGATTAATTGCACAGTCATGTCTAAATGAGCTGCAGGAATTACTGCAGTGATGAACTAAGGTCATATGTATTTTTATATGAATCATTAGTTGGTACTATGTTAGTTTCCATATTGAAGTAAACCTGCTACTGGAACTACATTGATGAATCGAAGTCATACACGTCCTTGTGTGGATCACCAGTTGATACTATATTAATGTGCATAGAGCAGTGTGGATTGAGAGAATGCATCATGATTATTTTTGTCATATAGTTTTTGGCTTAACATGGTTCTCTATTGTTTATGCAGTTTCCAAAATATTCAATTCTGCCGGTGCTAATATTGGATAGCTTTGTAATATAGTAGCTTGTGTAAACACATCTGATCAGTTACTGGTTTATTTATGCATCAATAACCACTGCTTTTGTTGCTACCAAGCTCCCTTGCCTGTTTGGAATTTGTTAAAGTTTTGTTGTCATTTTCTGAGATCTACTTCTGTCTGAACCCTTTTGCGTCATAGATTCTACTGCTTTTTTGACTAATAGCCCTGCAAATCTTAATTCCAGATTTCCTAGGATCTTTTGCAGGAGTCAGTTTGTATTTTGCCCTTATTTTCCTTCTAGAGTTTCTCATTCTCAAAGGGTTCCAGGACAATATTCACTTCACTGTTCTTCTCACCAAGTTATAAGAGAGTTTTAGAGAATGGTGAAAGCCCTAGAATAAATTGCTTGGGATGTTCAAAATAGATGGCGATTTTGACCTGCTTGTCTTAAAAAATGGTTTTTTATTTCGAAGTTCGAACACCCTTTCTCTCGCTGAGAATTCTTTTATGATATTCTCGGTAGTCATTATACCATCAACAAACATCTCTCCTGGTGGAAAGATCATTTGAACTATATTATTACACCCATGCCAGTTTGTAAATATGGAGGAAAATGACCTCTGCAATCTAAGCTTTTTTGATTTCTGGGCCTGCACATATTTTTCGGTTTAGCATGAAATATTCAGTGACATTCTGGATATCTATTATTTATAGTAGTGGTTTTTTATTTAACCTGTTAATTCCTAGTTTCCCAAACACTAAAGATCCAATTTCACATTTATAGGTATTAAAATGACTATCAAAGTTCTACAAAGTTTTGCGAGGGATTTGTTGTTTAATATGATCTTCTTTTTTCTTCTTTTGGTTGTAGTTAATTATGTTAATAATCCCTTTTCTGAAGTCTGAAAATGTTTCCTTTCTCATTGTTTAGTGTCTCCAAAGGGGTCAGAGATTTGCCTGGAAGTTTTCAGTCAGCAACTAGTAATATTCCATCAGGGAAATCTCTGATGTACTTTGGTTTACTTCTGGCCGCTGGAGTATTCTTCATATTCATGGCGTTTGCATTATTCCTCCCAGTCATTGTATTGCTACCTCAGAAATTTGCCATCTGCTTTACTCTTGGATGCGGTTTTATAGTCGGATCATTTTTCGCACTTAGAGGTCCAAAAAATCAGTTTTCTCATATGTCATCGAAAGAGGTAGTTAGTTTGGTAATATAAATAAAGCTTGTTGCATCTTGATTGTCCTATTCTTTTTTCCGTTTCTCATATTTCTTTCCCTTATTTTTTACCAGCGACTCCCTTTCACATTGGGATTCATAGGCAGCATGATAGGTACAATATACGTCTCCATGGTGCTTCACAGCTATATCCTCTCTGTTATCTTTTCCGTGCTACAGGTATAAATCGGCTCAAATGTTATATTATGAAGGCTTTATTTTATGGTGACATTGTTTTACTTGGACCTCTCCCCTCATGGCATCGAAAAGAAAGAATAAACATAAGAAAGAGTAATGGAATACCAGTAATAAAAGCAAAACAGCCAGCCAGCTAAAATGGATTGTGGTAGTTTAGGTTATGAAAACCATGTTAGGAGATGTAACGGAGTCGTAATAGCTGATTCGTACCCTTGCAGGTTTTGGCTCTAGCGTATTACGCCATATCGTACTTTCCTGGTGGATCTACTGGACTGAAGTTCTTAACGTCGTCTTTGACCTCTTCACTATTAAAGTGTTTCGGCAGGTGATATCGACACAGAATTCAGGTAAATTCAGTCTTTCTCTACACACATCGAGTTAAAACTGGGTGATGGATAGAGTAGCGACATGCTAATTGTTTGAGCCATTGTAAATCCAATTTGTTTTGCATCCTTATTTACTGAAATTCGTGCGCCTCTTACTGAGCAATGTTATGGAATGCAATGAGATATGGTAATGATTCTGCACTTTTAGTATTTTCAACTTGCAACCATTGGTAGTGTTAATGAAGTAAGTAACAAACAGAGCCCATGTTTGCGATTTGCGAGGGCCGTTCTAGCTATATAAGAAACTCTAAATAACTTATCTTCATTTCTGGAGAAGTAGAAGCATATAGACACACAATAAAGATGTTTGCTTAGGCCTCTTTGGGGAGGTGTCAAATATGTTATAGTGAATTCATCTTCCCATTTGAAAATCTGTTGGCTCTGTAAAAAACATGCCCACGAGCTTCATGTTTTTGGCTGTTTGACTGAAGAAGAAGATGGGGCAAAACAAGCCAAAACACTGCATCACTGTTCACTTTCCACATGTCTCTTGTTGCATAGAATAGAAGGCAACTTGGAAGCAGCATTTTGTACCAAGTTTGGTGCTTTTACTTTGCCGAAAACGGCTTCTCAATGTGTAGTTTTTCTTTTGAAAATGCGTACGGTACGGCCTTGATTATGTTATTATACTATACGATAAGAGGTTACATATATGTTATTATAGAGGGGCCGAAAGTCCTCTTCTCATATATGTTATTATACGATAAAATCTACGATAAGAGGGCCGAAAGCCGCCAACGGCATTGCAAACAATTTGTTCCATTGGCAAGTTCTGAATGTTTGATTCTTCCGTTCAAACCAATTGATTAGGGTTAGCACCAAGAACGTAAAAGAGTGTGTGAATGTAAACAGAAATATAAATTAGTGAAAGCCCAGTGTCTCAAGAATTAGGGCTATTTGCTGATCATTTCTCATGTCATTTTCAAGAGGGAAAGCTACCCAAAAAAAAAAAAAAAATCAATTTATAGCGTTAATGCTTCACAAACATCCCTAAATGCCGCAAATGGATTGTGATGGTCATCATAGTATAAAGCAGCGTCCAATTAATATAATTTAGTGCTATTGTACCTTATTTTTTCCAAATGTCACCAAAATTTTGGTGAGTTATATTTTACATATCAAAAAAAAAAATTAAACATTGTTATTAAGTAAAAATATTATTGAAAACGTTCATTCATAATTATTTAAACTTATTTTGATTAAAAATTACTAAATTTTTTTGTCTTTTAATATTCTTTTGTGTATAATTTCGATCAATAAAGTAAATGTAATTATCAGAAATATCAATAGAGAATTAATATTTTAAAAAATTAATTATTTTTATGAGAAGAAATCACGAAATTTTCTTATGCTGCAAAATTCATAATTAAATTTATACCCACTAAAAAAAAAAAGGTAAAGGAAAAGCTAGCGTACTAATTTTGACTCACTTAAGCTAAAGTATAGCGCTGAAAGTTGTATTATGGGTAAAGATAAAGCCCCATAAATATAAATAAATAAACCTAAGAGATAGGATTTCCACCTAACTTTTTTTTTTCTTTTTTTTTTGGGGAGCCGAATTATTGATTATTATAATTAGTCAAAATCCTGAAAAACAGGGGATAATGATTTCTTCGACCACCCAAAATAAATTAAAAAATAATTATGGAAAGAAAAAGATTAAACAGTGATTAATTAGTTAGGAGACAGTGATTTGACGTTTAATATAGACATTAGAGCTGATTAATTAGTGACACAAAACTTTTTGTTTTTGTAAGGAAAAAATTTTGCAGAAAGCGAAAAGTGTGTACTTCCTTCACTCACTATGTGGTGTGATTATGGATGAAAACAAAGTACAAACTACAAAATCTTTTAATAATTACTTTATTGGTTAAGAATGGTCCAAATATAGCCATGCAAACCCTAAATCAAATCAAATCAATCAATCACCCCACCTTAACTTTTTCTCGAACAAACGTGATGATTTGCATTTCTTTTGATATGTTTTAATTTTAATTTTAGAGTTCTATTCTTATTCAAAAAAACATAATCTTGTACATGAATAAATTTGATTTGAGAAAAAGATTATTTTCGATCAAAACTTCTCTATTTAAAGATGTAGTCAGAATTTTGAAATCAATTTAATTCACGAAAAGACTCATTTAAATTTTCAAGTTTTAACACAAGCTGTATTATTATGTCTTTTGTCTTTTATCTTTAATAAGGTTAGTACTAAAAGAGATGACTATCCATGGGTTTTTACATGCAAGAATTCATCCCCTAGTTAACTTATTCGGCCTAATAACAATATAATCGTGAGGATTTACAGATTGTGAAGGCCTATTTTCCGTCCTTTATTTTGTTATTTTGCGTTTTTTTATGCCTAAATTATTCCTGATAAATTAAGAAATATCAATCCTAATATTTAAATATAAAAATATATTAAACTATCTAAATATCCTTAATCAATTTACTAAAAATACTAAAAAATTTTATTTATAATTTCGCTCATCTATACTACTTTCATCATAATTTTTATAAATTTTTGGTAGATTAAAAAGAGACTTATAAAATTTTTCGTAAATTAATTAAGGACAATTAGGTAATAATAGGAGGGGAGGAAGATAAACATTAAGGGAGCGAGAAATAAGAATTAAGGGGGCGATATCTAACAAAATAAAGGATTTTTTGGAAAAAAGAGGACATCTAATAACAAAAATGGGAGCGCGGTATAACACTACCCTTAATGATTTTAGGATAACTAATTACTTTATTAATTACTTTTATTTTTATTTTGATAGAAGAATTGAAATTAAATGCTCCTTAAACAAGAGGATGTAATCTAGTAGTAGCAGCTCTCTACTCAATACAATAGTTTTTGAGTTCGAATCACTTTTATATAAAAAAAAAAAAATTCTCTTAAATTCTTTCTTAAACACTATATAACCACAATAAAATGATATAAACTTCAATTTTTTGACATATTGTTGACAAGATGTAGTGTTTCATCTGTTCAAGTCTCCAAAATTTGATTAACTTTGTTTATAATATATAAAAAAATTAATTATATAACCTTAACTCGAAAATTATTTCAAAATAATAATTTTTTATTTAAAACCAAAATCATTATTTATCTCTATTCAAATAAAAACAAGGTACATATATAAAGGGTACGTCTCGAATAATGGCCATAGAAATAATGAGCTAGGGTTATAATCAAGTGTAGTAGGCAACCCTAGTGGAATTGGTAGGCCACCATCTAGGGTTATATATATATATATAATAGTTGAATGAATAAATAATGTCGTTTTATATGGCTTTGTGGCTTTCTCACACACTTGCACGCACGAGTGGGTGTGATTGGACACTTTTCCAGAATCCATGAAAGCCGCAAACGATAATTGAGATGCAACAAAGATCCATCAACTATTCACAATTTTCCTACTCCAAAACTATTATGTTGATAAGACATGATTAAGTTTTATGATTGTGTACAAATGTGAATGGTAGGAATAGCGTAAAAATTTTGTTTCAAAAATGAGTTGAATCCGATATTTTTTTAGGATAATAATGAAAAAATTTAATAGTAGCGTTTGAATTTTAAATCTGTATGCATTATGTCATAATTTTATTAATTATATTAATGATTTGGAAGAAATTTTTTGAAAAGTATTTCGTGCTCATTTTAACCAACTCGTCATCATCTGTATATATTTTTATGATTAAGTGATTCAACTCACGTTGATCTTAAAACTCGGATGATTCAGTTAATCGTGAATAAAGAAATATTGAACGACATCGATTGATAACTCTCATGTATAATAATTCAAAAATCTATTTAAAGAATTTAAACAATATATCTTTCTTTTTTCCTTCTCTTCTCTGTATATGTATCGTATGCATCCTAAAGAAATCTCTCCTCTTATATGATCCCTCATGATCTATCAACTCCTTGAATATAAATATTTTTCTCAAAAATGGAGGGATGTAAGATCGAGTCGAACATGGCACGTCTCATGAGATGAAACAAGAGTTAAAAGTCATGTTATCATGTGCCATTTTTGTTGTTTGTTAGTGTCCAAATCTATAATATATATATATATATATATATATATATGTCGTATCATATGATCATGTGACTAGCAAAATGGCAATCACCTCCTCACCCTCCTATTTTTATCATATGATCATGTATATATATATATATATATATTGTTATGTCTATTTTATATTTATAAAAAATAAAAAGATTTTGGTGTTTGAAAATTTGAATAGATTCAATACACGCTAACTTAACTTTTTAAGTTAAATTGAAATTTATATTTTTATTGAATTATTCTAATTGACTCTTTAATAAGTAATCCACACCTAAATAAATTCATCTTCTAATTATATTATTAAGGAACATGCATGTGATGAGATCTTGATTTTGTTTAAGATCAATCATCAATGTGCCTCCCACTCGTACATATATCTATGTATATGGGATGGATCCAATTGAAAGATCGATCCCTTTGATTGGAGTCTTGAAGATAAAAATAGGACAAAAAGAAAGTGCGGGTTCCAAAAAGAAAAAAATAATAATAATAAACCTTCGTCCTAAAAATTAATTTAATAAATAAAATCATTATGCATACTCATATATATAAATACAGACTGTATATGGAATCCAGATTGATATATTATTTTAATTCAATAAATAGATTCAGACTTATATATGGGATTACATATGCATTACATTTAATTATTCATACTTTTATATGTACATATTTTATGATACTAAACAAGAAAATTATAGTTTGATAATTCTCGTTTAAAACTAATAAATATAAAGTTTAAATTGTCAAAACGAAAATATAAAAATATACCTAGACTGTAAAATATCGTTTTATATCATTAGTGTACTGATTAAGTAATTCATCGATAAACTCCATTTTCATATACTACTAATAATTTGAGTTAATATTTTGAATTGGTGAAAACCAAATCTCAAAGTTATTGAACAGTTTATCGGGTGGGATTCTGGTGATGTTGGATGGGCAAAGACACTGATTTTGGTGGGTGTCTTTTCTTTCAAAGTTTTGCTTGTCTTTTATATTTTTGGATTTATATTATGAGGTCAAAAAAGAAACATGTAACAACATAATTTGAAAATTTTTTTATTATTATTTTGTTGGGTGCAATATATATAGACTTGTTAGGGCAAAATTCAAAGGCCAAGTATCTATCAATAGATATCAAGCCAAAAACAATGCCACACTATACATGATTTCAAAACCCTTAACTGTTGGTTTTATACTAAAACCAATTGAATTAAGATTTAATTCTATATTTATTTGCCAAACAGTTGGGAACCTAAAGGGTCACACGATTGAACAGTTCCTGGTTAAACTGATTAGGGATTAAATTATTAGATTATTTAATTCCTAGTGCCTATGTATAATTGTCTAAAAGTTAGAAGACTAACTGCAATAAAAGTTATTGAGTTACAGAGTTACTTTTAAACTTAAGTTAAAAGTAAATTCTGTAACAAAAAGAAACGTTGGACACGATCAGATCGTGGGAGCGTTCCTTCAGAGAATCAATCTCTGAAGATGCTTTTCACACGACGTTCTTTTTGTTCTATAAATGGGCAAACACACAGAGGTCTCTGGGCACTATCTGACAATTACAGAAAACTCAGACAATATCAAGATATTGAATTGGGTTGTGCTAACGGAGTAAGAAGAATACTGGCCGATTCTCTCTGCGTGTTCAGTACGTGAAGTTCCAGAGTTGTTCGCGTGGATACCTTGGAGGCTGGTCATACTGAGCAGCTAGATTGGCTTTCGTCCAGTTGTTGATCCTGAGAAGAGTCAAAAAGGTGTTTTGGCAATTCCGTTCGTGACCAAGAGAAGAAGGTTGGCAATTACATAAAAGGTAACTCGCGCAAACTATCAAGATTCTTGGCAGGAAAATTTTAATGTTCCGCTGCAAATAGGATTTGCATATAGATTTTCCTTTCATTAACAAACCCCATTTTCCCCCTATGGATGTCCATATATTTCCTATCTTAATATTTTTCCATAGTATATAAACCATTGGTGTTGGTAATCTAATTAAGTCGAGTTATTTTCGAAGAATGAAAATATCAAAAACTAGTATAATTTTGGTGATAACATGTTTTTGTTTCCTTCGATCGAATAAAAATAAAAAATTTCAACATAAAACTTAATAATTAATGTCAATTAATGTCCGTGTTATATTTCGATTTTCTTTTCATTTGGATCGGTATCGTAAACTTATTTATTTATTTTTTGGCAATTATTAGCCCATTAGTAGTAGAGTTTAATTTTACAACATTAATTCCAAGTACATTAATTAAGAATTAAGAAAACATCTCTTTCGTAAACCATAAACTATGAATATTAGAAGTGGCAGAAGCAAAGGATAATTGCGCTGGCAGCTGCAGCTGCAGCAGCAGCAGGTTTCTTAGAAACAACAACAAGAACAAATCATCCCCCAAAACCCTAATTAATCAATTAATTCTTTCATTCAAATTAATAAACCAAAAATTAAATTAATATAAAATTCAGGCCCTTTTCTCTAAATAATATTTTCTTCCTTAACTGGGTTGGGCAGACACGAGAATCGATCTATCTTTCCCATACTTTATTACCATAAAATGTCCTTGATTTTGTTGAATTTGTGACTCAACCCTATTATTAATTAATTTTTTTACTAAAATTATCATTTTTTAATTTAAAAAAGTACTTTGCCGAAGGGCAGCCGACAGCATGTTCGGATTTGCAGGTTTAGAAACTAAATTATTAATTAATTAAGGTTGTAAATTGTAATTAACTGCTTCCATGCATGTGCACAGATTCCCTTCCCACTTGGTATTATAAACCCTAAAATCTTCACCTTAATTACTCCAAATTTCTTTTCTTCTTTCCTAAGTTCTCCATTGGTACTGGCTATTTAGTAGTTTTTGTAATTTGTATTTCGTTCGTCTCGAACAAAATAATTCAATTTATAGATATAATAATATTTGACTAACTAAATTTATTTTGTTTGGATAATTTTATATTTGATATCAGAATAAAGATTTATTGGAAAGAGTTAAAAAAAAAAATGGTGGTGAGAGTTGAAAAATAAGCTGAAGTCCTTTTGAGTACATTCACCAAACAAGACACAGTAAAAAAGAATTTCCTTATTGCAGAAAGAAACATACTGCTGCCAACCAGTAGGTGAAAAATATCTTGTTCCCTTAGTTTTGGGTAATTTTGAAACAGTAAATAATTCTAGTGGAGTCTGGAGGTGATTACTACAACAATCTTAAACATTTTACTAGGAAAAAAAATCAGAAGAAATACTATATTATATCTTTCTAGTGTTACAAAAATTGTTTATTTATAAATAAAGGGGCAACACAACATTGAGTAGTTGGTTCCAGGACTCCACTTCTCTCGAGTGCAAGAGGCCGGTCGAGATGGAACCGGAAGCAAACCTCTACTTCTCTAGGGTTTGTCTTTACTTAACATCTAAATAAATAAAAATAAATAAAGGATCCCGCCAAAAAAAAAAAAAAAAAAACAAGCATTCAACCTCTTCAAAAAGACATGGACGAGCTACATGTAGGAAACTTGTATATGTGATTCTGACCGAGGACCTCGGTTATTGAAGGTTAGGGCTGTAACTTTAAGATTTTTTATTTGAATTTCAAGATTGCGAACTAAAAATGATTTTTTTTTTTTTTTTTTTTTTTTTTGAGACGGAATGATATATAATGAGATGTGAATAAACCAAATATGGCTTTAGAATTCAAAATACTTTTGGCATGGCAGACACTAGAATTTATTCACCATATGGTGAAAGTGAGACTTTTATCAGCAGCAACCCTTGGCAGAGTTTTGGTGGATAGAAAGGCCAAATGTGAACATGTTTGGTGGAAAATGCAAACACAGCTTACTCTCTCTTTAAAAAGTCACTCACTGAAATTGCCTCTTACCATAACCAACAACATGTGGCAGCTGACTCATGACTCAACACCCCCCCCCCCCCCCACCCCCAACCCCAGCCAACCAGTGTGCCAGTTATTAGGGCTGGACCATTGCTGCTATTTCAGCCCTTGTTTTGTAGTAACTAAAAATGATAATCAAAACATTTGGTAACATTCATCAAATGTAATTATAGATCTAACCACAAGGTAGGTTCATGTTCTTGTTCCCTCCATTTTGATTTCTGAGTAATTCAAAACAATGCAGTTATTATAATCATATAGACTCATTTTGAAAAAAGGGTTTTGCTTGTTGAATCCGTAAAACTCGATTTGAGAAAGGGTTTTGCTTGTTGAATTCGTCCACTCGATTTGAGAAAAAGGTGGTTTTGCTCATTGAAACCGTAGACTCGATTTGGTTTTGCTTGTTGACCCCATTGACTCGATTTAAGAAAAGGGTTTCAATAAACATGATTTTTTCTGTGAAAGAAACATGTTATCTTTCTCATGAAGGGATCATTAAGGCAGCAGTTAGCAGGTAGGTTCTTGATTTTTTTTGTGAGGGTACAAGAGTATGGATGAATGAATGATTGAAGGATGGCATTGCAAAATAAGTGTAATGGCAACATTTATCAGCTAAGCTAGGCAGATGACATTCATGGGAAAATAAAGATGTGTACTTGAGAAAGCTTTTTTCCAAGTTGAACAAATATTGTGGACAATATTAATGATTTTCTTCTGCTGTAGTACAATGATAAGGGAAAGAATAAATGGTTAGAAATGGACAACTGACCAGAAATGAAGAAACAATACTATAAATCCTCTAAAGTGAGAATAGGGGTGATTTCTGGGGAGCAAGAGGGAAATTACAGACAGACAATGGTTTGGCTTAAGAGAGGAAAAGTACAAGAAGAACTAGTTGTGGATTATGGGAACAAATAGCCATAAGATAAAAACCAAAAGGGCATAAAAGAATACTACTTTAGTATAATAATAAAAACCAAGAGAGCCCATCTGGGCTGCATCACTATCTATATCTCTTCTTACTGAGTTATTATTATTAGGCAGCAGCTCCTTCCCAAAAAATACAATACAATAATAGTTAGTAGTATTAATTAAATTGAAACTTCTCTCTTGGATCCAGATCTTCTTGCTTTTCCTTTCTATAAACAAAACATGGGGTTCCCCCCTCAACAATCCCAAAGAACTGATCAAAACCTCTTCTTTTTTCCTCTCTTCTCTGCCTCTGGGCTCCAAGAAAGCAGTCAGCAATGCCTGCTCCCTTAAGAAATCCCTCATTTCTTTCTCCATCCCCTAATATCTTCTTCTTTACAACACTTCTCTTCTTGATTATAAACTCTCTTTTCTTTTCCCCTTGTGACTCCATTGATGTACAGGGCCAAGCTCTTCTGACATGGAAGAACAGTTTGAACAACTCGAAAGATACACTCAAATCATGGGATGCTTTAGACTCGAATCCTTGCAGCAATTGGATTGGGATAGAATGCAACTCAAATGGCCAAGTTGTCATGATAAGCTTGAGATCATTTGACTTGCAGGGCCCATTGCCTACAAACTTCAAGCCTCTCACTGCATTGAACACATTCATTCTTTCATCATCCAATATAACAGGAACAATCCCTAAAGAATTTGGAGATTACCTGGAGCTTTCTGTCATTGATATCAGTGACAATTCCATATCAGGTGAAATCCCAGAAGAAATCTGCAGGCTGGAAAAGCTTCAGAGTTTGTATCTTAATACAAATTATCTGGAGGGTGGCATTCCTTCTGGAATTGGGAATCTGTCAAGTCTCAAGGTTCTTACACTCTTTGACAATCAACTCAGCGGCGAAATTCCCAAGGGTATAGGGAACTTGGGGAATCTTGAGGTCTTCAGAGCTGGTGGGAATCAAAATCTTAAAGGCCAGCTGCCTTCAGAGATTGGAAACTGCACCAAATTAACCATATTAGGCCTTGCTGAAACTGGGATTTCTGGTACACTGCCATCCTCAATAGGAATGCTGAAAAGAATTCAGACAATAGCCATTTATACATCCCAGTTATCAGGGTCCATACCAGAAGAGATAGGGAACTGCAGTGAGCTGCAGAACCTCTATCTGTACCAGAACTCCTTGTCTGGCTCTATTCCTCAGCAATTAGGGAACCTCAGAAAACTACAGAACCTTCTACTGTGGCAGAATAGCATTGTTGGTTCAATCTCTGATGAGCTTGGAAATTGCAAGGATCTCAGAGTTGTAGATTTATCAGAAAACCTCCTCACAGGAAGCATACCTGCAAGTTTGGGAGGTCTCCCCAGGCTGGAAGGGCTGCAGTTGAGTGTAAATCAGTTAACAGGTACTATACCTCCTGAAATCTCAAACTGTACAGCTCTGACTCATTTCGAAATCGACAACAATCTTATTTCGGGGGAGGTTCCAGTTCAAATAGGCCAACTAAAGAGCTTGAATCTGTTTTTTGCATGGCAGAATAACTTAACAGGAAACATTCCAGAGTCTCTATCTGAATGTGAGAGTCTAGAGGCTCTTGATCTTTCTTACAACCTCCTTTCTGGTCCAATTCCACTAAAGATCTTTGCTTTACAAAATCTAACTAAACTTTTGCTGCTCTCCAATGAATTAACAGGGTTCTTACCTCCTGATATAGGGAACTGCACTAACTTGTACAGATTTAGAGTTAGTAATAACAAGCTCGGGGGTACTATTCCATCAGAGATTGGAAATTTGAAAATTTTAAATTTTGTTGATATGAGTAATAACCATTTCATGGGAGGAATTCCTCCTTCAATATCTGGGTGTCAAAATCTTGAGTTTCTTGATCTCCATTCAAATGCCATATCTGGTTCTTTACCTGATACTCTGCCTAAAAGCCTACAATTCTTGGACATCTCAGACAATAGGCTTACTGGTCCCTTGAATCCTTCTGTTGGGTCTCTAACAGAGTTGACTAAACTTATTCTATCCCAAAATCAACTTTCTGGTAGAATTCCAGCTGAGATCCTTTCTTGCAGTAAGCTACAGTTGCTTGATCTGGGAAACAATGGTTTCTTTGGTGATATACCTAAAGAATTGGGTCAAATTTCATCTCTTGAAATCTCCCTAAACCTCAGCTGTAACCAATTAACAGGCAAAATCCCAAAAGAGTTTTCAGGCCTTAGCAAATTAGCCATCCTTGATATATCCCACAACAAGCTCAATGGAAATTTGGACACTCTTTCCAACCTTCAGAACCTTGTTTCCCTCAACATTTCATTCAATGGCTTCTCAGGTGAATTGCCTAACACCCCGTTCTTCCGTAAGCTTCCCCTCAGTGATCTTACTGGAAATCAAGCTTTGTACATAGCTGGAGGTGTGGTAACTCCAGCTGATGCCACTGGACATGCGAAATCCGCTATGAAACTAGCAATGCCAATTCTTGTCAGCGCCAGCGCTGTTCTAGTACTGCTTGCAGTTTACATGTTAGTCAGAACTCGTATCATGAATGCCAGGCAGAGGGAAGTTGAGACTTGGGAGATGACATTATATCAAAAGATGGAATTCTCAATGGATGACATAGTCCGGAACCTAACATCTGCAAATGTCATTGGCACCGGAAGCTCTGGAGTAGTGTACAAGGTAACAATCCCAAATGGGGAGACTTTGGCAATCAAGAAGATGTGGTCGTCAGAAGAATCAGGAGCATTCACTTCTGAAATTCAGACACTGGGTTCAATCCGACACAAGAACATCGTTCGCCTCCTTGGATGGGGTTCAAATCAGACCTTGAAGCTGCTTTTCTATGACTATCTTCCCAATGGCAGCCTGAGTTCACTCCTACATGGTGCTGGGAAAGGAGCAGCAGAATGGGAGACAAGATATGAAGTCATCCTTGGCATTGCTCATGCACTTGCATATTTACACCATGATTGTGTACCTGCGATTATGCATGGAGATGTCAAGGCCATGAATGTCCTTTTAGGCCCTCGAATGGAGCCTTATCTTGCTGACTTTGGGTTGGCAAGACAAGTCAATGTCCAGAGTGATCGCGACAGTTCAAAGCAGCAGAGCCAGAGGCCTCAACTTGCTGGTTCTTATGGATATATGGCTCCAGGTAATTAATGAGCCCTGGTCCCCTGGATAAGAAAAAAGAATTATATTCAGCAAAATTTATCTGAACATGGTTATAATCAACTAATTTTTGTGTTATTCTTGTGTTAATCAGAACATGCTTCGATGCAACGCATCACTGAGAAGAGCGATGTGTACAGCTTTGGAGTGGTCCTGTTAGAGGTATTGACAGGGAGGCATCCATTAGATCCAACTCTGCCAGGGGGTGCCCATCTAGTACAATGGGTTCGTGACCACTTACACAGCAAGAAAGAAGCTGCTGACATTCTTGATCCTAAGCTCAGAGGCAGAGCTGACCCTCAGATGCATGAAATGTTACAAACACTAGCTGTTTCATTCCTCTGCGTGAGTCCACGCGCAGATGATCGCCCTATGATGAAAGATGTTGTGGCTATGCTCAAAGAAATCAGGCATGTAGATCCAGTAAGGACAGAGCCTGATTTACTCAAGGGAGGTTTAACAGCTTCTCCTAAATCGCCAGCCCCTCGGCATGCGATTTCACAAGGGTCGTCTAACTGCTCTTTTGCATTTTCAGACGATTCAGTCTAAGGTTGAAAGACACAAAATAGGTCTTTGTGAATATTGCATGGAAGAGAATTCAGGAAAAGCTTGATTGGAGAATGTTATAGATTGGATTGGTTGTTTTTAGCATCATAATTTTCTTATATGTAGGTACAAATATTGTGATGTAGAGTTCAAGAACTAGTTTTATAAGAAGCATACGTTTGATGTACAAGCCTAGTAAAAGAGCAATGGCTGCAAATTCAAAGCTTCTTTCATTTCTCAGTTGTTTATGCTCAGTAGCCTATAGTCCAGTGTTTTCTTGGGGGGTTGTTGACAAAAGCTAAATGTAATAATGGAGGAGAAAGAAGCAGCAATCAGTGGGACACCTTAAACGTTAACACCTGAAACTCAATCCGTAAATGGTAGTCCTAGCATTACATTGAAGGATAATCTATTGACAAACGGCAGAATTATATTAGTTAGAGGGGAAAACGATGGCAATTCAGAGAGGCTCACATCATTAAAGTAATTGTAGATTATATACAATGGACTATCCAGTATCCAGCATGATAGTCTCAGAACTATGATACAAAAAGTCCCTGAAACTAGAATTTACTGTCCAAAGTCCTAAGAGATACAATATCTCCAGCAAATGTCCACATGGTCCAGCTAGCAGATATCTAACACACATGCTCATGTGATGTCAGGAAGGAACTTTCAAGATAATACTTCTTAAAACCTTCTTACTACAGACTTTGAAGAAAAGAACCCTCATAAAGAAAACCAGAGATGCTTTGCCTAAAAGTCACTTCTACTTACTTTAATCTAATTTCAAACCCAAAAAATTATACTCTCTCCATCCCAGAAGAATACTATTTATTACACTAAAATAATATAACAAATACTAATCTTTTAGTCAACTATGAGTTAAAGAGTAATGACAGTAATATAGAGCAGCTATTCACAGAAATTTAGCATTCTAACTAAAGCAATTTTGCAACCAGGAAGAATGTGTATCAGATATTGGTTCATCTGCTGTAAACATTGATGAAAACTGCAAGGATGAATCAAAAATCAAAAATCAAAAGAGTGGTTTTCGGCATTTACCGGTTGAGTTCTGCTTCAACTTGACATCATCAAGAACAGGCATAATGTGTATGTATAACCATGAAACTTGTACAGCAGAAACTAAGACATGGAAACTACAAATATGAATTTATGTGCAACAACATAGACATGGCAGAAACTTCCTGTAGTTGATTAAGGTTTTAAAATAGTGTTTCCAACAATGAATTTAACTAGGGTTTAGGCAGTTTAACTCCGGATATGACCCTAAACAATTTAAAGCTCTAATGCCTAAAGGATGGCTACCAGCCTATGGAATGAGATTATGTACAGAAGTAGAAATCTGCTGGTATATGAAGCACCAAAACCTGAACCATGGGTTTTTCCGTTCCTATTAACTACTACGAAAGCATTAAGGATTCTAGGTAGGTGGCGTGGACTCCAACTTCTTCAGTACAATACTGATAGTACTCCAACCAAAGCCACGGTATTGGAGCCACCAGACAATTCTTGTTTTTCGTTTCTCTATAGATAAATCAGAACTTCGCATCCATTGCTTTGAGGCCTGAGCAAACAAATGATCCATTGAAACCTTGACATACCAAGAGCGGATTCTTGACCTACACCGGCTGAAGCATCATTGAAAACTAATTTAACAGCCTTATCTGCCTCCACTTCACTCACTCCTTTACTGTATAGGGCCTGATATTAGGGAAAGAATGAGAAAATGAGGATACCATTTAGTTGTTTGTTAATGAATACACTAGCAAATATTGAAAAAGCTTATTGATCAATCTTTTCCAAAGTATCTCCCTTACCCTTTTTATTCGTCTTGGACCCCAAGTAGAAGATGACCATCGGGAGCGTGAATATGTTTCCGCATATAAGCCATCATTTATCAGACCCCTACAATAAGCCACGTAGATAGAAGAATTTCAAAATCACAACGATAGAGAGATTTGGATTGGTGCAGTTGGTGTTTTCAGAAGAAAATGCTAACATTCAAATGTTGGTAGAACAAAGGAAATTATCACAACATTTAACATACTGATCGTTGGATTTCTTCACAAGTGCGCATGCACGTGAAATTCCGTCCAACTTTTGGCTTATAATAAACGGCAAAGAAAAGAAAAGGAAGAAAAAGAAACCACTGGTAGTACTTACCTAGCTTTAAAGTCCTTAATGACTGAATCAACAATACGAAGAGGAAAATTCTTCCCCTGCAGCTTCTTCCTCAGCTCCAAAGCTGTAAGAGCTCTAAAGGAGAAAGCAGAATTTAGAAACACACTGAGATATAAATCAGCTAGAATGCTGTGATCAAATTAAGGCCCTGCTATCACAAACAAAGAAAGAATGTGCCACCACGTCTCGTGCAAAACAGCAAAAGGTCAAGGACAGAATGTGTTCCAGCAATTCTCAAATTATACGTCAAGTGCAACAGCATAAAAATGCTTTTAAATTGAGAAAAAACAATAACAAGTTGGTCTTTATCCCACTCTGTAGGGTCAGCCAATAAAGGTCGTATATCTCGCCATCATGTTTCAAAAGAGAGAGGAAAAGACAGTAATAATAACACCAGCATAATTTTCTTTGTTCAGAATACACAAGATAATTGAACCGAACCAAAAGAAAAACGGAACTATTCTTATCTTGCAAAGGTAAATATATTTCATAGAAAGTTTAAATTTCTTGTCTAGGGAATTCTCAAAAATCATAGAAATAACAGAAAGCCCCAAATAATTAAAATGGCATACAAATACCAATTCAGGCAGGAAACAAATGAAGCTAGAAGAGATCCTAACCTCATAGCAAGTAATTCAACAGCTAATTTCCGTACATCTTCTTTTACTTTAACCCCCCGCAATCCATGCCCTTCCCTACTATTCTCATTTGAAAGATCCTCAAATTCTTCCATGGATTCATTGTACTGAAAATGTACATCTCCATCAAATTCTTCTTCAACACCTAAAATTTGAATAAGAAAGCAGCTGAATTAAGCAGATACCAGAAATAAATACAAATAATTATTTAATAGCAGGATATGTATAGTGGTTATCGTACCTAGCCCTTCAGTGTTTAAAACAAAGCTCTTCCCACTGCATAAAGTCTGGTTGCTATTGGAATGGTCAACTTTCTTTGCGTTTGATGGAACTACTCTATTCGTAACCAAACAAACATTATACTTTACCTTTTCAACTGCGTTTTTGTTTTGATACTGACTCTCAATGTCTGCCATAACACTCCTGTCACCAAAAGAAGTATGCACACTTTCAGAGAGTGCAATTCTTGGCAGGTCTGATATATCACTACCACCCACACCCAACTCATTCTCATGTTCTGCATCATTGGTTGACCTTTCATTAAAATTTGGAAACTGAGGCTCAACATCGGTCTGCCTGCTACTGCATGAAGTCTGTGCTATTTTGGAAGTTTTATTTCTTTCTAAATCTGGTTGAACAATTTCACTTTGATTTTCAAGCTTACTATTGGAAAAGAAGCTCCAGCTACTGCTCGAAGCCTGGGCCGTAGGTTCAAGTCTCTCAACATTTGACAGAATATCACTACTTGTTCCCACTCCAACACTATCACTGACATTGCTAAGTGGCTCTCTATTTTCATTTTGGAATTCATTCCCTACATCAGAAATCCTGCTAATGTATGACATTTCAGAGCCTCCGCCAAGTTGAATCCTCTCCAGATTTGACTGAGAAACCCTGGTATCATATCCCTCATTGTAGTTTATCCTGCTAATAGGATTTTCATGTTGCTTCTGAAACTTAGTCCCAGCAACAAAGCTCCTGCTATTCGATGACTTCTGCTTACTTTTTGAAAGTTCAACACTCTCAAACTGTTTTATATCATTCGACTGAGACTTGGGTAAAGAGGATGAAACTTGGGATTGTTCATTTTCTGAAGACTTTTTTGGAATGTACCTCACTGGAACTGACTTGCTATAACGCCTCCCATTCGAACAGCTAATAGTACCCAACATCATCTTCTTTCTCACCCTAAAAGATTTGAATTTTTTACATTAAAATCACATGCCTACATCGAAAAAATGGTACCCATGTTCATTTCCCTTAGCGAAATCAAAAACAAACTCTGCCCACATTGTTTTTAACCTTAAAAGTTCGAGTCTTTACGTCAAAATCAGATTTTTTTTTTTACACACACCCCCAAAAAAATGAAAATAAAACGAGCCCATGTACTGGAAAACACAAGATTTCCACAGAATATGAATATATCATTGTTAGAAGCAGGATAAAGCCATGATTTTGACTAAAAATTGATTCTTTCTCATTAAAGAAAGGAAATCCATCATAATCATAATTTACCAGGGAATTTGAAAGACATGGTTCTGTAGCTGAATTGCAGAGGTGGAGATGAAATTCCCAGATAAAATTGCCATTTTGGATCTGAAGCTCGATGACGATACAATCATAATGACTGGGAAGTGAACTATGAGTTTCTCTTTATCAAAAATTTTACACCGCTCGCTAGCCCAAACACTAACAGCGCCTAATAAGTCAGCAACTGAAAAAGAAACGACTTTGAAGCTGTCCCTCGAACTGTTTTATGTACAATGATGCCCTAAACCCCTACAAAAGTATAAAAGAATCCCAACAAAATGTTAATTTAGTTAACTAAACAAGAATTCTTTTTTATATTCGAAGGAAAAACATGAATTCTTTTTTAGAATGGGGTTCCTAAAATAATAATTCAAAATTGTAATTCTTTAGGTTGTGTAAAAAAGAAAAAGGTATATTGTTTCAAAAAAAAAAAAAAAAAAGGTATATTTTAAAGTTGCATTTATAATTCGTACCCTTTTCTTCTGAAAACTCAAGAAACCATATGCAATAATGGAAACGATGTATTCTGTTTTCTTCTATGTACATTAGATTTGATCATCTGATGAACTCTACAATTCATACATAGTTCAAAGACTTTGGATCAAACTTTGATATCCAATGAATCTGCTAAAACCAATTTGTTTGCTAAAACTGGATTGATACTACTATGTTACAATGGCAGCGACCATTTAACAAAAAAAGATTACAAAAATGTCAGGACTGCACATCAAAATATATGCATGTTTTTGTGTCTCATTCAGTCTTCCATGCATATAGGAAATGGCAGAAATCTGCTGATATAACTTGATCATCCACTCTGAAATAACTATCTACAGCATCAGAATCTTCAGAACTGGAATTCCCTATTAATCCACCATAATTCTCCTCTAGTTCTTGATCTTTAGGAGTACCTTGCATGAAAATGAATGTTCCAGGCCCTGATTCTGATTCTTCATCATTGTATAGCCAATCATGCACATCCCAGAAAATCTGTACAGGCAATCCATCCACTAATAGTGTCTCATTTCCTCTGAATCTCCAATGCAAGTTGGAAACCCGAATTGACTCGATTCCATCTACACTAATCCACATTTCAGGATCATAAGGCCCTGAGATAGCAGACTCAATAATGATGTGATGTTCTTTTTTCCCTTTGCCTAGCATTGTTCTTGTGCAAAAACACCTCTTTGCAAAAACGCTCTCTTTCTTATGAACTAATGCAGCATCCATTGAAGATGGTCTTGACTTTGTCCTGAGATATGCTTCTTTCTTCTGATCACCAAGTAATAAGACCACCTCTTTGTCAGACACCAAAGCAACATAGTAATCAGAACTTGGTTCTGGGCTGGTGGAGAATTTTGCTGATCTTAAATCCCAATACACATCTACTCGTTTCTCCTCGACTTTGAATGATTTTAAACCTTTTTTCCCCCAAAACTGCCAGGTTTTGATATCAATCTTGCATGAAGATTGAGTTCCTTCAGAAGGGTTTTCTACCAAGATGAAAAGGGAGTGTCCCATTAATGTTTGAGACCAATTTACCATAATGTCACGGAACATACCTGCAAGTTTAGCCCTGTGGATGCAGGTTACAAAATTCTCTGTAGTATTTTGTGCCACAGATTCCTCTAATTGTCTCTGCTCAATCTGTCCAGGATTCCAAGAGGATGCAGAATCCATAGGAAATCTAAGGATTGTGAACGATTTGGCATCCCTCGTACCTCATCAGAACCTCAAATTGGCTATGGAACAATCTCTGATAATCGTTCTTGAAAATGGTGGTAATCCGGTTAGGGAAATTCAACCCCAACCCTCTAAACGATCAATTAATCTGTTCGTGGATAAGGTTGCATTGCCCAAGAAAGATAAATCGATGGCCTTTGCAAGCAAAAAAAGAACCTGTGTATATATGGTTAATTTTGTGCCTGGAAAATTGGAAATTCTGATGCATGCATGAAGGATTTTGAACATCCAGGAAAGAATGTTTCTTCTGTGGCCCGATAGGAAAAATTCAATCTTAGGCGAATGCAATACCAAAAAACCAAGAAAAGAGATTAATCTGTGGGACAATTTGGTACCAAAAAATGGGGGGGGGGGGGGGGGGGGGGGGGGGGGGTGGTTTTGGTCCTTCTTATCTTTGTTTTATCATTAATGAGAGTTGATGGCTGCAAATAATTGAGGAGCTAGTACCCCAAACTGTTTGTTTTTTTTTTCCTTTTTTTCCCTTCTTTGAACTAGTAATTGTAGAGCCAAATAACAAAGCGCCAAGTGGCTACATTTAGCAGTCCTAAAATAAGCATCTTTTTCTTGACTTCTGATAGACTCTTTAGTTCTGTAACCTGGTTCAATTGTCTCCTTAACTTGTACAATGGACTTGGCTTTTGCATTAGGTCTTGAATCTAATCATCAATGGTGAAAAGCTGGAGATCATAATTGGCAAAATAGGCAGATAACACCAATTCTGCATCCATTTCTTCACTGTCCACAAAAAGGAACCTATATATGTAATGTTTTCTGTATACAAGTCAATCAAGTTGATCAGATGAACACAACTAGAGTGAATATACTCAATATAGTGTTCTGGGAGGCCAGTGCAAGACTACTGTGAAATGGCCAATCACCATCAAATTCATCCTTGTGATTCTGTTAAGAATAATTGTGATACTAGAAACAAAATGCAGCTGGGCTGTACAAGGAATCCGAAAAGAGTTATATAAGCCAAGCAGAAACTTCTTTTATCACATCTTTTCTCAAGGTAAAATCGTGAACTTTCCTCGAGGTGTAGATCGGCTCCTTCTTAACTCTGCAAATGATGATGAGTTGCTGCTTGCTTCCTTGGCATTGTGGAACATAACATGGGAAGCTCTACTTTCTTGTTTCGCCATGAATGCGGATTCAATTGGCCGTACTAGGTCCCTGCATTATATAGGATAGCATGATCTTAGAATTATTGGCAAAAATGGAAATTATGTTCATTCAGAAAGTAAAGATGCATGGGATGGGATACCTTGGTTCAACATTTTGAGAATTCCTTGAGAAGTTACTCTGAATCTTCTTCAACCTCATGGTAGCGTTGTTACTGCAAACTGGTGATACAACATGTTCATTTTCTGCTTGAGATGAAAAATTTTTCTGAGCTTCTTCAATAGCACCACTGTTATCCATGCCAGCAAGCAGTGTCATAGAAATATCAGACTTCTGAATACTTTTACCCATCTGTTGTTGATGCTTTGTCTTAACTACCTTACCCTCAGCTTTACTTTTCCTAATTCCTCCTTGTCTGACATTAAGTGCCTGTTTAAACTGCTCCTCTTCATGTTCTTGGTGATCTTTCCTAGTGGTGATCCTTTGCAAGTTGTACAAGGTTTCGGAGATGTTATTCAGCCTAAGTGGCTCCTGAGAAGCCTGAAACGCCCGTGCAGTATCGGTCGATGACACAGCTGTTGAAGGTATAGCCACCATGGATTTATTGGTAGAGACTCTTGCTGGGAAAGGCAGTCTCATGGCTGGTGGATTATCAAGTATCTCGGGTTTAATCCGACTCCTAGTATGTGCACCTCTGTCAGTTGACATTGATCTTCTAACTGGAGGTGATGGTGATCTTGCCTTGTTAGGTCCTAGTGATCTCTCTTCATTTAGGAAAGGAATTTTCGGCACCATATCCTTGTCAGTAAACTTAGCTGGTAACCGCGTTTTTCGCTGCTTGCCTGACGAACAGCTTCTGACCTGAAATTTCATTTCATTTCATTTCATCCATTGGAAGATTGGCTAAAAAATTAGATTGGTTTAGAAAGAATGACTCTTCAGAAACCATGTACGAAAATAATTAATCAGGTTGCAGAAAATGGTACCTCAGAGGTTTGAACCTCATCGACAGTCCGCTGATTGGTTTCAGTCTTCAAGCTGGAATTAGCATTTGATTTTGCCGAGCGAAAAGGCGACACTGCATTTCGTACATTAGCCCCACTTTTCAACTGTTGCAATTCACTGTCCTTTTTCTCCAGTGCCAGCTTCAGATTTGATATCTTAAAGCAAACAGAGAAAAAGATTAGTTAGTAAAATGATCTATCAAGTCTTCTGTGACACTATGACACCAACTTTTACTTTGTTGGTCACTATAACAATGACTCACCTCATCTTTAAATTCTACGATTTCCTTACTTTCCTTGTTTGTTCGAGCTGCGCCGAGGTTTATTGATGCTACTCGCTCGGCGAATTTTAAAGTGCTAATTGTCTCTCCTAAAGCATTCACAGCTGGACTTATATGCACAAACATCAGAGTCTTTGCATGACCACCTACATTTGTAAGAAAATCAACAATGAGGTTCAACAATCATAAATAAGAAAAATATAACTAAAAAACAAGAAAAATGGCATATGATTGAGACCATTACCCAAAGAATCCTGTAACACTTGTGTAAGTTTGCTGTTTCTATAAGGAATATGGGTACTTTTTTGAGCAAGAGCGGAGATAACATCTCCAAGTGCAGAGAGTGATTTGTTGATATGTTGAGCTTCCTTTAATCTATCCCCAGTAGCTTCAGATTTATCTACCCTCTCGCTTCCGGCTAGATCAACGAGGTGAAGGCAACCCTTTAGCGTCGATCCAGAAACCAAGTCTTTTCCTCGAACATGAACTGTTAATATGCTGAAAATGAGGGCCAAAATTGAAGTCAGTTGATAGCATTGTTTGAAAAACAATGTAGAATTACAAGAACATCACAGTGGCTTACCTATGCGATCTGCTACTACGTTCATTCAGAGCGGTGGCACCTACAGCGCGATTTTTTTGGCCAATTCTCATGAGATCAAGTACATCTTGTGTGCAATTGACTGGAATTAAGCATGCATCGGGCACATTGAGACCGTTGAGCTGAGAGTTGTTTCTTATATCCAATGTGCACATAGTCAAGATTAAACAAGAAGAATATATTTGAATTCACGTATTCGATTTGATCAGCTAAGTAAGATTAGTCATGTACTCATGCGAAAAATAGAAAGAACTCGCATAGATAAGGATATCGCCTGTTCGTGCCATCAATGACCAAGAGATCTCTTACTTGTTCATTATATATCTCAATCATTTGGACTCCAACCTCATACTCAATCATTTCTATTCTTTCCTTCGAGATTTGGAATAGATCTCGTAAAGCACGATAATTCACACCCCATGTCTGCTCAGTTGTTAAGTCAGGGCCACTCTGTCAGCAAAGATAAGCATCCATCATGCAAAAGCCAAGAAAAATGTCAGCAAAATGAGATGACTATTGGTTTCATGTTCTTGTGATTATTCTTAATGTCTTTTGTTCCTAAATTGGAATGATTCTCAGCAATGAAACTTTTAACACATAAATGGATACTAATATATGCTTTACCATTGTATAAGTCTTCCCAGAGCCCGTTTGGCCGTAGGCAAATATACAAACATTATAACCATCAAGAACAGATCTAACCAATGGTTGTGTATCCTTATATATTTGTTCTGCAAAGTAATTTTAAAGCATTGTAAGAATTCAAGAAAATGAAAGTATGAAACCATGGAAAAGAAACACACTATTGAACTCATCATACCTTGTGTGACATTTGTGTTGAACACTTTGTTAAAATTGAATATCCTTCTTGCATCTTTACCCTGCTTGTAAGGATTGGCGATCATGATATCGCCATTTTCCCCAACATAATCTACTGTGGACTGTTCATCCGATTGCTCGGTTAGGAAAGGTCTCACCCTGCAATAAACTCTAATTGTCCCTGATAAAAATGGACAAAACAGAAGCACAAAATGTCAGATACCTCTTTGATGAAATGAAATGGGGAAGAGTTCCGATGATGCGCAAGAAATTTACCTTTTAGATCTTGTACTTGATTGTAAAGCGTGCGATTTTCTTCCAATACTTTGTGATAGGAGGAAGCAGCCACTTCAAGGCCCTTAATGTAATGCTCTGATAAAAGAAAACTTGTAAGAGCAAAGTCTTTTCTTATAGAAAAGGAAAAAATTAGCCTTTTGAGCTTAAGATGAAACACATCACCAGATACTCACCAAGCCTTTTGAATTCCTCCTCGCAACCTGTCTGAAACTGCTGAAATTCTTGTTTAGTTTCTTCCGAAAAGATTTTGAGCTCCTGAAACAAATCATGTAAACAAGAATGTATAGTTTAGTTGGCAGTTTTTGCAGCAACGAGCCTCTTGCTAGAATGCCAACATTGGAATATTCGGTAGAAGTTTGACGAAATTTAAGCAATCAGAATCTTTTAATCATGGGGAGATTTTCTGAATAATATGTCTAATAGGAACAATCTTGGATCATTCAAAATCTAAAAGAAACATGCCTTTTCTGTTTTTGCTATCTTTCCTTTCAGAACATAATCCAAACTGTCATGCCTGTGTCAAATATCTATAGATAAAAAGAAGTATGAAAGATATGGTTTCACCTCGAGCTCTCTTTGTTGTCTATCAAGAACTTCAACATCAGCAACGGCGGGAGTATCTCTTGGAGGAAATCCTTGAAGTTTACCACCACAAATGCAAGATTTTGAGAGATCCCTTGATGCTAGACTACTTCTTTGGCCAAGGTATTTAATGATGATTTCTATAAGTTCGGATTTTGATTGAGGAATGCAGTCACTACTCAAAATGTTCTTGAGAACAAGTCCAAGCTGCATGCGGCGAAAAGGAGTCATTAGTTCTGTATTTATAGCATTCTAGAAATAAAAACAAAGAAATGCCCCCTAAACATGTCATGGATTCCTACCTGATTCCTCTGAGATAGCAGCAAAGAGGAGAAATCCTTAACCACCTTCCCCAGCAGAAAATCAATAACCTACAAATATCAGATGTCAGAATGAACAAAAAAAGGCAGAAGTGCCTGAAACTAACATGAATTTGTCTAACATGAAAAAAGGTTCAGCATGAATTGTTCGTGAAAACATTAGTTCTGGGAATACAATAAGCTTCCTATATCCCATATCTAGAATTCTTTATGATAAACCAAACACTCAGCCACATTGAGTTGTCAATATGGCTGTCACATGTTTATAACCAGAAATGCTGTTTTCTTGGAGCATGTTTTGCAAGACATGGATTTAAATCAACATTGATGTCTCCTGAAGCTGTTAAGGGGAGGTCCAGTATCCTAAGTTTTAAGCTATGAACCAGCTATCATGAGAATATAATCAAGAGAAGTTGTAAATAAATTCATCGATCATTCTTAAGCAGACGACCTTACCTACCATTGAATTCAAAGGCAAGTCTTCAACTCCTTCAAGTTCAGTAAGATAGGCCTGCAAAAGTCCAAGTCCAAAGCGATTGAAGAGTAGGGTAAGAGCATTGGCAGCACTTGATTCCTCAAGTGAGACTTCGTTCGATAAATTTAGAAAATCTAACAGCTGTTCATATTGTGATGATTCAGATTCATCCACTGAATCATCTGTGCTTTCAGCTCCAACAAAGGAAGAAGGAGAAGATCCCTTAGGGAAAGATACAATTCTAACTGTTCCACCATATCTCCAAACTCCAACTCCACCGGCTTGCTTCCACTCATAATAACCTTTCAAACAGAGGATGCAATCTACAACCTTGCCTGATGAACCTCCCTGTTAAAATAGCAAAGTTAAAACAACGCTCAAAACACCCTCCATTCATAGCATACTTCAAATTCAAAACGATATTCCTTGAGTCAGAACCTTTTCAAGATCAGAGGCCTCAAATGTCAAAAGTTTCATCTCTCCAACAGCCACAAGGAAGTTCCTAGTGTTCTCAAAATACTGAATAGCAGACTGAGCTGCTCCCTCTGTGAACTGGACATCAATAACTCGATTTTCCACCACCTAATTCATCATTAATCACAAAATGCAACACAACAAATGCCTATAATATCAGCAAATGAAATGATAACCCCAGAAACTGAAAGTTTTTGACAACTGAAAAATGTTCTTCAAACTACAATATTCAGCCAATGTTGCATTCCACCACCTAATTCATCATTAATCACAAAATGCAATACAAATGCCTATAATATCAGCAAATGAAATGATAAACCCAGAAACTGTAAGTTTTTGACAACTGAAAAATGTTCTTCAAATACAATATTTAGCCAATGTTGCATCCATAAAATGTACCTTGTGAACGGCTCCAGGATTGACTTTGTTGAGGACATTGCAAAGAATGAGGCCGTTGCGGAGCGCTAGACAAAATTCCTCTTCTGTGGGTTCTTTTGGTAGAACTTCTGACGCACCTTGGTCCATTTTTCTGAGCCATGCTGATGCCTCGTATCTTCTGGAAGCTGTAAATTGAAATTCAATAATCAAAAAACTAGAATCAAGAGCTTGTTATCCAGACATTCTCATTTATATAATTCAAAGTTTCATTCTTTTACATTAACTTGTGACTATCCCTTTTATAACTTGATTCCATTGCAATTCTCAATCAATCCTAATTTCCCTTCCGGCTGACCAGAATGGCTGCCACTTCAGCACTGGATATCCTGGAAGTTTATGGTGGCAGCCATTGATACAGTTCTTCCAAGAAGGAATCTTTTTTCCATTTAAAAACATAAAGGGTCTTCTCCCCCCAACCCCACAAGTAAAAACTGGAAAAGATTAAAAATTGGTAGCTTGAGTAAATGCAATTCATGAAAATGGAGGGATTTAATTGAATTGAGAGAGGGCCAGCCCCAATCTGGGATTCATAAAATTCGAAATTTGAAAAGGGTTTGGGAATTGGTGGAGAAATGGAGCAGAGCAAGCAGCCATCTTCCCCTGCCACTGTCATTGTCGCCATGTGAGCATCCATCCGTATATGTTTCTTCAGACACAAACATCATATTTAAGGAACATTATTACTATTACTACGACAAACAAAGTCCCATATTACTTGGGATTTAATATGAGTTTTGATTTTTAAAAAAGATTTGGTTTTTAAGTTAAATAATAATTTGTTCTTAATTCTTAAAAAATGGAAACAGAGTAGAATTTAAAACCCAAAAAGAAAAGTGGGAAATTGGTGAATCAAAATGAGGTGTAAAACGTACGTTAATTAAGCTGGCTTAGACCCACCATTAACTAAACAAGGCTCTTCTTTGTGATCAATGTTGGTCCTAATTAATATTAATTAGGCTAAAAAAGTGAGATTAATGACTAATTAAACGAGGTAGCATTATCATATGATCCATCTTTTCACTTTAAGCATCACTTGAGCTCAAACATCATCATTAACCCAACCTTATGAGGTTTTCTTTTTCTCCTTTTCTAGAGTTTATTGCAAATAACCCCTCCTGGATTTTCTTCATCGCAAAATACTCCCTATAACACCAAAATGCCCTTTTAAAAACGGGTGATAAACAAGAAAAATGAGGATGGTGATGGGATATTATCATATTACTATAATTAGCCTGACTTGTAAAGGATATTTTACAAAATATGATAACTTGAGGGGGCTATTTGCAAATTTTCTGGGTCGGTATTCTTCTCTAGTTTTTTTGTTTTATATCATTTGTTTGCTTTCATAGAAACCGTCCATAATGTTTAGGCGGCAATTAATATCTTGTTAATTAATGATGGTAGTGTTAAGAAGTGATAATTCTAGTGATTAATATAGTAATTAAGGAAAAGGGTTACCTGCTTCTCCGGCTTTTCTCTGGGCCAATTCACGATCACTGATGATTTCCTCAGCTGCATAATTAATTGCATCATTGCCGCTGCTGCTGTAGATGAGCCCCTTTAATCCTCTCAAGTTCTTGTTTGGTGACATGAAAATTGAACCGTTACTGCCGCCGTTTGAGTTGCTTTCTTGCGGCATCTTCTCGTTGGCTTGCTGCTGCTATTTTCCTTCAATTTTCTCCCCGGAAAGAATGAACTAATCTGGGAGCATAAATCAATCCATTAATCGAAAGATTCAGAGAATTTTACATGATCCCCTGTTGAAACAGGGGAAGAAAGTTCTCTTTTAACAGAGCAATTTCAAACTGGGCATCGTGATCTTTTCTTTACGTCAGCAAATGAAAATGAAAAGGGACAATCTTGAAAGAAATAGCGCAGAGTTGCCACATTGATTCATTCTCTCTATATATATTCAACCAAGAAAAGGAAAAAAATGGGACTGATTAATTGATGACACCAATAAAAATGGTGTCTCGAATTACGTACCTTTTTTACTAGCCCTGGCCGGCCGGCTGGGAGTTCTTGAATTTCCGGCAATGCTGAAGAAGAAGAGGAAAGGTAGTACAGTGCATGAAATATTGGTGAAGTAATTAAACAAATGGGACGGGATTCTCGTGTTCAGTGAACAAAAAGAGAAAAATGAATCAAAGAAAAACCAGAGACAGGGGCCTGAATTTAATGCAAACCAAAGAAACAGGTGTGATACCAGTACGGTACTAGTTTTTTTTCTGAAAAAAAATATGAAATTTTTGAAGAGAGAGAGATGAGAGAGGGGGAAGAAGAATGATGAAGCTGGAATGGAAGAGAGTAGCTGAGACTAAAAAGAAAGATTCGAGAATTGGGAGAGATGCCTGCCGTTGTCTTTGCTTTTTTCGACCCTTGCTCTCAAGAAATTCAAAAGTTCTCACGTCAAACACCATATTAAAATAAATTCATAATATTAACATGGAACCGTAGCATAAAACGGAAGATATACACAAGGGTAACCCCTTCAAGATGTGGAGATTGTATTCACTTACGTGTAATTGTGTATAACAAATTGTCAGTTTTCCATTGCAATTCAAGTCTCAATTTGGGGATGTCCAGCATAGATTGTGAATTTTTTTGATTGGTTGTTCGGCGCTAGGGATTCGATACCATTGAAGTACCTCCTATGGCTGAAAAGGGATCGAGAAGCAAGATAGTGTCTGTATCCTCATCGACAGGAGTAAATGCGTCTTCTGGTGTTTTCAAACACTACATTAGATTACGGATGAAGTATTCACAATCGACTCTCAACTACGACTAATTTTTTCACTAAGAATAATAAAATAACCAGTCTAAAAATATAACTACTAATCTTTCAGTTGAATTATAAGTATTTAATTGGACGAGACAACTAAACTAAGAATTTACGATTATTTGAACTTAATACGAGATTCTAAAACCCAATTTTGAAAAAAAACAAAAACAAAAAAAAAAAACAAAAGTAGTGGAGGGAGATGTAGTAGTGATGTTACCAAATGGAAAGAATGGACAGTAACAAGACAAACTTTCTTGATATTGTTTGTATGTAATGTTATTTAGTGGGCAGCCCCAATAGGCTGTCCAAAGAATGATGGCATTCAATTTCTCCTCTTGCATGCTTCCAACTTTCAACATTCAATATTGGATGGATGGTCCTCCAATTAAGGGAAAAATAAATATAGATCTTTTCTACTTTAATCATAATAAAAGATTAATATTAAATACCATTAATTTTTGAGTGAATTATAAATTTGGTCTTCATACTTTGGTGATATTTAGATTTTGGTCAATAACTTTTAAAAACTAAAAAAAATCACTAACTTTGTCATTTTAATTTCACTTTTGGTCATTCCTTCAAAATAAACCGTTAAGTGCATTAACGGTGTTAACTTTTAAGGGTAAATTTATCCAATCATCAATAATTTTAGAGTGAATTACAAATTTAGTCATCATACTTTGGTGAAATTCAAGTTTTGGTCACTAACTTATAGGAAAACAAAAAAATCACTAATTTTATCATTTTTGTTCTATTTTTGTCACTCCATCAAATTGCACCGTTAATACACTAATGTCCAAATTTGTATGAGGTCATTTTTGTCATTTTCTTTTGCAATTTTATCATGTTTATCTAACTATTTTTCAGTTCCTTTTTCCTTTTCATTTGCAGCTCTTCAATGTCATTTTCCCTTTTTTCATTATTTTTCCTTTCCACTGCAGCACTTTAACCTCCTTTTCCTCTCTTTTTTTTTTTTTTTTTTTTGTTTTTCTTTTTTCTTTCCACTGCAAAATTTAGATAAAGCATAAAACCACAACACTTCAACATGCTTTTCTTTTTTTTCTCTTTCTACTGCAAAAATATAGATAAAACATAAAAGGAGACGGAGATAAAAGAGACGGTAGATACAACAAACTAAATTATGTTTTATCTAAATTTTCATTAGAAAAAAAAAAGAAAATAGAGGTTGAAGTGGTGTAGTGAAAAGAGAAAAAAAAGGGGAGGGGGGGAAAGAAGGTTGAAAAATCATAAGATAAACACGAGAGAGTTGCAAAAGAAAATGACAAAAATGGCCTCATATAGATTTTTCTGTTAGTGTAGTAACGGTGCAATTTGACAGAGTGATAAAAATAGAACAAAAATAACAAAATTAGTAATTTATTTGGTTTCCTAAAAGTTAGTGACAAAAACCTGAATTTCACCAATGTATGATGACAAAATTTGTAATTCACTATAAATTATTAATGATTGGACAAGTTTACCCTTAAAAGTTAACACCGTTAATGCACTTAACGGTTCATTTTGAAGTAATGACCAAAAGTGAAATTAAAATGACAAAATTAGTGATTTTTTTGCGTGATTAAAAGTTAGTGACCAAAACCTGAATTTCATCAAAGTATGATGACCAAATTTATAATTCACTCTTAATTTTTCTTAACCAGCCTCCTCGTTATTATTTCCAAATTAGCAAATTGAGTCATTAATATTTATGATTTTCAATCGTTTTTGACACTAAATTAACGTAAATAACCGGATTAAAAAGGTAAATTTTGATACTTTAACTATAATATAAAATAAACAATAAGTCAGTATTCTTTTCGTTCGGCTAAAATATAGTAAATTGTGAGAGGAATAAAGTATTAATGAAATGAAAGGCATAAAATGTGGACGTTAGGGTTATTTTGAAAAAGAAGGAAGACAGAGCCAAAAGAATTCAAAAAAGGAAGAAAAGAAGGGCCCTCGTTGTAATTACTGTTAAGGTCAACCTTTCAAAACGTTGGATCCCATCTGCCCCCAATTCAAATCATTTCCAACTCCCTTTGACACCTTTTTATTTTCCTTACTAATTGCGTATGTTCTTATTTTATTTCAAAATAAATTACTCCCATAAAATCTAAACCGCTAACAATAGTTCTATCCGTTCATAACAAATATTGCTAAATAATGTTCATTTTCACTAGTATCATCATCTCGAATAAATTTTTATTTTAAATTTAAACTTTTTAAAAGAACGTACGAGTCATTCAGAAATTACGTTGGACTGTGAACCAGATGAAACATATGCTTATTCCACTGATGGGTTACACCTAATTCATAGATACTAACCAATTCAAGACACAATGATATTTATATATAGCATAGTTAATTATAATGTTAGTAGTAATAACCAGCTAGCTTTCAACATGTTTAATTAGTATTGGTTAGGCATGGTTTACTCCATAATTAATGGAGCCATGCACTAAAACTTATGTTCCCTTCTTTTCAACCTCTAGCAAAATCTTTAATTTATACTAGGTGTTTTAAAATAATAATTTTGTTTGTATATAAAGCGGGCTGAAGCTTCATGGAGGGAAATGGCTGTTTTTTTTTTTTTTTTTTTGGGCCTTGGGAGTTAGAATTAGGAGGGAATAATATGACCTCTTTAGGTGGGGTGGGAAAAAAAAAAGCTAAGAAATATCCCTTCAATGGTAAACTCTCTTTTAAAAAAAAATCCTTTTTTTTTTTTTCCAATCAAAGAGAATATAAAACGGCATGTAATATTAGAGATTTCATGTTATGAAATGCTCATATGCCATAATATTTTTGTCTCAAGTGGGACAATTTTAGGATAATTTAAAATTATTTTATGACACTCGATATTTGATTGAACGAGAATGAACGTCTTTCACTTAATTTTACTGTTTTTGTTTTAGCATTTTAACCGGACGAACGCTTTTTTAATGCGTTTTGGCTTCCACCAAGACGCAATGCAACACGTCTTCACAGGTTTGAAATATTTTGGAAGGCGCCCTTTCATGCAAAAGGCGTGTTTTCTGAATGTTTCCCATATGCATTTTGAAACGTTTGCGTTTAGATTTGAGCGGTTTTTCATCAACCTTTTTTTTTTTTTTTTTTAAGTTAAGAATATTTTTTGAAGTTCAACCCGATGACTGTATCTACAAACAAACATTTATTGGTAATTGAAACGGCCCACACGATATTCAAAACAGTAGTCCAATTCGAATTTTCTACTTGTGACTGGATCAATTTTTAATGGGCCTAGTGCTCCATTGCATTCGCTTTCTTGAGAGAAGCCCAAGTTCATCATTTTTTTGGCTATTAAATTGTTTCCTTCTCCAGCAATACAATACAAGTTACAACATTTAATGTTCATATGAGCTTTCATGTATTGCATAAATCCCCTCGATCTCGATGTATTGTATCTGAGCTATCTAAGGATACGAGGATATTTATTAGACCTCATCTGTAATCTTTAACTTATATACCTAGTTGATATCTTATATAGTCAGATTTTTTCGTACAAATCTATCCGAGTAAGATAGATGGTCTTGTTTCAAATTTACTATAAAAATCAGTATATATAAATACATGTATATATGTATAACTGATATAATAATTATAAAAAAAATGCATTATAATAAAAATATCATTATTATATTTTATCTCAATCGTCATTATTTGATAATTTAAACTTTACACCTAAAGTATTTTCATAAATGTTCATTCTACAACTTAGCACGCTAAAAACTCGAGCGAGGCAAAAGATAGTGAAATAACACGTGATAAATCAACCTGAATGACGTATTGAAACAAATGATGACGTCACGCTACTAAATTTGGAAATAGGTGGCGCCATATATAGGAACCAATAAATGGAGCGGAGGCCTACCCATCAATAGCATAAACCTAACCGCACCTAACCGAAATCCCTCACATCAGCTCACTAATGGACCCCACATCCAAGTCGGTGCTGAGCTGTACTACACTCATTCCCCATCTATTTGCCCTTTTACTTTCATTTTACTCCATTATTTAATTATTTAGGGCATAACATAGAATTTTTGACTAAAAGGAGGTTAAAAAAAAGTGTGGACTGAAAATATTGAAAATGTGGATATATAGGGATCTCTTGGATTCTTAAAATTCAAATTTTAGATAATTTGAATTTTAAGAATTCAAAATAAGAAGTAATTAAAAACTAATGACGCTAATTAATTAAATTAACAAAATTCGGATGTTAGAAATTCGAAACTTGAGGACGTAGTTGGATATGATGCTAGTTGTTTTGGACGTATCAAGACGTGGTAGACTATGTTTTGTGAAAAATTCAGCTAAAATTCACATGTTTGGATGTATACGTAGTTCTAGTTGTTTTTGACATAATGCTAGTTGTTCTGAGACGTGGTAGAATGTCTTTGTGAAAAAAATCAGTGTAAATTCACACACATGGATGTAGACGTTTCTGGACGTGGTGCTAGTTGTTCTGAGACGTGGTGCTAGTTGTTCTGAGACGTTGTGGGTTGTCTTTGTGAAAAAATAGCTTAAATTCAAATGCATGAATGTAGGCGTTTCTGGACGTTGTGGTAATTGTTTTTGGACGTGGTGTTAGTTGTTCTGAGACGTATTGGACTATTTTTGCAAAAAAAAAAAAAATCAGTTTAAATTCACATAAATTGATGTAGACGTTTTTGGACATGGTGCTCGTTGTTTTTGACGTAGTGCTAGTTGTTCTGAGACGTGGTGGACTGTATTTGTGAAAAAAATAATTTAAATTCACACACATGGATGTAGACGTTTCTGGACGTGGTGCTAGTTGTTTTGGACTTAACGAGACGTGGTAGACTATGTTCTGTGAAAAATTCAACTAAAATTCACATGTTTGGATATATACGTAGTGCTAGTTGTTTTTGACGTAGTTATAGCTGTTCTGAGACGTGGTGGACTGTCTTTGTGAAAAAAATCAGTTTAAATTCACACACATGGATGTAGACATTTCTGGATGTAGTTCTAGTTATTTTTGACGTGGTGCTAGTTGTTTTTGACGTAGCGAGACGTGGTAGACTATGTTCTGTGAAAAATTCAGCTAAAATTCACATGTATACGTATTGCTAGTTGTTTTTGAAGTAGTTCTAGTTGTTCTGAGACGTGGTGGACTGTCTTTGTGAAAGAAAATCAGTTTAAATTCACACACATGGATGAAGACGTTTTTTGACGTGGTGCTAGTTATTTTTGACGTGGTGCGTGTTGTTTTGGACGTAGCGAGATGTGGTAGACTATGTTCTGTGAAAAATTCAGCTAAAATTCACATGTTTGCATGTATACGTATTGCTAATTGTTTTTGACGTAGTGTTAGTTGTTCTGAGACGTGGTGGACTGTCTTTGTAAAAAAAATCAGTTTAAATTCACATGCATGGATATAGACATTTTTTTACGTGGTGCTAGTTTTTTTTTTTTGACGTAGTGTTAGTTGTTCTGAGACATGGTGAACTGTCTTTGTAAAAAAATCAGTTTAAATTCACATGCATTGATATAGACGTTTTTGGACATGGTGGACTATGTAGGGAAATTCGGATTTCAAAAATCCGAATTTATTCTTCTGTTTTCTTTTTTTTTTTTTTACCTTTTACAATATATTAATTATTTACTGATTCGGATTTATAAAATCTGAAACTCTTAATTAATTAGAGTTTCGAATTTTACAAATTCGAGAGACCCCTTTCAGTCCACACCCCTAAATTTTTAATTTCTTTCAGTCCACACCCTAAATTTTACCCCCTTTCGGTCCCGCACCCGCATAACATATAAATAAAATATCTATTTATATTATTTTATACTTGTAATTTCATTTAAATAAATATAATAAAAGGGAAAAATAAATTTAAAATATGGCTTTCACCAATGAGAAAAAATATAACTTATAAAAATATAAAATATAACACAAAGGAGAAAAAAAATATTGGATTGAAATATTTTTTGATATATTGTGAAAAAGGAGATTTTAGAGGGAAAATAAAATTTAAAAAATTAATTTAGCATTATCTTTTAGATAATAAATCTTTTAAATAATAAAAATTTTCAATAAAATAACTAAAAAAAATATTAATTTTTTTAAAATAAAACAAACAGATTACTTGAATATAAAATGTGTTAGAAATTAACATAAATACGATTCGAATATTTAAAATATTAAATTTAAAAATTAAATTTGTGATATACTTTATAATTTTTTATTTTTTATGTAGGATGTTTTATAAAGTACTCATTCTATTTATTTTTATTTGACGTCTTACAAATTGAAAAATTATTTTTATTTTTATTTGAAATTTGACATTTTTAATATTTTTTAATATTTTTAATATTTAATTTTTATTAGGATAATTTATATGCCTAATTTTTATCTTTCCATCAAAATCATATATCAAGTAATTAAGTTTAAGTAAAAAGAATAAATAGAAAAATTTTATTTCTTTTAATTTTGTCTGAAAATTCTAAAATTTTAAATAAAAATAAGTGGAGGGAGTATATGTGATTTTTATTATAAGTTATTTACAAATTTTAAAATAATTTTTTACTTTTCATGATTTACCATTTTGCTTCAATAAACTTAGCCAGGCCACTTACGGAATTAACAAAAATTTGGAGGTCCTCAAAATAATATCTGAAACGGACTTTTGTGCAAAAAGGGGAAAACTCTCTGTTCCATATAAATATACCATCTTCCTTTGTCCGTAGCTCCAGCCTCACTGTGTGACTGTGTGTAACAGTCCTCCTCCGTCCCTCTCTCCCTCCCTCCGGCGAAGCTTTTAGTTTCTCTATTCCGCCAACACAAATTTTTTCAATAAAATTTCAAATCAAGCTCCTCCTTTTGGTTTATCTGAATCGTGCAAAAATAATTTCATCTTTAATCTCCAAATCGAGCTCCGAGGTAATCTTCTTCAATCTACATTGATCAATTTCATCTACTGAAGCTGCATTTAGTTCAACTCTTTATCGTTTATTTGTTCCTTTTATTGTTTGCTTTTTTTCTTTCCATAAATTCCGTTTTTCTAGATTTGATCATTTGTGAATCCGGGGTAAAACATTAAGTTCAGTTATGTATTTATTATTTTTGTTTGTCGATATTGTTTGCTGCCATTATTTCGGGATCCATTTACGGTTTTGTAATGCGCCAGTTGATTATATACTTCAGCATTGATTGATCGATGAGTTTAGTTAGGTCAAAAGAAAACACTATTGGATATGATATGAAAAGAAACGTTTCAATCTTGATAGATGCAGCTGTAGCAGTGTTATGACGTTGTTGATGAAGTTGGGGTGTTGGTTTTACAGTTAATTTTGGACCCCTTTTTTGCATGTTTCTTTACTTGGTGATTTGTTCTTTGATTTGTCTAGAGAAATTATGCTGTTCGTTAATGTCAGCAGTTAGCTTTATGGCTAGTAGTGTGGCAGCTTATTTATTCTGTGTGCTTTACAAATGAACATTGCGTCTCTCTCCTTCTTGTTTAATGCAGGATTTACAAATGGGTTCTAAACCTGTTGAAGATTTAATAGAGGCTTCTTCAGGTGTTCATTTCTCCGGATTCCATATGGATGGATTAGGCCAAAGTATTTCGGAAGTGGATCAACCTACAACCTCTACGGGGGAAGATGTCCATAAGCAGCCGTTTGTCATTGGTATGTTTTAGTGTAGTATACAAAGAAAGTTTGATACCACTGGCTTCTTCCTGGATCTAAACTTAAATGCTTTTACACAGGGAGTTTAATCTCTGTCTGAGATATGCAGTTGCTTTCTTTTCAATTGTCAAACTTTGTTATTGTTGACATAGTTTATGCCCTGGAATTATTACCATCAAATGGAATTAAAAATTATCTTTATTAATGATGTGAAAAATAATTTGGCTCATTTGGGATCATTCTGTACTCCTTTGTACAGGAGTTGCCGGAGGTGCGGCATCAGGGAAGACTACAGTTTGTGATTTGATTATTGAGCAACTTCATGATCAACGTGTAGTACTTGTTAATCAGGTAAACCTTTTTATTTTTCTGAGCTCCATTAAGAGAATGATATTGCAGTCATCATAATTTTGACTGCTCTTGCAATTTTTAAATCTTTGAACCTTGAGTTTCAGTCCGTAGTTGACTTGTACATATTACAATTCCAGACCAACTGTTTCCTATTTGTTTCTGCATATGTAAAGCAGTTTCTAAGAATCAGACACTTATCTTGTCATTATTTTCTTCAAGTGTATTTTAGCATTCAGTTAACTGGTCTAAGCTATTGAAATAGTGATAATAAAGGAGAATCAGGTTTATCTCTTTATTTAATGTTTAAATATCATCGTATATGTTACTGCTTAGACTATTCTGAAAAAGTTGAATGTAGTTCACATTCTACGTAAATTTGTTGCTCTTGACATTATTTTTCTCATCCATTGCTTCAGTTTGTTGCTCATAAACCATTTCCAGCAAATACATACATTGATATTTTAAGGAAACTGCACATTCTTTAAATGTATTGGCATCACCTAATCAATAGACCAGATATCAGAAGGAAGTTCTAAATATAGTTTCTTTTATAGGGCATTAGATTCACTTTTCTGTTCATGCCATCTGATTTAATTTTCTAACCTTTGCTTTTATTGTGGATTGGCAGGATTCATTTTATTACAATTTGACGCCAGAGGAGCTTGCAAGAGTGCATGAGTACAATTTTGACCATCCTGGTAATTGTTTTGCTTCAAGAGCAGTGATATTCTTGGCATATTTCTAAAATTAAAAGAGAGGAAGCACTTTTTTCCTACTCGAAGTAATTGAACTTGTGCAGCTAACTACTTTACCATGTGCTTCAATGATAAACTACTGTTAAAACAGCCAAACAATATTATCTGAAATAAACCAAAAATCATGTAAATGATAAGAGTATGTGTTACACAGTTTTAGTTGGTTAGAACTTAATTTTGATTCATATTTTATGCTTCTTTCTATATATTTCCTGTGTTAGTTTAATTATGCCTCCACACAGATGCATTTGACACCGAGAAATTACTTTCTGCTATGGAGAATTTGAAGCACGGCCAAGCAGTGGACATACCAAAATACGACTTCAAAAGTTACAAAAATGACATTTTCCCTCGTAGAAGGGTAAATTAATTTACTCTCGCTCCATCTTTTTCCTTTTAACTTAAACTTTCACTTGTTGGAAACCCATGGAAAAAGTGTTCACGTGACTGAAGATTTTTTTATATAATTTAGATAATTACATCCTCCTCTCATTGATGCTCCTAGCATTCCCCATTTTACATATTGTTTCAGTACTCTTCTCACTTATGATCTTGAATTGCTTTTACACCTATATTATGCTCCTAAAAATTTAAATGGCACATCTTTTGAATACTTATTTTTTCGATGATTTCATATATTCGGACGTCTCTTGTGATGAAATTTTTGGCAGGTAAATCCTTCAGATGTCATTATTTTGGAGGGCATTCTTATTTTTCACGATCCTCGTGTTCGGGATCTAATGAATATGAAGATATTTGTTGATACAGGTTAAAAACTTTCCGGAGCTTTTTATTTCTTATCCATCTCATCATTTAATAGATACAGTTGAATTATAGTTATGTCTAATGTGTATATCAAAATGAGCATGTAAATATTCTCTTGTTGCATAATAATGCGGCAAAATGAGGTAGGCTAAGGTTTCAGCAATTATATAGGATAATCCTCGTAAAGATTTAGTGGTTTTCTGCTAAGCAAATATAACTTAGCGAATACAACCATCGGCTTTCCACTTTACATTTGTACCATGTTGATGAAACATGAGATTAAGGGACTCATGTAAGTGAAAGGAGGTTTGTTTCTTTATTTTCCTTTTAGTTCTTAGAAGATGTAATCATATGATTGGTTCATATTCTTCTTATGTTGAGGTTTTACTCTTATGATCTTCGCCACCTAAAATTTTCAGTGCAGATGCTGATGTACGCTTGGCTAGGAGAATTAGACGTGACACTGTTGAAAAGGGTAGAGATATCGCAACAGTGCTAGATCAGGTTAGAGTTTCTTCACTCATTTTAGGGCTGAAAGAATTTATCTGGCAGTTCTATGTATTTTACTTGTAGATATGCCACTTCATTTGGTAGCAAGTTCTGCAAACTGTATATTGCTTGTTGAAGATCAGTCTATGGCATATAGGACAAGTTTCCCAAAATTTTCATGTTTTTCTATGGGAATTAAACCTAGATCCCCTGGTTCTCCAAGCTGGAATATTTGTCTTGTTTCAGAGACTTCTAGCTCTTGGCTTATTTCTGATGTTTTTGAGCTTCATTAATGATTCCATCTTAATGTACTTTCAGTACTCGAAGTTTGTGAAGCCTGCTTTTGATGATTTTATACTCCCAACAAAGAAGTATGCGGATATTATCATCCCCCGAGGTGGTGACAATCATGTTGCCATTGATTTGATTGTCCAACATATTCGCACGAAACTTGGTCAACATGATCTTTGTAAAATCTATCCTAATCTTTATGTCATTCACTCAACTTTTCAGGTGTGCTTTTCATCTTTGCCTATTAAATGAACTGTCTGTTCCTTTCTTTTTGGACTCCCCTTACTATGTAACATCATTCCGGTGATTGTTGTTTAATTATCCAGATTCGGGGTATGCATACACTTATACGTGATTCACAGACAACGAAACATGACTTTGTTTTTTATGCTGATAGATTGATACGCCTGGTGGGTGCTTCCTTCTCTTTCTGTTAGTTTTGATAAATCTGAACATTCCCAGAAAGACAAAGACATCCATTTACGTACTTACCTTTAATGTACTCATTCTGTTTTTCAGGTTGTTGAACATGGTCTAGGACATCTTCCTTTTACAGAAAAGCAGGTGATCACTCCAACTGGTAAGCATTGTATTTTGGTGGAGCTTAATCTAATTAGAACTAAAGCACCTATGTCAAGCAACATTAGATTGTTCCTTTTAAAGCGTCCAAAAATTTCAGAAAATTCTTTTACTATTGGTCATACCATTTCTCTGGACACCAGGCTTCATTTCATCTTTCAGATAGTGCTTCGTTTGTGTGTGTATATCCGTGCATGATTATGTTTATGTAACTTTCAGCAGAGCAGACATGCAATGTTGATTATTGATGACTAACCTTTGGATAATACCTCTAAAAACTGCAGGATCTGTCTACACTGGCGTGGATTTTTGTAAGAGATTATGTGGTGTCTCTGTAATTAGGAGGTGCAAAGATATTCAGTCTCCAAACAGATATTAAATGGCGTTTTTTATTCTCTACTTGATTTTCTCATCCATACTGACTGACATTCCACATATACCTTAGCATGGGGGCTAATTTGTCTAACTTAGTCATTTGCTATTGCAGCTTGGATTGAAATATCCTCCTTTTATATCATTCTCCATCTTCAACCTCATTCCTGTTGTTGTTTTTTTTGTCTTATGGAAGGCCTACATTGCTACTCTGCTCAACCCTTTGAATTCTTTATTTCCTTTCTTGTTTAATTGAAGTGGTGAGAGTATGGAAAATGCTTTGCGAGCTTGCTGTAAAGGTATTAAGATTGGCAAGATTTTAATTCATAGAGAGGGTGATAACGGTCAGCAGGTAAGCTAGCTTTTTCATTTCACTTTTCTTCCTTTGATTTAACATAGTGACATAAATGCTTAATTGGCGGTGTTGTAATTCTTAATGACAGTTGATTTATGAGAAATTGCCACAAGATATATCAGATAGGCATGTCTTGTTGTTAGATCCAATCCTTGGAACAGGTTAGTCAACTTGAACTGGTATATAGGCAACTGTTATTTTGTTTGAGCATGCACAAGGCTTATCAAGCAGTAATTGGCACTCTTTTTAGATGATACTTGCAGTTTCTCCGGTATACTAGTCTATCCGGTAGATGAGATTTGTTGGCTTTTCATTCATCAATGTCCTGATAGGAAAATCTCTCACAGGAAATTCTGCAGTTCAAGCTATTTCCTTGCTACTAAAGAAGGGTGTACCAGAATCCAATATCATATTCCTTAATCTCATTTCTGTAAGGCTTTTGAACTTGTGTTAAAATTTTACTTCCTTCCATGTCATTGATACGGGCTAATTTGAAACTTCTTTCTCTTTGTTTTCTTCGAATCCAGGCACCTCAAGGAGTACATGTAGTTTGTAAACGCTTCCCCAGAATAAAGATCGTGACATCCGAGATTGAAATTGGATTAAACGAGGACTTCCGCGTTATCCCTGGTATGGGAGAGTTTGGCGACCGATATTTTGGCACAGATGATGACTAAACCTTTTGCAAGATTTGAATGATTATCCATGGGAGGAAGGAGTATACTGGACTTGATTGATGAACAGCAATAGTAACTACAGTTACTGGCCAGTTCTGGCTGATGATACTACCTTTTGAAAAAAGAGGTCCCTATATCATTTTTGTTTCCTTTTCTGTGCGCAGTCATTATAAACAATATCTAAAAGATGACTAGAAAATCATCCAATGTTTGGTTTTGGGAACATTTTCTGTTGCATTATAGGGGTTTTCATATGGCAATGTAAGGGATACTATATATTCTACAGAACAATGTAACTTTTTGGAACTTGCTACCCTTTCTCTTATACTTGATGTTCATTTAAAACCCTTTGAAGTTCTTTTTTTCACCGTTCTAAATTATTTTGGATATGAACATTCTTTATGGTGGCTGCTTCCAGTTTTTAATTTGGAGGTGTGGGAAGAACAAAAAACAGGATGGTGAAGAATTGTGAAGCTGAGTGAAACAGAGCCCACCAAATCCTCCATTGGCGGCCTGGAACTTTTGTCCATTGTTTTTTTCTCTGCTTTCGTTACTTGTATTTGTATAGTGTTTTATTGTTTTTGCACCTTTTGGAGGATCCCAAATGGCCAAAAATTGGATGAGGGGCGAGGATGTGAAGTGGCTTCCCTGAATGCATTTCTCTTATAGAAAGACAACAGTTTTGGAGAAATGCCAAAAAGGGTAAGCCATTTGGCATTGCCAATGTTCACTCATTCCTCTATCCCTGGATGATAACTTTCCTTGGGCTAATCTCAGGACACGTGTTATTAAATTGACCAAGGTGCATCAATGGTGGTATATTCCCATTAAGGTTATCCTATAAAGGGTGGCTCTTCTTGCTACCATAACTTTTGTGTTGTTTACTTCTCACTGACTAAACTTTCTTCTTTATCCTTAGTGGCAGAAAACAACCATGTCCGCCTTTGTGGGAAAGTATGCTGGTGCGCTTTTCAACTCTCTATCCCTTCCTTCTTCATCTCTGTTTGTTTTTTTCTGCAACTTTTGTGTTTGATTCTGGTGATGATGTATATATAGATGGCCTTGACATTGCAGTTTTTGTCTCTGTTTTTGCTGGTTGGAGGTTTTGTGGATGGCTAACTGATTGTTGCTTATGCAGAGGAGCTTATCAAGAATGCCAAATACATTGCCACGCCTGGGAAGGGAATCTTGGCAGCTGATGAGAGTACTGGAACCATTGGGAAGCGGTTGGCGAGCATTAGCGTAGAGAACATTGAGTCCAACCGGCAGGCGCTTCGCGAGCTGCTGTTCACGTCGCCGGGGGCATTGGCGTGTCTGTCCGGCGTTATCCTCTTCGAGGAGACGCTTTACCAGAAGACATCGGATGGGAAGCCATTTGTGGAAGTTCTTCAGGAAAACAATGTTGTTCCTGGGATCAAAGTTGACAAGGGAATCGTTGAGTTAGCCGGGACGAATGGCGAGACCACCACTCAGGGCTTTGATTCCCTTGGAACACGCTGCGCACAGTACTACAAGGCCGGCGCTCGGTTCGCCAAGTGGCGTGCCGTCCTGAAAATCGGCCCAACTGAACCCTCGGAGCTTTCCATCCAGCAAAACGCTCAGGGATTGGCTCGATATGCCATCATATGCCAAGAAAACGGACTCGTCCCGATTGTTGAACCTGAAATTCTCACTGACGGGAGTCATGACATTCAGAAATGCGCAGCTGCAACTGAAACCGTTCTTGCTGCTGTTTACAAGGCTCTTAACGACCACCATGTCCTTCTTGAAGGAACCCTCTTGAAGCCTAACATGGTCACACCTGGCTCTGATAGCCCTAAGGTAATGCCTAATCTTATGGCTACTGAATTCACATTTTTTTTGTTAATGCTAAACCTAATATGATGTATCATTGTCTGCAAATTATCATGCACTCTGTTATTTGTCAAAAGAACACATTCTAATATAGTCCTAATACTACCATATAACAACTGATGATTATTGTCGGACAGGTTACGCCGGCAGTGATTGCAGAGTACACAGTGACAGCATTGAGAAGAACAGTTCCGGCAGCAGTGCCGGGGGTGGTGTTCTTGTCAGGTGGACAAAGTGAAGAAGAGGCAACACAAAACCTGAACGCCATGAACAAACTGGAAGTTCTAAAACCATGGACACTATCGTTCTCGTTCGGCCGAGCACTACAGCAGAGCACACTGAAGACATGGGGAGGGAAGAAGGAGAATGTGGAGAAAGCTCAGCAGGCATTCTTGGAAAGATGCAAAGCTAACTCAGATGCCACACTGGGGAAGTACAGTGGTGGGAGTGCTGTTGGTGGATTGGCTTCTGAGAGCTTGTATGTGAAAGACTACAAGTATTAGAAATTAGAGATTCCTTAATTGTTTTTCTTTATTTCTAATTAAACCAAAGTTGCAAGTTTGTGACTTTGGCCCTTGATCTATAGAAAGTTTGTACTTATTACTCTCCATTTTGAACATATATCTCAACCTCTCTAACGAAATCATTTGCGAAACGACAAAAAATCAATTTCCAAACACATCAAAGTATATCAAATATTATACGAGAATACACAACTTTACATCCAAATCTCTCACGCAGACTTTCAGGGAATGTATGAATTAAACATTGACTCAACAGCTAAGCTTAGTATTCATCACAATAAACAAGTGCAATCCACAGCCAAGGTTAACACTTAAACAAAGCCAATGCAATGGGAGGTAATTGAGAGGAGAGATGCACCTTCTTCGTCGAGGAAAACCCGGAGCCTTTGTCTAAAGAAATGCATCGAGAAAGGGCAGTTGTATAGAACTTTTCAATGGTGCTTTTTCAACTCTCTCAAAATGGAACTATTCCAAACGTATATGCCGTGGTTCCTAGAGTCAAGATTTCGAGCCCCAGAAACTCCACCAATTCCTCCGGTTGTTGTCGTTGTTGTTGTTGCTCCTCTTCATCGTCAGGGATGGCGCGATACAAACGGGCCAGAGTGGGAGGTCAACCAGAAAGCAAGGTGGCCAGCTGTGGGCTGCATTTCTCTTGTTTCTCTCTTCAAGTCTCCTTTGAACACTAAAGGCTTCCATCCTCCCAGTTCTCAAGTTGTACGACACCAGATCGTACGCCTCCAACGCCAAAAAAATAATATCTGCATCATATGGATGGAAAGCAGTAGGTACAAGAAGTAATGTTCTGAAGATTAAATTATCATCTGCAACAATGTTGTCCCTCTTGATTCTATGCTGCAGATACCAGTTATCTGTTTTGTAGTCCTTGAGTACCCATATTTTGAAATCTGAAAACACACATAGATCATTCCAACTATCGATCGCGCACAATGCGAGGCGTCCTTGATGGACGTCGCACAAGGTTGCCTCTACTTGAGACCTTGGCTTGTCAAATCCATCAGGGAATCCAATAATGCGAAACTTATCAGGGTGGTTGTAAGGATCATAGGCTATAATTCCAAGCCCGCGGCTTTCCCAGTGCAGATTGTTGTTCAGATAGACAGCTCTCTTTATGTAGCTAACCATAACTGGACGATCGAGGTTGAAGCTATATGCTACCCATTTACCAGTTTCGGAAGAGAAAACCTCCAACTCGAGGAACGTTCGCCACCCTCCTGGACAATGAAGTAAAACTACCTTATAACTGGTTAAAATGTCAGCTTCAACTCGAGCGATAAATCCCTCGCTGACCACTTTGCCCAAATATTTGAGAGCTGGAGGAAGGGTAAACCACTGTTTGGTTATAGGATTACACATGTAGTATTCATCGATGAACGTCACATACGCGCAACCGTACAGAACAAAACCATTGCTAACTGCTCTAACACGGTAGGAACAATCTTTCTTAGCTTCCTGAGAATCTGGTATAGGAAGTATATAACAACCTGGGATTGTCAAATTGCCAGAATCAACATCCTCTAGTCTTTCATAGTGAGGATAATGGCGGAAAGTAAAACCCTCAACACGCAAACTCATGGGAATAAATGCCCATTGGCAGTGAGACACTGCCGCAGGAGAGACTCGCGAAATGTAAAAACGAGCGAAAGAAGGGTCAGATATGACAGACCGCCAGTATTTTGACACGCATTTGCACCTGAAGACCGACTTAATGGGAAGCCGAGAGAAGATCTCAGGCAATAACCAATCAGGAAAAACATCCAGTGACACTTCCACATTCAGCAAGTCTACTCCTCCTGAGCGATTCTCCATCCTATTACAACTGATGCGTCTTTCAGTAACATTACCCCTGGAATATGAAAAGGGGAAAATAGAATTGGGTTTTCGCAGAAATAGTTGATCGAATCCCATTGGATGAACTTGAATATCTATCTGTTTCTAATAGAGGAGTAATTACAGACTATCCCCCCTCAAGAATTGGTACTAAATGCTGACGACATTGATTCAATCCAGCTGTTCATCTAAGGCATTCCTATCAAATTTCTGTCTTTTTGAATGAAAAACATCAAAATCCAGGAAGTAAAAAGATGGTTCTCCGAGTTGAATACGGCCAAATAGGGAGAACTCTGGCGGAAATCAAGACAACAAACAAAAACAACGCATGCCCATTTCATATATATTGAATTTAAACCATTTCTTGGTCTGTTCAACCAGATCCCCATGAGTAGGACAAAGAATTTGCAACAGTTTTTAAAAGAGAATACAATAAAGGATGCTCAACATAATCAAAACTTCCTGAGGTTGGAATTGCAGCAGAAAAAGAAAGAAACTTTAACGAGAGAAGTGGCAAGAACATGATAAAACTTGAAGAAAAGAAACTTTAAAAATTCTCAAACATCATCATCCTAGAGAAACCCAACAGCCCAGAAAGAAAAACACGTTCAGTCGATTACCTGTTGGTTAAGATAGGATTCAGAAGCCCAGATTTGTTCATCAGCATTCATCACCACTGCCCACTAGTGATCCTCTCCATCTTCTCCATGGTTCAACTCAACGAATTGGTTGGTTGAAAAAAACGGCGACGTTCTCAGTTCATATTCCTAGCACTGCTGTAATAAGTCAATACTGGCTAGCCAATAAAGAAACCCCTGATAAGCTCAAGTCAATAATATATTTGAGTTTATATTTGATTGAACTCGATATATCAAATACAAATAAAATAATAGAAATTATGTTACTAAATTAATATGATTTTGGGTCGAATTTAGACTATAATATTCTTGAACTATTTTTGATTTGATTAAATAAATTTGGAAAACTTTTTTCCACCACTTGTTATTAGGAACATGAAGCTAAAATCGGCCATTTTAACAATCACCACCGCAATTCCTCTGCGTAGTTCGTCCTCGAGCAACTCCAGGCCCTTCCGAATCCAATATTTTTCACTAAAAACCGCGAAATCTTGTTGTCTCTCGATTCAATCGGAACAACCCATGTCAAATTCCCACTCCTATTGCGTATTCTCAGCAACAGTTCCACGATCTCACCTGCAGCCACCCAGCCGGGCAGTTTTAGAAGCCCCAAAGATTTCATCTTTGCACCATAAACCCACCAATCTTTGCTTTGTTAGGCCTGTATCATTTCAAAGAATACCCACAAAGCAGCCTATCTATTCGTCATCTTCATCTTCTGCAGCTTCCTCATCGGCCACTCTGCAACCCATTGAAGAACTGCCGCCAAAGCTTCAAGAGATTGTCAGACTCTTCCAAGGCGTTCAAGAACCAAAGGCCAAGTATGAACAGCTTCTTTTTTATGGGAGGAATTTGAAGCCTTTGGAGGCTCAGTACAAGACCAGTGAGAACAAAGTTCAGGGTTGTGTTTCGCAGGTATGGGTTCGAGCTTACTTTGACAAGGATAAAAATGTTATCTTTGAGGCGGATTCTGACTCTGTACTCACCAAAGGATTAGCTGCTTTGCTTGTTCAAGGCCTTTCAGGCCGGCCTGTAGAGGAGATTGTCAAAGTTTCGCCTGATTTTGCAGTGCTACTTGGATTGCAGCAAAGCCTTACACCTTCCAGAAACAATGGGTTCTTGAATATGTTGAAGTTAATGCAAAAGAAAGCCTTACAATTGTATGTGGAAGCTGAAAATGCTGGTAATTTAGGTAATGAATCGCCTGAAAGCAGCCCAGATGACCATTCAAAATCTGCTTTGGAAGGAGATGGAGAAGGTGGGGATGTGAATAGAGAAGGGGGTGATGGAGAAGGTGATGTTGATTTGAAACTGGATTCCGGTAATGGTAGAATTTTGGGGAGTAGAGGGTTGAGGATCAAGGAAAAGTTAGTGAGTGAGCTGAAGCCTATTGAACTGGAAGTTGAGGACATATCTTATCAGCATGCTGGTCATGCTGGGGTTAGGGGTAGTGATGGGGAGACACATTTTAATGTGAAGGTGGTGTCTGAGGAGTTTGAGGGTAAGAGTTTGGTGAAAAGGCATCGATTGATTTATGGTTTGCTGCAAGATGAGCTGCAAAATGGCCTGCACGCATTGTCCATTGCGGCTAAGACGCCATCTGAAATTAGTAGTATCTGATGCACCATGGTGAAAGAGGTGTTTTTGTTTTTGTTTTCTAATTTCCTTGTTATGGAATTGTTTTATACTGATCCATAAAGAGGTTGATACCCTTCATATCATTCATAGTTCTTGTGAGATTTTCATAGAGGTCTTATAATTGTATCATCTCTGTTTGGTTATACAGAATAAGGTATATGGTGAAGGAATTAAATACCCAATGTTGGCAGTCGACCAATGCATCTTTTATCTCCTTTCTTATGCTATGGTGAATGCCCCGTTTTATATTTTATGGATCAGTACCTACTTTAATTGTACATGTGTATATCTGGTTTTAATAAGTTATGCTGTTAGCTATAGGCACAAGAGAAACCTTATATATGCATATGCACCATTGCAGAACGAAAGTGTCTGAATTTTCGGTTTTGTTTAGCCCTTGGCTCTAATAATGGTTCTTTCCTGCCAATAAGCATAAGGTCCCTCGAACCTCTTTTGATACCCTTCAAAAAGTTCATGCTCTTTGTCTTTTGCAGCTGTTTGATAATGTTATCTCCGATAAAAGGTGGAACCTTCCATTGTTTATTTATATATATGCAAGTTTGTGAAAAGGCTTTATGTTTCTTGCAGATTCTTGGTACTGCTTTTCAACCATTTAGTTAGGTTTCAAGAACCATTAGAAGATTTTAAGAAATACTCATTGACACTAGGGAAAAGCATATGAAATGGATATACGGTGAGATAACTAAGTTCTGGATGATTTCAAATCATTTGGATCAGTGATTTATATTCTGTAATGTGCGCTCTTGTCACATTGGAATCTCTTGAGCTTATAATGGTCTGTTCAGTGTGGAACATGTATGTTCCCGTTGCTTCTAAATAGAAATTAAACCGGATACTTAGTAGGTAGAAATTTCTACAACGACCTGTGTTACGCCTGCAAAGCATATTTTTGTTGGCCATATAGATGCATCAACTGGTTCTCTCTGTTCCACTCATAGCTTGGAAAAACTCAAAAAAATGGTTTGCTATCATGATTCTTGGTTTTTCGCTTGATGAAATTATCAATGGTGAGGAACACACATGTAAACCATCAAATACAGGTATAACTGCTAGAAATCTTTCCACCTATAATAGCGGTAGATTTGTACACAGAGGGCTTAACTGAAGCCCTTCATAGTGGAGATAGAGAAGAAGCTAAGAACAAACAGATAGGATTTTTTTTTTTTTTTTTTTTTTCATCTTTTGGTACTGCAACTGTGAGCTACAAGGACCCCTGTAGGTGGGCTTGTAAGCTCTAACTGGCATTTAGTATGCAACCAATAGGAATAATGAACTAGACCTAGACTAACCCTCACTCTGAAAGCTCCTATGATATGATACACAACTCTGTTGTTCTGCACCTGATTCTGCAGTTCAATGGCATGATTCGGTGGCAGATAAACCAAGCTAGATATCATCTGAACAGTTACTAGTCGTGTCTGTCTTCGTGATTGAGTGAAAGGTTGAAGAGTTCGGGCTGATATGAGAGTGTCAAAAGAGTATAGCTCGATCTTCAGATACTCAAACCTCATATCAAGCTTCCGATTTGGGTTGGAGAAGTTGGCTGTGAATGTGAAATCACTGTTTAGAAACTGGGGAGAGTCTATATAGACTACAGTAAGGCTTGCACTAGAGATGTCAAATTGAGGAGTTTTAGGTTTTATGTTCAGGAAGATGATCAAAGTTGCGATGCCAAAGAGGATAACCATAAGGATGAATAGCATGCACAAGATTGCTACAAACCAGATGACAGGATTTGTACGGTGCGACTGCTGGAGCTTAGAATACCCCCCTAGCTGTCTCTTGCTCCTGTATGGCAGTTCTTGTGGCAGAAGATGCCGATCTGCAGCTTCCCTCGCGGTGTCAATCTGCTTGAGGTGAAGGGATGGTGGTGTATTCGGTGGTGGTGGCGGCGGTGGCGGTGGTGGTAAGGGATACATTTTATGATTAGGATAACCCTATGAGAAGAAAACCCTGCTCAAAGAAGTAAAGATAGAGATCTTAACATGACTGTTTTGGTGAGTGCCCCATTTAATAAAACATGGAAGTGGATTAGGGAAAGTGGGGAGGAAAGGATGTTTTTATTTGTGGGATAGTAGTAGGACCAAAGTTTCTGTTTTTAAAATTCTCAAAAGGATCTAAAGTAAAAGTGTTACAGATGTTTAAGTTTGATTTGAATTTTGCTTTTGTTTATTGCTGTCTGAAAAAATGATTGCTAAAGCTCCAAGTTATGATCAAGGGCAGGGATTTCTAGCCCAGATTGGGATTGGATGTTCTAAACTTCAAGACACAAGTGGTTCTGTCCCTTTTTCACCACTTTCTTGAAGTTGTCTTTTTTGACCTGTAAATGAAAAAACAGCATTGCATTGCCATTTTAATACTTGTGGTTCAAAACAACTAACTTTTTTGGACATGTTTATGATGCTTACCCTCTAAGAAAGTGTGCAAAACCAGACCTTTTCTTTTATGTACAAAACATCATCTTTCTTGAGCAATGAACTGACGGGACATTCTGGCTTAGGATAGAAGGTTTTGATCATGTTTTTAAACAGTGAATTTGTCTTTTTTTTTTTTTTTTTTTATATGTTGTGGAACCTATATAGGTTAAATCTAACTGGGTAATCTAATCCTAACTACTCCTCCTGCATCCTTATCAAGCTCAACTGAAATAGAAGAAGGAGGTTCCTGCAAAATGTGCACACCCATAGGGAATTTAAATGCCATTTTTGCTAATATATCTGCACAGATGTTCCCTTCCCTATAATTATGAGTAATTGAGATTTCCCAATCTCTAGCCAAGAAGCTCCTTATGTGTGTCATAATATTGTGGTGTGCTCCATTAGAGTTCCATGTGTCACTCAGGAGTTTCACTGCAGCTATATTATCCAGCTCCAATATTACTTTTTTGTATCCTTGCTGCCAAGCAAAACTTAGCCCATTTAAGGCTCCCCATAGTTCTGCCAAGAGTGGTGAGCAATCGCCTAAGTTTGTCAGAAATCCTCCTAGCCATCTGCCATGCTTGTTCCTAGCAAGTCCTGCTGCTGTAGCCTTTGATGATGTATTGTTAGAAGCTCCATCCACATTGATTTTTATCCATCCCTCCGGTGGAGGTATCCACTGTATGAACCTTGGGTGATTGGGCTTCTCTTTTTGGGGCACAATTAGCTGCATGTTTGCCCAGTTAACTTCTTTGGTTTTGGCTTTGATGGAGATGAATAAATCCTGTCCTGAGATGTATTTGTTGTTGAAGTTCTCATTGTTCCTTTGTTTCCACAACATCCAACAGGTGGTGGCAAACCAAATGCTCCAGGGAATATTTTCCTGCAAGGAAGAGGAAGAAATGTTAGTGAGTAACCAATCAGAGAAACACGAATCTGTCCAGACTCGTGAGTTTATGTTTTTGCCGAGCAGTCTCCAAATTTCCTTTGCCCTTGGACAATGTCTGAAGGTGTGATCGTCTGATTCGAGTTGGCCGCAAAAACAACACGCTCCGTCTTCACACATATGTCTTCGCATTTTTTCCGCATTCGTAAGGAGGACCCTTCTGTGGGCAAGCCAGAGGAAAGTTTTAATTTTTTCAGGGCCTTTCCAGTTCCATATAGCTTTCCAGGAATCTTTCTCTTCATTCCACTGCTCTGCTACCAGTAGCTCGTAAGCAGAGGAAACTGAAAATTCTCCATTGTTCGTTAGTTTCCATTGAGGTTTATCTTTTCCTGCTTCAGTTCTTGGCGGGAAGACAGCCCCTATTTTTCTCCATGCTTCTGTTGGTAGAAATAGTGAGATTTTTTGCCAATTCCAGTTTCCGTTGTTGTCTGTGTATTCCGCTACTGTCTTGTTCAACTCCAAGTCTGGTATAAGGCGGGTGGCTAAGTCCATTAATGGCTTCTCGTTCGACGTCCAACAGTCCTTCCAAAACTTTGTTGATTTTCCATCTCCTATTTCCCATTTAATTCCCAGAGAGCAAGTTTGCCATAGTGAGGAAATCTGACGCCAAAGGTGAGAAACCCCTTTGTTGGGTTGCTCTGGATTAAGCTGCTTCTCTAGCGGTTTATATTTTTCTAATATAATGTTTTTCCACATGCTGTGTTTATCCGACCGAAGCATCCAAATTTGCTTGAGGATAAGGGCTTCATTAGCAGCTCTTGTTTTTCTGATGCCTAATCCTCCCCTTATTTTTGGTTGACACACTTCGTCCCATTTAACTAGACTGATTTTCCTTTTCTCTGAAGTGCTGCCCCAAAGGAAATCTCTCTTTGTTTTGTCCAATTGCTGGCAGACTTTTTTAGGAAGGATTGCAGATTGCATGACGAATGACGGGATTGCTTCTAACACTGATTTACAGAGTGTAATTCTTCCTGCAAGGGAGATGTTCTTCACATTCCATTTGTTTGCTTGACTACGTGCCCTGTCTATTATACCTTTATAGGTATCCGCTGTAACCTTACCATAGATTAATTGTGCCCCTAGATATCGACCAAGATCGTGAACTAGAGGAACCCCCAACCTGGAGCTTAGTTGAAGAGCTGTTTGAGCATCCAGATTAGGTGAAACGTATAGGGCCGATTTGCTCTTACTGATTGCCTGACCAGAGAAATCGCAGAAGCCTTGTAATACCTTATTAATGGTGTCTACTTGTTGGGATGTTGCTTCTGCAAAAAGGATGAGGTCATCCGCATAGAAAAGATGAGAAATTTGCGTTTGTTCTGTTCCCAAAGTAAATGGCTTCCAGTTCCCTTCCTCTACTTCCACTTTGATGGTTTGAGCTAATCTTTCCATGCAAAGAATAAATAGGTAAGGAGAGATCGGGTCTCCTTGCCTTACTCCCCTTGATGGCTTGAATGGAGTGCACAGTTCTTTGCCCCAACAAATTCTTGTTGTTCCGGATTGAAGACTTTTCATAATGATTTTTGTGAGGAACTGGGGAATTGATGCATCTTCCATAGTATCTTGAATAAAATTCCAGCTAACTCTGTCAAAAGCTTTCTCTAGATCCACTTTGATTGCCATCCATCCTTTTGATCCCTTCTTCGTCTTCATAGAGTGAATTATCTCCTGTGTCGTGGAAATGTTATCGATGATACTTCTCCCTGCCATAAAGCTCGTTTGCTCCGGCCTTATGAGGTGCGGCATAACTGGTTTCAGTCTGTTTGCGATCACTTTTGAGATTACCTTAGAGCAGACATTTATCAAGCTTATTGGCCGGAGGTCCTTGAATTTTTCAGGCCTCTCTATTTTTGGGATAAGGACTATAATGGCTTGATTTATCCTAGCATCAATTTCCCCAGTTTCAAAAACTCTCCTGACTTCCGCACATAGCGTAGAGCCAACTATGTCCCAATTGTGTTGGTAGAAGTGTGCATTTATACCATCGATTCCGGGTGCTTTAAACGGATGCATCTCGAAAATGGCTGATTTAACCTCTTCATCTGTTACAGTTTTGCTCAGGGATCGTTGGTGTGAAACAGAGAGAGGGGCAAACCTTCCTCTGATTGGATAAGGTTGGCCACATGATGAGTCTGTAGAGTATAATTTTTGGAAGTAGTTTGTAGCCTCCCTTTTAAGTGTCTCTTGCTCGGAGCACCAAGATCCATCCTGCAGCTGGATTAAGGTTATGGCTAGTTTATGCCTTCTCAATCTGTGGATTGAGTGAAAAAATCTAGAATTTTTATCTCCTTGGTTGTTCCACAGTGCCGCAGTCTTTTGAGTTTGCAGAAGTTCTTCTTGAGTAGTTATTCTTTCAAACTCCTCCTTGAGCTCTTCTTCTAGGATTTGAAGATTAGAAGAAGTGTAAAAAGCCAATGCCTTTTGTATGCCGTTTAGTCGAGCTAGCACTCTTCTTTTTCTTTTGAAGATGTTCCCAAATACGTTTATATTCCATTCTTGCACTTTCTTCTTAAAGTGTTCCAATGCATCCCATATCTCCTCATTCCGACTCCAGTTTTGTTGAAGCCAATTTTTCCAATCCGTATGTGTAACCCATGAGGCTAGATATTGGAACCTTTTGGAGATTGTTCTGTTGTCCTCTGGTAGTGTCTCCAACCTTATTAGGAGTGGTGAGTGATCAGAGAGTATTCTTGGGAGATGCCTAACCAATGTTGAGTGAAAGTAGTCATCCCATGTCTTATTTACTAGAGCTCTATCAAGTCGCACATGACAATGACCTCTAGCCCAAGTGAACTTTTGTCCTGTGAAACCCAAGTCTAACATTTCTTCTTGTTCTATCCATTCCCGGAATCTCTTGCAGCCGTTAGATTTCCTTCCACCTGTTTTTTCTGTTCCATCCAGGAAGGCATTAAAATCTCCAGTGACCATCCATGGACCTTGAGTTTTCTGGCTAATTTCTGTAAGTTCACTCCATAGAGATTTCCTATATATCGGATTTGGACTGCCATATACCACTGTTAGGAAGAATTTTGGGTGGTTTGCACTTGAGATCATAACGTGCATGAATTGCCATCTGCATTCGATTACAGATACTTTAATGTGATTTTTCCAAAGAAGCCAAATGCCGCCGGAAAAACCTGCTGCTTCAATTCGGTGAGACTTCTGTAATCCAATCCTCTTAATCACCCCTAATGCCTTGTCTCCACTGATCCGAGGTTCGAGAATTGCTACGAATGACAGGTTGTACATGTGTACATAGGATTTTAGAATTGCTATGAATTTTTGATCAGCTGCTCCTTGACAGTTCCATACTATGAATTTCATATCCATGCTACTGTTCTTGGGGGGGATTCGGTTCTTGCATCTTCTGATTCAATCCCGAATCCAGGGGGTCTGCTTGGTGGATAGTTTTTTGCGCAGCCATCATTGTTGGTGTCTCTGGAACCTCTATTGATTCCTCCATATCAGTGGACTCAGCTAACGAGAATTGGGTTTCTGGTGTAGGAGTTTCGTCCATTTCTCCTTCTGACGAGAGGTTACTGGGGTCATCTGGGGTTTTGGTTTTCCTTCTTTTTTTATGGTTTGAATTTGTCGTAGTAGGCACAATTTTTAGTTTAGGATTGAGATGGATTTGGCTTGTGGTTTCTGGTATGGCTCTCAATTTTCCTTTCCCTTTGTTTTGATGGTTTGTGTTTCTCCGGTTTCTAACCGAGGTTGATGGATGGTTGATTACGGTATGTGTATGAGAACTGTTGAACAATTCTTGGTTGTAAGGGGTATCTGTAGTGGGGTGAAACTGACTCTGGTTTGGGTTTAGAATATAGTCTTGTTTGGGCCTATTGGGTACTCCAATTTTTTGGGCTAAGATATTGCTATTTTCTGGGCTAGTATGGGTCTGTGGTTGGTATGATGATGATGGGGCACAACTCAGATGAGTTATTCTAGGGTTTTTTGGTCTAGCTGCTATCTGTGTAGCTTTTGCAGGTCCGGTACTAGTTTGTTTTGCTGTGAAGATAATGTTCGGCAGTGGGGTTTCACTTGTTTCTTCCTCTATAACTGTGTCTAGAGGGGCAAATCTCGAATTGAAGAGTTCCATTTTGTCACCTTTTGCAGCTCTCTTCCCTGCTGCAGTCTTTTCGTGCTCAGATTGTTTCGGCGTAGCAGGTATTTTCCTGCCCCTTTTTACGGCATGAACCCACGGCCCGAGGTGATTGGACCGTTGGATTTCTTGATCGTTGCTTCTGTCGTGCTGGGCTGTGAGCCTCGATCTCTCCGGTAAAAAATTTCCGGCAAGTGATTCCCCTGTTCCTCCGTCAACTGAATTATCTGTTTTGGCAGGTATTTCGTTGATATTTGGGTCGATTTCTTCCCTAGCAGATGGTGGCCGTCCATTTCCAGCGACAGGTTTGCTGTGTGTGGTAGTCTCTCCTCCCAGCTTTGGGCATTCCTCTACTGTGTGGCCATAGATGCTGCAATTGTAGCATATCTTGTGCAGGTCCTCATACTGGATTGGTTGGTAATGGCCATCGATCTTAACTTTTCCTACCAAGGGCTTCTGTAGATCTAGAATGACTGCAACTCTAGCGTATTTCCCCCTCTCCATCCTTAATGTAGTGTCGTCTGCCTTCAAGAATTTACCTATGCCTTTGACAATATTCCTCAAGGCGTTTTCGTTGTAATACAGAACTGGAAGGTCTGGCAATCTGATCCAAGCCGCCACTGTCTTGTGAGTTTCTGTTGTCATGTTGAAGCTCGGATTCCAGGGCTGCACAACCGCATAATGTCCCAGGATCGTCCAGGGACCGTTCAATAATGCAACGTTATAATCCTCCAAACATGACAATCTAACCATGTAGACACCATTTGCCAGTTCAAGCATCTTAATGTCGCCTTGTGGTTTCCAGAGAGCCATTAATCTATTGTACAAGGCAATGTAACCTATTGATCTTCCAAGTAGTTTGATTGTGACCGCATATCCAACTGAGCTAGTCAATTGGTTCTTGATTCGATCAGAAAACACCACTGTAGGGATAGTTTCCTCAAAGTCATGGATGACCTCTTCCTCCGGAATTTGGATGTTCTGCTCCTCCTTCCCATTTTGTGTTTGATTTTTAAGTAGGGCATTCTTGAAGGAGACTTTTGGTGGAGAATCTTCAGGCTGATGATTTTTATTCTTCACTTTTCTAGTAGCAGGATTGTCTTCCACCTCTTCTGGAGTGGTGTGTTCATCTGTTTCCATGTTCATTTCTGCAGAACAGAGAGCAAGTTGAGAGCGTTTTACAGAGAGCAATACGAAGCCCAGTGAATTTGTCTTTATTGACCTGATTTACAAGATAGCAGCAGAATGACAACTGAGAAATGCATTTTTTGTCAAGGAAGAATTTTGAAGAGGTCCATTGGGCCAAAGGTTGAAGGGCTTTTGGTTACCTTTGGCCCAATGGACCTCTTGAGGTGGCATTGGGAAAGGCTGCAGATTATTTACATCTCCTAGTGCTGCCTAAGTTTTTTCTTACCATGGGGAAAATACAATGTCTTTGGGACTCTCCAGATACCAATTTCAAAGGAATGGAGTGGGTGAGTAAATGAAGCAGTAAGATCCATTAATGGAGCTGCAGAAGTTTAAGGGGTATGAACATTGGTATTCTGAAGATCAATGGTTCAAAGAATCTCTATAAATAAACCCCATTTCACAGCAGAGCCAAAGACAGGAAACATGCAAATATTCTCCAGATGAATCTGTTGAAATTTGATTGAAATAGTATTCAAATAATTATGGCATCTACATTGCCTTCTTATGGTGAGAAAAGGATCAAGCATTATAGAAGTAAGCACAAGATATTGTTGGTTGGTGAGGGGGATTTCTCATTTTCCCTTAGCTTAGCAAGAGCTTTTGGCTCAGCAACCAACATGGTTGCCACCTCCCTTGATTCTGAAGGTATACATAGTACTTTATCTGTGTCATTATACAAGAATCTGAGCTGAGCATTGAGCATTGAGCTTTTTATTTGTGTTTTTGATTGAAGGGTTCTTGATGGAAAGGTATTCAAAGGCAAGGGAAAATGTGAAGGAGCTCAAGGAAAGAGGATGTACTGTAATACATGAAGTTGATGCAACCGACATGTATTGTAATCCTCGGCTTCGGCTATTACGTTTATCTTTTGATCGGCTTGTCTTCAACTTCCCACACGCTGGTTTCTGCACTTCAGAGTCAGACGTTTACCAAATTGAGTAAGTCAATGAATGCTGAAGCATGCATGTAAAATCTTTGTATATATCATTACTGATTTCTTCTTCCCATTATGATGTTCATATGAAGGCTTCATCAGGAATTGGTGAAAGGGTTCTTCAGGAGTGCTGGGAGGATGCTGACATCCTTTGGAGAAGTTCATGTAACACACAAAACTTCACATCCATATTGCAAATGGGAAATAGAGAGGTTAGGGGAAGAAGAGGGACTGTACCTATCTGAAGAGGCAGAATTTGAGCTTAAGGACTATCCTGGGTATAAGAACAAGAAAGGAGATGGGTCCAACTGCAATAGGACTTTTCCAGTTGGAGCATGCAGAACCTTCATCTTTTGCCAAAGCTAAATTGGGCCTGGTTGTTTCTCTGACTATGTAAAGGATGAATAGTTTGTGTCTGTTGGGCTTGGTTTGTGATGTATGTCATGCCCTAGGATTATAGAATAAATTAGTTAAGATTAGGGACTAGTCTGTAATTTTAGAAGTTAGCAGTTAGATTCTATAGATGTACATATTTGGAGAGGATGGAAGGATATCGAATGAAATCACTTACCAGTTATTTTTTTGATATTCTAATATTCTCATTTCTCGTTCTTGTCACGTGCTATGAATTTTGGATGTTAAATCCCTAATTGCTGACAATATAGGTTTCAGCCCAACTAGTAAATCAGGGAAAGTTGAATGAAGGTGTGGAGGCTTGACTTCTTGGGTTCCACAGCCCTCAACCATTGGAATTCATGGAAAATTAAAAAGGCCCTCTTGATATTTTGCCTAGTTTTGTTTTATGTTTTTGGTCCACTAGTGTTCTTGAATTCTAACTAATCAACCTTGAGTTACATTTTTTCCACCACTAAAAAGGAAGAGACTTGTAGGAAACTAAACGAAATAAAATGGAGATCCCCCTAATACAGTTGGAGGATGGATAGTAGTGCTCGGAGAGATCTATCCTTCAACAAGAGGCCACCAAGTATTTTCAGAATCTCTATATAGGAGATTCTTCAAACGGGCAGCCCTTCCCGATCAGAGGCAAGTTCCCTCCCCTATCTAATTCACAAAAGGCATTTTTGAACATGTCTATCTCCCAGCAAGATATCAAGGATGCTCTCTTTGAGATGGACCCGCTAAAAGCCCCCGGGGCTGACGGAATTAACAGTCACTTTTTCCAAAAGAATTGGGATATTGTCGGTTCATCTCTCTGTAACTTTGTATCTGCAGCTATTAATGAAAAAAGGATCGACCCTCAACTCAACACAGCCTTAATTGTTCTCATCCCAAAAGTCAGGAATCCTGTCAAGTTCAAGGACCTCCAGCCTATCATCCTCATTAATGTCTGCACAAAATTAATCACAAAAGTTCTGGCTAACCATATAAAACCTCTCATGCACACTCTCATTCAACCTGAGCAAACTAGCTTCGTCAAGGGCCGAAGCATAGTCGACAATATTGTCACCACCCAAGAAATTCTTCGACAATATTGCAGTTGACATAAGCAATCAATTAGGGGTAAAGCTTGTCAGCGACCTCGGTCGTTACTTGGGAGCTCCCTTAATCCACGGCCGCATTCGCAAATCAACATATGAGGGGCTCGTTAAAAAAGTGACAGAGACCTCTAACCGCTGGGCAGCCTCCAGGATTTCTTTAGCTGGGAGATTAGTCCTCTGCAAATCTATTCTTGAAGTTATGCCTACTTATATTATGCAGTCTTCTATCCTTCCCAGTTATACATGCAGCAATCTTGATAAAGTCAAGAGGGACTTTCTATGGGGCAAGTCTTCGAACAAAAGGAAAATCAGTCGAGTTAAATGGGTTGATGTTTGCCAGCCTAAATCTAGAGGCGGGCTCGGGTTAAGGAATTCCAGAAGTTTCAATGAGGCCCTTGTTTTAAAACTTCTTTGGTGTCTATGGTCGGATAATTCTAGTTCTTGGAGGAAGGTTGTCCTATCCAAATATGGAAGTTTGGTAAATCCTTTATGCAAGGCAGAATCTCACATTTGGAAGCGCATTCGTAAACTACAACCGGTTGCCTATCGGGAATTAAATGGGAAATTGGTGATGGTAAACGTGTTCTTTTTTGGGAAGACCTTTGGACCACCTCAGATAATCCCCTCAAATCCTATGCAAATAAATATCTGCCTGAAACTGAACTGCTAAAAAGCGTTGCTACCTATGTTAATCGAGATGGAAACTGGGATTGGCCAAAATTCTCAGCCTTCCTCACAGAGCATATTTGGAGACTAATAGGGGCAATATATCCTCCTAGACCCGAGGCTGGAAGTGATATGGTTACCTGGAATTTCACAAAAATAGGCATATTCTCTGTAGTTTCTGCGTATCCCCTAGTGGCTGGTGATCGTTGGAGTCCATTGAATAAATCTTGGGATCTCATATGGAACTGGAAGGGTCCGCAGAAGATCAAGTGTTTCCTTTGGCTTCTGAGGAAAAGAGCACTGCTCACAAAATCAGAATTGACAAGAAGACGTATTTCACAGATTGGTAGCTGCCTTATTTGCGGAGATGGTGAAACTGATGCCCATATTTTCCAAACTTGCCCTAGAGCTGCAGACATTTGGGGAAGTTTGAAAGCCCTGTTACCTTTGTTCCCGACACAAACTCAAATCTTCAGACATGGATTGATGTCAATCTCAGGCATGCCAGTCGGAAGGAAGGTATTCCTTGGCCCTTATGGTTCGCAACAGCCTGTTGGTCCCTTTGGAAGCAAAGGAATGATGAAGTATTCAATGGCAACTTCAAACCGGTTTCCTCCCTCTTAGCGGTAATTCGGCCAGAACAGTGGAGACATATACGACAAATATTGAAGATCAACTCTCACATTGTAGGAATTATATTACACGAGCCTTGACTGTCTGGAACCCACCGGGAGAAGGCTCCATCAAAATCAATGTGGATGGTGCGGTCAATGGAAACCCTCCCAAAGCTACTGCAGGAGGCATTACAAGAACTCACCAAGGAGGATGGATTGCTGGTTTCATAGCAAATCTTGGAGCTTGCTCCCCACTGCTAGCAGAGCTCTGGGCCTTGTATAATGGCATTAGATTGGCGGCCAAACTCCCTGCGAGAAGGGTGATATTAGAGTCAGATTGTAGAGAAGCAATTAAGCTTATTAGTGACCACATGAAAGCCGGAAGCATCCACTGGAATATTCAAAGACAGATCCTAGAGCTCATTGACAAAGGTAACCAACAAATTGACTTTAATTTTGTCTTTCGAGAGGGCAATCAATGTGCAGAATGTTTAGCAAAACTTGCAGGAAACTTCCGCATGGGCGTTCATTTTATGATTGTCCCACCGCTATGTATTAGAGGTGTCTTGGTCAGTGAAGTCAGCTCTGAGAGCTGCTAAGTTAGTTGCAGATCAGCCTTTTTTAGCCTCCCTCATATTTAAAAAAAAAAAAAAACAAATGGTTGTTTCTCTCAAGATTCCTTAGTCTCCTGCAGCAATCAAAGCTTTTATGCACATTCTCTCCTATTGCCTTCCTTCCCCTTAGCCTATCAAAATATTCATTACATTAAATATATCATAATTTATAATTTCACAAAAGAAATGACGGGTTATTTGCCTATCAAAAGAAATGTGGAGGAGCTCAAGCAAAGAGGATGTACTGTAATACATGGAGTTGATCCATGCACCATGAATAATCATCCTAGCCTATTTGAGATACGTTTTGATCAGATTGTCTTCAACTTCCCACACGCTGTTTTCTGCACTAAAGAGTCAGACATTTACCAAATTGAGTAAGTTAATGAAAGGCTGCTGATGCATATTTGAATAACATTGAATATATCATTACTCATTTGTTGCAATATGATGTTCATGTAAAGGCGTCACAGGACATTAATGAGAAGGTTCTTTAAGAGCGCAAGGAGGATGCTGGGATTACCTGGTGAAACTCATGTAACACAAAAAACTTCACCGCCATTTAGCCAATGGAAAATAAAGGAGTTAGGGCAAGAAGAGAGGCTGTACCTGGAAGAGGAGGCTGAATTTGAGCTTAAGGACTATCCTGGGTATGTTTGGAACTGCGATGATGAGACGTTTCCAGTTGGAGCATGCAGCACCTTCATCTTTCTCGATTTCTAACTGGGCTAGTGTTGAATATGTAAAGGATGAATAATAGTTTGTTTCTGTTGTGCTTGTGTTGTGATACGTGTTAGTCAACTATTTAGTGTTTTACTTAATTATCCAGCATCAAATGTTGCAAACCAAGCAGGGTAGTTTTAAATTTCTATGACTTCTCCCTGTTGAGGTTCAAGGATTGCATTTTATCATATGTAAAGTAGGAAATTCAAAGCCAATAGATAATTAGAAACGGGACAATATTTAATTAATAGTCACTTAATAAATAACCATCATTATGAGATGTCATTGGGAAAGTTGGAGTTGCACAACCTTAACCATTGGAATTCATGGGAAATGCTCCAAATGTTTGATAGCCCACTTGTATATCAACCTTACAAACTCTCCTTCCATGGCATTAGAATAAATAAACCCCTGTTGACATTTTATTTTATATTTTTGATCCACTATTATTCCTCAATTCTAACTAACCAAACTTAGGTTTAGATTTCAGCCCACATCTAAAAGTGAAAGGCAAATAAATGGTTATGATGTCCCATCACCACAAAGATACCTATTTTGTCAACTTGTATCATCTCATGATCCCTAACCATTCATTCATTCATTCAACAACAAAATAACCATCTTTAGTTTCCTATAATTCTCTCAAGATTCCTAATTATGCACAATCATTCTCACCTCTTCCCTTCCTTTCCCTTATACTATCAAAATATTCATTAAATTAAATATACTATAATCGATGAAATAAATAAGTACAAATTATTTGTCAATCAGAGATCGAGTTTGACATTGGCTGAAAGAAACTCAAGCGTATAGATAGAGGGAAATTCGACTATAAAATCTACCCGTCAAACAAGAAAAAATAGTCGACGTTAGTGATGATTGGGGTGGTCGATCTATGTTATGATATTTCCATAGATATATGTTCTCGTATCCCTCTTTAGACTGTGGTTGGTATAAGGAAAATCGATTTTAGTGATGACTGATAGTGCCACGTGGTTGATATATGTTTCCATATTTCCATAGATATATGTTCTCATATTACCATCGATATATGTTGTCATATTTGTCAATCATTAAACTACAACCTTTTCGTCATACTCGGAGTTACATAAATTGAGCACAAAAGAAATATTACAATATATTAGAGAGGTTTTATTCCAATACTCCATCCGTCCCGATTTATCTGTCACTTTAATATTTGATTTTTTGTTCTATTTATCTGACGTTTTTAAACAAACGAGGTAAAATTGAGTTACTATTCCTATTTTAACCCTCATCAAATTCTGAATCTTTTATTGATATTAACACATTCAAACCAATAGTATTAATTACATGCACTAAATTATTAATTACGGTCATTGGTAAAAGTACAATCTCTCCTTGGTAATACTAGTAAACCTATTTAATTAGGGTTAAAAAAATATTTTATAAAATAAACTAATTCATTAAATGTGATTCTTAAGAACTGTGAAAATATTAAAGTGACATCACCGAAGATATGCAAGTAAAATGTCGTCCTTGAACCTTTGGCCCAATGCTTCAGATGGCAGCGTTGGGAAAGGCTGCAGATTATTTACATCTCCTATTGCTGCTCAAGTTTATTCTCTCATGAGGAAAATACAATGTCTTTGGGACTCTCTATATACCAATTTCAAAGGAATGGAGTGGATGAGTAAATGAAGCAGTAAGATCAAATTAATGGAACTGCAGAAGTTTAAGGGATATGAACATTGGTATTCTGAAGATCAATGGTTCAGAAAATCTCTATAAATAAACCCCATTTCACAGCAGAGCCAAAGACAGGAAACATGCAAATATTCTCCAGATTAATCTGTTGAAATTTGATTGAAATAGTATTCAAATAATTATGGCATCTACATTGCCTTCTTATGGTGAGAAAAGGATCAAGCATTATAGCAGTAAGCACAAGATATTGTTGGTTGGTGAGGGGGATTTCTCATTTTCCCTTAGCTTAGCAAGAGCTTTTGGCTCAGCAACCAACATGGTTGCCACCTCCCTTGATTCTGAAGGTAACATATAATAGTTTATCTGTGTCATTCAATAAGAATCTGAGCTTATCATTGAGGTTTTTTTTTAATTTGTGTTTTGGATTGAAGGGTTTTTGATGGGAAAGTATTCAAATGCAAGGGAAAATGTGAAGGAGCTCAAGGAAAGGGGATGTACTGTAATACATGATGTTGATGCATGCACCATGCTTGTTCATGTTCATCCTAGCCTGCGTCTGGCATGTTTTGATCGGATTGTTTTCAACTTTCCACACGCTGGTTTCTCTGGTTTGGTAACTAAAGAATCTTCACTTTACCAAATTGAGTAAGTTAATTATGACTCAATTATGCATGAAAATCATCTTTTTGTGTATATCATTTACTGATTTCTTCTTCCCAAATGATGTTTAATATGAAGGCGTCACCAGAAATTGGTAAAAGGGTTCTTTTCGAGTGCAAGGTGGATGCTTACAGATTTTGGAGAAGTTCATGTGACGCACAAAACTTCAAATCCATTTAGCCGATGGGAAATAGTGAAGTTAGGGAACGAAGAGGGACTGGAGCTGTCGGAGGAGGCAAAGTTTGAGAAATGGGATTATCCTGGTTATGACAACAAAAGAGGAGATGGGTTCAACTGCAATGGGAGTTTTCCAGTTGGAGCTTGTAGCACCTTTATTTTTCGCCGCCGCTAAGCCAGTTGGCTTTAGTGTTTAAGTTTGCTTTCTTCAACCCCAGTTCGGGATCTGGTCTAATACCCCATGCCATTTATATGCCACAGCCATGGGCGGCAAAAGTTCCCGTTTTATAAAATATAAAAGTTCAAACACCAAAGTCTCTCTCTCTCTCTCTCTCTCTCTCTCTCTCTCTCTCTCTCCCGATCAAATCCTTCAAATTCAATATTTCCGAAGCAAAATTGTTGTGTCCCACAATCAAAGAAAAAATCTAACCGATTTCATAGTCGTCGATTCGATCGCTTCCGATCGCAGTATCGGGAAGCTTCAATTTCAATTTGTTGAATGATTAATTAGATTAGACAGATAGAGAGAGATGGGGATTGAAAATTATCATGTCATAGAACTCGTCGGGGAAGGACCCTTCGGGAAGGTTTACAAAGGAAGACGCAAGTTCACTGGAAACGTTAAAAATCTGTCTTATGTACTTAAGTTTTCAAATTTTCTTTTCCAAATCTTCTCTGATTTACATGCTCGATTCCATGAGCAGACGGTGGCTATGAAATTTATCCCCAAAGATGGTAAAAGTGACAGATATCCACAATTTACGGCAAGAGATCGAGGTCAGTGCAAATGGTCCTTATTTTCCAAAAGCATAAAGGTGTGAGAATTTTGCACTGTATTTATGTTTAAGTTGGAAGTTGCAAACAGTTTTTCGTTAGCTTACAAAGATCTAATGGGTGTATTCAGGTTTTGAATGTTTATGTAATCTGCTTGGGAAGTTTCAGTCCTTTTACCAAGCTTATACATATGTTACAACTAATCCTTGCTTAATTTTATGTATATATTTAGCTGTGTTATTTGGTTTTCTCACAAGAATGGGGGATAATCCCAATGTTCGATTAGGCTACTGTTGGATTACAAAATGCTTATAGAATGTTTGTAAGCCTTGTAGATTCTGAGAAAATTGAAGCACGAGAATATAATTGAAATGCTTGATTCTTTTGAGAGCCCCCAGGAGTTTTGTGTTGTCACAGAATTTGCTCAGGTATTTGATGCCACCTTTATATTTTTCTTTCCCTGTTCGTTTTCCCCTAATTATTTCATCAGGTAAGTTCTGTGACCTGGTCAACAAATTAGTGTAACTCATGGAAAAACTTATTTTTCTTGGTTACAGGGTGATCTATTTGAAATTCTTGAAGATGATAAGTGCCTTCCTGAAGAAGAAGTTCAGGCCATTGCTAAACAATTGGTAGCAAGTTTCCTTTGACCATTTTTGATCCTTTGCATCATGTTGTATAAAGGAAAACCCTTCCCATGCTCTCCTCCTCTTATGTTCCATGCTTTTGCTTAAACTGTTGCGAGAATGTCAGGTGAGGGCTCTACACTATCTACATTCAAATCGAATCATCCACCGTGATATGAAGGGAAAGTTTGTGCAGAGGACAAGGACATGGTTAAAACCAATAGAGTCAAATATGGGAAAATATATTCAACTCCTAGAGGTCAGTGCTTCATCCTTTTTTGTGCATCCTCTTATTGGAAAGTTTGCTGTGGCCTGTAATGCATGACCAAGTAAATTAATACTTTCATTGATTAACGTGAATTAGATTTGCCTAATCAATTTAATATATGTCCTCAAAATGGGAAAAGTTATGCTGTTGTTGGTTCTGCTATCTGCGATGCGTAGAACATATGGATTTGAAAGATGTGGCAAAGCCTGTGGCTTTTCTTGCTAAAATGACAAGCCATCGACCTCTTGCAGTACAGCTCCTTGATGCAAGCTTGCTAGATCCAGGCAGAATGAGGAAGCTACTTGGCAGTTCATGCCCTGGCGAAGTTACTCTGGATGTTCTCATGATTATATCAGATCTGGCTCGGATGGATAAGGTTCTTACCACATCTTTTTTAATTCCTGGTTATGCATACTGGTTTACTGTTTAACTTCTGGCGTAGGTTCTGGTTAAATTCTTCTCATTGAACGTTTGATAGTAGTCGTGTTGGAAAATGTGCTGGAGACCTAAAAGTCAACAAAATGACATTTTCTTTTCAGTTGTTGCTTTATTGGAAACTATAAAATTCAACACTGACGTTGTCTTATCTATTGATGCATTATGGTACATTATTTTCACTGTCCTCAGTTCTGAAGTGAAATTTAGCATTCAGTAATCTGACAGTAAATGCTTTCTGTGAATTTGTGAACTTTTTATACTCTGATCATCTGTTGTACAAGGAATCAAAAATTTAAAATGTGAAGAAAAAAAAAAAATTCTTACTTGGGTTTGTTACTTGAAAATATTGCTTATTTACTATGGACTTGGAACATGATAAAGTGGATTGAAACCTTTGATTAGGATTTGAATTTGTTTCTTTTAATGCCTTGATGAACTAATCTCAAGGTCAAAAGCATGTCTGATTGGTTTACAACAGCCAGTTTTGTTGCTCCTCCAACACATCCTACTTAATTTCTCAAAGAAGAGACTTGTTCATGTTTAATATTTAGATTTCTACTGATGAGATTAGATTTCAAATATTTCCGTGTCTATTGCTTCATAGGAAGTAAATGTTAATGAGGTGCAATGGTATTTCAAATCCATCTCTGTACAGACTTTCATTAAGCACATTGAGGAGGCTGATATATTGGGGTTCTTGAAGGACTTTTTGATACGTGAAGATCCTAATGTGTGCTCAAAGACATGTAGCGTCTTTGGAAATCTGTGTCGGCATAGCCCTTACTTTTATAGCTTACTGGTGATGGCACGCTGGCTATATCATCTTTTATATTCAATGTTGTTAAAGTAGTTGGCTCATTTTGTTGTTTGTTGAGCCTACTGACAGAAATCATTTGACACTTTGTTGCAGGCAGAGCATGACATTGTTAGTCTTTTAATCGATCGATGTTCTGATTCTGACAGGAGAACACGGAAGTTTGCTTGCTTTGCTGTAAGAAAATAAAGCAATTGTTTTGTCTTTTGTTTGTTTCTGAGCAATTGTTTATAAGCCAAGAAATTCGTGGTGACTGAGGAGTGCCTTTTACTCCAGATTGGGAATGCAGCCTATCATAATAACTTACTGTATGAAGAGTTGAGAAAGTCCATTCCTCAGCTTTCAGAACTGTTGGTTTCAGTGGAGGAAGATAAAACAAAAGCAAATGCTGCAGCCGCATTGAGCAATCTAGTTCGCAGCTCTGACAGACTTTGTGAAGAAATTGTTTCCAGGGAGCAATGCAGGTAAGATTCATATTTTTTGCATTACTGGGGGAAGGGAAGCAAACTTAATTCTGGTTCTGGAAACATTTCTGCTGCAGGCATTGTTACAGTTAGTTGGTGAGTGTTCCATGGTAGCTCTGAATCCCAGCAAGAGAGAGACTATAATAGTCTCCATTGAAGATAGCACTGTTCTCATTGGCCAAGATGTGTGCCCATCCTCCATGCAGACAAGTCCATAGGTCATCTGAGATGTTGCAGGTGATGAAGCGGCTGCGACAGTCACCGGAATCAACAATCTCTAACTATGCTTCTGTCATCATCAGCAAAGTTGCACAAGGCTGAAAAGAATGGGCAGAAAACTCTCCTGCCATCTCCTCTGTAAGTAGTCTTAAGAGATGGCGAATTGTGAATATGGAAACCTGATAGTTTTCAATAGGGAAAATTAGGCCGAATTGTCAATATTGATAGTGCACTTTGTTAACCAACACACAAACTAATGCAAAGGAGACTGAATTAGTAAAAGATATCCTACTTTCATTCTGTAATCATAAATCTGAAAGATATGCAGAATATCAAACTAAAATACCAACAAAGTATTCAAAAACCATACCAAAATTTCCCAGTTGCTGCTGCAATTATTTCCAGTATGCCTCAGTTTCTGCAATTAGAAACTCCAGAAACAGAATTGTCATGGTTCTGATCAACAACAGTCCAACTTTTAGTTGAGTTCTGGGAATTTTCATTGGCTTGGGCACTATGTAAGGATGAGTAGTTTGTGTCTGTTGGGCTTGGGCTTGTGATACATGTTTCAGCCCAACTAGTAGTCAACTATTTTGTGGTTGACTTAATCCATTCTTCAACCCAGCCCCAAGCCCATCAAATAAGAAAAAGAAATGTATTTAAACTAAATAAATCACCATCATCATGAAAGGTCATTGGGAAAGTTGAATGAAGGTGTGGAGGCTTGATTTCTTGGTTTCCACAGCCTCAGCCAGTGGAATTCATGTAAAATGCTCCAATTGTTTTGATAACCCACTTGTATATCAACCTTTCAACACAAAGTCTTCCTCAGTGGCATTAGAATAATCCTTCTCAATATTTTTTATCCACTATTATTCCTCAATTCTAACTAATCAAACTTAGGTTTAGATTTCAGCCCACCACTACAAATCAAAGGCAAAGAAATTGATTATTTTGTGGATGGGTTATGCCCCACCACTTAGATACCTTTCCTGTCAACTTGGATCATCTCATGATCCCAAACCATTCATTCATTCATTCATTCAAGAAGAAAACAACTATCTTTAGTTTCCTATAATTCTCCCCTAGTCTCCTGCACCAATCAATGCTTTTATGCACTACCATTCTCACCTCTTGCCTTCCTTTCCCTTAGCCTATCAGAATATTCATTACATATCATAATCTATAATTTGATTAAAAAAATTACGAGTTATTTGTCTATTAAAAATCAAGTTTTACCTTAGTCAGTCGGAAAGAAACTCAAATGCACAAGACGAAACCATCAAGTAGGGAAGAAAATCAATTTTAATGATGAGTGGTCGATATTTGTTCTCATATTCCTATGGATATATGTTTTCATATTTTCACCTTAAATAGGAAAACAAGTCGATTTTAGTGATGGTTAACAGTGCTAGGTGATCGATATATGTTCTCATATTCTCCCTCTTTAAACAAGAAAGAAAGTCTTTTTAGTGATACACAATGCCTAGCGATCAATATAAAAAAAATAAGTCATACTCAATATAACCTAATGTTCTCATATTCTTCATATATATATATATATATATTCTCATATTTGTCAATCATTAGATTACAACATTCTCGAAAAGTTATGTAAATTGAGTTATGTTTTGAGACAAAAATAAATATTACAATAGAGAGTCGTTCTATTTTAATTTTTCTTATAGAAAGTAATATTTATTTTATTAATATAAATATAATTTGTGTGAAATACTCAATTAAAAGATAATAACAAAAAATGGGGAAAATGAACTTGAGATAATCTTTTTATACTTGAGATATAAAAATCCATAATAAACATTAATTTATGTCTATTCTTTTTTTGAAAAAAAGAAAAAGTGAAAAAAGAAATGAGGGGCATTGGGGTCAACTTGGCCACAGTAAAAAGACATTCTTTGCTTTGGTCTAAAAACACTCAAAGACGTCTCAAAGATTTCTTCCATTAATTAAATATCTACCCACTAAACACTACTACTAATGTGGCCTTAATTCTCTTTCATTATTTTATTAATTTAATTTAATGCCTTAATTATTGCAATTCAACACTAATCATTAAATATTTGTATTTGCTAAAATATCTAATCCTACGTAGTATCTTGTCCCCACCCCACCAAGAAAGTTAGAAATGAGTTAGTTGCAAATATAACCCCCTCACTTTTTCCTCATTTCCAAAAACACCCACAAAACTTCCTTCTGATTTCAATCCTCCATCTCTTTCAATCTATATAATCATATTACAGAGGTGAATAATTTTGATCACAACATTTTTATTTCATAATCTAACACTTTTACTTCATAAAAATCACATTTTTATTGCTTGTTAATATTTTTTTATGCTAAAAATAGTATTCAAAATAATTCATTTTATAGTTAAAAAGTTCAAAATAATTTCAAAAATACCGACTAAAAAGTTCAAAATTTGACTCTTCTTTTACAGCAATTTATTAAAAGTTGCGGGTGGGAATTTGCAATTAACTCAACAGAAATAAAAAATTTAAGGTTATGTTTGGTGAACTACCGCAGCAGCTGGGGATTATACGTGTAATTTCCAAAACAGTTCGTGCAAGTCACGTGTTGTCTTGTCAAAGTTTTTTTTTTTTTAATAAATAAATAAAAATCCTGGAATCATAGTCAGAGTATGCGTGCCTTTCTTATAAATTTCCTGATTTTCCAAATCTGATATAAATTCTCAACATTCTTTTATTATTCTTTCTCTTTCTGTGCCCTCTTTCTTTCAACTGACAGCGACCCTTTCTCGAATATTTTTTTTTTTTTTTACTGAAAAAATAAATTTGTTCAAAATAAATGCATTCATTTATTAACAAACAAATTACCTCACTTTCTTGTTTACATAAGATTCTTTGTATTAGACAACGTTTTCCTCAGGTAAGAGTCAAAAGAAACGATTGAATTCATGCTTCGGTAATAGGATTTTACATAGTTTCATTTAATTCGAAAACGAATGTTTTGGTAGTTAAGATTTTAGGCATTTACATATTATTTAAAAGAAGCGAATCAATTTATGTTTCAGTAATTCAAAAGAATCGAATAAATTCATACCTTAGTAATTATGTTTTTCATAGTTATATGTCATTCAAAATAAACGAATCAATTTATATATCGACAATTAGAATTTTATGTAATTACATGTAATTTAAAAAAAAACGAATCAATTCGTGTTTCGGTAGTTATATGTGATTCAAAAGAAACTAATCAATTCATACATGGGTTATTAAGGTTTTACATTTAGTTATAAAATTAAAAGTTCGATTACTATCTACGCCTTATTATGTAGGACGATAACAAACATTAATAGGTAAATAAATAAATATTTTTATTGACAAGAGAGTTGTAGTTTAATGGTAAGGACTCCCCGTTTTAGACAATAGGTTTTGAGTTTAAAAAAATAAATATTTTTATTTATTTATTTGTGTATATTAAAATTTCTAACAACCATAACGTGACGAGTATTTCTTGCACATCTCACCTAACCACTCTTTGACCATTTCTCAAATTATAAAATATTTTCACTATTATTAAATAAAATGTAGATAATAAAGAAAAAATTAGTCATGGATAACAAAGAACCTACCACATATCAAGTGCAACATATCTCTTATTTATTGAAATAGATCTATTATGCATTGATAAAATGTGGCTTATTTTGCATGCTAATTACTTTACATCCAATTGTTATTATATATTAATACTATATTTAAAGGGTGATTGACACATTTATGATAAAAATTTTCCAATTGTTATTATATATTAATACTATATTTAAATGGTGATTGACACATTTAAGATAAAACTTTTAACAAATTCGAACCACATCCCACTAAGTCGAGCAATAATTAGATGTTATATTTAACATGACAATTAAGTTCGTGAAAGAATTTAACCGTAACACCTTATGCCATAAGTTGATTACAACCATGCGTAAAAGGCTACTTGTATTATATCCGTATTAACAAAGACACTCCTCTCTTTTAAGAGGGTTTACGGCCAAAAAGAATGAGAAATATCCATGTTTACGAAGACATCCTTATCTTTTAAGAGAGTTTACGGCCAAAAAAAAAAAAAAGAAGAAGTATCTACGTCACCGAAGAAACCCCATGTTTTTAGGTACGGCCGAAAAAAAAAAAAGTATATACGTTATCGAAAATATCCCTCTTTCAAAAGGATTTACGACCAAAAAATTAGAAATATCTACGTTACTGAAAATATCTCTCTCTTTCAAGATAATTTACGGCAGAACAAAATAAGAAGTTAATTTTATTTAATTGATGTAAGATTACATCAAATGGAGTAATTGATTTATCGAGAAGTAATCAAAGTGACCCTTTGTATGCGTGTGAGTAGGCAAAGATACTTTCACTTTGCTTGAAAGCAACAAAAGATAAAGAAATCTGTGTTCCTCAGCAAGAAGCATTCAAAGATACCTTCTTTGAATGAATGAATGAATGGAATGGAATGAAATGCAGAGAGCCCAGAAGAAAGAATGAATAAACAATCAACAACTGGCCTCAAATTAGAATCCCATCAATCAAAACCAAAAATGATTCAATACCACAGCACACATACATATCTACCAATCAATCAGTAGAAGCCAACCAACTAATTCAGCAAAAAAATAAACAAACCCTCTTTCTCCCTTCTTTTCCTTCCCTTTTGGAGTCTAGTTTTTCTCTTCAAAATCAAGACAAAACCCAAAGAAGAAACAGCAAAAACCCCCCCCCTGACCACTCCCTCTCCACCCTTCACCATCAATGGCGTAAAGTAATATCGAGAAATGACCTTGCGTGTCGGAAACCTTCATTACATTACAACAAACAAATTAGCTCACCAAAATTCTCTCTATAGCCAAGCGCCTGAGGCCCAGAGGAAGAGAGTATCCTAGTATTATTACTATTATTTATTATCGTTTTGGGTTGAGAGAGTATCCTAGTATTATTGGTAGAGTAATATATGAGTAAAAGAAGAAACTTTTGCGTGGTGTTTGTGGGAGAACGCAAACCTGGGAAAGCCTGGAGAGCTGACGTTGGAGGGGTTGTTCGATTGCATCCATGAAATTACGTCGGCCCTCGTCTTTTCTAGGATGACTGACTCTGCTTACCGGGTTGAAACCACTTCCCGCCTCGCTCAATGGCGGATCGAAAACTTGGCTTCCTGTACCTATCGCAAGTCCGATCCTTTCAAGATCGGAAAGTGGAATTGGTGAGTTCATTGCAGTATCATTTGTTTTATTTTGTGTGATTGGGATATAAAACAGAGGCAAAAAGCAGGGGAAAAGGTGAGAGATGAATGACTTATCCATGTTCTTTATAGTTTATAGTCATTCTAGAATTCGGGTTCTTTATCATTTGCAAGAACTGGAGAAACCCAATTTGCGGATTCAGAGATTTTGATGTCTGTAATTTCTTCTATACGGAAAAGTTTGAATTTTGAGCGTTTTCTGGATAGTTTCTTTGTTCTTCATCCAGACTAATAGTAAAACCTTGGACTGAAATACCAGTTTTCAATTGTTTTGCCTTTTTTTTATGCTGCTTTAAAGCATAGTGAAAGAAGTTACAGTTTTGGTAAGTTGGATGATATTTTTAACATTGTTTTTCCTTCTTTGTTGTAATGATATTATTATTCTGTGGTTTTTTTTGGGTGTTGAAGGCATTTAGCTGTGGAGAAGAATAGGACATTGTTCATCAAATTATACCCAGAAATATCAAATTTAACCAGGGAAAATCCTCCAATTGCTTCTTTTATAATTAGAGTTGTTTCTTCAGTGGGAGATCGCAAGTCTTTGGTTCATCCAGGTGAGTTTTTGGTTGATTTCTAATGCTTTAATGGTATTTTATCATCACTCCTAATGAAATTCTGACTGTTTTTTACATATTTCATTGTTTAGAAATCACAGATAAGCAGCTCAAGAGCAGTGAGGACTTTGTTTGGGCTCTAGAGGTTCCATTGACAGGCAAATTCATCATCGACGTCGAATTTCTTGATTTGAAGGCTGCATCACCAAACGTATGATCTTCAGCGTTCTCATAGTTTATATACTTTGATCGTTTCTATGTTCATTATGACTGCTCAAATGAGGGAATGATAAAATGATGCAGTTTTAGCTTTGTTGAATGCAATCTTGGCTTGATTTCTTAATATGGTTTCATCTGGGAATGTGCAGGGAGGGGAACTCTGCTCCGTCTGGTCTCAGGGATTCGCCCGAAAGCAATCGAACGAGAAAGCTTTAGCATCATTAGGAAGAATGTTGTCTGAAGGGATTCACACAGACATTATAATCAATGCTTCTGATGGAAGCGTTGGAGCGCATCGTGCAGTTCTGGCAGCGAGGTCGCCTGTTTTCAGGAGCATGTTCTCACATGATCTGAAAGAAAAAGAGCATTCAACTGTAGAAATTTCTGACATGTCCATTGAAGCTTGCCAAACCTTTCTTAGTTACATATATGGGAATATCCAGACTCAAGATTTTCTCACCCATAGGCTGGCCCTCATTCGGGCAGCCGACAAATATGATATTGCAGACTTGAAAGAAGCATGTCATGAAAGTTTACTGGAAGACATTGATACCAAGAATGTCCTGGAGAGGCTACAAAGTGCTTCTCTTTATCAACTGCCAAAGCTGAAGAACAGCTGTATGCGATATCTTGTGAAGTTCGGTAAGGTCTTTGACATGCGAGATGAATTCGATGCTTTTCTGCAATGTGCAGATAGAGAACTGATCTCTGAAATCTTCCAGGAAGTTCTCGCCGCCTGGAAAGGTTTCTAAACTGAAACTTCTGTGAGAAAACAAGTGCTTTTAGTCTGTTATTTGCCAGTTGCTTGCATTTGGATTAATCCCTAGCTTGGAGAAATATTCTTTCATTGGTTGCCAACTGTTTGTTGTGAATATGTACAGAAATTGGATTTCAGTTGGATTGAAATTCCTCTTCTGGGAATGAATTGGATATGTAATATGTTTTACAGCAGAACTAGCCTACAAATAGACAGATGTAAGCAGGATTTCCATTTATAAAATATACATACTACTTGCTTATTCTTTCCTCAACTTCTTGCAAACTTTCATGACTTTTCAGTTTGTAATGTTCTACTGATGTAAACACAATCTGTGGGAACACTGAGATGGATATTTTGAATGGAAGTTTCCTCCTTTTGTTATTACATGATTCATGATGCTTAAGACCACAAATGGAACAATGATTAGAGTTTGAGGTTATGAATGATTAAACAAGCAAATAAACATTAATAACTCCAAAATCCACTTGACTTTCTGGTGAGGTAAAGCCCCATTATCAACTTGATGTGATATGATGTAATAATCTTATTCAACTTGTGGCCAAAGCAGAGAGAAAAACTAAACCTGAGGGAAATTGAATTGAAATGTCAATTTCAGCTCAAAAAAAGAAGTCCCTTTACTGTTGGTAAGGCAATTCCCTCACCTGTATTTCAACAAGCCCAAAGGGTTGTCAAAATGACTTTCTGGTAAGAGGCCAAGTGTTGGTTCATTGTTCCCTTTTCCCATCTGAAGAGAATTGGCTCCCTTGTTTCCTTTCTTCCACAAGAACACTTGTACTAAGGATGACCATTTACATAAGTAGAAGTTTGAAACATAATCAACTTTGTATGTGGGTTGGGTCCCATGATCCAATCAACAATGTTAATAATTCAAATAATTGGAGTAAATGTCGTGAAGAATATGAACTGTGACATTTCACCTAACTTGGCTGAATTTTTGAGTGTTGAAGAGGGCCAAATGGCCATGTAACTAGCCTCACAAAACTGGGTTTTATCTGATCGTAAGCCCTTTGCATAAACAACATTAAATGAAAAGAGGCCAATAAGAGAGGAAAATCTATCCAAGACTATGTGCTAGAATGAATGCATTGTTTCTTTTCTGATCTAACAACAATTGGTTCAATTTAGTTTAGCAGCATTTTCCTCAGCAGAAAACCTTAAAAACAGTTAAATTGCCCTTACCAGGTTCAATTTCAACAATCCCAAGCTCATTTCATTGTAGTAAGATCAGCCCACTTCAACTTCAACCTTTATGGCTCCTCTTTCTGGGATTTTCTCACTGCAGAGATTCATAATATTCAAGAACATTTGGGCAAATGTTCTTAGTGAGGGAAAGGCCATAGGGAATGTCTATTTCTTTTATAGGGAATCAGCCTAAGATCCAAAGAAAGCATATGGAGTGGAATATTACTTGGATCTCCAATAAAAATCCAGTCTTTGGGGCAAAAACTACTACTACCTGCCTCACATTATTAATTTGGCTGGCCCCATTAACACCGTCCATGAATTTTTAATATCTCCAACAGTTTACTGCTCCAAGAACAAGAAGAAAATGAACAATCAAATGTACACTGCCGATGTAACATGTTAAAAGAAACTGTTTTTCTGATACTTTCACAACAGACAGAAACTGCAGAGGTAATTGTTAAAAGGCAACCATCAGTTTAAATACTATGTAATAATGGCACATTTTCTTCGATAATCAAAAACTGCAGCAGTTCCTGTGCAGTTATTCAATCATCCAAATGAATAGTAATGTTTAATGCAATCAAAGTTACAATAGAGACAGGAGACAGAATCAATCCCAGGAGAGGAGAACATGGTCATCTTCAGCCCCCAAAAAGGAATGCAGCTGCTTGTTCTTCGTTACCGTCGAACAACTTGAGAGCCTGCATCACTGCTTCCCTTCCAAAGCCTAGTTCAACCAGCTTAGAAACTTTGGCTTCAAAATCCTGTCCCCCTGAAAACAAGGAAGAAGGGCAACTATAAATTTCCCTTATGATACAAGACCGGCAACACATGACGTTTAAGGCAGCAGTAATGAGAACAAGATAAGCTATTCTTGCAACTAACCTGAAGAACCTCCTTGTGGTGCATTATTTCTCTCTATACTACCAGATGATACCTGCAAAACATATGACAGCCCAAATCAATACGCAGATCAATTCCATAATCAACAGTGAAATAAATAAACAAGTGAGAAATGGAAATTAAATGCGACAAAAAGGTTCTTTAAGCCTTAAGAGTATAATCATACAATGCAAACTTGGCATGAGCACCATCAGAAGATAACTTTGAATTATAGTGGCAAAAATGGGACTTCCATGTGCACTTTTAAGTCCAAGTAACAACACATCAAGGAAGAAACAAATTAAGTTGAACTCTGGTTCCGAAAAAAAACTACATGCATAAAGCAGCAGCAAGGACAGGCTCTCAAATATATGATAGATTATGTTCAAAATTTGTTTATATATTTTTTAAACAAACAACTGTATCAGATGTAGGATTTCGCATTTCTGAGAAGTAAAATAAGGTCATTAATTGACGAAACCCTTACCTGTGGCCCAGAGCTTGAAGCTTCCTTGGCATACTTCTCTTCATCCAGAGACTGAGATGGAATGTCCTTTTCTAGAAGTCCGAAAATGAAGTTGAAGATAAGCAACGTTTTGACCAGAGAGAAAACAAATATAAGCAAAAGGAGAACATGAATGTGAGACTAACCTTGCAGAAATGGAACAGCAACCTCCCCTCCACCTACTCTCAACACATTGTCCTTCAGATCAATCACGCACTGTATGCAGCAATAAGATCTCAAAGTCATCATGTTTGTTTCAAATTTATATCATAAACAAGCAGTACGATAAGAACTACACGTACCTGGTGCTTTCGGAGCATGTCCAACCCAAAAAGAAATTCCATATTAGGTGCATCCAATACCAGGAAGGAACAATGATAAAATATGTGGCCAATCTGTCAACAATTCAGAAATAAAGGCCATGTGAAAAGGTACAAAACAAGCTTCAAATTGTTAAGGAAGCAAATTCAAATGAAAAGATGGAAGTACTTTGATTGGAGCAACATGTATCCGGCCAAGGATCTCTGATTGACCAACGCCATGAGCAATGCCTCTATATCGTGTATCTAAAAGTCTCAATAACCTGGAATAGGCATGCCAGCAGCATAATGAATCATACAGAGAACATGCTAACAACTTTTCCATTTTTAGTCGGTTTCTTGATAACTCTCAATGAAAAAAGCTCCCAGTACAAAAGGCTGACGCTGTTAAATTAGGTGAATGAAGTAATAGGCCACTAAAAGGACGGAGATTCATAAAATCTACAATCCCATGCTTGTCCAATTTAATCTTTTTTCAGAATTGCAAAATAAAACAAATTGATCACAAGCGACAAAAATATTATCTAATGAGACAATAGAGGTTCATACCCAAGACGTTCTGCACAGCTTTTAGATATAATTGTTGACTGAGCACCACTATCAACGAAGGCCTAAAACAGACATGGTACAACTTCAACTATATCAGAACCAGATAAACAAAACCAAGACAGGCCAACGCCAAAAATACCGCTACAAAATATACTAGGCAAAAAGATAACCACACAAGTGACGTGAAGTTCAACTGTCTCCCAGACACTATCTCCAGTGTAAATGACATATTTTTGAACTATAAAGAAAAAGAAAAGCAGCAAAAGAATATATTCAAATCTTCCATCTATACCTTCACAGGTACTCCATTTACTTCCATATCAACATACAGCATGACCTAAAAAAGAGGAAATAATTTAGCTTCAGCCTGAAAAGGGTTAGAAACAAAAATCACTTTAAGCACCCGTCAAATACATACCACCCTTGCAAAACCCTCAGGATTATGCTCTAAAGCAGCTGCCCAATTCTCATCTATACCTTTCTGACGGATAGCAGCTTCAATTTTCTTTTGGGCCTCCACATCAAATGGATCTGCATGAAGAAGTGCCTGTGTTGCAAAGAGACCAGTAAATTAGCTTTTCATGGATAATAAACAGTTTCACTCTATCAAGTCATGCCTTGCCACATCGTATGAGTGGAATTCAGACAACAATTTGCACATAGATCTGATAACAAGGTTGAAAAGTTGAATGACACAAGTATACCCCCAGAACTTCACATTTAGCCAAGTAAGAAACTAACCAACTCCTCATCTTGTTGACGCTGTAATTCAGCTCTTTGGCGATGACGAGTGCGCAATAATTCTTGCAAGCTGTTGAGATCATTTCCAACAATAATTTGAGCCAATTCAGGATCATTCTGCAAGTTCAAACAACAAGAGTGCGATCAATTGCCTTTGGGAACATAAATTAACTGAAGACTTAAGGTACATGACAAAACCAAAGATGTACCTGAAAAAGCCGCGCCATCATATTAGAGTCATTCCGGATATGTTGCTGGAATGCTGAAGGGTTCACCGCAGAACCATCTGGATTGAAACCCAAATCATTGCTAGATGTTCTAGGTCATAGAATAATAATGTGATTAGCAGGAGATGATAAGCTGGACAACGATAGGGTGTGGTACATGTTCAGTGAAGAATCATAAATTCAACATATATAAAACTTCAACTGACTGCAAAGATCCTACTTCTATGGAAGCCCCACAAGATTATATAATTTGAACATCATTCCAACTCCAAATTACTTATGCAAATTTCCTCAACGTCCTTTTCAGATAGGGATATGCAAAAGTAAGTTCACATTACAAAAACAAGAAGTGCTGATTTGCTTTACTTGTCCATCCATAAAATCATGTGCTCAGATAACAAATTTTTCACTATGATCAGAGAAAGACACATCAAGATGTCATCATTAAGTATAATTGATAGAGATAGAACCTCTGAGGTAAGTCGGATTACAACTTTTTTCAACATGATCAGAGAATGTCATTCTTTTAGTTATGCTTCCAAGACTTTCACCGACAGAATTACCCATAAAGATAGAATTTTTGAGCAACCCACAAGGTCAGAAAGGATAACATGGCTAACAGAAAGACTATACTGAGGTTTGAAGAATTCACCTAGATGAGGGCGGCGCAGCGTTCGGGACCATCATTACCAAGTCTCCATCTTTTACACCGAGAGCGCTCAATTTATCTGAATTCCTCATCTCCTTCCCATCAAACAACAGCTGCTGTTGCTGGAGCGACACTCTGGTCTGCCCGCCCAATCAAATAAATCAAGCTTCTCATTACATTATAGATTCAAAGAATGCTTATAAACATAGCTTGAAGGAAGAAAAAACAAAACCCTAACCTCAACTTCCAGTAGCGCTTTCAAATTCTCAACCTGCAACAAAAATTGGAACTTTAAGCAATAATAACAAGAAAAATCAAGTAGAGAACCCGGAATTGAAACCCAATGACGACTTACAGATTCGTCACGATCGACATCCAAGGTAATGATTTGTTCGTCGGCGGTCATTACGGTAATCTTCATCTTGTTTCGCTTTTGGTCTTTTCTTTTGGTTCCTCAGTATGGATACGATGTAGTTTTATAGGTAAAGAGGCAGATAAAGAGTTCCCTTTTCCGTTTTATATTTCTGTTCTTTTCTTCGGGAAAAAGTTATCGTCGAAACCCAGTTGACCGGCCCGACAAAAATACTAAAATTTTGATGTGTTTGTTCCCAATATCCTAATCCGGCATTGTTTCACACTTCAAATTCCGTACATTCTTCAACAACAACTTCAACTTCAAATTTAAAATTAGCTATTATTAAATTAATTAAAGTTTAAATATCAAATTGGACATATGTTTGAATTAATGTTCTGCCATTAAAATTCATAGTTGAGCTTCAGCTTAAGAGCTCGTTCTTGTATTAATAATGGCCATTAAAGTTGGGATTTTCCCATAATTTAGCAAATGTCTATGTTGTCATCCCCAAAAAAATCTACACTGCCCGGAATTATCATGCATCAGCAGAAACGGTAAAAAGTCGACGGAAAAGAAACAGAAAGGGGTGATCATTTAACAATTTCATTGAGATACCAACCATAATATATGGACATTGATGAAAAAATCGGAAAAAAAAAAAAAAACCAATAATCAATCCTACGAACAAAAACAGGGAAATAGGGATATAAAGAATTGTGTTTTGAGGAAAGAAACAGAAATTAAAAGGGCTCAGAAAGGCGGCGGTGCGACATTGACACTGAAAAAGGGCCTTCCAGCGGTGGCGGAGGCACCGCATAAGGCGGAGGATGATGCGGAAGGATCACAGGCATTGAAGGTGGACTCGAGCTTGTGAAAACCGTGTTTGAAAACACCAAATCCGAACAAGAAGCCGATGAGTATCACCACCATTATAAGACACGTGCACATCATGCATATCCTACCACCACAACACATCTTTGATTCTTGATTCTTCTTCTTCTTGATCCTTGAAATAAAAAAAAAAAAAAACAGAGCAGACGGGTGGATCTGGGAACAAGAAAAGGCCGCTTCTGGTCTCTGAAGATGAACTGGGAATTGGGGATTTAGGGGGGAAGTGGATAGGATGGTGGGGGGGGTGAAAATGGAGGAGTTGTTGATCTGTTGGAGTCTCGTCCCTTTAAGTGAGGTGGTGGTTCAGTTCAGTTGTTGCTACCTTTATTCTTCCAAGCGGTTTCTCTACGCATCCTTTCTCTTTTTTTTTTTTTTTTTCCTCAAAAAATATTAGATAGTAAAATAAAATTTAGCTAGAAGATAATTAATAAAAAATTGTAAGAATGAGATAGAAAATGGAAGAGAAAATAAGAGGATTTGACCCCCAAAAAAATTAGGGTTTGTTTATTTTACAAGAATAAAAATGAAATAATTATTAAAATAATATGATTATTTTTAGATATGAGTATTTTTGTTTTTTTTGTAGATATGAATATTTAAATAGGGTTTTTTTTCAACATATTAAATATATGGTATGAGATTATTTTTAAGAAAATATAATATTACTTATGTGAGTTATTTAATATTTATTTTATTTGACGTTTTACACTTTTTACAGTTTTCAATATTTTTAATTTTTAATCTTTATCGATATAATTGATATGTCTAATCTTTATCTTCTTATCAAAATCATATGTTAGAATAATTAAATTAAAGTAAAAAAATAAGTAAGAAATTTTATGTACTTTAATTTTGTCTGAAAATCATACAACATCAAATAAAAATAAATAGATCTTTCATTTTTCGTGTTCACCACACAATTATTTAATATGAGTTTGGTTATTTTGATTGTCGAGCAACAAACACACTTGGTAGAATAATAACTTTTTGCTCCAAAATTATCTTCTAGTTATTCTTATATTTATCTTCCTAGTTATTATAATAGATGACCTTAATCCTATATTATCATGGTCCAATAATTTTAAACTAATTTTAAATTATTATTTTATAAAAATAATAAATTGTAGTGTCGCTCTTTTTAATATAATTCCAAAAAAGCCCCTCAATTGCCAAGTTATCGTGGTACCAAAATTCCTATTTGTCAAAATTTTTATTTCGCATTTACAATATTAACTTTTAATATATTTTGTCAAACTAGATTTTTGCTGAAATTTTTTTATAAGTATATTTTTAAAATTAATTTTTATTTAAATTTATACATAATAATTTAATTAAAAATTTATTTTTCCTTTTTTAAGGGAAAAAATATATATGCAAAATTGTTTTAAAAATTTTAAAAAATAATTTTATTTTAATTTACATATATATAATTCATGAAATATAAAAAATAAATCATTTTTACTCAGAACAATGATAAATTTTAAGAAAAATTTACATTCTCATATAATATTCTCTCCACGAAAGATGTTTATTATAAAAGATTGTACCTAAAAACATTTAATATTTTTTTTAGAAAATTATGATTTTACTAAATATTTTTTTTGGCAAAATATATCCTTACCAAATCGTTATGGTGTCAAAATCTCTATTTGTCAAAATTTTTATTTCGCATTTTCAATATTAGTTTTTAATGTAGTTTGTGAAATGATATTTTTTCTGAGAATACTTCTTACAAAGTATATTTTTGTCAAATTATATTTAATTTATAATAAAAATAGTAGTAGTATTTTATAACATAATAAAAAATTAATAATTAGAAATTTTAATTATTTTTAATAAATTATTATTATATTATTAAATTGTGAAGTTCCGTATATAAAATTTTAAGACGGTAAGTAATAAAACTAAAAAATGGAGTACATTAAAAAGAGGGAGAATATATTAAAAGAGTGGGACTTTTTTGTAATTTTGAAGGGGAAAGGGCTGCATATATGAATTCCAATGTAATTATGATACGGGCTACTTTAGGCACGATATTTGAGGCGGCATATTTGTTGAACAGTTTGGATAAAGTCGGCCCACTAATTAAAGTGGCATTTCTTTTGGATACCTTTATAAGGTACTATCAAATTTTTGGCCCATAATTATCTATAATTCTAAAATATATTTACAATAAGCATAAAAAATTATTAATCGCCAAAGAACAATATTATTATTTTGGAATGGGGGTGTAAAACTAATATGCTATTATAGAATCTATTGTTATTTGGAACTGTAAAAGAGAATTAACTTTGAATAGACTCTCAAATTTTATTTTCACAATGTTAAACAAGATTATCATAAAAGAGAAGTCAATAACTATAAATTAATATGCTTTAAAATCGAAAAATAAAAACCAAATCTAACTAGACTCTCAACTTCCATTTTGCCAACGTTAATTACATGAATGTCTATTTGTATCACAAAAAAATAAATCAAAATAAATATGTAATAAATAAACTGACATTTTGTACAAAACAAAACAATTTTTCTTTTTTGTTTTAAAAATGGTTCAAAACGGTACATAATAGTGTTTTTTTGCTATTCACAATACAAAAAATAACATTTTTGGTTGTTGAAAAATGCTATATCGGTAATAATTATTGACCATAAAATATCACAAATCGACTAATCTTACCCAACAAAGTTCGTTAAAAAGTAACGTTCGGATCGTGGTTCTCTAGTTAAACCATAACGTTTAAACATGACTCGCGTCACTAAAGCGTAGTGTTTATGGCGTATAAAATAAAAAAAAAAAACTAGAAAAAGAAACAAACGTTGTACTCTTCATAATCAACGGGTAAAACACCATTATTTGGTATTTCACGCATAGTGAAACGTCAAATGCTGTGTTTCATTATTAAACAGGAAAAAAAATTGAAAAATTTATCATTTTTTTGTGAATCTTGAGTTAATATTTCTTATAGATTTGAATAAAATGATAGATTTTTGGATTGAGAATTATGTTTTAAATTTATTATTTTTTGTGGGACACAAATGGTAATTTAGTGGTACAAATAGCAACTCCCGACCCAACAACTAAGAACCAATCCAATTAGTAAACAAATGAAAAGCCCATAAAGACCCAAATTATATATAAAAGATTGACAGCTGAAGTTGACCTAGCGACCATCATTTCGAATTTCCAACCCCACGATCGACCGACGGGAGTGGCGTTCATATACGGCGAGCGAACTTTCGCGCATCGAATCTTGGCCGAGGGCGAGCGAACTTTTGCGCCTCCGATCTTTTTCAGATCTCTCGGTTGCGTTGTCGGATTTCCTCGCTTAAACCTGTAATCGTAAGGTGCATATGCGATTTCTGGGTAATTATTTCTCAAATACATTATACGATAATATGCGGGTAATTCCTGGATTTTTCATTGAGCAGATTTTACATTGACTTTCTGATTAACCTCCTCACCGGCGGCAAAGCTCTCCGATTTGCGATGTCTGATTTCCTCGCCTTTAAAGAAGTTGCTAAATCTGTAATTGTAAGGTGCATATGCGATCACTAAATAATTATTTCTCAAATACATTATTCGATAATATGCGTTTAATTCCTGGTTTTTCATTAGCAGATTTGACATTGACTTTCTGATAACTCTTCAATTTTCAATTCCTCCTAATTGCAAGTGTCATGGCGTTAATTAATTTTTTATTACTCTTTCTAGAGTGAATGCATGCAGACTTAGGGCTATTCTGAACCAGTATTTCCATCTGTTTGAGTTGTTCTGACTGATTTGAGAGTTCTAGCAATTTCCGTGCTCATGTTCAATTGAGTAGGTTTCTGTTTGTTTGTGTTATATCTGAGTATATAGGATGCATTGCTCCTATTTTGATATAGGTTGATATGAAGGAACTGTAGCTGTAACTTGAAGGCTTGGAGACCTTTGATTTCCTTAAATGCAGAGAGATATGATGCAGTCAGTTCTGATGCTAAGTGTGTGCCTTCGTTTGTGGTATATTGCAGGGCATTTATTTTGAAGTTAGGGACCTTTCAGTTATATTCAGCATTGATGTTAAAGGAAAATAGGTGTGGATTCTGAGATTCAATCTTCACTTGATATGAAACTTGAAATTAGAACTTAGTACTTAGAAATCAATGAATGTGCTCGCAGGCATGTCCACAACACATGACTGTTTGGTTCTAAAGTTATTTTAGCCTTTTTAGAAGTTGTCCACGTGACATATGTCTATTAGCAGAACCACACACAAAAAAAAAAATTTTGCCATAAAAGTGTTTTCTGTCAAGATTATAGACAGAAAACACTTTTGCAATTGAATGTGTTTCATCTGGTTAGTCTATTTTTTTTTTTTTTTTTTTACTTTTTGAGCGTCTCACTGGAGATCTTAGTTGGAGAAGGCAATTGAATGGATGACTCAATTTTATACGTGAGAATGAAGAGGATAAGTTAAATTATTCTAAAGTTGCTTACACGTTGTGAAATAAGGTTATACATCCGAAACTTTCATGCAAAAGCAGAACCCTGAAAACTAAATAAAAGCCTCTGTGGTATACTAATTAGGTAGAATATGCAACGTAGTTCACTCATCATGCCAACTGTCTTGTGCGTTTATCTGTTCTTCATTATGTCACATCAGCCAGATATTTGTGTTTAGAAGATTAATGAGTTATCATGCTATCAAATGATCTGGACTGATTAAGATGGTTTCGTGTTCAAACCTTGTGGTAATATAAATTTATTCTGGTGTTCAGCTCCATTGCAATTCAGATAAACAACATTTGAGTCTTTCATGCATTTTTTTTGCTGGAAAATGAAAAGATGCAACTGAATTTCTATTTTCTCACTTCCTTTTCGAGTAACAAGTCCATTTGTAGTGCTACATAGGATAGGAATTCAATTTGCTCAAATGGTTGTATATTGCAAAGTGTATGAAAGAGCATTTTGTCCATAAAAAAGTTTATAAAGGTTCAATAAATTCAATACTTCTCGTGAAGTCTATACATCAAAAGCTTTGGATGACTGTCTGTATTTGCTGAAACAATTGAAGATCCTGGTTGTGCTTTTAGATTTTGAAGCTAAAATAAAAGGAATCAAGCTTACTGGGCTGGCCCTTCCTTTTAGATTGGACAAATTTCAATGAAACATGGGCGTGGATTCGCAACTTGGCGTTGCAAATGTGGCTTGAACCAAGAACAAATAACAGATGTGTGAAGAGAACTACAAGGGGTAGAAGCCTCAATCGTTGGTAAACCATATTTTGACTGCTTCTCAGCCTGTTTTCTTTGATACATGAACATGCTTATTTAGCATCTGCTGCAAGGGGGGAAAACTGTATTTTTTGAATTCTGCATTGATGGTTTTCCTGTAGGCAATTTCTACAGATGGAAAACTTATCCCTTCAAAGGGGATTATGAAAGCAGTAATATACCATGTACTTTGTTGTATGATTACACTCAGGCTTGATTACTCGATAAAAATATCTTTGAAATATTTGATATTCATTTAATGTTTGGTACCTTGATCACACAATACCTGGTAGTGCTCATCTTGCCTGTGCAGTGTTTTAAGCCATAAATGCGCCTCATTTTTCCCCCTTGTTTGTTTAATCTAGTGATCCAACTTATTCTTGGTATTTGTTTATTGAAAAGTCGCATTCACCTCATATCATGAAATATGTGTCTTTCAACAAAACTATAACCCTATTTTCATTTAGTTATACTTGAATGGCACCCACTTTTCTATCTTATTCAGAGTCAATGAGTTGGAGGCGGAAGTTTTTTGTGTGAGCATGCTGAGCTTTTTACTTGCATGGAATTATGCATTCTTTCAGTGGTGGTGTGTTCAATAAGCAGAATAGTTCATATTGTTTATCGTGAACATTTTACTTTTCTAGTGATGTGAAAAGATTTAAATAGCTCCATCAAAGGGTTCAAAAGTGTTGAAGAGAGACTCCATCATTGGAACCAGCAGGCCGCTTTACAACATGAACACTCCAGAGAGATGTTTTGAAGGCAAGTAATTTTAATGTTTTTCCCCTTTGATAAATGTAGATTATGTTACGTGCATGTTGGTGACTTAGAAATTAGAATCGTGATATCGTTTTGGAGTGACTCGTTATTGCATTAAAAGATGGGAGTTTGAGCTTTCTTGACTCGTTATTCTCTTTTTTGCAGTGACTCGTTATCCCATTAAAAGATGGGAGGTTGAGTTTTTTTGACTCGTTATTCTTTTGCCACTCGAGAGGGATAATGAAGTGAACCCTTTGAATGATCCTTGTGGGGCCAACTTTAGAGGCAGTCTATAGTCGAATGAAAATTCTTACGTGTATATCTATAATGAAACCAAATCGCCTGATAAGAAGATCTTTATAAACTAAACATGATACCAAACTTGAATTTGGTCAGATCCACACCAGGTTGATACCATGTCCGAATCTAGATCGGTGCCTCCAAGAATGCTTCAAAGTGTTAGATCCGGTGCAGTAGTCAAGGAAGCATACCAAGAAGGTAAGTGAGATGCTGTTTCATCAAGATAGGCTGTAGTCTTCATTTTTATGCCCTATTCCCTCGTGTGCATAACCAAATCGCCTAAAAGTAGATATAACGCAAATTTTCTACCGATTTCCTGCGTATTTGGGTTGGGTTTTTTTTTTAAATAGTTTTTTAGCCCAATTGGTAATTTGGGCCTTGATCCAAAAGCATTTGAACAAATTAGACTTTCAAGGCCCAAGTTTTTCAAATTGCATATTATATTACTTAATTGTAAATCCAACTCCAAAGCCGTCGTAGTGTTTATTGTTAATGGGCATAAAATTCTACAAAGCCCAATAGTTGAAATCAAGGTCCAATATGTATTGTTTTATTGGGCCTAAAGAATTTCAAAGCCCGTAATCAATAAATTTTATTGGGGCTACTAAAATTTTAAGAATGCCCAGTAGTCCTAATATGTTTAAGTTATTGGGCCTTAAATATTCAAAGCCCAATAATAGTAGTTGGGCCTACTAAATTTTTTAAGGTCCAATAGTCTATTCAATTTACGTTATTGGGCTTACGAAAATTTTCAGGGCCCAATAGTATTTTTTTATGTTATTTGGCATAAAAAATTTTCAAGGCCCAATAGTCTTATTGGGCCTACTAAAATTTTCAAGACCCAATATTCTTGTAGTTCATGTAATGGGCCACTAAAATTTTAAAGGCCCAAAAGTCATGGTGGTTTCTATGTTATTGGGCCCATCAAAGTCTCAAGGCCGAATAGTGATAGTTGGGCCCACTAAATCTTTGCAAGGATCAATAGTTTAGTTTTGGTCCTAAATATTTTTAAAGCCCAATAATCTTAGTAGTTTAATCTTATTGGGCCAACTAAATAGTTTTAGGCCCAAAATCGTAGTTGTTTCTGTGTTTTTGGGCATACCAAAAATTTTCAATGCCCAAAGTTTTAGTTGTTTTATGTTTTTGGGCCAACTAAAATTTTTCAGGGCCCAATTATCGTAATGGTTTAATGTTACTATGTCCACTGTAGGCCTATCTTTACACTAATTTTGGGCCTATAAATTGTTAAACCCAATAGTCATATGAGGCTCTTATGAGGCTACTTAAAAATGGGTTCTTATGAGGCTCCTGCTTGAGGTCTAACTGTTTTCATGGACCTTAATCTAGACTTTGATTATGGTCCACTGTCGAAGCCCAATTGTTCCAATATGGCCTATGCGTGGTAAATTCACATGCAATTGAACCAGACAACTAGGCTTGCCTAGCCAGAACTCGTAGGTAGTCATCATCCAAGCTGCAGAATTCTGGCAACAAATTCCTCTGACTCAGTTCACAGCAAACTGGTGAAAAGAAGAAGACCATGACGATTGTAGGCATTTAGTTTGGTATAGCATCTGCCCCGGAGCAAGAAAACCAAAGAAATGAAAATGTCCTATTAAATCCAAGGAAAGAATTCTCTTCCCTGGTGAATTCTTCTTTGGTTGATACTGTGGGAGATTTCTTTCCCTTCCATAACTCCTTCGGTAATCAAATTTCTTCCGGAAGCTCAAAATTGAAAACGATCCCAGAAAACCTCCGGATGGCTCAAGAAGCTTGCCTTGATTGCACAAACAGGATGTATTATTAAAGGCTTATGTAACAGGTTAACAAAAAAACCAATTTTTTAAGGTGCACCTCCTCCATATAGATTATTGAACAACAATCAACCAACAAACCAAGGTGCTCTCCAGCAAAGCTGACAAACGTCCCATCAGCAGCTCAGGTTCTCCCCAAAACAATGATAGGTCAAGAACAGAATCAAACAATATATCAAGAATAATATGAACTCAACGTGAAGTGCAGCTTATAATATGGACAAGAGAAAATATACTAGGAAGTCAAGAAGTAAAACTATAATCATTATCTTTGTGTTACTAATAAGTTTACAACAACTCACAGATAGTTCCAATTACACTTCTCATTTGCAAGAACTATTTACCCTAAATACTACCAACAGTAAACTTTTGATGTCACAAGTAAACGCTTGTATTAAAGGAATACCTAAATGGTTAAAACACACGCCGAATAACAAGTTAAATAACAGTGTTTTCAAACTTGCAAAGAATAGTTTACCAATCAGTTTTACCAAAGAATAAACAATAGGGGCTCAAAAGCATTTATCAGTGAATGTCCCATGTACAGATATTTCAGGGAAAATGATAATTGAAAAGAAAACCTACCTGATATATTATTTCACTCACAAACTCCAACAGACACACAAAGGTTTGAGAAGTTTCAGAAGAATGTTGTGTATTGGCACCACCGTAAATCACAGAATTAAGGAAAGCTTGCTGGTACACACTAAGTGTGTTGATAGCATTCTCTTTTGCTTCTTTAACCTACCAATTAGAACAATAAAGAGCAAATTATAACGACAACTTCACACGATTTATTCACCAAATGATACAAAGACATCAAAATTCTTTATTTCACCCTAGAACGGCACAAAGAAAACGTGGACAAAAAATCATATCTAAACTTGTCATCAGCACATCATTGAAAGACATAATAGCAAAAGACCTACTTCTCAGTGTAGGCACTTGAAACTTTCAGTTCTTCAAACTCATCCTCTTTGCAAGCATTGATTAAATTTTGAGCCCCAAGTGAAAACAATTTCCCTTGCAAACTATAGAACAAAGTCATTACCTTTTCTCTAGCAAGCAGATGTGACAGAGAACAGGTAACCATTTTGTGCAGGTAAGCATCATACATATAGATCAAATCCTCATCATCATTCTGCAACAGTAAGAGAAGCACAAAAAATAATAAGAACAATAATCAGATGCAAGAAGTATAACAATTTTATGGCACTTGAATACATTCAACAGAAAACAAAATTTTTAGAAATACATATCCAAGCAACACATAACACTACAACAACATAGTGAATCACTGCCAGATAAGGGCGTCCAAAACCCTGAAAAACCAGGTTAGGAGTCGAAACTTGGAAGACAAAATGATGGCATCCACACAGAAAAGCTTTTTCATTAATCTCGAGACACAGCAGAAAACCACCAACACAATTTAACCAGTTACAAAGCATAAAGACGTAATTGAAAAAGCAAGCACCAATTCCACGAATTAAAGAACTTTTTTAAAAGAAAAAAAAAGAAAAAAAGCAAAGACTAGATTGCAGGGTGTGGGTGGGGGGAGGTGTGAGAGACTTTTGGAGTAATCCACAAATAAAAATCAAAATCAACTTAGAAATGCCAAAGGAGAAAAGCAAACAAAAAATTCCAAGGCAAAAACAAGTACAAAACGTTGCAAATTGTCTTCCAAATTCAGCTTCATCACACAAGACTACATACGTCACACACTTCGTAAAGTGTGGTCAATAAGAACCCTAACTCACACAGAGTATTCAAACTAAACCTGTTATTTTTCCCAACCTTAAAATATTCATTCATCTACTTTGGTGAACCATTCCTGGGTTAGTCAGAGATCTAAGTCATGTAATTGGTGACCAACTCCCAAATGTGTGCACACATATGTATATGTCCTCCTATATACTCACCTCTCCTTATTTTCATCACCTTAAGTTATCAGAGTTGAATCTAAATCTGATTATTTCAATTCAAAAATCATACATGATCATAACTTAATTATATCTAAAACAGTAAGGAAATGAATACTACCATGAGTAGTAAAATTGGTTTCAGTTCTATTCTTCAATGGTTTATTAGCATATTTAGGCAAAGAGTTCGACTAATTGTGACACAACAGAAAAGGATACATCAGAGATCCTTCTTTCAAATCAAATCAGTATGATCAGAGAAGGAAAATGTTGGATATTGTCCAAAAAGCATGGAAAAACATTACAGTAAACTCTAAGAGACTCAAGTAGAAGAAATAGACTCAAAATAAAGTCACCACAAACGCTGCTTCATGGGATCACAGGAAAAAAATGCTGATGTAAACAATCATTCAACAAGAGAAATAACCTGAAAAGCTGCAGTTTGAAGAACCTTATCCAGCCAAAAATGGAAAACAATGTTGGAGAACAACTTCCAAACACGAAGCCATGTATTGTATATAATTAGATGATGCATGAGATATATCCTTTCCATCAAGTGCATCCTGTGTTAACATCATGTGTACAACTCATGCAAGCCTTACACAATCCACAAACCCCACAACTGTAGGACTAGTTCCAGCCACCATGACCTATAATGAAACATGCACCAAGTAAATCCAACGAACTACTTTTGTTATTTCAAGAAGAAAGAATCATAATGTAGCTTACAGTTTTCTGGAAATCATTCCTAAATGAAGGATCCCAAGACAACATGGCAACTTTATCGGGTAATGTGCTCAATGCATCTGAAATGAGAGCAATCACAACAGCGAAAAGAATGCTGTATATAACCTGTAATGAGAGCAATTATTAATCATGGCCAAAAACAAAAATAAAAAATGCACACACTCTAATTAAAAGGATATTGTCCTTGCTCAATCTGATACTCCATTTGCCCATATATTATTCAGATACAAAAGGCCATACTAACTTAAAAGCACATCATCCCCAGCAGAACACTTCAACGAATAATAAAAACATGAAGTGAAAGATCTACCAGGATATATCATGCATATCCTCTTTCTGTACAGAAATGCATAGAAATCGGCACAAGTGCTACAGACAATAAAATTAGAATGCATAAAAACACATATCAAGTACATGGCAACAGAGAGGGGATACTCAAATAAACACATGGAGGCCAAGAGGGTGACATCTGGAACACATTATTCAGACATGCTATTTGCTTCATATAGAAACTCTTTTGAGTCCAAATTCAACTGCTTTGAGAATCCATCAATTATTTGAACCACCACTTGTATCTGTAACATGAAACAACAGTAGGAGACATCCAAATCGAGAAACCACAGCTAGACACTGAAATAATAACAAGATTCAGAAAAGATTTAATATGCCTCTACAAGAAATTATATCAATGAATCAAAAGACAAGGCATCAAGACCAATCTCCAGCATGTTAGAAACCATACAGACCCAAAGCTTTCCTAAAATTTCACAGTTAATAAGCGAAATCTACATGAAGGAATGTAAACAGACAGACAAATAAAGTAAGTATAAAAGTCACAAGCTGTAGAAGACAATTATGTAGAATCCCTATGAGAGCCAATATATGACCTGTTGCTTTAGAGCTTCGGTCCTTTCAGTGAAGTGTTCAGCGCATTCTTTCAAAGTAAAGAATGTCTTTCACATCTTTAGGACCTGCAAGAAGCAAATAACAGATCTAGTAAACTCATGTTCTCATTTGGAACAGTGGTAAGTGAGACAAAAATTTTAACCCCTGGATATAATGTTTCACTAAATAATGGTAAGCATGTCACAAGTAGTAGCTAAGCTCACCCAACCTGTAGAACAGAAACCAGGACCTCCAAGATCCAACAAAAGCACAAACAACTAAGTTTTCTCAAGGAGGTACAGAGAGAAAACAAAAAGAGGCACACCAAAATAAAGGATGGTTTCCCATAACATCGCTGTTGTGAGAATTAATTGTTCATAATTTTAATATGGTAAGAATACAGGTCCGGGAAACTACCCATCATCCTGAGATCTAGGGATCTCCTAGATATATCAATCAATAAAACTCAGCATTATGGGCAAATAAGTATTCAAGTCTGCAGTATAGTTTCCTGACTTTGAAATCCAAATCCACACAACAATATACAGAAAAATTCTCTTATATGATACAGATATAGCAATAGCCGACAATGAACAGATTGGATAGAGCTCAGAATTTAAAGAATATTTTCTGGCCAGATAGCACAAAACCATAAAGCATGACTTGGCACTTTACATACTCAAAATAAAAGAAGATATAACGCCAGGTAATGGAACTTGGCACTTCTAATAATCAAGTGTATAGTAAAATAAGCTGGCTAGGAATGGCATTGAGTTAATAAAATCAAAATTCAAGGAGCACTGTTTTTTAAAGTGGCAAGTAGCACCACTTCTATGCACCCTCATCATAAAAAAGCCACCCATCAGATACGAAGTACAAATAGCCTTCAAATATTTTCTTTTACCCTAACAACTACATGAAAACTTCTACAACCCAAGGCCTGAGTCTACCAACCCAACAAAGAGAAACTAAGGGATGGAACTAAGTAAATAATACGGACGAGCAAATAAAATTTCCAAGAAGCTTAGAATCATGCATGACAACATTTTCATGCACTTCCATCAGAGAGAGCATCTATTAGGCACACTTCTTTTAAAGATTGTAAAAAAATTTCACACGTATGCATCAGAATAATGGCCAGCTATTAGAAGAAAAGATACTTGAAGTCGTTGGTTATCCTCTGACGACAAAATTCTTAAATATTAACATAAGTTCCTTTTTACACGTCAAACAAAGGTTCGGAACAAGTAATTTTTTATCACCAAAAAGGAAGGGACAAAAAAAGGAAAAAACAATATCAAACCTGTCCGAACAACCAAAACAGAAAGAACAAGACAATGACCAAGAATGAGCCTTTCTCTACTAACTACAGCTCGACATTCCACCAATGCACCCCTTGAGTCGATCACATAGCGTTCCAAATTAGGCCCACCCAAACCAGCAGGTTCTTCTCGGTTAAGTTCCTATAAGAAATGAAAGGAAAGGAGTTCAGGGGGGGAATGGGGTTGGGTGGGTCACGTGAAGGGCAATATCATCATGAATAAATGAACCATCATGCAATCAAAATAGTATAGTTAAAAAGCTTGACCTGAAACTTTTCTCCAAGGAAGCTAATTAAACTCTAATAAGTTTTGCCATGCTTTTTCTTCAATAAAGCTAGAAATAAAGATAGTATCAAGAAACTTAATCATTTTCCACAACAACCTTTATAAGTGATAAGAAACGATGTCTAACTCTGCCGGTAATTAAATCTTCCAGGTATCTTTTGAATATCAGCCAAAAGATCAACTTAAAGCCCTCGGTCAAGAACAACAGCCTACGAAAGAATTGCAAATAGTTTTCCCAATCATTATGTCTGCATACAGAAAAGGGAAGAGGGAGGAAAACATAAATAGGGGATAGTTATAGTGGAAACAAGAGGTTCAAATACCCGCAATGGAGTGTAAATCGCTGTTAGAAGATCCCTTCTTTCGGTATACCAAAGTCCTGCTGCAAGTCGCATAATTTCTAAAGGATCTCTTCCAAGTAAACTCCACTACACGATAAAACATTAGATTCATCAGTAATCCATGTGAAACACAACATTGCAACTTTTTAATAGAGCCAACGAAAGGAAAACAGCAAACAGAATATTACAAGTTTTAGAGTTCTTCATTATTTGTAACACACAAAGATTTTCTATCCTGCCTAATTCTTCCTAGCTTAAAATACATCTCAACACAGCAATACCAAAAGACAAAATGAAGCACGAACTCCACCTCTTGATTGGCAGAAACAAGCAAGCGAACACAGTCAATTTCATTAAAATGGAGATCATCACTGAGTTTCAGTGCCTGAAAGCTCAACAAGCAGCACAATAACAATCAGAACGCTCGAGTAAACTTGGAATAACTAAACATACAAACATCAACTGAAAAGATACTGACAATCTGAACATCTTGGTCATCAAGGGTAGGTTGCAGAATCCGGAAGTCTGACTTCTTTATACTGCACTTACACTCGGTCCGAGGGTTTGGGAGGCTAGAAAATCACAATAACAAAAAGGATAATGTACTTTGACAAAAGGCCATAAACCAATACCAACAGAGTTCCAATGGAACAGTCTTCATGATTCATAATTGGAAAAAAAAAAACAAAAACACTAATAAAGTGAAAGAACAACAGTAACATAAACAATAAACAACAACAACAACAACACAAAAACCCTCAGGCTGCCGCATTGAGTGCACTACCCAATTTCAAGATGATGGTTGAAGGTCAACTGTAAGCAATGGAATCACCACATTATGATGAATACCTCATACGCTTTCCGACCAGTGTCAAAGTCTCCAATGTATTACTGAACAAGGGCTTCAGGGCTTTCTGGAGCTCATAACTCAGAAAATTTCCACTCTGCATCCACATGTGAAGGTTTTGTACAACAGATTGCGCTATTTCAACCCAAAACAGAAAAGACAAAAAGGTATTAAGTTCTGAAAGAAATCCAATGGGAAAATGAAGAACGAAAATAACACAATAAGTTTTCAAATTGCAAGGGGTCACAATACCAAATAAAAGGGAACAATTTAAGTACCACATATCCAGTCAAAGCTAAAAACAGTTATTCTAAACAAATAGCAATAGTCATCATGATATTCTATATGCACTATTTAATACTACGTTGGCAGGCAGATCTAGAACAAGGAGTAACCCAACAAAATATGAAAATGACAAGAAGCCCCAAATAACTTTCTTTGTCGCTTGCCCACCATTGTGAAAGCCCACTACCAAAAGGAACCAACACTACTTTTGACAATCAGAACCAACATGTTGCATCAGCATCTAGGGAGACAAGAAACTTCACAGAAATTCCACTCTACATGTTGGGAGGGAAAGTTCTTTTGTTCTAATACAACAAGAGATGCAGAGACTGAAAAGGTTAAGCCCTTACCACCACCATAGAGGATATAAGACTGCATTTGTTTGTCACACATGAAAATGAAGCTTGTTTTAACCTCTCCCGCTGTTCTCTGCTTTCTGTCTTATGCTCTTTTTCTGGTGGAGAAAAACTCAAGTGCAGATCGTCCTCGAGAATATTGCATAGTAACATCTGCATAGCAAAACCTTACATTAGAATCCAAATGACACCAGGAAAGGGATAAAGGTTGTTGAATACTCCGCGAGTGCTTACCAAAAACATAGTAGCGTAATAAACCACATATTTCCCCTATTTGCAACCATTAAACCCTACCGGACACCACATATTTATCCTATTTTCAACCATTAAACCCTACCGGACACATTGGCATAAACATTCGTTACTAAACCAAGAAATTACAACGATCCTAATCTCTTCTCCACCCGAAAATGTAAAAACGTTTGAAATCAATGATTCCGGCTAAGCTTTGGGGATTTCGAAATCAATATTGCATAAATCTGAATATAAATTAAATATATATATGAATAGTTCTTACGCATAAAAGGTTTCTCCATTGACGCGTCAGGAAGATGACCGGCTAGCTTCAGGAAGAGACCGGCGGGCTTCAGGAAGAGGACCGGCGACGGCAGAGGGACCAATGGCGAGAAGTCTCGCGGAAGTTCTTCGCGGAGTTGTGTTTGGGGGTGAGGTTTGAAATGTATATTTTGACCGCTGCCTCCGATTAAATGGTTGAACTAAAATGGGCCGAGTCACGCTAGCCTATCCTTTGAATTAGCCTAATAAAAAGTCCCTATGGGCTTCAAATGGGTATTTGAAGTCCTTTGGGCTACATCGTCAAGCGAAGTAGTTGGGGCCTCGAGAAGACTCTGTTAGGAAGGCAAAGTAATACGATGTCGTTTCGTTACTTTTATGTCTTTTGTTGAGTTAGGCTCCGTTTGATAAAACTTAATATGAGGTCTGAAGTCTGAAGTCTGAAGTCTGAATTCTGAAGTCTGAATCCATTAAGTTAGCTCTGTTTGATAAAATTAAAAAATATGTCTGAATCTGAAGTCTGAAGTCTGAAATCTGAAGTCTGAATCTGAAGTCTGAATTATGAAGTATGAATTATAAAATAAGTTTATAAAATTAAATATATTTAAATTTTAAATTAAATTACCTTATTTTTTAAAAAAATGTTAGAAACATATTTTTTTAATATATAACATAATTTTTAAGATGTGTAATTTTTTACATAATAATGTGAAATTCTACTAATAAAAATATTTTAAAAACTTTTAATAATAAATTAGAATGTTATTATTATTTTTAAACTAAAATATTAATTAAATAAATATCACATATTAATTAAAATTATAAAAAATAAAAATCCATGTCATAAATATATTTTTTATTTATTTAAATGATAAAATATTTTTTTAAAAAAATATTTAATAAAATAAAAATTATTTAAAGAAAAAACTAAAAAGAATAATAAATATTGGAAATAAGAAAAAATTTGCAAGCAATTCAGTTCAGCAATAAGTGATTCACCAATCACTTATTTTTAGGCTAACAATTGTACTTGCAATTCAGACCCACTTAATCTCTTAAAACTTTGAATTATAGTTATCAAACGCACTTAATTATTAAGTACTTAATTAAAAAAGTTCTTAATTAATTAAGTCAGAAACAAGTTGAGTTATCAAACGCCCTTAATTAATTAAGTACTTAATCTATTTAAAATAAGTACTGAATTAGTTTATCAAACAGACCCTTAGAGTTTAAGCGGGAGAGTTAAAAGAGGGAAACGGGTTTCTTGTGAGACTTTGTCGATGAATTTGGAATTCTTCCTCTGAACTTTCCTCTCTTCTTCTGCTACTCATCTTCTTCTTCCCTCTACTATTCTTCTTCTTCACTCTCTGCTATTCTTCTTCTTCCCAGTCTGTTTACTGAGCTAGGTTACTTTGAATTTATAAAAATTACTTCAGGGCATGACAAATTGGTGTCAGAGCGAGTCGGTTATCAGCAACGAATCTGCGGCGATGATGGTTGAAAATCGATCAGAATCGGTGTATGAAGAGTTCCGGCAATTTGAGCCTGAGATGAGGGAGTGGATAAAAGTTCAGCTCGATGAGTTGAATGCGAGAGAATTGAAGCTAATTGAGGTTTGGGATCCGAAAGTGAAGCTGCCAACAGATGAGATGATTGCTCGGTTCGATCAGCATTTGGAGAAAGGCATGAATGGACTTTTGCATAAGGAGAGGGAAGTGGATAGCTCTCTCTTGCTTCTGACATCAGGTAATTTTCAAATCCTCATTGATGATGATGGGGGTAATTGCCGGTATCCTAGAATGGGATTGACAATTATAATTCTGAAACTTTCCAGGTCTCGGTTATGCAAACTGAAAACATTTCATTCGACCCTGGTATTGCTAGGATCTACAATTCTGTTGCTAGCATTGCTGATTTCTCTGACATTAAGAGCTCTTTTAATCATCTGGAATTTGGTGAGAAAAGGACATATAAGCCTACTGGAAAGTTAGTTAGTGAAAACATAAGAACTGCTGTTTCTTTTGGTGATTCTATAGTTGCTTCTGCTAGGATGGAAGAAGTTTTTCTTTGTGTGAAAACTGTTTTTTTCCATGCAGACATTGTCATGTACGAGTCTATATGTTTGACCAGCTGTGAGTTGATATTCTCATATAGGTTTCTCGAAGTGAAAGGTCTAGCTGCATATGGTGACGGAAATGATTTCCTTGTTCGATGGAGATTAGATTACATGGTACTTATTGAATCTGACTGGTTTGGAAGGCTTCAAACAGCTAGGGTGAAGATTTGTGCAACTCCAGAAAATATAGATACTGAAAATAATATTCTACTTCCAGGGATTAAAGAGTTAAAGTTTTGCGGTTAAAGACCCGTGCTGGTATGAGAAACGCGAAGCAATTCGATCTTTGGATATCATATATAATGCATTATAGAGAGTTGTAAATGACTCTGAGGTGGAAGAGTATGGAGAAACTTGGGGAGAGAAGACGTTGCTATCTTCTTCTACCTACTTCCCTGATTTTAAGCCTTTTGAAGATGTTATATATCCATAAGGAGATGCTGATGCAGTGCCCATTAGTGAGAGAGATGTTGATCTTCTACAACCAGATACATTTGTCAGTGACACTATTATTGATTTTTACAGTAAATACTTGAAGGATAAGATGCAGCCTGAGAATAGGCAAATATTTCACTTATTTAATAGTTTTTTCTTCCGGAAATTGGCTTACTTTGAGAAATATTTCACTTCTTTAATAGTTGATGGCGGGCTGTTTTTCTTCGTGTCAGTAACTGGACAAGAAATGTGAGCTTATTTGAGAAGGACTTTATATTCATTCCTGTTATTCACAACTATCACTGGAGTTTACTAGTAATATGCCATCCTGTGAAGTGGACTACAAAAGTTTTGTTCTACATTCCAACTCAAAAGGATTTCCTATTTGAGAAGTGGCTTCAGAACTACAATTTTGATATTCTAATGCAATATTCTAGAAGGAGATGTGCAATTGCGTTTTGCTCCACCAGAAAAAGAGTTCAAGAAGTAGCACAATTTCTTGATCAAACAGCAATGATCTATGGTCACTTAAATCTTTTGAGGAAAAGCAGCGAACAGCAAGAGGGGTTAAGGGAACTTTCAGTTTCTGCTAGCCATGGAGGTTGAATTGATAGATCTTGGCGGGAGGCATATGTGGCTGCAAACAAGATCTTTTCACAAAAGGTTATTGAAGTGATAAATCCAGATGATTATGTTGGGATTCATGATTATCATCTAATAGTTTTGCCAACCTTCTCGCGAAAGCGTTTTAATAGTTTTTCCCTTCACAGTCCCTTCATCAGAGATTTATCGGACATTACTAGGAGGAGAAGAGATTCTAAAGGCACTGTTGAATTCCGATCTTAGTGGCTTTCACACCTTCGACTATACCCCGCAATGCCTTTATTGCTGTAGTCTCATGCTTGGTTTAGAATATCAATCGAAGAGGTTACATTAGGTTAGAATACTATGGAAGGACAGTGGGGATTGAGATCATGCCTGTTGGAATTCATATGGGGAAAATAGAGTCTGTGTTAAAGCTTGCAGATAAAGAGTGGAGGGTGGGAGAGCTTAAGCAACAATTTTCGGGAAGAACTGTGTTACTTGGAGTTGAGGATATGGACATCTTTAAAGGTGTGGATTTGAAGCTTTTGTCCAAGGAGCAAATGCTCAATCAGCATCCTAAGTGGTGTGGAAGAGCAATCCTAGTTCAGATTGCTAATCCTGCTATAGGGAAAAGAAAGGACCTCAAGGAAATACAAGCAGAAATTAAAGCAAGCTGTAAGAGAATATATGATAACTTCAGGCAGCTTCAATGTGTGGCTGTCACTATAGTAAGGGATGGGATGAATTTGACTTCAGGGGAGAATCAAGGATTCATTCAAAAGCAGTTTTTCTCAATTCAAGTCTTAAGGTCAAGACTGTTCTTTAAGGGGTGGGGATTGTGTTAGGAAGGCAAAGTAATATGATGTCGTTTCGTTACTTTTACGTTTTTGTTGAGTTAGAGTTAAGCGGGAGATAGTTAAAAGAGGGAAACGGGTTTCTTGTGAGACTTTGTCGATGAATTTGGAATTCTTCCTCTGAACTTTCCTCTTTTCTTCTGCTACTCTTCTTCTTCCCTCTGCTATTCTTCTTTTTCACTCTCTGCTATTCTTCTTCTTCCCAGTCTGTTTACCGAGCTAGGTTACTTTGAATTTATAAAAAATTACTTCAGGACATGAGAGACTCAATACTATCGGTCCATCACGTATTAACTTCTTCCATGCAGTCCCTTTTATAATAATGCTTTTTTTTTCCTGCCTACATTTTTGTCTAATTTCATTCTCATTATATAAAATATATTAGAAATATAATTATATTAAAAAATCAAAAGTTTCATCTAGCTCATGAATCGTTTTTCTTCTTCATTTTTTTCCTTATAAGTGGAAGAAACCATCGACTTCGTAATAGTCCTCTCAAACCGGCTATAATTATATTGCATCATTAACTAAAATAATTAGATATGAGCCCCTCTTGAGGCGGATTCCTCCTCCTCAATCTATCGGGCTATTAGTATTGTTTTCAACCATTGTTCCCTTCCAAAGGTAAGGTCTTCCATGTTACTCATCCGTCCCACATTGGACACATCACTTCTTGTCCGACTCGCATGTGTTAAGCATGACACTGGCGATCGAACTCTCCAACATAATGACAAAATTAGCTCAATTCCCCATTGGGTAGCAAATCACTAGTCCCAGTAAAACTCAAAATTCGCATGCTGACTGTAAAATTCTGCTATGTAATCCATTCGAGATGATGCTGGGTTGCTTCCATAATCCAAGCGCAAACCCCAAGTTTCAGAATCACTAGGTGATGCCCATATCTTTATCTCCTTGTTTAAAGGACCCTGTCGACATCTTTAACTTAGTCAGACATGCTTCAAAATAAACATTACTGATAACAAAACCTCAATTGAAATCTTGCAGGGAAAAGAAAAGAGTCAAAGAAAAACTCAGAGAGAAGCATGCATACCCCAGAGTAATGAGTATGATGTGATCTGGGCGGTGTGGGGCTGCTACAAATACCCGTCATGTGGCCTCAGCACTGCAATTGGCAGCATCTTCTCAAATCTTTTATCTGTCAAATACAAATTGCAGGCAAGAGAAGTTGAGCAAGGGCAACAGGATAAAAAGATATAAAGCCGCAATAAGATATGTGTTACTATACACAATACAAACAAATAGACATATCTCAACAGGTGTGATCTATTACAAAAACTAAAATTCATAGACTTGCTATTTGGACATCATGTTACCACCCTCCGCATTACACATATCTGGGAAACAACTCGCACTAATCACTCTGGCTCTTTGATGGCTTCACAAAATGCACTCAAATCCCATAAATCCAGGCGAGAAGCATTGTATCACTAAATTCTTCACAACTCCGGCCCTTTTCCCTCTTTACGCCCTTTATTTGAAGCAATTACTCACTCCAAGATAAGCTGCACAACATGACCCAAACAGCTACTTGACTCTGAGAAATGCCTCTTTGAGAGACTAATCCAAGGCACGAGACTTCACTTTATTGCAGCTCATGGGAATTTTTTTAAGTAAGAAAGATCCCGAATGGTTAGGCCCTAGGAATGTTGGCCTTTATTCATATTTTATACAATAAAAGTTTACTTGATAACAGCGAACAGTCTATTTTTCAGTATGCACTACACCCAGGTCAACCAAATTGTTATATACAGCTTCTGCAAAAACCCAACCTTTATCCAAAATAAATTTTTAACCCCCAATTTAAAATCCGATTACTGCCAGAACAGTGAATGGATGAGCAGGCTCAATTCAAAGGAGTAAAACTAATCAAATGCATGTATGCGTGTAGAAGAAAAATGGGAGCATGGATGACAAGATGTTGGAAAGAGGTTGAATAAATAAATTCATAGGATATAAAGTAAATGCCACAATAAGATCCAATAGCATAAGAACAACTTTATCCCAAGGATCCAAAACCTAATAGCTTTTTCAAAGATCAATGGACAAGAAATCCCAAGACAAGAAGAAAAAATGCCACTAACCGTGTCATCAACAGATGCAGATACTAAACGAGTGGTCATACATTGGTACATTGAAAGATCAGTCACTTCTCCATCATGATTCCCAACAAGTTGTATCCCATCAATCAGCTTATGTAAATGACACTTGAGTGGTTCTTCAGCTGAATAAGTTTCTCCTCTACCTACCTTTGTGGTATCAATCTTTAGAACACGCCTTCCTACGCCAACCACAAGTAATTCCTGAAGTGCAGCATATATACAAGATTCTTAAACACAAAATATTTTAAAGTAAAACTAGCATGTTGAAATGAATATGAACAGGACTTATACTTGTTTGTGGCAGTGCCAACAGAGTCGTGGATGAACAGATTCATCTTCACCGGTGAATTGTACTGCAATTACAATCTTCCCAGTAATTTGAGGTTTGTCTTCCTCATCTGGACCTTCAGTTATTTTCAGATGTAAACACGCCCATCTACACTTGCACTGGTAAAATGCATGTTAGAATGACAAAAGACAAACCAGAAGAGAGGGTGATGTGTATCATAGAAAATTTTCTACGTAGCTAATAGATAAACATCGTCAGCAAAGAAAGCCATGTCTGTGACCCTCTGAAAAAAGGTAAAATGAGCAGATAATTACTAGATGAAGAGACATCAAAAGAACTAAGGACATTGTAGTTCTCCTTTATCGGAGAAATGCATAAAATGACCGACAGAATCAGTATCCAGATGCAACTAAATGTACGTACCAAACAGAAAGAAATAACAACAGTGCAACATATTCATAACCTATGTGATTTGGGGTGAGCTACGAGGATCATATCTTGCATTCTGTCATGACCATACCTAAAATCCTTTAAGTTGCAAAGCAATTTACTGACCTGAGCAAAGCCCTTAAGCAATGATCTCAATGCCGTGTTGATATTGAGAACCCGAATGGGTCCCAACTTCAGTCCATAACAAATGTATGTTTTATTGCCAGCAATCTGCCTCCCAAGAACAAGGCCAGGTCTGAACCATACTTGGTAATGAGAGTAACCTCAAGCTGTGCATGCACCTCACCTGGCAGCCTGACATCTATATCATAAACCACATGATCACCAAACAAATGACGTCATTTGGGGCAACTTAATACTGGGCATACGCATAGGTCCCGGGTGTGTGGAAAACCCTAAGGCGTGGAGAAATCGGATCCTCCATAAGTGGTGGGCTGAATTGGTGTCACTGCCACTGCTGGCTGCTGAGAAATCTCAAGCGTGGAAGGTGGAGCACTAAGCAAAGCCATCAGCTGAGCCAGGATTCTGGACATTACTATTCCCACTTTTGCTATTACTGGGATTTTGCGGTGGGTTCTGGAACTGGTGGTGGAGGGGGCTAGAGAGAGGGGGCTGAAGTGGGGGCGTAGGAAATGACAGACCTCTGCTGGTGCATATTTTTGTTGAACTGAGCGGAAGAGGATCCGGCTGAAGCGGCGGCGGGGGAGGATTCCCACTATTACTCAACTACGGAAGTGTTGGAATTGAGGCACAGAGTTTGTGCGCCAGATATAAAGGAATTTGGGTAGGAGTTATGACAAGGGGGCATAAATAATAATCAAATTTTTGGCCCATGATTGTGTATAATTTTAAAATCACATCCAATAAGCATAAAAGTTATTAGTCACAAAATAACAGATTATCATTTTGGAATGATCGTGCAAAACTAATATGATATTATAAAACCCATTGTTATTTAAAATAATAAAGAGAGAATCAAAATTTCAATAGACTTTCAAGTTTCATGTTGATAACGATCAACAACTATTATTAATTTTGTATAGTAACCTAAAGAGAATAGCCAAATCTAAATAAATAGAGAAGCCAAATATGAATAGACACTCAAGTTCCATTCCAACAATGTTACACAACATCTAAAAAAATCTTAACTCGACTAACAAACTATCTAAAACTATTATAGTGTGCAATGATATAGGATTAAACTTGTCTATTAGAAGAGTTAGGGAGATAAATTTGAAGCAAAAATTATTGATTCTTTTAGGATGCGTTTGTTGTACGGAAATAAAAATTGAGCAACTGTAAAATGATATCGATTATTTATTTGTATGTCAGTATATACAAAGACAAATAAAATAAAATTTTATAACTACTATATATATTAATTGTCTGTGTAAGCAAATGCAAAATAAATCTTATAATCTCACACCACATATTTATCTGTTAATAAAAAATAATGATATTCAAAAATAATTAACAATACTAAAATTAAAAATTAATTAATCAAATTCTAATTGCTTTATTTTTATTTCATTAAATAACCACACCCTTACTTTTTAATTTTTCTCAAATTCTCTTATTTTCTCTTCCTTTTTCTATCTCATTCTTACACATTGTTTTTTGATTATTTATTTTCTACATAAAATTTTATTTTATTATACTTTTTAATATAATATAATGAACCCTAGACGCTTTACTTCCCTAATATTTCCGCCCATAATTTGAAGGGCAGTACTATTTGTAGTCCATTTTTTACTATTTGTAGTCCTATTTTTGAAATAATATTCTCAAATTTTCATTTTACTAATTTTTAAATAATTTATCAAAATTCAACTAAATAAATATATATTTGTTTATCCCAACGAAATGAATACTATCTTAATTATTTTAAGCATATTTAATCATATAATAAATAATTATAAGAACAATTATCACACATACTGTAAAAAGATTAAAAAATGAGAAAATGGGGGAAGAAAATAATTATTTTTTTTTTTGTAAAAAATTATTGAACAACTACTTGTATTAATCGAATAAAACTCCGATCAATTACTATAACTAATATCATCACCATCACAGCCGTCTCTATGAGCATGATCGCAACAATGATTTTGATTTCCATCATCGTGATCATCGTTGTCATCTTCGTCAAAGGGCTTATTTTTGTGAAAAATGTAGCATTTATTGGAGCGGTTCTTCCTGCTACTGTTGTTACAGAGAAGACAAGGAAGATGACGAGGACATGGTTAGGATAATGCTGGAAGAAGAAGATGACGGCGTGAATTGCCTCATGGTGGCTCTGGCCATCGTTAAATGGTATCCGCGGGAAGAAAAATAATTCAAAAAAATTGGCAAAATGAATAAATATATATGTGTGTAATTATTAACAAAATCTATTATGTTATTATGAGAATATGTTATGCATTAAGTAAAAATAATTGTTTCAGAATTCAAATGTTCTTTAATTAAACTTTTTGTGCATAAATTTTCCCCATATTGAAAGTTCATTATAAGTGTTGATCAAGATTTTAAAATTCGTGTAATATAATTATATTAGTTTAATTAAAAAAACTTATGATGATATCGTGCTAAGGTTTCATGTTTTATAACTACAACTTGAAAATAATCGGTAAAGAATGAGGTGAAATTGAATGTGAGAGTAGTGTGTTGGTGGTGGAGTTTGAAAAATGAGAAGAATAAATAAGAAATAATGTTGAGTTTTTTTCAGGGACATTTTAGATAGTAAACTTTAAAAATAGGGATACAAATAGTAAAATGTGTGCTACAGATAGTAGTCCGGTAATTTAAATTAGCCTGATAAAGTCCATATGGGCTTCAAAGGGGTATTTGAAGAGTTTCGGCCCAGTAGAAGACTCAATACTATCGGCCCATCACGTATTAACTTCTTCAAAGCAGTCTTTTTTTTTTTTTTTTTTTTCTGCCTTTGTTTTGGTCTAATTATAAAATATATGGACAAGAGGGTTTCGCTCACTGGTAAACACTTTCCGCTTAAACACAATAGATCTTGAGTTCGAGTCATATTGTATCAAATAAATTATAAAATAATTAGACACGAGCCATTCCCCAAGTGAAAACGAATTACTCAGCCTATCATATGTTTCCAACTGTTGTTCCCTCATAATTAAATTTTGATATTAGATGATTGCCCTCTCATATCAGCTATCGATCATCGGTTTGATAAACTATTGCCTCGTTAATTAACTAATTAAACAAGAGTCCTTCCCCAAGCGGATTACTCAGTGTACGGGGTATTAGCATACGTTTCCAACTGTTATTCCATCCCTCAAGATAAAGTCTTATGTTATTCACTCGTTCGTCACTGGGAACACTACTTCTCGTCTGACTTGCATGTTATAAGGAGGTCATAACGCTAGACAAGATCGAACTCTCCACCATAATGACAAAATCAGCTCAATTTGAATATCAATCAAGATCCAACATTGGCTTTGCATGTTATGAATTATGATTTATTTCTGGAGAATTTTGCACACGATTTACGATTAAGAACCTTAAAATTAGAGACCATTGGTGATCTCACCCGGTCTTCAAAATCGAGCGACCATCAAGTGATCAATAATATTGTAAGTCATAAATTATAAAGCTCGTTATTGATCATCGGGTTGGTATACTATTACCTCATTAACAAACTAATTAGACACGAGATTTTTCTCAAGTGAATTCCTCAAGCATACATGATATTAGCATATGTTTTCCAACTGTTGTTCCCTTCCCAAAGCCAAGTCTTATATGTTACTCACCCGTTCACCACTAGAAACACTAATTATTGTCTGACTTGCATGTTTTAAGTATGCCATTAACGCTAGCCAATATCGAACTCTCCAACATAATGATAAAATCAGCTCAATTGGAATATCAATCAAGATCCAATCATAGCTTTGCATGTTATGATTGTTGTTTGGAGAATTTTGCACGATTTCATTGACGATTAAAAATCTTAAAATTAGATAGACTATTCGAAATCTCACACTATCTTAAAATTAGAGGGACCATTCAAGTGATTAAGAACCTCATAAGTCAAAATTTATGAAATTTCCCCCACAAATAGCTAATTTAACTTATAAGGAACAAATCCACACAAAAGAAAAAGCTTGTTCTAAGAAGAAGCAAAAAAAGGATAAAGGAAGGAAGAATTAGGAAAAGGGCAAATTGCAAAATCAGACACATAAATTGGGTAAGACCAATATTATTGGAAAATTGGAGCATTATTATAGGAAATAAAATAAAATAATAATTGGGATCCATGAATTTTCCCCCAATTCCATCATCTTCTTTCTCCTTCTCCTTCAATTTTTGGTTTCCAAAAGTCACCCTAATCCATCATTTATTCCCTTTACCCCGGCCAAAAATCCCAGACCCAATAGTAATAGGAATTAGGAAACATCATCTGGAATCAACTTCAGTGAATCAAATCCCAGAATCCCACCATAAATTCAATGAACAATTTTGATTACCTGTCTTAGAGAAAAAAGGGTTTACAAAAATAAAGAAAACCCATCACTTTAGGGCTCTGGTCCCCCATAGCTTCTTCACTCTCTTCTTCTACTCCCTCCTGGATCTCATTCAAGATCAACCCTTGTTTTATTTTACAGTTACCATTTATTAATACAGTATAAGAGGAGTAATTTTGTTGGCAAATCAGATCTCGGAGGTGTTTTTTGTTTGGGAAATTTGTTAGAGAAAGGAAGAATTGGATTGGGATTGGATGGCTTCCCCTGGAAATTCAAGTCAACCAGGTGGAGGACCATTTGATATGCATAAATTCTTCAAACCCTCCGGACCTCCTCCATCTTCTTCTGCTACTGCTGCTCTTCCGAACCCTAGTTCTGGTATTACTGCCACTCCAGTTACATCTAGTTCTAATAATCCTCAACAAAGCCCTAATTTGATATCTGGGCCGTTTCCGCCACCTTCGGCTTCTTATCCACCTCCGACGGGCGGCCTGCCTGGTGGGCCCTTCTCATACCCGCCGCAAAACTCTCCTTTCCACCAGCCCCACCTACACCACCCTCCTCCGCCTCAATTCCACCACCTTCCGCAGTTTAGTAATAGTGGGAATCCTCCCCCGCCGCCGCTTCAGCCGGATCCCTCTTCCGCTCAGTTCAACACGAACATGCACCAGCAGAGGTCTATGTCATTTCCAACGCCCCCACTTCAGCCCCCTCTCTCTAGCCCTCTCCACCACCAGTTCCAGAACCCACCGCAAAATCCCAGTAATAGTAACAATGGGAATAATAGTGTCCAGAATCCTGGGGCTCGGCTGATGGCTTTGCTGAGTGCCCCGCCTTCCACGCTTGAGATTTCTCAGCAGCCGCCAGCCGCGGCAATGGCCCCAATTCAGCCCACCACTTCCGGGGGATCCGATTTCTCCACGCCCCAGAATATGGCTATCATGACTTCTGGGCCAAATGTGATGGGGTTTACTCACCCGGGACCTATGCGTATGCCCAGTAGTAAGTTGCCCAAAGGACGGCATTTGATTGGTGATCATGTGGTTTATGATATAGATGTCAGGCTGCCAGGTGAGGTGCAGCCACAGCTTGAGGTTACTCCCATTACCAAGTATGGTTCAGACCCTGGCCTTGTTCTTGGGAGGCAGATTGCAGTCAATAAAACATACATTTGTTATGGACTGAAGTTGGGACCCATTCGGGTTCTCAATATCAACACGGCATTAAGATCATTGCTTAAGGGCTTTGCTCAGGTCAGTAGATTGCTTTGCAACTTAAGGATTTTAAGTATGGTCATGACAGAATACAAGATATGATCCACGTAGCTGACACCAAATCATATAGGTTATAAATATGTTGCACTGTTGTTATTTCTTTCAGTGTTTTTACAGTTTATAGATTTCGTACGTACATTTAGTTTCATCTGGATACTGCTTCAGCCTGTCATTTTATGCATTTCTCCGATAAAGGAGAACTACAATGTCATTGTTTCTTTTGATGTCTCTTCATTTAGTAATTATCTGCTCATTTTACCTTTTTCAGAGGGTCACAGACATGGCTTTCTTTGCTGAGGATGTTCATCTATTAGCTAGGTAGAAAATTTTCTATGATACACATCACCCTCTTGTCTGGTTTGTTTTTTTCGTTCTAACATGCATATTACCAGTGCAAGTGTAGATGGGCGTGTTTACATCTGGAAAATAACTGAAGGTCCAGATGAGGAAGACAAACCTCAAATTACTGGGAAGATTGTAATTGCAGTACATTTCACCGGTGAAGATGAATCTGTTCATCCACGAGTCTGTTGGCACTGCCACAAACAAGTATAAGTCCTGTTCATATTCATTTCAGCATGCTAGTTTTACTTTAAAATATTTTGTGTTTAAGAATCTTGTATATGCTGCACTTCAGGAAGTACTTGTGGTTGGCATAGGAAGGCGTGTTCTAAAGATTGATACCACAAAGGTAGGTAGAGGAGAAACTTATTCTGCTGAAGAACCACTCAAGTGTCCTTTAGATAAGCTGATTGATGGGATACAACTTGTTGGGAATCATGATGGAGAAGTGACTGATCTTTCAATGTGCCAATGGATGACCACTCGTTTGGTATCTGCATCTGTTGATGGCACGGTTAGTGGCATTTTTTCTTCTTGTCTTGGGATTTCTTTTCCATTGATCTTTAGAAAGCTATTGGTTTGTGGATCCTTGGGATAAAGTTGTTCTTATGCTATTGGATCTTGTTTTGGTATTTACTTTATATCCTATGAATTTATTTATTCAACCTTTTTTCTACATTTTGTCATCCATGCTCCCATTTTTCTTCTACATGCATACATGCATTCACCGTTCTGGCAGTAATTGGATTTTATATTGGGGTTAAAAATTTGAATTTCGGAGAAAGGTTGGGTTTTTGCATAAGCTGTATATAACAATTTGGTGGGCTTCGGTCTAGTGCATACTGAAAAATAGACTGTTCGCTGCTATCAAATAAACTTTTATTGTATAAAATATGAATAAGGGCCCACATTCCTAGGTCTACCTGCTCTCCGGGATCTTGCTTAAAAAAATTCCCATGAGCTGCCTTGAGCTGGTAACTCCAAAAGCGTACAATAAAGTGAAGTCTTGTGCCTTGGATTAATCTCTCTAACTGGATTCGCTGCAAGAGGCATTTCTCAGAGTTTAGTAGCTGTTTGGGTCCTGCTGTGCAGGTTATCGTGGAGTGAGTAATTTCTTAAATTAAAGGGCGTGAAGAGGGGATTCAGGTTCTCTTTTAAAAGGACCGAACTTCTGAAGAATATAGTGATACAATGCTTCTCGCTCGAATTTCTGGGATTTGAGTGCATTTTGTGTAGCCATGAAAGAGCCAGAGTGGTTAGTGTGAGTTGTTTCCAAGATATGTGTAATGCAGAGGGTGGTAACATGATGGCCAAAGAGCAAGTCTATGAATTTTAGTTTTTCTAATAGATCACAACTGTTGAGATATGTCTGTTTGTTTGTGTTGTGTATAGTGACACATATCTTCTTGCATCTTTATATCTTTTATCCTGTTGCCCTTGCTGAACTTCTCTTGGCTGCAATTTGTATTTAACAGATAAAGATTTGGGAAGATCGCAAGATACTGCCAATTGCAGTGTGTAGGCCACATGACGGGCACCCAGTTAGCTCTGTCACATTTCTAGCAGCCCCACACCGCCCAGATCATATCATACTCATTACTGGGGTATGCTTCTCTGATTTTTTTCTTTGACTCTTTCTTTTCCCTGCAAGAAAGAGTATATCAGTATATCCTTCTTTGATATCCTTCTTTAATCTTAAGTATATCAGTAATTTTTATTTTGAAGCATGTCTGACTAGTTAAAGATGTCCACAGGGTCCTTTAAACAAGGAGATAAAGATATGGGCATCAGCTAGTGAAGAAGGCTGGTTGCTTCCTAGTGATTCTGAATCTTGGCTTTGCACCCAGAGTTTGGAGTTGAAGAGTTCAGCTGAACCTCGGGTAGAGGAGTCTTTCTTTAATCAAGTCGTAGCACTGTCTCAAGCTGGTCTCCTCTTACTCGCAAATGCCAAGAAGAATGCTATTTATGCTGTGCACTTGGACTATGGAAGCAACCCAGGATCAACTCGAATGGATTACATAGCAGAATTTACAGTTACCATGCCAATATTGAGTTTTACTGGGACTAGTGATCTGCTATCTAATGGGGAACAGATTGTTCAGGTGTATTGCGTCCAGACACAGGCTATTCAGCAGTATGCTCTGGATTTGTCTCAGTGTTTACCACCACCGTTGGAGAATGCAATGCTTGATAAGTCCGACTCTATCCCATCACGTGATGTCATAAGTAGTGATGGATTGGTTTCGTCCGAGCCCTCTGAAAGCAGGGCAACTGAAATACCATTAACTGGTTCCATGCCCAAATTTTCCATACGTGATATTGGGTCTGAAAATGCAGCTTCAGTGCCACATCTAGTGAGTTCAGTTTCTGTTGAATCAGTTCCCTCACAGGACTTTGTGGCTTCGACTATTGAATCTAAACCAACTTCTTTGCCACCAGTGGCTGCCAATGTTGATATTGCTTCTATTGCATCACCTCCACTTCCTCTAAGTCCTAGATTGTCTCGAAACCTATCTGGTTTGAGAAGTCCCCTGAAAAACTTGGACACTGTTTCCTCTTTAGGTGATCGTGGTGGAGATCCGAAAATCATTGAGTATTCAGTTGATAGGCAAATGGATGCCATTCATCCTACCTTGTCCGATGTTGCATCACTGGATGATGAATCAAGGACCGATGATAATAAGGTTCTACACGGCGACATATCCACAAGTATCAACCATCCCATTCAGTTCAAGCACCCCACACATTTAGTAACACCTTCTGAGATTTTAATGGCGACCACATCATCAGAAATTAACCATATTACTGAACAGAAAACTGAGAGTGATCTCAATGTTCAGGATGTGGTGATAAGCAGTGATTCAAGAAATGTGGAGTTGGAGGTTAAGGTAGTGGGTGAAACTAGGTTTAGTCAGAGTAGTGATATTGGTTCTCATGAAGACCTTCACAATTTTGTGTCAGAAAATAAGGAAAAATCATTTTACTCTCAAGCCTCTGATCTTGGAATAGAGATGGCTCGCGAATGCCGTGCCTTGTCACCTGAAACTTATATTGTGGAAGAATCTAGACATTTTGATGGAGCTAGCAGCAGTGAGGCCTTGGGTCAACCTTCAACCGCTGAGCAGGAAGTGCATGACTCTCTGAAGGATGTATCAACCAAGGTTGTTGAATCTGTGATGCCAGTACCAGTTCAGGAGACTCCAGCCTCGAACACTAAATCTAAAAGGCAAAAAGGAAAGAACAATCAAGGATCAGCCCCATCTTTGCCATTGCCCTTCAATTCGATAGATTCTTCTAATGAAGTAGGTGCTAGCTCAAGTTCTACTGTGGAATCTGTATTTTCTCAGATTCTGGCTATGCAAGAGTCGATTCATCAGGTCATTTTCTGTAGTTTATCATTGTCTTTTCTTTTGATGCGATTTACTGATTTGTTCTGATCCTTCTCTCTTGTTTCCTCCTTTCAGCTGATGAGTGTGCAGAAAGATACGCAGAAGCAGATGAATCTGATGGTTGCCGGGCCAGCCAAAGAAGGGAAAAGACTTGAGGCTGCCTTGGGGAAGTTCACAGAGAAAGCTTGCAAGGCCAATGCTGATGCTCTGTGGGCTCGTTTTCAAGAAGAGAATGTGAAACAAGAAAAGTCATCTCGGGAACGGACTCAACAAATGGTTAATTTAATAAATAACTGTTTAAATAAGGATTTGCCTGCTATGGTGGATAAGGCTGTGAAGAAGGAATTGGGTACTGTTGGTCAAGCTGTGGCACGTGCAGTTGCTCCTACTATTGAGAAGGCAGTGTCTACTGCTATTGCAGAAGCTTTCCAGGTGAATATTCTTCAATTCTATGGCTTTTCTTGGATAGTTGGATATGCTCTTACAGAGACTTGATAACTTCTGTGTGATGCAGAAAGGAGTTGCCGATAAAGCAGTTAACCAGCTGGAGAAATCAATCAATTCTAAACTTGAAGCTACTGTTGCTCGTCAAATTCAGGCGCAGTTTCAGACTTCTGGAAAGCAAGCACTCCAAGTAAGTTGAAGTTGAGAATTTACTTGTCGTAGTTCTTTGTTTCTGAAATTGGTTTGTGAAAGTAGCTATCTACTATATGATCAGCTATTAAATGGGAGTGGGTAGTTTGGTGGAAATTTTTCTGGACGATTTGAGTTTATTCTCTATTCTTGTTTTCAGAAGCAACTAGTTTGCCTTTGATGCTCTACTTTTCTTTTTGATTTTTTATAATATTTACTGATTGAAAGTTGTATAAGTATGTACATGTGCATTCATCTAGCCTATTGGGTGGTTCATTTTTACTTGCAAACCTGGTTAGTGGCCCTAAAAGTCCCTCAGCTGAATATTTTTCTGCGGAATTCATTGACTTTACTTGTCTCGATGATATTATATGCTATCTTCTTTCAAATTTAGTCTTTTCTAAAAGTACTTAATTTTTTATGCAGGAAACACTGAAAATGAGCTTGGAATCTTCAGTTGTCCCTGCTTTTGAGATGTCATGCAGGTCAATGTTTGAACAAGTTGATGCTACCTTTCAGAAAGGAATGGCTGAGCATGCAACTGCAGTGTTCCAACAATTTGAGTCGTCTCATTCGCCCTTAGCACTTGCTTTAAGGGTATGGTCATAGAATGTTGGTCTACTTTTATTGTTTGATGATTTATTTGTCATGTTTATGGTAAGCAGTTTTTTTTTGTTTTTTTTTTAATTTTTTAAATGTAATTGTTATCTTTTCAGGATGCTATTAATTCAGCATCGTCACTGACTCAAACACTAAGTGGTGAGTTGGCTGATGGTCATAGAAATTTGTTAGCCCTTGCTGTTGTGGGAGCAAATTCAAAAGTAGGCAATCCTTTGATTGGTCAGCTTAGCAATGGCCCTATGGGTGCTCTGCATGAGAAGGTTTGTCCTCTTGTGGTTTATTTGGAGGTCCTATATTTTACCAGTTTTAAATATCTTGGGCTGACTCTTCGTGCTTTTTATATATGTTTCCTGAATCTGCTTTCTTCGCTGTTTGACCTTTCCGGTCTTAACAGCTTGAGGCACCTTTGGATCCTACAAAAGAGCTTTCTAGATTGATAGCTGAGCGCAAATATGAAGAAGCTTTCACTGCAGCTCTGCACAGGAGTGATGTTGCAATCGTGTCGTGGTTGTGCTCCCAGGTATGCTGTTTGTTTGACCTTATATCTTTAGTCAGGATTTTTTGTCTACCATTCCTTGTTCCAAAGGCCAAATTTTTATGGATACTGTTGGTTTTTCACAATTTCTGGACCTGCCTGTTTTTGGTTCCTGCTTTGTTGTGCAACTTCATGTTTAGCTAGAAGGCCTGAGGCACTTTGTAGTTGATCATCATCTTTTGTAGCAAATGTGATGATGCAACAAGATAAAGTTGGGTATTGGTTTTTAATTTGGTTTTCTGGTATCTTTGTGTCTTTACCAGGTTGACTTGGAGGGAATCTTGGCAATGAATCCACTACCGGTAAGCCAAGGAGTTCTGCTCTCACTTTTGCAGCAGATTTCATGTGACATCAACAAGGAGGTAACGAGGAAGTTGTCGTGGATGAGGGATATCCTCTCTGCCATAAATCCGACAGATCAGATGATTGCAGTTCACGTGCGGCCAATCTTTGAACAAGTGTATCAGATATTAAACCATCAGCGGACCCTTCCCACCACGACTAGCCAGGAACAGTCAAGTATCCGTCTCATCATGCATGTCATCAACTCGATGCTGATGACATGTAAATGATCCCAAAGGTTTTCTGGCGCCGGAGCAATGCACTTGAAAGTTGGAAGGATAAAGGATTGTACAAAGTTGTAGGGGTGGGGGTTGTGCAGAGTTAAAAACGCTTTTTACTATTCCTTGAAATTATTATGTCTTTGTGGTGCATTATTTTTTGTGTTATAGAACGTTTGTGATGTTTGTAGCAATTTGAGTTTTAAGGTTTCCATTCCAGGACTCTGTTGGGGGTTGGTTGGTCTGTAAAGGAAATTGATGGAACCTTTTTATGGTGAGAAGTGAGGACTATAAACCAGTTTCTCATTCTAAAGCAGACACAGAGAGGGTTCCTTTCTTATGTTTTTTTTTCTACCATTTTTTGTTGTTTCATTCTTAATGAAAACTAGAGTGAATTATATTACTTTGGTAAAATTCAGATTATGATTTTGGCCACTAATTTTTAAAAATTTAAAAAAATTATTAATTTTGTTATTTTAATTTAACTTTTGGTCATTCTGTCAAAATGAATTGTTAAGTGCATTAACGGTGTTAACTTTAAAGGGTATATTTGTCCAATGATTAATAATTAGAGTGAATTACAAATTTGGTCATCGTACTTTGGTGAAATTTAAGATAAGTTAATAGACAAATTTGTATGAGGTCATTTTTGTACTTTTTATTTTTGCAACTCTCTTATGTTTATCCAGTAATTTGTCAACTCTTTTCCCTCTTTTTTTTTTTTTTTTTTTTTTCCTTTTTTCACTACACCACCTCAACCTCTTTTTCCCTCTTTTTCCCTTTCTTTACAATACAAAATTAAGATAAAACGTAATTTAGTTTGCCGCCTCCACCATCTCCTCCATCTCCGTCCCTTTTTATGTTTTTATCTATATGTGAGTGGAACGGGAAAAAAAGGGGGAGAGAATGGAGGTTGAAGTGCTGCATTTGTATGTTTTATTTAAATTTTGAAATGGAAAGAAAAAAAAAAAAAAGAGAAAAGGGAAAAGGAGATTGAAGTGCTGAGGTGGAAAGGAAAAAAAATTGAGGAAAAAGAAAATAAGGTTGAAGAGCTGCAGTGAAAAGAAAAAAGGTGATTGAAAATTTGTTAGATAAACATGAGAGAGTTGCAAAAGAAAAGGACAAAAATGGTCTCATACAAATTTTTTCATTAGTGTATTAAATGTGCAATTTGATGGAGTGACAAAAAATGACAAAGCAGTAATTTTTAAAATCTGAATTTTACCAAAGTATGATAACCAAAATTATAATTCAATGTTTGGACAAATTTACCCTTAAAAGTTAACACTGTTAATGCACTTAACTGTTTATTTTGATGGAGTGACCAAAAGTAAAATTAAAATGAGAAAGTTAGTGATGTTTTTTGAGTTTTTAAAAATTAGTGACAAATACCTGAATTTCACCAAAGTATGATGACTAAATTTATAATTCACTCTTCTATTTTTTGTCATTTAGTCAAATTACACCGTTAATACACTAATGGACAAATTTGTATGAGTCCATTTTTGTCTTTTTCTTTTTGTAACTCTCACGTACTTATCCAACAATTTTTTCAACCTCTTTTTTTCATTTATTTACACTGCAAAATTTAGATAAAATATAATTTAGTTTGTTGTCTCCACCGTCTCCTCCATGTCCGTATCTTTTTATATTTTATCTATATTTGTGTAGTGAAAGGGGGGGGGGGGAGAATGGAGGTTTAAGTGCTGCTGTTTTATATTTTATCTAAATTTTGTAATGGAAAGAAAAAATAAAAAAAGAAGGTTGAAGTGTTGCAGTGGAAAGAGAAAAAAAAATTAAGAAAGAGAAAATGAGGTTGAAGAGCTGCAATGGGGAAAAAAAAAGGAGATTGAAAAATTGATAGATAAGCAGGAGATAATTGCACAAGAATATGACAAAAATGGCCTTATATAAATTTTTCCGTCAGTGTACTAACGGTGCAATTTGATGGAGTGACCAAAAATGAAAAAATTAGTATTTTTTTGATTTCTTAAAAATTAGTGACAAAAACCTAAATTTCACCCCAAGTATGATGACCAAATTTGTAATCTACTATTTAATTATTGATGATTGGATAAATTTACCCTTAAAAGTTAACACCATTAATACACTTAACGATTTATTTTGATGGAATGACTAAAAGTGAAATTAAAATGAGAAAGTTGGTGATGTTTTTTAAGTTTTTAAAAGTTAGTGATCAAAACATTAATTTTACAAAAGTATGATAATTCACTCTAAAAACTAACTCTAGTTTTAGACAGTCCATTATTGCTATAACACCCCAAATGTTTTTTTATGAATTTTGGGTCCTAGACTCAAACTCTAGATACAGGATGGAGCTTTAAAGCACTTGAGATCAACCTCTCCCCCTTCCCTTTAGATGTGTAAGTCGGTCGGCAAAACCGGCCGACCCTTTACCCTCACCTAGGGATATAAGTCAGTCAATAAGGCCGATCCACTCATCTCATCCAAGAATGTCAGAATGTAGGAATAAGTCGGCAAACTGAATGTGGATGGTATCATCTGGATTCCGAATGGATCCAAATTAATTCAAATAGTTTTTAACGTATGTGAATACTTATTTATATTTTTCATACGACGGTCTGTCATATGAACTCAAAATATATTCTTTTAATAGCTTTATTCATATTAATCATAGTTAGTCACGACAAATTAATATTTTTAATGATTAGATAGTTAAATATTCGATGTGGGATTGGATTTGTCGGTAACTTTTAAATCTGAGTTTAGCTTCTGATTATGAGTTAGAATGTAGAGCTGAATTCAGTGTTTTTGGGTAAAACTCAATTCTGATCCTCCATTTCTCTATCTAGTCCTCAAAATTGGCTTGATAAGCAATGGAAATTTCTACCACAACTACCAGAGATGGAAGAATTTACAAAATGGGAATCGGAAACACCAGGTCGGCCTTATCCCCGCCAACTCCAACCGGACGGCGAGAGGGGGGAACCGCGATCATACATTTCTCTGTTCGACCTCCTTATTCCCCACAAGAAATAGGGAAGATCACCAACACTGATCTGTTTCCCACCTCCGGGATGTGTAAAATCCGGAATGCCTCCGGAACCCGCCGGAGCTCGAATTGTGTATCCCTGACAGCGGACGGCGTCGTTCGGAGCCAATACTCAAAGTCAAGTCATAGATTGCCCTAGCCGCCGGATCAGACAGCGTCGAATAAGCTTTGTGGATTTCAATGAAATCGCACCCGTCGTACGATTCCTCCGGATGTTTAGCCGCTACGACAGTCACGGCGGATGATGCAGTAGCAGCAGCGACGTCCGGGTGATAAATCTTCGCCAGCGTCCTATAAGCCGATTTAATCTCCGATTGAGAGGCGCTCTTCTTCACTCTCAGCACCTCGTACAAATCCCGAGGCTTTCTCCCAATCTCCACCGCCGCCGCGGCGGGGGGAGACGAAGCCTCAGTCACCGCCGCGCAAATCGTCCATCTCCCAGGCATTCTAACTCCAGCACAATACATTCTACTCTCCGTGGATCTCAAACGTTCCGGAAACAATCCCACCGGAGATCCGGCGGAGGGAATGACCACCGTTCCAATCATTGAAATATCAAAGAAAACGTAGTTTTTGGTTAAAAAAGAAAGAGATTGAATTAGGTTGAAGAAAGGTAAGAAATGGGTTATGGAAGATTTGAAACAGGGGATATGCTTTTATACAGGAGTGAGGAAGAAGGAGTGGGGGCCCACTGGAGGAAGCGGACAATTGGGTATTAATGTAATAATGTGGGCGCACAGAGTTTTATGATATGATTGGGCCTTGGGTTACAGAAAGAGATAGATACTATGGGCTCAGCGCTGACGAGGCGTGAACAAGGCTGGGGGGTACTACTAGGGTTTCTAGAAGGTCTTCTCTTTTTATCTTCTTTGAATATGGGTCATTAGACTTTTAATAGGGGTGATTAAGAGGGGGGTTAAGGAAAATTAAACGTTGGATTTTGGAAGGACAACGTTAATAGCTCAGTTGAGAAAGTGACTCCGTGAGACAGAACATAAACGACCAAATTGTGGATCAAGTGGGCTTCTTTTTTTGTCCGATTCGTCTTCTTCTTTTGATTTTGATTGTATGGGAGTGTTTGGTCCCACTTTGGCTTAGTACTATGAAATTTACTATTTGTATAACAAAATTACTATTTATATAACAAAAAAGTTGACAAGATTACATTTATATCCTTCATACTAAAACCTTTGTAAATTCACTCTACATAAAATCCTTTACAAATTTTAACAACAAATTCAAATCGCCAATCAAAACAAATCTTCGTCGAATCATACGCTTGGACATTCGTAATCTTCAAAATTATATTGACATTCATTACTAAATGGTAAGTTTTCTACCCGTTTTGTATTATTTTTTTGTCTGTCGGCACCAAAAACGCAACTGATCAGCGTTTTTGGTCATAAAAAACGCAAAATTGTAGCGTTTTTGGTCATAAAAAACGTAAACTTTTAGCGTTTTTGGTCAATAAAAATGCAAAATTGTAGCGTTTTAGGATGCAGAAAACGCAAAAAGGTGGCGTTTTTTTCATTCCACATTGGAAAAGCGTTGCGAAATTGAGTGTCTTTATGTGAAATGCGCAGCGTTTTAAATGTGGTTTGTTTGTAAAGTGTAGCGTTTTTCATGTAATACATATGAAAATTGTGGCGTTTTTTATTCATGTTTTTTGAAATACGTTGCGTTTTCTTAGGATTACATATGTAAAGTGCATCGTTTTTTATATGCTTTATATAAAATGTGTAGCGTTTTGTGTATGTTGTTGAGCAAATGTGTAGCTTTTTTTAGATGTAGTTTCGCAAATGTGTAGCGTTTTTGGTTGTGTTTTTGTGGAATTTGTAGCATTTTTTTACTATTAAATGGAAAGCGTAGCGTTTTTGGTATACTATATTTTCAAATTGCTGCGTTTTTTTTAGTACTAACGTGTAAGTTATAGCGTTTCTAACATTATGAATTTGCATTTTGAATATACATGATGATGATCCGGATATGACTACACATAATGATTATGAGGAGGCTGAGGATAATAAGCATGACGAGCATGACGAGGGGGGAGAGGAAGAAGAAATTGGGGCAGATCTAAGTGAATATTTTAGGATAGATAGGGATTTTGAAAGTGTGAAAGAGGCGTTTACATTTTGCATTCCTATAGCTAATAGCTTGAAGTTCGTGCTTTCGAAGCAAGGCGGAAGTGGCTCAACTTATTATTTTAGGTGCGGTCGATGGAAAGATCCATTGAAGGAGCCTCTCCCCACCATACGGTTGAACACGAAAAGGTGCGGATGTAAATGTCCTTTGAAGTTGACTGTTAAGAAGGTTGTTAAGGAGCGTTACAGCGTGCTTGTTACGTCAGGGGAAATGTCCACGCATAATCATCCTGGTACGAATACGTTTCGTTTCCAATTTGTTACATTAATTTTTTTGCTATTTAGCATTTATGTATAGTAATATTACTAATTTTTGTAGGTATAAGACATCCATATGGGCACAGACAGTTGAGCCATTTTTCAACATAGTCAAAAGCTGAGGCTAAACGCATGCTTTCTTTCAATGAGAGGCCAAAAAGTGTTTGGGAAGCTATTCATCAACAGTTTCCCGAAGACAATGTAGACATACGGCAGGTTTACAATTTGAAAGAAGAGATGAAGAAAGATGGAATTGATGGTAGGAATATTGGGCAGCAATTTTTGCATTTGCCTCGTGAAAAGAAATATTATGTGCAGATTATCACGGATGAGGCCACTAATGCGATCACACATGCATTCATTGCTCATCCTACATCAATTCAAATGTTCAACAGGTGGTATTGGGTTGTCGTGGTCGATTCAACATAAAACAAGTACAAAATGTCAGTTGTTGAGATGATAGGTATGACTCCTACCAATAAGAACTTCAATATTGCATTTGCCATTGTTAAGAATGAGACAAAGGAAACATATGGTTGGGTGATGCATAACTTGAGGGAATTGTTGCCTAGTAATGTAGCACCAAGTGTTATTGCCTCAGATAGGGAGTTGGGTTTGTTGCAGCCTATTAAGGATCACTTTCCATCTTGCCATCATTTGTTATGTCGGTGGCATATTGAGCGTGATGTTGCTAATTGGTTGGAAACAAATGTTGGTCGGAGGAATTTGGACACGGCTACTGATATATACAGTAATTGGTGGAAGAAAATTATAATGGCCCCCACAGTGGACAGGTTTAACATCCTATTGCAGCAGTTCAAGGTTAAATACTGTATGATTGAGCCTGCAGTTGTTGAGTATTTGGAGGACACATGGTTCATTCATAAGGAGAAATTTTGTCGTGCCTGGACAGATACATTTCAACACTTTGGGAATACTGCAACAATAGGGTTGAGGCTTCCCATGCTGCATTGAAAGATTGGCTGCATTCTTCCACCAATTCGCTTGACACGCTATTCATGAAGATCGACTCCCATCTCACGCATCTGTTCCCTCACATCGCATAAGTTGAATAACTGTATTTTATTATTTGTTTCATCTCATAATTTTAATATAATTTATATTAGCATGTTTTAATTGCACGCGAAAAATAACAGTGGCTCGCTCGAGTCTTCTACTGCCACGACACAAACCAGTATGATGGGGTTTCCATACTGTTACTTGAACAAGTATGTTTCGCACCACTGTCTGCACTTGGTACGAAAACAAGTTAAAAAGAAGGATAGGTTGGCAGGCCACGTGCTCGATAGGTGTGGATGTGTGTGCAAGGTGACACTTGGGATTCCTTGTGCTTGTGATATATACAAGGCACAGGAATCGACCGCCTATCAATTGCTCCCATTAGTGCACGAGTTCTGGCAGAGATTGACCATTGTTCCATCTGAAAGGGATTCCAATACTTTGAACGAGGACATCAGGTACTTTTTAATTAGTTATTTCAGTAATACAAAATATATTCATGTATATTATTTTTAATATAAGATTTTGATTGAAAATATTGTTTTTAAAGGTTTTTCAATGAGGAAGTCATTCCTGCTGTTAACACCAGTCCGTCATTCTTGGCTCGTCTACTTAATATGGCGTATGTCGAAGAGATGCACCTTGATAGGTCTAGTGCAGCAGAGCCAACAGTTGAGGGGACGCATAGGGGTCGACCGTCTAACAGATTGCACCACTCAGTTATGCGCGAGTGGAGTGGCCGAGAGAGAGCGACACGTCAGCCACGCGGTAGGGGTAGGTCAAATTCAAGTGGTCGATCAACTGGTCGCACATCTAACAATATGACGGGCTCATCTAATGATTCTCCCTTACGTGAAGGTAAAAATTTTGTTAATTTTATTTCATAATAAAGTTGGTTATACAATTTTTTGTTAAGTTTATTATTATTACTGTAACACGGTAGGATTTGGACAAGATGTTCCATGCGTCCCCTTGTTTTTCCGAGCTTACTGTACTGGATGGTCGGATGTCATTGGTGACGGACATTGTGGCTTCAAAGTGATTGCTAGTTATCTATCAGGCGGCCAGCACAATTGGAAATTGTCCCGTAGAGCGCTCGCTGGAGAGATCGGTCGGGATGCACAAAGGTATGAGGGTTTGTTTGCAGTGTTGGTCTCCGCATAGGCCCGTGGGTGGTGCACGACATACCCAGTCCCCACGTACCCCCTATATGTACCCTCCGTGGCCGGAATGAATGCTCTGGGAATCCACTACACGTATCCGAGCTCACGAGCACACCTATCTGGCATATACGGCTCTATGTCCTCCCGGTACGCAATCAGCCCACGATACTGGGTCCGCGGAGTCCGGGTGATCACATCGCGCCCATAAGGCATCCATATAACCTATAAAACATATCATTACAAATAAATTTCCTAATTTTACTAAAATTATATATAACTATTTATTTAAGATACGATATTTATTTACTTACATCGTCTGGCGTCAAGACATCCAGCGCCTCTCGGAAACTGGCCAGTCTATCATCCTTGTTGCGGGGGGCGTCGATGGTCCACCTGCTCGCCCGCGGCCGATCGGGGTGCACTGGCAGAGGCCTGGCATTACTCCTAAATGATGGAAAATGCTCGTAGATCCAGGCCTGTAGCAACGTCAAGCAACCAGCTACGCTCGACGTGCCATGACGACTAGCAGCACCTAAATGTCTATATAGGTACGCTAGCGTCGCTGTGCCCCAAGCATGCTGCCCCACCTGAGCCATCCCTCCCCTCAACTCCAAAACAGGTCCTGGCATGAACTTATTGGAACTCTTGTCTGTAAACAGACAAGTCCCAATAGTAGCCCATAAAAATGCAGTAACGTCCGAGTCGGGATGCGGTCGACGCCTACACATATCTATCACCCGCTCAGTCGAGAATGCCCCATTCTCGTATAACTCCTTATCGATATGCTGATCCGGAGGTATCTCGAGCAAATCTCTACTGTACGCAAGAACGGTAGCAGTATCCGCTGTCTGCGTGATCAACCGACCCTCTACCGGTATCCGCAAAATCGCCCACACGTCGTGGAGTAGTATCGTCATCTCGCCGAAGGGTAAATGGAAGGTATTGGTGTCCGGCTTCCACCTCTCCAAAAAAGCGCATATCAGGGGCGCGCCTATATGTCTAAACAGAATGCTGGGAATATGTCTCAGCCCTGTCTGACTAAGAATCTCAGTCCCTAGAGGTGACATACCGCGCACCCAACTAACTAGGGAATCGTACATACTACCCCTATTATGACACCTAATAGGGGCTCTACCACTCTTCTCCCTAAACCTCGATACTACGTGTCCTAAAAAACTAGGAATAACCGTCGCATCGATCGGCCCTCCCTCGACTGGCCCGGTGACTAACCAGCTCTTGTCATCTTTCTTGCGCTTTTTGGGAATCGCTATATTTATCAAATATAATATATAATTAATTTAACTAATTAACTAAATAAACAAATGAAGCATACTTTACTAATTAAACAATTTATAAAATAAATAAAACATTCATAAATATTTAACAATCTACACAATAAAATAAACAAAAAAATCCAACAAAATTATTAATAACATATATAAACAAATATAACATAATTTCACAAACTAGACAAATTAACAAATAAATAAACAAATAATTCATATATTAAATAACTAGATAATTAATAACATATGTAAACAAATATTACATACTTTAACTAACTAGACAAATTAACAAATAAATAAACAAATACTTCATAAATTAAATAACTAAATAAAAATTACAATTTATAAACCACTATAACATAATTTAACTAAGTAATCATATTAACAAATAAATTAATAATTAAATAATAATTTAAATAACTACTTAATTAATAATTGTCTAAACAAATAATACATAATTTAAATAATAATTGAACACATAATTCACAAATTAGACAAATAAATCAATTAAATAACGACGTAATTCATTAAATAAATAAATAAAATAGACATAAAATAAACGTAATTCATTAATCTATATCGCGTACCTGCAAAACGATCCGCCCGCTGCTGCTGCTGCACATCAGACTGCTGATGATGCTGATGGTTATCCATCGGCTGCTCCTCGTGAACCTCCTCCTCCTCCTCTGACCGTGTATCCTCATCGCTCGACGCGTCATCGTCCTCGTCCCTCAAATGGAACGACGTCTTCCCTCCAAACCCACCTCCACCTACACCTCTCCCGCCACCCCTACCTCGCAAGCCACCTCGAGGCCTCCTCACTGGAATCTTCTGCCTCCTGGCAGAAGCTGTGGGCCGCTGTCTCTCCTCAACAGTGGGAGGAGAAACGCGCGGTTTTACCTTATCGCCACCCTGAAAAATGTAATTCACATATATTAATACCCAAACATTTTATATTACATAAATATTTAAAATACATATACAACATTAATTAGTAGCATTTGACCAACGGTCAAACGCTCCAACATAGCGTTTGACTAATAGTCAAACGCTGCCGATCAGCGTTTGACTAAGAGTCAAACGCTACAACTCAGCTTTTGACCGTTGGTCAAACGCTGATCGGCAGCATTTTAGGCCAACATAAACGCCCCCGATCGGCGTTTATGTCATCGCCAAACGCAACCGATCAGCGTTTTCTCGCTTTCTCACCACCGCAAATCAGCGTTACAAAACTACCCATCAGCATCGAATTAGTGTTTTTCCATACGCAAACCATCACAAAAATGCGTTTCTACCCTAACTAAACGCTGAAAAGCAGCGTTCTGAACTCACCAAATCGTTCTAACATAAATTACCGAAAACCAATTTGAAAAACGATTAAAAGTTTGAATGAATTCTTACCCGAATATAGAGACCTTTGCCCGCGCCATGAACTCTCGAAGATTCACCACCACCCCCGTCTGTTGCACTGATTTCAACCGAATTTGGGAATTTTAGTTACTGTTTTTGGATTTCGGAAGAACCCTTGCGTTTGAGATGCCCGAAATGTGGATTGTACAGCATTATAGGTTCGTTTGGTTTTTTTAATTTGAAACGTCTCTAACGCTACATTTTAACGAGCGAGCTCTTCTTTAACACTACACTTTAGCGTTTGTGTTCAAATTCTATCGCTACGCTTTAGCGATTCTTTACACCTGTTTCGCTGCGTTTTAGCGTTGAAGTTTACTTGAAACGCTACATTTCAACGTTTGAGTCGCATATGCACGTTATGTTTTAGCATTTTTTATTTACTTTTCCATACCAATTTTACGTTTTTAGTCATTCACTTATGCAATTAGCAGCGTTTTTACCCCAAATTTAATCAGAAATTGGTCCTTTTTTTCATACCAGGGTTATTTTGGACATTTTTTGTTATACAAATAGTAAATTTGTTATACAAATAGCAATTCAGACTATGTATTTAATAGAATTGTAACAGGATTTCGATTGTAGTTATCTTTTTGGAGAAAAAAAAAATCTGACTAAATTCATTAAGCGATTATATTTCACAAATAAACAATACTAATAATGAGTTAATTATTTTTGAACTTCTCTCGAAATTCACATCATAAACTAACCATTTTTTATCTTCTTTCAGATGTGTACACCATGAACTAACCATATTTGAACTTCTTCCGGGATTTATTTAATAAGTTAATTATTTTTGGACTTCTCTCGGGAGTTCATATCATGAACTAACCATTTTTTGACTTCTGTCGGGAGTGCATATCATGAGCTAATCAACTTTGGACTTCTCTTGGGGCTAACTCTATGCAATTCTTTTGGTCTAACCATCTTCGAACTTCTTTTAATGGTTTCGTAACTTTATGCAATTATTTTGATTTATTGATTGGAAAGGAAGTTTAACGTTGTGTTTGTAGCTATTTTTAACTTAAGAATTTGATCGTGTAAACATAAAAGTATTATTTTGGACTTGTCTATTTGACATATTCGATATTATATCGGTTTTTTAATCTTTAATTTGAATATGAAAGTCCATAATATATTAATAAGTCCTTAAAATAGAAGGTTCGTTTAGAAAGAAAAATTAGAATAAAAGTTGAGTTTTTCCTCCAAAGGGACAACCCCACACTGAAAGGTGACAGGAAAAAATCTAACTAATTTCTTACATAATCCTCTAATCTAACGATTGAAAACATAGACAGCTTGCGGAGAATATTAGCTCCCACGTGCCAGAGTTTCTAGAATGCAAATGCTTTTTAAAGATACCAAGCGTGTGATGAATTATTTTCTTGTTCGGATACTATTTATAAGGTCCAAATGCTCTAAAAAAATGTCATTTAACTTTTAGTTTTTTTGCTATTTTTATATAAAAATATCTCATATTTGATTTATTTTAATGGTGAAAATTGAGAATTTAACTGTAAATCTTGTCCCACAACTTTCAATTTTATAAACTACTAATAATTTGGATTAATCATTTTGAATTAGAAAGAACTAAACCTTAATTATTATTCACTAAATTTTGAAAATTTTGAAAAATTTTTAAAATGTGATATTTTTATAAATAGTTATTTGATTTACGTTATTATAAAAATATAATATTTTTTATAAATATTTATTTTATTTTATTTTATTACGACTCTACGATAAAATATCGTGATCTATTTGTGCCATAATTAACGAATATAGTCCATTTATAGATATTAATTTTTATATAATATAAGAAATTCAAATTTTCTTATTAGTTTGAGATAGTGTAATAATTTGTAATAAATATTACATGGACACTTAATTGATATAGTTGCACGTGGGAAGTGTTCTAGAAGGCGGTGCATGATATATAAGAAGGCTACTGTCAATCCATAAATTAATTTGTGCCATAATTTTGAGTTTGAGCCACAAATATAAAAACGTAAAGAGAAATTATTAAACTGATATATTTTTATGTATTAATTTCAAACGATTTTATTTTTAAATAAAATTAGTGCTAACATAAGCATGTTAGTGTTGATGAAAGGAACGAAAGCCTGCTCTCCTCGTCCTAACCATTCCCCTTGTAGACCAAGAGCTGCCATGAAAGCCTGCGCCGCTCGTCCCAACTACTATTATTGTAAATTTACAATGTGGGATGACATATTGCAATTTTTTTTATTTGAATATTTCTTTAAATTTTTGAGTATTTGTAAAACTTAACAAGCAAACATTTGTAGCTCAGTTTCTCTTGAAATTGGACCTTAGAGGTAGTTTCCGCCACTTATCCCATTAGACACTCAAAACTGACATAACATTTAGCTGGTCCAAAAATTTTAAGGTTTCGTCTTTGCTAATTTAAAATGATTAATCCAAATTATTAATAACCCGATACTAAAAGTTATATACAAGTTATTCAAATTGTAAACTAATAATGTGAAACGAGATATTACATACTATTTAGTTACCTTTTAGCAACTCCGAGTTAGCCATTGCCTACATCAACGTATGTTTTGGTTAAGGACTTTCTTTATTCCTACAACTTCAAGATCTTATTTTAAGGTCCATTTAAAAAAAAAAAAAAAGTATAGGTCATCGTGAATTATGGTCAGGAAACGACCGAGATTTATTTGTGTTTTGAGAGTGTTTAAAAGATAAAAAAGTAATTCAAAAAAACAGCAACCAGAGATATGGAATGTGGAGGAAAGAAAGGTCAAACGTCCATTGGTGTCTATCTCATCCTGATCGTATTTGTGGTTGTGGTAGGGACTATGAAAAGTACAATACAAATAAGCTTTAAACTCTTATTACTCCACATTCGTTTCTAGAAACATTTCCTTCATCGTTTAGTTAAATTAAATATATTCCATTCAGGTCTTGAAAATTATATTTATTTTCCGTTAAAAAATATCAAAAGAATAAAAATTTTTAATAATTTTTTTATCAAAATAAAATTATAAAATGAGATTAATTTCGAGACTGTCTTACTTCTCTGGCGTCAGCTAGGCAAAAAGGAATGACACAACTTCGAGATTCTCATTTGAGGTTCAAAATTATCTTGAGGATGATAATCAACGAAAGTCTTACATGCAATATGTAGCCGTGAATTAATTAGGCCTAAAACCTCCGTCTTTGTACCGACAAAAAAAATGAGATTAATTTTGACTTTTGACTCAATAAAAATATTTACATAATAATTTTGCTATTTTTTCCTCATACTAAAAAATTAGTTGTTATGAAATTAGATACTCAGCAAGGTAAATATAATTTTCAAAATCTGACCAAATCAAATGAGAGATAAATATAATATATTCTTTTTTCTTTGTACAAAATATAATATATTATTAAATAGTTTTAATAAAAAGTGATCGTGATTTAGATAATATTTTTTGGAAAAAATAATATATATATTACCAGATATATTAATTTAAAATTATGCTTTATGATTTTTATTTTTTATGAAAAATAATGATTTGTGAGAAATATCCAAATTAATTTGTGTCTACACAAGATGTATGTAACCTAATAATAAACACTAAAGATTAAGATAATAGATAACGAGTTTCACTCACTATAAAAAAAAACTAATTTGTGAGTGGTGGGGTCATGAGAAATTCGTTCTGAAAGTAGTAGTCTACCACTGAGAATACCACTGAGAAACGGCAAAGATTTTTGTTTTTGTTGCTTAAAAAAAAAAAAACAGAAAAAGGTTTTTGTTTTTGTTTTTTCTTATTTGTTATATTATATTTGCATGGTTAATTATTTTTTATATTTGAGTAGGAGAAAATCCATCCCCGATCTGATCGAGATATTTATGGGATAAAATATAAAAAATAAAAGGAAAAAGCAGATCCATTATTATATTTTATGGGCTCTATGATTTGCTTGTCCTACCTACAATTACGCTTTCAATTACTGAGTATTTTAATACTCTCCTTTCATAATAATAATTTTATTTTAAAAATTAAAATAATATAATAAATAAAATTCTCTAATTATATTTGATGTATTCTTTAAAAAGTGACGTATTTTCATGGGTAATTTATATGGTGGTCCTATGCAATTTTACTCTTACCTACTGTAGAGCGCTACAGTACGCTCTACAGTACGTGCTACAGTAACTCGCTACAGTACCTTCCTTTCTTTTGTTATTTTTTTATTTTATTTTTTTGTCTTCCTCCTTGAGACTTTTTTTCGTCCATTTTTTTCTAAACAATTCAGTATTTTTTTAATATTTTTGAATTTTATAAAAAAATATTTTTAAATTATCATTTTATTTGTTTCATAATTAAATAATTTTAGATATTATGATACATATTATGGACGTTTTTGTTGTACTGTTGATTTGATGTCTAGTATTCTCTGATTTGATGTCTATATAATCCTGATGTGATCTCCCTTATTAAGTATGTTTTAGTTCTATTGTATGATTTCTTTTATATTCTTGATCTGATATCTATAGTCTGTTGATCTGATGTCAAGTATTCGCTGATCTGATGTCTATATAATCCTGATGTGATCTCCTTTGTTAAGTATATTTTAGTTCTACTGTATGATTTCTTTTTTATTCTTAATCTGATATCTATAGTCTGTTGATCTGATGTCTAGTATTTCCTGATCTGATGTCTATATAATCCTGATGTGATCTCCCTTGTTAAGTATATTTTAGTTCTATTGTATGATTTATTTTATATTATTGATCTGATATCTATAGTCTGTTGATCTGATGTCTAGTATTCTCTGATGTCTATATAATCCTGATGTGATCTCCCTTGTTAAGTATGTTTTAGTTCTATTGTATGATTTCTTTTATATTCTTGATCTGACATCTATAGTCTGTTGATCTGATGTCAAGTATTCGCTAATCTGATGTCTATATAATCCTAATGTGATCTCCCTTATTAAGTATGTTTTAGTTCTATTGTATGATTTCTTTTATATTATTGATCTGATATCTATAGTCTGTTGATCTGATGTCAAGTATTCGCTGATCTGATGTCTATATAATCCTGATGTGATCTTCCTTGTTAAGTATGTTTTAGTTCTATTGTATGATTTCTTTTATATTCTTGATCTGATATCTATAGTCTGTTGATCTGATGTCTAGTATTCTCTGATCTGATGTCTATATAATCCTGATGTGATCTCTCTTGTTAAGTATGTTTTAGTTCTATTGTATGATTTCTTTTATATTCTTGATCTGATATCTATAGTCTGTTGATCTGATGTCAAGTATTCGCTGATCTGATGTCTATATAATCGTGATGTGATCTCCCTTATTAAGTATGTTTTAGTTCTATTGTATGATTTCTTTTATATTATTGATCTGATATCTATAGTCTGTTGATCTGATGTCAAGTATTCGCTGATCTGATGTCTATATAATCCTGATGTGATCTCCCTTGTTAAGTATGTTTTAGTTCTATTGTATGATTTCTTTTATATTATTGATCTGATATCTATAGTCTGTTGATCTGATGTCAAGTATTCGCTGATCTGATGCCTATATAATCCTGATGTGATCTCCCTTGTTAAGTACGTTTTAGTTCTACTGTATGATTTCTTCTATTTTCTTGATCTGATATCTATAGTCTGTTGATCTGATATCTATATAATCCTGACGTGATCTCCGTTAAGTATGTTTTAATTCTATTGTATGATTTCTTTTATATTCTTGATATGCTATCTATAGTCTGTTGATCTGATGTCTAGTATTCTCTGATCTTATGTCTTATATATATATATTTTTTAAAAAAGTATTTTGTTTAAAAAAAAGTATTTTTTTTAAAAAAATATTTTTTTAAAAAGGCTGTGCGTAAAAAAAAAAAAAAAATGTAGCGCGAACTGTAGCGCGCTACAGTAGATATGAGTAAAATTCACGGTAGTCCTATAGGACTACCGTAAACGGACTCATTTTCATGTGATATTTGACGTATTCTTATGTGTTTGTAAAGTGTGATATTTTGTATTCTCATGTTAGAAATGACTTATTATCTAATTATATTTGACGTAACTGATAACTCTGTTAACTGACGTAAAACTCAACTTGTTACAAAGGGATTCACTCGAATCCCTGGCATTGATTACACTGTGCCATGGCCCTGGCACTGATTACACTGTGCCATGGCCCTGGCACTGATTACACTGTGCCATGGCTTGCGAAACATAGTACTTACAAAGATGGCGTTCTAGTACCACATCAAGTTTCTTTTCAGCCACCCCCTTATGTGCCTCTTGTGAGGATTCAGAATGAAAGTGATTTGAGTTTCGGTGAGAGACCTGCTTTTGCGTCCCTGGAATGAGTTCCAAACTAGAATTCTCTTGAGAGGTTAGGGAGAATAGAAAATAAGATTGTCTCAGTCTTTATAATATCATGTAGATTCAAATTGGTTGGTACAATTACTCTATTGTTCATTTCAAGTAGGAGTATAATATAAAAATTGATATTGAGAAAGTTTTATATGCAAGATTCTTTGTGTGATTTTTGTTAGAAATGTAGCCAAGTATAATTGAATGGAGGATGATAATATGTTGCATCATTCTTTCAATAAAGAAAATAGACTATTATGAACTAAAATTAAGGGGGGGGGGGGGGGGGGGGGGCTCCATAAAGGAATTGAGGAGAAACTATAATAAAGCCATGATAAATCTAATATAAATGGAATTATAACTAACTTTGCATTAATGGTAAAAACCTTTTTAACTAGAACCTAACTGATCAATATAACTGTTTCTGTGTGAATGGTAAAAACCCTTTTAACTAAAAACCTAACGACTCTCAATTCATCTCGATTGAACACAATTAGTGACAATATAATTCGTATAATTGACTCTGCATAGATGGTAAAAACCTTTTAACTAAAAACCTATTGACAATTCACTAGAATACGACATATGCAAATGATCCTCATTCATCTTCAAAAATTTTAACATAAACTTTAGTTTAGAATATCTGATAACAAATTTCACTTAATTTTCAAAACATTACATAAAAGATGAGACTGAATATATTTTTTCTTGTGAATTATTGAATAAAGAAAGAATATCCCATTTATGTCATCAATAAATCATCGCTTAATAGATATCCAAAAAGATCACATTAGGATCCAAGGTGTAATTACGTAGCCCAATATGGCCCAACATCAAATAAGGAAAAAAATATCATCTCATCCTATCAGGATCCAAGATGTAATTACGAGGCCCAACATCAAATAAGGAAAATATCATCTCATCCTATTTGGATCCAAGATGTAGTTACGTGGCCCAAAATCAAATAAGGAAAATATCATCTCATCCTATTAGGATCCACAAGATGCAATTACGTGGCCCAACATCAAATAACGAAAACTGAATTGCTATTTGTATAACAAAATTACTATTTGTATAACAAAAAATATCCAAACTACCCCTGGTCGGAAGAAAAGAGGCAAAAAACGCTGCGTATTTCCAAAAAAAGTGACGAAAACGTTAAAGTATAATGAAAAAAACCCCCAAAAACGCTAAACCTTGACGACATAATCGGAAAAAACGCTAAAACGTAGTGAAAATGGGATTTACAAACGCCAAAACAATGCAAAATTTAAGGCGAAAAACGCTAAAACGTAGCGTTTTATCCCTTCAGAAACGCTAAAATGCAGCGTGAAAACTGATCTCCAACGCCAAAATGCAGCGTTAAATTGCTGCTCGCTCGCTAAAATGCAGCGTTTAAGTCCGGCAGTTTGAAAAAAAAATAAAAGGAACAACCAACGCCGCAGAAAGGCTCATTTCGGCCGATCAAACGCACGGACATAAGAAAAACGCGAAAAAAACTGTAAAGTGTTTACAAGATTCGGTAGAGATTAGCGAAATGGACGCGGGTGGTGCTGGATCTTCGAAGGGTCATGGCGCGGGAAAAGGGCTATACATTCGGGTATAAATTCCTTACCATTTTAATCTTGTTTTGATTTGATGTTTTCAATTTTTTTTGAACGTTTGCTGTTGGATTGAACTAGAATCGGTTGTGTTCAGCGTTAGATTAGGAATGATTCGCATTTTTTGTTGGTTTGGAACGTAAATTGGTCGCTGATTTAGGTTTCTAAACCGCCGATCGGCGGCGTTGGGTTGGAAGATAAACGCCGATCGGCGGCGTTGTTTTGTAGATCAAACGCCGATCTGCGGCGTTGAATGTGTAGTTAAACGCCGTTCAGCGGCGGTTTAGATGAACTAACCGCCGATCGGCGGCGTTGGTTTCGAAGTTAACCGCCGATCGGCGGCGGCGGTATCGAACCCAAACGCTGACAGGGAGCGTTTGGGTAATAGTCAAACGCCGTGTACTGGCGTTTGACTCAAAGTCAAACGCCATCTACTGGCGTTCGACTCAGAGTCAAACGCCATATACTGGCGTTTGACTTTGAGTCAAACGTTGGGTTTGAGCGTTTGACTCATTTCCAAATGCTGGCAGTTAATATATTTCTTGTTATGCGGGTCTAAATATTTATGTAATATAAAATGTCTATTTATTAATATATTTTAATTACATTTTTCAGGGTGGCGGTAAGGTTAAACCGCGCGTTCCTCCTTCCACCGTTGAGGAGAGACAGAGGCCCACAGTTTCTGCCAGAAGGCAGAAGATGGCAGCCGTGAGACCTCGAACTCGAGGTGGCCGATCCAGGGGTGGCGGTCGAGGGATTGGCGGGGAGTCGGCGTTCCATCTGAGGGACGAGGACGATGCCGCGCCGAGCGACGAGGACGATCGGTCAGAGGAGGAGGAGGCTCACGAGGAGCCTCCGAGATCGAGCCATCAGCGGCAGTCTGGTATGCAACAGCAGCAGCGGGCGGAGCCCTCTGCAGGTACGCGATATTGATTTATTAATTACGTTTATTTAATTGATCTATTTGTCTAATTTGTGAATTATGTAAATTATGTATTATTTGTTAATACTATTATTAATTAAGTAAATATTTAAATTATTATTTAATTGTTAATTTATTTGGTAATATGATTACTTAGTTAAATTATGTTATATTGTTTTATAAATTGAAATATTTATTGAGTTATTTACTTTATGATGAATTTGTTTATTTATTTGCTAGTTTGGCTAGTTAGTGAAAATATGTTATATTTGTTTATATATGTTATTAATTTGTCTTTTTTGTTTATTCATTGGGTAAATTGTTAAAATATTTATGAATGTTTCATTTATTGTATAACATGAGTAATTATTAAATTATGTTTTATTTGTTTATTTTGTTAATTAGTTAAATTAATTATATATATTATATTTGATAAATATAGCGATTCCTAAAAAGCGGAAGAAGGACGACAAGAGCTGGTTAGTCACTGGACCAGTCGAGGGTGGGCCGATCGATGCGACGATTATTCCTAGTTTTTTAGGCCACGTCGTATCGAGGTTTAGTGAGGCGGGGGGTAGAGCCCCTATTAGGTGTCACAATAGGGGTTTGATGTACGATGCATTAGTTGGTTGGGTGCGCGGTATGTCACCCCTAGGGGCTCAGATACTTAGTCAGACAGGGCTGGGACATATTCCCAGCATTCTGTTTAGGCATATAGACGCGCCATTGATTTGCGCTTTTTTGGAGAGGTGGCAGCCGGACACCAATACATTTCATTTACCCTTCGGTGAGATGACGATACTTCTCCACGACGTGTGGGAGATTATGCGTCTACCGATAGAGGGTCATTTGATTACTCAGTCCGCGGATACTGCCACCATGGTAGCTTATAGTAGAGATTTGCTCGAGATACCTCCGGATCAGCACATCGATAAGGAGTTATTCGAGAATGGGGCATTCTCGACCGAGCGGGTGATAGAGCTCTGTAGGCGTAGACCCCGCCCCGACTCGGACGTCACAGTATTTCTATGGGCTACTATTGGGACCTGTCTGTTTACAGACAAGAGTTCCAATAAGTTCCAGCCAGGCCCTGTACTGGAGCTCAGGGGGGGGGATGGCTCAGGTTGGTGAGTACGCGTGGGGCACGGCGACGCTAGCGTTTCTGTATAGGCATTTAGGTGCTGCTAGCCGTCATGGCACATCGAGCGTCGCGGGTTGCTTGACGTTGCTACAGGCCTGGATCTACGAGCATTTTCCTTCCTTTAGGAGTAATGCCAGGCCCCTGACAGCGCACCCCGATCGACCGCGGGCCACCAGGTGGACGATCGACGCACCCCGCAACAAGGACGACAGACTGGCGGTTTTTCGAGAGGCACTGGATGCCTTGTCGCCGGACGATGTAAGTAAATCAAAATTGTAAATTACTTAAATGTATATATAAAAAACATAGGAAATGTAATTGTAAAATATTTTTTATAGGTTGTATGGATGCCCTATGGGCGCGCTGCTGTCACGCGCACGCCGAGGACGATGTACCGCGGACTCATTGCATACCGGGAGGATATAGAGCCGTACATGCCAGACCGGTGTGCGCGCCAGATGGGGTACGTGTAGTGGATCCCCAGACCGTTCATTCCGGCCACGGATGGGACGTATAGGGGGTACGGGGGTAGTGGGTACGTCGTGCACCACCCACGGTCATATGCGGAGTCCGAGTGGGACGCTTATCCGGCTACCGGGCCTATATATTTTGTGCACCGTGCACAGACAGTGCACGGCATCCGATATAGTGCCTGCGTGGACGGATATCTGGAGTGGTTCGTACCCCGCTCCCATCCATACGTCATAGGGCCCCCACCGGAGCAGCCACAGCCACGCCGATCGTCATCGGAATACGTAAGTATTTTTTTTTATCAAATGTGTAATATATTTTATTATATTGTTCAACATGCATAATTGATATAATTGTGTGTATTTTTTGTAGTGGGTTAGCGATGTGCTGGGCGTGCAGCACCGGTTGTTAGATCAGCTGCGAGATCGAGCACCGGACCTGCACGACGAGTATTCTGGTCTGATTGCGGATTTTGAGCAGCGATTTGACCTGGCCGATTGAGCCCATATGTATTTTTATATGTATGACATTTTGTTTACATTTCTATATTTTTTTGTATGACATCAGAACCATTTATATAGTAGTACTTTATGCATTACATTTTTAGTTAGTGTTTGTTTAGTTATATGTCATGAATGGTGAATTCAAGTTAATACAAAGCAAACAATCATATAATACCAAACTTAGTTCATAACTACAAATATTGTTTAAACAAAAAAATCACATTAAACTAAATCCGCTAAGCATCACGACTATTTACCCATAGCCTAAAACGCATTCTGAAACTATTAGGCCAACGTCCAACGGTCGCTTGGTTGCAGTGATCGCGCCAAACAATGTGCAGTGGAGGAAGGGGACAATCATCAAGTACATCAACACGAACGTAATGATTACCACCCACGTGAGCAATTGCTATCTGTCTCTCTGGGCGGGTTTCGTCCTCTCCAGCATCCAACGGTAATATGGTATAATTCGCCATTGGCTCTGACCGGCTGAGATGAAGTACCACGGCATTTGCATGTGTGGCAAGTGGGTACAAGTCAGTGGGTGTGACCATCCTGTAGGCTTCAGAACAACTTCTACCTTGATAACGTAAACGCCTCAGCACGACACCCAAATGATCACCATCAGCGGGTCTCTCCTCCAACACTGCAAACAAACCTGCATACCGTTGTGGATCACGTCCGATCTCACCAACAAGCGCTCTGCGTGACAATTTCCAATTGTGCTGGCCGCCTGAAAGGTAACTAGCAATCACCCTGAACCCACAATTTCCATCTCCAATGACATCCGACCATCCAGTACAGTAATGCCGGAAAAACACTGGTACGCATGGTACATCTTGTCCAAATCCTAACGTGTTCAATCAATTAGAATGAACATAATTGAATTAATTTTGACCATAAATAAATTCGTGAAACATCACTAACAATATTTACCTTCACGTAATGGAGACTGACTAGAGGAGTCCGTCGTATTGTTGGATGTGCGCCCAGTTGATCTTCCACTTGAATTCGACCGACCCCTACCACGTGATCCGCGTGTCGCTCTCTCGCGTCCACTCCACTCACGCATAACTGAATGGTGCAGTCTACTCGGCGGCCTTCCCCTATGAGTACCCTCAACCGATGGCTCAGCTGCACTAGACCTATCAGGGTGCATCTCTTCCACATAGGCCATATTAAGTAGACGAGCCAAGAATGACGGACTTGTGTTAACTGCAGGAATGACTTCCTCATTGAAAAACCTTGAAGAAACATTATTTTCAATCAGCATCCAAATGTAAAATTACAAAAAATAAAACAAATTTAATATAACTAACATACATAAGTAAAATGTACCTGATGTCCTCATTCAAAGTATTAGAATCCCTTTGGAGGGTACAATTGTCAATCTCTGCCAGAACTCGTGGACTAATGGGAGCAATTGATATGCGGTCGATTCCTGTGCCTTGTATATATCACAGGCACAAGGAATCCCAAGCGTCACCTTGCACACGCATCCACACCTATCGATAACTTCGCCTGCCAACCTATCCTTTTTTTCAACTTGTTTGCTTACCAAATTCAGGCAGTGATGCGAAACGTATTTGTTCAAGTAACAGTATGGAAACCCCATCCTACTGGTTTGTGTCGTGGCAGTACAAGACTCGAGCGACCCACTGTTATTGTTTTAACGTACAATAAAATTATAATAAAATTATGACATTAAATAAATAATCGAATGCGGTTATTGTACTTACGCGATGTGAGGGAACAGATGCGTGAGATGAGAGTCGATCTTCATGAACAACGTGTCGAGAGAATTGGTGGAAGAATGAAGCCAATCTTTCAATGCAGCATGGGAAGCCTCAACCCTGTTAGTTGCCGTATTCCCAAAGTGTTGAAATGTGTCCGTCCAGGCCCGACAGAATTTCTCCTTATGAATGAACCATGTCCCCTCTAAATAATCAACAACTGCAGGCTCAACCATAGAGTATGTAACCTTGAATTGGACCAATAAGAGGTTAAACCTCTCAACTGTGGGAGCCATGATAATTTTCTTCCACCAATTACTATATATATCAGTGGCCGTGTCCACATTCCTCCTAGCAACATTTTTTTCCAACCAACTGGCAACATCACGGTCAATATGCCACCGACATAACAAGTGATTGCAAGATGGAAAGTGATCCTTAATAGGCTGCAACAAACCCAACTCCCTATCTGAGACAACAACACTTGGTTCCACATTACTAGGCAACAATTCCCTCAAGTTTTTCATTACCCAATCATATGTTTCTTTTGTCTCATCCTTAACAATGGCAAAACAATATTGAAGTTCTTATTGGTGGGAGTCATACCGATCATCTCAACGACGGGCATTTTGTACTTGTTGGTCTTGTAGGTTGAATCAACCACTACAACCCAATACCACCTGTTGAACATCTGAATTGATGTAGGATGAGCGATGAATGCATGTGTGATCGCATTAGTGGCCTTGTCAGTGATAATCTGAACAAAATACTTCTTCTCGCGAGCTAAATGCAAAAATTGCTGCCCAATATTCCTACCATCCAATCCATCTTTCTTCATATCTTCCTTCAAATTGTAGACCTGCCTTATCTGTACATTGTCTTCGGGAAACTGCTGATGAATAGCTTCCCAAACGCTTCTTGGTCTCACATTGAAAGAAAGCATGCGTTTAGCCTCAGCCTTTGCCTCTTTCGAGAAACCGCTCAACTGCCTGTGCCCATATGGATGCCTTATACCTACAAAAATTAGTAATAATAATATAAGTAAATGCTAATTATAGGAAAAATAATATATCATATTCAATAGCGAAACATATTCATACCAGGATGATTATGTGTGGACGATACCCCTGGCGTAACAAGCACACTGTAACGCTCATTAACAACCTTCTTGACAGTCAACTTGAACGGACATTTACATCCGCATCTTTTCGTGTTCAACCGTATGGTGGGGAGAGGCTCCTTCAATGGATCTTTCCATCGACCGCACCTAAAATAATACGTCGAGCCACTTCCGCCTTGCTTCGAAAGCACAAACTTCAGGCTATTAGCTATAGGATAGCAAAACGTAAATGCATCCTCCACACTTGCAAAATCCCTATCTATCCTAAAATATTCACTTAGATCTGCCCCAATGTCCTGTTCCTCACCCCCCTCGTCATCCTCATTATCCTGTTCTTGCTCGTAATCATCATGTGTACTCATATTTGAATCATCGTCCTGTATAGTCAAGATCCAAATCCATATTGTTACAAACGCTATAAATTACACAATAGGACTATAAAAAACGCTTCACTTTACATATGTAATCTTAAAAAAACGCAACGTATTTCACAAAATTTGCATACAAACGCCACAATTTCCATGAACTATACAAAAAAACGCTACACTTCACAAAAATATTAACTAAAAACGCTACGGATTTCACATAAATACCCTAATTTCGCAACAATTTTCTTAAATGAAATGTACAAAACGCCACAAATTGACGTTTTCTTATGACCAAAACGCCACTTCATAGCGTTTTGAATGACATTAAACGCCACTTATAGCGTTTTGAATGACATTAAACGTCACTTATTAGCGTTTTTAGCGATTAAAAACGCTAATAAGTGGCGTTTTAGGGCTAAATAAACGCTACGAAATATAAAAATACATAGCGGGTAGCAAAATTACCATTTCGTGAAGAATATCAATCGAAATTTGTACAATACGAATGGCAGGTGGATATGATTCGACGAAACCTTCTTTCGATTGTCGATTTGAATTTGTTGCCAATATTTGTAAGGGATCCTTTTGTACAGAGAATGTACAAAGGTTATGATATGATGTAATTTGTTGTCAATATTTGGTCTGTTCATATTAGTTCCGTCCGTTTTTTAACAAAAACCGTCACAAACGCCACTATTTAACGAGCGAGATATGTTTTTCGGCTACACTTTAGCGTTTTTGTGGACATTACACGCTATAGTTTAGCGTTTATTGACCATAAAACGCTTCACATTAGCGTTTTGTGTCAAAAAAACGCTACATTTTGGCGTTTACAATACACTTTTCGCTACGTTTTAGCGTTTTGATCTAATTTTCACATGACATTTCAGCGTTTTTTTTGTTCATTCACATACCAAATTTACGTTTTTTGACCTTAAATTCAGCAATGCGCAGCGTTTTTTACCCAACAAAGATATATTATTTCATTTCGGGGGTAGTTTGGACATTTTTTTTATACAAATAGTAATTTTGTTATACAAATAGTAAATTCCTAAGGAGGAAAATATCCTCTCATCCTATTTGGATCCAAGATGTAGTTACGTGGCCCATTACGGCCCAACATCAAATAAGGAAAATATCCTGTCATCCTATTAGGATCCGAGCTGTAATTAAGTGGCGCCACATCAAAGTTGGCCCCACTTCTTTTAATTTACCCGCCAATATCAAATAGTATGAATCTTCCACGTCACTTTGACATCGTTTATTTATTATAATAACCTTTAATTTCCATAAAATTAAAGTTTGCTACTGCTTTACTTTACAACTTTTCATATTTTAATTATACTTTTAAGAACCAAGATGCCGTTTAATCAAATCATTAATAAAAAAAACCAAGAATCGATTAAACGAATTAGATTCTTGCAATTCCAATGGCCCTTGATCCTCATGATATCAATCACCACAGAATGAAGAAATGTTTGGTCCAGTGCCTCAACTTTTTGGCTGCCTAACTTTAAAATTTGTTTCTTGATGAATTGATTAGGTTTGGTTAGGCTATCATTAGCTCAAATTAGAACAAAGTATTAAGGTCTGGATGAGGATGAGACAGCTGCTTTCCTTCCCTTTTTTATGAAACAAATTGATCTGGGATTTATTGTAATTGGAATTAGCATAAAGATTGATAATTTCCCATGTCTTGTGGTAAAAGAATTTGGTAAATAGATATAGATATTTCATTTGCTATATTTAATCAAGGGAAAGGAACTTCAAGAATCCATTTTTTTGATTAATTTAATGGTAGATGTCAAGTTTCACTATTGTTTAGTGGATAGCGATGGCTGACGGGATTGGCATCCAGTTTTTTCAGCTTCTTGCCATTTATATAACCAAATAAAAGTGGCAAGAAGATATTCTTAAATTTTGGGTTGTTTGGCCTTTTTGGTAGATGGGATCATTGATTTGAGATGATGAAAACAAGCCAATGTGAGAAAGGTAAGTGATTCACAAGGCCATCATCAATGTCAGATCTTACCTGTATCCTACATCACTTTCACTCTTTAATAATGGCCGCCACAAGCTCTCTGCTTCTGTTCCCGCTATATAAATATGAATGAAACAGAAGCCAAACACAGCTTGTTGTTTTAGGTTTATAGTCTGTGTGTTTCCCAAGTGATATTTTTTGCTTCTCACATGTTTGGGTGAAAAATAGGATGTAATCCTTATTTGAGTTCCTAGTTCTTGTTCTTTCTTTTAAGGGTTGTGTCTGAATCTTGAAATAGTTTGTGGGCAAGAGGGAGAGAGATTAAGTAGAGAAAATGACTGTTGGGGCAGGAATAACCGTGGCTAATGGGAAGCTCAATGTGTTGGGGAGTTGCATTCTCACTAACGTTCGTGACAATGTAGTTGTGACTACAGTAACTGGGGAGGCCATGGCTAATGGGGCTTTCATTGGCGTCCAATCTGATCAGAAGGGTAGCCGCAGGGTATTCCCTGTTGGCAAACTCGAGTAGGTTTTTCTTCTTGCCCTTTTCTTTCATGGTGCATAAAGGAAAGAACTCCAATTGTATGCTTTTTAACTTCTGAGAAAAGGACGTAAAGATTGGATTTTATTTTTCCTGTTTATGAGGGATTTTAGGTAGGAGATGGTAGAATTGAGGTTATATGGTGATGTTTGTTCTTCATGATGAGATGCTGATTTGCAGGGGACTGCGTTTCATGTGTGTTTTTCGGTTCAAAATGTGGTGGATGACTCAGAGGATGGGCACATGTGGGCAAGATATACCATTTGAGACCCAATTCTTGATTATTGAGGCTCAAGAAGGTTCCTATTCTGGTGAAGACACAGGAAGTGGCCAGGCCCCAATTTATGTTGTGTTCTTGCCTATATTAGAAGGTGATTTCAGGGCTGTTCTCCAGGGTAACTCTAATAATGAGCTGGAGATCTGCTTAGAAAGTGGTATGAACATTAAATATTTGGACTAGGGTGGATTTATGTGTACATTCTTTTGTAGTTCAAACACACTTTTATGTGGCTTTATGTGTACATTTTCAGGTGATCCTGATGTTCAGGAATTTGAGGGTAGCCATCTGATGTTGTTAGCGGCTGGATCAGACCCGTTTGATGTCATCACAAATGCTGTCAAGTAAGCTATATGATCTTTGCTTTTTGAATTTTAGCATTTAACAAATACATCAAAGCTCACCTTGAATTTCTGTAAACCATTTGATCCAAGTCTTCAAGTTATCGCACAAGGGAAACAGTAACTATGTCTTTGGTCAGATGTCTTAGAATCTAGTATCAAGATTACATTTCAAATCAGGCCTTTTACAGATTGATCTGGAATATGACAATATGAATCATGATTAATTTAGGGGTTGCCTCTAAGTTGGCTTAATTTATGTCAGCAATTTTTTCCCCCTCAAATGTTCTAACCAAACTTATGGCTCAATATGCGTATAGAACTGTGGAGGGGCACCTTCAGACATTCTCTCATCGCGATAGAAAGAAGGTTTGTACTATCCATTTTTAAGAACTATTATGTTGTCATGCAACTTTGTTTAATCAATGCCAACAAATTTTCATTTTTTATCTCCTTGATCAGATGCCAGACCTGTTAAACTGGTTTGGTTGGTGCACATGGGATGCTTTTTACACTGAAGTAACCTCAGAAGGGGTCAAACAAGGATTGGAGAGGTATTTATCTTGAGTTTTTGATTTCGTTGTCTAAAGATTCTAGCTTGACATTCAAGTGATTACACATTCTCTATTTGCAGTTTTGAGCAAGGAGGGATTCCTCCAAAGTTCATTATTATTGATGATGGATGGCAATCTGTTGGAATGGATCCTACTAGTGTTGAAAACCAAGCTGATAACTCAGCTAAGTGAGTGCTTATATGAAGTGATTTCCTTTGAATGTGTTTGAACAAGCTAATGATTGACACTGGGCTTCTTTTCAGTTTTGCAAATAGGCTAACTCATATCAAAGAAAACCATAAGTTCCAGAAGGATGGAAAGGAGGGCTATAGAGTGGAGGATTCGGCCATGGGACTTCGCCATCTTGTTACTGAAATTAAAGATAAGCATGCTTTGAAGTATGACAGCTTTCATCCTGTTTGTCTCCCTAAGAATTCTTGTTAGAAAATATTGTTAACCAGAGTTCAGTATACTCTTCTTCCAGGTATGCTTATGTTTGGCATGCGATTACGGGCTACTGGGGTGGTGTTAGACCTGGTGTTACTGAGATGGATCACTATGAATCTAAGATGACTTATCCAGTTTCTTCTCCAGGGGTTCAGTCAAATGAGCTCTGTGATGCTTTCAACTGTATTACCAAGAATGGACTCGGGCTTGTGAACCCTGAGAAAGTGTTCCACTTTTACAATGAACTGCACTCTTACCTTGCTTCTGCTGGCATTGATGGGGTAAAGGTTGATGTCCAGAACATCCTTGAAACTCTTGGAGCTGGCCATGGTGGACGAATTAGGCTTGCAAGAAAGTACCATCAAGCATTGGAGGCATCCATTTCTAGGAATTTCCCTGATAATGGAATTATTTCTTGTATGAGTCACAACACAGATGGTTTATACAGGTATTCCTAGCTTTTATCTTTCTCTGATGATTTTTAGTGCCTCAGCAACTGTATATATTAGATTATCATGGTGGAAAATTTGACTTCTAGTGCCAAGAGAAGTGCTGTTATTAGAGCTTCAGATGATTTTTGGCCAAGAGATCCCGCATCCCACACGATTCACATCGCATCAGTTGCTTATAATACCATTTTCCTTGGCGAGTTCATGCAACCAGACTGGGATATGTTCCATGTAAGCTGCCTCACAAATCCTATAAGATATGCTGACTAGCAGATGCTTACTTACTTGGTTATGTTCCTAACTTGTAGAGCTTGCACCCAATGGCTGAATATCATGGAGCTGCACGCGCTGTTGGTGGCTGTCCTATTTACGTCAGGTACTGTTTACACCATTGCATATTTAAACTGAGTAGATGATGATATTGGTTTGAATTTGTGACTTGAAGTTTGGTTCTTCTGCAATATATATTTGTAGTGACAAGCCTGGGCAGCATGATTTCAACCTGTTGAAGAAGCTTGTGCTTCCAGATGGTTCAATCCTGAGGGCCAAACTTCCAGGAAGGCCAACAAGAGATTGCTTGTTTTCAGATCCTGCTAGAGATGGCAAAAGGCATGTTGCAGTGTTTCTCTCATTGAAATCCCTTTTGTCAATTCTGTGTCTGCTTCTTCTTAAAGCTTAAATTCATCTTCTTGCAGTTTATTGAAGATATGGAATCTAAATGATTTGAATGGAGTTGTGGGGGTCTTCAACTGCCAAGGAGCTGGATGGTGCAAAGTTGGAAAGAAGAATCTCATCCATGATGAACAGCCAGGCACAATAGCTGGCTCCATTAGAGCTAAGGATGTCAACTACTTGCCTAGAGTTGCTCACGATCAATGGACAGGGAATGCTGCAGTTTACTCTCATCTCTCTGGTGTGTATATCTCAAAGGCCAGGGCCATTCGCGATTTTCGATTTTGTTGCTTTCGTAATCAAGTCTTCCCTGAACTGATAGATCTTGCAATGCTGCAGGTGAATTGGTGTATCTTCCCAGTAATGCATCCCTACCAGTGACACTAAAAGCGCGGGAATTCGAAGTGTTTACAATCTCTCCTGTGAAAGAACTGTCAAATGGTTCTGCATTCGCCGCCATAGGTCTGTTGAAGATGTTCAATTCTGGAGGAGCTCTGAAAGAAGTGGAATATGAACTAGAAAAGGCTGGAACCATTTGCCTGAGAGTTCGCGGATGCGGTATCTTTGGAGCCTATGCATCAGTTAGGCCAAAAAGAGTGACAGTTGACAGTGAAGAAGTTGCCTTCCAGTTTGAAGAATCCACTGGGCTCTTAGCCCTGGAGTTGAGGACCCCAGATGAAGACCTCTATCTTTGGAATATAACCATTGAACTCTGAATGATCAGTTGGGAAATGATGATCCTGCAATCAGAATCATGGGATTCCTTGTTTCGAAACAAACAACAATAACCAAACAAAAAAACTTTTCTGATTTGGACTAGTTTTTGGCACAGAGCTTAGAAATTGTACGAGTAGTCAAAATAAACGTCAAGATCCAAGACTCTGGGGGAATGGATTGTGATGTTTTAGTTAACACACTAAACTCTCATTTCATTGGACAATCATTATTCCAAGATTCTTCTCTCTTTTTCTTCTGAAAAATCAAAATTTTAACACAGTTCTTGGTTTATAATTTTTGAGGCGCAACTATTAGAATTCAATTTATTAGTTGCAGAGGTACGAAAATGATGAAGAGGGATCGTGCCAAACACGTTTAGTATAAATTAACAACGTACGAAACTGTAAAACATTGTTTCAGGATTCAGTTCAGTTCCAAACTTGGATTATTTTTTAATTTGGAGGGCAACTGGGCTGTTGAATATTGCGTTGGAATTATGAGTGAATTTGGGAGGTTAATTTTGAATCATCTTGTAACGAGAAGAAAAGAGAGAAATGCTGGCTATCTTCCTTTGGTAAAGACAAACCAAGAACTGAAACAGTAGCAGCTGCAAAACCAAAACCAACCACATATGAATCATGATCATCATCAGATCAGAATACGTGTGGGGAATCCTTTGTCGCCAACGTAGTATTCATACAATTTCTAATTAGGAACAAAGTTACAGCAAACGAAGAGGCCAAGTCTCGAAAGAAAGTCTGGTAAATTGTCATTTTGGAGAAAAAGAAAGAAAGAAAGAAGAGCATGGCGGTTTCGATTTTTCCTGTGGACCAGTTTGTTTGCTGGCAGTCAAGTTGACAAATGAACAAAAAACCAAAGAGGAAAAGGACCCTCTTATGAGACAAGTCCGTCACGTAGCTAAAAACCTACAATAATGAAGAAATCAGAGGATTTCTCAAGATTGGAATCGGATGGTGATCCTTTCTCTTGCAAACAATCCTCCATGGCCCGCCTGCAAATGCCCCCTTTCTATTTATACTTCTCTTGTTAGCTAGTATTGTTAAGAATCAGACAAACACAGCATTCCTCATGACTAACTCTGATGATGATTTGCCTAAAGTTGCTAGTAATTTCAGTGTTTTCCAGAGGGAGCAGCAGGAGGAGCTGGAGGAAGGCATCCAAAGAACAGGTTGGTTCGCTATTTTTATCGTGTTTTGTATTCAGTTTCTCGCAGTCGGTTTTTCGTTGTTTATGGCCTTATTGATTCTTGAATGATGGTTTTTTTTTTTTTTTTGGTGTTGAAGGGACAATATGGACTGCAACAGCACATATAATAACTGGGGTGATAGGGGCAGGAGTGTTGGCCCTGGCTGGGAGCACTGCTCAGTTGGGGTGGATTGCAGGTCCTCTTTCCATGATAGTCTTTGCAGTCATCACTCTGATTTCCACACTCCTCCTCATTGAGTGCTATATCAGCCATGACGCCGAGTCTGGTCCGATCAGACACCGTTCGCTTACAGGAGTAGTCAAGTACTATTTGGGTAAGACTCCATAGCTAACAAGAATAGGACTAACAGAAACTGTTTTCCTGTATGCCTTGGCTGTTATGCTGGCGTTTTTACGTTTTAGTTCAATGTTTTGATCTTTTCGTAGCTTAGTTCCAAAAGGGATTCTCCAGGAATGTTGTTTGAAGCTTCTCTATTAGCTAGTTTGACAGATGGAATCATGTTTCAGGAGAAAAGAACCAGAAAATATGTGCAGTTTTTGTGGTGGAGAGCTTATATGGTTGTGCTGTTGCATACACCATTACAGTGACTGATAGCATTAGGTACTTCTTACTTCATCAGCATCTCTTCTTTTGGGATGCAAATCAATCTTTTGTTTTGATGTTGAAAATGTTTCTGGTTCTTGGCTATGTTGCAGTGCAATTAAGAAATCAAACTGCTACCACAGAAATGGGCGCGACGCCGATTGCAGCCAACATAATTCTACGTTTATGCTCATGTTTGGGGCACTTCAGATCTTAGTGTCTCAGATACCAGATTTTCATAACATGGCATGGCTCTCTGTCATTGCTGCTGTTATGTCCTTCACCTACTCTTTCATCGGATTAGCGCTCGGCCTCGCTAAAGTTGTAGGTAATACTCTTAACTAATGCAGAAATCTTCAAGAACTACACTTAGATGATGTTCAGAGATGCTGTCTGGCCTTACAAAAAAGATTTCTGGTGCAGAAAATGGGAAGATCATGGGCAGCTTTTCAGGAGTTCAAGCTTCTACTATTGCTGATAAGTTGTGGCTGGTTTTTCAGGCTCTTGCTGATATAGCTTTTGCCTATCCTTATTCAGTCATTATTCTTGAGATTCAGGTGCATATAAACATTCAAACAACTATTTCTGATCTGTACATTAAAATCAGTGGTGGAACCAAGATTTTAAACGAGGGGTGCTCTTCTTCCTTTCTTTCTCAAGTTGAAGCTCTTCTTCTTTTCTTTTCGATTCTCCTCCTCCCTTCTACCGTGGCACCCCACCACCTCATCCTGTCTCTTCCAAATCTATATCCTACACCTCATGGCAAAACGGTTGTTTCCCATCGGTCAGCACTCCCTTGCCACATACCTGATTAAATTTGATGGAGATCAGAGGACTAAATGAGTTTGGCATTTCTGCAGGATACATTGAAATCACCTCCACCAGCAGACAAGACAATGATAAAGGCCTCAAGGTTTTCAATCTTCACAACAACTGTTTTCTATCTTTGTTGTGGATGCTTTGGATATGCAGCATTTGGGGACAAAACCCCAGCGAACCTCTTGACAGGGTTTGGATTCTATGAGCCATATTGGCTTGTTGATTTTGCCAATGCTTGCATAATTTTGCACCTTGTTGGAGGATATCAGGTAAGTCCAAATTCTCGGTCATTAGCCACTACGTATCTCAATTCTTGGCCATTTGCCACTTGATATCTGAATTCTCGGCTAATGGCAGCTCGGTATCTGAATTCTCGACTGATGGCAACTCGATATCCGAACATTATATTGGGCCTTGGGCCGACTAATCTGAAAAACGCTTTCTCCTCTTCCAATGCAGATATTCAGCCAAGTGATATTTGCAATGGTGGAAAAATGGTTTGCTAAAAAGTACCCAAACCACATCCTTTCCAAGAAGCTAGAATCCAAGAAGTTGCCAAATCTGGATATGAATTTATTCAGGATAATATTTAGGACATTATATGTAGTGACAGTAACTGGAATATCAATACTATTTCCATACTTCTCTCAAGTATTGGGAGTATTGGGGGCCCTAAACTTTTGGTCTTTGGGCATTTACTTCCCAGTGGAGGTATTTATTAAGCACAGGAAGATTGGGCCTTGGACAAAGCAATGGGCTCTTCTTCAGCTCTTTAGTGGGGTTTGTTTAGTTATTTCCATAGTGGGCTTAATTGGGTCCGTTCATGGCCTCATAAAGGCCCGATTCTCATAATTTCCAAATTATGGACATCTTAATAAATTTTTTCTTTTCAATTAGTTAATTACGAGAAATTTTAGTTATATATTATGTAAAAAATATGTAAAATTATATTAATTTGAATTTTAAATATATATATATATATATATATATTTTAAAGACAAAAGACATAATTGCACCGCCCAACTATGATTGAAGAAGAAAAGACCATTTTTCAAGCTAAAATTGAGAATACAATAAAACATATTTATCAAATTGAGCTACATGATGAAAATACACATTTTTTGAACGGGTATCCAAAAGAGGATATAGCCGCCCTACCAATACTTTAAAGTCTTCCATATTAGGTAGGCAAATGTGGGAGACTGTCTGCTAAACTTTTAACAGCCTTGATGATAATTGAGGAGTCGTCCAACCCACGGAAGCCAGATAGATGAAGATTTTTTTGTAAGTGTGAGAGCTTATCGTAGTAATTTGAATTTTAAATATATGGTGAATTATATTTGTATCCAAATGTGATGTTATCAACTTATTAATCGGCTCTCAAAATTCTTAATAATTACATTTATCCTTTTTGATCGACATCAAATATCAAAAAATATTTAAAAATAAAAAATTTGACAAATTTTAGTCAAAATTAAGTTATAAAATGATATTAATTTTGATTTTCAATATAATAACAATGCTACATCATCATTTTTGTTTATTTTTTCTGTCAACTAAGAATTGGTTGTTATTAATTTGTTTGATAGTTAAAGGAGTATAATTCATTTTCAGAACCTGATAGGACAGTAAATATAATGTACCATAAATATAAATATAAAATTTTGACTATTTATGCGAAATAACGAAAATTTTAAAACACTGACTTTTATTATGAATCACACTATAATTAATGGTCAAATTAATGAAAGGGTATTTTTCCATTTCTAAGTAAATGTCAAAGTTAGATTTCTTTCGTTGAATTTAAATCTCTAACCAAATTTGAAAACAATGGAAAAAATTGGAACACAGTAATCTGAGGAAATAAGGTTAATAATCAGCGTGAAAGCATTAACGTTAATATTATATCATTATTATATGAAGATTTTTTTGTAATTGTGAGAGCTTATCGTAGTAATTTGAATTTTAAATATATGATGAATTATATTTATATCCAATGTGATTTTATCAAATTATTAATCAGCTCATCAATATTTCTAATAATTACATTTACTTTTTTTATTGATGTCAAATATAAAAAAATATTTAAAAAATGAAAAATTTGACAAATTTTAGTCAAAATTATATTATAAAATGATATTAATTTTGACTTTCAACATAATAACAATGCAACAATCCTACTACGTCAGTATTTTTGTTAATTTTTTTTGTCAACTAAGAATTGGTTGTTATTAATTTGTTTAATAGTCAAAGGAGTATAATTTATTTTCAGAACCTGATGGGACAGTAAATATAATGTATCATAAATATAAATATAAATATAAAATTTTGACTATTTATGCGAAATAACGAAAATTTTAAAACACTGACTTTTATTATGAATCACACTATAATTAATGGTCAAATTAATGAAAGGGTATTTTTCCATTTCTAAGTAAATGTCAAAGTTAGATTTCTTTCGTTGAATTTAAATCTCTAACCAAATTTGGTAACAATGGAAAAAATTGGAACACAGTAATCTGAGGAAATAAGGTTAATAATCAGCGTGAAAGCATTAACGTTAATATTATATCATTATTATATAGAACATTAATAAGCGAAAGCGAGAGAGAGCACTGAGGAGAAGGATCAAGGAGTTAGTTAGCCATGGTGACAAGAAATGAAGGAGCAGCTGCTGCAGAGAAACATGGTAACCCAGAAACAGAGTTTCTTATCTCAAACTGCGATTCAACCATCAACAACAACGTTAATTCTCTTCCTCACGATGAACTCACCAAAAGAACTGGTAAACTAAAGTTGTTGACTGGTTGTTGGTAATCAAATTCATGTTCTTGTTGTGGCCTGTGGCCGGAATTTTCTTCCATTTTTCTGTTCTCTAACAAAGATTTGATTTTTGAGGAATTTGAAGGGACGATATGGACGGCAACAGCCCACATAATAACAGGGGTGATCGGTGCCGGAGTTTTGTCACTTGCATGGAGCACAGCCCAACTCGGCTGGGTCGCCGGACCGGCAGCCATTATGGTATTCGCCGGAATCACCCTGCTCTCCACTCTCCTCCTCTGCGATTGCTACATGTCCCCTGATTCTGAGTTGGGCCCTCTCCGACATCCTTCCTTAACCAAAGCCGTCAATTTCTACCTGGGTAACCAACTAACTAACGCCATATCATCATCGTATCACCTCATCGGATCCTCCTTAAATTTCTTGCATTTACCAGTTAATTACTGTTAATTATCTATCCAAAATTTTTGTCTTTAATTTAAGGGGTTCAACGCATTTTCAGGTTTCGTTACACCAAAAGAAGCACGATGAATCGATGATCACTAGCTTGCTTTTCGTGACAAAAACGTAATTGAAAAAAATGCACAATGATCAGTAAATGGAGTGTAATAATACTCTAATGGAAATGTTACTTTCAGGGTTTTTTTTTTCTTTGTTTAATCACTATGATTAATTAACTTTAATTATATATTATAGGAGCTATAGTTGCCACCCAATTATTACATTTTCCTGTTTTCCTTTTACCCTTATGTCATCTTTATTATACAAAAATAATATTTCATTCATAATGGCGATGGGGTGGGGTGCCCTTTTACTTGTTGCTTTGTCTATGATTATATCACACGCAATAAAACTTTCAATGATTTTTAGTTTACTATGTATATATTTTTGGATTTTGTGAATTCCGCCCCATATAAATCATTTTGCATGATGGAAAATTACTTTCTTTGTATCGCAAGTAATAATTTTGTTAACATAGTACAACGGATTGAATTATTCATTTTGGGACGTTAATGATACTATACCGTTCCAAAATAATAGTTCCGTGAATTTTATACCTCAATGATTAGGTGATTAATTATGGAATGGAAATTAAATACGCATAACATTATCTGTTTCAGGGGAGAGGATGGAACAAATATGTAAAATGTTCGTAATGGAAAGTTTATATGGAACTGGCGTTGCGTATACCATCACTGCCACTCAAAGTGTTAGGTAAAACTACTACACTCTCTACTAATTTAAGCTATTCACTTCCAATTTCTGTATAAAATCAGATGATTTTTAGCAGCCCTTTTGTTTGGATCAAGCCTATAAGAACTCTAGTTGTATGTGTGTGTGTTTTCGCCAAGAATATCATGTATCGGTTACACAAAGTGTCTTAAAAAATTGTGTACAGTATTTGTGAGATTAACTAAAGGAGGCTTTGGTAGAATTATTACAATGATTAGAAGATTTTTAGCAGCCCTTTTGTTTGGATCAAGCCTAAGAACTCTAGTTGTATGTGTGTGTTTTTTCGCTAAGAATATCGTGTATCGGTTACACGAAGTGTCGTAAAAAATTGTGCATACTAGCTATTCGTGAGATTAACTAAAGGTGGCTTTGGTAGAATTATTACAATGACGATAAGAACTGTAATATATGGTGGTGATTTTGTGTTTCTGGTTTGTTGAATGGTGGCAGTGCAATACAGAAATCAAATTGCTACCACAGAAAAGGGCACAATGCCAATTGTGGGAGTGATAATTCTAAATTCACGCTATTGTTTGGGGCAATCCAGATAATAATGTCTCAAATTCCAGATTTCCATAACATGGCTTGGCTTTCTATCATTGCTGCTCTTATGTCCTTCTCCTATGCCTTCATTGGATTAGGGCTTGGTCTTGCAAAAGTCATAGGTGCTAACATTTTCTTCATTTTTTTTTTAACTTGCTCTTACATCTTTATATACACATATGGCCTTAGAGTTGCTTCCTCCATCCCCAGTCCCATAAAAGGAGTGCCTGTTTCAATTCAAGAAACTGAACTCTTTTGTTAAGGGTAAGGGATGGAGGGAATATTAAAGATTGAAACTTTCTTGTACAGAAAATGGGAAGGTTTTGGGCAGCATAACTGGGGTGCAATCATCCAGTACAGCAGATAAGTTATGGTTAGTTTTCCAGGCACTTGGAGACATAGCATTTGCCTATCCCTATTCTGTTATCCTTCTTGAAATACAGGTTAGTTTGACCCTTCTTTTCTGGTGAAAAATTAAGGCCAATTTTATGGGTTCTGTAATTTGGGTTGCTGTTAATTTCAGGATACATTGAAGTCACCTCCATCTGAAAATAAAACAATGAAGAAATCTTCAACTGCATCAATCATCACCACAACTTTCTTCTACCTTTGTTGTGGATGCTTTGGTTATGCAGCCTTTGGTGACCAAACCCCTGGAAATCTCCTCACTGGATTTGGCTTCTATGAGCCTTATTGGCTTGTGGACTTTGCCAATGCATGCATCATTTTGCACCTTGTTGGAGGATATCAGGTAGTTGCAATTTCTGTTTTTCTTGGGATGAATGGAGTATAAAACTAGACTAAATTCTATTTTTGCTTCTTGCTGAGTTTTTATTATTAATTTCAGGTGTACAGCCAACCAATCTTTGCTATAGTGGAGCAATGGTTCAATGAGAAGTACCCAAATAGCCAATTAGGGGGAAGGAATTTGGAACTGAAGCTGCCAATGTTACCTGGTTTTGAGTTGAATATCTTCAGGCTATGGTTTAGGAGTGCATATGTTTTGTCCATAACTGGAATCTCAGTCCTATTCCCTTACTTCAATCAAGTTTTGGGATTGCTTGGAGCCTTGAACTTTTGGTCTCTGGGCATTTACTTCCCTGTCCAGTTGTTCATTGTCCAAAGAAAGATTGGTTCTTGGACCAAAAACTGGATTCTTCTTCAGATTTTCAATCTCTTTTGCCTGGCTATCTCAATCATGAGCCTTATTGGATCCATTCAAGGACTCATAAATGCCAGACTCAGTTGATCATCAGCTGTACAATGTAATGCCACTTGTTTGATGATCCTTGTAGAAAAGAAACTTAAAAGGGTTTAAATTAATGTACAAGATGTGAGATTCAATATGTGTGTCAGTTTGTCTAAATTTGTTGATAGTGATTGTGCATTTACTAAGAATTTCTGACTTAATTTTTTAGTTTTAACGTTGTATCACTAATTAAGGTTGTATTTTAAGGTGAGATAATGAATATGCAGAAATCAAAACTTAACATCTAACTTCATATTCAATAACTTTTGCAAATCATAATGAACCCGGATGGAAATTTGATGCAAATCATAATCTGTTGGTTTGGGGGTCAAATGTTGTTAGAATATTCGCAGTGGAAGTCACGTGTTCATAAGTTTAATACATATGCATCCAAAAGTGAAGAAAAAAACGACAAAAACATCGTACGCTTGTCTGTGAATAAGGATATTTATGAACATATGGCGCAGTTATAGAACAGATTAGTTGTACTGATTAGAACATTAGGACAAAATTATAGAGAATTTCCTACTCCCTAGCTAAGCTACAGACAAACTTGCATGGTCAGCTTTTCGCATTTAAAATAGTATGTTCTGGGGTGTTATAATGCCCCCTCTGAAGTTGGCTTTTCTGTAACTGGGACATTCTTCAAATTCGACAGCAACCCTTCATAGGGAATCTTCCATAGTTCTGATGGGATTAATCGAGGATGAAAGAATTGGTGGGAGGAGTGAAATGGGAACTTCTCTATTGCATTCAAGCAGTTCTTCCTCCGGTGTTCATAATAATCAGAGAAAAGGTGCCCTTTTTCGTCTTCCCTTTCTTTCTGTGTTTTCCTTTCATCTTTATAATCATCCAATTGCAGATTGGGTTTTCATGTTATTCCCATTTTGTATCGAATTATGTTCAACTTAACAATCCCATGTCTGAATTTCCTAGTTTTCCCTTTCCTTTCCGTATTTTATGATTCAATTTCATTTATTTGAGAAAGCAAAGTTATGTTCTTGGTGGAAAAAATCCCACCTTTTTTCCCTACCTTATTTGACTTTTCGAGGCAAACACTGAAAATTTACGGTTTTCTCCATTTCTGAGCTTTTAATAACTGCAGCCATTTGAAAAAGGAAAGAACAGAAATCATCTATGATTTGTTGGATACAGACAGCTTTCATTCACACAGAGTTTCCTTTGGTTCCTGTTTTGCTTGGATGATAAGATCATGTACTTGTGTGTACTAACAGCTCAATGAAAACAGGGAATCTATGGACTGCTTTGGCACTTATAATAACAGGAAATATAGGATCAGGGGTGCTCTCACTAGCCTGGAGCATGTCGCGCCTCGGTTGGATTGCAGGTCCAGTTACTATGCTGGTTTTTGCATCAGTCAGCTTCATTTCTGCATCTCTTCTCTGCAACTGCTATAAATCTCCTGATCCCGACCTCGGCCTTAACAGAAATGGATCTTACCTTGATGCTGTTAAAACCATTTTAGGTAAAAGTTCTGAGAATCTCTAATTAGTTTCCCATGTTGTCTGTTGATCAGCTTGAAAGTGCCCCCAACAATATCTGGTCTCAGTTTGAAACCATTTTAGGCCTCTCATGACAACTTCAATCTTTTCTTTCTTTGTTTCTTGTTAAGTTAAAGTTGGAATGGAAATGGCAGAAAGACATGCTAATGTTTGCACTTTATATTACGTTATCTCAGGCAAAAAGAATGCAAGGGTTTGTGGAGTTATTGTGTTTATCAACTTCATCAAAGTTGGAATTATCTATACAGTTACAGCTTCTGTCAGCATAAAGTATGCCAATCTATAAAAACTTGTGATTGATTCTGTTATATGGTTCTTGTCAGATATCTTGATATTCTCATATTGCATGTCTTCTGAAATGGTTTCAGGGCAATCCTTAAATCGAATTGTTACCATCGCCGAGGGCACGAGGCTGCATGCGACTACAAGACTACTAACTACATGCTTCTATTTGGAGCCCTTGAAGTTTTAGTGTCACAGATACCTAATTTCCATGGCATGAAATGGCTATCTGTTGTTGCAGCTATCATGTCCTTCACATACTCTTTGATTGGATCAGGCCTTGGCTTGGCCAAAATTATAGGTATGAAAACTGAGAACAAGAACACTGCTTCCTTTTTTCTTTTCACCAGTGCTTTAGTATTCATCAGATTCTGGAGCTTGTAGTTTTTGAACAATATTCAGACTTCAGATTTTAGACCTCGAATTAAGTTTTATCAAATGACCCTTAGTAAACGTTTGGTTTTAGCCTTATCTACAACTGCTGAAGATTAACTGAAATGCAGATAACTTGGAATTTCAGAAAATGGAGAAGTAAGAGGAAGTGTTGGAGGAGTGCCAGCTTCTACTGCTGCTGAAAAAGTATGGTCAGTTGGTCAAGCACTTGGGGACATTGCATTTGCCTTTCCATTCTCTCTTTATTTTCTGGAGATTCAGGTGCCCAAGAACTGAAAAACATTTGCCATTCTGCCAAGACTAGAATTTGTCCTAAAAGCTGATCTAAACCTTGAATTCAAACTGTTTTGAAGGACACTTTGAGGTCACCTCCACCAGAAATGGCCACAATGAAGAAGGTTTCCATTACTGCAGTCTGCATCATAACATTTTTTTACCTTTGCTGTGGAGGATTTGGTTATGCAGCTTTTGGAAACTCCACTCCAGGAAACCTCTTGACAGGATTTGGATTTTATGAGCCCTTTTGGCTGGTAGACTTTGCCAATGCCTGCATTGTTCTTCACCTCATTGGAGGCTATCAGGTACCTGCCTATCTCTATTCAACTTCTGACATAGCGCGATTACTCAGGGGGGCGTCTGTAATCGGTCTGCATATGTGTCTTTGTTTTCCTCCAACTTCAGGTATTCTGTCAGCCACTGTTTGCAGTGGTTGAATGGCGATTAAGCCGGCGATTTCGAGAGTGTGGACTGGTGCATGATTCCTTCAGTTTGAAAGTACTGCCAACAACATTGGAGCTGAATCTCCTGAGGATCAGCTTTAGAACTGCCTATGTTGTCTGCATTACAGGGATTGCAATGCTTTTCCCTTACTTCAATGAAGTTACTGGAGTTGCTGGAGCTATTACCTTTTGGCCCATTATTGTGTATTTTCCAGTTGAAATGTACATAGTGCAAAAAAACATAGGATCATGGACACCAAAATCCATTCTTCTCAGAACATATTCTTTTATTTGCCTCTTTGTAATACTCTTTGCCTTCATTGGCTCCATCAAAGGCCTTTTGAAGGCCAAATTTAGCTAGGTAATTACTACTAATAGATAGAATTCAATCTTCCATTTTGCCCAATAAATTTGCAGGATTGGCCAATACAACTCGAATTTAATGATGTGGCCACCTGAATGACCATATTTCCCCCCAACCAATCTGATATAGTTCTTGGATTATCATGAATATAACTCACTAAGGAAAATACAAAATTTTGGGGAAAGTTGAGTAGTTTGGGCACAAAACAAACAAGAATTGTGCTTGGAAAAGATATAGGAGGAGGGCAGTTCAACTTTCAATGGTGATTTGAAACAGCGGGTGGCAATTCGGTTCCTAAATCAACGGAACTGCGGAGCTTTCTGTTTCAGCGACCATTCTTTTTTCTTGCCAGCAGAAACAAGGTTCCATGTGCATCATTTCCAACTTACCATGTATGATTTGTTTCAGGACTAGTATCCTTAACGTTGTCGGTATCGACTTAGATGCCGATAAAACACACCGAAAACTGAAGTTTGAAATCTGAAAATCGGCCAAAAGAGAGCCACCAGTGGAGAAAACCAAGCCCAGAAAGGGAGACAAAACTGAGTGAATTGTATGACCAAAGCAGAAAGCTACCCAACCTCAACTCATTGTATTACATGATGACATGATGATGGTCATGAGCTCAAATCGAACTACTTCAAGCAGTCAACCTAAGAGAAACGAAAAGGGTAGAGAGAGAGAGAGAGAGAGAGAGGGAAAGAAAGAGAAAGAGAGAGGGTTGACCGGGCGTCTTGTGGGTGAGCTACCGGCCAATGTCTCACACACTCAACAGCGTTGAATTCTTTAATGAAATCATGCACCTTTGATGCCTTCATTTCTGAGGCCTTATATAACCCTTTTCCCCTATTTGTTTACCTCCTCCAAGTAAAAATACATTCATTTTACCAGATTCATCCATTAAAATTTCAAGTCAAGGGCCAAACTGGGATCCCTTTTTCTTGTTTTTTTTCTGCAACAATTTTGTGTTTCTGGGGTGCCAAGAAACAACTGAAACAAGTGAGGTTCTTGGAGATGGGACGCATTCCTTGCTGTGAGAAAGACAATGTGAAAAGAGGGCAGTGGACTCCTGAGGAAGACCACAAGCTCTCTTCTTACATTGCTCAACATGGCACCCGCAACTGGCGCCTCATACCCAAACATGCCGGTTTGTACAATGTTGTTGGTAGCAAAATTAAGACACGAAAACACAGGTTAATGCTGGTGATGCTTAGATGCTTGGGATGCTGTTTTTTGCAGGTTTACAGAGATGTGGAAAGAGCTGTAGGCTACGGTGGACGAACTACCTCCGGCCGGACCTAAAACACGGCCAGTTCTCAGATGCAGAAGAGCAAACCATAGTCACTCTTCATTCAGTTCTTGGCAACAGGTAATGCATATTGCATCTATCAATCTATATATCAAACAAAGCAGTGTCTGTGATATTCAATTCTGAGTGATTGTGCCTGTGTAAGCAATCAGTTTTTTGACATTTTGGTACAAAACAGATGGTCAGTGATAGCAGCACAGTTACCTGGTCGAACTGATAATGATGTGAAGAACCATTGGAATACTAAGCTCAAGAAGAAGCTTTCTGGGATGGGGATCGACCCTGTGACTCACAAGCCATTCTCACACCTCATTACTGAGATTGCCAACACGCTGGCCCCACCGCAAGTTCCACACTTGGCGGAAGCAGCATTAGGTTGTTTCAAGGATGAAATGCTGCATCTTCTCACCAAGAAACGAATTGGCAGCTTCCACATGCAGCAGCAACTAGGTGGCGGTGTTACACCGGCCAACACAACAGGTAACCATGTTAAGCATGAGGATAGAGATGAAACCATTGAGAAGATCAAGTATGGATTATCAAGAGCCATAAAAGATCCTGCGACGTTACCTACAAGCAAGCCTTGGGACACCACCAATGCTGCAACTGGATCTGTGGCGAATTTTGCTGGAGCTTGCAGCGCGTTTGCTGTGCAGGATTCGGGCTTTCACTATGGCCTTTCGTCTCTTGTCAATGAAGGGGATGGATCTGCAGCATGGAACCAGAGCATCTGTGCTGGTGGCAGCGCCACATCGGACAGACGAGACTGCCTGGATGAGAAACTTGAGGATGAAAAAGGTGAGGACACAAAAGGTGGAAAAGAGACGGGAGATGGAGCTGCCATTTTCACTTCAGACTGTGTTCTGTGGGATTTACCATCTGAAGAACTAATGAGTCCTATGGTCTAAAGAGGACTTGCATAATAATCATACAAATTGGCATTGGAAAAGAATATCTTAGTACTAGAGAAAATAATATCTATCTTCTAAAAGTTACAGAAGTAATGTATATAAAGCCTCATAAGCTATTGCCATGAGTCCATGACAGCACTAACACACATTATGTCTCAATTATTTTAACACTGTACATGTATAATCTAGCTCTCTAGCAAGAACAATCATAATCTATATCAAGCGAAATACGACGACGAAGAGGATGTGTCAACCAGAACCTGTAGGCAATCCAAACATTAGGGGGTCAAAACTGAGATAATGATAAAACAAAAGAACTTACGAAGTTACTAGGACTGATGCATTTTGTACAAACAAACGGAACTAGGATGAAAATAATACCTCAAGTTGTTCTTCAGTAAAAACTTCTTTCTGAAAATTCCACGTGTCGGCATGTGTGCGACGAAACTCTGCAACTGCTTTCGTAACTGCAGATTTAACAGGGGATGGCTCCGATGCAAAATGAGCAAGTAATGTAACATGCTCAGGCAGCCAGCTGGAGAAAAAAGGGGGCGTTTTAACACGTATTCAAGACATCATACTGTTCAAAATAAAAGAGCACACTACACATGGAGATTAAGCTCTTCAGTCAAAGGCTCTAATGGACTTGTAGATTATTAAACAACTCAAATAATAGACAGATATCATGCTGCAACCCCAGTATGAAGAAACAGTTCCTCAGAAAGCACAGCAAGAACAATATACTAAATTTATTTCTTCATTAGAAAAGAAGACAATATTAGTTAACCCAACGAGTTTGTGAGATTTCCAAATATCCAAAAAACATGTCAACTCCAATAAGTGTGTATATTTTGTTGGAAGAATCTAACCACAAAATCTTCCTTTTAACTTTAGTCAGGCCTAAATGTGATATTTAGTAAACTTGAAATGATAAGGTCTTCATTGAGAAAAAATATAATGAGTATCACTTGAATAATATGCAGGATGAAATAAGAGAAGAATATCGGCAGCCACTAAAACTTCGAAAGGTAAATAGATTAGTATGGTAAATGTTAAATTATTATTACCAGTACTATAGATTACATCAACACTGCCATACAGACTACATAGTGGCATTTGCTAAAACCAACTGCAAATAACATCTCAAAAGATTGGACTTCCTTCTGCTATATTAAGCTCATTACATGCTCAGGAAAGAAAAAATGGCATCAGTTCCTGCCACGATTGTTTTATCAAAGGTCCCACTCCATTATATTAACAGAAGCGTGTATAACTTTTAGGGATTTCTTAAATTGACTTTCTTTATCTTTTTGGGGATACATGATAAGTCAATTATCATCAGCCTTATAACTTACAAATCGAAATTCACTGTGGCTCATATTTGAGCAACTTTTCATGTTACAGTTGACAGCAAAACACACTTCCATCAGTACAAGTATTTATGTGAACATTCACCAATTCTAGTATTAATGTGAGCGGAACAAACCTCGGCATATCATAAGGAACTGATAGCACAGAAGCTGCCAAAGCAAGTACAGTACCATGAATTGATGCCACAGAAAGCGCAGAATGTAACTTCCTGCAAATGAAATCCGGAATCCAAGATCATAAATAATGTGGTTATATACAAGTCCTGTCATCACTCTGAACTGAATAAACAAAATTTAAGAGCTCCACTCAAATAAAAATAATAGTTGCATGTAAAAAGAACTCATCTTAGTATAACAGTATTACAAACAAGAATATAAATCATACCACTTCAACTTGGCTACAAAACTACATTTGAATGAAAATCTTGTTAAGATAACTGAAGGAATTCGAATGTGACGAACCTAATAATAACTTTTTGACTGCAAATTCATTTAGTGACTTTAAATATACCATGTCAATGCAGTGGTAAGTACTAACATTAAGCTAATAAAAAGGTGTTCAATCACCAAAAATGTAATGCAGATGCAGTTGGGCCAAATTAGTTACACTAAACAAACCAAGCATAATCAACAATGAAAGAGATTCATCTTTGCTAAAATACACATTCCACTGCAGATTTGCGAAGTTGAGGAACATTATACATGTAAGATAATCAACAATATTATGCACATTAGCTAGCCAAACCGAAACATGAATAGCATTTATTTGTGCTGGTTGGGTGTTTGATCACTTCACACTAGTTCATCAACCAGTCTAAAGAATTGAGTAAAAAGATGAACCTTTGCTGTCTTTTCTTCTGGATGATATCAGCTTCCTTGAAAGCTCTGATTCGGAAGTCTTCAGAAAGCTTCGCATCACCACCCTTCATGAGGCCAGCTAATACAGCTGCAGCATGCTCCCTTACCTGACACAAAATTACGTGAAATTTCTATAGGTTCCATATCAATGTGTAAGGTGATAGAAGTTATTTGAATCCATATTATAATATGCAAGATGAAACTCACCTCAATTTGATTGTCTGTTAGTAGCTTTTCCACAGTGCGCCATATTAGCTTCTCATCTTCATTTGAGAGGATGAAAGTATGCCTAATTGAATACACATTTAGCACTAGTACAATAAATGCATAAATATAAATATCATCAGAAAAGAAATGCATACGGTGCTGCACATTATGGTGCCCAAAAAACAGTTACGAGGTTAAACCTATTATATAGCTTTTCTAAACCAGAAACAAGAGCTTTTAATATACTAGAACTATGGGTATTATACTCTCACAAGCAAAAGAATTCCTCCAGAGAGAGATATCACAATGGTGCCCCAAGTGAACTGCGCTGCTCTGGAGTTGGCTAGCACTCAATTGTCCATTCTATCAAATTAGAGCTCAAGCACTAAAAGAAATTTAACAAGCTGCGGCATATTCAGCTAAGGTATTGGCAAGCAGTCAAGTAGCCATAATTATTACATTGTTTAAAAAAGAAATCATAGAAAAATTTATCAAATATGTTGAATCTCGAAAATCAAATGCAAGTTAACTAGGCATGTAAAATCTTCTCAACCAAGATTCCATGGCTCTTAGAGAATTGTGTCTAAGGAAATGAACTCACAAATTTCAAGTTCAATGTACATATCTCAGTACTCTTTAAATGAATTTTTATCACACCTATTGGGATTAACTTTTTCATCAAATTGGAATGAATGACTACAAGACACAATTAACTATTATCCCAGAATTCTAACAAATTAAAGATGATTTTAAATGAAGAACCCTACCTGTACATGAAAGTCCTCAAAAAAGTCAAAGTTGCGGATCTTGTTCGCCAATTGAAGTCAACAGCTGAAGAGAGAACAAGAGATACAGCTTTTTGAAGATCAGTTCCTTGGAAAACCCTCCACTTCAGCAATTCGAAAGCTGCTTTGGCCAGAGTTGCCAGATCTTTGTTTGATGTTTCCTTCACAAAATGAATAATGGAAGATCATAAATGTCAGCCTGTAAAAATATCATCTAAGTAGAAGTTTTTTTTCCTAATCTCCAGAGAACAACTCATTGATGCTTTAAATTCTTTATTGTATACTTTCTCCTCCCAATTAAATAAAAACAAGCACAAACACATTATGATGAAAAGTAGGAAAAAGAAAATTTTGAAATATTTTTGAATATTATGGACTTTAAGCCTTTAGCCATGAAAATCGAGATCTTTGACAAATAACTCATCAGGGATTACATTCTCTGTTCTCCCTACCCAATTATTAAGAGAGCAATAACAAATGAGTAATGATGAAATTTTGAGATTGTTTTTATTATCAAAAGGTCTTGTTTTTCCATACTATATAGTTTCTCAAAAAGAACCCTTGAGCTTCAAATTCTTTCTTTTTTCTTCTAACTCAATTATGAGTAATGTGATAACAATTTGAGAAAACAAATATTTTACAAAGATCCCAATATAGATGGATATAATTGACTTTGGGATGCTCTGATGAGCATCCCATAGTCAAGCGATACGGTTTAAGGTAAAATAACCCCTTTTCTCTGAATAAGAGAAGACAGAAAACACTCATTTATGCTTTGACCTCTATACTTTCTGTTAGCATTTCATGAAAATTAGAAGAACAAAAAGGATATGTTGATTTGAAACAGAGAAAAGAAAGGTTTTGAAACAACTCAATTTTTGTGTACTTTTATCTCTAGTTTTCTTGCAAAAATTGAGATCATTGAAAAAATTGTGCTTTATATTTTCTATTTTATTCTCCCAATTAAGTTTATGTACTATTAAAAATTTAAGAGTATTATAACATTGAATTTTGATGAAAATTTAACGGGAAAAAGTTTTTAAAAATCTCCATATCATGGATATATAATTTTTCAACAAAAATCGGGATATACAAGAAGGAACTCAGCTTTGCTTCAAATCCTCTATTCACATAATTCTTATCATTTTATGTTTTATCTTTATCACTACACTATTTACTGAAAGAAAACACAACTAAATACTCCAGGATATAGTATCAAACCAAAAGTGGCAATACATAGGAAATAAGACGGTCCAAAGGGTCCAGGCAAGTAAACTTTAAAACTATGAAATGATTATGAGGTGAGAGAAGTATTATATTTCGCTGCCAAATTCTTTGCAAAATTTCTAAAGCTTCCACAAGAAGACGTTTTACAAGACAGGAAGTGATATAATACGACAACCATGTGCATCACAACAATCAAAAGTAGCACAAAAAGCTGACGCACCTGTAACGAGATGATAGGGTATAGAAGACCCACTATAACATCTAGCAAAACTGAAGATCTTCCTGATTTCAGACATGAGATGGTGAAGTGGAATACCTGTTCACAAAAAGGGAGCGAATCAATAAAATGTAGGACATTCAGGATCTGTATGTATGTACTCTTTTTCATGAGTGACTACCGTTTCCATCCAATTAACATCATCTCTAGAATTGTCATGTGATTTCCCGTTATCTGAGATTGGGTTTGTTTGGTCCATGATGTCAGATGCACCAGTCTTCTGGATATTCAACACAAGTTCTGATGCTCGCTCCACTAAATGCTTATCCCAATTTCCAGCATCAAAAGAACTGCTTGCATTTGCAGTTACCCCTTCACAAGAGTCAACGGGCCCGGAGGATTCACTAAGCCGAATGTTTGAACACAAAACGCATAGAGCTACTCCAATTGATTCTCTCACCTGTTTGAAAATTTACGTATTGAAGATGAGATTACTGACGATAAGAACCTCACTATTTTTTCTGTATATACTGTATTAACTTTTATCCATGACCAATAGTACTTCAGAGTTGGCAACCCCCCTCCCCCAAAAAAAGAAAGGCAAAAAGAGAAAAGGGAAAAAGTACTAGTAATGCCAATCCCTTGGAATCAATTAAAGGACACCCAGAAACTATCGAGCTCATCCTAATTATCAAAAATAATTAAACCGGTCAACTGAGCTCCTTTGAGAATAAGTAAATGCTTTTTGTGCCTAACTTTTGAGATGTATAGAGCATGGAGATGGACAGAAATATCCGAAGAGGGTTGTGAGGTGGTAAAAGATGCAAAATACAGTGACCAAAGAAGGGAAAATGATTAGCAACTAAATTGAATAATGTATAGAGATGCGGAGGGAAAAGCAATCTGCTTACTTGAGCTGATGAATGACTCATATTACCCAGTAACTCCTCCAGCAGTCTATAGTGAAGCTGCATTTCAGATACTAACATGCTTTGTGGCGATACCTCTATAAAAGCAGCTGAAAGAAACATGTAGCGCTTCGCAACTACTGCAGAAGTCACTGACTGGTTTAATGGATTCAGCAGACAATCCATGACTCTTTGTCTTAGAAGCGGTACCCTGGTACCATTTCTTCCCTTACCAGTAACTGCATAACGAATACAAGCTGTCCACTCCGGAATAGATTCCACAGATTGTGAATGAATGACATTCTGTAACTGAATCATCATCCAGCTGTCCCAAGCTTCTGACACACCAGCGACATCAGAATGAAGCACTCCAGCAAATGCCTCAGCTGCAACGCACTGCTTAGACCTCTCCTTGGCATTAGCAAACTCCACTAGTGCATCTCTAAGTGCCAATAAAACAGGCATGCCACATTCTTGAATTAACCGTTTAAAGATTCTTGCAAAGTTTGAATAAAAAGTGTCACTTCCCATCAAAGATATCCAGCTAGGAGTACGAGGCCACGAAGAAGAAAAATCAAAATAGAAGTGAGTGATCGATTTGTCAGCCAAGCTCTGGAAGCTAGAGTTCCCTTGATGTCCTCTGGAAGCACCATCTGTATCAGTGATAATATGAACGTGGGAAAGATTATTCAAGGTATCATTAAAGAAGCCCTCTTCTTGAAAAATACTACTCAAAGCTCCTTCAAGGGATGACTTGACAATTCCCAGTACATCCCCAGGGGAAGGGGTGTTCCCAACGGAAATTTTATACGGAGATTCTTTTAATAGAGTATTCAGGGCAGAGATCGATAAAATTCTCGTCTGTGGGAGTTGGCTCTTTAAATTCTTTAAGAAATGACCTGAAAAGATTCAAATCTTAAATTAAACTCTTGGAGAGTGGTGAAGGGTAAACTATTTAAATATGTTGCAGGCTCATCATGGCAGGAGCTCATACCAGAAGTTTCTGTTAAAATTTTTGAAGATGAATGAGGATCATTTGCAGATGCCATAGCCAGAAGTAGTAAAACCCTGTTAGCCATCAGATTATACCTAAAACAGAGATAACAAGTAATCAAATAAAGATTGCTGTGAAATTCACGTATCAATGATCTAAATCCTTGATTCTATACAAATAAGGAATTTCTCTGATTGCATTATATGTGCTTTGGATTTGAAATTATCAGAAGTGACCAGAGAACAGCTTTTAGCAAAAATATAGAGTCAAAGTGGTCTTTTTCAACAATAACACAGCCAGAAAGGATACTTCACCTCCAGTGCAAGTTACCGCTTTCAAAACTCATTGAACCAATTTCAGAAACCAAATTTGAGAAATTAGTTCCATCTGCTGAGTCAGTCCCCGATGTTGTTAAAATACTTCTAGATACTCCAGCAAAATAAATATTGTACTTGACAAAAAGCTGCAATTATCCAATATTTTGCCAGTCAACAGCAAATAACAAATGAAAATGACCATTATATTAGAAGATTTGACTTCCAAATCATACCTCTGTAATTGCTTTCTGAGATTTTAGGGATTCATGATGGGAGCTGCAAGCAATATCAGATGGTGTCAACAACACATAAAGAAAATTTGAAGTAAAAAGGAGAAAATTGCGGGAAAACAATATTACCTTGAAAGAATTCCGAGAAGAAAAGAAGAGAGAGCCTTTCCATCCTGGATGGCAAGGAATTATAAGAATTAATATTCACTTTTAAAAACTCAAAATATCTCATAGCAGTAACTTACTGTAGTCAAACACTTGAGAACAGTTTCTGTTGAAAGCACAGCACAAGAACCCAAGACAGTATATTCTGGTGAACTGGGATTCTGTAGGTTTTTAGTTAAAGGGTATACACGGTTTGAAATTGAAGAAGGCCATCTTTTCAGCATTTTCAGAAGAGATTTTCCAGCAAGTCTGTGAAAATGAAATAGAGAGTCACAAAGATCCTGAAATAGTAAGGTATCTAAAGAGGTAAGAAGAAATAACATCAGCATATGTGAGCAACAAACAACATGCCAGTATCAACCTAAAGCCAAAATAATATAACAACAACTAAGCCTTTACCATCTGTGCGGAGTCAGTTATATAGATCATATGTCACCGATTGTGTTCAATCAGAATATTAATTCCATTTAAGTTTAGATTTATCATGACTTTGTTTATTGTTTCTCCTCAATTCTTTTATGGTAACCCCCTTCCCCTTTTCATTTTAGTTCATAATAGTCTATTTTCTATATAGAAAGAATGATGAAACATCTTATCATCCTCCATTCAATAATACTTATCTACATTTCTATAACAAAAATCAGACACGGAATACTTCTTTGATGAGCTAAAGGACAAACTTCAAACCTCATACATAACACCCACAATATCACTAAGATAATGACCTAGTCATTTCTAATTCCACATTCCCAAACAAAAGTATTGCCTTAGTTTCAAAGTTGCATTACTTTCCAATTTTACCTAGCTTTTGATTCCACTACCTTTCTTCAAGGAAATAAAAATTCCCCAATATTCCATGTTACACGCTGAAGTACACCTTTGAAATGCAGAGTAGCAAAGGATCATGTACGAAATCATTGTATATTTTACAGAAAGCCTGAATTCAATTCTACTAGCATTGATGCAACTTCAACCAAAAACACAATTCTTGAGGACAAGTGGCCCGAATTAAAAATAAGTATAACATGCTGGACAGTTCACATATTGTCTTGTATCCTGATAAAGAGGGGAAACTTACAAGCGCACAGTTTCATAACTGTGTAGGGACAGATCAAGAAGATCATTCATCAAAATGAGCACATGATCAGATGGGGAAATCCTGCCACTCAAGCGAAACAAATGATATGATGATTGTGATGATCTCCAAGTGCAGTGCATGAATGCTTTATCAATAAGAGCCCAGCGTGGCCTGTAATCAAATATATAACGATTAGATAAAGACGTTAATCAGATCATTTGATGCCCTGCAGCAAAGAATGAGATAGAAGGGGGCGAGAGGGGGTTGATAAGCTCACCTTCTTTTCCCTTTAGAATGGGATGATACTATAAAATTGATGGGAGGTTCTATTATCGCAGCAGATTCCAGTTTCCATGCCTGCCTGTGATTCGACCACTCCTCATATTCCGAACTACCTGCCAGGAGTAAAAGAATGAATTATTACAACAAATTTGTAATTACAGCAGTATATGTGATAGGCTATTGATTTATTACCATAGTTTCCTAAAGTGTCCATTATACGAATAACAAGCAGTAACAGAATGCTATCATCATACTTCTCCTCCAACAAGTATCTGCAAAAAGTGCAATGGCAATAAATTAACACAATTTGCAATTTCTGCACCACTAGATAGATACCACCATGTCTGACAAATAAATGAAACCATGTGTTCCACAGAAAACAAAGAAACACGCAAATTAAATGTGTATGCATGCATAAAAATATGCTTGTAGAACTTACTTGCAAGTATCATGGATAATGGCAGCAGCCTTTTCTCGCAATTGTGTGCTGCCAACAGGTGAACCTGTTGCCCCAGCAATTAAGAATGGAAAATGACCAGGATCTTCAACCATCTCATTCCTAGAGGACGGCCTGAAATCAGGCAAACATGACAAAACACCTTGTAATGAAGAATCAACACGCAAAAGAGTCACTTTCAAGTGCTCTTTCTCATTTCCTGGTCATCAAATTATATACAATAGTTAGCTAAAAATATGACTTGACAAAATCGCTAACAGTCCTTATGTAATGGAATATTAGATTTGGGAGCAATAAAATACATGCGATTTCTCAGAACTGATACATATGTAGCATAAACAAACAAAGAATAGAATTTAAGCTAAATGAATACTTTGGCCCCTATATAGCACGTAAATACATAAATGAACGAAATTTCAGAGAAAATATGCAAGTAGCACCTGGATCAGAATGGATCTTAGATTGACATATCCTCTGAAGATCATCTAAAGCATCGTTCAAGTGCAGCTTCAGAAGTTCATTTGCAAATTGAACTTCTTCATCACAAGGGATGTGCCACTTTGGGCCAACTGGTGGTTCACCATCTGAAAAATCTTTTGTGCTGATCCATTGCTCTAATGCAGCAGTGGCAGAATGATGGAAAAAACACCTGAGAAGAAGGAAACATTCATATTTTGATCAATCCAGCTGAAATGATAGCAACCATTTATTACATGGTATCATACAAATAGGAAGTAAGGAACTTTACAGACTTGTATTGGTCAATGGGATAGTAAAGGATCAAGCTTCCAAGAAGAGATCTGAGAACATGATCCCCAGCGCCATTGACCTGTCAAGATGTAAAGGTACCATCAGCAATAGTCACAAATTTGCCATGTCCTTGACGAGGGTACCACTTAAACTTAGCAATGGAGAATAAACTTACTCAACAAACACAATAATAAAAATATCAAGTATAGTAAAGTCTAATAACCAACTAATTCCCACCATTCATGTAGCTTCGATCTACAACATGAAGAGAACTGACATCTTCACCAAAATGAATATACTGAAGAATATCCCGAAACATTAGAATCTCTGAGATACCCATATTAATATATGCCTAGAACAAACTTAGAATAAGCTACATAATTATCAGAGTTGGGTTCTTTTCCAAGTTTCAGAGGAAACCAGTACATATCAAGTCCAATCAATTTAGTTTAACATACAGAAGAAACAACAACCTTCCAAGAAGTTGAGTTAAAAGCAGAAAAAATGGCTTCTTTGAATTCATCCTTGTATCGAAGAAGTGCTGGACCTCCATAGTTGACTGAAACTGATAGCACTTTCAACTGATACTCAACAGATGTTTCAAGAGCTGGAGAAAGTGTGGCTTTTTCCTGGAAGAAGCACTGATATCAGAAAGAAGAGAATCATAGAGCAAAGGAAAAGTGAATTACAGATGAAGAAACCTTGCTTGGCCCTACAGCCTCAGAAGTTCCTGAACCCCCATAACCAGTGACAGGTGTTCCGGTCAAAGAGGATATAACAGAACGTAAAATTGGCTCAATGATATGGACAACTGCCTCTTCAGGGTTTGAACTAATACAGGCACAACATAGCAGTCCAACTTCAGCAATTGCCCCAGGAAGAATATTTGTTGTGACAAACTTGGAGATTTTAGTTAAAGCCTGCCCAAGGATGATAAACATCAAATTTTCTGAGAAAAGAAACTCAAGTATTGAAGTATTATTTCATTACTACTCAAACAAACCAATACCTGCTTATAAAGTGTTTTTGAAAGTCTCCCAAATAGGATTTCTAACATGCAGAAGTAGTAAGGACCATCTTCGACTAGGAAAGTTCCTGAACTGCTTGGTGAATGCAATCCCTCGTTCCTGCACAAAGGCAGACAATGTACTCCATCACGCAGTAATGCTAACTTTTGAAAATTAACTAAAGGATGGATAAATACTGCAAAGGAAAACCAGGAACAAAGTATGAAAAAACTTTGCTTACAAAACACTGCTTGGTTCCAAATGTTGGAGCAAAGAAAACAGTCGACAAAAGAACTCATCAAGCCATTCAGAAAAGCGAAAATCGGGTAGAAATGATAATTCACTCGTATTATCTTCCAGAACAGCCATCTGCAGGTAAAAGACAGATCAGACAAAGACTTCAGGACAACATTGCCCAAGCCTGTAGGAACGGCAATATTGACACTTACACTGGAAAATAATGAACCAATCAGTTGCATGGTTGCCAAGGTTTTGGGTGGATCATTTGCATCCATACCCAGCAATGCATTGGACAAAGAAACCATCAGAAGATCGACGAAAGAGTTGGAACTATCAACATTATCTGACATTGAAGGCAATACTGTTGCAGCAGTAAGGAAGAGAGATCTTCCGGCAAAAGCAACAGACATGACAGCACTCTTCAACTGGTGCGTAGCAGTCATCTAAAGAAAAAATCAAACTATTGCAATCACCATGTTTGCAAGATGATATCTTGTACTGCAAAACAACTAAATTTTACTCTTTAATATTCCAGCTGAAAGGTGATAAGGAACACTAACTGTCTCCAAAGCCATTTGGAAGCGAGAAGCTAAAAATGGTAGAACTAGTAATGGCTCCATATATGACAAAATAGAGGTCGCCATGGCAACTGTTTCAGAGAGATGCTCATTTTTGCTGTATTGACCACGATCAATCAGCTTCAGCACTGTTTTGACAAAAGCAACTCGATCAGCCTGCTCAAGGAAGAGTTCACTCTCTGCACCATCACTTCTGCTCCTGAAGATTAATTGCTTCCCACTAAGAAGTGTTTCACACTAAAAATAAATGCACATCATTTGTTTCAGCAAATAAAATATTACCTTTGCTCAATTCTCAAACGTTTTTGAAACATGGTCACCAAGTGGAACAAAAACCGCTCCAAGGAATATGTCCACCGACCACCATTAGAAGGATGATAATATCTGAAAGAAAAAAGAGGTTGATAAATACTCTCTGAGCAAAAGATTTTCTCGGAAGTACAATAACAGAAGTTTCAGAAAACAAACTGTTCAAGGAGGTTGATCAATTTTTCAAAGTATTGTTGCGCTGACCCATCAGGTTTTAATAGGTAAACCTAGATCAGCAATGAGATGTTAAGTAACTAACTATTGCAAGATTTCAACAAGTTTGTACATAGAGATAAAAATCCGACTTACAATTGATTTAGCAATAGCCTGTGAAGGAGTCATCGATCTATTTGAAAACAAAAATCTAGTATTTCTTGAAACATCCACAGAGAATGGATTTGAGCCACTGCCATTAGCCACGGGAACCTGTAATTGCTCACCATAATAAGAGTTACTAGTGCACATCTTCTCACAATCCTGAGGGAACATATGTCTTGCACATTTCTTGAAATGAAAAAGGTCAAAATGAAGCATAAACACAGAACCACTGTCTGCTAATAAAGCAGTTTATGCTATTAAAACCATAAAATAATTAGATCAACCACATAACCAACATTAACGGGCTAATGTCAACGAAGATACCACATTAAATCTGTGCTTATGGGTACAAGTCTAACCTAGATTGCATCAAATTAGACATTTTTTAGTTAAAATCAGCTACTAAAAAATTTCCAACAGAATAAGTAAAGAAAAGGGCCCTAAATGGATACCACAATGACTAGCTCCAGTCATTCAAGTGGTTGGAATTCCTCCTAGACCACCCATTTTTGTATTCCAAAAAGTTCCTCACTGGTGTCCGTTTTTTCAGCACCAAATCTCATCTTTCATTAGTGAATTCCACCTCTACTTCGGAAAAAGCCAATAAACAACTTCATAAATCTCCACTTTACTTCCGAAAAATTTAACAAAGAACAGAAATTTGTGCAATAACACATCAGACTTATTTTCCCAATTTCGCTATCATGATCTCCTATTTTAGTATACCCCAAAACTTCACAGCCATCACGGAATGGTAGAGTTTACCAACACCGTATTAAACCATTTGCGAAAAAGTTCAAGAATCTCAGAAGCATTCTGCTGCTTAGGATTACATTCACTCTTAGATGGGCATAACATTGTCCTCTTCCAATTTCACGCAACTCTAATGATCATTACTTAATGTGCAGCTTAAATGATTAGTGGGTGTGAAACCCCATATAATATTTAAGCAGTCTAATTCTAACTTAATGCTTAATGCTTAATGCTAAACAGGCTCAAAACTGTCATGACTTAATTCACTCCTAATCATGTTAAAAAACACTTGATATCTTATTCATTTTCAGTTGGCATATTCAGCAGCTAAAATGCTTCAGTAATTTAAACTTCAAATTCACCATTCCATATTTGTATTTTAGCATTCAAAATCTTCAAACAGGTCTAAGACGTTTGATCTCAAAGGAAAGGGCTTTCCTACAAAAAAGACAGAAAACATTGAAAACTATTACACTTATTTGAGTCAGATTGAGGAAATTTATCCTGAACCAATTTTTGTTGGAGATTCCAAGCAACCGACGAGGAGATACAGTCAAGAAGATAATGACTGAATCTCACTTCTTAAATGGATGAAAACAGCAGTTTGTGTCAAAAGGCAAAGAATAATTGTTTCTGAAAGCATCAATGTACCAAAACCAATATTCAGTTTAACACAAGAAAGGTCATAATCTGCTAAAAGATAATACAAATAAATAAAGCCATATTCACCTCAAACATATTCAGGTACTTATTGAATAGAGTTGGTAAAAATTTATCCCAGTCAATAGATTTGTTGTTCTTTATAACACGAGCTGTAACTGACGCCCATTGACTGTTCCAAAATTGACAATTTGGTACAGATTCCCAGTGTTCTAAACATGAATTTATCCATTCTCTGCGTAATACAGAAACCATGTCACTTCACTTTTAAGAACCTTGCATAACTGAAAATAATAATTACCCAAAGTTATAGAATTTCCTCACTCTGAATAGAAGTCCTGATTGTCCGGATTTGTTGGAAGAAACAGCCTAACAAATCCAGAACCTTCAAAAGACGAGTTATGCCATGGATTTTCCAATAAAGATCTGTAAAATGGTTTTATCAATAAAATGAAGATATTAAAAGCAAGTAAATTAAGTTATCAGAGGAGTTAAAAGAACAATTGACAGAGAATTTACTTATCAATTTCAACTGTAACCATATCGACATAGAAACTGTTTCATGAGGAAAATATCACAAGGCTTAAAAATGACAGAAGGTAATACATTACACTAACAACCTAAAAGTACATTCAGTGATCTTCGCACTACACAAAATTTTGTTAACAATTGGATCGTGCCAGTTTGTGAGTCACCAAAAACTGCTTAAAAACAATGAATGATACTCACCCAAATTCAGACCAAATCTCAAAAGCAGAGCCTTCAGGGAAGAACCTCCGACATGATCGAACTAGAGAAGTAACTGTTGCAAAATGCCTTTGTCTGACTCTCCACCCTTCAGGGCCTGTATTTCTGTTGTAGATAAACCAGTTTAAACTTTTCTGCTTCAGAACTCACAATTCTAAAATTGCATACCCAAGTCAGACTAGTTCCAACGTCACACTTAATGCTCCCGTTTGCATACCGTAATTAAATTTTGCTCATCATCTACCCACATCATGGAAAAATTCTAACCCGTCTTTGTTACAGTTCAATTTTCTATTGATTTACCTTGAACATTAGTGAGCTATCTTCTTGCTGTAAAGTCGACAAATGCTGATGGTTGATTAGCAGTGATTAACATCAAACATGTGAAAGCCATCCCAATCGATACTCCAACAACTACTCCCCTTAAGGCACTACTACATTAAGTCTTCAGAGATATTCACAGGGAACTTTTACATTTGCTCTCTATTATTTTCAATATAAAGCAGGGTCTTGTACAAAAACCCCTCAAACCCAAGTGTTCACTTATTTATTATCATCTCAAAGAATTCATTGGCATGTTAGCAAACTGTAAATATAAGCTAACTAAGTGCATATGTGAAGAAACAGACCTCCTGAAGTGCGTGTTGATCAGGGTATCATATAGAGGCCGCCACTGAATTTTCAAGGACAACTTCTTTCGATATTTGTTCAGTACTTTTACCAAAAGATTTGCCCATCTAACCTAGTAAAACGAAGTCAATAGCTATTACATGGTATCAACAAAGAAAACCACAAATAAAGCATTAGAAGTTGAAAAAGCCTACCTGAGCAGACAGTTTGTTCTCCGCTATTTCAAATAATTCCAACCCAATTTCAACAACAGCTGTCACATCTTCCAACAGAATCTCGCTTTTCGCCTTAATAAAACTGAACAAGTAAACAACAAGCATTACTTCAATTCAACACATGGCACTTGTAGAAGAACTATGCTAAATTGTTTTCAAAAGTTTCTTTGTCTACCTCTTCACATCCAGTCTTAGCAATCGTATCTCTAGTAAATAACTATGCCATACCAGTACCAGTACTTAATAGAAGCCCACCAATACAAATTCCAGCAATCATAACATCATATATAGTTCTTTACAAAATCAATCCACATTCTATCTTCCAAAAAGAACACATGAACTACATAAAGATCAATTTTTTAAAGGAAATAAAACAGCCCAAAATGCACAAATTCATACATAACAATAAATTGCTCAAAAAAAAAAAAAAAACCAAACAACCAACATTTTTTCAAGAACAATTAGGCAGACTGAAAAACTCAACCAAATTGCAGCAACTCAAAACAGAACAACACATAAAAGACAAAGACTGTCAGAGTAAAAAGTTAAAACCCACAGGTCAATAACGGAGACCCATTTGAGAGTAGCGAAAACAGATTCAGGATCATCCACTCTGTACGACTCCTTAACAGCCTTCACCACCGCTTTGAAGGAGTCCTTCTCCTTCGTAGTCTCCTCCGCCACCGGCGGCGGCAGCCAGGCATTGTACAAATGCATATCCACTACTGAGCTCTCCTCCGGGAAACCAAATTATACTGAAAATTCCGCTCAATTGGTAGCTGAAAGTCCAGATTAATGCGGATTGGGGAATAAGAATATAAAATATTTATAGGGGAGAGTCTTTTGTTTCTGGTGTCAAGGTTTTCTTTTTTGACAAGAAATGATAGAAATGGGAACACTGTTACTTTTAGGGCCTGAAAGTTGACTGGTAACTAGTACAGCCGGTAATAAGAAATGGAGTTGTGTTCGTCCGGTTGACTTTTGCTCCTAAGATATCTTTCTCTACAAGATATTATTTGTTGGGATTTTTTTTTTTTTTTTTCCTTTTTCTCGCTCCCGGTAAATTAAATTGTGGTAATACCAATTTTACAATTATTATTTATATTTATAAAATTATATTGATATATCAATAATAATCATTTTTATCTATATGAAAACAAAATATACAAATATAAAAACTAATCTATGGTAATTCTTCACTTACCATAGTAATTTCACCATTCGAAAGTACTTATAATTTACCGATGGAAATTCAAGGCAATCGTATTATTTTATTATCCAATTAATCAAATAAGAATTAAACCAAAGAGTTTTACTAGTTAAATAAAAATATCTGAAAAGTTTTACTAGTTAAATAAGAATTAAACCAAAGAGAGAGAAAATGGCGTATGCATATGGAAATCCGACCGTTAGGTGAGAAAATGCCGGCGCTCGGCATTTGCTCGGGAAATATGACCGTTGCGAACAAACCTCAGGCAGGCAGTTCATCTGCGTCGTACCCTTTAAATACCTCAAGCATTTCCCCACCGCAATCCACCAAAACTCTCTAATCTTTCCATCTCCGATCATCAAACACCTGATTCTCTTATTTGCTGCTAATCTTTCTAAGCGCGACATTTCATCAAACATTTCATTTGCTATATCTGTTCTGCCTGTATTTTTCTTTTTCTTTTTTTTTCTCCTCAAAGTACGTTTTCCAAGGATTTTAAGGCTCATCAATGGCGGAAATGAAAGATGCCCATGTCGTCGTGGAGATCCCAGTCGACGAGGAGCATCAGCAGAAGCTAATCTGTGCCATGGACACGATATCTTCCGCTATTCAGCACCACCCATTAATGGAGATATCCCAAAGCCCTGGTCATCTCTTGCTTCTCAAGCTCTGGCAAAGAGAAGAAGACCTTTTCGGCCGCCGGATTTCTATCAAAGAAACAAGGATTGAATCCATTAAACGAGAAATATTCCAACTCTGTTGTTTTTTCCTTGTCTTTCATGGGTTATTCTTAACTATTCTCTTCACATCTTATACTGATAATTCAGAGGGAGACCATCAGCACAGTGTGTGCCAGAGATGGTGGATTCCATCTATACTCAGTGTGTGCCCTTCTCTTGTGATTGCTTTTCTGGTTCATGTGAAGCTTTTCAGGTTCTGGAAGGTTTCTAATCAGTTGCAGCGAGAGAAGAGTGATAATCGCGCCCTCACGAGATGCATCCAGGAGCTGAGGATGAAAGGGGCTAGTTTTGATCTGTCCAAAGAGCCTCTGATTGGGAAAAGAATGAAGAGTTCCAGTGTGGAGATCAAATGGAAGCTTGTTTCATGGTTTACTCAATATCTAATCACCATTTGCCTTGTATGTTTTACAGGTTTGATCTTCCCCGCCAGCAGATTCATCCTTTGTGCCTAGATCCTTCGAGCTTGAGAGCTTTCGATTCCGGTTCTAGCATAGATGAATCTGGAAGAGCCTGTTCTCGAGGACAGAAGAAACAAGATCAATGACAACAAAGAGGCATGCAAATAAGAGCTTCCAAGAAGATTGCTTAATGGGGGTGAAGCTTTGCGGTCCGGTTGTTGCAGAGAAGAGCAGATTAACCTGAGAATCCAAGTGTCATTCTTCTTGAGAGCTGCATTTGATTGATGATGATCTCCAAGTAAAAGCAATTTGATGCTGGTCAATGGCGGCCATTGACAGCTACTTCTAAGTTCTGTCAATTCTGGACTGTCTGTTGATGAGAGGGCTCTAGTTGGTGCATCCATAGCAATTCATTTCAGTGCAATGCAATACAATTTTGGGATATTATAGCAGATATGGCTACTGAACCACTACACTACATCATAATTTTCAGCAATTCATTTCAATGCAATGCAATTTTGGGATATTATAGCAGAGATGGCTTCTGAATCACTACTATATCATAATATTCAGTATACTGTGATTGCTAGGTTTGATCAAGTTTCAAAAGTGTACAATCTTAGCAACACTACTGGTGTTCCACCCTATAAAAGTTATGTTCAAGTTATGTTGTATTTTGCCCATCAACTTGTTCTTCTACCCTATTAATGGGGTCCAAGTTATGTTCTTCTGCCCATCAACTATACAAAACATGAAAAAGTTTTGATTCTTGAAATAATGTAACAGCAAAGATGAAAATGAACTATATTCATTCAAGTCATAACCTCTCCAGTACATAAAAAAGTTTCGCCTGAAAATCAAAAAGTTACACTCTCATCAAGAAGATGACTAAAGCACGACAAGTTCTTCACCTTGGCATTCTCTTTTCCTTGGGAAACATCCTAGGCACTCTCAAAGCCGAATATCCGAAATATACCTGCACGACAAAATGGAAATGAAATCAGGAGTCGAGAAAGTAGAGCTTATCGGTGTTCAGGAAGAAAACAGAAAACAAACCTTCATCAGCCTGATATTTGTTCTTATCATCTCCCGCGTATGCCAGTAAGTTGTATTTTGGATTCCATTCTACACTATTCATGGCGGCGCGACATGGAATTTGGTGGACTGATCTTCCAGTTTGAACATTTGACTGGCCAAGAAAACAAGTATGTTAAAGGATGATAAACTTTTGAAATGGCAACTCAAAAGCAGCAACCAAAGCAGGAGAAATCCAACATAGTTTGCAGAGTACATACAATATCAATGAACAAGTCCTCACTGGCTGAAGCAATGTACTCTCCTGTGTGATTGAAACTTATTGTTCTAACAGGCCATCTGAACACAAACCAAATGTCATACATAAATGAACAGAACTGGAAAAAGCTTACAATTTAGCTCTTGACAAATTATCAGAGCAAATTAGCATATATATTGATACATAATGGGTGGTGAAGGTTAGAACAGTTTCTCATTCAACTTGCAATAGTGGTAGTGGATGGAATTACTTACTCATGTTTTGTAAATGTACGCACACATAACATCTCCTTGATATCCCAAAGACTGACCAAGGAATCAGCACTTCCAACAGCAAAATATCTGCACAGAGTGTTTTCCAATGAACATATCCATTAGAGAGAACAGGTAATTCACTTCCTCAAGATGGAAAATTCCTCATCTAAAGCTTCTAAGTTAACAAATAGATTTTTTTCACTTCCAAAGTTAAGAAGGAGAGAACGAATAGATGTAAAGGTGCACCTTCCAACTGGATCCGTGGCAATGCAGTAGCAACCGGCTGTATGAGCCATGAGGGTATCAACTCGCTGAAGAGAAGGATATGATAGTACTTCGACGGTGCCTGAGGACCATGGATGAAAAGTAGTAGAAGTCAAACATCACATCTCAAATTACTTGTATTAGAAACATCTCTGCATATGGATTATTTGATTTGCAGATAAATTTGTCCTCACCAAATCCAGTGGTTAGGAAGAACTTGTCTCCTGTCGTGTTCCATGCAAGCTCATTCACCTGAAATTTTGAAAATCAATCAGCTCTCTTGTTGACGCCAAGTATTTTTCCTTGTATTGAATACTCCTTTTTTTTTTTTTTTTTTGGGGGGGGGGGGGGGGGGGGGGGGGAGGAAGAAAAGAAGAATTCTGCAATACCCAACTGACCAAGGAGGTCAAGGGGAAAAAAGAAATGAATGGAACATTGTCCTTGAACACACAGCTCACTCAGAATGAAGGGATAAAGGAAGAGACGCAACAATTACAAGAAACTAAAAACTATCCATCATTGGCTTTGTGCTATCTGGCCCAGCACATCTAGAACTGCTGCAATGAATAATGGCCATCAAAACCATCACCAAGGAATCATTATAGATCGAAAAGAGAAAATAGCGATGAAAGCCCACTATTGATACTTCAAAAAGAACTTTTTTAGGCATTGCCCCTTGCCTAATCTTGGAAAGAGAAATGAAGGGTAAAAGTGAAATTTGAAATATTTTTCACGCCAAACTCATTATTATACCTCATAATTGAAAATTAAAATCTTGGAATGATAAAGCAATAGTGAGAACAATACTTTACCTCATAATTGAACTTGCGCTTATGGATAGGCTTAAATTTTCGAACATCCAATATTGTCAACTCATCATCCTACAATAAGTCAAGAAAGTAAGAAAAATTGAACATACTTATAACTTCTTTTAATTTGATCACAAACAGACATGGACCGGGAAGAGCTTGGGTGAAATAGAGAGCTAAAGAAACTACACGATAAATTGCAGGTGATCACAGAACTCAAAAGATACAGAAACTTATAAAAGCATTCCCATTTAGAAAGCCTTTGGATTTACCCTGTTCCCTACAGCTATATGTGTTCCATCAGGCTTGTAGGTAATATTAATATTCTCTCCACTGAGTTCAGCTTGCTGAGAAAATTTTCCACCTATCAATGAAAAGAAACATGTGAGCATCGTCACTGGTGCCATGATGTTTAAAAGGTAAGATTTCTTTCCAATAAAGTGGCAGTGTTATATTAGGATAGAACCCATCTAGCTCCTAAACTAAATGGATACCAGAAACAATGTATGTCAACAGAGACACATTCTCATTTGAAAAGCATGGAAGATTTCTGTTTTTCCTTTCTAAGTTTCACTCTCTTCATCTACCATCACGTGTCAGACCTCTTTCTCTATTTCATTTAGGATATAAAAGGTATATTTTCCATCAGGACATTTCCTGCTTTTTTTAAACAAAAATTTGCCAGTGGATAAAATCCAATTGCAGTACAATCTGTAATCTTTGGTTACTCGTCTGGATACCATTTTGCGGAAAATAGTTCATCAGGGTGATAGGACAAAAGCCCCTGCTACAAAAATGCTCTTATCATAGTTCAATTCACCCATCATAGGAAATAGGCAATGTACTTACTACGGGCATCCCATAAGCGGACAGTCTTGTCACCCGATGCAGTTGCCACCAAATCAGCATGTTTCGGATCCCAGCATAACTGATCCACACTGTCAGTGTGACCCTTCAATTCAATATCCTTAACCTTACCCTGCATAAAATCCCAACATCTCATCATTAAAATGGGACAAAAATACACGTTCTTTCAACATTTAATCCTGCGATTCAGTGATGCATTTCAGCTTCAATACCTATCATCCCTTCTCCACTTTGAGGAAGCTACCATAAAACTGAGAAAACCACAACAATGACAAACTCCTACTTAACAATGTTAAATTTGAATTCTTCTTTTTTCATTTTTCTGTTTTGCTCAGTATATCTGCCATCAAAGACACTAGAAAAGTAGCAGTGCACTATCCAGTTGAGTAGCAAGCTCTTTACACATAACTGGAACTTTAAAAGTGCAAACTAAAATGAACAGAAATCAACAATTATCACAACAGCAAAAGCATAATCGAGATCATATTATTGCTCCATGGCAAAATCACATTCAAGCCTAATATATTGAACCAATCATAACCTATATGAAATCCCCTCAAATAAAAATATAAATTAAAGAAACCTTACATGGCCGTGGGGCTCAATGTGCCAAACACGAGCGGTTTGATCAACAGAACCGGAGGCGAGTTTCGTGCCAGTACAGTTCCATGCCACCGAATGAACCTACAATTCACGAATTTGAATAATACAATCACAAAAAAATCCTGCACGAGCCTAGGGCTTACTATTTCTCATAGTTTCACATGTAAATTTCTATCTTTTCTTGCAAAAAAAAAAGGGAAATGAATAATACCTTCTTCTTGTGGCCTTGATAATCTCTGCTATGGAGGTTTTTGAAGGGTATTGCTTCTTCCTCCATTGTTACTCCTGCTTTAGCTTCAGAGCTCATATTCGAAGGTTTAGAAGCGGGGAGAGTTGGCGGAAAGCTTTTCGCGCTTTTGTGAGGCGAGCAATTTCTATCAGGATGACGTCGTGACATTTTTAAAGCGTGGTTCGGAAGCTGCATAAAAATTGCGCTTTTAAGTGCTTTTTGTCATTTCCCTTTCTATATTTGGGTAAATTGCATTTCTCAGTTAGTTATGATCAAATTATTGATACATTTTAAACTTTTTAAAATTATATTTACTCCTTTTAATCACTCAAACTCATAAAAATTTATTAATCTAAAAAAATTACAAAATTTCTGATATAAACATTTTTATTGATTCAAAATTTCACTCACGAACGACTATCAAAACTCATTTAAATAAAAAATTATTAGATTTTTTTATTTTTTAATATTTTTATATTTGATATATATAATTGTCATCGATAAGAGAAAGGAATTTGATCAAAATATAAAGGACATTTTTTATAGGTTATTTTTTATTTTACTTTGTAGTAAAAAAATTTGAAATTACCATAACTCAAAATGCCTATTTCACCCCCACATCACTTCTGTTAAAGTGTTAACCTCTTTCTTTTTCCCTATACTATTAAGATGGCATATCATATGATCCACAACCAACCATAAGTCCCATCAGTAACCATTTTTTCCATTAAAATTTAATGGTTTATATGACCAGTCAACATTGTTCAATAAACCTCCAAAACACGTGGAGAGAAATATATAATAGATTTCGTAAGTTAAATTATCACGTATTTAAAAGAATAACAATTTTATGTATGTATTCTTTAGTAATTATTTTTCAAAATTTTAACTCAAACAGCACGTTCTTTAATTTATAATTTAGAAATGTACATAATAGGGAATCACTTCAAACTAACTCATTTGAAATTGATAATTATGTTATTTTTCTTGAAATTATATATGATTAAAATAACTGAATATTGTTTAATGTGAACAACTGCGTTTGATAATCATCCATAAAGGAAACCAATTAATCAGGAAAAAAAAATTAAAAAAGGGCATAAATTATAGTAAATCTCAAAGCTCATACTTCTTAGATTGATTGGTGACAGTTGACAAGGCATCATTGAAATTGCAATGATCATAAATCTGTGAAAGCCATATAGACAATCTGTTTGGACCAGCATGCCTACCAAAAAAAGGGGATCAAACAGTCAAAACACACTCAGTTTAATTTGCTCTTTAAGAAAAAAAAAAATTGGAAATTTTGTTGAATTTAATACATAAATTCTTTTTTTTTTTTTTAATCAGTTGCGCACATTTTATAATTTATGGTTCATGGCGGGGTCAGTAGATGGTCAATTGCACCCCACCTCATTCATTATTCAACCCATATTGAGATAAATAATCCCATATTAATGGGTAAATAGTGATACTTAAATAATGGACAAATGTGAAAAGTGTGGGTTAAATATTCATAAATATATATATAACAATAACATTATTTTTATTATCATTTACTATCCTTTTTTTCCTCCGACTAATAGTCACTCATAAAAATTATTATATAAAGTCGATAAAAGTGTCGATAATATAAGTTAGAGTCAATTATGATAGGGAATTCTGTAAAGGTTTTACCGCCTTGTTGATTGACTATATTTGAGTTTTTAGAGTACTTGGGGATTATATTATACACCAAAATTTTGTACTTGTGAACCGATGTAGATATTGTAAACTAACATATTTAATGGTTGACAGTCGTTCGAACTTAGTAAAAGTGGTCATAACATTTATAGTATAAAAAATGACTTACCGTGAAGATGTCATTGTCATCACTAACCTTCATCAAACAAGCCACGTGAATTGCCGAGTATTGTTCGGCTAATGAGATATCGATCTTGAAGTTTTTAAGAATTTTTGTAATAGACGATTTAGTCATTCGGATAAACAACCCTCCTCCAAAAATAATTGTGCTATATCAATAATTTTAAACACCTTATTAATTTGTATTGGAACAAAAAATCTCTCATATTTTCTTTTGTTTTTTGGTCATAATTCATTCATATGTTCATTACTTCCCTTCAATTCTCAAAACTAAACACCTGAAGTGGCTTAGCATCCTATAATTTCAAGGTTTTCAACTAGGTGAGACAATCAGTTTAGTTATTGTCAGAAACTTGTTTTGCCATAGGCATCAACTCATCAAACATTCCTGAATTTACTTTACTAGAAGAAACAGAAAGATACAGTTAACTGTAAATACAAAACGAGGAGTAAATAATCACTGATGGAGGACAGAGCAGACGGCAGAGGCATAGGCACATATACTCCTATATAAATGGAATCCTTTGGGGAGCTGCAAGAGTACAGTAGTACAGTGACACACAGTCACACACTGGGCGGTGTTTATTGGGGACAAAATTTTCTCCATTTTCCATCTCTCTTCATTCAATACTCCCTCATTAAATACTACCGCAGTTGCCTGTGGTTATATATTCTTTTTCTTTTTGTAAAAAAATTAAATTTTGGTTTATTGTTTTCCCAAAATTTGACTCCACCGACGCCATAATAATCATCATCTGAAACTCCCCTTTTTTTCTTTGGGTATAAAAGGAATATTTTTCTCCTAATAGGGTAGAATAGAGAGCTGTGGAGGAGCACCAAAAAAAAAAAAAAAACCAAGAAGAGAGGAGGGACTGGTCTGCTCTGGTCTGGTCGGTGGATCTGACGCCGGCCGGGAAATATGTCGTCCGGAGGAAGGTACATGGCATACTCACCCTCGCCCTCTGCGCCTCAGTCTCCACATATCGGCGCCGCCGCTGTTCTTGCTGAGCAAGAAAAGTAAGGCCCTTTTATTTTTTTTAGGTACTTCGTGTGGATCTTTACTGCTATTGATTGATAGGGAGTTAAAGTTTGAGTCTTTTCTCAATTGGGTTGGAGATGGTTTTGTTCATTCTTGGTTGTATCATTTAATTTTGGCAGGTACTTGGCAGAATTACTTGCGGAAAGGCATAAACTTAGTCCGTTCATGCCAATTCTTCCCAACTGTTACCGGTTACTGAATCAGGGTATGTTGGAAAAACTTCAATTTATAGTTCTAAGCATTAGCTGCTTCACGTTGGCTTATGATTCCATTGTTAATTGCAACTGGCTTGATAGTTTTATTATCTATGTGGGATTGTGACTAAGAAATTGCTTTCGTTTTCACTGTTAGTGGTCATTAGTCATTCATGAAGCAGTTGCAATCATTGTACGTGTTATACCTTTTGTTTTATGTTTTGTTTTTCCGTAGCAATCAGTGCGGCTGTAGATCATTGGTGCTATAGGATTCATTAATCAAGTTGTGCTTTCATGATTGTTTAAGCTCAATTTTTCAAACTGCCTTTGTTGGCTGAGAAAAGTGATTATGGTTAAGCAGCATCTTTGAAAGTTTTGGAGAATGAGAAATGTGGGGAAGATTGTGATAAATTTTTGTTTCCTTCATTGATCTCAGAAACTCTCGTTCTATGAATTGTTTTTTTTTTTTTTTTGAGTCCAGAAGTTGTCTTCTGAATAACCATCTCATGTATTAACCGTGTATGAAACCGCTTATTTTTGCAAGTAATCTTGTCGTTAAGTTAATTGAGTCTGGTGCATGCGGTTGAAGGATAGGGAAATACACGTGGCAATATTGAACTAGCTTTTTGCATGTGTGGCAGTTTTATGTTCTAAAAGCAAATGAGTGATGGTGACACTTGTTCTTTTATGGTGCAAGAAAGGGCACGCGGCTATATAGTTACTTTGGTGGGGCCTTTTAAATGCCAGATATACTATTTAATGTATCACCGAACCCGTGTTTACAGGTTGTCACCAAAATGATTTTAACTTATCAATTATCTTACTAAAATTGCTTCCTGTTAATTGGATTATAGAAGAATTACCTATGCGGGCTCTTGCAGTTGGTGAATAGGGGGAAAAAATGAAAACTTGAAGGCAGAAGGGGGGTAAGAAACACTGAAAAGAATGGCAGGAAAATTTTATCGGTGTACTCAGTTCGTGTATTTTGTGTGAGGCACTCCTTATTGAGGTCAAGTAAAAGCCATGTTCAAATCGTTATTCCAGTCTTGTGGTCATGAAGTAGAGGAGTATATCCTGTTAGGCCTTTGAGCCGAGCATCAAACGAAAGATCTGTGGCTCACCAGAAATTGGTGGCTTCCTTTTACTGTCTAACTCACTGTGTTCTCCAAAGGGAGTTAGGTTTGATTCATCCATATTACTTTATCTGACATTGGGTCCTAACTCGAACTTTTACTTGATAACATTAAAATTCATCTTGTGAATGATGTCTGCCACGGTGTTGGTATTTTGCATTGTTGCATTGGACCTGGGATTATTTGCGTTTGTTTCTTATTTTGTTCATTATTCCTTCTACAGGTAAATGAGAACCTATCTGACTTAACTTCTTGGTCAATCTGTGCAAGGTGTTAACCTAGATATCTGGATATATTCTTTCCTGCTTTCTTCTTATTCAGAATCAGTAACTATGCCCATGTTTGACTGACAAAGGCGGCTGCACTGTATTATTTTTAACCATTTTGTCATTGCAGCATTTAACTTCACTAGATTTTCTTTCTCCCATCTTAGGTTGCATTCTTTTGAAAATCTTAACTTTTCAGGTTTGGAAGCATTGATGTTAAAACTAACCAGTAAAGAATCCTTAGAATTGTCCATATTATGGTGATGCTGACAAATTTTTTAACAAAGGCTAACTGGTACATCTTATTCTTGAAAATTGACCTTTTTGAAGCAGAAATATTGCGTGTAACCACAATGTTGGGGAATGCATCAGTTTTAGATCAAAGTGGGCTTGAACATGCTAGCCCCCTGGCTTCAGGAGGAATATATTCGCATGGAGGAGCTAATGCGAACAGATGGGCGTCACCATTTCAATCCGAAGTATGGATACTAACCATTAACATAACCTCTGTTTGATGATCTAATTCTTTACTGTTTTTAAGAAATATTCTGGACACAAATCATATAGCTTTCTTTCTAACTTTATTACTTTTTTTAACTTATATTGCTCCCATCACAGGAGTATTCAGTAGCTAACTACATCAGGAGTGACATATAGATTTAGCTAAGCTTTGAATGAATTGTGGCTTTCATTATTTTTGCTAGGGAAACTAGAATTCTGCACAGAGCTTTAACCCTCCTTGATTTGCATCTGTTCCATAGAGATATTCTTGTTATTGTTTAGATGTAGGTTTTTACTTGAATGGCCACTTCTGCTTTTAAGTAGGATGAGTGATCTACTATAGCATTTTGCTTCTTTGCATTTAATCATCTCCCTCATAGGTTTCGTTGCAATTTCTAGTTAACTGCGACTGATGTGATCAAATGAAGTTATCGAGTTCATGAATCTAACAACTTGTTGAGCATTCAGCTAGTAACGGTAAACAATCTTCAATGTCAAGGCCTTGTGGCCATTGTCATGCACTGAATGCTGATATTCAAATTTTAAATATCTGATAAACCGCTCAGGTTGCTATCATCTGATTTTGCTCTACTATCTGCCTATGTTTCCACTTCATGGCAGATTGAGTTGATTCATGTTAATTTCCCACTGAAGGTGTGTTTGTTGTTATAGATGTTGTGCAGTGGAAAATACCACGAGGCCATTTACAGGATGAAATATGTCTTCCAATTTTGTTATTGATCATATCTGAGATGATAATATGCAGATATCAGGTTTGATGCAGCCCTCATCGGCACAAAGTTGGTTAGGTTCACAAAGTAGCTCATCAGGGCTTATTGTGAAGCGAACAATTAGGGTTGATATTCCTGTCGACGAGTATCCTAATGTACAAACATCACTTTCTTATCATGTTCATTAGCTACATATTTTCTCAAGCTCATATTAAGGAATTTGGTCTGCAGTTTAATTTTGTCGGACGCCTCCTTGGTCCCAGAGGACACTCTCTCAAGCAACTTGAAGCTAGTACTGATTGTCGTATTCTGATTCGAGGACGTGGCAGCATCAAGGATCCAACCAAGGTAACTACCGAAACGAGTCCTGTTATCTTGCTTAGAAACAGAATATTGTCGGGCTCCACAGATTGACACCATAGGCTTAATGTGATTCATAACTTGAAGGAAGAGATGATGAGAGGCAAACCGGGATATGAACACCTGAACGAACCTCTTCACGTTTTGGTTGAGGCCGAATTGCCAGTAGAGATAATTGATGGTCAGCTGATGCAAGCTCGTTTGATACTCGAGGATTTGCTAAAGCCCGTGGTAAATACTTTCTTCATCTCCTATCAGTAAAATTTTCGCGATTCTTCTAGACGGGAACATTCCCACAGTGAAATATCTTGTCCTCTTAAAATGCAGGATGAATCTCAAGATTTCTACAAAAAGCAGCAGCTGAGAGAACTTGCAATGATCAACGGGAAACTTCGCGAGGAAGGTTCGCAAATGTCTGGATCTGTGTCGCCATTCAACAACAGTCTGGGGATGAAAAGGGCGAAAACAACGAGGGGGTGAACGATAATATTCGTAAGTGGGGGGGCTTGGAGCGTATGTCGTCTTGAAATTGCGTCCCTTACAGCAACTACTACCCCATGTAAAAGGTATTTTGCTGTGGTGGCTGATGCTTCCAAACGCCGTCGGGGCACTGGCTACCATTTGGTGCCAGTTCTAACTTGCTTTTATATTATAATGAGGTGTGTTATCTATTACTTTGGAAGAGGTTTACCAAGGGGAAAAGTGACTATAGGGGTCTGGTCTGGGTGGTGATTATATGGATGTTTTTTCTTGGCAACTTGGTGGAGCATTCTCTCCAGAGAGCTGTTCTTTGTGCTACTATGCTATATTGCTTATTGTAATTTTGTGATGGATGTAATGTAATAGTATATTGGGATTTTTTAAAGAGAGGTACATATAAACAAAAATTTGGTAAAAAATTCTAGGCCTTGAAGCTTCTGTCAGATTTGGAAATGTGTTCTATGTAGTTCTTATAGCAGGATTTATGCTTTTGAAGGTTACTCTTTTATCATGTCAGATATTAGAACAATAATCATGGTAATTGTATTATTTTAATAGGCATGCGATCAAATGAGTGGGTGATCGTGCATTTGGTTGCAAGGAATCAAATCCAGTAAGTGGCCCGATTCTGATTGCCAAACAGCATTAATCATTCTCATTCCCATCCTAAACAAACAGGCCCTTAATGTTTGATTGAAACCTCAAACATGAATGCTCAAAACTGAGGACATTCAGCCCTGTTCTTGGCACAGAGTACATACAAAATTAAGTCAAATCGAAAATTGCATTAACCAAATTTGCGTCTTTTTCAGTGGAAAAGGCTAAAAGATGATGGCTGCAAGTATTACATATTCAGAACAAAGGTTTGCTGCTCCAACGCTATTTCCTACATAACCTGTTGATGGAACTGGAACTGAGATACTTGAAAATTGAAAGAACCTATCCCTCTTCTTCGCCGTCTTCTTCATCCTCGTCGTCATAATCTTCTTCCTCGTTGTCCTCGATTCCAACCCACCGAGTGAAAGCAAAAAGGAACTCCTTGAAGTTCACCATTCCGTTCTTATCCCAATCCATCTCCTCTGGCAATAATCGAACCAACTGCAGTTAGAGGCTACCAAAAAGAAACAAGGGCGAAGAAGCAAAAAATTGAATCTGTAAACAAAGCAATCCAAGGATGGAAAAAATGCAATTTTCGATCAAAAGAGTAAATTCGCCAAACATGATGGACCAAAATTGCATTTTTTTCCATCCAAGGATCATCCGATCACTCATATTGAACAAATAGGCAGGACATGCTAACTAGATGAGGCACAGAGATTCTCATTCATTTCATTTCTGCAAGAGACTGAACTCTAAACAAAATAAAGATATCAATTCAGCTAAAGATCTGCAGTCTGAAAAGAATTGATGAATATATCTTGACAAATAAAGAGAGGGGAGAACTTATGCTACACAGCTACGACAACCACGACACGACGTCACTACCAGAAACACAAGGCAGCTAATAAAGTGATTGCTTCTGCAGTCTGTGCTTGTGAGGAAGAACATGAAGGAAGAACTCACCGAATCTTTTCATGGCAATGCGGCCCGATGATCTCTCTCCTGAAGTGGTCTCATTTATTGCTTCAACCATCTCACTCTTGCTGACCTGACCATCTTTGTTCTTGTCCAGAAATACAAAAGCATCAACCAAAGTTTCAAATGTAGCTTCAAGATTTGGCAACCCAAGTCTCGATTTCTTTAGCTGTCAAGGAATGCATCTTCAGTGGAGGAAATATTCATGCAAATAAAATCCAACAAAGATGTTCATGGATAAAGTTGCTCAAGCATTATTTTGTTAAAATCACTTTAGACCATAATAGGTGTATAATCCATTAAAAGCCAAACAGCTCCCATCTAACATGCAATGTTGGGAAACCTGTGGTAAATTAGGGTAGCCCTGTTAATTGTCGAAACATGTCCCGATAAGAAAGAGAAATCAGTAAAATGGAGCCAACTACGATAAACATTGAAGCATAAGAAGGATACAGCATGCTGGGCAGTAGGGTCATCCTTCAGAAGATATACAAGGCAAAGAAGAACAATGAATTCATTGAATTTCATTCCCCTGTCCTCATTGATATCACAAGCATCAAATAGATCAGTGATTTCCTCATCGGTAAAACTAATCTCCAGTTTTCTGAAACAGTGCTTCAGCTCTTGTGGATCTATTGCTCCATTCCCATCCGCATCTATCAGATGAAAACGAAAATTATTGCGTGCATAGATCAGTCACAAAATGATGACATTACATTATATTATCAGCAAGAGATTAAAAGGCAGAGGTTAGTAGAACATTTCGACTTGAAAAACAGCAAACCATTATAATGTTAACAGTTTGGGAAGAAAAAGATTAAATTCAACATTTATGGGGAAGAATGAGACTGAAAAGATATTACAAGTTCTAAATAGACAAAACTATTTGGCTTTTCTCCACAATCAAATAGGTATGAATATGTCAAAGGCATTGCACAGTGGCTAACTGAATTTCACACATTTATGATGAGATTGGATAGTAGTTAGTACTTACCAAATTCTTCGAATACGGCTTTGCACTTTCTTAGATTTTGATCGATTTTGGGAAATTTTAAGATTAAACTGTTGAATGATTTCAATGAGCTCCCTTCACTTTCTCTCCTCCTCATTGCCTCATTGACTTTGGCATCAAGTTTTGTCTCAGGTAAATAAGCCCTGGAAGAGTCACCCTTCTGAAGTGTACCTCCCATTTTTAACTCACCCTAGAAACTCTGGCAAAGAAGAAAGATGGAACATAAACCCTTTGATTGGAGAATCTAAATTTCCTAACTTCGAAGAGAAATACAAACAGATTGAAAAGTTTGACAACCATCAAGAAGATAACACGAGAGCACTTGAAGAATATCACCTAAACAATGTAGTGATGCCTTAAGCAAAGGGTTTATATGTCTCTATTAACAACCGCTACTCCAAAAGATTCCACAGACTAAACAAAAAAAACCAAACCTGCTCTTATAATTATTCCAAATCCTGATAAAGAAAGAGATTGACACTTCAGTTATTCCATCATTTTACCAAAAATGAACCTGCAACTCTAAATATGCAAGAAAACTGCTATGTCCTATTGTCTCAGGAAAGGAGTTCTAGGATGAAGGTCGAACACAAAACAGACAATGAAAAAGTTACATATTTGAAGTAAAATTGGATCTTTATTAAAGATAATTCCAAACATCATCACACAACCTTTATTTGACATCCAAATCATAGTTAGAACAACATAAATCTTGTCTGTCTTGGTACTAATACCATGGAAAAAACCAAAAATTATAAACAGAGTAGACAACACAAGAATATTCCTTCTGGAAGAAAAAATAAAATTTCCCATTTCATTTCCAGAATAGTACAAGAATCTAACAAAAACCATTGATTTTCACAACTGAATCTTGGAAAGTTGAAGAAAATATTCTGACCAGGATGCAAAGAACAGATTCAAATACCCTCAAAAGCAGTGTCTTTTCACTCCCCTTTGGTAGCTGAAAAGCTTCGTACGGCCCAAAAGCATCAACCCGCAAGAAGATTGCTAGCTGAAAAACAATCTATAATCCAGATGATCTTGAAATTACGAATACAAGGTCAGCCCAGAAAAAGAAAAAACCCAGAATGGAAAAAAAAAAAAAAAAAACGTAGATTTACGAATCTGAATATGCTGATAAAATGGCGGAGGTGGTTGCTGATGTCAGACACCCGAGATGATGGTGATACACATTTCGCATTCTTTTATACCTTACAAATGAGAATATTCTTATTTTGTTATTAAATAAAATTATGACTGTTGTTTTGGTCTTTTATTAATTTTTTATTAATATTTTTAGTTTTTTTTACAAAATAATTTAAAAAATAACGGATTAATTTATTTGTTCGCTAGTCAAACTTAATTTTTTTTTCAAAATAATTTGTACCATGATGTTTTCAATCTATTTTATGATATGAATCCTCATGAATGTTCAATTCATTTAAGGTTTCGGCTGTTATTTTGGATTGTGAGTCGATCTAAATGGGTTGAACATTCATGAGGAATCGAGTCATAAAATGGATTGAAAACATCATGATACAAATCATTTTGAAGAAAAAATTAAGTTTGACTAGCGATCAAATAAATTGATCGGTTATAAACTTTTCCGTAAAAAATAATGTAAAACACTAATAAAATATTAATAAGAGACCAAAACAGTAATTATAATTTTATTTGAGATTAAAACAGCAACATATCTATTTATAAGGGACCAAAATACTAATTCGGCCAATTCTTTATAATTTCTAATCATTCTTTTCACTTTACAGTGATTTTTTTTTTTTTTTTTTTTTTTTTTTTTTTATGGACTCGCCGAATTCCAGGTTTTGTAGTGAACCCACCTCGGTTTTTTATACTTTAACTTCCGTCTTTTTAATCCAAAAGGGAAAAAAAAATATTTTATTTAGTTAAAATGATTTTTTTATCGTTAATATATAAAATATGTATTATTTAGTTTCTTTCATTTTAAAAATATAGTACTATTTAACTTTCGTAATATCTATTTTATTTAAATTGGTCTCAATTTAATTTATGAATAGTATACACAAATTTTTTAATAAATAATATAATATTTTAAATACTATTGTATACATTAAAACATTTAAATTTTTAAATCAAGTTATAAAAAATTGAAACGGTCAAATTAGTTATTTGTAAATTCTAATCGTCTAATTCAAAATTTTAAAATATTTTAATAATTAGATTAACAATTGTTATGTAATAGTCCTAGAACTATATTGTTAGATGTTTCGTATACAAATGAGGGAAGTAGATTAGTTATGGGGGGAGGGTAAATTGCAATGTGTGTCTAGAAATACAATACAATTTTCCTTATACTAATATTTACACTGATATTATTCATTTAAAAAGGTCTTGTAACTCTACATAAATAGAGTTGACATAATTTATACAGAATCAACAATAAAACCAAATAATACATATCTTGACAATAGGGTTGTAGCCCAGTTATAAGTACTCCCCGCTTAAGACAATATGTTTTGAGTTCGAGTCACGTTGTATTAAAAAATAAAACATATCTTAAATGTAAGAACCAAAAAATTTATTTAAAATTATAATTGAACGGTAATTTATATGGCATGTAATTATATTCCTATTTTAAAAATAGTAACTTTTGGGATACGCTAAATTTGAGAAGATAGTGCGTGACTTCCGGCTATTTTTTTTTATTTTTGCTGGAGACGCGCGCGGGTTTCTGTTGAATTATTCCAAGCTTCATTTTTCCATGCAATTCATCGCGTCTCCTGTTCAATTATTCCATATTTTTTTTCTAATTCTTCAAAGTTTGGATTTTTTTTCTTCCTCCCGGAAACTTTTTTTGCGTCTCTTTTTTTTTTCTAAACAATTCAATATTTCTTTTTTATGTTTTAAAACTTATTAAAAAATGATAAAAAATATTTTTTAATTTGTTTTGTAATTAAATAATTTTATATATTATGATATGATTTCTTTTGTCTTGTGATATGATTTCTAAAGTCTTTAGATATGAATACATGTTATTGGTATTTTTGTTGTATGATATGATTTATTTTATATTATTGATCTGATATCTATAGTCTGCTGATCTGATGTCTATATAATTATGATGTGATCTCCTTGTTAAGTATGTTTTAGTTCTATTGTATGGTTTTTTTTATATCCTTGATATGATATATAGTCTGTTGATCTGATGTATAGTATTATGTGATCTTATGTCTATATAATCATGATATGATCTCTCTTGTTAAGTTATTTTAGTTCTATTGTATGATTTCTTTTATATTCTTGATTTGATATATATAGTCTGTTGATCGGATGTCTAGTATTATGTGATTTTATGTATATATAATCATGATGTGATCTCCCTTGTTAAGTATATTTTAGTTCTATTGTATGATTTCTTTTATATTCTTGATTTTATATCTATAGTCTGTTGATCTGATGTCTAATATTTTGTGATCTTATGTCTATATAATAATGATGTGATATCCCTTGTTAAGTATGTTTTAATTATATTGTATGATTTCTTTTAGAATAAATTTCAAAATTGGCCACTATACTATAGTCAGTTTCTGATTTTAGTCATCATATTTTAAAAATTATTTTTAACGTCATCATACTCTACTTTTATTTTCAAAAAAGATCACTCCGTTAAAATAGGCCGTTAGTTGAGTTAACGGACCAAATTTGAAAGGATATTTTTATCTTTTCATTGCCCTCGTCAAATTAAAAAAATAAAAGAAAAATAAAAAACCCTTATGTTTCCATTATTAGGGTTCATCCTTGCTGCCTCTACCACCGCTGCCACGCTGTCGCCGGAGCTGTCGCAGGAGCCGCCAACGCCGTTACCGGAGTAACTCCAAGTGGTGCCACAACAGATTGTGTTTGAAGAAACCTCAGAATGTTTTGCAAAATGGCCTATGCAAACAATCCCGAAATTAGAAACTTTATGTAGAGGCCAGTAGCTTTGGAAATTTCAAGATCTTGGTGAAGTAATGTCAAGACTGTATCAGAATACCACTAGAGAACTGATATCAGGATTGAAAACAAGAATGAAATTATGCAGGATGATTGTAGATAGATTCCCAACAATCTGTACAGTTTTGCTTCATATCCTTGTCCACATAATGTTTCAAGTCCACCACTTAAGCCCACCTGAAATTTTACACACCAAAATTTGCTTAAACAATCAAATAATTCTATAGATCAAGCATGGTTTTTACTTGGGTTTCCATAAAAAACTGCCATTCAAGTTCAAATTTTTAATTCACCAACTAGTTAGAACAACTTCAAGAACGAGATCCAAAATTGCTGACACAGTTTCAAACATTTCCCAAGATTGACACTTGTCATTGTCTTCATCCCATAATTCATATTATTTTAGGAAGGCAATCAACAAAAATGATGGTCAGACTCAGACAACAGAGAGTCTTGGTGGGTTGCATTTCGCACAGATCTGAACCCCCCACCGGATCTCCCTCATCTGCACCTTTCTCGGCCAGTTTTTGTCAGATTTGTCCGGCTCGACCTTCATCTCTTCGGCACCGATTTTCTGCCGATTGACGAGGTGCGGAAACCCGGGACTTTTTCTTCGATCGACACGAGACGACTTCTTCTACCGCGACGACGAGGAGTTCTCTTCTTCTTCGATCGGTGAAAGAGCTGGAGGGAGAGAGGGAGGGAGGTCGGCGTCGAGTTTGGTCCTCAGTCCCGTGTCTCTTCAAGTTGTAGCACACAGTTCTTCAGGCAGCAGCAGCTCAGACACGGCGTCGGGTTCGATTCAGTTTCGGGAGGAGATTGCTGGAGGGAGGAAAAAACCCTTCACGTTTCCACTGTTTCAAAAAAGGTCACTGTGGATGAGGAATAAGTGCAGCAGGCGTCGGAGAAAAAGAAAGGAAGAGATGGTGCAAGGGTTTTAGTTTTTCTAAAATTGCATTATTAGGCCCTTTATTCTATAATGCCTTTAATTTCTGCCCCCTATTATTTTGAGGTAAGGAAAAGACAAAAATAACCCTATTAAAAATGGATAGTTAGTTAATTAACGACCTATTCTAACGGAGTGACCTTTTTTGAAAAGAAAAATAAAATATAATGACCTTAAAAATAGTTATTAAAGTATGATGACCAAAATTAAAAATTGACTATAGTATGATGACCAATTTTGAAATTTACTCTTTTTTTATATTCTTGATCTTATATCTATAGTCTATTGATTTGATATCTACTGTCTTAATTTTTTTTTAAAGTATTAAAAAAAGGTTATGGGTCAAAAAAAAAAAAATTATAACGCTACAGTATGAGCATAATGAGTTTTACTCCCATAATCCTAATGAGTTTTACTCATCACGTTTCTTTCCTATAAATAGTTTCTTTACTGCTCATCACTGTACCTATCTTTTTCAGTGCATCATAAAAACTAAAAAAGAAAGGTACAATGAACAATGTTTTGACTTGCCCAACATCCATTCTAAACTAGCGAATATCCGGTGAGGACTTAATTTTCAAAATGTTATGGCATCTGCTCTGTTCCATGTCTCTCAATTTTTGCTAACTTGAGTACTGATTTCTCTGCCAAGTTGTTTGTTTTTCCTCTCCTATGTTAATGTAAACATATGACAGCTTAGTATTAGGTGGTGCACTAAACTCTCAATACAAAAGGCAATAAGTAGCAATAAAGGCCAACAAATAACATTTCCCAACTACTCTATACAAAAATAATATAACACTGATGAATCCGTATAATCTTCTAATTAAAATCGTCAGTGCTTATTATAGGGATGTTAAAAAAAAAAAAAAAAAATGATCGAAATGAATCCGTTTGTTCTTCTCATTTATTCGTTCCATATTGTGTTAAAATAACCAATATAATACTCATCACGTGTCTAAGGCCTCTAAAGTTTAAAGCTCGCGGGCCTAAAGGGAAAGTTTGCTTGCTTTTCCTTTTCTGTCCTATAAATTGTTTCTCACAAATAATTAATTTACATTTTAAATATAATAATAGAATATTGACATAAAAATAATAGTTTTATTTATTATTATTTTATTTTAAAATAATAGTCTATATTTTTTATTCTATTTAAATTTAATAAATATGATTATTATTATTATGAAACAAAATAATATATTATTTTAGTTCCATAAATAATATCATTATTGTAAACTAGTGAAAATATACACTTAACTTATTTTTTAAGCTTTAAAGTATTTGTGGGAGTTCAAATTTCACTTTTACATGTCCATCATATTTTATAGTCAAATATTAATTTTGACATCATAATATTAGCACCACTAATAAATAAACACGTAAATTATACCCTAAATTTTCACTTTATCAGCCAACAAGTTCAGTTTATATAATAAATCAGCTTAGTGGTGTAGTGTTTTTTTTTTATAGGTACAGCAAGTATAGTGTTTCGAAAACTTGTTGGACTGGGCTTAAAGTGGTGAAACAAGTTGGGCTGGGTTCCATATTTGATGTAATTCGAGCCAATTTACTAAAAAAATTCGGAAATTACACACTTAATATAATTTTTTTTAAAGTGTTATATTATAAATCCAAGAAAATTTTATAAAAACCTTTCTAACCCCAAATCATTTTCAAATCAAAACAATAATCACAATTGAAAAAAAAAAAAAAAAAGAAGAAAATAGATGGGTTACTTGAATTATCAATAGTCCAAATCAGCTAAACATGTTTTCTTGAACAGCTTCTGCTCCAATGACATAACTAGTTTATCAACAATATCAATCTACTGATAAAAGAGGAGTGAATCAGCTATGCATGTTATCTTTAGATGCCAACAGAAAATAAAAAGCATTTGATTAACACCAGTAATCATCAGCAAAACAAACAGTGGAGTCATTACTCTGTTGTTGAGTCTCCTCCCTCTCCTTCCTTCTTCACGTGAATATTGACTGAGATTTGAGACCGGAGACTACGCAGTTCGATCGTTGAAGAGACGAAGTATGCCACAAAGCAGACGTTTGCAATCTGTTGCAGCTTCCAATCGAAAGCAGCCACTTCTTGTAAGCCATTTTTTCTGCACCAACACATACACATACATGTGAGAAATTATGACAAACAGCGTGATTTCGAAAAGTCTGTGAAGCCATTTTATGCGCAGTTGCATGAATTTCTGAATAACGTAACGGATGAAGTTGAAAACAGATATTGACCAAAATTGGACACAACACGGAAGAGATTATCCAACTTCAGTATTGGTTATTCAAATCAGGATTTTCTGATTTTTTTTTTTTCAGAAAAAGTTCAATGTCAGCATCCCAATTTCAAGAACATGCTCAGAAGATTTACAAAACCAATTGACGAAATGTAAGATTCTGGGTAATCCTGGAAATATAGACAAAACAAATTGGACAAAATTGGACACAGGATGAAAGAGATTATCCAACTTCACTATTGGTTTTTTTCAGAAAAGTTCAATGACAGCAGCCCAATTTCAAGAACATGTTCAGAAGATTCTGGGTAATCCTTGAAATGCAAAGTTCAACTCAAGCAATAGTTCGTCAAAAACAGTTACAGAAACTACACGATCCAAGACCCTAAAGTTGGCTGTTCTTTTTATGTTGTTCGAACCAATTTCCAGGCAACTTACTAGCAAATAGTTCTAGAATGAAACCTTGACATACAGGTAACAAAGGCGATAGGAATAACCCACGCAAAAAGGACCAAATCACTGTGGAAATCAGGCCTCTTCAAAAACTTCCTTTCAGATTCCTACTCCGGCATGTTAAAATTTCATAATTTCCACCTTATCAGGTTGCAGCTACGAACAACAATACAAGGGTAACGAATCAACGGTCAAAACTAGCACAAAGTTAGGCATCAAAAACTAATACGACCAACACTCAAAACTAGCACAAAATTAGGCATCAAAAACTAACACGTCGTAATTACTCTGCATATTTCGGATGGCAATTACAGGATGTCATTGGGGAAAAAATGTAGCAACGAAATCTTTGGGCAAACAACAACGATAGTTTTGATAATGCATAATTTAAATAAAAAACGAGTGAAAGTGAAGGAGAAATTACCTGAAAATGGAGACGACGAGCCGTGGAATGAAGCTGCGAGTGCCGATTGCGAATGCGAATGAAGAAGAGACAACGGTGTGCAATAAAACTTGGTTCCCGCCTTAATACTTTGGCTTGGGCTTGGGCTTGGGTTTTGGTGATGCTATATGATAGGTTGGACTAGGATTCTGTATATAAGTTGGGTTGGGCCCTAATAACTCCCACTAAGTTGTGCGGGCACTCATCAACCCGTCCATTTTTTTAAAAAAATATTTATTATTTTTAAATATTTCCCTTTAAGATAAAATTATATTATATATTTATAAACTAATTGAAAATTTTGATTTTTTAAATAAATTCTTTTAAAATATATTTATTGTTAAAACAATTTATCTTAAAAATATTTATATATGAGGAGCAAATATCACATGAAAAAGCGCGTCACATATCCCTCCTTTTGAAGCAATGAGTTATGTATGTTCGATTTTCAAAATTCAATATACAAATTTAGATCGTTTAACTTAGAAAAGCTATAAAAACACCTAAAATTCACTACAACTGAATCAAATATTCTATCAGATTTGACTGATTTGATGCTTTGGGCAAGGGATATTAAATGAATCGAAACATTTATTAGCTCAAACTAAACTCATTCATAAATCTACGTCTCTTATGTTTTGAACTTTTTACTGCTTATTTATGCACGAAACCTAATACCTAGAAAACAAAGTAATTTACAATCATAGCGGCATTTTCCTGACTCGATCAACAATTTCATTACGCCCATCATATTGTCTATAAAAAAAATAATGGGATATCCCATGCCTATAAATATCATATCATTTTAAAAAGATATATATATATATATATATTAATACTAGTAATCTATTTTATCATTCTCAAATTATAGAGAGGAAATGGGCTAAGGGCCGAAAATGGCCCATTGTAGTTGTTGGACCCATTGGGCTTTTGTTGATCGTACTCAAATTTAAGCTCAATTGAAATCTTAAAGAAAAGTGGAAAACTCTGCAAAGAAAAAAAAAAAAAAAAAAAAAACCTCACACGTGTGCTGGTGGTCCACACGCAAGCCACCAAGGATCAAAACCGAAACCCACGCGCGGTGCGTGGGTTCACCGGTATATAAATAAGAACAGACGGTTCCCACAGTCCTTATTTTCTCATAATTTTCAGCTGCTGCGTGTTCTTCTGCTACTGCGGAAGTGTCCGTCTCCCCAGAAGGTTCGTACTTTCCGACCTTCCCTCTTCTATCAAACCCTAGCTTTGTCTTGATAATAAATTTAGTTTCTGTAAACGCTTGCATATATATTTTTTTTTTGGTTTTTTTTGTTACTTGGGTTTCTCATGGCATGAATTCTCGCAAGGTTATACCTTTGCATCGACTCCTTTATAAATATTTATAATTTGTTCTCCCCGGTTTGGAATAATCTGAAATTTTGAGGCGGTGGCTCGCGGCTTGGGAAGTGGTAGCTTTTATTTTGTTCTGTGAGTGTAATTTTGATTAGGGTTGAAGCGGTGGGCGGAGGGTTGGCGGTGGTGCAGCCCGATTATGGAAGGTTTGGGTGGGGGCTGTTATTTTATGTCCGGTTGGCGGTCTTACTTACCCGGATTTAATTGCATGTATTTTTCCCCGGGGGTGAAAGGTTGTTGGGTTTTAATCACCTCATGCATCAGACTAAAACTCTGAACTGATTGATCATTGATTCATGAGCTAATTCAACTTGATTTGTTACTCCTCCTTAGAGATAGAAGAGGGAAGTATTTATGGACTGTTATGAGTGGTAAGAAGATTGTTGGGATTCATGGGTGATGTTTTATTGCTGCTTCTAAGGTGCTTAAATGATCATTATTTGTTATATGTTTCAAAGTTGAAGGCTTTTGGATGTTTTGGGTAAACTTTTGTGCTTTTTTACTTGCCCTTTGAGTTCCCCTCAGTGTCATCTCTCTTTGCATTGTTTGATTGATCCTGAAGAACTAATTGTTTGAATGTTTTGATTGTGAAGGTTTGTGCTGTCTTATCGGAGCTTAAAGGTCCACAATGGCTTCCAAAAGGATCCAGAAAGAACTCAAGGATTTGCAGAAAGACCCCCCTGTTTCTTGCAGTGCTGGTACCCCCTCCTCCTCCCGTTTGTTGCTTTTGAAAGTTGCTAATCACATAAAAAAAAAAAATGGACTGCAATGAGATTTAGACGATGCGATTTAGCGACTTGTGTGAAGTTGAGTCGAGGATAAAACCCTCTTATTTGGCAAAAAGTAGCTATAGAGAAGATGATCAATGTGTGTAGGAATATTGAAAAGGTCATGCCATATGTGGATGGTTGTTTGGTTCAAGCCTATGGTTCTTTCATTTTTTGATCTTCGTCCAATTTCTGATGTCCACTCTACCATAATTTTTCTTGGATCCTGCTTCAAGAAGATCTTTTGTTTGATTACATTACACACTGAAGATGCTGTTTTACCATGATTTCAGGACCAGTTGGTGAAGATATGTTTCATTGGCAGGCTACCATAATGGGTCCAGCAGATAGCCCTTTCACTGGTGGTGTGTTTTTGGTGTCTATTCATTTCCCTCCGGATTACCCTTTTAAGCCCCCCAAGGTTATGATAATAAGATGCAAGTGCATCCATAGAACTTGACTTTTCATGGCTATTTTACTTGCATCATCGTTGTAGTTGTTGGGCTTTTTCAGTTAGGTGTTGCTTTCCTTCTGCTTTTTCCTGTGCTTATGTTGGCTGGGGAGTGCTTTTTCACCCAGAATAAGTTTCTTGACTACTAAGTTTTATGAGTGGCTGCATCACAGGTCTCCTTTAAAACCAAAGTTTACCACCCAAACATAAACAGCAACGGAAGCATTTGTCTTGACATCCTCAAAGAGCAGTGGAGTCCTGCGCTTACTATTTCGAAGGTAATGAATGATTGCCTTATGATAGTTGTCTTAGGCTGTGTTTGTTTAGGTTTTTTTTTTCCGGAAAAGATACTACACAATACACTTTATCCAAACAATCCTTAAATTTCCTCCGAAATTCCTCACATTATTTTAAATTTCTTTTTCATTATTTACAAAAGAGATTTACATTCCTAATACAAAACACCCAAAAAAAAAAATGTAAACAAACATAGCCTAAATTACTCTCTTGTTGTTGTGCATGATTTGTGGTCAATGAAGTAGTTCATTTGCAGTAGGGGGGTTGCATTGAAATTTGTGTTCGTGTGACTAACCTTATTCATGTGTAGCTTGTGTTTGGGAGTGTATATTGTTTGGAAGCAGCATCTGATGTTTGCCCTGTTGCAGGTGCTACTATCCATTTGCTCATTGTTGACCGATCCAAATCCAGATGATCCTCTTGTCCCCGAGATTGCTCACATGTACAAGACTGATAGGGTGAAGTACGAGACTACTGCGCGCTCATGGACTCAGAAGTATGCCATGGGATGAAGGCGCTGCTGGCAGATTGGGTGGGAAGGGAGGGAAGGAGGGAGGATGCAACATTCTATGCTAGTAGTAAATAAAATAGGAAAAGAATGAATTGCTGGTGAACTTATGGTCTTTGTGGTTGTGTTCCTTTGTTCTCGAAGGAATTAAGATATGGTCTTATAACTTATGCTTGGTTCTATTATAGATGAAATTTGATGGCCATTGTCTTGTTCTCTCTTGTTACTTGATTAAAGCTAATACATACACTAGTTTGTTGGGAGAAAAAGAAGTACATAAACTCAGCTAATGAAACCAGTGTTGAACTGCAATAGAAAAAGCCTGTTTTGATAGTGAAACTAATCTTGTGGTTTGCTGGTTCATTAGTCTGAACTGTACTACTAGAAATAGTAGTTTTGGGTCCCTGGGTGATCTACGAAAACTTTATAAAGTTTTGGGCCATGTGGGATCTTACCTCCTTTGGGTTTGGACAATTTTTGAAGTTACAGAGGTAGGGAAACTGTTGACTAGGAGGAACTGCAAAGCCCAGAACAAGGTTGTTGTTTTGGTTTTTAGGGTGGGGGTGGGTTAGGGGGACCAGGGTGGTCCTTGGGTGATTTGGAGAGGAGGGATATGGGTTTGAAGTGGGGTGGGGGAGTGGCAGAAAGGAGGGAAGGCTTTTGAGAAGTCATTTTTGGTGGCAATCTGCCATTTGATATGGAAAGAACGTTCCCTATCTTTGGGAGTACCAATACTTTTGGTTTCATCTAAGTGGGCGTTTCCTTCTAACAATGTTGTTGTTACTCCTTATTAGTATTAATTTGGCTTCATGCAATTGTATTTTCTTTCCCAGAAAATCAAATTCCTTCATGTATTCTTGGATCCCTCCTCTCTCCCTCTGTTATTGGCGGATGTGAATAGAAACAGTAATAAATGCATAATATTAGATGAAGAAGACTATTATACTAGCAGCCAAATAAGGTAACGTCACATGAATACAAATACTTGACGCTGATGATACAATAATAAAAGAGAATTTCCTCGATTGGCGTGTAAACAGTGGAAAAAGCTACTTAACTGCTTCCGCCGCGCAATCTTCACCACTCATCTTCTTCCTTCCTTCCTTCCTTCCGCCATTAATTCTCGCAGAGAACGCAGACAAACTAATCTGCTGCTATTCTGCATGCGTTTATCACTCTATCTATCTATCTATACACCTCCAATGACCCATCATCAATCAATCATCACCCAATCATCTGCCACTAATATTGATTATATTATGTTAAAATCAAATTAATCCAACAAAAAAAAAATCTTTTTTTTTTTTTTTTAAGAAATTTATGTGGTGGGGGTTACAGTCACAACTTCACAAGACAAGAACAACTACAAAAACATATCTTTTTCTCCAGTGTTGTGTTGTCCCTTCATATAAGAGGTTCAAGACAAGACGCCCTACAGCATGCCGTGACCTACGGCTTCAAAAACTTGCTGCTGCTGCAGCTGAAATTATGATTCAATCTTTTCCCTTGTAGTGTAGCCCTAAACATAATGCGAATATTTATGATTGCATGCATGAGGAGGGGCATTGCCTTGCCTCTTAGGTCATGAGGGGCTTTGCTTGATACAGGGTGAAAAAAAAATGGCAGTAAAAAAAGAAAGAATTGGGAAGGGGACAATATAATAAATGAAGTGTAGGACAGTGCCACCCACCCCAATATAATCTAATGTAGTGTCCTTGTCTGATTCTCTCTCTATTTTTTCTTTGTGTGATGCTGACTTGAGACTTCTCTACCGACGGCAGTAGTACCCCACAGGGCACAGGGCACAACCCAGAACCCAAATTGAGCCGTGACTAGTCCCCTTCCTCACATCCCTCCCATTGCCACCATTTTTGCATCTTCTTGGTTTGGTTTCTGCATATATTACCTCATTCCTCTGCTCTGCTCTTTTCTTTGCTTTGCCACCATTTTGCCTCTGCCTTCTGTTTCTTTCTGACCTTTTCAATATCGTCCCAATAAACCCAAAATAAAATCCTATATATAATATTATTTTCGTCCCATAAACTATTTTTTAACTTATTAAATATAATCATTATTATAAGATAATCAAAGTATGTTATATTCTAGGAAGTTGTGATCAGAAATCTTTCCTTGTACATTAAATAATTCGTTGCAAAATTATGTTTATGATCTACATATTAAAATTTCACTTGTCACTCATACTGTAACATGACTTCTATTTTCTGAATTAAGCTGCCATACATTCTATGACCATTATCTCCCATTATCAAAGCTATCACTTTCACACTGTCCACTTTAAGTAGGACTCGTCTATCCCCCTAATCCCAAGTCATTTATAACCCTTTAATTCGTTTTGATGGTGAGATTTTATGTTTTTGGGATATCCAGGAATTTTCTCAATCTGGTGTATAGATTCTGAATTTTTTTGCAATATTTTGGTCATGGGTTATAATCATGGGGTCATATAAATAAACAATAACGTTGTATATATATATGGAAGAGGTTTCATTGTCTTAAATGGAAATTTCTTGCCAAATGCACCATAAGATTGGGAAGAGATTCATGCATACAAAAGAGACACTGCTTTGGAGGGAATATTTTAAAACCATGATTTCTGTCTTATTCCATCCATTCCTCAAACAAATACCTACCATTTTAATATATATATATATATATATATATATTTATACTCCACTTTGTACTATGTTTCATCTGCCTTTTTTTTTCATTTGGCACGAGTCGAGGAACCCAATGTTTAAGGTTAGGAAGCATTTTCGATCCTCGTCACACGTCATGCATTTTCGATCCTCTAAAAGTTTATCATATTGAAATGAGATTTTAAAACATGTTGATGGGCTAATTTGGCAATTAAGTAAGAGTTTTAGGGTGAAACTTTAGAATGAACTTCTATATTAATTAATGTAAAAAATGCAATAATAGTCCATATATTATGCAACCTAGTGTTAAATTTAATTTTAAATTTTATCATTCACAATACATTTAGTTATAATAACAGTTTCTTTAAAATAATTAACGGTTGAATTGCAATTTCGTTAATCCTTATATCACGTGGATTAATTTAATACACATGACAAACTTTATGCCACATGAACTACAAATACATTTTTTATCTAAAAACACTGTTATTATTGTTAAATGAGTTATGATTAGTAAAATTTAAAAATTTATTAGCTACAAACGTTTAATACTAAATTTGATATTAAATTATATTATATTATTCTTACAATTTTTTCCTTAATCAATTGTTATAAAATGAATAGTGACTTGATTTGAAGAATGACGGAAGTAGCTAGTAAGTACAATCGTACGTACAATGCAAATAATAATTACTGAAAGGACCAAACAGCAAAATTGAGTATTTACGGTCAAAGTACAAGAGTAGCAACAAAATAATCCTAGTTCAATTTCAACTTTTGATGGCCTTCCCTTTTTCTGTTGCAAGATTTCAATTCACCTTTTTCTATATACACAAAATTTCCCTACTTTATACGCTTTCCAAGATTCTCACAATTTTTTCCAAAAAAAAAAAAAAAAGCAAAAGACAACATTTGAAATTGCTCCCATATTAATACTCATTCTTCATTCCATTTTGAATCTCATACAAGTTAGGTTGTGGTGTATTGATTTTAAGTGGAATCTAGGTATTTTTCGATATATATTAATCTCGCTACGTGTAATATTTACATACGATAGGTGGTGTAGTGATTGACGTCGATATTAATGATTATTTTTGATTCAACGAATAAATGAAACTATGATAATACCCGGAATAGAGATAATAGCTTTTTTCTAATGTCTTTAAATCGATCATAACAAAATAGATAGACGAAACAGCCAATTAACAACCTACAGTCACCTATTAATAGATACCAGATAACTTCCAACCTCAAATCACTTTTGAACAATTTTTTTGTCTTAAATTGCATATATATAATGGTTGCTTTTTAATATAATAAAAAAGGTTTTTTCAGAACAAAAATTTATATTTATATCAAATAACAATTTATAATTATTTAGTATGTATAGTTATAAATATTTCAAAAAAAAAAATAGAGATAATAAAGTACATACGTACGACGTAGGTAGCACTTATGATGTCTAGATGTAGAATAGTCCGAACTGACTATACTTTGAAATATAATGTCGGATTGTGGGTTCAATAATCAACGTAGATCCTCACATGCATTTGTCTCCTCCACCTAAACCTTCTCCTACCAGTTTCATGCCCACTCCATTTTTATTTTTTAATGGGACGAGATTTATGGAATGAAATAATTAATTATAATAGATTTTATATGCGTAATTTATTTATTTATTTACTTTTATGTATGGACAATTAATTGCTTGATCAGCTATAAAAAATAGTCGAACTTTTAAAATTTCAGTTGAAAAAGACGTGTAATAATTTAATTACTATATACTTTACTCGGTTAAAAAGAAAGAAAAGAGTAAAACTAACCAAGGAAGTCAAATGGGAAATTTGGAATTTGGATAAATCTGTAAATTGAAACAAAGGATCAAAGCTTTCGTTCTATTTGATAAATTACATTACTAAATTTCCACTCATTTTTATTTATCATTTTGTCAATTAAAAAACTTGTAAAACACATATATCCCCCCTAAATTGGAATCGAGATCTTTTGGACGTATAAAATTTCACTTGGACGAGCACACTTTCCATCTTAGTGTCCGTCAAGGCAAGAGGCGAATATATTCGGATGGATGCTCAGAGAAAACGCGTGTTCGTTCGAGTATAATTTTTATTTTATTTTGATTTTTTTTTACTTTTTAATCGACATATCTCGGACGTATAAAATTTTCACTTGGACAAGCACACTTTTCATCCCAATGTTCATCAGGACACGAGATGAATATGTTCGGATGGATGTTCAGAGAAAACGTGTGTTCGTTCGAGCAGAATTTCATTTTATTCTAACTTTTTTTTTTTCTTTTTAATCGGCATCTCTCGGACGTATAAAATTTTCGCTTGGACAAGCACACTTTCCATCCCAGTGTCCATCGGGACACGAGACGAATATGTTCGGATGGACGCTCAGAGAAAATGCATGTTCGTTCGAGCGAAATTTTCATTTTATTCTAGCATTTTTAATTTTTAAAAAACAGAAAACATAAAATCATCTTACGAGACGTTACTGATTATTGAAAATTTATTTTTAACGAGATCACCATCATTCTTTTTAATCTTTTCAAATATATCAACATGATAAATGTGTCATCAAGATATCTAAATTATAGAAAAATGAAATTTACTTCAATTTTATTTTTTTATCCTTTTTATAAAAGATAGGATTTTGGTTGGATGACTTGTGCCACTATCCGAATAATAGAATGAATAAGCTGATCGTAAAAATAAATAAATAAATAAAGGCAAAAATCCTGCGGGTGTTTTGTTGGATTTGGAGCAGGGCCGGCCATGCTTGCTTATGTTGTTGGGGATTGAGCACCATCACTATTCTTTTTTTTATTATTTTTTCAATATATATATATATATATATATAAATGGCTCACAACACAATGAGATTTTCACGATTTGATTTTTAGATAAAAAGGGTTTGGATGAAAAAGTTGCCCACAACTAATCCAAATTGTTTTAGTTTAGCTTTCCAATTTATTATTAATGCAGAGTCTTAAATTTTTTGAAATTTGGCCGACTTTTTAAAAATTATTAAACTCGTAGAGGTGTGTGTTTGATTTGATTATCTCATTTTAAATTGTTAAAATTAAATATCCATTAAGCGTATTATTCAATTTTGTCATTCTAAAATAACATAACTAAATGGTACGTTATATTTTTCTTTTATAAAAAGAAAAAAAATTATGAATTTTAATTATGACAATGATACTAAGAAGAAATAAAAGAAAGTTTACATGCATTCACTGCTTCAAATCTGACTCAACCCTATAATTCGCTAATCTATCATGATAATCCTAACCCTTCATAAATACTGTTACTTAAATTTAAAAAAAAATTTTGTACAATTTTCTTATTGAGTATTTCCTTATGATTATAGTTCAATTGATCATATTATCATAGCAGTTTTGTTTGTTGTATTATTTTAGAGTTAGAGATAAATATTTTACCCTTGATTAATATATTGAAACGATACTTATTGCAATATGAATGAAGCATAAAATAAAAATAATTTTTTTTAAAAAAATTATTAATGTTACATTGAAAATTGAAAACATAAGATAACATATAAAATCAGATAAAAAAAAAAAAGTTTAAACGATACCGAATAAATAAATATTTATTGAATATGGCAGAAAGTGAACTTATTACTAAAAGGCTTGAGTATGTACCGGCCCCAAGTCTACGATAAAAGTTGAAGAATGTCAGAATTTTGTTGACCTTACATTATTATTTAGGATTAGATTTTCTGAAAACGACTATTTAATATAAATATTATCCTTTTTTTGCATTTAATATGTAATTTATTTAAACAATAATAAGTGGAGTTTGTAACCAAAACAATTATGACTAATAATTACAATTAATCACATATTATAAATATAGCAGGGCCTTAAATTAAATTAAATTTATAAATAAATGTAGGCCCACAAAAAGAAAATAAAAACCGTTGCCACTGCCACTACCTATTTATTGCTTCTTTACAACTGCCATTTTCGTCGCTGAACTGAAGTACATGTAATAAATATTCCTATTTTAATACTAATTCTTACTCCATCTTATAGACGTTTTAAAAATTTAACTATTATACAAAATAGTAATTAATGATTTAGTCAAATAAATTTTCTTCTTTTACTACACCTTGAAGAGAAAATTACTAATGAAATAAGTAGTTAAGTGGTAGAATTTAATACACTCATAAATTAATATGAGATAACTTTCAAAGTCTAAAACATCTATTAGTTTGGGACGGAATGAGTATTTCATGCTATTATAATTATAATAATAATAATTATTATTATGATAAGGTTGACAAATAAAATAGTAATAAATAGTCATTTATATTAAATTAAAATATTAACAAATAATTTCCTTGATGGGACCAAATTTTTATTAAATAATTTATTATTTTAACTAAGGAGAAACTATAATAAAATATAGATTATTTATCATGTATGATAATTGTAACAAAAAATAAAACAAAGAGTGAGGTGGCACCCACAGAAGGGTTCATTTCCCAATAAATTTGATTCTTAACTTTTATTTTTATTTTTTTTAATAAGTTGGTGGTTTTTACTGCCATAGGGAATAAAAGTTGTAAGCATGACATTATTATTACTGCCTAGGCTAATCTTTTAACCACCCTATATCTACCTCGTAGATTCACTGTGAAAAAAATCAAAGTAAAAGGAACAGGTCCGTTCAAAATCGTTGCAGAAAACACCTTATTATTTTCCAGCTTTTATTTATTTATTATTATTTGTTTAAAGTAGCTGTAGCTCAACAGAAAATACCTGTTTCGCCTTGTTTTTCTCTCCAGTTATTAATAAAAAACCAACATTTTTTAAAATATAAAAATAAAAAATTTAGTCAACCCTATAGATTTTTTTCCCCCTTAGGTTAGGTTAAAGTCAAAATCCATGATCAATGGTAGATTAAATTAAAATATTATAATAAACGTAATTATTTTTTAAATATAATTTATTTGTAAAATAGTGATATAGAATGACAATTATATGTAGAATGTAGAAAGTCTCGATTTTTTTGTTGAGATATAATATTTTTTTCTTTTATTTTATGAACAATAAAATTGTTACATGTATAGTATACCGACATTTGTGTTTTACAGTATGTAAATTTTTCTCGGCTAAATTTAAACAGAATAACAAGTGAATATAATTTTTAATAACATAACAAAAATTTTTTTATAGTCATTTATATCATGTAACAATGGTAAACTCTTCGAGAAAATCGATGACAATATAAAAAATAAAGAAAATAATAAATTTTTAATAACGCACTATTTATTAGAGAATTATATTTTATTCTATAGTTCATATTACAACTGAAAAATTAAAAATTATTAAATATACTAATACTATATTTGATGTTATCGTATTATTTATCTTTTTGAAAAATTACAACTGTCTTAAAATATGGATGACGATAAAAAAAATTAAATTGTACATTAATTTTTATTTTTCTCACAAGTAAATAAAAAAATAAAATTTAAAAATATTGGCTGGCTTAAACAAACTCATAATTAGACAACTAATTAATGAGTATTATAACTTTTTTTTCTAAAATATTGGAAAAAGAAAATAACAGAAACATTTATGAAGAAAATTAAAAGAAAAAGGCTTGCCACGTAATAGAAGAAATGGTGACAAATAAGCAAAAAAAAAAAAAGGGCAAGGAAGAGGAGGGTGCTGGAAACTTCATAAATTTGGTGAGAGTGATTCAGGAAAAAAAGAAAAAAAGAAAAAAAGTGCGAGAGATTTCCGAATCCAATTCCACCCCATTTCATATTTCATCATACATACACATTAGATTGCCTGGATTATATACATTTCCTTCTCTCTCTGTCTCTCTCTCTCTCTCTCTCTCTCTCTCTCTCTCTCTCTCTCTTTTTTGTTTTTTCCCATTTAATATATAAATAAACATAATAGTTGGGAGGAGCTGAAGAGCTTTTATGTAAAGCTAAAGATTCGTGAGAATTTTCGGAAGAAAATCTTGACAAGAAAAGAAAAAGAGAAAAAAAAAAAAAAAAAAAACGAAACTTGATTTGTTTTTGCAAAGAGTGGCCGGTTTGGAGGAAACCCAAATGAATAGAATTCGATTTGATTGATTGATTGATTTTGGGGGTTGCGATCCAGCTCTCCTGTTATTGGGATTTTTGTGGTGAGCTGTTTTTTTTGGTGATTGTTGTTAATTTTTTTTTTTTTTTTTGGTTTTAATTCGTCCAGGGTAAATGGGTGTCGATTATGATCGCTTTTAAGTGCAATCTTGGAATTTGAAAGAAACAGAATCTCAAATTTGCGTGGGTGTTTTGATTATAAATGTGAGGCGAGATCTGGGCATTCCTTTGATGGCATTGTTGGAAAGTTTGGTTTTTTCCATTTAGCTCGGGCTGCAGATGAATGTGTTTTTGAATTTCATCAAAATTTTGGAATTTCATTCATTCCCTTTTTCTTTTTTGGGTCTTATTGCAATTTTGAGCTGGGCTTTTCAAATGCTTTACAAAGGTTCATCAGTTTTGTCAATTCAATTGGTGAAGTGAATTGTGGACTAATATGGGAAAACATGGCTTGTGAAAGGATCATCGTTAATGGGATGTTTGAGATTAGGAAATTCCCAGCTTCTGTACCTTGTTCACTGGTGAAATTTTGCAGATGTTTTGGTTCTGCAGTGATTCCAGATCTGTTTCTCTTCTGTCCATTTTCATATTAATTAAAAAATAGTCATTGCAGTTGCTTTCTTTGTCGGTGGACTTTCCTTGAGTTTACCTTATAGAAAAGGTGGAATACAGAGGGGAAGGGGGGGGGGGGGGGGGGGGGGGGGGGGTGTGTTTGTTAAATTTCTTACCAACTGTGACTGTGAGTTCTCTAAGTTGATTTTAGTATTATTCAGATTTTGCTTCTGAGGAATAGCAATACAGGTTTCTAATTTGGGTGCTGGTAAGATATTACTGTCAGTCTTAGGCAAATTCTTGGATAAGTGTCCTTTTAAAGCCAAAAAGAGATTGAAAAAGTTTCATTTTATTTATCTTCTCGGGGGGCAGCTCTTTCTCAGCTCGTATTTGTTTGATTGTGAAAGTTTTCTGTGTTCAATGGTGTCCATGCTAAACTATGTTAATTTTTGTCCCTTGATAGCTTGATAATGGAGAGAGCAGCATGAACTTTGATATTGCTGCTGAAGAAATGCTTTTGTTGCTTTAATTCCCAAGGCCCGAATCTCCTTCAACCTCCTAATTCTGGCGATTACCCGAGTGAAAATGTCAGGTGATCAGTTGAATCTGCTCACTTAATCAGCATTGTTTGTGAAGCTTTTGTTTTGATACTGAAATTTTGTCAATCTCTTCTCACTGCTTCAATTGAAATGTGATGTGCTGCTGTCCAGAAGGTATAGAGTTTTACGATGAAACGCGAGAAAGGAGATCAGAATATGAGAACTCTGAAGATGAAAGACGGTGTTCAAAGATAGGAACTTTGAAGAAGAAGGCAATAAATGCCTCTAACAAGTTCACTCATTCCCTCAAGAAAAGAGGGAAGAGGAAGGTTGACTTCAGAGTCCCCTCAGTTTCCATTGAGGATGTTCGAGATGCAAACGAGGAGACTGCTGTCTCTGAATTTCGACAAAAGCTACTCGAAAGAAATTTGTTACCGGCCAGACATGATGACTACTATACAATGTTGAGGCGAGTCCTATCGTTTTAAATTTCACAATTTGAGTTATCTGTATATGTAAACTGTTTTAATGTGCCAATCTCTTCTTAGTTAGATACATATTCGTAACAGTTATTTTCTTTCCTTTTCCTCATAACTAGGTAGAAATGTATTGTGATCTAGAGTTGGTTTCATTTTCTGGTAAGGGGTTTATAACTTGTGGTTGAGGACTTGGGTTAAATTTAAAATTATTTTATTATGGTGCTTAATATTCTTCTCCTTGGCGTTAAGGTGAATGGTAGATTGGTGAAATCTGAAAATATTGGCTTTTATGTGTAGATTTTTGAAAGCGAGAGACTTTAACATTGAAAAGACCTTGCCAATGTGGGAGGAAATGCTGAGATGGAGGAAAGAGTACGGAACGGACACCATATTGGAGGTAATTGGTTGTACATTACTCCTCTTGGCAGCTATGACTGCTTGAAAATATCAAATTTCAGGCTCTTCTTTTGTAGAGCAGGGATTGATTGGCACTTGTTAAGTATTTGGCTGTCAAATCTACTAATAATACTTTGTTCATAATTTTGCAGAGTTCCTTTGTAATTTCCCGTTATCTCAGTCATTTTCCATTTACCTTGGCTGCTTAGCTTTATGCAAAAGGTTGATTTAGTGACTCATCTGGATACTTTTCTATATGAAAACCTAGGACTTTGAATTTGAGGAGCTTGAAGAAGTTTTGCAATATTATCCTCAAGGATATCATGGAGTTGATAGGGAAGGAAGACCTGTTTATATTGAACGACTTGGACAAGCTCATCCAGGCAAACTAATGCGTGCCACCACAATTGATCGCTACGTGAAATATCATGTCCAAGAGTTTGAAAAGGCTCTCTGTGAGAAGTTCCCTGCTTGTACCATTGCAGCAAAGAGACGGATCTGTTCAAATACCACAATCATAGATGTCCAAGGCCTTGTAAGTTCATCCTTTTAATTGATTTAAGTAGGCTTCATCTTCTAAAATATGTTGCCTTGCCTGGGTGATGCTGCAAAAATAATGATGGGAAACTTTTAATGCAGGGAGCTAAAAACTTCTCAAGAGCAGCTGCCAATCTTTTGGCATCTTTGACAAAAATTGATAATAATTATTATCCAGAGGTATAAATGAACTCATCTTCAGTTAAGTTTAATTTTTCCAAAATTAGGGCATTCGTGGGGAAAGAGTTAAAGATTTCTCCAATCATTTTCTTGCAGACTCTCCATAGGATGTTCATTACCAATGCTGGCCCTGGTTTTAAGAAGGTATTGTGGCCTGCAGCTCAGAAGTTTCTTGATCCCAAAACTATTGTGAAAATTCAGGTGAGTCTTAGTTAGTGCTTTCCCCAGGGTTCCATGCCCCGAAGGCTTTGAATTCAATATTCTCTGTTGGTGCAGGTTCTGGAACCCAAATCTTTGGGCAAATTGCTTGAAGCCATTGACCCCAGGTAAGATTTACATTCCTGTTTAATCTCCTGTTTACTGCGATGTTTTATCTTCATAACCTAACCCCTTGTATCTCTTTACCGTTCTTTCAGTCAATTGCCAGACTTTTTGGGTGGCTCATGCTCTTGTCCAGTTGAGGGAGGATGCCTTCGTTCTAATAGAGGCCCTTGGAATGATCCTGATATAATGAAGGTAAGCACAAGTTGAGCAAAACTGCCTTCTTTTCGTGTCTACATAGTGTATTCTGGTATTAATTTGTGTTTCCTTAATGTTTTAAAGAAATCAGTCTGTTCTTTAGTATGTGTTTTCTACATTTAATACTTGGGGATTTTAATGTTGCAGCTTGTATACAGTGTGGAAAGCTCACTTGTGAGGCACGTTACTAGAGTAAGTGACCTGCCAAAAAATGACCCATTTCCACATCTACCTCCACTGAAGGTAACTGAATTTTAATGTGTCTACAATGTTCTCTTATATTTAGGTTTCTTGTTGCATCACTTCATCGTGTTATGTAATCAGGGCTGGAAAAGGGATACATATGCAGTTGAATCAGGGTCAGATGCAGATGATTCTTGTTCTCCAACTAGGAAAAATAGCTTCAAGCTTGCCCGGTTGGCCCCGGTTCATGAAGAGGTTATACTCTTTTTTTTTTTTTTTCCCTCTCCATTATCAAGGGTTCCTTCCCCCCTCCCCCTAGTCTGGTATGTCTGGATAAAAGATTACATACATTACTGTGTTTTGCTGACTTCATAGTTCCTCACCATTTTGTGCATTGTCATGCCTACCTGTGTTTTACAATCATTTTGCTTGTTTACATCTTTATGACTCATATGTTGGAGATCTTCACAGGCCAGGACATCCGAATCACCTACCTACTATAACTGTAATGATCATTTCAGTGAAGATGCAAATGTTCCTAATGAGCATGAGTTGGAAAATCAGCCTCTTCAAATTGGCAGAGCTGGAAGTTCGAATGCAAGAGGTAATGTACGGCATTATGATGCATTGATTAGTGTCAACAAGAAAGCAGATATCCTTTAAATTGAAAAGAAAAACAACTCTTTTCCCATGTCGTGGTGTAATTATCTGGTGATCAATAGATTGGTTCTCCTATATTTTGTACTTTAGCTGGTCAGAATCCTCTCTCTCAGGCGTTGGTTTGAAATTTCTAATTGCTTCACCTCTTTTCATATACAGCTTTTGGTTCCTTCTTAATCATTTGTTAATATGAATATGTTTTAGGAACTTTGGCTTGCAATTGGTTGGAAAGTATCCATGATAAGATTGTGAAGAGGAGCTTGCAGTTTATATTGAGGACAGTGCTGCCATTCGTTGTCAAACTGTTCATGGTTATACGAAATATCCCAGTGGATCACTGGAGGAGGCAAACTAACATTCATCCATCTAATGCCTTAGAACAAGTACCAAACAACAATTCCTCTGTCAATGCTCACGCTGTAGGTGAAGAAGACAGAGTTCTCCCATGTATTCAGCGTCTTCAGAGGCTAGAAAAATTGCTGGAAGAATTAAATAACAAGCCCAATGTGATACCTAAGGAAAAGGATCAAATGTTGCAACAGTCCATGGACAGGATCAAATGTGTAGAGACAGACCTCAGGGTAGGCTTTGTTAGATCTGCTCTTGAAATAAAATTCTAAGCCTGGAATGGCCTGATTCACAATCATGTTTTGGCACAGGTACTACATGCCGCAGTAATAAAGCAGCTTGAAACTACTGAGTGGTTGGAGACCATAAGAGAATCGAAGTTTCAAGTAAGTTGTATGAGTAAATTCTTTCTTGCAGTTTATCAAAACAACTTTAAGAAAACGGGGAAGGATTTAAAATAAGGAATGCTATCTTGATCGAAATTGGAAGGTTAAAGAACCAGGGGTCAGTGCCATTTGATTTTTGGTTGACAGACTATGAATAGAGCTTGGTTGGATGATATGGAAATGTTGGTTCTTTTAGTTATGCAGTTGCTCCCATTCCTGTCATTGCTTTGCTATTATTATTCTTTTCTTTTCTCCAGAAAAAATGTGATGTAGTGTTGTTCCTTGGTCTTGTTTCTTTTTTCCCTATCCTGTGCAGTTATTTTACCTATTCCCATTATTGCAGAGGCGAAGGTGTCTGTTGAATTGTTAGTGGTGTTGGAGATGGCAGCGCGGCGAACACTGCTAGAGATAAATGCCGGTGAAACTTCGTAGAAATGTAATGACAGACTCCCCGACACGGATGAGGTGCAAGCGGCTGACTGATCTGATCCTGTTCTACAAATCTTTCCAGTCTTTCCTTGAGTATAACTCCCAGTCGAAAACTTTCACATTCCAGTTTTGAGAAGACGACGGAGGCGAAAAACTTTATACTAAAAGTTCTATATGATGGCAATTGAGTTCATCTCTTGCTGAACTAGCAGAGAGTATAGAAGTTGGCTATGTAAATCCAATATATGAAAATCAGGTTAAAGACTTTTAGGTAACTGCAGCAGCAAGAACTCAATGCTAGTTTCCTGATATTGAAAAGCCAGGTTTGGTTAGTAGAGCTAAAGCACTGATGAGTGCAATGTCAATCCACCATTCTAGTGGCCTTGTATAGCCATATTGTCATCACAACATTTTATTGTCAGAAAAGGAAAAGTTCAAATTCCAATTAGCATTTCAATTTTTTATGTATTGTTCTTGCAGGCCTTTACACTCTTTGTTGTTGCAAGCACTGTGAATGCCTGTTTTTTTGGCTCAAATTAAGGTTTCTAGTTGTTGGATGACTTCTATAACGTTAGTTTAGTCGAACAAGAAATGAAAGAAAATGAAAAGTGGGCATAGAAGTCTTCTTGACAGCCCATGTGCTAATCTGGGGTATCCTTTTTTAATTCTATTATGGATTTGACTAAGTATTGTCCACATTAATAGACCTGATTGGCCATATTTTAGGTTCTTGATCTTCAAAATCACTTTCTCAAGGTTTAGAAGTTTCGATTGTGAACCTGTATTGTCCACATTATTGCAGAGGCTTTCCTGGAATTTGCCTGTCCTTTTGCCAAATACCTGAATGATTTATCAAACTGGTGTGCTGCAACTATGTTTGGTTACATCAACTTGTATGGGAGCTACCCTCCTGGTCTCTTCGCCAGCAGTTGCCACCACCAGAAAGGCGAGTTGGGGCTCGCGTGCCCTCGACATCGTCGTCCCTGATGGATATACTCAGTTGATCAGCCAGTCAATGGCAGCCCTGATGCGGCACAAAATCAAAGAACTAGCTTCACAATCTGATTCTCTGTAGTATTGAATTATTCTCAAGTACTTGTGTTTGAACTAGTTACTGTCTTCTGTTTGTCAACTAAAGGATTAATTCTGTTCTTCTCATTGAATCAAAGGCACCTCAATAAACAACAATAACTAATTTTCTCGTTGAGTCGTAATGCATCATTAGTTAGGAAAACAAAAGTTTTTGCAACCTCAATTTGACAAATGCTTCAAGATAATTAACAAGAAGCTGATCTCACAAATGCATCTTCTTTCTCTGAGATATTGATGAATTGCAATTTCACTTAATTGACAAGAATCAATTTTGATACACAACGATGTATCGGTACGAAAGCAGGCGAAATAAAGAAATTTATATGAACACTATCAAGAATTATATAAGACTAGTAGTATATATTGCAAAGAATACCCAAGAACTCTGACAAAATCATCAAGGAAGCACAAAATCCGAATGCAAATGCATTTCTAGATGAGCCGAAGCAACAGCATTAGAAAACCTGTTGCGATAATCAGCCCCTTGGACGGGTTGCGTGTTAACAAGCTCCCACTGGCGTTAGCTGAGTCTGATGGTGAGAGTGCTGGGCAGGCAAGGCCTAGCTTGCCTTCGCGACACTCACTAGCGAAAAGGCCAGGAGGGTACCTCCCATAAATGTTGATGTAGCTGAACATGGTGGTGGCGCATTCGTTGGTTAAGTCATTTATTGCCTCGGCAAAAGGACAGGCGAATTCCTTGAAAGCCTTGCAACAAAGGTCGGGCGGATACTGTGGACCTTTGCACTGACTGGTGATGATTGTGTAGTTCTGAAACTCAAAGTTAACTGAGCAGCCTGCAGAACAAGCTTCCATCATAAGTGCATGTTTCTAAGGCTTTATACAGTTGTTCATATAAGAAATGAGCTGAAAATCAAAACCAAGAACACAATGCATATGAACTCTAACACGTAGCGATATCGATAACCAGACGTGGCCTATGCTTGTAGGAAGTTTGCAAATGAAAGCTCACACAAACAGCATTAAGGGCAGACTATTTGGGACATCTGACACACTATCTAATGAATTTACTTCAGGGCTGTTGTTTTCCAACAAAGACTATTCCCTCAACACCAATAAAATACAGTTCTCAAACTCAACGTCGTCGAGGCGCAGGGAATTTTTGAGCTATTTTTTAAAGATATGTTAATATCAGAGTAATATGCCACCAAACTATAAACTAGACAACTCATGAAATAGCCAAATGCCAATGCTGAACGGCTTAGTTTCAACAGAAATCAGTGTACTAAAGTTTGCACAAGGTGCTTACTTTTTCAGACAGTAAATGAAAGAACCTAAGCAACAACCATGAATCTTTAATAACCTTAATCAACAAGTGCAACTCTAAATGAACTTGGTACCAAACTAGTTCAAACTCAGTTCAATTGTTCACCGAGTCTCTGCAACTTTTGGTTCTTGAACCTTTTGAGTTGTAAGGTGAGTATGTTTAAAAGTGCAGAATTTCAAAGCAAGATTAATACAAATAACACAATGCAAACTACCCAAACAACCTTAAAATGGAGGTTAATTAGAATAAATTAAGCTCAGTTCTTGCTTACCATCAACTGAATACTGAAAAAGGAAATACCTAAAGAGAGATTTGCAAGGAATTCCAAGTCTTAGTTCAACAATCACAAAGGTTGGACTAGTTCCATATTCACATTTAAGGTCTTTTCCTTAAAATATTTTCTGTGCAGGTTACATTTTAAGGCATCTTTAACTTCCTATGCAAACTTTAGCTGCTTCTTGGGTGATTAGAAAGAACAATTTAAACAAAGCTTCAACAGAATTTCAACTTTCAAAGATCAATACTAAATGAACAAGAACTGCACCTGATTTTTGCTGAAGGAGGCTTCTCCCTGTTGGGATTTGATCCATGAAAACGCTATCTACAGCCAAAAGGGTTTCTTTTTCTCAGATTAAAAGCAAGAACAAAAGGGAACGGCGAACAGACACATAAAGAATAATATAGATTTTCGATTTTCTCAGACCTGAAATGTAAGATGAAGCTGAGATGCTGGTTAATACAGTGATAAACATCATCCAAACCACAGAGAATCGATGATGCTCAATCCAACCCATCATTTACTTCACCCAGAAAAAAGCAATCTCCTGATCGACCAAATAGCCCAGATAAAAATAAAAACTTGATCAGTTTGTGAAAGAATTTCTGAAGCCCAAAAATCCAATCTTTGCAGCACTTCTGAGCTGCTAACACGCTCTTAACAGATCTTTCCTTTCTTTTTCCTCCTGTCAACAAATGCTGCTTTTTGTACTTCAATTCAAGAACAACCCACCAGATGCTGAGCTGAATTTGGACAATAAATGCAACTAATAAAATCCTAAGATAAAGAAGATGCTTCTAGTAGTAATTAATGGTGAGAACAGACTTGTGTAAATTGACAAGATGGAAGAAGATGTGCTTGTGTTATATTAATGTTAACGAAAGAAAAATATTTCAAGGAAAGAGAGAGAGAAAGAGAGGAGACAGAGAAGACAACTTTAACTTGGTTGTCCAGCCCAGACACAGCCAGACAGTATGCAATACCAAGCCAAACCGCGTTCTCCATTTTTCTTCTTTTTTTTCCCCCATCAATCTTTATTCTTGTTAATTAACAACAAAAGATTACTCTAAATTGAATAATGGATTACAAATGTACTTCTTTACAAGAACTTTAAAACACATCTAATGTTCTTGAAAATTATATATAGTAAAATATGTCACTCATGTATTACTATTAATGTGACATTCTAATAAGAAAAATTAACACAAAATCACAATTTTTAAAAATATATACAAAATTATAACAAAAGCTGAGGTGCCTTAAAAAAATTGCTAAGAAATAGTGTCAATGCAATGCAAGAACAAATGAATAAATTTATTAGACGTGGGTGGATGACAGGAACTGGAATTCTGAGGAACTGAACGACAGTTTTAATTTGAAGTTAAAATCTGTTCAGGGCATTTATCTGAACATTAATCAGTGCATTTCTTGGATAAGGTTTCTGTGACTGTGATTCCACAAGCCCCTCAACATTAATTGTTCATTCATTGCATACTGAACTGAAAGAACAAATTTTTGGATATGGCAGCTGCTGTTGCCAACATGGTACCCAGAAACACACTCAAAGTCCCAGCTCCAAGAAATTCAAGAACTTCAAGATCCATGATAGTATTGCTCCAAATGTGTCGATTTTCTCATGAAGTTGAACAAGTTCATGGGCAGTTCATAGTTTCTGGACTGATTCACCATCCTTTAAACCCTGGAAGGTTGATTGAATCCTATGTTTCTGCATCTCACTTTTCTTATGCCTTGTCTGTTTTTGAGTCTATCCCGAGCCCGGATTTATTCGCCTACAACACCATGATCAGAGGCCTAATGCTTGGTCCTGAGTTCCCTGATTATCTATCCCTTTTGATGTATGAACAACTGTTGTCAACTGGGCTTGAACCTGACAATCACACATTTACTTTTGTTCTTAAGGCATGTTCTCGTATGAATGCCATTTCTGAAGGGAAACAAGTGCATGGTCAGGTGATGAAATCTGGATTGGAATTGAATGATCATACTAGGAATTCGTTGGTTCATATGTACTCAAGTTGTGGTGACATTGAATCTGCGAGTAGGATTGTTTCTGAAGCTGATGAAGAGAAAGTTCTTGCCATGAACTGTTTAATAAGTGGATGCTTTAATCAAGGTCAGGTTGGGATTGCTCGAAACATATTTGAGAAAATGTCGAAAAGAGATACTGCAACTTGGAGTGCAATGATAACAGGCTATACAAACTGTAATATGCATGCAGAAGCTGTATCTTTATTCCAGGAAATGTTGGTGAATAAAGTTCAGTTGAATGAATCAACACTTGTGAGTGCATTGTCTGCCTGTGCTGGTTCAGGGGCTTTGGATCAAGGAAGATGGATACACAGATATGTTGAGAGAATTGATGCAGGAATTGGGGTTAATCTGAGTACTGCTCTGATTGATATGTATGCCAAATGTGGCTGCATTGAATCTAGCTATGAGTTATTCATGAATATGGCAGAGAAAGATGTTGTGGCTTGGGGAGCTATCATCTCAGGATTCTCTGTTCATGGTGAAGCAAGAAAATGTCTTCAACTGTTTGATGAAATGCTAGGAAGTGGGATTAGGCCGAATGAGTTCATATTCGTGGCGATCTTGTCTGCGTGCTCTCGCGCTGGATTTGTCGAGTTGGGTTTTCGCTGTTTCGACCAAATGCTGCATAGGTTTAGGATTACTCCATCCATAGAACATTTTGGTTGCATGGTTGATCTCCTAGCTCGTGCCGGGAAGCTGGCGCAAGCCCAAGAACTCATTTCTTGCATGTCAGCAAAGCCTAACTCTGTTATATGGGGTGCATTGCTCAGTGCTTGTACAATCCATGAAGATATGGAGAAAGGGGAACTTGCTTTGAAGGAGCTGATCAAATTGGGGCCATTGTCGGCAAATCGATACAAGCAAGTTACCAAGTTCTTTGCCAAGATGGGAATGGAAGAAGATGCAAATGGTGTTAGGAGATTAGTGAAGGAGAAGAAGATGGAGACTGCCAGTGGATTAAGCTTCATTGAAGTGGATGGTGTGGTTCATGAGTTCATTGTAGGGAATACCAGCCACATTAAGTCTGCTGATATCTTCAAGACTTTGGATGGAATCCATACATAGCTTGCATACATATAGTGGCCGAACCAAGATTTTGGACAAAAGGGTGCAGTTGAAGAAAGGAAGAATGTATACCGTTAGACGAATGGAGATGATTTTGGGAGAAAAAAAAAAAAAAAAAAGGAATAAATGATGTTGGAGGGCGGTTTTGGACGGGGAAAAAGGAAGAATACGTTTGTTTGCCATCTTTTCTTTATCTACACTTATTGAAATTATGTCATTTTAATGAGAGGGTTAAAAAAGAAAAAAGAAAAATTACAAACCCAGGGCCGGAGTTGGAGCCTTGGATCTGCAGATGGCGAAGCAACGATGGAGATGTCTCCTCCCAATGAGAAACAATCTCGGGAAACTTTATTCACGGTTTTCTGAGCAACCCCGTCTACTCTTAGGGAGAAACAATCTCGGAAAACTCTATTCACGATTTTCTTAGCAACATGAGGGTGAAATTACACCCTCTTACTCTATGGCGGAGGAACAATATCGAAAAACTCTATTCATGATTTTCTCGGCAACACTCTCTTACTCTATGGTGATTCCACGGAGGAACAATCTCGGGAAATTTTATTCACGATTTTCTCGACAGCATGAGAATGTCCAGTTACACCCTCTTGCTCCATGGTAATTCCACCACTACCTACATAGATAGTTCAAGAGGTGATTCCGCCCCTGCCTACATAATAGTTCTTGATTGAACTGAACCCTTTCTGCAAGAATGACATTCCCAAGAAGAATTAGACAGATGAAAGTTGAGAAAATGGAAAGCAACACTTTAGGGTGAAGAATCTGTTTGCTTTAACACAAGAATCTATCAATTGCAAATGCAATGTTTATTTGAGTACAACTTGATTTGTACTTGTACAAACTATGCCTGGAATAAATACAAATAGCCAAAAGGTCATTTCTGAGCTAGCTTGGTGTAACAATTAATCATACAATACAAATTTAGAGCTTCCACATTTGTTGGAACTTCGAATTCAACTGATTCTGAACTTGAAATTCAACTCGAACGTCACCACGGGAGGTGACGTTTCGTCTTCTGACGAAACTGCTTCCTTGCAGCACACCAAGAACCAGGAAAGGTGCTCATCTGCATCACAACACCACAATTCAATAGTTTTAGAACCAAAAAAACCATCTGAGGCCAGAAAAGGGCATATTTTAGTCCATGTCATTCTGTTCATGGTTGTTTCTTGATGAAACTGATGATGGAATGAAAAGATGGAAACCAAAGTGTGGATCTTTGCAATTAAGACATGGTAAGTAGCTTACATTGCTGATAAGCTTCGCCCCGTACCAAGCAGTATCGACGCCGTAAGGTGGAGGGATAACCTTGATTCCATTTGAGATGGATTGATGAAGAGTTTTGTGAAGTTCTTTGTCTAATCTTTCTGAAAATGGAAAATTGGATCAAGATAGCAAGTTAACCAAGGCTACAAAACCCCTACTTTCACCCTCATCAGATGACAAATAGACTAACAATGGAAACAAATTTCATGAGCTGAAAAAACAAAGATGTTCAAAGTCTTTCTTGCTGACCTGCTAATCCAGGTAAGCATGCAGAACCTCCAGCCAGAACGACGGTTTTGTACCAACTGTCGTCGCCTGTTAACCCGAAAACCTGGCAGTGTTCCATACAAAGCGCCACGGCCTGGTGCAGACTCATTGTTCGCCTGCAAAATGGTCAGATGGATGTAATCGACACCATAATAAGGAACAGGCAATCGAATATAAACAAGAAAAATGGTGGAAAAGAAACCGCAAATAGAATAAAAAGTTTCTCCTGCTTTTACCAAGAAAGATGAATAGCAGTCTCATTTTTTTATCTTATAATCCCCAACTACCATTTGATGTCCAAAGGAGAAATAAGCATAAAAAAATGTTATGCACAACTACTCTTCTCCTTGACTTAATACATTATGTCTAACACAACAAATCCAGTTAATTACTAGACTAAAATAACTTGGAACACATGAAATTCGAGCCTAATTCAGCACCTAAGCCGCGATCTATCCTTCAGAAGGCATTGAAGGATACTAATCCTTGAAATAAGTTCATCCTCAATATCCTACTGGCGTGGCTATTAAAAAACCATGAGTCTTGAGTCAGAAGTTTTCAGACATGACATAATACCAAGTGAATGTCCTAATCTAAAGGGTAGTAGCAATAAGGAGATCAGACGTACACTCCTGCAATACGGGGCTGGAACAAAACTTCTCCTGTTTGAAACCGTTCTTTTGAAAGTGTAAAGCATCCTTCAGCTGCAACTTGAAAAGATGCTTCTGTATCCTTTCGAAGCTCAGCATCATAATCAACAGCAACATAACAGAGGTTCTGCAACACAATAACATTAGCCACAGATAAGTAACCACCGAAGTGCACTGAAGTAGGATAGCCTTCATCGCGAGGGCAAATGGCTCTCCTGTAAATTTTGACTATGTGATATAAAAGTCTAGATGCCCATAGAACACCAAAGTACATAAAGGAACACGTGCCTGAGGTAAAATCACATAAAACTTTGTATCAACGCCGTTCAAGGAATAGCAACTTTACAATGCTATTCTCCCGCAATAACAAAAATACTTTAAAACCATGGGACCTCAGGCAAACTAACATAAGTGTTCTCTGTCGCCGTGTCAAACTGTGATATCTCATAATAGGGTGGGCTCATGTGTGGGGTTTTCACCCCACTGTGGAAGGGGCAGTGTGACTTGGAAACAGACTATTTGTGCTAGGGGTATTTACTCACAAAGCAAATACAAGAACAAGATGGAGACACCAAACAAGGACAGACATTTTGTGTAGAAAACAAGTATTTTCTTCTGGCGTGAAAGAAGATGTCCAGACAGATCCTGCTCTCAGTTTAAACAGCAGGAATCATGTCTGAGTCAACGCCACACACGTATAAGACACAGTTCCTTCACAACCCATCAGCTTCACAGAAACCAAAGAGAAGTAACAGAAAGTAAGGGACGATTACCTCCTTCAAAGCACGCACAGTATAGAGGGAATGAAAATTTAAATTCCTCTGTTGCATCTTTTCCCGAAGAAATCCTGTAAGTTTTAACGCTCCGATTCCAATAACCTCCACACCCACTCTGTGCATTACTTTTCCATGAAATACTGGGAAAACAGAAGTAGGTTATTCTAAAGTTCATTTGGGTAATTTGCATAAACTTTGTAAATCGACAATAATAAAGGTCATAAGAAAACTATTCATGAAGGAGATTGGATAAAGAAAACTGTTGTCTTATACAAACGTCATATTTGCCTGCTAAATGTTTACCTCTCAGTGGGTTCAAAAGAAAGGTTACATAAACATAACAATCTGCAAAGAACATTTAATACAGTTCGAGTCTAGCTTGAAAAGTAGCTCACTTGGGACAACAGATGTTTGATTGAAGCCAATGTTAACAACAATTCCTGATGTTCGCCTAGCAGCAAATAATGCTAAAACTGCCTGCTTTCAAATAATGCATCAAGCAACAAAAATAAAAGTGACTAACAGATTCCACTGTCATATTAATTTCTTTAAAGGATAAGGATACTACCTGATTAAGGGCACACACAGCTGGAACATTCATGTCAAAAAGAGAAGTGTAGATAGCTTCTTTTAACTGTCTTCTAGATGCTCTATCGGATGCGGTATCTGAAAACATGAAAGTAACAGTAGCTGTCAAGAAAAAAGCAGAACATATAAAATGCTCATCAACTACAGAACAAAATGTTGAACTTTATATGATCGTGTTAAACAATGTCTTCTCTAAACAAGCACTGAATCCTCATCCTTTACACTTGATAATGTCATCTCTGAACACTAGTTCTGAAACATATGCACATAAGCATGCATGGTGTCTGAATAAAGTTGACAATGAAGCTAAAAGCTAAGATGCTAACCATCAGAATGGCAAATAGGGATAGACACGACAATTGGTTGGGCATGTGGTTTCACCTGCATCCTGAACAATTTAAGAATTAGCTTTCAGAAAAATAATAAAACTATAATTTGATAAGATAATACTTCCATTTAGTATCAATCCCAGATGCACTCTAACAAATCTTTGGACAAGCTAGCTTAGCGGCCAAGAGTAGAGAGCACGGTACCAGGATAAACTATAAGAGCAACAGTAAGGAAAGTAAGGGAGCGGGTGAACAATATGTTCAGGAGAAGTATCAAAATTATAATTACCAACCTTTTGCAAATAGTAGAAAAGAAATGTTTCAATCTAGAATACATAGGGGACTCAATATTACCAAACTCCTGCATGGACAGAAAGCGGGAAAAGAAATCATCATCTCCAAAGTAACAAAAATGAAATGATGACGAAAATCGCAAGCTCAAACAACAAAGCTCACCAGGAATGTAGCAGACCTCCCAGAAGGAGCATCATATTTGCTCCACCCAAATTTGCAATAACCGGAGCCACCTATACTTGCAAATCAAATGGAGATAATAAAACCGGTTAACATGAAATTCAAACTTCCAAGCTGTTTTCCATCCTCAATAAACCCAACAAAACCTGTTTTAGCAATCACGTACCATCAATAATAATAGCACCGGGCACCTGGGTGCGCTGAGCATAAATTTGCATGAACGACAAGTCGGGCATCTGTGCAGGGAATGTTCTGCAATCACATGCCAAAAATAGTCTTTTAGTAAGACTTAGGATAAACCACATTTTCCTTCCTGCATTATTTTCTTGTTTCATTGGCTTACTAAAAGTCATAATTCAACCAAATTCTTAACATTTCCTCGTGTCGCTTCCTGAAGCATTTTGAATAACAATATTGATATTCATAAATTTTAATGGATAAAAAATCAACCAAATGGGGCATTAATTTCAGCTCAAAGAGTAACTTCTTTCTTCAATCGATTGACAAAAAATAACACGCATAGAGGAAGTACGTAAGGATAAACAAACAACATTCTCAAAATTTCAGCTCAAAAAAGAAGAAAAAAGTAAACACTTTATTCGTTACGCCGTCAGAGGCATCATTTTCGTCTTTCACTCATTATCTTCTTGGACTATTTGATTCAGAAAATTTAGTAATCCAAACAAATCCCTGCTGGGTTTTACTTCACTTGAGTCATTTTCATAAGTAAAACACATGATAATAACATTCACTGTAAAAACAGAGGATACCATTCAAACGTGATAAAAGAATTTTCTGCTCGATCAGAGTTATCGTTGCATGCAGACCCCATGTTTATGATGATTTTTCCGGTTGAAATTGATAGATTAGAAGAACCCGGCAAATGGGATTAATAAAAAAAAAATTAAAAAAAAAAAAGTAATCTTTGTTACCTTTTTGTGTTAAATAAATAATTCCCAAAATCCAGCTCATAATATTGAATTTTTCTTTTTGGGTTTTGTTTCATTGCGGGTACTTAAAGAAAAAACAGTAGATGAATGATCATACTGAAGAGGATATCCTGATCGGAGATAAGTTTCGGCGAAGAAAGTAGAATCCCAAGGCTCGTGCTTCTGATTCTGAAGAAAATAAATCCACAGACGATTATCAGCAACGATGAACTTCAACGCCTTACAAACGGCGCTGAGTTTAGCTGCGTCGGTGGGTCCCAATAATTTGAGTATCTGGACAAGAATATCTATCGGAATCCGATCAAAATCCCCGGTGGAGGACGTCTGCAGGTAGTACGCGATTTGCTGCTGGAACCGATCGGGGAGCCGGTACGGGTCGTCGCCTCTATATGAAGTGGATCCGGAGCCGGGCACCGAGAAAGGACGGTTGGAAACCGATTCCCAGACTTTCCGGAACAAGTTGGCCATTGGGAATTGAGGTGGGGAGGACAGTCAGCGACGGATCATCGGAGAAAGGACGGCAGACGGTGGCCGGGGAAGTTAGTTTTGGTAGGTTGGGTTGGATAGACACGACGGTGGATGGAGAGTTTAATGAAGCAAAATGGTGAGATTTTGTGACACGTGGCCTGATGTCAGCCGTAGTTGGAGTTCGGGTCCCGCATGCGCTGCACGAGTGTGTTTTGCCCCCCGATTTTTCCTAAATTACCAAACGGACTCTGTAGTTTAATAAAATTATGAAACATTTTGTATTTCCAAATAAAATTCTCCCAAAGTCTCCCCAACCTTTGTGTCTTCGTTCTATTCTGCAGCATCTTTAATCTACTTTTATGTCTAATGAATTTTTCCAAAGGAAAAAATTGTAGGATAGTTTCTATAGTACGGTTTAATGTCAAATTTTGTCATAAACGTTTGATAATCGATAAATTTAATAATAAATTTTATTATTCATAACACATTTAGTTTTAGTAATAATTTTTTGGAGCACAATTGAATTAGAATTCCGTCAATTTTTTTACCATGTGAGTGTCGCGTGGGTTGATAAATTTTATGCAACAATAATTAGTTCATACTACAAGGTACATTCTTGCGTTTTTTCCAACTCCAAATTTTGCATAAGATCCTCAATATAAGATAGTAATAGTGTACAAATTTTGCACCAAAATGCAATAAGTGTAAGGGGTAGGGATGACAATTTGGGTGCTATTTTTGTGCTGAATATGCATGGATTCTATTCTATGCACAATAGGCCAAACCTCTAAAATGGCATCATTGTGTGTACTATGGATTAATTAAGTAATAGATTATTTTCTTCTTCCCTTTTATTTTCTTTTAGTAAATCAGCTTTGTTGTATTTGGATATTATTTATTACCAAGATTATTTGAAAATATAAATTGTACTATAAATCATTTCTTACTCCTTTTTTTCATAATAGTAATCTGATTTTTATACTTATAAATTACATCTGCCTTTACCACATAAATTCATAACAATCCCCTTCTAAATTGACATAAAAAAATATAAAATTACTGATGTAGATATTGTTATTTATTTAAAAGATCGTTGAAAATTTTCACACTCATGACCACCCAAAACTTATTTTGATAAAAAAAATCATCATTTCTTGACATTTTTTCGATGTTTGATTTTGGTCAAAAAAACATAAATATAATTTTCATAATTTGTAAAAGATATAGGTAGTTTGATTGAAACACAAAAGAGATAAATATAATTTACCCTTAATATAATTATACATAATTTTATATAATTTATTATTAAATAATAAATAATAAGTTTTTTAATATAAATTATAACTTGTCTAAAATTATATATGTATATATAATGCTTTTTACTCGACATCAATAGTCATTACAGGGCCTTAAGGGCACAAAAGTCATTACATGCTAAGGGCTTAAGGTACACACCACCGACACTTGAGTAACCAAAATCCACAAACCCAAGGCCTTTTGTGTTGAACTTGATTGTTTTAAATTATCATTTATAACAAATATATAATTTTGTTTTGTACATTTTTTATCTCTAATTTTTAAATATACCTATATATAATTTTTATTTCTTTAAAAGGATTATCGTATCATATTATTATCTAAATACTTATGATTTTATTCAATTCGTATCCAGTAAGTAGTTTTTTTGCTCTATTCTCTTCTCTCTCAAATTCAACTCTCGAAAAATATTTTTCTTCCTCTATTTTCCCATCATGAGGAGGATGGGGGGAACAAATTTATTTCCCGCTTTTATTTTTTTATTTTTAGTTTTGTTATCCAATAAAGGGAGATTATCCTCGATCTTTATTTTCTTTTGTTCTTCAGTATATTTTTAGATCTACTGATAATGTATTTGATCGCGGCTTCATTGATGATGTTCGTTGTTATGTCGGCGGTTTCGTTGGTGAATTTCGTTAGATTGCAGCGACGTTGTTGAAAATGTTCGCTGGTTTGGTGTAAAGAGATTTAGTCATCATTAGATTTATGGTTTGAAGTTTTTATCAGAAAATTAGTGATGTATTATTGTTTGAATTAAAATTTTGATATGTAGTATATTCACTGATATGTAGTATATTCACTGCTTGATAGGATATATCTATATAGGTTTATTTGACTTTATTTCTTTTTGTTAATTGTTGTTTGACGTTTTCTAATAAATTAATATATATTTTTATTTTAAAAAATACTCATGATTTCAAAATTACAATGAATATATTATTAAACTCTATTATATTCCGATTTTAATTGAATGTTGATTATTAGCGTTGTTGGATAAAAGCTACTCATGATTATTTAACTTTTTATGTGTTTTAATTGTATCATTTCTCAATATATGATATTAAATTTTCAATAAAGTAATTGTTATAATAAAATTTGAGTATGCTTACAATTTTGAAATAAAAATTTATTTAAATTTATTAATAATGGTAAAATCCCTAAGCAAAATTTAGGATGATATTGTGAATACGTCCAAAGAGGTCAAGCCATTTTCAATTTATTTTCTGCCATCAATCGTAGCTGCCCTACTTCATTAATTAATCCGGTTTTTCATTTTTTTTTCTTCATTTTTTACAGTATAGTCCCTGTCGTCCCCACGCCAAACTTTAAAGAAAATCTCCATTTTTCAATTATTGTTATTATCACCTTCAACCCTCGTATTTATCCCTATTTGGATATGAAAATAAAATAATATTAAAATCTTGCTATGGATTGTATAATAATATTAAAATCATCCACCGCCAAAATGATGATTCTAGTAGAATAGATGTCAAATTTATAATACATATTTACTAATTTTAAATGTTCAATACAATGTGAATGTAATTATGAATTTCTTCTCTCGAATTGATATAATTATCATTTATATATTACATAAAATTTGACATCAAAATATAATATAATATTGTCAGAGTTTTTCATTTTAATAATATAAATTTTATATTTACACATCTACATTGGGATAAGAAAACATAGATATCTTATATTGTGTGTATTTTTTAATAAAAAAATATATTAATTAGAGGGAATGTTTTGTTCAAAGGAGTCGATTAAATAAATGACACTGAACAAGTTTTATTATATATTATTGATTGAAACATATAATAAACTATGGGAAAAAAATAAGGCATAATAGTCAGAAGAAATCGCGAAAATAATAACCGAAAATAAAAGTTAAACATAACAGATGAAATACAATTAAAAGAAAACAAAAATAAAAAAGATATAATTGACCACAATATAGATTATATTTGTTGTATTATTAGTTAATTATTTAATTAACGAGTACCAGGTCCATTAGTGGAATAATTCAATGGAAAAGGACCGGAAGACAAAATAATCGTTAACATTATTATTTTTTATTTTATTTCTCCTTCACTCCCTCGTTTCCTTAGTGAATCAAGGACTAACCACGTTAACTATAATTGATATCCGATAAATAGATAGATAAATAATCAAAATAAATATATTATTACTCGTTGAAAATATATTTTTTTATTCTATCAATAAATATATTACCACCTTTCTCACTTTTTAAATAAATTGTATTATATTGCTTAAAAAATTTTATTGGAAGCAAATTTTATTATAAATTTGGTATATTGTCCGGTGAAAAAAATATTTACATAAAATTTTTGTTATATTTAAAAAATCCTATATTGCTTTTGAAATTTTAAATTATTATTATCATTAATATTACTATTATTTTATTTTTCTCAGTGATAAGCTATAATTATTGTTGCATTACACTATTTTACTATAATGATTTAGAAAACAAATTAACAACTCATGTAAAATAAAAAGGAAATTTTTTTTTATTAAACTAAATTGGTAAGTTTTAATAGTACAAAAAAAAGGTAAGTTTTAAATACAAAAATAGTAAATTTTTATAAAACCTAAAAATAAATAAGAATATTTCTGTTAATACTGATGGTTATTCCGTGATCAGCAATTCTTATACCATATTCTTATTCCTAGTGGAGGAGATACATCAGTTATTTATTACTTTAAATATAATTAAAAAATATATTATTTATAACATGATAATATATATTGTATCACAAAAATAACACCAGTTTTCAAACACATGAAATATTATATAAGATATAACTCACTGAAAATTCTATTTTTTATTGGCGCTTGATAGGTAGGTTCTTAGATTGAATCGAAAGCCTACCAACACATAAATGTTCCGTTTAAAACAATAATGAGTCCAAACAGGGGATGCAATAAGATTTTTAAAACTTTACTTTTTTGAACAATGATAAATACTTCCAAAATCAATAAAATCAATTGAGAATCTCACAATTCTATTAGGTAGGCTAATCGACCGATCGAAACTATTTTATGTTCGTAGTTGCAAGAATACTACTATACCCTAATAGATATGGTATAATTTGCACGTGATTATGGTTGATAATTTTTTAATTTCATAAAAAAAGAAGCATAATTTCAAGAAAATTAATTTCGATACAAAGGTGTGTTTGTTTGGAGGTAATTACTTACCCATCATTAAAGGAATCTGATTGCCTTTGACTTGTTTCATAATAATTATTAAAAGCATTTAATTTTTTTGACATGTTTAAAAATATAGTAATTGAAATCATTTTATAATTGTGTCATTTTCATTGCCTCTAAACAAAAACACCCATTATCTTAAACAATTTAGGTGCATTAATTAAAACGGTGGATCAGAAATTAATTAAAATTCGAAATATAATAAGGACAAAAAAGTAAATATACGTCGCTATCGTGAGTTTGGGGAAGGCAGTAAGTAAGAAAGAAAGGGCAGTGGATAAACTCTATTGCTACACACAGAGATATTAGTCCCCTTCCCATACACAACCGCCCCTCTCTCTCTTGCATCAGACCTTTCGCGATCTTAATAATTTTCTTTTTTTTTTTAATAATTACAGGAAAAGAAATAAGGGTTTTTGATTTCCCCCCCTTTCTTTTGCGCCTCTCTCGAATTTCTTCTTACGGATTTTTCAACAATAATATTGGAATTTTAATTTTACGTGATTGTATTACTCATCGATCTACTTGATTTTGGAGATCGAGATCAGAGGGACCTTGATCATCAATTTGGCCGGAAAAAGGTTGGAATTCTTTTTTTAATTTTTTTTGGGTTGTTGTTGTTGTTTTTTTTTTTATTATTAATTTTTTTCGCTGCTGTTTTTGGTGGTTTGTAGGGCTTGCCTTCTTCTTTCATGTATGTTTTTTGTATGGATTAAATTATCTTTGTTTTATAAAAAAATTTTGGTGGGATGAGGATGCGTGTTTTTGTTGTTGATGCTGATGGTCGCTTTTAATTTTTTTTTAATATTGCGGAATTTGTAATTTTGGGGGCGTCAAAGCTTTGATCTTTTATTTTTTGTTTGTTGGTAGGGTTTGTGCGTGGTTGGGAATTGTTAGATTGTTTTGGTTGTGTGGAATTTCGTCCAATATATTTTCTTTTTATTTCTTTTGTTGTTCAAGTAACTTGGTTGCAAGTTTTAGTGTTTCAGGGTGTGGAAAAGAATTAGCATATATTTTTTTCCCCCCTTTATGTGGTCTAATTTACTGGAATTCTATTATGGATGATTTAGTTTAATTGTTTGAGTTCAGGCCGCAGATAGATATATTATACATAATTAGGTTGGCAGATCATTTAGGGCTAAATTTAGTCGCAGGATAATTGTATTGCTAACAATTTATTTCTCATTTCTTTAAATTATTCTTGGTATTGTATGGGCTATGGGGCTGCATATCTGTAGAAAATGGTTCTTCATTTGGATTGTAGTGTAGGTATCATGCAATTCTAGAATTTGATGCCTTTTTTGATCTGGACATGATTGGAAATAGATTATAGGGTTATACTTTTTTCCTCAAGAGATTATGGGTAAGTTCAGTTCTCTGTGGGTTGAATTAAGAAATGAATTTTGTTTCCTTTGTACAGGCGATATGCGGGTGTCTATGTTTTGGGTTTTCTTACCAATAGTGGTTGCATTAGATTTTTATTTTGTTTTAGTTGCTCTCTGCTGGAATTTTGGTCCTCAAGTCGGGTGTTTTTTAATCCACCTCTACATGTGGATGTATGTCATTCTTTCTTCAGCTGTGATGGTTTTGTCATCTATGATATGGTTTAGAGGTTTTTTGATTTTAAGAAGTAATGTTCTAATTATGCTCGGAAGCACGATAACTTCTTTTATTTTTTTGGGGGGGATAATTACCGTTTGAGATAAAATGAGGCATACACTGGACTTGTAGTTTTGGGTGCTTGTGTAGATTCACTCAAAACTATCACCATCCCCTGTAGTACTTCTCAATGAATTTATGAATGCCATAGTCCTTCAACTAATTGCTGTTATTTTATTTTCCTGTGCCCCAATTAAGAGTGATTACTTATGAGGCTGCTGGTAATCTAGATGTGCATTTATTGGATCCGCTAAACTGTTTGATTTCCTGCAGATTGATTTACGGTCTATCCTTGGAGTAGACCATGTCCCGCCAGCAAGAAGACGCTGAATATATGGCTGATGAGTATGAAATGGATGATGTTGATGATGATATGGAGGAAGAGTTCCGTGGAAGGGATATAGGTGGTTCAGATTCTGATGTTGATGAATATGACTACATGGTAACTTGATTATGAAAATCATAGCTTTTCTAAGTTTACTGTGTAGTTCGTTCAATTTAATCCAGCTATGCATGGTTCTTTGAAGAACAACCGAATGCAAGACACCTCTGCTGCTCAAGCCAGGAGAGGAAAGGACATCCAAGGAATCCCTTGGGATAGGCTTAGCATAACCAGAGAAAAATATAGGCAGACGAGATTAGAACAGTACAAAAATTATGAAAACATTCCGCAATCTGGGGAGGGTTCAGAGAAGGTAAATGGTTTGGTTCATTGTTTGTCGGGGTTTCCCAATTTCTTTTCCCTTCTTTACCCACATCATTTACATTGTTTGTTCGTGCTGTTGGTACCTTTTCCCCCCTTTCTGCAGGAGTGCAAAAGTACCGATAAAGGAGCCATATACTATGAGTTCAGACGGAACTCAAGATCTGTAAAATCGACGATTCTGCATTTTCAGGTGATTGCCTTTGGACTCTTGGATTCCATTTACCATTCTTTGAACTTGGGTTATCTGTTGTTGTTGGTCTTTCTCTGATTGGCTTATCTATAGGTTTGTCTACGAACTAGTGAGTAAGGTTGTCAAAAACTTAAGCAGAAATGTATATAGGGAGTTTCAGTTAAGAAAATTGATCATTTTTGTTCCTATTAGTTTTAACCCTGATGTGCTTGGATGATCCTGAAAAACAGTTGAGGAATCTGGTATGGGCAACTACGAAACATGACGTCTACTTTATGTCACACTTTTCTGTTATACACTGGTCTACCTTGACAAGCAACAAGTCAGAAGTTCTCAATGTTTCAGGACACGTCGCTCCATGTGAGGTAAGTTTTGGCTATAAATTGTTTTGAAGTAATTGAAACCCATATGGCGTGTCATTGTCTTTGCTTTGATTACTGCGTTCATTTCATTATTTTCTTCCGTCGTGTAGAAACATCCAGGAAGCCTGCTTGAAGGGTTTACCCAGACACAAGTGAGCACGCTAGCCGTGAAAGATAATTTGTTAGTTGCTGGAGGGTTTCAGGGGGAACTAATTTGCAAGGTACCTTCTCTTTCTGCATACCTAATCATTTTTGCAATTCAGTCTGCTAGTGTATCTATGACCAGCAAGAAACTGTTGTCTGTTAATGGGGCAGCCTTTGTGTCGTACTCTGAAGTTATATACTAGACATGAAAGGTGGAGATACAAGATGAGGGGTGTGCCACAGTGTGCAGCTTAATATTTCCTTTTCACGCATGGGGTTTTAGGCTTATGAAGTGGAATGGCAGTAAAGAAGCAGATTCTTTATTGCCTTTTTAGAATTTGAATGTTTATCTATTGAAAAGGAAACCTTTATTGCTTACTGATATGGGCTAGTAGAAATAAAGACAAGGAAGCCTGTGGAATAATTTAGTGATGTAGAATCTTTCTAGAGTACACGGGTTAACCTATCTTGCTTATTTGAATTGACATAGTTTTTACTTTCTTTTCATGCAGTTTTTGGATAGGCCTGGAGTTAGCTTTTGTTCGCGGACGACTTATGATGATAATGCTATCACCAATGCAGTGGACATTTATACTACGCCTAGGTTAGTGTTTATTTCCTTGCTCTTTCCTTCTGTACTTATTGGGGGTGTGGATCCTGATTTTAACCTTCCTAAGCAACTACATTTTCACTTCTAGTGGTGCAGTCCATTTCACGGCATCAAATAATGATTGTGGAGTGAGGGACTTTGATATGGAAAAATTTCAATTGTCGAGGCATTTCCGTTATCCATGGCCAGTGAATGTAAGTACTTGCTCTACATATGGCTGTATGACCAAAATTGTAGCTGCAATTAAGGAATATGTTAAGTTTTTTTTGGTGGTGACCCTCTCTACTTTTGTGTTTCTTTGGTAAGATGTTGGCAATTTAGTTCGTACTCTATTGAAATGCTTATGGACAATTAGCAATTTCCCTTGTATAGGGCTATATTTGATTGAATTTTGGTGCTTGATTAATGGATTATGTCTTTAAGGAAATCATATTGAGGAATCCAACCATATGCTTTGTCTGACTTCTTCGCTCTTTAATCAAGTACTTGTTCATTTAGGTGTGCTGTATTTTCCAGTGCTTGCCTTTACATCTGCAATTTTTAAAACTGTAACTATGTTTTCGTTTTTTTTTCCGCCTTGACAGCACACTTCCTTGAGCCCTGATGGTAAACTGTTAATAATTGTTGGAGACAATAAGGATGGTTTGTTGGTGGACTCTAGAAGTGGAGAGGTAAATGCTTATGCCAGTGAATTGTTCATGCTTAATATTTTTTTCTTTTTTTATATAAATTTGGGTTGTATCAAGCGGCTGATGTTTGTGCTGAAATATTACATCATTACAGTCAGTTGCAAACTTATCTGGACACCGGGATTTCTCATTTGCATCAGCATGGCATCCTGATGGCATCAGTTTCGCTACTGGGAATCAGGACAAAACTTGCCGTGTTTGGGACATGCGTAATTTGTCCGAGTCAGTGAGTTCTTTGAAGGGTAACCTTGGAGCTATTCGGTCCATCCGCTATTCATCTGATGGTAGATTCATGGCAATGGCAGAGCCTGCCGATTTTGTTCATGTTTTTGATGTCAAAAGTGGGTATGAAAAAGAACAGGAAATCGATTTCTTTGGGGAGATATCTGGTATGTCTTTCAGCCCTGATACAGAGTCGCTCTTTGTTGGTGTCTGGGACCGAACATATGGTAGCCTTCTTGAGTTTGGGCGAAGGCGGGATTACTCTTACTTTGATAGATTCATCTAAGGGGATTATGCACTCTGCCGTGAAGTGGTCAACTTGTGTTTGGTTCGAGTGGATGTGGCACAACTTTAGTCATCCTTGATAGGTTAGAGGAGTTATGTTGTAGCGGGTTTAGGTGTAAATTGGTGATGTTGTGCTAGTGGTGTTCCATTTGTATCTTCATAAAAATGTGTCGTCGGAGTGGGCGGGTGCGGGCGGGAGGTGTACAGAAAGCTAGGCAAAACCCTGGTTTCAAACGCAAAAAAGGATCAGGCTTGGGGCATATGTGTCATCATAAAAAAAAAGAAGGATTTTTCATGTTACTTTCCTACGGAACTGTAATTTGTTGAAGCATCATGTAGCTCTATTTTCCAGTCTTTAATTGTCTGATGATTCATGTGTCAATGTCTTAAAGGACGATTCAAGACTGAGTTTCTGCATTTGAAACTGAATCTAAACAACCTTGTATCAAGCTGCATTCTTGCCTTGCCTTGGCTTGCCCTTTACGTCCTTGTTTTCATGTGTTGTCAAATTTTGGTCATTAAGGTTTAGTTCATTATGTTGGTGATGCCGATGTTGATTTTGGTTCTTGCAAGCTTTAGTACATGATCGAATTGATAACCTTTGTGACTCGTGAGGATAGAAGTAATAGGGTGGTTATTTTGATCTCTGATCTATTAACCCGATCCATCTAATAAGCACTTTTGACTAATTGAGTTGGTTGTAACATTGCCGCGCCGCCAGCGCCTTGGAAATCAGCAACCTACCTCCGCCTCCTCGTCCGGCATGCTTCTGCGGCAAGGCTTTGGTTAGATAGTCAACATTGGTGGCTGCATATTGCCCAGATGGCGGAGGCTTTGCAGCTCTACGAAAGGACATTAAACTGGCTAGCTTCTTGCATCTTGTTGGCACTCCTTATTTAACTCCAGATAATCCAATTGTGGCTTGCGAGAACTTTAAAAATTTTTGGGCACCTACTATTTTTGTATAACAAATTTAGTATTTGTATATATATATATATATAAAGTGTAAGATTACATTTATATCTTTTGAACCAAAATACTTTAAAAACTCTTGAACCAAAATTGTTAAAATATCTTGCAAATAAATCTTCAATCCAAAGAAATCTTTCACTACACAAACGTTGGGGCAATCGTCTTCTTCAATATTTACTCGAGATTTATCAAGAAATGGTAAGTTTTCTACCCATTTTGTCTATTTTTTTGACTGTCTGACGTTAAAACACTATGAATTAGCGTTAGAAATAGTTAGAAACGCCAGAATATTACGTTTTATCCATGTCTCGCTCGCTTATTTGTAGCGTTTTTTATATACTGAATGTGTAAATTGTAGCGTTTTTTATACACTGAATGTGTAAATTGTAGTATTTTTTATATACTGAATGTGTAATTTGTAGCGTTTTTTATATACCAAATGTGTAAGTTGTAGCTTTTTTTATACCGAATGTGAAATTTGTAGTGTTTTTTATATATTGAATGTGAAATTTATAGTTTTTTTTTATATACTGAATGTGAAATTCGTAGCGTTTTAGCATATTGAAATATAAAATTTGTAGCGTTTTAGTATATTGGAATATAAAATTTGTAACATTTTTGACAAGTTTATGTAAATCTAGTGACGCTTTATGTATATTTAGGTGCCGTTCTAGCATTGTTAATCTAATATTGTGATCGTTTTAATTTATGTGTTTAATTATACAGGAAGAAGATAAGGAGATGACTATGCAGGAGGATGAGGAGGAGGAGGAGGAGGATGATGAGCAGGAGGGTGAGGAACAAGATATTGGAGCATATTTGAATGGATATTTTCAGATTGATAGAGATTTTGAAAGTGTCAAAGTGGCATTTAAATTTTGCAAGCCAATAGCTAATAGACTCAAGTTCGTGCTTACGAAGATAGGGCGAAATGACTCAACGCATTACTTTAGGTGCGGCCGATGGAAATATCCCTCGAAGGAGTCTCTCCCCACCATACGGATGAATACCAAAAAGTGTGTATATAAATGTCCCTTCAAGTTAACTGTTAAGAAAGTTGTTGTTGAGTGTTACCATGTGCTTACAACGCCAGGACCACTGTCCACGCACAATCATACTGGTATGAATACCTTACGTTATTGCTTTGATATAATAATTTTATTGATTTTTATCATTTATGTTTATTACTATTGTAAAATTTTCAGGTAAAGTGCATTCATATAGGGACAGACAGCTGAGCCATTTTACTGAAACTTCAAGGCTGAGGCTGAATCCCCAGCAGATCACATACCCACTGCAAAAATTTAAATGATAAAATGAAAACTAAAATTTGAAATTATAATCAACTAATTTAAAATATTATTTAAATCAACTAATTTAAAATATTATTTAATAAATACTTACATATTCTAAGCGGTCCGACGCGGTACAATTGGAACTGCCTGCTCCTTAGAGGCTCCTAATACGTAAGGATGCGAGTGCACTCTGAACCAATTGAGGTAGCCATCCACGCTCGCACTATAGCTGACGATATGACTGGTAGATCGCCTGTTCATAAAAAATACAGGATCAGTCAACGGGTACGCGTCCTAATCCGTCTATGCGTATGAGCGTTTATGATGCACCACATATCCCGACCCACCATACCCCTGGCAAGTACCCTCAGTGGATAGAATGAATGATCTCGGGAGCCACTGAATGTAGCCAAGCTCGCACACTTGTCTGACATATATGACTCGTCATCATTCCTGTACGTAATAAGGCCACAGTACACGGTCCTCGGAGTCCGCGTGACTGCATCGCGACCGTATGACATCCATGTAACCTATAAATGTGATTTCCTATTACATTAAAAAAAACAAACATAAAATTATCAATGAAATATAATAAATAATTTTTATTTATAAGAATAGTTACGTACATCAGTAGGGGTCAAAGCATCCAATACCTCTCGAAATGTGCGGAACCGCTCCTCATTATTGCGATTGAAGATAAATGGCGTCCATTTCGCGATTTTTGGTCGTAGAATATAAGAGAAATGACGTTTTTTGGTTTTTAGGGTTTTTACGATTGTTTGTGTAAGAATATGAAAATGTGCGACGTTTGGGTTGCTTTTTCTTTTTAAACCTGTAGCGTCTGAAACGCTACTATTTAGCGAGCGAGTCTTGCGTTTTAGCGAGTCGGCCTTGGCTCGCTCGCTACGTTTTGGAGAGTGGCCCACGGTTATAATTTACATTTTAGCATTTTTGGCTTATTTCAACATTTTTGTTTTACGTTTTTTAAGATTCTTTCCGAATTTCGCAGGATTTAGGCCCCTTTTTTAGACAAGAAAAAAACTTGTTTTTTGGCCAAAAGTGTAACTTGGTTATTTTTGGTTATACAAATAGCAATTCATAATTTTTGGGGGAAAAAAAACTCAATTTTGAAGTGGGCCGAGACTCATAATTTTGGCAAAAAATAATGGATCATATTTTGGGTATTGAACCCGACGTGAATCGAACACGCAACCTTCTGATCTGGAGTCAGACGCGCTACCATTGCGCCACGGATCCTGATGATAAAATGACCCTACTTTATCTATAAGATTGGTTGATGATTTTATGGTTGCGCGACCACGTATGGAAGATGAAAAATCTCTAATCCAAAACATAACCAATAAAGAATGGCCAAGTCATATGATCCAAAATCTTTCAGCCCTCATTTCCCTCCTCACAAAATCAGCTGTGTTCCCCACACTCCACCTCAAAAACTCAATCTTTGATTATATACCTTCTTCTTCTTTGCCCCTTTTTCTCTGAAATCACCATTTTAATTTTCTTTACTCACACCATTTACAACCATTTTCTTCAATGGCTTCCACCCTTTTCTCCACACCAACTTTCCAAGGTCTCCGACCCCTCAACAAGCCCACAGACGCCGCCGCTCCCCTTTTCCTCAACAGGGCCACCTCCACCTTCCGCCCAATCTCCACCAAGAAGCAATCTTTCGGTGTCAAAGCTGAGCTAAGCGCGCCGCTGGTGATCAGTCTGAGCACTGGATTGTCCCTCTTCTTGGGGAGATTCGTGTTCTTCAATTTCCAGAGAGAAAACGTGGCTAAACAAGTCCCTGAACAGAATGGACAAACGCACTTTGAAGCAGGGGACGGCAGAGCCAAGGAGTACGTCAGCCTTCTGAAATCGAACGACCCTGTTGGATTCAACATTGTTGATGTTCTTGCTTGGGGTTCTATTGGCCATGTTGTCGCTTATTACATTCTTGCTACTACCAGCAATGGCTATGATCCCAAGTTCTTTTGATTTTTGATTCATTACAACGTTAAATTTCTCATCTCCCTTTTCCTTTATCTTACGTTGTTTGAAGGGGATTTGTCCTAATTTGTAGATGTGTTTATATAAATAGACTTGGTCCTTTAGCATCCATTATCATTCCTCTCTTCTTTTCATTTCTTTTGGTCTTATTTTAAATCAAATGATGAATCAAAATTGAAAAAAGATTGAATTTTTAACAATAATAAGAGACCAACCACATATGAAAAGGTCAAATTCAAGAACTAACGATGTAATTTTTTCATCAATTTATGGAAAAACCAAGGCCCAAAATTAACGAGCAGGCCTAGCCCAACACAAAAATAGCCCGATAAGATGAATTGAGGAAGCCCAAAAGAAAAAAAAAAAAAAAAAAAAGAAGAAGAAGAAAAGCTTGGTGGATTTCGAGCCATCAGCAAGAACGACAGCGAAGATAAAAATGGGAAAGTAATGGTAGGAAATTTTCTCCTCTCTCCTTGTAGTAACCGACCGCCACCAAATTCTTCTTAGTTTCTTGCCAATTCAACGGATTCGAAATTAATTAGTAACAGTAATTATCCAAAACTTTTTTAAAAATGTCAGACGACCCACATATTGAAAATGCAGATGCTGAAACAGCTCAAGCTCAAGGGGGGAAATCCAATTCGAGCAGCATTAATCATCAACCCAAGTACTATTACCCCAAGCCAGAAGCTGACTACCAAGAAATTCTTCAAAACCCAGATGTTTTCTGGCAAAAGCTTCAATCTTTTAAAGCTTCTCTCGGTACTACCAAATTCAAGTAAGTTAAAAATGTATCTCACTGATCCTTGTCTCCTTTGGGGTTTTTAGATTAGAGATTGAATTTTCCTGGCTTCTGGGACTTGGATGTATTGTTATTCTTGTTCCCTGGATTCTTCTTGTTTGTTGTTTTCAATGTTGCGCGATTGTTTTTCTGATGATTTTATGAGTTAGAAAAGATGGATTATCCTGCTGAGGTTTTTTTCTCTACTTCAACAAACAAGAGTGCATGCAAGCAGTTTCCTTTGTGGTTTATTTGCCCTTTTTTCCACTTGGGTTTTTTGGATTAAAGATGAATTTTGGCGTATGAAACTGGATACAGTATTGGACTTTTCTGGTTTATTATGTATGGGTTCTCTTTTAAGGTTTTGCTAGTTGAAGAAGGGTGCATGCAGCAGTTCTCGTTCTCTTTATCCTTGTTGGTTTGTCCAGCATCTTTGAATTTTTATTTGAAGCTATACTGGTAGTTGATATTCGTCTAGCTGTTAGAATTTTAATAATTGGGATGGAGCAAGTCCCAATCCTACAGAGCTTTCTGAATCACTGAAGTTTTCGTGACTGTTTTGCTTTGTTGATTGAATCATGTTTGTAAGTAATGAAACCTGATGGAAAGCTTGATAACTTCTCTAAACTTTGCAACAGGATTCCTAAACTGGGAGGAAAATCTTTGGATCTACACCATCTTTTTGTGGAGGTAACCTCTCGTGGGGGGATTGAGAAGGTATGTTTGTTTCTGAGGAAAATTCTCTCTGTAAGATTTAACTTTTGGAAAGAAAAGCCTTTTGCTGCAATTTTACCGGAGAATTTTATTGAAAGAGCATGAAATTTGAGGGTTCCATGATAAATGCTTCCATGCATGATAAGTTTATTCCTTCAGGAATTTGAATGAGGCTTATAAATTGGAAATTGCATGACTGATAGCAGAAAGGGAAATGAATTTGTCTATTTTAGTAGGAAAGATGATCCTCCCTTGAGTAAATGAAGTTACCTCACATTCACAGGCAAAATTAAACCATGGTGATGGGTAAATTATGTCAGCAGTAAAATATAACTGGTTTTAGACACAGACAGTGGTTGTGAGTTTTTTTGTTTACTTACAGCATATCAGGTGACATGAGGTCTTGTAATGGTTATGTTTAAAGCAGGGCATATATAACCTTGCTGGAATATGGTGATTACAGTGAACGGCAAAGCTAATGATATTGTGAATTGAATCATAGAAATTTGAGATCTACTGCCATTGCCAATGACTTATCCTTGTAAACTCTGCCAGAAATGGTGTGTGGTCTTGGACATTCTTTGATCTTGAACTTTTCACATCTTACAGGTTATAAGAGATCGCAAATGGAAGGAAGTAACTGCGGCCTTCAAGTTTCCATCTTCGTTGACAAGTGCATCCTTTGTCCTACGGAAGTATTACTTGTCACTACTTTATCATTTTGAGCAGGTCTACTACTTTCGGAAAGAAGAGCCTTCTCCATTGGTTTCTGGTGCTGGTAATGTCTAGTTTCTGTAAACCCTTCTTATTGTTTCAACTTGACATGCTTACTAAACATCTATTATTTTATTGGTTGAAGTAGATTCCGCGAATAAAGTTGCCGATGGACAAGCAAGTGAACATACTCTTATGGTTGTGGATGGTTCCAGCTTGAATCAATGTTCAGGTTAGACTTTGCATCACTTTTTAAGTTAACAATTACTGATGTTCGTTTGATTTTCGGTTGAACCTTATTTCCATGTCTTTTCTTTTTCTAGTGCTGCTATACAATGTTTTCAGTCCTTGGTTCTTTCCATAAATGGACAAAACAATAAATATGATTGCTACAGTAGTTCATCATCTATTTTCAGTCTTCGGTTTGCTCTTTACTGCATCCAAATTTTCTTGTCTCCCATTGCATAAGCCCGATTGAAGATATTTTGTTTGTTTGACACAGAGATCAGAAACCTGGAGGCTGGCAGTTTGGTGACTGGAACCATTGAGGCAAAGTGTGATTATGGGTACTTGATTGCTGTGGAGTTTGGCTCTGAGAAGGTGAATGGTGTCCTCTATCACGTACCTACAGTGGCGAACATGTCGCAAAAGTCTAATAGTCAGTCTGGACATGCCCCAAGAAGGCGCAGAAGACGTAAGTTAAAGGATCCCTCGGCACCCAAGCCAAATAAGACTGGATACAATTTCTTCTTTGATGAGAACTACAGAAGGTTGAAGCGTTCACAACAGGAGCAAGAGAGAGCTATTGGCCATGAAATTGGAGTTCTGTGGAGCAGATTGTCCGAGGCCGAGAAACAGGTTCCTTACATCCTATGTTTTAAATGCAAATGATACTTTTCATTAATCCAAAATTCTGTTGAGTTTCTTCTTTAACCACATTAGAACTAATGGCCACACATATGTTTTATGAAAGAGCTAATTCAATTCTTATATTTGATAAGAAAAGACTACTCTTTCCAGCTTCCCTAAACTACTTCTTTATGTTGACTGTCATCCAGGAGTATCAGCAAAAAGGTCAGAGAGACGAGAGATACCGTTCGGAGATGCATGGTTATAACCCTTCTGGCATCTCATAGAAGCACAATAAGCTAACTTTTTTTCTCAATGTGTAGGACTTCTCATTAATTTTCTTCTTCTCTGAATGTTTGCATACGTTCCCAATTTGGAATGCTGTTGCTTAGTACTTTAGCATGCTTTGCAAAGAACATTTTTGCATGATCAAGGTTATCAGAAGCAGCACTGAGCTTCATATTGATCTGCAACAAGGAATGAGTTGATGTGGTAAAATGCAGTTGTGAACAGCCACCTGGCTGGATTTTGATGTTAGATTTTTGTGCAATTTTAAGGCCATTTTATACAATTTGTAGCTTTGATTTTATGGTTGGGTTCTGCCCTAAAACTGGAAGTAATTGAGCAGCCCAATAGGCAGAGAGTGTCCCTGATATAAGGGCTTGGAGTTTTGAGTGTGGCTTTTTATCAATCAATCTTTCTTGAAACCTTGTTGTTTTTAGTATAGGCTTTACTATAAAATCTCTTTTGAAGCCTTCTTGTTGATGGTTTTGGGGTGGCTGCTATGGGCATGGGGTGATATGCTAAAATGGCTTCAACTTTAAAGTCCACTTAGAGACGTTTACACAAAAGTTCTAGTATCTCATGACAACCCTTGGTCTCGGTTGATGTGTGGTCAATGGCGTTAAACAATGTGATGTATAATTTAGTAGATCCTACTGGTTCTTGAATCTAGTTCATTCTCTAAATAAAAAAACAATCATCTCAACTATTGGCGTTTTTAACCGCATATAAGAAATGCAACCATTAATGATGTTAAACAATATTTGTAATTTATTATATTACGCATGTAAGAAACGGTTATAATATCATGATTTAGTCACTTTCAGACATTTCTAACAATTTCTCGAATGATATTAAACAATATTTATCACTTACTACATTAAGCATATAAGAAATAGTGCTGCTAAATAATATGTGGTATAATTTAGTAATCTTTTTGGTTCTTGATTCTAGTCCAATCCCAAACTAAAAGAAAACTAGCATGGTAAAACAGAGGGGGTAAAAATAGAAAAGAAAACTAGCACGATTTAAAAAAAGGGGTAAAAATAGATGGTGGGTGGGAGGATTGAGGGTGGATATGGTTTAATGTGAAGATAATGATGATTTGATTATGATGAATCTTTTTAAAGACTTGAATCATCAAAATTTATTATTTATATTATGGTAAGAAGATTAGTCTACAAATCTCTTTTTATTTAATGTGATATTATGCTAATTTAATGTTACATTAATAATTCTTATTAATATTTAATTATAATGGCCCCTCCCTCTTATTATAAATTCTCCCCACACCTCAATAATAAATAATTATGATTGATTTATGAATCAAAAGATTTTTAATAATAAATTACTAATAATAAATAAGTAATTTTGTCCTGTTTTCTTTCCATCTCTAACTTTTTTTTTTATCAAATAACATTTTTAGTCCCTCGACTCCTTATTATGTATAACAATTCTCCCCAAATTTCTTTTATTTTGATTGTGCAATTTAACTTGATAAATTTTCAATCACAGAAGAGATAAAGTTATTTTTTTTAAAAAAAATATGAAGGGATAAACTTAAATTAAAACAAAATTTTATCCTATTCCGGTAAAAAAAAAAAAAAATGGTGAAGGTGAAGAACGAGACCGGAGTGCGTGAGTGCGTGAGAGAGAAAGAGGTGGGATTCCAAAGAGAGGAATAAGAGGAATTGGGGTGAAAACGTGACTGTCAAATTTCTTTAATACCTAACTTACCATAAATTATCACTGTAAAAAATTACTGCTAACAAAATTTTTTTTTACTGTATATAGAGTCAAAGAAAGAAAGAGAAAGAAACGACCTTTCCTTCACCCCCATTCAATCCCAACTCTTTCGTGCTCATCACAGCTGCTCGTTAATCCTCAGCTTCTCAACTCCGGGTCGGATTCTCTTCCCCGATCCTAAAACGGCCATGGCAGAAGCAGTTCTTGGAGCTTCAACATGATCATTAATGCTGGTTTTTGCATGTGGGATGGGAGCAAAAACAAGAAAAGACAAGAAAGATATCGTTGTTCATTGACCAGAGGCTACCCCAGCTAGGGGATCTTCAGGATTTTCCTCTTTTGAGCCAAACCAAACTGTTCATCTCTCTTTTCTGGTGTTCTTTTTTTTCTTCCTGCACCTGCAAAAAGACTTGCTTTTTGTTCCCTTTGAGCCTCATTGCCTTCCTCCACTTCAAATTCCCTTCTTTTCTAGGGTTAGTGGCAGCAGCCCAAAAGATCATATTTTTATTTGGTTTTTGGATGGAGAAGATTTTGGGATTTTTTTGATTTGGTTCTAACCATCTACATCTTCTACATCTTGTACATCCCTTTCTTTTCTTCCTTTTAATCAGAAATCTGAGGAGTCACTGTTTTAGCCCATGATATCATCAGCTACTTTTTAGAAAAAAAGATTTCATTTTTTCTTGTCCCAATTTTGAATTTCTTGCATAAAAGAGCTAAAGGGAAGAGGGTTTTTGTCGTTGTGTTGTTATCAATGGATGATCAGTCGGAGTACTCAATTAAGAGCGACCATGTTGTTAAAAGGTCAAGTCTTGTTGGAGATCGTCATAGTAAGCTGTGGATAAAGCTCAAGAAGAATATTCCTCCTGAATCAGCAGCTGCTTCAAAAGAGGAGGAGGAGGAGGAGGAGGAGGAGGATAAGCATAATACCGCGGTGATCGGAGAATCTCCGGAGAAAGAGGAGGAGGAGGAGGAGGAGCAGGTTAAGGAGATGGATCAGACCAACAACATTAATGTTAACGTTAGAGTATGTCAAGTGTGCCACAAAGGGTTCAAGTCAGGTAAAGCATTGGGAGGTCACATGAGGGTTCATTTCCAGACCAATAAAGATGTTATCTTTACCAAAAATTCGAGCAAGCAAACACAACCCGGCACTAAGTTCAAGAAACTGAAACGAGAATTGTCAGAATTTGGGAACATAAAGCCACCAAATAATAATGTTGTTGCTGGTGGCAGCAATGGCCGTGTTTTCTCATGTACTCAGTGCGGTAAGAATTTTCCTTCCATGAAGTCATTGTCTGGTCACATGAGATGTCACCCAGAAAGAGAATGGAGGGGAATTCAACCCCCTAACACCACCCCACACCACAACAACTTCCCAGTAGCTATGAAGGCCAGTCCTTCTTTTTCTGTTTCTGATGATGAAGATGATGACAGTGAGGATGATGAGGAGGAGGAAGATGACGATGATAATCAGGTGAATTGGGCCGATTTATCGAAGACATTGGAGGGTTGGTCAGCTACTGCAAAGAGAGGACGGAAATCCATTTGGAATATTCCAGAAGTGGATGGAGCAATGCGTGAAGCTGCCTTTCAGCTCTTGGGTTTAGCTCAGGGGGTTCATGATCATCATCATCCTATTCCTAGTGCTGCTGAGGAATTTGTGGCAACCAACAGAGATTATGAAAGTAAAAGGGTTTCAGCTGAATCCAAGAACAAGAAGAAGAGGAAAAGGCATAATAGGGAAAATCAAGAGGATCATCATCCCGTGAAACTGACTGGTGAAAAAACTGAGGGTATTGAATTGGATCATGTGAAAACTGTTCAAAAAACAGACTTTTTGGCTGGAAAATTGGAGGTCATGAGTCAGCCTAGGGAATGGGAGGATATTAATAACAACTTCTCTCACGAATATGGTGGAAGGAGGAAGGATTTGTGGGTGGGGGAAGATCAAGATGAGGATGATGAACTGAATTTCTGTGGTCAGGTCAAAGGCAAGAAAAAGAGGAAAAAGGAGAAAAAGGAAGTGAAACTAAGGGATCTTGAATCAGTCCATGATGATCCTTCTAGAACTACTACAACAGTAGCACATAATCCAAAGAATCTATCTTCTTACACAGTGGCAAACTCTCCTGAGAAGTTCAGGTGCAATACTTGTTACAAGTGTTTTCCAACACACCAAGCATTAGGTGGGCATAGGTCCAGCCACAACAAATCCAAGATTGTCATTCAGAATGCATCAGCCCTTTATGAGTTATCACCATCTCCAGTTCCTGCTGCAGCTGTTGCTGAAGAAGAAGAAGAAGAAGAAGAAGAAGAAGAAGAAGAAGAAGAAGAAGAAGAAGAAGATGGAAGTCTTGGCAATTACTCTCCCACCCCACCTCCATTGGAAGTAAGCAAAGAAAGTTGTGATCTTGATCTTGAAGGTGCAGGTAGCTCATCAAAGCCTGTTGTGGATGGATACAGTACTAATTCTGAAGGTGGCACTGGGAATGACAAGATTTGCAACAAGAACTTCCCAAAAAGTCAGGAACTTGGAGATCACAAGAGATGCCACTGGATTGAAACAGCTAGACCCACAGGGAAACAAGCCATTTCTGCAGCTGAAGCAGCAGCTAGACATAGTGGTGTTGGTGGTGGTAGGAGAGTTATGGAGTTTGACCTCAATGAAGAGCCTCCATTGGAAGAAAACTATGGTGATGGTCCAGCAGCAGGTGGCTTTGAATCAGATCATCATCATGCAAGAACTGGTTATGCATCTTCCAATTCAGTAGACTGTCCCATCTTTTGAGGCTTCTAAAAAGGTAGGAACTGTGCAAATTTAATTGGGGGCACCTTTTCTGTTTCATTGAGCTTTCTTTTTAGTTGGATAGAAACTTAAAAAAAACTCAGCACTAGTCAGTAAAAATTCTTGTTTTATGCTTTCTCTGGTGGGTCAATGCTTTTTTTATTTTATTTTTTGTTGTCTTTTACATCTTCTTTTCCTTCATAAACAAACAAAAAAAAGCATTGTCAACCAACACAAGCTATCCTTGTACATATGGCTACCCAATCAATGGATATTCTCTTCATTTTTCAATGCACATTGATGATTTTTTTACATGGTTTTTCTTCCACCTCACTTTGATAGTCCAACTTCTTGATTTATGACTATAGAAAGCATGAGCTCTTGTTCATGTTCATATTAATCATTCTATATATCTTAGAGGTCAATGTTTAATTTTTGTACTACTTTTGAAATTTACTTCTTGGCAATAGGCTTATTAGCAAGAAGAAATGTGATCAAAAGTCAAGAAACTCAGCCATCCACTTATTTACTATATATAGACTATCTCATCCCCCAATATTATTAGTCTTTGGCTGCAAGGAATATCAACTTTTTTGTGTAGAATACTCATTTCTCTTATTAGCCTAAAAAAAGCCACCCTTTAAAGGGTTTTTTAGGAACCAACCAACCACTAGAGCTTGTTGTTCATCTTCATTCTACAAAATAATAATAATAATAATCAAGTTGTGGGTCATAGAATAAAGGGTTCTTCTGTTAACGCAGGGAAAAGTATCTGCATGCATGATTCAAAGTTCAAAAAGACTAGTAGTAGTTGTAATAAGGACAATGCAGCATTCTGGTGGCTAAAATAAAATAAAATATATGGTTGGTTCTTGAAATTGGGTCCATCCAACACAACCAAAGTCTACCTTCTTCTATGCCCTCCCTTGACTTAGTCACAAGTCAAAAGGGAGAAAATATTAGAAAACCAAGGCTGACTTTTTTTAAAACTTGTTTTTTAAGTCCTTGGTATTAGTAGTATAACTAGAAAACTATGGTGTATTCCTTAGTTAGGTTCATATTTTTTCCACAAATAAGCTTACATATGGTTTTGTTCATGTTATGGGACAAATGTCGATCATTTATACCATTCATAATTGTTTTTACGTATAATATAATATTTTTTAACGTATAAAATGAGATTATTAATTTGTCAAAAGTACAATGAAGATCAAATAAACTCTTAAATGTGATCAAAGAGACAATATAAAGGAGAACGAGTGGTTTTGTCCACATTATAATGCATATGTCGTCAATTTACACAATTCATAATCATTTTTATGTACAATATATCATTCTTTAACTTGTGAAACGCAATTATGTGTTATTAAATTATTTTTATTAGAAGTGGAATAAAGATGGAAATAAACCCATCAATGTGATTCAAGAGACAATAGGGGTAGAGGAAGAGGTGTGTTTAGGAGTGATAAATGAAAGGAACTCTCAACTGTTTTATTGACACATTCTCGTGACCAAAAACAGTAGAATTGAAAGCAACACCAAACGTTTTCTCTTTTGACTATTCATTTTTTTTTTTTTTTTTTTTTTTTGGTAGTATAATTGCTTTTTTCAGTTCATTCCTCACCTCAGTCTTCCCACATTCCTCTTTGCTTCTTCCAGCTTCCAAACACCAACTAATAATAGTTGAGACAACCTTAAATTAATTACTCACTTGATTCCGAAAAATAGTAATTGGACTATATTCATGGGACAGGTCATACTTAGAGATGGTAGTTTAATCTTTCAAGATATTTTACATGTAGTTTTTTCGGTGAAATACTCAAAAATTATTTATTTATTTTCTTATAGATATCAAATCATTGTTCTTCTGATTACGCCCAAAAGAATATAACAAGATTTCTATATTGTCTTTTGAGAAAAAAAAAAACACACACACACACACACACACAAAAAAAAACCTTGTGTATTGGATATAGGATGAATTAGCAATAAAGGGCTGCTTGCTTTAGGAGTTATCTAAGCATTTATGGACCTTAATTGAGCCTGCAAATTGGTTCTTGTTTCTCTGATTTCACACTTTAGTACTAATAATTTCGCATTCCAAGAAGACAACAACGTTTGCAACTACTACATTTTAGATCTATTCATTAAATTCTGCAATAGACTAAACATAGTACATCCGTAACAAAGTTGGAACAATAAAGAGCCCACTGTCGAAAAAAAAAACCACACAACAAAAAAGAACACAGAAACAGAACATCTGGCTCTGGCTCAAGTTGGTACAACCTTGGAATAGCTAGGTAAAAACTGCCAGATGAACAGGAGGATGATGGTAAGGAGCAACATCAACTGTATAATGAAGCATGATGTGTACTTATATACGCTTGTTTTCAGCTCGATGGTTTCGTCCGTGCTCGCTATGTCTTTGCAGTAAGTCTCTAATTTATCGGCTTCTACCTTGAGCTTTGCAGCCTTAACTTCTGAGACTTCGAGCTTGCTCAAAATCTCGGACTGTTCCGCTTTCTGTTTTTCCAGGACGGCGATTTGATCTACTAAAGAAACTTTCAAATTCTGGACCTTTCCTGACATTGCTAAGTACTCGACTTCAGCTTCGATCTTTTGCTTAAAAAGGGATTCAAGCTCAGTTTGCAAGTCGTCTCTTTGATTCGAAGAAGCCTCTGCATCATCAAGCTTGCTTTCCAACACTTTCTGCTTTAAGTTAATCAACTCAGGTTCCAAGAAATCAAGATCATTGGAGCCACCCCTGCCTGAATCATCAGGAGTGCCATCTTCCTTCCCAATTTTCATAAATTCCTGAATTTCTGTACAAGAGCATGGAGTCAGTATCGTGCATGGAAGTACTCATACAGTAAATCTCATGACTCAATCCATCATAAAACAGAAACTCAATTATCACAACATCTGTTGACCGTGACCAAAACACTATAATTAATTAAAATGGAGAATTAAAGATCAACTAGGCTTTCCCTCCATTGACAAGGACTAACAGAACCACAATAAAACCCTGCATAGTTCTAGTTACTCCAAGAATGAACCAGTATATTATAGGACATCATACTTCGATTTCATTTGCTGAAATAAATAGAAAAGAAGAATACTCTGTGATTGGGCTATAGAAACAATTAGATTTTGGAAGAAATAATGCAGGAAGATGTGCTGACCTTTCTCTAGTGCTTCCTTTACCAATTGGAGGGAAGAAATAGAATCAAGCAGAGGATCCCCATCCCTTGAGGGCTCAGTATCCTCATTTTCTCCTTCCTTAGTATGCCAAGATGAATCAGCAGCTAATTCTTCTTGGTCGTTATCTTCAAGGGCTACACCATTTTTCCCACTGGAACCAACTTGAGGTTCCTCACTGGGTTGCCGAGTGCTACCCTGAGCTTCGTCACTGTTTTCTTCATCATAATTCTGTGATCTTCCACTCTGCCTCCCATTACTCGTCACAGAATTGAGCCCCTGCATAAAGGAGCTTCGGGAATCAGATTCCATGCTGGAATGAGAATTTTCCTTCTCGATTTTGACCACTTCTCCTCTAAGTTTCTTACTAGTTACCACTCGACTTTTTCCTGTCTGACCTTGCTGAAGTGCATTCCCCAAGTTCTTCACACTCGGATAACCCATTCTGTTTTTCTCAAGGGTATATCCAGCCATCTTTGGACCGCTAGCAGCTGTAGACGACTTGCTACTTTGATCCTCACTATTCTCGGAGTCATTCCCATTTCCTACACCAGCTCCAACCCTTGAATCCCCAATTGTGCCAAAACGATCAAACCCATTCGCAGGACTTCTCACAAATGCATTAGTTGATGAAACAGAGCCTTCGCTATTCTGCTTTGTCCCACCAGAAAACGGCATTGGTTTGTTCGAATTGGCACCTGAATTCGAAAAACCCCGCTTCAACAACTTACTAGCATCAACATTACTACCTCCCTCCTTACCCACATCCCTCTTGATCCTTCTCCATTTCCTCAACCCTCTACCCTTGGTCCCCCCAGGTGAGGGTGAAAGAGAGGGTGAGGATGGAGCTGGAGATGATTTTCCAGTCACCACAGAAGGCGCTTCAACACTGATACCATAATCCAAATTTACATTTACATTTCCATTTACACTATCCCTTTTCTCAAGAATATGAATCCCATTAGTACCAACAGCGGTTTCAACATCAGCACTATCCAATAATTTTTTTGAATAGTATGCATTTCCTTCATTATCTTCCACATATTCAAGCGCTGAACTTTCACTCTTCAAATCCATCACTACAACTAACTAAATATTCTAAAATGACCACCAAACTGCGTCGACCTTTATCCCCAAATTAACAAAAAAACAACAACAACAACAACAAAAGTTGAGTAATTCACCAAAAACTGAGATCAAGATCGAGAACAAAAATCCACCATCATTCCAGCTCTGGACACCGAACAATTTGACAAAATCAAATGATTCTCGGAATCCGGCGGTAATTAAACCCCCCAATCCAATCCAATCCAATCCAACCCAACGATCGACAATTTAATTCCGTTTCTTATAATAGGAACATAAAAGGGAAGAAACATCGAACGAACACCAAAAATATAATCGGAAAAGTACGAATATTACGATGGATTAAAATAATAAGCGTACCTTTCGTGGCTCCATTTAGAATTGAGATCGAAGAAAGGAAACCCTAGGCGTCGTTGTGATTTGGGGTTTTTTTTTATTTAATTTTCCTTATTTTTTGAATTATTTTGGAAAGTTTAGGATTTGATTGGAATGGTTATGATGAACTTATGACAAAATTAAGAAAGTGAGGAGAAATAAAAGAATAAAATAAAAAATGGGAATGGGTGGAACGTGGAAGCGTTACAGGTGGGCCACATGGATGGGAGGTGGCCCACTGTTCATAAGACAGTGGAGTTTGTGCATCGTTTGATCTGGAATCTTGGTGGATTTCTTTGGGCCCAGGCCCATCGCCTTGTAACTAGCTGGAATTTTCTTTTTTTTGTGTTTTTTTTTTTCTTTTTGAGGTCACCAATTGTCACTTATTTGTTTTGACAAATTATATTTATCACTCATGCGGTTTGATCAAACTATCAATATCTTTTTTTTATTTCTGAAGTTATATTTAACGAAAGTCAAGCATTAGAAAATGTCAAAAGACAAATAAATCAATCGATTTCTAATTAAAATGAATTGAAGTGATTGTAAATATAAACTTTTCCAATAGCCTTCCACATAGGATTCTTGAATTACTATGAAAGACTTTCATCTCTGTTCGATTAGTCAGTCTCACAGTCAGATTGACTTATAACATTACACTCACGAGCAAAATATTATATTGAACATATCTTTGAACACTTCTGTCACTCTTTAAGAGGCATCCACTCCATATAAACTACCTATCTTGCACTTTCAGGCTTCTCTTGAAGGATCGGTCCAATGATTAGGCAATTTTACAAGAAAAAGTGGTCTTTCAGGATTGGTTGTTGGGTGTCCCCATCTCCTACCTATCATTTGCATTCGATCAAGGCCTACCATCCGATCTGTTATAAAAAAGAGGCAGATGTTCCTTACTATTATGGATCGCAATGGTGTGTCTTATCATTGTGGGTAGATGCAGAGGCGCATAATAGATGAATATGAGCATCATGAACTGTCCCATAATAAAACCAATTGTTGTTAATACCTTTTTTTCGATTCCTTCTTCGATAACATGAGTGCTAAGAAGGAAGAGATAAGAGGGTCCTATGAAAAATGTGGTCAGAAATCTATAATAGAGTTTGACCACAACGACCGAATTAATTATCTTCACGCATAAGCATACTAACTTATATGTTGTCATTGTGAAACTATAGTTAAGGTGCATAAGATCTTGCCGTCTAACAGTTGCAATAAAAATACAAACGTTAACAATTTTGTTTTTTATTGTCAATTAAAAAATTGATTATTACGAGTTTAAGTAGTCAATATAGATAAATGAAAATTCAAAATTTTAAAAAAATATATGGATAATTTGACTAAACAAGTAGGTCATATATATATATATATATTTTCCACCTTGTAACTAGGTGAAAATAATGTAGAAACCAAACACTAATATAATAGAGGTCAACATCAATGTATGATATAGGCCTACACACATGTCTTTTATTTACGGAGTCCATTAAGAACAATATAAATCTGAAGTCGGTGGCACATGCATCGATGAATCATCCCAACCCAATGTTTTTTTTTTTTAAAATTATTATAATAGTAATTATATAGATCAATAATGTCCCATTGAAAGCTAAACAAACCATATATAAACCGTCAGTATATTTGTTTAAATAATTATTATAATATTTTATTTAATAAATAAACTTATTATTTTATGATAAAAAAGGGTATCCAAAGTCACCAACCCAAGCCCAAACTCACCATCGTATCATGTGGTTTTTATTTCCAATTGTCCCCACCCAAGAAAAAGCAAATAATATTATCCGATTTTTTTCCTTTAAATAAAATTTAATTATAATAATTTTTAACTTTTTTTTAATATCAAAATGTGTAACATTTCATTTTATACACCAACCTAATAATTTTCAAATTTCTTTTGAGCTGCCAATAACATTCAAATTTCGATATCGATAATTTTATAAACGACTTTGTTCCTCCTAGTCCAAAATTATTAACTTAATTATTAATAATTTATTAAATTAAAACTTATATACAAGTTTCTCCATCAGCAAACTAAAATAATCTGTAAAATCAGAACTCATATACATATCGCTTAGTTAGTAAACTGACAACGTAATATTACAAAACGTATTACACGACCTTTTAGATGATCGATCTATTCATATAAAACCTCAAACTTTAACGAAACTTGTATTATAGAAACTCAAACTAAATTTCATTAACTTTAATTTGTATTTATATCAATTTATAAAATAGTCAAATTAATTTACCATATATGTTTTTCTTTTTTGATAAAAATAATAATTCTTTTGTAATCCTTGGAGGGGAAAATGACAGGTTGGTCAGTTAGTATATCATGTATCAGTGGTACATGTATCTATTACTATATATAGTAATTTTTTGCTTAACAACTGTACACTTACTAAATATAGTAAGTTTCGCCCACGCGAGTGCTCGCTGAGTCCACAACGTTTTCGCTGAGTCCACAACGTCTCAGAAGAACTGCCGCAATGTCTAAAAAATAACTGTCGCAACGTCTACATCCAGGCATATCCACCACGTCTCATAACACTAGCACGATGTCAAAAACAACTAGCACCACGTTCAGAAATGTCTACATCCATTCATGTGAATTTAAACTGATTTTTTTCACAAAAATAGTCCATCACCTCACAGAACAACTAGAACCACGACCAGAAATTTCTACATCCATGCATGTGAATTTAAGCTGATTTTTTCACAAAGAGAGTCCACCACGTCTCAGAACACTAGCACTACGTCAAAAACAACTAGCACCACGTCCAGAAATGTCTACATCCATGCATGTGGATTTAAGCTGATTTTTTTTTCACAAAGACAGTCCACAACTTCTCACAGCACTATCACCACGTCAAAAACAACTAGAACCACGTACAGAAACGTCTACATCCATACATGTGAATTTAAGCTGATTTTTTTCACAAAGACAGTCCACCACGTCAAAAACAACTAGAACCACGTCTAGAAACGTCTACATCCATGCATGTGAATTCAAGCTGATTTTTTTCACAAAGAGAGTCCACCACGTCTCATAACACTATCACCACGTCAAAAACAACTAGAACCACGTCCATAAACGTCTACATCCATACATGTGGAATTAAGCTGATTTTTTTCACAAAGACAATCCACCACGTCTCAGAACACTAGCACCACGTCAAAAACAACTAGAACCACGTCCAGAAATGTCTACATCAATGCATGTGAATTTAAACTGATTTTTTTTCAAAGACAGTCCACCATGTATCATAACACTATCACAATGTCAAAAACAACTAGAACTACGTCCAAAAATGTCTACATCCAGGCATGTGAATTTAAGCTGAATTTTTCACATAACACCTTCTACAACGTCTCAAAACAACTAGAACCACGTCAAAAACAACTTGCACCACATCCAGAAATGTCTACATCAATTCATGTGAATTTAAACTTATTTTTTTCACAAAAATAGCCCACCACCTCACAGAACAACTAGAACCACAACAGAAATGTCTACATCCATGCATGTGAATTTAAGCTGATTTTTTTTCACAAAGACAGTCCACCACGTCTCAGAACACTAGCACCACGTCCAGAAATGTCTACATCCATGCATGTGAATTTAAGCTGATTTTTTTCACAAAGACAGTCCACCACGTCTCATAACACTATCACAATGTCAAAAACAACTAGAACTACGTCCAGAAACGTCTACCATGTCTCGCTACGTCTAAAAAAACTAGCACCACGTCCAAATACGTCCAGCTACGTCCCTCAACGTTTTGCAACGTCCAAAAATACAAAGCAGCAACATCCCGCAACGACATATTACGTCCAGCTACGTCCAAAATACAAAGAAGCAACATCCTGTTTTGCCCCGCAATGTCCAGCAATGTCCCACAACGTCTAGTTATGTCGCATAACGTGCTCTACCAAGTTCAGCAGCAGAGAAGAATCAGAAGTAACCCATTTCACATGAAAGTGCCAATACCTCACGGAAACCATTTATATATCATATTTTGGAGTAACAGATCATTATTTGAATAAGAAAATACAAATATAATATCATTAATACATTATCCAACATCAAATTACAAAAATAAGGTTTCATAAATCCATCAAATACAGTTCATACTTTATGATGTGGTGATTTTTTAAGAAGAATAAGTTATTTTTGAAAAAGAATAAGAGATTTTTGAGCAGGAAGAAATGATTTTTTAAGAAGAAGTGATTTTTTCGTTGTATTTGGTGTTGTTCATCGAAAAATACAATCGTCGATTTTCGTTAAATTTGTGTTTGGATGAAAATTTTGATTAAATGCGGTTTCGAATGTAGTACAGCGAAGAAGAATAACTGATTTTTGAAAAAGAAGTAACTGGGTTTTTGGAGAAGAAAAAAAAGAGAAGAGCATGTATCTCACTCTCTTATAGTGAGAGTGATGATGTATTATTAAGTATATGTATTTAGTGATACAGGATATAATTTACGCATGTTGGTCTTCATTTGGTCAAAACTTTGATAAAGTGTTCAGTTCCAAGGCAGCCCAACTACCTTTTTCGCAATATAAGTTGTTCTATAATTTTTTTAATCAAGGAGTAATTATTTTCTATATTTAAATATTAAAATGAATAAGAGTAAAGATGAGAATAATAAATATAATTATATTGGTAATTTAATAAGTATTATATATTTGACCAACTTTATATTTTAGAATGAAAAGGGTGTTATTAAAATTAATTAATTAGAAGAGCATCCCAGAAAAGGCTCTCAAGAAAAGGCCCCCATTTTTTGTTCTAAACTATAGTATTCAATGGGCCCAATCCATTTAATCCCATTCTGTTCTATTCTATTATTATTGCGTTTTACTTCTTGTGCTTTTTTCTCTATCATATAATAAATATCTTTGATAATTTAATTTTTATATTTTATTTTTAGAATATAATTTAATAGAATTATACATAATATTTATACAGTTTAAAACTAAAATATAAAATTACAAACAAAAGATATAATTGAGATATTTAAATTAAAACAAAATATTATATATTATTAAAATAAAATTATTATCATAAAATAGAATGAATTTTTTTATCACCATTATGGAATAATATTTCTAGATAATGTGAATAATAATAAAATTCAAACCAATCTGGATGAATGAAAGTAGACAACTACCATGAGTCATGACTTGAACAAAACTCCAATGAGTCACTTCTTGTTAGGACGAGAGGCAGACCGTTAATTTATGTATACAACAACTCATTCTTGGATAGAGTTATACCTTCAAAATTTCCAGTGGATATGTTGAAATCTCGTCACTTTTAATAATAAATAAATAATTATTAAAATTTCTCAAAAGTATAATTAAATTGGTCATCTGCATTCAACCCGTTATTTAGCAGGTTGAAAATTTTAATTTAACCCATTTTTCAAGTCAATTTTCATTAAACTCAACTTGTTTATTAAACGATAACGTTAATTTATTTTTTCCAATATTAATTTCGTATCGAATTATTATATTGTGTCTGCGTCTCGGACTATTAGGGCTTAGTATTGGAGGTACTACGAGCACCTCCAATGGTGTATTTTTTGGGTTAATAGGATGGTGGGCCTCACCTATTAACCCTATAGTACCATTGTAGGAAGTGTAGTGTTTCTACATGTGACATGGTGGGTGCCCACCATGTCATCTATTATTTTTAAATTCTTTTTTTAAAATTGATCAGCCCAAGCCGGCTCAATTTATAAGGGACATTGTGAAGACAAAAAAAAGTGAATTTATGTAATTATATCTATCTAGTTGCATGTAATTTAATGGTTTAATTTGAAATTTGATGTACTCTTTATTTAAAAATTTTATGTACTATTTATTTGATGTATTCTTTATTTAAAATTTTTATGTTATAAATTATTTTTTATTTTGGTCATGTATTATATTTTATATTTTACACTTTTATGTTTTTGTAAAAAAATCAGTTTAAATTCACACACATGGATGTAGACGTTTCTGGACGTGGTGCTAGTGTTCTGATACGTGGTGGACTATCTTTTTGAAAAAATTAGTTTAAATTCACACACATAGATGTAGACGTTTTTAGACGTGATGCTAGTTGTTTTTGACATGGTGCTAGTGTTCTGAGACGTTGTGGGTTGTCTTTGTGAAAAAAATATGTTTGAATTCACATGCATGGATGTAAACGTTTATGGACGTGGTGCTAGTGTTCTGAGATGTGGTGGGCTGTTTTTGTAAAAAAAAAAAGCTTAAATTCACATGCATAGATGTAGAAGTTTCTGGACGTGGTGCTAGTTATTTTTGACGTGGTGCTAATGTTCTGAGACGTGGTGGGCTGTCTTTGTGAAAAAAAATATGTTTGAATTCACATGCATGGATGTAAACATTTCTGGACGTGGTGCTAGTTGTTTTTGACGTGGTGGGCTGTTTTTATGAAAAAAATAGCTTAAATTCACATGCATGGATGTAGAAGTTTCTGGACGTGGTGCTAGTTATTTTTGACGTGGTACTAGTGTTCTGAGACGTGATGGGCTGTCTTTGTAAAAAAAAATATGTTTGAATTCACGTGCATGGATGTAGACGTTTATGGACGTGGTGATAGTTATTTTTTGATATAGTGCTTGTGTTATGAGACGTGGTGGACTGTTTTTGTGAAAAAATAGGTTAAATTCACATGCATGGATGTAGACGTTTATGGACGTGATGCTAGTTATTTTTGACGTGGTGGGCTGTCTTTGTGAAAAAAATTAGTTTAAATTCAGACACATGGATGTAGACGTTTCTGGACGTGGTGCGAGTTGTTTTTGACGTGGTGGGCTTTCTTTGTGGAAAAAAACCTGTTTGAATTCATACAAATGGATGTATACGTTTTTGAACGTGGTGGTAGTTGTTTTTGACGTGGTGCTTGTGTTCTAAGACGTGGTGGATTGTCTTTGTGAAAAAAATAGGTTAAATTCACATGCATGGATGTAGACGTTTTTGGATGTGGTGCTAGTTGTTTTTGACGTGATGCTAGTGTTCTGAGACGTGATGGGCTGTCTTTGTGAAAAAATAGCTTAAATTCACATGCATGGATGTAGACATTTATGGACGCGGTGCTAGTTATTTTTGACGTGGTGCTAGTGTTCTGAGACGTGACTCCTTCCCTTTAAAAAAATAAAAATATTTTTATAGTGGATCTATTCATTAATATATTATAGCGTAAAACCATTAGAAAGAAAATATTAATTAGTAAAAAGTTAATATGATATTGTTAACCTCATTTATTAACATATTTTTATGGATGCTCTAAGAGCATAGACATGTGGAGTAGTGTCAGGTTGGGGGCTGAGTTGGAGCCTTGCCACTGTTTGTAGTTCCCACTTCTTCCCAGTTTCCATTTTCTTCAAATTTTGCTTTTGAGTATCAGTTGGACCAGTCTTGGTCCAATTCCCTATACCCAGAAAATGCTATGTTTGTCAGACATTTTTTTCTTTTTTAAAAAAATTTTTGAGCACACAAATATAGAGAAGAAAGACCCCTCTTTGCTTACCATTTCACTGATTTTGTTTTGTTTGTAAAATTAGGCAAAACTTACAACTTTTTTGTTGTTTTTTTGAAGCTCCTTCTTGGAGTTCTTGAAGTTCAAACAAATAATAATAGTATTAATAAGTTAGTGTTTTTTGAGCTTATCATTTCCACACTCCCAATGCCACTTTTCTTTTCTCTGTGTCTGACTGACCATCTTTGGCTTCTGTAGAATTTGAAACTAGAGGAGTAAACTTGCAACAGAAAAAACAAAAAGAGATTAACTGGATCCAGACAAAGGGATTAAACTAATCAAACCTCATTGTTAATTACACCATTTTTACACTCTGCAGCTTCTTTTCAAGCACCAAAGAAACAATATATTATATGTTCAAAACTTTGGAGATCCAGCCCATTACTTAGATTCCCATTTATATTCAAATTCCCATATTACAAGCTGTATACAGAGACACACAGAGAGAGATAGAGGGGGAAAGGGTTTCTCAGGGTTGCATTGCAGCAAAGGCTAGTTCTAGTTCCCTTTTTTCATATTTCTTTCTACAGATAGAAACAAAAGAAAGCAAGCTCAGGTAAAGTCATAATCTTTATACCACATCATCCTATCCATCTTACTGGGATAATTTTGTTGAGGGCTTTCAACCTTTGAGGCAATCCCTTTTGTTATTTTGTTGTGATGAATGATGAATGAAAAGAAATTAGGCTTTCTTGGTTTCAAAATGTAAGTTTATGTATGCTTTTGATTTCACAGTGAAAAAAGAGTGGAATGGGTTCTTTCTGACCGATGGAGGCCCACATTAGGGAGAAGATGATAGTGTTTACCTGAGTTCACATGTAGATTTCAGAAGTTTTACTGTTGCATTAATCTTCTGAAGCACCTCTCTCAGTTTCAGTCCCCACTTTGAAGTTTCAATGGCACCTGTCAATGTTAATTAGTGCAAGAGCCCAGCAAGAAGTTCTCTTTTCTGATTCTCCTTTTCCACTCAAAGGTGTTCTTGTGCATGCTGCTGAAGCAGGCATTTCTTGTATGAAAGTCTCAAATTGTTTTAGCCTTTCTGCTTGTCTTTGAGACATTTTGACAGCTCTTCCTCACCTATTCTGATTCAGATTATGGATGAGAAAGCCAAATTATTTGTACAGCCTCTTAAAGAAATCCCACCACTTGACACCACATCCCTCACCATCAAAATAGCAAATTCTTGCAAGAAAACAGCAGGCAAGGATTTCACTCAAGATTCACTGTCACAGAGATTGTTAGCAAATTCACTATCATCATCTCCATATAACTCACCTTCACTTGTATCTCCTGCATCATCTGCATTTGTTTCAGCATTGCAATCCCCTTACATTTCCCCAAGGGCCACTTTAGTTGGGGATTTACCCTCAGAAGATCCAACTCCTGCTACTACTCTCACCCATCCTTCACCTCCAAGATCATACAGTGGTTCCCAGTCTGATGACATCCCTAGCACTTCCTACACTCCCCCTCCTGAAAGGTGTGATTTTTCCAGTGATCCCACCAATGCAAAACTCAAGATTGTGACCTGTGTTCCAGTTCCAGGGCCAGAAAATGCTCCCCGTGTTTCATTCTCATTTCCTGTCCCTCGAATTTCCTTTGCCAAGAGCTCAGTTTCCCCTGGTTCCAATGTTAAGCTCAGGAGCTGTGATGTTTATATTGGATTTCATGGTCAAAACCCAAACTTGATTAGATTCTGCAAGTGGCTCAAGTCAGAGCTGGAGCTTCAAGGTATTGCTTGTTTTGTTGCAGACAGAGCAAGTTATGCTGAAAACCAGAGCCAGGAGATTGCTGACCGGGTTATCTGCTCTGTAACCTTTGGCGTTGTGGTCCTCACTAGGCACAGCCTTCTTAACCACATGAGTTTGGAGGAAATCAGATTCTTTGGGCAGAAAAAGAACTTGATTCCTCTTTTATTTGATATAGATGTAAATGAAATGGTTGCTGGTTTTAATCGCCATGCTGATAACAAGGAATGTAAACAAGCTCTGGATGCTCTGATGAAGTCCCATGAATTTAGGCTGGAGGGGAATGACGGTGATTGGAGAAGCTGTGTGTTGAAAGTAGCTGGGATTTTGAGGGCAAAGCTTGGAAGAAAGAGTGTTGTTGATAATGAAATTGATGGGTTCGAGGAGTTGCCATTTCCAAGAAATAGATGTTTTGTCGGAAGAGAGAAGGAAATGGCGGAAATTGAGTCTTCATTCTTTGGTTGTGGGGACAATTTTGAGCAAGATGGTCCCATGACCAATCTTAAAGGAGGAACACCAGGGCAATCTGATGGTCTTGCAGATGATGAGAGTGAGTTTGATGCAAATAGAGGAGGAAAATACATAAACTTGGAGGTTGGGAACTGCAAGGAACCCAATTTAGAGAGTTGGGTTGAACCAGCCATTGGAAGAAATTCAGTGAAAAGGTCCAAGTATAAAAAATCAAGAAGTGGAAAGTATAAGAGTTGTGGAAGCAGCATTGTATGCATAAGTGGATCACCAGGGGTTGGAAAGACAGAACTTGCACTGGAATTTGCTCACAGATATTCTCAGAGATACAAGATGGTGTTTTGGATTGGGGGAGAAGCTCAACATTTCAGGCAAAATATACTCAACATATCTGTCAACTTGGGGTTGGATGTGAGTGCTGATCCTGAAAAGGAAAGGGGAAGAAACAGGAACTTTGATGAGCAGGAAACAGAAGCTTTCAAGAGAGTAAGAAGAGAGCTTTTCAGGGACATGCCCTATTTAATCATAATTGACAATCTGGAAACTGAAAAAGAATGGTGGGAAGGCAAAGATTTGCATGATTTAATACCTTCAAATACTGGAGGCAGCCATGTTATAATCACCACTAGGCTTTCAAGAGTAATGAGCTTTGATTTAATGCAGCTTCAGCCTTTGCCACTTTCAGATGCAATGTTGTTGATCAGAGGAAGGCAGCAAAAGAAGGAATACTCAGCTTCAGAGGTGGAGTCCCTTGGGAAGTTTGATGAGAAGTTGAGAAGGTCAAGTTTTGGACTTTGGCTAATTGGTGTATTACTTTCTGAACTAGCACTTCCTCCTTCTGCATTGTTTGAGGCTGTGAATCAAGTCGCTGTAGGGGAAGAATCTACACTTTCAAACTTGAGCATTGCAGATCAGCAGTTCTGTAGAACCAATCCTTTCCTAATCAAAATGCTAGAGTTTTGTGCTGCTGTCTTGCAGCAACCAATGGACAGCAGAAACCTCCTTGCTTTGAGAATGCTTCAGGTTGGGGCTTGGTTTGCAACAGCACCTATTTCAGCAAATTTATTAGCTGCTGCAGCAAATAACATGCCTGCACCCAAAAACAAGTTGAAAAAATGGACCACTTGCCTTAAACTCACATTTGGATGCTGTTCAGGCTGCTGTTTGGCTAGCCAGGGATGGACTAGTGAAGAGGAATCTGCCCTTCTTCTGGTAAGAATGGGATTGGCAAGAAAGGTGAATAGGCAGCCTGGATGTTGGATTCAGTTCCACCCCATAACTCAGATGTTTGCAAAGAGAAGCAAGGATGCATTAATGGCTGCCAAAGCAACAGTTCAAGGAGTCAGGAGAGTTGGGGACTCATTGTTCAGTTTAGACCACCTCTGGGCATCAGCATTCATCGTTTTCGGATTCAAATCCGAACCACCCCTTGTACAGCTCAAGCCAATGGACATGGTTCTTTTCATTAAAAGAACAGCTCTCCCATTAGCCCTCAGGGCCTTCACTACATACTCAAGGTGCAATTCAGCATTGGAACTCCTCAGGGTGTGCACTAATGTACTCGAAGAAGCCGAGAAGTCGTTCGTATCTCAAATACAGGACTGGTGCCATGGCTCTCTTTGCTGGAAACAGAGGCTGCAACCCAGCCAAAGGGTGGATGAATATGTATGGAAAGAGGTGACATTGCTGAAGGCAACACTCCTGGAGACCAGATCAAAGTTGCTGCTCAGAGGAGGCCAATTTGACAGTGGAGAAGAGCTATGTAGAACTTGTATTAGTATTAGGACAGTGATGTTGGGACATAACCATGTCCAAACCTTAGCTGCCCAGAAAACATTGGCAAAGCTAGTTAGAATGAGGAGTAAAATATGAACCTCTTTTTTTGTCCTCAAAAGGCAATGAATCACTCATCTTTACACAATAATTCCCCATCACCAGTTGCTCATTACTTGTTCTATTGCCATCCAAACAACATAAGTTCAATGCAATATCAAATGTAGTTCTTCAAAGGGGCCATACAATACATAATTGGCCCTGCAAATTCTATCTCATGATTCAAATGGTATGAAAGTGACAAGGGAAACTAAGCTTTGGACTCGCCAAATGAAAGCAAGAACTAAAAATCTATAAATCCAGTGACAATCACAGTCAAGAACATTACAATTCAGCTCCTATAATTGAGTTGTTAAATTAAAGGGAGCTAAGAAAAAGTCAAACATGTGAAATGTCAACTCAAAACGAACAAAGTCAAACATCAATAACCCTACAGGTGAAAAACTATAAAGTCAAACATCAAGGACCCTCCAGGTGAAAAACTATACTAAATTACTACTATAGGTTAAGTAAATTTACGGTGGGGTAAATGTAAATCCTTCTTCTATGGCTGCTGCTAAATTTAAACAATTTCACCATTTTGAGGGGTGGAAATCAATCCAAAGAATATGCTGTCGTCTTCATCGAGATAAAGGCCTTCTGTTCTCCTTACAAGCCCATGGATTATTGTAACAAGAAGCCCAAACATAATACCAATCAACAGAGTCCCTAGGGCTGCTAACCCAATGAACGAAGCAATGGCGGCCGAAACCAACACCAGGCCCACATTCACCGCCCGATCATCAACGTTGTGGCCCATTACCACCATCGGGTCTTCCCGACAGAAGAAGAACACCAACCACAAAGCCAGAACGAATCCAACGACGATCAGCGCGATCGGCGATACAATGAGGGAGAGCCCAGCGCAAGCGGAGGTGACGACGGCGTAATTGACTAAGAAGTATTTGGAATTCAATCGGAAGCGACAGCCGGCAATGGGGAAGGAGGTTGGGAGGCTGAGAGCTCCGACGGATAGGAACTCTGGCCATGGGCGGCAACGAGACAAGGAGGAGAAGAGGTTCTGTATTGATCTCTGGATGACGTCAGGTCCGGAGATAGGGATGGTGGTGTAAGTGAATGCCTCGGAGGAGGAGTTGTTCCCGGCGGCCGGAGAGATCATGATGATGATCGGAGTAGGGAAGGAGCAGCCGTGGTTTGAACGAGAGGGACTTTGCTTTGACTAAAACCCTAGACGAAACTCTTTCGACTTCTGTGATGATGTGTCACTTCTTTAATTATTTTATTTATTTTTAAAAGACTTTTCAATGTCTTACCTAATTAGGGTTGTAATGAGAGTTTATTGCAAAATACAATTATGTTTTTACTAGGGTTTATTTTAAATAAATATTTTTATTTATAATATTAAAATTTTAATAAATACGATTATTATTTTTTTTTGGAAGAAATGGGAATGAAATATCAAATACTCCAATATTTTTGTTTTACAAATTGGAGTCTTACTAGCATGCAATTATAATTTTATTGTTTTAATTGTACAAATAAAATATCTCTTCGGTTTGATTTTAATTTTAAAATTAAACTAATATGAGACCAAAAAAAAAGTAATAAACTAATATGCAATCATTAATTTATTTGACTAAGATGGTAGCGTCAAAGCTTTTTCTTTTTTTTTTAATATATATATATATAGCTAGAAAAGATGCCAAAAGTAACATATATTTATTTCCTTCCTAAATTTTAACTCTTATAACTTATTTTCCATTTAAATCTCATTTGTCCTTTTTTTTTTTTTAATTACATTTACCTCTCTTGTAACTGGTCAAACTATCAATTACATTTATCGTTTTTTGGTTGATGTCAAACATAATTGATGATTTTTGATCAAAATGAGTTTGAGTGTTTGTGAGTTTGAACTTTTTTAATGATTTTTAGACTCAATAACAATGTTTACGTCAGTATTTTTGCTTTTTATTATGTCAGTTATAAATTTAAGTAGTCAAACGTGTTGACGTAATTATCACAAGAAGTTGATGAAAGTATCAATAGTTTGATCAAACCACAAATGAAGTAATTACAAGGGAAAAAATATAATTTTAGTCCATTACGTTTTGCGAATTTGCTCTTTTAGTTTAATATGTTTAAATTGCTAAAAAATATCCATTATCTTTGAAATTTTACACACCAAATGTAATGAGTATTTTTAAGAAACACTAAACATGTTGGACCAAAAGAGTAAATTCGTCAAACATAATAAACTAAAATTCCATTTTTTGCTAACTACAACATCCTTTATTCTTTTTACACTCTCCCCTCACAAATTACTAATATAACCTTTTGTATTATTATGTCCATCCCAAATTCTAACTCTTATCTACTAGACGTCTATTAGTAATTGGTGGATGCATACTGAACAAATTTCTTGTCACCCAAAATTTTTGTCATCAAATGTCTTTACAAATTCTTACTTGACAACCTTTCACATTCTCTTTATCTCCCACACGTTACTTTAATTTTTCTTTACTTTTTTTCTGTTCATCTTCCCACAGAATAACTTTTGAGAATGAGAATAACGAATTTCTTTACTTCCTCCCTTAATTATTCTTTCAAACTTGCAATTGTGTTTATATTTGGTCAACCTTTTAATCTAAGCCTTTATTGGCGCTCCTGTCTCAACTCCTACAAATTGATTTATGTAAGTTTCCTGCTATTTCAACGAATTTTGGTGTACCTTTTAGCCTTGATTTTGGATTTGTTTTTCTGCCAATTAATTTAAGTTTTGTGTATTGTCTTATTTTCTTTCCTTAATTTGCAAGATTCAAGAATGTACTCGTGGTTCTGTTGTTACTACGCTTCATGTCATTAAGTTGCACAAATATCCATGTATATATATATACATGCCTGTTCTGCATCAAACTTTGATGGGATTTTTATATTTTTAGTCTTCATTGTTGAACTTTGAGCGGAAAGTTGCAAAGGAATATATGCTATGGTGTGCAAAAGATTAGAACTTTATCTTTGCTTTCAACCTCTGGTTTCACAGGAACTTATCGACTAGGTACAAGTGAACTTTTCTTGTTTTTAACTTGTGGTTTGTTATTATCACTTAAAAATATAACTGGAAACAGCTGCGATTTCATTTACTTGATCAGCTTCTGAGAAGTTTGAATTGATGAGATGATTTTTACTACCAGAAAGCAAACCTTCCTTTTCTCTATAAGATACTGCTTAGCTTTAAGCATTTTGTGAACAAATTACTTTACCATGAAGGGTAATAACAATTGAGTCTATAAGTCTGTTATAGTTGACATACCAGTGGGTTTTTGTTCCATTTCTTATCCTGACCATGAAATTTCCTTATTGGTCCAAAGAATTTTATGACAGTCAAGATTTATATCTAGGGGATTGTTTCTATTGAACTGTTACTTGACCATGACAGCTTTTTGGCTTATCAAAATAAATAAATTCAATGATTTTTGAGCTCATGAGCCACTGTAATCCTTGAATTATTACTGTAGAAACATTCTATCATGATATCAACAATAATATAAAGTATTTTATGACTAATATATGAGCTAAAATATACTATCATGATATCAATTGTTCTTCAAATGCTGCTGCCAAGAAGTCAAAGAATAGCAAAAAGAAGATTCTTGTTGCTATTCTTGTACCATCTGTTGGTCTCATTCTTTTAGCAACTATAGTTGATATGTGTTGTATCCTCCAGAAAAAGGATAAGCCAAATGATGAAGAGTGGCCCAGAAATTCCAAGAAATTTGAGATTTTGGAATCTCTAATATGGGAAAAAGAGGTCAAGTTTACATTTGCTGATATTGCCAAAGCTACTGAAGATTTCAACCAAGATTATTGTATTGGGAAGGGAGGGTTTGGAAGTGTGTACAAAGCAGTTTTCCCCAATGGCCAAACAGTGGTAGTGAAAAGTCTCAACATGTCAGATTCTAATGATATTCCATTGACAAATCTTGGTAGTTTTGAGAATGAGATTCGAACTTTAACAGAAGTTCGTCACTGGAACATCATCAAGCTTCATGGATACTGCTCTAAATGGGGCTCCATGTATTTGGTTTATGAGTACATTGAAAAGGGAAGCTTAGGAAAGATTCTTTATGATGATCAGCAGGCAATTGAATTGGGTTGGAGCAAGAGGCTGAAAATAGTGCAAGGATTGGCTCATGAACTGGCCTACTTGCACCATGATTGCTCTCCACCAATTGTTCACAGAGATGTATTAATAAATAACATTCTACTGGAGTCAGAATTTGAGCCCAAGCTTTTTGATTTTGGCACAGCAAAACTTGTTAATTTTGATTCGTCGGATTGGACTACCGTCGCAGGCTCTTATGGCTACATGGCACCAGGTAAACCAAAAAAAAATCCAATGTTCTTGCATCCTTATTTTTCTCTATGATTTAGCTTCGTCAATGAATATCAACATAAATGACTTTCCTGTGGTTGTTTGTAAAACTTGCTCTAAGTATGCAAGTTACTTAGAAATGTGATGTTTATAGCTTTGGAGTGGTGGCACTGAAAGTTATGATGGGAAAGCATCCAGGAGAACTTATAACTTGGCTATCATAAAAAACAACAAGATTGTCTAATCCTAAGACATTCTTGATCCAAGGATTCCAATGACATTGGTACATTCTTGATCCAACTATCTTTATATATCAAGTGTTTTTTAAAAGTTTCCTTCCAAGTTTTTTTAGTGGGTTCATTTTGTCTTTTAATTTTGGTTAATAATTCACTGTTTATAGGTGTATTGAATAGGTTCAGGAGGCTTTCCCTCCTGCTGGAGACTCATCAGCATTGGTAGTCATTTATGAACAATGTGTACGCACTCTTTCGCATCACCTGCATTACAAGGATGATCTTCGTTATCTCAAATTTTGGTAGGAATACGTGGGTTTCACTTTTATCATTGCTTTTTTGGGTTTTTGATGCGTCAATTTTCCAGTGCTTCTGATATATATACACTTTATAATAATTTTTTTGTGTCTGAAAATATGTTCTGTTAGGCTGAAAATTGTGTTGATGCGGAAGCCATATTCAGTTTTCTGGAGGCGAACAAAGTCGGGGTGACTCATGCATCATTCTACGTATCTTATGCTTTTAATTTGGAATCCAAGAATAAAATTAGAACTGCAAATGAAATCTTCAATAGGGGCATATCTATGTAAGTTTCTTAAAATTCGACATTGTTATTTCGTACTATTATTAGGAGGTCAATTATCTTCTGCATATTTTAACTACACCACAAACTCACCCATTTATATGAACAAAAACCTTGTAGGGATTATTTCATTTTGTTTAATCGGAAGGTATAGCTTTTTGTTGAGAACCATAACTTATTGGATATTGCATTTGGTTATTTCACATTCTGTCATTTCATGATTCTTTTTCCTTTTCTTTCTTGAACTAAATCTGATACTATATTTTATGCTTATGGGTTTCTTTTCCCCCTTTGTTTTGTTATGAAGATCACATACTCTTCTTTTCGAGGATTATCCCTACTGGAAAGAGGGTTTCATCGTTTTTTCTTCCTTTGTCAACCTCTAATGTTCTAAGATTCTGGAAGTCTTTATTGATGACAATCATAATTTTATGGCAACTATCACTCGCTAATGTTTTTTGTTTTTTCTTATATAAAAGTTCCAGTTGATTGAGTACTTTGGAAAAAACATTAGCGAGTTGACCAAGAGCTATGGGAAGTTTAGCGAGTTGATTGCAACTATCACTCGCTATGGGAAGTCTGTGAATAGGTCAATGAGAAGACCAAGAGCTGTGGAGGTACGCCAGTTGACATATTTATTTCTATTCTTCTCACATTTGATCTTCCACTTGGATTCTGAGTGAACTTTTTCTAAATTGTCAGGATCCAACAGAGAATAGGGATCCGCTTAGAAGCTTTTGAACTGTATTGGCTAATGGAGAACCTCGTAGCTCCATTTTGTATTTTTGTGCCTTGAAAGACTCCTCTTTCTCTAGCAAAGCGAAAATCTTTTCTCACATTTACGAAACCAAATTGCAGATGTTTCGGATCTTGCTAGAAAAAAGCCGAAGACAGATAGGTAAGCTACTTGTACAATTTGACATTAGGTACTACTTGACATTAGGGGCTAGAGTGTGTTTTCAAAATAAATTATGGCCACATATTAATCGGGTTTCTGGAAAACCCTGGCAAGCAGAAGCCTCACCCTCATTTCTGTTTCTCTAAGCCTTATTCAGTTACTTTATTCGGAAACTATCTTTGGAACAATTTGATTGGGAAAAATGGTGAGGCATTACAAAATGAAAAGACAGAAGAGAAAGAAAAGCAATAAGAAATATGATAAAGATGTAGAGGAAGAAGTTACGGTTTCACCTTGCTCAGAAGATGAAGTCGAGGAGGTAAAGAAAGCAAAGGCAGAAATTACTGAGAATGGGAATTCGATTGCAGAAGGCAAAGAATCAGCTACTGAAGTTCCAAGCATCCCTATTGTTCTCACAGAAAATGTTAAAGCTGCCAACAAGCCAGGGGTTATTTTCATCCCTGAAAATGCCTCTTTGGAGGTTGCCAAAGTGGGGAAGGTTTGTCATGTTTAGTTTTCGCAATAATCAAATGGGGGTTGCCTTTTTTAAAAAACATAAAAAAAAAAAAATTCCTTGTAATTTCTTGATGAAGTGGAGTTTGTTTCTATAAGGAACTAATGGGTGCTTTGTATATTGTTCTACTATCTACTCTTTGGAATGTAGAACTACCAACTATTGAACTCAAACAAGCATGCTGGTTTTCTAAGGAGAAACGGCAGGAATCCGGCTAATTATCCGCCTGATATTGCTCATCAGGTTAGTCAGCTTCTGATTATGGAGCTGTTCGTTATACTTTTCTAGATATGTTTTGGCTGAGGTTGGTTCAAATTATGTCCTTTGATACTAGTTACTTTGTTTGAAAAGTCAAATTGTTTCCTTCCTAATGCGCAGAGAATTTCTTTTAGTTGATAAATAATGCTTAGTTGCCTCAATGTGAAAACTAACGGGCTATAGCCTATCTTGGGAGAATTTCTGAGGTGTTTGTGAAAAATCTGCAAAAAGTTGAAAGTTTTAGTACCCCTCCCCCAATTACTCAATGGAAAAGAAATGAACAACGAACCATTAAAATGAGTAGTGGATGTTTTATCAGATGTTTTAACCCGTGCCTGCTGCAGCCTAACATTTGATTTCGTTTGCCAGTGACAACACTGCGTAACAGGTTAGGATTCTGACACCTTCATATTGGAGGGGGGAAAACAGAGAAGAGCAATAAAAGAAGGAAGAGTTGTATTTCTCCATTATTTCCTCCCCATTATGATCAAATATGTTTCAGTTTGATATTTATCCTTCTGGTACGTAGCCCTACCTATTGACATATTTAGTTAAGATAATGTAATTCATCCTCCTGGCACGTTGTTGCCCTGCCTATTGACATATGTAGTTAAGATCAGAAATAACTGTGTAAATAGGATATCAATGATAAAAATTTCACCTATCTATTTGAATTCCTTAACATTTTTTAAGTTCTTTGCTGAACTTTGGTTCAAAGGGTGGGCGGATTTGGCTTTTACTACCCGTATATCGGTTTTGGACAACAAAATAGGTGGGCTTGTAAAGTTGGAAGGATTTTTTCTGATGAAATAAGTGTGGACTTCTAAATTGGAATCTGTAGCTTTAGGTAGGCTTCATGGATGAACCTACTTTTAAATTCTTCAGCTTTATCCAACAAGGCCTGAAAAGTACTGGAATGCGAATTGATATTTAAGACTGGAAATGAGGTTTAGGCATAACTTAAGATTTAGAATTGGGTATGAAACTTTAGGCTAAGTTTGACTGTGAACTGGATTTAGAATTGGGTATGAAACTTTAGGCTAAGTTTGACTTTGAACTGGCCTTGGGGAATTGGAAAATTTATTTAAAGATTTTTGGACCATGTCAACTAGATTAGGTTTAGATAATAAAGCGAAGTGTATAAGTTCGAGGTTTAAGAAATAATCCATAGGAGTAGGACATAATCTTGAATGTTATTGTTTTGAGGATATATTTTTGTTGTTACTGGTTTTCGAAAATTTTTAAAGGAAATGCTTACAAAATGGTTTTAGATGTTTACACATGGTTTTGGTTTTGCTAAAATTACTCAGTGAGTACCTACTTTAGTTTTTAAGGATTCAGTGGCAGTCAGTTCTGTCTGTTTAAAAAAATGTTGAAAGGTTGAGAATTTAGTTTCCACATTACATCCATTTGGCTTCAAGAAAAATGCTGAATTCAGGAGTTTACTTTATTTCCCCAGATCTTTTGTAAATTGATAAGTGGAACTGCTGCATCGAAAATTGAGGAGCTTCATTTTAAAAATTCCCTCTTAAGACTGATGTGTGGCATTGAAACTAGGAAGACTTAATTTCAAAATAGTCTCCTTTGAACTGTTGAATGTGTGATTTCATTTACAAATTTACTGGACATACTGGACATAATATATCACCAAAATATTATTTGAGTTGTTGACATCTTTGACCACTGTGAAACTGCTAAAGTCTTGAAGCTGTTATGGCGAGGTTTTCAGCTACTACGTTAAACTGTTCTTCTAAAAGACTGTCTCAAACTGTTTCTGTCGAGGAGTGTGTTTGGAAATTTCAAATATTGTGCTTGTTATCTGTGCCTGCCTTTTTATTGTGCATGATTGGGTATCCAAACCTTGATATTGTTTGAACTGGTGAGGTAGGCATCTGCTTTATAACTTGGCAAGACTGTAAAGAATCCTGTTAGGTAGTCTCATGAAATACCAATCATGTACTGCGCTTTTACTGATGGTGTGTGCTGATCAAAGTAAAATGTACCTTGTTGGCGATGGTATTTTATGTATTTTACTATGTCTTGAAAAATATTAGAGTGTTTAACTTCTGGTTTGTTGGAATTTACTTTTAGTATTGGGTAATGCTATATAAACTAAACTTGGAATTACAAATTTGCAGGTTGGCGTAGATCCAGGCCAGGGTTCCTTTTTATGGTAGCTTTCTTTTCTCTCTGGAACTGCTTGGAAACCATTAGTAGAAGGTAAGTTGTTCATGATCTAGGATGAACAGAAGAGTATCATTCTTCTCGGTGGGAAGAACTATTTACCATGACCTAAATTTTTAAGCCTCCACATGTTTATAATCATATCAATATTATAAACATGATTATTTTTTTGATCTTTTCAATAACCTAAATTGCTGTGAAACTCGATAAGGGGTACTTCCATATCATTTTCAGCCAATTTAGGTTGAGGTGATTTTCCATGCAGGATTTCTCTTTTATAGTTTTTGCTTCTAGGGCTGTCTATCCCCTTACTAGCTACATATGGTAACCAGTGTTATTTTAGACTATGCTGCCCATGTTAAGGTGAAATAGCCTTCCTATGATAGAAGGTTCTTTTTTGGGAAAAAAATAAAATAGTATGTGGAGAAATTTATATGATAATTGAATCTGAATGGGAGTGATTTTTTGGAAATATTTGGGTGTTTGAAGTTCAATTTGTTCCGCGCCGGTACTTTTCCTCACATGAGATTTTTCCATTAGTTGGTTTGTGATTTGAGACCATGAGAAATGAGAGAACATGAGAAAAAACGAATTTCTCTCTTATAGTAAGAGACAAATTTGTTTCGGTGCAAGTCATTTAATGCACTCATTGAGTAAGTCTTTCTAAAATGTAACAGTTGTCCTCTTTACCTCATTATTTCTAAGCTATTATTTTCCAATCTCTTGTAGGCTGGAGGCATCATCGGAAGGTGTCAAGCTGTTCCCATCATTGGAACATAATCACAATGAATCTTTCTGCTCCTATTTTTTCACCAGTTAGAAGTTCATCAGAGATCAGTTCTCCGGGGAATGCCAATGAAACGAGTGAGTATAAACCTGATTTTTCGATTTAGCATGAAATACAAACTTCTATAATGTTTTCTATTTCTTTTCCAAAGGCTTTTCCTTTTCTGTTTGGATTTGGTAAATTTTAATAGATTGAAAGTAATAAGAAAATAATGATATTTTTAGGTCTTGAACAGTGGTGTTTTGCTACTCCCTGATGTAGATTTATGAACCTCAAGTGCAAAAGATGCATCTTATTCAGACCTGGCTTCCTTAGCAGCAGCGTCTGAGAGCGGTATAAACGGTTGTGTGCAAGATAAAAGCCTTTTTGTATCTGTAATTGTTCCCTTGTTTTTTTGAATTTTCCTTTTGTTTAATGGTTGGAAAATTTTGTTTAAAAGTTATGCACATTAAAATATTTGATTTAGTTTCTGTGTGGGGAACCGAATGCAGTTTTCTTTTCTTTAAATTCAAGCCCTCTAACTTTCTGCAGCAATGGAAATGCTTATGCTTGATGCAGAAACAGAAGCAGGCAAATAAACCAAGTGCTCAATCCTTGATTAATGCTTATGAAGCATTAGAATGAATGCTTGTGCATAATGCTCTTATGGACCTTACTGCCGGTGTTGGTGAGTAGATTGACATCAGAAGTGCTGACACCCAGATTGTTCTTACTGGTGGCCATTGTTACGTTTTAAGCAAGAAGGCTTTTTATTGGGTGCAAATAGCTCTTCAGATTTCAAATGTTCACTATCATCAAGTGGAATAACCATCAAGCTGGATTTGATCATGCTGTGGGACTTGTGCATAGTATATCGGTAAAAAGCTTCTTTTTTTTTTTTTTTTTTTAAGGTGGGATGTTGATTTTCTTGGTGATGTCTTTTGTCCTGACAAGGAGAATGTAGTATCTTGCCACTTCTATTTGCAAATTCTCTTGTTACTCAAAATGTTTCTGAATACAAACAGATCATTTTGTATTGTTTTTCTTTAGAATTATCTTAAAACTTAACTTTACTTATTGTTTGAGACTGATATATTATTTTATCATTATTTTAAATTATATGGATTATGAGTTCGTTCCATTCTTTTATAAATAGCTATAAATAGAATTTTTGTGGTAAGTTAAAAGCATATACAGTTTATAAGTACAACAGAATTTGATAATACCTATAATTATCATCATTTTTAATACTGGTTATAAGTTAAAATACATTCAATAGTAAAATGAGTTCATTTTAGGTTTTTTGTTTGTTATCATTTACTCTCACTCCCATTAGTAAGGCAAGCATAGAAGGTGGGGGTAAAATTAGTGAGGCGAGCACGTGCAAAAATTAATGAAATTGCAAGAGCTGGTTGCGAGTATAGAAGGTGGACATTCAAATCCATAAAACCAAGAAAAAGTTGTTCAAAATTTTGTACTAAACGCTATTTTAAAGAGGATCCCCCGTTCCTTGTGACGGATTAAACAAATAGTTTGATCATTTCATCAATGTCATCCCTCTTTTTTGTAGTTAAAGTTAAATTACAAAATAGATTTACAACAATACTTTTATTATAAAATTAGCTTTTCATTATAAATTTAGGCTAATTTTATATTTATTATTTATAAAATATTTATTCTTAATTATAATTATATTTACTACGATTCAAATTTGTTTTCATATTATTTAAAGTAAATTGTTCAATAACTAAATCAAGAATACATATAAAACGTAAATTTCTTTGTATTTGTTTTACTAAATAATAATGAACCCGCACTAGTAATATCATAATGTGTCTCGAGTATCCATAATATATCAGAACCCTCTCAAAATATTAGATTATGGCTTGAGCATGACATTTATGGTAATTTATATGGTGGTCCTATATGCACACCATACAATTTTACTCTTACTGTAGCATGCTACAGTAATGCGCTACAGTGTCTTCCTTTCTTTTGTTATTTTTGGCTTTTTTTTTATTTTATTTTTTTGCCTTCCTGCTTGAGACTTTTTTCCGTCCGTTTTTTTCCTAAACAATTCAGTATTTTTTAATATTTTTGAATTTTATAAAAAAAATATTTTTAAATTATCATTTTATTTGTTTTATAATTAAATAATTTTAGATATTTTGATACATATTATGGACGTTTTTGTTGTATGATATGATTTCTTTTTATATTCTTGAACTGATAACTATAGTCTGTTGATTTGATGTCTACTATTTTGTGATCTGATGTCTATATAATCCTAATGTAATCTCCCTAATTAAGTATGTTTTAATTGTATTGTATGATTTCTTTTATATTCTTGATCTGATATGTATAGTCTGTTGATCTGACGTCTATATAATCATGATGTGATCTCCCTTGTTAAGTATGTTTTAGTTCTATTGTATGATTTCTTTTATATTATTGATCTGATATTTATAGTCTGTTGATCTGATGTCTAGTATTCTGTGATCTGATGTCTATATAATCCTGATGTGATCTTCCTTGTTAAGTATGTTTTAATTCTATTGTATGATTTCTTTTATATTCTTGATCTGATATCTATAGTCTGTCAATCTGATGTCTAGTATTCTCTGATCTGATGTCTATATAATCCTGATGTGATCTCCCTTGTTAAGTATGTTTTAGTTCTACTGTATGATTTCTTTTATATTTTTTATCTGATATCTATAGTCTGTTGATCTGATGTCTAGTATTCACTGATCTGATGTCTATACAATCATGATGTGATCTCCCTTGTTAAGTATGTTTTAGTTATATTGTATGATTTCTTTTATATTCTTGATCTGATATCTATAGTCTGTTGATCTGATGTCTAGTATTCTCTGATCTGATGTCTATATAATCCTGATGTGATCTCCCTTATTAAATATGTTTTAGTTCTATTGTATGATTTCTTTTATATTCTTGATCTGATATCTATAGTCTGTTGATCTGATGTCTAGTTTTCTCTGATCTGATGTCTATATAATCCTGATGTGATCTCCCTTGTTAAGTATGTTTTAGTTTTACTGTATGATTTCTTTTATATTCTTGATCTGATATCTATAGTCTGTTGATCTGATGTTTAGTATTCTCTGATCTGATGTCTATATGATCCTGATGTGATCTCCCTTGTTAAGTATGTTTTAATTCTATTGTATGATTTCTTTTATATTCTTGATCTGATATCTATAGTCTGTTGATCTGATGTCTAGTATTCTCTGATCTTATATCTATATAATTATGATGTGATCTCCCTTGTTAAGTATATTTTAGTTCTGTTGTATGATTTCTTTTATATTATTGATCTGATATCTATAGTCTATTGATTTGATATCTACTGTCATATTATTTTTTAAAAAAAATATTTTTATTTTAAAAGGCTGTGCGTAAAAAAAAAAAAAAAACTGTAGCGCAACTGTAACGTGTTACTGTAACGCGCAACTGTAGCATGTACTGTAGCGCGTTATTATAGCGCGCTACATTAAGAGTAAAATTCACCCTACTCCTATAAGTCCACCGTAAACGGACTCTGATATTATAGACATTTTATATTTTCGCACTATAATTTTGTAGAGTTAACAAGCAAGACCTCTTAACTTGCCCTAAATCATAATTTAGTTTAATATTTTATTTTATTTCATCTCATGCGCCACCCATAAGGGGGAAAAGAAAGAAAATTAAAAGGAGTAAGATGATGATGGTGATTAAAGTTGAATTTTTTATTAAAATAAATAAATAAAAAAAGAGGAATGATGGGTCGAGAACATTGAATGTCGGAGGTGGTATGGCATGATCAATCATGGGTATTGGAATCATATCATGAATCACATGGGAAAGGAAAAAAGATAAAAATGGGGGTGGGTGCTAATCCAACGGCCACTATTTACTTTTATCTTTTGTCTTCTTGTACGTACTTCCCACACACTAACATTTCCCTTTCTTTCTTTCTTTTGACCACCACAAACAATTCTTTCCCCTCTTTCTCTCTCACACACTCACACACTCCCCTCCTCACACGCTTCACCCCACACGTGCCCTCCGTACCAATAGTACTATGTATAGCCAAAGTTCAGTTCATGGCCAACATACATGACTAGCCATGTTTGTAACGGCTACATTAATATTTCATGCACACAAGAAAGAGACCTAAAGTTGTTCTCAATCATCCCCTTAGTTAGGACTATATTCGTAAAACCGATTGTTTCTAATTATTATTATTATTGTGTCACGGACTCACATTTAATCCAATTAATCTGTACAATATTAATTCTAACAACTGATGGTTAAAAATTAAAACAAACGACACGATTGTGTCATTTGTGATTTTACATCAAGAATATGCTTGTCAATTTTGTAATATACGCTAGATTTTTTGAAAGTAATTATTTTTTATTATCACTTTTGTATTATGGGTTCACATTTGATCCTGTTAACTTGTACGATATTAATTTTAACAATTAACGATTAAGAACTAATATAAATGACGCGATCGTGTCACTTGTGATTCGTATTCAAAATATGCTCGTCGATTTTGAAATATACAGTGGATTATTTGAAGGTAGAAGAACATGCGTCCTTTTTGTGTAATTTTGTTTGGTGGGGAAAAAAAGGGGCCTATATTCATTTATATACAATAGCGAGAGGGAGTATATACCATAATACTACTCTTATTTAAGTATATGTGTATTGTGTGACTGCGTGTACGTACGCACGTAACCCTTTTCTTCTTTCCGTTACATGCAGCAAATGCAATGATGATAATATGAATATATACATGCTTGTCACATTCAACTTAACGTATAAATCTTGGCAATTGAGTGGGGTGATGAGGGAATTATGGTTTTTTTTTTTTTTTTTGCAGTGAAATGATGAATTTATACATGCATGCATGCATGCATGATGAATCAAGATCAAGATCAGATTTTTAGCATAATATGATGATGATCTGCATGGGAATATATGTTTTATCCATGCAGGAATATGAAGAATGCTGCAGCAGCGGCAGCCCGATCATGGAGTTATTATCTGCAGTTTAAATGCACAAGAATCTGGATTCTGGAGTTATTTTATGCATGCATGGTGGGTGTGTGATGAAAGTCCCCAGTGAAGAATATCATACAAGCCAAACAAACACATTCATTGTGTTCATCAACTTAAGGTAAACTCATTATTCAAATGGTTTGATTTTACACTTGTCATTTCCCTTGGTTGTTTGTTTGTCGGGGGGGGGGGGGGGGGGGGGGGGGGGAGTATTTCATCAAAGATCGCTACAGATTGATCTAGAGGGCCTCCAAAAACTGCGTTTAAATTTAAACCTAGCCAACTTTTTCCGATATTCCTACAAATTAAAGCAACAAATACACTATTATATTGGGAAGGGGAGGGAGGGAGGATGATCCCAATTAAAAGAACTCATCTGTCATGTTTCTTTGCTAGCCTGCTGCTGCTGCTGCTGCTGCCGCCACCGCCACCCTCTTCATCAATCTGCTATACATACTCCTGTGCCTATTAATTCTGTCTGTTGAAGGTTTCTGCAACCAAAGGAACAGTATCTTTGATTCTTGATCATATATTTCAGCTTCTGAATGAAATCCATCCTCATGAATCCTTGTGAGCTTTCACTTGAAGTTGGAGTAACTATAGAATTTAGGTCTCATTTGAGCTGCTGAAGAAGATGTGGTCATTATAGAGCCTTCGGGTGGTGTCCAGTTCCATTTAGCAGGAGGGCCATTTGCCACATTGTTGGATGGGATCCGGAAACTTGCATCAACTCCTGGTGATCCGCAGTATGTGGCTGCAGAATCGTATTGAGGATAACCATACAAGTTAGTTGGGTGCCTTGAACCACCACCGGCCGCCAAGTTCATAGCCACCGGTTTCCCAGACTCCATACCTTGGATCATTCCCTGATTATGCGCTGTTGCAGGAGCCACTGGATCATGCTCATTGTCAGGAGAATCATCGATTACAATGATCTCTTTCATTGCATTCGCTGCATTCCTCCATCCAAAGCCAGGACTTCTAGCAAGTTCATCAGCATCAGCATTGATTCCATGACTGGAAAGCATTCCAGGTAAGTAGGATGATCCCACCAGGCCATCTACTGCGCCTCTGCTGGTGGAAAGCATGGCAGGAGAGATAAGAGCCAGCATTTGAGATGTCCTGGCAATTTCATGACTACTGGAATAACCATCTGACCATTCAGATTGTTTGTTCCACGCGGCTGCCCGTCCGAGCGAATAAGGAACAACCTGAGAAGAAGCCACGTGACAAGCATTCCCACCAATGGAGACTCCTCCAGGAACTGGAAGGATATGGGAATTTGAATGGCCAAGAATGGAACTCAACTGGGGTGGTGGCTTCATTTGTGAGGAGACAACACTCTCATCTTTGTTGACAACCATTAAATTCTTCCCCATGAGCCTGAGCACTGGACTGGGAGTAGGTGGACTGTTAGGTTCACAGCCATTGTGACTTGGGAACTTAACAAGTGAATCAGCAGCAATTCTCTGAACATGTTCAGCCGGCGATTTAATACCGGCATCATCTCCTGGACCGCGGCCAATCACAGATGACATTTCAGACCTATTACTGTCCAACAACCTTCTGTCAATATCACAAGTCATTTCCTTTCTATTGGCAGGCAATACTACTTCTGCAGCAGCCATGGTACGCCTCCGGAGAAGTTGTGATTCTTCGAAATTCAAAGAAACACTCTGCGAAAATCCTTCTTTTCTAGAGCAACAGCAAGGCGGATCCTTCAATCTGTAAACCCCCTTATCAAAAGTGCTTCTTTCTGCTGCTCCAGCACTGTTATCCAGCAAAACTGGTGAAGAACTCTCCACAATGCTGTTATTACCGTTAGCAGCTGCCATAAAGCCATCCATAACTGGGGGACATCCAACCAACAATGTTCCTGAAGATTTCGGATCAGATCTTGCCATTGTAGAGTTAGAGATTGCTGACAATGCAGAAACAGGAGAATCAGATGACTGATCAACTAATTCTTGCCGGTCATCCGATGATTGAATTCTACTTGACGTCAGCGACGAATTCCCTGGAAGATCTTCTGAATCCATATGCCCTGGACTTGGTAGAAAGGATCCAGGGGGGCCTGGTATAGGTATTGGATCAACCTCAGCAAAATAATTTCCTCGCATACCACTAGAGTCCAGTTCAGCCACAACATTCATATTCTCGGGGATTTCAGCAGCACAAAACATCTCTTGTCCAGCACTCAAAATCGGCTCTGCAGAACAAGTAGGAGCTTCATCTTCAAAATGTGGTGTTTCCTTGTGCACTTCAGAAAATCGTTCCGACTCACAGTGACCATCAGATGAACTACCCAGCTGATGGAATTGAGTATCCATGGAGTTTCTAAAGTCCATAAATGCTGCCCCGGTGGCATCTTCAGAGGGTGCCTCCATATCAAAGTCTTCCTCACTTGTATCCATGTTCTTTTCAGCTGATTCAACATCATCAGATCTACTTCCAGAGACACTACCGAGCATAAAAGAACCATCGTGATCCTCAGCATCACGAGGATAAGACATAGACTTCGACTGTGAGGTCTTCAATCCCCTAGATTCCTCCTTTCTAGCAATCATGTTTTCCCCTCCCGTTTTTCTGGTTTTCAGGTTGCGGTTTTCATCAACAGATATCATGTAATGAGTCCTTCTCATTCTTTCACGACCATAACCAGCCTCTTCAATTGGTTTAGTTAGGCAATGCACTGCAGACTTCTTGAAGGCAGAATGTTTCTTCTTCAAGTAAAATTTGGAATCAAGCCCAGATGCTCGAACAACAGATGATTTGTTTCTCAAAGATGCAGACATCCTACCTTTAGTCGAGTGTGTATTTTGACCCGAAGAACTTTTTGGACTAATATCAGGATGATTGGCATTACTGTCCTGACCAGAATGCACTTGAACCTTCCTCTTCCTCTCAAACAATACATCTTCCTGATTATGGGGTTTGTCCTTCCTTGATTTCTTAATATTGTGACCTGGAATCCCCGCAACCACTAGAGACCTCTCCCTGTTAAGAGAAACTGGAGACTCCACTGCAGCAATTCTAGCTCTCTTTCGTAAAGAAGGCGGCTCCCTAATTTCATCATCTTGGGTCACATATGATGACTTATCAGTTTGCTTGTTGCTCCGAGGAGAAGACAGCGAATTTTCAAATGTGCTGGCAGTTCGCCTTCCACAGCCGTTCTTTACATGAGAACTACCCACAGAGAACCTATTATTTTCAAAGGACAAGTCCCTACTGCCAGAATTCCCTGAAAGCTGACTTTCATCCCTGCCACTGCTCTTCTTATTGAGACTGGTACGCTTCGAGCAAGCCCATCCACGGATCATATCCGGTCTACCGAACTTGACCTCATCTTGAGCTTCAGAAGGCTGGGTCTCACATGCCTCAAAACTTTCTTCTCCAGAGAAGTTCTTATCTTGGTTATCATCATTAATCTGTAAACAGATGAATAAGCTCATAAACATCTCATGTCTCAAGCTATCAGTACAATGCAAGTATTAAGGGATGCATGATGGTTTGCAAGGGTAGTCTTGAGTTGTTAAAAGGCTACATGATGATCACCAACCAAAAAACTCAGCTACAGACATATTTTCTCAAGTGACTCAAATTATTACACAACATGCATTGTTAAGAATACGAGGTTACATCTATCTCCACCAGATTAGGATAACCTTAAAAGAATTCCAAAGAAATTGAAGCAAGTGGAGTCGAGACCAAGTAAAGTTACCTCAAAAGGAGTGGGATCAGGTCTGGAGTAAGAAATTTTGCCATGTTTGATAAGCTTGTGTCTCTTCTGAACCTGAATTTGCTTCTTTTTCTTCGGTGAAAGAGATTTGATTACTTTATCTCGATTCACAAGTTTCTTAGGAGAAGAAACATCCACTCCTTTGGACAACAAAGATGGAGGATCATTAGACTTGGATAAAATCCGAAGCTTAGTACCATTGGCATCAATGTAGACAGCACCCTCATCAGGAGTCTCCTCATGATCAGCAGGAGATGATTGTTTCTTCTGATCAGCAACAGCAGCAGTCCCAGCCGCCTCAACATTTTTGGCCGGTAGAATTGAGTTGGTGGTAGCCCAGTTGGTTCCATTTCTACGATCAAGCTCCTCCAAAGTACAGTGTGGGGCTGTTGCATATATTTCAACCATGGATTTCATCTTCCTGGGCTTTATCCTATGCTTAATCACCTTCGAATCTGACGACCATCTTGTAGCAGGCTCTCCAGAAAGGCACTGGTCAATATGCGCATTCAAGGTAGTATTAGAAGAGGATGAGAAGGTTTTGCAGACTGGGCAAACTTTTGAAGCCATGGCTGCTGATTCAGAAACCATGAAATTGTTGTCTTCCTTTGTGCTTAGATTTGATGAGTTCCCCAACTTCACAACCAGTTTGCACTTCTTCACCTGGGCCTGAGTCCTATTAGATGCTGCTGCCGGCGCCGGAATAACAACGTCAGATTTCGCAGCTGGCACAACTTCTTGATCAGCTTCAAATTCCGGGCTCTTGTTGGTTGGGACTGAATCAATTTCAGAACAAGTTTGGCTTGTAATTGTGGAACGAAATTCTTTATCTCCTTCAGCAGCAGCTGCTATGTTCGGGTTACATCCAGCTGCTGCACAGTCAAAGTCCACAAACACGCCATGATCATCATCCTGATTTTGTGCGTTGAAACTGCATATAATTCCTTTAGTATCACTGATGGAGCAGGTCCCAAGAAATGGTGGTTTTCCCACAGTGTCAGGAGACTGGAAAGGAGGCAACAAATCCTTCACGCCATGCTTCAGACAAAGCTGCAGGTTTTCTTCAGAAAATGGCCAATGATTCTCTATATCTTTGCTCCTGGTGTTAAAAACATAATCCCTGAAACAAGAACATAGGACCAAAAGAATGGTTAGAAAGTGTGAAGAAGACCTTCATATCACATGTCAGTAGCTGGTGTGAAGAAATCAACAACAACCCAGAAAAATCCAGAGACCAAACATCAAGAAAGATTGTTTCTTGGAATGAAAAAGAAGCAAAATTTTAGAAGAAGCTACAATTCAAACTATAAATGGTTTTCATGAGGAAGAAGAAGCTGGAACAGGAGGAAAGTGTGACATAAACAAAACCATATGGGATGATGAGCTTAAAGAGGAAACTGATATGTGATTAAAAGTTAAGAACTTTTCTTTGGCTGCTGCAATTAGAGGAACGATTATGAAAAATTCATCATCAACATCATCATCATCATCATCATCATCCCATAAAAATAATAAGAATAGTGGCCAAATATTTACCCAAAGGATATAAAAAAATTTTTAAAAAAAAGACCATCTAAACAAACAAACATCAAGATTAAAAAGGTTTACTCCTTGGTCAAGGAAAGACAACTCAATCAATAAGATAGCAGAGCTCATCAACCAATTAACACCTATCATATATATGAAGCCACCACCACCACCACCACAGCTAAGAATCCCTCCTCAGATAATTTGGAGCTGGATCTGCCCCAGTTCTTGATGAGCAAGATGAAGTACTAAAGATTCAATTTATGCTGAAATTTTCTTTCTTTCTTGGATTTTTTTTTTTTTTTTTTTTACCTTATGGAGAATTTGGGAGGTGGATGATGGTCTGATTTGAGTAGATCTACAAGATGAAGCTTATCACAAGAAGCCTTGTTGTCATCACTATCATCATCACTACTACTGCCACCACCACTAGTATTGCTACTGTTGTTTTTCAACACTGAGATTTGGGGAGTTGGAGAACAAGAAGGAGGATCTCTTGGAGGAAGAAGAGGGTTTTCAATGGATAACATCTGCTGATAAGCTTCACCCTTCTTGTGCTGTCTTGTAAACAGTCACAAGAACTACAACCACCGCTACTGCTAGTGTCTCCTCCACAGCTCCTCCGCCTTATCTTCAAAAACTTAGCCTTCAGCATAACAGTAAGCCTAAAGAGGCCGCCCTTAATTCTGCTTCACTTTCAAATCCACTACAGCCACCAAACCAGTACTTAAGCAGAAATATTAAGATCAAAACAAGAAGCGCACATCGCAAAGATGGTTTTTTTCTTCATTCCTGCAAATTTAGCTGTGACTGAGTGAGATCGCAATTATCATACATACATGAATTTGATAACAAAAAAAAAAAAAAACACAGGAAGCAAGAAAGGGAAAAGGAAAGGAAAGGCGGGTTGTTCTTTAGGTGTTATTTTATGTGAGTCGGAAGGTGTTAAAAACTAGAGGAACCTCAACGAATTAGGCAGCGAAGTAAAGATCAACCTCCAAGAACGTTATTTTATGTGGGAAACCACGACAAAAACACACGAATTTGCAGCTGAAAGTGTTGAATATTGTACAGATTAGGCTCTTGAAACTCGAATCTGAGAAGTTAAAACTAAAGGAAAAAAAAGGAGAGGCGGATGAAGAGGAAGAGGGATTCCGGGGAAAATGAAAGACAACCCAATAAGAGACTTTGAGTGAATAAAAGACGGTAAATACAAATACCAATTCTTGGGTCATGGGGGAAGGATTTTATGCATTAAAGTTGAAGTCTTGAGGAGGAGGAAGAAATCTCATTCTGGCAAAAAATCAAACATCTCTTTTGAAGGTCTAATAATGAACAGTAACTCTGTGAAGAGATTTTTTTCAGGGAGATAAACAGCAAAATCTAATGTAAACCCAAAGACCAGATTTGCTTGATTTTGAAGATCAAACTACAAGAGAGGGGGCAAAGACTTCAAAGTCTTCTTCTTTTTTCCAACAAAGAATTAAAAAAAGAGGAGAAAAACAAGTACTTCTGGTTTAGAACAAGTGAAGAAAATCATGGTAAACTTATCATAAAATTACAGGAACCTTCATTTTCTTTCAAACCCCCCCACAAACACCACAACAACAAAAGCTAGCACAAAAACTTCTGCAGCCCACATCCAATCCACAACACAGCAAATCACAAAGAAGAAAACCAAACCCCAAACAAGAAAAAGTTGAACTTCAAATTACCAATTAAACCACACACAGCTCAGCAACAACCTAAGAGAAATGGATCTCTAAAAGAATGATTTTTCAACAAGGAAACAGAAACCCCATCAGCCCAAGTAGCAGCAATCAGATCAGAGAAATCCAAACATCACCCCCCCAAGATTACACAAAAACAACAACTTGTTGATGATGGTTACCTGGGCAAGAAGAGAAGAGAAAGACAGAAAGAAAGAAAGAAAAAGCCTTTTTTGGGGGTGCGGTGGGTTGATTTTTTTTCCCTTTTCTTTATTTTTTGGTTTTGAAAAAAGAGGCAGAGAAATAGAAAGAGATAGAGAGAGAGAGAGGGAGGGGAGAGATTAGAGAGAATAAAAACTCTTATCTGAGGATATTAATATGGGCACAGTGAGTGAGAAACTAAAAGAGCAAGAAAACAAAGAACCAAAGAAAGAAAGAGAGACCACAACAACAGATACAGAGTAGTAGAGAAAGTAAAGAGTAAATAATACAGTAGCCACTGTACTACTACTAGTAGTACTTTATTTCATGCAACCCCCACCCCAAAAACCCAAACCAAAAAACAATACAAAAATCAAAAATTTACCTCTGGAAAACAATTTAATATTCAATAATGGTTTTTCAATAGGATGATCAAGAAAAGATTTTGATGAGAAAACAAAACAACACCACCCACTCATCCATCAACAAGAAGAAAAAAGAGAAGCCCAGAGCGGGGGGCATCAGGTTCTCTCTTCTCTCCACCAAAAAAAGCAGTAGTTTTTCTGGGCTTAATATAAAAAAAATACATCTTCTTTTCTTGCCATTTTTCCATTGATTTGAATGAATTAAGCTGGGAAAAAAAAGAGAGAAATACTTACAGATTATACAGTTTAGAAGTGGGAGTTTTTATCTTTAGCTTGCATTAAAAACAGGGAAAAATTTTTGTATACGAACAGGGATCGAGACAAGGATTTGGGTCCACCCAAGTTGATCGATCTATCTTTCAACTTGGAGGAGCTAAAAAGAGTTGGGAGTGTACAACTGCTGGTGGCTCTCTGTTTGTATAAATACACTGCATGTTATTTAAATTTAATTAATTAATTAATAATCTCTGTTTAATGTGTCCCACTTTTTTCAAAACTTTATTTATTCACTCATTAATCCTATTTTTTCACCACTAATTTATTATTCATTCTCTCTCATAAAATTTACTATTTTAATCAAACAAACATTATTACTGATCACACATCCAACTTTGTATTTTTAACTTAAAAATTTTGTGTGAAACATTTCGATCAGTCAGAAATCGGTAGAGAATATTCATTTCGAATATTTAATATTGGATTAGAGCAAATTAATTAACTTGTATTTATACGTAAATAGGTAAATAAATGGATTTTATAATTTAAAAATAATATTTTTATGACGTAATGAGGCTAATTTGGGACAGGTAGTAACACGTGCATGATGCAACTCCACCGTTCAATGTTACGTTATAGAGTGCATGCAAGCGGTGCTAAGAACGCCATCAAATATTAAGCTTAATAATAATTACTCACTAACTAATTATGCTATATAGAGAAATTAATATCCCAAGTAGTGAGAAAAAATAATTAATTAGGAAGAAATACATTTTAATTCTAAAATTATTAGCAAGCTATACGACTTAATTCGGCATCAAATTACGTGCTCAATTCGACGAAAATAGATCGATGATACACATAAAAACAAACTTTAACCGATCTTATAAAACCAATCCATGCATGTGAGCTACGTGTAAAAAAAATTTATTTATATTTTCGTTTATTATTTTTTGTGTAATAATATTGTGTATTTTAATGCGTTATTTAAGGATACGTTACATTCAATTAGTAACGTCGATGATCTTGCATGTAAGCAAGGCATCTCAAAGGAACATGTAATTTCCAAGCATTTTCTAGTATAAATTTTTTACCCTTTACCATAAATTAATAAAACAATAACTAATTTCATTATTCTTCCGTGTCTGGTGATATATTCTAACACTCATTTTGAGAATGAATTTTGTTCTGTAGGTAAAATAATAACTAATTTCATAGTTCTTTCGTGTCTGGTGATATATTTTAACGCTCTTTTTGAAAATGAATTTTGTTCTATTGATATTAGTGAGTAAATTTAACGAGATTTCATACTTAAAATCGTAATTCGACATCTTAATTTAAAAAATAAAACTGATTATTTTTTTCGACCTTAATGATATACAAAAAAAGCAATTATGTACAATGAATTAAACATCATTATCGATCATGATATTATTGGGGGGAAGAAGAGTACAATAATATGGGCTCGTATAAGTTTCATCCATGAAAAAAATGTGTATATTACGTGTATGAGCATAAAAAATCAAAGCCACCAGTCTGTCTGTGAACCTCTATCAACCGTCAGATCATTGGAGAGATGAAATATCATCCGTTGATTGTGTTGACTAGAATATAGGTGGAACTACGTACCCATTTTGTGGAAATATCATGAACCGTTTGATCTTCTAAATCAAACCGGCGCGTGGGTAGTGATCCTCTAAATCTCTCTCTAAATCTCTCTCTCTTCAAAAAGCTGTCCTATCCTACACCTACCCTTATTTACAGTATCTCTTTTCTTTTTTTTTTTCTTTTTTTTTTGAAATTTGAAATTTTTTTCTTTTTGGGTTTGTGGATTAAAAATCCAGATAATTGTTTGATTTTTTTAGGGTGGGAGGTGGTAGTGAAAAGACGAAGTTAGCCTCAATAATGTGGTGGAATTACAAGCGCACTAGACGACAATTTGAGTTTTGTTTTGACAAGGAAAACCATACCCATATGTTTGGTCGACAAATCCTTGTAATGGTATCATGGTACACAGTATGACTTGTTTTTAGATGAAGTAATTTCTTATCCCGTGAATTATATTTATTTTTTATAAGATTCGATTAAATTCGATATCATAATCAAATTATGAAAATTATATATGTTTATATTAATTATTTAAATTTATAATAATTAACTCTTTATAGATAAAAAAGAATAAAAATATTGATAATAAGTATTATTATTGTGTTAAAAAATAAAATTAACATAATTTTATAATTTTATTTTAGCCAAAAAGTGTTAATTTTTTTATTTTTTGATATTTTTCGGTGTTTGATTATGATCAAACGAGTAAATGTAATTGTCATTAATCTGAGAGAGTAATTGGTAGTTAGATCAAACCACATAGTATATAAATATAATTCACCATTTCTTATTTTATTGAATAAATTTTTAAATATATATAATGCTTTAAAATAATGTGAGGGAAAATTTTAAAGAAATAATTAAATTAAAATTATGGTTTGAATAATAAATTTTGATTAAAAAAAGCTAAGTAACTAAACAAACACGGCGTCCATATCTTCCACAAATTTTTAGGGTTTATAGGCAGCCGTAATCATGGTTTATAGTGGTACGACTTTAGGTTTTTGACGTGTTTAATTATAAAATTTTGTTCAAAAAAATATTTTTTCCACGATTATCAAACTTCTCGTCACTCTTACTTTCGATCATACAGATAAATAAATAAGAGTAATAGTAAATTTATGTTATCTAACTCTCCACCTGAAAGTACCGATCTTCTTCAAAGTTAAATAATTAGTCATTTATTTATAATAAAATTACAAGATAAATATATAAGATCGATGTAATAAGTGAATATAAAATCGTAAACTTTTAGTATATTTATTTAAAAATAAAGTATTACAGTTATTTATCATATATTTTTATTGTAAAAAGTAATTATCCTAATTTTATATTAAATATCAACTATATATAATGTGTAAATGTTCACAGCATTCATTATAATTAACGTTGCATGAACTCATCTTTTCACAACCAATTCATAATAACGAATTTCTTTTAAAAATCGTACAAAATTCACGAAAACACCAACAATAGTGATGTGCGAGAGTAAAAATTATCGTTAGAATAATATATTTAAAAAAATTTTAGTAATATAATAATGGACTAATTCTTTTATCCCGTGTTAATTCTACCCTAATAAATTCATTTAAAAACATGGAGAGAATCTAATTGACGATTAATCCGAGGTTAAAATTTATATATTATTGTTGTCGGAAAGGATTGGGATAAATGTAGCTTCGCTTAAGTTTCATTTGGTGTATAAAACAGCCGACAAGAAGAAACCAAATATAAATAAATAAAATCATAGTAATATATATTTTGTCTCTCTGCTATATATGCTTCTTCACACAAATGATACTCGTCTTGTAGGTCACCATTTCTCTCCGATACAAAAACATGAACAGCTTGTGTCGCTGTGATCTTATTCTGAATTCTTAAAACTTCTAACGTTTTACTTTATAGGATAGAAATAAAGTGGAGATTTCGTCGTTATAGCCATAAAACCATCCCGTAGGACAAAGAACCCCTCGTTGTAGTCGTGAAATCATCCCGTAGGGTAGAGAACTCATTGCTATAGCCATAAGTATTTCCTTGTTTTCAAATATATGTGTTTGAGGGTTTTTTTTTAAAACTTGCAATCTTAAAATTCAGACTTAATATCTCACGGTTAGAGTCTCAACTCTTACTACCTCCTCAAATCCTGTCCCAAAAGTATTCTAACAAGTTTCTAAATTATTTTAAAAGAATTTCGCTGTAACTGTACATATCATTAAAATGTGGCCATATAAATAATTCTCGTATTATAATAATGTACTATATAACCTTTCACTTTATCCAAAAAATATATTTTCATGTGCCCGAGAGAAAGTTGAAATACAATATTAAAGCATTTTAAAGTATTAATTAAGTAAATAAAATTATCATACTAACATGGTATTAAAATATAGTGGAGGAAATATTAGGGTTTATATCCTCAACAAATTACGTAAAAAATAGTAATTTCTAGGTTTAAATAAAAACGTTAATAATGTTGGAGCCAAACAACAACAAAAAAAACGTAACGCGTTAACTATTAAATCATCGTACGGACTGCATGCATGCAACGAAAATGAAATACTAACCTGTCACTCTGCGGGTAACGTTAATTTGTACTTCCAATAATATATTTAAAATAATTCAATACATAAATTATTATTTTTAAATAAATTTGTATGTTGGATACTTTTAAAAATATAAATAATTTTTGTATATGATATTTTAGATAGGGTTTAAGTAAAGAATTAATTTTATTTACAAAGAAGAGATATACTAAAAGAATAATGACGATATAGTCATTCAAATTAAAAAATAATTAATCTTAAATATCTTATATAAACATAAAAAATATAGTTAATAAGTATTGATTACATTGAAACCCTAATTACTAAAAATTTTCTTTAAAACCCTAATTACGTAAAAACCCTAATTATTAATGCATGCCACCTTTCCAAAATATAAGATTTTTTTCCGAAAATTTTCTTTCAAATTTATTATTAAAAATCCATGATCACTAAAGAGATGGAAAACTCGTTGTATAATTTAGTATGGAGAAAGTAATAAATTAATATTTTACCATTAAATATACATAAAATTTACGACAGTTTCTAAAATATCTTCTATAAAAAATTGGAGATAATAAAAATTATAAGACTCGATAAATATTATAAAGTAATTTCTTATAGTACTGACAATATAATTAAAAATGTCTTATATTTTAGAAAAGAATAAATATTTTTTTTAAGTATTGTTTGGCAATCCAATATTCCGATTTTCGAACCCATTCATTCGTCCAACGCTCCTTGTATTGTCTCCAAACAAAGTACTATTCCAAAACAGGGGCTGATTTATAAATAATATATTGTTATTAATTTGGATTATCGTTAAAAAGCTAACCCATGCATTATTATTAAATTAAAAATAGTCGCCATCTTTTTTTGCTTAGTTATAATAATAATATAATTAATTAATATTTTTTAATAAAATGGTAGCTGCCAAGGGGGAACATGCGCAGTCCCACTTTACCAAAGTTCGTTGACAAAAATATCAATTCATTAATTTTTTTTCCTTTTCTTTATTCAAACACACAACTATTATTCTACTTCATTTAAACATAAAAAGCCTATTTATTATGTAATATTTTAAAAAATAAAGTGTAGCTCACTTAATTAATGGATAAAACGCTATATTAATAAAAAATTTATGATACTTTTAGTGACAATAAATTAATTCAAATGAAAACATTTTAGTATACATTTAATGCATAAGATCAAACAAAATAATAATAAATATATTGTATTGCGTATTACGTCATATATAGTTCGGATGCGTAAATTATATAGTAATTTTATGGATATAGAGTATCGTGTCACATTATTCCTAATGTTTTATTATATAATAATTTTGATAATTGTAATTATTAAAAAAAATTTCCTCATCACTTACATATTTTCTTTATTTATTTTCTTTAACTTTTACCGTTATTATAATATACTTATTATGATAAATGTGATATTTGAAAGATTCTCACGTCTTATTTTAGTAGTAACATGAAATATGGTGTCTTATGGTACTAATTACCATGACAAAATTAAATAATTCTTTTATATTAAAATAGTAATTATATTGATGTAGTACTTTTTACTCGTTTACTGAAAAGAAAGGGTTAAACTCTTTCCATCTACTGTCTCGTTTTTACTAAAAAAAAGTAATTTTTTTAGAGATGCCTGAAAATTTATATAATTACGGTTTGGTACATAGAATGATTTTTGTTTATCAATTTAATACTTGATATATATATATATATGAAATATTTGTTCAAAACACACGCACAAAAGGTGAGAGAGGCAATGCCCACTTGCTTGCATTAGCATGGGACTCACACATACGAAAAGGATGTGACGGTTACATATGTCTCATGTCTTCACCTTTACGGTGTTTTTCTTCTAATTATGCCCAGTTCCCAGTATTTTCATTTAATTCTCTTTTATACACCACTTGTTTTATTATATTTTTTATATATAAATTTATGATTTTAATTATAAATTATACAAACATCATATATAATTATATTAATTTAAGTATTAAAAATAAAATACACATATTTTGATAGGTGATCTAAGCTACTGTATATTGTTGAAAAAAAATGGGAGAGAGAGAGAGAGAGAGAGAAATGTTGTCTGGGCGAGCTGGCTCCTCACGTCACCAGATCCACACGTGTACGGTGGTCAACTACGCTTGGCTGCTGCCAGGGCCCACTACCTTTGCCTCATATTTTCCCTAATCCCTATACTCTTTTATATTTTTATTTATTTTTTCATTTCTTTATAGTTGCTTTTTTTTTAAAAAAAATTATTTATTAAAGCAAAATAAGATAATTTATTACTCTTTCCTATTTTTTTAATGTAAAATATCTAGGATGCAAGTGAATATTTTTATATATTTCTTCATTTATAAAAATTAATCCATTTAGAATATTCACATATAATAAAAAAGTAAATAATTTATTTAATTTATATAATTAAATTTATTATTTATTCTTAATTAAATTAAACACAAAATATTTACGTTGATTTTAAATTAAATATCTTATTATGTCTTTAAACTCTAAGCTATGTACCTTAAAAAAAAATAAAAATTAAAGGGTTAGAACTGAATTTGGTAAAGAGTTGTCCTTATCATATTCAAACATATTCGCCACTTTCGTACTAAAGTAAACGAAGGGGAAGTATATGGGCATTGAGGCAAGTAAACGGTACAAATTATTATCTCCCAAGCCCAAACTAATGCAAAAATTGGGCCTTTTTAGTATCTTTTGGGCTAGTAAACTGCAATCAATGGCCCAATACTAAAGCCTCAATTTTAGCCTCCACAAATGGTTGAATTAGCCACTTTGGGTTCCACCCAGATATTAAAAAAAAATGAGATGATATTTTCCGATGAAATTACGCTATCTTAAATTTATGAAAATTAATAACCCTAAAGTATTGGTTCAAGGATTTAACCAATTTGCTAAGTAGTAGTAATCACAAAAAAAAAAAAAAAAAAAATCTTACTATCGCACCGAAATCTCTCATCTCTAAACGAAATGCAAAGCTATGAGCTGCCTCACATAATAAAAGGCATATTTGCTCTATTCCACAAGGTAGTTTCTCCCATGATACATCCCCAATATAAGTACTACAAGTGATAAAGATCATAACACTATCTGTATCTATTACAAGCAAGATCATGTTAAAAAATGACATAACCAATTTTAGCTACCATCAATCTAGCAAGGTTTTGGTTTTTGGGGGGGGGGGGGGGGGGGGGGGGGTTTGTCTAGTATGTAAAAAAGGCACAGACAAATGAGGCCTAGCATATCAAGAACAACAACGTCAACAAGCAGCCACAAGTATTTGATCAACAAAGAAGACAAATAGCTCAAAACGGCTTCCCATATTCCTGAGTTGGCTGCTGCTCCCAGACCCTCAAAAAGCCTACAACAAAATCATTCGACTGCACTTAGACAACGAGCAACAAGCAACGAGCAAAGGCATTTTAACTATCACCAGTTTCACCGACTAGAAAATTCTACGTACGACAGAAATACTGCATAAAAGGTTTATCTGTCTTATGGAACTACAGTTCTAGATAGTTGGAAAACTAAATGGAGTTCCTACACAGAAGCAAAAGGGAAGGATATAATTCTGCTTGTCTTCAGGAATCAGCAAGCTTAAAAAATGCCCAGGTGGTCCTAAAAGCTACACAACTTTCTTGCAGAGAAGGAGTTCACTGCCAAGTTTGTACCTTGATAGCAGGAAGGTAAAATGGATACTTATGGAGTTCATTTCTACATTTGCTACAACCTTTTGCCACTCGCAGCAGTAATGGCTAAGAATGACGTAATTTATTTGCTAATTGACGAGATACTGAATCCAGAAAGAACAAACATGAGGGACCATGTATGAGTGACTTCTCAAGAAAACAAAAGTGCAAACTAGACCCTAATTGTTGACAAGTCCAACAGAGTGATGAATTGCATGGGTTATCATGTTTAATCATTTATCTTCTTTCCATGTGATTATGATAGAGAACATCACAAAAGAGAAGGTAAGAGAAGGTCCGGTGTTGTTAACTAAACACTCTCAAGCTATACGCCTCTAAAACGAAGGTGATAAGAATGCTCCTTCTTGATTGAATATAAAAAACTCATTCTTCCAAACAAGCTCCATTCACATAAAATTTAAGTATGCCAGTTCATAGTATGTGCATGTCCATAATTTAAGATGGCATCCATCCAACGGTAAAACTTCAGTAAAAATGTAACGAAAAGAAATTTCCAACATACTGAATGGTATTTCTCCGAGGGACATATATATAGGATCATCATCACCAAGAATCCCCTGAAACAATCAGCAAAAATTACACGATTTGTCAATTTTCAACTGCCAATCATAAACAATACGGAGACACTCACGCTGGAAAAGCAACAGATACAGTCAAATGAAGATTGAAAATAATGTTGGCGTGAAAAATTGAATGTTTCTTATCACTTTTATCGTGTTCAAAACATATGATGCCCACAGTATCTAGACAAGGATTATCTCTAATTCGTCCAAGTAATTTATCAGCGATTTACTCGGATACCTCGCCATTATCAAGGCCCATATCATTGTGCAGAGAATCCACACCAGCTGGTACAGAAGAACAATTTGGTATATCATTTCCCATCAATTCTGATATCATAAGTCCATAACCATCTGAGGAATCAGGGATCTCATTGGCATTAGGGGCACTGCTAGCAAAGCCACCCAAACCAGTAAAAACATTTTCAGTCCTGTATAACATTAAAGATTATGAGTGGACTTTCCTTTGCAGCAAACTTTGACAGAATCAGATGCAGGAAGCATCCTGAAAAGCACAATAACACTAGCAAAACTGGAAGTTTATCGTCCACCATTCTAAGAAAAGAAGGAATGGTCACTATATCAATGATAACCAATTTGGGATAAAGAGAAAAGTTTACCTTGCATCTGCATCAGCCAGATCTCTGTCATCTTGCATTGAGTCATTCTCTAAATCTATCACCTCAATGTCTTTTCCACCAACACTACATTTACCATACCTATTGGACACCCTGGGATTATTGTGAATGGACAAATCAATATCAACAGATATGGGTTGTCTCCCATTTTCACTGACGGGTGGAAATAAGAGAATAGGGCCAGTGTCCTGATTATCATTTGCTTCAGAAGCTTCCATGAGATTGAGGTCACATGTCTTAAATGAACCAGGTAAAAGTTGCTTCTCTTCCATGTACTCCATACATGGTTCAACATTGCTTTTAGGATATGAAGTAATATCTAACAATCTCTTCTCATCAGACGGTGAAGTAGTTGTCTGGCCGTCTGAGGTCATTAGTTCTTCTACAATTGGCCTCTTACCTGGAGAATCTGAAAGGCCTATACAGCCATCAGATTCAACATCTTCAGAAGTAGCTGAGATTCTAGGTTTTTTGTTTGCCATAGAAGAGTTGCCTTCATCTAGTCCCCGTTTTTCACCATGCTCCATGATCATTGTGTTGATCCTTCCAAAATTTGGTAATTCAGGGTCGTTTAACACAGAACCGCTATCTGGTAAAGATGGAGGTGTGATGCTGCTTCCTTGTGCAGGAGGATATGATGGACCCGATTCATTTTCAGCAGCTGGTACTCTGTCTAAGTCGAATGCCTTTGATTCACCCATTTGATACGGTAAACCATCTCCAGACAAATTACAAGCAGTTAAATCTTCAACACGCGCTACAGATTCTTTAGAAGGTTCATCCTCACGAGTATTTTCATTCACAATAATTGGATCAATATCAACTCTCGAACCTCTGAATGCCACAGAAGAACGGGTTCTAGTAGGAAATTTAGCAAAACGGCAAAGCTTTAGTAAATCGGGGCTGTTCACACTAGCTAGGCTCCCTTCATCTGAATAAGCAATGATTGTTTTGTCATCCTTGGTGTCTTGTACCTCCATTTCATCATGTTTTCCAGCATCCTTATTTTTATCCCCTTCTACATTGGATACTTTTGAGCCATCTTTCTCCATGGCCTCCTTATCACTATCTTTCTTGCTGGAAGAAGCACTATTTTTAGCACCTGCATTGCTCCCTGACTTAAGTTTTTCCGAGGAAGAATGTGGACCACCAGCAATTTCACTTTCTTGTGCAGAAACTACATCACTTGCCGGAGCTAACTCAGAGGTTGAACTCTGTGACACCCTATCACTGTCATTGCCAACGTACTGCTCATCCCGATGTCTTGAGAGAACATCACTGTCATCATCTCCCTCAGTGGAAACCCTAGATCTTTCAGACCATGATCCACTTCTTCCAACCTCTCTGTTCCAGTCAGAACCATAGTTTTTCAAGGATCCAATTCTTTTCCTTCCTCGCAAACTGTTTCTTGACCACATGGAATTGTTACTATAGTCATCCGTGTACCTTCTCCTGCCAGGCCCCGAGTCGGCACCAGCTTCTCCTAACCGAGAAAGGGCTGATGCCCGCCCATCTAATGAATGTGGAACACCATCTCCTTCTTGCGCCCCAATCAGATTCTTCAAACTCCCATTTTGCCATTTTCCTGAAAGTACATTAGAAGGCAGTAAACCTTTGGCAATCAAATACTCAGCGGCTAGCTTTCCAGCTTCCACAAAGACATCACCACCCTTCTGTCGCGGAAGAGGCGGCGCCTGCGACCTATTGAACTGTCTTACCTGACCACGTCCAAATCCACCTCTGTTATAGCTCCTATACTCCGAATTATACCCTCCATGACCTCTCATTGAACTCTCAGGTGAAATCCTGGATGCAGGGGCTACCCCACCCATCCCCATTGCATGAGTTCTGTAACCATTACCAGGACTACGGTTCCTTGCGTGCATCTCCCTAACCTCAAACTATATTTCTATATTGTATATATATATATATATATATATATATATATATATATAAACAAGCTAATCAAATCCAAGTTCAACAAGCAACAGAGCCCAGCGGCTCGCTCCTCCTCCAAAAAGCACCTTTGAAGAAGACAAATTACAAAAGATCAACACCAAACTTCAGTCAACAGAATGTTTTAAGCTATAAAATATCATTATATCATCATCCAGAAACAGGCAAGTAAAAGTTATTGATCAGCAACTTAAAGACAGTAAATAAAATGGGAATATTCAAGGTTTTATAAATATCCTCCACAAGTCCTTATCCAGTAATTTCTAATATATATTTTTTCACAAGAACTCAGCCCAATTAAACAGAAGTACCAAAGATTGAATCTTTAAGAGTCCTCTGAGGTCAAACTTGAAGATCAACATTGTCTTGAGTTAAAATGAACAGATCTGGTCATTGTGTAATCAAAATCTAATGAAGCATCAGCATCATCATCATCAGTATGAGTTGTTACCTTTTTGACTGAAGCAAAAAAATGGTTCTCGGTAAATTCTTCCAAGAAAGCTGATAGTAGAAGGGTTTTTAGGTTTCAGATCCCAGTTCTCATGTCCCCATCATCTCAAGTTTTTCACCTTTGTCATCACAGAGTCCAAGGCAATCAAGAACAATCAACACATACACACACCAAACACAGTGTGCAGTAAGAAAGAGATGAAATTCCACGGAACTTTTTTCGCAGGGAAATCGGGTAGAGTTTCAATTTCTTTCAGTGATTCGCCATGGCTGGTCCTTTCCTCAATAATATCGATTAGGTCAACTTCAACTGGGAAGGGATTTGCGGTGAAATGTGCATCAAATTAGCGTTGGATTCTTTCGATCATTTCTAATTCTTCGTGATTTTTCTTTTTTTCCTGGATTGAGAAAGATAAAGAATTATGGTACAATCTTTAACTTATGTATGGGCAAAAGGGTGCTGGGTGGTTAGAGGCTTTTTCATTAAAAAAAGAAAAAACTTTATTTTCTTTCCATCTTTTGAAATTCTTTCCTTTATATATATTTTTCTTTTTTTAATTTTTTGAAAATATTGCAAAGAAAAATAATAATACGTCTTTCATTACATATTATAAGTCATTTTATCGAACACATATTTTACTACTTATTTGTTCCACACTTAACTACTCAGTGTTTACCTTGATGTACAAGTTACGTTCTGCATTTAGCTACCCATTTTTTACTATGAGTACGATAATTTGTATATCGGATGTGCGTCATTTCTGACCCTCTCGTATTTAGAAAAATATCCTTTCAATACTCTAATGGGCACGCTGACTATGAACTGAACTATTTCACGACGTTCTGAACTTAACTCATATATCACTTTAATGACCGAATAGTCTAACTTTTAAAACATACTACGGTCACAGGTGACAAAGAACGACATCGATGTGTCAAACATTCAGGTTGATATGAGCTCTTGGGAACTTCAACATGTTATAGCTATTAGAATAACTTTTATTTATTGAGCAACAACTCTTTTGGACAAATTATACTGTACAACTTAAATGTATATCTCTATAACTAAATTTTAAAAATAAGCGATGATCGTTCATCTAATAGAGAAATAAAAATTCTAATCCATTTTTTAGAAATTGTTAAGGTGTCATCACTTATTTTTTAAATTTAGTAATACGAGTATACTCTTAAATTGTATAATATAATTTATCGCTCTTTAATCCGTACCGTTGAATAACTAAAGCCGACTTGCATACCTCGACGGGAAAGTAAGTAATTATTTGTTACATATCTCCACAATTTATAATCATAAATTAACAATAAATAAGTAAAAATAATTATTTATTTTTTTTAAAACTAAATAAGTGACTTATATTTAGACATTTATCCAAATAAAAAACTTATATATTTGACCCTACTTATATTATGTAGTATGCAATTACTTTTTGCCCTTTGGTACAACGTTTAGGTCTTTTGTTCTAAGTGGTCCATATTCAATAATAGAGTTTAAATAAATGAAAAAATGATAAATTTTGAAATATCTTAATAAAATAAAATTAAAAATAAAATTATATTTCAAATTAAACAACAATGTTTGCTCAAAAAATTAAACAACAATGAATTTTAATTTTTGTAAATAAATTTTAAAATCATATATAAAAAATTGAAATATGTAAAATATAAAATTATATGTGAAAATAATAACATATACTTTTTAATGAGTTGTATATTACTTCTCGAGAGAGGGAGAGAGAGTAAACAAAATTGAGCCCAGAAAGACTGAACAAGATTGATCTTTTACAACAGCTTAAGTTATACTTAGGATTCCCCAAATCATTCTTTGCTGTATTTATACCCGAATTTATACTCCAAGAATAAAGAAGGGAGATGTGATTTTGGAGTGAGTCGGCGAGGAATTGGAATGGAAATGTCCGGCAGCGAGTTTAATGATCATAGCGCACTGTTGCGTTCCAATACGCCGGGGACGTCGGAGGACGACGATTTAGAAGCAGCCCAGCCGACTCCAACTCCCAGGACTGCTCATAAGAAAGGCATTAGAGATCTATTGAAGCGTTTAGATCGAGGGTTTAATTCTAATCGCCGATTACTTAGCTTCAACCGCCGGTCTTTGGATTCCGCCGCCGGCAACCACCATAATTCTCTCCCGTCTCCTTCGTATTCAGATCACACTGTGAGTTTTAGTAATGCTACTCGAAACAGTGGGAATGTCAATGGGAACGCAAGTGTTCGTGGCGTCGGTGAGGAGGAAATGCTCGGCGATTTCGCCCCTCCGGAATGGGCGTTGTTGCTCATTGGATGCCTTCTGGGTCTTGCCACTGGGCTTTGTGTTGCCGCATTTAATCGTGGGGTGAGCTTAAAAAACTCCTTTTTTTTTTTTTTGGTGTGAATTTGATCTTTCTTTTTTATTTTCTCAACTCTTTGGTTGTTCCGCATCTGTTTGAAATCTGGTAGATGGTGTTGCAGATGTGTTGTGATGAGTTTCTTAGCTGTTATATTCATTTAGTTCTAGAAAGTTTAAGTTTGGCTTTGATCTGGATCTGTTGTTTTTCTACCATATGAGAAAAGTGCGGCTTTGCAGCTGAATTTGAACTTTCATTTGTTAGTTGAAATTGAGGTTCAGCTTCTAGTTAGCTGCTGTAGAGTCTGAATAATTGGGTTAAAGAACTATATAAGGTTAAGCCTGATCGTAAACACATGTGGGGTATATTGTTTATTTTTGCAAACTAAACCTGAGCAAACGACAACCCTATTCGATTTAGTTGTTATTGATGCTGAAAAGTATTAAAGATTCAGAAAATCGTTACAACAGGAAGGTCCAACTGTAGCATAAAGAAAACAGGTTCCTATCTTGCCGTTCAACCTATGTTGCGACAAGCTTCTTATTTTATCTAATCTTTCAGTGGTTTAGTTAAGGAGTGGTGATTGTCAATAAGATGTTTCTCTCTGCCTCTGACATCGGGTGGTTTCTTTTGTACGTTGTCCAGGTGCATGTGATACATGAGTGGGCGTGGGCAGGAACTCCGAATGAGGGTGCTGCATGGCTACGTTTGCAGAGGCTAGCTGACACATGGCATCGGATACTATTAATACCAGTTTTGGGTGGAGTAATTGTTGGCATGCTTCATGGTTTACTTGACATATTGAGTCAGTTTCAGCAGTCAAGTTCTTCTCAAGGACAGGGACTTGATGTTCTTGCTGGGATATTTCCCACTGTAAAAGCCCTTCAGGCAGCAATAACTTTGGGTACTGGGGGTTCCCTGGGTCCTGAAGGACCGAGTGTGGATATTGGAAAATCATGTGCCTATGGATGTTCGGTGATGATGGAGAACAACAAGGAAAGGAGAATAGCTCTTGTTGCTGCTGGTGCAGCTGCTGGAATTTCCTCGGGTATGCCAGTTTTACACTTGAAATGTTATGGCAAGTTTATCACTAGAGTTTACTGAAGCCTATCTTTTGTTCTTTTGAATATCTCATGGCAACTTTCATCACTTGCACTGTTTCATTTTATTTGAGAAGAGAAGCTAACTACATTTTTGGGATCTCTCTCTTGGATTTTATGCACCCTATGAACAATTATGTTCTTGTATAGAAATTGAAATTTCTGCTTTCTTTCTCCCTGAAGTGTTGAATTTAATTTAAGTTTTTTTTTCCTTTTTATTTGTGCTATGCAGGGTTCAATGCACCTGTTGCTGGTTGTTTTTTTGCTATTGAAACTGTATTAAGGCCCCTTCGTGCAGAAAATTCTCCTCCATTTACAACGGCGATGATAATCTTGGCTTCTGTCATCTCATCTACTGTATCAAATGCTGTGCTCGGAGAGAAACAAGCTTTCACTGTGCCCACGTATGAATTGAAATCTGCTGCTGGTATTTGATCTAATCTGGTTTAAATTGCTATAACTAGAGTGCGTAACTGTTTTAATGAGCCTCACTGTTTTTGTGTCTTGTGATAGGGTCTGTTATTGCACTCTGTGTTTGAATCCTGTGTTCCATTCTCAATCATCTAGAAGAATTGATTGTCATTCTATTTTTATTTACTCTAGCCTCCCTTTTCTTCTTTATGTTATCGCAATATACAACTGAAAATTATATATTTACCATTGTTCCTCCACAGAGCTGCCCTTGTACCTGATCCTGGGAATGCTATGTGGTGTAGTGAGTGTGGCTTTCACTCATTTGGTAGCTTGGTTCACTAAAGCTTTTCAGTTCATAAAAGATAAATTTGGAATCAATGATGTCGTATGCCCTGCCATTGGAGGTTTAGGAGCAGGGATAATAGCTCTTAGATACCCTGGAATCCTCTATTGGGGTTTCACTAATGTTGACGAAATCTTGCATACTGGGAAAACAGCATCAGCACCTGGAATTTGGCTTCTAGCCCAGTTGTCTGCAGCAAAAGTTGTAGCAACTGCTCTGTGCAAAGGTTCTGGTCTTGTTGGTGGTTTGTATGCTCCTAGTTTAATGATTGGCGCTGCGTTGGGAGCTGTATTTGGAGGTTTAGCTGGGGAGCTAATTAATTCAGCTATTCCAGGAAATGCTGCGGTTGCACAGTCGCAAGCCTATGCATTGGTAGTTTTCCATTATCAGTAGCATGTGCTGTTCTCCGTACGCAATTGTTCACCCCTCACCCAATGATTAGTGCCTTTATGACAATGCAGGTTGGGATGGCTGCTACATTAGCTTCTGTTTGTTCAGTGCCTTTGACTTCAATCTTACTTCTGTTTGAACTGACAAAAGATTACAGAATATTACTTCCTCTCATGGTAAGTTTTTCTGGTTAATAAGGACTTGAGACTCTTCCAGGGCTCTGTGCATGTTACTAGATCAGGTCTTCTTCCAGTGTCCAGATTTTCAGACTTAGTTTAGGAGCAGATGTTGGAGTCAAAACATAGAACATATGACATATTTGATTTTGCTTTCGTATACATCAGATTTATTCTTTTTCATTCCTAACTCATAGACAATGTTGCTCCAATAACTACTGTGAATATCATCATCAGGATTCCTCATTTCACTATTATTCTCCTTTGTAGTCAATGCTTTCGATATTTCTTCTGCTATATCAACATTCTACCACATCTGGGAGATAACTATAGGCCTTTGATCTTTCTTATGATGTTCACTGCGCTTACCTGGGGTTATAGATTACCAACTTACCAAGGATGCTCTGTAATGGGTTGATTTTGACCCATGTCACGTTGTAGATAAAGTGTGATAAATAAGTCATTCGTATACTTCATGCTTTTTGTATTTAGTCACTTCTAAAATTGCTGCAAACAGGGGGCGGTTGGATTGGCAATTTGGGTGCCCTCTGTGACCAATGACTCCAAGGAGACAGATGCATCTGATTCAAAGATGACTAGAGGTTATTCAGTTCTCTCTCCTCTTGAAGATGAGGAAGTGAGGAGGCAAAGTAGTGAAAGAAATGAGATGGAGCTCTCTGTTATCGGAAACCGCAACAATTATGATGAAGTCGATGAATTGCTCCATTTGGAAGATCTAAAGGTTTTTTTTGCCCTTACCTTTCACTTGGTTACATTGAATGAAGAAGAATCAGATTTGGCACTTTGCTTCGAACAGGCTTGTATATCTTATTGATTGTGCTAGAAGATTACTGACTGTTTAATCTTTGCTGCAATCAGGTCTCAAAAGCTATGTCAAAAAGCTTTTTGAGGGTTAATCCCAACCAAACTATTAAAGAAGCTTTGAAATGCATGCATGACGGCCACCAGAGTTGTGTGCTTGTTGTTGATGCAGAAGATTGTTTGGAAGGAATACTAACTTATGGCGATATTAAACGGTACCTGTACAGGCAGCCTGGCGACACTTCCAACCGGGATCCATCCCTTTCTGATGTACGAAAACTACTATTCTGTATCTAAAACTGTCCCTCTTTTCATACTGTATTATCGTACCGGAAAAAGACAGACAGTCCCTACCCCATCTCTTAATGGATTCTTTTTGCAGGTTCCTGTTTCGGCTTTATGCACCCGAGGAATTAGCTATCGTGGACGACAATGTGGATTACTAACTTGTTATCCAGATAGTGATATGGCAACTGCAAAGCAGCTGATGGAAGCCAAGGGAATTAAACAATTGCCTGTGGTGAAACGTGGTGGAGATTTCCAGAAAGAAAGAAAACGACGAGTTCTTGCTATTCTTTTCTATGATTCAATCCAGAAGTCTCTCAGGTGAAAGCTCATTCCTGACTGATATCATGTCTTATTTAGACTTGTTATTTAATTTGCAAAACTACCTGTCAGATGATTTACTAAAATGAAGCATCAAGGGAAGGACAGAAAAAAAGAATGTGCACACACCATTAGTTAGTAGGAATTGGATTCCATCGTCGCAAATCTATCCTTACGAATGTTTCTTGATTCCGTTGGCTTGTACAGAGATGAGATTGATCAACGGAAATCATCAGCTGTTCAGCTGAGAAAAGAAAACAGTCAATGATGATTAGGATTCGGCCACGAGTTGCCGTTGCATAGCTTCTTGGATTGGCGGCTGGCTTGATGGAAGAGGATTAGATTCTTGCTTCCAATGAAGGAGGAAGAAGAGGATGGTAAATTTGGTTGAAACCAAACTTGTAATTTAGCTTCATGTTCACTTACACCTTTTTCATATGTATAGGAATTTTGACCACAGAATTTAAAGAAAAAAGGTTAGAATCATACAAAGCTGAATGCATTATTATTGTAAGACAGGCAAGTGGTGTATACAGATTGAAGTAGAGGAGATCTTCTTCTTCTTCCTTTGAGGGAAAGCTATGGATGTCAAAAATTTTCAATTTTGATTTTGGTGCCATGCCAAGTTTGATTTGCCATGGCTTTTGTGCTATAATTGAATTGTGTTTTAGGCCAACAATGTCTGCATCAATTTCAACATTATTCGCACACCTCAGCCAAATAAAATTTACTTAAATAAATAATTCGAGAACAAGATCAAACACTGAAAAAACAAACAAACATTTAGTATTTATTTACTTAAATAAATACAACTACTACTACTACTACTACTACAATCCCGGAGCAGCAGAGTCAATTTTGATAAATCTTTTTCCTTTTACTAACTTTTAAGCATTCCTTTGAAGTTTCCAACTCAAGCTTTCAAGTTCATCAAGCAAGTAAAAAACAATCACATTCAATATTTCTCATTTCCGTTTCTGTAAAACAAACGCTCCCTCTGACTATAATCACATTAAAGATTAATAAGTCTCTACATAGGCAAAACTCTATTAGTTTGTATAAATGTCTCTTACCTAGTTCAATATAGCCAACACAACAAGGTTACCAAGTTTTCCAACAAACAAGGTTTTAGATTATACTGAATAACCCTTAATCTAATGGTTTCCCAAAAAATGAAAAGAATGAAGGACATTATACAGGAGATAAAAAAGATATACCACAAATTCCACTTATAAAGTTAAAACATCTTTATTTTTTCTCCATGGAGGCAAGGCAAAATTTCTTAACATTTACATCTGTGGTCCAAGGGGCATCCTACTCATAACTTGATGGTAAACTGATGAGCCACTAGGGAGGTTGTTCAACCCAGAATCTGTCATTGGCTCAGCCTTGGGTGCTCCCTTGGGGAACATAAGGCTCTGATTATTCATCGGCCGTTGCTGTCCAATATATGGATTGACAGGGAGAACTGGAAGCTTACCTTGACCCCCCACCAAACCAGCCATTGCCAGATTGGAGAAACCCTGTTGGTTCATTCCAAAGCCAAAGCCGCCATGGGTAGGTGGTCCTAGAGGAGGCCTTCCAGGCAAAGCATATGAACCAAGAGGAGGCCTTTCGAATTGTACCATGCTGTTATGAAGTTGTGAAGGCTCAGGCCTATGCACATGGCTTTGAACAGCAGCTGCTGCTTGGGTAGGAAGGTTACCAGCAGCAATCGCGGAGTTTACATGGCTGCTGTTTCGAGCTGCAGGCACATCATGATTGTGTTTTCCTTCATATGTTGTGATCACTGATTTCAGGTCATGTGAAGCCCTTTCAACATGTTTCCTGACTGAGCAGCCAGCACTTGTGCACTTATAGTAACTCCTGCATCAAGAACAATACCAACATTGCAGAATAATTTTTGCTTTTCCAAAATTTACAATGTAACAATGAAAATGAGGATGCTGACCTTGGGTTAGGGTTCCCTTTCACAACTTTTTGCCCGTATTTGCGCCAGCGATACCCATCGTCTAGGATATCCACCTCACTGGTGGTTTGCACAACTACTCTGGGCTCCCTTATGGCTCTGGTGGCTCCACTCATGTCAGTTGCATAAGTTTCAACTTTCCTGTAATGTTTGATAACATAAGTTTGGTGCACAAACTCTTGATACAGGTTTTAGGGTAATTCAATTAGCATTAGTAACTATAAACGTGGTAAATAGAAATCGTACGAACCTTCTTTTTGATTCAGATTCATCTCCTTCGCCATCATAGCCTAATGATACACTGCCGTGTGTTGCGCGATCCTCATCATCTTCGTCATTTGAAAAAGTAGAAGAACCATCTACTGCATCTCCAGATTCAAATTGGCTGCCATTCTGAGCCTGTAAAGGAATAGTTCCATTGGAGTATTCAGGTCCCAGAGCACCCGAAGATGTCACCTCAAGATTGTCATTCCTCCAGTCCGAGCCTCCATTTCCTTTTAGCATGGTTGTTGTCCAGCCTGGATCACCATCAGCCCCTGTTCCAAACTGTTCACCACTCTCCAGTTGCATATCACTAAGTGTATTCGAGGATCCAAGCGCAGCCCTGCGGTTGGGCGGAGGTTTCGCGTGATTGTGTGCACCCTTATAGATGATCTCTGTAATGTGACCCTCTTGTGATCTTTCCACCTTTTTCTTGACAGGGCAACTGGGATGTGTGCACTTGTAATAACTCCGCGGATACTCACTTCCTTTTACTTGTTTCTGCCCATATTTTCTCCAATTAAAACCATCTTCAGCCGGGGCGCCACCAACATTTGGATCTCCACCACCCCTTTGATCTGCATCCTCATCTGGCAACTCCTCAAGAGGAGGTGACTGGTCAGCCCCACCGCCTACATTGTGTAAAGACCTTGGTTCTGAAGAGATATCACTACATCGAATATCCTTCGCAGCAGGCGGTCTAGATAAATCAGCCTGATGATTTAATGATACATTTTTGGGGGGTTCCATACTTCTAGTTGGCAATGTGTTTTCTGAATGTACAGACACCTCAATACTGGGAAAAGATTGCTGAGAAAGACTAGCAGTTGAAGTAACCTACAAGCACAGAGTAGAGAATATTCTTAAAAATTGAAATAACATGCTTTTTTCTTACTTCACATAGAGAATCACAGTAATCAACCTACAAACAGATTCAAATAAATTTAAATCAGCTTATGGCAAAACCAAAAAATTGATGCAAATGTCCAGTACTAAATCTTTTCACTTCATAAAATGAACAGAATTTCCATCCACATTGTACACATTGTAGGTCAAGTTAACAGCTCATGTATTGCTCCAGTTTATAATTAAAATCACAAGACTTTCTTCTGCATTCTCAGAGAGAGAGAGAGGCATTACCCTGTTAGGGCCATTAAACTGAAATGGTGGACCGTTGTCTGGAACGGGCTTGAAAGCGAATGATGACGAGTTCAAATTCGCATAAGAAATATCTTTGCTCTTGTCAGAAAGGTCTGCCATTGTTGAGTTTTGGCTACTGCCACTTTGGAGAAATCCAAACTTCCCAGTAGTTGGAGATGATTGTGCCTGCAGAATAAAAGGCCAGTATGACGACGTAGCAAAAACAAAATAAATCTCATTTACTCGCAAAATCTAAACTTCCCGATGCATTTAAAGAAATCTCAATGGCCGGAAGAACTTGGAAAACCTAACCGAGTTCGATAAATCGCAGGGACCCACACTAATTGAGTACTAAACTGTTTTAAACTACAGCAGGAGAAAAAAAATTGAAGACATGCACTAAGAAGTATCTTGCAGTTTGGTAACTGCTTTAAAAGTTAACTTCGCGATGCCACTTGTTCGCAGGCGCATTAAACAACATTAGTTGAGTTGAGTCACGCCACGCAACAATATATGGCTGTTTTATCAAAACTACCATGGTTACAGTAATCTCTAGATATAGTAAAGATACAATTATAAACATCAGAAAGCAACCAACTCCAAGATGATATTCAGACACGTGATCAGTTATACAGCCGTTTGATTTTCAGCTGATATATCTGCTTTACAAATTCTAATTGACATAAGCAGAATACTTGCAGGAGTAAATATTATAATCCAAAATGGAAGTTACCATAATCTGAAATAGCATTTGGCCAATATCACCATTTAATTGTGTCAGACGAAACAACTAAGTGACGCGGGGCATTTGACTAAGAATACTACCTATGAGATCCATCAGAAAATTGGCAGGTGGATTTTTCTTTTATATTGACCTTTAATACGGAAAGCTTCTCATTGTTCGTGAGCCAAAAAGTCAATAATTAAGGAGAGTAAATCAACGATGACGCCAACTAGGTATCCGAAAGTAAATTTGAACACAAACTTCAACACTGGTGAAACCCTTCATACATTATAGTGTAGAAATATGACTAGCTCTTGCAAAACTTATGCAAATTGGGTCAGTTCTTGCTCAAAACTTCAAGTTCGGATCAAAAGGAATCTAAAATCTTGGCTTACCAGAGAATTTGACAGGAATACAGGAGAATCTAGCAGAGTTGTAGGGCTGAGACCAGGAGGAATGGTCAAGTATGGTGACCGAACATCAAGGTTTTGTGATAGATCTGCAGGTCTGATGCTTTCTGTATTCAACCTCGGGGCATTAAAACCAGCTCTAGCAGCCATCCTCTCCACAAGACCCCCGCGATTGCTCATTCTCTGCTCTGATAGAGAACTGAAACTACCCATTTGAGCAACAGTCACATTGACTTGAGAGCTCCCATCCTTCTGATTAGAACTAGAGGATGCCCAATTGTTTAGAGGCCCTGGAAAGGAGAATCCAGATTGATTGCCACTGGTTGGCTCACCAACTGGCCTTGAAGTAGTATCATCACCCAACACTGACGAAAAAAGAGACCGCGGACTTGGACTCGGGGGCATCCAATCCCCAATTATAGCAACATGATCATCAAACCCGCCCATATAACCTATCCTTCTATACTAATAACTCAGAAAAAGCCAGATCAACTCCAAAACAATGAGCAGCAACATAAACAAGCCTGAAAAAAGACAATTTTCAAAGAGAATTAGGATCATATTTTTTCTTAAAAAAAGAAAGACAAGCACCAATCACAAAAAATTCAACCCAAACTGAGTTCATGCAAGAGAAAAGAAAGGGGCGAGGGGGGTTTTCCATGAATATGGTTGAAGCATTCAAATCCTGCTAAGTGCCCTATTCACAAAATCTGCGTGGTTACAGAATACTGACACCTCCAGCAATCTTTACTGGAGCCAACATAATTCTGTTACATTTTTAACGTACCAAGGCAACCAAAGTATACATCTTGATGAAGACAATCGACAAAAGCGGCCGCTTAACTGGAATTAGTTCCGGCTCATTAATTATAAACTTAACAACCATCAAAGAAACTCATTTCAAGACAAACAGAAGTCATCAATCAGACATCAACCTGGCCCCTTTTATGTCACCAAAGAATTCTTTTAAGGGCAAGGTCAGTACACAGATGGTCATCATTGAATTCAAAATTCACCAACGAACGACGCCACAAGAATGAAGGACGTCCCGAATAAACTCAAAATGAAAGGCTTTCCATATAATACCCATAGACATTAAGATCTATAAAGGATGAAACATGCTGAAAAAAAATCGCTAGAAAAAGGGAGCAATAAAAATCATTTCTTTACATGAGAATCCAGATAGTAATAAACCACACACAGAGTATAAACACCTCTTAAGTTGAATTGAAAGACATCACTGATTTCCCAAAAGACCAAACGAGAGAAAATTAATCAGATAATCAATCATACACCACCACCAAAAGATCAATGATTCAAAAATGATGATCAAAAGATAAAATGTATGTACCTGAGAAAAACAACAGAGGACAAACAGAAGGACAGTCAAAAGGGCCAACCCCCCGCCCCCCAAAAAGAAAGAGGAAAGCAAAAAAATAAAAAATAAAAAATGATGGGTTTGATGGTTTTGTGAAGACACTTTTCTGACCCTCAGATTTTAGAGTTTTGAGCTTAATTTTGGGTTCTTTTAACTCATTTTCATATGAAACCAAGGGAAAGTATTTTCTTTCTTCAAAGGAAAAGGGAAAGCAAAGCAAGCATCAGCCCCCCCCTTCCTCCTGCTCCTCTCTCAATCAAAGTTCTCCCTTTATTGTTCTTTTCTCTGAACAAATTGGCTCACTGTAAATATGATCTGGGTAGGCCTAGCCTAGCAATCAAAACAAAAAGAAGCAATTTCTACAATGAGAAAAAGTGCGGTGGGGTTTGTTTTGGGTGTCATGGTGGACCTCAATATGGTTTTTGGATTCTTTTGGAAAACAAAACTTCAAAAAGGAAAATTTTGAGGATATATAATTAAGTTTAACTCAAATATATTTAAATTTTTTTACCCTTTGATTATTTATATTTAATGTTAAAACTCTAATAAAAAAAATTATCAAAAAAACTATACCCGTAATTTTTTTAAAAATAACCCTTGATTTAGATTTACGTTTTGAAATATAGTTTTGGAAAATATGCCTATTTTACAAATTACTTTTAAATGTAAAAAACGTTTTAAGGTTTTTTTAATTATCTTTTCTAGTAGAATGCTACTAATTTATTTTAAAAGAATTAGTAAATGTAAAAGTCATAATTTCATATTAATTTTTACATAAGCTTTAAAGATTTATAATTTATATATATTATTTGAGGTGGAAGAGTGTAAGTAACTAATTTGAGGGGTGGGCCAGGCTTGCGTCAGCAGTTATTGGGGAAGTCAAGTGTCAATGGACTTCGAGGGGTAGTGTTTAGCAAATTAGGAGAATTTTTTCATGTTTGACTGTCCATTCATAAGATGCCACGTGGAAAATGAGGGGTTGACCGCAATTAAAAGAACTTATTCCACATTTGGAGAAAATTTATGTATAATTGCAGGACGAGTACTAAAGTAACTAAAAATTAGAATTTTAGCTGTGTTTGTTTGTTTAACTATTTTTTTTTATACAAATGTGTTCGAATTCTAATCTTATCGTTTTAAGTAGGAGTGTCTATCACTAGGTTATATTGCCTCTTGTCGTTTGTTTACTTATTTAAAAAAAATAAATTTTTTATTACAAAATAGAATTTATCCAAATAATATATCTCCTGAATTTCAATATCCTTCCAAATATATCTTATACTACTTTTAAAAAATCTCCTCTACCCATAAAAAATTTTTGAATGTTACTAAATTCGTCCCTTTTTATTAATATTGTCTCTCTCGAACAATTTTGCCTTTTATGTTTAATTTTTTTTAAAAAAAATTTGATTCATTAAAAAATTACACTCAAATCGTCGACTAGACAAATATGTGTTTCGTACGGTCCACAATTCAAGTGAAATTCTTGGACTTTTGGACCGTTAGCCAGACGAATCGACGAGTTGGCATAATTCAAAGAAATCTCAGCAGGTTTAAGTAATATATTTGTGTTTTAAAGACATTTGAAAGATAAAATGATAAATTAAAGGGACGATAATGGTCAGAAATGACATTATCAAACTTTTTTTACAAAAAAACTTACGTTCACAATACAACATGCCAAAAAAAAAAAGAAAATCAATCATACATAGATTTTTCAAAGAATCTACTTATTAGTCATTTTCCCTTAATTAGAATCTACTTATTTAAGTTGTTAATTATTCTCTTAATCTTAATAACATAAATCAAAAGTAAACTAGTTTTACTAAACAGTTTGAAAATATGATTTTTTGTTTTGAAGCAAGTTTGAAAATGTGATTAAACTAACTACATTAATTATTGCTTCAAAAAAAACTACATTAATTAAGATTTTGAAAACAGCTACTATTAATTAATGTATTCACAATTGAGAAAGACTAGCATTCCTCGGATTTTGGTTTCACATTAAATGTGTTTTTTCTTTCCTTACATACTAATTTTGTGAATAAGAAGAAATTCGATCACGTAATAATAATTTTGTCTATTAAATTAAAATAATATAACAAGTAAAACTATTATTTTTTATTAAGATAATAATAAAAGAAAACTTATTTTTAGTCTTTTCATTTAGAATCAAATTCGAGTAATTGTTTATACTAAGCTTGAAGCACAAAATTACAATTTTGCTCTTATCCAAAAACGTGATTAAGATGGATAATTATGCTTAATACGGTTGGAATTTTGTAATTAAGATAGTAATTTCGGTGCCCCCAAGAATACCAACTAGTAATTAATTAACATTATTGTTCCTTAATTTTTCCTTTAAAAAAAAAAATTTGTGTCCAACTAGCCAAGAAGTCTGTGATGGACAAAAGAAGGGTTCATTTTTATTTTTTTGACCATTTTTTTGTTGGAAGAATTGTGACAAATTTAAAGATAGGAAAACCCTAGCTGTAAGTTATAATTTTGGACATATAAGACAGTGAATACAACGATGTTTTGAAATGAAAACGACGTAGTACTTTGCATATGCATACCATTGTTTGGACTATATACTTCCATATCCTAAGAATGCCAACATTTATCCCTTTGTTTAAGGCAATTTTCAACCCTAAGTTCTTATGGGATAAGTTTTCGTTTTCAGTTTTCTAAAAATAATGGGTAGAAATTGATGGCCACCACTTGAATAAAAGTAATAATTCACCTACTTTCATGAGGATTCTATGTATCAATTTGATGGAAGATGCAACCGTGCAATGTTCCCTAATTAGGTTAATATTATCTTCTGGCCGTCAATTTAATTATCGATGTATATGATTATGTTTTATAGTATTAATATATCAAAAGTTGAACAGATTTAAAATATACGAGTATGCATTTCACCTTACATTGTGTTCGTCGAGAAAAGAGATGGTTGGCATCTCTCCCGACAGGGACAGGAATAGCCTTCGGACTTTCTTGATACCACACATCCACAATTTTTTGCACATTTAGATGCTATTATCTAACTATTAAGAGGATTAATTGCCAAATGTATCTATCCATTGAGTTCAATATTTCTTATGGAAAAACAGTTCACGACCTTGGAGCGACGTCAAGATTTTAGGTTTAATTTTATGGGATTATATTATCTTTGTAATAATGTGATGTCATTGACATGTATATTTTATGTTAATGTCCTCAATTTCATCAATATTTCAGTTGTGATACCAAAAACTAATCCAATTGTGTAAATTCCTTGGTTTGGAGTGACATGCAAATAGTTCGATTTATTAACATTAACAACTCAAGCATAATCATTACAAGATTCTAACTATTCAATTTCAAAATTAAGTAGACGATCTAATATATTTTAGATTTTTATCATCGAGAATTTAAAATATTTAAATCAAATTATTAATCAGAAACAAATTCAAATCAAAATAGCAGTCACGTTCCTCTATCCTCTCCCAAACTCAACTTTCAAAAATATTTCTTTTCTCCTCTTCCCATCATGGAAGGACGAGGGAAATAAATTTGTTCTCCATTTTCTATTTTAGTTTCGTCATCCAAGGTTATCCCAAATCTTTATTTTCTTATATCATTCAATAGCTGATCTATAGAAGGGTGGAGTGTATTTTTTCTTTTTCAGTAGATTCAAATATATTGGTAATGTCTGGTAGCAATTTCATTAATGATATTCGTTGTTATGACGATAGTTCGTTGAATTGGTAGTGCGATCGTTGATGATGTTTGCTGATTTAGTTCAAAATGATTCAATCATCGTATATCTATTTATTTATTAGATTTACAATTTGAAATTTTTATCTGATAATTAGTGATTTATATAAGTTTATCCGTAGTAAAACAATAATAGTTGTAATTTGTGTTTTTTTAATTGTTATCATCAGTAAATTAATATATGTATTTTATTAAAAAAACAAACAAACAAATTCAAATCTTATACTCAATTACTTCTCCCTTAAATATCCCAGCGGCCGGACCATGATCGGGCCAAAATGGGGCACCAAAAAGTGAAGATTTTGATTGACAATTTGATACGAAATACTAGATTTTGCATTATAAGCTATCCAAGGTCCTATTATTATATGCTAATGTTGGATTAGTGGTGTCACGTCTAAAATGATATATTTATTAATTCTCGCTATAATTTGATATAAATCGATTAAACTAATTTAATTTGATTAGTTTAAAAATTAAGTATACACATCATTGATTTTTTCTCTTTTCATACCTTTTTATTTTTTTCCCTCATTATCGCACTTTACATTTTCTCCTTTTCATTTAACAAAAGTATGATAATAATTTAAAAGTTATTAAATACTATTTATTTTTATTATTTATTATCTTTAAATTATGAAAATGTCAGAATATTTTAATAATAAAATGTTGGAGAACAAAATGGTAATTCAAATGACGTACTATTTTCTAAGAATTCAGAAAATATAAAAAGAAAATAAGTGGGAGGAAGATTCGGAAAATAATATGTTAGTGTAGAAGTGGGCCCTGTTAAAGAGAAAGGAAATTGATCAAGTCTTTGGCTTTTCTGTCAAATTTTAATATTTTTTTTTAATTATATGGTGTTCCCTCCCGCCATCTGTAACCGACACCATCTCTTTTTTCTTTATATTTTACAAATAATAATTTGATTAAAAAACAAATATTTCAGTGAATCGGTTTTGGATCCATTTCGGATTGCCCAAATTTATTCCAACTGATCCGACCCTATCCTCCTTCTCTCACTCTATTTCTCATATTTTTCCCATTTTAAAAAGATTTTTAAGGTAATTGGGACTCATGGATTACCTAGTACGAGTCGGGTCAAATTAAAAAGACGACAAAAATAACATTATGTTTATTTATCTTAAAAATTATTATATTATTTTTGTTTTTGAATGGTTAAAATCAATATCTTAAATGATGCAATCCACTTCATTCGATAGATTGATTCGGTCCAACCTTATCCATGAATTGCTATTTATTTATCTTGGGATTGTTTAAGGAGAAAAAACGAGCGTGTGGATGTATTTGATATTCTACAAATTTAATTATAAAATTTATTATTTATAATATATTTAATCTAATTAACAGTTTTATCTCATATGAATTAATAAATTATCTGTCAGTGTCATACACTCTTTTCTTTTTATTATTTATTAAAATTATAATTTAACTGTTCATAAAAAAATATTATATCATGACTGACTAAATATTGAGTATTAAATATTTAGAACTAAATTTAACATTAAACTGTAATATTATTGTATTTTTTTCCATAAAAATTATCATTTGGTAAAATTGAGGGGGGTAAAGTACAAAATTAGGTTCCTCACGTGGTTTACAACATCAACTTGCCATAGTAATATAACACGCCATCAATCTCACGCAAAATTTGAATTACACCTACTCCTTCTTCATCAAGAAAATCACAAAAATGCCACTACACTTGGCCCATCTGGCCCAACCCTAATAAGGCCTTGTCTTCTCTTCTACATTGGCACCAACACGAGGCTTTTATTTTTGGATCCAATTACATAAAGAATGGGCCTTCTTACAAATCAATCAAGAACAAGAACAAGCACAAGCACAAGCACATGATTTGTTAGGCATTTGAATAATACGGCACCGTTACGATTTTGTAACTTCAGGCGCAGAGGTAGCTGGATAAAAGGAAGAGCTGTTATTTTTGTATTCTCTCATGAACTTCCTCTCTATTCTGCTGCTACTTCCTCCTTCCCTTCTGTGTATTTCTTCCCTATTTCCTCTGTTCTCTGACCTCTTCTTTATTGGTTAATATAAATTGCTCCAGGGTATAACATGATTCCATTCGAACCTTTTTCAGTGTCCAACATAGGAATCCCATAAAGAATGGAGCTTTAGTTTGTGCCCAAAAGCAATAGCCATAAAAAGTCAAACCGTCCAATCACATATGAAATTAATCCCTAAATGGTACATCGCAGGATGGTTTTGCGAGTGGATCACATTTGCGAACTGTGAATTGGGCTTGGTTGGCTTAGGAAATGCGCAGAGGTTCTTTTGACCATTTGGTTTTTTTTGAAAATTTCATTTGGTTCTTCCATGGTTAACCACCACTGTTTACGGGTTTGTCCTTCTTCTTCATTGTTGCAAAATTGACATCATCATTTGGGACTTGTAACTAAACAGCTGCGTGGTACAATGAGGGGATTCAAAGACACAATATGGCCATTACCTCCAAGCAATGCCATTCATCTTCGCAGAGGCCAACCAAACCAAATAGGCACACTTTCTAGAGCGACTGCAGAATATGAAATATACTTTCATAACTAATTGTCGACTCCGTCAGCCATAAAACTGTCAATCACACAAGGATATGAATGGGCCAAGAATTCCAACAATTTTGATGGGAATCATTCATTAATTTTGTATCCAGCAGTTAAGGAAGGCTCCTTGCATTTTGTATTGAGCATTATAGTAAACCGCCTTTTGTATCTGTCAGTTGGGTCCATATTATATATCGGTCATTTTTATTACGAATTTTTTACCAAATTAATCTCCTAAATAAATTTGTGGACAAAAAAAATAAAAAAATGAGAATGTATGGACTAAAAGAGGCATATCGAATTTTGAAAATACGAAATAATACAAAATCGGATTTTAAAAATCGAATTTATAAACTTTCGGATTTTGAAAATCCGAAATATCAATAACCCTAATTAAATTAAAAATTAATAAGGAATATTAATTAAATTAATTAAATTTAGATATCAAAAATCCGAAATCAATTGAATTCGGATTTCCAAAATCTGAATCAAAACATTGTTGAATGGATTTTTTCAACAAATAAAATCCATCACCTCTCAAAATAACTAGAACCACGTCAAAAACAATTAGGACCACGTCTAGAAATGTCTACATCCATGCATGTGAATTTAGCTATTTTTTTCACAAAGACAGTCCACCACGTCTCAGAACACTAGCACCGCGTCCATAAATATCTACATCCATGTGTGTAAATTTAAACTGATTTTTTTCACAAAGACAGTCCACGTCTATTAACACTAGAACCACGTAAAAAACAACTAGGACCACGTCTTGAAACATCTACATCCATTCATTAGAATTTAAATTGGTTTTTTCAACAAAGAAAGTCTACCACGTCTGAGAATAACATGCACCACGTCAAAAACAACTACGACCACGTCCATAAACGTCTTTATAAACGTAGTGCTAGTTGTTCTGAGACGTGTTGGGTTGTCTTTATGAAAAAAAATAGCTAAAATTCACATGCATGAATGTAGACGTTTCTGGACGTGGTTCTAGTTTTTTTTTGACGTGGTACTAGTTGTTCTGGACGTGGTACTACCTTTTTTTTTTTTTTTTTCAGAAATTGAATTTTCAAAATCCGAATTATTTTTGGATTAAGAAATCGAATTTGTGAAATTCGAATCTCAAATTGATTAAGAGACTCGGATTTCACAAATCCGAGAGGCCTAAAAATGGTCCACACATTTCATATTCTAAATATTTCCGTCCACACTCCCAAATTTTGTATTAATTTGGACCAGCCCCATTATATTACTTATCACCTTTTGTATCGAGCAGTTTAGGAATAACCATATCAATCAAAGGAAATGGCAAGTCAGGAAACAGTGTTTGATGTATACAAAAATCCAAATGATATCAATTTTCCATAATCAAATGATTTGTACAACACCTAAATATTTACATGAGTACTAAGATGTCATATGTTTACATTAACATAGGAGAGGACAAACAAACAACTTGGCAGAGAAATCAGTACTCAAGTTAGCAAAAATTGAGACATGGAACAGAAGAGATGCCATAGAGAACAAAACTGAAAAGCAAGTGAACTGAAGCTACTTCCAATCTTTTTAGCATTACACAAAAGAGGATGGATTATATGATGCCTGGCACCATTCTGAAAATGACCCTCCGTATTAGCTTTCTGTCTTCTCCTTGGTTGTTGTTGTTCAATTATCTACAATGGCCTAATAACTGGAAAAATCTGTACTCTTTTCATGACTGAAGCTCTTTCTCTTGTGATTCATCAATTACTGAACTTTTCACTGAGATCCCATCAAGAATATCGCTTTCTGAATCGAGTAGCAGATCTTTAAACATGGCCATTACTTGGATCATCGTTGGCCGGCGAAAGGGCTTATCATCTAGGCATTGAAAGGCAATGCTTAGATAATGCAGAAGCTCACCAAAAGCTGATGAAGAATGTGAGGTTAGCTCAGGATCCAGGATATCCTGGCTTCTTTTATCTTTATGCAGCTGCTTAGCCCATCCCACAAGATTATTGTCATCACCAAACTCCAATGTGTCAATTGGCTTCTTCCCTGATAGAAGCTCCAGCAAGATTACTCCATAGCTGTAGACATCGCCTTTGGTCGTGCACCGAAAACTCTGGTAATATTCAGGAGGAACATAGCCTGGAGTCCCTGCAAGTGTGCTCACACTCAGATGAGTGTCTAAGGCATTAACCAATCTTGCCATTCCAAAATCAGACACTCTAGCCTCAAAGTTTTCATCGATAAGCACGTTACTCGACTTCATGTCGCGATGAATTATGTGAGGTATGCAGCTGTGGTGAAGAAATGCTAGCCCTCTAGCAGAGCCAATGGCTATCTTTTTTCTAGCAGCCCAATCAAGCATTGTGCCATCTCCTCCTTTCCCAGTCTCATGGAGAACAGATTCAAGGCTTCCCCATTGCATGTACTCGTAAACAAGAAGCCTTTCTTCCCCAATCTTGCAGTATCCTAACAAGGGAACCAAATTTCTGTGCTTGATTTTCCCTATAGTCTCCATCTCAGCCATGAATTCCCTGTCTCCCTGCCCTGTTACATGGATTAGTTTCTTGATTGCGACGACGCTGCCATCCCTGAGTTGGGCCTTGTAGACCTCACCAAAGCCTCCAGAACCAATCAGGCTGTCAGCACTGAATCCATTTGTGGCTTCCAGCAAGTGAGCAAAAGTGAGCTTCCTTAGAGGCTTCTCAAATGTTGCCACATTGATGCTTAGAGGCTCAGCCACACTGGAAATCTTCCAACTGCTGCTTCCTGATGTTGGAAGGCTTTCGATGTACTTGTCGCGCGTCTCCTCCTTCTGCTGATGTTTCTTTACCTTATAAAGAGCTAACACAAGCAGGAAAATACTCAAAAGAGAGAATAAAATCCCTATGACAACCCCAACAGCCACAGGTTGCCTTCTTCCCCTACCATAATGGCTTGATGATTGATGTCCAATTCCAGAACTACATGAAGCTAGGGGAAGGCCACAGAGGCCTGAATTATTCTCATATCTGGCTGATGGAAAAGTAGTCAGCTGTCCACCTGTTGGGATAGGCCCTGAAAGGTTGTTGTTTGAGACATCAAAATCACTGAGAAATGTGAGGCCACCTAATGACCATGGAATGGAGCCCTGAAGATTGTTGTGTGAGAGATCAAGAACTCCAACTGACTTCAATCCTCCAAAACTGTTTGGTAGGTTTCCAGATAAATTGTTGTGACCCAAATTCAGGACTTGTACAAAGCTCATTGAACCTAATTTCTCAGGGAGGGATCCTGAAAACCCATTATAAGAAAGATCAAGATAAATCATGCTGCCATTGCTAACAAAGGTGTAAACAGTGGTTCCAGAGTAAATCCTGGTTGTTGGGCAAGAATGGACCATAGGCAAATTAGCTAGCCTGTCAACACGAATGCCCTCGAACTCGACTAATCCGCCTGCACCTCTGCATGCTGTCCCTCCCTCATTTCTCACAAAGGCAAACTGCTTTCCTGAAACAATTCCAGGAAGAATAAGTCCAGATTGATCAGCAACCTCTGATGGGATCGAGCCGGAGAGATTATTGCTATTCAAATCCAGCCATATCAAGCTCTTACAATGGCCTATCCCTGGTGGGATTGACCCTGTAAGAGAGTTGTTACCCAATTGAAAGATTGCCAAGTTAACAAGATTTCCAATGCCAGAAGGGATTTCACCACTAAGTCTGTTGCTTGACAAGGAAACCCAAATCAAATTAGTACAATTAGCAAGAGACTCTGGAAGCCTTCCAGTTATACAATTGTTGTTCAGAATCAAAGTCTGTAGATTTCCTCCCATCACACAAATTCCTTCAGGTATTTCACCAGTGAGATTGTTAGCCCACATGACCATATCTAAAAGGTTGGGTAAAGTCCATACCTCATGAGGAATTGGACCAGTGAGAAAGTTAAAGCTGAGATCAATTGCCTTCAAGTTTCTGCACTGCCCAAGCTCAGATGGCACAGTACCATCTAAGAAGTTACCTGACAACATTAACTTCTCCAAAGTGGAACCTGATGTGGTTGAGCACAACCATGAAGGTACATTTCCTGTGAAACCATTTGAGCTGAGATCAAGGACCTGAAGCTGTGTACTGCTTGCCAAGGATTGTGGCAAAGGACCAGTAATGTTGTTGAATGGTACAGAAAGATATCTGAGGTTCTTGAGGGAAGTCACAACAGAACTCAGAAAATCCCCTGAAAGTTGATTATGGCCTAGACTGAGACTGAACAAAGAAGAGCAGCTTGTGAAGATTGAAGGCAGCCCACCTGTTAATCTGTTTGAAGAAAGATCAAGCTCTTCAAGTGTAGCACAAGTTTGTCCCAACTCAGGTGGAATCTCCCCAAAGAAATGATTATTTGCTAAGACCAATTTCTTCAAGTTCTTGAGTTTCCCCAATACATCACCTGGAATCCTAAGAAGCAGCTCATTGTGGCCAACATCCAATGTCTCAAGCTTCTGGCAGTTGGTCAAACCAAGAGGGAAACCACTTCCAGAAAGGCTGTTGAAAGACAGATTGAGCACTGTAAGATTAGGACAAACCCCTCCAGATCCAAGATTGACTAGATTACCAGTGAAGTTGTTATGGGAAAGATCAAGAATTTGCAAGGACAGAAAAGCTTCAGCCATGAATGTAGCTGGTAAATCCCCAGAAAAATGGTTGGAAGAAATGTCAAGAACAGACAGACTTTTGCAAGAAGAGAGTGAACTATTGAACTTGCCAGCAAGGGAATTGTCTGAAAAGTTAAGCAGGTTCAAGTTCTGGCAATTTGACAGAGAATAACTCAAAAGGCTCAAATCAGATATTTTGTTCCTGGAGAGGTCTAGCTGCAACAAAGAAGGTCCAAACTTGATACTACCACCTGGGATTGAATTTCTAGAGAGGTTCAGAAAGGACAAACCTTTACATGATTGCATTAAAGAATCTGCAGCAAGTGGGTCTGACAAACTGTTATCAGATAAATCAAGAACCTCAAAGCTGCAAGAAGAAGAAGAAGAAGACTCAAGTGTGGATGATGATGAAAGGTTGCCATAGAAAAGGTTGCCACTAAGGTGAAGGTAGGCAAGACTTGGCAAGGCCATGAGATCAGATATGTGAAGGTAACCTCTTAGCCTAGCATTGGTAAGATTGAGCTGAGTGACAAGTCCATTAGCAGAGCAAGAAACACCAGTCCAAACACAAGGGTTAGAAGAAGAAGACCAATCTTTCAAGACTCCATCTGGATCAGCTTCAACTGATGATTGCTTAAAGGCCAATAACCTCCCCACTTCATCACCACCACCACTACTCTGTCCATCATTAGCCAACAAAATCCTAGCATTTGACACCCAAAAAAAGCAGCAACTCAGAAGCAAAACCATGAAAAAGACACCATCTTTGACCACCCCAACCCCACCACCTCCTACTCCTCCTAATAACAAGAGCTGCGGCTTCTTCTTTGTCATCTTTTTGTTGTTCTTCTTCTTCTTCTTGTACCCTCTGCATATAAAATCAACAGCTGACAAAATCTAGCCCCCAAAATCTCTGTTATTGTCTTACATTAATTTGCAAGTACTGCAGAACAGAACAGAATCAACCCCTCTGCTCCTAAGAAATTTCTCAGAGAAGAACCTGCCAAAGTTGACATTGACAATCCCATGAATAAATACCAACTAGAAATAGTGAAGTAAAATCCAAAGAATAAAGCGGGCGGAAAAATCTCCTCCCACATGCATAATAAACCCACCCAAAGTAAAAATTTCAAAAGGTTCAAAGTTGCAACTATCTGGAACAAGAGAATATGGGCGAGAAAGATCAAAAAGAAACGAAAACACAGCAGAATAGAATACAAGCAAGCAAGCAGGCAGCTGTGGTGAGCAGCCTACCAGAGTACAAAGTACAAAGTAAAGAGCCCTCTTGTCACGAAATTCCAAAAACAAATACGTACTGGGATAAAGAAGAAAGATTAGACAAGCAAGCAGTAAAAATTTTTAGTTAGAGACAGCAAACAGAAGCAGAAGATGGGGGGTTTATGTTTGCAAAATCTTAGTACAAACAAGTTATATTTTTGAGGTTACAAACACAGTACTTTTAATTTCTTTATCGTGTGGGCTGGGTACCATGTTCAGAGTTGTCGGCTGTCACGGGAATTTAGTGCTGTAAAAACTCGATTTTTAACAAGTTGAAATTCGGCGGACCCCCCTTCCCCTTTTCGTTTTCTCTGCGATTTCCTGCATAATTTCAAAGAAACTGTGAAATGGGATGCAGAGAAAATGGGAGATGGTGGCGTTTATTGAAGAAGCGCAAATTATTAGTGTTAAATACGAAGAATATTAAAACGTTATTATGTATTATTGATGATGATGAATAATAGTAAAGGGTTGGAGTTCTTTTTGACCGAAAAATATTAGTTTTGGTTTTACAAGTAGGGCAGGATTGGGGTAGCTGAGGGAGACGAGTCCACCATTCTAGATAGTCTTGAAAATGAAACAAGTGGGGAATTTGTTACGTGGTTTTTAAGTTTGTCTTGTCTAAGGAAAATTATTAGATGAAAACAAAAACAAAAACGAAAACAAAAAGGATTTATATTTGATTATAAGTTTTATTTTTATTTATTTCGATGAAAATAAATACTCATAACGCATAAAATAATTAAGTGCCGTATTTGAGAAAATTGAAGTCATCTTCTAAGAAATAAAACTATAAAATAATTAGACCGTCACAAATTAATTAAAAAACACGAATACATCACTTATTGATTTGGTCAAATTTGATAGGGTGAATTACTAATAGATTTTTGATAATTATATTTACAAGTCAAACTTAAAAAATATATATTAAATAACAGAAAATTCTAGTGACTTGCGACTAAAATGAGTTTAGACGATTAAAAATATAAATTTTTTTAATAATTTTTTGACTCAATAATAATATTTAATCAGCATGTTTACTTTTGACAAATAGAAAATTGATTATTATGAATTTTAGAGGTAAATAAAATAAATATAATTATTAAAAATTTTAAGAAAATTAATAATTTAACTAAATCATACTCCACTTCGCCTATAATTTTTTTTTAAATAAATTAAAATGCGAGCCCACAACCTAAATTGTATGTATGAATTTCAGTCTTTTCCTAATTTTTGATAATATTAATTTAGTGTATTGAGAGAGAGAGAGAGAGAGAGAGAGAGAGAGAGAGAGAGAGAGGGGGTCAAACCTAGGTTTTGATTCCAATTTTTCTCTTTTTTCCTAATTTCCGAACTCCAATGGCTGCTTAGGAATAAGGGACTAAGGATTAGTACGCGCCACCTACGCCCCTTTTAACCCTAACTTTTCCACACATTAGTACTTGTCCAAATTCTCACTCCTCCATTTTTTTTTAATTTTTTTTTTTTGTATTATGTGCCACACCATTCATTTTAATTATATATTTTTTATTTTATCAATTTATAAAAACTATTTAAATTAATATTTTTAAAATATAAGAGCATACTATTAATATGTTTATTCTATAGATTATAGGTAAATTACATTTATAAAATTATTTATTCTTTTTAAATTCTGAAAGTTACATCTATCTTCTTTTACCATTCAAACTGATAATAAATAATTTATAATCCAATGAAAAAATAAACAAAATAGTTAATCTAAACATTTCTATTGAATCAAATACGAAATTAATTTCATTTTGACAAAAAAAAATCAAATTTTTAACGTTTGGTGATGTTTAACTTCAGTCAATGAAGTAAATATAATTTTCAGAATTTGAAAAAATATCGATAGTTAAACTAAACTATAGATGTAAATATAATTCACCCCAGGTAATATGTCTAATATAAAAATGAAAAATTTTAAAGATTTTTATTTCTAAAAGAAAAGAAAATTAGTTTATATTTAAATTGTGTGAGATTTTCTTAGGATTAGTTGTGGTGTGGTTGGTTTGAGTGTAGGACATGCAACTTCAAACATGGAATAGTCCTCTCTTCCCACCCCTTTTTTCTGCTCTGCTGTTTCCTATTTTAGCTGCAAAATTTAGACAGCTTAATTGGACTTCTTGTTTATTATTATTAATTTAAATGGAAATTATATATTTTTTAATTTAATTTCCCTTTTTGTGGGTTCAAGAAAAGGATTGATCAATTTGTAACTAATAATCTTCAAATTAATGGTCCCCATGATGCTTTTCAATATTCCACGACGAGGGCTCGTCCACAAAAATATCATTCAAATTTATTAATATATCATATTCATTTTTTTTTTTCTGAACCCTAGTAATATAGTAAAATATGTATATATATATAAAAAAAGATAAAATTTGAATAGATTTATATTTTTAAAAATAAAGACATTGATTGATTCAGAAAATTAGAGAGACGAAAAAAATGAAGCAAAAAAGAAATCAAATAGAGTAGCATAAATAATTATTGATTCACGTTTTCTTCTTCCCATTTTCTTTGGATAAGAGTTGTAAATAAATAAATTATTTATATTTTATAATAATACATATAATTTCATTAAATTAAAAGAGTGACTTTCTTGTAATTTGGTCAAATTATCAATCACCTCATGATGTTCGTGACAATTATATTCATCTCATGGATCAAAATTAAACATCAAAAGATATATATATATATATATATAAATTTAACTATTGAGTTTTTAAAAAGATGTGAGTTTTGTTTTTAAACATAATAATAATATTTATATTATCATTTTTACTTAATTTTTTTGTAGATTAAACAATTAATTATTATAAATTTAAATAATCAATAGAATAAACATAATTTTCAAATTTTAAGAAGAATCTCGGTTATTTAACCAAACTAAATAAATATAATTCATCTAAATTAAAATAATACAATAAATATAAGAAATTAATATTTAAGTTTTATTAGTAATTTAAAAAGACATGATCACATGAGGCGCAGAACTTAGGGTTTTGGGCTGCCAAAACCGTGGATCCATTAATATATTAAAATCTAAATGACTAATTAATATTTAAATGGGAAAAAATCCAACTTTTATGAAAATATGTTGGTGTGTTGGGGCGCACTTTACCAGCATATGCACTCCCCACGAGTGAGTCAAAATGTGAATCCTATTCCCATCTTTCTCTTTCCTTTCAATCCCTATTCCCATTATTCATTCCTTTTTTTCCTAATTATCCGAAATTTTTAATATCTCAATCTTACTCCCTCCGTCTCAAATTAATAGATATTTTAGATGTTAAAAGTTATCTCTTATTAATTGACATTTTATCATTATCAATATAATTTTGCTAATTTTTCTTTTTTTGTCCCTCCTCAAAATTTGTGAATGTATTAAAGTGTACCACTCAACTACCTATTTCATTAGTAATTTCCTCTTTAAATTTAAATAAAAATTTTTTACTTAATTAAATAATTAATTATTACTTTTCTTTAATAACAGTGAAATATCTAAAACATCTATTAATTTAGGATGAAGGGAGTATAAATTAGCCGAATAATTTTTAAGTTTGATTTTAGTAGTTCAAAATAATTAACTTAAATTATTAATATGATATGAGACTCAAACTTATATATGAGTTATCCTATTAGTAAATTAATAATGTGATAAGGGATATTACGTATGTAAATACGATTTTTTTCTACCTGAAACACTGTTATTCGACATTAAAATTGGATGGAATATTTAAGGTTAGACCATAATCGAATTTTGTGTGAGTTGCATGGTTAATGTTAGTCAAACCAAATCAAGAACCAAAATTCAAAATTCAGATTTGCAACAACAATTTTCGTCCTTTATAATGTGAAGTGGAGTAAGAGGGAGGTCATTTTCGTCCTTTCCTACGTGAAGACAAAACTTTTATGATTGCAACAACAATTTTTTAAATAAGGAAAACCAATTAGTAGTAATAAAATAAATAAAAGTTTAATGTTGGGCTCCATAACACCGGAATCCTCGCAAAGAAACCAGGTTATTATTATTATCACCGTCCTTTAAATTTCTCTCTCTCTCTCTCTCTCTCTCTCTCTCTCTCTCTCTCTCTCTCTCTCAAATTCACAATTATCTTTTAAATAATCCTAATTAAGGCCCCCCAAGTCCAGTCCGTATACCCTGTACACAGTGGTACATGTACCTACTACTATATATAGTAATTTTTTACTTAACAACTGTACACTTACTAAATATAGTAAGTTTCGCCCACGCGCGCGCTCGCTGAGTCCACAACGTCTTCGCTGAGTCCACAACGTCTCAGAACAACTGCCGCAACGTCCAAAAAACAACTGTCGCAACGTCTACATCCAGGCATGTCCACAACGTCTTCGCTGAGTCAACAACGTCTCAGAACAACTGCCGCAACGTCCAAAAAATAACTGTCGCAACGTCTACATCCCAGCATGTCCACAACGTCTACTAACACTGCCGCAACGTCCACCTACGTCCAAAAAACAACTGCCGCAACGTCCACCAACGTCCAAAAAACAACTGCCACAACGTCCACCAACGTCCAAAAAACAACTGCCGCAACGTCAAAAAAATCTATATCAAGGCATGTGAATTTAAGTTGAATTTTTCACATAACACCTTCCACAACGTCTCCTAACACGGCCGCAACGTCCCCACACGTCCAAAAAAATTGCTGCAACGTCCAAAAAACGGCTTAGCTGATTTTAGTAATGTAAAAAGCAGATACCATTTCAGTAACTATTAGTAGGAAAAAAAAAAATTATTAATGTGAATTTAAACTGATTTTTTCACAAATACAACTAGAACCACGTCAAAAACAACTAGCACCACATCCAGAAACGTCTACATCCATGCATGTGAATTTTAACACTAGAACCACGTCAAAAAAAAATAGCACTACGTCCAGAAACGTCCTCATCCATGCGTGTGAATTTAAATTGTTTTTTTTTTACAAAGACAGTCCACCACGTCTCAGAACAACTAGAACCACGTCAAAAATAATTAGCACCACGTCCACAAACGTCTACATCCAGGCATGTCCACAACGTCTTCGCTGAGTCAACAACGTCTCAGAACAACTGCCGCAACGTCCAAAAAATAACTGTCGCAACGTCCAAAAAATAACTGTCGCAACGTCTACATCCCAGCATGTCCACAACGTCTACTAACACTGTCGCAACGTCCACCTACGTCCAAAAAACAACTGCCGCAACGTCCACCAACGTCTAAAAAACAACTGCCGCAACGTCAAAAAAATCTATATCCAGGCATGTGAATTTAAGTTGAATTTTTCACATAACACCTTCCACAACGTCTCCTAACACTGCCGCAACGTCCCCGCACGTCCAAAAAAATTGCTGCAACGTCCAAAAAACGGCTTAGCTAATTTTAGTAATGTAAAAAGCAGATACCATTTAAGTAACTATTAGTAGGAAAAAACCAAAAAAAAAATTTGTCAGGGGCGAGACTCGAACCCTGGTTGTTTTAGTCTTGTGACTTTCCAAAAAATTTAATTGCCATTAATCCACTTAAAGTTAGTTGACATTTAATTACACTTTTTTGTACATGTCATTTAAAAGATCACTATTGTCAATATTGAATTTCCCATCTCCCAATACATAGGTCAGCAGAACCCCGGAGGAACAAGGTTTTCATGCATGCAAATCGTAAAAAACTATTTTTTATACATGTCAAATGTTTCGTCAAAAATTCAAAAAACCCTTGAAATTATTAAAAATCTTTCGTATCTTTTAAAATATGACGTTTTTTGGAGTTTCGAGCTGCCCAAACCGCCTTCGGCAGTTTGCAGATAGATAGATCTCGAAAAGTTATATGAAATCAAAAAAAAATTCGTCTAAAACGGACCACCGAGCGCAAAGTTATGACCATTTAAAGTTTTCGTCCAAAACCACACATTTTTCAATATCGGAACCATCTCCAAATGCCGGTCTGATGTGTACATTGCATAGATCTCATCAAGAACCATCAAATTGACTACTCGCGCGTCCAAATCGGACAATCGAGTGCCGAGTTATGCCCTCTTGAACCGTCCGTGCAATACAACTTCATAAATTGCACATTCCACAACGTCTCCTAACACAGCCGCAACGTCCCGCAACGTCCCGCAACGTCCGAAAATACAAAGCAGCAACGTCCCGCAACGTCCGAAAATACAAAACAGCAACGTCCCGCAACGTCCCTCAACGTCCGAAAATACAAAGCAGCAACGTCCTGAAACGTCTTGTTACGTCCCGCAACGTCCAAAATACAAAGCAGCAACATCCTGTTATGTCCCGCAACGTCCCGCAACGTCCCGCAACGTCTAGTTACGTCCCATAACGCGTTCTACCAAGTCCAGCAGCGAGGAAGAATCAGAAGCAACCCATTTCACATGAAAGTGCCAATACCTCACGGAAACCATTTATATATCATATTTCGGAGCAATAGAGCATTATTTGAATAAGAAAACACGAATATAACATCATTAATACATTACCCAACATCAGATCGTGAAAATAAGGTTCCGTAAATCCATCAAATACAGTTTATACTTTATGATGTGGTGATTTTTTAAGAAGAATAAGTTATTTTTGAAGAAGAAGAAGAGATTTTTGAACAGGAAAAAGTGATTTTTTAAGAAGAAGTGATTTTTCCGTTGTATTTGGTGTTGTTTGTCGGAAAAAATAATTGTCGATCTCTGTTAAATCTGTGTTTGAATGAAAATTTTGATTAAATGCGGTTTCAAATGGAGTACGGCGAAGAAGAATAACTGATTTTTTAAGAAGAATAAGTGATTTTTTGAAAAAGAAGGATCTGGGTTTTTGGAGAAGAAGAAGAAGAAAAGTGCGTGTATCTCACTCTCTTATAGTGAGAGTGGTGATGTATTAAGTGGTACATGTACACAGTGGTACAGGATATAATTTGCGCCCCAAGTCTTTTATTCAATCAAAATAACCCTTTACTTCTTATGTGCCAGATGGTCCTGGTTTTTTTTTTTTTTACTTCATATTGGGTTGAAATTCTATAAAATTAAATTAGCAATTATCTTTTTTTATTGTTTTTTAATCGTTCGAAACATATTACATGAGATTGTACGAGTAACGATATAGATGAATATACTAATTAATATTTAAAATCTGTTTGACTAATCTGTTGAATGATTAGATTAGTTGTAACAACGAACTCCATGGTTTCCACATCTAAATAGCCCTTGTTATTTTTATTCAATAGACTAATTACAAAAATAATAAAGCACAATAATCCTTGTACTATTTCTTTGGTACTATAGATTTTATCCTACACATTTGCATCTAGTATTTCAATATAATATAGTTATTTTATCAAATATTTTATTGCTTTGTATTTTCCTTTCTTTTTATCATATTTTTTATGTGTAAAATCCGGAAAATTATTATGTAGTCCATTATAGTCTAACTCTTTAAACTACGTAGTTTTGGTGATGTTTAATAATGTTATAAAAAAAATTTGAATTTTTATTATTTTTTAATTTTTCATGTCTAACGCACTTTTAATATGGAATGAGTAATAATGACTTATTTTTATGAGTGGTTACTTTTTTATAATTATCTTATTTCATCTTTTGTTTTAATTTGATTTTATATTTTTTTTCTTTATTAATCAAGATAACTGATAACTCTTTTTAATTTTTCTATAAATTTTTTTCTTTATTAATTAAGATAATTGACAGCTATGTTTTTTTATTATTATTTTTTCTTAATATATTCTCCTAGTAATATGGGTTGACTTCAATGTTTTTAGAATTTATATTTATCATTGGTGACACTGTTTTTTGCTAGTTGTTGGATTTTTTATTACATTTGTTGGTACTGTGTTTTCGTTATGTTATTTTGTACTATTTGTGGCACTATATTTTACTAGTGGTAGGATTTTTTTATTATATTGGGTAGTACTTTGTTTTCATTATATTATTTTGTACTATTGGTGACACTATATTTTACTAGTAGTGGAATTTTTTATTATATTGGGTGGTACTTTGATTTCCTTATGTTATTTTGTACACTTGGTGACACTATATTTTGCTGTGAGATTTCTTATTACATTGGGTGGTACTGCATTTTCGTTATGTTATTTTGTACTATTGGTGGCACTATATTTTATTAGTGATGAGATTTTTTATTATATTGGGTGGTACTTTGTTTTCTTTATGTTATTTGGTACCATTGGTGGCACTATATTTTGCTAATGTGTATTTTTTTATTACATTGGGTGATATTGCATTTTCGTTATATTATTTTGTACCATTGGTGTCATTATATTTTGCTAGTGATGAGATTTTTTATTACATTGGGCAATACTGTGTGATATTGTGCTTTAGTTATATTATTTTGTACCACTTGTGACACTGTATTTTGTTAGTTGTGGAATTTTTTATTACATTGGGTAGTACTGTATATTCTTCAGCATATTTCTGCACCCACCGTAAGAATTCATTATTCCATACAAAAATATGAATACTAACAAATGAAAAATTCATCATAATACGACCCATGTACTAAACAATGAAATTACCTATTTTTTTCATAAGATTAAAAAATCACATTTACTATTTTTACACCCATTAAAAAGTATAAATAGGTGTAAAAATTTCAAAAGTTACCTCTTTTTGTGGAATAATTGTGCTTTTTGCCAGAAAATGTAGTAGCTTTCCTTTTCGCAGGGTTTGGTTACTTCTTTTCTCCGGTCAGCAGTTTTCTCCGGTGAATGATGGAGTGATCGCCGTGTTTCTCCTGTGTCGCCTCTCCTTCTTTCGTAAGTTTTTTGGTTTTTTTTTTTTTTTGGATTTGATTGAATTTTTGTGAATTTGAGGTTGAGGGATAATCAACCAGTAGCTAATTTTTAGGGAAGAGATAAAGATGATTTATTATTATTATTTTGGTAATTACTATATTAGTGGGTAATTGTTATCACGCGCAGGGATTTATTTTGTTACTATTTTTATTTTTTACTAGTATAGACTATGTTACTAGGTAGTCCATAGACTACTATATACTAACTGGTAAAATCCCATAACATATCTTTAACGTAGCAGGTGAGTGTTTTATATATAAGTTTTCGCTTCATAATATACTAATAATTTATATTAATTATTTTAATTTAACGATGATAAAATTTAAAATTTATTAAATCAATTTATGAGACTAAAATGCTATATAATGCTTCATTTGAAAATTGAAAAAGAAAATAGGATGATAGATAGAAAAAAATAAATAAATAAAACCATAGTTGTTACAAAATTTGGGGCACATGAAAAGTGGAAGGGATATTTGTTAAGGACCCTACCCTTCCACATAACTTAATTTGCTATCTTTAGGCAGTCCCTGACATCAATTATTCCCTAATAAATAATAAAATAAAATCCAATTTGAAACAAATTTCTCAAAATATATAGACAACATCCCAATCAACCAAACAAAAAAATATATCTATGATTTTATTTAATAATTGTAAAAGAATAGGTTATGATCATTAAAAAAAAAAAAACCTTAAAAACCGCAATACAGTAGAATCATTATTTATTTCTAAAATTAATATATTTTATTTGTTACATATTATTTGTTTAGGGTGGGAGGAGAGAAATAAGATGAAAATAAGGGGAGTAAAATTGAAAGAGAAAATGAAAATATCGGGGGAGTGGGATGAGATGAGACAGAATGAGGGGGAGTAAATGGATGGTTGGAGTTATTACAAAATAGTGGAGCCCACCAGTCACCGCACGAGCGGGTGGAGGTTTGCGGAGGATAACGGGAGTTGACTTTGGAGTACGTGGTGCTTTCAGGATAGTACGTCCCCGACTCTTATTATTACTGTATTATTTATTATTGAGGCTCAGATGACATTTCGGACCAAACTTGCCTAAAACGTGGCCGTATTAAGGTTTGCAAATTGAAAGTCTTATGTTACACATTTGATTTGCCGATCGGGAGCGTTGATTGGATAAGGAGAAGAAAATGGTAAAAATTTAAGTGTTTTGTTAATGTAAAATAAAGTGAAAATTTGAGAGAAAATAATTGGTATTGATATTGTATGTTTTTTTTTTTTTTAAATAAACAATAAATTATTTTGAGTCGAATTAAAAAAATATAAAATTAACAAGGCATAGACCTATTTGCAAAGAAAGCTTTCAACAACAATTAGGGTTTTCACTCTAGTCGTTACCACTTGCTTTATCTCTCTCCATCGTGTTTTTGTTTTTGTTTTTATTTTTTGACTTAAATTTATTTTTGGTCTTTCATAACAATGAATTATTTCAGTTTGGATCCCTCATATGTTTTAGTCACTAATTTTAGTCACACTTAATTTTTTGTTATCAATTATGGTCTCTTTTAACGGAAAAGTTTAGAAGATAATGGATTACCTCATTTGATTGCTAGTCAAACCTATTTTTTCTTCAAAATGATTTGTACCGTAATGTTTTCAACTAATTTTATAATTCAGATTCTCATGAATATTCAACTCATTTAGAGTTTCGGCCATCATTTTGGATTGTGAGTCGATATAAATGGGTTAAACATTCATGAGGAACCGAGTCATAAAATGGATTAAAAATATCATGGTATAAATTATTTTGAAAAAAATGGGTTTGACTAGCGATCAAATGAGTTAATCCGTTATCTTATAAACTTTTTCTTTAAAATAGACCATAATTGGTAAAAAAAATTAAGTGAGACTAAAATTGGTGACTAAAATATATGGGGAACCAAAACTAGAATAATCCATGTTATGAGGAACCAAAATTAAATTTAAGTTTTTTTTTTTTTTTTTTTTTTTTTTTTTTGTGTTCTTATTGTTATCAGCCCTAGTAAAAGATCCACTAGTAAATCCGCATAGCAAATTCAACTGCCTACACACTATGGAGCAAGCTGCTCTCCGACGAACTACTGTCCGAAAAACTTTATTCAACGTATTCACAATTATCAGAAACTACAGTTCTCTTTTTTACCCACGATGATTCCTTCTAATTAGCTATCATCATCTCATAAATTTTACCATTTTCGTCATCTTTTATCTTCAAATCTAAAATAAAAATTTTCATTTTCATCATGTAAATATTTATTATTTTTGTAAAAATAAGAAACAAAAAAAAAAAAAAACACATAAATAAGTAGTAAATAGTAGAAGACAATAAATGAGGACACGGAATTCAAAATTAAGCGAAACGTGGAAACGACGTAGAAGAAAAACGGGTAGGGTTGGTTACGTCACTCCATGCATTTCAAAATAATCGGAAACCAAAGTCTATCTGGTCATGCCTTCCTAATCTCCACTAATGTACATGTTGCGTCCCACGTTGAAATTTTCAAATAAATTAACATCTGTTTGTTTGTTTGGTTGGTTGCAAATGTAATTATTCCGATTCTAATAGTTTGATTTGCGAGTTTGGAATGAATTTCATATAACTACTCCTAATAGATATTCTAGCTAATCCATTTTTATTCATATCAGAAGTGACCATCAAAATACTAAACTCATTTCTAAAATTGATATTCAATACATTCATAAATTTTAAAAAATAAAGACATCTTACGTTTTTGAATTACATATTTCGGTTAACTTAACCTCCTCCGTTATTTGTGATCCACAAACGGTAATATACGAATAATTCACATATTGTCCATTAACTATATCTTTCAGTCTAATATTGAGTCCTGACTTACCCTTCGATCTTGCAGAGGAACCTTAGGTTAGTAAATCGAATAATCAGAAATATAATGATTCTCAAACCATAAACCAAATAATCTTATTAAAACTATCAAATTCGTACCCTTCCCAACTACTATTAAATCCATAACTATAGTAATTTCGGACAGTTAAACAAACGCGCCACATTAGTTTACGTTCATTGCGTACAACATAATAAATACCTCGTTTTGCTAATCAACTTGCTTAACAGTTTGATAATTAGCAGCAGACAACATAATTAGATTAATTAGAGTAACTTCCGAAGCTTGTCCTTAATCATAGCTATATACTACTAGGAATTAACGACTTTTAAGATCAAATTGAAAATGATTACTATACTTTCACAACTTTTTATTCAAAATTCTAAGATTAATTTCTCTTCTAAGTATGATTATGCAAAATTACACTATTACCCTAAGTGACACCCACGTTACATTACATTAAACTCAATGCTTAAAATAAAAATATTGATTCAAAATTTAGGTATCTTTTATATGATTTGATCAAAGTATCGATACCTTTGATCACCTAAATTCATAATAATCATCTGGTTAATAGAAAAAAAAGCAAAATTTATGACGTAAATATCGTTATTAAATTAAAAAAATTATTGAAAAAGTTCACACTCTAAATTACCCATAACTTATTTTGGCCGAAAATCACTATTTTTTTTTATATATATTTTGATATTTGACTTCAGTCAAAGAGGATAAACGTAATTTTTAGAATTTAGAAATATTAATAATTTGACAAAATTAGGAGGGATGTAAATGCTTGAAAAGTTTTATCTTATATTTTTTTGGTAGTAAAATGCAAATAGGAATAGTAGGTAGATAGGATAAGTTGAAAATGAGATGGGCTGGGATTGATGTCAATGGTGGAAAGTTCTGCTTAGTGGGCCATTTTCAAGATCCTTTTTGGGCTTTTAGATAAGCCACCCAAGTAAATTATTGCGTGATGGCAGGAACTTTTATTTTCCTCCCCTCTATGCTTTTGACATTTCAAAGCCTAGTAGTACTAATCTTACTAATCATCCTCTATAAGCCTAGAATGAATCAATGTGATTTGATGCCCTAATTAGACAACTAATTATTGCCAATAAACCATTTTTTATGCTTAAGATTTCATTTCAAGATTTGGTACAACAAAGTTATTATTGTGTTTGACTAATTTATTTTATTATGTGATTGACAAAAATTTATTTTCGTGAAAATGATGATTCATTCATTCAGATAGACAAGAGAGTTGACTCTCTTGCTTCTCTCTTGACCCATCATCTTCCTGCTAAACTTTTTTTTTTCAGGTCCCAAAGACAAAATGTAGGACATTAAAATGGACCAAATTAACGTTTATCTGATTAAGATGAGTTGGGGTTCAAATTTTATGGATAAAGAAAACATTGCTCTTACAAATACCTTCATTTGAAAATTTTCAATCAAATAATGGCTAATGATAAAATGTTATGCACTTTATTTTCACTGATTTGATGACCAAACTGCAAAGATATAAAATTTGAAGGGGTTAAAAAATGAATAAAGATAAATAGTTTCTAAATATAGAAAAACTTGGGCCAAGATTCCAAGAATCTCATCGTCTACCTGATGGAGCTTACATTGGTGGCTGGGAATGGCACGGAAATCTAGGAGATGAGATGATATTCCGGGCATTAAGATCGACCCATTTCGCATCAGCAATTGGCATAATCAATCGCCATTCCTTCAGCTCCCCTGCTGCTAAATTTTACTCCCCAGGTACCAAATAAAAATCCCATCTTTTTTTCTGGTTTATTTTTTTTTGCCGCAAAGTTAAAAAGATGATGGAATCTTGATACTCAATTTCAGTATATTACGGAGTATTCCTCGATGGGTTGTCGTGGAATACGTGTTTAGTTTGTCTGGGATTTCATTTTCTATAATTGATTTGATTAATCTTGTCGGCTGGATAAGATCACCTGACTGGATATTTCTATTCAACAAGTTTTTTTTTTTTTTTTTTTGTGCATCTAGCTTAAGGAATGTGGAACAGCCCAAGTGAATTTTTAGGTTCCCGCATGCCGAGTTTTCAGGGTGGGCAAAGTGTCTGGAATTTATCTATGGAAACATCATCGAGATTAAGCTAATTTGTAGCTGCCCATTTCCTGCGTTTATGGCTTAATGAACCTTGATAAATTCTTTTATTAATAGGGAGAAAGGGTTCTCATTGGGATGATTTTGGTAGGTAGTGCTTAAGGAAAGGTAAAATCTTTTTTTTTTTTAAATTTTAATTAGTATTCTTATGAAAAAGGAGCAAACCATGAAATCTTGTTGAGATTGATATTAGTTAAAAGAGGATGAAAGTGAAAGGAAATTAGTGTGAGAGTAATCTTAGAAAATCTCCACAAGTCAAAAACCTAATCTTAGAAAATCTCCACAAGTCAAAAACCTACAAACTATGACTGCTAGGAGTAATGATAATTCCAATTAGTCAGGCTAGAGGTACAGCAGATTTTGTGAGTCTCATAATGCCAATTAAGGTTGCTGTGCACCTAAGTTTCCAAGGTTGTGACCTTACTTCACCAACCATGGTAGTGAGCTTTTAACAAAGATTGCAGCTTGGATGACTTCGGATATTTTGGTATTTGAATGCTTGAAACTTCTGTTTTGCTTGATGATATGCATCAGGTAACTGTATGTGATGGGACGAAAATGCTTTTGTGCATTAATTTGCATACTAAAATATGGATTAGGACTGTTAAATGAAAGAATAATGGCTTTTTTCAACAAATCAGCTAGTCATTTGGTTTTCTTTTTGGGTGAGTTGGGACAAAGAGTACACTGAATCTGAGTTACACGATTAGGTGCATAAAGACTCCTCCTGGACAGCACTTAAACCCCTAGAGTATTTGGAGATTCTTTCTCTTCCATTTCTGTAGCATTGAAACTTCAAAGTTTGTTTAGCATGCCCTTAAACTATTCATGTGTTGCTAAGGTCTAGTTATTTATTGTCTGGCGAATTGAGCTGGTTTTCATATGAGATATGAAGTGTTGTTCAGTCTTCTGCTTGTGAAACAGGAGGCTGGTCTCAAAGTTTTAACTTGTTTGTTTCATGTCTCAGAAATCTATTACCTTTCCTCGCTTAAGTGATCAAATACGGCCTGAAGTTTAAGTTTTTTTCTCCTGACATGCAAATTCGTTCAGCAGCGACTGATATGTAGTTATGTTTAGGCTAAAATGCTTTAATTATAGTACACATGGGCTCTATTTCAACTTTTGTGCTTCCCTTTGGTGATGAACATTGGATAAACAGAGGGTATGAAAGCAGCTCGTTAGTTATTGAATCAGACTTTGCTCATATTCATAGTTCTTATGTCTGTTGTAATACAGGAGTACGCATGGCATCCTTAGCAACAGCTGAAGTCTGTGATTCCAATGGGGCACTTCTGGCGAGTGGCGAGTTGAGGGTGCTGCAACCTGTATTCCAGATATATGGACAATGTCGTGCCTTCTCAGGCCCCGTAGTTACTCTCAAGGTGTTTGAGGATAACGTATTGGTTAGGGAAACTCTTGAAACCAAAGGGGAAGGCAGAGTCCTCGTAGTAGATGGGGGAGGAAGCATGAGGTGCGCCTTGGTCGGTGGAAACCTAGGACAGTTAGCCCAAAACATGGGTTGGGCGGGGATCGTAGTCAATGGCTGCATCCGAGACGTGGACGAGATCAATGCCTGTGATGTTGGTGTTAGAGCATTGGCAACCCACCCCCAGAAATCTAACAAGAAAGGAGTCGGCGAAAAGAATGTCTCAGTTTATGTTGGAGGAACCTGGATTAGGACTGGAGAATGGTTGTATGCTGATAGTGATGGTATTCTTGTGTCAAGAACTGAGCTTTCTGTTTGAATATTTTCAGCCTGAGTCATAAAGAATGTAATAACTGTTGTACTTTTACTTCATCAAAGTTGAAATTCTAAAAGAAATCATTATTGGTTTACTTCAACCCTGTTTCATGTTACAACGAGGGCATGTTTGCCTTTCAAACCTATTCCTGAACTGTATCGAATAAAGAATATACTTCAATTTTCTTGTGCTAAAACTTTGTCTCCCCTAGAATCAGATCGCTGTATCAAATAAATTTCTGTTTTCTTGTGCTAAAACTTTGGCTCCCCTAAAACCATATCGATTCCCAAAATGCCTTTCAAACCTATTCCTCAATGTCTCGGCTATTCACGAGACGTGAGAAGCAGATGATCAAAAAAATTTCCAAATAGCACTGCAAGGAGTTTAGCAGGATTGCAATTCATTGGAAGTAAATTCATCCACATCACTGAATGTACAAACACTTGTATAAAGGGATTTGAAATAGCACTGCAATTCAGTGGAAGTAAATTTCATCTACACTAGTGCAGATGAATGGTAACTCTTGTACAAAACAAAGGTGGACTAACACGCCCAAAATCACTATTTTTACTCTTTCTTCATCACATAAACAGCCCCCCTAATCTTCTACCAGCTACAAAAACACAAGGCTCAACCACACAAGATGATCGCTTCAAAAGCGCAATCTCACGGTTTAGATAAAAGCAGTCCGTCCACCCCTCCGACTCTGTCTGTCAAATGCGGTGTTAAATTTGTCGACGAGATCATACGTTGTCCTGTCATTCAAACGTATAGACAAAATGAGCATTATAATCATTATATTTGGCAGTAAATTGCTGACACAAGTAGGAAGGCTTTAGACATTTTCATACAGAATCACAGGCTGTGATATTTTGACACAATAAGGAGAAACAGAAATCTCATATTGCTAGAAAAGACAAGAAATGACATCATACCTAGAGCAGTTGGTAAGCATAGCCAGATAAGAAACCAATAAAGTGTCACTGTACTCCTGCAAGAAGAAATGCCACAGAAATGACAAAAAGATAAAAGTTATAATGCGATCAAGAGAAACATGTTAATAAATTTCTGCACATTGAGCTAGACATAGGAGACAATAGATGGAGGCATTCTCCGTTACTATATTGGAAATGATAGCATAACTAGGATAAATAGGACACAAAGGCACTAACCATCAAAAAATCGTCCTGGAAATTTTCAGACTCCATTGCAGGTAATCTTCTCAAGAGACTAGATACCTGGCGCAACAATGAGTTCTCACATGGTGTATCACCTGTAATAGAATAAAAAATGCAATTAATGGTTGTAATTTAGTTCTAAAAAAAAGCTTCATGGTGGTGTTCAGATGTCTACTATTGCAGTAACTACCCATGGCTGCCACTAATTACCTACTCTAGGTAGGTAATAAGTTTATTCAGTCCATTTGAATTTAAAGTAAAAATTCCAACAAAGAAGTCAATTCAAATTGGCGTTACGAATGCTTTAAAGGGACCATAACAACCAGATGCCACTCAAAAAGTGTTAAGTGAAGACCATTTTCTCGACAATAGAGGAGAGAAAGTGACAGAAGGTGTAAATTCTAGTAAAGAAACATGTGAGATTTAGATTCAATGCAATTCAATCTCACAAAGACAGGAAATGATAAATACATACCTTTGTGCATCGCCAAAAGATGCTGATGTAGCACTCTGATTCTGCTATTAAGCATCTTGATGGCGCTATGTATGCCTGTGAGATGAGCAGCCACTATACAAGGAAAAAATTTACAAACGTAAGTTCAAATCTACAAGTGCAAACCAGTAAGAACATCAGAAGGATGTAATGCTTCAATAATGCATGTAATAACTCGAAAGAAGTGATGGAAGTCAATAGAAGTTACACTGGGTTGCAGCAGAACCCCCATCAGATGGTTTCAAGTGGGCGACGTGATCAACAGAGATTCGTTCTGCTTCAACAGTCTAGAAAGCAAACACCTAATTAATAACCTTTTTTAGGACTTGTATTTGATATAATAGCATTAAGAGAAAAAATGAAACAGAGAAAGAGACATCGTGTAGCATACCTCAATAGTGTAACTAGCATGGACAAATATAAGTTGCGGGATCCCATCAATGACATGCAGCTCTTTGAGTTGTAGTAGAGAGTCATGCACAACAGAGAACAACTAGATCAATGTATAAGCAAATAAGGGGAAAAAAAAAAAAAGAAGGCAAATAAGGACAACAGGAAGAAGAATAAGACAATCCAACAGCAGGCATATATTGGGCATGGTTCTAAAGAAATCATTATTGGTCCATTTACAAAGGACAGTTGAATCCATTTAAGAAAAACCTGCATTAAAGTTTGGATATACTAACACACTTAAAGCGGATATAGTAAGATTTGCCTAAGTAATTAATCACAGAGTCTATGGCTCCCCAATGCAGTTATTGCATGATGTAGAAAGAAACAAGAAAAAGTACTCAACATTTAATTGGATACTCATACATCAAAATGAATGCAACATAAGAGCATCTCAAGCTAGCCATCTTACTATAAAAACAGAGGTCTTAGGGGGGCTTTTCAATTGAAACATATTTGTTTTGCCAGTTGTGTACTTTTAGTAGAAAACAACCAACTCATGGCATTATATCATTAGCTACTTACCACTTTCATAGATGGTAACTGGCAGGTCCTTCTGTGAATGGTTGATTGATGGATTTAGAAGCACGTACACAGGGCTTTCATTAATATCCATCAACTGTCGGGCAACAAAGATGACATGTCATGATAGTTTAACATGACAAAATCCACAGAGAAGAAATTCATTAGCAGGAAATTGGATAGGAGCTAGATTAACCTAACCAACTCTCCAAACTCAATTTGTCAGTAATGTTTTTTCTTCAGCAAAATCATCCAAATAACAGGTTAATGAGTCAATCCTACATCGCAACTCAAATTAATGACTCCATAAACCATTACTTCATCAACACCAAACCCACAATTACAAAGGCGAAAATATGCATTCTTCACCATCACTAGAAAACAATGTGCCCTAAACTAAAAGAAAGCACTATCACAAAAAAAAATCCATAAAATTTACCGCTTTGTGAATATGCATATCTGATTCTTGAGCATCGCTGCCAGTTGAATACCATCCCAGCACATAAAAGTTAGGAAACACTTTCTTATCTGTTCAAATTTTCACAGAACACAAACATCAAAAAAAAAAAAAATAAATAAATTTAAATAATTATTTTAAAAAACTGAGTTAAAGGGCAAGGGGAAACTAACAGAGCTCCTGCTTCTTCTCGAGGAAGGCGCGGTCTAAGGAGTGGGTGAGGGGATCATAGAGAAGTTCGAAGCTGTTAAAGATCTCAACGGTACGTCCTCTTTGAACTCCGATGACGCAGCCGAAAACCCTAGGGGGAGGCGACGTTACGGAAGAGGAAGAGGCGGAGGCGGAGTCACCGCCGTGGAGGGAGGCGTGAGCGGAGGTGATTTGAGGGGGATGGGATTGGGACTTGACGCGAGTGTGGTGATCGGAAATGTTGAGGATCACCAGCGGGTGGAGCTTGAAGGTTAAGCCGCTGCTCGACGACGAGGACGACGAGGACGCCGCTGACGCCATTGCTCGTTTTCTCTCAGTGCTTACGGTTTTCCCCAGTGAGTGTTGGTGTATAATTTCGGTGAATTTATTTGGAGGGGGTGGAGAGGAGGGGTTTTATGCTAATTTCAACATTCTATTCAGTCCGGTATTACACGCAAATTATAATAATGATCCTTACAAATAAAATTATTTTCCTCGCATTGAAATGAAGAAGAATTGAATAATTAAAAGTTAGTATATTCTTTTTTTTTTTTAATTTGTATTTCAAATGAAAATAAATGTTGCTTCAAAAAAAATGAAAAGAAATGTTAGTTTATCTATAGGCGTATGCAGCAGCAGTGACATAACCAAAAATTTTGGAATGATGAAAAACATAAACAATGAATGCTCTTAGAAATTGAGGAAATAATGCTACAATGGATAAGGTTAAAAGGAAAGATTGGAGAGGATAAGAAGAAAATGAGAGGGTTTTTCGGTATGTTTTAAGTTAGACGAAGTAGTTATAATGAAAATTATTAAATAATAATAATAATAATAGATTTAGACTTGAGCCATATATCTGCTCTGTCGTTACTATATATGAAAATACCCAACACTCATGGCGAAAACATCTGTTGTACGCTTTTGTTTTATAGTAGTTTCGCCATTAATCTGCAGTATCATGAGAGCTAAATTATGAGATCTTTTAAGAAAATTATAAATAGTTCAGTGACCACAGGACAACAAATTTTGACGGAGGTAAATAACATAAGTTTAATTGCTTTGGTACTAAATGTAAATAGTAAAATGAGAGTGCATGAGAGTATTAGTAGGGAACAATTGAGTTATTGGCTCATAACTGACAAGTTAAATTATAACATATTTATCGGGGTTTATCAGGAAGATAATTTTGCAACAGACTTAGTTAGGTTTTATTACAATAATAACCCTACAAGAGAGATAAAAAAGTAATAAGTTAGTTTGACTTATTTATTCGTATTATAAAAAAATGTACAAATAATTTTTTATTTCAGGACTGAGATAGTATTTATTATTTATTATTTCTATGACCACACTTTTGCTATGGCATCAAAAGTGTTAAAAACAAAAAAATTTGTGGCATGAAAAAATTAAGTGGCAATTATGACAAATTCAATAATTGAAAGGGATTTTACTCTAAACACAAGAAAATATAGGCCCCCGGCCTAGCTGGGTGTTTTGGTCCCACCATTCCACAGGCCTGTTTACTATTTAGGACTCTTCGAAAAATAGAAGCACAAAGTATATATGTTTATATAGAAAAAAAAAAAAAAAAACCAATACAAAATCCGATCGGGCTAACGACCACAATTCTTGAATTCTCCTAAATTGTTGCATTTGTTTTATTCCCCAGAAATTCATCCAGAAACAAGCCCCAGCGCAGCAGACCCATAATCAGCAGTAGGACTTATCTCTGTCCCGTTCGGACCCCACACGGGTCTGCCTCGATTTTGTATATGCTGATGATAATCTCCAAGAAGTGATTTTTACTTGGTTTCTCTTGAGTAATTTTCTTTTGCTATTTGTATCAGCCGAACAAAGCTCGACCCAATAAGGTGGTTGAAAGTTGCAGGAAGTTTTTGTCTTTGATTGTAAAGAATTTGGGAGGAGGTTAGGTAGATATGGCGATGAGGGAGCTGGTTACCGGTGGCGCTTCTTGTGCCGTTCCGGGTTCATCTTCTTCATCAAATCCTATGGGTGCTCTCGCGAATGCTCTCTTGGGCTCTTCTTCTAAAACCCAGGTAAAGGAATTAACACTTGTCTCTGTTTATCCATTTCTTTCTCTCGTGTTAAGAAACAAATAGACTTGGAACCAATTTCATGTGTAATGAACAGGCCTCTATATAGTTAGTTGTGAATATTTAGGAGAGGAGGTGAACCTTGTGTGTAACCCCTTTTAAGTATGGTGTCTTATTGGTTTATCCCAAATTTGCTGATTAGTAGACAAGGTCTGGGATTTTTCTAGCAGTTACTTGAAACTTTTTATGTTTGTTATTTGGTTCTGTAGCTCTTTCATGATTTTGTGGGTTGAATGTTAGAGATTGAATTTTTATGCTTAAGGAAGATAACAATATTGGGATATCACAGGATTAAGGGTGATTGCATTTCTGGTCTGGAACCCACTCTGTATTCTATGTTTCTGTCTTAGTTGTCGTGTCAATGGCTTCCCTTGGTGTTTTTCCATTGGCCTTATTGTTTTTAGCTGCTACAGATTTGGAAATGGTGTACTTAATCAGTTACTTGTGCAAGCAGGAAAGGCTTAGAGAGATTCCTACATCAGCAAATATTGCTTCTGATGGCAATGCTTTTATAGGAGCTGGGGAGCCGTTGTCAGTCCTTCCTGGTTCAGAGTTCGACCACCCTCCACATCCAAATGCACAGGTTAATACTGTTCTTTTGAAAATTTCAGTATTCTATGCGCAGGTTCCTTCATCTGATCTTTAAATTTGTCAGGCTTCAGCATTCCTTCAAGACTTCCGCTCTGTGGATCAGAACGGGCTTGCAGATGTCTGGGATGATATACAGAGGCCCCAAGTTCCTTTTATTCAAGGAAGGAATGATGTTGCGAACTTCCCTCTAGAACATACACGGCTCCAACCAGATATGAATGGTAAAGCTGAAGCTTTCCAGCTCATTTGTTCCATTTTTGTGATATGATAGCTTTACTGACCATTATGAACTTTATAACTGGTGTTATGTGGCCATGATGGTATCATTGTGACATAGCATATTTGTAATTGTTTCTACCATTCACTTGTTGCAGGGCCACCTCAAAGAGTATTATCTAGTTTCTTGCATTCGTTTGTAAATAGTGGCCACGGTGGTATTCCTTTCCGTCCAGCTTCACTTCCAGTGTTGGGTCTATCTGAGGGAGATAAACAATGTATACGTAATCGGAGTAGTATAATGGCTCGCCATTTCTTTGCTGATAAGAGTGACGAATTCATAAATGCACAGGTTTGATTTATACCTTTTTCTAGACTATGGCAAACCTATCTATCCCCCTCTCTCTTCCCAGAAATGGTCTTTTTACTTCTATGCTGTCATGAAGCCTTATATTTCTTGTTTGCTACAGTATGATGATGCCGTGGCTTGGTAGTTCTTCTTTCTTTTGGCTAAGAACGCTATCGGCTTAGTAAATCTTGATTTTTCTATTTTATAAGTGTGAGCTGAAGTAGTTTGGTTTTGTGATGAGCTACTTGGATATGTAATTGATAAAGTTCAGTAAACATTTTATCGGCTACTTCAAACTTGCTCTGTATGTTTTGACTTTTTTGGGCTTCAAAATATGGAAGTACACCTTTATTTGTTCGTTTAACATCTGCACTATAGCAGTGTGTTGTAGCCTGGAAATGAGGTCAACTCTTAGACTCGACGTGTGGATTCTGCTGTTTATGTTGTTTAATTTGTCTTTCTGATTTATGGCGTTGTTTATTTCAGGTTAATGCATTGCTATTTTCATTGGAGATTGATAATGATGTTAGGGCCAGGGGTCCTGTGCCTGGACGGTATCGGGAGTTGGAGGAGTATTGGAACGAGTCTCAAGTTATGAGACCTGGACTTAATGTCGCAGACGGATGGGTTTCAGAATTCAATCATCATCCGATTGGGCATAGTGACCCCAGAACTTGGATTCAGTCATTTGAACAAGAACATGGTGGCAATGGCTGGGCCTCTGAATTTGAGCATGTAAGGAAGTAAAGTCACTTAGTCTTCAATATCAGTTTACCAATATTTTCTAGTCTACTGCAAGGATGGCTGAAATTTATTGTAGTGCTCTGGTCTTATGATAATAATGCCGTCTCAAGGAGAATAATTCTTGCAGCTGAAAGTATGGCTCTGTTATGTTTGTACAATATTCTGTCAAGCAATTTTTATTCTGTGTGTGCTTAAACCTTAAAATATTTCCATTATAAATGTTTTTACTGTCTACTTTCTCACTCTTCACTGCTTTTTTGTCTTTTCGGGTAAAATTTTGTTGTGGTTACTATCTCTCTCTCAACTTAACCTCCAAAAGTCAAACTGCGCCCATTGTACACAAGTTACATTTCCGCTTGCCTTTTTCTTTACCGGGAAAATAACAAGGGTCTCTTTGCTGTTAGTATTTTCAATGTAACATATGGTTGAATTTGCTTTGACGTCAACTTGTCAAATGCTAACCTGGCTGCTGAATTTGTTCTGATATTCCTGAACATCCGTGTCTCCCCATTCATACTGTAAGAATTTCTTTGGTTTTCTAATTCACTACAATCTTTCAGGAGAAATCACAGCTTTCATCATTGGATCATATAAGAGGTGCGACTATGCCTAACTTGGCTGCCATGGAGCAGTCTCGTATGCTGGCGCACACTTTAGCTCAAAACAATGACCCTAAGTTTCAGGTTGGATTTCTTGCATTAAATTTCAGATATCTGTTTGTACATTTTGTGAGCAGATGGAATTACTCAAAACAATATAACCCATGATACAGGGTAGTACTTTGTATGATTTTGATGTGTGATACTCATGGTTTGTGAATAAGTGTCTTCTGTATTACTTAGAAGATAAGTAATTTAAAAGCACTTTATTGCAGATGCTCCTCCTTATTGATAAATAATTTCTCTTGTAGAACTCAAAATTTTTCCAATTTGTATCGAAAATGAGTCGTGGTGAGCTCAGTATTGAGGACAATCAGTTCAAGGCAGCATCCTCTACCCCTGGGGATTGGGCAACAGAATACCAACAGCAATATAGTGGTGGTCAGACATGGGCCGACCAGTTTATACATGAAGAGGTTAGTTGAGTTCTGCGTACTATATATTTTTCTTGAGAAAGCTCATTTCTCGAGCCTGCAACCTTTCTTTTTCCTCTAGAATCTAAAGATCTTTCACTCTGAATTTGGTGATATTTTCTTTTGTTTTTGGTAACTAGTTTTGTGGCTTGTCTTTTTAATGCGTGAATGCTCTTCCATCTAGTCTGGCAATGTATAAATTATCTTACGGATGTTGCATCAATAAATATTCTCATTATTTGCTGCACTGATAATGATATAGTTTTGAATGCATTGCTTCAAATAAATGAAAGGAACTTGGTTTTTTGTTTCATATATCTGCATTTACTATTTTCAGCTTTCTAATGGACCTACTGGATGGGCAAATGAGTTTGCTGCTGAACGTGGGCACCATGAATTAGCTGATGATGAGTGGGTGAATGAATTTTCTAAATTACATGTCGATGACTGGGCTGAAGAATTTGGGCAGCAGGTTGCTGAAGGGGCATTTGCTGGTAGTTCTGCTGATAAATGGGCAGAAGCATATGATGAGTAAGTTATTTTGGTTTGAAGAGAGAAATGGAACTTCATCAAATTTGTGTACTCAATTTATTAGCAGGACAGTACTTCCTAATATAACGGATTTTATTTCTCGTTAACTTTTCTCCTTCTGATCTTAATATGCGGGTCTGATTCTAGGTTTGTAAATGAACAAACTACCCTCAAGCAACAGTCAGCTAGGGGAGTGTATGAGTTTTCTGATTTAAATCCTTATGTCGGCCACCCTAATCCTCTGAAAGAAGGCCAGGAACTGTTCCGTAAGGGTCTTTTGAGTGAAGCAGTTCTTGCTTTGGAGGCTGAAGTAATGAAGAATCCTGAAAATGCTGAGGGTTGGAGGTTACTGGGCATAGCCCATGCTGAGAATGATGATGATCAGCAGGTAAATGCCTCTTATGTATCTTACAGAACTTTCTAGTCTTCTATCTCATTGTTGACAAACTTGTTAATCTTGTTTTTGAATTATTTTGAGTTGTTTGGTTTAGGCCTCATGTAGTTTTCTACGTCAACTTTTAGTGGTGGCTTTTTGAGTATCAATTGTGTAGTTCGGCCACCAGTTTTCTTGGATATTTGAGTTACAAAGTTGAAATTGAAAGTGGGAATTGGGAGTCATTAGTAAAAGAGCAAATTTTGCAGAATGTAAGTTGGTTCTGTTACTTGAAAAAGTTCGATATTTTGGGTACTTATGGATGGTTTGAAAGGATAATAAAATTCCTATTTTGTTTATTTGCCTACCATGAAGCTCAGCATTAAGTGACAATTTCATGACTCATTTTCTAGTTATACTTCCCATTGTAGCTTTCCATGCCTCTTTTACATTTCATGTACTTGGAAGTCTAGATTGATGATTCAAATACTTTATAAACATAAAAGATAGTTCATCTACTCTATAAAAAATGTAAAACATTAAACTGTTGTAGATTAAAATCAAGCTTTATGCATCTGATAGCAATGGTTTGTAGTGAATCTATGGGCTCAGTGAGTACATATGATAGTGACGAATGATGGCAAGACCATTACAATTGCTGAAGGTACTTTGCGTTGTTACAGGCTATTGCAGCAATGATGCGTGCACAGGAGGCTGATCCCACTAACCTAGAGGTTCTTCTTGCTCTTGGCGTGAGTCACACAAATGGTCAGTAACTTTAGTAGGAATTCGTAGAATTTTCTTGTTGACACAAAAGTACATCCAAATGTCAACAATAGCAATTTCCTTTCGTGAAGCTATTAGTTTACACATTTTGACTGCTTTTTTGGGAGAATGATGTCTTAAGAATCGTTTGGTAACCTCCTCAGAACTGGAGCAAGCAGCTGCTTTGAAGTATCTCTATGGTTGGCTGCGCCATCACCCTAAGTATGGGACAGTAGTCCCTCCAGATCAGCCTGAATCTCTTTATTATGCTGATGTAAGATTCACATAATTATTCTTCTTTGTGCTGCTAAGTGATGAGTTGTTTAAAACCATTACCTTGTTAATGACAAGAATGCTCGTAGCATTTTTCCATATGATTTGCCAATAATTGGATTTCTTACTAGATGATTGGGTTAATTATTTGTACAGGTTGCCTCATATTTCAATGATGCGGCTAGAATGTCACCTGATGATGCTGACGTGCACATTGTGCTTGGAGTGCTGTACAACTTATCACGAGAGTATGACAAAGCAATTGAATCTTTCCAGACGGCGTTGAAACTTAAACCAAGGGATTACTCACTCTGGAACAAGCTTGGAGCAACACAGGCCAATAGTGTTCAGAGTGCTGATGCCATATTGGCCTACCAACAGGTTTTCTCTCTTTTCCTCTTGATTTCTCTTTTTGTTCTATTTTGTTTGTTACCACCCGCTAAAGCTGGCCTGTTTAAGAAGACATTAAAAAACCTGCAAGAGATTGAAAATGTTGATAATGGCTCATCAGGTAGGATGTGACTCCCCAATGCATGTGAGGTTTGTGTTTCAAGTTCTAATATAACCGCATGCCTCGGTACAAAAATAGTTGAAGCTTTGTTTCTCTTGAACAACAAAAATTTACTGTTAATTTCTTTAATCAGGCACTGGATTTGAAACCTAATTATGTGCGTGCTTGGGCAAACATGGGAATCAGCTATGCAAACCAGGTAATTTTTAATGCCCCACGTTACTGCATCATTTTGCTAACACATAGCAGTATACATATGTGAAACATGAGCTGCTGATTTCTTCGGCCAAACTCTTCTCTAGATGTAGTCTTCCTCTTTGCTTTTAAGCTCTAGCGTGTTGGTTTGAGTATACCGTTTTGTTGGTAATCTAATAATGTTCGCATGTGTTAAGGGCATGTACGAGGATTCCATACGTTACTATGTTCGAGCTCTGTCTATGAACCCTAAGGCTGATAATGCCTGGCAATATTTGAAAATCTCCTTGAGGTAATCTATTTATGAAAGAATTGGGTTTCTCTCTGTTCAATACATTCAGCTGTATCTCATTTATTCCCTTGGTTGCAGCTGTGCTTCAAGGAATGATATGCTGGAAGCCTGCGACTCGAGAAATTTAGATATCCTGCAGAAAGAATTCCCTCTCTGAAGGATTTCTTCTCTTTCTTTCTTCCTTTGGAGCCTTCAGTTTTAGATTTTGAAGTTGGCTGATCACGGTCGATTCAAGAAGCATGGAATAGATCCCAGGTTGAGTCAGTAAATCGCGGTCAAGCTTGTACATCATCAAATAGAGAAGAATAAGAAAAGTAGTACCACATTCCAAAAGCTCCTTAGAAGAAGATACAAAGAAATAACAGCATAAGAAGGTGAAAAATTATTGTCCCTGTAACTACATTATTACTAAGTGACTTCCATGTTTGACAGTGAAGGTGTAAATCTGCCTCTTTTGATGGGCTGTCTGCGTATTTACTAATGTTATTGTTGATTTCAATTGAGGAAAATATGGCAGCATTTTGTTCAAGTTCTTTCTGCATTCTGGGAATCCCATGATTTAGCATTTAGAATAAACCCTAGTAATGGTGGAAACAACCTCAAAAGCTTTGTGACTATTATGTAAAATGTTAGGTTTCTACTTTTTGTCTGTATCTTTTCAGAGTTAGTAACCATTTGTAATAGGGAAAAGAGATGAGGTACTATTTGTTGACAGTTTTCATGGGAAAATATTCTGGAAGGTGGTGATGATGGTGGCAAGAATATTCAACCAACCAAAACATCATTTTGTCCTTTGAATTCATCAATCTCTACAGGCAAAACTGTAGTCTTAGAATCTTATTTCAAGAACTCATCATCTTTAGGGTTAGTGACTGAATTTTTAATATATCCTTCAAAAAAAGAGAAAAGGGCATCCAAGAATGTGAATTTTAGAGGGTGGCTTGTGTTTCTTGTACCTCAAATTTGTGAATTGTTTTGTAGAGGCATAGGATGTGAGGGAAGTTATTATTACCTTATACTGATTGCAATAACTTGTCCAACTGATGAAGTAATCCAGACAGAGCCCACCATTCTGATACTATAAACCAAACACAACACACCAGACATCCATCAGTTTCATATGTACAACAAGACAACTCTCTCTCTCTCTCTCTCTCTCTCTCTCTCTCTCAATATATATATATATATATAGAGAGAGAGAGAGGGAGAGAGAGAGCCAAAGAAAGGAAAAAAAGAAATTGAAAAGTGTCATTCATCTGCCATGTTTGCAGAAGTAGAGCTATGCAAGAAAGTAACATCCTGATAATGTCATCACCACCACTCATTTTCATATTCTGTCATCCACCCCCAACTACTACTCCATTTTATCCCTCTCTTCATACTTATTAAGATTCTTTATAGAATACAAATACGGTTATTTTTTAGGACATAACAGTTACTGTATCAATAAGTGTAGCATTATGAAGTACATATAGATAAATGGCAAAACAGAAACAAAATTTCTTAATCTACCTGTGAGAAATCTAGTTACATTACATAGTTATACAATACAAATATGACTATTTTTTTCGGTTGTATTATGAAGTGTATATAAATAAAGGGTTGAGTAGAAATAAGATTTTTTAACCTACACATATAAGAAATTTAGTCACATTACGATGATTATATAATACAAATACGATTATTTTTTTGACCGTAATTATTGTATAGATAAGAATAACGTTATGAAGTATAACGAGATTTTTTAACCTACACATCTAAAAAAATATGATGATTATATAATACAAATATGACTATTTTTTTACACATAATAGTTACTGTATCAGTAAAAATGAAATTATAAAGTATATCCAGTTTAAGAGTATATCGGAAATAACATTTTTTAACTTACACAGAGGGTGAGAGGACTATGCACTAGGGAGAAATTGTAGTTAGTGGCTAGTACTAGAATATTTGAAGAAATTGACATTACCATATCATGGAATCAAATGTCAAACCATACCTAGATTCGCTAAGGGGTCCCAAATTAATTAAAATCTGTTAATTTTGTAATTTTAAAAATTACTCTTGTATCAAGTATCACTTTAATTTCAATACCAATCTCCTATATTATGATAATATTTCTTTTTCGGTATTATTCCCTTTATGATAAGTATCAATATTCCTTGGTATTTGCCTTTGTCCCATAAGATACCAAAGGACTTGGATGGATAATATAGAAAAATATTGAAGCTAGGGTTTATAAGCTAAGCTATAATCATCCAAATTATTTATTAATAATTAAAATTAATTAGGGCCCGGGCCTTTGGGCTGTGTTTGTGGGCCATGGATTGGTGGGAGGAAAAGGGATAATGTTGAAATAATAGAAGAGAAAATGGTACGACCGAACAATGTGAAGTGTGAACCAAATAGAGAAATAAATAAAAACACTTTCTTCTATTTGGAATCCTTTTACTTATAGCGCACGGCCCATCCAAGCATTTAAACATGCATGTCCCCTATACCCTATACCCTATTCCACACACACTACCCCATGACTGTGTGCCCCTATATGTGCCCTACTACTCCTTAATTAGTCCTTACATACTCCATTTATTGCTTTCTGCCAACAAAACATGTAATAGTTTCTAAAAGGGAAATGGATTAATTACATTTACCTTTTTAATGTAATTTGGTGAAGTTATTGATACTTTTCAAAATTATTGATAATTTACCTCCTTGATCCAAATTAAACAACAAAAATTATCAAAAGACTTAAAAATTTGATGATTTTTTTGCAAAAATGAGGTTAAAAAGTTAGAGAAAAGAATAGTGATTGAGAAGACAAAAAAATAAAATAAAATAAAAATTAAAAAACAAAAGAAGAGTTAGTTTCATTTTTTAACTCAATAAAAATGTTTACATCAGCAGTTTTACTCTTTTTTTTGTTATTCAAGGACTAATTATTATGAATTTGAGTGTATGGATAGTTTGAGCAAAATACCGAATCAATTTGTATTATATGTTAGACGATAAAGAATATCACAATTAAGCATGCATACTAGTGATTAAGAAAGGTTTTTGGAATGGTAATTTTAATTGGTTAGTTTTGGAATTGGAGAGAAGAATAGGCTTAAGATGAAAGGGGGCATCATGATTGCTATGGTCATGTGAGGTTTTGGAAGCATCAAATTGGAAGATCCCTACCACTACCAATTTTAATTCCTCATTTTCCAATGCTTGTTGGAATGAGAGGGCACCCATTTTTGTTCTTGAGATTGCCTCATCTCTCATATATTTTTGCTTAAATATCGTTTTTTTTCTTATTTATTATCTCTTAATTATTATTTTCTTTATCTTCTATCAAAATATTTTTATTATTTTTTATAATAAGGATATTATAGTTAAAAAGGGGCAACAAATAATAATAAAAAAAAAGATTGTATTACGGTTGTGTATGTTGTTTCAAATTCAAGATATTAATTTTGAGAATTATTAGTGACCATTCCTTGTAACCCTGATGTAGGAAATTAAGAATGAAAACATAAGAGTTAGGATAGAAATTCTTTTATATATTCTCTTCTCACGATTACCTCTGTCCTAATTTTCTAAAGGAAAAATAATATTATAACTAAAACTTTTTTTTAGGTCGAAACAATCAGGTAAATGGACATAAAAAATTAACACTATTAAATACCACTCATTTTTCTTATTTATCATCCCTAATCAAACGTTCCAACAAAATTAATCAACTATTTCATTTCTCCATCTTTGCTGCATATATGCTCAAGTAATTCACATTCAAACTTCAAAATGTGCAACTATAAATAAGTCTATTCATTTTGTGATATTGAAATCATGATGCTTCTTCTGCTGATATGAATAATGGAAAAATCAATTCTTATGCTGTAATTCTGAAATATACTCCTAGTACGCTCTAACGTTGTAACTATACTTTCATGATCAAACTTATGATAGTTTAAAACAGTAAACTATCAATCATTTCCTTGCATCAACTATTACCACCCATTGGTAACCCTAATTTTCCTCTTTTTGGTGTTAAAGCACAAATTAACATGCATGATCAAGAACAGCATTAGTTTTAAAATTTTACTAGTTATCATCCTAATTTTTATCATTTATCGTCTCAATTTGGACTAAAACACTTCCTACAATACCATCTCTTTTTTCCTCATTTTTAAGTAAAATAATAATTTTGTCAAAATTTAGACGATAATACTTAAAACTAAGGCGGTAGCTAGTAATACCCTTAGTTTTATTCATCACGATATCTCATAATAATAATTTTATTTATTAAAATAAAAATAATGCAATAAACACGATTATTAATTTAAGACATAACTTTCGGACATTCATCCCATACGATGGATACTTGTATCTAAAGTGGATGTGTTTGATATCTTTTCCCATGTGTGATTGGATACAATTATTACCTTACATTTGTCCTCCCCCACCCCAACCCCCCTTCCCAAAAAGAAAAATAGAACAACACTATATATATATATATATATATAATATATGGAACAGAAAGATCAAGTTTGGATACTATTTCTACCAAAGCCTCAACTACTCTCTCTTTGTGAGTATGTGTAGAGTTGATTTAGGGTTTTGGGGAGGGGTGTGGTGTAGGGGGGTGAACTTGTAATACTGTATTTGACAAATATCCCACATCTACCCCACTGTAGCCCTTTTAAGAGTTGTCTCTCCATGGAATTTGGAATATATAAATGTGGATGAAATTGACCATCTCTGCTGCCAAATCTTGTTTTTCCAAACACCAAAGATTCTATGTCGGATTCAACTTATATAGTTTGATTACTTAGCTCGATTTCAAAATTATAAATTTTATTTCAAGAATCAAAATTATTATTCTGAAATAGACGAAGCGTTCTTGATGGGATATTGGCTTTCTTCTCTTCAAGTCAAAAATGAAATTGGTACGTGGGAGAATCAAATGCCGTTGATTCGATGTGTCTAAGGTTGTGGTGGGACGATGTTTTCTTGGAGAAATACGAAGATTTTGAGGATGTAATAACAACTCAACATGCACTAAACAAACATAAATAAATTAATTAATACAAGTAAATCCAAACTCAATGTCTCGCAAATTCTGCCATTTTTGCCTTCCTTAAAGATGCAACATATGTAGACAAAATGCAGTTGAATTTGGAAAAAAGGGCTCTCTCAACAACTTATAATAAATTAGTTAATGGCATATTGGGGCACCAAAATTGTGGTGGGGGGGGGGGGGGGGGGGGGGGGGGGGGGCCTTAGAAGATGCCCACTACTCACCCCAACTTCACACCATTAAAATTAAATAAAATAAACCAAAAGAATATCCTCTCCTTTGTAGCCAATTGGGATCCATCAACTTCACCTCCTTTTTCTTGATTAACTATTATTAATTGGAGTATCAAAGGGCCACAAAAAATATTGCAGAATTTAATTTTGATGGAGGAAGCAACAGCAGCATCATCAGCATAGCAGCAACAACAGGAAGGATCTTTCCAAGTCCCCAACCTTTTTTGCTTCAAAATTTGCCCCTAGATTCCTTTGCCCAACTACCCTTTTTCTGGGGTCGTTTTTTCCCTAACCCAAACCACTTATAATATTTAAATCATGATGATTCGGTCAAAATATTATAATAAACATAATAATTTTTTTGGACGGTTAACAAACGTTAAATCATCTATAATTTTGTGATATTTCTGTCTTACATTGCTAGTTTTTTTTTTTTTAGCAAACAGTCTAAAATTTGAACTGGTGGCAGAACTTTTCATTAAATCAAAAAAGGATTACAATGAATCAGTGTTTATCTTACATCGCTAGCTCCTTTTTGCATATATTGCATGCAATAATTAACTCTGGAAACCCTAGAAATCAACCCCTTGAAAGATAGAGAACTTCATTAGAGAATATTGGAGTTTATAATGAATAAGTGTGGTTTTTTTTTCTTTCTTTTATCTGTATATTATAGTAGGGATGGCAGTAGGCTAGCTAGCTAAAAGGGTGGCCATAATATTCTGTATGAGGTCATGGATGGATGAATGGATGCTAATATTTCAGCAAAAAAACCATCATTTTGAGAGCACTCTCCTGAGTCATATTTTCTGGACATGGCTGAGCCTGAGTGATGACTTTCTTGTGTGTGATTTTGCGTGGTGTACGTGCCTAAATACTATAATAGTAAGTAGTAATAACCATCTCCATCACACTCTCAGACCTCTGATCGCCCAGCTATAAGCCTATAAAACCCAGCTACAAATACAGTAGTTTATGATGAGAATAATAAGGTTTCTTTTTTTAAAAAAAAAATCTGATTAATGATCTTTGTTTTTAGTTATATATGGAGCTGAAAACTATAGTCTGCCTGTCTGTCCCACACAGAAAATACTATGTTAAGGAATCAAGAACCTCAATTTTGCTGATTAATTTCCTTCTCTTACAATAACCATGCATGCATGAAACCAAAAAAAACAACACAAATGATCATGAGGGTAATATTGTTCAAGAAAGAGAAAGAGAGAGAGAGGATTGTAAAACTAATGGTGTGGTCCTAGGAGAAACCCACAAGACACAAGAGAGATCCCATTGTACAGAAGACAAACTAAGATTGAAGAATTGAAGGGAAGGAAAATTATTATGGGGGGCAAGGTGGGCAGCAAAGTAGGCTATATTTGAGAAATTTCATGGTTTTGTTGAGGGGACAAAAGGCAGGAATTAGGGCAATAAACAGTACTGCTTTTCTCAAAGACAGCCAACAGATATATGCGGGTACTTTGGTACAGAAAACAAGAACCCTCATGCATTACTACTACTAGTCTACTATCATTTCATATCCTCCATTAATCATCTTCCTCTTCTACAAAATATAAGAATCTGATAAAAGCCCACCTTACTAGCCAAAGAACCCTTATGAATTTAATAAAGTGAAGCATTATTAGTATTAAAGAAAACAAAAGAAAGAAACTAAACCAACCCACCAATTAATGCAAGATGACAAACAGAACTTCCAACAGCAAAATGGTGCTTCCACACTTTAAAGGGATCAAATCAAAAATCATCAAACACCTAATTTAATTTAACTAAATTAATACACAAACATATTAATAATTCAATTAATCATGTAGTGGGGCTCTATTGGAATCTTAATCTTTTGAAAAAAACCAATGAAGGGATTAGGTCAAATAAATATATATAATTTATGTAAAAAAAAAAAAAAGATGATCCAACTAATTTAAAGCAGTGGATATGGTAGTATTACTACTACTACTGCAAATAGTATAAAAGCAAAAAGAAAAACATTCATCAGTTTCCTGAGTTTGAGGCTCCCTGAGAAAAAAAAAAAAACCTTTGAATTCATTTGTTGTTGAGGCCCTTAATTGGGAGTAGGCAGATCAGCTAGCAGCTGCTGGTTGCTTCTTCCTCTTCTTCTGATTCCTCTGATCAATCAATTCCTATAATCCCAGACTAACTTTTGCATGTTACATGCAGGCCTTAGGAAACTAGGGTTAGGCTTGTTTCCTGATTTAGGAAACATTAATTTCTCCCTGGGACAACTATATATATAGAGTGTTGAAATCATCCACCTATATTATGAAATTATGATCTCCAAGAAGAGACAGAGAAAAGGGGTTGATTCTGCCAACCTAAGAAGAGAGAATCATCAAGAATGTGGAGTTGGTAACCCTCAGATGGATAATGAAGCCTCAGCAGCAGTTTTGCTTGGGAAAGAGCATAAGGGCTTAAAGGGACACTGCTAAAGCCTGAGCTTCTAAACATTAACTCCCAAGATCTGAACCTCTCATGCCTTTGTTTCCTCTCATCACCTTCTTTAGCCACAATATCAATAATCTCTCTTCCAAAACAAACCTGCTCAACATTCATCCTCTCCCTGCTTGTTGGAGGTAAAGTTGCCTCAAGTGAATCAAACACAGCAGCATAATGATCCAATGCCTCCACAAACCTTTGCAAGAAAAGTGGATGGTTGTGGTTTGCTTCCCTCTCAGCCATGGTAACCACTCTGGGATTCATAGCCTTTATTCTATGGAGGAAAAACCTCACTACATCTCGATTCTTTAGCAGCCTGTGAAGATAATGGACACAGTTCACTGCTAGGGTTTCACCAGGGAGGAGAACAACAGCTGAAGCAAATGCAGTAGGGTCATCCTCGTCGTTGTGGATCAGGAGAGGGTGGAACTGGAATCTTAGGTCTAAAGAATGGGCGAATTTCGCAAGCCGGTCGCCTGTTCTCCGGAGGGTCTCTAGATCATTGCCCGTGCCGGTGATTCGGAGACTTGGCTGAGGATAACGCTCCTTTATGGCCTGCATAAAAGGAGGCCATTGCAATCCATGCATTATGTCAAAATCAAGGATGTGTATAGCTCCTGCTTGGCCTTGTTGTATGGAATCCAAGATTGCTTGATTTGCTGTGAGCTGACTAAACCTGATGAATGGTGTAACTTGATTGAGTGATAAGTAGGATGATTGAAAAAGTGCTGCTGCTGCTGTTGCTGCATAATTATGATCTGAAGAAGATTCCACTACTAATTGAAACTGCTGAGGAGGAGGGCTAATATTGCTGCTTAAAATGCTGATATTGTTAGAGGCAGAAATGGGATGAATCTGATGAGTAGTAGTAGTAGTATTAGCAGTAGTGATAAAGAATGTACTTAAAGTACTGCCTGTTGTGGCTGTGGCGGTGGCGGTGGCGGCAGCCGCAGCGGAAGTATATCGGTTGAGGCGGAGGGAGAGGGCTTTGGTGAAGAGATGGATTAATCTTTCAGTGGAATCGCCACAAGGGTTGGAGTTAGCCATCAAAATGGTGAGGAGGCGATGAGCTGAAGAGGGATCAGACCTGGTGGTTGTGGAGATCAGCTCAGCACAGCTGATGAGCAATTGGCGCAGATTAATTGCTGGAGAAGTGAAGCAGCTCTCAACTGCAAGCTGATGACGATGGAAGAGATCAGGAGAAGGATGAATATGGTCATCTTCTTGATCTTGATCATGGGAAGATGATGAAGTAAATGACCCTAACATAATCAAAAATCAATGCCCACAACAACAAAAATCAGCTAAAGAAATGATGCAACAACAACAAGCAGCAAAAAATCAAGAAAGTTCATCAAGAAACTCTAGCAAGAAAGGTCAAGAAAGAATGGGTAAAAAGGCAACATTTTTCTGCATTTCTTTTTGGGTTTGTGGAGAAGGGATCAAAGATGGTCGGATGGAGATGGAAGAAGAAGGAGAGAGAGAGAGATGGAAAAAGGGATTGATGATGCTTGATTTGGCATCTCAAAAATTTAATGCTATAATAGTAAAGGGGGTGGGGGATGAACGGGGTGGGCTAGCTAGCTTGATATATTATTTAACCATATTTCTTTGTCTTAAGTTAGTGCAAACAAACATATGAATATGAATATAATATTATTGATTATCAGAGAATGTGGTGTTGTCCTAAAATACTACATTAATCACCACTTGCTAGTATCTATCACCATATATATTATCTATAGAAGAAACAGGAAACCCCCCAAGGCTCCCTGTCCACAAACACATATATGTTGTACTACTATCACTACAACAAATTTGACATTTTAAGACATTTAAAAGTGTCACCAAATTGAGATTTAGTGACATTTCTACTTTTCATGACATTTATGTTAAATGTCACCTAAATATAGTGTGGCTATAGATAAAATATCTTGAAAGATTAATTTTTGAGGCAATTTTAAGTGTCTTAATAAATTAAATTTTAGACTTTTAGAGTGTCTTAATACACAATATTTTAAGACATTTTTTGAAACCTTAATAGGCTACTTATTAAGACACTCTTTAAGTGTCTTAATAAATTAATGTTAAGACATTTTAGAGTGTCTTGATTAATAATTTTTTAAGACATCATTTGATGTCATGATAAATAATTTTTGTGACACTTTTAAATATCATTTATATTATCATTAGTAGACATAATCAAGTGTCAAGAGAAATAACATACTAGGACAATTTTTGCTGGCTACAAAAACACTTTAAATTGTCATTTTATTTATAGATATAATTTGATAAAGAATAATGCATTTTTGCCACTTAATGAAGTCATCTATAAAATGAAGAGGATACATTTGTGATCTCAAATCAATTTATAATTGATGAAGAGAAAAAATAATTGAAGAAACCAATTTGTAATTCTCTATCTCAAATCCTTGTAAACAAATTGAAATTTCAATTTGAATAGAACAATTAAAAGTACATACAAATTTACACGAGCAAACACCTAATTTCTTTTCTAATTATGATGGTAGTGCTTTGTTAAACCAACCTGCATAAGTAGCTTATTCATTGTCTTTCCAACACAATTGATGAAGTTGACATCCTCCACAAGCAAACCACTTGCATATTCAATGAGAAGGAATTGGAGATCTTCTGACTCTAGGGTTCGTTTTTTTTCTGCACTGAGTTTGCTAATACAACAGGTGAAGTTGAGCAAAGAGCAAACCATTCCATAGCATCCCAGTGGATTGGGATTTCGAGAATGTTTGCCAATCCTATTACCTTAAATCATGGTTAACAGCCATAAAACGTACCTTCCAACAAAGAGAATCATCCAAAATTGCTGCTGCATAAGCTTCAAGATTGGAGCCATTTTCCTTAAATAAACAAATGAATTCATAAATGGAGAAAGAAAAGAACAAGAGAAGATATATGGTAGTAGGACAACAGAAAAGCATATAGTAATGTGTGCTTCATTAGTTTCCTAGTCCAGAAATCATTTCTGAATCTCAATTGTCGATTTCTATGTAGTTCCTTCTACTTTAGTGAGCTTGGGATCATGTTACAAGTCACCTTTTAACCAAAACGTTACTTTTCAGCCTTGTTAATCATGCTTAAACATGAAAAATCAGAATTAACAGAAAAAGGTTTCACTCCTCTTTTGAAGTAATCAGCTTCCTCTGAAGTTTAGTATGATTAAACAGAAATGATTCAACTTACAGAGCCAACATCAGTTGAAATGAGTCCCTCCAGATTCTTCATCGGAGGTGAAATCATCCTGCGAAAGTAGTTGTCAAAGGGTCAACAAAAGGGATTCTATCATAATGGTACAAAATGGATTCTATATAAGGTTACTTGTTCTTGATGTCTGCTTCTCTCCGACCTAGTCGAGGGGTATCAGCAGTAACAATTATAGCCTTAAATCCATTTCTTTCAGCTCTTTGAACCATTAGAGCAGATACATCTCGCCTTCTGTACACCTATGGGAAATGAAAACCATCAATGCCTGCCTCGTAACTTCTTGAAGAAGAAAACATAGAAGGAATAACAGTGACAATGTTAGTAGAGTAAATACATAAAGTTGAAAGAAGCGGATAGCATTGCAGCTTGTAGCAACTTCCTCTAAACTGCAGGAGGATGAGAAAGACAAGGCCTGAATAGATAATAAGAAGTTAACATTCATTAATGCAAGTGCTCAGTGAAATTTATTCAACCCTTTCAAAAGAATTGTTACCATAATTGTGTTACATTCTGTAGCTGCTCTTGCTGTTGCAAATTCACCTGAAACAATCGGAGCCAATAATTGGATGTCAAATGACAAACACATAAATTCCACCAGAAGTGGTGAACAACATGAAAATACACACCTTCAGGGTGAGCCAATCCATGGAGGCCAGTTGGAGCAATCATAATAGGTGCTGAAGTTTTGTATCCCAATATACTCGTTGACATGTCTATCTTGCTCACATCAACAAGAACTCTTGGCAGAATGCTGTAATATTGATACGAAAGGGTTCAAATACTGTTATCATTTTGTTGACTATCTGTAATATAAAACTGGTCTTCCGTTGGGAGACTGTTTTGGCTAAAAAAAAAAAAAAATGGTAAAGAAAGAGAACTTATATCAGATCAGTGTTAAGATGATATCAGATCAATGTAAAGAACATATCAGATCAAGGGAAAGAAAATATCAGATCAATGTTAAGAAGATATCAGATATGAAACAGGTACTTACGATGATTTCAGGAATTGTAGCGTACCAACTTTCATCTTCTGGGATTTTGTATAAGAGAGATCAGATCAGAAAATGAATACATCAGATAAGTATATAAGAGAGAATAGATTACAAAATTAACATATCAGATCAACTCAAAACAGACATCAGATCAATACGAAACAGACATCAGATCAATACGAAATAGACATCAGATCAACACGAAACAGACATCAGATCAACTCAAAACAGATATCAGATCAATACGAAATATACATCAGATCACTATGAAACAGAGAGTAACTGTATATTCTTACATGTTTCACCAATCAAAAGATACAGACACCCAACACAACCGCATAGTAATTTATGCTTTTTGGCAGTAACAACTTCATACATTTATCACTCATTATCAACAAAATTGGAGCTAACAGCAGTTCATAGACATTGCATTTATCGAGGAGATTAACATATTGCTTCACCCTTAATAAAGTGAGCCAACCAAATACCAGTTTCCAATCTTTTATATATGCATTCTAACCTTGAATCCACCCAAAATTGGATTAAACTATAAAAAGAGATTGCTGAAAAGAAAATTCATCAGCAAAAGAGAAACTCATAGCAAAATTTCTATCAGCCTGCATTCTAAGATCTATCAATAATAATGCAACATATACTAAAAACAGTGTTAGTCATTCATCAGAAAAACACTGGAATTCCACCTCTGTACTTTAGCAACAGACTTTCTGTGATATTCCAAAATTGAGAACATCAATCATCCAATTATGGCTTCACAATGTAAAGGATAAAACATTCAATAACTAAATATTCTGCATATGGAAGAGATTCAGAACTCAATATGAACAATAGAACCACATGAAGCAGTATCAAATTAGACTTACTCGTAAACAAAACTAACAAATCATCTAAAACATGCATTTGCTAACAAAAATTCAAACGAAACAGACACAATTCAAGAACGAGAAAAATAAATGAAATTAGCTTCTTCGCGATTCCATTAGTGATCAGCACCAATTCATACGGATATACAGCGCAAAATTAAGACGAGAAAAAGAAATGAAAATAGCTTCTTCGCAATTCCGTTAGTAATCAGCATTGCAAATTAACACCAATCATACGAAAATAAAGCTCAAAATCAAAACAGAAATAGGAAAAACAACCTCTGTGTGCGGCATGGCGGTGGAGTGAAGAAGCGGATTGCGAACAGAAATGGAGTGAAACCGGAAGGAACAAAAGCTTCTGGGAGAAGAAGAAGAATTGAAGATGATGAACAGAAACTTTGAAGGTAGAATGTGAGAGTGAAAGTAGAGAAAATTGAAACCCTCTGTGAAACCGACATCCAAATTTGAGGCGGTGGAGGAGTGTAATTGCAAGATATAGTAGAGAAGAATGAGAGAAAACAAAGGGATTTTTCTGTTAAGTGAAGATTTGGAAACGATGGTTTAGAACAGAACAAGAAAACGCCCCGGACTCTCCAAATTATTATAACCCAGTTTCGACCCGGTTTTGACCCGCGAATTTTCAATTAAATTATAAGTAAAAATTTTAGTACTGATAAAATGTCATTACAAAAACTGTTTAGTGACATTTTTAATAAATGCCTTTAAAAAAAATACTTATATAATGTAAAGACATAAATAAGTGTCCTATGTAAATTTTATTATGACGTTTACATTAAAATGTCATTAAAAAAGTGTCATAAAAAAATTATTATTCAAATATCTTAGTAATAGTTATTTTTTGACATTTTTATTAAAATGTCATTATTTTAGTGTCATTAAAAGCTTAAATTGTAGTAGTGTATATAGCCTATGAGGAATTTAAACAAATAAATATATAGACAACTTTTAAAAAGCCAAGTTCTATCATGTATTTATCAATTTGATGTTTTTTTTTTTTTAGGGTTGGAATGAATGAATTAATTGAAACAAGTGAGATCGATCAATTGGGCTTTGTTGAATAATATCTCAATGTCCATAAAAACCACTCTTGTTTTGATTAATGTTGTCATATGTAATGTTTTCTTTTTCTTTTTCTTTTTTTTTTTGCTTCTCAAAGTTCTTCCTTTGAAGAAAGCATATAATTAACTAAAATAAGTAATTGCATTTTGATGTATATGTAAGTGGGATCTTCCAAACTTTATCAGCAATTGATTAATTAACTAAGCATTATTGATTAACTACTTATGATCTCAGTTAGTTATATGCAGGAGGGTATAATCTATATTTCCTGCTTTGTCTGGAGGAATCAGATGGAGAATAGTAGAAGTTATATGCTTCCTTTGTGGTCCATGACATGTACATGTATAAGGTTTCATACTTTTGGAATATAAGAATCTTCTAATCATAGTAAAATAATACGAAATTATGTTAACAGACATCGCTAGAAAGACTCGACACAGAGTAATCGAAACAAATTAGGGCCATATCAGTCCTTGTGGCCTGATTGTCATAGTTGAGGAAGGCAAGTAAGGTAGAGGGTCAAAGTTTACAAAGATAAAAAGATTCGACACGGGATAATCGAAACGAATTAGGATCATATCAGTGTGGCCTGATTGCCATAGTTAAGGCAAGCAAGGTAAGAGAGTCACAGTTTGTTTGGATTGGATGAATAATTGCAGCACAATTAGACAGCTAGTTTCATCTTAAAAAAGCACTCTCTCAATGTCTTGTCCTCTCATTTCTCAACCATCCCATCACCATATCCCATGATTTAATTCATCTCTAAGTTGTTAATCCAGCCCATGTTCATACTATATTTTACCAAAAGAAAAGAAGAAAACACACACTCACACATTAACAGTAACAGTAACAGTAATAACAGTAGAGCATGTAGGAGGAGTTGTACTCTTTGAATAATGTATTGGTCCACATTTGATCAGAATAGTTTTCCACACCAAACCCGACTTTGATATACACAAACAACAAACGGATCACACACGCAAAGCCTTAAATGTGTCGAAGAAGATAAACCCTCTTCTTCTTTCTTTTATTATTATCGTTTTCTCACACTGACACACAAAAACACACCGGTTTTCCTTTGTTTCTCTTGCAGTTTTGGAGGGAATTCTTTTTTTTTTTTTTTTTCTTGTGGCTATCTGGGCTCGTTGCTTTCTTTTTCCATTCCAGTTTCTGTCCCGATTCGGGAAAGTGGTATCATCAATTTGGAACTCTGCATTACGTACCCACGTGGGCTAAAGATTCAATTTTTTTCACACAAAATATATACACAAACACTTCTGCTTCCTTCTTCTTCTTCTTCTGCAGAATTCCATCCAGGCAGCCAAACTGACATTTTTAATTCTTGTTTAATAATGTCATTAACCTTTATTCAATCTTCTTGATCACCCTTTCTTCAGATGGTGATGATGATGATGATGATCATTGAAACTGTTAAAGAAGCAGAGATTATTATGAATCTGCTTTAATAATAAATGCTACTCACATATTGCAGTTCTTGGGGGTGGAGCGTTGTCTATATGTACATATTCTGTAACCCTTTTTAAAGAAAGCATCTTTTTCAAGCACATCAGCAAGAAAATCCTTCCCATTTCTTCAACAGATCCTTTGCTTGCTTCCTTGCTCCACTCATGACAAGGAATAATTTGTTTTTCTTGCATTATTTTCTAACTAGATTAGCCAAAATCTAGGCAGTACTATTGCAAACATTAATTATTAATAATAGTGAATGTGAGTTGTGTTGAATATACATAATTCTGTTTGTCCCATTAAACTATAATTAATATTGAGAATTGACAGTGTTGCAGAGAATATGTGGAGGATACAGTGGAACAAATAATGTTGGAAGCTGGTTGTGATGGAGAGTGGAGCACAAAAACGAAGGGATAAAGTGGTTTTTGAACAAATATATGACACCACCCCACGGATTATAATCTCTCGCATTATGTGACGAGAACCACCATGGGCATCAGAGTGCAACACCACCTCCATGTTGTCCAAAAATTTCGAGTTTTTAGCAGGAGCGGAACCAGGCCCTTAAGGTTCGGTTGGATAATAAATTTAATAAATAATTTTTTAAAATATTAAATAATAAAATTTTATAAAATTCTATTCGAATACTCATATTTTGAAAACGACATAAAATAGTTCATTATCAATCATATCAAAAATTTCGTTTTTAATATATGTAATTAAACAATCATTTATTCATCAATTTCCCATTCGATTCTGAAATCGACTTTTCATAATCTTTATTATAGAAAATACTTTTTTCACTGTTACAGTAGCTACAGGCAAATTAAATGCAAGTGTAATAAGTTTGTAAATTAATTTTATCTATGCACATAGATAATTTTATTCTGATTTGTGAAGAAAATTGATCGGTGGCTGTGACAGTGGCAGTGAGGGTCTTGGATTAACCTTGTTTAAGAAATTACTCAAAGCATATATGTAAAATTACTTAATTGATTATAGAATTGTATTTTTTGAAAGTTATTTTGTCTCATAATAATTTTAGTTTTATTTATTCAATCGTTGCCTTTTTTTAGAACTTTAATCTTAAAATATAAACTTTATAAATTTATAAAATTTAAAATATATAGTATTACTTTGCAAATTTTGAGGTGGGGCATGCGTAGCTCCGCCCTTGACTAATGATTCCACCACTAGAACAGTCATCGAAGAATATCGATAAAGTGTTAATCTAGTATTCTTTTCTTTCATTCAAAATCAGACCCGTCATATAAAATATCTTAGTTCCTTTACTGAGATCATATTCAATTATTCATTATTCAGTCATGGATATATAAGATAGTGAAGAACAACAACTTGGAGAGGGGTTTCCCATATGCACTATTTATAACCATTTCTTGTGCCCAAAATTTGATTTTTCTTTTCTTCGAGAGATGTTATGAGCAAAACTGTCATGTCCCTTCATAACAATTTTGGAGTGCAAGAGTAGAAAAGCTGCTCCATCCATTTTCCTTTCTGTTTAAATTGGTTTTGGGTTTTTTGGATTTGACATTTTACCACCTCCCATTTGACATTTTACTCCCAAGTCACATTTACTACTCCATACATGGTATATATTTCCTACACTTCACACACGTCATCCACCTGTAAATATTTACCTAACTTGCGCAAAAAACTTCTGGTAAAAACAGTGACATGATAGATACTTACTTAACATATACTTACAATTTTTGCTTTATTTTATTATTATTATTATTTTTTTTTTTGGCTTTGTCTTATAACAATAATAGTTTTGTTTAGAAGCGATACGGTAATAACATTTGAAATGCATTCCAGCTATGGCAACAAACTCCAATGAACTCCTTCATTTTTGTCCAGCAGGCAGATGCAGATGCAGCAGCAGAAGCAGCAGCTATGGAATATAAGCGTATATATATATATATGCATTTGTATCTAAAAGATTCTTGTTGCAGAATCAGATACGAGGTTTATGGGTTTTTTAACATTGGACTAAAACTATATTGGTTTAAGTTGGAATGAAGGAACATAGTCAATGACGTCCACTTTCTTGTCCCAATCCACTGTCGCTCTCAGATTTTTTTTCTGCAAGTAAAATTCAATTTATAATGCAGGAAGAACAACATTATGCATGAATTTATGATATTATTTTAAATATTACGAAGAAGACTCTAATTTTCAATGGAAAAATACCATGAACAGTGATAATTCAGGGCATAGTATTGCACTATGGAATCCATTATTCATTCACTGCATTATTTCAGAGGTCACCGCCTTTTTTTTGTTTTTTTTTTTTCTGGTTTTTTGGTGAGTTAAAATTTGGTTGTTACATACCACACTTATTACTTTTTTTACTCCCTGGGATGGCTTTTCTCTTTTTTTTCAGTTTCTTTATCCATGTAATGGTAACTTCAACTTTCAACCTTAAACCAATAATACTATGTAAAAGTTACTTTAACTACAGTTGAATTCAGTGTCCACCTATACCAAACCAATGGACCCTGTTTGAAACATTCTTATCCTACAGGCCCATCTGTTGAAACATGTTGGGCTTGGCCCTCTAGGCCCAAAATACCTGAAGGTATGAAAATCCAAAGGTACACTTTCAAGAACCTTCTCAAAGTGGACAGCCTTGAGCAGTCTTGAGCTAATGAGAATGTAGCAGGCCATGGGAAGATTATTTTAGTAAGAAGAAAAATAATGGTAATTGGACCGCACTACCAAAGTAATTATAGACTATATGATATAAAAAGGCCTCCAAGATTAAAGATCAATGCAAATCAAAATTCAGACAGAAAAAGATGGAAAACATATTTTACACTGTTTTCTACAAGCACTAATTCACTAGAAACATATTTTTAAGAATTGAGTACCAAAAGAATAACTCCCCAAGCAAAGCATACTACTGAATCAAAAACTATAACACAGACTTGAGGGGGACAGGGATACCGATGTCGTTTTCGTGAATCGAACTCAGAAGATCCAACCAGTCAATCTTTCTATGATACAATTTTGAAGGTGGGATTGCATCATTGCATCACATCTATATGTGGCTGCTCAAAAAGGTATTCTAGATCTTTTTCAAAGTCTCAGTTCCATCAAAGTCATATGAGTGTCCTGCAACCAAAGCAACACACACAGCCTGATTGATTGATTTCTTAATGATGATGCAATTCGATGTGATCAATGTCTGAAAGATGTTTATCATAACCACTTTCTCCAACTGGCTGATCTCTTGTCCATGGATAGGAACCTGGGAAGACTCAGAAGACTATTGACCCTTGTAATGCCTTCAAGGGCTGACCATTCTTCATCTTCGGCTGTCGATAGGCACTCGGCTAGGCTCCTTTTAGACTGACCTATGCTCTTATCTGGAAGCTTTTCCTCTGCATATTCCACAACTAGCTCTATCTCAAAAGATTCTCCTGCGGTAACTTCATGAGCATTTGCTGGAGATGCTGGTGGAGCATCGCTGGTCACGACGCTTGCAACCTTTTGATCTGAATTTGTATTATTAGCATTTGTTTGAGATTCAGAGATGCTGGGATCATTGGAAAGGTTTGAATCCCCTCCATTGGTAGCAACTATCACTACTTCCTCCTCTTGAGGTGGTTTTGTCAAATCATGCTGTGATTCGGCTTTGTTTGAAGAAGCAATATGATCCAAGAAAAGACAAACAACAGCACAGTCGTCGTTCTTTGACGTGGGGTATTTGAGCCTCCAAGCTCTCGTTGCACAATCGACAAGAGCTCTGGCTGCTGTAGCACGACTAGGGGCTGAAGCCACTACATCAACAGCTTCCTTGTTAGAAAGGACATCCCAAACCTGTTTCCGAGCAAACAATGGAGTAATTCATCAACTTTTATGATATATGCATTCCAATCGAAAAGAAAACTTATATCAAACCCACAGCAAAAGCAAGCAAACTTTTCCAAATCCGCACAATAGAAAGAGGAAGTTTCTTGGTTTCAGAATTTGGATTTCTTATAAGATACAGCAACAAGATTAACTAGCTATGAAGGTGACTAAATGAGATGAGAGACATACCCCATCAGTGGCAAGAACAACAAACTCATCTTTCTCAATTATCCGGTGATAATAAACATCTGGGACAGAAATTAAGCCAAAATCCTTCAGACAGAAATCTCCAAAAGCTCTTGCCATTGCCAAACCGGGCGAATCACTATTAGGCAACCATACCCGTGCTACCTCTGGCTCATCTTGCAAGGCAAAAACCCTTCCTTTATATTTCTGTATCCTAGCAGCTTCTCCTGAATGACAGGTTAAGATGAAAGATTTTTTAATTCTGCCAAACTTTCCAACTTTTTGTACATTAAGAACTTGAATGCAAGGATTTTATTTGATGTCCATACGTTTTCTAGATAATTGAGAGAGAAATACCAGGAAGATTAGGCTTCAAGTCTACAGTTAACTGTACAGCCATCAATGAGTTATCTTTATCTCTAGTAGCCAAAACTGCTCTCGAGTCACCAACGTTTCCAAGTATGAGATCTTGGCCCTAAAGATAAATCAGTAAATGAATTAGGTAAGTCAGGACAGGAGCAATCAACCAATGAAGAAAAGAAGAAGAAGAAGCATATGTCACCAAACATTCCTTATCTATGATTTTGAAAATTTCAATATCTTCAAGGAAAAAGTAAATCCCAGAGCTACAAATGATAGTTCTATAGAAGTAGAACAAAAGTACAGATAAGAGTTTGAACCGAGAACAGACACTATAATTTCCAAAACAATGATCACAGTGCTTCTCCTACCAATACATAAATCAGACAGGACCCAGAGCTATAGACCCCAATATTTCACAATTCTTAAAGCATAAGCTTTTCCGACGAGTTAAAGATGAAAATGAAACGGGGGGAATTTGACGAACCTGTACTACCAAGGTAACTGCAGTCGTTCCACTACAGAAACAATCAATTGTAGGATGCAACTTTAGTTCCTTATCCATCAGCTTGAAAGCTTTCAAAAAAGACTTCTTCAGCTGCTGATGGATGTCGGGAAACTTAGCAGTAGCCACATTCTCAGTCTGTTCACAGCAATCATCGTCTACCATTTCATCAAAATGTGTGCTTCCGGTAGGATTCCCATTCTCAGTTCCACAAACTTGATGACTATTGGATGGAGACTCCCACTCCTTCCGCAACAAAAGAGGAAGGCAGTCTCTTACTTTCCTTGCAACCATGTGTCCATAAGGACCATGACCATCGAATACCCCACAAAAGATTGTGTCACTTCTCGAACAGAAATTCTATTAATCCAAACATCCAACCATAAGTCATAAACTCACCAAGGACTAGACAAAATTTGAATTTCACCAATGATCAACACTTAACAAAATGACTAAAACATCAACTCGGTCAACACTTTCTATCAAACACAACTTCTTCCAATTCCTTCAACACTAAAATATTTAAAAAAACACAACTTTATAATAGCCAGGGGAGGTAAGGTCATATGCAAAAAATTGTGAGTTAAAAATCCCAACTTCAACAAAGCTTCACAATATCTACACATGCATAGAAGCAAACATAACTAACGATTATGTTAAACAATGACCATAAATTCACTAAGATTATGAGCGCAGGCAGAAACAAATAAAGACTCACCTCCCAAACGATCATGGCATCCTGGTTAGTCCCTTTCTTGCCTTGCTGAGTATACAGGCAAGCCATATTAGTAGCACCATTCCCAAATAACCTACCCGGAATCTGATGCAGGGCACGCTCTTCAGCAGCCGCACCACCGCCGCCGCCACCACCACCACTACTTATCTTGCTAATAAAAGATGCAAAATCATTAGACCCGCTAGTTGTCTTCCTCAAATCAATCACACCAGCTCCATCATTGTTCCTACCCTTCCACTCCCTTTCCCTACCCTTTTTTCCAGTTGATGAATAACAAATGCCCATTCTTTCCCAAATTTCATAAAATATCAAAAGGCAATAAAAAAGGGATCTTTTTTATCTACTCTAGTTCATCAAATACACCATAAATCACTACAACAATCTCTAAAACCCCAACAAAATACTTGATAATGGAACAACATCTGACCAAGGCATCATAGAAACGGAAAATAAAGGAGGGTCTTTTTTCAATTCTTCCGTTTCATCAAACAAACCATGATTCACTTCAAATTATTTCCTTAAATAAACCCAAAAAAAATATTGGACAATGGAACAATATCTGACCAACCCATCAAAACATAAAAGAAAATACAAATTGGGGAGCTGAAATAGAGGTGGAGAGAGAAAGAGGAGGTGGGATTTGCAAGGATCAGGTGAGGAGGGGTGAGTAGGTATAAATTTTACTCCTACAAAGACCAACTTTTTCTTTATTTTTTTTTTCCTCTTTTTCTATGAGATTCTTCCCTTTTTTTTTTTTTTTTTTGTAATCAGATTTCAGTACTACTATTCAACAGCAATTAAGGAGAGTGTGTAACGGTGACCGGAGTTGAATGCTGCTGATGGAGATACTGTGGGTGTGAATTGAAAATGGAGGTGGCCCCTTGCTTTCTCAGTGTGTGTTCGTGTGTGTTTTTGTTCTTTTACAGTTCAAAGTTTTAAATCTACGACAGTACAGAGGTTTGGATTTTGCATTAGTGATAAATTACACGTGAACTCCTTCAAGTTCTGTGTATGTATGGAATCAGCCCATATAATTTTTGAAATTCAGTAATAACCCTAAAACGACCAATTTGGAGCCTATTTAATAAATATCTTTACTTTATCATGAGAAGAAAAAGAGGAGGTATGAAGCGTGAGAAAAATGCAAGAATTGTATACGATAGAAGAGGTAATCTTAAAGAGTGATGATTAATCTTTTAATTGATCAACGCGAGTAGAAAACTGTGTTTAGACGTTTCGTAAAATTGCATTGATCTACGAGAGAAACTGATAGATGAGTAGACTTTTTCTTTCGATCGTGAAATGTAATTTGGAAAAATTTATTATGTCCCTTCTACAAATTATATCATACTCCATTATGAGCATACTCAATTAATATTTTCATTTTATAATTAATATATTCTCACGTTAAAAAATATTTTGAATATTTGAAATATAACTGTTTCATGAAATTTTCTCTTATTTAATTATGCATTCACTCAAAACTACTTAGTTAGCACGAAAATCTTTATCATATATAATATATTGATTGAATAAATAGTGACACTTTTTTTAATATTAAATACAACCATTCATTCAGAGCATATTGAGTATAATACAATGAGTCTGTTTACGGTGGGGCTATAGGAGTAGAGTGAATTTTACTCTTACTGTAGCGTGTTACAGTAATGCGCTACAGTAGCGCTCGCTAAAGTAACGCGCTACAGTTTTTTTTTTTTTTTTTTACGCACAGACTTTTTAAAAAAATACTTTTTTTTAAAAAAAAAAATAATAAGACAGTAGATATCAGATCAACAGACTATAGATATCACATCAAAAATATAAAAGAAATCATACAGTAGAATTAAAACATACTTAACAAGGGAGATCACATCAGGATTATATAGACATCAGATCAGAGAATACTAGACATCAGATCAACATACTATAGTTATCAGATCAATAATTTAAAAGAAATCATATAGTAGAACTAAAACATACTTAACAAGGGAGATCACATCAGGATTATATAGACATCAGATCAGCGAATACTTGACATCAGATCAACAGACTATAGATATCAGATCAAGAATATAAAAAAAAATCATACAATAGAACTAAAACATACTTAATAAGGGAGATCACATCAGGATTATATAGACATCAGATCAGAGAATACTAGACATCAGATCAACAGACTATAGATATCAGATCAAGAATATAAAAGAAATCATACAATATAACTAAAACATACTTAATAAGGGAGATCACATCAGGATTATATAGACATTAGATCAGGGAATACTAGACATCAAATCAACAGACTATAGATATCAGATCAAGAATAAAAAAAAATCATACAGTAGAACTAAAACATACTTAACAAGGGAGATCACATCAGGATTATATAGACATCAGATCAGAGAATACTTGACATCAGATCAACAGACTATAGATATCAGATCAAGAATATAAAAGAAATCATACAATAGAACTAAAACATACTTAATAAGGGAGATCACATCAGGATTATATAGACATCAGATCAGCGAATACTTGACATCAGATCAACAGACTATAGATATCAGATCAAGAATATAAAAAAAATCATACAATAGAACTAAAACATACTTAACAAGAGAGATCACATCAGGATTATATAGACATCAGATCAGCGAATACTTGACATCAGATCAACAGACTATAGATATCAGATCAAGAATATAAAAGAAATCATACAATAGAACTAAAACATACTTAATAAGGGAGATCACATCAGGATTATATAGACATCAGATCAAATAATACTAGACATCAGATCAACAGACTATAGGTATCAGATCAAGAATATAAAAGAAATCATACAATATAACTAAAACATACTTAACAATGGAGATCACATCATGATTGTATAGACATCAGATTATAGAATACTTGACATCAGATCAACAGACTATAGATATCAGATCAAGAATATAAAAAGAAATCATATCATACAACAAAAATGTCCATAATATGTATTATAATATCTAAAATTATTTAATTATAAAACAAATAAAATGATAATTTAAAAATATTTTTTTTTATAAAATTCAAAAACATTAAAAAAATACTGAATTGTTTAGAAAAAAACAGACGAAAAAAAAATAGCCAAAAATAACAAAAGAAATGAAGACAACTGTAACACGCTACTGTAGCAGTATGAGTAAAATTACCTAATACAATGGATGAGGAGATACATAAAAAAAATAAAAGTTTAATATTTATGGGAAGTTTTTAAGTTTGAAAAGCTAGAAGAGAGGGAGTCCTGAAGTGGAATGGGATAAAAGTTAAGGGAGGTGATGTGTAAATATAACATTTTGTGTGTATATATCCAATTCACATTTAACAACCGACCTAGTCAGCGTGACAACACAGTTCACACGTGACAGAATTAATACACTTCTACTCTATCATTTTATTTTAATCCTAAAAAAGAAAAGAAAAAAACAAAATAAAAGAATAAAGATACTTAAAATACAATTAATACAGTCTCATGGCTGTAAAATTGTAAATATTCTGGAGTAAATAGACACCATTTAATATGCCATAATTATTTCTCTTTTTTTCTTTTGTCTTTTATCATATTTTTTTAATAAATTTTGTAATTAACTGTTTGTCCTTTTTAGACATAATAATTATTTATTTCTGTTTGTCCTTTTTGATTGTAATAAAATTTGAGAGAGGTGAAATTGCAGTTATTATTAAAGGCGTTAAATAATTTTAAAATTTTCATTAAGATTTTTTGAATTTATGTAAAATTTTTAAAATACTTTTAATTACGAAACAGATGAAATATTTGTTAAGTTAATTTTAATTTAGTGGAGATAACTTTGTTGTTTAAGAATTAGATAATTTAATTTATTTGAGATTTAGTCATAATCACCTTGATTAGTGGTTTGCATTTTGCAGAGGTCAACTGCTTAATTATTTTAATATTTTGTCCTCATTGGAAATTACGTTAAAAAATGGTGTTGTTTCCCCAACTACCCATCTCAAGTTGTTGAACCTTCCTATATCTTCCTTGTCAATTCATTAAAATCTCAAAAAAAAAATTCCAAGTAAATAAATTAATAATTAATACCGGTTGAAGTGTGTATTTGATTAATAAGATTAAAAATAAAAATAAAAGATGTAGCTTATTAAGGCCATAATCGGTAGTTAGTTCGAGAAAAAGATTAATTACACCATGATTGAGACACAGTCAAAGCTCCTACGAGAAATAGTAACGGGGAATTTTTTGTAATGGTCAAAAGTCTAACAGACTAATGTCGCATGGAAGTAGAAAGTCTACGGGTCGTGAACTTCTTTTCACAAAGAAAAAGTAATTACGATATATGTTGAATAAAGAACGGCTAACTCTGTGCCAAAAATTGCATAAGACAGAGAATGTAAGGATTATCCGAAATGATTGGGTGTAAAGCGTCTGTAAGTGACTTTCTAAATCCACTATCAACTCCCATTCAACCCCAAATAGGCGATGAAAACTACTAAATTGGAATTCGGTAAAGACATAGGAAAGTTTTAACAATGATTATTGTTTTAAAGATTTATTGATGTTATTCAAACTCGTATTTTAAGTAGTATGAGTAACCTATTATTACAATGTTCTCGTTAGAAAAAATTATGACCGAAAGATAAATATGAAAACATATATTAAAATAAAAAGGTACGAAAACTACATAAAACTAAAATTAATAATGAAATTAGTAGTGATAAGGATAGTGAGGGCTACTAAGGAATCCTATGCTAAGTTATGAAATACTCCCGCCATTTCTATTTATTTATAACTTTAAAAGATTATTTGTCCCTTATTACTTGACGTTTTATAATTATCTAAGTAACTTTTCTAATTTATCCTCTTCTATCTTTCTTCAGAGTTTGAGAGTTTATTAAATTCTACCACTTTCTTCATAAATAATTCACTATCTCTCCAATTAATTAGGGATAAAAAAGAACCTTTACTCAACTAAATTAATACTAACTACTTTTTCTTGATAACAGTAAAAAGTATAAAGTGACAAATAAATGGAGAGTGATGGAGTATCATGTGATAGGGAGAAAGTGGTAATTACCACAATAATTGATTAAGGTAGAAACTCAAAACAAAACATATTCAAGCTCACATTTATCTTAATTTTGTCAAATAATTATGCATATCAGTAATTATTAATTAACATGGTTTCTTATCTACCACCACTCCATATTAATTACATTCAAGAATTCATTAATTGTAATCATTCTACTAATCAACTACACATTGTGTCATCAACAAGGAATTAAACTACTAATTAGAACTTCAGTTGTGATTACATTGGCTATTATTGGATACTATTATTATTCAATGTGAAAAAGAGTGTGTCCCAAATTGAATGTTGCATGCAACAATCAATCATATTTGTAGGCCCATTGGCCTGTGGCTGCAACAATGGGGCCCGAGGGCCCAGTGAGGTTTTCATTGTTCCAACAATGGTAGGTAACCCAATAACCTCCAACTGGATTCTATTAAAAGGTTGGATAATCACTAAATACTCCAAAATTGAGATCAATCACTCCCTATCTCCCATATTTAACCCAAAAAAAAAAAAAAAAAATCAATTAACATTTGTTTTGAAGGAAAAAAAAAAAAAAAAAAGCTAACTAGGATATATATATATATATATATATATATACAAATTTCAATACTTGAATTTTAACCCGACAAGAGAGACATGTAACTCAGTGGTAAGCACTCCCCATTTATGACAATAGATAGAAAAAAACTTCTCGGTCAAAGAGTTCAGAAAGATCATGGATGAAAGTATTTGGATTTTGGTTTGGGTGATTTGTTGCTGTTAGCTTATATATTGCGGTGATATCTTTCTTTCTGCTTTTCTATCTTCAAATATCTGTTGCTTACCACTGTTTGAGTTCTGGCTTTCTTATTATTCTACTCATTATCCAATTGGTGAGTGATTGCAGAAAAAATTGATTCATAGTGACGTGGAAAAGACCAAGTGGTCTCAAACACACAGAGATTGGAATTTTGGAAGATTGAAAAGCTTCTGTTAATATGGTGAAGATTAATAGGGCTAAGACTGCTGTGGACGATTTGGTTTGGGAAGTTCTGACGAGGGTTCCTGTGAAACCCCTAATGAGATTCAAGTGTATGTCCCGGATTGGCTATCAATCATCACTGATCCTTTATTCACAAAAAAGTATTTTGGTGATGCTCCTCCAAGTCTCCTAACCTGTCGCAAAGTGTTTCCTAATACATACCCCAATCGATGGGACTGTATATTAACTTCTACCCTCCCAACCGACACCACCACTGGCACCACTCTCATGAGCAATGAAATCAGTCTTAAGTATAAGATATATCAATGTTCAAATGTTGTGAATGAGTTATTGTGTTTCTTCTATGGGAAAGATTCTTGGTTGTACAGCATTGCCACTCGGGAGATGGTTCAACTCCCTGACTCAAAGTTGTGATCATTACAACTACTACTTTGGTTTTGATAATGCCAATTACCACTTTGGTTTTGATACTGTCAATCATCTATATAAGTTACTCAAGATAAGCCGAAGCCCATGGGATGGCCAAATCTGTGCCCAGATTCTCACAATCGAATGAATTCTTGCTGAAGAAGCATTGATCAAGCAAATCATCTGCCCTTTACACCTGGAAGACTAAATTCATCATGCTTGGGTGGTGCTATTGTTTGGGGTCATCTTGACCATTTCGGAACCTCAAGAATCAGAAAATTTGCTTTTGGAAGCTAGCTAATTTCGGACCCAATATAGTTGTAACCAAACCTCCTGTATATGGAGTGGAGGAGGAAGTCATTCTATGTTATGTCTTTCCCGATGGCAAAGACGGCGAAGGCGATAGCAAAGGAGTTTGGTTTTCTGAGATTCCTTTGGTTAAAGCTTCTGGGATGGTTATTTATAATACGGAAGTAGTTGACAAACTATTTATTTGATCTAACTGAGAGGAAGCGAGAAGAGATTGAGATTGATTTATCATGATATTTCAGCCCCTCGCTACTCCCAATCCTCAGAGTGGTACTATTACGAGGAGAATATCTTCTGATTAACTTGTTCATTTGCAATATGTTTCTTTTGTCAACAGTAAATCCACAATGGTTTATGTGCCCTTTTGTAAATGGTATATGTTTCTTTTGTCAATGGTTAATTCACATGGAAGATTACCACATTTAGTCTTAGTAACTATTTTTTTTTCTTAATATTTAACAATCACTTTAATCAACCTCAACTATAGATAATGTGAGACTGACTAAATATATTATAAATAATAAAATTTATGACTAAATTATCAAACATTTATAAAATTAAATTTACCATTAAACCATATCATTCTTGCATTTTTTCCTTTTTTTTCTTTTCAACCTACTTTGATGCTTTTTATTACACCAACAGTGTACTACAAGCAATTTCACGTGTATACAGAGCATTTGCTCATTTTCTGCCAAAACGGATCTTATAAGCAAAGCCTGACTCAATTATATCTACATAAAAAAAGAAAAAAAAAAAAAAAAAAAAAGATGCGAAAGCCCATCGCCTTTTACTATTTGATCCTAACGCTCAGCTCTCTGAAATGGTATCAAACACCAGCCATAATGATCCCCATTGTTCCACCATTCATGATGATCTTCGCCAGTGTTTCTTTTTCTGATGCAGCTTAAACGGGCTCCAGCTCTTTCTGCGCTTTGAAGTCTCACAAAAGAGCCCAGAAGCCAAGGCTTGCTGGAGCCACAGTTCAAATTCTTCGTCTTCATCCATCATCTCAGCATCCAGATCCCATGGGTATCTGCTAGAATTCGATCTCTGCGAAGATGACTTATCTAACCCGACCATGTTTACATGGAAGCTCGGTCGATGCGTGTTGGGTCTACACGCCATTCCCTGCGCCATGCGACACAACACATGGTAAATACAATGCTGCTCCTAATACCAGGAACACAACTAAGCGAATCCACTCCGGCTCCCTCCCACCCTCCCCCGATACACGCACAAGTACACGAAGCGTAAACATAGGATGGATTAATGTGTCTCATGTGGAACATAGAAACTAACCTGACATATGGCCCATTCTGACACATCAAAGATCTTGCTCTCAGCGCAGACAAAAGCGCGCGGTATTTCCACCTAAAGATCAAATGTGAGGAAATTACATAGCACTTTTAGCAGTTGTTGTAAAGACATCTTCAGAAATTGAACCACAAACAACATATCAACTTGCAGCCTGCAGAACCTAAAAGTTTTCTTCTCCATTCAAATCAGCAACCAAACAGTCAAGAAAACATTTTCAAGGATAACCACTTCCACTTGAGTCAAATGCATTAAAATCCTAATTAACTACCTATTCTGTTTTGGGCAAATTTAATCCATCTGACAAGGGAATTCCACGAAAATAAGAGAGAAGTTCGACGTGTTTTGGGGATGAAAAGTGAGCCTATTTTGATAAATTTGAGAAACAATGATCATGATTGAACACTACTATCCAGTTCAAACAAAAAGTTAAGATAATATATACCTTCTGAGGCAGATCAAAAACCAAAGATCCTTTGTATTCGACCCACCCATCTCCATCTTTGGCTTGATGATATTGACAACAATCCTACATTCGAAACATGGTTACTTTAAACAGGAAGAAATACATAATCAATCATAGCATTCATTTCACATAAATAGATCAGCCCTACCTGACACCATCTAGCCTTGGCTTTGGCCCTATTTGTGCAGACCCAAATGTGCGAATGACCACATTTTGTGCACTGTATACGTCTCGACTCTTCCAAGCAGTAATCAGAGTTATCCTGTTATGAACCAACATACAGTCAGACAATATATGACAAACTAGCTCTCTTGGTAATAAAGGTAGAAGTTCCCATTTGGATGGACCACAAAAAAACAGTTGCAGTCAGATGGCAGTTTATGTCCTTGCAGTTGCAGGGAGGAGTATATGAGACTAAGAAACAAGCTAAGCAAGACCACAAAAAAACTTTTAATAAAAGCCCACGTGTGTCGACAGATGGACTTTCTAGCGGCATTTCTACATCATCATCCTATATCCCACATGACCTCGTAATTTCTGGAATTAGAGTTCCTTTTTAGATAGTATAAGCTCAAGAGAGTGTTTTGTAATTTATTCAAAGAAAGATACAGAATATCAGGAATATCCAAGATACCGAGTAAAGTTGCAACCTGACGAGCAGTACTAGGCGATCTCAGTAAGACACTTTTAGAATCTTCTTTTCTAAGTTGTTCATCGTAGTCCTTTCTCTTCACGGCATCAGAAAGAACCTAAATATAAGCTCACCAGTGAGCAGCAGAAAAAGCCATAGATATAATTTCCATCCTACACAATTTATCAATAAGTGACCAAGTCGCCAGAGTGGAAACAACCAAATTTCAAGTTATGATAGTTACCTCATATGCACATTGAAGCTTTTTAAAGGATTCACTTGCAAGTGTACTTCCCATATTCTTGTCAGGGTGTACAAGCATGGCCTGAGAGTGAAAAAGCAGCAAAACAATAACAGTTAGAAACAGAAATAGGGATCTAAAACAATTATAAGAAACGGAAACATGATTGACCAACAAACTCAAACAAAACTATAATCTTCACCTCCTGACACTAACGATTTTCAAATTGAACATGGTATAAATAATTTGAAGCTATACATCAATTTTACTTTTGAATCTCGATATTACACACTGAGGCTACCAAATCAATGCCCATTACTGATAATTCAGCAAGCACCACTAGTAGGAAGCACAAAGGGAATTATCAACTCTGCTTATACAAGAATTAACCTTTTTCCGATATTCCTTCTTCAACAAAATTGAGTCAATCTTCTTAAGGCGTGGAAACCCCAGTGCTTCATAGTGATTGTTACAGCTCATTATACGCTTCATCTCAATCATGGAACTTTCATCTTGTCTGACAACAACTGGCTTCACAGAAGGTTCTTTTTGCTTGTTCACCAAAGATGAAGTAATAGGAGGTTTGCTGGATGATTTACAAGGCTGCACCTTCTCTGGTTCATCAGTAGGTACAGAAAATTCACAATCCGTAGAAAAGTCATCTTCTGTAAATGATTCGGTCTCAGTTTGTTCCTCAATAGGTGTGCTTTCACTCAAATTATCACACCACTGAAGAATGTAGTTCAACACATCATTTGATAAGAATGCAAGGTTGATTGAAAGAAAAACTCCAAGCCATCCAACTCGAACTTTGACAGAATACATGGCATATGCAGTAGCCAACAAAACCACCAGCCGGGCATGATTCAATGAAAAAAGATAGCCTGCATTTTCCAACCCAAATAGGGAAAAAGAACTGATAAGGACACATAGATAGGACTGACCCAAAAATATCTGGAGTAACTAAACCATGGGCTAAATCAATCCCCATATGCATGCAGAAATGAAATAAATAAATTTATCAGCGAGGAGAGGGAGAAATAATTTCATTTTGCCCCCTAGGGCATTCTTAATAAACATATCCAAATTTAAGTGGCCCGGTAGATGGAGGGGACCAGGGATATCACAACTAGAACCAAGAACACTAAACTCTCAGAAAGTGCTGCTCTAGAACCTCGTAAGAGCATCTGTCCTTACACCACTCACACAATGCACAAACCAAATTAAGTCCAGTAAGCAACTAAAATTACAACTAGCTTAATGCAACCAGAACAAATGGTATATGTAGGAAGTTCAAGATGCGTACATATGACATCAAAAGCTAAAGCTCTGTAATTGTTCATTATTTATGTAACTGTGAAGAGTGCATACATTCTCTTCTACATGTTAGAATGCAAATGGTAGTCGAAAGTTGACAAAATATTTGACGAGTAGATAACATAGGATCAAGATAGACAATTGACGAGTAAGTCTCTTAACTCAATTTAATGGGCCCCGTCTGGCCTTCCTAAAGATTCAAGGAAATATTTTTCAAATTCCTCTAGAACAAACTAAAAAGAGTGAAATACTAGTAAAACTAGACGTCAATAGAGTCTATAATGAACTAATTCTTTGCCTTCTCCTGCAGAATTCTTTTAACAGTTCACTAGAACATACCTCCAACAATGAACAGTGTACCGGTTATCCAAAAGTTAGCATACATCCACAAAATTAAGATCGCGAAAATCCCTACAATGAAAAGTCCAGGTGTATAACCCAAATATTGAACAGCACCCCCAGCAGCAACCTGAGAATCACAAGGGCACCTAATTTACATTTCTATGTAAGTGAAAGAAAAGGTAAACTAACAAGACACGAACAGGAAAAAATAAATGAAGTGAATATTTACCATACTAAGAAGCACATATACAAGACATGGTATTGATGTCAAACTAAGAAAACAGCTCCACATTATCACAAGCAAGGCTGCTGAACCAAGCCCCATTACCGACCGGCATCCTGTGATTACACACTGTTTCCAGCGAATCAATGAAAGTATCAACAAATTGCCCAGCTTTGTGCATCCACAACAAACCATAGGCCAATGCCTCTCTATAAAAATCCCAATTTTTTCCCGGAAACAGCCTGCCCCTGTTCTCACAACAGAGTAACAATTCTTCTTCGATTGCAACCATTTCCAAGCTTGTTTAAACAAGCCAATATCCTCCATGCTAACAAATACAAATCTTGCCCCAAATAAAGATCGGTCAACAATTACAACGTGCAATCTGAAAATCGTTCATATCTGCAGGAATGTGACAACTATCCTGTGATCCCAGCAAACATAAATGAACCCAGTTCAGATAATTCACAGATTTTCTGGAAAAAAGATCCACAAGATACCCACTTTAATCAGATATAGAGGCAGTCAAGTGTTCACAAGACCAGGAATGTACCAGTTAAAACACCAAAATTGCTTCATCTGTACGTTTCCCGAAAAGTAAACCCTCCATAAATACCCACCCATAACCTTGGTTTCCACTTTTCTACCACATGTTTACTCTTGGTTTTAACCCATAATAAATCACCAAAAAATACTGAATAACAGTAACAAGTTCAAAGATAAAATCGAAAACCCAGAACAGATTCAGCAAAACTAATAAGCTATAACCAATGGGAGAATTGGGCTGCAGCTGATTTCTGTTTTTCCTTTTTTTATTTTTTTTTTGGAAGCAAGAGAGAGGGAGATAGAAAAAGGGTATTGATGAGGAACAAAAAGAACCCTAAGCCAAAAATGTTGATTCTTGAAGCTTTCCTTGACTTGATTTTGGACCCTTTTTTCCAGTGAGCAAAACCCTAACTTTATATAATATCACTACCACTGTATCAGAGAATGCTTGTGAAAAGGAGAGAAGAGTACCCAGTTAAACACAATGCCAAAAGTTTCCAAAAGAAAATACCCCCCAGGCCAGCCAGGCCACCCCTCCCCTCCTCTTCTCTCTCTCACACCAAACCCTCTAATGTGTGAGAGAGAAAAAGTCAGACAAACCCCTTTCTTCTTGGGACATCAATAGTGGTGAGGCAAGGCAACTACCAATATTAAAGATTTAATTTTTGTGTGGAGTGAAGGATTAAATTATTACTCCAATAATTTATTCAACAAAATAAATATATATCAGTTTATCCAAACATTATTTCCTTTAAAAAAAAAAAAAAAAAGGGATGAGCCAACATAAAAGAGAAGCTTCATGTTGGCCAATCATGTTTGTGAATATATTGATAGTAAATTTATGTTTCCTATATTAAGTCATAACAAAATTATTAAAAATTGAATGCCATTTCAATGGGACAAAAACTATGGATCATGTTCATATTTAGTTTAGTTTAGTTTATTTAGTTAACAAACTAAACTAATTTCTTGCTCAATAATTGATGAGGAAATGACCAAGACAAAAGGAGAGAGATGTGTGAAGAAGAGACAAGCTATTAATACAAGGCTGCATGCCATTGCCACCCATTTCTTTTGCCATTTGTGAGTTATTGCTTTATTTTATGAAAATTAAACACCAAAAGTGAAGACTACTGGATAATTTGGATTTATATTATCCAAGTCCAAAGTTGAGAGGTGTATAATGATTTTTTTTTTTTGGGGGGGGGGGGGGGGGGGGAGTGGGCCCCATTGAAAATATAAAAATAATAAATTTGATGGACTTTTAATAAGGGTTGTTGCATGTAACTTCAGTTAGTAGGTAATGGGGCCTAATGGCTAGAAATTTACTTACTATTTATCTAACAAATTTACTATTTATCTAATGAAAAATGAGACAAAATTATATTTATGTCCTTTGAACTAAAAGATTTTAAAATTTTATAAATAAAAATGATAAAAAACGCAATGAATTAGCATTAGATATAGTAAAAAATGTCAAAACATGACTTTTATCTATGGCTCGCTTGTTAATTTATAGCTTTTTTGACATGCTGAATATGAAAAGTGTAGCATTTTTTGACATGCTGGATGTGAAATTTATAGCAATTTTGACAAGCTGAATGTCAAATTTATAGCGTTTTTGACATGCTATATGTGAAAACTGTAGCGTTTTTGACATGCTTGATATGAAATTTGTAGCGTTTTTGACATGCTGGATAAGAAATTTGTTATGTTTTTGACATGCTAATTATGAAAAATGTAGCATTTTTGACATTCTATATATGAAAAATGTAGCATTTTTTACATGCTGAATGTGAAAGATGTAGCATTTTTTACATGCTGAATGTGAAATTTGTTGCGTTTTTTACAAGTTGTGAAATAATAATTTAATTGCGTTTATATCATTGTGAATATAATATTGTGAGTGGTTTAATTTATGTTTTTAAGTATACAATAACAATATAAGGAGATAACTATGTAAGAGGATCACTATGACGATTAGGAGGAGGAGGAGGATGATGAAGAGGATGAGTATGAGGGTAAGGAACAAGATAATGTAGCAGATTTCTTATTAAAAAATTATACTATTTTTTAAAATATCTTACATAAAATAAATAAATAAGGTACTATATTATTTTGCTTATCTCATTATGAGTTATATTTTTAATTTTATTTAATATATAAAAAGGACAATTTATATCGTACTACTATAATAGTACAAGTAGTACAATACTATTGTACTCCTACTAGTTTTTATACTATTTTCCAGTTTGAATAATTCTCAGCCATAATTGTTGACTTTTTGTGCAACTCAAAGTTCACGCGCGCGTAAGTGAGTCACATTCACATGTGTTGTTTCAGTTATTATGTATTGTCTCTGACACGAGTTTTTTTTCTTTTTTTTTTCAAATTTTCTCATTTTTTTAATTAATCATAATATTTATCTTTTTTTCCTTTAATTTTTGTTTCAATTTTAATTTTGAAAATAAATTTTATTTATTTATTTCCAAACAAAATTAATTTTTTTATAAATTAAAAAATTTTAATTAAAATTTTAAAATTATTCAATTAATTTAGAATGTGAGATTATATCAATTTTCTATTTCATGATTTTTTTTTAATTTTGTATATATATATATATATAAAGTAGATATTTGATTATATCAATCAAAATATGAGTTTATATAATAGTTTTATGAAAATTTATATGTACATGTATATATAAAGTAAAGATTTGATTCTATCATTGAAAACACGAGTTTATATCAAGTAGAACATGAGTTTATATCACGTAAAATATGAGTTTATATCAATATAACAAAGGGTTATATCATGTGTACAATATTTTCATGAAGTTATACGTTTATATCGGTTTGATTATATTATTGAAAACACGAGTTTATATCAAGTAGAACGTGAGTTTATATCACGTAGAGCATGTGTTTATATCAATATATCACGTAGAACATGTGTTTATGGGACGTAGCTAGACGTAACGGGAAGTAGTTGGACGTGGTGCTAGTTGTTTTAGACGTAGCGATACGTGGTAGACTATATTCTGTAAAAAATTCAGCTAAAATTCACATTTTTGGATATATACGTGGTGTGGTAATTATTTCTGGACGTGGTGCTAGTTGTTTTTGACGTGGTGCTAGTTGTTCTGAGACGTGGTGGACTGTCTTTGTGAAAAAAATTAGTTTAAATTTACACGCATGGATGCAGACGTTTCTGGACGTGGTGATAGTTGTTTTTGATGTGGTGCAAGTTGTTATGAGACGTCGTGGACTGTCTTTGTGAAAAAATTAGTTTAAATTCACACGCATGGATGTAGACGTTTCTAGACGTGGTGCTAGTTATTTTGGACGTAGCGATACGTGGTAGACTATGTTCAGTGAAAATTTTAGCTAAAATTCATATTTTTGGATGTATACGTTGTCAGGCCCCCGAAAGCACCTGATTTCCTAAACTCGTAACAAAGCATGATGAAGCTAATTACAACTAATTACAACCTACAAAATTCCAATTAACGATCTATTACATTTAAGTATTTTCAAAGCTTATGACATCCCAACCACTCCCAAGCTTCTCCTAGGCTTGTATCCGGTAATCTCCTACCTGGATCACATTCAAAGAGAAAAATGGACATAAGTATGCGAAATCGCATACCTAGTGAGGGTCACCTCCTGGACCCAACAGTATAATTGAAAAACAACAAACAGAAGAACAACCTACAACAACAGTCATGTATTTCTAACGTGCCCAAATAACATGCCAATGTTATAACAAATAACCACATAATGCGCATACAAAAATAACCAACAAACCTGGATCTGTACCAACCAACGGAAACGGGCATCCCACCCGTTATCAACCGAGCCACCAATATCCGCCGAGCCACCAAAGGTACCCCGGGCCATACCTGTCCTATGTACTAGGCCTCAATCCTGCCCCTACCTAGTAGGCCGGCATGGAAAGGGCGGGGCCCCCAAAAGATGCAAACACAACCATGACTCTTAAATAAATCATACAACAGTTAGTACAAATAATTATACGGTCGTGCCATAGACTCTACAGAGATTTCGGCAGCATAACGACTGAAAATCCAATAACCCAAATACCCAACCAGCATAAATCATTCAAAACAGCCACATAGTCAATCAACAGCACCACGTAATATACATAACTGAAACCTATGTGCCGGCAAGGCCATAATTTCTATACAAAATATAAACCAAACACAAGCATAAAAGAACTTTGAATGTAATCCAGGTTCTTCCTAGGTTACGCCTGTATGTCCATAGAACATACCGGTGTACTCCTAGTCAGAACAAAAAGCACAACTAAGGGGGAGACACTCACCTCTATACGCGAATCACTTGAAGTTGACTTATCTAGCAGAAGAGGTCCCAACGACCCCTAAATCCCATAACATATCTAGCATTAATAACATACCAAGGTTTCTTAACATAAATCTAAAGAATAATGTATAAATGCATATGTCCTAGGGTTACTATATATATATTTTTTTTTTTACCATTTCCTATATCATGCCCTTAGCTAAATAAAAGGTCAAAGAGCCTCGATTCCATTTGAGTTAAATGAACTCAAATAAACTCTAAAACTTTTTGACCAACCTTTAACTAAAGCCAAAGTATTAATTCTCTCGTCATCTTTTCCCGTTTCTCTAAACTCACTACCCTAGGCACTCTTATTAAATTTATTAGCAATTACATGTTTAATGAGCTTTCTTTTAGTTCCCTATCTAAGTCTAGCCCACACCAAAGAAATATAGTCAATCAAATAACAACACCAATTACCTATGTTAAACATGAAAACTAGTTATTAGTAGCTCTTTCAATATCATTAATACATATTCATAACTCGAAACTAAACCTACTCCTACCAAGTTTTTGTCCCCTTTAGCATTTTTGGATGACAACCTTATTTAACTCCAGCAACATGCATTATTGGAAACCTAAGAATGCCTACACATAAATAGAGTAAGTATAAACTAAGTGGATTTTAGAGTTTACCCACAATTCTGCCGGCAAGAAGCTAGAATCGGCAAGGGGAAGATTCAGCCGGCAGTTGGAGAGGGAAATGAGCGGCAGCGGTGGTCCGTTGGCGGCGTGACTTTTCCAGTCATCAAAATACAAAACCTCTTGACGGGTTTTGAAACTCTAAGGGGGATGAATCCATGCAAGGCAGTGGGTGATCAAAACGAAGCCGGAGAAGGCCGATTCGTGGCGGCTTGTGGCGGGGCAGCGAGGCTTGAGCAGGGAGAGAGAAAAACGAGGGAGAAAGCAGTTTTTAAGGCATGGGCTTTGTTCCCTAGAGTGTGGGGATTCTTTTCGTGGGTTCAGGTCGCTGAGGATAAGGCCGGGTGGCCGGAAATGGGCGGCCACCATGGCGGGTGAAGGTGGAGTCCGGCGGCAGGGGAAGAAAGAAAACGCGAGAGGAAGAGGCAAATGAAGGCTGGGTTTTGTTCCTCGCATGAAGAGAATTATTTTCGTGGTGTTCTGCGACCAAACCGGCGCCGGAGAAGGGCCAAACGGCTGGTGACAGTGCGGTGGGGAGGGGCTGTCCGACGGAGTGAAGGGAGGAGGAAAGAAGAAAAGAAAGAAAAATGAAAGAGGGAAGAAGAAAAAGAAAAAGAAAGTCCGGCTGGGAGAAGAAGGAAAGAAAGAAAAGTGGGTTTTAGAATTTTACTTTTAAAAATTAGTTTCAACCTCTAGACTTTAGCAATCCTCTAAATTGCTCCCTAAAAGCCTTTGCTCCCTACAATTAAGTCCCCAATTCCACCAATTTACCTATTTAATAATTCCTTTTATTAACTAATCATTTAATTATATTTATTTAAACACAGTTTATTTTATTATTTAAGGATTTACAACCAAAAATCTCCTCGAACTATTCACCTGCTTTGCAGGGATGTCACATACGTGGTGTGGTAGTTATTTCTGGACATGGTGCTAGTTATTTTTTACGTGGTGCTAATTGTTCTGAGACGTGATGGATTGTCTTTGTAAAAAAAATTAGTTTAAATTCACATGCATGGATGCAGATGTTTATGGACGTGGTGATAGTTGTTTTTGATGTGGTGCAAGTTGTTCTGAGACGTGGTGGACAGTCTTTGTGAAAAAAATCAGTTTAAATTCACACGCATGGATGTAGACGTTTATGGACGTGGTGCTAGTTGTTTTTGACGTGGTGCTAGTGTTCTGAGACGTGGTGGACAGTCTTTGTCAAAAAATATCAGCTTAAATTCACATGCATGGATGTAGACGTTTCTGGACGTGGTGCTAGTTGTTCTGTGACGTGGTGGGCTATTTTTGTGAAAAAAATCAGTTTAAATTCACATGAATGGATGTAGACGTTTCTGGACGTGGTGTTAGTTGTTTTTGACGTGGTGCTGGTGTTCTGAGACGTTGTGGACTGTCTTTGTGAAAAAAATCAGCTTAAATTCACATGCATGGATGTAGACGTTTCTGGACGTGGTGCTAGTTGTTCTGTGATGTAGTGGGCTGTTTTTGTGAAAAAATCAGTTTAAATTCACATAAATAGATGTAGACATTTCTGGACGTGATGCTAGTTGTTTTTGATGTGGTGCTAGTGTTCTGAAACGTGGTGGGCTGTCCTTGTGAAAAAAATTAGCTTAAATTCACATGCATGGATGTAGAAGTTTCTGCACGTGATTCTAATTGTTCTATGACTTGGTGGGCTACTTTTGTGAAAAAAATCAGTTTAAATTCACATGAATGGATGCAGACGTTTCTGGATGTGGTGCTAGTTGTTTTTGACGTGGTGCTAGTGTTCTGAGACGTGGTGGACTGTCTTTGTAAAAAAAAATAGCTTAAATTCACATGCATGGATTTAGACATTTCTGGACATGGTGATAGTTGTTCTGTGACGTGGTGGGCTGTTTTTATAAAAAAATCAGGTTAAATTTACATGAATGGATGTAGACGTTTCTGGACGTGGTGCTAGTTGTTTTTGACGTGGTGCTAGTGTTCTGAAATGTGGTGGATTGTCTTTGTGAAAAAAATCAGCTTAAATTCACATGCATGGATGTAGACGTTTCTGGGCGTGGTGCTAGTTGTTCTGTGGCGTGGTGGGCTGTTTTTGTGAAAAAGGTCAGTTTAAACTCATTTGAATGGATGTAGACGTTTCTGGATGTGGTGCTAGTTGTTTTTGACGTGGTGCTAGTGTTCTGAAACGCGGTGGACTATCTTTGTGAAAAAAATCAGCTTATATTCACATGCATGAATGTAGACGTTTCTAGACGTGATGCTAGTTGTTCTGTGACGTGGTGGGCTGTTTTTGTGAAAAAAATCAGTTTAAATTCATATGCATGAATGTAGACGTTTCTGGATGTGGTGCTAGTTGTTCTGTGACGTGATGGGCTGTTTTTTTTAAAAAAATCAGTTTGGGTTTCTTTTTATATATGTCAAAAATGCCCTTAATCGCTGCATACGCTTTAGCATTTTTGGATGCTTCGAACGCTGTGCTTTAGCGTTTTTTACTCAGATTCCCGTAATGTTTTAGCGGTCCAGTCATGGTTAAATGTTATGTTTTAGCGTTTTTTTTTTTTTTTTTTTTGTCTTCCATATTATTCAATTTACGTTTTCTTGTAATTTTTACGCAAAATTGGTGCGTTTCAGGACCCTTTTTACACAAAAATAAGTAGTTTTTTGGCCACAAGGGTAATTTGAGTATTTTTTATTATATGAATAGTAATTTTATTATACAAACAGCAATTTATGGCTAAAAAACTGGACACAGAATCCTACCAATTCTTCCCCTGCTTCCAATTGTGGGCTTTCTTTGGGCCACTTCATGTTTCAGAGTACATTCTTGATCCAGCAACAAGGAAAATGAGTTTACACTTAAGATGGACCCTTTAGTTTGGGTTTTCACTGTAGCCCAGAATGCAAGCCTAAGGAAGGAAAGAACAAACCACTCAACCTTCAATCTGCTCCTAGCAGTATAACATGCATAAAAAAGATGGCAACTTATTTTGAACAATCTCCCTAAAACTGTCAACCTTTTTTAGAACTTGACAGCAATCCAGCCGATAGAGTTAGAAAAATGTTAACCAATTAGTTTTAGCCGTCATAAGCTCCAGCGGATACAAAATTTAAAAGAAAAGGAAAAGATGCCAACCAAAAAAGAAAAACTGAAATCTTCATCTTCTTAAAATTAAAGAAGCATCAGATGGTATATATACAAACCACAACCTTTTCACAAGATATAGATATACTAAAAGAATCAAGAGAAATCTTAGCTAAAAGTTGCAGCAAGCATGAATCAGATGGTTGGAATGTATGGTTCAGTAGATCTTCTGGTAACTTGAGTAGAAACTCCTGATGTAAAACTACTACTACTAGTTGTAGGTGTGTGTATGTCCATGTTATCAGAACCAGAGGATACATCAGTGTAGGAGCCGCGACTTTTTACCGGCTTTGTTGGATTGCTGCTTCTCACCTTGAGGTCCATGAAATCAGAGATTAGTCCTGGTTTTGTGATCTTCTTGTCATCAATGTCCATTTCACAAGTGAGCATCTTCACTGCAGTTGACATGGAGGGTCTTAGCTTTGGAGCATCCTGAGTGCAGAGAAGGCCTACTTTCAGAAACTTGCAAGCTTGTTCAGCATCAAAATGCCCTTCTAGTGCTGTGTCCACAAGGATCACTAGTTCACTTCTTTCAAACATTTGCCAAGTCTGAAACAATTTTTCACTTCTTGTTCAGATATACCGAGGGCTTCGACTCGATTAAATTGTCAAATAGGAAAACCACAATGTTGTCATACCTTTTCAAGAAGATACTGTTCATCAATGGGAAGTTTTGAGTTGGTGTTGCACCTTCCACTCACTATTTCAATTAGTAGGACGCCAAAGCTGTAAATATCTGCTTTACGCGTCAACTGTCCTCTTACTGCATACTCAGGTGCCAAGTAACCTCTGCAACAAGACAACATTTGACCTTAAATCTGCATGTTTTTTGGAGACACATCCATCGAGATGGAAATTTTAAGTGATCTTGATCAAGAGGTGAAAGCCAGGCGACTGGCAGCAACCTCCTAGGCTAAGGCAAATCATAAATTGCAGTTAAGAGGATAAGTTAAGGGACTTTTACAACAACTTACAGTGTTCCAGCTACCCGGGTACTAACATGAGTCTTGTCTTCGGGGATGAGTTTTGCTAGACCAAAGTCTGAAATTTTAGGCATCAAGTCTCTATCAAGAAGGATGTTGCTTGCTTTGATGTCCCGGTGAATGATATATGGTCTCACTTCCTCATGAAGATATGCAAGTCCTCTGGCAATTCCAATGCAAATTCTAACTCTCGTCCGCCAATCAAACTGGTTTTTACTATATCGTCCGTCTAAAAGAAAGAACAAAAATATTCAATCCTCTTTTGGACACTAGACTCAAAAAAACTATTCATGCTATTTAGTTTATGGTTAAATAATCCTAGCTAGGAAGAACAAAAGATTACAAGCCTAAGTACTTTCAAACATCATGATGCCGCTAGATGAACTCATCACTTACAGTTATTGAGTGCAATTTTCAAAGAGGAAAAAAAAAGGCAAGACACAGGTACCAGTACAATGATAAACTAAATAAAGGGAACTGAGCCTAGTTCTCTGACAGGATAAGATAAATGTGGTAATTCAAAGGTTAAAAGGAGAGATATACAATTGCTCTTAACAAGAACTATAGAAGAGTTTCAGCGATCATTTCTTTTGAATAAGGTATTATCGTTATTCCACAACATGTAGCCAAAAAATCAGTAACAGGTTTGACACAAAGGAACCAATGATAAGAAATAAAGATGAAACAAAGTACAAGAATTAGGAAGTTTCAAAGTAGCTGTACCAAGAAGCGTTTGCGCGAGGCTATTATTCTCTAGGTAGTTATAGACCAAGATCCTGTGATTGCCTTCCACACAACAGCCATATAGCTTAACCAGATTTTCGTGATTTATCTCCGAAATCACTTCAATTTCAGTCAAGAACTCCTTTACTCCTTGCTTTGATTCGGCAGAAAGAACCTTTATTGCAGCCATCAGTCCATTTTTTAGCTTTCCCTACAAGACAAAGTTATGTTGTTAATAAAACAAAGTAAAAAACAGGTTAGGGAAAAGAAAGAGAAAAAAGCTTATATACCTTATAAACAGCACCAAATCCCCCCTCCCCAATTTTGTTGGATGGACTAAAATCATCGGTGGCGATTTGCAACGCCTTGTACGTGAAGAGGTTTACATTGTGAATCCCTGAAACCTCTGTTTGTAATAAAATTCCATTAGGATATCCATATAAGAGTAAGCTATCTCTATCATGAAACAAACATAATGCATATCACCAGCTAGTTTATCCAGGATTTAGCATTCACAACTACCTGAAGATAATTAGATATCTATTAGCTTAAGAACTCACCATCATCTTGGTCAATTGATCGGCCTGTTTCAGGTTTCAATCTTCTACCGAATCGAAAAGGGAAGCAAGTCATAACTGTATGAGCTGCCTTCTTTCGAAAGGAAAGCTACTCCAAGTAAAACTGAACTCAAAACCTGTAGATTCAGATTATGAGCAACATGTTAGTCCACCAATCAAACAATCACAGAGAATTCAACACAGGAAGTTTGATACAAGAACTGCTCTTGGAGACTTAATAAATTGGGAACTGCAATTCTTGATAAATCCAGTAAAATTACATTAGTCAATCTAAAAGTAGTTGATTGTCCCTAGAGTCCAAAGGTGAATCATCCTGGAAACAAATTGCTCAAGCTCCTTACACCAGTGTTGTCTATCGTAATATGCTAAAAGATAATAACTTTGGCAGCAACTGGTAAAAGGATCACTAAGTTGATGGAATTCCAGAATATGGTAACTCTACTGACCAATTTTTCTCTGTAGATTTAACTATTAACATAATAGTATTCCATACCCGAACTAATAGCTATTATTCACAGCCAAGGGACCAACAAGCGACCGAGAAAGGAGGAAATTACACAAACATTTTCAAGAAGCAATCAAAGTGGGAGCTGACACAGAAACAAATGATGGGACAAAGATGAAAGATACAAAAAAACAAGTGCCAAGATACTGCTATATATATGAATGAAAAAACAAAGAAAAATGAAATCAAGATAAATAATGATTGACAAGCAGAAAACAAAGGAACCCAAAATCAGAATTCTACCTCCCGATCTTAAACCGAAGAGAAAACAATCAAGAACAGCAACACCACCAAGCCCACCTGCAGCAGCAGCTCAGCCAAAATATAACTTCAGCAAAATTAAAAACACAAAAAAAAAAAGAAGAAGAAGAAAACCCAAAAGGGGAAATGAAATTTCTTGTTTGATGAGCAACAGACGGGAAAGGGATGCTTTCTACAACTCGGAATAGTATACATATTTGCCATAAAGAACTGAAAGAGTCGGCTAAAGTCAACTGAGGTTCAAGTGGAAGATTAGCGGTGTACTTAGAATTTTCCTAATCCCAAATTTGCATTAATTTGTTTTCGGTAAGCAACCTAAGCTGGGTTCACACTTCACTGTTGTAGGCCATGCCAAAGACGACCGAAGACTATGTTCTTTAAAATTATTTACAAATAACACCTCCAACTTTAGTTAAATAGTGCAATATTCCTTGGAATTTGAATTGTTTCAACAACTCATTAGATTATTATTTTAGTTTTCAACCGCTTCCTCATCGCTTCATTCTTATCATCAAACAAATTATAATCCAGAACTCATTTCTCCTTCTCTTTAATTAGATCCTCTTCGAGTTGGGAAGCCAAAGGGTTACCCGCTTTATTGGGATGGAACAATTTCACTTTCACAACTTCATAATGGAATTGGCACTTAAATATACAATTATTTTAAAAAATAACTTTTTTATAAAACGTTTTGTAAAATTTTTCTCCCGAATATTGAATCATGAGTTACGGGAAAATCGTCATTTAGTCAAGTGGTTAAATCTTCCGGAATGTTCTTTCATCGATGGCATTTCGACTATTTAATAAACTGATGAATGTCCTTTTATTTGTGTGGTCATTATAGAAAATTGTAAATCTTTAATTATTCTCATAATTTCAAATCGTAACTTATGAACCCCAATTTCAAAATTCACTAACACATACACTTGTTCGATTTGTCAAAATTTATGTAAAAACTAATAGGGATTGGTTGAAATGACCTGATTTGTTATGCCATCTATAATTGGATAATTTTTAATTTTTTAATATAATAATTTTTTCAAAAAATAAGTTAACTCACATACTCTATATGTCTACAAATAATAATCACCTTAGAAATCATATAATAAGAATTAAAGATAATAATTAATTTTTCTGTATTTCTTATAAAAATATTTTCTACAACAAATATCGTAATTAAAAATTCACAACAAATATATCTTGTGTGATTTAAAGGAACAATACGGAAGTACTAAAAAGTCAAAGTAGGCGTGACGTTCAAATTGGAGAAATTTACGCTTTCAAGGTCAAATGGGAAAAACACAAAAATCCCGTAGGTATTTGAACGCCACGGGTACGATCGTTGTCCCCTACCACGTCATCAATTTGATGGCTTCAAAATCGCCATTTTTTTCTTTACCTTCCTAAAAAAATTTGACAATAAATTATCTAAATAAATTACAGTGTACTTGCATGGTTAAATATTAATTTTCTGAATCTAAAAGTAAAATAAATATGCATAATGACATTGACAATACTATTTTCTCCATCCCAATCATATTTTTTATTTTGGGTTTAATTTTTTAATTAGTAATTATTACAGCATAGAATATTTTTCCTTAAATTAGATTCTGCCAAGGTTTGAAATTTTAGCCACATTATTTGTTTGAAGTCAATCCCACGTGTGAAATAGACCAACAAGAAAACATTTTCATCGACGTGTGAATAGAGAAAAGAATATTTTTATCCAAATTTTGTGTATATATATATATATATATATTATTTTTTCTAAAATAGAAATAGAAGATGAGTCCATACATTTTGTGTTTTTCTTAATTTGTCAAACTTTTGAATATCTTTTGGGGTCAAATTGATAACATAATCATCAAATGTGCTTGTTTTGACGAAGGTGCAATTAGCATAATTGTGACATAATTGATTAGGTTGCATGGGTTCTAATTCAAATCATAATCCATTTCACATTATGATTTTAGGCTTTTTTCGAACATATTACAAGTGAAAGATTGAATCACAACCAGTATTACAAATTAAAATTTTGATATATTACGTTAATTATAGTGTTAACGATAATTACACATAGTAATATGAAATTTAATTTTCTCAAATTGATCAAATCTATCATACTCACAAAATAACAATTTGAATTGTGGTATAATGTTACGAACTATAATACATACTTATCATATTGACTATAACGAGCATCTAATGCAAGTGGCATCGAACGTACTATCGGGTGTGCTTAATTTTCTTGACAATACTATAATAGAGGTCACTATTATAATGAAGAGGCTATCCCCACTATAAATAGTTGGAGATACTACTCAAGTGTCTAAATTGCTTTAATTAATTAAGTTGGTTGACTTTTAGTTCAAATACAGTAACCCCCCATATGAATAGTAAGGAATAAGAGAAGGAGTAATTTTTGCTCCAAATTTATCCCCGTAATTCCTCTAATATATAAGCTTAATCTTATATCATTATATAATATGATGTTTCAGTCATTTTAAATTACTGATTTTATTAATAACTATTTTTAAAAAATTAAATTTGTAGTGCTTGAATATGTAATTATGATATCGGGCTATTTTAGACACGATATTTGAGGCGGCATATTTGCTGAACCTCAATTACTATGTATCACTAATGTTATTTAAAAGTGTAAAGAGATAACTTAAATATGAATAGACTCTCAAGTTTTATTTTACTAACGTTAAACAAAATTATCATTTTGAAATGGGGGTGCTAAACTAATATGTTATAATATAAAACTCAACATTATTTGAAACCGTAAGGAGAGGAGTCGAGTCTGAATAGACTCTCAAGTTCCATTACGCTAAATATTAAGCAAAATTATCACTTTGTAACAAGCATGTGAAACTAATATGCTATTTTAAATTTCATCCTTATTGAAAATCATAAAGAGGAAGTCAATTCTGAACAGACTCGCAAATTTCATTCCGACAATGTTAAACGACATCTTGGGAACTTAACTTAACTAACAAGCTATCTACTATTGTCTCTCAGACCATTTATGTGTCATCATCTTGATAACCTATAGTTTCATCAATAATTATATTATATATTTAAGGTATACCCCTATTACTATATTTAGAAACAAAATGATACAGTTCAGCAATTTCTAAAATTTGGAAAGGATGCTTACGCTTAGAAATTACTGAATTATCGTCACTTTATTTCCGAACATTGTAATACGATATACCCATTAGGTATACAATATAATATGCGTTACCTCACCAACTAACCAATTAGACGTAAGCATCTTGTTAGGCGAATTTCTTCTTTTACTCATTAGCCTACGGAGTATTAGTAGTTGTTTCCAACTGTTATTTCCCCCAAAAGTATATTCTTACGCGTTATTCACCCATCCGTCACTGCAGACACCATTTTTCGTTCGACTTTCATGTGTTAAATATACCACCAACATTCATCTTGAGTCATAATTATTTCTCCAAACTAATAGAAATATCAATCAAGATGCAACCTTAGCTTTTGCATGCTATGTAAGGAGAATTTTGCACGTGATCTCATTGGGGAAGGGCGATTTTAAATTAGTTTAAAATTATTGTATTTTTAAATTTTCTTTCATTTGTTTGGAAGGAAAAAAAAAAAAAAAAAAACAAACAAACAAACAAAGAAAGAAAACTCAAAACTCAAATATCATAAATGAATTTTAAAATTTATCATTTACATTGGCAGATCAAATATAGTATAAAAAAAACCGACATTAAATGGTTTTAAAATTAGAGGGACCATCAAGTGATTAAAAACCTGGTAAGTCATAAATTATGAAACCCACAGACAAATAGCTAGCTTATAAGGAACAAATTCACACAAAGAAAAGGCTTGTTCTAAGAAGAAGCAAAAAAAATAAAACAAGGAAGAATTAAGAAAGGGCAAATTGCAAAATCAGAAACCTAAATTGGGTAGATGGTACTTAAAGAATTTGATATCATGTTGCTCTAATTGTAGAGCAAGTGGTTTGCCATTGGATCACTTATTTTTTCTCAATCTAAACAAGATTTTAACATATTTAAAATAAAAATTATAAAAAAGTAGATTATGTATTCAGTTAATTGGCTGGTATTAGCCATAATTGAATGGAAATAATGGAACCACGTCGCTGATATATATCAAGATACAATTGTCTGCTTGAATGACAACATTATCCACATACATTATGATTCTTAATGCGTTTTGTGTCATATTGATAATGTCCAAAAATTTGCAGGTCCAGTTTTGGATCCAAACAATCTCATACTAAATCCAGAATCATGTCAAGTCTGGCTACCAAAGTTGCTGTGATCGGAAGTGGAAGTCAGTCAGCCCTTCTTCCCTTCTGCTACGCCTATTCTGAAAAAAGAGAAACTTTTTATAAGCTTGATTTGAAGAATCTATTCTAATTACAAATTTGGTAACATTTGTGTATGAATCGATGTTTCAGTTTCCGGGGCAGTGTGCGCATCAACACTGGCCAAAAATGGAGTATCCGTCGCCATTTTCGAATCTGGTAGAGGCCCAGGTGGTAGAATGTCCCAAAGAAGGTATCTTTATCAAGAAAGTCGATGTCTTTATGCTTTTGAAGGCGAGTTATGAAGAAATATTCGATCATTTCTACCGTTTCAATAGGGAAGTAGCTGAAGATGGAAGGGAGTTTGTGTTTGACCATGGTGCTCCATACTTCACGGTCAGCAATCTTGAGGTTCTGGCTCTTGTTCGGGAGTGGGAATCAAGGGGTGTTGTTGCCTCATGGAATGAAAAGTTTGGATCTTTTAATTTTGCTTCCAAGAAATTTGATCTCGTTGAAGAGGTTAGAGAGGTCCCTCTGCTCAATCTTTCATCATGCTTATTCATATTATATACAATGCCACACTACATTTGTTCTTTCATCATTGCCTCATGCAATGTTCATTCCTCCAGATAATCAGTTCCATGTTTGAGATTGAGAATAGTCAAGATCGATAATTCGGACCATAATTTGAAGAGGGACTTTATTTAGTTCCATGTACATTCGTTTGTTGGTGCACTGTGTTGAAATTTTGTTTTTGTCACTGTTATTTAGTTTTTGGGATTAATCCTACTGTCAAATTTGCTTACTACTAGCTAGAGACAATATGAGAATAGCAAAGGAGTTGGTTTGGTTTTCTCAAATGAATGCTTTTGCTAGATAAAGGCCTACATTATTTAATCCCAAGATTGGGAAAGAAACACTAGAGTTTTTGGGATGTCACATTATTTTTGAAAAATGGTTTAGGAAGCATCAAGCCAGAAATATGTTGGTGTCCCTGGAATGAACTCTATATGCCGAGCTTTAACCTCAGAACCTGGTTAGTTTGTAGAATATACTCACCTTTACTATCTAGAAATGTATACAATTGGTTTGTCTGACCCAATAGTTTCATCTGTAGGCGTGGCAAGTAGGTTCGGGCAGGGTGTTGCAAAGGTTGAATGGCTGGAAATCGAAGGTTCATGGTCTTTGACTGGATTCAATGGTGAAGATCTTGGTAAATTCAAGGGAGTTGTGGCTTCTGATAAGAACATCTTTTCTTCCAGGTTAACAAATGCAACTGGAAGACCACTCCTTTTAGGTATGTTTTTCACCCCCTTTTATCATCCAGAAGAGTTATAAGTTGTCCTATTTCTACACATTTTAACAGCTCCAGACTAGAAGGGGAAGTAAGTTTCTGATTGTTTGCATGGTCATATCATAATGCCAAATATATGATCTTCAAACATGGATGAAAACAGATTTCGATGCCTACTAATGACATTGACATATTATATGCTAATGTATGCTATAATGCCTAGTTTCGCGTGGTTTAAAAGAAAGTTGGAAAATCAGAATGCACCTTCAACCTTAGTTACAAGTGTACTATTCCTGTGTGTTGTTCCTCTGCAATAAACATCTTTGTTTTATCAAGAACGTAGCTTGATGATGGTAAAGATTAACAGACTATTCTAACATTTCTGCCCTCCCCCTCCCTTGACATTCTTAGATTTGAACATGGAACCAGAATTAGCTTTAAAGGCGAAAGAAATTCCTGTTACTTCATGCTTTACTGTCATGCTGGCTTTTGAGCAACCTTTGACAACGGTGGGATATGCTTATTCACTGGTCTGCGGAATCACTGGAAATTGCCATTTTAATCTCTTTCTTTATTCTTTTTGTGAGAGATTAATGTTATGCCTGTAACTGACTACTTTATCCACTTAAACTTCTATGTGATGCCATCTGACACCTTTTTCTGTTGGCTCTCTTTCAGATACCAGTAAAGGGCTTTTCATTCAAGAACTCAGAAATTCTAAGTTGGGCATTTTGTGACAGTAGTAAACCTGGCCATGCCCTCTCTAGGTATGCACAGAATCATGGAAACAAACCAGGAAATTAAGAATGGTAACTATTGTTAACATTCAAAAGTTCTCAGTGCTGTATGATTGATGTTTCCTTTCGCTCCTTCTCTTCGTGAAGTGAAAGGTGGGTGCTGCATTCGACAGGCAAGTATGCAGAAAACATAGTTGCGCGAACCGGGCTACAGAGACCCTCCAACGCATTGTTGACAGAAGTAGCTGAAGAGCTTTTCCAAGAACTTAAAAAAACTGGGCTTAATATCTCTATGCCGATTTTCCAGAAGGCTCACAGATGGTTGGTATCTGAATTCGTCCTGGAAGATGATTGTAGTATAAATCATCAAAACAATGTTAAAACTTTCCTACCTTCTCCAAAACTCTCCTTTTAGATTTTGTTTTGCTTTGACCTCCAAAGTTTGTTACTTATATATCTATTTTGTGCATTTGGTCCACAGGGGAAGTGCCTTCCCAGCAACAAGTATAGCAGTTAAAGAGAAGTGTCTGTGGAGTGAAAACAAGAAACTGGCAATTTGTGGTGACTTTTGTGTCAGCCCAAATGTTGAGGGTGCTATTTTGAGTGGCATAGCTGCAGCTTCTAAGTTTACTGAGCTTCTGAGTTCCTTGTGATATCGAACAATCACTTCTGTAATTTAGATGTTGAAGTACATTCAATAGGATAAAAAACGAGTTATAGTTTGAAACTCCTTCTCATATTATCATTTTAATCATTAGAATAAGATTCTTTTCGATCAGAAATACTGCATATAATCTTATCAGTAGATAACGTTTCATAAAATTCATCAGTTAATCAAGAAACCTATGAGGAAGGTTAAAATGAACGAACTTTTCAGTCGCAGTAAATTGTCAAAACCATATTGTTTGCTAGGTAGCGATGAGGTCACTTTCCATACACTTCCAAGAGTTTACGTCCTTTCTTCATTTTGCGCATTTTAATGATCACTTGATCTGAGATCTGAATAAGCTAGTCCAAACTTCAGTTTGCAAAAACCCATTATCATGTCCAGTCTGGATACTAAGGTTGCTGTAATCGGAAGTGGAAGTCAGAAACTCTTTCCCATAAGCCGTCATAAGAAATAGTTAGAACTTAATCACTACATTTTAAGTAAATGATTGATCAACGTTATCTTCTGTTGGTGGTGTTGCAGTATCAGGGGCAGTATGTGCATCGGAACTGGCCAAAAATGGAGTATCAGTAACCATTTTCGATTCTGGTCGAGGCCCAGGTGGCAGAATGTCCCAAAGAAGGTATCTTGATGAAGGAATTCATCTTTTATGTGTTCCTAAAAGAGGAATTACACGAAAATACTTTATCTTTTATTTTATTTTTCTAATTTAGATTTTGTCCCGAGTAGAGAAATGGCAGAAGATGGGAGGGAGTTGTTGTTTGATCATGGCGGCCCATACTTTACAGTCAGCCATCCTGAGGTTCTGGATCTTGTTCGAGAATGGGAGTCAAGAGGCATAGTTGCCCCATGGATTGAAAATTTTGGGTCTTTCGATTTCTCTTCCAAGAAATTTCTCACCATTGAAGAAGAGGTTAGAGGTCTCTCAGCTCAAAAACACTCTCCATGTTTGCCCATATCATTTGTTATACACATTTGAAGATTTCGTGTTGCATTGTGTTAAAATTTTTGCCATATTATTCTCATTCGATGTTCTTGATCTTATCCTTCAAATTTAGGAAGTATCACTGCAGAAATACGTTGGCGTTCCTGGGATGAATTCAATATGCCAAGCTTTATCTGCAGAACCTGGTAAGTATCATAAGCATACTTTGCTTGTCTGTTAGTTTGGAACACTATTCAATATCCAGTCTGACTGACCCAATACATTATCTTTAGGAGTGACAAGCAGGTTCGGTCTAAGTGTTGCAAGGGCTGAATGGTTAGAGTCTGAGGACTCATGGTCATTGACTGGTGTTGATGGTGAAGTTCTTGGTCAATTCAAGGGAATTGTAGCTTCTGATAGGAACAACTTTTATTCCAGATTTGCAAATGCAATTGGAAGATCGCCGCCTTTTGGTATGTCTTCAACCCCTTTTCCCTCTCTTTTAGCAGAGTTTATGCGTCAGTTTTGCTGTTTGTTCATCCTCATTTAAGTTACTGCTGCTCCCAAATGGATTGGAACTTTCAACATTAGAAGCTCATGCCTCGGCGTAGATTAACCGATGTAGTTTGATCTCATGGTCTCCCCCTTCTTGGGCAATCAGATTTGAGCATGGAACCAGAATTAGCTGTAAAGCTGAAAGATATTACTGATATTTCGTGCTACACTGTCATGCTGGCATTTGAACAGCCTTTGATATCAGTAAGATATTCTTTTCCTCTTCCATTTCAAGAATTACAGCAAATTTCAGGTCTTTCTATCTCAGTTTCGCCATCTACTGTTGGAGACTTGAACTTTTATGTACTTATCAGCTGATGTACCAATTTTCTTGGCTTTCAGATACCAGTAAAGGGTCTTTCATTCAAGAATTCAGAAATTCTAAGTTGGGCATATTGTGATAGTAGTAAACCAGGCCGTTCTGTCTCTAGGTATGCATGCTTGATGGTTTTAGATATTAACAAGAAGGAACTTAAGAAGGTGATAATGATTATCATTCGAGAAAGTCTTTGGCTCTGTCAGTTTGATGTTTGATGTTTTTCTCTCCAACGTTGTTGTTCAAATGAAGTGAGAGGTGGGTGCTGCATTCAACAGCCAAGTACGCCGAAGATATAATCACTCAAACAGGGCTCCAGAGGCCTTCCAATGCAATGCTGACAAAAGTAGCTCAAGAACTTCTCCAAGAACTGCGAAAAACCGGGCTTTTAATCCCTCAGCCATTTTTCCAGAAAGCGCACGGATGGTTGGTATAGATGAACTAATTGCTAGAGTTCGTTCTTTGTTCATTTTTTCCGGACCTATTTCTATTTCTTTGTTGATTTTTGTCCACAGGGGAAGTGCCTTCCCAGCTAAAAGCATAGCAGCAGCAGCAGCGGGCCAGGAGAAGTGTCTCTGGAGTGGAAATCAGAGACTTGCAATCTGTGGTGATTTCTGTGTCAGCCCAAATGTTGAGGGTGCAATACTAAGTGGCATAGCTGCAGCTTCCAAGTTTACTCAACTTCTTGGCTCTCATAATGTTTAAGGAAAACATGTATTATATAATGATTAACATGGAATCAGACAATGCTGCAACTGGAATTTGGTTGCAGGATTTAGCAGATGTATTTGGACAGAATATCAGAATTGAGTAAAAAGGGCCTTTTTTTTATGGCTTGATGTTGCCTGTTTTGTACCTTTGCTAGATGTAAAAGTATTGCTTATCTGAAAAATTAAACAGGGAATTTTGCAAATTCTCAACAGTTGAGGGTTCAGTTTTTAGTGTGTTCTTGCAAGTGAGAATGACAAAAATTGATTTTTTTTGGGGGTCATTTGTGGAGTGTGTGTGTGTGGGTTTTTTTTCCTTCTTTTATTTGGGTATAAATTGCTCGCATTCTGATAATGTTGTGGAATCATATCCTGAAGCAAACCACAAGAAGCATGCCACGTGTAAACATGACAATCAAGAATCCCCACCAAGAATTATTTCCACAAAGGCAGGCAACTTCTATTTCAGCTTCACCATTGGTTTGAAGCCAAAACTTGTTTCTTTGGAAATTGAAATCAGCAGCAGCAGCAGAAAAAGAATGGCTTCCACAGTAATGAGCTCATTGAGCCTTAAGCCAGCTCCATTCAGAGTTGAGAAATCTGCTGCAGTGAGAGGTCTCCCATCTCTTGCAAGAAGCAAATCCGCTTTCAGAATCCAAGCCAGTGGTGGGAAGAAAATCAAGACTGACAAGCCTTATGGTCAGTAAAACTTGCCTTTGTTATTATCAAACTTTAATTCTTCTTATTAGAAAATACTCCCTCCTGTCCCAAAAAAACTGGGGTTTCATTGGGAATTCTTGTACTGGAATATGTGTTGATAGGAATCAATGGAGGAATGGATTTAAGGGGTGGAGTTGATGCTTCTGGCAGAAAATCAAAGGTACTTCCCATCTAGAAATACAAACTCTCCAGTCTCATTTCCCTTCCCCCCCCCCCCCCAACCCCCAACCCCCAAACCCCAAACCGAGTCCTATTTGTTAAATTAACTTCATGCCATTGGTTCAGGGAAAGGGTGTGTACCAATATGTTGACAAGTATGGTGCTAATGTGGATGGATACAGGTAATAAAGAGCAAGCTGACTCAAAATTTAAATATAGCTGCACAAATATGGCATCCCACAACTCTTCTGTTCTGTCTCCATATCATATCTAATTGTACTAACTTGTTTTCTAATGCAGTCCAATCTACAACACTGATGACTGGTCTCCAAGTGGTGATGTCTATGTTGGAGGTAAAGACTATAGCCATTCCTGAAAGATATGCTGACAACAATTCTAGTGATGTTTGTTTCAACCAAAATCAGTTCTAATAAGATATCAACTTTCACAAGTAAATCTCATAGTAATTTTCATTTGAAATGTAGGAACCACTGGGCTGGCAATATGGGCAGTTACCCTTGTTGGAATTCTAGCAGGAGGTGCTCTACTAGTTTACAATACCAGTGCTTTGGCGCAGTAAACTAATGTTTCTGTATTACTACCAAGTGCTATTATTTCTAGCTTGTAATCCAAATTACTGTCCAGAAGAGAATGGATTATGCATCATGTAGATCATAACTATTTTGAATTTGTACCATATTATTGGATTGAGCCTTACTTTACCTATATACATACTATGTGTCTTGTTATTGATTTTCTGTTTTGGGTGCACTAAACATTCTAGGAAAGGAAATCCACAGAAAACTTGATAGGAAATTAAGCTAGCAATACAAGTTAAGTCAGGATCAGGACTGCAAAATCATAATCTTGTTTCTTTTTGTTTTGATTCTTCCCTTTGAATGGAGACATTCAAGGACAAAGAAAAGGAAAAATGCTTAAGAGCATATAGAGGGATCATCAACCTTAACAGCATAAACTAACATTTCAATGTAATTTCATCTACACAAGACCATAAGCTGTGTGATCTAGTTCCTATTTAATCAAAACTTGAGATAAAAAGCAGACTAAGAATGCTAAGAGGCAGAAGAGGCAACATGCTGAAAGTTTTACTAGAACCCTCATTCCTATTTACTTAATTCTTCTTCCTTCGGATTCCACGTCAACGATAAATCTATCATTATGTCCATGAATATTACAATGAATCTTGCTAACATCCCTAACCAACTCACCTGAGAAAGCTTGTCTCATCTTTTTTAAGGATCCCAAAGTAACTTGAAGGAAGAGCACTGACAACCATTTTGTCTGCTCTTGGATCTTAAACATCCACATCTCTCAAAGCGCCAACTGTGGTTACTCGGGTTGTAGTTCTTGAAAAAAACCTTCATCTTCCTGCTGAGCATGTGCATATTTCGTGTTATATGAGCCTACTGATCCATTGCCCTCGACAATCATAGAACGAACCATCTGCACATGAAAATCAACCATACACATTTCGTATTATTTTTGTTTCTTCAATATGACAAATTGGTAAATATTTGAAACCTGCAATTTATAGGATGCAAGGGGAGAGATACTATATGCATCCGTAGCATCCTTAGAACCTAAAAGAGACAAATTTGCAAGTTACTTAGGGGCAACCTAGCGAGAAACAGGTCACAAGATCTGTCCCAACCCAAAGTGATTTCAGGACCTTCTACTTTGAACAAGTTTAGCTTCTTTCTTTCTCCATTTCACATTGAAAGTTGATGGCATCTAAATCCCATAAGCAATCAATTAAAATTTTTTGTTGCATGGGAAACAGGTACTATTTAGTTTGCTTCATAAGAGCCTCTTAACACAGGTGTACCTGTATATACAAAAAACACGAGGACGGGGAGTAAAATTACCTTCTCGATTTCTTCGCTTAGCAGGGGTGTTTCTCTCAAGTACTGCAATGCCCTGTCTCTTCCTTGCCCCAACCTTTCATTCAAAAATAGAACAGAGAATAAGCCATAAAATACAAAGAAAGTTTATAAAGTAATGAAGATGCAAGAAACAAACCTCTGATCTCCATAGCTGTACCAAGATCCCTTCCTCAGCACAACATCCATAATTTCAGCACAATCCAAAACACAGCCCTGTGAATAAACTCTATATCAGTAGGTAGTGAAATTATTTAGGATGTGTGGAAAATAATATGCTCTATAAAGGAAGGCATACCAGCTTGCTTACACCCTCCCCAAATATGATATCAAATTCAGCTTGCTTGTAAGGCCTGGAAACCTACAAAAACTACTATTACATGGCTGAAAGAAAAATGTCATGCCAAAAAAATTCCAAAGGAAGGGCAGTTACTAGTGTGCACTAATTTAGTTTGATAAAAGAAAAATTTATAATTCTGAAGAAAGTCGGTCCAATGCTTCAGCTGAGATATACCTTCCAGTTTAATCCGCAAACCTCAAAACCACATATTGGAACAATTTACCGAAGGAAATTTCAAAATATAAGTAGGTCAATTTTTGAGGGAATTAAGATGATGTAAACACATGAAAACAAGTTAAAGTTCCAAAGTTGAAATGATATACTACTCAAATACTAATGTGAAATCATGCTGCTATTAAATATTTATCAGAGGGAACTAGTCCGTTAGAAAATGGTCATAATACCAAAGTTTGCACTTGGGATAAGTCAGTACCACAACAACTACTCACCTTACTCTTCTGAACTCTGACACGAACCTTGAGACCAATCTCTTCGTCTGCCTTGACCTACAATGATGATTTGTTTATTCCATGCATTCAGAAACAGCTAGAGCAAATGAGGGGGACCTGTAAATCAGTTGAAAGATTTTGTGCTTACAGACTTTATCTTTCCAATGGGCCGTATCTCAAGTCGGACGGATGCAAAGAACTTCAAAGCAATCCCTCCACTAGTGACTTCAGGATTTCCATAATATACACCAATCTGATAGTTTGTAAGATATATTAAGATTAATTGGATAGGTGCAAGGGGACAGAATACTTTATGTACGTGAACTTTAAAAAGGAAGAAATCCACATGAATCTGAATTAGGATCAGCAAGTGATAACAGCAGTTGGGAAGTTTCCTTGGTGGAGATACATCAACTTTGAGAAAATACAGTCTACAATGATAAGTATCCTTGAGAGCAAAAGAACTGTATGGTGAAGTTTGACCAAAGGTCAGATAATGTCACCAAAACAGACAAGTCAAGATTGAATACTCAAACAAGTACCTTGTGTCTTATTTGATTTAGGAAAATAAGAGTACACCCTGCTTTTGAAGCATTGCCTGACATTTTGCGCAGAGCTTGACTCATAAGTCTTGCTTGCAAACCAATTTGCTGCATGCCAATCTCTCCCTGTGCAGAGACAAAGAACAAACCTGTGAGCGCTATTGGCATATAACCATTTTCTAAAATTAAAACAAGAAGCATTTTCTTACTTCTATTTCAGCTCGTGGGGTAAGAGCTGAGACTGAATCAATGCAAATGAGTTCCACAGCACCAGATCTACACATGCGATCTGCAACTGAAGCAGCACATATCTGGTTAATGCAAGCAAATGTTGATCCATCCTGATGCTCAAGCATCAGATGTATTTTGGTAAAGTAATAGTATCTTTGTCTTCTAAGATTAAAAAAGAGCAAGAAATTACTTTCGAGAGCCATCTCTCCGTTGTCAGGTTGGCAGACAATTAAATTCTCTACATCTACTCCTAATGCCTTTGAGTAAGCTGGATCAAAAGCATGTTCAGCATCCACAAGCATCGCATATCCACCTAGCTTCTGCATATGCAATTTTAATCAGCTCCATGTAGACCTTACATCACAAGACATATTGAACTAGAGCATGGCAGTGCTGAATTTTCTGTGAATTTTTATCCATTTCTTGCTAAATTGGAACTAACTTTAAAATCAATCAGCACTTTGAATCATTGTTCCTATCTTGATTCCCAGCCCCAACAAAAAGAACAAGGGAAGAAGAAAGAGAGGAATCACAAGGAATGCAGATTTCTGTTTTATTTGACAGTAAATACACATCCAAAGGCAAGATGCAGAACCTGTACTTCTGCAATAGCATGCAGTGCAAGAGTTGTCTTTCCACTACTTTCTGGTCCATATATCTGGAAAAAACATCAGTATAGACGTTAAAAATTCAGAAGGCCACATAAGCGAACAACACGAGTCCAATAATCAATATCAAGATAAAAGCACAAATGCTTCAGTTCCTTGGAAGAAATTCCCTTTTTAAAACAGAATATCATCAATTAGGTATGCTCTCATAAAAGCAAAAGTGACAAAACACAATATCAGGTTGGATAATTTGTTCGCAAAGTACTGGTATTTCATACGTATTGCTGATACAAAAATATAATAACATAGAAGACTTCTACAGACATAAGAAATTCATATGAAGAACTATGACAGATTAGATGCCAAACAACAAAATAAGTACAAGATGTTATACCTCCACAATTCTTCCTTTTGGAAGCCCACCACCCAAAGCAATGTCCAATGTTAAGCAGCCACTAGGAAAAGTTTCACTGCAGCATCCCGAAGACAGAACCAAAATACACTTATATAAGAGAACATGGAACCATCAATTAGTCAGATTTTTATCATTGTAAATTTTCTCTTTTTTTCTCCTAATCCTTTGACAGTATATTGCCATCTGAGATTCTCATGAAATGAAAGAACATACACCAGAGCGCCACCAGCGCTACCAAGTCTTGTCACACTTCCTTTCCCAAATGAGTTGTTTATATCAGCCATTGCTGCTTCCAGTGCTTTTTGCTGTTGAAATTTGTTAAATGATTAAGTAATCAATTAAAGGTCATGAGATACATGTCATTAAGGCTGGAAACAAACAATTTACTACAGTTGGTTCATCTTATCTATCCTAAAAGTGGAAACTTACTCAAACAAATGTGTCATAATAACTCAACTTCAAACAGAATTAATTGGAGACAAGAATACCAAGTCACATTGTTCATTCTCATCTCTTCTCAAGAGTTGGAAACATTACACTTAGTGGTTCCACTTGAAGAAGACCATCTTTGTAAAGCTAAAGTACCAGTTTAATACTTAACATGGATCAGACCTAAAAGCAAATAAAAGGTTAACCGAGGCATAGCTGAAGAATGTGAAATATATGTGGCTAGATTGTGCCATCTCAACCTGCACAACCACTTTCAGGACCATGCAGAAAAGAGAGAAGATAAATGCGCAACAAAGAAAAGGACATTGAACAAATACTCAGGTGGCAACAGAAGAGCAGTTTTCTACTCTAAAGACTAATTCTTAGTAAAGTTCTTTCCAGTTTCACTATCACTTCAGTTTTTGCATTATAAGACTTCCATTTAATCCTCTTCCTCATTCTACTCCTTTGCTTGAAAAGGAAACAGCAAAATCTTTCTAACCAAAAAACGAGGAACAAAGTATGATATTGATTCAAATTTCAAAAGAACTGGTTTTTCCCCATCCTCATGAACACTAAAAAATATTTTCAGCTCCCAATTTTCCCTTCACTACAACACCAAAATAACATAGTATCAGCGGATATAAGCAAAGCAGGCTAGCAAAGAAACAAACCATAAGAGTAAGCAAAAAAGGATGAACTTCGAGACAAATGCAACGTAGGCTCATCAAAGAACAAAATTCATAAGAAAAAAGCAGCGAAAAACAATGAATTTTGGGACAAACCCGGTCAACAAAACGAGGGTCAGAATCAGCAGAAAGAACCCCATTCACTTTAGCATCAAACTCCGATCGAACCCTCTTAACTCTGACTGGTAACTTCTGCTTTCTGAGTAGGGCAGAACCCGAAGCTTGAAAACCCGAACGAGAGTACAGGGGAGTAAAAAAGGCCACTTTACAGGCCAACAGTTGGGGATTCAAACAGCAAGAACTTAACTCCATTTCTGGCCAGTTGGAAGGACTAAAAAGCTTCAGCTGGGATATGATACGATTATTGTCCCGCCTTAGCTTGAAGGCGCGATGATTTTTCCGGACGAAATTCCTGATAAAAATCGATACTGAACCGTTAAAAATGCAAAAGCAAATAATTTATGAACTGTTTCTTCATTTTAAACTCGTACAAAAATGAATTCGACGTTATTTTTAGTTTTAAGCATTTGAAGAGGTTGGTTTAAGAATTTTGTAAACTATAGGGGTTTCAGTATCATAAATAATCCCGAAATAACAAAATAAAGAAGCGAGAAAAAAAAAAAAAAAAAAAAAGGAAAAAGAAGAAGCTGTCAACACATGGCGGACCAAACTCAAGAGAATGACCGGAGAGAGGCAGACGATGGCGGCAGCTCACCCAGCGACGTTATCGACGAAGGCGATAATAACCCAAGTTCGGAATCTTCCACTATCACTACCTCTGCCACTGCCACAGCCACTGCCAAATGTCTCTCTACTTTGATTTCTTCAGTAATTGAAGAATTCGATTCAAGGGCCGAACAAACTCTTCGGAGTCAGGATCAACTCTCCTTCGCCCTCGATCGTCTCACCGGAGGTTTCCCACCTTTTATTATTGGCTTTTAAGATACCCATTTTTGCAAAAATTCGTCTTGCTTACTATTTGTTCCAATCCTGTTGTTAAAAATTGCTACTTTTTACTTCATTAACTTCAAATCCACCTATTACATAGATGAGCATATTTATTATTTCCTCTGAATTGATGCATTCTGCTGAGAATAATAGAATCCTTCGATATTAGGAGCTCAATTTGGTAATTTATTTGTTGAGGGTACTTTTAGTTAGTTGATTTTACCGAAAATGAGACTATTCCTACTGTTATATTGCAATGATCATATGAGTGTATGACAAACTGTTAAAAATCAGAGTATGATGCAGAAAGATGATCCATCTAGCCTAGCTGAGATTTTGTTGCAAGATTTACTCTTTTCTGGGATGGTGGAAGTAATATTTTTACTAGGTTGAGATTGTTTTAGTGAGATGGGAATGGGAGTTTATCTATCTCTGCTATTGTGAATGTTGCAGAGCTTGATCAGTTGCTGGATGATGCACCATTGCCATTCATAATGCAGCACGCTGCCAGAATCTCTGGTGTTAGGAAAAGGGTTACATCACTAAATTCAGTTCTGAAGTCCATACAGCGCCGTGTTGATAACATAGAACGAGTAATGTCAGCTGGAAGCTCATTGCAGGGTATTTTTCTAAACTCCCTTTTTCTATGTTGCCTCAGTTTCTGTTGGCCAATGTATCAATTTTTTGAACTTACTCCTAAGAAGGTTGCTTGTATGGAGGTTACCTTAGCTGAATCAATGATCTAATCAAATATTATTATTGCTATGGTTACTCGGACACTACAATGGAAGTGTGTTGAATCAAGAATAGATCATGATGTTTCTCTGTTTGTAAAAGGTCAAGCCGACACAATAGGCATTGCAATACGACGAGCTAATGGTTTCTCTGTTTGTATTGATTCTTGTAGGTTCGCCTGACGGTTTAGCATGATGTGGTGTTGTGGTTTGATCGATGATTGCTGTTAGTATGAGAAGTAGTTTTGGAGTTCAAAAGAGTTCAATTTTCTGCTTGTGAGTAGTTGGACAAAATTATTGTATCTAAAGAGCGAGTTGTTGAATTCAGTAAACCATTGTAGGTAATTTTGGTGAGCAATTTGTAAGTCTGTTAAGAAAGACATACAAGGTTAAGGTTCGATTTTACCTGCAATTCTAGAGGTTGGTTCGTTTGTTTGTTTGGTTCTTATGTATGGAAGTGGCATTCTGGTTATGCATTCTACGGGAGGCAAGTATATCAGTGAACTGAAACCTCAACAGAGTCATAATAGTCTGCACATAAATTAGATACCAATATTTTACACTTAAAAGCTAAATATGAACTTGTGCATCCTTCTCATTTCTTGACTCGGATGCAGGAAGTCAAATGGGTGAGCGACAAGATATTCTCCTCAAAATAGGACCAGTTCATAAAGAATTTTATAAGAGGTTTTCATGGTCACGATAAGAGTTGCTTGCTGCTTCAATTACAATCATTCCCCAATTCTTCTTGGCTGGATCCAAAACGAAAACATGAGCTGGAAAACAAGCATCAGTTGTGTTCAACGGACCTCTTTCCTTGACAGCATCAGTCAGCTCCAACTCCGACAACGCATTTACCCAAATCCCTTGTGAAATCCACCCAAGCATGCACTTCGACTTCCTTTGTTTCCAGGGTGGAAGGGAATTGACGGCTCTCCAGGAGGAATCAACCCCAATGGTTAGAATCTCTGCATGACCTGGGCATGTCTTGAATAACTTGTACATCTCCCTGGTGGCAACGTTATACAGCCACGAATCCTTGCCACGGTATAAACATAGTAGACCATTCACACCGTCTGTATATCCTTTGCCACGGTAGGAACTGTCTGTATATCCTAAGGCCCGGTAGAAACATGGTACACCATTCACACCGTCTGTATATCCTTTGCTTTGGTCATGCTCCACAATATGATCATGAATGATTTGTTTTCTGTCGCCCCTGCCACCATCAAGTCTGAAAGAGGAGAAACACCTCCTAACATAAAGGCGAAGAAGGCGCCAGTGACGGTCACCACCAGAGAAGAGAAGACCTCGACAACCACCACAATAGTCCTTAGTGAAGGACGGATCTGTGATAATTGATAGCCAAGTTCGGGACACGCATTTGAATCGCATAAGGGATTTTACTGGAAGCCATTTGAGGACCATCAAGACCATGCCACCACAATAGTTCATGGTGAAGGACGGATCTGTGATAATTGATCGCCAAGTTCGGGACACGCATTTGAATCGCATAAGGGATTTTAGTGGAAGCCATTTGAGGACCTCCAAAACCATGTCTTCGGGGATCAGCATGCTGCAGATGATGATGAAAACTAATTGCCAGTAAGCATGCAAAAGGGAACCACTAGATACATACATGGAAACTTAAGCTTAAGCTTAATACAGAGATTGAGAAAGCACTTGAGAGCTAAAACACAATCCAACCCATCAACGTCTAATTTCAATACAATCCAACCCCATATACTTCCTAATTTCAATTCACTTATATTATATTATAATGGAATGAAATTAAGCTCTCTGATATGTAACTTCCTGATTTCAACCCTCACATGTATCATAATGATACGAAAATTGACCTCCAGAGTTCATCATCACCAGGTAACACAAGTAATATGTTAATTTTGAAAAACAGAATATCCGCAACTAAGACCGCAAACGCTATGGCTACTCAAATTACCCTTTGCATATTCATATTCTGCAGAAAATAATGCCTAAAGAGAAAACGAAAACAGTACAAAAACTCAAAAGTGATCTCAAAATTATGCCTACACTCTGGTCGAACACAAATTTCGATACATATTGATCCGTCAAAATACTTGTTTAACTAGACATAGTCATAATTCATATTCGACGCATTTTTTTTTTTTTTTAAATTTTATAATGTTCAAAAGATGATAAATCAAACAAGTATCTTTCTTTGGTTCTTACAAAGTAAGTTCGTGTTCGAATTCACACATAAAAGAAAGACAATGTGTTTCTTTTCTTTTTTAAGAGGCTGGGCTGTCCCTTATTTGTATCTATTTATTTAGATGTTGAGTCAAGATAAACCCCAAAAAAATATAAATTTGCTTTCAACTCCATCTTAGTCGGTCTCTTGCTCTCGAGGGATGGGGTCATGGAGAGAATGATTAAGTTGGAACCAAGCAACTAGATAGTACAAATGTTACAAATTTAAAATTAGTTGGATTGGCACGAATCAGGAAAAAGAAACGACATATTTGGTACATGCCTAAATTAATCATGGCAACTTCTTACCTAGGTGTATTATGTTTAGTAATTTCAAAATGGAAGTTTGTGGGGTTGGATTTTGTTTTACCTCTCAAGCCTTCTTTGACTTATCTGATACTTTCTCAACTTGTGTTATAGAATTTCTACAACCTTAATATTTTAAGCTTGAGATTGAAGAAATATTCATGGTTGCAGTGTTGAACATAAATGTATACTTATGTGGGATCAAAGTTGTTTGAAGTCTTAAATTGTTTGTTGAGAAATCAAGAATGTATACTTCTCTTTTATTACAAGTTACAACTTGTTTTTTAAAAAGAAAGTAATGACTAACGAGTACTACCCTATCAACAAACGGATTCTACAAAGTAATGACTCTGATCCTAAGTCAGGTCATCTCCTTTTTGACCGTCCTCTTCTTGTCAAGTAATGAATGACTCACTGACTTCAGAAACCGTCTCGAGTCCTATCTCATTTTTGACCCTCTTCTTCTTGTCAAGTATTGATTCATTGCCTTCAAAAAGAGTCTGATCTCCTCTTTGACCCTCTTCTTCTCGTCAAGTAATGACTCCCTGCCTTCAGAAACCGTCTTGAGGCCTATCTCCTTTTTGACCGTCTCCTTGTTGTCAAGTAATGACTCATTCATTGCCTTGAGACACCGTCTTCTTACTGCCTTCATAAACCGTCTTCCATGTACCAAGAAAGTTATGAACGTCAGCATTCCCAACGTCAAGCTTCAAAGCATTTTCCGCTGAAATATAAGCTTCTTCAACCCTTCCAAACGCCGCCAAATGAATTTCAGCCGTAACGTAATGGAGGTAGGCGTCAGGAACAAATCCGAGAAACTTTTCGAGATTCAATGCCTGCCAGATAAGAATCAGCTTCAAGTGGTCTATCTACATATATTCTAATGGAATGGAATGAAATTAAGTATGTAGCTTCTGATTTCAACCCTCACATATATCATAATGATAAGAAAATTAACCTTAACCTCCAGAGTTCATCATCACAAATCAAGGTAACAGAAAAGTAATATGGCATCAAACAAGCTAGGTTAATTTTGAATAACAAAATACGTAGGCATCCATTCAATAGTTCATCTGCTTAGAATCCCCAATTAAGACCGCAAACGTTATAGCTACTCAAATTACCCTCTGCATATTCATATTTCTGCAGAAAATAATGCCCAAAGAGAAAACGAAAACAGTACAAAAGAGGATCAAAACAACAACGATGTGTACCTGATAAGATGACAACTTTCCATGCACGACGTCAGCTTGAAAATTGAAAAGAAATAGTTAGGTTTGAAAATATTTTTTATATATGGGCCTGATCTTCCCAAATTCTACATTCTAACAAGCAGCCCAGCCCAGCCCAATTAGTAGACCCATTTGCGAATGCATAGTTGGACATGTAAATTAACTCAATTATTTATTGCGTATTTTTACTATTTTGCCCTATCAACATACCACTATTTACATTCTCTATTCTAAGTCATCTCGAAATCACCATGCACCTCGATCCAACCCACATCTCTATTAGCTGATACGCCGTTTGATTGGTTGCAGTCGTAATTCATGTTCACCACAAGCAAGTTACGATCTTTCCTTTTCTTTTGAAATTTTCTTTCAGGAATGAAAATTTATTTCTATAAACTTTTTAAGTTATACGAAATCATATATTCTTGAGCAAATGTAAGATTAATTTCTACCATTTTCTCAAGTTATAGGATGTCATATATCTATAAAAAAAAAAAAACAAAGTTGTTTAGAGTTAAAAAAAATTCTGTGTTGATGATATTGGCCCAATCTGGTCCGTGTCCACTCAGCCTGGTTTTTTAGAGAGGCCCGTTGCACTTAGCCCAGTAACCCAGCTGGCCCATCTCTTCCTTATACTTATACCCATGCATTGCCTTAGGGTTAGGGTAAGCGGTCATTTGGTTTTTTCGATAGCCACAGTCGTTCTCTCGTTTTCTCTAGTCTTCGTGACCTTTCCTCTCCAGAAGCAACTAGGGTTTCCCCCTTTCTGTCGGGTGGACTTCCGCTGCCGCGCTTCTCTCTATCAGGAGTAAGGATTAGTTCCTGCTTCCTGTGTTGAGGTAGAGAAGAAGAGGAGAAGAGCCGCTGTTGGAGGACTGGGCTGAAGTGTTCGAGAAGTCGATCTTTCCAAGGTGGTTTACAGCGTAGAGGATACTCCTTAGTGGAGCTTGTGGAGGCCGGAGATCTGAGCTGACGCTGGTGGAGCGATCATCAGACCGAAGCTGTACCTCAGAAGACGAAGCCGTACCGGAGAAGACGAAGAGGCAGAGCCGAATACAAGGAGCTGGAGCGATCCGTTTTACCAACATTCTGAAAGTAGTGTAGTGAATTTAACATTTAAAGAAAATGAATTTCATAAAGTATTAAGAACCAGTTCAATAGTTGGAAAGTGTAACTGGATCAATCGGCTGAACTCCAAACATTATCTGGGAAAATGTAGGGTGATAAATCAGAATTAATCTTAGATTCTCGATTTAAAATCCGAAACAAAAAGTTTTAAATTTGTAGAAAATGAACTTAAAACAAAGCAGTTACGATGTCTCAAATCTGGACAACAATGGCAGAATCTCTGCAGAAATACATCAGTGCCACACATTAATAAAACCATTCCTCAATGCTGGATGATTATGCGCCAAGCCAAAACCATTCCGACTCAGATGCATGAAGTCAAATTGGTGAGCGAGATGATATTCTCCTCAAAATAGCCCCAGTTTTCAAAGATATCACTTGCATATTTAAAATCATGCTCAAGAAAGTCCCGATCTGCATCAATTTCAATCATTTCCCAATCATTATTGGCTGGATCCAAAGAGCAAATGTAAGCTGGAAAATCTCGTAGAAGTAAAGATCGGTCGTATATTAGCATCTGTTACCGAATAAGTGGCCCAAGTGTGGCCCAATATGGTGCATTCCTTTGGCCTGTCTCACACCCAGCCCAGCAACCCCAGCCCAGCTCATTGCTGCCCTTATTAGTTGTGTTGCCCTAAGGGTTTTGGTGTAGCCGCTCATTTTCATTTTTCTGTCTTCTGCTCTCTTCAAGCGGCTGCTCTCTCTTTCTTTGTGCGCTCGAAGTCTTCGTGACTTCTCTTCTTCCGAGAGTGGCGTTGTAGTTGCCGAGAGTGAGGAAGGCCTGGTGCGGTGGACGGCCGGCTGGTGTGGGATGTTGAAGGTCATCCAAGGCGGTGCTAATCCTTTGTGGACAGCCAGAGGCCGGGAGTTCTGAGCTGACCGTCGGGAGACCTGCTGTTTTGGCGACGAGGAAGACGAGGCGATTGAAGATCCAGTAGCTGCGCAAACACTACAGTGGTATCAGAGCTTGGAGCGCCTCCACCCTCGCCGGAAATCGCGGTTCTCGCCTGCGCTCGTCTACCGCACTCGCAGACCGCGCTCGCTGACATCGAGAGCCAACCGTCAGAAGCGAAAGTCGGCCAGGTGCGCCAACCATTCGCGCTCGCCGGGAAGCCGATCGTTCGACTGCCTGGGTGCGCTGACTATTGGTAAGTCGGGAAACCATAAGTTGGTTCCCGCTCAGGTATTGGTTCCTAAACATCCTGGTGTACCGGAGTGCCACCGGATTTATTTTATATATTTCTGTGTATTGGGATACCAAGGTGGTTATCCCCGCTCAGGTAGTATCTCTGAACATCCTGGAGTACCGGAGTGCCACCGGATTTAATTTTCTCTGGATTTGTCTTGGCTGTTGTGATTTGTTGACACTGTCTTGACTGGTTATTTTCTGGAGTACCGGAGTGCCACCGGATTTTATTTGGTGTATTCTGTTTTTTGTCACTGACCCTGCAGGGCTGGCTGTCGGGATTACCCGATAACCCCCCAGGTACGACCCCTGCACTCTTTGTGTGTGGTGCTGAGTTTGCTGGCTTAGGGTTGAGATTGGTAGCAAAAAAAAAAACAGTGTGTTCAGTGTATTCTGGGATTGTGTGTTGACCTGATCTTGGTTTTAAGTTGATCTGATCTGTACTTTGTGTTGATCTGATCTTTGTCTTGAGTTGATCTGATCTATACTTTGTGTTGATCTGATCTTTGTCTTAAGTTGATCTGATCTTGACTGTGTGTTGACCTGATCTTGGTTTTAAGTTGATCTGATCTGTACTTTGTGTTGATCTGATCTTTGTCTTGAGTTGATCTGATCTGTACTTTGTGTTGATCTGATCTTTGTCTTAAGTTGATCTGATCTTTGTCTTAAGTTGATCTGATCTTGACTGTGTGTTGACCTGATCTTGGTTTTAAGTTGATCTGATCTTGGTCTAAGTTGATCTGATCTGTGTTTGAGTTCTGAATACTAAGTTCTGTTGTGTTTCCAAACCTTTGCGTGTATTTACTATTCAGCAAAGTCGAGTCCAGGGCTAGGAGAGACCCCTGCCAGTCACAGAAGTGACCTCGGAACTGTGTGGCTCTACTAGTTTCCTTAGTGTGTGCTTGTGTGCGCTTTGTGGTCTGTGATGGCTACCACTCAGTATGCTAATCAGTATGGTTTGCTTCCTTTTAATGGGAAAACTGATTTTGCTATTTGGAAACAGAAAATTAAATGTGTTTTAATTCAACAGAAAGTGTTTAGAGCTGTTACTGGTAATTATCTAGATTCTGATGATAAGAATATGCAGCATGAAATGAATGAAACTGCATGCTCTACCATATACTTGAACTTGTCTGACTCTGTGCTTAGAAAAGTAGGTATATTGGAATCTGCAAATGAATTATGGGATAAACTTAATGAATTGTATACTGATACTTCTCTTCCTGGAAAGTTGTTTTTGCTTGAAAAATTCTTTCGTTTTAAACTGGATTTATCTAAGGATATGGATGAAAACTTGGATGCCTTTAATAAACTGGTTCAGAATATTAAAGCTGCAGGTGACAAACACATTGATGACTATACTCCTATTGTGTTGCTTAATGCCATACCTGATTCTTATAATGATGTCAAATCTGCTATTAAGTATGGTAGAGATGAGATTACTCTTGACATTGTTGTAAATGGCTTGAAAAGTAAAGAACTGGACTTAAAACACAATAAGAGTAATAATAATCAAAGTAAAGACTCAGGAGAAGCCTTGTTTGTCCGTGGTAGATCTAAAAGTAGGTCTAGACAATCCAAGAAGAATAATCAAGATAAATCTGGAAAACCTGATAAGAAGAATAGGCATAAATCAAAGAAGAGAGCCTGTTACAATTGTGGTAATCCTGGACACTTTATTAAGGAATGCCCAAACCCGAAGAAACCTGAACTTGCCAATGTTGTCTCTGAAAAGAGTGTGCATGAAAGTGTCTTTATGGTTTGTGATGCTGTTAACTCTGTGTTAAACAAGATGCCTGAACATGAATGGTTGATTGATTCTGGCTGTACTTACCATATGACTCCTTTCAAGAACCTGTTTGCTTCTTATGAGAACTGTGATGCTGGTTATGTCTCATTGGCTGATAGTAAAAAGTGCAAGGTGCATGGGGTGGGTGATGTGTGTCTTAAATTTGAGAATGGTACTGTTTTTACCATGAAAAATGTGAGACATGTTCCTGATCTGTGTCATAACCTGTTTTCTGTTGCTGCATTAGAAAGTAGTGGTCTGGAAGGGAAATGGGGAAATGGGTGCATGAAAATTCTGAAAAATTCGCTGGTTTTGTTTAAAGCTCAGAAAGTAAATAATTTGTATATTTGCCATGCTGTCCCTTTTTCTGAATCCTTGAATGCTGTGTGCAATGACATGACTACTCTGTGGCATAATAGACTAGGACACATGAGCAATAGAGGTCTAGATATTATGCAGAAATCCGGTTATTTTGGTAAGGATTCTGTGACTGCTGTACCTTTCTGTGAGTCTTGTGTGTTAGGAAAACAGCATAAAGTAAGCTTTCCTGTTTCTGCTTATCCTAAAATGTCTAAGTGCTCTTCTGTGCTTGAATACATACATGCTGATGTGTGGGGTCCTACTAGTGTACCTTCCCATGGTGGGAAGAGATATTTTCTGTCCATTATAGATGATTTCTCTAGGAAAGTCTGGGTGTGTCTCCTAGAGCACAAGTCTGAAGTCTATAGCAAGTTCAGTGAGTGGAAAACCTTAATTGAAAACCAGACAAATCATAAGGTTAAAACACTTAGAACTGATAATGGGCTAGAATTCTGTAATAAGGAAATGGACCAACTGTGTGCCAATAGTGGGATTAGAAGGCACAAAACTGTGCCCTATAATCCTCAGCAAAATGGAGTTGCTGAAAGAATGAACAGGACACTCTTAGACAAGGTTAGGAGCATGTTAGCTACCTCAGGTCTGTCTAAAAAATTTTGGGGTGAAGCCGTTCATACCGCTGCCTATCTAGTAAATAGGTCACCCTCAGTTCCCTTAGCAGGGAAATGTCCTGAATCAGTGTTTTCTGGGAAACCACTGGATCTGTCCAACCTTAGGGTGTTTGGATGTGCAGCATATGTGCACCAACCAACTGATAAACTGAACCCTAGGTCTAAGAAATGTGTTTTCTTAGGATATCCTGAGGGGGTAAAAGGGTATAGGTTGTGGGATAGAAGCCAGATAGGTTTTAAGGTAATAATTAGCAGGGATGTCATTTTTAATGAATCTGATTTTCCTTGTTTAAACAGTTCTGTGCCTGAATCTGTTCCTGAGAACACTCCTTTTGAGGTGGAGTCCAGGACTGTTGTTACTAATTCATTACCTGAGCATTCTGATAGCTCTGAGAATTTGTTGTTTGAAAATTCTGAAAATGCTGATGATAATGTGCTGTCTGAATCTGAATCAACAGAGCATGACCGTAGTACCCCTCATAGTGAGGTGGAGCGTCCTAATAATCAAGAAAATGAACCTGAATTTTCTGATAGGTCTGCTGAATCTGAATCCCCTAGTAGTAGTGAATCATATGAACATGACATGGAGCATAATTCACCTGATTTGAATAACTACCAACTTGCTAGAGATAGAAGTAGAAGAACTATCAAGAGAACTGCTGATAGTATGCCTGATTTTGCCTTTCATGTGCATAATACTTCTCTCTTTGCATTTTCTGTGTTTGAAACCTTGGAATTAAATGAACCTAAAACCTACCAAGAGGCCCTTAAGTCCAAGGAGTCCCAACAATGGCTCAGTGCCATGAAGAGTGAAATGGACTCCTTGAAGGTTAATCAAACCTGGACTTTAGTGCCTCTGCCAACTAACTGTTCTGTGGTAGAATGTAAATGGCTATTTAAGGTTAAAGAAGAACCTAATAATGTTAGGTTTAAGGCTAGGTTAGTTGCCAAGGGTTTCACTCAAAAGGAAGGTGTAGATTATTCTGAAATCTTTGCTCCTGTTGTTAAATTCACCACTATTCGAATGATGCTTGCTCTTGTTGCTCATCATAATTGGGAGATGAAGCAAATGGATGTTACTACTGCTTTTTTACATGGTGATTTAGATAAGAAAATTTATATGAAACAGCCTGAAGGATTTGTAGATCCTAAGAAACCTGATTATGTGTGTTTGCTTAGGAAAGCACTGTATGGACTTAAACAGTCCCCTAGACAGTGGAATATAAAATTTGATAAATGCATGTCTTCCTTAAAATTCCAGAAATCCATGTGTGATCATTGTCTGTATTTTAAGGATACTTCAACTGAACCTGTGTTCTTGTTAATTTATGTTGATGACATGTTAATTATCAGTCCTTCCTTGAATGCTATTGTTAAAGTGCAAAAATGTCTAAGTGAGAATTTTGCCATGAAAGACCTAGGAGATGCTAAAAGAATCCTAGGCATTAATATTGTGAGGGATAGGAGTAAGTCTACTCTAATGCTAAATCAGACTTCTTATGTTGAAAAAGTATTGAGTAAATTTAATATGCTTAGTGCTGCTCCTGTGGATGTACCTTTAGCTTCCCACTTTGTGTTAAGTAAGGATCAGTCCCCTAAAACTGATTCTGAAATTGAGAAAATGAAAAATGTGCCTTATTCTAGTGCTATTGGGTCAGTTATGTATCTCATGGTAAGCACCCGACCTGACATTGCTTATGCTGTCAGTTGCTTAAGCAGATATATGTCGAACCCTGGATTGCCTCACTGGAATGCTCTTAAATGGTTACTTAGATATCTGAAATCTTCTGTGAACCATGGTTTATTTTTCTCTAAAAGTACTCAAGATGTTCAGCTTGCTGGTTATGTTGACTCTAATTTCGCTAATGATAGAGACAATAGGAAATCTACTACTTCCTATGTGTTTACTTTGTGTGACTCCTGCATTAGCTGGAAATCTCAACTGCAGTCTGTTGTTGCATTATCCACTACTGAATCTGAATATATTGCTGCCACTGAAGCCTTTAAGGAAGCCATTTGGCTCAAACGTGTTGTGTCTGAAATTGGTTTTCTAAAAGGTCATGTCACTGTATTTTCTGACAGTCAGTCTGCCATTCAGTTGTGTAAAAATCCTGTGTTCCATGATAGAACTAAACATATAGATGTTAGGTTTCATTTCATTAGGAACATTGTTGAGACTGGTGACATTAAGTTAGAAAAGATCCCTTCACAGTTTAACCCAGCTGATATGGGAACTAAGTGCCTTCCCGTTGAAAAGCTTCTCTCTTGCAAACGCATATTGAATATTAATCCTGGCTGATTACTTATCTATGCTTGTTTGCTGCCTGTAGTAACTTACTATGTGTTTGTTATCTACATCATGTGTTTCTGAACTGTGTGTTCTGTTATGTATCTTACTTTGTGTTTGTAACCAGTTTCTTTGTGATTCCACTTTGTGTGCCTTTCTTGTCTTTGTGATGTGACAGGCAAAATCAGCGATGATGATTCTCCATACGGCCCTAATTTCTTCCTCAGGTTTACGCCACCTTGGACCACTTAAGGTGGAGAATGTTACCGAATAAGTGGCCCAAGTGTGGCCCAATATGGTGCATTCCTTTGGCCTGTCTCACACCCAGCCCAGCAACCCCAGCCCAGCTCATTGCTGCCCTTATTAGTTGTGTTGCCCTAAGGGTTTTGGTGTAGCCGCTCATTTTCATTTTTCTGTCTTCTGCTCTCTTCAAGCGGCTGCTCTCTCTTTCTTTGTGCGCTCGAAGTCTTCGTGACTTCTCTTCTTCCGAGAGTGGCGTTGTAGTTGCCGAGAGTGAGGAAGGCCTGGTGCGGTGGACGGCCGGCTGGTGTGGGATGTTGAAGGTCATCCAAGGCGGTGCTAATCCTTTGTGGACAGCCAGAGGCCGGGAGTTCTGAGCTGACCGTCGGGAGACCTGCTGTTTTGGCGACGAGGAAGACGAGGCGATTGAAGATCCAGTAGCTGCGCAAACACTACAGCATCTTTCCACTGGGGAGTATGCCCAGGACAGTCGGACGATATGCGTCAAACGGACCTCCTTCCTCTACATTATTCAGGTATAACTCCGGGAACTCATTAACCCAAATCCCTTCATTGCCATTGCCGTCGTTTGGAATACAATAACGTAAAATCTCTATGAATTCTTCATCATATTCGTCATGTTTTTCATGTTCTTCAATAGGTTTGGTTATAACTATACCGGGTCCAAAATTAATTAGCTTCAAAATGCGTGTTCCATGATATTCATGAACTTCAAGTTTTGCAGGTGTTGGGATGGGTACGAACCTCTCTTCAACTAGATTAAAAGCCATGATTTTAATGCCGTAAAAGTCAGTCCAGCAAAGAAAACCACCTAAGCATACACTTCGAAATTTTATCTGTTCAGGTGGAAGGGAATCCACGGCTCTCCAGGATGAATCAACCCCAATGGTGAGAATCTCGACGCGACATGGGCATGGCTTGAGTAACTTGTACCGTTGATTGACAAGATCAAAACCAAAGTTGTATCTACAATCTCCTAGATGAGCTCCTTCGTCGTCGGTGGAGTCAAGGAGTTGCACCATCTCGTGGGTGGCAATATTATACAGCCACTAATCCTTGCCACGGTAGAAACATAGTAGACCATTTACAATGTTTTTACATCCTTTGCTTTGGTCCCAGTCACCAAAATTCACAATATGATGAGGAAGAATTTTTTTGGTGATGTTACTGTCAAAATCGTCAAACAAAGGTGCATGTTGGAGGGCTCACCGGAGAGGAGACCTCGAGAACCACCACAACAGACATTAGCAAACAAAGGATCTGTGATAATTGATAGCCAAATCGGGGACACACACTTGAATCGCATCAGGGATTTCACAGGAAGCCTTTTAAGAACCTCTGAAACCAAGTCTTCAGGTATCAGCATGCTGGAAACACAGTCTTCCGGGATCAGAAGATGATGATGAAATGAAAACTAATCGGCAGCATGCATGCATGGAAACTTAAGCTTAAGCTTAACACAGATTGATATAGAATCAGCAAGGAAGACCACAAATGTTATGACTACTCAAATTCCAGTGTGCATGTATTCAGCAGAAAAACTAATGGCTAAAAAGAAATGGCGGGCAGGTACAAAAGAAAAGGGTTACAAGAACTCAAAAAAAAGTTTAGGGGAAAGAGGATCAAAACGACGAGCACCAATAAACATTGTACCTGAGATGAATATTAGGGTCGACGGTAGGTCTGTCACGACGGCGGAGGGTTCAGCTGAGAAGACAACTCTTCATGCTTGATATCACATTTGCTTGGAAATGACGGGTTTTTATAAAATTTTTTTAAAAGATTAAGAAAAAAAGGTTTTTTTTTTTTTTTTAATAAGAACTGGAGTTTGAAATTTTTTTTTATATTTTTATAAAATTTTTTGAAAAAACTTAGGTTTAGAAAGAATTTTATTTATTTTTGGTTTATAATATATTTTTATATATTTATATAATTTTTTTAAAAAGTTTAGGTTAGATTTTTTTAAGATTATAATAATATTTATGGTATTTAATAATTTTTGAGAAGACAAAAGGCAAGTTTGATTAGATTTTTTTGGGATTATAATAATATTTATGGTATTTAATAGTAATTTTTAAGAAGTCAAAAAGGCAAGTTTAGGTTAAGTTTTTTTGGGATTATAATAGGCTGAATTGGTATTTTGGTCTCTTATAAATGGAGGTGTTACTGTTTTGGTCCCAAATAAAATTGCGATTGTTGTTTTGGTCCCTTATCAATTTTTTATTAGAGTTTTTAGTCCCTTTTTACGAAAAAGTTTAGAAGATTACGGATTAACTCATTTGATCGCTAGTCAAACTTATTTTTTTCTTCAAAATGATTTATACCATGATGTTTTCAATCCATTTTATGACTTTGTTCTTCATGAATGTTCAACCCATTTAGATCGACTCACAATCCGAAATAACGGCCGAAACCCTAAATGAGTTGAACATTCATGAGTAACCGAGTCATAAAATAGATTGAAAACATCATGGGACAAATCATTTTGAAGAAAAAATTAGGTTTCACTAGCGATCAACTGAGTTAATCCGTAATCTTCTAAACTTTTTCGTAAAAGGGGATTAAAAACGCTAATAAAAAAATTGATAAGGGACCAAAACAGTAATCGTAGTTTTATTTGGGACCAAAACAGCAACACCCCCATTTATAAGGGACCAAAATACCAATTCGGCCATTATAATAATATTTATGGTATTTAATAGTAATTTTTAAGAAGTCAAAAAGGCAAGTTTAGGTTAAGTTTTTTTGGGATTATAATAATATTTATGGTATTTAATAATTTTTGAGAAGACAAAAAGGCATGTTTAGGTTAGATTTTTTTTTGGGACTATAATAATATTTTTGGCATTTAATATTTGAGAAGACAAAAAGGCTATAAACCCAGTTCAAGCTGGCAATCATGTAATTCTATGTAAATTAACTCAATCAATTAGGGTTATTTTTACCATTTTGCCCTTCCAACATAAGTACAATATATGGTCCTTCAAATCATCTTGAAATTACGACTTTACCCTTGTCAAACACAGATCATACTGAGTTGATACGTGTCGGTTAGTTAAAACGCTTCCATATTACTCGTCTTTGCTTTCTTGAAGTGACTTCTTTTTTTCAGTTCTTTAGTTATCTTTATATAGATAGATGTTGAGTGAAGGTACGTCCCAAAAGATATTTCAAAAAATATATATATGAAAATTTTAAGATATTTTATTTTAAAAAATCTAATTTTAAATATCTTACTATATAAAAAATGAAAAAAAAAAAAAAACTAAGAAACATTGCCATCAAGTACGTATATATTACAGTTACGTATTGCATTGAAGATACATGGTATTTGCAAAAAATACGCTGGCTGACATGACCAACTGAGTAAATCGCGGTCAGATAAGTATTTTCATTTTGAACCGATCATCAAGACGCTAACCTAGCAAAAATGGCTTTGAGAAAGAGTCCTTCTCCCTTTTTCACGCCTTTCAATACTTTAAGATGTTGGCACTGTTAAACTAATAAAAAGTCTCAATTTTTGTTACCGTAACTCATAAATTTTGATAAAATTATTATTTTTGAGAAAGAAATTATAATATAAGGATATTTTAATCCAAAATAAATCGGTAGAGAGTAAAAAATAGATGGTAACTAATAAAATTTAAATTTTAAAATGTAGAAAATGAAGTTACAAGTAAAGAGTTATGTTAAAAAATTGAACCACACACAAGAGCAGAATCTCTACAAAAATACAGCACTATCGTACAAAACAAAACAACATTCCCTAATACATGATGATGATGATGATGATGATGATATGCCAAGCCAAAACTATTCCAACTCAGATGCAGCAAGTTAAACGGGGCAGCGAGATGATATTCTCCTCAAAATAGGACCAGTTATTAAAGATGTAGAACCATTTAACAGAAAACTTGTAGCATGCAAAGTCAAAATCATACTCGCGAAGCAACTCCATAGCTGCTTCAGTTTCAATCATTTCCCAATCCTTCTTGGCTAGATCCAAATAGTAAATGGGAGCTCCAAAACATCTATAAAATGAGCCCGACGTTAGAATCTTTCCATTGGGGAGTATGCCCAGGACAACACGCAGAGGTGCGTCCAGGTCTAACTCCGGGAACGCATTAATCCAAATCCCTTCCGCGCCATTGCCGTCATCTGCATGACAATAACGTAAAATCTCTACTCTAGGCTCATCTTTAACAGGTTTGGTTACGACTATATTGGGTCCAAAATTAATTAGCTTCATAAAGATTGTTCCAAAATCATCAGGTGGTTTAGGGATGGTTACAAACTTCTCTTCCGCGAGATTAAATCCCCAAAGTTCATAGGCCTCCTTCCAGCAAAGAAATCCACCTAAACATGCACTTCGATCTTTTAATTTTCCAGGTGAAAGGGAATTGATTGCTCTCCAGGAGGAATCAACCCCAATGGTTAGAATCTCTGTGTGACCTGAGCATGTCTTGAGTAACTTGTACCTCTTGTTGACAAGATCAAAACCAAAGTTGTATCTACAATATTCCCATGGATGAGTTGCTTCATCATCAGTAGAGGAAGGAAGTTGTACCATCTCCCCGGTGGCAATGTTATACAACCATGAATCTTTGCCACGGTAGAAACATAGTAGACCATCCACGATGTTTGTAGAACCTTTGCTTTGGTCCCGGTCACCATGATTCACAATATGATGAAGAAGAATTTGTTTGGAGATGCCACTGCCACCATCAAGCCCGAGATAGAAGAAACAGCTCTTAGAACAAATGTGTGAGCGGGAGGGCTGATGGGAGAGAAGACCTCGAGAACCACCACAATAGACCTTCGCGAACGACGGATCTGTGATAATTGATAGCCAAATCGGGGACACACACTTGAATCGCATCAGGGATTTCACTGGAAGCAGTTTCAGGACCTCCGAAACCAAGTCTTCAGGGAACAGCATGCTGGACGAAAACCCTGGGGAACAAAAAAAAATAGTATACTGGAAAAACAGTATTCGGGGATCAGATGATTATGAAAACTAATAGCAAGTATGATGCAAAAGAAACCAACATGGAAACTTAAGCTTAACACAGATTTAGAAAGCATAAAAACACAATCCAACCCAACAAACTTCCTAATTTCCGGTGTGCATGTTCATATTCAGCAGAGAAACTAATGGCCAAAAAGAAATGGCGGGACTGGTACAAAAGAAATGGGTACAAAACCTCAAAAAAAAAAAAAAAAAAAAAAAAAACGAAGGGGAAAGAGGATCAAAACGATGAGCACCAATAAACAGTATACCTATTAAGAATAGTAGGGTCGACGGTAGGGCTGCGACGACGGCGGAGGGTTCTTGATATCACATTTGCTTGGAAATGACGGGGTTTTATAAATTTTTTTTAAAAGCAAAAAATTTAGAAAATCGAAAGGTTTTTTTTTTTTTTTTTTTTTTAAAGAATTAGAGTTTGGAAAGATTATTATATATTAATATAATTTTTTTAAAAAAAATTTAGGTTAGATTTTTTTGGGATTATAATAATATTTAGAGTGAATTGTAAAAAAGGTCATCATACTTTGGTAAAGTTTAGGTTTTGGTCACTAACTTTTAAATATTCAAAAAAGGTCACTAACTTTAGCATTTGAATTTTAGTTTTGGTCATTCCGTTAGAATGAACCGTTAAGTCCACTAACAATCCTATATTTGGAGGGTATTTTTGTTCATTCATTAATGCTGTACACATGCTGCTCGCGCTACAGTGCGCGCTACAATAACGCGCTACAGTTATTTTTTTTTTAACGCATAGCCTTTTTTTAAAAAAATATACTTTTTTTTAAAAAATACTTTTTTTAAAAAATAATTTACTAAAAATACCAAAAAATTTTATTTATAATTCCGCTCATCTATGCTACTTTATTTATAATTTTTATAAATTTTTGGTAGATTAAATTATAAATAAAGTAGCATAGATGAGCGGAATTATAAATAAAATTTTTTGATATTTTTAGTAAATTATTTTTTTTAAAAAAAGTATTTTTTTTAAAAAAAGTATATATTTTTAAAAAAAATATATTTTAAAAAAAAAAGGCTATGCGTTAAAAAAAATAACTGTAGCGCGTTACTGTAGCGCGAGCAGCATGTGTACAACATTAATGAATGGACAAAAATACCCTCCAAATATAGGATTATTAGTAGACTTAACGGTTCATTCTAACGGAATGACCAAAACTAAAATTCAAATGCTAAAGTTAGTGACCTTTTTTGAATATTTAAAAGTTAGTGACCAAAACCTAAACTTTACCAAAGTATGATGACCTTTTTTACAATTCACTCTAATATTTATGGTAATTAATAATTTTTAAGAAGACAAAAAGGCAAGTTTAGGTTAATTTTTTGGGATTATAATAATATTTGTGATACTCCCTCCATTTCAATATATAAATCATTTTTACCATTTGAAAAATCAGTCAAAATATAAATAACTTATTTATTCTTATGAGATAATTCATTATTTTTACTTGATTACCTTTATTTAATTTATAATTTTATTATAATTTTATATTTGTCATGAATTATTTCAAATTATAACATTACTATCAAAAATATATTGAAAAAGGGTATAATAGATTTAACCATTAAAAATTGTAAAATTTTTTAAAAATTAATTATATTCTTAATATTTATATTTTTGTCAAAACCACCTCCGACTATTTAATATTTGAGAAGACAAAAAGGTAAACCGAATATAAGGCTTTAAACCCAAGTTCAAGCTGGGCCTTCGGTGAGGCCTAATCTTCCCAAATTCAACAGTCTTACCAAGCAGCCCAATGAGTAGATCCATTTGGTGGGATGCCAATATCTGAACATGTAATTCTATGTAAATTAAAAAAAAAAAAAAAAAAAAAATCACCTATGGCTCACTATTACCATTTTGCTCTTCCAACATAATACAATATACCGTCCTTCAAATCATCTCGAAATTACGACTACACCCCGGTCGAACACACATCTCCATCAGTTTATACATGTCGGTAGTTAAAACGCTTGTATGTGACTCATTTGTGTTTTTTTGAAAATACTAGACTACTTCCTTCTCCAGGTTTGCGCAAATTATATCCTGTACCACTGTGTACATGTACCACTTAATACATCACCACTCTCACTATAAGAGAGTGAGATACACGCACTTTTTTTCTTCTTCTTCTCCAAAAACCCAGATCCTTATTTTTCAAAAAATCACTTATTCTTCTTAAAAAATCAGTTATTCTTCTTCGCCGTACTCCATTTGAAACCGTATTTAATCAAAATTTTCATTCAAACACAGATTTAACAGAGATCGACAATTATTTTTTCCGACAAACAACACCAAATACAACGGAAAAATCACTTCTTCTTAAAAAATCACTTTTTTCTGTTCAAAAATCTCTTCTTCTTCTTCAAAAATAACTTATTCTTCTTAAAAAATCACCACATCATAAAGTATAAACTGTATTTGATGGATTTACGGAACCTTATTTTCACGATCTGATGTTGGGTAATGTATTAATGATGTTATATTCGTGTTTTCTTATTCAAATAATGCTCTATTGCTCCGAAATATGATATATAAATGGTTTCCGTGAGGTATTGGCACTTTCATGTGAAATGGGTTGCTTCTGATTCTTCCCCGCTGCTGGACTTGGTAGAACGCGTTATGGGACGTAACTAGACGTTGCGGGACGTTGCGGGACGTTGCGGGACGTTGCGGGACATAACAGGATGTTGCTGCTTTGTATTTTGGACGTTGCGGGACGTAACAAGACGTTGCAGGACGTTGCTGCTTTGTATTTTCGGACGTTGCGGGACGTAACAAGACGTTGCAGGACGTTGCTGCTTTGTATTTTCGGACGTTGCGGGACGTTGCGGGACGTTGCTGGACGTATCTGGACGTGGTGCTAGTTTTTTCGGACGTAGCGAGACGTGGTGGACTGTCTTCGTGAAAAATATCAGTTTAAATTCACACGCATAGATGTAGACGTTTCAGGACGTGGTGCTAGTTGTTTTTGACGTGGTTTTAGTGTTATGAGACTTGGTGGACTGTCTTTGTGAAAAAAATCAACTTAAATTCACATGCATGGATGGATGTAGACGTTTCAGGACGTGGTACTAGTTGTTTTTGACGTGGTTCTAGTGTTAGGAGACGTTGTTGAAGGTGTAATATGAAAAATTCAGCTTAAGTTCACATGATTGGATGTAGACGTTGCGGCAGTTGTTTTTTGGACGTGCAGGGACGTTGCGGCAGTGTTAGGAGACGTTGTGGAATGTGCAATCTATGAAGTTGTATTGCACGGACGGTTCAAGAGGGCATAACTCGGCACTCGATTGTCCGATTTGGACGCGCGAGTAGTCAATTTGATGGTTCTTGACGAGATCTACGCAATGTACACATCAGACCGGCATTTGGAGATGGTTCCGATATTGAAAAATGTGTGGTTTTGGACGAAAACTTTAAATGGTCATAACTTTGCGCTCGGTGGTCCGTTTTAGACGAATTTTTTTTTGATTTCATATAACTTTTCGAGATCTATCTATCTGCAAACTGCCGAAGGCGGTTTGGGCTGCTCGAAACTCCAAAAAACGTCATATTTTAAAAGATACGAAAGATTTTTAATAATTTCAAGGGTTTTTTGAATTTTTGACGAAACATTTGACATGTATAAAAAATAGTTTTTTACGATTTGCATGCATGAAAACCTTGTTCCTCCGGGGTTCTACTGACCTATGTATTGGGAGATGGGAAATTCAATATTGACAATAGTGATCTTTTAAATGACATGTACAAAAAAGTGTAATTAAATGTCAACTAACTTTAAGTGGATTAATGGCAATTGAATTTTTTGGAGAGTCACAAGACTAAAATAACCAGGGTTCGAGTCTCGCCCATGACAATTTTTTTTTTGTTTTTTCCTACTAATAGTTACTGAAATGGTATCTGCTTTTTACATTACTAAAATCAGCTAAGCCGTTTTTTGGACGTTGCAGCAATTTTTTTGGACGTGCGGGGACGTTGCGGCCGTGTTAGGAGACGTTGTGGAAGGTGTTATGTGAAAAATTCAACTTAAATTCACATGCCTTGATATAGATTTTTTTGACGTTGCGGCAGTTGTTTTTTGGACGTTGGTGGACGTTGCGGCAGTTGTTTTTTGGACGTTGGTGGACGTTGCGGCAGTTGTTTTTTGGACGTAGGTGGACGTTGCGGCAGTGTTAGTAGACGTTGTGGACATGCTGGGATGTAGACGTTGCGACAGTTATTTTTTGGACGTTGCGGCAGTTGTTCTGAGACGTTGTTGACTCAGCGAAGACGTTGTGGACATGCCTGGATGTAGACGTTGCGACAGTTGTTTTTTGGACGTTGCGGCAGTTGTTCTGAGACGTTGTGGACTCAGCGAAGACGTTGTGGACTCAGCGAGCGCGCGCGTGGGCGAAACTTACTATATTTAGTAAGTGTACAGTTGTTAAGTAAAAAATTACTATATATAGTAGTAGGTACATGTACCACTGTGTACAGGGTATACGGACTGCCATGTTTGCCTTCTATTTATCTTTACTTATTTAAAAATTTAGTCAAAGTAAACTCTAAGAAAATATAAATTTATACGCGCTCCATCTCGGTCGACCTCGTGCTCTCGAGAGGTAGAAATCATGGAGCGAATAATTCAATTTAATCTCTAATTTTATTTTTAAATATAGTTAAAACCAAGTAATTAGATAGTACAAATGTTACCAATTTAAAATTAGTTTGATTTCTTTGATAGTGTAATTATGGTTGATGGACACGAAATAGTAAAAAGAAATGGAATGTTTGGTAAATGACTAAATTATGTTTAGTAATTGAAATGGTCTTTGAATGATGCAACTTGCAAGTGCAATTTGTATCTGTCTCAACTGCCACTACTTGCATTTTTTATATTCTGCTGCACCTGCGGAAACACACAAACACGTACGGCTCTATAATAAAAATAATTTCTGAATAAGATATCAAATAATATATTACAAGTTTAAAATATTTTATTTAAAAAAATATAATTTTTAAATATTTTATATATAAAAAATGGCATCAAGTACGTAAATAATACTAGTATTATAATTACGTATTAATTGAAGATACATGGTATTTGTACAAAATACGCAAATGCATAGCCTTCATTCCTTCTATTTCTGAATATTACACAACTCTTTTCCTTTTCACTATGACTTCATTCCAACTAACTTCTACCCTTTGTTCTTGGATTTATTTTCATTCTTTAAAACGTTAGGTCGTAATTCAGAATCACTGCACTTGATTCTTATTCGTAATATTGTAATATAATAAGATTTGAATAACATATAAGAGATTTATTATATATATTACTCGGACTTTTTTTTAATATATATTTAAAGTAACATCATAAATAAAATTATAATTTGTGTGGCTTAGAAGAGACATTATGGGTGATTAATGAGTTGATTAGGTTAATTAATGTTAAAAATCTAAGGAGGCTCGATGATTAAGGTAGTTTGTTTGAAGGAAGAGAAGTCAACTGGATGGAGCTTTAGCTTTACTTAATAATTATTAGCATCAACAAACGTACACATTTCACATTTTGATTTATCTTATGTATGCCTAATCCATATTTTGATTTCTACACATTACTTCTACGTAAAGTTACCCTCATTCGTAATTCAGATCAATTAATTTCTATGTTTATTTCGTATAATATTTTTATTATAGGTAGTTATATATAATTTTAAATATTATTTTTTATTTTTGAAAAAGGACAAGCACGACTGAAGCGAGTATACATACAAATTTATTTACGGATCTATGGAACATCCAGTTCTAGAACAAGCAGTAGAATGCCACTCTAATGGAACTGATTTTTTTTTTTTTTTTTTAATCCGATTTATGTTAGCTTCGTTGGAAGACTTGTAGTTTGTTACGTCAACTCCAAAAAAAAAAAAATTAATTAGGTATTTTTCATTTTTATTTATGTTATATGTTAGTAATGGACGAATTAATTAAGTAGGGAATGAGGAAAGGATGGTGAAAAGAAACGATAAGAAAAAGAAAAAATAATAAATTTATTTTAAAAATAAAAATACTTTTTAGATTAACATGAAAAATTTCGTAAAAAAGAATGAAGAAAGTATCAAACAAAATTTATAGTTATTTGCATAATATAGTATTAATTTTATTAATGAAAATGAGATGTGATAGTTGCTTATAATTTATATGTGAATATATATTGTGATGGGCATTTAAAATGTTGTCAACTTCTCAACGCATGCCTGCTAAAGGAAAAGGGCAAGAATAGTATTTATAGTATGTTCTTGTCATAAATTTAATCATAAATTTTTGATAATTGATAAATTTAGTTTTAAATTTTACTATTTATAACACGTTTAGTCCTATTAACATGAAAAAATGTATCATGGCTCGACAATAATATATTAGTTTATATGTTATAAAATTTGACTCGTAAATTAAATTAATCCATGTGACATTCATGTGACATAAGGGTTGACGAACTTAAAATTCATCAAATATTTTAAAAATTATTATTATGACTAAATATATTGTGAATAACAAAATTTATGATTAAATTTATTGACTACCAAACATTCAAAACTAAATTTGTCACCACATTATATTTTAGAGACTATTGCATTTTATTAGGTGTTTTTCATTTTTATTTATATTATATGATAGTAATGAAAGAATTAAAAGAAAATGATGAAAAGATGGTAATCGTGAAGGTATTTTTCTTAGAGTGCAAATGGAAATTAATGCATGGTAAGTTCAAGTCAAGACGGCATAAACCCTATATGGAGGTAAGTATTTTTTCTTCTCATATAGTTGAAATTAAAGATTTAGAGTTCAGAAAAATATGGGTTGTGAATGGTTATCGACTCAAATCTTTACTTGTGAATGATAGAACTACTTTTGATAATGAAATTTGGTTATTTCTGCTTATTTATGAAGATTAATTAGAAGTAGGTCTGTGTCTAGCCAAAGACATTAAAGAAAGGCGCTTATGGGAGGCAACCCAAATTTTTCTAAGTTTTTTTTTTTTTTTTTTAAGTAGTTTTAGTTTTTTTTTTAACTGTATTTTTAAGTGATTTTTCGTGAGAATTTCGAAGGGAATTCAATGTTTGGGCAGAATAGAAGTCTTCCTCTGACATGCCCAGGTTAGTGCCTTTGGATTTCTCACATTTTCTTTGTTTTTATTCAGAATTTTTAAGCTGTTGGGCAGAATAGAATTCTTCCTCTGACATGCCCAGGTCAAGCTTAGCATTTTTTTAGATTTTCTGAAGGTTTGGGCAGAATAGAATTCTTCCTCTGACATGCCCAGGTGAGTTTTCCTTTGATTTTTAAGAGTTGGGGGCAGAATACAATTTTTCCTCTGACATGCCCAGGTCAGTACCTTTGGATTTCTCACGATTTTCTTTGCTTTTATTTGGGATTTTTTAAGTTGTTGGGCAGATTACAATCTTTCCTATGACATGCCCATGTCATTTACACTTAAAAAAAAAAAAACAAACAAAAAATTTCCTTTTCCAATTTTAATTAGGGTTACTAATTCCTTATGGGTTTTCTTTTTTCTCTGTAACTAGAGGCGGCCGATTTTAATTTTTTCCCCAACCACACTGCTGCCACCATCTTTCATCATCTCTGCCATCATTCTTCGACATCCGACCGGCGACCACTCCACCTTCTGCACCTTCGCCATCCGGCCGGACGCCCATCCGCTCTTCCCTTTGCCCGTACGTGCTTCGCGGGGATCGTTGTTGGTTCTATTGGGGATACTCTCGCAGCCCTCTTTCGGACAGTCGACGGCGCTGCTTCTTCTTTAGGTTGTTCATCATCGCCTCCACTCGCCCACGGAGTCCTCGTTTTCTTGGCAAGGTCGCTATCGCCCGCAGTTCTGAGTTCTTCCGCCGCTCCGTACGAATCGCCCTGCTCCTCCGCCTCAGTCGGCCGTTCAAGGGCATCGGTATCAACCGTCCTTCGCAGTAGCTGTCTGTTTCGGTGCTGTCTTGTTTTCAGGTGTAATCACAATTAGTCCAGATTTTCCAGTTCGTCCCGACAAGGCAGCCCCTGTGGGCTTGAAATCACCAATTCCTCCACCATAGAGAAGCTCCTTTTCCCCTTACTAACTTTTGTTTGTTTTAGTTATTTATTTTATTTATTTTTATTTTGTCTTGGTGGTGTGTGTTTTTGCGATCCTTTTTATGCCTATTTTTTTTCTACATTGGGGACAATGTAGATTTTTAGGTGTGGGGGGATGGTTTTGTATGATTATTGTTTTGGGGGATGTTTTGTGTTTTATTGTGTTTAGAGTCTAGGTGTGGGGGAGTTGTAAATGTTATATGTGATGTGTGGTGTGCTGGAATTGATATGCAATATGTGATTGGGTGAGGTAAGAATGAAATGTAGGGAATAATAGTAGTATTATGTGTTGGATGACTATAACTGTTCCTTATGATAATTCAAATGATGATACTTGTGTGAGTGACATCCAAAAAGCTAGATAAAGTGAGATTTTGGGCCTTTATGAGCAAATAATTCTTTCTTGTGCTCAATTATTTTTCTTTAGAATGTTTCACACATAATTTGCATATTCTAGAACTTGCTTTGTTATGCATGTTACCATTGCTTGTGAATTTGATGTACAAAGATGATAAGGGCATTAGGATAAACCAATTTTTGGCTTGCTTTAAAATCCAAACTTCTATGCTTACCATTAGTGAACCTTTTTGAAGCTTGGATCTTGTTCTTTGATTGTAAAGCCATTAAAATAAAACCAAGGCCTGTGTTTAGCTTGTTTTTTTTCTGCCTAGTTATTGAAATGAGTGTGTACTCGGTTGTTGACCTTGGTTTGTGGTTTGAAGGCGGACATTGCAAGACATTAGTAGCTCATAAAAGAATAAGTTTGTGCTCTACAGTGTAAAGTTGCCTATGTGTAAAATAGAGGCACAAAAGTTGTTGAAAAAAAAAGAAGAAAAAAAAAAAGAAATGAAAATGAAGAGAAAAAAAAAAAAAAAAAACAGCCAATATAAAAAAATTCCATTGAATTTGTGTGGCTAGAAAAAAAAGTGAAAAAAAGTGAATAAAGAGCTAGGTTTGGAATCTTTATGGGTTGCTAGTGTCTTGCATGGGACATCCTCGGTAAGAATGTTGGAAGGTTGACAATTGAGTATATGCTTGTTTTCGTAACTGTATCCTAGATATTATCTTTTGTTTATCCTACCCTTTTGTCCCGAGCCTCATTATAACCCTTTGACAAGACCCTTTGATTTGTATTTTGGATTCATTTGAGTGACGGTGATGTGATATATCTGCAAGCTTATGGCAAGAACAGGTTATGTGATGAATTTGAGTGATTATATATTCCCTAAACACTTTTGAGTGCATGAGAGATTACATGAGAGGTGGATGTCACTTTTGCTTGTTATTTGATTTTGGAGAGTTATGAGGAACTTGGTATAGTCATTGCAAATGCTTGGTACTATGAAAAATTTCCTATGTGGATTGCAAGTCTTGCTTGGTTATATATTGCATATTGAGGATCCAGTTTTTGTTGTTACTTGTGTTTTGTTTATGTGTCGAGTCTTGAGTCATGCTTGGGGACAAGCATTGTTTAGGTGTGGGGGATTTTGATGAGCTGATATTTTATGATACAATTGGGTGCTGAATTGGGCAAAGTTGGATGTTTTGGTGAAGCTGAATAGCGTTTTTATATGTGCAGGGGATTATATTGATTTTAAGAAGGATAGTGCAATTGTTGGACAAAAGGAGGGTAAATTGGACAATTGAAGAAAAGGAGTTGGAGCTAAGATTTTGGTTTACAATTAATTGCAATGTGGCTGATATATTGTATTGAGGAGGAGGATTTTTTGGGAAAGACAAGAAAGGAAGAATGACAAAATTGGGAAGGAGGAATTATATAAGGCTAGGAATAAAAAGAGCAAGAATTTTATTCTAGGATTGATTGTCTTGATTTGGGGGAAATTAACTGCAGGAATTTTAATTTTGGAAAAAAGGAAGATTTTGGAAAGGAAGAAAAACACTTGCACTGCAGACGGAGGTATATTTTTGGACAAGGGATCATTCTGGAAAGAAATTAGGGACTGTGATCAATTTTTGACTTGGAAGGGAGAAAAAGAAGTGGGGCACGGCAGGAAAATTTTATTTCTTTTGATTAGGACTCAACTTTGGGAGTAATTTTTGGTACCGGAGGTGGCTGACTTTTTTTTTTTTCTTTGGAGAGAGCAGCTTTGGCTCCAGGCGGCTACTACATATTGTACTCCTTTTCTATTCCTTTGTTTTTGCTTGAATTCATGTCGCACAAACTATACATTATTTTTAATAGTTTAATTATGAGTAGCTAGATTTCTGTAGTCTAGTCAAGGGAATCAAAACCCCTCGATGTTACTTTAATCGTGAGATCGAATTGGCATTATTATTAATTGATTATTGGTTTCTTATTTATTCTTGTGCGTTTTCGTGGATTATTTGGCATTGTTTGTATAGCTGGTAGCATGCAGGCTTTCCTAGGTAATCCAATTTACTAGAATACACGAGGTTCGGTATTCCTTAGAGTTCATGAAACTAATCACGTGGTACGTAGATTAGTGAATTGAAAAGAATAAATAATCAAGTACAATTAAGTTAATTGGGTTAATTGGGTTAATTGTAATTGAACTGGGTCCTTGACTATCGTGATCTAGGTTCTAGGAGGTTCCAGAATTGATCATTGATTATAGATGCGATTAACGGAGGTTCCTTAATCGCTGGCTTTAATTAATAGGACTAAATTGTTAGGAGGTTCCAACAATGAAAACCAGTGCAACCCATAATTAATTAATACATTTTTGCATCAAGGATCGATTAGTGCATCGAGGTGGTCCAATTCCCTTGGCTAGACGTTTTTCCAAACTTGGATTTTTACAATTTGTTTAATTTCTTGCAGTTTAATTTTATTGATTTTTGTTAGTTAGTTTACTTAAAAACAAACCCCCCATTTTGGTTACGTACTTTTGACCAACTTTAGTTCACTCTGTTGCTCCATGTGGATACGATCCTACTCGTTCTATACTATTTTTTATAGTCTTTAAAGTAGGTTATTTTTGATTGGCCTGACGACCCATCAATTCCCTGATCTGATCTCACTTGTTAAGTATGTTTTAGTTCTACTGTATGATTTCTTTTTTATTCTTGATCTGATATCTATAGTCTGTTGATTTGATGTCAAGTATTCTCTGATCTGATGTCTATATAATCCTGATCTGATCTCCCTTGTTAAGTATGTTTTAGTTCTAGTATATGATTTCTTTTATATTCTTGATCTGATATCTATAGTCTGTTGATCTGATGTCAATTATTCGCTGGTCTGATGTCTATATAATCCTGATCTGATCTCCATTGTTAAGTATTTTTTTTAAAAAAAGAATTTTTTTTAAAAAGGCTGTGAGTCAAAAAAAAAAAAAAAAACTGTAGCGCGCAACTGTAGCGCACTACTGTAGCGCGTACTGTAGCTCGCTAGTAGGAGTAAAATTCATCCTACTCCTATAGGACCACCGTAAACGGACTCAAAAGTGATAATTCAAAAATTAATAAATTCATTTTAAAAATGAAAGTACATTTTAATTATCCGAAAAAAAGACAGGTTTCTCTATAAAAGAATGAATAAAGTATAAAACAAAAAACAAAATTTATAATTATTTGCATAGTGTTACTTTTTATTAATGAAAATGAGACGTGATAGTTGATTATAATTTATATATAAATGAATATATATTGTGTTTAGTTGACTAATTATTCAGGCATATAGGAATTCGATTTATTAATAATTGTGATGGGCATTTAAAAGGCAAATTATATAATACTCCTAGGTGTAAATATGCGAGTGTACACCTACCCAAAAAAATAAAAATTGAGCCAAAAATAAAGAAAGTGCATGTATTGAGATGCACGCGCCTATTATATAGCATCCACCTCTCTCTCTCTCTCTCTCTCTCTCTCCTCAAAACCAAATCCATTCACCCTCTCTCTCTCATCTTCTCCTTCACCAGCCTATTTTCTTTCTTCTCTCGCGTCGATTCCGGCTATTCCATGAAGATTTTTGAAGATATCTCATCGCCAAAATACTTCCCACCTCTCAAGCTTCAAAACTTATACCATTTTCGACAATTTTGTCATTTTTTGGATTTGGGAGAACCCTAAATCAACCCCGAAAATTAAAGGAAAACTAGGGTTTTATAGATCTGAAGTAGGGGATTCGTTTGGTTGTGTTTGCAGCCCATGAAGATGAAAGAAAAACTAGGGTTTTGACAAAAAGATATGTTTTCTTATGAAAAATCGTATGTTTTTGCTGGCTTGTTGGTGTAAAATGGTGTTTGTGTAAAGTGCTGCTTGTTTATGTAAAGTACTGTTGGCTTATGTAAACTACTGATTCTTTAGTCAAAATGCTGTTTTTTGGTGTAAAATACTATTTTCTGGTTCAAAGTGGTATTTGTTAGTATAAAAACATCGTTCTGATTCGTTTGTGTAAAGTGCTAGTTGTTTATGTAAAGTGCTGAATGTTTGTGTAAAGTACTGTTGCCAGTTTACATAAACTGCGAGTATACATATGTAAAGTGTCAGTTTACATAACCTTTGCAGTAAACTTTGCAGTTTACATATGTAAATTGGCAGTTTACATATGTAAACTACAAAGTTTATGTAAAGTGGTGTGAAAATTCTGCAGCTGTCATCCAACTTTGGAATTTCATATCTCCCTCGTTTCTCGTCCGTTTTGACCAAACTTTGGCTTGTTTTAAACCTCTCCTTACAAGGATTACACATAATTTTACGGATCTTTATTTGAACCTGTAAATCTCCCATAAATCAGCTCTGAAATAGAGCTACAAGTGCTGTTATTTTCGCAAAAAAAATCTGAAGTAATGACTGTGCTTCAGAAATTCATATCTTCTTCATTCTTTGTCCGCTTTAAGCAAACTATAGCTCGATTTAAACCTCTTTGCATAAGGTTTACTTAGAAATTTATATAAGCAACTTTGGCTTTCTAGATTTTCTGAAAAACAGCAAAAAACAGAGCTGCGATCTGCAAAAGTACTGTTGGCTTATGTAAACTACTGATTCTTTGGTCAAAGTACTTTTCTTTTATGTTAAATACTCTTTTCTGGTTCAAAGTGATCTTTGTTAGTGTAAAAACATCATTCTGATTCATTTGTGTAAAGTGTTGATTATTTATGTAAAGTGCTGAATGTTTATGTAAAGTAATGTTGGCTTATGTAAACTACTGATTCTTTGGTTAAAATGCTTTTCTTTTATGTTAAATACTCATTTTCTTGTTGAAAGTGGTCTTTGTTAGTGTAAAAATATCGTTCTGATTTGTTTGTGTAAAGTGCTGGTTATTTATGTAAAGTGCTGAATGTTTATGTAAAGTACCGTTGACAGTTTACATAAACTTCGAGTTTACATATGTAAGTTGCAAAGTTTATGTAAAGTTGAGTGAGAATTGAATGTAAACTGCCAGTTTACATAAAAGATTATGTAAAGTGGCAGTTTACACAAATACAAAGCGACTTTACAAAAACATATATATAAACTAGCAGTTTACATATGTAAACTTCAACTGTCAGTTTACATAAACTTTGCAGTTTACATAAACTGCGAGTTTACATATGTAAAGTGGCCTGAGAATTCAAACAAATGAGGCGCGTGAGGAGTGAGAGGGAGAGAGAAACCAATGACAGTTGGGGACGTGCACATTTAATACGCATTAAATGCGGCTGACCCACTTCTTTTGTGCCTTTTTGACAAAAAAACTCAGTTTTTACTCGATTTTTGCCCAATAAATTTGATTTTTTTTAAAAAAAGATAAGAATATATCTCATTTTTTACTCCTAATAGTAATATATACGAACTGCATTTAAAATGTTGTCAACCCCTCAAGTGCATGCCCCCACTAAATAACAAACGAAAACTCTTATCAAATTAATGACATTCATTCTCTTCTTATTTTAATATTATTTTGGTTGCAAAAAACATGGAAATTTGAAAAAATTATATTTATAGTGTTCTAAAATAATAGTTATATTTATTAAATTCAAAAATATAATAAATAAAATTATTAACCTCATTTTTCCTTTCTTAGTGGTATTAGAAAAATAGGAAAGACACGTAAGCAGCTTCGTGTTTTTAAGCAGAGCCACGTCATCAATACAGGTAAGAATAGAATTGTCTTGTATATTTAAAAAAAAAAAACTCAAGCCACTCTCTCTTACACGGAATTAATAGCTGTTGACTACTCCACTTGATTTATAAAAAACACACACACACACACACAAATCTCTTACTCCCTCCATTTCAATATATTCCTCGTTTTGACCAAAATACAAATATTAAAACTGTAATTAATTTTTAAAAATTCTGTTATACCCTTATTCAATGTATTTTTGATAATAGTGATATAACTTAGAATAGTCATGACAAAAACAAGTCCCAATAAAATTATAAATTAAATAAGGGTAATAGAGTAAAAACAATGAATTGTTTCCTAAAAGTAGACAAGTGACTTATATTTTGATCGATTTCCTAATGTGTAAAAACGACTTGTATTTTGAAATAGAGAGCATATTAAACTTTAGACCCTCAAGTTTAGGGTTATTAGTCATGCCTGCCTATAGTATCTCTATTTTGGATCGTATTCTTTGTTCAAAATAGTTCAATTTCATCCTTTTGTGCTTTCATGTTGATTTAGATCGATTTTCAAATTATTCAATACAAAATTCAAAACCAAAGAAAATATGTGTAAATATTTGTTCTTTTATTTTTGTCGTTAATTAACATGTACAAATTGAACAAATTTTGTTTTACTTTTTATCTTGAAACATTATGCCCGCGTGCCTCTTCTATTACAATGTCTAGTTGAGTCAATTAGACTCAATTGTGCATATTATCTATGAAATACATAAGAAAATCAAATTTAAAAAGAAAAAAAAAAAAAAAAAGAAGCAAATATTGATAGGGACAAAGCAAGAGTTTGAGGAAAGTTGAGGGACGAAATCTGTAATTTACCCCCCAAACTTAAGTAGAGTAGTAGTATATAATACTAGTGGAAGGAGAACGGAAAGAAGCAAGATATGAGCTTTGGCCTTAGCGACATTAGAAAAATATCCATTAGTTAGCCATAGACGAATCCTCCAATTCTAATGTCTTTCTTTATTCTCCAAAAATATTGGTACAAATATATATAGAGACCTAGCTACAGGCGGCCTTAGTTATTCCGGCAGCCGGAAAAAGAATCAAGAAGATGATGAGCTTAAACATGGTGGAGGGAAGGTTGCCACCGGGGTTCAGGTTCCATCCCAGAGATGATGAGCTGATATGTGATTACTTGATGAAGATGGTGGCTGGCTGTGATCAACTTCCTCTCTTGATTGTGGTTGACCTTAACAAATCCGAACCTTGGGATATTCCTGGTACGTATGTTTCTGTACATTAATCATAAGCCATCCTCATCTCTAGTGAATTCTTTGATGCTGCCCATGGTTTAGTAATAATGAACTAAAATATTTGACGATAGTATTCATTACTAAGTGAATAATCGCTGATTATCTAGTCAAAAAAAAGTGATCTAGATTAGTAATAGTCGATAGTGTATAATCTTTTATTAAAATATTTTATAATAATATTCATTACTAATTGAATAATCACAAATTATCTAGCCAAAAAAAGTGGTCTAAAAGAGCTTAAATGAAGCTTTGTTCATTTTTACCTTTTTAAACCACTTAATCGATCCTTAGTTGAGCTATTGTATCAGTCTGGAAGATATCTAGATCCATTATTTCTTTGGTATATGAGCTTTATTAACTTGTTTATATCATCCTCATCCTCATCTCATCCTCTTGAGGATGATGAAAGAAATAAAGCAACCGCATTAAGAAGTCGGGCATACACTAAAGAGGATGTCAAAAGTCTCCCATGGTAGTAGCCAGTAGGTGTAACAAAACAAAAGTCTCTTTTTAATAAACAACACAACTTGCTCTAGTTGACTAACATTCATTCCCTCAAAGTATATTGGTCGTAACAGATATATACCGTAAATAAAATTATTATTTTTAAATGGATAAAATATCGTAAGAAAGACACTTACGTGGTGTCCTTAATAGTAGGAACAATCAAGAACTTGTTTTGGAACAAAAATGATAGCCATAGATTAACTTTGTTTGAGTTAGAGATTCCCAATGAGTTTAGCTTTCTTTCTTTTAGAGGAAGTTGACAGTTGATAGTAATATTGTTGATATTATTTGGGGGGCTGATATATTGAGAATTGGACAAGTGTTAGTGGAGCCAATACTGTATGAATCTCAGTTACAAAAATGATGACTAATTTCCTAATAACAAAAAAGACGAAGATGGCGATGGTGATGGCGATTGAGATAAGAATTCTGACGAATTCATCAAAGGTAAGTCCAAAGTTTAACTCCAGATATATCTCTCTAGCTAGCTAACAGCAAGCCAGCTCGACAGATCCCTTTAATTGGAAAATAACCACCATAATAATTGAAGAAAAAAAGAAAAATCAAAATATTCTTGATCAATTATTTCAAGAATGGATCATAATGCATGAGAGTTCAGGTGGGGATGATGGGATGAAGTTGCATGATAAGACTGCGACGTTCTGACACTGCCAAATCCAACCAAAAACCCTAGGAAAATAGGTTATGTGCACTGTAATATCTAACTCGTTAAATATTCTGTTTGAGGAGTACGTTAGCATGAATGAAATTTAAAGAAATTGATGAAAACGCTCATAAACAGTGAAACATGTGATTTAATTCGATACAAAACAAAGAATCTTATCAGGATTTGACATATCGCGAACTCTCTTGAAAGAGTGATGTGTCTTTAAAGACACAAGCGTGCACAGACATATTTTCTTTTAAATTTTTCAAAAAAGAGAATTAATATATGAGTTATGTTTTTGATATGAGACGTTTTATGGTTTTAATACATTCTTTTGACTTATAATCTTATAAAAACAGTATTATAAATCGAATTATCATGGCTGCCCTTAATTCTTCTTATATTACTTAGAAGTGGGATCGAGAGCTGAAAATGATAATATGATTTTGATAGTTTGGCTTTTTATCCCTAATAATTGGAGTTACCAAACAAATTAAGAGTCAGATATAGCTATCATTTTCAGGGTTTTTCCTATTCTTTTTCCTAATTTAAATCCCTGGACCACGACTCTTATAGTCCCCTATGGATATCATAGCCCATGACTTCCAGCCAAAAATAGTTAATTCCATCGGGGCATATGGTGGTACCATTTTTTTTTTTTTTTTAATCTTATAAATAAGTTCGATTTTTATATTTTTATAATAAAAATATAAAATTATAAATAAAAAAATACGAATTTTGTTTCATTTCTTGAGCTTATACCCCCATGATGTCAATCCATTCTTCTTTCCACCTATTCTTCTATGTCTCTTCTTGCATAATTCACATCGTACTAGGATGATCTCGCTCTTTTTTTTCTAAAAATGTAATTTAAATTTAATAAACAAAATTATTATTTTGAGAAGATCGTTGTCCGTGATTAATTGATATTATGGTCTGAGTGCAGAAAATGCGTGCGTTGGGGGGAAGGATTACTATTTCTACAGTCAACGTGACCGGAAATATGCAACGGGATTAAGGACGAACAGAGCTACGTTATCTGGATATTGGAAGGCCACCGGAAAAGACAGGCCGGTGATCCGGAAGGGAGCCCTCGTCGGAATGAGGAAAACTTTGGTGTTTTATCAAGGCAGAGCTCCAAAAGGGAAAAAAACCGATTGGGTCATGCATGAATTCCGACTTGAAGGTTCCGTTTCCTCTTCCAAGGTATCGTACGTTAATTAATCATCAAAATTATGAAACACAGACACAAAGTTCTTGGTGAGAATCTTTTTGGCAATAATGAGAAAAGGACTGTTTCCATGGCTCCCTAGAATTTCTTGTTTTGACAGCAAACCTTCTTCCTCCAATTAACTATTAATTTGTGACAAGATTGTGTATTTAAAAAAAGAAAAAAAAATACTAGTAAACCCTAGTGAGTCATAAATAGAAATTTAATTTTAAAATAATTATTATATTTATTATATTTTAATTTAACAAATAAAATTATTATTTTAAAATTTGATGTTGATTTCCCAACTAACTTACATATATTTTACTTCAAGAAGCTAATTTGTAAAGACAATTATTAAAAAAAAAATTTAATGGAAAATAGATAAGACCAATTACTAGGAGACAACAAAGTTTTGCTTCAATAGTCAAAGATGCTGAAATTGGCTCTTTTGTTTGGTTTACCTTAATCATTAATCTTAACTACCTAGACCTTAATATATCTCTTTTAATTTTCACTTGTAGCATTAATATTTTATATTTTTTACCATTATATTGAAACTAATTAATGATAATTTTGCATGGCAAAAAAAAAAACACAGGAGGATTGGGTGCTTTGTAGGGTTTTCTTCAAGAACAGTAAAGATGTTATAGCCAAGCAAGATATGGATGATCAATATGAAGAATATAGCCCTTCATCTTCATATTTACCACCATTAATGGATTCCTACATCACATTTGATCACCAAACCACCATTAACAACCACCACCATGGCCATCAGCAAGTGCCCTGCTTCTCCAATAATAATATTTTTGCAGCAACAACAACAGCAGATCATATTAATCATCAAACTCCCCACCACCTCCACCACCACCACCACCAACAACAACCACCTCCATTTTCATACCTCATGGGTACTGGTACTGCTGGGGAGCCTGATTCTTTTGGATCCTATCTCATGGCTTCCTCTTCTTGTGAAGAAAAAAAGGTTCTGAAAGCTGTCTTGAATCAACTCACTAAGATGGAATACTGTGGTGCTCCTCCTCCTCCTCCTCCTCATCCTAGTTTCCAAGATGTTGGCGGCAGTGGCGGCGGCTGCAGCGGCAGTGGTGGAGGATCTTCAGCAAGTACTACTTCAGAAAGTTTCTTGTCCGAAGTGGCTCTCTCCACCATGTGGAACAACCAATATTCATCATGAATTCTCGATATGATCGTATGGAGTGATTGATTTGAAGAAATTAAGACTAAGATTAATTATGTTTAATCTATGTATATAATATCATCATTAATTATGGGCTGATGTTTAATTATGTATTGGAAAGATTGATATGGAAAACTTGTGCATGTATTTAACTAGAGCTAGGTTGAATATTAATTAATTTGGATTGTAAATGATTTTTCCCTCACTTGCTTTAGTGAATTAATGGATTGAAGAGAATTAGAGCTTGTATTTGTCTTTAGTTAAATTACATTCACCTACCATAATCTCTCACGCTTCTAAAACTACATTTATCCCACTTAACAGAAGTCAAACATCAAATAATATCAAACAAACAAACAAAAAAATTTGGTAAATTTCAACTAATGAAAAGGTGTACTTTACCCTTTTTTTAATTAATTTTGGGAGGAAGGGCCAACTGAAAATTATAATATTTTTGAAATAAGAGCATTTAATATTTTTATAAGTAAATATTTACGACCCAAAAAGATTGAATAAATTATGAAGTGGCCAGCAAACTTCCTTCTTCTTCCCTTTGAAAGCTTCAAACTTAGGTGGTTAATTAATTAAGTCACTAAAAAATAATCAAGGAAATATTCATAGAATCATACCAGCCCCAACGTAGGTTTTTTTTTTTTTTTTTTTTTTTTGGTGAAGGAATTATTAATTAAAAGTATTATATGTCCTTGCAAGGAAATTAAACAAAAATAAATAAAGAAGATGCCTTTTATAACACAATGTCAAACACAAGACAGCAAATTTTGGAGGATACAGGGTATATTAAAATAATAATAAAAACTTTTGATGACATATGTATAATTCTATTTCAGAAATTAACAGGAATTTTTAATTAAATCTTAGACCCTAAAGAAAACAATATTTGGAGATTACAACAATTATTTCTCACACGGTTGATGTGTCTACTTGTGTTTGTTAATTTACTTGCCAAAAGGACAATTACAAGTCCAACCATGTATATATACATATTTGACAGGGACCAATTTTGTAATTTTATATAGATATATAAAAAATTGGAAATGCAATTAGTTAAATTAGGGTTGTGAGAATTAATGATGTAGCATCATTAATCATATCATGACAAAGATATAAGTCATACCATTAGGTTAAAACTTGGTGCTCAAAGTCTACTCAGAATCTCAGTTACAACCCTAAATATTCATTTCCAGTAAATCCATGAAAGCAACACATGACCAAACCAACTACCATCTCTTTCCCAAAAAGAAAAATACAAGACATGAAAAACACGACTATTTTTACCGAGACAGAATATCTAGGATGCGAGTTTTTACGCATCGGTGTACTCAAGGATGTCCAAGACTCTAACACAGTGCAAACTAAGCATTATTTGCATAACTTTAGGATCAACAAGTTTAGAATGTTCAATTATACAATATATTTTACCATCCAAAAGCTTTCCAGATGTTCAAAATGGTTCACCTATCCTATAATTCTCACCATTCATTATAGCAACTAAACCTATTTTACTACCACTAGAGACTTCAAGAAACCAACTTAGTTACTTACAACACAAATGATAAATGTTAATCAATATTGATTCAAGTGCCAAAGTGTGACTCCTCACCTGCAGTGTGTGTAGGACTCCTCAAATTTTCTTGGCAATTAACGCCACATTCCTTGGAGATAGTATAGGATCAAATATAGGTAGCATTCTGGCTTCTACAACACTGCCTTGCTCCTGGAGGAACAGCAACCTATCAAGTAGGACGAGAGTTTCTAATACGGGTCCCAGAGCAGCGCGAAGAGTCCAGTAAGGCCCTATCATTCCCTGCATATAGTGCATGTTTAATAGATCATCAGTTATTACAATGACCTTAAAGACTCAAGCGTGAGGATGAGTTACCAGAGTTGCTTACTGCAGATAACTGGGCAGTTCTAGTTCTCGGCTTACTGCAGATAACTGGGCAGTTCTAGTTCTCGTATAGGGTCATCAATTTAGTTTTTCAAATAGTTCATTATAATATGTTTAGAAAATCATGAAGTTCCATAGGAAATCAGGCGATTGAAGTGCTCGACAGGGTAGACAGTTTTTCGATGTGTTTCTTCAATTAATTAGTTTTTGCCCTCAAGATTAACACGCGTTGATTAACAAACAGATACTGACAGATGAAGGATAAGTATTAGAACCAATCCTTAAAGGTTCCATATCAAATGTTTATTTGTTCTTAAACCAAGACAAAGAAACAGTATTTCAATATGACAAGATACTCGCAACTTACAGTAAATGGTTCAGTTTCCTCCCATAGCTCGTGAAAATTAATATCCTGTAAATGATGGAGACCAAGCCGGCTTAACCCCGAGTGGCAAAATTTTAGAAACAGCGAGAATCTATCTAGAGATCCATTCTTGTCATCCAGGCAACTCCGATGCGAAGAATCAGAGAAAAATGCATCCGTATTCGGGCATGCACCTGCAAAACATGAAAGTAAAACAACATGCAGCTATAAAAAAGTAAATCATTTTCATTTTTACTAAATGGCAGTCATTCTTGCAAAACATGAAGAGTAACTTACCTTTTTCCATTATATCCTGAGAAAAAAATGAAGAGGCATCATTACAGTCTTCTTTATCCAAACTGGACTCCAGCATCTTCTGATGCTGCTGACGGCGCAAAGCTTTTCCTTGACGGCCAACGGAAGGGCTTTGTTTCAATAGTTGAGGATTATACTGAGCAAGAACCTTCATACAGAAACTAGACAATTATTCGATCAGAAAGTTTCTTAACAAGCAAACAAAAACTAATCAAATGCATGTACCATCTGGAAGGCCGCACGAAAAGCATGCAGTTCGAAATTATGAAGAGCAGCACATTTCCCCAAACTTCCCCATCTCTCAGCACTCTGATAACAAAAATATAACCAAAAGTGTCAGATATGGTGAAGCTTTTGGAGAACAACTTCAACAAGCTTCAGTAAGGCCATACATACATACATACATACCTGACAAGCAAGATCACGGGCATTCCTCCCTAGTTTTAAGCCAGTAGAGTTAACACCTTTACTCATTGGGAACCCGCAGAGAGAAGGCATTTCTTCATTACTGTTCTCGGATAGTAAATTATAACAGCATCCTATGCTGATGACTGATTTAACTTTCTCGCATTCTAAGAATGTCCTGATTACATAAATGCATCAAGGCAGGCACAAACAAACGTCATCCCTATACTCAATTACAGAAAAAATCTACAGGGTAGTAACTCAATTATTGCATAAGCCTTTCAAAGAAAAACACGATAAGCAAACCTCAGCATTGTCACTGAAAGGTCACCACAGGCATGAAGTCCAGCAAGAACCAATGAAGACTTGCCACTTGCATCACACTCATCAGATCCTTCTGGGCAATGTTCCCTGTTTCCATTAATGGCTGTGTTCGGTGGCTTCATATTGTCCCTCTCAATTAAGGAATTATTCAAAGCTTTCAACATACTAGCAGACAGCACATGGCATGTAACTGTCCGGGGCACATTCAACTCTCTATTTTCAGATCTGGCAAAAGAATACAATGAAAAAATATATCAATCTTCACAGTATGTAGGATGACTTACTTGAGGGACACCAATACTGCAGAAATTTCTCAGAGCAAGGGTATCTGATCATGAGATAAATTAACAACAAAGAGAAGCACAGGATGGGTAAACCAAGGACACACCATACAGTTACATACCCTGATTTCCGTATCTTCGCAGCATAATGTTTTCTGATCCGTGCAGCCCGTGCATCAGTAATTTTCCCATGATGCAAACAGGCATCGATTGCAAATACAAAAAACTCATGTTGGAAGGAAAGCACTTGCGCAAGATAACCCTAAGGAATCAATTAAGAAAGGAATCACAAAATCGATAAGAAAATACATCAACCGACACATTTACAGTTCTGGAAATCTGGAAGGTAAAAGAAAAGGGGAGAAAAGGAACAGTTTAATGCAAGAAAATGAAACACATGAACTTTATGCACTCAATTAATTCAGCAAAATTTAGGTATTTCATCTGGTCATAATAAGTCCTTAATTTACGATTCAGTTCATTATCTTCATCCATGAAGAATAACAATAAGGAAATTCTAGTTCTAATACCTCTATTGCTTCTATACATCTTTGTTTAATTTAAAGGCACTTGCAATCAGAGTAGATAACACTAAAGAATCATGCATCATTGTCAAAGAATGTTTTTTTAAAAAATTATAATCTATGATAATCTACAAGAAGAAGGTTGAACCAAAAAAATTTAGAAAGGGCAGTACCTGCCCAGCACCAACATCAACTATGGTGCTGGATCCAACTTCCTTTGCAGTTGAATCAATTATGGCCGCAAGTGCTTCGATCTGCTTTCAAAATAGAGACATAACCCCACACATTAAAAAGCTGGTAAACAAAGTGAGACATATTAAACATTCGGATGGAGATTTTAAACCAACTTTCCAAAAGAAATATATTTTGAACTCTGTAGGAAGGATTAATAATCACATGAATGATTTGATTGTCTGTCCAACATATTAGAATTGGTACTAGTCTAAAAAAGTTTACAATGATGCAATACTCAGCAGAAGAAAGCTTATAATAAGTAGGAAAGTGGATGCATTTTCCAAAATGTAGCAAGAAAGCGAAAATGGGTGACAAAAAATTCATTGCCTACTTCATGCTTTTTCTTACGATTCATTCCTTGCACAAGAACAGTATTCAGTGAAGCCACATGAAGGCCTGGAAATTCCTGCGAGGAAGCAAAATAATAGGCTTTCAGTATTATCCATTCCAAAAGTTCAAACTGCAGACAAATAGAAGCAACAGGTTTAAAATCAAAAACTGTACTTGACGATTTTGTGAGCTAAGTGAAGAAGAAGAGAAATACCTCCGGCAAATTGGCTTGTGCACGAGGAAAAGAAAGGGACTCGATAGTTAATACAAATTCTTTCAATGAAGCAGGCCAGTGATCCTAACAACAAAACCAGTAATTCCTGCTACGAATTAGCATTATCAAATACTACTAGGAATTAGGAAACTTAAAACTGTAGGGACTGTAGGGACAGAGACTACCTGAACGACGCCGGAGGGAAGTCGGAGGAGATTTTCGACGGATTCATTTCGGAGGCAATCCATCCAGTCTTTATCAACTGCTTCCCAGAGCTTATCTCTGAAGAAATTGACGACATGAGCATCGATTAAGAATCTATAAGGATTTATGAAGTCGAGGATTGCATGAATCCATTCTAAGGTTTCATTAGGTGTCTTGCACGAGTACTGTCGTCGGTTTCCGTCGCTCATTCTGTTTCCGCTCCGCCGCCGTCGCCGTCGTTGTCGTTCGCGAGCGGGCGTCGAGTCCAAACGGTGACAGTAGTGGCCTAGTGGAAACTTGGTGTGTGTGTGTGTAATGGGCTGTTTTAATGCATTATTGGGCTTTATTATTCTTTGCACAATCTTTCGCTCTTAATAATATTGGGCTGCCACTTTTATCATACTTTAAAACCTCTATTTGGGCTATGGCCCAATAATCCCAGACAAAATGGGCATATCTAAAATGGTTACATCCATCTTTTTTCTCTTTCTCTCTCATTAAATTTTTTTTCAAAAAAAAAAAAAACTATTTTATTTATGACTATTGTTCTGATAAGAGTAGTAATTTCTGACACAACAAGATAATTTTATACCAAAAAAAAAAATGTGTTTAGGTTGATATTTTGAACATAAAAAAAAAAAAAATCAGATTGATTTTTGGCTGTTTCAATATCGTCATAGACTCAGATAAAAGAATTAAATGTTATTATTACCCCAAACTCAACACGCTTACTTGAATTGCCGCCCTTAGTTTTGGGGTTTGGGGAGACAACGAGAAGAAAGTTGGAGTTACTTTGGTGGGGTGAGGATCAATTAGTGTTTGATAACCAAACCCCATCCACTAATGTTGATTGGAGAAAGGGACAAAGGGGAGGGATTTTAGTTGTACTAAACTAACTTTAAGAATTGGAACAAACACAAAATGCCATGCACTAGTATTAAAAGATGAGGGTGATAGTTAGTTTCAGGACAATTTTTGAAATCATTACGATTAGTTTAGAGATTAAATAATTAGATCTGTAATCAAGAACGATTTGATTCTTTTATATGGCGTTTTATTATATATATATATATATATATTTTTTTTTTTTGGGTTGTGCTACAATAAGAAATTGACGGAGAAGAAAGGGCAATGGTTGGTAGTTGGAATGGATGAGTCTTTACAATGTGACAATATTTTAAAAACTTAATTTTGTTGGTTTTGAATTTATGTACAGGAGAAATGGACAAGAAATAGTGGCATATGAAGAAGAAAAATGGAGAGTCACGTGATGAAAAAACTGTTGGGATCAGTGTGAAAGGGCCAAATCAATTGGGAGACACATAAAACTCAACACTAACACATGGATTTGGAAATTTGGGCTTGTGAATGATCAAAATGCCTCCAACTGAGTACCATTTTTAATTACATTTACTTTTTATCCGTCAAATTACTGATTTCCTTTAATATTTTTAATAATTATATTTATTTTTGATGATCATTTATGACAAAGCAAAAAACAAAACCACACCAACAGTCACCAAACTCATTCATTTTGAATGGGTTATCACATTTTTTTCATTTTTTTACATTTTTTTCATATTGAGTTGGGCAAAATTTTAACCAGATCACAAGAAAGATAAATATAATATTACTCTAAAAGGTTAAACAATGCATATGCATATATTTTTTCTTAATTAACGGTGTATTTTTCATATAAATGCTATAGTTATGAAGATGGATACCCTTTTTGGTGGAAATTTGTTGATAAGACTCGGTTGTAGTTTGGATCCAAATATGATGGTATTAAAATTGGAGGGGGACGGGTGGTTTGGTATGTGGAACAGTAGGATTTGTGGTGGCGGCCTGGTCGATACAGTGCGACACATGAGGCATATAAATAAGGGATAACGACAAAACTATGGCTGCAGGCTGCCCCCCCACTCCCCCACCCTTGCCACTATTCTCATATTTATAGTGCCTACATAAAACAATAGTGAATAAAAAGGGATTTAATATAATGAGCATGAGTAGGAAAGGGACATTGGGGTGGAGATACGGGAATGGATTTGGCAGTGAATCCAGCCATGTTTACTGTATAAGATTGTTAGTTGAATAGGCAAATTGATGAGCATTTTGGGAAGAAAGAAACAAGGATAGATGCATGGATTCATAGCTGGATGGGTGCTTCTAGTCACAGTCATGGCTGGCTCATGACCCATGACCCATGACCCATGACCCATGAGCTTTCAATTTTAAGTGAGGATATATTATAAATCAAGTTAATTAATCTCTCCTCCCCCTCTCTATCAAGGGATAAATGAGACACAAAATTGAAGTGGGGACAACAAGTGTAGCATGTGATTAAATTAGAAATTCCTAACTTTAAGGCTGACCACACACCTAATCCAATTCCTTGTCTGATTTCTCCATGTGGATACACCATCATTTCCGTCCTAAATTAAAAGGTTTATTTAACCCAATCCGATTCCAAATGAATTACTACTATTTTCTTTGGAGATCAATCAACAGTAACTTTTTTTCCTTTTTTTTTTTTTTTTATATATTTGGTGGAGGCAGTCTATCGCCCATATAGCTTTTTAGGGTTGCAAGGAGAAAATGATTATGAGGAAAATGACCAAACGGCCAGAGGAAAGCCAGGATGTGGAGGCGCTTTGTACTTGGTTTTGTTTGGGGAATTGGGAAACACCACAAGCAAAGGGAGGCTGGCTCCCGGCAGCCACAGTCTCCAATGGATCCTATCTCCTTTTTTTATAGTCAAATTATTTCATTGATTTTGACCCTATTCTCCATCAAAGGCTGCAAACTTTTGCTTTGGGATGAGGAAGAAGGCTGGCTGGCCGGTGGAGGAGGATGAGGAGACACCGACAAACGCCTTAAGTTTATGATCATGGAAGTTGGGACGAGGGTTGTGGGTGAAGGCTCTACTAAGCAGTAAAGGGCAGTGTAAGGCAGCAGCAGTAAACAAGACAATGACAATAGAGAATAGGGGAGTCAAAATCAAATTTTGTAAATAACCCCACACCACCATTTGCAAGCCACCACCTTCCATTCTAATCTTTGAATGAAATTTTTCATATATTGTACGACCACTCCAATCTCCATCATTCCCTCATCTCTACACCTTTGCCGCCCTCTTTCTTTTCATTTAGACCTCAAAAACCTACTACAATCTAACAGGCCTTCAACCTTTAATTCAATTCCACCGGGGAGAGGCTGCCCAGAAACCTAAATTATATTTCTTCCCTCCAAAACTATGCATTCAAAGGCATAAAAATGTAAGGATTCAGAGGGTTGGGATCAGACTGACATGCAAACAAATGTTGTGTTTCAGCAAAAGCTGGCAATTTGCCACCAGCCCACCTCCCCATCTGACTTACTTTCTGAATTATTTGAATATAGTCATCGTCCATCCATCCATCCATCCATCCATCCATCCATCCATCAATATACAAATACATGGTGATATGAGACCAAAACAGTATTCTATTCTATTCTACTACTACTACTACTACGACATGACAGAAAATGGAGGGAGGTGAAAAGTGAAAACTTGCTAACTAAAAAAAAAGGGCACCTTTTGGAAAAGTGACTTCACCGGCCACAACAGATTCCTTCTTCATCATGTCATGGCTTTCAGTTTCAGTTATGGATATGAAAGAAAAGAAAGCAATGCTAACGACTCTCTCAATATAATACTATACTCATCCTGCCGGAGTAGCCAGAAATTCTGCTGATAATTAATAAGAGGAGGGGATGAGGAAGTAGAAGAAGAATAAAGATCAAATCACAAGTCACTCTGATCATCAACCCATCATTATGTACACTACAGCCATAATTTCTCATCGGCCCGTCACTTAGTACAAACAAAAATCAAATCAAAATGTTAATGGCTTCCTGCCTCCTCATCAAAAATTACAAAAAAAAAAAAAGAAAAGAAAAGGGTCATCAACTCCTCTTCCCCTTCAAACTCATCGAGCTAAAAAAAGGGCATAATTGATAATTAAGTAATTAGATTCTTGAAAAAAGCTGTTACCGAATTAAGCAGTTAATTATTTTTATCCCTCAATTCCGATCTGGTCGATGCTTCGAGCCAATATAGCCCTGCTGCCGGCTCCCGTTTCCACTCCCGGCATTGCCACCGCCGCCGCCAGCTCCCTCTTTATCTTTCTTCTGCTGGGAGGAAGAAGATGAGAATAGAGGAAACCCGAATACTCCGCCGGATTTTGATGATCCTCTGAGGGAACATACGGGGACATTCAGAACTGGGGTCACTCGGACGTTAGCAGAATAAGACCTCTCCATTCCCCTATGCTTATACCTTGGCCCACCATTGAAGCTGCTCGGACTGCTGGAGCTTCTCTCCAAGCTGTGAAACACGATCTTCCCGGAAGAATTCATTCTTGGGCTGTCAACCGAAACTCCCCGGATGCTTGGTTCCGGTGCTGTCTTTCGGATCGGGCTTCTCCCCATTCGCATTGCCGCTGCATTTTCAGCTGACAGAGTCCTGGATTTGACAACTCGCAGCCTGTGCAGATTCACATTGCTAGTTCCGTTCCCGGTGCCGGCGTTGTGATGTGACACGCGGGACGAGGCGGGTTTTTCCAAATCCAGCGAAAGTCTGGGAAGATCGTCGTGTTCGTGGCCAGATGAGGAAGATGACAGCGATAACCGCGAGGATGATATAGAAACGGATTCGCTGTCGCCGTCCCGCAGCAATGGGAGACTTAAAGTGGATGAATCGAACGACGATGACAAGGACGGCGATTTTGAACTCCTCTGTAGTAAATGCTTGATGGACCTGTGAGCGCTAGCTGACGATGTCGTTTTTTGAATCTCCTGCTGCTGTTTGCTGCTATTCTGGTAGAGCTTTTTCAACCCCAATAGCTCCTTCCAGCGGCTCGAACACCTGGGAGCTTTGGGCGAAAACAAATACGGGTCAGTAGCGGAGATCTCCCCTCTCCGGCGGATTTTCGGGGTGTCGGGAGATCTGACTTCCAAAGACCCCGCCGAATCAGAAACGGCGGAGGAGCGAATAACAGGGAGCTGCATAGGGACGAGCTTCCCGTCGGAAAAAAGCTCGTCTGCAGGGAGCATGTTAACGGGATCTTCGAGGCGGAACTCAAAATCAACAAAGTCATTTCCAGGAGAAGCCGGATCTGATTCCTTCTTGCCGCCACCCTTGCCGCCCTCCTTCTCCGACTTAGCCTTGGAAGGCTCCTCTTCCGGGAACTCACGGCTGAATGAGATTCTGGGACTGAGCCAGCCGAAAGAAGAATACTTGGTGGCGGAAGCCGTCGGAGAACAGTCAAGAAAACTCTCTGGCGACATACCAATGTTGTTGACGCATGCAGACGCCATCTCCGGTGACGATCATGCAAAAGGGCAAAGAGAGTACAGTACAGTGTATGCTATAACTTTCTTTAAACTCTTGATTAATCTGTGTGGGGGGGCGGAAAGAAGACAATAAATGAAATGAAAAAGAAACGATACCCCCTTAAACAACGATTCACATGTACAGAAGATGACAAGCTCAAGAACAAGGCGCAGAGAGAGAAACCAGATTATAAAAATCTGCAAAAAAAAAAAAAAAAAAAAAAAAAACCCCCTCTCCCCAAATTCAATTCATTCAATGTAGTGAGAGAAAAGCCCCGCTCTCACTCTTCTACCACTAATCTTCATAGGCTCTAGGGTTTGTTGTTTGTTTCAGAGCTTGGAGAAATGGCGTTAAAAAAAAATAGAAAAAAATGGGGGAACAATGGGCGTTGTGCCCCAGTGGAGGAACAATGAGGCGTTATAAATAGGAAGTGGAAGGTACAGGTGGGACCATGTCAATGACCGAATGGGGTGATGACAGGTGTTTTCTTAGTCAAAGTAACGGCCACCTGGCACTTAAGTTTCTGCTACTGTCCAAAACATTTACTGTTTACCTATTTCCGTTTGATTTTCTAAAATAAAAATAAAACAATCCTAAAATTATTGAAAAGAAAGTAAAGATAAATAAAATGTGATATCTATTACATATATCTACTAATCTATTAAAGTAATCAAATTAAAATAATCTCATACCACAATGTTTTCTAGTCTTTATTTAGTCCGGTTGAGTTGCCGGAAAACTTAATACTCTTCCCAATGCGCCTATGAGAAGTACTTCCTCCATTTTATATTATAGGTCGTTTTTGACCAAGCACGAATATTAAGATAATAATTAATTTTTTAACATTTCCATAAATTTTACTAGTTAAACCTATTTTACCCCTAATTAATGTAATATTGGGAACAAGTATATTATTAACTATAAACTATTAAGGAGAGAATTAACAAACACACATCTCAGTGAAATTAATAAATAAGGGTATTGTAGTAAACACACTCTATCAGTAAAAAAACGACCTATATTTTGACATGCCACCTAATTTGAAAAAACGACCTATAATATGAAATTGAGGAAGTAGTATATTTTATCAAAGGTATTCGCTCTTGAAAGGAGGCCTGCAGTGTATGGCATTCATTATCGATGCTCAAGTCCTAGTGGAACAATATATGTGGAAGCTGCCTTAGTGGATGATGAAAATACTCTTTATTCACAAATAAATCAAAGAAATTTTTATTATTTCAATTCTGTTGAATTTATCAAATGTAAATGACTTAGTTTGTATAATCGTGAAACAAACACACCCTAAAGAAAATAAAGAAAAGTTACTCAAGTTTTAGGCTACACTTAGTTTGCATTTCTTTTGGAATATTTTGTATTTCCATAGTTAAAATTGATCTTGGGGTGCCTCCCTAATTTATACCTGGAAATGCTTAAATTTCCATGAAAAAAAATCTTGTACATATGGGAGGGAAGAGAGAGACCTTGGTGATTCCTTTTAATTTCAATTTATTTTTATTTAAAAAAAAAAAAATAAATATAGTGAAGAAGAAGAAGAAGAAGGAAAAAAAATGATTGATGATAGATTGCAGGCTTGCAGTGTATCTTGTTATCTTGTCTGAGGTCCACTAAGAGCTTAAATGGGAATGAAAATTTGAAGCCCACCCCAGCATTCATGGGCTGTACCCACTCTATTTTTCCATTTCCAAAAAAGCCTGTGCCCACTTTCCCTCCTAAATTTAAAGGGAGCCAAAATTAAAAAAATTAAAATAAAAAATAAAACAATTTGGGGGCCTGGAAAACCCAGTCTAGCACATGGGCTATAGAATTATTTACTGACATTTTGATATTCATCAGTTTAAAGCACTCTATTTTCTTTTTCTTTTTTTTTCCCCCCATTTTCTGAAGCTCTGATAATACTCATATCACTAATTTTGATATGATCTGATCCTCAACTCTTGAAGATTTTTTTATTTGGCCCCTCTTCCCTCCTCCCTTTGTCTTTTGCACCCAGCTTTTTTTTTTTTTTTTTTTTCTGTGTGCTGATAATATCTATCTATCTTTGGATTGAAGAATCTTTTACCATAAAGCTTTGAAAGAAAGTTTGAAGATATTTACTGCCAGTGCTCTTTTCTGGATTGCATTTTCAGTTGTGTATCTAAATAATGGTCATCACTGCTTCAAATAATAATAATAATAATAATGGTCATCAACATTTGCAAGATAAACATTAATTCGCTCAAATAAACATTTTTTCTAGTGTACATATAAGTGAATTTCATTCTATTGAGAACAAGTTTATTCAATAAAAGAATTTGTGCATAAAATTTACCTAATGGTCGGAATTGGTGATAGTAATTGGTACACTAAATATGTATCATTTTCGACCCTTTTATAGCCACATAAATAATGCTTGAAATCTACCAATTTCTTTTGTTTTCTCTTCAATAATTGTTTATATATTAGGGGTGTGCACGATTCGGTTGGTTCAATTTTTTTATCGAACCACAAATCAAACCGTAAGCAACGGATTGGTGGTTTTAACAAACCAATCTGAACTGTCGACGTTTCAAAATCGAACCAATCCGAACCGCTATAAGTAGTCTGGTTCGGATTGGTCTCACGGTTTGGCCTAAATTTTTTGAGCCTATATTTTAGTTAGAGCCTATGACTTAGCGAGACTGACGGAGGCGGCGAGCGACCGCCAGATTTAACGAAAAAACAGAAAAGAGAGGATGAGCAAAGAGAGTATGTTGTCGGGACAAGAACTTAGGAGTAGGAGAGGTGGTTGTATATGATATCGTCTTGTCGATTGAAGATAAATGGAGTGGAGCCGGGAGCGTAGGCAACAACGGTGATTTGCACAGGAAAATTAATAATTTAGATATTTTTCTTTGAGATGGGAATAAAAGAAATGGAAAGTGAAACTAAGTATGAGGGTTCCGATTTCAATTTAGTAAAAAAAAAAAAAATTGATACACATGTTACTTAATAAATATAACATAAATATAAAAAAGAAATATATTTAAATAAAATATACGATTTAGTTCGGTTTGAACCACGGTTTGGATTATCGCAAATCGCAAACCGAGTTCAATCGGTTTTTCAATTTTAAAAACTGTCAAATTATAAAATATTTTAAAAACCAACCAAAAATCAAATCATTGAACGGATTTGATCAATTTCACGAATTAGACCGAAACGTGCACACTCCTAATACATATATGTATATGATGAGCGGGAAAATTAATAAGTGTTACCTTACATTTATTTTACTAATTAAAAAAATATAATATTTGAAATTATTTTACCTTTACTATATTCTCATTTTCACATAAACAATTTGTGCGGAAATTCAATTAAGCAAATTTCCAAAAAATTATTACTTTTGGGTGCTGCGATTCGAGCCCAGGTCACCACGGCCACAACTGTAAATCCATTATAAGAAAAGAATGCCAAACAACTTTGTATAAAGTATTAAGGGGCTGCTTGGTTCACTAATAGTAATCGGAATGGAATGACTATGCTGCTTGGTTCATTATCTGGAATGAATTTCATTGTCATTGTTAATGCGTGGTTATTAAAATTTTTGGAATGAGAATGAATTAAACATTTTACAATTCATGTGAAGACTACAAAATTATGAAAATATGATTAAAATTAGATAAACTTCAGTAGTAATATGTATGCAGTGCTGCAATCAAAACTTTCACGCATGATTATATAGACATCAGATCAGCGAATACTATACATCAGATCAACAGACTATAGAAATCAGATCAAGAATATAAAAGAAATCATACAATAGAATTAAACATACTTAACAAGGAATATCAGATCAGCGAATACTAGACATCAGATCAACATACTATAGATATCAGATCAAGAATATAAAAGAAATCATACACTAGAACTAAAACATACTTAACAATGAAGATCAGATCAGCATTATATAGACATCAGATCAGCGAATACTAGACATCAGATCAACAGACTATAGATATCAGATCAAGAATATAAAAGAAATCATACACTAGAACTAAAACATACTTAACAATGGAGATCAGATCAGAATTATATAGACATCAGATTAACGAATACTTGACATCAGATCAACAGACTATAAATATCAGATCAAGAATATAAAAGAAATCATACAATAGAACGAAAACATACTTAACAAGGGAGATCACATCAGGATTATATAGACATCAGATCACAGAATACTAGAAATCAGATCAACAGACTATAGATATCAGATCAAGAATATAAAAGAAATCATATAAAAGAAAAGTATTTTTTTTTAAAAAGGTATATATATTTTTAAAAAATGTTGTGCGTAAAAAAAAAAAAACTGTATTTAAAAAAGTATTTTTTTAAAAAAAAAGTATATATATTTTTAAAAAATGTTATGCGTCAAAAAAAAAAAAAAAACTGTAATAGGGAAGGAGAAAGACACCGGGAAGGATGAAGGATGAGAATTGATTCCAGATGCTCAATCCCACCAAATTAGTGGGGAATGACTCAATCCCTTGTTTGTAGGAATGAAACCACTGTTTTCATTCCGATTGTAGCAACCAAGCAACCATTTTTTATAAAATTGGGAATGAATCCCATACATCCATTCCGATTCCATTCAACCAAGCAGCCCCTAAGTTAAAAGATTTTGTTGCCGAAAAATCAACCTAAAGCATTATTTTCCAACTTCTTTTTTTTTTTTTCTTAGAAGAATCGACATAACATGTTAAGCTATTAGTCCACGAGGATACCTTATTGGGCCTTCGAAGAGCCCGTCTAAAGATATCGTTTAGTCTTATCAGAGTTGCTAAATCAGATACATGGGCTTCCAGTCCAAATCAAATTATCCAGACCTTATTAGGGTTTTGAAACCAGTTATAAATACTAAAATCAGCTCATGCCAGCCAGACGAACTTCGTAGCTGGAGAATTGGGATCAAAGATTTGGTAACCGGAAGGGGGTTTACAGGCAAGAGTACTGAGGAAACATGAGGGCGAAGGTTGGTTAATTATTTATTTATTTATAGAAACCATCTTTCTTAGCAATTTCCCACTTTTAAATTTGATTTTTTTCCGCATTTAAGCTGCTTGTTTTTTCTGTTACATAATTTAATGGTGTAGTTAGTTGAGAATTAACCCTTTATCTTGTCATATACATGATGAATTTTGCCTCTATCAGTTATGCTTTCGATTGTTTTAATGTAAGACTTAGGTGTTTAAAGGTGACTTGATTCCAAGAACAGATTTTTACTGTATTTTTCCTGCTTACAACAAAGAATTTTGACAAGTGTTGAGGGTGGATAGAGAGGTATGGAGAGGTAAGATGCCCAGATGTTGTAAGGATAATAATTGTTCTTAAATTGCGATTTTGGATTCAATTTTAGTATATTGTATTTTGGTCCAGATGTCATTTGTTTTGGGGTTGGGGTGAATGATACATTAATTGCTATTGTCTGCGAATTTCATCAATTGGTTGCCCTCCTGAACTTGGTGATTACTTTGAAGCTTTTGAAACATATTGTTGAAAGCCATTGTCTATACTTTTGTTGAGCTGTTTGTGATGGTGATTTTCAGTGGAAGAAGAAGCGCATGAGGAGGCTTAAGAGGAAGCGCCGAAAGATGAGACAAAGATCCAAGTAGATTGTAGGATATGAAGACTCTGTCCTTTTAGATTTAAGTTTACTTGTGGAAGCTTTGTCTTGATGCTTTGGGTCTTGTAAGACCTTGAAAAAAGTTTAGGTTGTTTGTGATTTAACTTTTCTGTTTTCTGGTAAACATTATGCTAGAAGCTAGAACCTATTTTTCATCTAATATGAGTAATCTGGTGCTTCAATATTGTGCATTTGGTTATTTCTTCAGATTGTTGTTTTTATTTTCTTGCCTATATTTGCGTCAATACTCATGTAGTGGTGTGTTACTGGAATATGAAAGATTGTTGAGTTCGAGAACCCCAATTCCCCCAATTTTAATTGTTCTCGTGGACATATTTGCACCTTTCCTGTGTTGATTATGCAGTTTGTATGACCGGTTACTGCTTTGTGTTTTTGACGTGCTGGATTCTATGTCACATGTTAGGATCAGATTGTTGTTTGGGATGTTTAGTATTTTTCATCACATCTTAGGATCTTAGGATCAGAAGTGCTGGATTCTTGGTTGCATCTAATCAGATTGTTGTTTTGGGATGTAGAATCAGAGTTTTATTTGGGATGGTGAGTATTCTTCGTCATCTTAGGTTGTTTGTGCTGGGATTGGTATATGTTGGGATCAGATTGTTGTTTAGTATTTACAAGGTTGATAGAACCTCATTTCTCATTGAGTTTATGTCCAGCTGCATTCAAAGTTCTCACTGCTATATATCTTTTAATCTCTCAATTCAAGCATTACAAATATCAACATAAATCACTCACCAAAATGGAGTTCCTCTGCCAACAATCTTTACTTGCATCATCTTTGAAAGTAAAAACTCAAATTTCTCTTCATAGTAAAAAGGCTATCAATATATGTCAAATTCAATGGCAAACAAACTCCTCTACTTTCACAATAAGGGATGCGAAATTTTTGAACTGGCCAGTCATACTCAAATCAATCATTGTACGTATGAGATCATTCACCATACACTGGCCTTTAAGCCAAACTCAAATCAATCATTGTAAATATGAGATCATTCACCATAGTAGCCTTTAAGCCACTGCTGTTGGCATTCTCAGTTAAAATAACAGGATTCAGGTTTCTCATAAAGAAAGTGTCTGTCCGGTTGAACAGGAAGAAAAGGATAGTAAACTAGATGCATCGGCTGCAGTAGGGAGAGCAACCTCTTCTTTCCCCTATTAACTCCAAGAATTGTTGAATCCGTGTTGCTTTGGGACTAGAGGCCAATAAAGAGTAGGGATCCGTTTTTCTGCTTGTTGACGGAAGTAAACAGCCCTCAAATTTCTCCATCTGTATCTCATCCCATATACTTCTGCTGTCCTGGTTACATGGGATCTAACCAAGTGTACAACAAACTGGTTTCTTCTGCATATAAATTGTAATTCAGAAACTCTTATATGGCATTACCATGTCCTATATGTCATATTGCATCACAATCCTTTCAACTGAGTTCCTGCTAACAACTCGTCTCTGGTGCAACTCCCTCAAGACAACTCCAGCAATTTCCTTTTCTTCCTCACGAATGATCCCTTCTATTATTATGGTATAAGTAGACTCATTAGGCATATAACCTTTCTCAATCATCATTTCAAGAACTTCCAAGGCCAAATCCGCTCGATGAGATTTGCATAACCCGAGCACAAGGGCGTTCCAATTGTCGATATCAGGCCTGTAGCCACTAGTTTCCAAGATTCTGAAAACATCCAAGGCGGTTTCGATCATCCTCTCCATGCATAGTCCTCTTATTAAAGATGAAAAGGTGTATGAGTCTGGAGTAAAGCCACTAGAAGTCATTTCATACAGCAGCTGAAATGCTGGATATGTATTCCCCTTCTTACACAGGCCTGCAATCACATTGTTGCAGAAATCGTGCATGGACGAATTCTGCTTCGGCTTCAAAGTTTGAAGAATCGAGTATGCCTCTTGCACCAGATTCTCATTGCAGAGCACAGCAATGGAATTGTATGTGCTCTCATTAGGACTGCAATGATGGTACATCATGTCATCAACACATTTTCTCACAACATTCACCTTCCTTTCTTTGCACAAACGCGCAATGATTGGATTGTAACTCGATGCACTGGGCTTCAACTGGCCAGCTCTATGTATTTCATCCACAATCTTGAGGGCATGATCAGTTAGGCCATGGAAGGCAAGGGAGCGAATTAAAATATTGTAAGTGGCAATGGTAGGCGAACGATCATCTCCAACCATCTGAGAAAGCAGATCATTTGCCTCCACCCAACGCCCTTCATAGCATAAAGCTTTCAACAAAATATTGCAGCTCACAACATTCGGGTTAAATCCTCTTGTGGGCAGCTCTTTAAAAAGCTGTATAGCTTCATCCACTCTATCTTCTTTGCACAAACCAGTCAATATAACATTATAACTAACCAAATTAGGCTTTCCACCTTTAGCAATGATTTCATCAAGAAGCCTCATTGCCTCACTCACACCCCTTTCCTTATAAGCAGCCGCAAGCAATATTGAATAAGTAAATGCATTTGGTACCAACCCTTTCTTCATTAGTCTATCTACAAATTGCAGATTCTTATCCAAATTTCCCCTCATGCAAAGCCCTCTAACAAGAGAATTGTAAGTGACTGTATTCGTTGGATAACCATTTTCCTCCATTTTTTCAACCAACTGCATAGCATGACCAACATTTCCCCTCTTACACAAGTTATTTACCAAGAAAGTATAAGAAGCTCCATCAGGAATGCTACCTGAATACACCAACATTTCCATCATTCTAGTTGCTTTCCGGATCTTATTAGACTTACAAAGATCATACAGCAACTGGGTTGCTTGACCTACATCAGGCTTATGACCCTTCCCAACCATGTATTCAAAGTAAGAAAAAGCATCGTTCATCCTAATCTCTTTGGTGGTCCTAAGGTCATTCCTGCCAGACCTCCAGTTGGGCAATGTGAAAACACCATCATTTGGTGCAATTGCCATCTGCTTAGAGGCTAACAGTCTAGGAAAATCCTTTACGAGTGGGAAAGATTGGAACTTTACCATTTCATTTGAAAATCCACGATAACTTCTTGAAAGTTCAGATAAGGAGCTCTTTATGGGTGTAACAGAGTTTACCTGGACTGCCAATGCCATGAATTCCAGAACAAATTGTAGCTGAAGCTAGAAGAAGATGACGGAACCCAATTCAGCGTCGTACCAGACACGAGGGCTTTGAAAATTTAGATGATATCATGAACTGACTTGATCGGAAACTGTTTGAATAAAGTCTTGAGAGAAGAAATAAAGCAAATTGGCTATATAGCTTAGCTGGGAAAGGAAAATGAAATGTTAATTTGTTTCAGCGGATTTTCTGCCCACAAAGAACCTGCCACCTGAATAAGTTAAGAGGGGCCCATATATTATCCACAAAAAAGCTTAAAAATACTAAAATAATCTGTTGTATTTTACCTTCTTTTTTCTTTCTTTTTTTTTTTTTTTTGGGGTGAAATCTGTTGTATTTCACCCCGTCCCTTTTCATATTTTTTTGCAGAAAATTAAGCAAATTCATCATCTTTCTTTTTCATTATATTTTTATAAAAGCTTTCTTCAAGGCCTCCGTGGTGGCGAACCGCTTGATGCGCTGCTATTGCTTGTGCTTCTACCTCTCAAAGGCCTGAAACAAATCCATCCCAAACAATAAATGTTGTTAAATAATGGATTCAAGCTCTGTGCAATTCTCATAACAAGTTGAAATCTATTCCCTTGTGAAGGATTCAAGTGCAAAATCACGTAAATAGGATCAGATTGTTGTCTAGTATTTACACGGTTGATAGAAACCTCATTTCTCATTGAGTTTATGTCCCGTTGGACAGGAAGAAAAGGCTAGTAAACTAGATGCATCGGCTAACCTCTTCTTCACCTATTGACTGCAAGAATTGTTGAATCAGTCCTGCTTTGGGACTAGAGGCCAATAAAGAGTAGGGATCCATTTTTCTGCTTGTTGAATGAAGTAAACAGCCCTCAAATTTCTCCATCAGTATCTCATCCCATATACTTCTGCTGTCCTGGTTACATGGGATCTAAGCTAGAGTATACAACAAACTGGTTTCTTCTGCATATAAATTGGAATTCAGAAACTCTTAATATAGCATACAAAGTCCTATATGTCATACTGCATCACAATCCTTTCAACCGAGTTCCTGCTAACAACTTGTCTCTGTTGCAACTCTCTCAAGACAACTCCAGCAATTTCCTTTTCTTCTTCACGAATGATCCCTTCTATTATTATGGTATAAGTAGTCTCATTAGGCATATAACCTTTCTTAATCATCATTTCAAGGACTTCCAAGGCCAAATCCGTTCGCTGAGATTTGCATAACCCGAGCACAAGGGAGTTGCAATTGTCGATATCAGGCCTGTAGCCACTAGTTTCCAATATTCTGAAAACATCCAAGGCGGTTTCGATCATCCTCTCCATGCATAGTCCTCTTATTAAAGATGAATAGGTGTAGGAGTCTGGAGTAAAGCCACTAGAAGTCATTTCATACAGCAGCTGAAATGCTGGATATGTATTTCCCTTCTTACACAGGCTTGCAATCACATTGTTGTATAAATCGTGCATGGACGAATTCTGCTTCGGCTTCAAAGTTTGAAGAATCGAGTATGCCTCTTGCACCAGATTCTCATTGCAGAGCACAGCAATGGAATTGTATGTGCCCCCATTAGGACTGCAATGATGGTACATCATGTCATCAACACATTTTCTCACAACATTCACCTTCCTTTCTTTGCACAAACGCGCAATGATTGGATTGTAACTTGATGCAATGGGCTTCAACTGGCCAGTTCTACGCATTTCATCCACAATCTTGAGGGCGTGATCAGTTTGTCCATGGAAAGCAAGGGAGTCAATTAAAATATTGTAAGTTTCAATGGTCGGCGAACCATCATCTCCAACCATCTGAGAAAGCAGATCATTTGCCTCCACCCAACGCCCTTCATAGCATAAAGCTCTCAACAAAATATTGCAGCTCACAACATTCGGGTTAAATCCTCTTGTGGGCAGCTCCCTAAAAAGCTGTATAGCTTCATCCACTCTATCTTCTTTGCACAAACCAGTCAATATAACATTATAACCAAACAAATTAGTCTTTCCACCTTTAGCAATGATTTCATCAAGAAGCCTCATTGCCTCATTCACACCCCTTTCCTTATTAGCAGCCTCAAGCAGTATTGAATAAGTAAATGCATTTGGTACGAACCCTTTCTTCATTAGTCTACCTACAAATTGCAGATTCTCATCCAAATTCCCCGTCATGCAAAGCCCTCTAAGAAGAGAATTGTAAGTGTCTGTATTAGTTGGATAACCATTTTCCTCCATTTTTTCAACTAACTGCATAGCATGACCAACATTTCCACTCCTACCCATGTTATTTACCAAGAAAGTATAAGAAGTTGCATCAGGAATGCTACCTGAATACACCAACATTTCCATCATTCTAGTTGCTTTCCGGAGCTTATTAGACTTACAAAGATCATAAAGCAAGTGGGTTGCTTGACCTACATCAGGCTTATGACCCTTCCCAACCATGTATTCAAAGTACAAAAAAGCATCGTTCATCCTAATCTCTTTGGGCCTAGGGTCATTCCTGCCAGACCTCCAGTCGGGCAATGTGAAAACACCATCATTTGGTGCAATTGCCATCTGCTTAGAGGCTAACAGTCTAGGAAAATCCTTTACGAGTGGGAGAGATTGGAACTTTACAACTTCATTATAAAATCCACGATAACTTCTTGAAAGTTCATCAGATAAGGGGCTCTTTATGGGTGTAACAGAGTTTACCTGGACTGCCAATGCCATGGATTCGAGAACAAATTGCAGCTGAAGCTAGATGAAGACGACGGAATCCAATTCAGCGCCGTACCAGACACGAGGGTTTTGAAAATTTAGATGAACTCATGAACTCACTTAATCGGAAACTGTTTGAATAAAGTCTTGAGAGAAGAAGTAAAGCAAATTGGCTACATAGCTTAGCTGTGAAAGGAAAATGGAACGTAAATTTGTTTCAGCGGATTTTCTGCCCACAAAGAACCTGCGCCCTGAATAAGTTAAGAGTTATCCACAAGCTTAAAAATACTAAAATAAACAGTTGTATTTTACCTCGTCTTTTTTCATATTTTTTGGAAAAAATACACAAATACAAATTTGATTCTGGCAGCCACGTGATAATGGTTAGTACCTATGCAATAGGTCATTTATATAGGAGTGCATTTTTTTCAGAAAATTAAGCAAATTTAAGCTTTCTTCCTAAATAAACTAGCAAGTACAATATGCTCTAAAGGTACTTATTCTAAATTAAGACTTTAGTATTAAACGAAGAAGGCCGTTATTGAATAATTGCGCTTCACTATTCAAAAAGGGCATTAATTTTCAATGAAATCCAAACAGAACCAACACAAAAATCTTCTTTACAGGAAAATAAAGAGGGGTTCTCCTCCTGAGTAACAAGGGGTTTCAAAAGTAACACATTAGCTAGCTAGATACAATAAAATAAAAGGTATCAAAATAAAGGCCAAGGAAGCTGCTGCTGCTAAAAGGAGTTGGTTGAGGCATCTCTTCAAGGCTTCCGAGGTGGCGAACCGCTTGATCCGCTGCTATTGCTTGTGCTTCTACCTCTCAAAGGCCTGAGAAGAAACAAATCCCAACCAATAAATGTTGTTAAATCATGGATTCAAGTGCAAAATCACTCTTTACCTTCTAGGGCTACGACTCCTAGATACTCTCCTGGGTGCCTGCTGCAAGAATCAATCGACATTTATGTTAAAACATAATAAGCATGTCAAATTGTATACAACAAACACAGTTACACAGCCAATATGCAGCATGCACGTACCTTGCGGGGACTAGGAGATGAAGAATAAGATGAGGATGATCTTCCACGTCGAGCAGGTGGTGCACGGCCTCTGTCATTCCAAACATTGGATGTAAGGAGTCTATAACAACAGAGATTCTTGAGACTGGAAGAACCGCGTCTGTAAAACTTACCTTCTTGGTGACAATAATGATCTTGAACGTGAACGGATAGGCCTTCGAATGGGAGAACGGCTACGCCTGCGACCAGCTGGAGAACGTCTAGGAGGACTTCGAGCACGGCGGGGAGGAGGAGAACTGAAATCATAAATTATAAATGTGAGGAAACCACCAATAACAAATGGCGCAAAAGAAGTTGGCTAGTTCAGCCAGTCACAAGAAAACAAAGAGACAACTGAAACAAGTGAATGAAAAGAAGAAGAATTTAGGATCCATAATAAACCACGATCCACCTTTTCTTTGTTCCCATCAACTTGAAGGCAAGAAAATTCAAATTAACTCCAATAGCAAATACAATTTTCTCAGAGGACTCCGATGCTTATGACAATGCTGCTTATTTTTTTAAGAGTAACAGTGGATTAAGCCAAGGGCAGCACATTCAAAGAAAGACTTGGGAATGAAAATCTGGTGAACATCCAGATTTCAACAAATTGAAATTACCGTCGTCTTGGAAGTGGTGGAGATCGTCGACGCATAGGACTACCACGAATTCTTCGAGGAGAAGTCCTAATGAGAGATTGGAAACCATAAGCAATGCAAACAACTTTGTTAAATACACACAAAGAAAAAAAAAGTAGGAGAAACTAACCTGGGAGGTGATCGATAGCGTCTTGGAGGTGAGGGTGGTGATCGACCTCTAGCAGGCGACGCAAGTCGCCTCCTAGGTGGTGGTGAATCACCTCGTCGATAAGGGGAATCAGGTCTTCGACGAACAGGAGAGTCTGCACGTCGACGAGGAGGTGAATCAATGTCACGCCTAGGAGATCCTCTTCGCACCATGGGAGACCTTCTCCGTGCTGGGGAGGGAGGCTTCCGACGAGGAGATGCTGATTGCATTAGAAACCCATAAATCATTGGTATCCAGATTTCATGGGAAGACGAAATTCTTATATTATGCACAATACTGGAATACCTTCTCTCTGTCGCTTTAGGCCATCTTTGTCAACATCAGGTCCAACATTCTCAGTTTTAGAAGGTTCTCTCCTTGAAGTAGAAGCAATAGCCTTTGGAGGAGGCGAAGGTGGTTTTTTTCTCTCAGGTAAAGTGAATTTGGCACGAACAACTTTTCCATCAATTTGGGCCTGCATTGACACCAATATCTACATCAGTTTATCTGTCAGCAACAAACTAAGAAAAGACAATAATCAGAATTCCATACTCCATCCATGTATAACAGGGCTTTCTCAGCATCAGCTCTATTTTTAAACTCAACATATCCAAATCCTTTTGGTACATTAACCTGCAAATAAGAGAGACAGATTAGCTTACATTGAAGAAGAGGGGGAATATTACTATACACCCAACAAAGAATCAAAGCTGAACCGACTTACAGCATTATCCATTGCCAACTTCACTCGCACAACTTCACCAAAGTTACCTAAGTATGGGGGAAGACAAATAAATATTTTTTGGCACATATAAAAAAATAAAATTTTAAGCCGTTCAAGGGTAAAAAATTTAAAACATTGCTCTAATGATTCACAAGATCCATTACTTTCTCTTTTCATGTTAAGAAGAAAAATCTCAGGCTGTAAAACACAAGACAGAGGGACGCATGCAGATATCTACTGGTACATCACCAAAGAGCCTGCTCTAATAATACCACCCTCTAAAAGTTCCAAATTGCACAGCCGTAGTCATACATGCATCTAAGCAACTCAAGGCATTAACTGAAACATTTCCTCTCATTAGAACAACCCTCTAAGCACTCCAGATTGCACACTATCAACAAAACCATTCCCCGGATAACCATGATATCATCTCTTCACAATTTTCTAGTATCAGTTCGAATTTGTTTATTATCGGCTATGCTTATGATTGATTTGAGGTGATTTAAACTGCCTGTCCAAACCAGTAAAAGGTGTCACGGTGAGGAAGCCAACATCTGCAAAAAGCACATGTTTTAATACTGACAATCCAAGGAAATGGAATATTGTCTAAAACTTTGTTTTCCAGATAAATGAGAAATTTAGGCACTAAACATGCTTCCACAGCTATCTTTTGCAGTTCTGCACGATTAATGACATCACTCTCGAAAGGTAAGCTTCAATTTCTTGTACCAATCTTTAATTCAGGCATAAGAATGCATATGGCACCCGCCAGAAGTTAGAAGCGTACCAAATATTTCTTTCAGGTGGTTTTCATTCACATTCCGGCTGAGCTGATCAACACAAAGTTCCAGCGACTCAGGGATTGGGGAAGATTTCCTGACATTAGTAGTACGTGTAAAATACAAACTTTAGATTACTAGAAAGCAAAAGCGGACAAAACAAACTAAAATAGATAAAATAATGTCAAGTTTAAAATTAACGCATTATATCCCACGCACAATGGCCTAATATGAAAAAAAGTTGCAGGAAAATTCCACAATAAAAAACATTAAATAACGCAACAATTTCTTGACCAATAAGTAGCACAATGAGTTTATAGCTTATTACATGTCAAACATGATACACTGTCCACGAAAGTAACATGATCTTTGAAAATGATGGGAATAAGCAACGAGGCAGAGAGAACTACTTCCATGAAAATGACAAATTAAGCATTGATTCAATGGTCAATTACCTTGGAGGAGGGGAGGCTTTCTTAGACTGAGGAGGTGGTGACCGACCACGCTTGGCTCCTTCACCAGGACTACTGATGATCAAATTGATACAGAACAAAACATACATAAGCACTAGAGTTAGAGCAAAATTGGCACATTATCGGGAAAACAAATAACCCATTACATGAGAAAACATCAATAAAAGGGATAAAAACAGTCATATACTTTATAATTACAAGAACCAGTTCAACCAGGTAAATCCACTTCACAGAAGATGTCAACCACAATATTAACTAAGCTCACAGCAAACATGCAATTAAAACTTCCAAAAAACTCACCTTACTAACTACATTCTCAAGAATAATGCAGTGTACCCATACAAACATCTTCTACCAGAAAAATTTCAACTTTGAAAAACTTCAGAGAGGGTTCTGAGGCTCTCTGACAGAATTCTATAGCTTATGTGCTTTTTCTCGCTAAGGAAGACAAAAAGAAGAAAATTTTGCCTGGAAGCCAACATACTTAAAAAGCATTTCACAGTACCCAAACTAAAGCCGTCAGCTTCAATTTCAAACTCGACATCACTCACCAATTCACAATAATATGAAAAATCCGAAACTAAAAGAAAATATAAAGTCTGAAGCGGGGTAGAAAGGAGAGACCTTTTCCTCTGAACAGGGGGACTAGGGCTGCGAGAGCTAGCACTACGGGAGGGAGAAGACGAGGAGGAGAACGACTTGGAGCGAGAGCGGGAACGGGAACGAGACGGCGAGGGAGAACGCGAGCGCGAGCTGGAGCGAGAGCGAGAGTCGGAACCTGAGTAGGAGCGAGAACGAGATCTTGATCGAGAAGGAGAACGAGAGACAGAGCGCGAGCGAGAGGAGCCGGAAGCGGAACCCGACGGCGTTGCCGGTCGGCCTCGGCCAGGTTTCGCCATGGTGGTGACTGACACCGGAGAGAGTGTGGGAGTGGTTAAACCCTACCTAGCTGAACCCAAATGTGAAAATCGTGCACGGAAGAAGAGGATTTGGTTCAGCTGAACACCGCGAACCAGCTGACTATTTTTTGAAACCTTATTCGGGCCGCTCTAATTCTTCTCCAACGAAAAGCCCAAATTAGAAAGAGGCCATAGGCCCATCATTATTTTCTTCTCTATTTTTGGCCTAAGTATTAAACTTTTTTGGTTAAAAAACACAACTTTAATTTTTTTTTTTTTTTTTTTTTTTTTTTTGACTGAGGTAGTATGCCATTCATACATCTTCAAGAGTCACAAAAGGAGATTATCCTTTGATGCTGAACAAAGGCTATTGTTCTCAAGATTCTCTTTGCATTTCTTCATCATCAGTGTCTCTACACATTTTCAATTGTTCAAAAGTCCACAAAATACACAAGACTTAGAGAGATTGATGAAGAAGCCTTGATCTAGCTAGGTGGGAAGAACATGGTTTTCTTTTCCTCGTTACTATGGTTAGTTCTCAGCAACAAGCACTGGTTTTTGGCTGGTCTTTCCATTTTAATCAGCAGGCAGAAGGCATTTTCTCCAAGAATGGAAGGACTCATTTTGGTTCATCTGCAACTGGGAAAGGCTCAGACCTTCTTCTCTTAGCTTCATTATCACCCAATTGCAAAGAAAATCCCAAGTCCTCATCAGAACTATTCCTCAAAGCAGATAGGTTCTCAGATATTGGCCTTTCTTGTTGATGATCATCTTGATGTGGCGGCGAACGCATGTTGAAGTTGAAGATGAACTGATGTTCCACACTTGGACCAACATTTGAACCATCTTCAGGTAGAAATGCAGCTTCTTCTACCGGCGACGAGTTCATGTCAGGGCAACACGCGCCATCTTCTAAGGGTGTTTGCTGGAGATGAAGGCCTAGAGGCTGTGATTTGTCCTTAGGAAGCATTACATCGGGTGGCGAAAAATCTCCCACTGTTGAACCAACTACTGTTGCAGATGCAGCTAGTTGATCTTGGACTGCAACTGTACCATACAGCATCATCAGACAGTTTAAAACTCTGACAAGTTCCTGACACAAAGTTCTCTACATATGGAAGTGATGCCAGACACATGGTAAATCAAGAAATTTTCATACAAATACAAACCTTTCAGGGCTTCATTGCTTGTGATGATATCGAGTTCAAGAAAATTGAGCAGCCGCCCAAGATCAACGCCACTAGTCCAGTTCTCGGGAGGCTGGCCGATTTTTAGTTTTAGCCTGCCCCTATTGGCAGTTCCACCCCAAATGATACCTATTGGTTGTGGCTTCTCTCCATGTTCGCCTTTCATAATGATTAGACTCCCACTGTCTCCTTCAAGATCAAAAGTCTGTTGGTTCTCGCCAACTACAAGAAAATCGGTCAAGAAGCATATCCCCTTCTCGTCGTTGTACTCGAGGGCGTATGCCAATACAGTCCCAGCTGTCAAACCAGAACTTCTTCCAACTTTTGTCACTTGTTTTCCAATGACAGAGCAGATTGGAGACTGCAAGTCAATTATCTTCACATCTCCAATTTCTCCTATGCCTTTAACAGAAGTTGTTACAGCTTTCATGTCAAAATCATCCGCGAAAGGAATGAATGCACCATCTGCTCTCACAAATGTCTCTGCAAACGAATCAAATTAGACACTCTAATATCCTATAAACTGCAAGGTTATTTTAACTCAACCGGATGGAGTTAGAAAGACCACATTTTTCATACTAAACATGCAGAAAGGTAGGGTAATCAGTAGTTATCAATTTGAGATATGATTCTACTCTGGCAGCATCTTCTAGTTCAAGTTTAGATCAGACAACCAACCTGGATTTATGCCAGCAAAGATGCCATACCAAAGGTCATCTCTGATGAATGAAGTGGCTCTCTCAACTGCACCAAGATACACTCCGGGTCCAAGAGTTGGAGGTAAAGGATGAAACATCTTCTGATTTGGGTAATCTAGATCCACAGCAACATGCCGGTTGGTGAGGAAACCGATTTGTCGATTGCCTGTTTGGCTCCTCACTATGGCACCCAAGGTCCCATAAGTCTCCTGACTAGCAACCTAACAATAGCAGCAGTCAAATATTCAGAAAACAATAGAGTAAAACTAACTTGATGTCTTGTAATTATCATCTAAAATGTGAACTGAACTTCAGACCTGAGAACCTGAACCAATACATGGATCACTTCCTCGTAGGTCATCTACTATTTCTGTGTATAATTGTTCCTTGGGTGCTGGCTCCGGAGCACCAAAATAAGAAAACTCCACAACATCTACATCGCACCAAACGCCTCCTGGTCCCTGAAGATGCACAAGGATTCTACATACTTCAGAAGTAAATAAAGGATGGCTACGTAAGAGAAATACAGAAATGTATCAAGCATCCTAACCCTTGTTCAGGTGAATGTTCAGCAGAAAAGCAGACACTTAAGATTCAGAGAAGATACAGATAAAAGCCATTCAGACTCCATCATCCTACATGATTCATCCCCACCCTCAATCCCACAATAGTAATAACCAATAGCAATAACTAGGAAGACTGACCATCTAAGATTTAAAAGAAAAGCTGAACGAAACATAGGTAGGTCTTGATCACCTCTAAGGCAGTAGGTAGGCACTGAATAGGGGTTAGCCATTGCTTATGAACCTTCCGGGATACAAAAACCAGTATAGCAGGGATGTCAGTCAGAACACCACGCCGAATTCGAAACCCAATAGCAGTACCAAGACTGTAACAGCGTAGGATCTTGCTGTGAAATGCTCTGATTGTCATAAGCTCCAGCAAGGTGTTTGCCCGTTGCCCTTCTGGCAATCGTCCGAGAGTTTCAGGTAAGACCCCCTTTTGCAGGTTAGCAAAATAATTTGCCCTCTCTTCAGCTGCATCGTTTAATCGACTGGGCCATGAGAAGTAAGCGGCACTGCTCTCACAATGCTGTCCAGCTGATGCATAAGGTTGCAGTGTTGGTGGACAAAGTGAAGGTAAATTTGATTGAGAACATGATTTCTTTTCAAGTTCCAAAGCCGATTCCTCAGAGGGCGTTGAGCCTGAACGTCGTGCCTTCATATTCAACCTGGACTATTTGCCTAGTGCTTGACACTCACAGCAAAGAAATCCTAGAGAGCAACACAACAAAGCAGTACAGTCAGAAAAACTCAAGACGGTATCATCTTATTTATCAGTTTTATTTTCAAGCAATATTTCATTGGCATGACAACAAAAGCAGAGGTGCTTAACATGATATAATTGATATGAAAAAAACTGAAGGCGGTACAACTTTTAATACCAAGTTTTGGAATTGGAACAATCCAGCTTTTACCCCCAAAAAATCACTTTTCGAAACAAGAACAGGAAAATGAGTGAATGAGACCATTAATAAGATAGGAAAACAATTCCACAGAAAAACTTGGCACAAGAAACAACAGTTTTACCACATACACTTGATTGACTCTAGAAAAATTGAGATTGCCAGCAAGAAGCAAAGAATACAGCATAAACGTCCAACAAATCCAGGAAATGGGCCACAATTGCAATCTTTGGGACTAGAAGTCTAGAACTAAATCAACCAGAAAAAAAAAAAAAAAAAAACCCATTAGTTAACCATAACAATTATAATATAAGGCCTCATGCAGATCAAGTTCTGCAAGAGTGACAATAAGAAAAACCATAAAAACTCCCAGATTAACTAAAAAAGTGCAAACCTTGCATCCAAACGTGGAAAACCACCAGCAAAAACACAGATACCACAATGACAACCAAGAAAAAAGTATGGGGGAGTCAAAATCAGAAAGAACAACAATCCCAATAAACTCAAACCATAAATAAGGAAGAGCAGCAAGCTTAACCCTCATCCTTCTCAAATTAAGGGTTACAGCAAAATTAAACAATAAAAAAAAAAAAAGGGGGCACAAGGATGCTCAAAATTCAGGCAGAATCAAGTCCAGAAAACCACTAGTGTTTAGAAAAATTGAAAGTTGGGGAAGAAGACGCTACATTTCAGAACAGTATCAGCCTTATTCATCTGCCAGACATTAGCAAGTGGCAAAAACCAACAAGGGAAGTATTTTAATGGGTCAAATGTGAGTTCGGAGAGTATGATATTGCAAGAAATGTGGAAAGCAAAGCGAAAGCTTTGAGCTTTTTCTGAGTGGCACTTTGTTGGAGTGTGAGAAATAGCATAATAATCCCGCATGAGTGACTGCATGGTTACAATGTGGTCTTTCCTTTCTATCTGCCGTTGGATCAAGATGTGTACACATGAGGGTTGACTAATCTGGATGACTGATGACCCATGTCAGATGATGACAATATTTTTCTTTTTTTCTTATTTATTCATTAACCAATACATTGGATGATTTTGTTCTTCATAGATTGATTCACTTGTGTTTTTTTTCATGATTTGAGATTTCCAACATTATTTTAATTGGTCAAAATTTTCTTTGCATTGGTCTAAACACTCTATATATTCGTGAGAGTCATACTTTGATCAAATATTGTGCTTGTGTGAACACTTTAGAAAGTTTTTGTGGTCGAATTTTCTTCTGCCAATAGAGTCTTAATTCAATTAATTCATAAACTTTCAATGGATTCAATTGTAGTTAAACGTTTATATCATAATATTAAATCATGTATTTCAATGACACCTATATATTTGAGTTAATTGAACTAGAATATTTCAACTTTTTATTGAGTTCTTGATCCTTTAGAATTTGCAGAATCCATGAATGTTACATCAAAGGTAAGGTATGGTGCTCATATGCCAAAAATATCAAAGATTCAACAAGGCAACAAAAGCCCTCCAAAGACATTAAATAATTTTCTGGGCAGAGGCTGAAAACTACAATTCAGAACCTAACTAGTGGGGATTCCAACCTATTCATTGGAACCCCTTTTTCTAGTTCAAGCAGAACAAAATATGCAGATGAAACAATATGAAGAACAAGAATCAAACCAAATAGGGATCAACAAGTTCTTCCAAAGACATATTATCAGAAGGGATGAGAGTGGAATCAGCATTGTCAAGCATCCACAACAGATGATCAAACAAAACCACCTCACACCTCACCCACCTCAAACATTCCTCCTCAGATTCTTCCTCCTCAATGATGGCCTTCACCAGAGGATGCTCCAAGTACTTGGATTTGATCGAGAATCGTCTTCTTTTACTCCCTACCAATATCGTTTTGCGCTTTTCTCCATCATCTTCTTGTTCATGATCTTGCACTTGGGACACCATCATCATCTGGGATGCTGCAGCTGCAGAAGGATCAGAACCACATGTATCAAGATGATGATGATGATTGTGTCTGGCAGATTTGGACCTGAGGCTGCTGTATGATGAAGTCCTGCTCAGTTGCCTAGACAATGTCTTGCATTTCTTCAGTATCAAGTTGATCTTCTTCTTCATCTCCCTTTCCCCTCCTCCCTCTGTTGATATTCTGTCTGAATAAATATGGATTGTGTTGTGTGTGTGAATTTGTTGGGAGTGGGGATCGCTATAGTGAATCAGGTGGGCTGTCAACTCTGAACCAGCACAATAATAAGCCATCTTATTTTTCTACTCATCAATTACTTTAGTAATAAGAGTACTTGCTAGTATTGGTTTTATTTCAATGTTTACAACTACTCCATAAATGAATCCAAACCCAACATCCAAAAAGGGAGTTTCGCATGTTAATAGAACTAGCTTCTTCTTAACTTCTTTGGCAATTAACGTTGTTGGTTGGTAAGTTAATGATACTTTGATGATGAGAAACTCACTTTGAGGGCATGTTTTAGTGCCACTGGAATCAAATAATGCTGTAAACAAGTGAAATTTGATGATTGGATTGATTTGGCAAATAACAGAGATTGATTTCCATCGTAAATCCCAAGCAAAAAATGGGATCTTTTGAGTTTGCTTAGAAGGTAATGCAAGATTAGTCAACACTCAACAACAGTAACCATTTCTTTTTGGTTCAAAGGGTCAAATGCAATATCAAATCCAGCTACCAAAAAACCAGAATCAAGAAAACCTTGAATTGCTTACATGGCATAATCTTTTAGCTCCATCTGCACTTATAGCTCATCAGATCTTCTTCACTTTTAGCCACAAAGTGAAGTGGGGAAAATGCCTTTCATTCTACATTTCCTGTTCATCTTTGGCTTCTATCTGCTAATCTGCTAATAATATTCTACAGAAATGATGAGAGATTTGATTTCACCTAACAAACTTACAACTAATTCCTATCCTCACCCAAAATTGAGTTCTATAAACAACTCGGATCTTCGTATACCTGCTGGTGGTAACAGCATAAAGAATCTGTCTTGGAGATGTGATCAGCAGCATTAACTGGAGAAACACTTGAGATGGCAGTTGTCGTGATTATGGGAACCGAATTCAGACATTAAACCTGAACAGCATAATATCCCCTTCTTGTACAACATAATCTTTGCCTTCTAGTCTCAACTGCACAGGCACAGATAGTTATGGCTCTTAATCTAATAGGCAACTGAAGAAATGTTAAAAACACGACAGAGATAACCAGCTTACAAGTCCTTTCTCCCTCGCAGCTGCAAATGAACCAGCACCCACAAAATCATCATACCCAACCTGGAGAAGGGAATAAACAACTCACAAATTCATTGACAAGTTTCCAAAGGTTTCGGGAAACAAAATAGGACAGTCGCAAGAAAAAAAAAGTAAGTAAAACGTTATCACGACAAGATAAAACTATACAACTCCCGGTATAAACTATCCAACATTGAGAATCCAGGTTGTTACTCCATCCATGACATATATAAGAATACTACGTTGTGTTCTGTAAATTAGACATTGCCAAAGAAGAACAGCTATGGTAACCTGATGTTTCATAATGTTAAGAGGCCTGTAACATGAACAATGAGTTTCCATGTGCCTACATATATTTTGGATAAGGATGTAAAAAAAGATTCGCTGATTGGTGTAATATTTTCTGTTCAAATGAAATGTGCCCTTTTTTATCCATAAAGGGCCATACTGTCAGGACAACTGCAATCTTTAACAACTAACTTTTCAAAATTTAACACATGCATTATATAGACAAGATAAATAAACAAAAAAAGGAGGAAAGAAAACAAGCATAAAAGATAAATAGTGCTTACCGTCTCAGCTCGAATGAAACCTTTCTCAAAGTCAGAATGAATAACCCCAGCTGCTTGAGGTGCAGTCATTCCTACAAATATAAGGACAACATATTAAAAGAATGCCACTGAATCCTTACAACGTAGAGCATGTAAATGCTACTATTTCAGTTATTCTAAGTTCATGATGAAATTATAATTTTGATATAGTATCCTTGTAGTGAATATTGAATTGTAAATAATGACACAGCGAATGTGAATGAATATCAAGGGGTAGCCCACTAACCTGCTAATATAGTCCATGCTTTGGTTTCCTACAAAACAGAATCACAACTTATTATAGTAGAAGTTATTTATTTATGAGTTTAATTAAACAGAATATAGTTTCTTGAGTAGTATACCTTTTCACCTGATGTGAAGTATGTACGCAACCCTAAAAGGTCATATGTCTCTCTAATAAGATTTCCTAAGCCACTCTCTTTGACACCAAGTGATGCCAAATACTCTGTCCTTTCTTCAGGAGGAAGTTCTGTGAGCTCTGATTCGACCTGAAAGTGGAATATTTGCGGTAAGCTCTAAGTTACTAAATGCCCCAAACGTAGAACAGAGGCCACAGCTGATATGGATACTCCAACGAATAGTTTCAACATCACAAAACCACTGGTAAAATGTCTGCAAAGGATAACAGAACTATAACTAAAGGAAAAAGAGGCAGCTGAGGAGGTGAATGATTTTAGCGACCTTGCCTCATTAGCCACAAAAACTACTTAACATGGTCTATAAAAACTTAGGCAGACCTTTATTTTGTGACTGATTAGCTATAAGATGATTAGCAGGCGAATAATACAAAGATAAAGAAGTAAGGAATTGCTATGATTACAACGTGAAAATCGGCTAACCTGGGCTGAGACCGTCACTAGCCCAGATTGCAAATCGGCAGCTAACTGTTTTACTTCTGTGACATAAGGATTACTTTCAGGTTCAGATAAATCTGATTCTGCAACATTTGCCACGTAGATGACTGGTTTCATAGTAAGTAAACAAAGATGTTTTATAGCATCTTTTTGAAAATCTGTTAAAGCTACTGAGCGCGCTGGTTTTCCATCCAGTAGTGCTTGTTGAATTCTTTCCAAAGCAGACTTCTCTGCTTCCTCCTGATAGCAAAGAAGCCACAATGCATCAACTCAAACTCTCTTTTCTCTCTCTCTGTCAGAGATACATCAGAAAATCATAGGAAACCATGACCAAAATAATCTTCAATACCTTTACTTTAGCTTGCGAATCTTTACTTCTCCCCTTCTTGAGTTTCTCCATTCTTTTCTCTATCTGTTGCACTTGAAGCTTAATTTGTATCAATTTTTCTCCAGAAGCAAGAAACAAACGAACTGACTCATCAAAGACAAAAACAAGCAATGATCAATGAAAAAAATGAGGAATAGAGAGGATCTCCCCTTCTTACATAATGTCTCTTGGGGTTCTTAATAAACTCCTACCATCCTCTCCCAGAAAATAGGCAGAAGAAATAGAACTTTTCGATAAACAATAGTGATTTAAAAACTGTATGCTGAAGAAGTCATTGCATTCTGGAAGAGTCTGGCGACCCTCATGATTTTCAATTCATCATAACCTCAAGAGACAAATAGTCAAATAATTTTACAAACATGTAATAATGTTATGACATGCCCACATTTAGAACTAATATAACTGTTGTTCCAGAATGAGGAACAAAGAGCTTTTCTTATATTGAAAGTATCAATTTGCACCCTCTTTATTAATACCATCTGATCACATATTCTCTTCTAGTTCTAGAGTTTTAAGTTGAAAGTCAAGGTTGCTTAATCTGGAAAATATGATATGATGACCAACCTGGTCCAAATCTGAGAACACTAACTCCAAATTGATGACATCAACATCGGCCTTTGGATCAACTTTTCCATTCACATGAACAATATCATTATCCTCAAAACACCGCACGACCTAAAAGAGTAATGAAACCTTTAGTAAAGCAATAGGCAGGATATGGACTATAAATCACATAAAAGGCACAAAGCAGCTTCACTTGGAATTTAACTTAACACTGATACAATTGCCAGTTTAATGGTTTTCTCAACAACTTAGTACATTGCCATTTCTCATTATAACACATTTTTCCTAGTTAGTCAGTTTCGCTAAAGCAGCCCTTAATGTTCACATACTACAGATGTTGCAAGTGAGAAGCACACCTGAAGTATTGAATCCACTTCACGAATGTGTGACAAGAACTTATTTCCCAGACCCTATATTTGGAGAGAAGTTAGTTTCCTAAGACAAGATATGATCAGGCATGATTACTGGAGAACAAAACAAAAATATGAAGGTCAACCCCAAAACTGATAAATTGTCATGGCTCTGTACGTGTTCTTGTCATTACCTCTCCTTGACTGGCTCCTTTAACAAGACCGGCGATATCAACAAACTCTATAGAAGCTGGCACTGCCCTTTGTGATTTGCTAATATCAGAAAGGACATGAAGACGTGAATCTGGAACAGCTACTTTCCCAACATTTGGCTCAATTGTACAAAAAGGAAAATTTGCAGCCTGAGCCTTGCCATTCTCAACCTGCATCAAATCTAATTAATATCCCAATAAATTATATTGGAAGTTACCATCCTTACAACTACAAATAAAAGGACCGTGAAATCCTCAATTGTATGAAATAGAAAATCGTCAGCCCGCAGCCTTCCCATTATCAACCTTTAGATAAACCAATCAAAACATCTCTTAACTAATAAACCCTGGATTTCCAAAGTTACAATTTTTATAACAGCAAAGAGAATGTCATGAAAATCCATATTTGCTAAACATGTAAATATTCACAGCCAGAAACTTCCCCATTCCTCACCTGCTTAAAAAAATATATATATACACTACCATATCAATAAAATTTCAATCTTCACAACTGCAGAGAAAATTATAAGATATTCCATATCCACAAACAAAATAGAAAACATACAGCCTGAAACTTCTGTATTATTAGCCTTCAAACTAGCGTATACACTATTATTCACAATGAACTCTGAACTCCAAAGTTGCAATCTTTACTAATTACAAAGAGAAGAAATGTGAACCATATTTGCTTTCAATCAAAGTGGGCATTGCGCGAAGAAGCAAAACAAACAAAAAAGAGGATGAAACAAGTGGAAGACTCACAACTGCGTTGAAAAGAGTAGACTTCCCGACATTAGGAAGCCCAACGATGCCTGCTTTCAAGCTCATGGTCACTCTCGCCGCCGTGGACAGCTGCCGGCGAGTGAAGAAGACTGAAAGGCTTGACGGCGAGCATTGCAGGAGTTGAATGGAGGGTTTTGTAAGAGAGGGAGTCAATTTTGATGGGATGAGGTGAGAGCATGCTATTGCGATTCTCGCCATTGATATTCTTTCTTTCGTTCAGGAGGAAGGATATAATAGCAGCCTATATATACCCACTCGCGATTTAGCTGACATTTTTACCGTATATTTAAATTAATGAAATTATTATTATTATTTATTTTTTTTTTTTACAAAAAAGGAAACCGTTAGATGACTCAACCACAACCTCCTGTCAGTGAAATTATTTTTTACTGATGCATATTATAATTTAAATTAATAAATATATTCATAATATATAATTTTAATGGCAATTTTTATAATAATATTCATCATAGTTTAAGCAATTAATTTTCTGCAAAAAAGAACATCTCCATACAAGTACGTACAACTATGGTCAAAGTCGGCTTTGTTTTTTGCACTGATTCTAAAAGGGTTTGTAATACAGAATCACAATATTAACTCACAGATTAATGTCTTCTACGACTATCACGCTCATAATCACCACCATTTGTAGTTTCTTCTTCTTCTGTCCTCCGCTTCCTACTGTCAACTTCACTGCGCTTTCTACCATGTGAATGTGGCCCATCTCTCGAATCATACCGACTACTACGATCTCTGGTGTACGCCCTATCATCATCACTCTTTTTAGGATCTTTATCGCCCCATCGGTTTTGATGATCCAAGTCATTGTCTCGGCGCCTCTTTTCGTACCTCCCATCATCTCTCAAGTCTCTTCTGCTACTTTCATACCTCCCTTCCTCTTTTGAGTCTCTTCTGCTACTTTCATACCTCCTATCCTCTCTTTTGCTCCTGTCACTTCTTCTAGGATCCCTCTCATCCCTTGCTCTGTTGTCTGAGTCTTTTCCATCTCTTCGGTACTTATCATCGTCATCCCGATGATCTCTATCTCTTTCACCACGCCTGTGTGAGTAATGGTCTTCTTTTCTCCTATCTCGCTCTTCATCACCCATATCTGCCCGCTTCGTAGATTGTCTCTTTTGATCTGTTGTAGTTTTATGGTTTCTTTCCCTCTTGTCCCTTTCGGGGCTTCGATGGTCATCTCCATCAAAAACCATGTCGTAGCTACAATCAGGTACCAAGGATTATTAGACGGTGTACAGTAGAAATAAAAAGCAGTAACCTAACATCTCCATGAAAGACCAACCTTGAATTGCCATGCTGAGCGTTTGTGTCTTTCAGAGTGTATTTAGAATGCTGCGGTATATTGGTAGTGTCTCCCGTGCAGTCTTTCGCAATATGATCAAGAGAACCACATTTAAAGCAACCTTTTCCAGCAATAAGTAAACATTTCAAACCTCATCAGGTGGAATTTTGTATTTCATATCACATCTTGCACCCCAAATCCACATGAGAAAACTACTCTCAGAACAGCTTATAGGTGCAAGATTGACAGTAAAAAGTAACACTATACTAGATTGTCTGGAATTATTACCTTTATTGTTTTGGCCATGGCGCCTATATTGGGACCAAAGTTTTGCTACGCTCTGACTAAAGTCAACATGTATCCGGCGATCATCAATTAAAGCATTGTCCATCTGCACATAAGAACAAAGGTCAAATTGGACTGGAACAGATTTTTGGCAAATACAAAAATAAAAAAAAAATTAAAGTAAATCACATCGATCCAATTTAACAAATGCAAATACACTTGTTCAATAACACTACAGGCACCCTCCCTCCCCAAGCCATCAAAAAATTCCAATATAAAGTTGACAATGTACCTTATAATATGCCTGTTCACAGGCTTCTTTGTCTTCGAACTCTGATAGAGAGACATTAGTGAGAACGTGTGCATATATATACAATGTGTACAATTTACTGAAACAAACTCGCACATACATGAAAAGTTATTCAGAAACACAAGCAGTGGATGAGTCTGAAGCACAAAGTCCGGCACATTCAATCTACTTAGGAAGGCAAAACCCAGAAAGGATGGAAATTCAGGGGAGAGGGGGGGACCAAAGGAGAAGAAGTTTGTCGCTCCCAAAAAATGCCAACTTAAGGGTTAATGAAATTAGGAAGTTCATCTATTGCATGCCTAATGTAGATGTGAGCAAAAATCAAAACATGCTTAAGTTATACAGTTAATATTCACTTGTCACAGTGAAGTGGTTGTTTATAGTCTTGATGAAACAAGAAATAGCATCACAAGCACAAACTAGCAGCAATCAGCGCACGATTAAGAAGCTTCTTCACTTCTCAGACAGTGTACAAATAGGAAAACTGCAAGCGTAAGTATATAACTCGAAAGATGCATCTTATTACTTTTGGTAAGGGCATAAAAATTTGACTCACCAATGAAGGCATAGCACAAACTGTCACCAGTTTTAAAATCCCGAATAATATCAGCACTACAAAAACAGCTTAAGGATAAGAAACACTTCCTCAAACAAATTGATCCAAGAAACAAGTAGAAGGAATGAAGTATTGAAGCACTCACGATTTAACTGTTCCAAACCGTGAAAATATGGTATGAAGGTCCTCATCCTTTTAGAAGCAGAAAGGAAAACAAACAATAAATGACTTTGATACCATGAAACAGAACTGTAATCAGCATCCCAAAAGACATTTAACAAGTAAAATAATTAAATGTAACAGAAACTCACTTCAGTGGCGGGGTTTAGCTTGCAAACAAACAACACATTATCTGGAGGTTTAATCTCAGCCTCAGGAATGTCCCCTATCTGCCACATATTATTATCATATGAGTTACAGAGGTGACGTAGCACCGTCAGGTAAATAATACTCAGTTGACAAGTAATAAACAGATTCTTTTGCACTATAAACTTACACTTTCAAGCACTACTGCTCTGGAATGCGCTTCCTTTGCACGCAAAACTTCCTCTAGCTGTTGCAGACCAAGAGTCTCATCCATTGGCACCCAGTCATCTTCTAGTCGAACATCGTCATCAACCTGTCAAGTTCAAAAGGAAATAATGATTAAGTAGAACTTTAAATATTAGCATATCTGAAACATCTAATCTAAAATAGTCCACCTGACAGAGAAAGGAGACTAAACATATTCTACACACGGGGAATGGAGGAATTAATAATTTAATTTTGGCTATAAGAAAGTACACCTACATAAAGGCAACAAATGATAAAATGTTCTCAATATAAACATATGCTAACTTTACATAATCTCGAGTGAGTTCATCCAATACTTAGACTTTACATTTTCTCAGGCGATTTCATCAATTTAACTTGACAGTCGAAACATTTTCAAAGGATTCTTTCCAATTCTACCATGTGTCGAGTGTGCAAAGAATTAACACCATTTACAAACAAATTAGCAGCACGACGTCAATAACTTTAAAAATGAATTCCATCTTTATTCATTTATGTATGATATTGAATACCAAATGAATATGATACATAGCTAAGATTTCCTCCTTCCATATGTTATTACTACTATGGGTTACCTCATCTTTTGGCTTTCCTTCAGGTGAAGCATCAGGTATTAACTCAACTAATTCTGGAGGGTCATCAAATGGATCATCCAGTATGTACGTGTGCTTGATTCTGTACATAATGTCACATATATAGTTAGCAAGAACGGAATAGCCATAAACAAGCAATAAGAAACTCACAACAAAATGTCCGTAAAAGTAGATTCAATGATTCAATCTATCACAAAGGTATCCAATCAAACCTGATATTTTTGTAAGGCCTACTGTTCTCATCCACGTAAGCTTCATTTATCCTACTAAGTGTCTCATGACCTTCGGCTACCTCCCCAAAGACCTGCATATTAAAGTTTACAAAGTCTGTAGGTAATTGTGCATGTGTATCAAAAAGGATATCCAGCTAATAAACCAAATCCAAGAGTCTCTCTGCCTTTCTCTTTAATTATTGGGGAGCATGAAGGGTAAGTTGTCATCAAGTAACTCATCTTACTCAGCACGAAGAAATGGGAAAAGAATCATCTATGATGGAGTCCTTCCATCCCAGATTCAGTACCTCGTTGATTTTCTAACTCTCAGCTTAAGATATTATGGAGAACTTTAACAAAACAAACATGCATACTCATATCTAGAAAATATAAATATGACATCCTAAAACAGAAGAATAATTATTATAGACAGAACTTTTATATGGTAAAACACCAAAAACATTAAAATTGAAATGCAAGTACTCACTGTGTGCTTCCCATCGAGATAGTCCAGATCATCACGCAGTGTTATATAAAACTGGAAAATGGAAAATATATATTAAAGAAAAACTCAATAAAGATGCATACCCGTAGACACCAAAGAAGAAAATGGAAAAGAAGATCAAGAAACCCGAACAAAGGAAAACAAAAGAGGATTGCCTTTGAAAGCTTTTCATATACGACATCAATAACGAAGTGGAATACCTGAGATGCATTCATATTCTCCCCAGCACTAGCCATGGCAACTGTGCCAGTCTTAGAATGCTTTAAATCCAAATGGATCTCATCACCAAAAAAACGAGCTTGCTCTCCATATAAAAATCTGGAAGAAATAGTCAAGTTAGATTACAGATAATAAGATGGTAAATGCACTTTCAGAGATTGAACCCCAAATATGATCAGAAGCAATTGATACATCCATCGAAAAAATGTTCCCTTCAAAAGAGCTAGTTAGACTTGAGCCACTAATGACAACAGGTCACAGAAGCAGAAGAAGGAATTCCAACAGGTCACAGAAGAAGAGGATATCCAAGTGATACAGACACTTTGTTTGGAGGGATAAACTATGACCTAGGAGTATAAAAATTCCATAAGAGGAAAATGATCCAGCAACATATGTCCTGTTCATTTCGTGGAAAGCAACACATTGACTAAAAGCTATTCTATGAACAGGTCTGCACCCCTTCAATGCAAAATAAAACAGCTCTTCAGTCATTCACATGTTTTTTCGTCAAATTTCATATTTTCAGTTTCCAGATTGCTGAATTTAAAATGGCTTCACATGGGGTTAACATCAATTTAGCTGTGCTCCTAATGCATCATTCCTTGAGACATTGAACAATAAGAGCATGGAGCCTGATTCATTTAGAATAATTGCTGAAATTTTTCCTAGGGCTTTGAGCATCTTTGGAAGCAAATCCAAACCCGCTTTCTAGCCTCCCAATGTCTTCTCTTCAGCAGTGTCTCTAGCTCTATATATATTTTATGAAAAAGAATAATAATCATAGTAACAAAGAAAAAAATATATTATTGCCAGTTCTCTCACTTGTATACTGAATCCCCACCAGAACATGTTCCAGTAGGATCACCAGTCTGTGCTGTAAAATCCTTCTGGACAGTGTGAAAGAGGCAGCCATTGTAATACTTAATCCTGCATAATGAACCAGAGAAAATTACTCATTTCCCATGTGGGCAACCACACAAATGTCCACAAGAAAAAGGCTCTCTGTCTCCCACTCCAAAATTAAGATACAAAAACAAAAATCCTCCCACCACTGAACCTATACCGCATATCACCGCACCGCAAACAAATCAAAAACAAACTTTCCAACTAAATTAATCAAGCCAAGCTGCCACATTGTCACCTAATTGGAAATTTAGTTTCAATTATACTGTTTGCTAATTCACAATTGAGAGAATATGCCAGAATTACTGCCATACCAACAATTATGTCCAATTTTCTACGGCTAGCAATCATCATGCAAGTGCACATCCATACATACATGTAAATCAACAAATTTCAGGAAAAAAAAAAAAAGAGGAAGAATTAAAGGATACTTATTGCTGTCCGTACTTGCATAGCTTGAGGAAGTTTTTGCAGGTGAGAGGACATCGATCGGTAAACAAATCGACGACTACATCTCCCAAGCTCGTCACTATCATTACTGACATTTCCTCGGAATTTTTCCTTACCCTAACCACCGCGAGATTTTGCGTTTTGCTGCCCAATTTGGGGAAAAGTTTGGTGTTTTATTCAAATTGTTTTATTTGTTCAAATTGTGTGTGTAATTGGACGCGAGATGGACCATTCTGTATGGGCCATTGGGCTTTTAGTCAGGAGAAGCTTGGGCCATTTACTTCTCTTAAGTTTAAGTGGTTTGTTTTCATATTTTATAAAATGCTCCTTATTTTTTATTTTGCTCTTAACTTTATTTTTAATAGAAAAATACTATCACCCATATAATTCAAATTCAACCTAAATTTTATATATAATTCATGAAACAAAACTAGACATCTAAAATATTTTATTTTATATGATATACTTTTTCTTTTATTTTGCTATACGTCTCTTATCTGCAGTTAAAAGTCAAACATAAATCGGATCTAATTGAAATAAAGGGGATCTAGGTATGAGAGGAGGGCACGCAAGCCTCACGAGCTACCAATTATTCCTGATTCATACGCCAGACTTATACCTTTCATATTATTGACTCCTCGTTTTTTAAAATTCTCATATTATTCTATTAATCAGTTTGTATACCAACAATATCAAATGCACAAAAAACACATAGTGTTCGAACGACTGCACATATTATATATGATCTAGTCGATGATCCAAAATATACATCACAACTCAAGATGGGCACGTATGGACACTGCGACCAGTACTTATATCATACCACTAGGAGTACCATATGAGAGTGGTACCCCTAGGAAAAAAATTAAAAAGTAAATTAGTTATTGAGAGAGTATTTACACTCTTTTCTTGAAAATAAGGAAACATAAATAAGGAAACATCATTTAATGAGATGTTTTCTTGAAAATAAGGAAACATAAATAAATTAATAAAGCTGTAATTTTACAACTCACCACTTTCCAAGATAATGATAATTATTTCAATTTTCTAGGGAAATTTAACATATTCAAAATTACCATCAATCCTCACAATAACTGCATGAGTTTAGTGATATAACCCATCAACAACAACAAAGAAATGACAATTTACACGAAGAAAATAACCCATCAAAATACAAACTTGACAGTTCCAATAGATTAAAACCCACGTCGCCATTACATCACCATTTTGTATGATATTCCATCAATTTCATCAATCATCATCCGTCTCTTCGTCATAATCGTTCTTCATTTTGCCTGTACGTAAAGAGTTTTTCATCAACTTAGGACATATTCCATCAACTTTGGACATATTCCATCAACCAGAACAGATATCATACAACATTTTATTCCATCAAATTTGGACATATTCCATCAACCAGAACAGATATCATACAACATTTTATTCCATCGAGAAACAGTTTCACATAAGTAACATGATTACCATCAATTCCATCACCATATGTACGATATTCCATCACAAATTGTGATATTCCATCAACAACAACAGACTAAAAATAAGTGCAGGAGTTTAGTGATATAACCCATCAACTTAGGCATATTCCATCAACTTTTGACATACTCCATCAACTTTGGACATATTCCATCAACCAGAACAGATATCATACAACATTTTATTCCATCGAGAAACACTTTCACATAAGTAACATGATTACCATTAATTCCATCACCATATGTACGATATTCCATCACAAATTATGATATTCCATCAACAACAACAGACTAAAAATAAGTGCAGGAGTTTAGTGATATAACCCATCAACTTTGGACATATTTCATCAACTTTGGACATATTCCATCAACTTTGGACATATTCCATCAACCAGAACAGATATCATACAACATTTTATTCCATCAAATTTGGACATATTCCATCAACCAGAACAGATATCATACAATATTTTATTCCATCGAGAAACAGTTTCACATAAGTAACATGATTACCATCAATTCCATCACCATATGTACGATATTCCATCACAAATTGTGATATTCCATCAACAACAACAGACTAAAAATAACTGCAGGAGTTTAGTGATATAACCCATCAACTTTGGACATATTCCATCAACTTTGGACATATTCCATCAACTTTGGACATATTCCATCAACCAGAACAGATATCATACAACATTTTATTCCATCAAATTTGGACATATTCCATCAATCAGAATAGATATCATACAACATTTTATTCCATTGAGAAACAGTTTCACACAAGTAACATGATTACCATCAATTCCATCACCATATGTACGATATTCCATCACAAATTGTGATATTCCATCAGCAACAACTGACTAAAAATAAGTGCAGGAGTTTAGTGATATAACCCATCAACTTAGGACATATTCCATCAACTTTTGGACATATTCCATCAACTTTGGACATATTCCATCAACCAGAACAGATATCATACAACATTTTATTCCATCAAATTTGGACATATTCCATCAACCAGAACAGATATCATACAACATTTTATTCCATCGAGAAATAGTTTCACATAAGTAACATGATTACCATCAATTCCATCACCATATGTACGATATTCCATCACAAATTGTGATATTCCATCGACAACAACAGACTAAAAATAAGTGCAGGAGTTTAGTGATATAACCCATCAACTTTGGACATATTCCATCAACTTTGGACATATTCCATCAACCAGAACAGATATCATACAACATTTTATTCCATCAAATTTGGACATATTCCATCAACCAGAACAGATATCATACAATATTTTATTCCATCAAATTTAGACATATTCCATCAACCAGAATAGATACTTTATTTGAACTGTCAGGTTTGCACTCTGAACAGAGCTTTACATAAAAATTTTGACAGATTTTTGACATATTTGCAAATCCACAATCATCTCCAACATGAATATGATGAAAATGAAAGACTACAACGACCCTTTACTACCGGCTACCCCTCGTCGTCTAAGAATAATAATTGTGGCCTGTTTATTAATTTAACGAATACCAAACAAGAACAAGACTATTTTTCTAAGACGGAGATAGCGTATAACTTGCAGTGCTATATCAAACAATTTACATTGTGATGTATGATGTTGTTGTCCTAGACAGAATCAAAAAGCATAGTTGCCCACAAGTATCCAGGAAGCTTATTTTGGTTACTGTTGTAAAAATGGAAGAAGCCAGTAGAAGAAGCCGAACCTAGTTTCCCCGTTCAACCTCTGTTTTCCATATTCCACCAACATATTCCAAAGTTCTCCAACAGTCCACTCATGGCGTATGATCCATTCTGTCACCTACTCAATGTTTGTGAAGAAACTCAAACTCAGGACGAAAACATGTAAACACGAAAAGAAACAGTTTCTCGATGACGAAAACATGAAAAGAAAGCGCGTGACAAGGAAACAGAAAAGGTACAGGCAGCTCCAAAAGGCTAACGAAAAGCGAAATCACAAGAAACTGAACTAGCAACCGCCAAGAATGCAAACTTTAAGAGTAAACACACTGAAACTATTAACCAAATCTTAAGTTTTCATTACTCTCTTTAGAGGGTGTTTGGAATCTGGATTCTACCAAACGTAAGAAAGGTGTCTAAAAGGTAGCATTTCATTCAATATGAAACCAAAGCTCTCAAATTAACAAAGAGCAGTTCCACTTTACTTATTATTTAATTTATAAATCGCCACATGTAGCAGACACAGGAATAAGAATCAGAGAAGGTTCTCAGAAACAAGAAAAAAGCTTTCTTTTTCCATTTTCTTTACATAAAAATGGGAATCTTGAGAAAGCTAATAATAAAAAGGGCTGAAAAAGATCTTGAAGATCAGCTCTCACAAACCAACCTGATGAAGAAGGAAAGACATGATCAGTACTAGTCCAAGGAGTTTTCTGCTGCAGGAGATGAAGAGAAAACGGCCAAACCACCCTGCTGCAGGAAATGCAGGAGATCTTTACTTACACACATTACTTACATCTTTACTTAGTCCAAGGAGTTTTCTCCTCCAATCGCCGCCGCTGCCCTGCCACGCACCGTCGCCGTCCAACTTTCTTTTGGGCTGAAACCACCCTAGAAATATTCCCCTATACTAGATCTACATAACCCCTCAAGAGTTTTGGCATTTTGATGGCTGGAATACCACCGGACGACGTTGCCGCCGTCGGACTAGGGGTTTGGGAGAGAGGAATGAATGAGAGAGGGAGAGAGAAAATGAGGGTATTGATGAGAGAAGGCTGAGCATTAATTAAAGATCAATTTTCAAAAATTTTGAGGGTATTGCAAACATAAGTTAGGCGAGTGAAGCAAAATATAGAAGCAAAAGTAGGTCACACCTCATTTAATGAGATTTTGAGTAGAAAATAAACTATTAGTACCATGCTTGCCATACACCTATGTGTACTATAAAAATTGCCCACTGCGACCCCAATTAGGCAGTATATACTTGACTTAATAAAAAAATTAATATATAAATTATAATTAGAATAACCAAATTAAGAATTTAGAAGAGGGAATAAAGCCAAATTGATCCTATAATTGTTGGTATAAATTTTTTTTTACATGACAAATGATAATTTTTCTAAAAAAAACTGAAAATAATTTTGAACACATAATTTACACATATATATAGTTACATTTAAGTCAATTTAGTTATATAATTCAGTTTCCATAAAATACAATAGAAGGTATAAACGGATTGCTATTTTGTTTTATACTTGAAAAATCCATGTTAAAATTTAGATACCATTTTGATTTTCATTTTACATATTTTCAAACAGATAATTTATATTTTATTTACAAATTTAAATCTAACTTTTTAATAACTTTAAAATAAAATTGCCACTTATATAGAATCTGACGGCCCATATTTCAGATATCAGATAAATGCTTGATGCGGGTGGTAATGCGGACAATCTTTCCGTCCACCTGCTCAAAAAAAAAAATGGCCACCCCTTTTGAGCTAACTCCTAATTTTGTTAAATTTTTATATATATTTTGTGTAGAATTTCCAGATTCATATTCTGTTCTCTAATGTTCAAAATAATAATCTGAATATAGTCTGTATGTGGCCTGAAAGGAAGAAAAAAGAAAAGGGAAGTTTTTTAATAGGAAAAAACTTTTTGTATTCTTCTTATTAGCCCAGCAATTAATTTTTAATTTATTTGTTTTCTTTTTCGGTTCATTTATACTTCGTCTATGTTGATAGATAGATACCCATGTTTTGGAGAAAACCCTAGCGAATTTATCGGTAAAGGGTTTCAGGAGCCCTCCCAATCGTCCATGGATTTAGCTTTTTCAATCCCTTTTTTGTAATTCAGTTTGCGGTAGTATTTAGGGTTTAGAAAATTTTTTTCTTTTTCTTTCCTGTGTTTCTGGGTTCGCCTTTTTGTCCTTCCAACAAAGATATCAGCCCTTTTGTCTAGGGTATAAATTTTGGGATTTTGTTAACCCCTTTGGAGGAGACGAGTTATTTTGCTGTACTTTTTAAATTTTGTTAGGTTAGAGATATCAATTGTTGAGTTCGACAGATTTAAGGTAAACGACAGTTCATTGATTTAGCAGAGGGAAAATTTCTGAGCGTCTTTAGATTCATTAAGAGAAACGAGTTTTGTGGATTTTTTCTCGATTGCCCAGTGAAACAAAAATTGTTCTTGTTCGAGTTCGACAACTTTTTGTTAGTACCCAAGTGCTGCAAGGAACGGAAAGAATTTGTGCCAAAAAAAGGACGTATTTGTGATGGAAAGATTTGAAGGCGAGGGTGGTATTAGAGAGTCCTCCAATCCTCAGGATCTTGAGTTGTTCGGTGCAAATCCAGCAGGTTAGTAATTTGATTTGACTGTATTTGTATGCAGAAATCAGATTCAAATGTTCTTCATTTCTATGTTTGGTTGACTTTTATCTTCTGCCTGAGGAGGGATTTACTACTCAGGTTTACTCTGTTATAGTAGTAAAGTTGAACAAGTTGGAGTTTTTATGCTACCTGGTATGCCTGCCTTCGGGATTAATTTTATTTTCAGATGTATTGAACTCTTGTTTTTGCTCGTTTGTCTTGATTATTTTTCTGTGCTTTGTATATTTAGTTCTTTCACCATCAATTGTAGGCCCGGCATTGACTATGTTAAGAGAACCTGGTTATGATCCACTCATAATAGGACTTAGCAGCTCTTTTTAGGTCTGCTTAAAAAGCTCATGGGGTTGTGTCTGATTTAGGTTACCATAGCACTGTATGTGAAAGCCTTCTAACTAAGACTCTTCTTCCTGGGAAGAATTATATTCTTGATCTTTTATTGCACATGGGGAAAATCCCTTTCTTCCCTAAGAGACGATAATAAGGTTACATTTATTGCACAAGGATTTTGGAATTTACCAGTTTTATGTACACTGATGGATTGTTTGAAGCCTAATTTAACTATAGCTAAGATGCTGGAACTCCTAATTTTAAATGTTAAATTTTCCCGTGTTTATGTTCCAGGAAATGAGGTATTTGATGCATCTCAGTATGCATTCTTTGGTAATGATGTGGTTGAAGAGGTTGAGCTTGGGGGTTTAGAAGATGAAGATGACGTGATACCGCCAGCTGGCTTTGGCGATGAAGAGTATCAACTGGATAGAGATGAGGTGGCTGTTAAATCTTAGATAATTAATGTTATATGTAATATGTTAATAATTTTGATGTTATTCATTTTTCTGGAGAATCTAGGGTTGTGCTACCTTTGATATGCTTTACTGGATATGCGTTATGACATGCTGTTTGGTATTTAAATTTCATTTTGTTTTGCATTTTATGGTCCCAAGGTTGAACAACCGTGGTTTACTATTTCCCCTCATATATGTGATGTAAAGTCTTTAAAGCACTAATTAGTACTGACCTTACTTGGTTTATCGGCAATATTGATTATAGTAAGTAAATGCACCAGAGCCGATTTTTTGAGACAAGTGTCAAAGTTTAGCAAGGGACAAATGTGAAGCTTATTAATAGATCAATAATCAGATTCCCTAGCTTGGCCTAAGTACTTGCTATAGCCGCTATTGCCGATATGCATCCCATAAATCATTTTCCTTTTCCCCCTTTTGCGTCAAAAGTTTAGTGTGTGCATGTTAACCGATTACGTGTACTTCTGGATGACCAATTTTTTCAAAATTTCAATTAAATCTCCTGAAATTTCAGAATTGTGTAACAATTTTTATCGTAAGTTTCTATTGCTGCTTCGAAATACATAAATTATTCAAATTTTTATTTGATATTTATATCTTAATCTTTTTCCAGGTTGATGTATTGGGATCTTTCGGTGAAATTGACGAGCTTGCTGGAACATTTTCAAAGGTTAGTGAGGCTTTTTCAGTGAAACCTTGAATTGAAATTTCGAGAGAAGAAGCTTTAGTTTCATTGATGAGCATTCCCCTTTTTCCCTTTTGGTAAATATTTTATTGATTTTCTATACGACAGATTATTTGCTAGGTTTTGTAAAACCTTAAAATGTTCCCAGAGTGTCGCATTCTTTTCAAATCCTTAATGAGATGTGCTCATACTTGACAAGGGTGTTTAGCCTATGTATACGTACTAATTTTGTTGTTTTGGATGCAATATGCTTCTGATTACTTGTAAATGATTTTATTCGCAGTTAAACAAAGTTGTCAGTGGTCCACGAAATGCAGGATATATTGGTGATAAAGGATCAAGAGAAAGTGAGTACAACAGTAGGAGATGTGCATTTATTTTGAGATGCATAAGTTTACTCTTTTGGATGATGGTCATCTATTTTTACTTCACAAGTGTTGTTTATTTCTTTATTCGTTATTGTCTTTGATTTGGTCATTCTCCTGTGGGGAAATTATTTCATTGAATAAGTTTTGATGTTTGGTCTTCTGAATGTAAGTTTTCCTTTCTCAAGTTTTTATTCACAGGAAGATACTGTGTTTTCTAGCAAACCTTCTGGATTGTTCTGCGATATTTTATTTCTTATTTCATGCGAATCATTTCATCTTTTCCTAATACTGCCATTTTCTACCAGGTTCATCTGCAGGTGATTGGGTACAAGAACGGGATTTTCCTAATTGGGGAGAGCAGCATCCATTTGATATTGAAAGCTCACAGGAAAGTAAAAGATGGTCATCACAACCATATCCGCAGTCTGCTTATTATATGGATTCAAAGAATTTGCACAGAACATCTTCATACCCTGACCAACCTCAGCAATACCCACAGCAGCAGCAGAATTTACACCATCACTATTCTAGTGAACCAATTCTTATACCAAAATCTTCTTTCACTTCATATCCTCCTCCTGGTGGTAGATCTCACCAAGGTTCTCCAAATGACCAAACACGGCCACCAAACATCCCATATCAAGCTGGTGGGCACCAAATGGCACGGTCTTCAAGTAATCTCTCTCCCTTTGCCAGCCCTCAGCTTCCAATGACTGCCTTACCTCCTCATGGTTCACCACTTGGTGGTAATATGCCTCAGTTTAGTCCTTCGGGCCTCCCAGTTAATAGTCGGATGCAAAACCAATGGTTGAACCAGCCAAATATGTATCCTGGCGATCATCCTAACCTTCCTAATAACTTGTTGCAACAGCATTTACCTCCTCAAAATGGAATATTACCCCCGCAGATGATGTCACAGCAACACAGATTACAAAGCCCCTTCCCACCGTCATTTGGTCATGTACCAGGACTGCAGCCCCCATTATACAGTCAACATATTTCTTCATCCCCCCAGATGATTAACAATTTCGATGTGCTTGGATTGGCTGATTTGAGAGATCCCCGGATAAAAACAATGGTGAAAGGTAGACTAGGCATGCGCTATTCCCAGGGATTTGATGTAGGTGGTCAGAGAACTGGTAACGGATGGCCGCAGTTCAAATCCAAATATATGACAGCTGATGAAATTGAGAACATTCTGAGGATGCAGCTAGCTGCCACACACAGCAATGATCCTTACGTAGATGATTATTACCATCAAGCTTGTCTGGCAAAAAAAACTGCTGCTGCAAAGTTGAAGCACCATTTTTGCCCAAACGGCTTAAAAGATGGAGCTCCTCGCGCTCGGGCTAATAATGAGCCACATCATTTTCTCCAACTTGATGCTCTTGGGAGGGTGTCCTTTTCTTCAATTCGCAGGCCCCGCCCCCTTCTGGAAGTTGAATCCCCGAGTTCAGCAGGTACTGGTGTCTCCGAACAAAAGGTGTGTGAGAAGCCTTTGGAACAGGAACCTATGCTTGCAGCAAGGGTGACTATTGAGGATGGTATTTTGCTCCTCCTTGACGTTGATGATATCGATCGTTTTCTATTGTTTAATCAACTTGAAGATGGCGGAGCTCAATTAAAACAAAGGCGGCAAATGTTGCTGGAAGGTTTGGCGGCATCACTTCAACTGGTAGATCCACTTGGCAAAAATGGTGACACAATGGACCGAACTCCTAAGGATGATCTTGTATTCTTGAGAATAGTCTCGCTTTCCAAAGGTCGGAAGCTTCTGTCAAAGTATCTTCAACATCTGTCTCCCGGTGATGAACTTATCAGAGTCGTCTGCATGGCAATTTTCCGTCGTTTGAGGTTTCTGTTTGGTGGCCCCCCTGCTGATCCTGGAGCATCTGAGGTAACCGATAACCTTGCAAAAATAGTTGCAATTTCTGTGCAAGGAATGGAGCTTAAAGCACTTGCTGCATGTCTTGCATCTGTTGTTTGTTCTACTGAGCATCCTCCACTTCGGCCTATTGGAAGTCCAGCTGGAGATGGGTCCTCCCTGATTTTGAAGTCTGTTCTCGATAGGGCAACTGATCTGCTTAGAGATCCTCATGCTTCTGGAAACTGCAGCATGCCTAATAGAGCATTTTGGCAGGCTTCCTTCGATGCATTTTTCAGTCTTCTGACAAAGTACTGTTTTAATAAATATGACACTATTATGCAGTCATATATTACACAGACCCCAACAGACATGTCTACTAATGGGTCAGATGCAGCCAGAGCCATCAGCAAGGAAATGCCTGTTGAACTCTTGAGAGCGAGTCTTCCTCATACTAGCGAACAACAAAGGAAGTTGCTATTGGATTTTGCTCAGAGGTCTATGCCTGTTCAAGGTTTTAGTAGCCAGGGTGGTGTAAGCGGTAGTTCTTGAGCGATCAGTCATGGCTAGTCTTGAAACGGTGTTATGGTGTCGTAGAAGACATGTCCGTCACTGGCTAGTCCCGAGATGGTGTTATGGCATCGTAGCAGACATGTCCATCACTGTGCAGTGCTGAATCATGGGGATTTGTTCCTGAAGTACCTGCAGGTTAGATTATTATATGGCTTTTGGATGATTTTATTGAAGGGAAAGGCTGTGTGTAGTGCTGCTGGTATAAGTCACAGAAGCCATTCATCTGTAGAGAGTTGAATATTTACTTTAAAACTCTCATATATGCTGGCACCATTGAAGAATTTTTATGTTTGGGCTGTAGAACTTGGAGCCTTTAATTTTCCTTCTTACCTTGGAGCTTATTAGGATGCTCTGTTCTCCAATCCCTGATGGTAATGATGGGTCTTAGAAGTTAAAGAGATGTACAGTTTGAGGTGGATTTGTACCCATGTTCCTCTACTTTTAATCTCAAAGGAGGTGGGGAAGTATTGGTTTCATGTTTCTCTTTAGCCTTAGGTTTTCATTTTGAACCTCCCCATTTCCCCACCCCCCATGGCTGCTAAGCCCCTCTCACCCAAGCCCTAGTTCTTAAGAATGTATTAGTTGCGAATTTTGTGATGTTTGTAAAGATTGGTTTCCAATATTACCTTGATTGGAGAAGTGTAGGTAATCATAATATTAGTTGAATAAAGTTTTCCCTTGCTTATTCCCTGTGTTTTTCTAGGAATTGGAAGGAGTTGTGGTTGACAGAAAAGTGTTGGCTGAGCTGATAGGCCTTTTGTTAAGTGTTGAGTTTTGATGAAAGAGTCCTGGATGTTTGGATTAATAGAATTTCTGTTGGTGAAGTGACAATCTTTTGGTCATGGTCCTTGTTGTGGACACTTAGACTGTCTTCCTCAGTCCCGGTCAAGTCATATGGCGGTGAATCCGTTTCCGGGTTTTGTATACACCACCTGTCACACTCTAAGAGTTATGGGGATAGAAATTATAATGGCATAAGTTTTGAGAATTCAAAACTTGCGAAAGATAATGCAGATTCTTCACCAAAGAGTGGATCTTTCCTCTTCCAATGATGAACAAATATAGCGAAACACTTAAAAGCATATGTGACTTGAGAATCAAAAGAATCCATATCAAAGCTTAGATTTGTATGAAATTTGGTTAATTCTTATCAGGATAGTACAGTTGCATATGTACAACAAAGCCTTCTTTGTACCAAACAACAAATGTCTGGATTGATTTTCTTTTTCTTGCTGACTAAAGTTAATCAACATTACATCACCATTGCAGCAGTTTCAGCTAACTTCCTCTGGGAGAAATCGGCAGCCAACTGAATCAGTTCCACAGAAAGATATCGGTCTCTGAGGCAGGATTCTACAACTCCAAAACATTGTTTGTGAAGGTCTTCCAAGAGCCAAAAATCAGTGAGTCAACAACGTTCTTAATAGGATCGTAATTTGTCAAGTTTCTAGTGTTACTTCATTTTTACCATTGGTAAATTACAATCTTTTAATTCCTAATGTACTTCATATCTTTCCAACCAAAACCAAACAACAAGCAACTTTAATTTAACTCCTGATGGACACACATCCTAAGAGCATCCCCAACTATCTACATTATAATTTATTCTAAAATTTAATATTTTACGGTAAGTGCACTCCAATCTAATAACTCTATTTTTTATTTAAAAATAATATTTTATTTAAATTTAAATTTATTTTTATTATTATATTACTATAATTTTTTTACTCATTCACATTATATTTTTTACATACATATCTATAATTATAAATTTAGTGATTTAATTTTAAATTATATTTTTGAATAATTATTATTAATTAATAATAAAAATAATGTATAAATAAGAATTCAATGTTGGATAGTTTTATGTTTACTTCATTATTTATAAAAATAAAGATAAAAATTTAAGAATTTCTAATTATAAAAATTTTTTTTGAAACCATTTCTAATTATATAATTAAATACAAAATTTTTAATCATACATTAATTATAAATATTAAATATATTTTATATCATAAAATTATATTAGTGTTAAAAGTAAAAAAAGTAACCAATAGAAATAAAATTGGTCAGTGAAATTTTATTAAAAAATTAAAATTACAAGATTGCCGTTCCAAACTTCATACGCTATATCTAGAGTACTTCTCTCGTCTCCCCAAAATTACAGTAGTGATTACTGGTGTTTACCGTATTCATTGAAAAAAGATTTTACGCTGAAATTGGAAGAAAACGTTAAAGTAGTGTTGGGTGAGAGATACTCTAGTGTAACACTATCAATTTTGTCATACTATACCATTATATTTATATTCATTCGTTAAATTTGTGTTAATCATTAAGTAATATTGTTTAATTTTATTTTAAAATGTTAAGTATAAATATATTTATTATAATGGGTTGAAATGTTATGAATGATTTTCCTCTTAAAAAAAATAAAATAAATCGATTAGAAGCTCTAATTTTGCCTTTAAGATTGCATAGTAATATTCCTAATTTTTTAGTATAAACATCAAATTTAGGGAATTTGGTCAGATTTGTGCGGCGGCAATGATATTTCAGTTGTTCCCGCACAAGGAAAAAAAAAAAAAAAAAAAAAACAATGGGGATGAACTCGATAATAAACATTCATTTATTTAATAAATTTAACATGTTTATTATATTTACTATTTTACTTTACTAATTTATTTCAATTTTAAAATAGAGTTGTATCTTATTCCTTTGTTCATGGTGATGATGAAATTGTGTTTTTTGTTTTATATATTCCAATTATAATTTTACTTACTTATATCTTCAATCTTTATTTTTTAATTTATCCTTAATATTATTTAAATCGTATTACCGAGCATGATTCTAAAAACATTTGTCATTATATATTTGATTAACTTCAGCATAATATGAATGGTCAGATACACTTATATATACTTAAAAATAAATAGATAATTCTCGAAAAAAAAGATAATTTTGATATATTTATTAATTTAGTTTATTATAATATATGATAATTTTGATATATATTAATTCTTTGCTAATATTTTTTACTCTAATATTTTACTTTCTATTACTTTTTAATACTTTATCCTTTATCATTTCTTTTACTATCTATTCTATCTATTTTCACATTTTTATCAAATAAACACACAATTATTTATCTGAATTGTTTTAACAAACTATTTCTATACTCTATTATTTCTTTTATTATTTTACTATCCATTATCTATTTTTTTGCCCTTTTTCAAATAATGGACTCTCGTATTTCTCAATATAATCTTAAATCAACAAAAAAATTATTTTATTTTTATCTAATTATGATATAATATTATTTTTAAAAGTACACAATTTGTATTACATTATATATTTTTTTCAAATATATATTACAATATAAATTTATAGTTATAATATTAATCATCCTTTATATTATTATTTACACATTAATAATATTTATAATTTTTTATTTACATTTAAATTTTGAATTCATATATTATTAATTTTTTAAAATGCATAACACTCATCATAAAATATAAAAAATATAGGAATAATCCATTGCGTATAGAGCACCGCCCATAATCTAATTCTATAAATAATTAGAGTTAGAATATATAATTAAAGTCTCAAAACTTGTATAGTGTGGACTAGGAGTACAAAATGACTGCAAAACTTGGCTCCACTCGGCTTCGAGCCACCTCGAGCTTTGATTTGATATATGGGCGTCCTATTATATTGAACCATATTTATGTAGTAACAACCTTATGATTGTTCAAGATTGTGCATTTAACCAAAGAACATGTTGGTTACTCTCCATAACGAAATATATAATTTAACAGCAAATATTGAAATGAACCCAATACTCAGAATTAGTGGTCTTGATCAAAAGACTAGTGAAAAATGAAAAATTCGGACTACCTTACGAAATTGCCGAGTTTGAGGGAATTATAAAGGTCTTGATGGAGAGCTAATATGCATTGCTCACCCTTATCGTTTGCTTTGCCCACGACGATGATGAACTCATCCTTTTTTTTTTTCTTGCCAGAGCTCAGTTCGAGCTGCTAATATTAATATTAAATAAATAATTAATAAATCGATTAAAGGAATTAATGAACGGACGAATTACGTACCAATCTCTCTGTTTAATTTATAAACGTTGTGAAAAACCTAGCAGTCACGATTCTTTATCTTCTTTCTCAAACTTAACCTTCAAAAAATATCTTTTCCTCCATCTTTCCATAATGGGAGGATGGAGAAAATAAATTTGTTATCCATTTTTATTTTTTTATTTTTAGTTTCGTCATCCAATAAATTTGGATTATCCCCAATCTTTTTTTTTTTCCTTTAATAGATCTATTGAAGGATAGAGTATTTTAGCAGTATTGTTCATTTCGTAAATTCAGATCTACTGGTAGTGTATGATCGCGACTTCATTGATAGTGTTTGTTGTTATGGCAGCAGTTTCGTTGGTGAAGTTCGTTGGATTGGTAGCGACGTCGTTAACGATGTTCGCTGTATTGGTCCAATAAAATTTAGTTATCATAGATCTAATTATTAGCTCTATGTTTTGGAGTTTTTATCAAGAAATTAGTGATCAGATTAAAATTTCAGCATGTAATATATTCACCGTTTGTTATGGTAAATCTATATAGGTTTATCCGTAATAAACATGACAATGACATTTATATTTATAATTTATGTTTCTTTGACTGTATTTTTTTTTTTTAATCGTTGCTGGACGTTTCCATAAATTAATATATATATATATATTTTTATTTAAAAAAACGAACGTATGAATTGACGGTCGTCAGACCTTCTTTCCTGCCACCGCCAATGTATTGGGCTCCAACTGCGAATGTGTTAGGCCGCTCTCAAGCCCAATATTTTTTGTAAGAGTAATTTTTAGTAGCCCAATTGAAATCGTCTGATGGGCCCCATTAGTTTTTCGCCTTTCGTCCATAACTTAATGGGCTGGATGGGCAGTCAATGTAGAGCACATTCATCAACGTATTGACAAGACAGATTAGATGGTAGGGTTTAAGCGAAGAAACGAAATTCAGGGTTTAAGGATTTGAATTTTGCGCAAAATTCGTTGAAGATTTCTTCAAATAAATCATAAACCCAGGGAAAAAGGGAGGAAAAAAAAAAAGCGGGGTAAGGGGGCGGAGGAGATGGTGATTAAGACGGGAGGAAAAAGTTACGTTTCTTCGCCGCCGGCGTTCTCAAATGACGTCCGGAAGCTGCTCGTCTGCACGGGTCACTCCGTCTCTATTTTCAGCACCTCCACGGGGCTTCTCGTAATTTACTCCATCACTTTGCAGTTATCGTTCATCTGGAGTTTTCCTCCAAACTTTGGATTTTCAATGGAAATTGTTGATTCGTTTTTCCTTTTTTTTGTAGATAGGTGAATTGGAAGGTCACTCCGCTTTGGTGACGTCAGTAGTGGTGGTTCCAGCTAGCTCACCGGGGAATAAGATTTTATGTAATTGTTGGACAGCATCTCTAGATGGTACCATTAGGTACTGGGATTTTTCTTCTGCTCCGGACCTGATCAAGATTATTCCTGTTGGCTTTCCAATTCACTATATGGTATTTACTACGCCTAACTTCTTCATCTTTTGATCTATTGTTGGTTACTCCTTTGCATTTCAGTTTTATAAAACATGTGTCATGACCGAACAGGCACATTACGCACCTAACATAATAAGAGAATTAAAAATCATTTTTTTGTGGTCTAGGTGCCAGTAGGACGAGACATATGAATAAATGATATGTTTTTGTACAATGCCATTGTTTAGCGCCCACCTGATTGTGTTATTTTGCTGCAGTTTATTCATTTCTTATGGAAAGATTAAGTTTTGTTTAATGTTTGTTTTCAGGTGATTTTACTCTATGGTAGTTAGTATACCCAACATTAGTACCTGGTTCTATTGTTGCCTTTTTTGTTGTTTTGTTGCATTTTTCTTTCCTCTTTTTTGGCTTGTTACATGTTTTTGAGGATGAAATTTTGTATGCTAGAAGCTAGTGAATGATATCCACATGCAGTGAGAAATGATATGCTTTTCAAAGGTGATGCAGTTTTATTTATATATGCCTGATGGTTATGTTGGTGCAGTTTTATCAGTTCCGGATATGCAGATAACATGTTTTTGTTCTTGTTTTCAGGTGATTCCAGGTTTACTGTACACACCAGTGGACCATGGAACGAAACAATCTGATCTTTTTGCTTATATATACACTGAAGATGTCAATAAGTACACTGAACAGCCTAATTCGACAAAAAACTGCCAGATTCGCAAGGTTAATCTAACCCAGTGTCGTTTATCAGGTGGTTTGACTCTAGCTGAGGTTAGTTAACTCTTTCTATTATTATTATTATTATCATTTTTATGAGGTTGTCACCTTCTTAAGTAAACCATTATGGTTTTGCAGAGTTCAAAACCACGGGAGATAGCGGTAAGTCCAAGTGGAAATTACATTGGCATTTGTGAAAAGCAGAGGCTTCATATATGGGAAATCCCTAGGAGGGATGCTGATCGTGCATCTCTAAAGAAAGTCAGCATGCATCATACAAAGAAGCTCACTGCCCTAGCTTTTCATCCAACCCAGAGGATTGTTGCAGCTGGTGATGTCACAGGAAGAATCTTAATATGGAGGGACGTTGGGAAGAAGAATTTTACTGTTGGTGATGATAAATTGTCGAATGGTATATCGAGGAGAGATGGAGAGGAACGGCCTGGCGTGAGGGGGGGTGACGATGCTGATTCTTGCACCACATGGCATTGGCATTCTGCTGAATTGAATCTACTTTTTTTCTCCTCTGATGGTGCTTATTTGTACTCAGGTACATGGCAGGGTTTTCCTGCGGTTCTGTAATTGATTAAGTGGTCTACAGTTGTGGCATGCTGATTGAACTCTTTGAATTGTGAAAGGTGGGCATGAAGGAGTCCTTGTACTCTGGCAGTTGGACACAGGGAAGAAAAGGTTTCGACCACGTTTTGGATCTCCACTTCGTTACTTCACTAGTTCGTCTGATCCCTCACTTTCATCTGTAAGCACATAGCCTCAGCTCCTAGGTCATGGTTCTTTGTCTTAGCACTCTCTGAGCAAGATTTTTCAGATATCTTGTGCAGATAATCAAATTCATCTGCTTCAAATGCCTTCAATGGAGATTTTGAGATCAATTTCAGGCATTAAGGTTTGTAATTATTTGAGATGTAGAATTTTGTTTAATTTTTCCCCAGTCAATTTAATCCACACACTCTAGGAATGTTTGACTAAATGATGCAACATTGCCGATCATTCTTAACTTTCAGCCTCCATTTTTGGAAATCACTGAGAGGCCATGCTGCGATGTAGTTGTTAATCACTTCAATGGCTTGGCTGCTGTATGTACAGAGGGTTACTGCATCCAGTTTTACAGTTTGTCAAATGACCGTGAAATTTCTCAGGTAATTGTCTTCTAGGTGCATAGGTTTAGTTGACACTCCGTACTTGCCTATCCTATGACTAAGCTCTAGAACTTGGTCATATGGTTTGCTTGCCTTTCCAAGTGTTGTGCACGTTTATAAGTCTGAAAATCTTTCAGATGTATATATGTGTGTATATATATATATATATATATATATATAATATATTATATATTTTACTTGGTAGTTGAAAGTTTAAAATTCCTTCCTTTACAGGTTCGAGTATGTGAAAGGAACCATCAACCAGGGGATGAAGTCATGGTGTGTTGTTGGTGCTAGAATTGTATATGCAATTAGGAAGGTTTTCTTAGATTACAAAAGGATAATTTTTAAATGGGAACCTTTTTAGTAATGTTTACATTTTGTGATTGCAGGTGGTTGTGAATTTGGTTTCCTTCTCCCCTGATGGATCCACCATGGGTACTGTTGAAACAAGGCTTCCTGAAGAAGGAATAGGAGGCCTAGTAAGTCTTAAGTTTTGGGAGTGTAGCTCTCAAAGTAAAGGCTTTAGGTTATCTACTGTTGTATATGAACCCCACAGGTTTGTCCTTGTCTATTTAAGTATAATTTCCCAACTGAAAGGCTTTTATGCGTTGCCTTAAATTTAAAAAAATGTCTTTATTGTGATCATGCATGTACACTTCTCCCCTTATTGATTTGCTATGCTAACATTGAGAATCAATCTGTTCCTGGGACTACTAACTCATTGAAGTTCAATACTGAATTGTATAGAGACGCCGGTATTTCAGGCTTGGCTTTCCACCCTGCTCGTCAAATGGCTGTCAGTTCCTCGTATGGCGCTGACTTTAAGGTAACACAAAGGTTAATTAGAGATTTCCTGCATGCAAATCCTGTATAACTTTTTCTAATTGACAGATCTGGGTGCATGGTACTGAGGTATCACAAAAACTCCAGAGGCTCCAGAAGAGTGGATGGACATGCCATTCTGTTGGATCCTATAAGTACATTCATGGCTCCGTTTCCTATGCGTTTTATTTGTTCAGAATTCAAGATTATTTGCTTCTTTTAGTTTTCTATATTTGAAGAGATTAACCTTTAATAGGATGGAAGCAGGAACTCCTAAATATTGCCATATCTCTACTTTCACTTAGTCATCACTACTTATCTTTATCTTAACCTGTACTGCACATATGTTTCTGTGAATGTAATAGAGGTTTCTACTTGTAGGAACAAGCCAATGACAGCTGTCACATTTTCAGCAGATGGTTCAGTTCTTGCTGTTGCTGCTGAAAATGTTGTGACATTGTGGGATCCAGAGAGGAATTTTCTTGTGGCTGTCATTGGAGAGAGTATTGAGGTGATATTCGCCTTACATTGACATTCTTATTTTTCGAACAGTGAATATAGAATGACAGAACTCTAACTTGAGATTGGATATTAAGGAAATTTCTTCAAACTCCATTTCTGTTACCTTGTTATACACAATTCTATTAGCGGCAATTTTGAACTGCAGAATAGAGGGACCCCTGAGTGTTTATTATCAATCATATCACCCATTTCTTTTTGAAATATTTGCTTTAAACGTATTGGTTTTGTCATGAAGTGATGGAACCCATTTATGCACGATATCTTTTCTGGAAAGATGCAGGGGTAGATTTTATTAGTGTAGCATAAGCTAGCTTTTTAATTTGCTACAATTTCAAATCTGGGTTCTGTCATGAAGTCTCACTTGGGTACCTCTTAAGGAATTTAACATATGTGCGATTATCCTTCAACTGTTTGATCACCGTTAGAAAAAGTTTTGAAAGGATATCTTAGTCAGTAGTGACTCGCCACATTTCTTATAATCTCACAAACATGGATAAGACAATTAAAGAACAAAGAGGAAAGTATTCAGCAGATTTAGTATCTAAATTTCTGATCTATTTTTCTAATTTCATGCAGCTTCTCATTTGTGTTACTTTTTGTATGTATAGCCAATTATCTCTCTCTCATTTGTGGGAAAGTCGGAGTATCTTGTGTCTTCATCGCGAGGTTCACACCCTGAACTCTCCCTCTGGAGTATGACAAAACTTGCAGTATCATGGTCTTACAAGCTTCAAGCTGAAGGTTTGATTTCAATTTTCTGCTAAGTCTTAGAGGAGAAGTGATTAATGAAAAACTGACCTCTTTCAGATACTATCACTAACTATTTTCCTTTGCGCCTCTATGACCTCTTTGGTAAAGCGGGTGGGCTGATTTGTTACTCCTCCTTGAACCTTTGTGCCGGTTTCTTCAAGACTTAATGAATGTTCTTTTGTTTCCTTACAGCTGTGTCTTGTGCAATGGATGGTTCCTCCTTTGCTGTTCTTGCTCTTCTTCCCACATCTAACAGTAAGGAGCCACCCCAACCCTCATTGCAGGGTGTAGATGGGGTGATCTTGTTTTTCAAAGTAGACAAAGCAGTTCCTGTCTCGACATGGTTTGTCAAAAAGGTATGAGACTTATCTCACTTATGTTGATCCCCAGCCTTGTTACATAGGAGTTCTGAGATTAGACAAGTTTTTTAACTTTGTTTTCTGATTTTAAGTGTATTTGCATTCCTTGTCAGAAATGCTACTGGTCTTGAGTGAGAACTCAGAATAAAATATTAGTTTAAAGTACGCTTCTTCGAGGGTAGTAATCATATCCCGAAAACAGTTTGGGGTTGTGATTCTCATAAATTACTAGCAAGTGTTGAGACATCCAAACAAACTGCTAGAGTAGAAGTAAAAGCACTTCAAACTAGGATAGTGAGTTGCTATATATGTTATGGTGTTTGAACAAAATGAGAGCATTTCTCTGCAGGTACAAGGTGGAACTCTTGCTTTTATTGGTGGAAACTTGGGATTGGCCGATGCCGGGGCCGACGTGGCACTACCTGAACTTCTTGCCTTTATTAATGGCGCTCATGAATATGTTATCTTCGACCCATTTGGTGTCCATGACCACATTCCTCAACTTCTTGATCAAGCAGCAGAGAGTCTAATAAACTTTGAGGAGACAAGTGAGGATTTTTATCACTTTATAATTTTGCATTATGTATGTACTGTACTTCTTATGTACTTGTTGCATATTAAACGTGAAATCTCCACCATCATCAGGAAGGAGATATGGATACGAATCAATCTACGGTAGCCTTCCAGAATTCAGGTTAGAGAGAGACGGCGACGAAACAATGGCCATTGAATCTGCTTCATCTGAAAGGAGCTGGGAGAAAATTTTCGATGGACCATCTCATAGCCTTCCTCCTCTCACTAAATTGTGCTCAGTGTTTTTGGAGTCATTACTAGAGAGAAGAACAACTCCAACTGTAACATGAATTCCAGTAAGAATCGAGTTCCAAAGAGCTGAAGATGTTCATTAGAATTGGAATTGGTCATGTTTGTAAAACAGGTTTAGGATGGAAACGTTAAACATCAGAAGAGTTCATGTTTGTAAAAAAATATTAGGATAGTTGTTATAACTGGAGCAGGGAATGCTTCTTTATCAACAACACAATTTTGTTAGTGACTATTTTCAATTGTATCCTTGTATTGTTAATTATGCTTTGAATTGGTAAAGGCAAGAACTGTAAATGGCAACTGTAACATCAAATAGAACAGGCCTGCTTCTTTTGCCTGTTTCTGAACTTCTCATTATGCCTGCACTTACATCAAATTGAACAGAATCTGCATCTTGTTTTCACTTCTAGGGCATGCATCTCTGTACCAAATCAAACCCTCGATGAAATCGCTTCGTCTGTCGTGCCTTTTCTCTGATTCTAACTAACAACTAAAACAAGCAAAAGAAGCATAACATTCACAAAACCTTTCAAAGGTTTGTGTCATTTGTACATTTGCCATATGTTTCAGAGCAAAGATGATGATGACTCCTCCGGCACTTGAGAAGTGAAGCAATCGCTTTTTCTTCTCTGCAGAATGTTCTTAGCTCTCAAAGGGTAGATCTATTTGTGTAGCATTTCCATAGAACTCTTCCAAGTTGTAAAAATCGCGTTGCTGAGGAAGAAATATATGCACCACAACATCACCTTGAAAAACCAGACATAGCATCTTATGAGTAATTGCTATATAACCAGTTGTACAATCTCACTCGTAGAGCTTACATATTCATAGGTTATATATAGCTAGAAGTTATTATGAGAAAACACAAGTCAGGGCAGTAAGAGAAGGTCAACTAAGGGTGCTGAACTTTGCTTCGGTGATTTAGTGCTTTCCAAAACTACTACAGAATCTCATCCATCACATCATTATCACAGAAAAACACTCACCAAAGTCCAATAATGTCCATGAGTTAGGTTTTGAGTCCCCTGCAGCAACTTTTCCGAATTGTTTTTCTGCCATGTCTCTTATTCTCGTCCTGTATCAACGAGTCAATACAGAATCAATGCCAATAAAACTACCTAATTGATCTTAAAACATTCAAGAAACAAGAGTGTAAGAAAAGAGAACTAGAAATACCCAATGGCATCAATTTGAGGCCGAGAAAATGCAGTGGCAATAATGAAGAAGCGAGTCCAGTACACAAGAGGCTTGACAAAGAGGACCCTTATATCGCCAGCCTTCACCTCACTCGCCACTTTTGCCGCAGCAACAGCAACTACAACAATGGAAGAATACGGTATTGGACAACCATTTTCCACAGCATGGACAGAAGATTAAATACTATAAGGCCAAAAGGTAACAATAAAGAGAACAAGAGAACAGCAAAAACTCAATAAGCAAGCAGTTTCAGTTTAAGACTAACTCAGGAACAGAATAGGTCACAAAGAATGCAACTGTTCCAATATAGATCAATATGCTGAACTGAAACAAACGCTAAGCCTCAGTTCTAGTAACAGAGCAGCAGGAGCTGATTAATTACTCACATGACAAGCTTTCAGCATCATCATCAATCTCCTGAACAGCAGATTTTTTATCACTTCTTGTGTAGACCACTTTACCATATTTCTTGAACAAGTCATCATACATATCATCCGTATCTATAGTATCCTGCAACGAAATACTGTCATGCAAAAGAAAGAAGAACACTTGACTTTAACATGTACTGAGCACAGAGTTCTGAAATTTTGCAATAAATTTTCTTACTACCAATAATAAGAAGCCAACTAAATGCTGCATTAATCATAAACCGAAAGTAGATTATTCCACTTAATATCACTAATCAACATGCACATCCAAAAAATACCAGAGACGATTTTATGAAGGAAAGATCATCTGTCGAAAACGATTTTAACTTTTGAGCAAAAGAATTACTCTTTGCTTTTCGTTTAAATTATTCAATTCTGGAAATGCTAGCAATTCATATCAATTGTGCATTCAGAAGAAAAAGATCCTCATGTTCCATTGTTATCAGTATGAAAAAAGATGGGAAAAATGATAAAAGAAAAGTGACGAAATTTACGGAGCCAAGAGCGAACGGGGGTGTAAAGATTGAGTGCCGAGCCAATCCATAGCAGGGATACCCAGAAGTAAGCTGCCGCGGTTTCCGGGGTGGTGGCGGAGGTGGGCCCAAATGGCGGCGGAGGTGGATGACGGGGAAAGAAAGCCGATTGGAAAGGAGTAGAGAGGAGGAATTAATAATATCCATTCTTTACGTATATGGTTACTCAAACATGACCCAGCTGCAGTATGTGGTTTTTGGGTGGAGGTGGAGGTGGAGGTGGAAGAAGGCGGAAGACGACGGGGGAAGAAGACTGGAGCATTTTATCGAAACAATTGGATAGATATTTATGGCAAAATTTGCATTTTTAGTCCCCAATCTTTGATCTCGAAGTAAAAATGTCTTGATTATGATGATTTCTTTTCTTCCTCATCCCTTTTCTTATGGGGGTTTCATTTTTAGGTTTCTTGATTTTTGTTGTTGTTTATTACACAGATCTAAATATTGTGTTTACCTAATTCTGAACTGCTAGCACGAAATTACTATTTGTTGTATAAAAAAATAGTAAAATTTCTAAAATGTCTACTAAATGTTGAGATTATTAATTTTTTGAAAAAACACCCATAACACGCGCGAAAATTAGTAAAAAGTACCATGAAAATGTCAAAACGTACTCAAAAAAAAATATCTTGATTTTGGCGATAGTGAGGTCCAAAATCTCGCCATTAATGCAATTGGACTAGGACAAATCACCAAAAAAGCGAGATTGCGCAAGGTTCCGGATAGATTGGTGTGGTTATCAGGCTCGAGTTCGCATGCGCAAAGCTCGCAATTTGTGGCTTTTGGTTTATATATTTGAGTTTCATGAAACTTTAGAAAATCACCTATTGAGGGTGATTTTTGGTACAAAAATCTCATTCCAAGGTGATTTTTGAGTGTTTTGAGGTCGTTGTAAAGTTTACTATCCATTAAGAGCGATTTTTATACCAAAAATCTCATCCTCAGGGTGATTTTTTATAGTTTTTGAACTTTTGTAGATAAAAGGCATTTTTGAAAAGTTACTTTTATTTTTGTGCTACAAATAGTAATTTTGTATTACAAATAACAAGATCCTGATTGGGTTGTAAATTAGACGGAAGAATTAAATTATTTACCACATATGAAAGTTATTAATAGTCAGATAAAAAATTGTAGTTTAAAATTTAAAATTTTAAATTTTAAAAATTGTAGTTTAATGGTTGTTTAGAAATTTGCGTATATTTATTTAATTATCCAAATTAATAATAACCAAATTGCTGATCAACTAAAAAAATAGCAAAAATATGACGTAATCATTATTATTATTATATTAAAAGATCAAATTCACATCATATCGTTTTATAACTTGTCGTCAATGCTTTTTTATATTGGATCTTACTATTTGTAGCACAAATTTACTATTTGTAGCACAAAAAAAATGAAATGACAAAAATGCCCTTAATGTATGAATAAGTAATATACTTCACAAAATTCAAAAAACATCTCAAAACATTCAAAACTCCCTCAAAAAATCTTACGAAAGCCTTCCAAATCATTCAAAAACGTTTAAAATCGTAGAAACAAATTGAAACGCATCGTTCGTTCAGCTTGGGATAGAGTCTACTTCAAAATTGACGCAAAAATGGTACGAATCTAATACTTTTGTATTGTTTTTATCATGCTGCCAAAAAAATCGCACATGTTTTGCAATTTTATTGGGGAAAATCGCCCATAATTGGCGAATGTGGTGTAAAAAATCGCCCAGTGTTGGCGATTTTTTATCCAAAATTCGCCAATTATAGGCGATTTTTCTTTGGAAAATTACCTGCTTTTTGCGATTTTCCAAGGCAAAATCGCAAAAAGCAGGCGATTTTTCATGGAAAAATCGCACAATGGCTGCGATTTTTCACAGGAAAATCGCCTGCATTGTGCGATTTTTCCATGAAAAATCGCCAATTGCAGGCGATTTTTCTGAAAAACCGTATTTGCATGCAATTTTTTCATGGAAATGTTGCACATTGTTCGCGTGATTTATTTAAAAAATACCTACTCACATTCGTGATTTTTTCATGGAAATATTGCATATTGTTTATGTAAGTACTTACTATTAGTTTGAATTTGATTAATGACGCAGGATCCAAATGGATTGCCCGACCTTCAGAGGGATTTGAGTCATGAGTTTAAGTGTCCTGGCTTCTTTCCTACTGAAGAAGCAGCATACACTTATTATTCAGACTTGGCTCTTTCATTTCGTTTCGAGCTGATTAAAGTAGGGAAGGGTAATAGTGGTAAATCGGTCACATATCGTTGTAACAGATTTAGAGATCCGGTTGAACAAGGGCCTCCCCCACAACAGAGGAAGAACACCAAACGGCGAGGGTGTAAGTGTATGTTCAAGTTATATTGCAAGGAGGTGATGGTTAATGGTTGGTGGGTCAAAGTTACACCAGGTGAAAAATCCATGCACAATCACACTGCTATAGTGTATCCAGAGGGGCACAGACAGCTCAGCCGGTTGAGTGATGATGCCAGACAGGTTGCTAGATCTTTGAACAATGCAAATATGAAGCCTAAGCTGATTCGGAATCACCTTGCTGAGACGCATCCTGGAGATAATGTTACAGTGAGGCAGGTAAACAATCTGAAATCTGCTGACAGGAAGGCAACATTTGAAGGTAGAAATATTGGGCAGCAGTTTGTGCATTACGCCGAGGAGAAGCATTATTATGTGAAAGTTTTGACAGAAGATGGCACAGACGTGATCACACATGCATTCATAGCGCATCCAATGTCAATTCAGTTGTTGAACAGATATTATTGGGTGATTGTGGTGGATGCAACATACAAGACCAACAAGTACAAGATGCCACTCTTTGAAATAATTGGTATGACTCCTTCCAACAAGAATTTTAATATTGCTTGTGCCCTTTTGAGAGATGAGAAAAAAATTACTTATGATTGAGTGTTTGAGCAGTTGAGAGCGTTGTTAGATGTTGAAAATTGTCCTAGTGCTATTGTTTCTGATCGAGAGATGGGTTTGATGGATCCTATACGGGATCATTTTCCTAGATCACACCATCTGTTATGTTTGTGGCATATCGACCGTGATGTCGATAATCTGCTGAAAAAGCTTGTTGGTGAAGGTGACAGGAAAAAAGCAATAAAAAAGCTTTGGAAGGCAATTGTTAATTCGCCAACCGTGGAAGAGTATGAAATGTTACTAAAGCGGCTGAAGGACAGTTATTCTATGGTTGCGCCGTCTGTTGTTATATATTTGGAGAGGACATGGCTGGTGTACAAAGAGATGTTTTGTAGGGCTTGGACAAACAAAATTCTGCATTTTGGCAACACTAGTAGTAACAGAGTGGAGAGCACTCATGCTGCTCTTAAGGATTGGATGAATGCCGGCACCTACTCTCTTGACACGTTGTTTGGTGTGATTGACGACCATGTCAATTACCAGCTATCACAGATAAGGTAAATTTATTACATAGTTTCAACAGATTCTTCCGCGATGAACTCGTTCCTAGATTCGAGAGCAGTCCACGCGTGGTTATGCGTGATCTTATCGTCAAGTGGAGCGCGTCGCTGAATCCTGACAATTCAAGTGTGTTTGAGCCAGCTATTTTGTCAACATCAAGGGGTCGCCCAAGATTACATCCATCAGTGATGCGCGAGAGGAGCGCACGAGAGAAAGGTTCAAGACGCAGTGATGCATCTAGGAGATCTTCTCAGAGATCGTTGCACTTCGAGGAAGGTAATATATGTTTTTTTTTCTCAATTAGATGGATTGGTTACTTTAATTTTTCTGTAAGACTAAAATTTACTATTACTTGTTTATATTCCAATTTACAGTTAGAGCGGATAGTGAAAGTATTCCCATGATTCCACATTATGTCCATCCTTTCTGCAATGGCATTAAGGACGTAGAGGCAGATGGCAATTGCGGATTTCGCGCTGTTGCATACGGTCTGTATGGCAATGAAAATGAATGGGAGACGGTCCGAAATGCGTCTGTTGGCGAGATTCTTATGCATCAGGATACTTACATACCGCTCCTCCGTGCATGTCTACCACAGGATCTTTTTGCAGCCGGCGCAGATCCTATTGCTTGGGCAACTGGTCGATTGAATCATTTTTCATCACCATGCCCCTTTGCTGGCTGGATGATCACCCCAACGGACTTGTTTGCTATCGCCACTTATGCAAACGCATTGGTAATCCATCTCAGTCTCGCTCGCGGTTGTTGTTTCTCCATTTTACCTTTGAGGCAGTTACGGGGCAGGGGAAGACCATCTCGTCAGATAGCCATTGCACACGTTCGTGGTAATCATTTCGTTCATGTCCGTTTGACTGATGATTGTCCTGTACCTTCGTTGGCATTGTTGTGGAGACATCATTGCGATGAATCTATGGCTACGTTTGCAGCATCCGATGAATTTAAAAATAGGCTGGACCATTGGGACATGATTTGCGGACCATGATTGTTTGTAGCATTGAACTTTGATTTGAAGATTACATTGTTCTTTTTCATAATTGTCATTTATTTATTTTTCCAATTTCGATATCAAAATAGCATTGAATACCAAACAACTAAAAAAGGATTAAGCATGTAAATAATAACATAACAGAATCGTCATAGCATCACAATCTAAAAAAAACATACATATATACATATACAGTAATCTGCTACAATCACCCAGCTAAATGCCATCGATCTAGCTCCGCCCTCAACGCTTCCTCCATTTCGTCCGTCTCTGGTAATCCATGATCTCTTATGACATGTACGGCTCGCTCAGTTAAATGTGTAAATCGGCTCACCCACTACAAAGTCAACAAGATGAAATTAATTAGTAATTGTCTATATTCAAAACCAATGAAAAAATATTATTAAATAAAATTAAATATAAAAACAAGTTACATACATATTATGTGTTGGTGCGGGGCGGAAATCCACCATCATCATCGGGGGGGCCATCGAGGAACAGGTACGGGTGGGAGTGAAGGCGAAACCATGTGATGTACTCAGGTGTGGTAGCGCCGGGATACTCTGAATACTGCAGGCGATCAGGCCGTATACTAGAGAACATTGCAGACTGCCATACGCTCTTGGCGAACTCCAAATCGTAATCCACATTGTACCCACTGGAATACGGCCTGTACGCCGCCTTCGGTCGGAGGATGGCGCATGGGATATCCTGAACGAACCCCAACTGGCGCACGCACCTATCCGGCATGTACGGCTCAACCTCGTCGCCACATGCGATCAATCCCCTGTACGTGGTGATCGGGGTGCGGAGATGTGGATACATACCGTACGGTGTCCATGTCACCTTTAACATATACAATTGTTGTTAGATATTTACGGAATATTTACAATTTAACTAAAACTGTAATTATAAAAAGGTACAAATATAGTTTAACATACCTCCTCCGGTCGCAGGTGGTCAAGTGCATGTCGATACCTCCGGAGACGGGAAGTGGTGCCCTGTCGGATGCCAACACTCCACAAAGCAGCGCGCGGCACGTGTGGATCGTCAGACATAGGCACAGAGTGCGGCCTGAACGCCGAAAAATGCTCGTATATCCATGCCTGAAACAGCGTCAAACAACCTGCCATCCCACTACAGTTACCTCTACTAGCCTTACCTAAATGTCTATACAGGTAAGCTAGTGCAGAGGTTCCCCAAGCATACTGATGCACATTGTGCAACTGGCCCCTAATTTGTACTATGTGCTGTGGCCTAATCTTATTAGAAGTCTTGTCCACCAATAAAGTACAACCAATGGCCAGCCACAACCAAGCCTCCAAATCATGGGGCATGTGCATAGTATGTGTCTCCGAAATCGCCCGCCTCGTGAACACGAACTCAGATAGTACCCCACCATCTGTGTGATTGGTAATCCAATCCCCATCTCTCGCTGACACCTGCAACAGATCTCTACAGAGTCCCCACATCACACTCTTGTCAGTACGATCAGCGACCATACTGCCTTCTACGAGGACACGAAGTATCTCCCACACATCGTGCAGGAGAATAGTCATCTCACCGATAGGGAGATGAAAGGTGTTCGTATCGGGCTGCCACCTCTCAATGAATGCACATATAAGCGGCGCATCAATGGCCGTGTGCATGATAGATGGCAGGTGAGCCAAACCGGTACCCCTCAACAATCTCTGACAGTCGTCAGGCATGGCGGCCAACCACTTAACAAGTCGCACACAAGAACCTGACCTATTGTGGCATCGCAACTGCGTCCTAGGTGGTAATGCCTCCTCACCATCCTCCCCGTCCTGTCTATATCTGTAGGCCACATGGCCTTTCCAACTAGGAATAACAGACCCATCTATGGGTCCACCAGTACACGGCTCCGTCACAATCCAAGACGTGTCTTTCCGCCCACGCTTATTTGCAACTAAATTCAATAAATTATTTACTATAAACAAATTTATTTAACACTAACAATTCAAATTGCAAAACGTAATACGAGAAATAAATAAATGTAAATGATATTCGTCGAAATTTCTAAACTGACCTGGTGGGCGCTGCTCATCGCGTCCTGATGGTGAAGGAAACCCATCTCCGCCAATGAAAGGCTGCTCCTCCTCCCTGCCGCCAATGAAAGGCTGCTCCTCCTCCCTGTCGCTCTCATCATCTACCAGATCACGGAGAGGGACACCTCTTCCTGCTCTCTTCTTCCTATTAGAAGCTGTGGGCCGTTGTCGCGGGAGTGCCTTCCCCGCAACCTACATCAAATTACATGAAAATAACATTAAAAGTAGGAATAAAATAATTTTTTTTGGGTAAAATCGCACCTATTGTGCGATTTTCACACTGGAAAATCGCACAAGAGGTGCGATTTTACCACAAAAATCGCACAATAGGTGCGATTTTCTTATTGAAAATCGCACCTCTGTGCGATTTTTATGGACAAAATCGCATCACTGAAAAATCGCATCAGATGGCGATTTTTCCCTACAAAATCGCACCAGATTGCGATTTTGTAGGGAAAAATCGCACCAATGTGCGGTTTTTCGGTACAAAATCGCACCTAATGTGCGATTTTGTGAGGAAAAAATCGCACATTAGGTGCGATTTTTACCTATAATATCGCACAATAGGTGCGATTTCCTAAGCTGTTTCCAACAATTATGAACGAAATAATACGATTTGTACCTGGATGAATAAGCCTTTGCCCTTCCCGTGACCCCGTGGTGGTTGAGAGCCGCCTGCGTCCATTTTGCGATTTTTCAAACTTTTTTGAATGGTCTGAGAGAATTTTGCTTCGAAAATGTGAAATGAAGTTTGATTTTGTAAGGTTTGCAAGGCACTTATAAGCGTACATATAGGAAAAAATCGCACGTACTTTACAATTTTACAGGAGAAAATCTCACCCAGATTGCGAAAGTGGGGCGAAAAATCGCCCCACTTATCCAATTTTCAGGGGAAAAATCGCCCCACTTATGCGATTTTTCCCCTGAAAATTGGATAAGTGGGGCGATTTTTCGCCCCACTTTCGCACTCTGGGTGCGATTTTTTCCTGTAAAATCTCATATTGAGTCCGATTTTTCGTTGTTAAATCGCAAATTACATCCAATTTTTCATCAAAATTTCACATTTTCTGTTTTAAGGGCATTTTAGGCATTTTATCCAATTTTTTGTGCTACAAATAGCAAAATTGTGCTACATTTAGCAGCCCAGTTTTATATTTGACTACTGTCAAATATATAAATATAATAATCATAAATTTTAAAAAAATAATTGATAATTTGATGAATTATATGATTGGTAAATGTAATTCACAAAGATTTCTTTATAATAATATTATTGCAAGTCCAAATCAAGATAAATAAATCCATATTCAAACTCATATTTAATTATGAAGATCAATTGAAAACAGAATTCAAAGCCCACAATATTAAATCCAACTATGATGAATCAGATTTAGAAGTTCTTGGTTTTTGTTATCAGCCACAGCACACATCCACGACCCAGCAGCAGCAAATTGCAGCAACACTGCATAAACCCAGAAAATCCATAATTGGAAAGAAAAAAGGTATTTTGATTAGTAGCTGATTAAGCCTAAACTAAGGTAGAATTGGAGATTTTATTAATGGCTTATTAGTTATTATTACCATCCTTTCCAAAAGCCTTCACCTCTAGTGGTTGTAGTATGGACCTTGGTGGCGGCCCTGCGGCTGCGGCGGCGGCGGCGGCGGCCTCCCTCATCCTCCCCGTCTGATAATCTCGCCGGATAACCTACTGGAGGAGCATTGGTTGCTGCTTTCAGCAAATATTCTTATTAGTTCAAGTAGTTAGTGTCACTAATTATTGGTGCCGGAGTGTGAATTACTGACCAGGTATATGTGGTGGCTGATCAGCGGAGTTGGCGGCCGCCATGGCTTTGATTACTATCTTCCTTCCTTTCTTCACTGGCTGGCTTCTCCAAAAGCCTCTATTATTCTATATATAGGAAACCCATGAATTCGAAAAAGTAAGGATTTTAACGTTAACCAGAAAACGACCAAAGATCCTAACCTTAAAATATTCTTGTATTAGAACGCGGTTTTGCCCTGATGAGGTCAATGCTCTTAATTAATGGTAGCTTCTTGATTACTTGAAAATTTCGTGGAAATTGCAGTTTTGTTTGTTGTTTTGGAGTTATGGCTTGTCATTTAATCCTTATAGCACTCTGTTTTGAAAGGCAAATGATGAAATGAAAGTGGTTTTGGGCACTTTTTGTTTTATTATTATTCCGACAAGAAAGTTCAAAGTTGAGGAGTACAATAAGGAAAGAACATGGGATTTCTAACAATGGCGGGTGCAAAAGCAGCGGTGGCGGAAGCCGCGGCATTTGCCACCGGTGAAGCCTTCGTTCTTGCAAACAGATCCACAGTTGGCGTCGCTCACGCATGGCCCCTTGAAATGGTGGCTTTTGGATTCGCATAACCTCGCCATCGCCACCTTCATCATTCCTCCTCCGCCTCCGCCGCCGCCTTCCTCAATATTGTTGGAAGCCATTAATACCACCAGCATTAGCACCACAGCCCAACCCCACCGCCGCTTCATTTCCATCATGCTTATGAATTAACGATCGATATATGAATTTTTCAGTACTAAATTTTTGGTGGGCATGGCCATTTATTTATAGTAATACTATGAACAATCATGATCATGATCCGACATAACTATGCGCTGTTCCGCTCCGACGACGGCGATTTACAAGTGTCAACGTAGGCACCATGCAGCCCGACACGTTTCACCAAAGAAGCTTGCAACTTTCAACCACCCTCTATCAATCTAACAACGTAAGATGCATAAATTCTTCATTTTTCTTGTTAATTTGTGAGTTATTATTAACACATTTGGTGATGTAGGTGAGTCGGAGAGAGCTCAGACTCCGATCAGATGGAATATTGAAGAAAAATGGCGCCTTTTTCTTCTTTGTTTTGCTCCTAAATTTGACCCTTTAGCTACAGTAATCATCGACCACATGTAATGTAATTTGCAAGACAAAAACAATGAGGGTGAATCAAAATTGCAACTTTTTTGAAAATTGGCAAGAACCTCCCTGTTGGCTGTTGTTATTGATGAAGGGCAATGCCAAAGCAAAGCCCTCGAAAATAAACCAACCATCTTTATATGTATACAAATACTAATAGAAAATGGACTTAATTTGAAGAGTAGTTATGTGTGTGTGAGATGGTCAATTTGAAACATCTCTATCATGATCAGAAATTAGAACCCAACAAAAATGACTCCCCCTACTAGTCTCTCCTAAAATGCCCTGCCTTTTCAAGCACAGGTTCTCCACACACAACTCCTCTCTCAACAAATCTTCAAGCACCATTTTCAGTGATCAACAACACTCTTTTTATCTTATGTGATTCCTAGCAAAAAAATCTTACTGGCTTGCTGCTACCAATGCCATGTGCTCTATCAGGTCCAGTACCCGGTTGCTGCATCCATACAAAAGGGGTATATACAGGTTAATTAGTGCACATTCTATCTATATATGAAGATAGATAGAGACGCGGCGAGGAACAAGAGGAGAGGAGGAGAAGGAGAAGATACCTGTAACCCCATTCGTTGTCGTACCATGTTACGAGTTTCATGAAGGATTTGCTAAGCCCTATCCCGGCTTTCGCGTCGAATATGCTTGACCTAATAAGATCAATAAACTAAAAACTCATGAGTCTCAGCCCTCTCATTCACCTTTGATACATACCAGATGCATAAACTATAAATAACCAGCTGCCTACAATAGATTCTAACTGCAGAAAAAAATAGTTGATCATAAGCATGTCTAAAACCAAGGGCAATGTAATAACCCATTGCTAAGAAGTGAATTTGACATTTGAATGATGGGGAAATGCTGTGAACAACCAAATCTGAATTCACAAATTGTAACCATGCATCATAATGTAATAATGCTAAGGCCACAGAAGGCGTCGATGAACTTTTACCTTGAATCCCCGACGAAGTCATTGGAAACAACATCTTCGTCTGTATAGCCAAGAATGCCATTCAGAGGACCCTCTGATGCATACCTGATATTCAAAGTTTTTTATTAGCATCTGTCACTCACTGAAGCATGACCAGAATATAACAATAAGCAAAAGAAAGACTCTGGAGAGCTCCAAACGGGGGTGAATCAGGTCATACTTGATGGCTGCTTTGACATCATCATAAGAGGCGCTCTTAGCAAGTCGACAAGTCAAGTCCACCACAGAAACATTGGGAGTCGGAACACGGAAGGCCATTCCAGTAAGCTTTCCATTAAGTTCTGGAAGAACCTTTCCAACAGCCTAGAAATCCATTGTGCAAACATAATGAGATATGACTGGTTACTTAAATAGAGCAAACAATCAATTCAAAAATGCAACTATCTCCAAATCATACCTTTGCAGCACCAGTGGAACTAGGGATGATATTTTGCCCTGCTCCACGGCCTCCACGCCAGTCCTTCATCGAAGGACCATCAACAGTCTTTTGTGTGGCTGAGCACAAGAAGAATGAGATGACATTAAAAAAAATTGAAAGTTCAATATTTTGGAACTGAATAACATGTTCTATCCAGTGAATTGCTTATTCTGAGAAAGACCTGTAGTTGCATGGACAGTTGTCATCAAACCCTCGACAATACCAAACTCTTCATGAACCACCTGCAACAAAGTGAAATGATCAATATTAAGAAGTTGATAGCTTAGAATCAATTTTGTGGAGGTTGCTCTTAGAAGGTAAAGTTTAAAAAAAAAAAAAAAAAAGTAAAAACAACCTTCATGGGACACGACCAAAAATAATGAGAATATAGCTTATAGAGTTCCCAAAAAGAATGCAGTCAAACCTTAGCAAGTGGCGCGAGGCAATTGGTTGTACAGCTAGCATTTGAAACGACATCCATGCTTGGCTTGTAGGTAGTCTCATTCACTCCCACAACAAACATAGGTGCATCCGCAGATGGAGCTGAAATGATAACTTTCTTGGCTCCTCCCTGCAACTCATGATACCCCAACAGAAAGACACCTTGAGCATACAATCAGCTTATAAAACTAAACCATGATGGATCACATAAATTCATTAACCTTCTTGTGTGCTGCGGCCTTCTCAACGGTTGTGAAGACCCCTGAAGATTCAACAACATAGTCAGCCCCATAGTCACCCCATGGGATTTCAGCAGGGTCCCTGCATGTAAGAATTGCAAAACTTAGATTACCAACAACTAAACATTCCAATTTTGTATGCAACTTATACATCATTTTTAAAGGCACACCTCTTACTGCTAACTTTAATCTGCTTTCCATTTATTTCCAAGGTTGTCTCATCTAAAACCCTGAGGGTTCCCTTGAAGACTCCATGAGTGGAGTCATACTTGAACATGTAAGCCTGAAAAAATAAAGAATAAATGGTTAGAAGTGAAATACTGAAAAAGGTGTACAAAAACAAAGTGACTTTTGCCAAGAAGTTGAGGCTTTCGGTAAATTCAAAAAGGAAATTATTGAAGTGAACTCCTACATTCTGCATGCATCCTCCCCATTTGAAGACTATTACCTTCTAAGGGGACTGGTATTAGGAAGGAATATATGCTAGCATGTGTCACCTCTTCCAACATTTCTACTCTTACAACGAATTCTCAAAGCACTTATAAAGTAATAAGAAAACTTGAGGCAACAATAGAACTTCTGCAAAAAATCCATGTCATACAGAACATTCTGTAGCAAAACAATCCCCTGTCATACAGAACATTCAGTAGCAAAACAATCCCACCTACCCACCACTCTCATCTTGATCAGACAGAAGACATGTGACTAGGACCTGGTATGAAAAACCAAAGGTCTATGTCCAAAATGACTTGAGACACAAACCATATTATAGGCAAAGCATGAGTTATTCTACTAAATGGATACACGTACAAATACAGTTTTGAGCAATTGAGATTCGGGTTGCTTATGAATTCTGAAGTAAATGAAACAGGCAAACTAAGTATGCTTTTCCCAAAGAGATCAAGTACGAGTAATATTCTAGTGTCCAAGCTCAAAGTTAGGCTTGAACTTTTACCATGTACTTAGCATCAATAAATGGATCATTTACTGCAACCACTTCCATGTCATCCCTTGAAGTTGCTATTCGTAAAACTAGTCTGCCAATGCGACCAAACCCTGCAAAACGTTTGAAACGTGTTTGCTATGTTATAATTGCTAAAAATAGAAAAAAGTATATAAAAAAAAACAAGGATATGCATCTTTACATACTGGAAAAAACAAGAAAACGACAGATTTACATGAGACATACCATTTATTCCAATCTTCGTTCTCCCACTGCTTGGAGATTCTATAAAATTGCAAAAAAAAAAAAAAAGGGTAAGACAACAGCCAAAACTCAACCAAATCTAATGGACTCTGACTAAGTGACCAGAGTAAAGGAATCTTACTCTTAATAGTAGGAGGCAATTCAGTGGCTGTCGCTTTGATGGGTTGACTGCTCCTCACGCTACAATTCCTTTTATTAAAAAAAAAAAAAAAAAAAACAATAGCAGGAGACAATGAGACAATTTCAAAACGTCTTTGCATTCCATTTTGTAGGAAGTGTTTACATGGTAAAGCTAACGTTATATAAGCAGTAAAGAAACACCAAAAAAAAAAAAAAGGGAATTCGACTCAACTGGAGTGAAGATGACGATAAAGATCCCACTGAGATGGGATGACCAAAGATGTTTGATTGGAAGTTTACAGAGCTGTTCGCATTTCTATTGAGACTTGCACCCACCTGAAAACAACACAAAGCATAAGCATTAGGCTGTTCCTCCAAAAAATAAAAAATTACTATAAGTTGGGAAGCTACTTGATCTTATATATAGAGAATCATTTATATGACACCAACTTAATGATCAAATACTCAGCTGGTAATTAATCACTCACTCAGGCAGGGCAGCATAACAGGGTAAATAAACAGAACATGCAATTAAATATATATCTATAAATATATATATTATATATATCACTCAAACAAGACCCATCTTTTGTAACACGTATCCCATTAGGATCAGCTAAACCATACAAAGATATTCAAATAAATCGATGAATAAACAAGAAATACAAGAAGGTAAAATCATATAATAAAAAAAAATGATGCAGAAAATGGTAGTTGGGGAGGGAATGATGATGACCTTGGATCGATAGGAGGATGCACCATCGGATGCTTGGAGAACAGGGGAAGGTGTGGATCTAAGGAGGGATGAGAAAGCCATCTGGAGCAGAGTGATGAATACCCGAAAAAAAAATAGAATCAAATAAAAATCGAATTTTTATTTTAAGTTGTACTCCCCTCGGATTGCAAAAATGAAGAAGCCGCCCTGAAATGCAAGAAATCGTAAAACCCTATTGGGGACTGTGAAAAAGGGGGGGTTTTGGTGGGCGCTAGATGCAATTGCAGGGGTTTTTCCTATGGGGAGAGAGAGAGAGAGAGAGGTAGGAGAAAGGTGGCAACTTTGTCAGCTTTTTAAATGCGGAAAAACTCTGCGTCTCTCTCCTCTCCCTGTGGGTTTTAAACTAATTTTCTGACTTTGCTGCGGAGATTCTTATGAATCGAACACCAAACTTTGCTTTTCTTTTTTACTTATAATTTATTCATTTGTTTGTTGTCTGGAGTTTGGCCATGTTTAAATTGTATTGTCCGTCATGAAGCACGAGGGGACAGAGAAAGGAAGGAAGGACAGCCCAAATGGGCTCGTGTGTAAAATTCAACTCTTACAATAAATTAAACTAAATTAAAAATTTTCCCTATTCAAATAAAAATCTAAACTTTGAATATACAAAGACAAACTTTTTGTTATAGAACCCTATTGTGAAAAAGAGACTTGTGAGATTAAGACAAACTATAAAATAAGCATTTGTTATAGTTGTAAACTTATATGTTTCGGCTTTATTTAGGTCAAAAAATAAATTGATCAAATACGGATTTTGTTTTAGTTAAAAAATGAATTGATCGATTATTAAAATTGAGTCAATAAATTCTTATTTTATAATAATTTAATGATTATTGTAAGTTTAGAATTCAAAGCACTAATTTATTGAGATGATGTTTCATGTTTCAATTACACTTTATTAATTATAAAATGTATTTAATGTTTAACGAGAGTGTTGGTATCTACGACAATTATAATCTTTATGAATATAGAAGATCACTCTTGTTGTTTTGATTTAGGGTTTTATTTTTAGATAAAGAAAATTCTTATAATATTCGCATACAATAACAGTAATAGTGATTAATCATATTTGTACGTGCATATATCATAATAATTTTTCATTTGGACAAAATACTGATTTAGTAATATAAATATTATCGCTCCTAAAATACTCTTATTATAACCGTAATAATCGTTCGTCTAAAATAATAAAATATAAAATATAAATAATAGTACTAAGTACAACGTTGGCGGCCCAATTTGGCAAATTGGAGTGTGGTTCGATCAGTTTCGGGGGGAGAATGGAAGATACTACAAGAGAATGGACCAAAGACAGACTCACTAAACGTGGTTGATCCGTTTGATGTTTGATGTTTGATGTTTTCTTGTTTGGTACGTAAGATTTTTTGCTTTTATGATAAATTTAAGGTTAGGAAGTTGTCGTTTAGTGATAATCTGCCTGTCGTCTCAGGGGGCCTGGGTGTGCTGGGCTTTGGGCCCCGACACAACTTTCCTTTGCTACTTACGTCAATCCAACTCAACTCAGTCCGCCCCTTTCCCAGCCTCTTCTCAAACTTCAATGTCCCTTTTCTTCTAATATTTTATAATTAAAAAAATATTATTATCTTTCTAAATATATCTATCAAAACGATTATTATAATAACGTGAAATTTTATTTTAATTATAACTAAAAGTCAATTATTTCCTCGACTTAGTAAATCACCTACTACTCCTCCAACAATCGCCTGGCTGGAGAATATGCTCATTGCATCATCGTCGGTATAAAATTAAAATACTCTCAATTTTAATATATAATATTATTTTGGAGATCAATTCCAACATGGGTAATACTATACTATTTATAGTCATTTTTTACTATTTATAACCCTATTTTTAACAAAATGAATATATATTTTTTTATCCTAACAAAATGTCATTTTTGCTGTGATGTTCATGAACGATTCCGAATAGCAATTACTTCGATAGTTTGTACAACTCTTTGTATGACACTAATTAGTAATATTCTAAATATATCATGGAGTTCATTTATTTGGACTACAAGATCAAACCAGATTCTAGAACAAGATTTGATAACTAATAATCAACAAATTGGGGTTCATTTATCAACAGATTTTTTTCTTTCATTTGAACTTGTTTCAATAATTCTTTTAGTTGCTTTAAATACTTTCTTAATTTTTTTAAATATATTTAATCATATAATAACTAATTATAAGAATAATTCTCACAAATATAGTATTTTTTAAAAAATTTAAAAAATTAGGAAATAGGGGAGGAAAATAATCAATTTTTTTTTTGTAAAAAATTATTAAACAACTACTTGTGTTAATCGAATGAAATCTCGATCAATTACTAGAACTAGTATCATCATCATCACAGTCGTCTCCATAGGTATGATCGCAATAATGGTTTTGATTTCCATCTTCGTGATCATCGTTGTCATCTTCATCAAAGGGTTTATTTTTGTGAAAAATATAGCATTTCTTGGAGCGGTTCTTCCTGCTACTGTTATTGCAGAGAAGACAAGGAAGATGACAATGACATGGTTATAATTTGGGTAAGGCTGGAAGAAGAAGATGAAGGCGTGAATTGCCTCATGGTGACTCTGGCCATCGTTAAGTGGCATTCACAGGAAGAAAAATAATTTCAAAAAATTGGCAAAATAAATAAATCAAATTTTGTAATTTTGAATAAATTCTATTATCTTATTATGAGAATATATTATGCAGTAAGTAAAAATAATTGTTTCAGAATTTAAATATTCTTTAATTAAACTTTTGATGCATAAATTTTTTCTATATGGGAGGTTCATTATCAGTATTGATCAAAATTTTAAAATTTATGTAATATATATTAGTTCAAATTGAAATGACTTATGTTGATATGGTGGTAAAAAAGAATACAAAATAGTAGGCAGTGTTCCGGGATTCTTAGAAAGAAGATGTGATACTATACGTATTGTAAAGGATGGGCTTTTTTGGCCGGGCTGTCCAATATGTTTTTGGATGGGCCGATTTCTTGGAAACTTGGTTTAGGATAGGTCGGTACGGGAGGCTATGTCTTTTTGTGGGGAAGAATTGTGAAGGATGCATAAGTTCGTAATTAGTAGATTAGTAATTCGTGTCGTATTTGTGTTTGGATTAGTGTATTAGTATGTTGAAAACCCCTAATCATAAACTAACTTATCCAATTAATCGTGTCGAGAATTCAAATAATAACCCAACTGTTTATAATCATGTCGACATTAACTTAATCTGCATAACCCATTAATTAAACAGATCAATCACCCGTCAATCTAATTAAATGTGAAAACACTCGACGCATATTTCATATATTCTTTTTTTTTTTTAAATAAGATTGTGCAAGAAAAAGATCTATTGAAACAACTGTTGATAGGTGATTTTTCAGTCTAAATTTTCGTTACAGAAAGTGGGGACTAAATTTGTCCACAACATATTTATACCATGACATCAACATAAATTTCATTAATTCAAATTTTCCATAATACAACCAAAATTCAATTCAATCCAACTACAATAAATAAAATCCAAAAGTACTGAAATTAAAAAGTTTAAATAACAAATTACCACCATAAGTATTTAACTTTTAATTTGGAAATTTGAAAGTTTTCTCAATTATTAAAGTTATAAAATTTAATTTCAATTTTTTTTTCTTAACAGGTTCACGTGTTGACCCTAACTCGACCCTCGATTTAAACGTGTGAACCCTAATCCAATCCATTTATTATACGTGTCGAATATCAACTATAACCTTATTTTTTTTAGTATCGTGTCCATATTGGATTAGGGAGAAGACAAGAGACGCAGTCGCAAGTGAAACAAAATAAACAACCCTAAATTTTTAATTTTTATACTTTAATTCGTTGACTTGACGGGCTGATCTGATCTGACCCGTAACCCTTCGACACAACCCGTAGATTCAAATATATAAATTGTTAGGAATACTCTCTCAATTTCAATATATAAATCATTTTTTCTTTTAAGAAATCAGTCAAAATATAAATTACTTGTCTATTATTATAAGACAATTCATTGTTTTTACTTGATTACCCTTATTTAATTTATAATTTTATTAAAATTTATATTTGTCATGAACTATTTCAAGTTATAACACTACTATCAAAAATACATTGAATAAGAGTATAATAAGTTTAACGATAAAAAATTATAAAAATTTTTAAAAATTAATTACATTTTTAATATTTATACTTTGGTTAAAATCACTTATATATTGAAATAGAGAGATTACAACTTATCACATAAGTACATGCGAATGTACTAGGAAACTACTTGTAGAAGTACAATTACACTAAGATAATGATGATATTCTCCACCAACTGTTTGGTTTGTATTGAGTCGCCCGATATTCTTTCTTGTCCAAAAATTAAACGATTACCAAAAATCTCTTTTTTTTTTTTTTTTTCGTTTTCTTCAAAATCTGATACTCCTACCTATAATGATGCTTGCGTGGTGTCAATGTAATTATTAATTTACAATCTTGGTCGGAGGGATGTCAACGTAGCCTCAAAACTACAAAATCAAAATCTCACCTTCATTTTGGTTTTACTTTGGGAGGAAGGATCCAAGGTACGGATTCTCCTCCTGGGCTACCTTCTTCATCCTCCTCCTTTGGCTTCCTACTATAATTAACCCTTTTGTTCATCATCATTCATCCCTTTTTCGGTTGCTTTATTTTGGCTCTCCTTTTTTCATTTACCCCGCATATGCCTTCACGCCTGCTCTGTTACCTGAAAAATTCTGGTTCGTTTTTCAATTTCTTAGCCATGTTATGCATGCAATGATATGAAGATTTTATTTCCGGAAATAAACCAACTGATCTTTAAAATTTGAGGGAGGGTTAAATCATATATGTTGCTTCTTTCCTGTTTATATGTTATTGCATTGACTCAATTTATGATATGCATTCATTGGGTCAATTCTCCTGCTGCCACCTTTTCTTCGACAATGTTAGTCATGTGGGACTTGCCTTCATTGCTAAGCAATACTGGGATTAATACGATTAGCAATGTTATCATCTGTGTAGGTAGCCATGCACATCCCCTTTTCCCCCAATTTTGTACTTGGGTTTTGATGAACAATGGAATAGAATGAACATGAGTCGTGATGGCGAGAGGTATACAGTGTTTAGCAGGCCTTACATACTGGGGTAAATATTTAGTTGTTGTATATTTGCTGGTAACATGCTTCTTGTTGGTGCTGATTAGGTTTCTTCATCATTGCATTTTGGTAACATTTATGCATGAATGCTTATTTGTTTTTGGATAATGCTGAGTAGCCTGCCTCAATGCATTGTTGATGTTAATGTGCATGTTTTTAACTTTGTTTCAGATGGTAGAAACATTTTATTAGCCAGAACTTGAAACTATGGCAGTTAGCTTTAAATACTGGGATGACTGCGTTGACAGTCAGGATATGGAGGCCATGTGGGCTGATCCTGATGTCCGAGCTGAATGGGTTAATGCTGGAGAAACACTAGGAGCAAAGATTCACCTCTCCCGTGATCCTGAAGGCCAACATTATCTAACACAAATTGAGATGAAGGTATCACTGACCTAAATAGAAAACCACTCCCTAAATACCTAGAATTTCTCAACTTTTTCTACTTTCTTTGTTTCTTTGTTTCTTTTTTTTTCTGTGGACATTGTGCTCATTTCAGATAGTACATTTTAGTATGTGTTTGACTGATCACAATGGGGCAATATAATCTATATATCCAACCCCGCATGGTGGGATAAGGGCACAGTTGTTGTTCTCGTTATTTATACTAAATCTTGTGAACCATAACTTTGCAATAATAAAGTTGGAATAAATGCTTTTTCTATTGCCAAAAGTCATCCTGGTTCTGGAATTATGGTGCTATCTGTTTATTTTTTGTGTTTCTTGTTGGAACTCAAAACTTCTGTTTTCTCAGGCTGTTGCAAAGATTATTGTCCGAAGGCATTTTGTTTCACAGATTGATTCGGTAAGAGTGAACCTTATTTATTCATCCATGTGTGTTTTCCAATCTGTGGATTGGGGTGATGTCCATCATTTTGTCTTGTTATAGTCTGCTCTAAATTCGTGTGATTGTAGTTCCTAACAAGTAACAGACTGAGTGAAGCCTTTTTTAACAGAATTGGTTGGTTGAATAAGAAAATAAACGCTTATGGTTCCCCATTACGTTGTGAAAAGTTGCTAAATCTCATTAATCAAGTCATCCCTTTGTGTTCTACAGGACATGCTATGTGCAATTGCCACTCTTGAAAGCTCTAAGCAGCCTCTGGCTACTCAATATAACAAGAAATCAAAAGAAACTACGGTTGGGATCATGCAAATCACACCAAAAACTGCAGAATGGCTGGCTAGGTAAAATTTCAGAGTAGGAGTTTGGTCATAATGTGACATTGTTAAAAGGTTTATTGTTATGGTACATTCTGCATGGATTGTTATGTAACTCATATTTGTTTAATGCAGAGATCTGGGCTATAGGAGCTATGACTTTTCAGGGATTGAAAAACTTCTATTTAAGCCTTTTGTCAATGTATATTTTGGTGCTGCATATCTCAAGTGGTTATCAACTTTCGAACAAAAGTAAGCCAAAGTAGATTTTGTCTCTGGTTGTATTCCATTTCCTCTCCCCTTCCTGCATTCTAGGATTTTCTCAAGCAAATTTATTGGCTGCCATGGTGTCTGTACAAAACAATTTTCATTTGCTCAAATGGGAACATTGGCTCTTACTTTTTCCTAATTACCTCATTCAAGATTTGTTTGTAGTATCCCACACATATTTCGAATTTCTTCTTTGAATCAATCATGGAAAAAACTCAAACATATTGACTATAAGTGTTCCTTGACATTTATTTCCAGTGCTATTCTGAAAGGAAGTGTGTACTTATTTATTGGGACATCACATTGGCTGCTACTGTCATCTTAAAAGTGCTCCATTTACCTGGCTTCTGACATTTTAATTGTCTCGTCAGAGATAGAAGCGAAGAGTTCATGGTAAGGGCTTATAAAGGTGGTACAAAGAAAGCAACGCACAAGTCAACGTTGGGGTACTGGAAACGTTATATCTCTGTAAAGGAAAGTCTTCCTTCCAGGTACTTAATTGTATGGTGATTAAGCTTTTTCATAATTCTGTAGAACCTAGTGATGCATCTGAAGGCCTTCTGGTCTTTATGTTCTCAAAGCTTTGATCTATGTTCCCTTTTCTAGCAGGAAACTTCACATTAATAATATTTGATTCATTTATCTGTTATAGCTCAATACTTATTAGAATCGTACTCATAAAATTGCTGTGTGGCTATGGGGGTTATTCAAGTATATTATACTGTTCTGAAGTTGACTGAAAAAGACGAGATTCTGACATCATTTATACATGCATTTGTTGTTACAGGAAAATCTTTGAAGTTCCTGTGCCCAATGTTTCTTCAGCTTCAGCTCCTGCTGTTTCAACAGCGAAAGGTACTATTCAGTCCTATATTAATGAACTTCTTGGTGGTTCATCATTATGTACTTGTGTTCTTGGTCATCTATTTAAGTGAAATCATTGATGAACATTAACTCAGGATGGATGAATTAATTATTAATTGTTAATCATTCAATCAGTACTTTTATCGTCTTTGAAGGTGTATTGTTGAAGGGGGCCAGAACCACATTAATATGGAACTATCACAATCATGCTTTGCAAGTTATCATTAGAGATCTTACATCAGTTATCAAAGAAAAACATATATTACCGCATTGTTAATCCTTGTTCTTATTGGGACTAGACTTATTGAAAATAACTCTTCTTATGATGCAACAGATCCAGTTAATAGAACTTGGGACTCCAGGACTTCCAAAGAAGATATGGAAGCGATGTGGAATGATTCTAGTGTAAGTAAGGAATGGAACAAGTCAGGAGAGAAAAGGGGAAAAGTTCGATTTTCTCATGATGTCGAAAAGAGACCTTATCTATCCCGGGTAGAACTACGGGTAAGAAAATTGTCTGCTAGATGATGTTTAACATATACAAGTAAAAAAAAAAAGTTTTCAATCCAATATTCCTTACACTATTTTGAGTCTCTCTGGCTGTATTTGTGGAGCGTAAACTTCCAAGTTGATTTATCAATTTCTTCTTCCAGGCAGTTTCAGAAATCATTCTTGCTAAACACTTCAGCACAAGAAAAGTAAAACCTGTAAGTAATGACGATTACATGCTTCCTTTTTCAAATATGCGTCTAACTTAGCTTTTGTGTTTAATTCAATCAAATTATCTTGTATTATTACCGTTCAAATCATTATTTTACTTGTGATACACATCTTCTACTGCTGCTCTGTTTGAAGAAAGGGAGGGGTAAGGGGGATAGCTGCAACAACTGATATTCGTAGTAGAAATTATTCTATGGATGTGAGTCAGTATAACAACCATTTGCTATTACAGAGTTCCAAGTTCAGCATTGCATAAATGAGACTGAGGCGTGATTTTGTTATTGAATTGTGAAAGTAAAGCCATAATTAGATGATTTCTTGACATTTTTACGAAGTTCAACTTTCATGTGCATTTAGTTAGAAAATAATGGAAGATTGCATGAGAATCCATCTTGTTGCAGTCCCTTGCAATAGACTTCCTTTAGCTACCTTCTTCTTGTTCCTTCTTTTTTTCCTGTCTCCTTTTCGCTGTTGCAGTTAGGGGAGGGAATGACTTACAGCATTGTGTTCTTGTGCAGGCTGTTCTGTGTGCTCTTTCTGAAATGGTAAGCATGCGTTTTGTGGATGGAGTTGGACAACGTATTGGGTTGATGGGAATCGACTATCCTACAGCACGCTGGCTTCATAAGTATTCTATTCAACTTCCCTTTTCATACTCTTGTTTGGATTACACATTTTTATTTCAGCTTCTACAGATGCTATGATCCAGTGTCCAATTAATATAATGTTGAATACCAGTATTGCATTTCATCTCATCCTTATATAATGTTGAGATCCTGTATAGAACTAAAGGTCATAACATTTTCATAACCATCAAAAAGCGACATGTTTGGACTTCTTTACCTTAAAATCATTCTATCATTCTGTGTATGATGCGTCAAAGTTTATCAACAAGTGTCGCCCCTCTAAAAGGGAGCTGCATATAATGTTGCATTGATCGTATTTTCTTAGTACTTGACTATCTGAATTGGATTCCAGGGATTTCAACTGCAAAGCTTACCAAGTAGAGTCAGTTGAAGACCTTACCAAGCCTTTCGTCTCCATGTACTTTGGTGCAGCCTATCTTGCTTGGTTATCAGAATATGAGGGGAGGTATGGTTTGGTTATCTTATCTATACCATGTCTTTGAACTTCCGCCATGGATTTTCTCTTCTGTGGGACTTACTAGCTAACCTTCCACATCAACAGCGAGAGAGAACCACAGTTTATTGTCCAGGCATATCTGACTGGACCGCAGAATGTCAACCTACAAGAAACAGGTCCACTATGGCTCAAATTTACAGAAGCCTTGAGCCATTTCGATGACTTGAAGAAGTAAGTGGCTTTTGTTTTTCTACATTCAGTAATTGAGTTTAATCCCACCCCTATCTCTTGAGTCTCTTGATGGGTGTTGCCTTCCATCCTGCAGAGGAGGAGAGGGAAGTTGCACAATTCTCTGAGCTGATGATAGTGAATGTGCTTGAGAAAACTTTGATTTTTCATTCAATATCAGCCAGAAAAGGATGATGATAATGAACTGAACGCCTGTGAAAAGGATGATGTTCATACTGCTGCATTTTGATGGAATTTTCAAAGGAGCAATTTTTACAGCATGGTTGATTTGTAGTTAGTATAATGTGGTTAAAAATGAGTACTACACTATGTTGTTGATAAAAAAAAATATATGTATATATATGACCAACCTAGCAGAAGTTATCTTCATATTCTTTGCACCAAACGGCAGAACCCAATTTAAGAAGGAAAGAAATTCTGAATCAATTCCATCGTTGATGGATTGCTTTCTGCAGATGATGCCCAGAAATGCAAGCCAACCATTGCTTATGTGATGGTTTGATATCCAAAAAACAGTTTAGCAGTGTAACAAGTGGATGATATTGAGGGAACCAGAAGATTGGAGTGACTTTGAAAAAGATAATTAGGTTATTATAGTAAATTATTTTAAAATTTTTTATTTTTGACCATTGGCAAGGCCATCTCCAACCCATTTTTTATAGCTCATTTTTTATTATTTTTAGCCTTATTTTTAAAGTATACTATCCATCATATCCTTCTTACAATGTCTATAATACTCCTCTACTATAATGCGTTTAACTACTCCATCTGGGGTCATTCTCTCCCTCACGTCCAATTCCTTCTACTCCTTTTTTTATTTGATCTTCTCCTTCCTCCCCCACACCCTCTCATTTTTTTTTTTCAAAGTCCACCACCAATACACCACATAACCTTCGATTCTACACCTTCGTCACCGTTTCTCTTCACCCGGTCATCAATGAAGCTTCCCGACTGGAATTTAGTTATTTTGAAATTAATTTGGGCAAACATCCAACCCGCTCCCCGTGAATGGCGACTACAGTAAGTATTGGGCAATTTCAAACCTTAGAATCGGGTTAAGAGCTCTCAAATTGCTTGTTCAATATGCCAGAGGGTTGGGCAAAGATGCAAATTTGGAATCTGTCTTGTTAAGCTTTGAAGATTCTGTTCGCCTAGTTGCAAACCAAATTCACCTTCACTCTCTTCCAATTTCTTCAGATTCTGATTCCAATAAATTTGAGTTCCTTGACTTTTTTGTGAAAGAAAAAAAAATTTTTTTGTCTGTCAGTACGCTTGGATTACAAGGAGGCGGGAATCAAGTTATCGTCTCGCGGTAGAGAAGGGGATAAGCAAGTAATAATGGCTGCTACTGCAAACACTATCTCTCCGGCTCTTCCATTTTCGGAGCCTTCTCTCCTCATTCTTCCTTATCCAGTCCGACCCGCCTTATCATTCATTTTCCGCCTTTGCGCAAGCACCCTCCTTTTTCTTCTTCTGCTTCTTGCAGTTCCTTGAGGTTGAAGAGGTGTCACAGAACAAAGAGGCTCCGGTCGTTTGTGGTGGCAGCAGCGGCTGCTAACGTAGGAGAAAGGTGAAGCCGAGAGCACTGCTCCTCATCAACCGGAAGGAGATAAGGCATCACCCACCGCTGCCCCCGATCAGCCCGTCTTTATTCCCGTCTCACCTTCCGATGTACTCACCATGTTTTTTCAGGCCGAATGCTCAATTAACGAAACTAGCATTCCCACTGTGAGCAAGGCTTTAGAGGAAACAGAAGGGATTTCTGACATAAGAGTTGAAGTTGCTGAAGGAATTGCAACTGTACAGTTAACAAAGCAAACAACAGTACAAAGGCTTGAGTTAATACAGAGCAAAGGCTTCAAGTTACAGACACTGAATTTGAGCTTTCGGGGTTCTAATTGAGTGTGCCAGTTTCCTGGGCCTTCATGCTGATTTTTTGTATTCACCGATACTCCATAAAAGGTGTATTTGCAGAAGCACTAGCCTTATACCTGGATTCTTGTATTCTCTAGTGTATTAAAGTTCTTAAGAGTTGTTTAAGATGATAATGCTAATCGCAATTTGATCTATGATTACTATTCAAAAAAGAACTCTCTGAAGTTATTAGTTCCTTGTTGGAGACTCTACCGGATTTCATCCAGGGGAGGGATTTATTGACCATTATTGACGGCGAAGCTTTACCAAAAGCCTTTGAAGAGCATATGACATTTTTTAAAAATATTATTTGATTTTTTTTATTAAGGATATTATAGGTAGTATACTTTGAAAATAGAGCTATAAATAGTAAAAAAAAAAGCTACAAATAGTAGTCCGAAATCATCTCTATGCACTGTACCATCTCTATATATTTTTTTCTAATTTTTTAATTTGTGGGGCTCACTAAAAATATTTATATTTTTTATTTTATTTTTCATATATATATATATATATTTCTCATTCTATATATTTATTTTCCTTTCTTCACATGTTATTTATTTTTATTTTGTTATTTTAATTTTTTTATTAAAGTGTTTAAAATAATTTTTCATTTAAAAATATTAAAATATAATTTACTAATTAATATTATATTGTGAAGTGTTTTAAACAGAAAAAATAAATACGCAATACAATTATGATTAAAAACATAATCATTTCAAATTAAAATTAATAAACTACTACAACAACAAATAAAAGTTCACACAAAAAAAATTACAATAATAAAAATAGACATTAATAATTTAGAATAATCTTACAAAACCCTCTAAAATTTTAATAATTGGGCAAATAAATCCCTCCACCATTGAGATTATTGAAAAACTCAAAACTCTTTAGATTAGACTGAGATTATTACTAATTAATTTTTAAATTATTTTATATTTAATTTATTAATCTCATTTATTAGATATATATATTTTTAAAATATATATTACGATTTAAGATAATTAAATATACTTATACAATAATAAAAATAATATAAAATGATTGATGAAAGAAATTGTTTAAAATATTATTAAAACTGTAAAATATAGAAATTTGGGTTGGAGAAGAGTTAACTGTAAAAGTGTAAAATATAGAAATTTTGATACTGTAACATCTGTAAAACTGTAAAATATAGAGATTTGGGTTGGAGATGACCCAAGAGTATAACCAGAGTTGGGTTAGTAAAAAAAAACTGTAGCCGATACTACTCTACACTGAACGACTCTTATTTTTGTTTTCTGCAAATTAATAATCCCATTCAATTCAAAATATAATTCTACCATTTTCTATCGTGATTTATGCGATTATGATTATCCCAGTTGCGATTTTGATTTATTTTGAAATTTGTGCAAATTTACTAAAAATGATGGAACAAATTTTTGTGAATAGTAAGACTTTTATGCAGACAAATTATATAATACTCCTAGGTGTAAATATGTGAGTGTACACCTACAAAAAAAAAATTGAGCCAAAAATGAAGAAAGCTGCATGTATTGAGATGCACACGCCTATTATATATAACATCCACCTCTCTCTCTCTCTCTCTCTCTCTCTCTCTCTCCTCAAAACCTAATTCATTCAGTCTCTCTCTCATCTTCTCCTTCACCAGCCTATTTCCTTTATTCTCTTGCGTCGATTCCGGCTATTCCATGAAGATTTTTGAAAATATCTCACCGCCAAAATACCCCCCACCTCTCAAGCTTCAAAACCCATACCATTTTCAATCATTTCGTTATTTTTTGGGTTTGGGAAAACCCTAAATCAGCCACAAAAATTAAAGGAAAACTAGGGTTTTATAGATCTAAAGTAGGGGATTCATTTGGTTGTGTTTGCAGCCCATGAAGATGAAAGAAAAACTAGAGTTTTGGCAAAAAGATTTTTTTTTTTTTTTTATGTAAAATCGTATGTTTTTGCTGGCTTGTTGGTGTAAAATGGTGTTGTTGGTGTAAAATGGTGTTTGTGTAAAGTGCTGCTTGTTTATGTAAAGTACTGTTGGCTTATGTAAACAACTGATTCTTTAGTCAAAATGCTGTTTCTTGGTGTAAAATACTCTTTTCTGGTTCAAAGCGGTATTTGTTAGTATAAAAACATCGTTCTGATTCGTTTGTGTAAAGTGCTGGTTATTTATATAAAGTACTGAATGTTTGTGTAAAGTACTGTTGCCAGTTTACATAAACTGCGAGTTTACATATGTAAACTATCAATTTACATAAACTTTATAGTAAACTTTGCAGTTTACATAAACTGCGAGTTTACATATATAAACTGCAAAGTTTATGTAAAGTGGCGTGAAAATTCTGCAGCTGTCATCCAACTTTGGAATTCCATATCTCCCTCGTTTCTTGTCTGTTCTGACCAAACTTTGGCTTGTTTTAAACCTCTCCTTACAAGGATTACACATAATTTTACGAATCTTTATTTGGACTTGTAAATCTCCCATAAATCATCTCTGAAACAGAGCTGCAAACGCTGTTCTTTTCGCAAAAAAAATATGAAGTAATGGCTGTACTTCAGAAATTCATATCTTCTTCATTCTTTGTCCGATTTAAGCAAACTATAGCTCGATTTAAATCTCTTTGCATAAGGTTTACTCATAAATTTATATAAGCAACTTTGGATTTCTAGATTTTTTGAAAAAAAGCAAAGAACAGAGTTGCATTCTGCAAAAGTACTGTTGGCTTATGTAAACTACTGATTCTTTGGTCAAAATGTTTTTCTTTTATGTTAAATACTCTTTTCTGGTTCAAAGTGGTCTTTGTTAGTGTAAAAACATCATTCTGATTCGTTTGTGTAAAGTGCTGGTTTTATGTAAAGTGCTGAATGTTTGTGTAAAGTACTGTTGCCAGTTTACATATGTAAACTGACATTTTACATAAACTAGCAGTTTACATATGTAAACTGCAAAGTTTATGTAAAGTGGCGTGAAAAATGTAAACTGCCAATTTATATAAAAGTTTATGTAAAGTGGCAGTTTACACCAATACAACGCGACTTTACATAAACGTTTATGTAAACTGCGAGTTTACATATGCAAACTGTCAGTTTACATAAACTTTGCAGTAAACTTTGCAGTTTACATATGTAAATTGGCAGTTTACATAAACTGCGGGTTTACATATGTAAACTGCAAAGTTTATGTAAAGTGGTGTGAAAATTCTGCAACTTTCATCCAACTTTGGAATTTCATATCTCCCTCGTTTCTCGTCTTTTTTTACCAAACTTTGGCTTGTTTTAAACCTCTCCTTACAAAGATTACACATAATTTTACAGATCTTTATTTGGACTTGTAAATCTCCCATAAATCAGCTCTGAAACAGAGCTGCAAGTGCTGTTCTTTTCGCAAAAAAACTGCAGTAATGGTTGTACTTCAGAAATTCATATCTTCTTCATTCTTTGTCCGATTTAAGCAAACTATAGCTCGATTTAAACCTCTTTGTATAAGGTTTACTCATAAATTTATATAAGCAACTTTGGATTTCTAGATTTTTTGTAAAACAGCAAAGAACAGAGTTGCGTTCTGCAAAAGTACTGTTGGCTTATGTAAACTACTGATTCTTTGGTCAAAATGCTTTTCTTTTATGTTAAATACTCTTTTATGATTCAAAGTGGTCTTTGTTAGTGTAAAAACATCGTTCTGATTTGTTTGTGTAAAGTACTGTTGCCAGTTTACATATGTAAACTGGCATTTTACATAAACTGCGAGTTTACATATGTAAACTGCAAGTTTATATAAAGTGGCGTAAGAATTCAATGTAAACTGTCAGTGTACATAAATGTTTATGTAAAGTGGCAGTTTACACCAATACAACGCGACTTTACATAAAGTTTTATGTAAACTAGTAGTTTACATATGTAAACTGTCAGTTTACATAAATTTTGCAGTAAACTTTGTAGTTTACATATGTAAACTGCAAAGTTTATGTAAAGTGACGTGAAAATTCTGCAGCTGTTATCCAACTTTGGAATTCCATATCTCCCTCGTTTCTTGTCCGTTTTGACCAAACTTTGGCTTGTTTTAAACCTCTCCTTACAAGGATTACACATAATTTTACGGATATTTATTTGGACTTTTAAATCTCCCATAAATCAGCTCTGAAACAGAGCTGCAAGTGCTGTTTTTTTCACAAAAAAACTGAAGTAATGGCTGTACTTCAGAAATTCATATCTTCTTCATTCTTTGTCCGATTTAAGCAAACTATAGCTCGATTTAAACCTCTTTGCATAAGGTTTACTCAGAAATTTATATAAGTAACTTTGGCTTTCTATATTTTTTGAAAAATAGCAAAGAACAGAGCTGCGTTCTGCAAAAGTACTGTTGGCTTATGTAAACTACTGATTCTTTGGTCAAAATACTTTTCTTTTATGTTAAATACTCTTTTCTGGTTCAAAGTGGTCTTTGTCAGTGTAAAAATATCGTTCTAATTTGTTTATGTATAGTACTGAATGTTTATGTAAAGTAATGTTGACTTATGTAAACTACTGATTCTTTGGTCAAAATGATTTTATTTTATGTTAAATACTCTTTTTCTTGTTCAAAGTGGTCTTTGTTAGTGTAAAAACATCATTCTGATTCGTTTGTGTAAAGTGCTGGTTATTTATGTAAAGTACTGAATGTTTATGTAAAGTACTGTTGGCAGTTTACATAAACTACGAATTTACATATGTAAGCTGCAAAGTTTATGTAAAGTGGCAGTTTACACCAATACAACGCAACTTTACATAAACTTCTATATAAACTAGCAGTTTACATATGTAAACTTCACATATGTAAACTGCTAGTTTACATAAACTTTGCAGTAAACTTTGCAGTTTACATAAACTGCGAGTTTACATATGTAAACTGCAAAGTTTATGTAAAATGGCGTGAGAATTCATATGTAAACTGCTAGTTTACATAAACTTTTATGTAAAGTGCCTGAGAATTCAAACAAATAAGGCGCGTGAGGACTGAGAGAGAGAGAAACTAATGACAGTTGGGGACATGCGTATTTAATACCCATTAAATGCGGCTGACCCACTTATTTTGTGCTTTTTTGACAAAAAATCCTGTTTTTACCCAATAAACCCGATTTTTAAAAAAAAACCAGATAGGAATATATCTCATTTTTTACTCATACTAGTACTATATACCACTGCTTTTCTGCATTGCTAAAAATCACTATGGATGAATAAATTTTTGTGAATGGTGGAACTTTGTAATTTTGCTATTTTGGTTTTCTTTTTGTAATTTTTTTAATAACAAATTTGGGATTGATGTTACTAAATATTAGTAGAAAACAATATGAAATGTGGGATTGTCAATGAATTATATATATTTTTGAATATCTAAATAGAACAACTCTATTATATTCAAATTGGGACAAAACAATTCGATTAGTGAGATTATGATGATTGATTCCACATTTTTATTCGCCCACATTGTGTATAAGAAAAATTTTAAACTAAATTACTATAAAATTATATATATATATATATATATATATATATATACTACTTTCCAAACCTAATAATCTCACACCTAGAAACAAAAAAAAAAAAAATGCATATCTCATCAAGAAGAAAATTCCGATAAGATGATAAGAAAAAAAACGATAAGAAAAAAATTCCGATGAATAAAGAATATTCCAATGTTATAAACGAGTATACAAAGTTATTATTTTTTTAAGCAAAGTTATGAATATTAAAGAAAAGAACAAATCACTATAAAATAAATTTTTTTTTTAAAAAAGATAAGGTAATGTAAAAAAGGTAACTACCCTAAAAATATGAACCATTACTCAACCAGAAATAATATGACACGTGAGCAGTGAAATAGTCAAAAACAGTAAAAATTTAAAAATTCTACAATATATCAACACACCTCATCCAAGCGATATAGTTTTGATGTTTGCCAATTTTCTCTAGTCTCCCTAGGGTAAGTTATTTTCGAACTCGCCTAAGTACCTAAACTCTTGGTCACACAATTTAGAGGCAGAATTTTCAAGTACAACTACCATCTTGAAATTAATGCTTGCTTGGAAGTGCAGTAGCATTGAACATATTATTTTCTTAATTGTCGTACAAGTTGCAACCTTTAAGAGATTGCATAAATAAACTCATCCAATTGGATCTAATCAAAACTAATAAGGTCACCCAACCAAAACTCACAAATCCAAACCAGTTCAAATTAGATTTGTTTCGTTAGTCCAAGCCATTCAAATCTAACAAAATCCTTCTTGAACCCCTTATGCATTTCAAGAGTTGTCTATAAGGGGTATGCACCAAATAGAATCTTGGAGATTGTATGCTAGATAGGAATGTCATCCCCCTAAGTTGTCTATTTCTAAATTGGAAGTAAGCATAATCAAACTGGTAGTTCAAGCTATACTAAACATAAAATTTTTAAACTTGTAACCTAGTTAATAATTAATCAAATAATAATCTCGTTTCAATAAAATTTTTCGTGATAATTTTATAAAAGGGAGGAGATTAATTGGTTTACACTCTGAAATGGAGCAAATAAATTGAATTCTAAATAAACCTAAGTAAATAATTAGTGAATGGAAGATCAAATCAGCAATTAGGCCTAATTGAAATAATTAGAATCAAGTCGGGGATAAAAGAGATGAGGACTAAACTAGGTGGACTAAAGGTGCAATTTTAGAAGACCTAAACCACCCTAGGTATTTAGATATCTCTTTCTCCTCTCAAACTCTGAAGCCCTGGTCCCCTTCATCCTTCCCCTTAGCAGCCGCCACACCCCCGCCTGCTGCCCTTGACCAATCGGCCGCCGCCACCGTCGCCTTTCTTCACCAACTGTCGCCACGACGCTCATCACCGGTTCTCTCTCCCTCTCTTATTGGTTCAGATCTGTCATCCTATAGGTGCTCTTGGGCGGATCTCTTCTTCCCCGAAGTATCCTGCTACAGCTCCTCGGATTTTTAGCTCCGGCCAGCAACACCGCCGTGGTCAACTATATTATTGCTGGAACAAACACCCCTGCAGCCACTATTGGGTAAATACTATACTTTAATAATTTATATATAGGAAAAGCTGGTTTAATAGTTGATTTAATCATGGACTGGTGTTTTGGAACCTTAATCATGAACTATGGATTGAGTAGTTAGCATGTCAAATGAGTAAAGAATTATGAACCTCCCTTGGCTTATGAATTAATGCTTGCCTTAAGGCCTTAATTGAGGCATAAATGACTTTTTAGAGTTAGACTCTTTGGTTTATATTTAATTGAATCAAGGTTGGTAAAGTTAACGAATCGAATGAATGTCAATCTTATTTATTGTTGGCTAAGAGTTGAGAAGTAACTAAAGTTTAAGCTAACATTAAAAGAGACAACTACACCTTAGTACTTTGATTACTATATATGCCCATTAGAAAGCATGATAGTTACTCTAGAGTACTCTTGCGGGTGTTTGATTATTATAATCTAGATTTCCTTGGAGGACTGCAAATCGACTAACCTCGCGGTGGCTCCAGACCAAGGTGAGTGATTTCCCCTTCCTTGTGCTTGTTCTTATACCTAAGATTACATGGATATGTCCTAAAAACATATGTAGCTTAGGTATAACCTGTTTTACATTTAGATATGTATGCATGTGGTTGTTTATTTATGCTTTATATGTTTATGTATGCATGTGGTTGTTTGGTTAATGCTTATTGTGGTGTTGTGATGACTGTGGTGTCTATGACATAACCGTATTCTTATTTGAACTAGTTGCTGTTTGTTCTACATTAGCATCTTGGTTGTGTTAGTACCTTTTGGGGAGTTGTCCTATTGCATAGGGTAGGGGTGGAACTGTGAGTCTTTGGGCAGGTATGGCCCAGGGTACATTTGGCAGATCAGTGTATTCAGCGGATCGGATGGAAGCAAGTGGTGGTTGCTCGCTAGTGACAGATATAGGTTATTCCTAGGAAGGATTCAGGTTTTGGTAAACCAAGATCTCTCTAGGATCCAGATTGTTTACTTACCCCTAGAAGTGCATTATCTGGCTACATGGATTTCATTTATGACATGCTTGGTTGATTTACAGTTTTGAGGCATATTTCAGGGTATAGTTGTCTGCTTGCTATATGTGTTTCAGAGTATAGGGGGAATCCCTCACTGAGTATGTCTAGCATGCTCACCAGGAGTAAATCCTAGGAGCAGTTTGAGGATGGTTTGGGATGATTATAAAATTTTGGAAGATGAAATTGTAATAGTGAAGTGCATGGTCTATGTTGAATATTATGGCAGTCACTGCTATGTGAATCTAATGATAATTGTTTTTAATGAGCTGTCGAAAGTATCAGATTTTTTAAAAAAAAATTATCAGTGAGGTGTTTTGGGTTTTTAATTTGATCCAACTTAGTTGACCTAGTTACCAGTTCAGACCTCAGCTGAGTTGGTTCTCACTTAGGCATGGGTCTAACGGTATTGGTTTTACAGAGAATTCAAATTACAATGAACGGCAACAACAACAAGAGTTCTGCAGTCTCTGCTCCTATGTTGACGGCAGAAGCAGCTGTCTTGTTCCTAGAAGGTATAAATCTAATGCTTTCTCAATGGACAGCCCTTCAAATGGCAATGCTGAATAAGTGGGGTGGAGCCCCTTCAGATCTCACCCAGCAACTTGCCATTGAGCTCTTTTCTCGTCTAACTCAATCCAAAGGTAAATTCTTCTTATAGTACTACGGAAATTTGCTGGTTGATGATGCAAATTTTGTAAATAATTTTTATGATTTTGGGACTTTTGCCCTGATTTTCTCCTAGCATGATTAATAAAGCTTTGTTCTTTTGTGGGTTGTCCTGCCCTGTTGTGGAAATTTGGGTTTCAGAGAAGGTATATATTGAAGATGTGGAGGATTTTCTTGATGATGTAATGCTATCTTTTGAAACACAGATTGAGGATGGAAGTATAGAGGAGGTATACCTCTCTTTTAACTTTTATTTATTTACATTCTGCCTTGATTTCGTATCAAATTTTACCATAGCAGATAAAAAGGGAAAATTAAATTTTCTCCACCCCCTCCCCGGTTTTTGAGCATCAGCCAAAGGCTTGATCTTTTACCACTGTTTTGGACTACTAACCCTGTCTCTCTATATATCCTTCCGGTTTATCCTTCTCAGTCAGAATTTATTTTCAGGATTATTCTTTATTCCCATTATTGGTAGGTCATTATTGGGAAAATATTGTGCCAGTTACTCTTTGAATATAAAATGCTAATAAGAGAGACGAGAGCTTTGTATATGACCAATCTTAGAGAAGCATGTTGAAATTTACATTTATATTTCAACACTGGAACTCTTCTTGTCTACATGGAGGATAACTATAAGTTGAATACTTTTTATTTGTAGAACCCAAAGAACATGGATTTGCGTGGCTTCATTGTTTGTTTTTGTTTTAATAGCTGATAAATTCTTTTCCCCAACTGAATTGCTATCCTATTGGTCAGATAGCATCAAACCTGATGCATATGCACGAAGGATGTTTGGGAGGAGATTTCAGCTTAATAAAAAGGCTAAAGGCAAGAGAACCTCCCAAGGGTGCTGTCACCCATGTTTTAAAGGTGACTATAGCTTGGTTGACAATGAAGTAGATGATATCTAGAACTAAGAGCAGTGTTTGTCCTTAGTAATGTCATTTTGTCTTGTAAGTTGGAATATGTTTTGTATCCATTAGAATCAAGTTCCACTGATCATCTGCTTTGTTAATCGGATACAGGACAATAGTGACAGTGACAGTGACGATGCCAGCGATGACAATGAAATAAATGGTGGTGGGTCATCAATGATGGTTGTGGATGCTCCCCAGTTTGAGTCTAGTGTCAGTAATGTTGAAATGAAGACCGATGGTAGTAAACCTCAATCTGCTGAAGCCGAAGATGGGTGGACTGTGGTTGCATCTAAGCGCAGCAAAGGTCGAAGGAACTAAGTCAGTTACCGTGGTTGCATAGGACTGAGTTTCTGCGTGTAATTTGAAATTAAATGTCCTAATTGGGATTAGTATTTGGTTGGTTGGTTGTCCAATGTGTTTAAATTGGACTTGATATTTAAGAGACTATTCGTTAGGATTATAGTTCAATCTTTTTCTTAGTTGTGTTTTAACAATCAGAATTCTATTTATGGACTGTCTTGAAACTTTTGACCTTCAAATTAGACACTTGCTCTCCTCTTGATAAGAAATAGGGCACCGTAATATAGTTCGCTCACTGTAATATACACATTTTTATGATCTTAATTATGACCGTTTATATTCATTATGTTTGCCCCTCATATAGAGCAATCAACAATTCAGTTTGGACAAACTAAATTTGAGAGATCTAAATTGATCAAACTAAAAGTTATTGGGTCAAGATTGGGATGTTACAAACAAATTTTTGGCAAAACATCCAATGACCAGGGATGCACATATTCGGGAGATGTGGAGGGATATATCTCTGTCGAAAAAGTTGTACGGTTTCTCTCGGCTGGACTAAAGATAAATTTTTGGATTTTATTTAATAAAAATAAAAGGAGATTAATTAGGATTATCCTCTGATTCAATTAGTGTTCTTTATATTCTTCTGATTGGAAATGGATAATTTTGTTTCCTTTGAATTTTTTTAATCTGATAATTTGCTTCTCCCATCCTTCCTCGCAACACTGGATTTGATTATTATGCATGACTGGAAGGATGATGTTTAATGATAGATGTAAATGGTTTATTTGTCAATTCTTGGAGGTGGTCGTAGCTGCGGAAGGAAGAAACTGTCGAGGTGATTTGGAAGGAGAGGCTCGGTTTGCTGCAAACTTTGCAAGTTCGGCATATTCTTAATTATTTTTTTTTTTCGGAAACAAGAAAATTCTGCAGCTTTTTTTTTTTTTTTTTTCTCCCAATAATCGGGCAGCAGTATTATTCTTTAGCCGCAGCAGTTTTGGGCGGAAAAAAAAAAATTCTTTCGGCATAAGTTTTATTTTTGTGAATTTTGGCAGCTGCTATGGAAAAAACACGCTTCTTTTTTTCTTTTCTTCATGAAATTATAATACCTAAAATTGGTGATTTATTGGTTTTATCAGGTGGTGATATTTAGAAAGGAGGAGTCTCGAGAAGGAGATGGTTGGCGATGAATTGTCAATAATACTCTTGAAAAAAGTATTCTGTTAAGAGTTACAATTTTAAGGGAATGACAAAAAATCTAACCAAATAAAAATTTGATTACCAAAAATCTGACCAAATGAAGAGTTGATGAGTTAAAAAATTATTTTAAAATTATAATGACTAAAACTTGAATTTTACACTTTCGTTTAAGATAACTCGAAATTGGCTAAAGAGTATAAAAACTAAACTGCGTGTAGCTAGCAGTTTTTACCCTCCCCCTTCAGCTCCTACTACTTCACTCCTCCTATTTTGACTCAAAATGAAGTAAACTTCAACTATAAAAAATAATAGTAAGTTAAATGGATATAAAAATTCTTTCACAATTTAATGGACTCAAAATAAATAAAAGCATGGCTGAAATTAAATTGTACAAAACAATCAAAATTGGATAAGAGGGATGTAGCCCACTAGTATAAGACTCACCGTTTAAAATAATATGTTTTGAATTCGAATAATTTTTGTATAAAAAAACTAATCAAATTAGTGATTAATTTCATCTCATGGTAGAGTGATTTAAGCAACTCTTTCCCCAATTTAAACTTCTATTGAGTTATTGGAATCATCTCACCTATTAAAAAATATTTTATTTTTTGTCCATAATCTATATAAATATATCCTTAACCTTGATACGTGATTAAAACATTGAAATGTGACCCAAATAATATATTTAACTCCAGAAACTCTTTACTACGTGCATATAAAACGGAAGTATGTCACTTTCCTAAAATCATGATCTAGTCAAATAAATTAAAAACTGTGGTTGGTATGATTTTTGGATTTGTGTAAATCTCATTCATCTCCATTTTCTTTTGCATAAATTTATGATTTATTAACAAGTTAAAAACTTAATATGCTCATTAATTCTAGAATATCTGATCCCATTGACTAATAAGTAATTAATTAATTACTTGTTCGGTGATACAGGCCAATATTTTCAATTAATTATTGATTCTAGTACAAACTAAGAAGGAGAGGCAGCGTAACCATCATAGATCTCTCTTTTTGTTTTTTTTTTTTTTTTTTTGGGTCTGAAGAATATTACGTTAGTGCCATAAAACAAACCTTTTCACACAATCAATCAGTTAGCAAAAGCCCTCATCAGTTTCTTAGCTTCATCTTCTTCACAATTCAATGGCTTTCATTCCCGAACAATACTACTACTACTCATGCGCCTCCGACTACATATTCTCCAACTCCGACCACCGCCTTCCAACTCCCATTACAACATCCCCACTAACAATATTGCTGCCGAATTATCAACCATTGATAACCTCGCTGCTGGAACCACTAGCACTACATTAATGATAGAACATGTAAAATCAAACAACAATATAGTTTCAACCTTCAATGCACACAACAAGATTAACGAAAAACTTCAGGTTGCATTTAAAACAATGTGCGGAAATATCCATCAAAAACAATTCAAAGCATAAAGTAAGCGTACGGATCGCACATTGGCGTGTAAGCCATCAATAACAAAGTCATGGAGAATGAGAAATAGCAAAAGACAACCAAACTGGAGAACCAAGAAGCTCTCTAAGGATCGCTGAGACAGAGAATTCCAGGGAGGGGTTTTCCTTCAAGTAGATCAAAGGTTGCACGTTTTCCTGTTGAGACGTGCCTCATCTTGTCAGTAAGACCATACTTCTTAACCTCAGCTGCAGAATTAGTATCTCCGATGATTGTTGTTACCTCTTTGCCGCTAAGCTCTGCCAACTTCATCGCTATGGCCTGATGACATCGAGCAAAAGCCATATATATCAGAATTACCAATATAGCTAGCATCACATATATGTGTAATGTCATTTCATACCTCTGTTCCTGCAGCAGCAAAATTATCAATCTCCAAAGCACCAATTGTACCAATCCAAATGACAGTCTTAGTGGTATCTAAGGCTTCACTGAATGATTTGATTGAGTCAGGTCCAATATCTACACAAAACCATCCCTCCGGAATTTCAGAAGCTGGAACAATCTGCAACGCAAGTTGGCAATTTTTAGAACCACCTATTTCACTTAATCAAATATCTATATAATCTAATACCACTATCATTTATGTGAAGTGCCAACTAATAAACAATCGGGATTGGGGGTTGCTCAGTAATTATAAGTAATGACCTCGATGTTTGCGTCGGCCTTTAACCGGTCAGCAGCAACAAAGTCTGTGGGAAGCAACAGAGATACTCCTTTAGCCTTGGCCTTCTCCATGAGTGATGTGGCAAGATCATGCTTGTCGTCCTCCTCCACAAGTGCCTGCACAAGTGAAGATCCACCAAAGACCCCTTGGCCCTTGTAAAATGTACCACCAAGCCCTTGGCCCTTGTAAAATGTACCAACAAGCATGAGGATGTCAACCTTATCCAACAAAGACTCGATCACACCAATTTTGGGAATCCCTGTTTTACCAACTATAGCAGCAAATGGCTTCTTGGCATTTGCTACAGCTCCGACTAAATAATCAAGCTCCTGATGCAAGAGGAATGAGATGAACTCGTCAAATACATATACAGATCAGCCAAAGGCAATAATCTCAGTTATCGAGAATTTGCAAGAGTTCATTGAAAATAACATTCAGATTAATTCCATCCATTTTGCTCATACACATTATACAAGACATCAGAATTGCCACAATACAAATACTAAGCCTTCAACATATACGAGATGAAAAAAACACCCATGGATTATGAGCTGAGAGAAGTGTAAGCTTAAGTCAAACATATAACAAACCTTCTGCATCAGTAATCCAGCAACAGCTGGCTTCAAATATTTGGCTACTCCTTCAGTGGAGGCATTAGCTCTATAGGCACTTACAAAGGCATCATTGACATACAAGTCTGCCAGAGAAGCCAACTTCTTGGCAAACTCAGGTTCATTCTCCTCCTCTTCCTTATGGGATCTGACATTCTCAAGGAGCAAAACACCTCCTTCTGGCAATGATGCCACCAATTTCTCAACTTCTTCGCCAATACAGTCACTAGCCATCTTGACCTGTATATTGTATGAAGATAAATTACAGTCTGATAAATGTGAGAGCCATTAAGATGGAGGAAAGAACAAAGATAAAAACCTCAATGCCAAGCAGTTCAGACAATCTGGGCACAAGGGGCTTCAAGCTGTAGTTGCGCCTGAAAGGTTGTGAACTGTTCTGGTACCGAGCAATGACCACCTTTCGTGACACCTTTTGCAAATAGACGTGAGAACCATTAATGAACTTTTTTTTTTAAAGAAACTCCAAAGTAATTGAAGACCAAGATCATAATCACAAATATAATAGTATTATTATAATTTTTTTTTTTTTTAAAGATGAATAATTCTGAACCTTCATTTACTTCATTCCACTTGACTCTGTAAATTTGGATATCACTGAACCAAATCACCAGCAGTACCCAAACCCAACTGCCGCCATTTTTTTTCTTTAACCCACCACCCAGCAGACTGACTAAAACCATTTAAGAAAACTCAACGAACAATAACCACAACAATCCTAAACCTAATTAATTCCTCCAGTTTCCATCGGAAGCACCACCACCTCCACTTCACGGCGACCGCCACCGTATACACCACCGCCTCCGCCTCCGTAACCACCTTCACGACGGCCACCTCCAAAGCCTCCGCCTCGTACTCCACCATCGCGACGTGGACCGCGGTATCCACCGCCGCCGCCACCTCCTCCGCTTCCGTGGGATTGAGCTTCGTTAACGGTGATGCTACGGCCGTCGAGATTCTGGCCGTTCATGCCGTCAATGGCATCTCTCAGTTTGACGATCTCGCCAAACTTAGAGAAAGCATCACCAAGAGACTGGTCGGTGGTGGCCCATGCCAGCCCACCGACGAAGCATCGGAACTCTACATCTGCGGAAGCCATTACAACTGCGAAAACTTTCCGGCGAAGAAAGAAAGAAGGGCGGCAAAGGAAAGAGGGAACCCGAGGGAGTATAATAGTATTATTTACACTCCGAATAAAGTACGAGGAAGAGCTTCAACCAGCCAATTCGACCTTAAGCTGAATCGGAGATCACCTAGTAAGAATAGCATATCATCACCTACACTAACCCATGGCGGTCCGGTGCATGAAACCTCGCGCATGCGCAGGGGCGAGGGAAGGACGACACATTAAACACAAGAGACAGTTTTCGGACACACATAGATAACAAAGAAAACGATCCTCCTAGAAACATTTCCTTATTTTGATGATCCAAACACAACAAAATCAACCCATCAATGCATCTTTGTTTAGGATCTAGCTACAGATAAAGCAAATAGCACAGACTCCCCTAATCTGAAATCTACGAAAAAGGGAAAGACTCGGAAGCAAAAAGCGTACCAAAAAAACCGAAGAAAAACTATAAAAGAAGAACGTACGAGATGGGAAGAGAGGATGACTTTAGCGCCATAGTCCATCAAGTATTGGATGGTGGGGACGGCGGCGCGGATCCTGGTATCGTCTATGATGTTCCTGGTGTCGTCGGTGATGTTGGGGTTCTCATCCAAAGGGGCGAAGTTGGGGCTTCCATCGCTGCGAATCACCTTCTTGTACTCTCTTGTGTTGAAGTTATCATCCAAAGGGACGTTGAGATCCGCCCTCACGAACACTCTCTTTCCTTTCAGATCAGCTTCCTTCAGTGATCCCAAGTTCTTCTTGGTTGCCATTCTTTCAGCTTGGTATGTGTGAAGTATGAAGTTGGGGTATTAGGGTTTGAGCTTGCTCTGGGGGAAAACAAATTGGGAAAACTTTCTGCATGCGAAACAGGGTACTGTGCTTAACGTAGCCTATAAGAAGGCAGGCAGAATAAACATGTTGCAGTAACCACCTTTCTAAGCTGGACAGGTGGACAGCTGAGATTCAATCATCTCATCTCCTTGATCTCACCTACTCACAGCTGGACAGGTGGACAGCTGAGATTCAATCATCTCATCCTCATGATCACGTGATGAGTAAAGTTTCCTTCGATCCAGCTGTTTCCCATCACCACAATATGAGGTGGCAGCTGCTGGTGCAGTAATACTTGATCCACTGCTGGCTTCTGCAGCATAAGTGCATGCTATCCTGCTAATCCCTCCAAGCTTCATGTTTGTACTGCATCAGCCAATTCCAACCCTTTAATCCTTTTATCTGTCAACAAAGAAAGTAATTAATACTAGTAAGTCACAGTGAGAAGAGACGCTATTTATAGAGCATGAATTGAAATGGAGGAGAAGAAAGGTAAAAATTGGAATAAAAAAAAAAAAAAAAATACACAACTCAATGAATCGGGTAGTTTTGTGACAATAAACGTATTAATTTGGAGTTTAATACATGACGGACACTAATAGTCGAGATTTTCGAGAGTTATGACGGACACAAATGTTTCATGTTGTAACTTTCTTTTATTTTATTTTTATTTTTTTTTAAATGATAACTCTGCAGATATAGTTGCTGTCCCATGACAAATGCAATCGATTAAATTGATTGGTATTACTTAAAGCAATACCGTAAAGGAGGGTATGTGGTATTTCTTGTGGGATGTGATAATAAATGAAAGTATAGAATAAGTACAAATTGTGAGGGTATGTATACTTATTCTAAACCCTAAACCCTAAACCCTAAACCTAAACATTTTAGGGGCGTGAAAAGAATAAGTACAAATTGGTAGTACGTCAATTGAAAAGTTGCCAAACATCAATTGAAAATCCCAATATAGGCAGTGTTGTAGTGACAATCAATATATAAGAAGAAGGATGGCTTTATTGACAGACAAAATTCGAAACTAAGAAAACAATGGGGCAGAAAGAAAGGCAAACAGAATTATTTGGCCGCCATCCAAAGGTCAAAAAGATGGGGGAAGAAAATGGAAGTTTTAATTGGTTGAATTTTGAGGGAGCAGTTATCTGTCCTAGTGTTTAATTATTTGCCACACAACTTGACCGATTGATGGGTTTCAACTCCATCTTTTTAGTGCAATAAACACTAGGTTTTAACTATTTTCCGACAAATTAAAAATAAGGTAAAGCTCCTAATTTATCTTTTTATTTTAAAATAATTATAACACTCACCGTCTCAATATAAAGGTTCATCTAGGGATGAAAGAGAGAGAGGTAATTATTACAGCATAAAATAGAATGAAATATGTAAAAAAATGTTAAAAACGTCAATTAAAAAAAATTTATTAAAATTTTAAAACATCTATTATTTGAGAACGAATTGAGTAATATTTTGAATTTTATATTTATTGGGTGGAAGTAGTATAACTTATGGGCCGCAATCTTAAACGAGAAAGAAAGGGACTTACTATTTGTATAACAAAATTACTATTTGTATAACAAAAAATGTCCAAAATACCCCCGATATGAAATGATAAATTTTTTTTGTATAAAAAACGCTGCGCATTGCTGAAATAAAGGGCAAAAAACGCAAATTTGGTATAGAAATGAACCAAAAAAACGCTGAAAGGTCTTGTGGAAATTCGCTCAAAACGCTAAAACGTAGCGAAATGGTGTACTGAAAACGCCAAAACGTAGCGTTTTTTTGGACCAAAACGCTAAAGTGAAGCGTTTTTAGTATATAATACGCTAAAATATAGCGTTTCATGCATGAAAAAACGCTAAAATATAACCGAAAAACATATCTCGCTCGTTAAATAGTAGCGTTTGTGACGGGATTTGTTAAAAAACGGACCGAACAAATATGAACAGACCAAATATTCACAACAAATTACATCATATCATATCATAACCTTTGTACATTCTCTGTACAAAAGGTTCCCTTACAAATATTGACAACAAATTCAAATCGACAATCGAAAGAAGGTTTCGTCGAATCATATCCATCTGCCATTCGTATCGTACAACTTTCGATTGACATTCTTCACGAAATGGTAAGTTTGCTACACGCTATGTATTTTTTGTATTTTTGCAGCGTTTATTTTGCCCAAAAACGCCAATTATTAGCGTTTTTGTCACCTACAACGCTAATAAGTGGCGTTTTGTTTAAGTAAAACGCCACTTATTAGCGTTTGAATAATTATCAACGCTAATATGTGGCGTTTTATTTCAAAAAAACGCCAAACTGTGGCGTTTTTGTTCAGAAAAAACGCCAAAATGTGGCGTTTTATGCCTTTCATTTAAGAAAATTGTTGCGAAATTATGGTATTTATGTGAAATCCGTAGCGTTTTTAGTTAAATTTTTTGTGAAGTGTAGCGTTTGTTTGTATAGATATGTGAAATACGTTGCGTTTTTTTAAGATTACATATGTAAAGTGAAGCGTTTTTTATAGTCCTATTGTGTAATTTATAGCGTTTGTAACAATATGGATTTGGATTTCTGACTATACAGGACGATAATTCGAATATGAGCACACATGATGATTACGAGCAGGAACAGGATAATGAGGATGACGAGGGGGGTGAGGAAGAGGACATTGGGGCAGATCTAAGTGAATATTTTAGGATAGATATGGATTTTGCAAGTGTGGAGGATGCATTTACGTTTTGCTATCCCATAGCTAATAGCCTGCAGTTTGTGCTTTCGAAGCAAGGCGGAAGTGGCTCGACGTATTATTTTAGGTGCAGTCGATGGAAAGATCCATTGAAGGAGCCTCTCCCCACCATACGGTTGAACACGAAAAGATGCGGATGTAAATGTCCGTTCAAGTTGACTGTCAAGAAGGTTGTTAATGAGCGTTACAGTGTGCTTGTTACGCCAGGGGTATCGTCCACACATAATCATCCTGGTATGAATATGTTTCGCCATTGAATATGTTATATTATTTTTCCTATAATTAGCATTTTCTTATATTCTTATTACTAATTTTTGTAGGTATAAGGCATCCATATGGGCACAGGCAGTTGAGCGGTTTCTCGAAAGAGGCAAAGTCTGAGGCTAAACGCATGCTTTCTTTCAATGTGAGACCAAAAAGCGTTTGGGAAGCTATTCATCAGCAGTTTCCCGAAGACAATGTACAGATAAGGCAGGTCTACAATTTGAAGGAAGATATGAAGAAAGATGGATTGGATGGTAGGAATATTGGGCAGCAATTTTTGCATTTGGCTCGCGAGAAGAAATATTTTGTTCGGATTATCACTGACGAGGCCACTAATGCGATCACACATGCATTCATCGCTCATCCTACATCAATTCAGATGTTCAACAGGTGGTATTGGGTTGTAGTGGTTGATTCAACCTACAAGACCAACAAGTACAAAATGCCCGTCGTTGAGATGATCGGTATGACTCCCACCAATAAGAACTTCAATATTGCTTTTGCCATTGTTAAGGATGAGACAAAAGAAACATATGATTGGGTAATGAAAAACTTGAGGGAATTGTTGCCTAGTAATGTGGAACCAAGTGTTGTTGTCTCAGATAGGGAGTTGGGTTTGTTGCAGCCTATTAAGGATCACTTTCCATCTTGCAATCACTTGTTATGTCGGTGGCATATTGACCGTGATGTTGCCAGTTGGTTGGAAAAAAATGTTGGCAGGAGGAATGTGGACACGGCCACTGATATATATAGTAATTGGTGGAAGAAAATTATCATGGCTCCCACAGTTGAAAGGTTTAACCTCCTAGTAGTCCAATTCAAGGTTACATACTCTATGGTTGAGCCTACAGTTGTTGATTATTTGGAGGGGACGTGGCTCATTCATAAGGAGAAATTCTGCCGGGCCTGGACTGACACATATCAACACTTTGGGAATACGACAACTAACAGGGTTGAGGCTTCCCATGCTGCTTTGAAAGATTGGCTTCATTCTTCCACCAATTCTCTCGACACGTTGCTCATGAAGATCGACTCTCATCTCACGCATCTGTTCCCTCACATCGCGTAAGTGCAATAACCGCATTCGATTATTTATTTAATGTCATAATTGTATTATAATTTTATTGTACGTTAAAACAATAACAGTGGGTCGCTCGAGTCTTCTACTGCCACGACACAAACCAGTAGGATGGGGTTTCCATACTGTTACTTGAACAAATACGTTTCGCATCACTGCCTGAATTTGGTAAGCAAACAAGTTGAAAAAAAGGATAGGTTGGCAGGCGAAGTTATCGATAGGTGTGGATGCGTTTGCAAGGTGACGCTTGGGATTCCTTGTGCATGTGATATATACAAGGCACAGGAATCGACCGCATATCAATTGCTCCCATTAGTCCACGAGTTCTGGCAGAGATTGACAATTGTACCCTCCCAAAGGGATTCGAATAATCTGAATGAGGACATCAGGTACATTTTACTTATGTTTGTTAGTTATATTAAATTTGTTTTATTTTTTGTAAATTTACAGTTGGATGCTGATTGAAAATAATGTTTCATCAAGGTTTTTCAATGAGGAAGTCATTCCTGCAGTTAACACAAGTCCGTCATTCTTGGCTCGTCTACTTAATATGGCTTATGTGGAAGAGATGCACGCTGATATGTCTAGTGCGGCTGAGCCATCGGTTGAGGGTACTCATAGGGGAAGGCCGCCGAGTAGACTGCACCATTCAGTTATGCGTGAGTGGAGTGGTCGCGAGAGAGCGACACGTGGATCACGTGGTAGGGGTCGATCAAATTCAAGTGGAAGATCAACTGGGCGCACATCAAACTATACGACGGACTCCTCTAGTGAGTCTCCATTACGTGAAGGTAAATATTGTTAGTGATGTTGCACGAATTTATTTATTTACAAATTTAATTCAATTATGTTCATTCTATTTCATTTAACACTTTAGGATTTGGACAAGATGTACCATGCGTACCAGTGTTTTTTCGGCATTACTGTACTGGATGGTCGGATGTCATTGGAGATGGAAATTGTGGGTTCAGAGTGATTGCTAGTTACCTTTCAGGCGGACAGCACAATTGGAAATTGTCGCGTAGAGCGCTTGTTGGGGAGATCGTTCGTGATCCACAAAGGTATGCAGGTTTGTTTGCAGTTGTGGAGGAGAGACCTGCTGACGGTGATCATTTGGGTGCCGTGATCCGGCGTTTACGTTATCAAGGTAGAAGTTGTTCTGAAGCCTACTGGATGGCCACACCCACGGACTTGTTCCCACTTGCAACGCATGCTAATGCCGTGGTACTGCACCTCAGCCGTTCGGAGCCGATGGCGAATTATACCATATTACCCTTGGATGCTGGAGAGGACGAAACCCGCCCTGAGAGACAGATAGCAATTGCTCACGTGGGTGGTAATCATTACGTTCGTGTTGATGTTCTTGATGATTGTCCCCTTCCTCCACTGCACGTTGTTTGGCGCGATCACTGCAACCAAGCGACCGTTGGACGTTGGCCTAATAGTTTCAGAATGCGTTTTAGGCTATGGGTAAATCGTCGTGATGCTTAGCGGCTTCAGTGTACTGTGATTTTTTTTTTGGTATTATATGATTGTTTGCTTTGGTATGATATGATTTTTTGGTATTATATGATTGTTTGCTTTGGTATGATATGATTTTTTGGTATTATATTTTTGGTATTCACATTCATGACATATAACTAAACAAACACGAACAATAAATGTAATGCACAAAGTACTGATATAGAAATGGTGCTGATGTCATAAAAAAAATATACAAATGTATACAAAATGTCAAACATATAAAAATACATAAGGGCTCAATCGGCCAGGTCAAATCGCTGCTCAAAATCCGCAATCAGCCCAGAATACTCGTCGTGCAGGTCCGGTGCTCGATCTCGCAGCTGATCCAACAACCGGTGCTGCACGCCCAGCACATCGCTAACCCACTACAAAAAATACACACAATTACATCAATTATTCATGTTGAACAATATAATAAAATAAATTACACATTTGATAAACAAAAATACTTACGTATTCCGATGACGATCGGCGTGGCTGTGGCTGATCCGGTGGGGGCCCTACGACGTACGGATAGGAGCGGGGTACGAACCACTCCAGATATCCGTCCTCGCAGGCACTATATCGGACGCCGTGCCCTGTCTGTGCACGGTGCACAAAATATATAGGCCCGGTAGCCGGATACGCGTCCCACTCGGACTCCGCATATGTCCGTGGGTGGTGCACGACGTACCCACTACCCCCGTACCCCCTGTACGTCCCATCTGTGGCCGGAATGAACGGTCTGGGGATCCACTGCACGTACCCCAACTGACGCGCACACCGGTCTGGCATGTACGGCTCTATATCCTCCCGGTATGCAATGAGTCCGCGGTACTGGGTCCTCGGAGTGCGCGCGACGGCAGCGCGACCGTATGGCATCCATACAACCTATAAAAAAATTTTCCAATTACATTTCCTATGTTTTTTAAATATACATTTAAGTAAATTAATTTTGATTTACTTACATCGTCCGGCGACAAGGCATCCAGTGCCTCCCGGAAAAGCGCCAGTCTGTCGTCCTTGTTGCGGGGTGCGTCGACCGTCCATCTGCTGGCCCGCGGCCGATCGGGGTGCACTGACAGAGGCCTGGCATTACTCCTAAAAGATGGAAAATGCTCGTAGATCCAGGCCTGTAGCAACGTCAAGCAACCCGCGACGCTCGACGTGCCATGACGACTAGCAGCACCTAAGTGTCTATACAGAAACGCTAGCGTCGCCGTGCCCCACGCGTACTGGCCCACCTGAGCCATCCCGCCCCGCAGCTCCAGAACAGGGCCTGGCTGGAACTTATTGGAACTCTTGTCTGTAAACAGACAGGTCCCAATAGTAGCCCATAGAAAAACTGCAACGTCCGAGTCAGGCCGGGGTCTACGCCTACAGGTATCTATCACCCGCTCGGTCGAGAATGCCCCATTCTCGAATAACTCCTTGTCGATGTGCTGGTCCGGAGGTATCTCAAGCAAATCTCTAGCCAACGCTACTAGGGTGGCGGTATCAGCGGACTGGGTAATCAACCGACCCTCTATCGGTAGACGCATAATCTCCCACACGTCGTGGAGAAGTATCGTCATCTCACCGAAGGGTAGATGGAAGGTATTGGTGTCCGGCTGCCACCTCTCCAAAAAAGCGCATATCAGTGGCGCGTCTATATGCCTAAACAAAATGCTGGGAATATGTCCCAGCCCTGTCTGGCTAAGTATCTGAGCCCCTAGGGGTGACATACCGCGCACCCAAGTAACTAAAGAGTCGTACATCAAACCCCTATTGTGACACCTAATAGGGGCTCTACCCCCCGTCTGACTAAACCTCGATACGACGTGTCCTAAAAAACTAGGAATAACCGTCGCATCGATCGGACCACCCTCGACTGGTCCAGTGACTAACCAGCTCTTGTCATCCTTCTTCCGCTTTTTAGGAATCGCTATATTTATCAAATATAATATATATAATTAATTTAACTAATTAACAAAATAAACAAATAAAACATAATTTAATAATTACTCATGTTATACAATAAATGAAACATTCATAAATGATTTAACAATTTACCCAATGAATAAACAAAAAAGACAAATTAATAACATATATAAACAAACATAACATATTTTCACTAACTAGCCAAACTAGCAAATAAATAAACAAATTCATCATAAAGTAAATAACTCAATAAATATTTCAATTTATAAAACAATATAACATAATTTAACTAAGTAATCATATTACCAAATAAATTAACAATTAAATAATAATTTAAAAATTTACTTAAGTAATAATAGTATTAACAAATAATACATAACTTACATAATTCACAAATTAGACAAATAGATCAATTAAATAAACATAATTAATAAATCAATATCGCGTACCTGCAGAGGGCTCCGCCCGCTGCTGCTGCTGCATACCAGACTGCTGCTGCTGGCTCGATCTCGGAGGCTCCTCGTGAGCCTCCTCCTCCTCTGACCGATCGTCCTCGTCGCTCGGCGAGGCATCGTCCTCGTCCCTCAGATGGAACGCCGACTCCCCGATGACGATCCCTCGACCGCCACCCCTGGATCGGCCACCTCGAGTACGAGGTCTCTGGGCTGCCATCTTCTGCCTTCTGGCAGAAACTGTGGGCCTCTGTCTCTCCTCAACGGTGGAAGGAGGAACGCGCGGTTTAACCTTACCGCCACCCTGAAAAATGTAATTAAAATATATTAATACACAAACAATCATATTAATTCACATACATTTTATATAACGTAAATATTTTAAAACGTAAGCCCTAGACAATTATATTAAATTGTAGCGTTTGACCGTAAGTCAAACGCTACAATTTCACGTTTGACTTTCAGTCAAACGCTATGTATCAGCGTTTGACTGAAATTCAAACGCTATATTGGAGCGTTTGACTTACGGTCAAACGCTTGTCACCGGCGTTTAATTGAAATCAAACGCTGCAATACAGCGTTTGCCTCCGATTCAAAAGCTCCGGATCGGCGTTTACGCTCAGAACAAAACTCCATCGATCGGCGTTTTCAACATCCCAAACGCTGCCGATCAACGTTTGGGATGTTGAAAACGCCACCGATTGGCGTTGCCACCCTTGTGGAACGCCGCCGATCGGTGTTTTTCCGCACATCTACGCCGCCGATCGGCGGCTTCTCTAATAAACATCGCCGCCGATCGGCGGTTTTCCCCACATCTACGCCGCGATCGACGGCTCCTCTAATAAACATCGCCGCCGATTGGCGGTTTTCCCCCACAAAAATAGTCATTTTGCGGCGTTTTTACCCGCGTTCTAAGAATGGACAAAATGAATTTCAAAACATTATTGAAATGGTTGAGAAATTTTACCCGATTGTAGAGTAACCCTTTGCCCGCGCCATGACCTCTCGAAGATCCGGATCCACCAGCTTCCATTTCGAAAAAAAATTAGTGTTCTTGGGTTTTTTCCTTAGCTTCTTGCGTGAGAGCCGGTCGAATATAGAATTCTGTGGCGTTTGGAGTGCTTTTTTTTTTTTAACCAACTTCGGGTCTGAAACGCTGCATATAAGCGAGCGAGTTCAGCATTAACGCCTCATTTTAGCGTTTTCTATACACTAAAACGCTACGTTTCAGCGTTTTGCATTGTTTTCAACGCTTCGGTTTGGCGTTTATTAGCCCTTCAAACGCTATGCTTTAGCGTTGGTGTTCTGTTCAATCGTATTACTTCAGCGTTTTTTTGGTTTTTTTCGCACCATTTTTACGTTTTTTAACCTTTAATTTGTCAATACACAGCGTTTTTTATCCCATATTTGCCATCAATTTTACGTTTCTTCCATTTCGGGGGCAGTTTGGACATTTTTTGTTATACAAATAGTAATTTTGTTATACAAATAGCAATTCAGAGAAAGAAAACTGCTTGGTCACATAAGGGTAGCCCAAAGCTTTTCAGCCCGCAACTAATGGCCTAGTCTGGTGTCCCATAGTTCCACTAGCCAACTATTGCTATTTGTATAATAAAATTATTATTTATATAATAAAAAATACCTGAACTATTTTTTTAGTAAAAAAAAAAAACTTGTTTTTGTCTAAAAAGGGACTCAAACGCACCAATATAGCGTTAGAATAACAAACAAACGTAAATTTAATAATTTGAAGAACACAAAAAAACGCTAAAACGTTAGGTTTAACCATGGCTGGATCGCTAAAATGGTACGTTGATAAAAAAAAATTGCTAAACAGTTACGCAAATCCATCACCGAAATGCAAATACATAGCGAGCGAGACTTGAGCCGCTCGCTAAAACGTAGCAAGCGAGTGAGCTCGTTAAAATGGAGCGATCAAAGCCAAAATTCAGCAATTTAAAAGGAAACCCAAACGTCGCCCTATTCATATTTTGAAAAAAAGTTTCGCAAAAACCCTAAAAAACCCTAAACGCGAGATTTCTGCGATCCGGCTGCCTAAAATCGCGAAATCTCTTCGAAGTTGCTGCTTGAAATCGCAAAATGGACTCTTCTGGGGTGAATCTTCGCAAGGTTTAGGGTTGGGCAAAGGCAAAGGTTTAATGATGAACAGGGTTTTTTTTTTTTTTTGATTCATTTTTATTATTTTCGAACGATAAACGGTGTGTTTTTGCGATTTTATTAGCATAAACTTTGTAGATCTGTGCTGGGTAGTCAACTTTTTTTTGGTAAAATGTTATTTAGACTTGTTTTTTGTGCGAAAAATCGCCGATCGACGGCATTTTTTTATGAAGAATTGTTGATCGACGGCGTTTTAGTTGTGAAGAAAAGCTGATCGGCGGGGTTTTGCAGCGAAAAATTGCCGATTGCCAGCGTTCCGTGGTCACATAATCGCCGGTCGGTGGTGTTTCATTTCATAGAAACGCTAGCGATCGACGTTTATGTGACGACAGAATGCTGGTATTTTGCGTTTGACTATACGCTAATCCTCAACGTTTGACTTATAGTCAAACGTTAATCCGCAACATTTGACTAATGGTCAAAGTTTTGGGTTAACGTTTCACTATAATTCAAATGTAAAACCGCAACATTTTAAGTGTTTTTTTGCAAATTCAACTTAATTTTATGTTTATATTTAAAATAAAATGTTTATATATTAATATGTATGTTATATATGTTATTCAGGGTGACGCTAAGGTTAAACCGATTCCTGCCCCCACTGTAGATAGACAACGTCCTACAGCTTCTTCCTGGAGGCAGGAAGTCCCAGCGAAGAGAGGCCCTGGTAGAGGTAGAGGGAGAGGCGGAGCGAGAGGCGAAGGTGTAGGAAGAGGTCGAGGTCAAAGACCCATAGACGACTTATTCCATTTGAGGGATGAGCAGGATGATGAATATTGTACTACTGATGAGGATTCTCGTGAGGACGAGGATCAACATTAAGGGGAGCAGCAGCAGCACCAGGGGAGGATGATACTTATGGGGGTGACCCTAATCACCCCCACGTCGAGAGGAACGTCCGTTATCGAAACTCGGCCGATGGACTGTTTCAGGAGGTTGATCATTCTGCAGGTACGCGCTCTAATACGATAAATAAATTATTTATGTAATTAGGTAATTGAATAAATTATTTAATTGATTTAATAATTATTTATTTGTTTATTTATGTAATTAGTTAATTAATCTAATTAGTTAATTAATTTATTATTTATTTACATATTTAGATTAATTAGGTAATTGAATAAATTATTTAATCGATTTAATAATTTAGTAATTATTTATTTTATTTATGTAATTAGTTAATTGATCTAATTAGTTAATTAATTAATTAATTTAATAGTTATATTAATTAGGTAATTGAATAAATTATTTAATTGATTTAATAATTATATATTTGTTTATTTATATAATTAGTTAATTGATCTAATTAGTTAATTGATTAATTAATTTAAATAGTTAGATTAATTAAGTAATTGAATAAATTATTTGATTGATTTAATCATTTAATAATTATTTATTTTTTATTGATCTAATGAGTTAATTAATTTATTTAAATAGTTAGATTAATTAGGTAATTTAATAAGGTAATTAAATAATAATTTAATTAGGTAATTAAATAAATTTTTTTATTTGTTTATTGATTTAATTATTTAATTCATTTATTTGTTTGTTTATTTAATTAGTTAATTGATTTAATTAAACAATTAATTGTTTTGTTTAAATAAAGTTATTTATTTGTTTATTGATTTAATTAGTTAATTGATTTATTTGTTTATTCATTTAATTACTTTTTATTAATTAGTAATTTTGAATTAATTATACGAGTTTTATACTTGTTAAATTTAGTAAATCCTAAAAAATGCAAGAAGGCGGACAAGAGTTGGTTGGTGAGCGGCCCTGTTGTCGGTGGACCTATAGAAACGAGTGTGATTCCTAGTTTTTTAGGCGACGTCGTATCGAGGTACGGGTAGGAGGGCGTGGATACTATACCCCTTATTAGGAGCTATAATAGGGGGTCCATGTACGATTTGTTGGTTAGGTGGGTGCGAGATATGTAACCCCTTGGGATCGCGAGACTGAGTGAGACCGGACTGGGTCACATTCCTAGCATTATGTTCAGGCACATAGACCCCCCTCTCATTAGCGCATTTCTAGAGAGGTGGCAGCCGGACACCAATTCGTTCCACCTACCGTTGAGAGAGATGACTATCTTGCTCCACGATGTATGGGAGATACTCCGCATCCCTGTAGAGGGTCGCTTGATTACTGAGACAATAAATACGTCTACTATTCTTGCCTTCTCCATAGATTTGCTTGAGATACCTCCAGATGACCACATCGAAAAGGAGTTATACGAAAATGGTGGGTTTTCGACGGAGAGGGTGATAGAGATGTGTAGGGGGCGACCGCGACCCGATTCTGATGTGGCTACTTTTTTGTGGACTACTATTGGGACTTGTCTGTTTACAGACAAGATTTTCAATAAGTTTATGCCAGTGACTGTCGTGCAGATTAGAGAGTCACTGCCTCAACTAGGACAGTATGCATAGGGTACCACGAACTGGTGTTTCTCTACAGACATTTAGGTGCTGCCAGTAGGTATGGGACTTCGAGCATGGCGGGATGCCTGACTTTGCTACAGGTTTGGATTTACAAGCATTTTTCATCGCTTAGATCCAATGCAAGGCCCATGCCAGCACACCCCGATCGACCGCGAGCTAGTAGGTGGGTAGTCGACAACGCCTGAAATAAAGAAGATCGGTTGGTCAGCTTTCGAGAGTCCCTGGATGCTTTTACCCCGGCTGATGTACGTAACTATATAAATAAATATTATTTATATATTTCATCGATAATCTTATGATTTTTTTAATGTAATTGTAAATCACATTTATAGGTTATATGGACTCCATATGGTCGCGATGCAGTCATGCGGACTCCGAGGACATTGTTCCATGGTCATATTGTATACAGAGATGATATCGAGCCATATATGCCAAACAGGTGTACGCGCCAGCTTGGCTACATTCAGTGGATCCCGAGATCATTCATTCCGGCCACTGAGGGTACTTTCCGAGGGTACGGTGGGACAGGGTATGTGGTGCATCACCCACGCTCATACGCAGAGACGGATTGGGACACATACCTGATGACTGGTCCAGTATTTTTTATGACCAGGCAAGCTACAGGTCATGGCGTCAACTATAGTGCGTGCGAGGATGACTACCTCGATTGGTTCAGACAGCACTCGCATCCATACGTTTTAGGCGCCACTAAGTAGCAGGCAGGTCCAGTTATACCACGGCGAGCCGCTTCAGATTATGTAAGTATTTATTAAATAATATGTTAAATTAGTTTATTATAATTTTAAATGTTAGTTTTCATTTTGTTATTTAAATTTTTGTAGTGGGTGGGTGATTTGCTGGGGATTCCGCACCAGTTGCTCGATCAGTTGAGGGAGTGAGTACTCGACCTGTATGCTGAGTACGCGGAGCGGTCTACACAGTTCGAGCAGAGGTTTGATCGCGCTGATTGAGTGACTGATTGTACTTTACATACTTATGTATTTTATGTTGGATTGATACTATGTATTTTATGTTGGATTGATATTATGGCTGATCGCACGGATGTAGTTTTGTATTTTATTTTGGATTGATATCTGTAGATTGTATTTTATTTTATGTTGTATGCATTTGTGGATTGGACCATGTACTATATCTCCAATGCTACTACATTACTAGAACATCAATTAGTGCACAACATAAAAATAAAAGCAAAATTAGTACACAACTTCAAATAAAAGTCAAATTACATAAATGGTTAATGTAAGAGTAAATTCCAAAATTGGTCAATATACTATACTATAGTCAGTTTCTGGTTTTGGTCATCATATTTTGAAAACTATTTTTAAGGTCAACAAATTTTACTTTTCTTTTCAAAAATGGTCACTCAGTCAAGTTGGATCGTTAACCCACTAACTGTCAACTTTTTTAGGGTTATTTTTGTCTTTTCATTGACTCCTTAAATTCAAAAAAGAGTAAACTCTGAATTTGATCATCATACTTTCATTTTTATTCAATTTTGGTCATTCCGTCTAAATATTTCGTTAAATCTCTAACCGCCATAATTTTTTGAAGATAAATACGAAAAAAACACACCCCATCATGCACGTGGAATTTTTTTAAATTAATTATTTTTTCGCATCTTCGCCGCCAACACCCACACTAGGGCTGATAATTTATGACACGACACGAAAATCAAACACGGAATCAACACGAAACGGATCGGGTTCGGGTTAGAATTTTGGACCCAAAAAATTTTCTGGTCAGGTTCGTGTCGGGTCCAAGATTTTTAGGTCAAAATCAGGTCAACTCACTGGGTCAACGTGTTGACCTGATGACCTGAAATATTTTTAAAAAATTATTGTGGGATGAAAATCGGGTTGACGAGTCGGGTTAGGGTCGACCAACCCTAACCCGACCCGTTCAACTCGTTTGGGTCGGGTTGGGGGGTCAATCAATGGGTTAACTAGGTCGATTTTGGTTTGACCTAGTAAAAATCCATTCAAGTTCGGGTCAGGGGTAAAAATATAACTTTCTCTTTCAAACCGACATGAAACCGATACGCCGACACGAATTGACAGCCCTAACCGACACCCTTAAGAAGAATAAAACTTTTTAGGGTCACGTGCATGATGGGGGTGAGGTTGTGGGTGTTGGCGGCGGTGATGCGAAAAAATAATTAATAAAAAAAATTTCACGTGCATGATGGGGTGTGTTTTTTCGTATTTACCCTCAAAAAATTATGACGGTTAGAGACTTAACGGCACATTTAGACGGAATGGTTAAAATTGAATAAAAAATGAAAGTAAGATGACATCAAATATAATTTTTAAAGTAAGATGACCAAAAACGAGATTTTAAAAAAGTATGATGATCAAATTCAGAGTTTACTCTTTTTTTAATTTAATGAGTCAATGAAAAGACGAAAATAGCCCTAAAAAAAGTTGACCGTTAGTGTGTTAACGGTCCAACTTGAAAGAGTGACCATTTTTGAAAAGAAATGTAAAGTATGATGATCTTAAAAATAGTTTTCAAAGTATGATGACCAAAACCAAAAACTGACTATAATATAGTGATCAATTTTATAATTTACTCTTAATGTAATATCAATAATAAAAATGTCACATAAAATAGAAATTCCTATCACGACGATTTACCCATGGCCGATACCTAAACCTCCTCAAATTATGAGCCCATTGTCCCACAGTATCAGGATTACATTGATATTGTCAAACAGGGTGTAATGGTTGGATAGGGCTGACTTGGACCACATTTACACGTACATAATGATTCCCATCAACGTAAGCAATTGCTATCTGCATTTCAAGTCTTGGTCGCCTCATGTCGCATCCAAAGGTAAGACAGTTCATTAGCAAGGACATGATATATGTATGTATATCATATATAAGGTGTACGTATGGAGTTGTACTCTACGTTATTATTTCCATGGCCAACCTGCAAATGGTTTTTCTTATTTTTACTAGTTTTTCATCATGTTCATTTTCCAATTTGTGCTTGTCTGGTTGTTGATGTCAATTCAGTACATCTTCTACCGTATTGTATCACTGATCCAATGATTATCAAGTTAGAAAATTTTTGCATTGAGGAAAAAAGTAAAAATAAAGAAAGTTTATATAAATAATTTGTGTGGTATTTTCCAATTCCATTACATATAGAAAGTAATGCGTTGAGTTATTTACCCCTATCTTCATAAGCATGAACTTGAGTCTATTAGTTATTGGCTTGCAAAATTTAAATGCCCCATTGACACTTTAAAAATCTCTATCAATATGAATATATCAACTCAAATCTGCTTCAATATCTTGTTCCTCACCCTCTTGCTCATTCTCTTCATCTTCATCCTCCTCCTGATCCTCCTAGTGATCCTCCTACATAGTCATCTCCTGATCTTCTTCCTGTATAATTAAAAACATAAATTAAAACGCTCACAATATTATATTCACAATGAAAGAAACACAATTAAATTATTATTTCACAATTTGTCAAAAACGCAACTAATTTTATATTCCAATATGCTAAAACGCTACAAATTTCAAATTCAGTATATAAAAAACGCTACAAATTGCACATTCAATATATAAAAAACGCTACAACTTACACATCAAATATATAAAAAACAGTACATTTTACATATTTAGCATATCGAAAACGCAACATTTTACATATTCAATATATAAAAAACGCTACATTTTACATATTTAGCATATCAAAAACGCTACATTTTACATATCCAGCATATCAAAAACGCAATATTTTACATATTCAGCATGTCGAAAACGCTACAAATAAACGAGCGAGCCATGGTTAAAAAGTCACGTTCTGGCGTTTCTAGCTATACCCATTGCTAATTTATAGCGTTTTAATGTCGGACAGTAAAAAAAATAGACAAAACGGGTAAAAAACTTACCATTTCTTGATGAATATCGAGCTAACAACGTTTGTGTAGTGAAAAATGTCTTTGGATTTGAGATTTGAATTTGTTTGTAATATTTTTGAAGAATTTTGGTTTAGGGGTTTTTGAAATCTTTTGGTTCAAAGAATATAAATGTAATTTTGCCTTTTTTTTTTTTGTTAGACAAATAGTAAATTTGTTAGGCAAATAGTAAGTCCCGCTCGCCAATGATGTTAGCACTAGCGGCAAAGTATCAATTTGACAAATAATAACATCATATTTTTTTGAAATATGATAACGTTATATTGGTTAGGAAAAATAATAATAAAATATTCGTTTTATTAAAGTGACATATACATTGCAATGTGTCTTATAAAATTACTATATAATTTGTGAATTTGAAATGTACATTTTGACTTGATTAAACTCCTAAAATGGTCCATTACATATAGCGAAAATATCATTTTGGTCCAAAACAAATAAAAACTACTTTTTTAGTCCATTATATTATGTTTTTTAAAAATTTTGGTCCAAAACCCACTTTTGCATGTCTTGACCATGAACATTTTGGTCTTAATGAAAAGTAATTTTCTTTTAATCACTGAAAATAATAAAATATTCAAAAACAAAAATATTTACCCTCCCTTTCCCTTCTTCTCTTCTCTCACCTATTCCTCATAATAAATGACCATTTTGCAAATTTTTATTCATTCCAAATTTCTTTATTTCACAAAAGTCCTTCTTCACCACTAGTCATTCTCTTCCATCCTTCTCCAATCACCACCCCTTTCTATCCATCACCGCCCACCCCAGCCATCATCACAACCGCCACCCCACTTCCTCTCTTCCCTCAAAACCAACAAATCAGTTTTCGAAAACCCATTTTTCTTTTCTTTCCTTCTTCTTCTTCTTCCTTTTTCTTCATCTCTCCCCGACAGTCACCCCACCCCGCCGGACCAATCCTCGCCGCAACGGGACAATATCATTAATCGCCATGATGATCGGAGCAGCGATTAGCGGGGAATATTGAGGTAAAGAGACGAGAATTGACTAGAAAAATTGTGGGTTTCTATGTAATTCATTAATTCAACAATTGGTTATATACAACTAGACCGAATTGACGAAATTTGAATCCATTCAGAATTAGGGTTTGGGTTTGAAAGATTATCTGCCCGGGTCTAGCCAGAAACTCACTTTCGTGCTACACATTCCATAATCGGAATCTCTGGCCAGGCCTAGACGCTAGCACAATCGCTATTCCAACCCTTGCTTGAAATAACATTGCGCAGGATCTTGGTTTGTAATTATTCGATTTATCACGCAACAAATAATTTCTTAATTAAAAGCGAAAGAATAAGAATTACCTATTGAAACGTTTACTCAGGTGATTCTCTTGTATGCCTCAAAACTAAGATCGTATGTTGTGTGGGCAACAATCTAACGAGCAATTGATCAGCTAATCACCACAATCCACTCGCCGGAAAAATTCTGCAGCTCGTCACCGCCTGAATTTCAACCGCCGCTGCCGCTGGATTTTCCTGCCACCGCCGCCTGCCGTAATTAACCACCGACTGCCGCCTGGGATAATAACCGGCCGCCTGAGATTATGCTAAAGGGAGAAAAACATTTTCTCTCTCTAGACTTTCTCTTTCTAGTTTTCTTGTCTTGAAAACTTATGAATTGTATCTTGTGTCATAGTTAATCTCTTGTCTATATATAGAGTTACAAGAGAGACCCCAAGTTGGTTTAGGATTGGCCTTCCTACTGGGTTTCTGTTTTCTTCAATCCTGTTCCTGGACTGATACACATCCAACTGATATAGGGATTCACTTATTCTAATCCAGTTCCTAGTATGATTCACAACCAACTGATACAGGGATTCAGTTATCCCAACCAGTTCCTGGTATGATTCACAACCAACTGACACAAGGATTAATTAATTACTTAATTAATTAAATCTACATTTGTCAATAACCCAATACATAATTAATCGTACCACTAACGAATTAATTATGGCACTACCATCCTACACCAGAATTGCTTCCGGAACAACTTAATTAATTTATTCTTAGTCTCTCCACATCAAGGATATAGTGCTCGTTAATTTATTAATTTACTGATAAATTAAATAATTAACTTCTTTAATTCTGAGACTAGTACCACTCGACCTTTTTACTATACCGGACATAAGTCCACCAGCTGGGTTTAGTATAATAAACATAACGAGCTCATCTCGGGAGCACCATCACCTCGGACGCACCGGTACATGGTTTCCTTTCGACAAGCAACAGCACACCAAGCAACTAAACACGTGCACCCAACCTACCGATACTATTGGCCATAATTGACCTCACCCATTGGCAGATCAAAGTACACTATGTCTAATCCTCATGCCCGCTCAAGTCTAAAGATTAAGAGATAGAATACTAAAAACGATTTGTCTATTAAATAAGTACAAGACAAATCATTCTAAATGACCAAGTGCAATATGCCCCGGACATATCTATATGATTCAATCAGTTTAGACAAACCAATTATCCGAAACACATAATAACCTAAATCGACAGTTTGTCCAAAGCTGTCTCGGTTACGAACCTCATTTATATATTATGTCTTTTAACCAATGATGAGATCTACTGTGTCACACAAGACACCTCATCATCTAACTACATAATATAAATAGACAAATAATGCACAACAAAATATAACCAAAATATTAATCGATATATTAACTGGAAAAATGTACAATACAAGCATAGCTTATGTATTCAACTCCAACAGGGTTTTAGGCTTTTAGCATCGTAATTGAAGATTCAGCTGGGTAGGATTTGGAAATAGAGAAGGGTCTTATAGATTGGAATTGGGAAAGGGGGCGCATAAAAGGATTGAGAGCTCAACTTTATCAATGGAAGGACTCAATCAAAAATCAAAGCTTAGATTCGCTTTCTTATCGCTAAATCCAAATTTGGTTGCCTATTATTATTTAAAGTGATTTAAGCCATCTTCTCGAAAATGTCGTTGATGAAGTTGTTCTTTGCCCATGGCTTTGTTTTGGTCTGGGTCGGATGCAAAATCGAAGAGTACAGAAATACCATTTTCGACGTTGGATGCAAAATCTGCAGGGACAACTCCAATCACACAATGAACCCGAATCCAGAATCTGATTTGGTTGTAGAATCGGGTCACCAAAGAAGTGACATTCAATTAAGAAAAAAATAAGCCCTAACAGGAGTAATTCTCAGATCTCAAAAGAATATCCATTTGAAAAACCTCATAACATAGCAGCATTAGAGAAATTCATAAGAGTAAGAGAAAGAAACGTACTTACAGAGATGAAAGAGACGAAGAATTGGGGTTTGAAGCATGGGGCGGTTTGGTTCAAGGCTTTAATTTAGGGTTATAAACTAGAAGTGTTCGAAAAAAAACAATTCTACCAGTATGGAGAGAGGAAGTGGGGTGGTAGTAGTGGTGATGGTTGGGGTGGGCGATGGTGGGTAGAAGGGGGTGGTGATCGGAGAAAGAGGGAAGGGAAGGCCTGGTGGTGAAAAAGGACTTTTGTGTAATAAAGAAATTTGAAATGAATAAAAAATTACAAAATGATCCTTTAGTATGAGGAAGAGAGGAGAGAAGAGAGAAGGGAAGGGGATGGTAAATATTTTTTTGAATATTTTATTATTTTTAATGATTAAAAGAAAAATATTTTTTATTAAGATTAAAATGTCCCTGGTCAAGACAGATAAAAGTGATTTTGGACCAAAATTTTCAAAAAATATAATGTAATGGACTAAAAAACATAATTTTTATTTATTTTAGACAAAAGTAATATTTTCACTATATATAATGAACCATTTTAAGAGTTTAATCTTTGGACTTTTACCTTTTGCCCTAGGCTTGAATAATCGAACTAAAATGGGTGTCAACAAGTTAGCCCATACTTTGAATAAGCCTAATAAACTCCCTATGGCTTCAAATGGGTGACGCCAATAAAATAACATGTCAAAAGTTTCAAGAATTAGGAAATAAAGCTATTGAAAACTCAATATTTTATACGCTCGCTCACTCAAGTTTAGGACCGAAATTTAAAATATAATATAAACAGAAACAACTGTCAGAAGCAAATGAAGGCGTAGCAGCCGACCCAAGTGAAACATTAGCTAGACGCACACACGGTTCAGTTTTGAAACTCTACTTTGCCACCATAAAATTTCTTTTACATGCTGCATAGTTGTAGCAGCTTTAATCTTTGTCTATACTTATCAATGGTTTCAGTAATGTTTATTGTTAACAATTGAGAAATACAAAAGCTTGCAAGGAATTGATTTTGTTAGGGGGTGATTGATTATTCATAAAGAGGCAAAAAAAGGGGAAAATTGGAATGACCCTTTTCGGAAAGGGAGGTTCTTGCTGCCGTTTTTGAGGTCAATTTCTTTTCTCTTACCCTTCTTGCCGCCTTATTTATTTATTTATTTCTTTGGTTTTTGTGATGAAGTTTTTCTTGTTATGTTTAATATTGTTGTTTGTGTAGCTTTTGGGCTTGATTTTCGATCTGTCTTTCTTCCAATTAAGTTGAGTTTTGTGTACTTCCTCATTTGCTTTCCTTAGTTTGCAAGATTCAAGAATGTACTCGTTGTTCCGTTCTTACTACGCTACATGTCATTAAGTTGCACAAATATTCATGTATATACATTATATACATGCCTGTTTTGCATCAAAATTTGATGGGATTTTTATATTTTTAGTCTTCATTGTTGAGCTTGGAGCGGAAAGTTGCAAAGCTATGGTGTGCAAAGGATTAGAACTTTATTCTCTGCTTTCAACCTCTGAAAAGTTTTCATAGGTTTAGTGGTGGAGTTAAATTCAAATTTTCACTTAACCATTTGGGTTTTCTGCTTGGTTGCTTATATTCGAAAGGGTTTATGCTGGATAGAATTCTTACAGTGAATTGATTGGGTCATTGCTGTCTTCACTATTTGTTGTCCACATCCATTTCCTGCCCAGAATTTGTAACTTGAGTGCTTTTTTGTTTGTACAGTTTTTGTTGTGATTGTGTCTATGGTTATACCTTGAAAGAGAAAAGTCCTCAGATGCTTTGGCAGTCAGATTCTGTGTTACAGATGGTGTTTTTCTGGCAGAAGATACTCGTAATATAGTTGTCCATTGGCATGAATGGTTTTCTGTGAATCAGAAATCATGTTGCTCTTTTAGGGCTTGCTTGAAAGCATTCTAGCTTACTGGCATGTTGGAGGTTGTCCTCATTTAAACAAATTTGGACGGGGGAATTTAAGTAATGGATTCAATGGAGCTGTCGGAGGCTCAAATCTATCATGCTCAGTATCATGCCACTGAACATGGTAATGGAGAATTTGATTCCCATTGGCAAGAGCATGTGGTGGATTCTTTGGGTCGTCCAAATGGAAACTTGGAATCTCCTGAGCGTAACTCTTTAGAAACTAAGCATGTACTCAATTACTCCATACAGACAGGTGAGGAGTTTGCTTTTGAGTTCATGCGTGACCGTGGAATTCCTAGGAGATCATGTCCTCCAAATAGTAGTGGTGATCCCAGTCTCACACCTGGTTACATGGAACTAAAAGGCATTTTAGGCATCAGTTGTTCTGAATCTGAGAGTGGTTCAGATATTTCCAGGCTCCCGACTATAGATAAGGGATCACAAAAGTTTGATCCTAGGAACTCCTCTTCATGTGAGGACAAAAGCAACTATGTGGCAGCACAAACGTTCCAAAGAAATTCTTCACTCCACAGTAATTATCAGTCACTTGCACATTCATCGTCTGGACCAGCTGATAGCTCAAAGCTTAAGTTTCGCTGCAGCTTTGGAGGAAGGATCTTACCTCGTCCAAGTGATGGAAAGCTCAGGTATGTTGGAGGTGAAACACGCATTATTAGCATTAACAAGGGCATTCAGTGGCAGGCTTTATTGCAGAAAGCAAGAGCTATATATGATGAAACATATTGTCTTAAATATCAGCTTCCAGGGGAGGATCTGGATGCCCTGGTTTCTGTGTCTTCTGATGAGGATTTGCAGAATATGATGGAAGAATGCAAAGTATTAGATGATGGACGAGAATCACATAAACTTAGACTATTTCTATTCTCCGCTACTGATCTGGATGATGGTATTATTTTCCCCAGCCATAACTCAGATGGGGATTCTGAGTTTCAGTTTTTAGTTGCTATCAATGGTTTGGACATGGGATCGAGAAAAAGCTCAAATCTGAATGTTCCTGGAAGTTACTCTGCAAACAACTCGGATAATTTCGATGGATCAAACATTGAGACAAATCAGTCTTCCGCTGACTATGATGTGCCTAGTGCACCTTTTGTTGGTTTGAATATGCCATTTCCTGCTGCCGAATCTTCTCAACCTGGTCTACTGACTGCTGCCAAAGCTTCAGATACTGAGTCACAGTTTTATCTTGGAAAGATGTTGAATGGTAATCAAGTTACAATGCAAGCAGGGCAATATCATTTCAATCTGCATCCAAGTCATTTTACACCTGTTGAAGGTACTGCTGTTCCAGGGCAAGTTCAGGGGAAATGGGGTCAACAGAAAAGCCTTGAAGGGAAGCTATTGGAGGTTACTGGGCAAGACATGCATGTTATAAAGGCAAAGTTGAAGGTTGGTGATCCTATGCATGAAGAAGGTGGGAATAAAGATAGTAATATATCACCAAATGATCTACTTGTCACCTCAAAGCAATTTAATGATAACACGAATGACTTCTACGTTGAAGAAGCACCTCTTAAGTTTTCTGAACTAAATAGAGAATTGGATTTAATGTCTTCAAAGAATGAGGAGAAATCCATGGAGCCTCTACAGGTTTCTTCCTGCCTAAATGCTGGTGATTCAGTTGAGGTTAAACTTGGCGGCCCTAATTATGGTGGAAATGGTGCTGCTACTGAATCTAGTCCGATTGATTTGAGCTACTTTGAGCCCTCTGCATCTTCTCACAGGCTCTTCCAGTCGGAAAAGATCCCCAGGGAACAAGCTGAGTTACTTTACAGGTTATCCAAGTCTGATGATTTGCATAATTCTCCATTTGTCATGACACATTCACATTCTGATTTTCCAGAGCAGGACTTAATTGCAGAACCTGTTGAAAGATCCCAAACTGGAAATGTAGATTTGCAGACACGGCAGTGCATTCCTGCTGAACATCTTGGTTTTGTGGATTTCCAAACAACTGATAATAGGCATGCTACTCCAGAGATCAAGCAGTCATTAGCTGACTTTGTGGATACCAAAGATGATGGTGAAAAGAATCAGGGTGTAGTTTCCAAGCATGAAATGAGTCGTGCCAACAATAATGGGGAGTACCTCTTGGTCAATGACATCTCTGAAGCTGGATCAAGAGTTACTGTTGAGAATAGAGTGGGTTGTGTAAATCACCAGGAAGATCCAGTTGTTGGTCTTCCTGAAGCTCATATGGTGGAAAACATTGGTAGGGAGACCATAATGGAAAACAATCAGGGGTGTTCATCAGTGACTGAGGATATATATCAAAGGGGTTGCTCAGATGTTTCTAGATCAGAGCAACCAGATATTCTTATTGATATAAATGACAGATTCCCTCGTGATATCCTTTCTGACATATTTTCAAAGGCCATCCTTTCTAATGACCCTCCAAACATTAGTCCGTTTCAAAAGGACGGAGCTGGTGTAAGCCTGAACATAAAAAATCATGATCCTAAAAGCTGGTCATTCTTCCAAAAATTGGCAGGGAATGATTTTGCACGAAAGGATGTGTATTTTGATCAAAACCAGGTTGGATATTCTGCTGGGCTACCAAAAGTTGAGGAAGAAGCTCCGCTTACTTATGAGTTTGATCTTGCCCACAAGAATTTTGGAGAAGATGAGTGGCGAGAATCACCCAATAGAGCCAAAGATCTAGTTTCTAATTCTGATTATGATCCATCCCATGACCAAATAAGTGACATCATGCTGTATGATGATTCAACTGATAACGCAAGATTGGAGGACTCAGAATATGAGGTTATTTTTCTCCTTGTTCAGACATTTAGTAAGTATATTTACTATATGTTAATCTATTGTCTTAACATCTTTTTATGCTTTTAGGATGGGCAACATATTGGTATATTACCTCTGGATCCTTTGTTTGATGTTGATATGAGCTCTCTGCAGGTTAGATTCCTTTTGTGCTTGATTCATTATGATCATATAGTTTGACTATTCTTTGGCATAATGTTACATTTTTTTCTGGTGGGTCAATCTTGATGTTGACCAACTGAATACACTGGAATCTGAGCTTTTAGATCCTTTGGTGATTAAGCCAACTAAGCATCTCATCACGTCACTTGTTCTTGTCATAAAATTAACTTTGATAATGTAATAGAGTTCAAAATGATTAAATGAAACAAAAATGATAGTTTTACTTGTGCATTATCAAAGCTTGACTGCTTTGAAACAAAATGGGAACTAGAAATGTGATTTTATTGGCTTGGATCTTACCTATGTGAACATCTGAATTTAGTGGTACCTAGTACAACTTAGTTTAATATATGCATTATGGGTCATGGATGCCCCTACTTAGATTGTTTCCCAGTCTCAATTTCACACTTTCAATAAATCCAGCTACTTATCTTGTTCCCATGAACCATAGAAAAAATGTTTACAGTTACCTCTATTGGCCGCATGCATAATTCTGCTGGTGAAAGATATTTTTTTCTTGATAGGATAAAAGATTCTCATTTCCTCTCTTGAAACCTTGTTATTCTTTTCCATCAGAAGTTAATGCTTACTTAATAGCTAGTAGAAGAATGGCAAGAACTTATAGTTGTTGAACTAATTGCAGCAAAAATTCCTCTTTCCATTCAGCTGATTGTATTAGTCATTCTTATTTTAGTAGAAGCTGAGGATACTAATTTGATCTTTCTTACATGGTTCATAGCTGATAAAGAATGAAGATTTGGAGGAGCTAAGGGAACTCGGGGCTGGGTCATTTGGAACAGTCTATCACGGGAAATGGAGAGGAACAGATGTTGCCATTAAAAGAATAAAGAAAAGTTGTTTTATTGGTCGACAATCCGAGCAGGAAAGACTGGTAATTACTTATTACTTCTACCTGGTTAGAATTATGTTTTACATGCTAAAATTTGTTGCCTCAACCATGGTTTTACCCATAGAGAAGCATTTTGAATGCCATTATCAACCCTGAATTGATATTTTGCAGACATGTCATCGTAGTTTTGCTTTAGAGACTGTCACTCCACTCATATATTCATGGTACATACCTGTTCCTTTTGCTGCACTGATTTTCAGGCCATAGAGTTTTGGCGAGAGGCTGAAATTCTCTCAAAGCTTCACCACCCGAATGTGGTGGCATTTTACGGTGTGGTGCAAGATGGACCTGGAGGAACACTAGCTACTGTGACAGAATACATGGTTGATGGTTCTTTGAGGCATGTTTTACTTCGAAAGGATAGGTAAATGTTATGGTGTAAAGCTCTTCTTTGTTGATTGTTGAGAGATCTTATTCTTTGATAAAGCTGGTGCCTTTTGAAACTTGCCTGCTTGTTCTACTGCCTATTGACCTCATTCTTCATGTATGTCCTTTTCTTAGCAGCTGTTTTATTTATTCTTTGTCATGTTGTGTAAAATCTGCAGGCATCTTGATCGTCGTAAGAGACTTATTATTGCCATGGATGCTGCATTTGGAATGGAATATTTGCATTCGAAGAATATTGTTCATTTTGATCTAAAATGCGACAATTTATTGGTGAATCTGAAAGATCCTTCACGACCTATTTGCAAGGTACTTACTTTAGGTTTACTTTAAATGCTGCTAGTCATTTCTTTTGTTTGCTCTGGTGATTTTTGTTTAGCATCCATCAGACTGAATCGTGAACTCAAGCACAAGTTTTTAAGCTTGGTTGGTGATTTGTTACTCTATATATCAGGTTGGTGATTTTGGTCTTTCAAAAATGAAAAGGAACACTTTGGTTTCTGGTGGAGTTCGAGGAACTCTCCCTTGGATGGCTCCTGAGCTTCTGAATGGTAGCAGCAACAAGGTCTCTGAAAAGGTAAGATGCCTCTGTTTATATTTTAGATGGAAAATGTTTGCCAAAGCAATTTAATGAAGCCTCTTTTGATGACATTCATTGTAGTTTGATATTGATTACAAATCCTCACTTTTACTGCATACAGCCTATGAGAAAAGAACTAAACAATCCAAGGGTAAGAAGATAAAGTAAAAAGAGGTTTTGTTTGGGATGACACAATATCAAGGAATTTTGAACCTCTTGATATGATTTTATCTCAAGTGAGACTAATAGCACTTGTTTGAGCAACAGGTTGATGTTTTCTCTTTTGGTATTGTTTTGTGGGAGATACTCACTGGGGAGGAGCCTTATGCTAACATGCACTATGGTGCAATTATAGGTATTATTCCTTGCTTTTCCCTTTCTTAAAGCTGAGTTGATATTGTGTTTTTGCAACATTCTCTGTTAAGCTGAATGCTGTTAGCATGAGACAGTTGTTTTGTTGTTACTTCTAGCATGTGAATATTCTAGAACTGCAGCTTTGTTGTTGCTTAGCTGTAGTTTCCGAACACTGTTTCAATCTTTTGCTGCATTTTATGGTTTCTCGTGGTTTGGAAGACTGGGAAAAGAAAGGAGACCGGTCATTTTCTCTTTTGCTGGATGCCGTTGGGTGGTTTAAGTTTGCTATTGTAACCATTATGTTAGCTTAATCCTTTAGTCTTTCTAATCAGTCGCCGTTAGTGAATCTTATTCTCTCTTCTGATCCTGTAGGAGGTATTGTAAGCAACCAATTGAGGCCAACTATTCCAAGCTTTTGTGATCCTGAATGGAAAATGTTGATGGAGCAATGTTGGTCCCCAGATCCTGTTGCCAGGCCATCATTCAGGGAAATTGCTGCTCGCTTACGCGCAATGTCAACTGCTGATCAGAGTAGGGCAACTGTTAACAGAACGTCTAACTAATGGGATTGAATCATTGATACCTTTTGTTATTGTTACCATGGGAGTTGGGACTGCAACCCCAACTTTTCCCGCCCACCATAAACTAGGAAGAAAACCATGAAATGCAGCATGGGAAAGAAAGATATAGTACTTAGAAAGAGAGTAATTTGATGGATTTGTTCTTTCAATTGTTTCTGCAAAGTACATAGCACATGACTGGGAAAAACAGATTTCAAGAAATGGAGTCAGACATTCTTGCACCCTTTTCTTTTAGCTCATCATATCAGATGTGCATGTAATCATCACAGAAAAAGAAGAGAGATCAGAGTTGTACGCATCAACGTTCGTTTTCCCCTTATTATTGTTATTATTTTTCATTTTCTATTTGTGGGTCGAGTTGATATAATCTGTCAGAAGCTGGTATGTCCATGTTTTCCTCTTTCTCAGAGTTTTGGGAAGATCCCCTTTGCACTTGAGCATAATTAGTTTCCTTCTCTATTTTCCTGCATTTTGTATTATTTATTCTATTGAAAACTGAGGAAATCCTGCATACTTTTGGAAGAGATCAAAGGCTTCATACTGTTCTGAAGATCTTTCTTTTATTGACCTCTTACTGAAGTCAATTTCTCCAAGTAACAATGGAGAAAAGATCTAATCTTAAAGTGGAATTGTTGTAAAAAAATTACACTTGGGAGGCTGCAACTTTCCAGGCAGATGCCAGCATGATTGGTCTTCCTTTCCATCCAAGAAGAAGGCAGCCTTTGTCAATGTCAAGAGTGTAGCCATCAGAGTCATAAACAGATAACATCATTCTTGCTTGACTCATGGATTGGAATCCTGCCACTTGAAACCCGGCTCGTCCCAGCTGCCTTCGCCATTGATCCATCCTCTGGTGTCTTTCTATCCTGTCGAAGCCCTCGGAAGCTACAATGTTCTGGATTTCCTTTGCATAGAGGTACGTCTCTATTTTCATTCTCTGTTCGCTGGCTCGTGGAAACCTTGCCTCCAAAGAATCAAAAATTGCTGAATAATAGTGAAGTGATTCTAGGAACCTCCCTAGGAAAAATGGTCCATTATGATTAGCATCTTGTTCCACTACTGTAAGTATAGTAGGGCCTAATCTCTTAATTGCTTGAAGAATTGCCTTGAGAGAACCTCCACTTTGTTTCATGAACTTGTGTAGATGCATGATGCAGTTCACTATCAATACCTCGCCTTCTCTCAAGTTAAGCTTTTCCTTAGTCAGCAACAATGGTGTTAGATGCCTGTTTATGTAATGAAACTGTACAGGAATGCCGACTGAAGAAGCTTCCTCGATTACAGCCAGCATACCTCGGTGAAGTTCGTCGTTAAAGGTTTCATGATTTTCCAGTATGCTGGTGATATGGACTAGTTTAGGAGGGCCTTCATGGCGTGATGCTAAGTTTCTGATCAAAGGAGGCCACTGAAGATGATGGCACCTGGAACCCAAATCAAGGATGTGCAAGACATCTTTGCCTTGAGTTGCCTGACAGATAGCTTCATTTGCAGCCGTGAATCCAAAGGAAAAGAATGGAGTTGATTGATGAAGTAAATGGATAGCTTCCATATCATTTTTGGGTTCCTCACTGCTAACCACCATCATTGAAGAAGAAGATGAAGATGTACTGATTCCAGTGATCTGGTTTTGAAGAAGTGTCAACCTGGACTTCAATGCCATTGCAAAGTAGTAGGAGACTCTCTGCAAGGAATCACCCCAAGGGCTGAGAAAAGGCGAAATCTGGGTTAGGATTGAGTCTGCAAGTTGAGCATCCCTACAACCCATAGCCTCAGCGCATCCAAGCAATAGATGAACAATTTGAAGCCCCTGGTCATGATCAACCAGCTCCCCATGGCTAACCTCTTGCATTTGCCCTGGTACACAGCCCCCTGAGCGATTAATGAGGCATCCATTATCAGATGGTGAGCTGCTGCTTCTCAGAAGTACATCTGATGAGTCTACCTCATCGTTGTCGTCGACATCATCTGGCAGAAAATTTGGAACATCATCTGCTTCTCCTGATCCTCCAAAGATATCAGTTGGCGCCATTGGGAAATAATCATACATGTCTTGGAAACAATGATCCTGATCAGGCACCATCAGCTGCATGTGATTCCTGTTATCCTTGTCAAAACATTCTGAGTCAAAGAATGCGTCGACGATTCCTTCCACCTCATGATCAGAACCAGTGGCCAAAAATGGATCATCTTGGTGGTTCTGAGATGCAGGAGACAAGAGGAAAGAACGAGACATCCCGAGTTCGTTTCCCAATTCAACATCATCATGAAATCTAGCATCCACAAGAGGATGAGGATCATGATCTTCTTCCCATTTGATGAGCTGAAACTTTTCTTCCTCGACTCTAGCAGGACAAAATTGTCTGATGGGATCAACTTTGTAAACATCCCCGACGTTCTCCAGCATGCTCAGCCAATGCAGCTGCCTAAAACCTTTCGCTGCTTCCATCTACAGGGCATATATATATGGCTTTGTATTGTTTAGTTTCAGGGCAGTTGAAAGCTAGTCAGTCACCAAACCAACTGTTCCTGGTGCTTGCTCCATTTTTGGGTGTTTTGAAAAACTCCAATCCTGCACAGATATATAGTATAGGATTTTATACTAAGCAACGAAATGGGGGCTTTTCTGCATATGCAAAAGTGTTTGTCCCAACTGAAAATCCAAATGGTTTCAGAACAAGCAACGAGACGTTTCTGGAACTTTGCCCAAGTCCTCGGTCATACTGGCCTAAGCAAACATTTTTGCCCTTTTCAAAAGAAGTTCAAATGAGTAGACTATATCTATGCATGTGTTTCAACTTATGATTTGGACAAAAGCGAAAGGGTGGTAAATTAGGTATGTAAAATGAAATACTTGTGTGGGAAAAAATGGTGAAATGAGAAGATTTCGATGGATATGAGACAAGGATCAAGATCACAATATTTGGTTTGTCCAGCTGAGCTCCTCAAAATGATATTTTTATGTATACTCTAGCTGGCACTTTGTGAATATGCTTTGGTTCTTGATTCCTTCAGTTGATGAGATAGTTGAATAAGTCCACCAACCAAACAACAGCAAATGTTCCTACTGGATTTCCCTGTTACAGGCGGCACGGCCGTGTCCTCGCCGAGTCAGTCACTGCCAAGTTTCTCCGGCTGCCAGACGCACCATCTTGCATATGGTCAAGCTCGGCATTTGCTTGGTCGACAGCAGCAGCAGCAACTGCAGCAGCGTCTTCAAGCTTTCTGGGCTAATTACTTATCGGTCGACAGCAGCAGCAGCTTCTTCAAGTTTTTTGGGCTGATTACTTTTATTTGGTATACCTGATTATTAGAATAATGTCTTCTTACAAATGCTAAAATTTAAATCTGCCTACATCAATCATGAGATTAGACATAGAAAAGTGCAGACTGTCATCCTGGTTTCATTTCAGATACATGTTCACTTACAATTAAGTCAATATTTTTATTGGCCACTTGACCAAACAATCAAACTGAGCCTGGCAAAAGGCAAGTATTCTCCTTTTCTACATCACAAAGCTAAATATGAATTTGATTTTACTGTTATAACTTTGAGGCTTTACAGTGAACTAACCTAAACTGATCACAACACATTGGCTGCACTTCAAAATTCTCTGAATGCACTACCTAAGACGTACTACAAGCTTTGCTTTCCAGCAACTAATTAGAAGGAAAGAATCAGTACAAGAGTGCAAACCGCAGCTTCTTCATGGATAGAAAGACACTCTCCAGGATGATGGAATCATGGAATGAATGAGATTTTCATAGTTTCAACTGTCAATCCGACGACCTTTTCTTTCGCTTTTTATTGCTTTTCTTCAAGAGACCTTTTTCTGTTAGCATTTTCAACTTCTGAGCTTTCCGGGCTTTTACTTTCTCCTCAAATCCTTCATCCATCAACTTCATTTTAGCCACCCGTCTCGCTTTGTAAACCTGTGGACCAAGAAGTGAAATAAAATCGATAATAACTAAGAGTGTAGTCTTCCTATACTCGGTGACAACGCATTAGGCATGATAAACAGCTACGACAATAAAGCAGTAGAACCAGATAAAACAGAAACAATTCAAGGTTGATATGTCAGTTGGGAACATGAACGCAAAAGAAGAACTAAAATTTAGGGGGATTCAGTGCCTTATGCTAATAGAATCAAGGAATTATTTCCACAACATTTTACCTTTGTAATCTCAGCAAGGACATCTTTTTCTTTACAGTCAAACTCCTCCAATTGTTTTCCAAGAACGGCTTCTATTTCGTGGATAAGATCAACATCATCCTGGGAACATTTCATCCAGCAAGCAAACATTAGATGATTGACACCCAGGTCTTCATAATCAGAACAGTTGAACACCCTTAACTTCTTACCTTACTTATAAAACTAACAGCGAGGCCCCCTCTTCCTGCTCTCGCAGTACGCCCTACGCGATGAACATAATCCCTTGGGAACCTGCATTGTGTAATCATTCTCATAATGTAAAATACTCCAAAGATTGTTGATATTGAAAGCATATAAACAATAGCAGAATCCTCACCTTGAAATATCATAGTTTAAGACTAGATCAACTGTTGGAATATCTAAGCCACGGCTAGCAACATCAGTTGCTAGTAGTATGGGTACCTTCCCAGATTTGAATTTGTGAACTGCAGCAAGCCTCAAAGACTGGGACTTAAATGAATGCAAAGAAGCAGCTTCTACTTCAAGCTCTTCTAACAACAAACTCAGAAGATGACAGCTCCTAATCAAACACAGTAAAGACATCATATGCAGATGTGGTACAGAATATCAAAATCCCTTCGGAAAATTTTCTGATTCTAGATACATGAGACAAGGAATATAAGTAAGCTGTAATTTAAACAGACTCTGTGAGTAGAAAAAGGATTTATTGAAAAGCACCTGCAGGTAGAAACAAAAATGATGGCCGACCGGACATTCATATCTTCCAATTTAGAGAGGATATGGAAGAGATAAACATCCTTTACACTTTTTGGGATGAAAATATACTGTTGTTTGAGAGATTCAACTGTCTTGAAGCCTTCATAAGCCTCGTAAAAGTATGCTTTATTAGCAGAAAGCTCAAGTAGGGTTTCCAGATCACTAGTCATTGTTGCAGAGAAAAGCAGAGTTTGTCTATTCTTTGGAAGGCACTGGAAGACTACTCTCAGTTCCTCTTCAAAGCCAACATCGAGAAGTCTGTCTGCTTCGTCTAAAACTAAGAACTACAACACAATAAAAATAGGCTAAAATACTCCATAGATGACGGGAACAAGAAAAAGACTTATTTCATACATAACCAAAGCATTTAACCAAGTATAATACCACCAAACTAAAAATAGATCAGTTTTGATTAAATGAGTTGCAGGCAACAAATTAGCTAAGAAAGTTTCCAAACAGCTATCTAAGGCAACATTGTGGTTCCATTCTATATACTGATACAATAACTTGAGGGAAACCAAAAAGAGAACGATAGGTACATCATAGAATTTCATCCTAGCACCAAATCTTCCAAATTAAGTGAACTATTATAATTTAATATTCTAATTCCTAAGACAAAACCAAACACAACCTAAATGAATATACACTTCCCAGCATTGACTAAAAAATATGGGATCTTTCTCAATTCCATCCAGATTTCTCCATTACTTGTAAAAACTTCCAAAAAGATAAAAATGATTTTATTCTCACTGGTGGTTTCCAAAGTAAAGCATCACACAATCAGGACATTTTCTTCACACAAAAGACAATAAACTCATTGATGGAAAAAAAAACATTCTTTGGCTCTAGGAACCAAAAGAAAAACATGTCTTTGCAGAATTACAGAATAGAATCCTCATTCTCCAGTCCATGACTCATAAACGGCGAAATAGTATGCACAAATCTTTGAATGAGCTGTCAGGTATATCAGGTCTTTGAATGAATTACCTTAGTTTTTGAAAATACAGCAGGTATATCAGGATTTTCCTCGATGAGAACCTTAATCCTGCCAGGAGTGGCTATGATCACATGGGGCCGCAGCATCAGAGCCTGGGCTTGGTTTATCATATCCATACCGCCTACAATCACGGAGCACCGTAAATGCAAACCGGATCCGAGTGCCCGGAATTGCTCGGCCAGCTGGTAAGCCAGTTCCCGGGTTGGAGTCATGACTAGAGCGAACACCCCATAAGGGTTTTCGGCTAGCCGATGAAGTATCGGAAGGGCAAAAGCAGCAGTCTTTCCGCTGCCGGTCTGAGCCAGGCCTAGGACGTCCTGGCCGGCGAGGATTCGGGGTATGCAATGACGCTGGACGGGAGTTGGCCTTTTCATGCCCAGTTCTTTGCAGGTTTTGCAGGTCCATTCGGAAAGGCCCAGGTCGGAGAAAGTGATGTGGGTTGGAGTTGTGGGATTAGGGTCGGTTTCCTTGTCGACGAAGGGCAGTTCCGGAGGAGGCACGGTGGCGGCCGCGGCTGCGGCTGCGGCTTTGGCTTTGCTGGTTTGGTGGGTGGGATTGATGACGGAAGTGGATTTGTAGTCAACTTTGGGTTTGCGGGAAAACAATCGGAAGTTTTCATCCACTTCGGTTTGGTCCATGGTGATGGTGGTGGAGAGCGATGAGGTAGGGGGGCGACGGCGGCAACGTGGTGGTGGTGGGAAGTGAGAGGCGGCGTCAACGTGCCTCGTTTAAACCTGGCCGTGGTTTGAAATATCCCGTACTTCTATTTTTTTCCTTTTTAAATGTAATTGAGATTTTTGGGTGAAAAAATGTATTTAATAGACAGTTAATGGAAGTGACAATTCTTTAGTTGGCAACATTTAGTGACTCTGATTTGTGAAGCTCTTTATTAGTGCGTTTGTGCGATTATATATCAAATTTTGTTGTCAAATTACTTGAAATAGATTAACTTGCAAGATGATAAAGATGTCCCTTACTAGTTTCTCAAACAGACCACACTTGCTTGCTCAACAGCTAAAACAGAATACATTGTTGTGGCAGTAACTGTTCGAGAGTTACTATGAATTGTATATATTTTTCAAGTTTTCATAAACATATGTGCTTATCAATTTTTAGTGTGATAACTGTGACAAACTTTATGTTGTAGTAACAAAGATGAGATAATCCAAAGAAATAATAAATAGTAATTTAATGATAATTTCTTCTTCTAGGCGTGACAACACTTTCCCAATAAGGATATTTCTACCCTACAAACAAGCAAGGGTTACAAGAAATCCCTTAAGGAGATACAAAGAAGAACAGAGTTTTTGTGCTTGCAACAAAGAACTCTACAATAGAAACTAGTTTATGAAAATGAATAGTTGATGTTAATCACCAAGAGTGAATTCAATCTCTTGGAAGAAAGACTATTTTCTGATTATGTTCTTTTTTAAAATAAACACAAGATGTTGGTATTTATAGAGGACAATAACTCACTTCACTAAAAGACACCAATTCAAACACAAAGAGACACCAACATTCATGCTGAAGAGGTACCAATATTAAAAGACATATACTTTAATATACTCTAAATTATCTACATTCCTCCCTTATTTAGAGTATATAATTATTATATCAATTGCAAACACATCAACTAAACAATCATCTTATACATATTGAAAGTGTACTAAGACTTGAACTTTCAATTAGTACAACTCAACTTTACAAGACTTCGTATCCATTTGGTGTCTTTAAAGACTTGAACCAACATTCGATACATAATGAAAACTTGAAGGAGTTATACATATAAGAAAAATTACTAGCTTCCAAAATCCTGACACCTTAAAGGCCATGTGTCCATATCTAATCATGAATGCATCAAAGCTTTGCCCCTTTGCTTCTTGAAGCGGCCACACTTCGCACTCATTTAGGTAGATCTCTTTAGAAAAATACATGCTCCTATGAAAAAGCAAACTTTTAGAGATCTATTAAGCTTAACAACCTTTCTAACATCACAGTTTAAGAACTCTACCTTTGGATGATTAATAATGTCAGTTCTACAATCATCATATAAGAGATTTGATCTTATTGAACTTAAGACCCAATGTTTCTTTGAGCGTAAAGTTAAGATTCTCTTAGATGTGATTAATTTGTGGGCTCCAACCCCATTCCGGTTGCCATCCATCTCACAACTTCTCTAGACAATGCTTTCGTAAAACAATCCGCTAGATTGAAGTCGGTTCGTACATAGTCAACTGTAAGCACACTATTTTCGATGAGTTTATGCACACTACTATGCCTCACTCCAATGTGCCTATTTTTCCCATTATATATTTGACTATAAGCTCTTGAAAGAGCGGACTCACTATCAGTATGTATTGTGATAGGTGATATCGGCTTTGGTATCAAAGGTATCTCAAATGTGAGATCCCTTAACCACTCGGCTTCCTTACAAGCAGATGCTAAGGCAATAAACTCAGCCGTCATAGATGAATCTGCAATGCAAGTTTGCTTCTTAGAAGCCCATGAAACTGCACCTCCCCCATAAAGGAATACCCAACCACTCGTAGATGAATGATCTTCCTTATTAGAGATCCAACTTGCATCGGCATATCCTTCTAAAACTGGAGGAAAGCCACAATATGTCAAACCATAATCCATGGTTGTTTTTAAGTACCTTAGTACACGATTCACCGCTTGCCAATGTTCCACACTAGGATTGCTAGTGAATCGACTCAATTTGCCTACTGCAAAGGCGATATCCGGCCTAGTACAAGTCATCGTATACATTAAACAACCTATTACCCTAGAATATTCAAGTTGAGACACCGGATTGCCTTTATTAGGCAATAACTTCTCACTTGGGTCCATAGGTGTTTTCATAAGAGTAGAACAATCATTCACATTAAACCTTTTAAGGATTTTCTCAATGTAATGAGATTGAGTCAATATCAATTTATGATTGTCCCTCTTAATCCTTATTCCAAGGATGACATCCGCTTCTCCCATATCTTTCATGGAAAATTTAGAAGCAAGAAATGACTTAGTCCATTCTACTTGTTCTAAGTCAGTTCCAAAGATTAACATGTCGTCAACATATAAGCAAATAATAATACCATTACCGTGATTATCAAATTTGCTATAAACACATTTGTCCATGGTATTCAACATGAATCCATTTGACAAAATAACATCATCAAACTTACGATGCCATTGCTTAGGTGCTTGTTTGAGCCCATACAAAGATTTCACAAGTTTACAAACTTTATGTTCTTGACCTTTTACAACAAACCCTTCGGGTTGTTTCATGTAAACCTCTTCTTTAAGATCTCCATATAAGAATGCGGTCTTAACATCCATTTGATGGATGACAAGCTTATGAATAGCCGCTAAGGCTATCAAAAGCCTAATGGTAGAGATTCTAGCTACCGGAGCATAGGTATCAAAATAGTCTATACCTTTCTTTTGAGTAAATCCTCTAGCCACAAACTGGGCTTTGTATTTCTCAATAGATCCATCCGGTCTTCTTTTCCTTTTGAACAACCATTTACCAGTTATTGGTTTACATTTAGGAGGTAAGTCCGATAAAACCCAAGTATTATTTCTCATGATGGATTGCATCTCATCATTAATAGCCTCTTCCCAAAAGGGGGCATCTCGAGACTTCAATGCCTCATCAAAAGTCAAAGGATCATATTCTACATTATATATAAAGGAATAACTATTCAAAGTAGCTTCCCTTGATCCTTCAACTAAATAGACATAAAAATCAGAGCCAAAGGATTTTGCTTTCCTTGCTCTCTTGCTCTTACGATGTTGAGTAGAGGTAGAAGGTTCATCTACAGCTACTTCTTTATCATTATCATTATGAACAATCTCTAGATGGTCAGTTTCTTTATAATTGGTGTTTGGAGTCAAATCCTTAAACCTTGGACTTAATGAAAATCTATTCTCATCAAATATTGCATCTCTTGACTCTATAATCGAATTAATCGACCATGTGTCATTATGTTCTATTACATAGAACCTATAAGCTTTGCTATGTTGAGCATAGCCTATAAAGATGCATTATACTCCTCTTTCACCCAATTTCTTTCGTTTGGGTTCCGGGACTTTAACAATTGCCCTACACCCCCAAACTTTGAGATAACTCAAGTTTGGTTTCCTTTTAAACCAAAACTCATATGGGGTTCTTACTTCCTTTTTGAAAGGAACTCGATTCAGAACATGACAAGCCGTTAAAATGGCTTCACCCCAAAAACCATCACTAAGACCTGAATAGGACAACATGGAATTAACCATTTCTTGCAAGGTCCTATTCTTTCTTTCTGCTACACCATTTTGTTGTGGTGTATAAGCCGTGGTTGTCTCATGAATTATGCCTATTGATTGGAAGTAAGATGGATCATGATATTCACCTCCCCTATAGGTCCTTAGTCTCTTTAACTTAGAGTCTAATTGTAATTCAACTTCCGTTTTGTAAATCTTGAATTTATCAATGGCCTCATTTTTAGAATGCAGCAAATATACATAACAATAACGTGAATAATCATCAATAAATGTTATAATATACTTTTTATTCCCTAAAGAGGGAGAACTATGAAAATCACATAGATCACTATACACCAAATCAAGCAAATTCGTATTTCTTTTCACATTCTTAGGAAAAGATTTCCTTGTTATCTTTGTAAGCATACAAGTTCTACACTTCTCTATACTAGAATTAAATGAAGGAATTAAATCATGCTTAGACATAGAAATTAACTTTTTATAATTAACATGACCTAATCTCAAATGCCATAGAGAAGAAGTATCAATTACATTACAAACCACACTATTTAAGTGTTTAGAAATAGACAACTTAAATATGCCATTACAAAGATAACCAAGACCTATGAATACACCACATTTAGACAATATGAACTTATCAGCCTCAAACACTAATTTATATCCTAATCGATTCAAGATAGCACCGGAAACAAGATTCCTTCTTAAATCTGGAGCATATACCACTTCCTTCAACAATAAAGTCTTGCCGGAAGTGAATTCTAATTCTACTTGTCCTACGCCTAGGATTTGTGCCGTAGAATTATTTCCCATGTAAAGAACTTCACCATTCTTTACTTCCTTAAAAGATTTGAATAAGTGTTGTTCTTTACACACATGTCTCGATGCTCCCGAATCGATCCACCAAGAATTATTATCCTGTACACAGTTTATTTCAGAAATAACATTCACGAAATTCAAACTAGAATCACACGAATAAAGTGTACACATACCTTCTTTGGTATGGGTTTGGCTAGAGTTGCCATTCCCTTGCTTTTCATGCTTCTTGGTCATTTTCTTCTTCCAAATGAAACAATATTTCTTCATGTGACCAGATTTGCCACATTTCCAACATTTTCGTTGCTTTCCATCACCATTTTTTGATTTTTTGCCATTTTTCACCATGATGTTGGATGAAGATCGTTTCTTAGTGCTCGAAGTCTTAGTTGTCTTTTCATCCTCCACCATATTTGTGGTAGAATATTTAGGATTTTCACCCTTTGTAACATCTTGAGCCCAGATACCCTCTTCAATCCGAAGATGAGTAGCCAATTGCTCAACATTCATATCATCTTTCTTATGTTTAAGATCATTTCTTACTTCTTTCCAAGAAAATGACAATTTATCGATAATAGAAGATACAACAAAGGTCTCATCCATGATGATATTGTGTTGTCTAAGACTCCCTAAGATTCTTTGGATTTCATGGAGTTGCTCCATTATAGGCCTAGACTCTACCATCTTGTAATTGTTAAAATTACCAACAAGAAACTTCTTGCTAGAAGCATCTTCAGCCATGTATTTCTTTTCCAAATCATCCCATAGAGTCTTAGCAGATTCATAATATTGATAAACATCAAAAAGAGTATCAGACATACCATTGAGTATATGACCTCGACAAATGTAATCATCATTTTCCCACTTGTTCCTTCTTCGAACATCTTCCACGGTCTCGTCCTCATTCTCATTTGGTTTTGGAGTACTTAGAACATATGCAACATGGAGAGAAGTAAGAAGAAAGTGCATCTTCTTCTGCCATCTTCTAAAACTAACGCCATCGAACTTGTCTAACTTCTGGAAATTCATTGACATTTCTTTGATAGTAGCCATCTCAACAAGAAAATATCCTTATTGGATTGTGACAAACTTTATGTTGTAGTAACAAAGATGAGATAATCCAAAGAAATAATAAATAGTAATTTAATGAGAATTTCTTTTTCTAGGCGTGACAACACTTTCCCAATAAGGATATTTCTACCCTACAAACAAGCAAGGGTTACAAGAAATCCCTTAAGGAGATACAAAGAAGAACAGAGTTTTTGTGTTTGCATCAAAGAACTCTACAATAGAAACTAGTTTATGAAAATGAATAGTTGATGTTAATCACCAAGAGTGAATTCAATCTCTTCGAAGAAAGACTATTTTCTGATTACGTTCTTTTTTAAAATAAACACAAGATGTTGGTATTTATAGAGGACAAGATTTCACTTCACTAAGAGACACCAATTCAAACACAAAGAGACCAACATTCATGCTGAAGAGGTACCAATATTAAAAGACATATACTTTAATATACTCTAAATTATCTACAATAACCAGGCGGCTATCCATATAATAGAAGTTTGATTCATCTCTTAGCATTACATTACTTCTGGGCCACGAATAGCTGACCTATTTACTAAGTTTCTTTCTGTTGCTACCTTTAATCTCCTACTTTCCAAGTTGCAGCTCTGTGAAGCTACACTTGAGGGAGATGTTGCAGCATGTGATTAAAGAAGAGAGTTCAGCTGCTGATGAATGTTCATTTCCAGATCCAGCTGCAACTCAAGTTCCAGTATTTGCTAGTTCAGTTAGAGCTACTAATTCAGTTATAATCATGGGCAGACCTTTGTTAGGGCATCTGTCCTCCAAAGCGACCGAAAATTCCCTTATTCTGGCCAACGTCCGCCCTTAGTTCCGCCCTCTGGTGGTTCGCTGCAGATCTTATTGGTTGCCCCCTTTTTTTACTTTCTTTTGTTTTTTTTTTTTTCCCTTTCCTCTAATATCTCTCCCGATTTAATTATAATATGAGATAAATTTTAATTTTAATTTTTAAGTTTGAATGTCATAATTTTTTATAGTTGATTTGTGGATTTGTTAACTAAATAATTTAATAAATTAATTTAAATATTTTATTATTATTTAAAAAAATATCTAAATTGATTTTTTTTTTTTTTTTCTTTGTAAAATTGACAAGGTTTTCAACTGATTGTAGACACTTGACGATCACCCCAAAATTTAACCAAACGAAAATTTAAAGTCTGGGTCCGTGATTATAATGTCATGTCGGCAACTGATGTGGACTTAATGGAATCGGATAAGGGAAGCAGGCTGTTATCACATCCAGCTCATGCATTCAATCAAGTACAGAAACTGAGCATGTCATGTCAGTAGCAGCTTCTAGATTTAGCCAGCTAATGCATTCAATGCAGAAACTGTGCATGTCATCTCACTAGATTCTATATTAAGCTAGCTAATTGTTCTACATGCAAGTAGATTTGTATAAACTACACAACAATTATTGAGCTCATTTCCAGCTAGAAATGGAGGGTGGTTCTGAGTCAGGATCAACGTCTCCGTTCAAGTCAGATATTCTCAAGGGGAAAGTAGCCCTCTTGGCCGAAGGTGCTTCAGGTATAGGTTTCGAGATTGCTCTTCAATATGGGAAACATGGCTCCTCCGTTGCGGTGATGAGCCGTCGTAAATCTGCCATCGACTCTGCTGTCTCCACTCTCCATTCCCATGGTATTCAGGCAGTTGGCTTTGAAGGCGATGTCTGCAACCAGGAGGATGCAAGAAGAGTTGTGGAGTCGACAGTTGAGTATTTTGGGAAGCTTGACATTCTTGTCAATGCGGCAGCTGGCAATTTTCATCTGTCTCCAATGGATTTATCTCATAATCTATTTCGAACAGGTCTGTTTTCAAGATATCCTCAAATCAATAACTCGGCAGGTCATTGGTTACTGATAGCAGAAGTTGGTTAAACATCATATTTGTTGATAACTGGCTTGCTTATATTGTTGGAACTGAGATTATTTTGGGGATCTTTATTCCCTTTTTCCAGTACTGGATATTGATGCAGCTGGGACATTCGCCATGCATCTTGAAGCAATTAAAAATCTTAAAAGCGGTGGGATGATATTGAACATTAGTCCCACTTCACTTTACACCGCAGCTTGGCATCAAATCCCTGTATCTGCAACTAAGGTTTGTAAAAAAGCTTTGCTTGGTAAATATGCTGGCTTTCTTAAAATGTTAACCTCAACGATGTTTCCTTCCCTTCCAGGCTGATATGGATTCACTTACTAGAAGTATGGCTTTGGAGTGGGGTACTGATTATGGCATTAGAGTTAATGGGATTTCCCCAGGTCCAATAAGCGATACCACTGGAATGAGTAAGCATTCAGCCGAGGAGATTGAAGTTGGGGAAAACTGGGATATTGCCATGTCTGCTCTCTACCTTGCATCAGATGCCGGTAAGTGCATCAATGGAACCACCATTGTAGTTGATGGAGGACAATCTTTGAGTGGCCATAGCCATGTACAGAAGGAAGGTGTTAGACAGCTTTCCCGTAGATCAAGAAACAAACCAGCCGGGCCATGGCCAACTCCAACCAGTGAACTGTAGACTACAAACGGTTCCAGATTGTCCACAATCAATATGCCTCCCCGACCTGGAAAATGTATTACTCCCAATAACAGTCAATCCTGTATTTGTATATGTATTGAAGAATCCTGTTGGTAATCCAGTGAGTCAATATGACTCAAATGAATTACGTCCATCACATATCCCCAAACAAGTTGAGTTCCTCTAGTATTCTGCGTCAAGAAATGCTATAAAGATGCTTGTAATATGCTATTATGTCAAACAGGCATGTTTTTGCAACTCTCTTGTGAATAGTTAAGAAACTTCTACCCTCGTATCAGCCGGAATAACATGAGGATCATCGCACTGAAGGAAAAATAGCCATGTTAGGGGGCATAAACCAAGTTGAGAACAAACCACTCAACATTGACGAGCATGAGAGGAATACTTTAGAAAGAAAAATAAAGAGTAATACCTTATAATAAATGAGCTCACCATCAGGATTATCTGGTTGATCAACTAGCCCAAGTTTTTTTGTCAAAGCTGTGAGCCCCAACCAAGCATTTCCGGGCTCAAACCTATAACCCAAATGTATAGAGTCAGGCTATGTTCTAACCCCTGTTGCATGTGCTGGTATATGAGTCTATCTTCTAAGACTATTTGTGTTATGAATATAAGCTAAATTTGTTTGCTATTAAATATTTATAATTAAATTTAACCCTCACTGCACCATTGGGCTATTCTTGCAATTTTCCTATATTATATAAATATCTGCGAAAATGTGTGAGTAGGAGCTCACCTCTCTTTATGCTGCCTTTTGTCTACGAAATATTGCTAAATGATTGAGTTGACGAATAATGTGAAAAATAGAATCTTGGATGATGACTATGGTCAGAAAGTAGAAATATCGAATAGGACGTAAGAAATTGTCCTCTTTGATCTAGGGACAAAAACTAGAAAAAAGAAGTTATTTTTCTGACAGTGCATGGTTTTGTCTCAAGTGGGCGTCTGACAATTCCTCCATTCATCGGTGTATAAATACTGGAAGAAAAGTTGGGGAGAAGCTACATAAGTGAATAAGAAATGGAGGGTGGTTCTGAGTCAGGATCAACGTCTCCGTTCAAGGCAGATATTTTGAAGGGGAAAGTAGCCCTCTTGACCGGAGGTGCTTCAGGTATAGGTTTCGAGATCTCTCTTCAATTTGGGAAACATGGCGCCGCTGTTGCGTTGATGGGCCGTCGTAAATCTGTCATCGACTCTGCTGTCTCCACTCTCCATTCCCTTGGTATTCAGGTGAACTTAAAAACTTCCTTTTTCCTTCCTTTTTCCGTTCAGTTTCCAGCGAGCCAGTTCTTTTTTGCTTTCTAAATTAGGGAGTTGTTGGGGTTGTGCTGTTTGTCAATTACTACTTAATCCGATTCTGCTAAAAGCTGCTGTTTTAGTCTGGGATTTTAGTTCAAGGGTTGGGCTTTGATAAGGGTAATATGGCAAGAATGATCCATATTGCTGCCCCAAATCGTGATAGTGGAATGAAATCTTGATGATTGCTATTGTGGGTTCTAATTTCCAGGTTGGACTTGATCAGTTTAGTGCATATTGATCCTGGGTTCTGTGCCTCATCATACGCCTCTGGACATTAACATTGCAGATTTTTATCTGTTTGGACCTTTTCAACGTTATATACTTCCTAAATCTGGTGGCTGACTATAAGTCAACACCATTTTCTGAATTTAATTATTTTAGTGGAAAAATGGGAGGGGTTGGGGAATTTTTTATCTGTGATTTAACAATATGAATCAGCGATTTTACTGCATCTGATATTATTGTGTATTTGAAAGAAGAAGAGTGACCTAGTCCAAAAATGCCACCATTTACTCATGTACAGGTTAAAGTGTTAGTTTCTCTCTTTGACATGCATTGCTGACTCAGTCCAGCCTATCTTGTTTGCATGATGACATATTCTTGGTTGTTATTATGTTGATGGATGTCTGTCTGAGTATATAGTCCTCAGTTAATTTGAATTTGGGGGTAATAGTTGGTTAATCTCTTTCTTCCCACCATTTTTTTACAGCTTTTCCTACTTCGTTTCTTCTGAGAATACCAACTAGTTGTGAAAAGATTGTGAGTTGGTGGCAGTTGAGTCCAGTTCATTTCTTATCTCTGTTTGTGCTTGTCATGTGTTTGCCCTTTCAGAAGCGCTAGTATGATCTTACATATGCTGTCACTTTATTTAAAATGTTTCAGGCAGTTGGCTTTCAAGGCGACGTCCGCAAACAGGAGGATGCAAGAAGAGTTGTGGAGTCAACAGTTGAGCATTTTGGGAAGCTTGACATTCTTGTCAATGCTGCAGCTGGCAATTTTCTTGTGTCTCCAGAGGATTTATCTCCTAATGGATTTCGAACAGGTCTGCTTTCAAGATATCCTGATATCTGTAACTCAGCAAGTCATTAGTTACTGATAGCAGAACTTGGTTAAACATCACATTTAAATACTGTGAAAATGCTGAAAGACTTAATGCAGAATTTCTGGTTGGATATTTGTTGATAACTGGCTGCTTATCATTGGAACTGAGATTATTTTTGGGGATCTTTTTTCCTTTTTCAGTACTGGATATTGATTCAGTTGGTACATTCACCATGTGTCATGAAGCACTGAAATATCTTAAAAGAGGTGGATCCGGAAGAAGCTCATCCCCTACAGGTGGGATGATATTGAACATTAGTGCCACTTTACATTACACCGCTTCTTGGTATCAAATCCATGTATCTGCAGCTAAGGTTTGTAAAAGTGAACGCTTGCTTGGTAAATAACCTTGCTTTCTTAAAATGTTAACCTCAATGATCTTTCCTTTCCCTTCCAGGCTGCTGTAGATTCGCTTACTAGAAATTTGGCTTTGGAGTGGGGTACTGATTATGACATTAGAGTTAATGGGATTGCCCCTGGTCCAATAAGCGATACCACTGGACTGAGTAAGCTTGCACCCGAGGAGATTGAAAACAAACGAAGTGAAAGCATGCCACTGTACAAACTTGGAGAAAAGTGGGATATCGCCATGTCTGCTCTCTACCTTGCATCAGATGCCGGTTAGTATCTTTTGGGACTATTTTTTGGCTTACCATACAATGCATATTGTTTGTCGATTGTGCCTGACATCAATCCTGGATACGATATCATGACGCCCGAGATGTCTACTTGTGTCCCTTCATGTTTAAATTTTGTGGTTTATTCGCTCTGTCCGTGCCTTTCTTTCTTTCTCTGTCTCTTTCCACGATGATGGTCGTTCTTCAACTGAAGTTCTGAGTTCATAGGCCTTAGGCAAACAATCCGTTTAGTCCCATCAAATCTTGTACTTGAAACTTTGATTTGCAGACGGTGGCTGGCGCCTTCTCTTATTCGTTTCACTGTGTTTTTGTTGCATTTGCTGATTCACAGGTTTGACTGTGTGTAGGTAAGTACATCAATGGAACCACCATTGTAGTTGATGGAGGACTATGGTTGAGTCGGCCTCGGTATCTACAGAAGGATTCTGTTAGACAGCTTTCTCGTGCAGTGGAGAAGAGATCAAGAGACAAACCAGTCGGGCTTCCAAACAGCAAACTATAAATTACAGAACTAGGATTCTTTTTCTTTAAATAAAAAGACCACCTTTTTTAACCTCTAGTCGAACTAAGAGGATGATTATCCTGTATTTGAATATGTATCTCCCAAAACCAACAACAGTCAGTGGTTTCCTCGAATTCTGATGTTTGTTTGCTTCTCTTGTTTGGGAAACTTAAGAACCCTGTTCCTAATACTAATTTTAAGAAACATAAACATGGCTTTTTTTCTTAAACTGAGGAATGTTGAACTTAAGATCAGATAAACAATAATCTGCAGACAGATAACCACAAGCCTTGGCTGGCTGGCCTTATTCGTTCATTTCTTCAATCAGGACAGGATCAGATGGTTACTGTACATTTGATATGCAGAACTTTCTTACAACAAATGACCCATTAACAGTTTAAGCCTACAATTCTCGCAAATATTTTCCACCCACTCTTTTTTCTTAAACAACCACCAGCACCTCCTAAAGAATCAAAAACAAAAATGTCTTGCCCTGATAGGGAAAGTTGGAGCAGAAACTGTTATGTTTGTCCTACGCGAACGTAATTCTTGAACAGCCCTCAAAAGTTTGTAATGGAAATGCAGAGGCAGTTTGATCTGGTCAGAAGTAGTTCCATATCCACAAAGTACATGGTATCAGGTTGTTCTTCATAAGGATGAGTTCTAGCATCTGTGAAGTGGTGCAGGATAGATGTCCAGTGGTTGATAACGCACTTGATCATTGTGAGGCAATGGTCCCTCCTGGAAGATTTTTCAAGAACAAAGGATCAGATTAAGAATATTGCAATCCTATTTCCAAATTATGCTACCTTAGCAATTCAAATGCATCTAGAAGTGAGCAACAATGGCATTCATAGGAGGTTATAATTATGGTGAAACAGGAAAGTAAGGAAAGAGATAGAACCTGATCCAAGTTTATTTGGAAAGGCTTCACATAGTCCTCGAACATGATTGGGGATTGTCCTTTCATTCTTTCCTCAACTTCCTGAGGACAACAACAAACATGGAACCATGAAAAGCAGTTACACCAAACATCATATCCTTGTATAGTATTCATCAGCAAAACAGTAACCAAATAATTGAAAACAGAATACAGCTCACGCAAAAAATTGTTTGTCTGAGCAACAGAAAAAGAGAATACTTAATAATCATTCAGTACCAAAGAGAGAACCACATAGAAAGTTAAAATCAAGGCCTGCAATGAGAAAGTTTATGGATTGCAGTACGCAATCTGCTAAGAAAAGCATGTTGCTATTATAACGCCTGATCCTGTCATAATGGGCACTACCGATGTCTCAATCAGCCTGCCACAGCCTAAAAAACAAGTGTTACAGTTGGTCTGTTTTCCTGACATCTTGCATTTGACTAGGCAACCTAAAACCAGTACTTCCAATCAACAAAATACCAAAGAAAAATATGCTTGCAGTGACTCACTTTCCTCTCTCAACAAACATGCAGTTTGACATCAAACTTTACAGTCCAGAACTGTGATTCTTAATTAATTAGTTAGCCATCTGCCAAAAAGTGGTACAGCCAACTATTCAACATATGTGCATAGAAGTAGAAGTTGATAAAGAAGACATTCTTCAAGAGGAATTATCTTTAGGCAAACACAGTCCAGCAAAATGGAAATCAAGAAGTAGATACTTTAACTTTGAGCTTCAAAGACATTGATCAGAATACAATGGATTGGGAAGAGAGGAAGACACACGGAATAAGAGAGTCAAACTCTATGCTATTTACCAATCCTGTTATTCTCGAGTTTTGAAGAAGTTCCTCAGCAATCATGTCAAGTATATGCCGATTGTCCAATAATCCCTTCATAGCAAATTCTTCTGTTTCTTCAATGTACTGCAAAGATAAAATTTTATCAAAGATTGCAGTTGTGCAATAGATACAGAAGTAAATGCAATTCAAAACAAAGTAAAAGGTCACACTGATACAAGCTAAATGTCTATTCATTGTACTTGGCAGTATTACTGATAGCAACTATGTTTTAGCAATCTTATTGGTTTGGCTGCCAATTCGTATTGACAGGGAAAAAATGCTTGAAAACAAGAGCGTGCAACCAAAATCTCATGGTCATAAGATTGCCTAAAGTAGAGAAAAATATGTTTAGCTTAAGAGAAAATTCATTAAATCAAAAAAAAAAAAAAAAAAAAAAAAAAGATGAATGAGAATTTCCTGTCTATCAATAGTAGCCCTTAGATCAGTTCATAATTTAAGACTTCCCCTCTCACCAGTGAGTCAATATGACTAAACTGAATTACATCCTTCACTTATCCCCAAACACGTGCAGTTCCTCTAGTATTCTGGATCTTCGAGTATAGTTCATGAAATGCTATATAGATTCTTGTAATATGCCATAACATACAGGCATGTTTTGACTTACTCTTGTCAACTCTCTTGTGAATAGTTCAGAAACTTCTACTGTCATATCAGCCGGAATAACATGACGATCATCCCACTGAAGGAAAAATAGCCATGTTAGGGGATAAACTAAGTCGAACAGACCACTCAACATTAAGGATTCAAAAGAATTTCTCTCGCAAAGCTTGAGAGGAAAACTTTAGAAAGAAAAATAAGAGTAATACCTTATAATTAATAAGCCCACCATCAGGATTATCTGGAGGATCAACTAGCCCAAGTTTTTTTGTCAAAGCTGTGAGCCCCAACCTAGCATTTCCGGGGCTTATCACCATTTCTCGAGCAATCTATAAGAACACGAGAATTGTCAATAGATCAGATGGTCCCAATCCTCATTTCAGTCAACTTCCACAAAGATTGCCACAAATGAGAATAGCCTCTTATTTCATGAATCTGTCCTTTCTGGTTCTGTATTTGTTTTAATAATGTGCTTAGAATTTACTATAAGATTTGAAAGAACTTATCTACCTTTGTAATCTTTTTCAGATCATGTCGTCCACCATCAGTAATATCATCCCCATATACAATACGTTCAGCACATCGTCCACCATGAGCTACCACCATTTGCATTTTCATATAGCCAAAAGTCGTGTAACCTTGATCAACCATATCTTCTCGGGGGTAAAAGACTGATATTGCAGTTTCCTTCTCGAGTGAAACTAGTTGTGTTAAAGGGCAGTTGACAGAAAACTTAAATACCACAGCTATCCATATAAATAGGAGAAACTAAACCTTGCCACCAGGTAGAAGCTGAGAAAATGCATGCCAATCGAATCGAGGGAACAAGTGTGCCAAGACTATATGTCCAGCTTCATGCACTGCCAGCAGTCTCTTCTTTTCAAGAGAGACCTAGTAATTAAACAAATTGGCCCATAAGGGGAAAGAACATCTTAGGCGGCGGTCAGTTGTTAGAAGTTTCTTTAGAAAAATACTCACATTTTGTTCACATTTCCGCTGCTCTTCCTCTGTGAGGAGCACACCCATTCCCTCAAGCAATTGTTTGTCCAGTACGTCAACGATGTCTTCCTGATATATTTTTGAATGTCCTTTTCTGACCTGTAGTATTAGTAAAAGGCCCTTTAACACTCTTGGCATCATTTCTGTACTTTATTACAAGCCACACAGACCCAACCATAAACAGTGTGAAGGTTTTCACAAGCCCCAACTCGAAACTTTGAAGATCTTCAACAGAGTTTTAGGGATGGGACCACAACAACCAGAAAAAGCAACGCATCAAAACATACCCTGTTCTCTCTAATAACAAGGATCGAGGATGTTATACTTATGCATTTTGAAATTCACTCAACAGATTAGGATTGCACATCAGAATGAAGTCAATGAGATGACAATTATAACTTACATCGTGTATCTAATTGCAGTAGAAACTCCATCGTGTAGAAACAAACTTGTTAAATGGCACAAAATTTCTCCAGTACAGTAAAATAAAGGTAAATGAGAACATACATGCACAAAATTCGGATCAACAGCTTATCTGGCACAAGAATAAATAATTAACTTACAGACATTATTCCAGCTTCGTTCACTAGATTCCTAATATCTGCTCCGGAGTAACCAACAGTCCGGAAGACAAGCTGTAAAATTAGGCAAAAAGAATTAGCATAAATGAAAGAGTCACACTCTGGACATTTTAAAATCAAGCCCCTTTCTTATAAGCCCATGAATGGTGCCATAGAACATACAACATTTCCAACAATAGAGAGAAAACAGAGGAAGAGAGGCTGGGTCCATAACCAAACGTTAGCAAAACCTACTTCTTATGTCATAAAGAAATAAAATAATAGAAAAATTCAGCACACAATATCTCAGTTACAAGTTATAGAAAAAGAAAGAAAACGGCACCATACCTGCCCAAAGTCTACATCATCAGCAAGTCGTTTACCAGCACTATGGACACCAAATATTTGAACACGTTGCTTTGCATCAGGCAATCCAATATACAGACGGCGATCAATGCGTCCAGGCCGAACAAATTCTTGGTCCAATTCATCCGGCCTATTAGTAGCACAAATAAATATGACAGCTTGTCTTAATGAAAACCTGTCAACGCCAGTTTTCTCTTTCCTGGAAATAATTATTTTTTCCATCATTAATGCTACGTAAAAACAGTGAAATTGGTGTACAGAACAGTTTCAGCAGAACACATGCAAATCATTAGCTTTAACTCCCATTTCTCCCCAAATCCTTCTTCTCTTTCTACATGAATGATCCAAGGAAAAAAGATGGAAAATTTGCAACAAGTAATGAACAACAATTTATGGTCAAAAAGAAGATTAAGAGCTGACAATTATCTTTGAATGAAGACCATAAAATAGGTCCAGTCACTTCTGAGTACATGAACTGGGTTCACTATTTATTTCCAAGAAGCCCTCAACACCTCTTAATCGTGTTGGAAACAAAACCTAAAGTTTATTGCCAAGCAAGTCGGGTTTGAGATTAGCACTGATGCTTTACTTCCAATGTTTTCTTTGGAAAAGAGTATAGAAACGTTACTTTAAAATTAGATAATGACTGGTTGAATGCAGTACTTTAGCATATTTTTAATAACTCAGAAGAACCAAACCTAAAAGAAATAAATGCTTTGCTCTCCAAATCTTTTGCTGGAAGACCAGTTTTTCATTATCCACAAAAATATTAGATCCAGAGAAAAAACGAACTTTTTGTTCATGCATCATGGTATTAGCAACCTGTTAACTTAATGCAACTGGATCTCTGGAAATAACAACCTAAACTCTAAACTTCAAGGACCAGACACGTCAAAATTAGCCATGCAGGATGCTCTATTCATGGTATACAAGCAGGATACTAACTCTCCATCAAGCTGAGCAATAAGAGCTTCAAATGTTGCTCTTCTTCGTGGATCTTTGGTCGCATGCCTCCCAGCTATAGCATCAATTTCATCCACAAAAACAAAAGCCGGAGCCTGTATTTATAAGGAAGAAGAGTGTGCTCATACACAAACTTATTGAAATTAACAACAGAAAGACAATTCTCGATTGATGATTTCCTTGATGTCAAACAAAAAAATGTAATTACCAGGAAAAAAAAAAAAAAGAGGATAGCTCTTTGACACAAAAGAAAATGTGGATGCCAAATATTTACGAGGGTAGCATTTAGTCCAACAAAAAATACAAATAGATAATACCATACAATAAATGAGGCAGACTTACATTTCTCCTAGCTACAGAAAACATTTCATTTATCCGTGCAGCACCGCTTTTTTCACTGTCCGTAAACTCTGCACCAGATGCAAAAACAAATGGCAACCCACTTTCGTTTGCAAGAGTCCTAGCAAATAGTGTTTTTCCAGTTCCAGGGGGTCCGGAGAGAAGTATACCCTGTAGAAATAATGAGAAAAAAGCTATAATTTCTTAATTCTTGGTCTAGTCTGTCCAGGATTTCTGGGTCAGCAAACCAAACAAAATAAATCTCACCCGAACAAACTTCACTTCTTTTTCATAATACTGCAAGGGGTTTCTCATGTATACCATCAACTCATCCAGCAGGTCCCACACATCTCCTCCCAATATGACTTCCTTGTACATCAACTTTGTTTCACCAACTTTCCCTACTGGCTGAGCGGACAGTTTAAGTAAGAAACTAAAATTAACTCTCCCAAGAGATATAGAAATCGATGGTAAGAATATATTACCAGAATAAAATTTTCGGCATAAGCCATGTCAAAAAGTTGATTATACTTCGTATAAAGGAAACGTCTGTTTGTAATACGAAGTAGCATCACAGATTCTCTAATGAAACATAAGATCAATATTCCAGGGAGTAAAGCAACTACAGCTTTTAGCAAGTAATGGAGCTGCCTCTTTTGGAGGAGATCAACTTCAGCTCCAGAGCTTGCTATCATCTCAAACAAATACGGGTCAAGTGGAATATCAACCTGGGTACACAAAAAATTACAAATAAACAAGGATGAAAACTTCAGCAGTCCTGTTTTCTAGAAAACCCAAGAGGTAAAAACTCACAATATATTCTAGAGGGAAACCTTCCTTCATTGTTATGTACAACCTTTTAAGGTCCTCAGTGAAGACAACAGCAGCAACCTGCAAACAACCCAACGCAAATTAAGATCTGGTTTCTCGATTTTCCTCAATACTACATTTCTTCCAGCATCAAATACAGGTCATACTAGAGCACCTTTGATCACCAGAGTTGCAATGCTAACATGATTAGCAACATACTAACACAATTGGCACAACATGGTGTAATAGCTACATTGTGTTCAATGGCTAAAGCAGACCAGTCAACATATGTTGCCAGTTTCATATGGGTTTCTACTTTTCTATGAACAAAGGCCCAAGTTCTCCAAATCTCAGAATAATGTTAAAAACATAGTGAAGACAGGATTAACTACAAGTGTCATTACCTCAGAAGAATCAAGTTTTTGAAGAAAATAAGTATATGGAAGTTTAGGGCGGTAGCGCCACCATCTTTTAGAAACCCATAATGCTCTGGGCCAATGGCTGTCTTTGCCCTTCTTAGCAATTTCTTTGCGCAGACTGTTCTCCACCTCTTTCATATCAAATTCAACAGCATATTGTGCCTTGACTGAATCTAATTGTTCAGCCATCTTATCCTTCTGAAGAATTTCATTCCATGCTTGTAGTCTTTCGCGCCAAGTCCCTTGAATCTCTGGATTTTGAACTGTAATGAAAGATGTTAAAAGAGGCTGTCAAACAAAACGAACTGGATCACTAAATAGCTTTTCATCCATGGAGCAAAGACACTAAAAGGAAATAAAATAGAACCATACATTAGTGACAGATAGTGTCCAAGTAGCATTAACCTCGAAAGGAAATACTCAGTTATAAACAATGTTATTGATCTCAAACATTTAATTTCCAAAAGATTCCTGTCCAAGGGTTCTTAAATTATAGAAGAAACTCACCTCTATCCATGAAAGTAAAAAAATGTGTATAATCAATTGAAAACAAACTCAATATTCTAGTCTTGGACCTCTATAGCAACGAACATGGGATCCCAAATAGAAGGTGTAATAACATGTATAAAAGGAAAACGCTTGCCAACCAACCTGAAATTCCTAAATCTTCTTTGAAAACCTTCTTATCTTCTGTGCTCAACTTCTCATCACGGTCTATGACTTCTTCTACATTCTTCTGGAGATGATCAGTATTATCATCCCATGCATCTTCCCCAACAAAAGAACTATCATGAATGAGTGTCCCATCAGGTCCCTCTATAAATTTTTTCAGTTTCAGGCCTTTAGGAGTTGTCTTCCTCCACAAGCCCTTTTCGAATCTACAATAAAATATATAATGAATGTTAGAACCAATATAAAGCAACAATGCTTGTAAGACATCAGGACGCCTTCTAAACTTTCATGCGATTAGCAGGATTCTTGACTCGTCTTTATACAGTGCCAGTTCATTTAAGTTACAATTCTGCTGTATATATATATATTGGCAATTCTTTTACATGTTTGGCTTTGAAGTGGGAATGCTGATGAGTTGTAAATAAAAATGTTTTTGTCAGCTCAACTAAAAGTTCTCTGCACTGATGATTGAGATGCAGAAGGCACTTACTTTCTGACGTTTGTAGGAGTAGGCTCAGGAATTAATGCCTCCATGTATGCCTCACTAATCTCTCTTCTTTCTCGCTCAACAATAGGGGCTCGAATGGCCTTATAAATTCCTTGACAAGAAAAAGCCACCGCAAGCATATATAGTAATAAAACAGAAATTCTCTTGACTTCCCAATTCTTTACATCCTGTGAAAACAAAGCAAAGCAGCAGCCGCATTACATTCTGTAAGTCTTTGATAAAGTTCAAATTTTGATTGCCAACCCTTAGGCAAACTCACTAGCATCTTTGTATTAACAGCCCTTCAATCATCTATAAAGTTCAAATTTTGGTTGAAATGATTACCTTCCAGCGTTCCCATTTATTCCAGTTGATGAACAAAGGAAGCAAATCGGACCTAACCCGTTCCAGCTCGGACTGACTCCAGGCCACTGACCCACGAACCCGACCAGCAAGTTCAGCAACATACTTACCATCATTACCATCTTCAAAACTGAGACCCGTTTCTTTCTTCACAGAATCGCCCACACCCTTGAAGAATCGCTGAGTAGTGCGGCGCCAGGAGAAGCCAGGGTCATTATCATCATTGGGAAGATTATTAACAGGGGCAGCTGCTAAAAAAGTGGGCCTCCTTTGGCTGGAAAGCTTTGGCCTGTAATTATTAGGGGATAAGGGTCTCCAGACAAGGAAAGGGTTGATGAAGGAAAATGGGGTTCGGCTACTTGGCAAAAATTCCCTGACATTCAGGGCGTTTATCTCCATTGTTATTGAGACAATGAAATGGTTCCCTCAATTTGTTGAGCTAAGAAGAAAAAAGGGGTTGGAGAGATAACGGAATTGCATTACTCCCCTGGATGATTAGGCAATTCGAGCGGAAATGAAGGGGGGGACTTGGGATGGGAGTGTCAGTGCTACTATTGCCGGCTGTGGTTTTTGAGAGGTTTTATCAGACGTTTATCTTTGGAAACTAGAGTGAACCAAAATATGGTTATAAAGACAATCTCGGTAGCTTTGAGGTGTCTAGGGTCCGATTACTACATTTTTCTCATTCTCATTCTCGTATTTTAGGATGTGTTTGGCACAAATAAAAACAAAATAATGAACATTTAATTGAAATAATCATTTGTTAATTACTCTATTTTCATTAAGTTATGTTTGACATAAATGAAAAAAAAATAAATAAATATTTGATTGAAATAATTATTTGTCAATTACTCTATTTTCATTTCATTGTTGTGTCAGACGTATCAAAGAAACCCTTACAAATACTATGCTCTATTCCACTGAGTAGAAATGGGATTATTTAATAGGCCTTTTGAATTTTTGAGGCCTATTTGTATGAACTTTGTCCCATGCTAATACGCCATTAAAGCTGAAATGCTAAACAACGTTCGAGTTAGAATAGGTTAGGCCATGGTTATGATCTTGTAAATGTTGTTCTTTCATTGCCACCCATGTCTATTATGAAGAGAACGACCATAAAAAAAAAAAAAAAAAATGAAAATTTGGAAGTTTCAAAACTTTTTCAATTTTCAGACCTATATTTCCTTTTTGTGAGGATTCATAATGTCAAAAAAAAAAAAAAAAATGGAGAATTTAATTGAACCCAAAATTGTTTATGCACTCTTATCAAACAATTGGAATAACCAAGAAGAATTGAATGGCCACAAAGGTTGAACCGTGACTTTAACCTACTACAAAACTCACTGAAATTAGGCAAAGAATGAACCTATATAGAACTCTTACAACTAAAATTCAAGTTACAACAACCTAAATTGCTAAAAAAAGACCTAATATGGTGCAAAAACTATTATGAGGGATCACATCTCCTCCACAGGTCGACCAAGCCCATTATATACTGCTTGACGTAATAGAGGGTGCACTTCTTCTGTCAATACTTCGGCATCCAGCTTCTCAATATATGACCAAATCTGTCCAAAACAGACCACAACCATACCAGAAATCATTAGTTATACATAGATTTTGGGACAAAATATCACAGTTACCTCTTTCAAAGTCAATGCACATGAGCATAAAGACATTATATCCAACATCAAAGTCCTAAAACGAAACTATTCGTCGCTAAGGAAAGGCATTTAAAACACCCTAGGATGACTATAATGGCCAGTTCGTCATGACTACATCACAGATCATATTATTCTTTTTTCAGATCTCACACAATATTTCATAGGACGTGGAATTTGAAATCATAGTTGCGCTAAAACACCAAAATCTTCCTTTCTCCCATTAGTAGCCTAAGAACCAGTTGCGAATACGATAAGGTCAATGGCAGATTTTTGTTCCCATAAAGATTAAAGATTAAAGAAAGAAACCAAAATGCAGTCCGCTAGACAAAAGCTCACCTCTGAAGCGTACTGCCTTGTGATGGCCTTCACATAACCGAGTGTAGACAAACACCATTGCTCCCTTTCATCAAGATTATAGACATCGCCAGATTTTCTCCTAATGGAATAACTGCAAATGCAGAAGCAAAAAGGAGGGGCAAATGTAAAAGAAACTGTCTAATTTTACCACCACAAAGAAGAAAACTCAAGCAGTACCTTTTCTTTGGTTTTCCATTCCCCTTATCCAACTCCATCGAGGTTGAGGATTCAAGGTCAATGGCCATTTCATCAGCCTCACCAAAAGACTGTGATTCTCCATCTTTAAATGCCTCCTGGAGGGGTTCCGCCAGAACATTAGAAAAGCTCTTGTACAAGGAAAGGAACAAAGCCTGCACACACCGCTTCGATTCAACAGATGGCCCTCCAGAAAAAGCCAAAGCAAAACATAGGTAGAGACAGGACACTTGTATATTTGTTTTTCAAGCACGAAAGTAAATTGCCTTGGTGCAGTTCAAAAAGAATCATATGTTTCTATACTAGTAAGAGTACCTCATTCTCCTCAATGGCTCGAGCAAGAAGAGCCTCCTTTGCCTCTAAAGATTCACGAACAGATAACTCATCCTCTTTAGTTTTATTGGCATTTGATTTCAAACGCTTCATTCTGGCAGGATTTTCACCAAGGACTGGTTCACCATCCATAAGAGTAAGCTTTGACTCAGCAGCCTCCAACTCTTCTCTAGCTTTAGATGAGGCTTCTTCAGCCAATAGAACACTCTTTTCTATAGATAGAATTTCCTTCCTTAAATCACAAATCCTATTGTACGTCTTACTGACGGCATTTCTTAGAATCTGCAAAGAAAAACTGATGTCAATAAAGCTCTACAACTCTGAATTTAGAGAACACGACAAACTTTTAAATGCCACCTCTTGAGAGATCTATTTATATTTACATAACAAGTGGTAATAAAGTTTTAACATCTAGAAAGATATTAAAAGAAGAGAGTAAATAAAATATAATAAATGTGTGTGTGTATGAGCATGTGTATATAGTTAATTCTGTTAGCGGCAAAGGGTGAAAAATGACTACTTTTCAAGAACATTCATGTTTGGACATCAAGAACCCTAAGCTTGTGAACTTTTATCCTCTTTGAGGGAAAAAGTCCTCAAAGACTTTCATTAACAGCATGGCACTGAAAGTCATAATATCATACCTCCCAAGGATGATCAGAGATATGAAATTGATTCACATTTGATGGAGAAAAAACCCATCTCACTATGGCCAAATTGGATAAAAGCCTATATCCCATCATTCTGTCAATTGTAATAGCTGTCATCTGACTGTTCTTCTTCCAGTAAGAACTCACTTCACCTATCAGCATGATCTGCCTATCTTGATCAGAACAGATCTTTGCAATGACTTGGCCATATCTCTCCAAAACTGTTATTAAATGTGTAAAACTTTTTGATCCCACATCAAGGAGGGTTTGAATAACAACCCTAAGTGTAACATCTAAACCATGAACGGGAAATAAACTCTCTTCAACCCATGTAATAATTTCCCGTGAAGTTTGCCTTCCTTTCACCATTGTATTGAGTTCTAAAGAAAGTTCTTGTTCAGTTCCATTTCCACCGTCTTCTCCACTATATATAAAATTTGGTCCACCTTTTGGAGGAAGTAACTTCTCCAGAGCAGGGGCATTCTCAATACTCTACAGCAAGGCAAACAAATAAAAGTCAAAACATTTATATAGCAACTACCACAACCAAGTACTATCATCACTCTGAAAAAAGGTTTGCCTAAAAGAATCTTCATTCTTTTACAGTCTGAAATGTTTGTCGTGATATTTGAGACCTGTGGGATTGGATACCCTGTTGTTAATTGTTAAGCAAAAAAAAGTTGCAAGAAGTTGGAGGCACCTAAAGAACTCCACTTTGTGCACTCAAAATATTTACTTTTCAGAAGCTAAATCAACTACATCCCAGCGGCATGCAAGATAACAATGCATTTTGATGTCAATTTTCTGTGCAAATCAAGAACTCAGAGAAATTGATTAGCACTAACATTATCAAAAGCCTAGTCACATGTCACATTCAATGAACATGCAAGTCCTACTTTCCTGAACCCATCCCCTTATCCAGACTAACATATTTTCAGATTCTGTTGACCAGGTGATAGAATAAATGTGTAAAGTATAGTGCTTAATTTCAAATCTGATTGATCAATAGGGCCAAAAGCTGTAAAAGAGCTTAAACTGACAAAGAACTAACTGAAGTGAAAGCACATCATCAGATTATTACATTAATTTTGGAATATAACCAAACAAAATGCTATTAGCCTTGGTAAGAATAATACCTGCTTAATTTTGTCATAATATGATAAACGCACTTCTCTTTCCAAAACCTCCTGAACAAACACTCTTTGTGGTGCCCAATTTGGAAGGTCCAAGACATGAGCCCATTCTTCCCATGGCCAAATAAATTGAAAGTTTGATCTATTCCGACAAGAACCAAAAAGTGAAAAAAGAATCAAACATTGCAACGCCACGGCCACACACAAAAACAGTCTGAAACATCAGCAATATAATATGACCAAACTTACAGATGGTGGGAGAACCAAAGTATCAGACGTGTTCTGCATTCCATATCCAAATCAGCTATCTTCTCAAAAAGGACTCGAACTGCTCCGGCTACAACTGCTGGAAAGGCCCCAGGAAGAGCCTGAATTGAGACCTCACAGTTAGATATTAAAGCATTGGCAGATGTGTATCACGAAGGGAACTATGCCAATTCGAAAAGCTTATATTTTCCATTAACTAGGCGGGCATACCTTACATAGGTCAATAATAACCAATGTATAATATGTTGGTTTGAAAGGGGGATGTGGCAAAAGAAGCAGCTGCAAAATCACCAAAAGTTACACAAATAAGATTTAAAATAAAAATGGAAAAGAAAGGAAAGTTCTCCTTAAGAACATGCATATCTTTTCTATTTTACCTATAGGTTTCCTCTTAAGGATGTAGAGCAAAGGGAAAAACAGGAAACAAATCTCTTATCAATATCATGAAGATAAGCAAACCAGTTGGCTTTACCTGAGAGAATATAGTTTCTGCCATGAGATACTCATACCGGAAAGGAACAGGAAGTCCAGCCATGTACGCAGCACATTCCTTTCGACTAGCTTTGCAATAACCAAAGAAAAAAGGTAAGTAACACAAATTCCATTTCATCCAATAATGCACAATGTAAGGCATATAAGATGGTGCCACAAATGATATTATCACATATATACAGAAAGAAATCCCAATAAATGATAAAATGTGACCTAGTAATGTGCACAACAGAATTTTAATGCTTCAAATAGAAAAAGGGTCCAAATCACAATTTGACATGACCTTCATGGCAAAGAGGATCACAAGAAGAAATTTTATCCTTATTCATTCTCAAGGAAAAAAGGGAATATCAAGATCAGTGCATGTTTAACTTGCTCAACTTCCATTTCTCCTCTCTTTATAAAATAATCCAAAAGCAAAATCAAAAGGAACAAAAAAGTAAAATAATGGAAAATGCATTACCGAATTAAAAAAAAAAAAAAATGGAAGCTGCAGAGATTAATGTCTGTTTGCATTGTAATAGAAAAAACCACGGGTCAGACAAAAAACATTTCAAACCAATCTGAGTGGTCATTTACCTCATCATGTATACATATGTCTGCATGAAGGGTAGTGTAACCTATTCGCAACATAGATCCAAAGTGGCAAATTTCAACACCCCCTCCCCCCCCCAAAAAAAAAACAACAATGGCCCAGGAGTTTTGTTTTCATGTCTCCAGAAAACTGAATGCCAAAACAATAAGCTTAAAATTCATGCAGGTGAGGGATTCTTTGATTACTCTCTCTAATGACCCACAGTCCAAAATACTGAAACAGAACAAGCAATATGAATTCCATAAGTTGTGCACAAATCCCAGCTAAAAAGGAGACAGCCCTCGTCAAAATAAATGTGACAGTCCCATAACTATCTATGTATTTGATACCGGTTATTCATAAACAAGGAAGATGCTTAGGTCAATACATCAATAAAGAAGACTAACAGAATCAAGAGACAAACCAGCCATTTAAGAATAGAAGTACATCCAACAAATACTCCTCCACAACAAACCGATCTATAGGTTGTATATCCTGTCATCAGGAAGAGAGAAAGATAGTTAGCAACTTACAAAAATGAAATTAAATACAGTAACATAATGTTCTTTCAGAGTCACAGTCCCAATTTCTGCAATCAGAAGAGGTGGCCCACATAACCAGAAACAACAAAATGTAGTAAATCGGTGATGAAAAAATATGCTATTCCATATAAAAATAACCAGCTCTAAAATATTAAAGTGCTACATCCATGACCCACACCAATCAAAATAACCAAAGTAGATCAGTGTAAGGTAACTGAGAGTTTTAGCATACAGATACTTGATAGCAATTGCACCAATGGATTACACTGCAAATATGTAATTACCTCAGCTTTACTAGAAGGAAATATATTCAGCCTTCGTATTCGCTGCGGATACTTCAATTCAGCTTCATGCCTCTGTCTACCGTAGGAAATCCCCGAGGTTGCTGAAGAAGGAATTGGTTGTTCAGGGCAGTTGATGGAACCAAATTCATGAGACCTTCCAGCGACTAGCTGAGCTTCAAAAGAAAGGTGAGGTCTGGGAACTGCAAGCGACATAGAACTTAGAGTTTGGAATCCCAGAGAGTTATTAATTAACAGCTGAAAACAAAACCTCAACTGCTTCCACTTTCTAGAGACGTAAGAACCCTAATTTAGGAGAGTTCTATTACCATAGACAAGTATTGTAAAAGATAATTCAGAATACAACCCTAAAAAGATAGGGGAAAGGGAAAAAAAGAAAAAAAGAAGCAGAAGCTTGCAAGAAAAATTTTCAATTATGCATTCATAGCCACAGTAGCAGTACATTTCAACTTTTACTGTTCATTAATCCAAACATGTATTTGCTTGAATTTAATTCGAAAAGATCTGTAAAACTGAAACATTACAACATTACAGAAACTGTCCAGCACTTTCATAAAGCAACCATATTAAAAAACAGCAACAAGGGATTTTGCAAACAGAGAACAAATCAGCACAACTACACTTTGTTATGGTTGAATTTTAGTGTGATGCATACAGACGTACAAACCAAATATCCAATATTCAGAACGAGACAAACTATTCCATCATGGCTGATCCAGATTTTGGATCTTAGTCCCATCTTCCCATTTCTTCTTAAGTTGGGGGCGGTTTCAACCAGCTAGACAGTTTGAATTCGAAAGCATCTCAGACAATAGCCGAGTAAAGGAACTAAAACGCTGAAGGGAAAGAAGAATACCACTCTCAAGCTTCCACCCAGCACTGGACAAATCTTGAATACGACTCCATAAATCCTCCAAGTAGTCCTAGCAAATGGAAAACTAAAAAGTCAATAGGAGAAATTTTTAATTAAATAGATAAATGGGAAATTCATAATCCTGCAAACTGTCATTAAGTGATGATGAGAACAAGCAACTTAAGCAGATCCCATTTACCTCTTCTCAGTAAAATCAAAAGCTTAACTCTAGAATCGCATTCAAGGAGTACCTTCCCATGGCCAAAACTTTAGGAAAACATTCCAAGATGACGGCAGCTAAATTATAGGAGATCACAATTTTCCCATAACATGCATTTAAACAAAATACGCATCTTACATTATAGTTGCTCACAACTTAGTAAGTTATCTACCGTCTTGAAGAAAAGTCTAGATTGTTAAAAAAAAAAATCTATGATGAAAGCAAAAAGAAATACATTAAAAGAAGCCCAACCTTTTCATTAGAAGCGCTACCATTTTCATCAGAATCCTCAAAAACAGACAAACCAGCATCGGAAACATGCCTTCTGATGCTGAAGTAGGCTTCTACTCCAACCATAATTCTATCAACCTCCTCTGGAACTTGCTAATGAGCAAAACAAGCACAAAGAGTCACTACTCATACATATTCAAGGTATGGAAGAGAAAACTACCTTTAGGACACAATTAGCACATGATTCCTTTATCCTAACCAAGCCAAGCAAATAAAAGATGTAAAACTTGGATTCTACCAAATCAAGCTTAATTGCAGTTAACAATAAGTGCATGCAACAGAGTTCAAATGATTCCGAGGCCATCATACAAATAATTCCCATGTTCATAACTTGACTCGCCTGGAAACAATTTCATATATGCATAACTAGAAGGACACCAATGGGTGTTTTGCTTTTGGGGAAAAAAATTTAAATCTTTCTTGCCAAAAACCAAGCGTGGCATTAGTTTCTTTTACATAAGTTTTTTTTTTTTTTTTTTAAATGACAATGATTGTCTTTCAAAAAATTCACTCAGAACATGCAGAACCTGCATATGAGAATGTTAAATAAAAATTCTATTAACATGCAGAATTAGCATTTCACTGATGATGAGAAATTACCAAATCAATTAACATAAGATGAAAGCTCTCAAAAAAGAAGAATGGACATCAGTCAAAATGTAGCCTATTCATCCCATGTTATACTTTGAAAAAGTACCTCAACCAGCTCAGCTCCTCCCCAAGGAAGACATGCTAGAATGCATGTTATGTAGAAATCAGCACGTGCTTGCCATGCTGGATTTCCTTTTTCCTCATCCACAGTGGTTGCAGCTGATGACAATAATGTTTCAAATACAACCACTAGAGAAGTTGGCTGAAGAACTTTGCTGCACATCTGTAACAACCAAATCATACATGATATGTTCAAAAATGAATTTCTAACTATGTTTACAACTTGAAAATCAAAAGATATCAAGGTAATCAAAAAGAAATCATTCAGGCAGAAAACCAGAATCTGAAGCCTCGTATGAATATTCACAACCTCCATAAAAGCTTTAATGGTCCAAAACCATAGGTTGTTAAGAAAAATTTATCATCCAACAGGCAGAAGAGCTGAAATTACCATTGGCATGTTTTCAAATGTACATTTTTATACAGAAAATCACTTGGCCCAAAGCAAATTCACAATTCAACTTCATTCTGAACGTAACAACCTAAAGAAAGTGTACTAGCCTATCATTTTGAGTGCTTCTACGCTACATTTCAAATAACAATGAAAATGCAACATATTTTCAACATTTGAACAGCTCAAATTGACCAATAAATTAAGAAATAGCAGCAAGCATGGAACTTACCAAAACAGTTGAAAATCGCATCAATATGCGGATCTTATTGCATTCCCCAGAAATCAAAGCATCCTGTGCCGCAATGAGAATAAATAATCATAAGCTAAATAGAAACCTTCCCCTTTTTGCCAGAAAGAGAGTAAACAAGAAACCAAGATCACCAATTACACTTAAGGAAGAATTTTTCATGGCACCAAAGGGTAAAACAGAGGTCCACTAAGAACAAATAAACTGCAAAGAAAAGTGCGGGTAGAGATGAGCATCATGGTTAAAGCAGAATATACAAGACCCAGTTACCTGCAAACCAGAATAAGTTTTCTCTACTACTTTTGAAGCAAATTGCTCATCTTCCAAATTCAATAGGCCAACCTGCACATGAGAATGGCACAAAGAATCAGATAGCGTCCACCAAAGTTTTTGTTTTGATACTCACGCATATGTACTTGTCATACAGCTAAACCAAATGCAATAGTTTACGCAATCATATAGATGAATGCCTAAAGAAATGCCTCCAAAACTGCAGTTGTTTGTCCTCGTGGTAAAGTTCCATGCTGAAAAATGAGAAAATAATACTACCTCTGTTCCAACGAAATAGTCCTGTTTGTTGTACTATTTTAGTTCAACAACTAGGACTATTATTTTGGGATTGGGGGAGTCAAAATTTGGATAAAGTTAATTTATATTTTCATGAACTGCCATAAGCATCCATTCTTCTGTTTGCATGATGTCTATGCCACAGAGATACTCACAAAAGTAGCAGATAACTTTCAAACATCAAACCAGTGAAGAAGATACAGTATGAATAGAGGAAGGTTTCAACGAGAGAAGAAAATCCTACCAAAGTTCCATAGAGAGGGATCTTGTGAGGTAACTGTTCAGCACATTGAAGAAGAAACTGCAAGAAGTAGAGAATAGAGCATAAAACTTCAGCATTCCAAACAAAACATAATTCAAAATTGTCATGCGATACTATCCTCATAACTACTTAGCTATCCTTTAAATAAATCTTATCCAACAGATTCTACAGACAAATCATCCACCCTGGAAACCGGTCCCATCTTCTTGCCCCAGAAAATTCCGAGTACATATTTATCAGGACACAGAAAAATCATTTATTTTCAGCAATAAAAATACTGTGCACAACCATCAGTCATTGCTTCTTTTCGGTATTTGGCCACCTCAAATTCACGACAATTTAGCTATATCACATGATTTGGCCAAACAGACAGTGGCAGCCACTGGAGAGCAATTACCAAACAAGACTAAACTGGACAGTCTAAACTGCAACTGACTACATTTTGCCGGGGTAGCTATACCAAAAACAAGGACAGTAGTATTTACAAACTAAAAAGATTTGAAGCACAAAACAACTAATTAATCAGACAGGACATTGTCCTCTCAAACAATATTTGTGAGGGCACGGTATAATGGAAGGATATGCTTCTTCCTCCCAATTGAGATTCTATGAGATCAAGACCATGTCTTCCTTCAATAGAAACCCAAGTGCCAAAGTAAATAGAAAGTTTGATTCTATCAGAAGATTCAGAACTAATCGTTTATGACGAAGTTCACAAATATTCATTTCTTATTCAAAAGCCCTCCCTTGCACTATCATTCTTATTTCACCAGACCCGGAACTCAAAATGTGCCAACCACTACAAATTATCATTTACTTTGACAAAGAGGAAATTATAACTTGGCTATAGAATGGTTTTCTAATTCACGCCATCTTTTGATATATAAGACATATAATATATAAATAGATAGCACTAGTTTCAGTCATATAATGTATTCTTCCAAAGGACAATAACTCAATAATAAAAATAGTTACTTCTCTACACCAAAAAAAAAAAAAAAAAAAAACAGAAAAACAAACAACAAAAGCCTGACCGATGAAATATCATCAGCAGAGTGCTCTAATTCCCGGCGAACGGCACCAAAGCAAGACTCCTGCAATAACCAAACAAACAACAAGTGTGAAGCTTCCCTAAAGTAGTATAAAATGCGTAGCAAGATCACGGGTTTTCACACTTCTAAGCTTATGAGTCCTCTTTCGAACCAAATAAGACAAATTATGAAGGAGAAAAAACAGAGGCTAGGGTTTTTGGATTGAGCAAAGAAAACTAACAATGTGATCTTTAAAATCAGCACTTCCACCGTACTCGGCGCACTTGTCGCCGATGCGAAGGAGTAAATTCTTCCAGCTGCTCATTTCCGAACCTCCAACTGGCGCTGTTTCTCTCTGTGAGAGAGGGTATGTGAAGGCGGAGGAGGAAGGAGAAAGAGGGCTTTTCCGAAGGGTTTTTTTTTTAAAAAAATTCGAATAAAAAAAAATAATCTGGAACGTTTAATTGAACCGGTCGACCCAAAGCCGAAACCGTGGAACCATAATAATTTTAACACAAATTAGAATAGTGGTATTATAATTTTAACAAGTACTGTATCATATTATATTTTTAGATTAAATCATGGTTAAATAATCTTTTTGATTTTTTATATTTACAAATAATTTTTTGTTCATTTACATATAAAATATGCATTATTTGGTCCTCTATATTTTAAAAATATATTATTTGGTTCTCTTACATTTTAAAAATGTATTATTCAGTCCACGTAATATCTATTTTATCTGAATTGTCCTAAATTTATTTATGAGTAGTATAAAAAAAATTTCGGGTAGTATTATATAGCGCCCCCTTTTTGTTATTGAACATCCTATTTTTTCTAAAAAAGTCATTCATTTGGTTAAGTATTGCCCCTAATTCTTATTTCTCGTACCCTTAATGTTTATCTTCCGCCGCTCTCATTATTACCTAACTGCCCTTAATCAATTTATCAAAAATTTTATAAGTCTCTTCTTAATCTACCAAAAATTTATAAAAATTATTATTAAAGTAGTATAAATGAGCGGAACTATAAATGTTTTTTTTATATTTTAGTAAATTGATTAATGGTAGTTAAGTAATTTAATATATTTTATATTTAAATATTATGGTTGGTATTTCATAACTTGTCAAACATAATTTGTGTATAAATGGGGCGCAAAATAACAAAATAGGGAGCGCGAAATAAGCCTCCGCAAAAATTTTTAATGAAAGATATAATAGTTTAAATGCTAATACATATATTAAAACATTTAAAATTCAAATCAAGTTATGAAAATCTGAAATGGTTTGTCTTTATTTATTGAATTTTGGGTTAGTTATTTATAAATTTTAATTGTCTGATTTAAATTTTTAAAATTTTTTAATAATTGCATTAATATTTAGACCATTATATTATTCATTTATAAATATTTTGTAGAATATAATTGATAAAATTTGAATCGAATCAACAATAGGATCAAATAATACATATTTTAAATCTAAGAGACCAAACAAATTATTTTAAAATATAAGGGACTACAAAAAATATTTCGTCAAATGTAAGAGACCAAAAATATGGTTTGTATTTGTAGGGAGGAGCAACACCTAATAATCAATGCAATATATTTCGTTTATACAAAATAATATAATATCGTGGTAAATTTATAATATAATATCGTGGTAAATTTACCTTCAGACTTTCGGTGAGTTATAATATTTCATGCAAATCTTTTGGTTGCAATACAACGAAGATACTAAACAATTTGTTGCATAATTTTTTTCGTGATGTATATGGTATAATTTAACTATTCAGTTTCGGTCTAACAAATCTCTTATTTCCGAACAAACCTTTCATGTATCATTGTATGTTCTTTCTCATCAAGTACCATTTCAACTACACTCTTGTCATGATTCTCCGACATCTCATCTTTCAAGTCACTTGCAACCTTTTGAAAATACCCCATAGTTTAACTCCAGCGATACTACTCCTAATATTCATCATAAATCCAGTACACCAACTCCCGTGTGAGTCACAAATCAATCCCCCACTATTGTTTTACCCGTTTAAAGATTAAAGAAACCATTCAAATTCACCCTAAACCACCCGAGAGCTGGGGGATACCACCTAATCCAACATGGTGCCAAAGCTGGATTCCTTGATGTTCGAATTGCCTACTCTTTTTGGTATTTTTAGTATAAAAAATTTAAAAAAAATATATAAATGCAACAACCTGGAAATTATTTGCTCATCTAAGTATGTCACAATAAAAATCGTTATTCATTAATCAATACACGGTTCGCATCTAAAGTGACTCAAGTCATTTGAGCATTACGAACTTGGCAATACTTCCAGTTACAATAGTGCAGTGGAGATTCAAAAAATTATTCAGATATTAACCTCCTCAAAACTGCAAGTTAGGAGCTGTTTGGTTCAAGTAGGGGTGTAAATCGGCCGGTTTGGCCAGTTTGAAGGCTAAAGTACAGGCCAAACCAATAACTACGGTTTGACAAATTTTCAAACCAAGTCGGCCAAATAAATATGCCAAACAAGTCGGCCAAATCATATTTAGACGGTTTGGTTTGGCCGGTTTGGACGGTTTCAAACAAATTTACGTTTTATTTCAAAAAAACAAGTACACAAAAATACAATAACTGGAGCTTCTATATTTTGTAAAACATCAATGGAAACTATCATTTGAAGGTGGTAACTACCCAGCCAGTCAATGAAAATATATAGACTTCACAAAAATAATTGATTTCTTTTATATTCTTGATCTGGTATCTATAGTCTGTTGATCTGATGTCTAGTATTCGCTGATCTGATGTCTATATAATTCTGATGTGATCTCCCTTGTTAAGTATGTTTTAGTTCTAGTGTATGATTTCTTTTATATTATTGATCTGATATCTATAGTTTGTTGATCTGATGTCAAGTATTCGCTGATCTGATGTCTATATAATCCTGATGTGATCTCCCTTGTTAAGTATGTTTTAGTTCTACTGTATGATTTCTTTTGTATTCTTGATCTGATATCTATTGTATGTTGATCTGATGTCAAGTATTCGCTGATCTGATGTCTATATAATCCTGATGTGATCTCCCTTGTTAAGTATGTTTTAGTTATATTGTATGATTTCTTTTATATTATTGGTCTGATATCTATAGTCTGTTGATCTGATGTTAAGTATTCGCTGATCTGATGTCTATATAATCCTGATGTGATATCCCTTGTTAAGTATGTTTTATATTCTTAATCTGATATCTATAGTCTGTTGTTCTGATGTCAAGTATTCGCTAATCTGATGTCTATATAATCCTGATGTGATCTCCTTTGTTAAGTATGTTTTAGTTCTATTGTATGATTTCTTTTATATTCTTAATCTGATATCTATAGTCTGTTGATCTGATGTCAAGTATTCGCTGATCTGATGTCTATATAATCCTGATGTGATCTCCCTTTGTAAGTATGTTTTAGTTATACTGTATGATTTCTTTTATATTATTGATCTGATATCTATAGTCTGTTGATCTGATGTCAAGTATTCGCTGATCTAATGTCTATATAATCCTGATGTGATCTCCCTTTGTAAGTATGTTTTAGTTCTACTGTATGATTTCTTTTATATTCTTGATCTGATATCTATAGTCTGTTGATCTGATGTCAAGTATTCGCTGATCTGATGTCTATATAATCCTGATGTGATATATTTATTATATATATTAAATTAAAAACGGCCGGTCCGGCCGAAGTGGCCAGTTTTATTATTGAAACCATCGGTCGAACCGTATCTATCGGTTTGAAAATTTTTAAACCGACAAGTAATTATATATATTTTGAGACCGGCCAAACCGATAAAACTTGACCGATTTGGCCGGTTTGGTCAGTTTCGGCCGAATCACTTTCACCCCTAGGTTCAAGCATGGTAATAGGAATTGGAATCGATATGAAAGTGTTAGGGAATGGGAATGAATTTCAGATATGGAATGGTTAATAGTATCCTCTCTTCTTTCATCTCCTCCTTACATTGCCGCCCCCTTCTCCTTCACACACATAAACCCCACCCTTTCTTCCCCATTTTCTTTGTCTGTTTTCTCCTCCCAACATCATAAACCCATCTCCTCTCCTTTCACTTCCATCATCCTCCACCCACCATCATTAACCCAAACCAAAATCCCTCATTCATCTCCTTCGCCAAACCAACCTAGAGTCTTCCACGAAACAACAAACACGTCATATTTCAAACTCATGAATGGGGAAAGTAATATTTCAATTTAATGGTATTATTTATTTGTTGAGTGGAATTATTTGCTGTTGGATTGTTGCAGTACTACTTCCATATTTCGCCGCAGTCATCGGAGGACTGCTCTCGTGTGTTTTCTCTTTCATCCTCCACCACCGAAAGCCACAAAAGCCCAAACCTGAACCCATGCAGTGGTTTAGCTAATTGAAATTGGTGGATTTGGCTGGTAAATAGGAGAAAAATCGGAAGAAGAAATAACCAAAAGAAAGTAAAAGAGAACATAGATAGAGAAGAAATTTACTCAAACCCACCAAATTGGTTGGGTATTGAGAAATCTATCAACTGTTTTCAATACCATAGTTGCTACCAAGCAACTTTCTTCACAAAAATAGGAATCAAACCCATAGATTCATTCCCACTACCATAATCGGATGTACGGGAGAACTTTGAAACACTATTTTCTCCCTGCTGCAAGAAAAGCTAGCCAGAGATATGATACATAGTTTGAGGAGAAGCTGTTTCTTCAATCCTCCTCTTCATGAATTGTAGCTCTTTGGATGTTTTGGACAAAGTTTCTCTCAACAAATATTGGCGTCCAAGGGGAGACGACTTGCCATGAAACAGGAATCCATGCTTCAATGCCTACATAAAAGGCTCCACAAAGTTGATTAGTTTTGGCACTTGGCTCCAGCATCCACGGCGCACAATTCCAGCACCATCAGCCTGCTAAAGGTTCTCTACATGTTTCAGATTGGAACAAACAATCGCTAATGGTTTAACCTATCCAGTAAGATTGGAGAAGAAGCTGCTCTTTGCATCATTTCTCAGAAGACATGGTTTCTTCAATTTTCCTAATTATTGTGCCCAAACTAGCTCCAGTTTCCAAAGCTTTAATAGCAGCACGGTGCGCATCCTTGTGCCATTTGAGAAGATTATAAGATTGCAGCACAGACCACCTCGCTTGATTCGACATCTGTGCAGTGAAAAATATTGCAACTCCATAGGACAGATTTGAAAAACTAGCCTGATCAAAAGATTTAATTAATACCTGCGGCACAGAGAGAGGGGGTTCCAGAAGAACAGATATGCTCCTAAACAGATTTTCATCATTTTCTCCACCCTCAGCTTCTCCATAGACCAGAGCCTCAGCGGCAATCCCAGCAAAGAGAACCATACAGTACCTGACAATTTGAGTCAATGAATTAAGCAGTTTTCTCTCCTTTTTTCCTATGAAAGACAATAGAACTTCCAATTTTGGAAGCAGAATAGAGTAAATAGTTATGCACAAAGTGCAAAGAGGATTTGGCAGCCACCTGTCAAAGGTTGATCCGCTTAACCGACCTTCAGCAAGCTCCTTTTGCAGTCCTTCATCCCAAAACTGAGTTCCTGCCTGCAATAGAATATCAAGTATGCTATAATACCTCCATATATTACTCACTGTGAATGATGGTGCAGCCTTACTAAAGATAGTTTTGCAGAGACAGGAAGTAAGTGAATCACTGGAAGTTATAATGGCAAAGAAGAATAGGAAAATGTGTTTCTTCAACTTTCTATAAAGTGGGGATGAGGTGAGAGTAATACAAACACTCGACATTTAAAAGAAGCAAAAGGTTTATAAGATGCCCTTCATCTGAATTACCTGGCCTTGAATTCCCATTTGCATTGCAACGATTGGATCTAAAATAACACCTCGAATTGGACATCCCATGAGGTAAGCTGCAAATGAGTAGAATGACTAAAGTCAAGGTGTTGCTCACACAATATTTTGGACCAGAAAATAAAAATTCGGATTGCACGGTGATGAAAAAATAAAAGTGCATTTGATACAGAAATAATCACATCTTCAATAAAACAGAAAACATAACCTTATGATCCTAGCCTGAAACTCAACATTAATATTATTTTCTTAAATTTTGATGTAAGTATAAAACTATTTGCAACTATTGAAGCAGACGCAATATTTACCTACAAGCAAATGACCAGCTTCATGCACTATAATCCGGCGCTTATGAGGGGGCCAATAACTTGAAATTTGAGCCAAGCATGAACCCCCAAGGAAAATTGCATCTATCATGGCCAGCCCCAGTATAGCAGCAAGATTAGGTCTAATATCTATTCCTTGATTTATCAAAAGGGATACTCCGGCAAGTGAGGCAAACAGAAGAAAACTGGAGCTTCCAGAAAGACCCCACTTCTTCGGTGAAAGCTTTGAAACTGTAACAGGAAATCATTTGCTCTAAATAAAACATGTTTAAGCACTTGCTACCCGGCAAAATGAATATGGATGCCGATGTTACCTTCCAAGCCCGTTGCAGATTTCAATATGGTGGGTGTGACATCTCTTGGTCCTTCCAGAACTGCAACAAACAGCAATAATAGTACGGGGTACACTTGAAGGGTTATATCTACCATCATATGCTAAAATCATAAACATGGAAGTCTGAGTAAACATAGTAAGATATCAAACATTCACGTTCATTTAAACGTATAACTAGTTACATGCAGATCCCACAACAAAAATTAGTAACAAGAAAAGAAAACAAAATAAAAGTAGCTTGCAAGCAATAAAAGAAGATATATGAACCATATTAATTAGGAAAAATTAGCTTGCTGATTTGAAAGTCTGCATATTTGGCATACTAGCAAGGAGATAAAGTTTCAGTTTTTTACATCATCTAGAGCATAGACCATCATCACAGTTATATTCGTGTATAGAACTTTACAAATGATCAAATGACACAACTTTGGAAAAATACAACGAATGCTAGTACATTTAATCTACCAAGGAACAGAAGCCACAACCAGTAAGCCCTGACATTAAAAGAATAAACCCGAAGAATTGCACAAACTAGGAATGGATAATCAACAAAGCCTTAAGCGATTACAATAGTTTTAAGTAACACGTAGAAATAGCCAGAAGTGAGAGAATTTACCAATACTTCGGTATTTTCCGAAATTGGGCAATCGGCCTTCATTCCTAAGAAATGAATAGGCACTTCCCACAAGCCTCATATCATCAGCATTCAAGCATGTGTCCAGAACATCCCAATCCCTTTGCAGCCCAATTCTACCAGGCACACCACCACCATAATCAATGATCAAAGAATTATCTTCCGTCCCGGGTTCGCTTGAAATGTCTTTGAGAAACCGCAGAGCCCGAGCGAGGTCCTTCTCCTTCACGGCTTCCTCGTATTCTTGCCACTCCCTCAACGCCCTTCGAACAAACACTTGTCCGTAGTTATGCCTTTGTGGCGGAGCTCTGACGAAAAGGATACTGGGGCGGCGGTGCACGGTGGCGTGGTAGCACCGGAAGAGCTGAGGTCGAAATGGTGAAGTAATCGTTGATGACGCCATCGTCACCATCATCAGATTATCATAGCATTGTTAGTGGAAAATTATGGAAGCTTGGTAAGAAGATTTTCTTGGTTTTCTTTGTTGCTTGCTTTGGGCTTTCTGCAGTTTGGTCCAAAAGAAATCTCAAAATTTGTGGGATAGACTTCAATTGGTTATTCATGGGCCTAAGACATTTGACCCACGAAGTCCTGGTTTTGAAGAATTCTGCAACTTTTATTTTGTTTTTTAATCTGGAATTAAAACTGTTGAAGAGAACCAGGAGGAGGGTAAAAAAAAAAAAAAAAAAAAAAGGACAGGGCAACTATTAGCAGCTACAGTAGAATTTGAAGATGGAATAAAAAAGTCTGAAAATCATCGAACAATCTTGGACCTCTCCTCGACGATAAGAGGAAATCCCATAATCACCATCAATCTCTGCTTCATTTCTCACGTCCACAAATTTGGAGGTATACATTACAAACACTTCTCTTTACTCGGGGTTCCCAAAGACTCTTTTTTTATTATCAGTGATTCAGTGGAGAAGAAGTAGAGAGTGTGTGAGTGTGTCTACTTGGAATTTGACTAAAATGGCCAGCGCAGCAGCACCCCACACTCTATGCCGCATTCCAACGAGCACCTCAACCACATCCACCACCAGAGCATCCTCCACCGCCTCCCTAAGTCTCCCTGCCACTCGTTTCCTACCCAGGACTTCCCTTCGAGGCATTAGCTCTGTTGGTTTCGCCGCAGACCCCATTTTCGCCCACCATGTTGCCACCAAGCTCCGATCTTTCAAGGCCTACGGGAAGCCTGTCAGGGGGGTCGCTTCCATGGCTAAGAAGAGCGTGGGGGACCTCACTGAAGCAGACTTGAAGGGCAAGAAGGTGTTTGTCAGAGCTGATCTGAATGTCCCTCTGGATGATAGCCAGAATATCACCGATGATACTAGGATCAGAGCTGCTATTCCCACTATTAAGCACTTGATTTCTAATGGGGCTAAAGTTCTTCTCTCCAGTCATTTGGTGAGTCTGTCAAATTTGCCCCAAGAACAAACTTCCCCCAAGAACAAACTTCTTAGTTTTAATGAGTTTTCTCCGCTTGTCTATTGTTCTGAAGATGCCCTATTTTGTTATCAAATGTGATTTTCTAGTAATTTGCGAGTGATTGAATCTTTTTGTTCTGCCTTTTTCCCCCCGTTTTTGGCTGGATCATTGCTTACAATTGTAGATACTATTAAAGTTGTTTCTGCTGCATTATTGTTACCAAGTCACCATGCCGCATGTTCCATCATCATCTCCCCTATGATCTCAATTCGTTTACATAATTCCGTTTATTATTTACCATTAAAATATCTCCCTTGTAAGCCATGTGTAATGAACTGGTGAAAAGGTCTCTTTTTACTGCAAAGTTTCTAACTTGCACGTTCATTTTAGAAAGGAGTCAGCTAAATTGTTTGGTCTCGCATTTGTTTACACATATTGATTCTTCAAGGCTTTGTATTTAAGTAGCTCGGGTGTCAGTTAACCAGCAAACGAAGAAATCCTTGACTTTGTATGTAATCAGGAAAAATAAGAAAGAAGTGATCTTGAAATGAAGATCACGACAGCAGTGTCATTTGGGTATGTTAAGCTTTTTTTTCAATGAAATGGATGAGTTTGGCTGCTTGCACCATAGTTGTCGTGCGCTTGCATGCATTTTTCTTCTTTGATGTGTTTAAAATAATATTCAGATGATGTATCTTTCTCCATTCATCCCGGTTTGTTTCATAACATGATACAAAGCTCCCATTGTTTGCAGGGTCGACCAAAAGGTGTGACTCCAAAATTCAGCCTTGCTCCTCTTGTCCCAAGGTTATCTGAATTACTGGGCATTGAGGTACAACCTTTGAAATCTAGCTGTGAGTTATATCGTATTGCTGTCAAAGATTCTCTCTCACCATAAATGCCCCTCTTTCTCCCTTAAAATTTCTGAATAGGTTGTGAAGGCTGATGACTGCATTGGACCAGAGGTTGAGAAGTTGGTAGCTTCTCTTCCCGATGGTAGTGTTCTTCTTCTTGAGAATGTGCGGTTTTACAAGGAGGAAGAGAAGAATGATCCTGAATTTGCAAAGAAGCTTGCCACTTTAGCCGATCTTTATGTGAATGATGCCTTTGGTACTGCACACAGAGCTCATGCCTCTACAGAAGGAGTCACAAAATTCTTGAAACCTTCTGTTGCTGGGTTCCTCTTACAAAAGGTTTGCTTGATTCATCCAACATATCATAATTTATGAACTATTGTACAACTAGTCTTTGAACTTAGTGCTTGGCTAGATTAACCAGGCTCACCTAATTGTCATTTTGTTTGTTCAATACCTCATCGGTGCGTACAAGTTGGCATCATATTGTTCTTTTGGTGTTTTTAGGAGTTAGACTATCTGGTTGGTGCCGTTTCAAGCCCTCAGAGGCCGTTTGCTGCCATTGTGGGTGGATCAAAGGTTTCATCAAAGATTGGAGTTATCGAATCACTTTTGGAGAAGTGTGACATCTTGCTATTAGGTGGTGGAATGATCTTCACATTCTACAAAGCTCAAGGTCTTTCAGTTGGAGCTTCATTGGTAGAGGAGGACAAGTTAGATCTTGCAACAACACTCCTAGCAAAGGCTAAGGCTAAAGGAGTTAGTCTGTTGCTCCCCAGTGATGTTGTTATTGCTGACAAGTTTGCTCCTGATGCCGAAAGCAAGGTCTGCTGCTTAACATGATCCTACTTTTAGGCTCACATGTTGTAAGTAGGAAAGATAACTTAGCTTGGAACCTAAAATTTATGGTGATGACTGTCTGTCTAATCATGAATTGTGTGTAGAACTAGTAAGTTGAGAAACTGAAGTTTTTTCTTTGGATTATTCTAGGTTGTGCCAGCATCCAGTATTCCAGATGGGTGGATGGGATTGGATATTGGACCAGATTCAGTTAAAACATTCAGTGATGCATTGGAGACAACAAAAACCGTAATCTGGAACGGACCAATGGGAGTGTTCGAATTTGACAAATTTGCTGTTGGAACAGAGGTATGAAAACTGTTGGTAGATGCAAATAAGTGCTACATGTAGATAAACTCGTTGAGAAAGTTGCATGATTTGTAACATTAGCAGTACTATAAATCCCACAAATAAGTGTGATGTGTTGATAATACTTTGTCCTTGTGCAAAGAGGAAGAATGAATACATTGATAATGAATGGAGTATGTAAATCTTTCATTTGGCAGGCAATTGCAAAGAAGCTAGCTGAGCTAAGCGGCAAGGGCGTGACCACGATCATCGGTGGAGGAGATTCGGTTGCAGCAGTAGAGAAGGTTGGAGTTGCTAATGTGATGAGCCACATATCAACAGGAGGTGGTGCTAGTCTGGAGCTTTTGGAGGGCAAAGAACTTCCAGGTGTGGTGGCTCTTGATGAAGCACTAGTTGCTGTGTAGGAAAACTGGCTGTAGTATTATTCTTTTCCCTTAATTTTCTTTTTGGTGGAAATGGCGTTTGTGTCTGTAAACGAGAAATGTTAGGAAGATATGAGATATCCATTTGTAGAAATGTAAGATCCAGCAGAACCCTTCTCAGTTCTCAAATGAGGCGAATGATGATTAACCAAAATGTAATAATAAGCCAATAATGCATGTTTTTCTGGATTCCAAAGTTGGAAGTTCTTGAGATAAACAGAGGTAATGCAGTTCTTCATGTCAACTATTAGTGTTTGTTAACTTATGGATTATAAATAGGGACTTGCTATTTGTATCATGAATTTGCTATTTGTATCACAAAAAAAAATAAAAATAATAATAAAATGACCACAATGCCCTTATGAACAAAAAAATTAATAAATTGACAGATTTTATGTCAAAAAAGGGGCGAAAATTGCGTTTTAATCTCAAAAAAACGCAATGCAGAAACGTTTTGGACATACAAAATTTACCTTAACTGGCGTTTTTATATGAAAAAAACGCCAATTGAGTGCGTTTTTATATGTAAAAAATGCCAAATGAGTGCGTTTCTATATGTCAAAAACGCAAAAATGTGATGTTTCCACCATGGTTCGCTCGTTAAAATGATGCGTTTTTTACAGTCAAAAACGTGAACATGTGAAGTTTCCACCATGGTTCGCTCGTTAAAATGTTGCGTTTTTGACATGTACAGAAGTTAAAAAACGTTTACATACATTCATGTGAATTGGATGAAAAACTCATACACAACAACTATCCTAAAATCAAATCCAGATAAATTCTTAACGTAAAAACATTGTTGGATCATTCAGTTGTCGGCGAAAGAATATTTAGAAAGCGAATCATCACGATATGGTAAGTTTCCGTACCTTAAAGTTATATAAGTTTTTTTAAAAATATTGTATGTCGAAACACGCTAAAATGACGTTTAGGAAGCGGTCAAACGTCCCTTTTTAGCGTTTCTGAGTGTAGAAAAAGTCACATTTTAGTGTTTCCGACATGCATTATATAAAAAGTGTTGCGTTTTTGACATGCATTATATAAAAAGTGTTGCGTTTTTGACATGCATTATATAAAAAGTGTTGCGTTTTTGACATGAATTATTTAAAAAGAGCTGCGTTTTTGACATGCATTATATAAAAAGTTCTGCGTTTTAGGTTGCTGAAAACCACATCTGGGTGCGTTTTTTACTGCATGAAACGCATCACTTTTGCGTTTTTTCAGATAAAAACGCACATTTGTAGCGTTTTTATCTGCAAAAACGCAAAAATTTTGCGTTTCATGTTGGATGAAACTTCAAACTGTTGCGTTTTTTGATTGCAAGAACCATAACTGTGCTGTAATTTTAATTAATCTGTGTATTCACCTACAGGCTGACAATGATGATTACGATGAGGATGAGTTGCATGATGATGATGAGGAGGCGGAGAATGAATAGGAGGATGACGATGAAGATGAGGATGTAGATGACAATGAGGCGGATAATATTCATGGGGAGCCGGTGGAACTTGAACCTGGCGCAGATTTGAGTGGATATTTCAAGATTGACAGAGAGTTCCGAACAATTGGCAAGGCTTTGAAATATTGCCAGAAAATAGCTAAGAGGCTGAAGTTTGTAATTACAAAGAGGGGAGGTAACCAAGGATTTGCGACGTACTACTTCTCGTGCAAGCGATGGAGAGATCCTGCCAAAGCCCCTCTCCCAACTAGACGAAAGAATACAAGAAGGAGCGGCACTAATTGCCCCTTTAGGTTGACTTGTAAGCGGATTGATTTGGGACGGCACAAGGTTTATACAAACCCAGGAGCAGCGTCAACTCACAATCACACTGGTATTTCATTATTTGCGCATAATATTAATTAAGTTGATTGATGTGTTGTATGTATTAATTGTTATTATAATTACATGTGATTTACAGGTATAATGCATCCATATGGTCACAGACAGTTGAGCCATTTTACAAAGGATTCAAAGGCTGTTGCTGAATTTATGCTGCGTTCGAATGTTAAGCCAAAGTGTGTTTGGGAAGCTGTTAATAAACAGTTTCCCGATTCCCAGGTACCTATCAAATCTGTGTACAATTTGAAAGGAGAGATGAAGACCGCCGGATTGGAAGGTAGGAATATTGGGCAGCAATTTATTCATTTGGCTGAGGAGAAGCAGTACTATCTGAAGATTCTGAAGGATGCGAACACTGATGAGATCACACATGTCTTCTTTGCACATCCAACATCAATTCAGATGTTCAACAGATGGTATTGGGTGGTTGGGATTGATTCTACCTACAAGACGAACAAGTACCAAATGCCTGTCGTCGAGATGGTAGGTATGACTCCTACAAATAAGAATTTCAATATTGCATTTGCTATTGTTAGGAATGAGAAACAGGATACATATGACTGGGTTATGAGGAACTTGAGATTTTTGCTGCCGGCAAGTTTGTCACCTAGTGTGATTGTGACAGATAGGGAGTTGGGCTTGTTACAGCCGATTAAGGATCATTTTCCCGCTTCACATCACTTGTTATGTTTGTGGCATATTGGGCGTGATGTGAACGCGTGGTTGGAAAAAAATGTTGGGAGGAGGAACAAAAATTTAGCATGTGATATTCATGACAACTGGTGGAAGAAAATCATTAAGGCTCCGACAGTAGAGGAATTTAATCGTTTATTGCAGAATTTCAAGGTTAAGTACACTCTCCTTGAGCCGTTGGCTGTTGAATATCTAGAGACTACATGGCTCATTCACAAGGAGAAATTTGTTCGAGCCTGGACCAATCAATTTCTACACTTTGGTAATACTTCCACTAACAGAGTAGAGGCTTCGCATGCTGCTATGAAAGATTGGCTTAATTCTTCCACCAATTCCCTTGACACTTTGTTCACAAAGATTGACTCTCACCTCAGTCACTTGTACCCTCACATCGGGTTAGTTTACTTATTTAATTGTTTATAGCAGATGTTGTTTATTGTCTTATAATTTCTTTTTTGGTATGCTTTTATTTATTTAGATGTTTCAAGTAATTTTATTTTTAATTGACATTATTATAGAGGCTCTCTTGAGGCTTCCATCTCCACGACTCAAACAAGTATGCAGGGATATCCATACTGTTATTTGAACAAGTACGTGTCACACCATTGTTTGAAGTTGGTTAGGAAAGAAGTTCGGCGGAAGAATAAGTTGGGAGGCCTGGTACTTGAGCGATGTGGATGTGTGCCCAAGGTGACACGTGGGATTCCCTGTGCGTGCGACATATTCAAGGCACAGTCATTGCCTGAATATCCCTTACTTCCACACGTGCATGAGTTTTGGAAGAGGCTGACCATTGTGCCATCACATGGGGATGCGAATTACATTGATGAGGACATCAGGTGCATTTTTCAATTATGAACTTTAATATTATGCAATTGAATTGACAAATTTTTTTGAAGAAATATTTGGAGTTGATATATCTGTTTGTTAAGGTATTTCAATGAGGAAGTAGTCCCCACCGTATCTACCAGCCCGTCTTTTTTGGCCCGGCTGTTGAATAGGGCGTACGTAGAGCAGATGTACCCTGACATGGCCAGTGTTGGAGAGCCAGGTTTGTCGGGACCCCAAAGGGGGCGACCACCAAATAGATTACATCATTCTGTTATGCGCGAGTGGAGCTCACGAGAAAGAGCGACACGTGGCCGGCGTGACAGGTGCCGTTCAGGGTCATCCGGTCGATCAACAGGTAGATCACACCGCATTCATACAGGTTTTGATGGTGAGTCTCCATTAAGGACATGTAAATACGCCCTTTAATTTAGTCAATTAATTAAATAAATGATGAAGGTTTGTTTATTTAATGTAACATAATTACTTAACAGGGTCTGGTGGAGACATTCAGTGTGTGCCAGCATTTTTTCAGCCTTATTGTACAGGGTGGTCAGATGTAGATGGGGATGGCCATTGTGGTTTCCGAGTAATTTCTACGTACCTTTTTGGCCACGAGAAATATTGGAGGTTAGCTCGCAGGTCATTGAGTGGAGAGATTACGAGCCACCCGGACAGGTATAGGGGTGTCTTCGAAGCATTGGAGTTGCGTCCGGCCGATGGTGATTTTGTGGCCATGGTACTTAGGCGAATAAATTTCGAAGGCACTGATTGTGGTGAGCAGCATTGGATGGCTACACCTACGGATTTGTTCCCTCTCGCCACTTATGCAAATGCACTGGTAATACAGTTTGACCGTACTCGTTCAGATGGAAATTATTCTGTACTACCTTTGTATTGCTCGACTGGCGACACCCAACCGGAACGGGTTATAGCGCTTGCCCTTGTGAATGGGAATCATTATGTACGCGTAGATGTGGTCGATGACTGCCCTATCCCGCCGCTGAGCTTCGTTTGGCACCATCAGCGTCATGCTGAAAGTGTAGGTGAGTGGCCACAAAATTTAGAGGCTAGATTTAATGCTTGGAATGCACTCCGCGATGGATAGGACGTTTATTGCCATGTGACATATGTTTTATTATTATTATCTTGTGCTTACCACTATTTATTTTGGGTTTTGAATAAACATACGTATAAAAATACAACATATATATGAAGAATACAATAAAATATAATCAGCGAAATAATAATACAATATTCGTATAATGTATACAAAAATAATACAATCCAAAATCATATGGAACGGTCGAACTCATCCTCTAGATATGCAGTACGAGCTGCGAACTGATCGTACATATCAGGAACGCTCTCTCGCACTACATCTAATAATGCATGATGTAGCTGACCATACTGACCCATCCACTGCAAATATATAAACAATATATTAGATTCATCTGAACATAAGTTAACAAATATAATATATTACATTAATTAATATGAATACTTACAAACTCTGAGGCGGCGCGACGTGGTCGAGGAGGCTCGATAGCAGCCTGGGGATCCGGGGGAAGTACGCGCGGACGTGATCGGGGACGAAACCAATCTAAGTAGCCGTCGACCGCAGCACTCCGAGAAACAGCGCCACCTGTCCGCTGGCGGCCAGCTAGGGAAATACCCATGGAAGCCGTGCCGAACTCATCCCACGCGGACTCTGCATACTCGACGGCGTGTCGTACCACATATGATCTCCCTGAGTATCCGCGGTAGGTGTCCCGGCCCGGACGGATGAAGCGCGAGGGAATCCACTGTACATACCCAATCTGGCGGACGCATCGGTCTGGCATGTACGGCTCGATGTAGTCCCTGTATGCAATAAGTCCACGGTACAGGGTCCTCGGCGTCCGCGAAACGGCGTCCCGTCCGTAAGGCATCCAAGTAACCTTTGAAAAGTAGTTAATGATTGTGAATAATAAAATATATAAAATATATTAAATCAAAATATATTTGAAGACATTTATAACTATTTACTAACCATGTCGGCTGTCATCTCGTCCAGCGCAAGTCGAATGGCTGCCAATCGCTGCTCTGTGGTCCGGTGGTGGTCGATGGCCCACCTCGCTGCACGTGGCTGAGCGGCGTGCAATGGAAGGGGCAGAGGGTGGGGTCTGAAATCAGGAAAGTGCTCGTAGATCCATGACTGTAATAGCGTCATGCATCCAGCGACTGCCTGCGTCCCGTGACGACTCGCGCACCCTAGATGGTAATACAAGTACGCGAGTGTCGCGGTACCCCATGCCTCCTGGCCAATCTGATCCAGCCCATTCCTAACCTGTACAACAGGGGCTGGCATAAACTTATTGGAACTTTTGTCTGTAAACAGACAAGTCCCAATAAGGCTCCATACTAAAACAGCAACGTCCGAATCATCCCTGGCCCGCTGCATACACCGCTCGATCACCCGCTGCGTAGAAAACCCGCCATTCCTATACAGCTCCCCCTCTATCCGCTCCTCAGGAGGAATCTCTAGCAATCCCCTAGACCATGACAGTACGGTAGACGACGGTGTCACCTCGGTGATGAGTCGACCATCGACCGGAATCCTCAAAATCTCCCACACATCGTGTAGGAGGATGGTCATCTCTCCGAAGGGGAGGTTGAACGAATTCGTATCCGGCTGCCACCTCTCCAAAAATGCATTGATGAGAGGCTCATCAATGCTCCGGTGCATAATACGGGGCAGGTGTCCAAGGCCTGTCCTGCTCAATATCTGCGCACCCTCGACCGTCATCGAGCCGATCCACCTCTCAAAAAGGTCGTACATGCTACCTCTATTGTGAACTCTAATGTGGTATCTAGTAGGCACCCCCTCCTGCCAATATCTAGATACCACATGCCCTAAAAAGCTAGGGATAAGGCTATCATCTATAGGGCCCCCCTCAATGGGCCCTGTAACTATCCAACTACGATCCTCCCGCGGGCGCTTCCTAGGCGGAACTATATGGACAACATATGCATATAAAAATATATAAGTAAATTAATTGTAAAACGTAAAAAATACACGTAATTAAAAAAAGCTAATTAAAAATAAGTACACCTAATTAAAACAAATAAAGAAAAACATACATAAGTAAAGAAAATACGTATACGAATTAGAATAATTACTGAACTACATAAAAAGTGCACAATTTTAATATAAGTCAAGCAATACCAAATTCTCATAATATGAACAACTAAAATAAATCAATTATTTATTAAAAATAAATAATACAATTAAATTAAAACGCGTACCTGCAGCAGGATCCACCTCCTCGAACTGTCCGTGGTCCGGATTCCTATACCGGATCGTCCTCTCAGCATGTGGGTGAGAAGGGTCACCTCCGTAGGTATACCCCTCACCCTGGTCCCCTAGTGGCCGTCCACTCCCACTAGCGTCCCCCTGCCGTGACTCCTCATGGGGATGCCCAGACTCATCCTCATGGCCAAACTGCTCCTCCTCGCTCGAATCAGTGTCATCGGAATCAGTAGTATCGTAATACTCATCCCTCAACTGAAATGAGGAGTCACGACCTCCCCGTCCTCCCTCGGCTATAACAATCCCGCCTCCCCGTCTACCACCACCTCCTCGTCTACCACCACCTCCCCTAATAACTGGCACCTTCTGCCTCCTAGCAGAAGCTGTGGGAGCCGGCCTCTCGCCTCGTGGCTTTAACTTAGCGCCACCCTAAATAAATAAACGAATAATTGCATAAATAAATAGATAAATAAATAAAACGAAGCAATTATATTGTAACATACGATAAATCAATTTACATCAAAACGCATGCTTTTGACGTAACGATACTCTCAAAACGCAGTTGGACGGCGTTTTTACTCAAAACGCCGTCCAACTGCGTTTTGAGTCATCCAAAACGCTAGTGGATCGCGTTTTGAGAAACTCAAAACGCAATCGGACCGCGTTTTGAAAACTCAAAACGCGGGACGAAGGCGTTTTGAGTTTTTCAAAACGGCCGGCGTCCGGCGTTTTGAGATCTCAAAACCGCCGGCGGCCGGCGGTTTGAGATCTCAAAACGCCGGCCGATGGCGTTTTGCGATCCCAAAACGCCAGCGGCCGGCTATTCCGGCGTCAAAAATCCACCTAATTCATACCAATTAGCGTTTCTACATACCTAAACTCACATAAACAACGATTTCTAACAAAATTAACGCAATATAAACGTAAAAAATTGCAGAAAAACTCATATTCATATCGATGTTTACCCGGTTAATCAGTGGACCTTTGCCCGCTCCGTGCCTTCGTGATTGTTCGCCATCTCCTCCGTCCATGCTTTGCGTTTTTGGCCGACAAAATCTAAGCAAATTTGCGTTTTGATGTGAATTTTTGAGAAAAATTAGGGCAAGTGGTTCGCCTGCCAATTTGGGGGCTTTTATCCAAATTTCTGTCCGGAAACGCCCCCGTTCAGCGAGCGAACCGTGGACGAAACGCCCCATTTTGGCGTTTCGTCCATGGTGAAAACGCTATTAATTTACGTTTAATACGATCCAAAAACGCAAATTTTCTGCGTTAATACTGTTAAAAACGTTGCATTTTGGCGTTTTATACCATTATAAACGCGATCTTATTCAGTTTTTACATGTACAAAACGTTTTTTTCATGCGTTTGTCAGCATGATTCAAACGCATTTTTTGTGCGTTTTTGTCCCCCACTTAGTATTTTTTGCAAAAGTTGCACCATAAGGGCGTTGTGATCATTTTATTATTATTTTTATTTTTTTTTGTGATACAAATAGCAAATTCATGATACAAATAGCAATCCAGTTATAAATATGTATCAAACTCCAAATGAACACTTTACTTTAATCATATAAAACGATTCGATTTATTGATTTGTGTATATATTTTTTTTAATGAGATTCTTTATAGTGAAAAGGAGAGGCACTAAAAGAAATGGTTGGCTGTCGTCATTTCCCATGCTCAGTTGCTCCCTTTACTTGGTGATGGAGTTGACGGGACAAATAAATATGATGCACGTGACATGTCACGTTCTCTCTTTCTTTCTCTAAGAAAACAAAAGTTGGTGGCATCGATATTACGTCACCGAAGGGCCAAGGCCCAAGAAAATGAATAGAGGCCCAAAGTTGCCCAAAACAAACAAAGAGCGGCGGCGAAAGTCCGTGGGCGTAGCGGAGTAATATTCCGAAAAGCTACCTTAGCAACAAACAATTTCTATATTATAAAACTTCTCGATTCTTCCAATTTTTTTCTTTCTTCTCCTCTATTTCAATTCACTCTCTATAAATAGCGTCTCTTCTCATTAAGGTTTATTGATTTCTTTCCCTGATTGAATTACGCTAGCTTCATTGACAGAGACAAACACCGAGCTGAAAGAATGGCAACCAAGAAGAGCGTGGGATCACTGAAGGAAGCTGATCTGAAGGGTAAGAGAGTGTTCGTGAGGGTGGATCTCAACGTCCCTTTGGATGATAACTTCAACATCACCGACGACACCAGGATCCGCGCCGCCGTCCCCACCATCAAATACTTGATGGGCTATGGAGCTAGAGTCATTCTCTCTTCTCATCTCGTACGTTCTTCTTTTATAGTTTTTATATTCGTTTTTTTTTTTTGGTACGCTTTTTGCTTCTAAGACTTTCCCTTTTTCGTAGATTTAAGATTAGGGGTGTTTGTGTTCTTGCTTATCTGTTCATTCTGGATCTTAACCAAAGATGCATGCGTAGTTAGATCCTAATCAAAGATGCATGGATGGGTTAATTTTTGTTGTGTTTGGATCATCAAAATAAGGACATTTTTCTAGGAGGATCATATATGTCCGGAAACTGTCTCTTGTGTCCCCTGATCATGTCGGAGCTTTCATGCACCAGACCGCCAGTGTAGTTGATGATATGCTATTCTTACTAGGTGATCTCCCACTTCAGGTTAAGGTTGAGTTAATTGGTTTGTTGATGTTCTTCCTCACACTTTATTGGAAGTGTAAATAATCTTATATTTTGTGATTATGATTTTGGTCTTCAATTACTTTGGAGTTTCTATAAGGGAGTTTCTATAAGAAAGTTTCTGAGTTGGGGGTCTTGGCAATTCTCATCAGTTTCTGTTGTAAACTATTGCTGACAAGTAATGATCGTTATTCATTTATTTTGTATGGATTGTTGTCGGTGTCAGGGACGTCCAAAAGGTGTCACACCAAAGTACAGCTTGAAGCCCCTTGTGCCCAGATTGTCTGAACTGCTTGGCGTTGAGGTTTTTATCTTTGTTCTTTCTCCATCTTAATGGCTATCACATTTATTTGCAACTTTCAGTTATCAGACTGTAATTTATCTTCATACTATATAAGGTCAAGATGGCTAATGATTGTATTGGGGAAGAAGTTGAGAAATTGGTGGCATCATTGCCAGAAGGAGGTGTTTTACTCCTTGAGAATGTCAGATTCTACAAGGAAGAGGAGAAGAATGAACCTGAGTTTGCCAAGAAATTGGCTTCTCTGGCAGACTTGTATGTTAATGATGCCTTTGGAACTGCCCATAGAGCTCATGCTTCCACTGAAGGAGTAGCCAAATATTTGAAGCCAGCTGTTGCTGGATTTCTGATGCAGAAGGTTTGTTATATGTTTGACTTAAGCTTAAACTTCTCTCATCTCATAATCGATGGCTGTTTTTTTTTATCTCATTTATGTTGAAGGCATGGTATCTGTTTTGTTGCAATTCTGATGTCTTGTATAATGTGTATGAGCAAAATGGTTGGAATTAATCTGAATGCTATTTTCAATAAACTCATGCAAATTCTCGATAACTAAGATTATTGCCTTTGGCTGATTTCTATATTTATTTGACGAGTTCATCTCATTCCTCATGCATCAGGAGCTTGATTATTTAGTCGGGGCCGTAGCAAATCCCAAGAAGCCATTTGCTGCTATAGTTGGTGGTTCAAAGGTTTCATCCAAAATTGGTGTGATCGAGTCTTTGTTGGCTAAGGTTGATATCCTCATACTTGGTGGTGGAATGATCTTTACATTTTACAAGGCCCAAGGGCTATCTGTTGGATCTTCACTTGTGGAGGAGGACAAGCTTGATCTTGCCACATCACTCATGGAGAAGGCCAAGGCTAAAGGAGTATCTCTGTTGCTTCCCACAGACGTTGTTGCTGCTGACAAGTTTGCTGCCGACGCAAACAGCAAGGTTATTACTTATAAACTTGTGTCTCCTCAATCCTTTATCCCTATACAAGATGGAAATTACTGAGCAACCCTGTTTACTAGTTGGCACTTCACACAAATGATAGAGGAATTTGATTATATGGATTTGATTAAGTGGAATTGGTGGTGGAGGTTCTAAAAACTGCCAACTTGTGTTGCAGATTGTTCCAGCTTCTGGAATTCCTGATGGATGGATGGGTTTAGATATTGGACCTGATTCAATCAAGTCATTCAGTGAAGCCTTAGATACCACTAAGACTGTCATTTGGAATGGTCCAATGGGTGTTTTTGAGTTTGACAAATTTGCTGCAGGAACAGAGGTTGTATGACATGACACTTGTATCATTAGAGGTGATACTTTTTGTTATACTGGTAACTAATTCTGATTTATCTGGCTTTTACTCTTATGTCATCAGGCCATAGCTAAAAAGTTGGCAGAGCTTAGTGGCAAAGGGGTAACAACAATCATCGGAGGTGGTGATTCTGTGGCTGCTGTTGAGAAGGTTGGGCTTGCTGACAAGATGAGCCACATTTCAACAGGAGGAGGCGCAAGCTTGGAACTCCTTGAAGGAAAACCCCTCCCTGGAGTTCTTGCTCTTAACGAAGCTTAGAGAGTTTGTTGGTTCCAGTTTTGGTTGTTTTTAGCTGTTAATCATTCTCTATGTAGGATTTTCCCTTTTAAGCGGATGGATAAAAAGAGCTGAGCTGCTGGCCCTTGTAGACGATGTAGTCTAGGATTGAGGTTGAAATAAATTTTGCTCTGGGCATGACTTTGTTGTTATTGATGATGGCTTAATGCCAATGTGCGATCGCGTACTCTTTATGCTGTGAATGAATTGTTTTTTATCTTTCAGCGTATTGTTTTTGATGTTTTTGAATCAAAGAGTAGATTATTGTTTGATTTTACAAAATTCCTTTCCAGTAGCGGAAAATTTTAAAATGGATAGAAGAAGAGGCAGCCCTTACTTTTATAGATTTCATTCAGGCATATAATCATACAGGTTGAGAACCATATGGATAGAAGAAGAGGCAGGCCTGTGCTTTTATAGATTTCATTCTGGCATATAATCATACACGTTGAGTACCGCGCAGCAGATTCCTTATTGATATGACGTTGGCATCCAATATATTAGGGGGTATTTGTCCAAATTATTACAAACTCTTTTTGCAAAATTCGTCATTTTTTTCCAATAAAATTTTCAAATGCTGCATTCAATCGTTGCCAAGAAGTCGACGGCCATTCTTCAACAATTACTCGGTTTCTTCCAAAGCAACTAATGCTGCAGCACTTTCTCCAATGTCTTCCACTGACACCCCAGGTCGGAACTCTTTTCATTTCATTGGTTGGTTTCTTCTCTAGTTCTGCTATCTTCATTGGTTTATAGCTTAAAAAAATGATTTCTTCAAGAAAAAAGAAATGTTCTTTCTGCATCAGGTCTAAATGTGGGTGTCGAGGATGTTATGGTGGGATACATATTCGGAAAGAAGAAAGCTACCCAAGTTGCTCACTCGTATGTAGTCTTTTCTGTTCTCCAAAGTTATTAGCAACATTTGCTTGCTAGGCTGTTCCATTTTTGCCTTTAGTAGCTCTGGGAACATGAACATTTGTAAATAGTTTATTGATGAATTGAAAACTGAGGTTCAAACATGAATGATAGTTTTCGAGTAAATTAAAGAACTTCTTTTCATGTGTTGAGTTGAGAGTAATTCTCTCCAGTGATGTTTTCTGTGTCGCAAAAGATAAGGTGAAGCTGGAGCTGCATCACTACTTTACAAGAAAATTGCTCGCTTCATGATTTTCATGAATCCTGAAAATGAAGCACTTATTTTGGCTATTTCAAATGGTACCGCTTGTTACTTTCATTAGATGTACTAGACGTCTTCTTGATTTACTCAAGCTAGGTGAATCCATTTTTCTGTAGTTGCTTCATTAGCTTTGCTGGTTAATTTGGTGAATGAAACATCATAATCATCTCTACGATCGAAATGATTCACTGTCCTTGCTGATGCTTACTTCTTAATTCTTACCATATTTCCAAGCATTCTGCTATTTTTTAGCAACCGGGATTGTGATTATGAACTGTTAGCACTCACCTTTCCTGCTTTCATTTGCAGGTTGTGGAAGCATATTGTCAGGAAAGGTGATGTGGTCATTGATGCTACTTGTGGGAATGGTCATGATACTTTAGCACTTCAAAGCTTGGTTGCTGATGCAACTGGTGGAGGCCGTGTATATGCAATGGACATACAAAAGGCTGCTTTAGAGAATACTTCTCTTTTGCTGAATCGTTTTCTTAGTCCAGAAGAGGTTATGTCTTAAATTTGAACAGTATTCTTTCCCATAACTACATGAATTTGCAAATTTTCACATTATTTTTCTGTGTTGCTAAGGTTTTGAAGTGGATATTGTGCATGCTATATTTCTCTCTGAACTGATCCAGGCTTCTTGAAGTATATTTGCTGCAACAACTGTCTCTTTCTTTCTGCAAAATCAAGCTGACTCTCATTCTATGCTGAAATTTAATTTCCTGGTTCAATGCAGAGGGAACATGTTGAGTTATTCCTAATGTGTCATAGCAAAATGGAGGAAATTACTCCTACTGGTGTTGCTATTAGGTACTGCAATCTAAGTATGAATGAAATAATTCCTTAAGAAGAATTGCTTCTGCTCTGACACTTAATTGGACTAGGATTATTTAACAGTTGCCTTTCATCTTCCACCAGTTCGATCCTCTAACCTCGTACTTTAACTCTGGGGCACGCGTAGGTTAGTCGCTTTCAACTTGGGTTACCTTCCAGGAGGAGAGAAATCACTCATCACAACATCAGAAACAACAGTACTCGCATTAGAGGCTGCCAAGAGAATCTTGATCCCAGGAGGGCTCATCAGCATTGTGGTTTATGTAGGTCATCCTGGCGGAAGGTAAATTATCTTGATTCGGTTACTCATCCTTTCTCTTTCTCTCTACTAGTCTCTCCATTTTCTGTATGTATCTGAATTTTTGACATCTTTCGATTGTATTTGATTGTAGGGAAGAGTTTGAGACAGTGCAACGTTTTGCATCTGAATTACCAGTTGAAGAATGGGTCTGCTGCAAGCTCCAAACCATAAATAGGCCGTTTGCTCCAATCATAGTTCTCCTGTTTAGAAGATGAAAAACAAAACTTCACTACCATCTTTCCAGATGAGTTGTTCTTAAATTTCTTTCCAAAATGTTTACATGTATGTTCCTGGATTCGAAGCAGTGCATTCGGCTTTTTCTTTGCCATGTTCTTGTCTTGGCATTATAATAATGCACTTCGTTCTTAGTTTCAACTACTTCAGGTTGGAAGAAATGACAGCATAATTCCTAAGCTACACAAAAATTTTCTTCCTGGAGCTATGTATGCAGTTTTGATACAACATTCAGAATGTGGATTCTAGTGCTAATATGGAAAATTGCGACGAGCAAAAAAAAGGGGCAAAGTCCCAGAAAAGCTACAGCTAGAGCTAGGCATACTTAGATTTGAATCGATAGAGAACTCGCTTCCTCCTGAATTGTCCATTTTCAACGGTGAGCACAATCTTCCCAGGTTCATTGTTTTTAAAAGAGTTGCGGATGGAGCCTTCTTGCCACCCTATCCTCCTTTCTTTCTTGACAATAATGGTGTAAGAGCTTTCTGCACTTGGAACAAATTCTTCTCTGTAATTTACCTCCCACCCGATTACTGTCAGGTCCCAAACCAAACTGTTTCCAGCCTTCATTACCACAGATGCCAAAGGGGGAATTAGTTCTTGAAATGATTCATAGAAAAACCTGCTCAGAATGCTGGCTTTTGAGGCTTAAGGCTTACCTCTGGTGCCGGGATTTCGATGACTTCTGTTGATCCTGCTTTGACTGTGATCTCTGAAACACCATCTTCAGTGGTGAAATCAGGATCGTTTTCTCGCTTTAGCCCTCCATACTTGACTGGAATTTCTTCTCCTGCAATATACCTGCAGTTAACATTAGTGCATTACTGATGCAGATGAAATCATAACTCAGTTATCCAATGAGAATGTTGCATCTTCTTACTTAAGGAGTGATTCTGTGACCCTGTTTGCTCTTGCAAACACAAATTTGCTCTTGGTTCTTTGTGTGAAGAAAGGAGACAAAAGGGCGTTGAAGGCATAGTACCAGAAAGGAACATTGATGAATATCTACAAGGCAAAAAAAAAAAAAAAACATTCATTGAAGAGAATGAATGAATCAAGAAATGGCCAAGAAAGAGGAGGGGTCTGGTTTGGTTTTTCTTACATTTCTTGCAACAAATTCAGGATAGTTGTCCTGGAGAAGGGCAACAGCTTGTCTGGTGGCGAGACGAAGATCTTTCCTTGAAGGTCCAGGGGTGTCCTTGAGATCATTGATTTGGAGTAATGAAGATCTTCCCAGCTCAGGTCTTCTGAAATCAAGAACCTGAATCTGTCTCTCCATCAACTGCAGCCTCCACCTCAAGAACTTCTCCCTGCTTTCTTGCATTCCAAATGTCTTGTTGTACATATCTTCATTCCCAAATACTCCATACACATTGTAGCAAACTGGATGCCCTCTTCGATCCACTCCATTGATGGAAGCCATTGAATCATAATCACTCCCAAGATTTTCCTCCAAAATCGAGTCGATTTTGTTGTCTTTCCTCCATTGGAGGGTGTTGCTCAGCATTTCCAATGCATCACTGACCTTAAAATCCCTCGCCCTCAAGAACTTGAGAAGCACAACATCTGTTCCCTTATCTCCTTTACTTGGCAACAATGGTACACCCCAGAGGGACAGGCCCTGATCACCATTTTCCTTGTTACCGTCGCGAGATTCTTCATCCACAGCTTCTTTTCCCTTTGCTTTCGCTTCTCCAACATCTTCTTCGGATTTGTTTTCTTCCTGATCTTCCTTGGGTTGTTCCTGCTGCTTCTTCTTGAAGAAGCTATTCATCAAAATCGCCTCCTCGACCTTTGATCTTAACTCTTCCAATGCCATCTTTTCAGTCTCTTTCAAATCAGAACATCCAATGGACAATGACAAATTCTCTTCTTTCCTTCTTTCTCCAGCTAGATGATCCTCATCATCTTCCTCTACATCCAGTTTCTTGTGATCAGTTTCAGGTTCATCCTGTTTAGGAATATCAGCTCCATTTTGTTCGCCATCCTTCTCTTCAACCTTGGCATCATCCTGTTTATGAATATCAGCTCCATTTTGTTCGCCATCATTCTCTTCAACCTTGGCATCATCCTGTTCATGAATATCATCTCCATTTTGTTCGCCATCCTTCTCTTCAACCTTGGCATCATCATGTTTACGAATATTAGCTCCATTTTGTTCGCCATCCTTCCCTTCAACCTTGGCGTCATCCTGTTTATGAATATCAGCTCCATTTTGTTTGTCATCCTTCTCTTCAACCTTGGCATCATCCCGTTTATGAATATCAGCTCCATTTTGTTCATCATCCTTCTCTTCAACCTTGGAATCACCTTCTTTATCATTAGGTATAGCAATGACATCCTCATTGGCTTTAACATCCTCATAAACCATCTGGATATGTTCGGATTTCAAGTCGCCTGCCATTCTTAATAAGATTAAATCCTGAAATCCAGTTTGTTTTGTTTGATCAAGATTAGATTAGATTATTACAGGGAGGAAGAAGAAAGGAAGATATAAATTGTTACTGAACAAACAAAAGAATAATAGTCCAAAGAAGAAAACCATATGGCTAATTGGAGGAAGGAAGGCACCACACAGTACACTCATGGACACAACAGCTTTTGATCCTACGTTGTTCCTAAGTTTGCTCTCCTCCCTCTGTCTGTCTTCTCAAGTTAGTTTGACTAACTAAAATGCTACTTCTGTTATTACTTATATTCAAGAATGCTTGAAAAATGTGGCGGGAACAACATCTGCCCATAACCACCTTCCATGATAACCATATTAACACTTAACATTGGTAAACTTTCTGAATAATAATCACCATTTCTTGAAGGTATAGGGATCTTGATGATTCTTGTTTGAACTGGAACCCGATTACAAATGAAATTTTACATGGGCTTGTAGATTTTGGTGGCGTTTCCTGTGAAATATAGAATCATTTGCCTGAATAAATGTAAGATGACTTGAAGCTGGTAAAACAGAGAATGTAAGATGAGTATGAACCACCATTTCCTTTGTACTCCCACATTTACGAGGTACAAGATTACCTCCATAACTAAAATTTAGAGAAAAATGTAAACAAAAACACACAAATGGAGACGATCCCCTCCCTCCTCTCCCGTGCTTCTGCAAATTTGCAATTGGTAACATAAATTTCTGTTTGTTGCATTAAATACAAAAGCTTTTTTTTATCTTTTTTCAGTCACTGTTAACTGATGATATTATGACTGAAGCCCCAACCAAGAACCTCTTCAATGTTTCAACTCAGGCAGTCCTCTCCTCATATGTGCGCCATTTGTACAGCCTACTCTTGTTCAGAAGTCGCGGTAGGGGCGTCTGGATTCGAACCCCACTCAGTCCATGATCCATCATACACAGGTACATCGGTCTTCCCGAGTCGATGAAGGCCCTAAATTGAACAAACAATACAAGATTAAAGTCAGTAGACAGTGTCTTGATTATGATTTAGAATCAGTTTAACATCTACTGGGTATTTCCAGGGAGAAAGGGAGTTACCAGCGCCAGGACACATGCAGTTACACCTGTGCCACATGAAGTTACTATCGGCTTCTCCAACGATATGCCTGCAACACAAGTATGTGGTTGGCAATGAAACTTTAGCAAGCACAGCTGCACTGGTTATAACAACAGCAGAATGTGAAACTTCGGTTTAATTCCATTACTTCTCCACATAAACCTATCAGAATACCCAATATGAAACTACTTAACACTGACAGTACCCTCATTATTATCAAAATTCAAGTAGTCAGTGAAAAATCTGGTGCCTTCACAATTTGCAAATCAGATCTTCTCTAGATTTCAGATCAAGATAGTGGGTTTAATGGTTCTCCAAAATAAACCTGAAACACTCTATACCATGTAAATAAAATATTTCCTGTGCTACAGTATCGGACACATGGATTCATCATGAGCCAATGAACAATCCAATACTCTATTATTACCTTGCTCTTCAAATTTTTTCCTTAGCTCATTCGCAGGCAAGAGTGTTTGTGAGCCATCCAACATCTGCAAAAGTTATGAACACGTGTGAAGTTTAAATGAGAGAATGCATCAGAAAGAAAGGGTAGCGTCGATGGAAAAGAAAATGAGAGAAGCACGCTTAAGATGGTTTGGACATGTGGATAGGAGACTGGTAGATGGCCCCAGTAAAACGAGTGGAACTAAAAAAGGAAAGAGGAAGACCTACAAAGACTTGGATATAAACTATTTAAAATGACTTAATCTATTTAAACCTGAATCCAAATATATGTTTGCAAAGAGCATGATGGCAACTTATGATCCATATAGCCAGCCGAAAGTATTGGGACAAAGGCTAAGTTGTTTTTTGTATGTAAGTTTAAAATTAAGAGGAAAATCCAGCAGCTTTTGAGATTGATATGAATGCTAGAAACATTCCAACCAAAGCCTTCTTCTTAGTAGGCTATAAATTTTGACACGAAAAATGAGCAAAAATCTGCTCAAGTTCACTTGAGCTTCAAAGCAGGAACAGTTTCCCAAACACCACTACCCTGGAGTACTTGTTAAATTACCTTCAAAAAGTTTAACCAAATCCCACTAATTTGAAAAACTTCACTCAAGTTCAACACATCAGCCACATGCGCATGCATATTAAAAAGGGGGCACAGTAGTCAAGAGAAAAAGTGGAAGAATTCTATTTGGAGTGACGTTCTGAATACATACAAGGTCAAAGACATATTATGCCCACTCAAAATATATTGAAAAAAGAAACATGGCCCGGAAGTTTATATTACCTCAGGAAATGGAACACACTTGCTTCCTGGTACGTGGCCACTCCTTAGTCCCTTGCGAGGCTCTGGAGCAACTCCATCAAATCTAAAGGAGAACAAGGACAAAAACCGGCTTTAGTCAATATCAACAAATATCATTACTTCTGTGACACGAAAAAGCAAAAGCCAGTGCAAATTTCTGTCCATCATAGGCTTGTTCCCAACAATATCAAGTTAACATTGTAATGTTTACGAAGCACCATCACCGTCGAATTTGAAGAGAAATTAGTGGATTCTTGTTCCCCAAAATCAGAGGGACAGTGTAAAGTTTTCACTAAACCAAAATCCAACAAGCAAAAGAAGTAGGCAAAAAAACAAAGATCAGAAGCACAAGCTTTTCAGCAACAGTAGAACATGCATGGAAAAGGAAAGGATTTGAGAAGAATCATTTGAGATCCTTGCCTTACATATCTCTCCAAGATCACTTGAGAAGGATCCAATAACAAAAAAGGAAAGTATTCGGCAAATCCCCAAGCAAAAGTACATAGCTTTTTTCTAACTGAAGGTTTGCTGACTTGCTAACTTTTAATATATCAATTTGACCAGAAAACAGGATCCTCACCCGGGCGTATAAGACCTTTTTCAGGAAGAACTTCTCAAACTCAAAAGCTCCAAACTTGAGATTTATCTAATTTAACCACTAGATGATCTATTACTAAAAAATGACCATACCTTGGTTTTGAACGAGCATCAATATGCTGATGCGTTCCCTCCTGCATATTCTTGCTAATCTGAAAATGATAGAAAATTGAAACAAGAAACGTGACATTAATTTGGATATCGATAAACAGAGAAACTTCTATTACTGCTAATAAGCATTCCCAGACTCCATCTCAAACTAATGCTTCTTCATAAGTATTAAAAGGCAAACTTAAGAAAACTGGTGCATCTACCACCTATCTAAAACAACCACCTGAATTCAAACTCAACTCTTTTTTTTTTTTTTTTTTTTTTGTGTGTGCTTTTCCAGTAATACTTTTCAATTGTATTCAACCAAAGTCCTCATTACTGAAGGAGAATTCTTCAGGGAAAAAAAATAACACAGTTCTAACATAAACTATGACAAGAAGAAACTAACCTGGTCAAATGTCCACAAAAGATGTGGCTGAAATTTGGTTTCAAATGTAATCGGTCCAACCTAAAAAAAAGAATAAAGCCCTGGATGATGCTCAGCCACCACTATTCAGAAACAAGATCACACAGCTAAACCAAAAAGTTAAACAATCATGGTACAGAGAGAAGCATGTAACATGTGAATGAAATACATCGGCCATGTGAAAATCCAAACTTATAACTACTAAAACGAAAACAACAAACAATTAATACTTACTCTTTGTCCCTGATGTACTTTCTCTATTGCTTCACTTGCAGCACTAGCCTTCAAGATTGCATCACCAGATGCACTTGATTCAACATCATAACCTGACGCACGCCATCTCGGTAACCCCCCATCTAGAACCCAAACTCTGTCATGCCCAAAAACTCGGAACATCCTGTTTAATACCAAAAAGAGGAATACAGAGTCATGAAAATGAAATTAATTTGAATGTAGCGAAGATGTTATTATGTAAATGAAAATTTTAAAACTTGACACTCACCACCAAACCCGTGCTGCACTGAAAATTCCTTTCCCATCATAGACAACCAGCCCATCCTTATTTTCAATACCGAGGGCAGAAACAGCAGCAGCAAATCCTTCTTCTGATGGTAACATATGTGGCAACTGATACATACCATTCTTAGGATTAGATTTGAAGTATAGTCACAATCATGATTTACAAAAGATGGTTGAATGCATCACTGGAAGTAAATAAAATTGAAACGCACAAATGAAACCAATCACATACGACAGTAAACAACTGTTATATATGGGATATCTGCACTTTTGTTCCACCTTGGAACCCCATAGCACAAATATGCTAAACACTCTGATCTTAAAAGGTATCCATCTTCACAACAAAATGTACCATTAGCTAAAACCTAACCACAACCATATCCAGGATGAGAATGTGTGCGTACAGAACAGAAGATCTTACATTTGTGGTTCTATCTGATATGCCATCTACATCGAAGAAAAGTGCACCAGGAATGTGAGCAACCTGTTCCAACAGCAGCATTTAGTCCAAATAGCTTGCATAACACTAAACTAAAGCAAAAAAAAAATCCATCATAAATGACATTGTGTTCTAGCCAAGTAGAAAATAGTTCTCATCTGAATAACACAACTGCCTAGCAACAACTATTAGATAAAAATGAATGCATGTGAAAGTTCGTGACTACAAATGATTTAAGAAGTTGCCAAAACCTGATACTCCTGGAGCGGATTCCTTTGCTCATTTGGCATATACCAGGATGCATCCAAAACCTGAGTAAGTTATCATACACTCAAAGTCCAGTTACCTTCAAAATTATTTGAACAAAACAACAAAAACTCTTAATCATGCTTAACTGCATACCTTCAAATCAGGCTCCGGGAGGTTGGCATGGAGCCAGTCAACTGAAACAACAGGTTCTCCAGTCGGCAGAGACAAATTAGAAGATGAAACTTGTGATGTAGCGACCGATGAAAACATTCTATTCAAAAAGGTACTCGGCTTGTTATAAGACCAACGGATTGCTGCAGTATTGAAGTTCACTGGTATCTTCTGTAGGTAATACATCGGCGATCAAAGAGTTAACAAGCTATAGTTTCAACAAAAACAAAACTAAACAGAAAACTTATTTTGGCTCAGAAATTAAATAACCAACTATTTCGATAATCTTCCCAGATAGTGTTTCCCTCTAATCCATTTTTAATCTTTTTAAAAGTGAGAACACAAAATTTCAGGTTAATCCTTCCCAAGCCTACAACATATGATTATTTTAGTTTCCCTACTAATAGATAAGGTCCTGTCAAGAGATGGAACCAAGTTATCTCTAAAATCATAAGCATACAACAGAGGAAACAATACTTCATACAACTTATCGAACAAGAGTCAGCAAATAATATCTAGCAAACACATAGTGTTACCAACAAGATGACTGACTGGAAAAGAAAAACCGAAATAATAGTGACTAATCAATAGAGCAAAGCACTCGCAAAGGATGTTAAAAGACTTACGCCGGAAAGGGATGTTAAAAATTGGGTCTTTTTGGGCAGAGCTGCTGCAGATGATCGAAAGATGAAGCGAGACGAAAGAACTCTGGAGAAAACGGCCGATGCCATTTTTATCAGACAGTGCGAGGGCAATGGACCATCCAAAATTATTTGTCTTTTTCTCTTCTCTCTGCCAAAAAAACTATAAACATCACTTTAGACAAAGGGCTAAAACTCGCGAGAACAAGCGTTAATCAAGAAGTAGCAGCAGCCAGCAAGCAAAACCCTCCACCTGGCTTGTTTCCGGGTTTTGAAATTTCCCTTTTCTTGATTTTATTTAAGAGATAATTAAATGATAAACGAGATTAAAAAATGATCCCAATTGTAAAAAGAGTACAGGATTCACGAATACGCACAATTTGGTGTTTATAGATGAGAACAATGTGAATCTTATTATGATGAATATGATAAGATCCCTTTTTTTTTTTTTTTTTTGTACAAAATTATGTTTAACACCATCTTGCTAATTTCTATAAATATGTTAGCATGCTAGTATTTTCTTTATGCAAAATATTTATTAATTTTTACTGTATTACACTTCTTCGACGCCAATATTTTTTATTGAATCTCATGATTATTTCCGAAAGGAAATTTATGCTCTTTTTTTATAAATTTAATGCATAATTATAAGACTGATATCATTTTACTTAATTGGTTTGGTGAAAAATTAAAATGAGGCCACAACTTATACTATTCAAATCACATCACATATATTTTAGGGTAATTCTCTTTTCACTTCAATTAGCGTTTGGAAAGAATTTACATTCCAAATAAGTACAGTAAAAAGAAATGCAAACAAACAATAAGCCAAATACCGCAGAAGATATGATGATGACAAGAAATCTCAGTCCAGCCTAAAACAAGAACACAAACAAGAAATTATGCAGTGAACAATTGATGATGCATAGCATAGTTCATCTTCATCTGTAGAATGCAGGAAATTCCAGTATCTGATCCTTGTTTACATAGTCAATTCTCTAAACATTATGATCATCAACACTAGCTACAATCCAACTCTCAAAAACCAGTAACAAGACCTGTCTTATTTACACTAATTCTATTACATTGAACCAGTTAATTATACATGGATCAAGCATAGGTCAAACGTGAGAATACACTGACTCTTTCAGATGACTTAATCTGACCTCTCTTGCTCACAATATCCCCCATTTCCAACATCTTGTTCACTGGTTGATCAGCTTCACAAACATTTTGCTCCTTTCGACGAACAAATTTCGGTACCAAATCTGAGTAAGTTACTTTCATTGAAAAGCCTTCATCAAAAGTACCACAATTGTCTTCACTCTCACAGGTTGTAGCATGTTGCAGATGCAGGTTCAAATGAGAAGAGGTAATCCTCCTCTGCTCTGGAGTTCCCGAGTACGGCGCCTTTACAGATACTTCACCTCCAATTTTAACTTCAATGTTGCAGCAATGTGGGGAAGAGAGAGGGATGTAATCTCCCAGAACCAGGGAGCAAGTAGGGGTAACCTCAACATGCTTAACCTGCTCATGCATCGACACTTGTTTGCTTTCTCGAAGAGGCACCAACTCCCCTAAACTGGATGCTGTTCTAGTATTAAATTCATCTGACTCCTTATGCTCAGCTGGAAGATAATAAGTCATAATTCCTACTTCAGACATCAATAATGATAAAAGTACACAGATTCTTTGCCATTAAAACAGGATTAAGGATCACCAGGAGGAGTCACAACGAGATTGTTTCATCACCTGAAGTTCTAGAGTGCCTTTTCTCCGACCTGAAGTAATAACGAGATTCTTTTGTCACCTGAAGTTCTAGATTCTTTCTCACCAATGGTTTCTCCACTCCTACTCTTTCAAATAACAGCAGGAGCCTGTCAACCTGCAAATTCAGCAAATTAAGAGACTGAGAAATCATATTTTGAAAATCTCCAATTTAGTTTATATACTGACCAGTAACACTGATAATTGAGAACCTTGACACAGGACCACCACTGCCAATGTGCCTTGAAGCAGAAAGGATTCAGAAACTAATTTACCCCATTGCTAAGCAAATCACCAGAGACAATGCAATAATAACTGTATAGGCTACAGTAATACACCATATTAAAGGAAAGGGTATCAACTAGTTAGAAAGTCGAATCACATGATCTACTCTTACACACAGTTTCAACTGGGCATGGAGTTCATTCGCAATACACAAAAAGCCGAAACTCAATCAAGTAGATGTAATAGAAGATGAACCTGTTGCCTGGACAAACCAAAATTGAATTTGTGCTTCTGGAAGTAATTTTCACGAATGGCTTTACCGAAAACATCTTCCGAGAGAGGAAGACAATCGAAGATGACACGAACACAAACCTGAGAATTTGCACCCGCCTTAAGTATCCCAAATTATAATAACAATAACTGCCTGAGCAACAGTTTGTAGATAATAGACCTGTGCAGGAAAGGACTTAGGTGAAGAAGAAGATCGAAATGCGTGAGGAACAGTATTCATCTTGCCATCAGAAACAGCCTCAAAGACACCATAAAGTCGCCTGCTCTCATATTCAAAAAGAAACAAGGTCATTCCAGGCTTAACAGCTTTGACAAAATCAGCAAAAACCAGAGGAAGGCCAAAGAGGTTCCTCTGAAGACATTCTTCCTTTGTAGCGTTACTGGACATGAAAATGGCTCCAGATTCCGGAAACTCTCCACAATGATTGGAAGAAACAGAAACAGCTTTCCTCTTTCTATAGGGTGCCATTATCAGCCTCCTGTGTTAGGAGCAGGGCAACCAATAAATTATTTTCTTAAAAGGGGAGGGGAAAAAGCACTCAATTCCTAAGTTAATTGATAAAAACAAGAGTAATAACAACATACTGAAATTAATTAACAGTATCCAAACACATTTAATTTACTGAAAAGAATTTAACAAGACGATACTACAACTAGCTAATACTAAGAAAACAAGAACCACATTGACTGGAACAATTCGAACAGTGCAAAAATTGATAATGATAATCATCAAAAACAGATAAATATTACTATTAGAATGAGAAATCAAAAAATTAAGATTTATCCTTAAACCAATTAAACTTTGTTTACTTTTGCGAGGGATGTTATCTTCAGATTCTCTCGTTTCTTCCTTTAGTTGAACTAAGAGGTGGGCGGAACTATACTAAGTAATCTAAGCAATCAAAGGGAGTATCTTGAGAAACCTCAGCCAAATCAAATACAAGTAGGTAGTGAATTTTACAAAATTAGTACAACTGGACAGAACAAAGTGACTAGTACGAATCATCATCATCATCATCATCATGAAAAGGAAGAAGCTCTGCTGAGCTGGTGGTAAGAGTACATGGTGATGAACTTACTGACGGCGACGGAGGACGGTGGAGGACGGACGGACGTCGGAGGATCGGCGATTTTAATTGTTGGAATGAAGCAACTTTGGAGCCGTGACGACTTCTATAGATTGAAGGAAGGTACTACCTTGTGAGCTGGTTCATTGCGTTTACTTGGGCGACTTGACTTATCCGTCGGAATGGGATCGAGTCGGGTTTTCTTTTACGGGTCGGGTGCCCCACCGGAATAAATAATTTCTGTATTAAAGAACGATGGAAAAGACAAGTTTGTCCTCATTGTCTCGTCTTCTTGAAGGCTTCAACACTGAACTTGAAACTAAAAACCTTTCTCAAGGTTTAATGGAGGTAGCTACTCAAGAAGGAGGTAGAGAAGAGGTGAAATCAGTGACTTTCAAAGACTTGGGAGTGAATGAGCAAGTGGCGGAGATCCAAGTTGAGTCCATTCCTCATGTACTGGAAAGAAGAAAGGAACGACAGCAGAGAGACGCGTGTCTTGCAGATGACTGGGAACAGAACAAAAACTTGGCTGGAAAACCGGCTCAAGCCTCTTTTCTATATGTAGATTAGATCCAAATCCCGTATTAGAGAACGGAAGAGAAAGTTATGAAGTTCTTCTGTTTTTCTGGGCCTGAGCTTCGACATTATTCATTCTACATAAAAATTCTGCAGTTCTGCATTGATGGAAATGCCAGAAGACATGGTCTTTTAACTCATGGGCATCTGGTAGTTAATGGGTTCTCTTCCAATAAGCATTTAAACACAAAATTGATAATTTTTTACTCGAAAATGGGTGACTTTACAAACGCACGTAAAGTGTTTGCCAGAATGCCGGAAAAGGGTGTGGTTGCTTGGACTGCTTTGATTTCAGGATATTCTCGGGACGGGAAGTCAGAAGAAGCCTTAAGTGTTTTTTCAGAAATGCACAAACACAGTTCTGTTAAGTTCAATCAGTACACTTATGGAAGTGCCATAAGGGCATGCACTGGTTTATTGTGTCTGGACAGAGGAAAGCAAATTCATGGGCGGGTTCAGAAGGGTAGGTTCGTGGAGAATCTGTTTGTTCAGAGTGCATTAGTTGATTTGTATTCCAAATGTGGCAGAATGGAGGAAGCTTTTCATGTCTTTGATTCCATGATGCAAAGGGACTTGGTTTGTTGGAATGCCATTATTGGTGGATATGCTTCCCAAGGGTTCCACCATGATGCTTTCTCCATGTTTTGTCTAATGCTAAGAGAAGGTATAGATATTCCTCTACATTATTTGCAGTCTTTTCTCAGTAGTGTAAGTTTGTTTGAGTTGGATTATTGCTTTTTGTTCCCAGGTTTCCGGCCTGATGATTACACCTTTGGAAGTCTTTTGAGAGCCGCAATTAATGGTTGTGGGTTTAAGGAAGTCAGCTCCATACATAGTTTTATCATTCAGTTGGGATATGAATCGCACAATACATTGACTGGATCTTTAGTTGATGCCTATATAAGATGTGGAAGCATAGAAAAGGCACATTATATATACAAAAATATGCAGAACAAGGACATTGTGTCATGCACTGCCTTGATCGCAGGATATGCCCGTAAAGGTAACCATATCCGTGAGTCCCTGGAACTCTTCAATGGAATGCGTCAGATGCATTTCAGAATAGACAATGTAATGGTTTGCACCTTGCTTAGTATGTGTGCCAACACGCCGTCTTTGAGCTTGGGGAAACAACTACATTCTAGTGCATTGAAGTGTCAGATGATCCGTTTGGATGTCGCCATTGGCAATGCTCTGATTGACGTGTACTCAAAATCTGGAGATGTCCAAGATGCTAAACGTATCTTTGATGAAATGGCAAAGAAAAATATTATCACTTGGACAACAATGATTACTGGTTTAGGCAGGAATGGATTTGGAAATGAAGCTGTTTCACTTTATAAGAATATGGAAGGTGAAGGATTGAAGCCAAATAACGTGACATTGCTGTGTCTTCTATCAGTGTGTAGCCATAATGGTTTGACTGGCGAAGGATGGAAATGTTTCCAAAAACTTGTTAGTAAGCATAACATTCGTCCTACAGCTGAGCACTATTCTTGTCTGGTAGACCTGTTAGTGCGAGGAGGTCATGTAGAAGAAGCCTATGATCTGATGAACAACCTGAGGAAGATTGTTCCCGATGATTCCACTCTTTGTGGTGCAATTCTCAAGGCATGTACCATTTATGGCAACATGTCTTTAGGGGAAGTTGCGGCCGAGCATTTAGTGAAAACTGATCCTGACAACTCTAGCAACTATGTGGCGATTGCAGGGATGTATGCTGATGCAGGTTTGTGGGAGAGCTCAATGAAGGCTAGACGATCAATGAAAGCGAGAAGTTTGGTAAAGACTCCAGGTTGCAGCTATTGTGTCTCTCCTAGCTAAAAGCCCTTCTCATTCGCCTCTCAACCAACTAAATTAAATGGCAAAAAATGTAACATTCAGCTCCATACTGGACTCGGTCACAAAAGTTCTAGAGTCCAAATGGTACACCTATGTCCAAACGAATCAACTAAGGTTAAATCTATTTTTACATAGATTGATATATTTTTTAACCAAATCAATCTATTTGACTCTTTTTTTTGAAGTTTTAATAGAGTTCTAAAGTGTAAAAAGTATTAGTCATGTTTGGAACAGTTACATTTAGACCGATTATATGTCCAATTATCGGTCAAACCAATTGATTCGATCCAAGTTTGATAACACTTAGTTAATATGCAACCGCACCAAGCTCAACCTAACCTACCGAACACCCATCACTAGCTTCGTGAATATGAAAAACAACAATTCAACATTAGCCAAGTGAAGGAATCCAACCATCAAACAACATGCACCCGCACATATCTACAAAGTCAAAAACTATGCAAAAGATTTCTTTTCTTCAGCGGCAGTGGTGTCAATGAGGGCCGATGTCGGTACCCCTTTTATGTTCTTCCTCTTAACTTTCTTAAGTTTCAGGCAATTCTTTTCTTCAGCTGCAGTGGTGTCAATGAAGGCCAATGGCGGTACCCCTTTTATGTTCTTCCTCCAACTTTCTTAAGTTTCAGGCAGCTTAGAATGAACACTTGTAGTTGCTGCTCTTCACTCTCCAGCCCAAAATGTCAGAACTCGGTAGGGGAGATTCCAGATCAAACACACTTCAAAGTAAAGCAAAAAAAGCATAGGAAATATGAAATCATGACTGAGTTGCCAGAATGACATATACAACTAAAAATGGTTCACTACTTCTTAATATTCCACTTGTGGGATGTGCGAGGAGCTGTGGCAATACCCGCATAGTATCGGGAGTCCAGTTTATTTGCATTCCAACGCAGGACAAAATCTGAAAACAGATCTCTTGCAGACTCTGATGAAAGATCAGAAAAAAACAAACGTTTCTCTTCTTTAAGCCATGTGGCGAATTCTTTGTTCTTGGAGAAGTAGTCATCATTGGATAGTTCCTGGAGCTTCAATTTCAGACACAAAACAAAGTAAGATCAAGTAGTTCACCTCACAAACAGCATAGACATTGAGTCAGAACTCACACTAACTAAATTAGCATATATCATGCTTCAAATGATTAGAGATGACAACAAAACTCACCGGTTGAGCACCACGCTTGTGACCAGTAACCTTGTGCTTATCCCCAGATTTCTTATCTGCAGCCATGAAAATTACCTTTAGCCTTACTTGAATGTATAAACTTAACACGTGACAAGCATTCACAGAAAAGAACATCATTTGGCAGATACCATTTGCATAAATCATATACATAAAATTCCTCATTAAAAACCAGTACATTATGATAAGTTCAACCTTAAGAAACAGAAAATATTATTTATCACATTAAGCTTTCCCTTGCTTCCGTTTGTATGGAAAAACAAGAAATTCCAACTAATTAATACTAATGAAAAAAACAGACAGAACCGACAATCCGAAATCAATCCGCAGCCATCACAAACGTGTCTAAATCGCAGACATAAGAATCGTTCAAAATGTCTACTTATTCAAAACTGTAGTCGCAAACATAACCAACAAGGACCAATTTAACCTACAAGAGGGTTCAGTTAAAATTCGTAATATGCTTCTAAATTGTGATATCAAACTTTGTCCAGTTCCTGTAAAATAGGTAAGAACCACTCCAAAAAATGTCAAAGTTAATAGATAATATCCTTTTGTTCCACATAATTGCATTGGCAAACATGAAATAGGGGGATCAATTCCCCAGAAAAAGGTTAAATTTGAACCTGTAAACAGCAAGGAGTCATCTGAGTTTCTATTGCAGCAATACAATCATAAAACCAGAAAAACTAATCAAAAATTGCTTTTTTTCGGCCCTCTATATAAGTTTCCCCCAAAATTCGAGTTGCGCTACGGGTATTGCAATTTACAGCAGTTGCTCCAAACAGTTAAGCCCAAAAAAAAAGTTCGCCCTATATTCCTAAATTGAATATGAAACAGCTGAAATTGACATGGAAAAGTAGAGTCCATAAAAGGAAGAACCTTTAGTATGGGAAGATTTATGATGAGACGACGACTTGTGATGCTTCCTATTCTTGGACTTGTTGTCCTCTTCTTCGCTATCCCTCCTCCTCTTCTCCTTGCTCTTCTTGCTGCTGCTCCGGGAGCCATCTTCATATTTGATGCGTTCATCTGTTGGGATATAACTAATTATACAAAGATTTAAGGGATTTAATGAGACTAAAACCTACAGACCAAAGCAAAGCATACACTGACCTGGGCTCCTCTTCCGTTTTTGTTTCTCCATTTTTTTTTTTGCTTGTGAATTCTCTCAATAAATCTTCTCTCCTTCTCTTTCTTCCTCTGATATTACTCTCCTCCTCCTTCCTCTCTCTCGAAATCAACTACATACTACAGCCATATATAGACTTGTTTTAAAAATGTAAAGGCTTATTTTGCCGACTTTGCCCTTTTTATATCAATAATAAAAAAATGAAAGATAAATATTAAGTGAACAGAAAAAAAATTAAATAGCGATAAAATACTTTTAACATTCAATTAAAAAAACGCGATACAACACTTTTAAATTTATCATTTACTTTTAAAATTTAAAAAAATATCACTCATTATGCATAATTTTAAGACTAAATTGTATTTTTACATAATTAATTTAGAACATAATTTGTATTTTATAGACTATATATAACCAATAAGAAGTGCCTCCATGTATACATGTCAATAGTTTGGTATAGTACAATAAACTTATAAGAAAACTCGATTTCAACCTCAAAACTCAAGCATCCTCCATTTCTAGTCTTATAGCTAGAAAACTCAACCAGTAAGTTACTATCTTTCTATTCTATTCATCATTGCCAACATAATTGCTACTATACATCCTAATCATCTACGTCAACACCTTGTGTGCTGAATACCTCAGCGTCCAGCAACTTGAATACTTTCTCTACAGCAGAAACATCAATGTCAAACCCACAACTTTGGCCGCCATATTCAACATAAAGGTATCCTTTCGGCGAGAGTGGCGGAGCCAAGATCTCAGATATTTCCGGAAACACTTGGCTCGGAGGTGAAGCCACATCCTTCTCCTTCTTCGTCATCTTCATGGAGAAGTAAATATCAGCTGTAAGAACCCATATTAGATCAGGGTCCATGCGTGCAAGATCTAAAAGGGCATTTATAGCTGCATCTCGGAGACCTATGACACCACTACAAGCTATCCCCACAACAACACCACTGACCTTTTTCAGCACTGTTTCAAGAGCCGAAGCACTGCGTTTGTTCTGAGCTATATCAGCTATCATGTTGAGCACTGCCGCCTGAACTTTTAGGTCGGATAGCTCAGCCGCGCTGTCTTCAGAAGATCTGGATGCCTTCCTGTAAGGCAGCTGTAAAGAGGTTTGGTCCTCTTTAGAGAGGGGCTTTCTCTCAAAGGGAGATGTGCTCAGGAGTTTCCAGAGGTGAATACCATCGGTATGGAATCGTCGAGAAAAGAAATCTCCTCCGCTGATTTGTACTACATTTCTTATTGTCTGTATTCGATTATTTATTTAATCTCATAAATTTAATATATTTTTTATTATAATTTTTTAACTTGTACGTGAAAAAATAACAGTGGGTCGCTCGAGTCTTCTACTGCCACGACACAAACCAGTATGATGGGGTTTCCATACTATTACTTGAACAAATATGTGTCGCATCACTGTCTGAATTTGGTTAGCAAACAAGTTGAAAAAAATGATAGGTTGGCAAGCGAAGTGATCGATAGGTGTGGGTGCGTGTGCAAGGTGACGCTTAGAATTCCTTGTGCCTGTGATATATACAAGGCACAGGAATCGACCGCATATCAATTGCTCCCATTAGTCCACGAGTTCTGGCAGAGATTGACTATTGTACCATCTGAAAGGGATTTCAATACTTTGAATGAGGACATCAGGTGCTTTTTACTTATATTTTTAGTAATTCTAAATTTGTTTTTATTTTTAATATTTTTAATACAAAATTCTGATTGAAAATATTGTTTCTTAAAGGTTTTTCAATGAGGAAGTCATTCCTGCAGTTAACACAAAGGTATGCAGGTTTGTTTGGAGTTTTGGAGGCGAGACCTGCTGATGGTGATCATTTGGGTGCCGTGCTCCGACGTTTACGTTATCAAGGTTGAAGTTGTTCTGATGCCTACTGGATGACCACACCCACGGACTTGTACCCACTTGCCACGCATGCTAATGCCGTGGTACTTCACCACAGCCGTTCGGAGCCAATGACGAATTATACCATATTACCTTTGGATGCTGGAGAGAACGATTCACGTCCTGAGAGACAGATAGCAATTGCTCACGTGCACGGTAATCATTACGTCCGTGTAGATGTTGTTGATGATTGTCCTCTTCCACCATTGCACATTGTTTGGGCAGATCACTGCAATCAGGCAACCGTCGGAGAATGGCCACATCGTTTGAGAATGCGTTTTAGGCTATGGGAAAATCGTCGTGATGCATAGTAACTTTAGTTTAATGCGACATTTTTTATGTAAATTAATGTTTGAAGTTATGAACTAAGGTTGTTATTCTATTATTGTTAATTGTTATAATCTAGTTATATTATTCGACTGTTGTTTGAAATTGTGAACTACAAGATGGATTTATACAAAATATAACAACACAAATGTATACAAAATATAATAAATAGTTGAAATACAATATAAATAAACAAGTGAATACTAAAATGAAATCAAATTTTACATACAATATAACTAAACAAATGTATACAATAAAATGTAATACATATACAAAATACAAACACCCTTCAATCTGCGCGGTCAAATCGATCCTCGAACTCGGCCATCCGAACAGAATACTCCGCATACAGGTCGGGTGCTCGATCGCGCAACTGATCCAGCAACTGTCGATGCATGCTGAGCATATCACCAACCCACTACAAAAATAAATATACACAATGATATCAAATTTTACTTTTACACACCATAATAAAATATATTTGAAATTTGTAAAAACTACTTACATATTCCGAGGCTGACCGGCGTGGTACAACTGGCTGTGTCTCCTCCGGTGGGGGCCCAATGACGTACGGATGCGAGTGGGGTACGTACCAGCCTAGGTAGTCATCGGCGCACGCACTGTAACTCACGCCATGGCCGGTCTGTGCCCGGTGCATAAAATATATGGCACCGGTCGACGTGTATGCGTCCCAGTCGGACTCCGCATAAGCACGTGGGTGGTGCACGACATACCCAGTCCCCACGTACCCCCTATATGTACCCTCCGTGGCCGGAATGAACGCTCTGGGGATCCACTGCACGTATCCGAGCTGGCGAGCACACCTATCCGGCATATACGGCTCTATGTCCTCCCGGTACGCAATCAGCCCACGATACTGGGTCCGCGGAGTCCGGGTGACAACATCGCGCCCATAAGGCATCCATATAACCTATAAAACATATCATTACAAATAAATTTCCTAATTTCACTATATATATATATATATATTTAAGGTACGATATTTATTTACTTACATCGTCCGGCGTCAATGCATCAAGCGCCTCTCGGAAACTGGCCAGTCTGTCATCTTTGTTGCGGGGGGCGTCGATGGTCCACCTTCTCGCCCGCGCCCGATCGGGGTGCGCTGGCAGAGGCCTGTCATTACTCCTAAAAGATGGAAAATGCTCGTAGATCCAGGCCTGTAGCAACGTCAAGCAACCAGCAACGCTCGACGTGCCATGACGACTAGCAGCACCTAAATGTCTATATAGGTACGCTAGCGTCGCTGTGCCCCACGCATACTGCCCCACCTGAGTCATCCCTCCCCTCAGCTCCAAAACGGGGCCTGGCATGAACTTATTGGAACTCTTGTCTGTAAACAGACAGGTCCCAATAGTAGCCCATAAAAATGCAGTAACGTCCGAGTCGGGCCGCGGTCGACGCCTACACATATCTATCACCCGCTCAGTCGAGAATGCCCCATTCTCGAATAACTCCTTATCGATATGCTGATCCGGAGGTATCTCGAGCAAATCTCTACTGTACGCAAGCACGGTAGCAGTATCTGATGTCTGCGTAATCAAACGACCCTCTACCGGTATCCGCAAAATCGCCCACACATCGTGGAGCAATATCGTCATCTCGCCGAAAGGTAAATGAAAAGTATTGGTGTCCGGCTGCCACCTCTCCAAAAATGCGCAAATCAGGGACGCGTCTATATGTCTAAACAGAATGCTGGGAATATGTCCCAGCCCTGTCTGACTAAGAATCTCAATGCCTAGGGGTGACATACCACGCACCCAACTAACTAGGGAATCGTACATACTACCCCTATTATGACACCTAATAGGAGCTCTACCACCCTGCTCCCTAAACCTCGATGCTACGTGTCCTAAAAAACTAGGAATAACCGTCGCATCGATCGGCCCACCATCGACTGGTTCAGTAACTAACCAGCTCTTGTCATCCTTCTTGCGCTTTTTAGGAATCGCTATATTTATCAAATATCATATATAATTAATTTAACTAATTAACTAATTAAACAAATAAAACATACTTTACTAAGTACACAAGTTATAAAATAAATAAAACATTCATAAATATTTAAACAATTTACACAATAAATAAACAAAAAAAAGTCAAACAAATTATTAATAACATATATAAACAAATTTAACATAATTTAACTAACTAGACAAATTAACAAATAAATAAACAAATACTTCATAAATTAGATAACTAAATAAGAATTAAAATTTATAAACAACTATATCATAATGTAACTAAGTAATCATGTTAACAAATAAATTAACAATTCAATTATTATTTCAATAATTACTTAATTAATAAATTTCTAAACTAATAATAGATAATTTAACTAACTAAACAAGTAACAAATCATTTAACACATAATTCATAAATTAGACAAATAAATCAATTGAATAACGACATAATTTACTAAATAAATAAATAAAATAAACTTAATTCATTAATCTATATCGCGTACCTGCAGAACTATCCACCCGCTGCTGCTGCTGCCTATCAGACTGATGATGATGCTGATAGTCATCCCTCGGCTGCTCCTCGTGCTCATCCTCCTCCTCTGACCGTGTATCCTCATCGCTCAACGTGTCAGCGTCCTCGTCCCTCAAATGGAACGCTGACTCTCCTCCAACCCGACCGCCACCCCTGCCTCGCACGCCACCACGAGGTCTCCTCACTGGAACCTTCTGCCTCCTGGCAGAAGCTTTAGGCCGCTGTCTCTCCTCAACAGTGGGAGGAGGAACACGCGATTTTACCTTACCGTCACCCTAAAAAAATGTAATTCACGTATATTAATACACAAACATTTTATATTACGTAAATATTTAAACCATAAACCCTAAACATTCATATTAAATTGTAGCGTTTGACCGTCGGTCAAATGCTACAATTTAACGTTTGACTCAAGTCAAACGCTACTTACCAGCGTTTGACTCAAAGTCAAATGCAACAAGTCAAACGCAGATCGACAGCGTTTTCTACGCCACCTAATGCCCCCGATCGGCGCTATCACGAAATTAAAACGCTGTCGATCGGCGTTTTTAGCAAAACAAAACGCGTCCGACCGGCGTTTCTACCGAACCAAAACGCGGCCTATCGACGTTTCTAATCCAACAAAACGCACAAAATTGCAAATGCATACCTAATCTATCGCTGATCAGCAGCGTTTCTATCCCCAAATTCAACCTAATCTGAGTTCTAAACTTGGGCTAATTAAATTTCAAAAATGATTAAAATGATTGAGAAAGTTTACTCGAATATAGAGTGACCCTTTGCCCGCGCCATGTCCTCTCGAAGATCCAGCACCACCCGCGTCTATTTCTAAACAAATTACTGTTTTTCGCGATTTTTACTTGAGTTCTTGCGTAAAATCCGAATGAATTCTGGATTCTGTGGCGTTTGAAGTTCGTTTTGATTTTTTAACGCTTAAGGTTTCTAACGCTGCATTTTAGAGAGCGAGAATCCTATTAACGCTTCACTTTAGCGTTTCTGGGATTAACTTTCGCTACAGTTTAGCGTTTTGCGGCTTTGGAAACGCTACGTTTTGACGTTTTATATTGGCAAAAACGTTGCGTTCTGACGTTTGGTTTCTATTCAAACGTGTTGTTTTAGCGTTTTTTGGGTTTATTTTCACACCAATTTTACGTTTTTTCCCCTTTAATTTCACAATATGCGGCGTTTTTTACCCCAAATTTACCATCAAATTAACATTTCTTTCACCCCAGGGGTATTTTGGACATTTTTTGTTATACAAATAGCAATTCAGCTATCTAAATTAGCATATATCATGCTTCAAATGATTAGAGATGACAACAAAACTCACCGGTTGAGCACCACGCTTGTGACCAGTAACCTTGTGCTTATCCCCAGATTTCTTATCTGCAGCCATGAAAATTACCTTTAGCCTTACTTGAATGTATGAACTTAACACGTGACAAGCATTCACAGAAAAGAACATCATTTGGCAGATACCATTTGCATAAATCATATACATAAAATTCCTCATTAAAAACCAGTACATTATGATAAGTTCAACCTTAAGAAACAGAAAATATTATTTATCACATTAAGCTTTCCCTTGCTTCCGTTTGTATGGAAAAACAAGAAATTCCAACTAATTAATACTAATGAAAAAAACAGACAGAACCGACAATCCGAAATCAATCCGCAGCCATCACAAACGTGTCTAAATCGCAGACATAAGAATCGTTCAAAATGTCTACTTATTCAAAACTGTAGTCGCAAACATAACCAACAAGGACCAATTTAACCTACAAGAGGGTTCAGTTAAAATTCGTAATATGCTTCTAAATTGTGATATCAAACTTTGTCCAGTTCCTGTAAAATAGGTAAGAACCACTCCAAAAAATGTCAAAGTTAATAGATAATATCCTTTTGTTCCACATAATTGCATTGGCAAACATGAAATAGGGGGATCAATTCCCCAGAAAAAGGTTAAATTTGAACCTGTAAACAGCAAGGAGTCATCTGAGTTTCTATTGCAGCAATACAATCATAAAACCAGAAAAACTAATCAAAAATTGCTTTTTTTCGGCCCTCTATATAAGTTTCCCCCAAAATTCGAGTTGCGCTACGGGTATTGCAATTTACAGCAGTTGCTCCAAACAGTTAAGCCCAAAAAAAAAGTTCGCCCTATATTCCTAAATTGAATATGAAACAGCTGAAATTGACATGGAAAAGTAGAGTCCATAAAAGGAAGAACCTTTAGTATGGGAAGATTTATGATGAGACGACGACTCGTGATGCTTCCTATTCTTGGACTTGTTGTCCTCTTCTTCGCTATCCCTCCTCCTCTTCTCCTTGCTCTTCTTGCTGCTGCTCCGGGAGCCATCTTCATATTTGATGCGTTCATCTGTTGGGATATAACTAATTATACAAAGATTTAAGGGATTTAATGAGACTAAAACCTACAGACCAAAGGAAAGCATACACTGACCTGGGCTCCTCTTCCGTTCTTGTTTCTCCATTTTTTTTTTTTTTTTTTTGCTTGTGAATTCTCCCAATAAATCTTCTCTCCTTCTCCTTCTTCCTCTGATTTTACTCTCCTCCTCCTTCCTCTCTCTCGAAAGCAACTACATACAACAGCCATATATAGACTTGTTTTAAAAATGTAAAGGCTTATTTTGCCGACTTTGCCCTTTTTATAGCAATAATAAAAAAACGAAAGATAAATATTAAGAAAATTAAAGAGCGATAAAATACTTTTAACATTCAATTAAAAAACGCGATACAACACTTTTAAATTTATCATTTATTTTTAAAATTCAAAAAAATATCACTCATTATGCATAATTTCAAGACTTAAGTGTATTTTTACATAATTAATTTAGAACATAATTTGTATTTTATAGACTATATATATATAACCAATAAGAAGTGCCTCCATGTATATAGTTTGGTATGGTACAATAAACTTATAAGAAAACTCGATTTCAACCTCAAAACTCAAGCATCCTCCATTTCTAGTCTTATAGCTAGAAAACTCAACCAGTAAGTTACTATCTTTCTATTCTATTCATCATTGCCAACATAATTGCTACTATACATCCTAATCATCTACATCAACACCTTGTGTGCTGAATACCTCAGCGTCCAGCAACTTGAATACTTTCTCTACAGCAGAAACATCAATGTCAAACCCACAACTTTGGCCGCCATATTCAACATAAAGGTAGCCTTTCGGCGAGAGTGGCGGAGCCAAGATCTCAGATATTTCCGGAAACACTTGGCTCGGAGGTGAAGCCACATCCTTCTCCTTCTTCGTCATCTTCATGGAGAAGTAAATATCAGCTGTAAGAAGCCATATTAGATCAGGGTCCATGCGTGCAAGACCCAAAAGGGCATTTATAGCTGCATCTCGGAGACCTATGACACCACTACAAGCTATCCCCACAACAACACCACTGACCTTTTTCAGCACTGTTTCAAGAGCCGAAGCACTGCGTTTGTTCTGAGCTATATCAGCTATCATGTTGAGCACTGCCGCCTGAACTTTTAGGTCGGATAGCTCAGCCGCACTGTCTTCAGAAGATCTGGATGCCTTCCTGTAAGGCAGCTGTAAAGAGGTTTGGTCCCCTTTAGAGAGGGGCTTTCTCTCAAAGGGAGATGTGCTCAGGAGTTTCCAGAGGTGAATACCATCGGTATGGAATCGTCGAGAAAAGAAATCTCCTCCGCTGATTTGTACTACATTTCTTATTGTCTGTGAACATCTTCGAACAGCCTGTACAAGTAACCAAATGGAGAGATGGGATCCAGTTAATGACTATTTCTGCATATGTTTATTTAATGGTTTGCATAGAGCTACTCTCCCGATGTACAGATCCCTAGTTGCATATTGTAAATCGATCTATAATGCAACTGCTACACAGGCGTTCAATTTCATTGTCACACTAAACATGGATATTATCATTGTCACACTTTTGTTGGTACACGGCCACTTTATAATATCAAGATCAGAGATTCAGACATCATACTCTTATTCGCAATCAGACTTCAGAGGGTTAAAGAACACTCACCACCGGGTTCTTATTTCGAACACAAGCAATCAGGAATGGCCAAATTTTGTTCATTGCTGGAAGCAATCGATTCTCCCCAGCTTCATCCTCAGAGGCAGCTAGACTATCTTGAAGGTTATGCAGTGAATAAAAATCAAATATTTGGTCAAGTGCCTCCTGAGTATTTTTCTCGTGCTTGTAGGCATCTTCAACTCCAGCAAGTGCTACAGTGGAATCCTAACACAAATGATCAACATAAGAAACCATATATTGGCCGTGAGAGCATAAATTTGAAGAATAGCTCACAGATCCTAAGAAGTGTCACTATAAACCTTCAATAACATCCAGATGTAAATAAGTCAAAAGCTGCTGATTTGAGTTTCCCATGTAACAGTACTCAGCAAGAGAACTCAGGATCAAATTTACCATTGACAGAAAATGATCGGTAATTGTAGGACAACACACAAACAAACTACAAGAGCAAGCCAAAAGTACAAGGCTTGTACCCCAGTGACACTGCAGGTTCAGTAAGGTTTCGAAACACTAGTGCACTCATTGAGAATGTTGTACTACTTATACTAACTTGTAAATGAATCCAAAAGCAAAACTGTATATCATAGCAGCTATCTGAAGAACAAAGCATCTTTCACATGTTCAGTTTGAATTGTTCAAGTTTTGTGGTTCGTCAAAGAAACATGTGACAGAAGTTTGATACAGCAGTTAAGGCCTAGAGTGCCAGAAGTCAGGGACTCAAACCTTTACAACACTACCCTATTAGTACTCCTAAGATAAAGTGGTGCAAACTGGGAGTCCGTACTAGTACAGTTAACAGAAACACACAAAATTATATATATTAGGGAGCGGACTCAGACCTCAATTACATCTAGAGCTATCAAGCAAGCTGGTTGTTGAGATGAGGTGAGAATTGGAGTTGCAGCAACTAGACAAGAACTTGCAATGGATCCAACTATCCGTCTGTAGCTTCTAGATTCTTTCAACTCTAATAAAACTTCTTCCCATTGCTGTATCTCCTTGCCGAAGTTATTGAAACAGACATTCATCTCTGTTTCTTTAAAGTAAAAAAATCAAGATGTGTCAGCACCTTTTTGGAAGAACAAGCAGGGATTCCGTTGCTCATGAACCATCTAAAAGCTCAGTTTAATGTGCACAGCAAGTAGGAGCTATGCAAACGTGGATGACATGAATGACAACGGCAAGTGTTTTCCATTTTTAAGAAAATCCCATGAAACTGCAGAGGAACTTACCAGATTCTGCAGTATCTATGTCTGTGTCAATTTCAATGGACGATCTTGACGAGCAAGTAGTCTTTTCCATTTTCTTTTGTATTTCCACAAGTTTTGATTTGATATCCTCGTAAACTACTTCTGCTTCACTTGTCAGAATACGAGCCTCATGTTTTGAAGCCTTGCTTATTTGTAGTACTGCCTGATATTTCCCAAAAACAAAAAGAAAACAAATACACCAAATTAACCACATTAAAGAAGATATAAGCAATAACCTATAGAAAAAACTGTTCTCCAGCAAATTACATAGGCATGGCACGTGTGATTAACACAATGTAATCTTTAGCTCAAGTAAATTTAATGAACAAGGTTAAAAATAATACAGAGAAACATAGCAAGTTAAAAAACAGTGCATACTTTGATCAGTTTTATCTAATGACCATCTGCATCATGAAAAAAAAAAAGAGCAACTAAAACCAATAAGAACCCAACACTAGAATTAGTTAGAGATGACCTTTAAGAAGGGAACAGTTAAATCAGGGTGCAGATGTCTGCCAAGAATCTCAAGTTCCAAACAAACAGCACGCATCTGCAACATATCCACAAATCAGGTCATTGATGCAACATGTCAAGTCATCAAGAAAAGTAATAATAATACACCAACACCATTGTCAAGAGATCAAAACATGTTAAATCCTTAATATAATCCATACCGGCTCCTCCAACAAGGGCAGTATTTTATGACCTATTCCAATGTAAGAAAGCACTGCAGCAAGTACATTTGGCATGTGAGGGTTCAGATCCAAATGGCGCAGTTGCCGGCATATTGAGTCTATAACATAGTCTGAATTTGCTAGAACTAAATGGCCCACCTGCAAAGTATGGTTGATGTGAACAAAACAGAATTCACCGAAATTCCACAAATGCAACTTCCCACTCACCGTTGGGTAATCAAGTGTAGCGGCAATAATACATAAGACAGCATCTAACGCACTTTTGACTTTTGAGTTTGAGCAAACAAGATTCTCAAGTAACATGAAAAGACAGGAATGAAGAAATCCACAGGAAGGAAATGTTTTCCCAAGGCAGATAGTGAAGATACCAATTCCTTCGGCTACAACCTGATTCAAAAAAAAGAGAAAGAAAACATTCAATCAACATTGTGAATTGAAGAACTAACAATTTTTGCTGAATATGGTCAATTTGTGTCTCTAGCAAAGAAACTTGAGAACTTAAAAAGAAGAAGATATATTTCCTGGTGAAGCATGGCATTATCACGGAAGAAATACAAATTTAAATTTCCACCATCATTATTAGACTGCAGAAGAGATTCAGTATGGCCAAGTGGAAGAGTCCACACTTCAGGTGAAAGATATTCATGCAATAGACTCCCAATACAGTCAATCAAGTTATTCCTGGCCATGCTATCCTGGGAAATTTTCCAAGAGGTATCATCTGGAATAGTTTGCCTGTGCTTGCAAGGCTGAGATTCAAAACTTGCTTCATAACCTTCAAAATTTTGCCCCTTTAACTTGGAATGTTGAAACATTGTCGTAAAGGTATCTATTGCTTGATCCGACAGACCGTAAATCATCTCATTTAGAATGCACACGGCTGTACTAGCCTGTCGAACCAATTGTCCTGATCCTGTTCTGTTGTACCAGGACTCCCAGCTCTCCATACTGCACTCCCTAGTGTGAATCTCTGAAATCAGTTTACGAATGAAACCCAGCGGAATATCCATGATAAGAGATAGAGATGCACCACTTCCAGATTCTAGTAGAAAAAATTTACACATCACAACATGGCATACTTTGAAACTTTGGAACACAAAAGAAGTAATATCAAATCATTGGACAGCTCAGAGACAAAACCAACCTGCAAATAAACATAAACCTACAAGTCTAAGAACGCCTGCAAGAGCCTGGTACAGCTTTTGACTGCCAAACCAAGGTGGTATGCCTGGCAGCTCATATGCCCTTGGCACGATTTTTTGTTGGTATTGAAATGGTTTGGTCTCCATGTATTTAGAATCCTCGGAACTAGCATGTTTAGTAGCTTCCAACTCTGCAATAGAATGTATATAGCCCGCAGAAGATGGCTTTGCTACAATAATGCTGTCCAGTGAGCCAGCAAAGGCTGTGTTCTGACTCAGGCAGACAGCAAGAACATCCAAGAACCGAGCAGCTGCTACCTAGAAAGCCATTAGAAGAAAATAGTGCCGGGGTTGATACAAGAAGAGAATAACTAAATGGAATATCAATACTCAGCTTAAATGTACAAGAAAAGTAATCGTAACTCATGCATGACTAGCTAAGTGAAGAGTGATTTCAATTCTTCATTTTAATGGTAGTAATAATTAAGAAGAAGCCAGCAGCATATACAACAACAATAAATCTTTGTTCTAACACGTGGGGTCAGCTATATGGATCATCTTCCCCATCGTGCTCTGTCCAAAAACTGTGTTCAAAAACTAAAATATTTGAAACTGGGAAACGATGAAAAGATCAAAAACTGTGTTGCCATGAATATAATTGAGAAACAGAACTTGACGGTAGCTAAGACACAGGAGTTTTGAACCACACATGGTCCATGTGAAGTAATTTCTGACAAATTAAAGGAAGTTCGGTCTAAATCCAGGAAAATACTTAGCAATGCTATAAGCCAAACCATCAATGTGTTTACAAATAATGAGAAAACCAGGTCCCTTTGATTTGGAATCAGTTATCTGTCAACTGAGACACATTGGTGAGCAAAATCATATCAATATCTTCCATGAAACAAGAGGTTCAGATGTGGCCATCTTTGCTTCTTATCTAGAAAAGAATTACTGATGTGAAAATCATGAAAAGGTAAAGTTTCACTTACTGGAGAGTGGACTAGGTGTGCGGCCACAAATTTTGGACCTGAGACATACATCACTACAAGTAACTTCCGAGCATGTGAGAGAGCCATTGTTTCATCATTTCCTAAGACCACATGAGGGATCTTTTCAACGAGCCTGGATAGAGTAGAAACCAAAAATAATTATGTTTCCAAATGCAGGAAGTCATATCAGAAACAATATAATCGTCAGGGAATTCAATGCACCTGCTAAGGATTAAGGCAAAATCATGTTCCATGTTCTCCCTTCTTGATGAAAACAAATATTCTAAGAACATTTGTGCAGTAGAGGACAAATCCTCAGAGTCATCACATGCCAAAACACATGTGCACTCCTGCATTGAGAACAGCAAGGTTTTGGTCAAGTTCGAGACCTAAGAAGTAAACATGCATAAGCAGTACCAACTAGTGAACTAGCAACTTATAAAGTAATCTTACCAAAAGCAACAATCTGCTATCTCTCAACGTATATCTGCACTTCAACAAGAGAGTCTGTATCGCGGACAGAATTCCTTGTCTCACCTTTTTTGATGGATGCACAACAAGCTGAAGAACATGGAACATTTTAGCATTTGAACCAGATGAGAAAAAGAATAGCAACCAATAGCACAATGGTCAGGCATGACTAACATAAATCTCAACCTACAAAAGGAAATGTTGCAGACAAAAGTTTATTGATGCGAGATGAAGTATTAACAATCCAATCCTTAGTGCGGCTCACACGCAAAGAACCCCTCATGCCTTTTTCAGACTTCGAATCATCCTTACAGCCAGCTTCACTTAAACTCTCAACCACAGCGACACCTGGATTTTGTATCTTTGAAGGCAAATCACGAAGGTCATCCAGAAAGGAAACAAGAGATTTTTCCCTGCTTGTGAATGGGATAGAATCATTCTGGAAATCACCAAGGCTAGGTACATTTATATCATCCATAAGAACAATAGCAAGAAACTCTGCCAAGCTTTTTATTGCCTGATCTAAAGCTTCACTACTTCCAGCCGCTCCACTAATCATTGTTTTGGACATCTGCAAAACTTTGCCAACTTGACTAACAACACCTGGTAAAAAGAAAGCCAAAGCATCTGCATTACCAACCTGCAAAAGATCACATCAAAGACGGTTGCTGATAAGAAGTATTAACAGCGAATAGTTGCACGCAGAGCCTTTTACCAATCTCTGCCATTTACTTACTCCAGTTAAATATACAGAAAACAATCAATATCGATTAAACAACCAACACATAACAGGAAATTAAGCGCGTGCTCAAGTAAGTAAAAAGCAAACCACAGGCTTTTCATATGCATGGAAATTTAATTTAATAAATGCATGAAAATCTTCTGACAACAACTGAAGCATGCATTCAAGTTTTCGAAGTCTTCAGCCCACCTGGAATCTTATTACACAAATAATAACCCAATAAATAGATATTTGCAACTAATGGGTCAAGCTCTTACAACTATTAACTAAAACTTTCTATTATGGAAACAACCGATAATGCAACCATGAATTCGCAGCATTTACTATGGCCAATAGCATTCCCTCATTATGTAAAGCGTTCAGCATCTACACTAAACCAATGTAAGTTTTCTTCATACCCAAAATGCCAAAAAGTACAAAAATTACCTTAGCTATAAGCACTCGGAGTGTTATGAAAGCTTCTAGACGCAGTGCTGCACTACCTCGGTGTCCCCGTGAAGCCTCAACATCAGCAGCCTTTGCGTACAATAAAAATTACTTTAGAAAATTAATATGTGCATCAGAACAAGAAAAAAGAACACCATAAAGATCAAATTACTGAAGGAAAACAAATCTCAACAGGGGAGGCAAAAATAAACAACCTTGAGAAGAAGCTGTAGCCAGTGTCCAATGGCAATAGAAGCAGATTCAGATTGGAGAAATGCAAGCAGACACTGTTCTGATTCTGAATCATACTTTAAGACACTATTAAGTAGTTCAAGATCCTTTCTAGCTAGAAGCTCTGGCATTTTATCAATTTGTCTGCATGGGCACAACTCATCAGAACAAGGCTGCAGACGAAGCAGCAAGGCTCTGAAACATTTTATTACTCCCAGACGGAATTCTTCTGAAGCCTCTAATGGCGAAAGCATTGCACAGCGACTCAATTTCTTCAGCATGATAACCATCTGAAAACGCAAGCCTTCTAGTTCCAGTTACACTTTAAAAGAATTTGTAGCAATTAACTGCGGGAGAAATGTTCTCCACTTTGGCATGTTAAGGGATATGTTCAAACAGAATGTAATAAGATACTATTATTCAAACACCAGGATCAACAGATTAAGGGTAAGACTTTTCATGTATACAGAGAAACAATGAAGCAGATACCACACACTAGAATCTAAGCTTCAATCCTATTAGGCTGCCAATAGGATTACCTGATCCACAGATCCCAAAGCACATTTTCTGAGAAGTTCCTCCAAGCAATCAACAACCCCTTCCGCCACAAGATCACTTACTTTATGAGGCAACCGGATAACACCAGACACCTCTGACCCAATGGGATCATTTTCTGATTTAGTTCTGCAATCCACCGCTGCATCGAGTAGAATCAGCAGAGGAAACAAGGCGTAACTGAAATGAGAAGTGCAAAGAAGTTAAGAATTGTATGTCAAGCAAATTGAATAAATATAAAAAGAAAGGTTCTAGTAATACTCTTAGCGTGTATGTGAACCATGCGAGAGCACAGCAAAGAAATTTTTTTTTTTAAAATTGAAAATTTTGTACCATATAAATTTAAGCTCTCAATGAGCAGCGCTTTGCAATTTATTAGAGACACTTCTTAGAGATGTAACTTTTCTTTCAACAACCCAATGAAAACAGCAAGAGGAGCATTTAACTGAACAAAATGGATCACAGGTTAACAAAGTACTATTTAAAATGTAGTAAAACGGAAGGAAAAGAAAAAATCAATCTTGACATAAAAATGTAGTCTTTGAACTGCATTTCAATTTTCAACAATCCTAAATATAAGTAAACTGACGGAAACGTACCCCAACAAAAAAAAAAAAAAAAACCTACACAATCTATTGCCTAAAAAATGTAAAACAATAGTAAGAATCCTAGCAACTAAAATTTGCTAATACAATCCAACTGAGGGAGGGAAGCTGGAAAAAGTGTACAGAGCCGAAAACATACTCGAAGAAAGGCTGTAGAGAATGAGGAGGGGAGCGGCGGAGAAGTTGGAGGAGCTGAGAGGTAACGGAATTGTGGGATGTCGTGATCCTAGGGTTTTGGTGGAGCTGCAGTAATTGTACGCAGTAGTGCTTGAGTTGCGTAAAAATTGTGCAGTTTGGAAAATCATCTTCTCCTCCCCTGCAGCCGTCGAAATCACCCGCAACGACACCGGCAGTGTACATCTGTTCGGGTTCTTCCATCTACTTGAAAAGAAGTTTTCAGTTGGGAGAATTCCCGCGAAATATAAATATAATACAGAAGGATGACGATGGTTGTAGAAAGGTTGCGAAAGTTTGGGGTACTGAGGCCGAAGAATACTGGCCCTTTATTTTTCAAATGAGAATCCCTCTCTCACAAACATAAATTTAAAAAACAAAACTGATTTAGTATCCGTTTTTACCATTTGTAGTTTTCCAGAAACACGTTGGGTTAGCTCCAATTATGTTGCTTTTCTTGAATTTAATTTAGAGAAGACGTATTTCTGTTCTTTCGCTCTTCTAATCTGAATTTTTTTTTTTTTAATTTCATCTAAATGGTGTGTAATGCCCTGACGTAATTGTTTTGTTGATTTTCTGTCGAGTGGGCTGAATTCAGCCCAATGGTCCCAAGAGCCCATCAAAATACCAAATGGCCTTAAATCAAGAACTGAAAGTGAGTTTCAAACCCAATGAAATTCAAATAGTAAAAACGAGGGATAAATAAATAAAAAGGAAACAGGAAAAAACCGAGAAACTTAAACTTAATGCAGCTGAAAATCCACATTCCCATGTTTCCCGGTTTCAAATTCATTTTCCACCAAAAAAGAAAAAAACCAGAGATCCACGACTTATTTTCCAGCTAAAAAAGTCAAATTGATAAAATAATATTTCAACCAAAGGAACTAGATCAGGATACGTCTCTTCGACCTTTGATTTTCAACTCTACAACACATTACTCGAACAAAAATACAAATAATACATCACAAAATGTTTAATGAATTTTATTCACTTATACTGCTATTTTGTGTGACTTATCGCGTATTTTTACTGTTCTCCGTAAAGTTCTGACGTATTTGTATAATATATTGACATATTCTACCCATAATAAACCTGTGGATACGTCTATACATTTAGTAAAATAGTAATTTTTATTTGATCTTGACTCAGTAGACCTCCCACCGAGCCTCACCGAGTTGGACTTAACCGCCAACCGCTTGTCCAAATTGTTGATTGTGTAGGCAGCCAGGGCTTGTGTTTGTGGCTTTTTCAACAAATGCAGTAATACTCCATGCACATAATTGATTGTTAATTCAGTGTGTTTGATGACAAAAAAAAAAAAAAAAAAAAGTTGTCTTAAGGAAGGAAAAGAAAATTTTATACTTAAATTTTAACTCTATTTAATCTCAAGTTAAATATATAAATAAATTGTACGGCCTGAGATGCCTTCCATAATGAAAAGTTCAAAGTTCTCTGTTTTAAGCATTTCCTTAATTTGAATCAATCGAAGAAATTTTAATTTGAATGAATGTTTTGGATTTTTGATATATGGATAATGGATATAATGAATTGGCATTTACCTTTGTTATATTATGGATATAATGACACAGAAAACATCATCATCAATCAAACATCATCATGTGCAACCAACGGATACGCCAAACACAAAACTACTCTAATCCCTTCATTTATATCTTCATTTTGAAGCAGCGGGAGGAGCAGGAGGAGGTTCATTTTGAACGGCTGATCCGTTCTACCACAACATCCACACGGGTCTGCCGCAGCAAGGGGAAAATACACAATGATCAAGTTTTCCCTTCCCTTATTGTATTGGCTACTACATGATAGAAGCTGCATCAATGATATCAACCTAGCAACTTAGCAATGAAGATGTTTCTATCATTTCAGTTGGTCTTGGTTATACAATTATGCATAGACTTATACAAGCCCCCTCAATCCAAATTGTATATTCAGTTAGACTGTACTGACTGCATAACTATTTTCAAATAATGTAATAATGTATCTATAACATAGCAGTTAATCTAAAATCAGTAACACCAAAGAAAATTTTTGAATGTGACATTTTTACAGAATGAAATTACAAAATAGCTATTGAAATCTCAACCAATAAGAGTACAAGAAGACAAACAAAGTAACATCACATGGAATCACTAGCAATAAAATAAAATTGACAGCCACATAAACACGAGTTTAAAGCTGAACAATTTACATTTGATTAGAAGCCGGAGTTTGAGAAATAAAGCTTGGCATCCCAACAATGAAACTTCTATCCTGTTCTACACCAATTATTCCCTATTGTTATGCCCATAAATAATCAAAACGGAGGATGGCCTCCTGAACCATAAAAAAATATAAAGGAGGATGGCTCTTTCACGCATCTAATTTTAGTCTGACCCAAAATGAAGTAGAATTTTCGATTAAAAAAAAAAAACAAACCTAAACATTTAGTTTTAAGCAAAAATCATGGTTGAAGGAGATGGGAAGAGACACATACATACCGGAAAAAAACAAAACATAAACTCAAGAAAATCAAATTCTGTAGTCAAAACCGAGAATTTTGGGGCTAATCCAAAAGAAAATCAAGATTCATGATAAGTTCACCTTAATAGGGATAGTAAAAAAAATCACAAATTTCAGGAAACCTTTTAACATAACTAATTTTTTGATAAATAGTTTGTTTGTTTTTGTAAAGTTTCTTTAACCAATAATTAATAATTAGCTATGTATAGTTTCAATGTTCTAAAGTTGAAGTCAATCAAATTCAACTCGTATAGTAATTAACTATGTATAGTAATTAACTAAGCTCGAACTCGACTCAATTAGTTTACACCTCTATTAAATCTCTATTAAAAACTGGTTAAAATCCAATAGTTGGTAGGAAAATGGATTGAAAACAAAATTTACAAACTCACTAATATAAACACTTGCTAAACGAAAGTGTAAATTCTTGGGTCCAACAGAATTGTCTGTGATATTCCCATACGACATTCGCCAACTGATCTTGAATAACCAACGAGACAACCCTGTTGAAATGGAAGTTGGCATTGCCCTCGTATAGTTGCAAAGCTTGTGGATCATTGTCTCCGCTTGCATTATACGTCCATGTCCATATACGCCCATCCCGAGATTCAAAACGTCAGACCAAGTAATCGGGTCAACAAGCCAATTGTAAGGTACATTGGATGCTGGACCCACCAATGACTGATCCAGAAGAACAATAGCTACTGCTTATGGTAGTAGTAGCAATGGTGGTAGAATTCCTTATTTATTTTTTAAGTTATAAAAATTTGGTGAAGGAAGATTCGTTCATGCTTTTTTTTTTTTTTTTTTTTTTTTTTTGTTAAGCAAATAGTACACAAGCCCTGCGGCTAAGACATATCGGCATATTTGTTCTTGATCATATATGTATATACATTTTTTTTTTGAAGTATATATATATATACATTTGTTTGCTTAAATTTTGGATAAATTATTCAAAAAATGACTAAGAGGACAATTTAAGAGGTTCATTTTGAAAAAAGAACTACAAATAATACTCAATCTATCCAAAAAAAAAAAACTAAAGAGGGCTAGGTCTACACTATAAAAAATAATAGATCAAAATGTATTTTTGATCCCTTAGGCCATCTCCAACCCTCCCCTATATTTGGGTTTGGATTGGAGATGCAAATTTGGGGTTACACACTCGAACCAACCCCCAAACATCCTCCCAAATTTGGGATTTGGGAGGATGTATATAATATTATTATATTAATTTGTTTTTAGTTTTATTATTAAATTTTAAATTTTAAATATTATATTATTATATAATATTATTTATATAATTATTTAATTACTTTTATAATTTAAAAAATTTCTAATTTCTAATTAAATAAAATATTTCATATTTAATATGATTGTTAAGGATGAAACCGACTTTTATGAACCGATTACAGAGGTGCGAGAAGTTTTAGAACCTAATATGGAAAGGGTTCTATTGAATAATATCGAATTTCAATAATTTCTTGCTCGATTTTTAAAAATAAGGGATCAAGATGCATATTTTGAACTAAGAAATGCGTTGATTGAACATCTATGGGAGTGACGCGGTCAATTAGATGATTAATAGATTATGTTTAGTATATTTTCAATATTATTTGTTAATTTCAATGTAATGGTGGTTGCGTCCTTTTGTATTTTTTTATTTAATAATATAAAGAGTGTTTGTTTCACTAAAAAATAGTAATTTTAAATTTATTATATAATAAAATAAATTCCAAAATTACTTAGCAATAATTTATCATTTTATATGTGGATAAAAAAGGAATTAAATATTTTAAGGTAAAGATAAAATAATGTTGAATGGTTTTATAAATTTATTGCATGAAAAGAATAAAAAAATTATAAAAAAATGTAAAGCGCCTAAAATAGGCCGTATGGTTGAAACTGTAACTACTATAACAATCCCCCCTAAAATCATTTAGGCTGTTCAGATATATTTTTGTTGAAGATGGTCTTATCTTGTCTCATTTTTTATCTCTTATAATTTTACAGGGATCTTTTTAGTCTTGAGGGCAAGGAGAATGGGTGGTGGTGGATGGAGAACTAGGAAAAAAAAATTTTATACAAAGCCCATTGAAAAAAAAAATTAACACAAAACTCCCAAGATTAACAACAAATTTAGTCAAATCATTTGTTGACCAAAATTTCCATTAAGAGAGACTAAAAGACATAATAAATTAATATTAGGGGACTAAAACGGTCCTCATATAATTATAAGGGACCAAAAGTGATACAAGATCAATTATAAGGGACTAAAAAATATTTTTGCCAAAACAATATTGCAAATTTAATTTTTTTAAATGAAAAAATAAGTAAAGTAACACATAAAAATATAATTTTTTTTATCGGCATCTAATAGTAATTTCAATAAGTTATAAATGTTTATAATATTTTTTAAAGAATGGTGTCATAAAAAAATATATTTTTTCAATATATTTAATGTAATAATTGTTATTGTGATGATTTACTTTTTAGCATCACAATATTCAATCCTCCATCATCATCAAGAACTAATCTAATGTTGTTCTCAAGATTTGACATCTGGTTGGGGGGGGGGGGGGGGGGTGGGTGGGAAAGAATACACCATCATAGTTCTTCAACTACCCACTGCTATTAAGTATGAACTAGGTAGTCTTCAAAGTGAAAGATTGATGTAAAAAGGGATTGATGATATGTTTCTTGTATAACATTGTTTAATTTGTTAGTGTATTAGAGGAGAAGGGTAAAAAGGGACTAAACTATTGCCTGCCATGCCTACCTAATTTGTATTCATCTTTCATTCTCTATTGGATTCCTAACAAATTTTTCAAACTAAATTCTAGCTTTCTAGTACTCTGAATTCTATGTTTGGTCATCCATCCCCACTCAACTCATCATTTCACATATTTTCTACTACTTCTTTATGTCATTTTTGTTCAACTATGACTTTTTCTTTTATGGGATCTTTTCCTCTGTCCTCTTCTTTTGGAAATTGACTTCAGAAATCAAACCCTTTAGGTGAAGAATGCAACATTTGAAAATAACCAATGTCATCATCAATTTCTGGTCTCAACATACTCATCATCATTTGTTCTTCATTTTCAAATGTGGCTTGTGTGGCTAATTGCTGCTGTTGTTGGTGTTGCTGTTTCTGCTGATCTTCCCCCAATTCCAGTTCATTTTCCAGGTAACTCAACCACTTGCTGTATCTCATTCCTTGAGCTTCTTGATCATGATGATTATGGCCTAATTCTGCCACACTGATTGGCCATGATTGGGACATTCCCACTTCACAATATTCCTGTGGTACTGCTGCTGGTGCAACAATGTTTGACTCTTTGGGAAGATTAACATTAATGGCATTGCCAAATATGTCCCAATCATAGAAATCAATACCAGCTGAGTCATGCAATGGTTGTATTTCTTGTTCTGCAGTTTGAATTAGCTGATGATGATGAGAGTTAATAATATTATAAGCTGCAGGCTGATTATCAGTTATAAGATGATGAGCTGATTCCTGTGGTGCAGGAGCAGCAGCCATTGGGTTCAACTGCAGCCCTGATTCTTTGATCTGTTCTCCATAGGAGATGCAAGAGTTGGACGATGGAGACGAAGGCGACGCAGACGATTCCTTACTCTGATCATCATCATCATCATGATTCATTGCCATGAGTTTTTTCTTCAAATGTGTGTTCCACACATTCTTGATCTCATTGTCAGTTCTTCCAGGCAAATGAGCTGCAATTCTTGACCACCTGCGTGCCAGTTTGGATTCATTAATCACACATAATAAACAAACAGTATAACATTCAACAATTAATTTTCCAGGACTTGATTATCAATCAATGAAAACATCAAGGATCGAACTCAGATTGAAATATGATTTACTTGTTGCCAAAAGACTTGTGGAGGTTGATGACCATTTGCTGCTCTTCTGGAGAGAAGTTACCTCGTTTAACATCAGGTCTTAGGTAATTAACCCAACGCAGACGACAACTCTTTCCACATCTCAGCAGCCCTGTATGAAATTAATATAATGAATCAAAACATAGTACGTCTTTAAGTATATGCATGCACAAACTAATGATCTTCAAACATTCATTCAACTCCAGTTTCCTTGCCATCCGGAGTTGTACTTACCTTTTAATAATCAATTACATTGAATCATTTTCTTAATTACGATATTAAATACAAAAAAAAATTGAAAATATATGGTTTTTATCTTAATTTTCCGGATTGATTCAAGCATCAAGATCCTTAAAAAAAACATGAAATTGAATTCAGCTAGTTGAAAACTCCTTCCACAGTGAACAGAGCAGGAAAATCGAATTTGATGGAGTTTTAGATGGGAATGAAGTTCTTTAATAATTTCGACCAATCAATTATCTTTATATATATACACATTTTGGTTGGTTTAATGAACATATATAACTTATCCATCAAGAATCAATCGATCCATCGACACCCAGACCAACCCAAACACGTACAGAAATAACATAAGTTGTTGAGAGAAACTCTGAAATCCCAGTTCGATTTAATTCATGTATGCATCATGCATGCCCAGAATCTGTAACATTAACGTACGTACAACATGCACATATAAATATCTAGAGAGAGAGAGAGAGAGAGAGAATGACCAGCTTGTTTGGGGAGGGCTCGCCAGTTGGGATGGCCATTTTTGGAGATGAAAGAGATGAGAGTGAAGTCTTCAGCAGGACTCCATGGCCCTCTCTTCACTTTGCTCTTATCACAGCAAGGAGCCCTTCCATTTCCCATTTCCTTATCACAGCTCCAAAAACTACAAATTTTTATGCTCACATCCTACCACTCCCACATCTATCTATATATAGGGGGGCATATACACCCTGCAATTTTCTTCTCCTTTCTTGCTACTTTCTATTTTATTTTAATTCTTTTTCATCATTCAATTAATTTTTGGATTATGAGTATTAATTTTATCGAATTTACTTTTTGAAGAAGAACTTATCCGATTTTTTTAAAAAGAAATTACTTACATTTTACAATGACAACGTATTTCACTTATTTAATTGCACTCCATCATGTATATATTATGGAAATTAACCAAACTTTTACAATATGTCTTTGTCCATCCTATATTATAACCAATTTTTTGTGGTTGGCATTTTAGTGTTTTGCAAATACTAAAACTAGATAAATAAATTAAGCAGCCATTTATGTCAAATCCTGGTATTCCAATTTCCAATTTCCAACCAAAAAACAAGTGATTGACGGACCTAATATTAGACTTTGCTAACCTCAAATCAAACAACCAGATTCTCGTGAATTATCCTAATAATCATGATATTACTCCCGCCCTGATCTATATTTCCTTCACAAATAATTATTTCTTTCCATATTATTTTAAAACTAATTCGTTTGAAATATATGCCGTTATTAATGAGTAATTAATTTTATATTTTTTTATTTATATCTTTATTTTTGAGTCACGAGCGCGTCGTAAATAGAATTAATATAGATGGTATGGGAGGTGTATTTGGATTTATGACATGAAAAAATAACAAGAAAGGGTAGCTGGTAATTTATATTTAAGCAAAAATGCAGGAGTCAAGACTTGAGCTTATGCATTAGAGACACTTAACGAACTCGTTATCAAGTTCAAATCCAAACCAACTTTGAGACAGATGGATACTGCAAGATACTGTTGAAAGACTAACTATGGGAGTTAGTTAAGGTTATAATGGTGAGTTTGTATGACTATTTTTCAGTTAGTATATATTGTACTAGTGATACATATACCTATTATTATATATAGTAATTTTTTGGTTAACAACTGTACACTTACTAAATATAGTAAGTTTTGCCCACGCGCGCGCTCGCTCGCTGAGTCCACAACGTCTCAGAACAACTGCCACAACGTCCAAAAAACAACTATCGCAACGTCTACATCCAGGCATGTCCACCACGTCTCATAACACTAGCACCACGTCAAAAATAACTAGCATCACGTCCAAAAATATCTACATCCATTCATGTGAATTTAAACTGATTTTTTTCACAAAAACAGCTCACCACCTCACAGAACAACTAGAACCACGTCCAAAAACGTTTATATAAATGCATGTGAATTTAAGCTGATTTTTTTCACAAAGACAGTCCACCACGTCTCAAAACACTAGCACCACGTCAAAAACAACTAGCACCACGTCCAGAAACGTCTACATCCATGCATGTGAATTTAAACTGATTTTTTTCACAAAGACAATCCACCGCGTCTCATAACACTATCACCACATCAAAAACAACTAGAACCACGTCCAGAAACGTCTACCACGTCTCGCTTTGTCCAAAAAAGCTAGCACCACGTCCAGATACGTCCAGCTACGTCCAAAATACAAAGCAGCAACATCCCGTTATGCCCCGCAACGTCCTGCAATGTCTAGTTACGTCGCATAACGCGTTCTACCAAGTCCAGCAGCAGAGAAGGATCAGAAGCAACTAATGAAAGTGCCAATAACTCACGAAAACCATTTATATATCATATTTCGGAGTAACAGAGCATTATTTGAATAAGAAAACACGAATATAGCATCATTAATACATTACCAACATCAAATAGCGAAAATAAGGTTCCATAAATCCATCAAATACAGTTCATACTTTATGATGTGGTGATTTTTTAAGAATAATAAGTTATTTTTGAAGAAGAATAAGAGATTTTTGAAGAAGAGGAAGAGATTTTTGAGCAGGAAGAAACGATTTTTTAAGAAGAAGTGATTTTTTCGTTGTATTTGGTGTTGTTCGTCGGAAAATATAATAATCGATCTCCGTTAAATTTGTGTTTGGATGAAAATTTTGATTAAATGCGATTTCGAATGGAGTACGACGAAGAAGAATAACTGATTTTTTAAGAAGAATAAGTGATTTTTGAAAAAGAGGGAACTTGATTTTTGAAGAAGAAGAAGAGAAGAGCGTATATTTCACTCTCTTACCGTGAAAGTGGTGATGTATTATTAGGTACATGTACATAGTGGTACAGGATATAATTTGCGACTATTTTTGTGGGCTGCAACATAAGTCTTAAGTTAGGAAGCCAACATTTACTTCCAAAAAAGTTTAGGGATTCTGGGATTACCTAATTTTTGACAAATGTTGGGATGGTTGGGTTGGGTTTGGGTTCAGTAGAATTTCACTAACCACCCAATGCTTCACTTTTCTTTGACCAAAACCAGCCATAATATCTACTAATATTAAGAAGCATGCATTTATTTATATATATATATATATATATATATATAAAAAGTTGGTGGTTGGGATGGTGCATGAATGAATGGCGTAATGCCATATGTAAATCCCATGCTCCATCAAAATACTTAAAAACATCCCAAAATGACTATTTTGCACCAAAACTCATGATTGATGGACTCTAAAACAAGATTGCATTTCTGTTGCAGAGACAAGTACAAGGTGCCTGGTTTTCATGGCGGAACAAACAGCTCCAACAAATCTCATCATCAATAGTAGATTTCTTCATCTCCAAAACACACCAACCACGGGTTCGGGGAGCTAACAACGCCCACCTCTCAGGGCAAGCACAAGATGAAGAACAGATCCACCCTCAATGTTGTAATCTTTAGCAGTTTTATCATCCGCCAGCTGCTTCCCGGCGTAAATAAGCCTGCAACATATACAATTGCTCAAAATATTCAACTTCCTAACTATATCTCAAACACACATCTATGTAATAGCTGCTACTTAGCTCTAACTATTCATTTCTAGATGTGAACTACATACACAAACCACTGGCAGTCAATGATTTTCGACAACATTCATCACTTAAAATCCCAACTGGAAAAGAACTTACACAACTCGAAAGCCCCACAAGCAGGAAAACAACGCTCATTTCATTACCACTTTTTCCAAATCTTGAAGATGAGCCAATCAATCAAGAACAAATTTATAAGACATGCAACTCAGAAATTGTAACAATCCAAGTCAGTCCTAAAAGAGGTGGGCTGAATTATCTGAATGAAGTTGCATAAGTGATTAGTATTTTGAGGTAAAACACTTTTTTTTTTCTTTTTCATTCTAAGCAAATAATAATGAACCCAAACCTTTGCTGTACAGGGGGTATTCCTTCCTTCTCCTCAACCCGTTCTTTGATCCGATCAATTGTATCAGTTGGTTCGATGTCAATTTCTATCTCCTTTCCAGTAAGAGTTTTGACCTTGATCATTGTGCCTCCCCTAAGTCTCAAAACCAAATGGAGTGTTGATTCTTTCTGAATATTGTAATCAGCTAGAGTACGACCATCTTCCAGCTGCTTGCCAGCAAAAATCAGTCTCTGCTGGTCAGGAGGAATACCTTCTTTATCCTAGCAGCACGAGAAAACAACACATATAATAATACGAAGAACTAAAACTATAAATAGTACAAGGAAAACTGCATAACTTTTCACTATTTCACTTTCAGTAGCTAGTGCCTAGTGTTTATAAAGCAAAAACATGCTCAAGCAAAGTATCCAAACATATGGTGACTGGTAAACGAGAACATGTCTCAACAGCAAAGTAAGCTGCAAATAGTCACTCGAAAGTCAAGACAAAACATCCGCTAAAAGTAATCTGCTGAAACAAAGGCTTTTCTACTAACTCCAAACTCATCTTTGGATGGATTTTGTAATTATCTAAATTCATTGGGATCAATCAGCATCATATCCAAACTCAACTTTCTTCTTACATCGAGGACAATTGATTCTAGTAGGGTGCAGCTAATCATTGGAGACACAAAAGGATCAGGATAGTATGAACCTTGATGCAAAAATGCGTCCAAGACAAAACGGTTCAAAGCAGAACAGGTGGTAACAATCTAAAACAACTCCAACTCAATGCGTCTTCAAAGTACTCCATCAACACCAAGGATCCAGAAATTGAATGAGGATATTAAAATTGGCCATAACATACAAGAGAGTGATAAACTTTACAGACAAAACCTAAAAAGAAAAACTAGCACATTAAGCCCCCACTAAAAAAAACAATCTTTCTTTCCGATAAACTCAGATGAAGGACAAATTTCAATAAATTCCCATCAAGTCCTGGTCCAGATAATGAAGCAAGAAACAGGAATAAGTCATGCACGACCCAGATTGTAAAGAAATTAACGCAAAAAGTGAATAAAGTGGGGTTTTAAAAGGAAACAGAAATAGAGTGACCTGAATCTTGGCCTTAACATTGTCGATGGTGTCGCTGCCCTCAACTTCGAGAGTGATGGTTTTGCCAGTAAGGGTTTTAACGAAGATCTGCATGATGCCGATTGCTGCTTCCTGCTGATTCTGACGACAATATTGGTGGGAAATACTCCAATTCAGAGAACCAACAACAGAGCCAAACGGAAGCAAAGACTAGGGAATAGGGAGTGAGCCTTAGAGTCAGTTAGCAGCAAAATTACGCTACTACTGATAAAGTGGCATAAAAGATTGGAAAATTCTAAAAGATGACTGTTCTTTCTTCTGGATTTTGTTTTTTTTTTTTTTTTTTTTTGAACCCTTTATTCCTCTTACCCCTGAACAGAATTAAAAAAAATCTTGGTCGAGAAAAAATAAATTTTTCTTTTAGTATAAATGAGAAATCAAACGTACATCCCTAACTTAAATTCAAAATGTGACTTAAATACAAAATGTATGAAACATTACATTAAGATTGTTCGAACCTTATTTTTCACTTGAATTCTCTAAATTTCTTTTGAATTTTTTCATAAAAAAATATTTCATCGCACCCTATTGCTCAATTCGCTAAATCTGTATTAATAAGTTCGACATTCTTTGTTCAAACGCTATTGGGCAATTTACATGAAATTGTTCCTAGTTTTTCTTTTTTTTTTAATTATTAAAGGTGATTACTGTAAATACTCTACATCCAATCTCAAACATTTAATTGTTGAAGAAACACATGGGGAATTTAATTAGAGGGGCCAATCAATAGATTGAGAAATTAAGAACTTAAAAGTGTTTATATGGGCCTCTTTGTGGCCCACACCTGAGTAGAACTGGTCCACTACAACATTGGTACTTGTTCCACCGAGCCTTCCATATTTAGCCCAGACCGCTATTCGTGATCCAACTCGGTGAAGATTAAACCCTCCATTAAATATAAAAGTCATTTTCACTCATTAAAAAATCGGTCAAAATATAAATCACTTATTTACTTTTAAAAAAATTATTATGTTTTCTTTATTATCCTTATTTAATTTATAATTTAATTATGACTTATTTTTGTCATAACTATTCAAACTTATAGCATTATTATCAAAAATATAACAAGTTTAACCATTCAAAATTATAATAATTTTTTAAAATTAATTACAATATTAATATTTATGTTCGGGTCAATGTCTTATATATTGAATTAGAATGAGTGTATGAATGAATGTATTATTTTCCGGACTATGAATTTTGACGCGTGGAGTGTCGGTATTTTTGTGTTTGACAATTCATAACCTCCACAAATTCAGATAATAGTCCATATTTTGCTAAATCTTAAATTTTCTTTTAAAATATATATATATATATATATATATATGAACTTGTAACCTAATAATTGGCTAGTTTATCATAAATTCTTTTAAAATATATATTTTTTATTTTAAATTTTCTTTATTGTTGTCTTCTAATTTATTCTCCTTCAATTAATTTATCATAAATTCAATACACGCCTCGAGATTTTTAGTTTACTTAGGAAGGAGAATAAATTAGAAGATAACAATAAAGAAAACACTATAAATTTAATTGAGAGTTTGATCATTATTTAAGATGAACGTCGGCGGCATGCTTAACATTCGCAAATCGAATAGTAAATAATATTTTCAGTGACAGACGAATGAGTAATGTATAAGAACATGTCTTAAAGAGAATAATAACGATGGTAAATGACTTTTTAATACCCATAAATTGAAGAAAAAACAAAAGAATTTGATAAAACAAAGGGATTCATTAGCTAGTTTGTGAGGGAAGGTTTGAGGCAATGGTGAGGGAGGAAGATGTTTGTATCAGAAAACATAAATGCGGCATTGAATTCAATATATATGTCGTTTTGACGAAAACATAAATATTAAGACTATAATTAATTTTTTGAAAAGTCTTATAACTTTTAATGGTTAAACCTGTTATATCCATATTAAATGTATTTTTTATATTAGTGCTATAACTTGAAATATTCATAATAAAAATAAGTTCCAATAAAATTACAAATTAAATAAGGGTAATAAAGTAAAAATAATATATTATTTTCTATAAGTAAATAAGTGACTTATATTTTGATTAATTTTTTAATGAGTGAAAATGACTTATATTTTGAAAATGAGGGAGTAGTCGGAGATTTGACATTATGACTGAGATTATGACAAATATGTGGAAAAAAAAAGGGAGCATTAAATGGGGAAGCAATTAATAATATTGAATTTGAAGAGGACTAGGAAGGGTAATTAAAGACTACTGTACACCTGTACTCTCAGAGAGAGCTCTATTATTAATGACAAATCTAAAATTCTTGGGTGATTCGGTGGACTCATTAATTATTTCCTTTGATTTTTAATCATAATAATAATAATAACAATAATAGTGCCTCCAATGGTTGACCAATTAAAACCCTAATTAATCCCATTCTTCATTGACTCACCAAACTTCAACCCCTTCCCTTTCCCCCTTTTATTGGTAAGAAGCAAAATGGATCAAAATCCATCCCCTCAAATGCTTGCCCTAATAAAAAATGTGTCAAAATGCAACAATAATAGTACTGTTTATTAAAAGAAATTATAATTGAATTAATTTTTTACAAGGTTGCAACAATTATTATAAAAAGTTCACACAAATTAAAACGTTTAAACCAAATATTTGGAACTATTTTGATTTTAATTATTTCATTCTAAACTTTCAAATCAATGGGACCCTTTAGGATTTTTTACGGAAGTATAAAAAATTTAGACGATAAATAAGGCGTAAAAATGACATGGAAGATATATAGAAGGGGAGACAATAAACACACTCAACCGCAATTGAAATTGAAAGGTCCGCAAGGATGAGACTTGAAAACAAGTGATTATTATGAACAATTAATGCAATGGCCATCCTTAGGAAACTGCCAAAAAGCTCCCTCTGTAACGTTTTATTGCCATTAATAACAAATACTTCCACAGACAAACCCCTCTTTCACAAAAATAATTATCAATTTGGCCATTTTTTACGTAGACTTTTTGTTGAAACAATTCAATAATTCAAAAAAGTTTTATACGAATGTAATGATATTCAAATTCATTCTCATAACGATGAAACTATATCGGGTTTAGCTCGCATTTATCTGACGTGACATAATAAAAGATATAAGAGATTTACGATCATGAATATCAAGAAAGTTGAAAGGGGTAATTTGGCAGGAGTGTGAAGTTATGTGGGCTGAGTAGTAATTAATAAAACTATGTAGGAGTAATGGTGTAATATATTTATTTATACAAAAATAGTAGGTGCAAATATTTGTAAGCATGCAAAGCGAAAACCACAGCTGTCTACTTGTGTTCCCATTTTGCATTTAATGCCGTCATTACTGACAGCGTCTCTCTCTCTCTCTCTCTCTCTCTCTCTCTCTCTCTCTCATTGATTTCTTTCATTTTAATTTTAATTCCAATTCTAATTCTATACGTAGTTGAATTTTCTCCCAATATTTTTTCACATATTCTTTTTCTGTTCACCCACCAAAATTAACATTTATTACGTCCTCTCTTAAATACTCAACTCTATCTCCCTCATTAAATGAATTAAAAAAAAATCCCCCTATTTATTTCTACTTCCAAATAACTCCCTAATTATTCTGCATTATTGTCTTTCCATTATTGTACTTCTTTTCTTCTTTTATTGCATTTTCCTCCCTATACTCTTCCTTATTCACCATTCCCAACCCTTTTATGTTTAACCAAATCTTTCCCATTTCATTTTTAATATCTAATTACTCCATTTGTCCTATAAATTCTTTTTTTAAATTTATGAGATGGATGAAATATATTTTTCTATTTCTGAATTTAATTTTTTAAAATTTACCATATTTTGTTGTAATTGTTTTTAGGGCGAGTAGTTTTCCTTTTTTGCCAGGTGAGACTTGGAAATAAGGCATGTTGTTGTCCCTAGGAAATTCCGAAATGTTTTTTTTTTATTATTTTCTTTATAAATTGAAAAAAGACCGTGGCCAAGTTGATGTAATTTGGACTTCAATTTCCAATTCTTGTTCTCAAATTTATTTTATTTTTCCAAATAACGTAGCGCGCTTACTTTTCCTTTGCCATTCTCTCTTTATATATACGGTACCCTCTCCCAATTCTCTTCTTTTCTTTGTTGTTTTTAAGCTCAGTTTGTTCGTTCTCTGCAATCCAATCCAACCAAACCATTAAAGGAAATACCTTTTCACCCTCTCTCTTCTGATTATCATCGTTGCTCATTAATTTTTATTGAGAATAAATTGGAATTGAATTGAATTTTGAGGGGAAGAAGAAAGGCCAAGTGACGCTGTGCTGTGGTAGGGGGGAAGGTGAGTGATGGCGGCTGACGTGAGTTCGCTGATCAGAATATTGAACGGTGCCGATGCTAACGATCCCGGAAAGCCCGCGGCTTTGATCACCCGGGACTTACTCGGTGGAGGCGTCGGCAGCGGTGGCGTTGGTCATCTTCTCGATTCCAAGGATGTGGTGGACCTGGACATGCAAGTTCCATCAGGCTGGGAAAAGCGTCTTGACTTGAAGGTATAAATTTTTAACCAATTTCTTAAACTTTTCGCCCCCCTACCCGATCCATTTAAAGCCCTGTTCATAAAATGGGGGAAATTCTCTTAATCTGTTGTTGTTTTCACTGAAAAGGAAAGGTAAATTTTTTGTGGGTTTTCGAAATTACTCCATCATCTTCAATCTCAAGTTATGATTTGGAGTTCTTGCCCCAAGTTCTTTTCTTTTATCTGTTCGGAAAATTCGCAGGAAACGAACAATATTCTTTCCATGTTCTTTCTGGATTATCAAATTTTGTTTGGTTAACGGGATGATGTTGACTTAGATTGAATTATTATTTAAATTACATGATCATAATATTTTGTTGTTATCTTTTTGTAATTTTGTCTGGTTCTTGTTTTTAATCTGAAATCAAATTCGGATTATTGTTTGCCTAATGTTTTTATGTGCATTCATTGAGGGGATTGATTTGCATTGAAACTGAATTTATTGTTATTAGCTTATCTTTTGAGATTCTTTATGCTGTACTAAAATCATCATTAGTAAATTGGCTGAGTAAATTCACGTCTCCAGAAGTTGAGCTAGCTGTTAAGTTTTAAAGAAAGTAATGAAGAGCATTCATGGATGACAATATATTTTGATTTTCCCATTTAATTCTTGCCATCTTTATTCCGTTACTGAATTATATGAAATCTTTCTTTACCACTTATTGACGTAATAATTCTTATTTCTAATTCTGTATAATTTCGAATCTTGAAATGAAAAGCCTGCCCTGCCCATAGTAGCTCCTGCGAGTGAATATTCTAAAAGGATTGGGCTAGGGTGGGGTTATTCATCTTAATACTGGCAGTTTCGCCTTGGATTACCTTTTGAACCTCAAGTTTCAATTTAATATTTTTCCAAGTTAACAAAATGATGAATTTCCAATAACCAAAATGTTTTCTTTCCTTATCTTAAAAAAATGACCGCAGTTTATGAATATTTTACAGTTGATGATGGCAAATGTGCAAGTTCATTCCCTTTTTCCACGTCCTCCTGCATTTCCTTTGCCAGAATCCATGGACGATTCCCACCATTCATGTTTTCTGTGAAAGTTGGCATATTTCTCTGTTATTAGTATGTTCCATTTAGATGTATGGGGTAAAGCTTATTAAGAGCCAATAAGCAGGAAGTATAGATGTCCATACTCCTATTTATGTGATCCATGTTTGGCGAATAATGTTGCTTTTTATTTTCATTGTCTTTTCAACCTGAGTAGTGGAGATATAAAACAATGTTTAAAGTAGTAACTTTTTGTGTACTGCAGTCAGGAAAAGTCTACCTACAGAGGTGTGATTCCATGAATTCGTCGTCTTCTTCAGAACAAAAGAAACAGAAGAACAATGGAGTCGTTTCCAAGTTTCAAGACCTCAACTTACCACCATCTGCAAAGCAGCAGACGATGAACCTGTTTGATGATGGCAGCTTAGACCTAAAGCTTGTGCCATCATCATCCGAATCACCAGGGGCATCGTCGTCGAACTACCAAAGCGTTTGCACTCTGGACAAAGTAAAGTCCGCATTGGAAAGGGCAGAGAAAGAGACTATGATCAGAAAGCGGTCAATATCCATCTCAAAATCATCATCCTCTCCCTCGCCTCTGTCAAATTCATCGTCTTCAATCAAGGATGGCAGCGAGGTGGATGATGAGGAGAAATCAGCCGCAGCTTCATTTGCAGCTGGTTGTCCCAATTGCCTGATGTATGTGCTGATATCAGCAAACAATCCCAAGTGCCCTAGATGTAGCATCACCGTCCCGTTGCCTAATACAGCAGTTAAGAAACCTCGAATCGATCTTAACATTTCGATATGAGAAATGAGAGGGAGATTTTATTGATTTTTTGTAAAGATAGCTGAAAATTCTGTAAGTAAAGGAAGGAAAAAAGGAACAAGCAATAGCACCTAATTATAAGCAGCAGGTAAAGATAGATTTTTGGGTTGGTGTCTGGTTTATTTTTGTGCTAGAACAGAATAGCCTATAAAATCATTAATTTTTTTTTTTTTTTTGTGTTAATGATGATTATGATGAGGGGCCTTTTATATTCTCTTGTGCTTATCATCCTCATTGAATCCTTCCTTAGCATGACTGAATGGCACAAATTTAGTGCAATGAATATAAAGATGAGAACTTTGAAGAAGGAATATGTTGAACTGGCACTGATGATTCAGCTGCAGGAAACATTTGTATACATCATCTTTGAAGTTATGGTTTGTCATGGTTAGTGATGCGATTTGCAGTGTGGTCCTAGGAGGGCTTTGTTTTGTTTAACATGGACAATCAAAGGAAGATGTATTAGCATGGATTAAGGGATTATAATGCTTGGGATCAATCATGGTATAAACTGCTTCTGAACTTAACTGATCTGTCAGTACAGACTACAGAGACACAAAGGCATGAACAAAAAGCTGCATAATCCCTGATTAGACGTCTGTGATCCAGCTTAATTATCCATCTCACTTTCTTAATGACTTTTTTAATCAGTATCCGACATGTCTAAGGATTAAGGTTCAAACCTTAAAACAAATATATAATACTAATACTATGTTTATACTTTTGGTGTTGAATTTGGGCAATGAAATTGTATATGGGTCGGGTCGGGTCGGGTCGGGGTATGGAAAATTAAATGAGGAGAGTGTAGATATTTTGTATGGCTGAGAATATTAAATAAGGGCAGGCAGCCTTTACTCTTTTAGTAATAGCATCTACCTATAACTCATTTATTTGGTTTTGGTGGGAAGGAAAGCCCAATCCAGAGATGAAAATTTAAGGGAGGAACTGCTTTTTTGGGCTTATAAATTCTATTGGTTTTTTCTTTTCTTTTTTTGGGTCAAGTAAACAATATTTTGTATTTATTTTCCTACTTGTCCATCTACAAATTTATTGATTAATAAAGAATAGTGTGTGGTAAATTGATTGATTTTAATTAATTGTGGGCATTTAATATGAGGAATTGATTATATATACCTAACTTACATTAAATATTTGTAGCAGAAGAGACTCTTAAATCCCATGAACTACTTCTTCAAACTTTGAATTCATTTCTCCTCCCTCTTTAATTCCCTCTTCATTAATTTCCCACCCATTTTTTCTTTTTTGTATTTTTTCTTTTCAAAAAAATCAATATACAGTAGTAGGTCGATTTTGGCAAAATATATCTTACACCTGTGGGTGCGTTTGATGCAAGGTAAAGGTAATGGTGCAAAGGCAAAATAATTTCGATTGTTATCTTTTTTGTTAGTAAAGTAAAGACAATGACAATCAAATTACTTTAATGAAACGATCAAATTTCTTTAATGAATATCATGTTAATTTACCAAACGAGTCAAAGGTGATCAAATTCCTTTAATGATTATTGAGTTCATAAAATTATGATTGTTTCACTACCTTTGCTTTGCATCAAACAAACCCTATGAGTAATACTCTTATATGTGTTGATCCAATAGAAATAACATATTTAATGCATTAGCCATCTAAATTTGTCCTTTTTTTTTTAACTAATGTTTTCATGCCATTTGTAAAAAAAATATACATTATAATTGTCTTCCTAGTTGTAACATATAAGTATTGGTCATTTTTCAGGAGAAAAATAACTCTGTCCTAAATTACCTGTCTAATTTCTAATATATCCGATCATATATTTTTAATGTTAATATATTAATAATTAAATAGTTAATTTAAGAATAATGGATAAATACAATATATATTTGAAATTAACTGCCTCATGGAGTATAACATAATGATATTTTATTAATTACGTGAATTAGCTAATAAAAATAAATTATAGTTTATATATAATTGATGTGAAATTAATTTGTTAGTGATGTATACGTATGTAAATAGGGTCCTCATAGAGGTGGTAGTTTCGTAATTGGTGATGCCAATTAATCCTGGCATAGTCTATTCATTTTAATATATAAGTTGTAATTAATTTTTGAAAAATTTCATAACTTTTAATAGTTTATTTAATGTATTTTTGATATTAGTGCTATAACTTGAAATAGTCATGACAAAAACAAGTCATAATGAAATTGTAAATTAAATATGAGTAATAGAGTAAAAATAATATATTGTTTTCTAAAAGTAAATAAGTGACTTATATTTTAACCGGTTTTTTAATGAGTGAAAACGAAGGAAGTAATATATTTCGATTAATAATAGACATATTAATTTCGTAACATAGTACACTACTACCAACGTACGTAGACTTTAATATTATTTATTTTATTTTATATATTTGCTCGCCATGAGTCCCAATCCAACCTCTCCCTCTTCCTTTTTTTTTTAATATGTAATGTAGTATAAGAATTGATATGGCGCTAATTAAGGCAATTATTACGACTTATGAAAGAGTCAACTATTTCATTTATTGCACAATAGATACCCCTCCCTCCCATTCTTATATTCTACTTATGAAATATATTCTTAATATAAATGATTATATAGTAATATTAGAGTTACATTGCTACGTGTTATTTAATAAATAGTATGACAAAATTGATTAAAAAAGAAACAATAAATAATAAAGAAACACCATATTAAATGATAAAATATTATTTTATATTAAAGTATAAGGGATACCTTGCATAAATGACCCATAAATATTATTTTTGCTCATTAATCAATACAATTACTATCTCAAATGATTAGACACAGGTTGAATACAACATAATAATGTTAATTACAAAATGCAATATACATAACCTAACACTAATCTATGGTTTGATCTCTCTTAATCACTCACCTCCTTATGATGAATTTAAGCAAGATAAAATCAACCACTACTAGTTCATAAGTATTCATCAACTTCCTCTCAACTAGTTCAGTCAATTCGAATACTTGGCACTAACCATTCATCACCCACTAACGCAGGCCCAAATGACCGTCTTTTTCATCTTTACTGGACTCGTGTTTAAAACTGTCGTGCAGATCCACCAATATAATAAAGCCCATAGTAGTAAACTTGCCAACTGAAGGCCCAATCAACTTTTTCTCTATCCATCCCTTCCATTTCAAAATGGCACGGGGTTTTTCTGGAATAATAATAGGGTTTAAGACACCCCAAATTTTCAAGGTTCACGGGGACGATGGGGAAGAAGCAGAAGATTGTGTTGCCGCCCGAACTTCCGCCGGAAGTTCCTGATGATGAAGTTCAGGTTTCCGACGAGGATTTGCAATTCGTCAATGAGAATCGTGACTACGCCGGTTTTGTTTCTAATTTGGATACTAAGTCTATTAACAAGTGAGCTTCTCGTTACAGAAAGTGATTTTAACAGACTTAACGTATTTATCTTATTTTTTCTGAATTTTTATGTCTAGCTTTGCTTTCTATAATTTATTAACTATTCTTATTCTTCCTGACACGAATGCTGGATTATTTGCACTCTTTTCAAAGATAAAACGTTTATTTAGCTGAAACTATTGTTTATCTGAATTTAGTTGGAATTTACTCGTCTCTTTTTCTGTCATGTGGTGTAAATGATTCTGATTGCTCACCAATAGGTCAATCCGAGCTAAAACTTTATTATCTCTCTGATCATTCGAAATTTTGGATTTATGTGTATGCATGACTGTCGTGTTGAGTATTACTAGGTCCTGTCTAACCAATTTATGAGTACCTGGTAGTTCCAAAAACATTGGGAGGGCTTATTTTAGCTTTTGACAAGTTAGGTTCATTCACTTATGTTGTAAAATGTACTTATTGTTCTCAACAGGCATGTCACTCGTGTTGCGGATGTCAAGGAAGATGCTTTGGAATCTATGTACGAGCGGCGGTTGAGAAAGAAATCTGTTGAAAAACAGAAGGAAGAAAATCATGTTGAGGTTGATCCTGTTGACGCACTCCCAGTGAAGACCTTGGATGGAAAACTATATTACAGAACAGGTATAAATACTATTATATATTCCCGAAAAGTCCTCATTTTATCTGCTATTTTAAGCCGATTTCATTTGCGTCCCTTGCAGTTCCCAAGGCATCAGAAAAACCTGATGCTGAATCTGAAGGTGAAGCAACTGCTGGCAATAAAGACAATGGGGCAGTGGTGAAGTTGACTAAAGCAGAAAAGAGGGCTAAACTAAAGAAATTGAGGAAAGAAGCAAAGAAACAAGGGAAGGATAAGGACATAACTCAAGGAGAGGAAGAGCTGCAAGCTCCTCAGGCAGAAGTTTTGGTATGCTACCCCAATTACACTCCTATTCCATGACGTGTATGATTGTGTACATCTTTTCTTCTTCTTTTTTGGATATGTGTAAATATCAGCTGAACAGCGGAATTGCAATACTCCTTCCAATAAGTCATGGATTTACGAATAGTTATAAATAGTACATATTTCAAAATGAAAAATTTGCTGATATTTTTTTGCTAGGACCACAAATTGAAATCTATTTACTCTTTTCCTCAATTCTCAGCAGAACAACAAAGAAGTCAAAATCATGTGATGCTGTTGGTTGTATCTTTTTTTTTTTTTGCTTGCATGACAAAGTTCTTGGATATTTTAGGATGAGGTGAAAAAAGAGCTCAGTGCTGAAGAAGCGAACGAAAAGAAGAAATACAAACTTGCTGAGCTCGGAACTGCACTGCTAGTAGATCCAGAATCTAATATCAAATCTCTTAGGGAGATGTTGGAGATTACTAGAGATGGAGATCATTCTATTGTAATTCTTGGTCTGAAATCTTTGTTAGCAGTCTTCAAAGACATTATCCCAGGGTATAACTCACTCCCCATCGCGTTGGTTTTTGGGGCATTGTGTTGTCCTTTGAGAGGAGCCCTTCTTCTTAATGATTTCTATCTGTATTGCAGCTACCGTATTCGGCTACCAACAGGAAAGGAACAGGAAATGATGGTGTCCAAAGCTGTTAAAAAAATGCGCTTTTATGAATCCACCCTCTTATCTGCATACAAGGTTTTGTTCTTTCCGAGCAGCTGTATTAAAAAATTATAAAAGAAACAAATTGAGCTGTAAAAATTGTAATACCATGTTTGTTGCTAATTTTGAAGATTCATATATCTCTTATCTTATTAGATTGGTATATTTGGGATGGGCCTTGGGGTTAGTAGTTTGTACTTAGGAAGCTGTTGCAATTAAGGTTCTCAAACATCTGTAGTGGTGTTTTGCATACTGTACTTTGTTTATCTGATGTTTGGAAAATGGGTCAAGGTTTGACTTTGTACTTGCTTTGTTCTTCATGCGTAAATAATTATAGAACATAGAATCATCAGACGAACAAGCTGCCTAATTTTTTCTCTGGATCAACAGGCGTTTGTGCAAAAATTGATAGCACTTGAAGAGCAGCCTATGTATACACGGGTGGCTATGCGCTGCATCTGCACTCTGCTGGAGGCCGTTCCTCATTTCAACTTTCGGGAAAACTTGTTAGCAGCTGTTATTAAAAGCATAAGCTATCAGGATGATGTTGTAAGGTCATTTGGTTCTTTATTTTTCGAAATGCTTTTGTATATTGATATGTTTAATATAATTTCAGTTAAACAATAAGAGTCAGAATTATTGTATCTTATTAATATGTTTGTTAATATAATAATTGTCTTTTTTCCACGTTAATGACGACTTAAATATTTAAACCTTTTGATGCTGGAAGTTTGTAGAGCAATAAGCATGATTACACAGTGTAACCCTGGGTACAGATTGTAGTAAACCTTTGCTAGTTTGAAGTTAAGTTACAAAGCATGTACTGGCTGATAGCTGCTACTACTGCTAAAAGTTAAAAATAAGAGACATCTCTAAGCTTTTGAGATCCAAAACATTTTCCATGTTGTAATTGTAGCCACTTGACTCCTAGTGCTTCGCTGCTTGTTTGCAGAAAATACTGCTGCGCCGCTGTGAAGTCACTTTTCTTAAACGAGGGAAAACACGGTGGTGAGGCTACTGTCGAGGCTGTTCAAATGATTGCAGAGCTTGTGAAGGCTCACGATTGCCAGTTGCATCCTGATTCTGTAGAGGTAAGATCTATTCCCCAATGCTGGATGGTTTTCTATTTTGATATGAACAGAAGCCAGAATTTCTCCTTTTCCTTCTCCTTCCCCACTCTTTCTATCCCTCTCTCTGGTGGTACCCCCAACAAATATACACTGGAATAAAGATACTGGAAGTAGTAAAGACTATAAAGTGAATTAATACTCATATTATTTATAATACCTAAATTTGTAGATTAATGTCTCTTATTCTTTGAGTAATGGCTAAACGTTTGATTGGATAGCTGGAGTTCTACTTCAAGTACATCTTGTTCATTGAGGGTATTGTCACTGATTGATTGTTAATTTTTGGTGGATCATTTGTCAGGTTTTTATGTTTCTATCATTTGATGAGGATCTTGGGAAGCCTGAAAGTTCAGAGGTTGAGAACAAAGCTAAATATAAGAAGAAAAGAAAGTTTGAGGAGCCAAATAAATTGCCAACTAATGAGAACAAGAGAAGTCGGCAAGAAATCATATCAAAGACAAGAGACGAGGTATTTACTATTGAAAATATGAGGCTTCGTTTTTCTATGCAATATCTGATATATTTGTGGTGTTTGCAGGTGAAAGCAGACTATAGGGCTGCATCCTATGCCCAAGATACTGCAGAGCTGAAAAAGATGCAATCTGAGACTCTTTCAGCTGTATTTCAAACATACTTCCGAATCTTGAAGAATGCTGTCCAACCTAGGTGTGCCATAGTACCCAGTCATCTAACCTGAAAGGGTTGCTTATTGGACAAGTGTTTCAAAAGAAATTCCCTTGTACCCCGCACATGATTAACCTGCTATGCCAGTGACTGCATTTTTACATTATGTTTTTGAAGGAAAAAGTTTTATTGTATGCCATGATTTTTTATCATTGTTGTTTATCACTTCTGTCTATTAAGTTGTGAAATCATATCATTTATGTTCTTTCTTTACTTTCAGGTCTCTTGCAAGTGCTACTGGTTTATTTGGGGCTCACCCACTGCTTGCTCCTTGCTTGAGTGGAATTGGGAAATTTTCTCATTTGATCGATCTAGACTTCATGGCTGATCTGATGAATTATCTCAGGAAGCTTGCTGGTAATGGAAGCAGCTTAGGTAGTTCAGTTGAAAATGATGTCCAATGCTTAACTGTATCTGAAAGATTGCAGTGCTGCATTGTTGCATTCAAAATAATGAAGAACAATCTGGATGCACTCAATGTTGATTTGCAGGAATTCTTTGTCCAACTTTATGGTCTGATACTTGAATATAGACCTGGAAGGTAAGATTTTCTTTAATTGGTTTATCTTTGGTGTTCTAATGATTGCCCTTCTAGCTCACTTAGAATGTTCCTTCACCACTTCTTTCTTTACCCTTTCCTTCATCCTCATTGTCTGACTGGATGATTATTGTACTGGAAACCTGGAATAGAAGGGAGGGGGTTGATCTTCTTATGAAGAAATTTGTCTGTTGCGCTATCTGTCCATTTACTTGATTAATGTTTTCTACAGGGATAAAGGTGAGGTGTTGGCAGAAGCCCTGAAAATAATGCTATGTGATGGTAGACAGCATGATATGCAAAGAGCTGCTGCTTTCATAAAACGTTTGGCTACTTTCTCTTTATGCTTTGGCTCTGCTGAGTCCATGGCAGGTAAACCAACTATTGGCAAATCTTATCAAATGATTTTATTAAGAAGTTGATGAAATGATTCATGGGTTCTGTTCTTGTTAACTGTTTCAGCCTTGGTTACTGTGAAGCATCTTCTACAAAAGAATGCTAAATGTCGAAATTTGTTAGAAAATGATGCTGGCGGTGGTTCTGTTTCTGGTCTCATTGCGGTGAGTCCTTGTGTCTCTATGGCTGTATATATATGTTCCTTGATTGTCGGCCTTAGGTGTGAGCTTTGCTTTCTGTTAAATCTTAGATGGCAATTTTTATTCATTGCTGTTTCCAAGTTTCTCGTTTTGGATTTATAGCTTGTTTTGCTTATTGATGCTGATGTTGGCTTTCTGGGAAAAAATAAAATAAAATTTGCAGAAATATCATCCTTATGTCTCAGACCCAAACCTGAGCGGGGCACTTGCTTCCGTTCTGTGGGAGCTGAATCTTCTCACAAAACACTATCATCCAGTTGTTTCTACAACCGCTTCAAGCATTTCGATGTTGAACACTGCTAACAACCAGGCAGTTCATACCAATCTATCGCCTCAACAAGCATTTATGAAGCTGTCACTTGAGCAGGAATCCTTTGCCCCAGTGATCGCCACAAAGACATCTGTTAACAAGAAGAAAAATGGCAGTAGCTCTTCCTTGTCCTCTACTGGTATTGTGTCAAAACTGTCTTTAAATAATTTAAGTGATGAAAATCAGGTGAAAGAGAAGCTGTCGGAGCAATTTTTGATAGTGGATGAGATGGCAAAGAATGAGAGATTAAGGTCTGAATTGAAGCGTACAAACCAGTGTCTGGAATTGTATCAACAGTACAAAAAGCAGAAGAGGAAAAAGAGGTAGTCGAGAGGGATTACTATCATTGTTTCAAGTTTTCCTTTGACATTGCATGGTTCGGTTATGTATGATCTTGTCAACTTGTTATTGGAAACTATGATTAACAAGGGTTATTCTTTTCTCCCAGTGTAGGATCTTTAAAACATAAAAGGGAATAGAAAAGAAACCAATAGGGTATTAGAGATTAGTAGTAATCCTTTAGAGAAGGTATTGGAAGTTGTAATTATCAATGGTAAACAACATTGTGGTTAATAATAATCATTAGAATACCTAATTGGTTGTAGGGTTATATAATCATCCTGCAAACTCTAACATAGAGATGGGGATGGTATTGTGGGGTTTGGGATTGCTGTGGTGGGAATGAGAGAAAAGGTGAGAAATCCAGAAGAAAAAGAAGATTTGTTTAATAGTGTAGTATTATGGTGTATAAACAGCTAATTTGAAAGTATAATTTTCTTGTATATACACACATTAGTATAGTGTTAGTAGATGGGTAAAGGGGAGGACCCGCGGTTTGATCCAGCAGTGTTGTCAGTGTAATAATGATTAGAATATAGTAATGGTATATTGTGAAGGCTGAGGTAGGATCCGTACAATCATATGGAGATTCTGGTTTAGGCAATCGTAGGAAAGGAAGCAGAATGAAACTGAGAGAGGTGAGGTGTTTTTGGGGGGGGGGGGGGGTTGGGGAAGCGTGGAAGCACGTTGAAGATACAGATGGGGGAAGCCCAATTATAGTGCGAGTCTAGTAAATTATTTATTGAATTGAAGTACATAGTAGTAAGATACAAGGATATGGAGGGGAAGACTCCATTACCCATTAAGAAATGTCAGTAAACGCTTAGCGATGATTAAGGAGGAGGGGGAGACTGGGGGAGTTAATTCAGCGGGGGCTGGTGCTGCGGCAGGCATGCATGGCTGGGCTGGCCTTTGGAAGATTTGAGATTTTGAGAGCTTGATAATAATAATAATAATAATAATAATAATAATAATAATAATAATAATAATAAGAGAATCTGTGTCCGTCTGTCAGAAGCACCGCGTCATTGCAGTTCAACTCTCTGCTGTCTTATTCAAAACTAGAAGAGATGGTAATTTAGTACTATTAAGCAAGCGGCAGGGGGTTGTTAGTTACTAGTTTTTCTAGTTTTTAGTTAGTGAAAGGTAAACTCAACTGACCCCGTAGGCTGGAGGTAGGTTAATGAAGACGTGGCTTCCATTTGAGCAGCTTAGCAGCTTAGTGTGGTTGATGATTGCAAATCTCTCTTTTGGTGGTTCTTGGCAATGATTGGAAGAGTGCAGCTCCCTTTTCTCAGAGAAGGTAAATTATAATGGGGGGAGAGTTTTATGAAAGGGGGAGATGGGGAGGAGATGAGCTGGAGGGGATGGGGATATAATATATTGGTAATAATTGCGGGAGTGGCAGACTGCCACTAGTGATGGAGTGTGACATTCTTCCAAATCATTTGACTCAATTTTTGTTTAATTAATTGGCAATTAAAATGTGGGGAGGGAGGGAAGAAGATTGAGTATTACTCAAATGAATTTGAAAGTTCAGTAATTCCAAGCTACCTTGATTGAATTCCACTTAATTCCCAACTCCCCCTCTTCTTTTCCCCGGCCTTCTTTTCTTTTCGGCTACAATTTTCAACTTCTAACTTTCACTTCATTCTGCGTTCGTTATTTCAAGGTTTCAATTTGTGGGCAGCTTGGCAAGAATGTTTGGAAGCTTCTATCCCATCTATTACACATATATACATCATCCTCTTATTTCACTTTGTTCTCATCCTAATGTATATAGAGCAATATTTGCACAGATAATTTTAGACTAAAAAATTATTAAACTATACAAATATTATAAAAAAATACACAAATAATCTTATATAATAATCTTGTTACACAATTAATCCTACGTGATTTGAACTTGAAATTTTACATTCTATTACACATGTCATATGGCAATCACTTGCCAGTTGATGAGAGTTTCTAATATTATATTAAATAGATTTATATATATTTATCTTTAAAAGATAATATATTAAAAATAGTTGAAATTTTAAAGATAAAAGGAAAGAAAATTATAAATTATAAATGATAGAAATAATATAAAACTTGAGACCTTTATTTTTTAGAAAAAGAGAATAATCATATCCTTTCTATCCCTTAAAAATAGTTAAATATCACATATTTTTATTATTAATCCTATCATATCACTATATCTTAATTGATATCATTATTAAAGAATTTGATACACTTTGATATAATTATCAATGAATTTGATACATTTTACAACTATAATGTAGAATTATATTTATATATTAAAAACTAAATTAAGGGTCAATTCTCTTTTATTATAATTCTTTTTCCAAAAAAAAAATCTCTTTTAAAGCTTAACTATTAAATAGGTATTAAGATGTTCATCACAAATTAGTGAGGGTATACGTTGTTAAAAAAATGGTAGTAATCTACGACACCCACGTACAAAATGAGAGTAGTATTGGGAAAAGAAATGTAAATACTACTCCCTCTATTTACCTCTATTTATTTTTATTTGATATTTTAAAATTTTCAAATAAGATTAGAAGAAATAAAATTTTTTCATTTATTCTTTTTATTTGAACTTAATTAATCTTGATGGGAAAATAAAGATTAAGAATATAAGTTACCTTAATAAAAATTTAAAATTAAAAATATTAAAAATTATAAAAAATATAAAACTTCAAATGAAAATAAAATTTTAAAATATTAAAAGTATAGTTTATCTAAAAAATACCGTGGTTTTTTAGGTTTTAGCCTTTCATCTGGTACCAAAAAATAAAAAAATAAACGGATTTTAAACAAGATGAGTATTTGTTTTTTGGGCAGGGTGCAGTGAGTGATATGCATCACAAGAAAACCAAATCCATATGAGTGCCGCAAATCGCGCTATGACTTGCAAACAAATCTGCTCAGAAAGAAGCATACTACATTCATTCATTCACCCATCTTGGAACAACCAACCCAAACTGCCACCCTATATCCACCCCACCCCCCCGCCCTAATGTTCCAGACCAAGAGGTTACCCTGCAAAGCAGTTATTAATCTCTCAGTATTCTCCAGGCATTAACTATTTCTTTATTCTACACTCTACACCGCCCCAACCAAAAACATTCCTCCTATTCTCCACTCACCGGCTACCGTTCCAGTGCCCCTCCCTCCACCACCACCACCTCCTCCACATAAACTCATAAAACTATTATTACTATAATGCAAATGCAATTCCAATTCCTATGTACTAACAGGTAGCTCCAACAGAATTTTTAAATATGTTTCGTCTTTTTAAGCGACAAACACTCAAGTAATTCATGTTTTGTACCCCTCCCTCTCATGTTTCAAACAAAAATTGAACAAAGACGTCGAAAAACCGCCACCCAATCTTTCACAGGTCAGAGACAGCAATTTCATATGTACACAAGAAAGGAAAAAAAAAAAAAGACACACACACACACACACACAGATCATCAAGTTGAATCTGGTAACTCTCTCTCTCTCTCTCTCCTATCTATCTAAACAGTTTATCTGCCTAATCCACTTTTCTAAAAAAAGAGGAAAAAAAAGGCCTAATAAAACGGCAGCGTTTTATGTTCTGGCAGAGTGGCTAATTTTCCAAAAATTGAAAATCATCGGAGACGGAGAGAGAATGGAAGAGATCTTGAAGTTCACGGGAACCGTCGTCTCCTAGGCGGAGAGCCTCGAGGACGCGCTCGAAGACGAAGACGTGACAAGGAATACGAAGCGCGCCTTTCTGCTCGTAACCGTACTCCTGAGCCGATTTATTCAATAGCTTGACGAAGATCGGGTGGTTCAAGAGCTCGGCGCTCACGACGAACCTCTCCATTTCCTCCCCGACGTAGACAGGCAGGTGACCTTCCGGCACTCTGAATGACGACGACGACGACGTAGCCGCGACACGCCGACTGGACCTGGACGACGTCGTGGTGTCTGACCGGAGAAGAGAATATTGGGAGGAGTCAGCCACTCGTGATAGCCTCTTCATCAACTTCTTCATTGCGGTGATGCTATGATTACAAATAGAGAGAGGGAGGGAGTAGTGCGTGTCTGTGTGTTGTGAGCTGCTAAGAGAGAGAGATAGAGAAATGGGAAGACGTTAGTGGGACGAGTGGAGGGGTTGTTATTTATATATATAAATATAGAAACCCATTTATTTGAGTACGAGTTAGGAGGAGGCTGTACGGTTCGTATTTACGGTATTAAAGTACAGCTCTTATATATATATATAACAATATTTAAAATTAATTGTTGCTTTTCATTTGTTATTATTTTTATTATAAATTTATTCTTTTATATTTTATTAAAATTTAATAAATAATTTATGATTATAAAATCAAATACTACTATATTAAAATGCAAAAAGAATTTAAGATATTTTTGAAAAAATGAAAAATGGGAGTGGGCCAGCGGGGATTGAGGAGGAAAAGGCCCAATTGATGGAAATGGTCCCAACTGGAAATAGAAATAAAAAAGGGAAAGAGAAAGACGAGATACGTACAAAAATGGTAGAAAGTAGAAGCAATTTGGAAAGAAGAAAAAGAGGGATAGTTGGAATTGGGGAAAGATAAAGAGAGGTACAGGCGAGCGTACTTGGCAGGTACATATAACTATTTTATTTCTCTTTTATCTTTTTGCTATCCCCACACCCACATCATCCCCAATCAATATTGTCCCTAAATAAAATAATCTACTACTACTATATTTATCAACTAACTAATACTTCAATGTCTTTTTTTTTTTTTTTTTTTTTTTGGGGAAAATGTCTTTTTTTTTAATTATATATATACTTGTACAATAATTTTAATGTTTTTGTCAATTTTTTTAAAATAAAAGATATATATTAATTTACTGAAAAACGTTCAGCAACGATTAACAAACGGAATATATAACAAAAAAACATAATTTATAAGTATGAATATCATTGTTGTTGTTGTGTTTACTACGGATAAACCTATATAGATCTATCCTATCAAACGGTGGATATACCATATGTAAAAATTTTAATCCGAAGAATGATATATCACTAATTTTTTTATAAAAATACCAAACTATAAATCTAATAATTATATCTATAATGACTGAATCTTCTTGGATCAAACCAACAAACATCATTAATGACGCCGTTACTATGCCAACGAACTTCATCAATAAAACTGTCGTCATAACAACGAACACCATCAACGAAACTATACCAGTAGATCTGAATCTACTTAATGAACAATACTCTACCAGTAGATCTGAATCTACTGAGTGAACAATACTCTACCAGTAGATCTGAATCTACTGAATGAATAATAAAATAAAGATTGTGGTTAATTCCTTTTATTAGATGACGAAAAAAAAAACGAAAGCTTGCAACAAATTTATTTCCTTCATCCTCCCATGATAGAAAAATGAGGTAAAAAATATTCTTTTGAAAGTGAAATTTAGGAGATAAGAGAGGGCGACTAAGGTAGAGAACATGTCAAATAATTAAATAGACGTTGGTAATCGTGGTTTGTTTTAATTTTAATTATTGATGAAGAATTTTCAATTTAGAGGGAGGGAGTAAAAGTTTTGGAATATTGAATTAATACTAACATTTAATCGAACATGTGTACGTTGAAAATTAGTTGATGTGGAATTTGCAACCATAGAATTAAGTCAATAGTGACAATTAGTAAAAGGGGAAAATTTTAGTTTGAAATGATTTAGTCAATAATGTGTTGGGAAATTTACTTATTATTTCCATTTCTTCCATCCTTGTTTGAACGGGAAAAGTCCATCCTATAGGCCATAGAGGGACGTCTCAGTCGCCGGAAAAAAAAAACACAATTCTCCATTTCTTAAGAATATTCCTTTTTCTTTATCAAATTCTAATTTTGAATTTTCATATAAAAAAATTAAAAATGTTAATTATTTAACTATAATTTTTTCGTCGGATTATAAATGAACAAAACTTAAAAATAGGAATAATTGAGGCGATGGGATGAATGATAGCTAAAAATGGCGTGACCGGAACTCTATTTGAGGAAGCAGCACATGCATGTTGCGCATCTACTTAGGCTCACTATTAGCGTATGTCTGTTAATTATAACCGCCTAATTATTTATTTTTATTCTTATAACTCAATATCATGTGCCTAACATTTTGCATATAATTCTCAATCCATGCAAAGTTCGAAACAATAATAATATTTTAATTTAATAAATATGGCTGATAAAATAAATAAAATAATGAAATTAGTATGGGTTTACTGTTATACCCATAACTTGACCTTAAATAAATTTCAACCCTAGTAAATGAAGGAGGTAATTTAATATCATATAAATGACCTAGCTAACACGTAAATTACTACTGACTAGTCCATAAAAATGAATTCTTGTTCTCCGCCATTTCATCTAGAAAGTCTGTATAGTATAGGTCAAGTACTGTGTCTCAAAACCAATAAAACGTCCAACAAAATTAAATCAACTTAGATTATGATTTTGTTCATGTTTCAGTAAATTTTTAAGGATTAAAAAACAAATTAAAGTAACAAATTAAACTAATCTTTATTATGTAATTACTGATCATTAATTAAAATATATGTAGTACTATAATCTAATAAATAAGAATATTATTTTTGGAGTAATTAAATAAGTACGGTAGGGTGGGCTAGAAACGGGACCTCATTCTCACTAGCTGTTGAAAATTAGTATATTATTGCATTCATTGAGTTAATTAAACAAGTAGTATGTGAATTTCTCCACAGTTTCCAGATACGATTTTACTCTTCAAAGTAAACTACTTCTAAGGCCCTTTTGAGTTTGAACAAATTCTTTTACTTTTTTTTTTTTTTCAACAAATAAATATACTTGCTAATTTTGAATCAAGCGCTCAATTACACTTTTATCATATAATTTATATATATTTTGACCCTTTTAACTCACAAGTTATTAATTTAAAACGAGAAATATTTTTTTTATGTGAATGTAATCTATATGATAAATATTTTTAAAAAAATAACGATCATTAATATTATGTATTATATCAGAATATGAGTATTTAATTTTTTTAAAAAGCACTTAAAAACTTAATAATATGCTAAAAAGAAACTAGGTAATAGTGCAAGTGGCATCATCACTAGTCACAAATTTGAATTAAAAAAAAGAAAAGGAAGGAAAAAAAGGTGGGATGTGAGAAAAAGGAGGGGGACAAGTTTAGGGGAAACGATGGAAGCGTGACTAGGGGATGCGGTGGAGCGGACGCAATTCCTGTTTATAGTGTATTTCGGTTACGCTTGTTTTATTGTTTCCTTGGGGCTTTGGGGAAGGATGATGGTTAGCGTGACTGGAGTTTGAAGGGGCGGGAAGTTGGTGATTTAGAGTCCGAAGAAAATGTACGTTGAATTAGGATGGATGTAAATTACATAAATATGGAGGATGAACATTAATTAAAACTCGATTGAAATAATTTTATTGGAGAAAATTTCGTCCGTTTTAATTGACGAGTGTTTTCTCGAAAATCAAAGTACAGTGATGTAAGTATAATAGTTAAGGCTAATTTCCGAATAGTTAATGCTTGGAGGGGGCGGCATGGTAGAGCAGTTGGGAAAGGCACGTGCGTTGATTCTTGAAGAATGTGAAGGGTGAAAGGCGAAGGGAAGGGAGACTGAGGCTCTCGGCTCTCGGGTCGGGCATTGATTTGGTTTGATACCCATAGACCTTCAGAATCCGGCCCACGCCGCTCTGGGCACCATCTTCCAAGCCACTCAACTTAACACGAAACTAGAGGAGTATCTATCTAAATCCCATATGGAATCAAGAGGTGATGGGCACTTGTCCATTTTCATCTTCTGCACCTTCTGCATCCTCTCTGCCTCATACATACCTAATTACCTTCCACATCCATTCATCTTTCCATCCTTTTGAATAATTTATCTAATAACAACAAATCAAATTATTATTCTTATAATAAAAAAAAATAAAAATTTTCGTTTTAATTTTACTCACATCCTATTTTTTAAATTAAAAGGGTGACAAATCTGTTTTCAAGCATATCCATATAGCCTTTAATAATTTATATATTTTCAAGTCAAAAATTTCGGTGAGATTCTATCATCAATATTCTCCTCACCAATTCATCAAACTTTGTGTACGGTTCTTTTTATTTGCTCACAACCCTTTTATCTTTTCTTTCCTAATCTTTAAATTATAGAAAAAGTATCGACACAAATTAATTTTATTACGAGATAATTCATCATTTTTATATTTATTATTGTATACTTTACATATAGTATTCATAAATTTCATATTCAAAATCTATTGAATGACTTCAATACTACAATTCCTTACTCATCCTCCCCTCATTTATTTTACTCATAACTAATGAAATAATTTCATCATTAATCCTATTTTATAGGCTTTTTTATATAAGATATTTTAAAAAAGTATGAATTTTTTTAATAAAGTTTTAAAACTTTCATGTAATTTTTTTATTTTATAATTTTAAATTATTTTGATTTAATAACAGAATTTCAATACAATAAAAATATTGATTGACAATAGATATTTAGATATTTATTGACGGAAAAGGAAATGATAAATTATTTAAACGACAGCACTAGGAAGTGCGGGGGGTGGTGTGGAGGAGGGAGTATGTGGGTTTGGCGTAGTGCGGGGGCGGGTGGGTTTGGTCCGCCCTGGAGATGGAGATGGAGGCGGGACCCACAATAAGTACGAGTTGGCAGTTAGTAATAGTCCCCAACCGTCAAACAAAGCAAGAGGGGACGTTTGATTCCGTATAGTGCCGTACGGTCAAGTCGTACACGGAAAGCGGAAAAACCACCGACATCAATTTAAGCTAAATAATGGGCGTGACATGGATGTCCACGAACCACGGTCCCACCCCCTCCGCCCGTTTCCTCCTTCTTCTCCTCCTGCTCCTCCTCCGCTTCTTGCCAGTGCCACCAACCGTTTGGTTTCCTTTTTTTTTTTGCTTTTGGGAGCGTCAGTTTAGGTGCTTTTCGTGTTTAACTATAAAAAGACAAGTGCCCTTCATGCTTCTTTATGACTCTATACCCTACAATTCGTTCATCCACTCTTTCTAATTTGTACATAGACATAAATTATTATTATTATAAATAACTCAATCAAATACAATATTTGTATGATTTTAGATTCTCTCTATATTAATATGATATTTTTTAAGATTGCGTTAGAATCACACTTTTAGATTTGAAAAATCAAATTATAGTTAATGAAAACTAAAAACTTTAAAACGTAATATTCGAATTCAATAATAAAAATGTTATAATTTAGTTTTTATTGACCTCCTGAATTCTCAACTAGACTCGTGCATGTTGGGTATTTGGGATGCTCACTTCCTATGTGAAGACCCAAATAAAGCCCAATTTTTGTAAGTTTATTTAATCAAAATTGAAGAGTTTTCATATCAACAAGAGAATCGGGATAAAAAGAATGAAAAAAGCTACTGAAAAACAACAAACGAGGGCAAATGGCAGAAGCTGAACCTCTGCACGCAGTAATCTTCCAGGTTACGTTTGGGGTATCAAACGGTGTCCGATTGGTCTGAAATTTTCAGGTAGGTTCTACACTCACTGAAATTAATTCCTACCGGTCAGATTTTGAATTGGATTTCTGTAGGCAGAGACATTAATTTTAGAACAGGGGTACTGTGTTCTGAATTTTTCTACTGTTGTTAGCCTTGTTGTTTGTGGTTGTTGGAGAGGTGATAATTGCAGTATTTTTGTACTGATTTGGCCTATATATTGGGACTCTCTTGTAACCTGAATTTGATCATAGTAGACTTGTTTGTTGGTCTTCGTGACTCGTGGTTTTTACTATCGATTTGAGAGGTTTTCCACGTTAAAAATCCTGGTGTTATTGTCCATTGTTGTTATTGTTTTTAGTGATGTTTTTGATCTCTTTACAAGCAAGTTGGGAATTGTATTGTGTTTTAATTCCCATCAGTGCAGACATGGGATGCAATAATGGTAAGGAGCTAAAACAAAAACGAATTAGAGTTTCACATAAGCATCCACATTTGAGCTTACGCAAATATGGGATGAAACAACATTAAAATGTCGTTGCATTCTACGAATCTTCTTCTTCGTTGTTGATTTTCTATTTAATGGGCCTTTCATTTTCTTCGTTTTTGTTTGTTTTCATGTGATAAAATGACGGAGAAGCAACAAGAAAGAAGATATTTGAAAAATATATGTAATAATATTCATTACCTTCCAAGATTAGAAACACATATTTGTCAATCACCAATTTTATTTTGGTTACACTTTATCATATAGTTTTAATCTTATTATTATAGAACGGTGATTCTAACATCAACCTTTATAGTGAAAGGAGCCACCCTTGTTTTGAATCTAAGCCTTTGCTTTTTTTCTTTAAAGTTTTTTTTGGTAGAAAATATTTTGTTTCTTTTGCTGGTGGAGGAATTCGGTTTAGTTACTTTCTGTAGGCCTTAGGAGTTGGGGCCCATTATGATTCCCATTCCAATACCAACCCCTACCAATATCTTATAACCCAAAAATATTACTCCCATGGTTTTTTTAAAAAAATAAAATATTTAATTTTATTCATTTAAATTAAGAATTAAGAATTATTTTATTAAAAAGATAATATTATTTTTTATTTTTTTATAATTACTCTCCTACAAGATACATTTTTTATTGTATTAAATTTTTTTAAAATATTTTATTGACAAAGTTCTCTCACTTTTCCAAATTATCTTAAATAAAAACCTAAAGCAGGATTATTCCATTTAATGACGGGAGAGGAATTAGAGTTTGAAGAAGCTTTAATTAATAAATTGAGAACTAAACAACATACCTACTATGCTTGACGCATACTATTCAATTGCAGCAAGTCAGAATATAATTAAAAAGAAGCTGCAAAAACTAATCAAACACAATAACAAAACGGAGGAAGGAATTGATGGCCAAAAAAATAAATAAATAAATAAAAGAGCCGTCATCTTTGAATGATCTTCTTCGGCCCCAGAAATGCCAAAGGATGATATCAAGACATTAACGATAAGCTATCAGCAAACACTAATAGGCTAATTTGAATATTAGAGAGTCAAGTCTACTAATTACATTTAATACTTATAACTAGAATAAAAAACATCTCCCTCAATGGAACAAAGTGAAAATTTTACCAATGTACAAATAGGGTTTTGTACAAATAGCTACTTACAATTGATGATTAGCCAGTTGCAAGCTTAATTCATAGTCACACAAGAGTTTTAGAGAGTTTCGTTTTCTTTTTGTAAAAGTCGTAGTTGAATTGATTTTTTCTTCCTTTTTTATGTTTCGTAAAAATGTTCGAGACCATTTTCAATAAGAAGATCAAGAAAAAATTCTATTAAAAATTAAAAAGACTATTAATTAATCAAGAAATGCGTAACAAGTTGAAAAACAAAGTGGTAAAGTCATCCATAACTATAATTTTAATAAACATGTCAAATTCAGCTCCATAAATTATAAAACATATATGTAGGTATAAAGATTAATGGTTGAAGAAATGGGAAACGCAGGCAGTAATTTAACTAAAGATTAATGGTTGACCAATACGTAAGGTAGGTTTGATTAGTCAGTTTTTAGCAGTGTAATAATCAATGAAGCTTCTACTTAAGTTTATGGCGACTTCTGACCAAGATAATAAGCAATATAGAATGCTAATAATAATAATTTGGATTGCTGCTGCTGCTGCTGCTGGTGGTGGACCAGGACGATGGAATTTATATATATGAACTTGAATTCAAAGCAGCAGCTGCCTCGTTTATCTGAGGACGACTTAGTCAACCAAATTACCTTATTATACAATCATAGTAATCATAGGATCCTCCTAACTCGTTTTGTTAGTTTGACTCTGTGGGGGGATGTGGGCGTAGATATGCACATATGCATATCTGTTGGAAATTTGAAGAATTTGGATGATAATTAAGTTTTTCATTGTGTTGGGAAAATTATAAGTAACTAAAAGGCATGATCAATCTATGAATTACTCTATAATAAGATAAAATATTGTGACCATTCATGAATGAATTTAATGAGCAGAAGGAAACGTATCTAATAAGATATATTAGAATGTTTCTACAATGAATCTAATTTGTTAGATACATTGACACGTATGTACAATGGATCTGCTATGCACCTATTCAGTTAGATCAAAAGATTTTCCACCTATAAATAGCGGCTCATTTTCAAGCATTTGGAATCCTATTCAAAAACATTATTCTTGAGTTTCTTAAACCGCATTTCTCTTTTTTCTTAGTGTTCATCATTCCTCTCTGTTCTCATTTATGGTGAGACTGTTTCGTGCAAAAATAAATTTTACGTATCTGTTGTATCATGAGAAACAGTTATCTAGTTAATCTCTGACACGATGTGAGGGGATAAAATTATTTTAAGAAAATCGTGTTTCACGAGTTTTGAATTTTTTTTCTTTATTTATGAATACACATATTTAAATAGATATTTTTTAACACTCTTATTTCATCGTCTTTACGGAGTAGGAAGAGGCAGTTCCTGTTTTCAACCCTAATCAATATCTCAATGTCGTCATGGAAACCAACTTAGCAATCATGGGCCCGGGGACTCCACTTGTGCTGTGCTGTGCTTGCTTTCTTCATTTGGGTCAATGGGTGGACCTCCTTGTGCTCCTTTGTCTCTAATCAGCAAATCACCAAATTTCAATCCAACCCCGGCCCACAGGCCTCCCCAAATTCCTCCAGTGCTGAATTGGACTCTGATTTTTGTGCCTTCCATCACAAATCATTAACCACAAATCGCAATGTTTGAATATAATACGTTGAAAACTCTTTTTTTTTTTTTACATAAAGGCCTATAATGTAAATTGACTTGACTGTTCATTTTTTTATTACTGGCTTAGAGAAGACCCATCACTATCAACACATTTGAGTCAAACCTAGCAATATACTACTAGGGATCCAGACCAAATTAATACAAAATTTGAAAGATTGAACGGAAATATTTAGAATTTGAAATGTGTGGATCATTTTTAGGTCTCTCGAATTTGTAAAATTCGAGTCTCTTAATTTATTTGAGATACGGATTTCATAAATCCAATTTCTTAATCCAAAAATAATTCGGATTTTGAAAATTCAATTTTTGAAGAAAAAAAAAGTAATATCACGTCCAGAACACTAGCACCACGTCAAAAATAACTAGCACCACATCCAGAAACATCTACATCCATGCATGTAAATTTAAGTTATTTTTTCACAAAGACAACCCACCACGTCTACATCCATGCGTGTGAATTTAAACTGATTTTTTCATAAAGACAGTCCACCACGTCTCAGAACAACTAGCACCATGTCAAAAATAACTAGAACCTCGTCCAGAAACGTCTACATCCATACGTGTGAATTTAAACTGAATTTTTTTTTTTACAAAAACAGCCCACCACGTCCAGAAACTTCTACATCCATTCATGCGAAGTTGTATGAATACAGTCAGGACGCGGTGTGGAAGTAGATCACATGTAGCAGTATGGAATGTGTCCCGTCTCACATCCCAGAGCATATCGAACAAGGCTTGGTATGTAGAATTGATGAGTTATTGATTGATGTTTTTGTATATGGAATAGATAGAATTGTGATTTTGAAGTTCATATTTGTGTTTTTATGAGTTATTGATTGATGTTTTGGTATATGGAATAGGTAGAATTGTGATTTTGAAGTTCATATTTGTGTTTTGATGAGTTATTGATTGATATTTTGGTATATGAAATAGGTATAATTGAGATTTTGAAGTTCATATTTGTGTTTTGATGAATTATTGATTGATGTTTTGGTATATCAAATAGGTAGAATTGTGATTTTGAAGTTCATATTTGTATTTTGATGAGTTATTGATTGATGTTTTGGTATATGGAAGAGATAGAATTATGATTTTGAAGTTCATATTTGTGTTTTTATGAGTTATTGATTGATGTTTTGGTATATGGAATAGGTAGAATTGTGATTTTGAAGTTCATATTTGTGTTTTGATGAGTTATTGATTGATGTTTTGATATATGGAATAGATAGAATTGTGTTTTGAAGTTCATATTTGTGTTTTGATGAGTTATTGATATTTTGGTATGTGGAATAGATAGAATTGTGTTTTGAAGTTCATATTTGTGTTTTGATGAGTTATTGATGTTTTGGTATATGGAATAGATAGAATTGTGTTTTGAAGTTCATATTTGTGTTTTGATGAGTTATTGATATTTTGGTATATGAAATATGTAGAATTGTGATTTTTTTATTCGTAATAAAATTTCGAATTTAATTAATTCGGATTTCACAAATTCGAATTAATTAATAATAATTTGGATTTTACAATATTAATTCAGATTTGTGAAATCCGAATCCGAATTAGTATTAATTCGGATATCCATCCAATCCGGTTTCGGAAACCGCATTTTTTTCCGTCCAAATCCCGCCATAGAATTTTGGATTTTCAAAATCCGAATTCTACCCGAATTATAAAAAACCCCACCCCTCTTTTTTTCTTCTTCTTTCTTCTACCTCGCGGAATTATTCCCTCGCCGGATTTTTATTTTTTCATTGTATATTTTGATATTCATATTTTATAATATTTATAATATTTCAAATTCAGTTTAAATTCAAATGAATGGATTTAGACGTGGTGGACTGTCTTTATTGAAAAAATCAATTTAAATTCAAATGAATAGATGTAGACGTTTCTAGACGTGGTCCTAGTTGTTTTTACGTGGTGGACTGTCTTTGTTGAAAAAATCAATTTAAATTCAAATGAATGATGTAGACGTTTATGGACGTGGTGCTAGTTGTTTTCGACGTGGTTCATGTTGTTCTGAGACGTGGTGGACTGTCTTTGTTGAAAAAATTCGTTTAAATTTAATTGAATGTATGTATATGTTTATGGACGTGGTCCTAATTTAATTTGACGTTGTGCATGTTGTTTTTTACGTGGTGGACTGTCTTCGTTGAAAAACTCAGTTTAAATTCAAATGAATGGATGTAGACATTTCATGACGTGATGCTCGTTGTTTTTGACGTGGTGCATGTTGTTCTGAGACGTGGTGGAATGTCTTTGTTGAAAAAATTAGTTTAAATTCTAATGAATGGATGTAGACGTTTATGAACGTGGTCCTAGTTATTTTTGACGTGGTGGACTGTCTTGGTTGAAAAAATCAGTTTAAATTCAAATAAATGGATGTAGATGTTTCTGAGACATGGTTGACTGTCTTTGTGAAAAAAAATAGTTTAAATTCACATGCATGGATGTAGACGTTTCTGGACGTGGTCCTAGTTATTTTTGACGTGGTGGACTATCTTTGTTGAAAAAATCAGTTTAAATTCACATGAATGGATGTAGACGTTTCTGGACGTGGTACTAGTTATTTTTGACATGGTGCAAGTTGTTCTGAGACATGGTGAACTGTCTTTGTGAAAAAAATAGCTTAAATTCATATGCATGAATGTAGACGTTTCTGGACGTGGTCCTAGTTGTTTTTGACGTTGTGCATGTTGTTCTGAGACGTGGTGGACTTTCTTTGTTGAAAAAATCCGTTTAACAATTTAATGATTCGGATTTTGGGAATTCGAATTCCATTGATTTCGGATTTTTGGAATCCGAATTTAATTAATCTAATTAATCTCCCTTATTAATTTTTAATTTAATTAGGTTATTGATATTTCAGATTTTCAAAATTCGAAAGTTGATGAATTCTGATTTTTAAAATTCGATTTTGTCTTATTTCAGATTTTCAAAATCCCAAAGGCCTCTTTTATGACTTTATTTTTTGTCCACAAATTTATTTAGGGGGTTAATTTGGTAAAAAATTCTATACTACTACTACAAAAGTCTTCAGCTTTTTAAAAAAAAAAAAATTATTGCATATTTTTTATTTTTATACAATTGAGTATTGACAAATTTTATTGATTCGAATGAGCATCCAACTCAAAATAATTGAGAATATGTGGAGGGACCCTTGTATTTGTCAGCGATATTGTCAGAGAATTTTTAGTTATAAAAGCACAATTTGCTCTTTTTTCTCACATTTTATCTTTGATCTCCTCAAAGGTTTTAGCAATTCTCCTCCCAAATAATAAATTAATTAGCTGCAAAATGTTTGGACTATAGTGAACTATTAATTTTGAAAAATTTTATTTTAATTATGAATTTTGTAACTAATTAATTTATTATTTTGGGAAGAAAGTTGTTAAAATTTTGGAAGAGATCTAAATCATGAATTTTTGGAAAGATAAGGAAAAAGAGAAGTAATAAAAGTATTTGACTAGAGAAGGGTATTATAAAAAAAAAAAAAAAAAAGGAGTAAATTGTATTGTAATAGCTAAAAATTATTCTGACAATATCTCTAGTCATTTGTATCATACACATACGTTGTGAGTTTTCGATGTGGGATTGGGGGTAATCTTAACAAGTATTTATTGTCATAAGATATACTTTATTTAGTGAGGAAATTAGATCAAAATGAATTGATACTCAAAATATAATATCAACATCTGACCCTTCACTAAACTAAACGGTTTCTATATAATCACAAACATTAGATTATGGTTAATTAATTTGGAAAAACACTAATCACGTGAGCGTGATCTTTGACTGAAATAATTGCGCCGCGATATTTGAAGCTCTTGTTCATCTCCGTTTGCTTCGTTATTGTCAATTTCAGGGATCCAGGCCTTCCCATCTAAATTTTGTGTTTGCATTCTTGACCAAGTTGGACACTACGCAAAGGGAGATTCCCGTGAAACATTAAAACCCATGAGCTTTGCTAGCTTATCAACAGTTGTTTCCTTCCCTTAATTATGCTTAGGATAAATTACTCGTATTTTCTTAAAAGTTCTCTAGTCTACCAACGAATGTTATGACAAGAAGGAATTGACCTAGTGGTAGGCCTCCTCAGGTCCTGAGTTCGTGTCATATCGGAGACACTTTGGAGCACGGAAATCTTGAATTCGAGTCACACCGGAAGGTAGATCACACCGACACCAAGATCACTTAGGAGCATGAGGGTCCTGAGTTCGAGTCACATTGGGAGTAGCAGATCATATCGGAGGTACTTAGAGACACATAATCCTGAATTCGAATCACACCGAGAATTAGATTAGTTAGATTAATAGATTATGAGCCTCTCTCTTTGTACCAAACAACGAATATTGATGTGTAGACCTTCGATAGCTGTTTTGCAGTCAGATTCATAGACAGATTCTATGATGACCATATTTCTTTCCAAATGGTCCTCAGAACTCAAAGTCAATATGGACATCACACCATGAGCCAGATGAATGTTTTAACCTTGACAGGTCCTTTCCAACTCTAAATTTTCGACAACACTTATTGTCTTCATTGGAAAAAAATATTTTGGGTTAAGCATGATGTCTCATTGGACAACACTTGCTGTAGGCCCATATCTTACCCAAACACCATTTTAGTTTGCTAAGTAGCACTAATAAATGAGATTGGCCCAAAGAAAAGAACTACTGAAATACTTGTGTCCAACAAGAAGCCTACATTAATCAATGTCAAACTGCATAAATGAAATAATGGATCCATCATTCCACAAAGGTTTAAAGTAACTAAGCAGGCCATACCATATCAAACGAGATCACACTTATTCCAAGAAGTTATTTTTTTGGGCCAAAGAATAACAACTAAATGGACTCAAAACATTCGAAGCCCCATAATATTTTTGTACTCTACTTCCTGCGTGACTATCAAAGCATACCAGTTTACACACACACAGTGACACAATCGAAGTTCACGAATTTTTGACCAAATAAATCCCTAAAATAAATTTATAGACAAAAAAATAAAAAATTTGGAAGTTGTAGCCTAAAAGAGGCCTTTTGGATTTTGAAAATCCGAAATGAGATGAAATCAGATTTTAGAAATCAAAATTCATCCACTTTCGGATTTTCAAATTTCTAAATATCAATAACTCTAATTAAATTTAAAATTAATTAAAAATTAATAAGAGAGATTAATTAGATTAATTAAATTCAGATTCTAAAAATCCAAAATCAATAGAATTCAGATTTCCAAAATCCAAAATCATTATAATTCGGTTTGGAAAATCTGAATTTATTAAAAAAATTTTTTTGAAAAGAATAATGAAATTGAAACTAGCACCACGTCTTCGCTGAGTCCACCACGTCTCAGAACAACTAGCACCACGTCCTGAAACGTCTACATCCATGCATATGAATTTAATATATTTTTTTTCACAAAGACAACCTACCACGTCTCAAAACAACTAGAACCACGTCAAAAACAACTAGCACCACGTCCAGAAATGTCTACATCCATGTGTGTGAATTTAAACTGATTTTTTTCACAAAGAAAATCCACCACGTCGAAAACAACTAGCACCACGTCCAGAAACGTCTATATCCATGCATGTGAATTTAAACTATTTTTTGATAGAGTAGGTGCGGAGTTGTATGAATACAGTCAGGACGTGGTGTGGAAGTAGATCACATGGAGTCAGAAGGTGTCCCGTCTCACATCCCATAGCAGATTGAACTAGGCTTGGTAGACTATATGACGCTGATGACATTATTTGATCTATCTTTTGATATTTTGATGAGTTATTGATGTTTTGGTATATGAAATAAGTACAATTGTAAATTATAAGTTAATTTTGGTGTTTGGATTAGTTAATGATGTTTTGGTATATGGAATAGGTAGAATTGTGATTTTGAAGTTCTTATTTGTGTTTTGATGAGTTATTGATGTTTTGGTATATGGAATAGGTAGAATTGTAATTTTGAAGTTCATATTTGTGTTTGGATGAGTTATGGATGTTTTGGTGTATGGAATATATAGAATTGTGATTTTGAAGTTCATATTTGTGTTTTGATGAGTTATTGATGTTTTGGTATATGGAATAGGTAGAATTGTGATTTTGAAGTTCATATTTGTGTTTTGATGAGTTATTGATGTTTTGGTATATTGAATAGGTAGAATTGTGATTTTGAAGTTCTTATTTGTGTTTTGATGAGTTATTGATGCTTTGGTATATGGAATATGTAGAATTGTAATTTTGAAGTTCATATTTGTGTTTGGATGAATTATTGATGTTTTGGTATATGAAATATATAGAATTGTGATTTTGAAGTTCATATTTGTGTTTTGATGAGTTACAGATGTTTTGGTATATGGAATAGGTAGAATTGTGATTTTGAAGTTCATATTTGTGTTTTGATGAGTTATTGATTGGTGTTTTGGTATATGGAATAGGTAGAATTGTGATTTTTTTTATTAGTATAATGAAAATCCGAATTAAAATTGAATTGGGATTTAGAAAATCCGAATTCAATTTAATTCAGACAATAAAATTCCGAATTTAATTAATTCGGATTTTGCAAATCTGAATTAATATTAATTCGGATTTGTGAAATCCGAATTACTACTAATTCGGATTTTTTTTTCATCGGCGGGACAAATCCCGACAAAATTCAGATTTTTCAAATCCGGATTGGGTAGAATTCGAATTTTCAAAAATCAAATTCTACCCGAATAAACCCCAGAATTCTGGACGTGGTTGCAGTTGTTTTTGACGTGGTTCTAGTTATTTTTGTTCTGAGACGTGGTGAGTTGCCTTTGTGAAAAAATATCTTAAATTCACATGCATGGATGTAGACGTTTTTAGACGAGGTTGCAGTTATTTTTTAGGTGGTTCTAGTTGTTCTGGATGTGGTGGACAAACTGTCTTTGTGATAAAATTAGTTTAAATTTACATGCATGGATGTAGACTTTTTTGGATGTGGTTCTAGTTATTTTTGACGTGGTGCATGTTGTTTTGAGACGTGATGGATTGTCTTTGTTGAAAAAATTAGTTTAAATTCAAATGAATGGATGTAGACGTTTTTGGACGTGGTTCTAGTTGTTTTTGATGTGGTTCTAGTTGTTATGGACGTGGTGGACTGTCTTTGTGAAAAAAATCAGCTTAAATTCACATGCATGGATGTAGACGTTTCTGGACGTGGTTCTAGTTGTTTTTGATGTGGTGCATGTTGTTTTGAGACGTGGTGGGTTGTCTTTGTGAAAAAATTCATTTAAATTCAAATGAATGGATGTAGACGTTTCTGGACGTGTTTCTAGTTGGTTTTGACGTGGTGCATGTTGTTCTGAGATGCGGTGAGTTGTATTTGTAAAAAAAAAAGCTTAAATTCACATGCATGGATGTAGACGTTTCTGGACGTGATTCTAGTTTTTTTTGACGTGGTGCATGTTGTTCTGAGACATGGTGGGTTGCATTTGTTGAAAAAATCAGTTTAAATTCAAATGAATGGATGTAGACGTTTCTGGACGTGGTTTCAGTTGTTTTTGACGTGGTGGACTGTTTTTTGTGAAAAAAATCAGCTTAAATTCACATGCATGGATGTAGACGTTTCTGAACGTGGTTCTAGTTGTTTTTGACGTGGTGCATGTTGTTTTGAGACGTAGTGGGTTGTCTTTGTTGAAAAAATCAGCTTAAATTCAAATGAATAGATGTAAACGTTTCTGAACGTGGTTCCAGTTATTTTTGACGTTGTTCTAGACGTGATGGACTGTCTTTGTGAAAAAATAGCTTAAATTCACATGAATGGATGTTTACGTTTTCTCGACGTAGTCCTAATTGTTTATGACGTGGTGCATGTTGTTCTGTGACGTGGTGCCGTCTTTAAAAAAAAAAATTTCATAAATAATTCAGATTTTGGAAATCCGAATTCCATTGATTTCGGATTTCAAAAATTCGAATTTAATTAATCTAATTAATCTCTCTTATGAATTTTTAATTTAATTAGTGTAGTTCATATTTCGAATTTTCAAAATTCGAAAATGAATAAATTCAGATTTTTAAAATCCGATTTTGTCTCAATTCGAATTTTCAAAATCCGGAAGACATGTTTTAGGCTACACCTTCCCATTTTCTTATTTTTTTTTTCTACAAATTTATTTTGAGGACTAATTTGGTAAAGAATTCATAGATGTCTAGCCAGAAAAATACAGCAAATAAATAAACGCTAATCCCCTTTGACGTTAAACTGGAATTTTGGGCCTCCACGTTCTTCTTCTCTCCCTGGAAACCCTATCGCAGCGGCAGCCCCCTGAAAGTCTCATCTTTCACTCCATTATCCCATTATCCAAATCACACAAAGTACGCTGTGATTTCTCAGTTGCTCTATTCATATTCTTTTAGTTTATTTATGTTTGTTGGTGTTTGATGGCATTTTTTATAATTGTTACTGTAGGATGAAGGTTGTCGCCGCTTTTTTGTTGGCCGTGTTGGGAGGCAACAGTACTCCTTCCGCCAAGGATATTAAGGCCATTCTCGCTTCAGGTTGTTCACACTTCTTTGTTCATTCATTTTTGTTTGTATATTTTGGAGGATCGTACTTCATGGTTGGTTTAGGATTGTTGTAGGAGTTGTAGTGAACAATTATGTTGTAAGTTTAACTGTGGTTAAAATATAGGAAGAATAAATTTTGATAAAAATTGAATTTTTTATCTTCTATCTAATAATTTAAGGCTTGACCTCTCTACAGCAGACATTTTTTTTTTATTATTGAAAGGATGTATGATTTGTAATGTGCATTGCTGTTTTATGCTGAAGGGCGGATTTTTTTTTTTTTTTTTTTCGTTTTGAGTACTGGTGCATGTTTGTCGTGTCATTAGAATCTTGGTTCAGATTGGAATTCTCAAGTAAAAAAATCACCATGTCTCCTTTAAGTTTTCTATATGTGGAATAACGATTATATGTTTGAAGAGTAAAGGGCTAATTTTGATGTTCCATGTTTGTCGTCCAGAGTACGCAGATTGTAGATTAATTACATAGATGGAATAACTCTTTCGGTTGATTAGTGTTGTGGTTAAGGTTGTGATTGTGATGTTTATCAGTATAATAGTTTGTTTTCGTTTTATGTGGTTGAGCATTGTGTAATTTGAAATCAATTTGGCATCTTTTTTTACTTTACTTATATGCACTCTGTTTGGATTTTTCAGTTGGAGCAGAGGCTGAAGATGAGAAAATTGAGCTTCTATTGTCTCAAGTTGCCGGCAAAGACATTACCGAACTAATTGCAGCTGGTAAGGAGAAATTAGCTTCAGTTCCTTCAGGCGGAGCATGTGCAGTCCCTGTTGCTGCAGCTGCTCCTGCCGGTGGTGGCGCTGCCCCTGCTGCTGAGGCCAAAAAAGAGGAGAAAGTTGAAGAGAAAGAAGAGTCTGATGATGTAAGAGTTTCTCATTTTGGTTTTTTAAGATTTTGTTCCTGTGTCTTTCTTTGTGATTTGAATGAAGAGTGATTGAAATTGGTTTTGTGCAGGATTTGGGCTTCGGTCTCTTTGACTAAGGGAAACCAGTTGTTGGTTTTTTGTTATAGTAGAAGATGGGCTGCTTTTGTTTTTGTGTAGTTTTAGTTGGGGGCTTTTGGAATTTTGTTTAGGGGATTGAATGGCAGACAGGAGAGAGGGCATAATATTCTTGTTCTGAACTGAACTAAAGACTAACCATTGAGCTCTTTTTTTTGGGATAATACAGTAGCAATTTGATAATTGAATTGCCAGTAATGTTTTCTTTTGAAGTTTTGCCAGTAATATAGCAAGGACGGATCATAATTTGATGACAATAATTGAAGGCTTGTGAATATTGTTGGGATAGAAGCCCAGTAGCCCTCCCAATAGTGTTGCCTCTTTGAGGAGTCCTTCACGTTGACTTGTGCATCCGTTGACCTATAATAGTATTTTACATGATTATTCTAGGATGGGACAGCCCGAGTTAATGACCACTTGGGATTTGATCCCTTATTCAAAGCTGTGTGGCGTTTGATGAGAATTTATTTCATCAATTTTCAATTGGATAATTTTGACATTAAGAAGACAAAACATAAGATGAGGTGGTTTGTCCGCTTTTGACATACAGTTATAAAGACTTTTCAAAACAAATCAAAAGGTTTGCTATAATATGAGGATTTATTGGACATGTGAGTGGAGGGGATCTACCTACCACTTGAGGCTGAATTTGTTTTATTAAAAATATATAGTTTTTTAAATTTAATCACATTTAATTTTTTTTATTTTTTTTTAACAATGAGTGTGTGTGAGGCAAATTCTCTCTTATCAAATTTTTTCTAAATTTATCTCAGATTGTTTTTAAAAAACTCTTCTGTAATACACTTTTTCTCACTTTTCATGAAAACTCACATTGTGAATACAAAATAACCTAAAAAAAAACTTAAATAAACAAATTCAACCCGTGGAGAATTAACTCTTCTTGACTTTGGGTCACAATTTTTCTTTTTTAGGGTGGGAATGGGAACCCTTTAAAACCCCATTTCTATCCCTTGTGGATTTGATAAAACCCCCATTCCCTGCGAAAAGTAAGCAACCCTTTAAATTAAAGAATAAAGAAAGGTCGTATGCGCATGCTTGCTCCGTTTCTGTTAATGGCGGGCTGGCTTGATGGATTTGATAGTCGATGATACTAGTCTTCCTCTATGCTTTGCACTAATCAATTAGATTCAGAGGTGACGATATTCATGACATCATCTTCAAGACTTTGCAAAACGTATTGCGACTACACAAGTTGCAGCCATTAGTACCATTTATACATTATTGTACGAATTGAGGAGGTAGCCAGGTAGCAACTGCAATGACAACATTCATGAGGTTTGATGGCATTAAGAACATGACGATGACTGATTTTTGATTGATGAAAACCCAATCACCCAACCCAAGGCATTTCATTTCTTGACTTGCTCTGCATCATTTTCATTTTCATTTTCACCACTACACATCTCTATCTATTTAACCCCAGGCCACCCCACTCACTCCTTTTCCTACATTTTTATTTCTTCAAACAAAAGGGAATTTCCATCCATCCATCCATCTATACCTTGTAGCTTCTCAAAAAATCTTACCTTTTCTTTCTGCCTTCAACATCTTGCCCAAGGAAACAAAAGGGCCTTTTAGTTGACCTGTATATTTGCTGGAATTCCCTTGATGAAGAAGATGAGATTCAAGAAACCAACTTTAGCTAATTTATTACCACCATCTTTACTTCATTCACATTCATTTTCACTTCCTCTTATCCTGCTGTGCTTCTTGTTGCCTTTAATCACCTGTTTTCCGAGGTTGGCGGTAGCCCAGACTTCCAACAACCAAACCAATGCTTCGGTTGATCCCCTCGATGGTACTACGTACTACGTTATTCATTCACTTCTCTGCTTTCATAGTACTAATTACTAGTGTACGTTTACTAATATTTCTTGCTTTTGTTTTACTCTTCTTCTTCCAAAGCCTTCATCATGGTCATGCAGTGTTTTCACCCAGTCCTTCCTGTAAAAATTATTTCCTCTTTTTCCCCCAACCATAAGGATTTCATCTTTACTCCAAATTCCTCTAGAATAAAAAACACGTGTTGCATTCATTTGCAAGCGTCTTGTTGTTTGCACAATTGCTCAGCTGAACATATAATAACGTGAGGTGTATATTTTTGGTGGTTTTTGTTGCAGCAAGACTTCTGAATTCCATCTTTGAGAAACTGAGTCCCCCACGACCTACTCAATGGAACATAAGTGGTGAATTATGCAGTGGGTTGGCCATTGATACCACTGACATTAATGATTTCAACCCCGCTATCAAGTGTGACTGCTCTTACATGAATAATACCCTCTGCCACATTACTGCACTGTAAGTTGGATTTTTGTTCATAATGTGAAAAAATTCCTTTCTCCTTTGCGATGTTTGATTCTACTATAGGGCATCAAGTTAAACTCAAGATTCCCTGTAGGAGACTTTATGCAATGGACCTTGTGGGAGCTCTTCCAGATGAGCTATGGAATTTGACTTTCCTTACAAATATGTGAGTGATATTTTCCCCTTAATTTTCCTCATTGGGATTCAATTTTAACTACCATGCATGCCAGTATGCAACCAAAGTTTCTCCTGGGTGTTATTATTGCAGAGACTTGAGACAAAATTACTTTACTGGTCCACTGCCCACAGCGGTTTCCCGGCTGACTCGGATGCAGTATTTGTGAGTATTTCTGTCTTCATCATTATTTAAAAACCAGGTATGTAACTATAGGGAAGTTGATTTTTGATTTGGCTTGCTTGATTCTATTTTAATGTCATTAGGAGTTTGGGCATAAATGCATTATCGGGGGAACTTCCCAAGGAACTCGGGATGCTAAGAGACTTGAGAGTATTGTAAGACATTCTCTACATCATTCGACTTTAAAGGTGCTCATTTAGAAAATATAGTCCAATTCCCATCGGACAGGAAGTGGACTCATAATCAAAACTAGATGTCACCAGGCTTTTTTGTTTACCTCGATATTGAATGAATTGTGTGTTTGGTGTCTTGGTGGGAATAAATTGTTTACATTTTTTGCAGGGGAATTGGCACAAACAATTTCAATGGTTCTTTCCCATCTGAGCTGGGGAATCTAACTAGGCTCGAACAAATGTAAGTTTCTGGTAGGTCTGGATTGATTATGCAATGTTTAAAAGTACCATGTTACCCTGCATGTCACCCACATAATGTACCTGAAAATCTTTCCGGCCATGCAAATAACTACCTTTCTTCCAAAATTGTAGCATAGACCAAACCCTTGCGATGGTTTCTTGCCTCAGAAATAGATTCTTGTTGATTTTGATCTATACCTTATTGTGAAATCATTGTAGAATTAAGCTATAATATGATCCTTCTTTCGGAGGTAAATGTAATCTATTCCCTTGTGCAGTTATTTTGATAGCTCTGCGATTAGTGGTGCCATACCATCAAGTTTTGCACGGTTACAAAGCCTAACCAATGTGTAAGAGTTCTTTATGGTATTATTCGTCCTTTTATGTCTGTGTCATCCATTTTATTCGGTTGGTTTGTTTCCTTTCAGATGGGGCTCTGATAATCAACTGACTGGCCAGATACCGAACTTCATTGCGAATTGGTCAAAGCTCAGTGTCCTGTGAGAAATAATTATGTTGTTTTTTCGCTATATCTAGTCACTTATGCCTGAAATCCCCAACCCTCAGATCCTCATATTTATAGAAGCATGATACAATTGTTCTTTTCTTTTTAGTTAGTTTCTACTTATTGTAATTGCCAAATATGTGCAGAAGGTTACAGGGAAACTCTTTTGAAGGCACAATCCCATCTTCATTTTCTAATTTGACATCCTTAACAGATTTGTGAGTTTTGTATATGCTCCCCAAAATGGTTGCTAATATTCTGTTTTCCTATTCTGTTATAAGAAATGACCCCTTGTTAGCCTGGCTAACATTTGATGTCATCATCTTTCAATTACTACTTGCAGGAGGATATGTGATCTATCCAATGCGAGCTACTCTTTGGAGTTTATAAAGAATATGACATCTTTAAGCACCTTGTAAGGATTTAGAAAACAGAGTTCTCGTTAATGCAAAAATACAGTTTTTTTTGCTTCTACTCTTTACTCACTTTCTAATTTGCAGAATTTGAGGTTTTGTCCATCTCTAATGTCTATTTTATTGGTAGAGTTTTGCGAAACAACAATGTTTCTGGTTCTATCCCATCCTTTATTGGAGAGCTGCAGAACCTACAACGTCTGTAAGTATTGATATTCGTAAACTTTAAGCTGGATAGGGAAGTAATACAGAGTTGCTTTGAAAAGTTCACTTAAACTTGAACCGTGGATATTCCTATTTGTAATCTTCATGTTCTTTTTGGTTGCTTATTACTTTTACCTCCCAGGGATTTAAGCTTCAACAGTTTCAGCGGACGCATACCAGACTCCCTTTTCAACATTTCTGCTCTCACATATTTGTAATGAATCTCTCACTCTTTGAAATTTTGAAGCCCCTTTGCCAGAAACACTCCTTAAAGTAACGTCTTATTTCATCTTCAGATTTCTTGGTAACAACAATTTAACCGGCTCTCTGCCTCAACAAAAGAGTTCAAAGCTCCAGAACATGTATGTCACTCCAAATCTCAGTGCAACATCCAAATATAGTTCATTTGCTACTGTTAGAATCATTCCTGAGTTAACGACCTGTAGTCATAGTATGAAATAATTCCTAGCATAAAGCACATCATACTTTGACTTAGTTCACTAGTTCAATTTGGAGCCATGTTTCAGTTCTAGCATTCTTTGAAAACCTTTACGTTTATAGACAATTCGTTATGACAAGTTTGAGGATTGCTTATAATAGTGACTAAGTTTTATTGAAGAATAAAGTAAGCAATCGATTTGTTTTCCTAGCACCTTAACACGGTCTTTCGAACAACACATTTCCAAGTCATTGAACTCAAGAACTGTCTTTGGATTCATTTGAGATAGTGGTTGGAAATGTCTTTCCTACAGGTTTGAAGGACATTAATATCATTAATCGACTATATGACTTTTAGTAAATAATATCATTCTATTTGACTTGATCGTAAAGTTATGGAGTTCCAAAATCTTAATACCTTGCAATTTAAAAATTTATGACTGACTAATGTGCATGTTTGGAATGGAAGCAACCTCCTGTTCTGTCAGCAGGATAAAGATAACCTTATTTAGTACATGTTAATGTTTTTCTGCAGAGACTTGTCATACAATCAATTATCTGGGAGCTTTCCTTCTTGGGTCAATGACCAAAACTTACAAGTGTGAGTTTGTCCCCCTATATGTAATCTACTCTTGATTTACTTCTGAATATCTCCACTAACATTGAGTAAATTTGGGGTATCATTCAGTAATTTGGTGGCGAACAACTTCACCTTGTCGGATTCTAACAGCAGGTGGAATGTCAAACACACAGAAACTACTTGTTCCATCTGTATCTTCAACTTATAACCTGTCTCATACCATTCTTTGTTTTTTTGGGTCATTCAGTAGTCTGCCATCAGGATTGAACTGTCTCCAAAGGACTTTCCCTTGCTTTCTTGGATCTCCAGTCTGTAAGTGTGATCTAAAATAAGTAGTTACTAAATCAAAAGCTAAAATGCATTAGTATGATCTTTCAAAATCCATTCTTTGATTTATTTGCTTGCAGATTCCAACTTTTCAATCAGGTGTGGTGGCATGGCTCTGAGGTCTAACAATGGAATTCAGTATGAAGCAGATAATGAAACTCTGGGTCCCGCAACTTACTATGTCACAAGTTCAAGAAGATGGGCAGTTAGTAATGCTGGTCTTCCTTCGGATGGTCCCAATCGAAAGTCCACCTTCTCCTCTACATCTCAGTTTACAAATACCTCAGATTCAGAGATATTCCAATCTGCTCGAGTGTCAGCTGGATCACTGAGATACTATGGCTTGGGCCTCGAAAATGGTAACTATACGGTGAACCTCCAGTTTGCTGAATCAGAAATCCTAGATACTGTTGCTTGGAGAAGTCTTGGGAGACGTGTTTTTGACATATATGTCCAGGTGCATGTCTAATCTTTTTCTGATTTCAAGGTTCAGAAAACTATTTTTGCCTTATATATACATTCCCCTTTGATTATCATCAAAGAATATCTTTATATACTTCTGTGATCAGTATCTTTTTCCACTTCTGCTTATTATGGTCTCCAATGATTCCTGGCAAGCTTGTTTATTTAATGGATCAATATGTGTCTTTTTGTAGTCTAAACACTACAATCCAGCACCACCTTTACTTTGGTATAATTTAATTATTTGAGCATCAAAATGTAAAATTTCAATATTTTTCAGGGGAATCTTGTGGAGCGCAATTTTGACATACAAAAAGCGGCTGGTGGACGTTCTTTTACTGCTGTTCAGAGGACATACAAGGTTAATGTGTCGGATAACTACGTTGAAATTCATCTATTTTGGGCTGGCAAGGGAACTTGTTGTGTGCCTACCCAAGGTTCATACGGGCCTTTGATTTCAGCTGTCAGTGCCACCTCAGGTAGATGTGAATCCTCAAGAGTCCAAATGAATTTTCTTTGTTCCTTATCCATATCTGTTGACCATTTGGCTGTTTTTACAGATTTCATTCCTTCTGTTGCTAACATCCCACCCACACCTGGAAAGAAGAATCATACTGGTCTTATTGTGGGGATTGTTGTTCCTATTCTAATTGTAGGCTTTTTGTCTGCGTTTTCTGTTTACTCTTTCATCCAGAGAAGAAAAAGGCGACAAATGTATGAAGAAGAAGGTAAGAAAAGAAACAATCTGAAAATAACTTAATGTCACAAAATGTGATCGAATATCAAAGCCTACACTGTGAAGGCTTTCTACATGGAGTAGGCTAGACAATCATACCTTCTTTTGCACTGCCTGGAATCTTGCACAAGTTTTCCAGTATCTGTTTTCTTTTGCTGTCCTTGTATCCATGCGGGCTGGAACAAAGACGCTTATTTCCAGCAAGTTCTGTCAACACTGTAATTTGGTGAATGTTTTGTATTAAAAAAGATTGTAACTTGGTGAGTATTTTGTGCTTTGCTTTCTAAAGCAACTTATTTATTCTGCTAAACTTTCAGAATTCTCGGGGATGGAAGCCAGACCATACACGTTCGCTTACTCAGAACTTAGAGCTGCAACGGATGACTTCAATCTGGCCAATAAACTTGGTGAGGGTGGATTTGGTCCTGTATTCAAGGTATATATTTCTGAGATTCAAAAAGTCAAAGAACATAGTAATGGTTAAGAAAGCCCAAATTTGTGAAAGAAAAACTGTGTCCAAGATTTAGCTCAATGACATGAGGGAAAACGGTAAACCGTGAAAGTGAAGGAGCTAAGAGATTGCCTGCAACTTCTGCTGCCATTTTCTGGTCATTCATACCTACGGGAAGATGAATCTTTCATTTTTTTTATGATGCACCCTATCCTCCATTCTTAGCTTGAGGTGGAAGCTCTGAATTTCAATTAATAGGGCCCAGTTCATTGAATAAATCATTTAGTATGATGTTATTAGATGGTTTTCATTTCAGTAAGTAATCAGTGTAAATGCCTAAAACAATTTTTTATGGATTTTTTTTCATATCATCACTCAGTTATTTGGTGATCCAACAGGGAACACTTTATGATGGAAGAGTTGTTGCTGTCAAACAACTATCTGTTGCGTCCCATCAAGGAAAGAGTCAATTTGTGGCAGAGATTGCTACCATTTCAGCTGTGCAGCACCGTAACCTCGTGAAATTGTATGGCTGTTGCATTGAAGGAGAGAAAAAAATGCTTGTTTATGAGTATCTTGAGAACAAGAGTCTTGATCAAGCGTTGTTTGGTACGTAAAAGAAAAGCACTATGCAACTTGTTTTACCCAGCCACCATGCGTAGAGAATATAACTAACTTTTTTTGCTTCAATGTGGATTAGGAACCAACAGTCTACTACACCTTGATTGGCCTACCCGTTTTGAAATATGCCTTGGAGTTTCGAGGGGTCTGGCTTACCTTCACGAGGAATCTCGAGTTCGTATAGTGCACAGGGATGTGAAATCCAGTAACATTCTACTTGACTCTGATCTCAACCCCAAGATTTCTGACTTTGGTTTGGCCAAACTTTATGATGACAAAAAGACACATATAAGCACTCGTGTTGCTGGAACAATGTGAGAATGAACCATGAATGAGCTTGAAATTTACAATGTCCTTTTCTTAAATATTTTTTTGGTATTCTCATGATTCCATAATTGAAATCATATAGCAACTTCCTGACTTGATGCAGAGGATATCTTGCACCGGAGTACGCCCTGCGAGGTCACCTCACTGAAAAGGCTGATGTGTTTGGATTTGGAGTTGTGGCTCTAGAGATTGTGAGTGGAAGGGCGAACACCAACTCCAATCTGAAGGGAGATAAGATTTATCTTCTAGAATCGGTACTGATCCTTCAATAGATAAAGGAATGCTCAAATAACCTAGAATTAGGACTAGTTTACATAATACTGCAACATTCTAGTGTCCATAACTAAGAATGCTCAAATGTTTGCATTTGCATCATCCACTTGAAAAGTAGAAAAATAATGTCTCTGTTTGTTTTGGTTGCACTAAGCTACAAGATATCTTAAATCATCCATGGAGCTGTAGCTTGAGCCCCACTAGTTTGCATAATACTGCAACATTCTAGGATTCATTTACTTCTCTCCTCCCTGTTATCACTTAAATGTTGGCTCTTTGTTTTATGTTACATAATATTTTTTTACTTTAGGCCTGGGACTTACATGAGGTTGAGAATGACATTGAACTGGTGGATCCAAGCTTAACTGAGTTTGATGTGGATGAAGTGAAAAGGGTGATAGGTGTGGCTCTATTATGCACCCAAACCTCTCCATCATTAAGGCCTTCAATGTCCCGTGTGGTGGCCATGCTCTGTGGAGACACTGAGGTGACTAGTGTAATTTCGAAGCCTGGTTACCTCACCGATTGGCAGTTTACAGATACTACAAGCTTCATGGGCAGCAGTAGCAGTGATGCAGCAGCATCAAGAGACTATATTCACTATGATTCATCAACCATCCCAGCAACAACTGCTGCAAATTATTCCCCAACAAATGTTGAAAAGCCAATCCTTGAAGAAATTGTCCAGGAGGGTCGATAAAAATCTGGTGTGTTGCCCCAATTTGTATAGTATAGAACGAATTTTGCCACTGTATGTATTCTATCCATTTGTAGTTTGTATGGTGAGGTAAAAGTTGAGAGATTCAGCAGCAGTTCAGCACCATTCTGCACAAAAGACATACTACATTTTGCTGACATTTCCTCTGTAGATTTTCCATGAAATTTGATAGAGTCTGTTTGTATATTGAATCAATAATACGTATGTTCAGATATGAGATATTGAAGTACTTAGTAAGAAACTATGTGCCTGCTTTCCAGTTAGCTTCTGATTCTTGATGATATTGTATAATTTGCATCCATTTTGTCATTCATATTCCCCAAATCAAAGCACATATATATACTCCAAAGGCATAATCGTAAAGAAGCAAATACAGAATGAAACAAATACTACTGCAATTGAATCCTTGCTGGATGGCAAAAGGAATTAATCATCTTGAAAGCCAAACCATATATATTTTGCATTTAGAGAACAATCTGCAGCTAGAACATAAAGCAGAACAAGACCATTCTGCAACAACCCCAAATTTTATCATCTTTGTTTGCGAATTTCAATCCAGAGAGACATGGACAAAAGAACAAAATATTAGTGTATGGAAACATAAACAAAAATGAGGATCATCCCCACCTCTTTTAAGGCATGGAGATTTACTTCTTCCTTTGTTTTTCTTTTTCAATTACAGAGAATGACCCTTGTGAGAGCAAGAACCAAGCAAGCAACAGTGAAGAAGAAGAGCGTAACGAAATCCCTAGAAGACCATTTCCTCACAGCAGCCTTAGAAGACGATGATTCAACCCTCAAACTCTTGGCCCTCCTCAAAGCATCCACTTCTTTCAATAGATCAAATTCAACCCCTTTTCTCTTCAACTCCTGCGCGCATTTCCCCAGCAGTTTCCAATCCTCTTTCTCCCTGTCTAGCAACTTCTCCGTGTGGCTTTCAACGTCCATCTTGTACCTCACTGCCCAAATCATCCCCAGAGAACAGAGCAGAGAGCACACAGATGGGATCCACGACCTGCGGCAAAATTCCCCCGGTGGGTTCTTCCCAGAGGCGGTGCTGAAGAGGAGGACTAGGGAGGTGGAGTGGAATAGGAAGAAGAAGCAGTAGAGTTGGGTGATTTCTTTGCGGATGGAATCGATTTGGGTCTCTTTGAAGGCCATTCTGTTGAGGATTAACTCTTCTTCTTTCAGCCATTGCTTCAGGAGGAGCTTGTGAGATGGAGTCTCGGCGATTTGGTGGAGAGGGTGTTGGGGCTTCGGTTCCATGATCGAAGACAATGAGTTGTTAGTATTCTGATCCGTCATTTCTCCAAGATTTTGAGAGCAAAATATGAAGATCTTTTGGGAACGAGATAAAACAGTGCGGAGAACGGGGGAGCGTTTTATTATCAGATACAAGTGAAACGGTCGGATTTTGGGTTTAATTGTTTTGAATTTTGCAACGGTCGAAATGACGTGAACAATGACCTTTTCCATCAAATTACACGACTGTCATGTGAGACAATGCAAAAGTGTAAGAATAGTTTATAGTTTAGTTCTAAATGTTTTCATTTTAAATTTTGTTATTCACAATATTATAGTAACAAATTTTTTTAATTAAATTATAATTCAGCAAACCTTATGTTACGTGAATGCCATATAGATTAATTTTCAAGTAACAGATTTTATGTCATGAACTAACACGTGATCGTGTGTCTCACATATACTTTTCAACGTTTAATTTGGATAAAAATATAAGTGGGATCCACGATGACGTGTTAGTCTATGTGACATAAAATTTGTCAATTAATATGGCGTCGTGTGACATATGAGTTAATGAAATTGTAATTAAACCGTAAAATTACAAAAAAAAAGACATTTATTATGATTAAATATTTTATGAATAACGAAATTTATGATTAAATTTGTCGACTACCAATCATTTATAAATAAATTTAACACTATATTCCCTTAATTTTATGGTTATAAGGGTGAAAGGATTACCGTGCTGGGGAGAGGGCTTGAAAGATTGAATCAGCCTAAAGTGGGGGCTAGTTTGCAAGTGTTTTATAACATAGGAGAGTTGAGGGGACAGTAGATGGATTGGTAAGTAAATAAAAGGCAATTGTGACAAAAAGTGTGAGTTTGACATTGAATATGAAGGCCATATCAAGTTTAGTTAGGGGTGATTATTCGGGCGATTTCGGTTTAAATGACTTATTCGGTTTAGTTTATGCGGTTTTTTTAGACTAACCTCATTCGTCCACAAATCACACCGCATAAGCTATGAACCGAACGAAATAAGCATATTAGGTTTTTGATTTTTGGTTCGGTTATCCAATTAACCCAAATAAGCATATTCGGATCAAAGGAATCAAATAAGCATATTCGGTTATCCAATTAACCCAATTAAACATTACTAAAGTAGGCAACTTTAAGGGCAAATTGCAGCACATTTAGCAATAAAAATTGTAACTTAGCAGTGGAAAACAGAGGAATCAATATCTCTTATGGAAGAGCGGCGTGAGAACGACTAAAAGCATCGGCTGCCCAAAATTTAGGAAATGGAAAAATAAAATGAAAGATAAGAAACCTTACATAATTTACTAACCCTAGTAAAAATTACAAGTTTAGCCCCTATTTTTAATCTGTTTTCGGGCAGGCCCCGAATAAAAATTCCAAATGTCACACCCGCCCAATTAACCGTATTTCTTAATCGGTTATCCACCCTAATCCCGAATAACTCAAACTGATTAACCCGAATCACTGCGGTATGAGCGAGTTATTCTGGTCAATCCGCATAGTGCACACCGCTTAGGGGGTACCATCTTAAGTTTGGATATTGATACACCTATTTTGGTTTTTTTTTTTTACAATTTCTTGATGCTAAACAATAGAATATGGTAAACTATCTGAGGTTTGATCATAATTGTTTAATCTTCTTAGATTGTTTTGCTGTTCACCTTTGTTAAATGCTCATTGGTAAGCTTTAAAGAATTACCTTGTATTTATTGGCCTTGTAACTCAATGCATTTTTGCACTTGTTTGTTTTGTTTTGTTTTTGGGATTGAGTTTGTGGGCTTGTTTGTTTGCAGGAACCAGTTGCAGCATTCAATTGACTTGTTTTGGGAGGTTTTTTGTGGTGGGGAGAGGAAATGATGGAAATTTTTTAAGATAAAGATGGTGGATGTGAAAAAAATAGAGAAAATAAGAGCACCGCTAGTGATATTATTATTATTTTTGTATAATAAATGAGGTCAATAATGTCACATCAATTTTTTATTAATCTTTCATTTCATTAACTTTTTTCCTCCAATAATTTTATATTACAAAGGGGATAATGGATGAATTTACTATAATATTATATTTATTTCACTTACAATATAATACAAAGGGGCTGACATGGTGGCCATTATCTCATTTTCTCCAAAAAACAGGATAATTATCCCCCTTCCCCTCTAATGGTTACTCCATCTATTTCAATATATAGGTCGTTTTGACTCAATCACAAATATTAAGGTTGTAATTAATTTTTGAAAAATTCTATAACTTTTAATGGTTAAACCTATTATACCCCTATTTAATGTATTTTTGATATTAGTACTATAACTTGGAATAATCATGACAAAAACAAGTCCTAATGAAATTGCAAATTAAATAAGGATAATAGAGTAAAAACAATAGATTATTTTCTAGAAGTAGATAAGTGACTTATATTTTGACCAAAATGACTTATATTTTGAAATGGATAGAGTATTATGCAAAGATAAAGGATTAATCGAGGTGAGCCCCACTATTATCCACTCCATTACAGCATCTCCATTAGTTTGCTCCAAAGTTAGTTAATAAATGAGCCAATAGTGATATATAAATTTTACATTAATTTCTCGTTTTATTAATATTTTTTTCCTAATGATTTTATAATACAATTAGTTAATAGATGTACCCACTATAATATCATATTTATTATACTTATTCATAATATAAATATTTATAAATATTATTAATATTTAAATTTATTTTACTAAATACATATAAAAATAATATAACATAAAAAATGTATCAATAATTATTTCATAAAATATTAATTAAAATAATAAATTTTAAAAAATAAAAATTGATGATAATATATATTTATTTTTTTAAAATGTATGATTTGGGAAATAAAGAAAAAAATGTATGAGAAGAAGAAAAAAAAAAAAAGAAAGAAAGAAAAATATAAGAAAAAGAAAAAAAGTGTAAAAAAAATAAAAATAATGACATGGTGGGCACTGAGCCCACATTGTCAGCATTGAATGGTAATTTATATGGTGGTCCTATAGGACCACCATGAATTTTACTCCTACCCCGCTACAGTAGCGCGCTACAGTTCTGCGCGCGCGCTACAGTAACGCGCTACAGTTCCGCGCGCTACAGTAAACGCGCTACAGTACCTTCGTTTCTTTTGTTATTTTTGGCTATTATGATACATATTATGGACGTTTTTGTTGTATGATATGATTTCTTTTATATTTTTGATCTGATATCTAAATTCTGTTGATCTGATGTCTGCTATTTTGTGATCTGATGTCTATATAATCATTATTTGATCTACTTTGTTAAGTATATTTTAGTTCTACTGTATGATTTCTTTTATATTTTTGATCTGATATCTATAGTCTGTTGATCTGATGTTAAGTATGAGTTGATCTGATGTCTATATAATCATGATTTGATCTACCTTGTTAAGTATATTTTAGTTCTACTGTATGATTTCTTTTATATTTTTGATCTGATATCTATAGTCTGTTGATCTGATGTTAAGTATGAGTTGATCTGATGTCTATATAATCCTGATCTGATCTCCTTTGTTAAGTATGTTTTAGTTCTGCTGTGTGATTTCTTTTAAAATCTTGATCTGATGTCTATAGTCTGTTGATCTGATGTCAAGTATACGCTGATCTGATGTCTATAGTCTGTTGATCTGATCTCCCTTTTTAAGTATGTTTTAGTTCTACTGTATGATTTCTTTTAAAATCTTGATCTGATGTCTATAGTCTGTTGATCTGATGTCAGTTATGAGTTGATCTGATGTCTATATAATCCTGATCTGATCTCCTTTGTTAAGTATGTTTTAGTTCTGCTGTGTGATTTCTTTTAAAATCTTGATCTGATGTCTATAGTCTGTTGATCTGATGTCAAGTATGAGTTGATCTGATGTCTATATAATCCTGATCTGATCTCCTTTGTTAAGTATGTTTTAGTTCTGCTGTGTGATTTCTTTTAAAATCTTGATCTGATGTCTATAGTCTGTTGATCTGATGTCAAGTATACACTGATCTGATGTCTATAGTCTGTTGATCTGATCTCTGTTTTTAAGTATGTTTTAGTTCTACTGTATGATTTCTTTTATATTCATGATCTGATATCTATAGTCTGTTGATCTGATGTCAAGTATTCGCTGATCTGATGTCTATATAATCCTGATCTGATCTCTCTTGTTAATTATATTTTAGTTCTACTGTATGATTTCTTTTATATTCTTGATCTGATATCTATAGTCTGTTGATCTGATCTCTTGTATTCTCTCATCTGATGTCTATATAATCCTGATCTGATTTCCCTTGTTAAAAAAAGTATTTTTTTTTTTAAAAAGAATTTTTTATAAAAAAGGTATTTTTTTTTAAAAGTTTGTGCGTCAAAAAAAAAAAAAAACTGTAGCGCGTTACTGTAGCCCGAAACTATAGCGCGTCACTGTAGCGCTACTGTAGCGTGCGCGCTTACTGTAGCAAGTAGGAGTAAAATTCATCCTACTCCTATAGTACCACCGTAAACGGACTCGCATTGAATACTACCGTTCAGTGAATTCTTGTTTTTGATTTTAAGCCATTTAAATAAGTTAATGAGAGTGCATAATAAATTTTTATTGAAGATGCTTTTATATGTCATTGGAGATGTTCTAAGAGAGAAGACGAAAGTTTGAAAGAGAGGAAGCAGGTGAATGGACAAAAACAACCCCACAAAATTACTCGGTTAACACAGTTACAATGACTTAAATAACACAAAAATATTAAAATTAGTGATTTTATATCAAATTTTATAAGTTAATAACCAAAAATCCCCTTACCACTAATTAATAAGGTATCTTGCAATTTGGGTTGGTAAGAGACTCGGAAGTTGAATATGGGTTTTTTGTGCTAAAAAACACTTGGGCCATGAAAAGAGAACAAGGGATTTACTATTTGTATAACAAAATTACTATTTGTATAACAAAAAATGTCCAAATTACCCCCGATATGAAATGATACATCTTTTTTAGATAAAAAACGCTGCACATTGCTGAAGTAAAGGGGAAAAAACGTAAATTTGGTATGAAAATGAACAAAAAAACGCCGAAATGTCATGTCGAAATTAGATTAAAACGCCAAAACGTAGCGAAAAAGTGTACTGAAAACGCCGAAACGTAGCGTTTCTTCCAAACCAAACGCCAATATGCAGCGTTGTATGGACAAAAAACGCTAAACCATAGCGTTTTATGTAATAAAAAACGCTAAAGTGTAGCCGAAAAACATATCTCGCTCGTTAAATAGTAGCGTTTGTGACGGTTTTTGTTAAAAAACGGACCGAACTAATATGAACAGACCAAATATTCACAACAAATTACATTCATATCATAACCTTTGTACATTCTCTGTACAAAAGGTTCCCTTACAAATATTGACAACAAATTCAAATCGACAATCGAAAGAAGGTTTCGTCGAATCATATCCATCTGCCATTCGTATTGTACAACTTTCGATCGACATTCTTCACGAAATGGTAAGTTTGCTACCCGTTATGTATATTTGTATTTTGCAGCGTTTATTTTGCCCTAAAACGCAACTTATTAGCGTTTTAGTAACCATCAACGCAAATATGTGGCGTTTTGTGTCAAGTAAAACGCCACTTATTAGCGTTTTAGTAACCATCAACGCAAATATCTGGCGTTTTGTGTCAACTAAAACGCCACTTATTAGCGTTTTAGTAACCATCAACGCAAATATGTGGCGTTTTTTATCAAGTAAAACGCCATTTATTAGCGTTTTAAGCACCATCAACGCTAATATGTGGCGTTTTGTGTCAAAAAAACGCCAAATTGTGGCGTTTTATGCCCGTAATTTAAGAGAATTGTTGAGAAATTAGGGTATTTATGTGAAATCCGTAGCGTTTTTAGTTAAATTTTTTGTGAAATGGAGCGTTTGTTTGTATAGTTACGTGAAATACATTGCGTTTTTTTAAGATTGCATATGTAAAGTGAAGCGTTTTTTATAGTCCTATTGTGTAATTTATAGCGTTTGTAACAATATGGATTCGAATTTCTGACTATACAGGACGATGATTCGAATATGAGTTCACATGATGATTACGAGCAGGAACAGGGTAATGAGGATGACGAGTGGGGTGAGGAACAGGACATTGGTGCAGATCTAAGTGAATATTTTAGGATAGATGTGGATTTTGCAAGTGTGGAGGATGCATTTACGTTTTGCTATCCTATAGCCAATAGCCTGCAGTTTGTGCTTTCGAAGCAAGGCGGAAGTGGCTCGACGTATTATTTTAGGTGCAGTCGATGGAAAGATCCATTGAAGGAACCTCTCCCCACCATACGGTTGAACACGAAAAGATGCGGATGTAAATGTCCGTTCAAGTTGACTGTCAAGAAGGTTGTTAATGAGCGTTACAGTGTGCTTGTTACGCCAGGGGTATCGTCCACACATAATCATCCTGGTATGAATATGTTTCGCTATTGAGTATGTTATATTATTTTTTCCTATAATTAGCATTTTCTTATATTCTTATTACTAATTTTTGTAGGTATAAGGCATCCATATGGGCACAGGCAGTTGAGCGGTTTCTCGAAAGAGGCAAAGGCTGAGGCTAAACGCATGCTTTCTTTCAATGTGAGACCAAAAAGCGTTTGGGAAGCTATCCATCAGCAGTTTCCCGAAGACAATGTACAGATAAGGCAGGTCTACAATTTGAAGGAAGATATGAAGAAAGATGGATTGGATGGTAGGAATATTGGGCAGCAATTTTTGCATTTGGCTCGCGAGAAGAAATATTTTGTTCGGATTATCACTGACGAGGCCACTAATGCGATCACACATGCATTCATCGCTCATCCTACATCAATTCAGATGTTCAACAGGTGGTATTGGGTTGTAGTGGTTGATTCAACCTACAAGACCAACAAGTACAAAATGCCCGTCGTTGAGATGATCGGTATGACTCCCACCAATAAGAACTTCAATATTGCTTTTGCCATTGTTAAGGATGAGACAAAAGAAACATATGATTGGGTAATGAAAAACTTGAGGGAATTGTTGCCTAGTAATGTGGAACCAAGTGTTGTTGTCTCAGATAGGGAGTTGGGTTTGTTGCAGCCTATTAAGGATCACTTTCCATCTTGCAATCACTTGTTATGTCGGTGGCATATTGACCGTGATGTTGCCATTTGGTTGGAAAAAAATGTTGGTAGGAGGAATGTGGACACGGCCACTGATATATATAGTAATTGGTGGAAGAAAATTATCATGGCTCCCACAGTTGAAAGGTTTAACCAAGTGTTGGTCCAATTCAAGGTTACATACTCTATGGTTGAGCCTACAGTTGTTGATTATTTGGAGGGGACGTGGTTCATTCATAAGGAGAAATTCTGCCGGGCCTGGACGGACACATTTCAACACTTTGGGAATACGGCAACTAACAGGGTTGAGGCTTCCCATGCTGCATTGAAAGATTGGCTTCATTCTTCCACCAATTCTCTCGACACGTTGCTCATGAAGATCGACTCTCATCTCACGCATCTGTTTCCTCACATCGCGTAAGTGCAATAACCGCATTCGATTATTTATTTAATGTCATAATTTCATTATAATTTTATTGTATGTTAAAACAATAACAGTGGGTCGCTCGAGTCTTCTACTGCCACGACACAAACCAATAGGATGGGGTTTCCATACTGTTACTTGAACAAATACGTTTCGCATCACTGCCTGAATTTGGTAAGCAAACAAGTTGAAAAAAAGGATAGGTTGGCAGGCGAAGTTATAGATAGGTGTGGATGCGTGTGCAAGGTGACGCTTGGGATTCCTTGTGCATGTGATATATACAAGGCACAGGAATCGACCGCATATCAATTGCTCCCATTAGTCCACGAGTTCTGGCAGAGATTGACAATTGTACCCTCCCAAAGGGATTCGAATAATCTGAATGAGGACATCAGGTACACTTTACTTATGTTTGTTAGCTATATTAAATTTGTTTTATTTTTTGTAATGTTATATTTGGATGCTGATTGAAAATAATGTTTCATCAAGGTTTTTCAATGAGGAATTCATTCCTGCAGTTAACACAAGTCCGTCATTCTTGGCTCGTCTACTTAATATGGCTTATGTGGAAGAGATGCACGCTGATATGTCTAGTGCAGCTGAGCCATCGGTTGAGGGTACTCATAGGGGAAGGCCGCCGAGTAGACTGCACCATTCAGTTATGCGTGAGTGGAGTGGGCGCGAGAGAGCGACACGTGGATCACGTGGTAGGGGTCGGTCAAATTCAAGTGGAAGATCAACTGGGCGCACATCAAACAATACGACGGACTCCTCTAGTGAGTCTCCGTTACGTGAAGGTAAATATTGTTAGTGATGTTGCACGAATTTATTTATTTACAAATTTAATTAAATTATGTTCATTCTATTTTATTTAACACTTTAGGATTTGGACAAGATGTACCATGCGTACCAGTGTTTTTTCGGCATTACTGTACTGGATGGTCGGATGTCATTGGAGATGGAAATTGTGGGTTCAGAGTGATTGCTAGTTACCTTTCAGGCGGACAGCACAATTGGAAATTGTCGCGTAGAGCGCTTGTTGGGGAGATCGTTCGTGATCCACAAAGGTATGCAGGTTTGTTTGCAGTTGTGGAAGAGAGACCTGCTGACGGTGATCATTTGGGTGCCGTTATCCGGCGTTTACGTTATCAAGGTAGAAGTTGTTCTGAAGCCTACTGGATGGCCACACCCACGGACTTGTTCCCACTTGCAACGCATGCTAATGCCGTGGTACTGCACCTCAGCCGTTCGGAGCCGATGGCGAATTATACCATATTACCCTTGGATGCTGGAGAGGACGAAACCCGCCCGGAGAGACAGATAGCAATTGCTCACGTGGGTGGTAATCATTACGTTCGTGTTGATGTTCTTGATGATTGTCCCCTTCCGCCACTGCACGTTGTTTGGCGCGATCACTGCAACCAAGCGACCGTTGGACGTTGGCCTAATACTTTCAGAATGCGTTTTAGGCTATGGGTAAATCGTCGTGATGCTTAGCGGCTTCAGTGTACTGTGAATTTGTTTTTTTGGTATTGTATGATTGTTTGCTTTGGTATTATATCATTTTTTGGTATTATATTGTTGGTATTCACATTCATGACATATAACTAAACAAACACAAACAATAAATGTAATGCACAAAGTACTGATATAGAAATGGTGCTGATGTCATAAAAAAATTATACAAATGTATACAAAATGTAAAACATATAAAAATACAAAGGGGCTCAATCGGCCAGGTCAAATCGCTGCTCAAAATCCGCAATCAGGCCAGAATACTCGTCGTGCAGGTCCGGTGCTCGATCTCGCAGCTGATCCAACAACCGGTGCTGCACGCCCAGCACATCGCTAACCCACTACAAAAAATACACACAATTACATCAATTATTCATGTTGAACAATATAATAAAATATACTACACATTTGATAAACAAAAATTACTCACATATTCCGATGACGATCGGCGCGGCTGTGGCTGCTCCGGTGGGGGCCCTACGACGTACGGATGGGAGCGGGGTACGAACCACTCCAGATATCCGTCCACGCAGGCACTATATCGGACGCCGTGCCCTGTCTGTGCACGGTGCACAAAATATATAGGCCCGGTAGCCGGATACGCGTCCCACTCGGACTCCGCATATGTCCGTGGGTGGTGAACTACGTACCCACTACCCCCGTATCCCCTGTACGTCCCATCTGTGGCCGGAATGAACGGTCTGGGGATCCACTGCACGTACCCCAGCTGACGCGCACACCGGTCTGGCATGTACGGCTCTATATCCTCCCGGTATGCAATGAGTCCGCGGTACTGGGTCCTCGGAGTGCGCGTGACGGCAGCGCGACCGTATGGCATCCACACAACCTATAAAAAAATTTTCCAATTACATTTCCTATGTTTTTTATATATATATTTAAGTAAATTAATTTTGATTTACTTACATCGTCCGGCGACAAGGCATCCAGTGCCTCCCGGAAAATTGCCAGTCTGTCGTCCTTGTTGCGTGGTGCGTCGACCGTCCATCTGCTGGCACGCGGCCGCTCGGGGTGCACTGACAGAGGCCTGGCATTACTCCTAAAAGATGGAAAATGCTCGTAGATCCAGGCCTGTAGCAACGTCAAGCAACCCGCAACGCTCGACGTGCCGTGACGACTAGCAGCACCTAAGTGTCTATACAGAAACGCTAGCGTCGCCGTGCCCCACGCGTACTCGCCCACCTGAGCCATCCCGCCCCGCAGCTCCAGAACAGGGCCTGGCTGGAACTTATTGGAACTCTTGTCTGTAAACAGACAGGTCCCAATAGTAGCCCATAGAAAAACTGCAACGTCCGAGTCGGGCCGGGGTCTACGCCTACAGAGATCTATCACCCGCTCGGTCGAGAATGCCCCATTCTCGAACAACTCCTTGTCGATGTGCTGGTCCGGAGGTATCTCGAGCAAATCTCTAGCCAACGCTACTAGGGTGGCGGTATCAGCGGACTGGGTAATCAACCGACCCTCTATCGGTAGACGCATAATCTCCCACACGTCGTGGAGAAGTATCGTCATCTCACCGAAGGGTAGATGGAAGGTATTGGTGTCCGGCTGCCACCTCTCCAAAAACGCGCATATCAGTGGCGCGTCTATATGCCTAAACAAAATGCTGGGAATATGTCCCAGCCCTGTCTGGCTAAGTATCTGAGCCCCTAGGGGTGACATGCCGCGCACCCAAGAAACTAAGGAATCGTACATCAACCCCCTATTGTGACACCTAATAGGGGCTCTACCCCCCGTCTCACTAAACCTACATACAACGTGTCCTAAAAAACTAGGAATCACCGTCGCATCGATCAGACCACCCTCGACTGGTCCAGTGACTAACCAGCTCTTGTCATCCTTCTTCCGCTTTTTAGGAATCGCTATATTTATCAAATATAATATATATAATTAATTTAACTAATTAACAAAATAAACAAATAAAACATAATTTAATAATTACTCATGTTATACAATAAATGAAACATTCATAAATATTTTAACAATTTACCCAATGAATAAACAAAAAAGACAAATTAATAACATATATAAACAAATATAACATATTTTCACTAAATAGCCAAACTAGCAAATAAATAAACAAATTCATCATAAAGTAAATAACTCAATAAATATTTCATTTTATAAAACAATATAACATGATTTAACTAAGTAATCATATTACCAAATAAATTAACAATTAAATAATAATTTAAATATTTACTTAAGTAATAATAGTATAAACAAATAATACATAATTTACATAATTCACAAATTAGACAAATAGATCAATTAAATAAACGTAATTAATAAATCAATATCGCGTACCTGCAGAGGGCTCCGCCCGCTGCTGCTGCTGCATACCAGACTGCTGCTGCTGGCTCGATCTCGGAGGCTCCTCGTGAGCCTCCTCCTCCTCTGACCGATCGTCCTCGTCGCTCGGCGAGGCATCGTCCTCGTCCCTCAGATGGAACGCCGACTCCCCGATGACGATCCCTCGACCGCCACCCCTGGATCGGCCACCTCGAGTACGAGGTCTCTGGGCTGCCATCTTCTGCCTTCTAGCAGAAACTGTGGGCCTCTGTCTCTCCTCAACGGTGGAAGGAGGAACGCGCGGTTTAACCTTACCGCCACCCTGAAAAATGTAATTCAAATATATATTAATACACAGACATTTATATGACATAAATATTTAAAATGCATATACAAATTGAATTACAATGATTTGACCAACGTCAAGCGCTATAAAATAGCGCTTGACTGTGAGTCAAACGCTAGGTTGCAGCGTTTGACTTAGAGTCAAACGCTGAGACCCAGCGTTTGACTTAGAGTCAAACGCTGATACCCAGCGTTTGTCTTGGTGTCAAACGCTGGGACCCAGTGTTTGACTTAGAGTCAAACGCTGGGTCTCAGCGTTTGACTCCAAGACAAACGATGTAACCTAACGTTTGACTATATGCCAAACGCCACAGTGCAGCGTTTTGGAGCGAGGAAACCGCAATGGATCTGCGTTTTCGACGCCCAGAACGCCGCCGCACAGCGAATCGGCGACACAAACCGTAACCGTTCTGCGGTTTTTCTCCGAAAAACGCAATAATCAGCCGACTAAAAGTCACCAAAACGCTTCCGATTAGCGTTTCTAGCCTAACAAACGCTAATCGGAAGCGTATTCAACACAAAAAACGCCGCCGAAATTGCGAAAATAATGCAAAAACGAATAAAACTTTCAATGATTTCTTACCCGAATAAAGAGACCTTTGCCCGCGCCATGGCCTCTCGAAGATTCTTCTCCACCGCCGTCCATTTCGCTGATTTTGGTTGATTTTTGGGAAAAATCTCTACTGTTTTCGCAAGTTTTGGTAGGGAGTGGCGTTTGGTATGCACAAAATGAGGGTTTGGGAGCGATATTCGTCTCCTTTTCTTTTTAAAATTCGGCCGGCTCCAAAACGCTACACATTAGCGAGCGAGCGTTGAGAAAACGCTGCTTTTTAGCGTTTCGGAATGTCTAAAACGCAGCATTTTAGCGTTTTGTATTATCTTAAACGCTGTATATTAGCGTTTGTGGTCCTCAAAACGCTGCGACATAGCGTTTTACATTTATTTCGCATTCTCGTTTTAGCGTTTTTATTTACTTTCCCCGTTCCATTTTAGCGTTTTTTGCCCTTATTTTCAGCAATTCGTAGCGTTTTTACCCCATATTTATTCATGAATTGATCATTTCCTTCATACCAGGGGTATTTTGGACATTTTTTGTTATACAAATAGTAATTTTGTTATACAAATAGCAATTCAGAGAGAACAATGAAGACCACACTACCACTTGGGGACTAGTGAAGCAAATTGGGCCCAATCTCATGTGTAAAAGTCCAGAAGAGTAGATCCAGGCAAACCATTCTCGTTTATCACTTCCGGCCTCCACACCCCCACCCCCCCCCCATTTTATTTGTTTTTTCTTTTCTACTTCATTTCATTTCTTCCTCAGAACACGGAAGGAACAAGTTCATCACTTCTTAGTTCAAACTATTTTCCGGATTCTTCTTCTATTTTTCATACAATTTATTTATTTATTGTTGGGAACATGGCTTCTTCTTCATCAATGAGTAATAGCAGCAGCAGTAATAATGGCGGTACTGTTAAATTTGTGAATAACATCAATAATAATAAGATTGAGAGAGCTCATCAAATGTATAGAGATGGAAGTTATGAGGAAGCGCTAGGGTTTTATACGGAGGCGCTCTCGTCGGCCAAGACAGTTCCTCAGAAAATCGCTCTCCACAGCAATCGCGCCGCCTGTTTTCTTAAACTCCACGACTTCAAAAAGGTTTCTTTCTTTTACTTATTCTTCACCTTTTTTATTGCTTGTAACTTGTAACTGATCCAGGAACCGGTTGATTTTTATTGAAATTGTTAATCGTTGTTATGGATTCACAAGTGAAACGCGTTGAAATGGTTAGAATAACTAGAAATGGATATATTTGTTAATAGGATTTGGTCATAGAAAATTTACAATATTTATGCATTCCTGAACATGATAGAAGTGAGATGGATGATTAGCATTCAATTAGTATTGGATATATTTTTGAATAGAAATTTTGTAGATTATTTGCAATCGTTGTTCTAGGTTCCTGATTAGGCATTAGAAATGACTTAGAATCATGGGAAAAGATTCTATTTTCCAAATCAAATCTTGTAGGGATTTTTTTTTTTTCCCTTTTGGAGTTTTTCCCGACTCCAAGATAGTACCAATTATCATTTGGAGTTAACCTCATAAAAATGATTTAACTGTATGGATTACTGGTTTTGATATCAAATTGGCGCGTTAAATCACAGTTTATATGCATGGTTCACCTCATCTTAAAGATCAACCAAGAGAGGAAGGAAAAAAATAAAATTCAGGATTGCATTTTTGTTTCTTTGCTCTGTTCTCTCTCACTTGTTATGCACAACTTCTGTAGGCAGCTGAAGAGTGCACTTGGGTGCTGGAGCTGGATTACAATCATACCGGAGCATTGATGTTGCGTGCTCAAACACTGGTTACCCTGAAGGAGTACAACTCTGCCCTTTTTGATGTCAATAGGCTCATCGAGTTGAATCCTTCCTCTGAAGTATATCGAAATCTCCAAGCCCGTTTGAAGACACAATTGGTATCTTCCCGTCCTTTTCTCATTATTTATGCTTAGTTCCCTTCTACTGAATGTGCATCTTCTTTGGTCGTTTAACTTTATAAGTAGGAGTAACCTTTTGTAACTATGCAATGGGATTAGGGCGTAGATCTAAATAAAGAACTCATGCTGTGACTGCAAAATAGCAGCTGAATGGGGAGAACGTTGCTATTTGGACCTAATAGGGATATTTTTGCTATCAGATTTAACCTTTCATAATTGCGATGTTTGGTCCTATTTCCCTTTTCAGATTGTTATTTAAAATTTAGTTTAAGAGGGGAACCGCTGATATCTTTTATAAAAAAAAAATGGTTGGTTAGCATGAATAAAATGAAATAGGTGAAATTGTGGCACCATAGATCTGGAGGTATGGAGATAATTAGAATATTCAACTGAAAAGGCCTTTGGTGAGTTGGATTGGACTGATAGATTTCTCTTCAGGTTCTTTATGACAAATAATATATTCAGTTCCGGACACAAAGCAATGGTTTGTTGGGTAGAGATGGTTGCATCTACAGTACTGCAAAAGTATTATGGAAAGTAGTATGTTGTGAGAAAAGAATAAAGTAGCATTTGGGTTTCAGTATGGTTGTGGAATGGTAAATGTAAAGCAATGGAACATGCTGAGAAATTTTCACAATTTGCATCCTCTGCTGCAATTCCTATTACCCTTCTGTACTTTTGTACAGTGAGTAAATTGAAGTCCCTTATAAAGTCTAGGAAAGAATATAAGAATATGCACTATTTCCATTTTTATTCAGTTTTTGGGCCAATTTTGGTGCGCTGTTGATAAGAGATGGTGTGTTTTGTTCAAGGAAAGTCACTGGCTCCAATACCTGAGGATGACGGGGAGCTTGAAGAAGATGAAGAAGAGTTGGTGGAGCAAGTAGATGATTTAGAGGAAAAAGAAATAAAAGCAGTGGAAGAAAATGGAGGAAAGCAGGTTATAGAAGCAGGAGATCCTATTGAGCAGAAAACTGACGTTAAACAAAATACTCCAAACGGTAAAGCTAAATCATCTGAACAGGAGTCTTTTGGGTGGCAAGCAATCCCAAAACCAAAAGGACATTCACAACTTGACTACTCAAGGTGGGACAGAGTTGAAGATGAATCCAGTGAAGATGACTCTTCTGAAGAAGAAGATGAGGATGATTCTCAGCCCCAGTATCGGTTCCGAGTCAGAACTGTTGGTGTGCGAACTGTTAAGTGATATAAAAAGTTGAGAAAACATGCATGGCACAAGATAATGTTTTCAGCAGATTCGAATCTCAACTGTAGTCTACAGTGAGGATAGGGTTGGTGATGGATGGAGTTGTATTCTGTAGCTTGACTTTCTTGGGGAGCGTCAGTTGCTTCCTTGGGTAACTACTGAATGTTGAATATAGTGTGTGGATCAATTCAGCTGCTTAAATGTCAGTAGCACCAAGGGAAGTGTAGATAATATTCTGCGGGTCATGGATGTATATGTTGGTGGCTTGCTCCAGGATGATCCATGGTTCATATGTGTTTGGTGCTGAAGCGTTTAAATAGTTGGTTACACTTAAGAGGGCCAGTGATACGCGCAGTCCCCTCAAGTTGTGTACATATGTGAAGAGATTATGCAGTGACAAAGTGAGTGTGAGGCTGGTTATCTTCTTAATTCTTGTCCTAATCCTAAAAGGATTGGTCTGCCGGAAGCCTGGAATCAATGGGCTGGTGAATGTACAAAATGTCAATAATTACTTTTGGGGCCTTTTGTGGGTAGGAGGAATGTATTTATTTATTATGTACTATATATGGTGACTATGGTTGGATTGTAAAAATTGGAAATAGATTAGATTTTTTTGGGGTTAATCTCAAAAACTCATGTGGTTTACTTGTATATCAAATACTCATTTCAACTATGAAAAATATCAAAGAACTCCTTTAATTCACCAAACTTAATGAAATAACTAAAAGCCCAGGTAGATTTAGTAAAAAAATAATAATAATAATAATTTACAGAAGGAGCTCTCTACTCCCGGTTAGCATCCCTGCCCCTGCACCTCCTTATCCTCCGCAGTGGCCCTACCATCTCCTTAAACCTCCCCAAACACCGCCCTCTTCCCCTCTTCTGCCCTATGCGGCGGCAGGCTAAATTAGAAAAGCCACCATAGCTACGCAAACTCCAGACCATATAATGATATACACAATCGGTGGCAGATCAGCTATGGTGGCTTTTGTATGGTCTGGAGCCACCGATTTTCTTGTGGCTGGAATTTTGTTTTGCGTGCGGGCTGGAACTTTTTTGTTTTTGGCTTGCTTGTGAGATTCACAGCGAGTAATTTAATTGAAAATTAAAAGTTTAGTTTCTAATTTGGTTATGAATTTTTGGTATTTTCTGAGCTAATCTCATCGATGGAGATGGAACGAATGGGTATCGGAAGTTGTTTTATATCATGTTTTTGGTTTTTGGGTGCAATAAGAACATGAACATTTTCCAATGCCACAACCCTATGGCGATATAAAATTTAAACCTCGTAATCGAAACCCAATTGCCAGTGGGTCTCCGATGAAGTCACCACCACCAGAGAGCTCTCCGGTGACCAAAAGCCAGAAATTGAGGTTCTGGCGGGAGGTTGAAACCTATTTCTTTGAGGTTCTGGCTGTTTTTGATTTTTGGGTTTTGAGGGAAGAGGTGATAAAGAAGAGGTGAAACAAAGGAAATGAATAGAGATAGGAGGGGGAGGGAAAAAAAGTTTTCGTAATTTAATTATAGTTAATTAGGTAAAATGTAATTTACAAATTATTTTAATAAAGAATAAATTTGTCTAAACACTTCTATTTTAATTTTTAAAAAGTGAATATAATAATTATTTAATAATAGAAGGAGATCTTTGATACATTTCAAAACTCAGTAGGTATTTGATTTATAACTAAAGTTGAGGGGCCTTTTTTATATTAACCCTTTATTTTTTTTGGTGGTATATGTGGAGCTAAAAAAAGGCTTAAAAACCGACAGGAGGACTAACACCTTAAACTTGGGCTTCCAATCCCTCTTGATACACATTGGTGGTCCTTGAGAAAATGAAAACTCATTGGAAACTTGGCAACTATTAGCACATTCTTCCTCCTATGTTCACCTTGATGATCGGTGGAAACGGTGGATGCCATTTACTGATTGAACGAGTAGCAGTTTACCTAGAGTGTAGGATTTTCCTTTTTTTATTGGTTCTATAAGTCTTCTCGACTCTGGCCTAAGGCCTGCTCTAAAATGACCATTAAATAACTAATCGTTCCTCTATTTCCAAATGATCCAACAAAGGGTGGCGAACCATATTGTCCATTGAATCTCTTCATGGGAGCTGTTGTGTTGGAGATTAGTATCAAACCATGCTTGCAAGCTAGAATTCTGCCATGCCTGAGTGTCAATTGGTGCACCAATGCTCCTCCACAAGTCAACTGATCGTCTGATTTTATTTCCCCACAAATGTGGCACGATCTGTCGTTAGAGATGTGTCTTCTCGAGAGTTCGTTTTTCATGAGAAGGGCCCGTCTTCGCAGCAACCAAAGGAATGTTCTGATTTTGGGAGGTCCCTACCATTTCCATAATGTCTCCCATTGTTTATCCTCTCGGTTCCAGTTGTCTCTTGCTACCAAGTTGTAGGCTTAGGAAACTGAGAAGACGCTATGTTTTGTTAATTTCCATGCATGGTGTCACTACCGACTTCCTCTCTTGGGAGGAAAGTTGCTCCAATTTGTTTCCATATTGCTTCAGGGAGGAAGGTTGTGAATCTGATCCAGTCCCACTCTCAGTTTGGTGTCTCTTGCTTGTTTATGAGGTTGGGAGATGTTTATTGGCATAGTACTGAAGGGGATGATCTGATGTAGCCCAACAGTCGTGCCAAAATAGGATTTTGGTGCCGTTACCAACTTCCCATTTGATGCCCCTGTGCCCTTGTTCCCGCGGACATGCCTGGTGCAATGCTTTATATATATATATATATATATAGATATATATATATATATATATATATATATTCTCAGTCCCCATGTCTCTGTATTTGGCTAAGAAGAGACTTTTCCAGTTGCTGGATTTTTTCTGACCAAAGTGCCAAGAGGAGCTTCAGGATGAGTGCCTTATTGAACTTCCTTGTTTTTCTTAGGGCTAGATGCTTTGGCTAGCAGACATCATTCCAGTTGACAAGGCTGGTTTTATTCACGTTCTTTGATCGCCCCCGTAGGAAATCTCTCTTGGCTTTGTCTAGTTGGCTGCAAGTGTGGTTCGATAGGAAGGTTGATTGTTTGATGTAAGTAGACTTAGCTTCAAGGATTGATTTGTATAGGACAAGTCTTCCCGCAAGAGATATTCTGGAGGTATTCCAGGAGTTTGCTGACTTGACAACCCTTTTCTACAATGGCTCTGTAGGTTGAGTTCTTGATTCGGCCATGAATGAGGGGAGCTCCCCATGTACATTCCAAGGTTATTTACCAGTTTTATCCCAAAGATGTTGCTTATGGCTAAGGCTGAAGTTGTATCCACATTGGGGGTTATATAAACCAAAGAATTCTCCTTACTGATGACTTGGCCGAAATGGTTGCAGAATAGGCCTAGAACCTCATTTATGACATTTGCCTGATCCATGAAAGCTTCACCAAATAGCAGTGGGCCTTGCTATTTGTAGCTCACAAAAAATTATAACCTTCCACATTCACCATTCATTCAAAAACCTACAAAAATTTCCAACAATTCAAAAACACCTCAAAGCAATGGGGAAAACCTAAAAAAAATCTTACAACACTTGTAGATCTACGTTAAGGAGAAACATTAGTTCAAATTCTCGCAAAAATGAAAACATTTTGATATGTTTTCGTTACTTTCGATTAGTTTGCGAATTCCATAGTACGCAAGTCCAGTTTGGGCTTGCGTACCATGGTTCACACGTCCAAACTAGACGTGGGCATCCATGGTTCTCACGCCAAATGTGGCGCGTGTGGGTACCATGGAATTCACCAAAATTGTGGGCGTGTGACTTATGGTTTCACACGCTCGTGCCTTGGATGGCACGAACCACTTATGCGTTCGACCCCACTAATAATGTTCAGACTGCAAAATGTTCTTTTGAGGGAACTGGTTCTATTAATATGCAGATGCAAATTGGAATGAGACAATTGCTGTGGCAGTAGATCAAGAAATGAGAAAACTGAATTCTCAAGAGACTGTTGCAGTAGAAAAAGTATAGAACAATGTAGCAGTGGTGAATTTTGCTCGCTTATTAGATTTTGCAAGAACATTTTGTCTTAATGCTTCTAGTGTTAATTGTAACAATAATTATGTGAAAAAACGTTTTTGGATTGTAGATTCGGGGCCACTAGTCAAATGATTAGTGACATGAATTCTCTTCGAAAATATCTCTAAACTACATACCCCTTCCCCAGTCTATCTGCCTAATGGTGATATTGAGTATGTTCAGATAGTAGGAGTCTATAGTTTGACATCTGAACTAAGTCTTAAGAATGTGTTGTATGTTCATGCTTTCAAATATAACCTCCTGTCATTGAGAAAGTTGATGAAAGATTCTGTCCTTCCAGTTTTTTTTGATGATCATTGCTTGCTACATTATGCATATTGTGGAATTGGGCCAACTTATTCAGAGTTTAGGGTTTGAGAGCTTGAAGGCCCTCCTCCTTGAACAGAGAGCCCTGAGCTGTGAGGCCTGTTGTTGGCCCGTTCTCCAGTTAAATTCAAACCAGGTTTGCCATTATTAACAGCATTGATCAATCAATTAAACTAGTGTCATGTACTAGAAAGAAGACAAGCTTTCCACGAATGACCCATAATGGAAAAGTGGTCCTTCTTGTTTTTTTGGGGGCAGTGAGCCAATTTGAAAGGGTGGAGGGAAACCAAATTAGAATTTCAAACTCAAAATATACCTTCGTCAATAGCCATTCTATTACGTAATTTTGCTGTAATAGCAATTAATAATAAGCAAAGATTCTGATCCTAATCATCGTCACATTATAGGACTGTTTGTTTCCACCGAAAATTAACATTAAAATATAATCACCAACCTCAACTGAACAACACGTTTCCCCTTCCAACCCCAAACTTCGGTTTTTCAGAACTCGACATTTCCCTTCCCCCCTCTCACCAAAGCCCAAATTAGTTAATCGGGTCTCTCCTTCGGCGACCCTTTAATTCGTTAAATTCATTAGGGGGTGGAGGTCGGGCCAGGGGAGATGTCGATGCAGACCAGCTTCACTGCCGGCGAAATCGTCCGGACTTCCTCGCCGCCGGACTTTTACCTGCCGGACGAGATATTATCCGTGATTCCGACGGACCCTTACGAGCAACTAGATCTCGCCAGGAAGATTACGTCCATGGCCATAGCCTCCAGGGTCACCAAGCTGGAATCTGAATTGGGGAGGCTCCGACAGAAGCTCTATGAGAAAGACCGTCTGGTGGTGGAGCTGGAGGATAAAGTCGCCCACCTCCAACTCGCTTATGAAGAAGCTGAAATGCGTCTCAAAATCACTCTCGACGACAATGTAATGTTACTATCTTCATTTGCATTTCCCCTGTTTTTTTTTTTTTGGTGGAGTTTATTGAGGAGTGAATCTTATGCTATTTTCTTTAAATTTATTAGGATTTTGGTTCAATGTTTGTGTTTTTTTTTTTTTTTTTCTATGAATTTCTTGTTTATGTTATGTAAAATGTGCTTGTAGATGAAATTGACAAAGGAGAGGGATTCGCTTGCTCTGGGTGCCAAGAAGCTTAGTAGGGACTTGGCTAAGGTAACTGGAACCGCGTCTGATGTTTCCTTGTGCTCCATTGTTTTTATTCACTTTAAAATTTTTGTTATCTTTTTTTAAGGGTTTGCCAACGTTTGTTGTTTTTCTGTGCATTACTGCTTATGGATTGAAGTTTTCTCTGTTTAGCTTGCCAACCATGTAGTCCAGTAGTTGTAATTGAGATGTGTTAAGCCATCATGGTAGAGTGTCCAATTGCATATTTTAATGGGCTGGGACTTGGACTGCTTAAAATGATTGGACGATGGTTTGTTTGGTGATATGGATTGATTCAAGTTGGTACCTTGTGAATGATTAAACTGTGAATTTCCTGTTCCCATGTGTGCAAAAATAGTCAAGATGAGAGTTTTTGTGAAATGATGAATGAACGAATGAAAAAGCTAAATCCTACTGTAACTAGTACCGAAATAATTTGTGACCTGAACTGATTGGAATTTTTTATTTTCCTTTTTCTTTTCTTCAGTTGACATAGATTAAAATGTCAAAACAGTATCTGTTTGTGTGTGTGAACTCTTCAAATATGAGGTTTTGTGACCTTCATGAGAAAGCTAAATCATGGCCTACCTAACTAGTAGCAAACATAGTTTGTCAAGGGAAGAGACTCACTCCATCTTCTTGTTTGACAGTTGGAGACATTCAAGAGACAATTGATGCTCTCATTAAATGATGACAATTCAACAGTAAGTGCTGTTAACTATTCTTCCTAATTGTATCTTTCATGGTTGATTTTGACATGATTCTTGAAGAACTTTCAGTTTGATGGATTCAGTTATCTACTTTGTCAGTCTGACTAACTATCCATAAACTATGTTCTTGGACAGCAAGCTGAAACTGTTGATATTGTCACTTATGACCAATCCATTCCAAAAGCATATCCTGTAAAAGGTAAATGTCTGTTTTCTCTTGTGAATTGAATACTGCTGAGTTGGTGCTTGTGGAGGAACTGAGATCAATTCATGAGTTCTCTTGAGAAGTTTTCAGTGCATCTTTTGGCTAGATTTCATAATCAGGAGATTATGTCTGGAGTATATGGTGTTGGAGATAAAGCTTCTTTAGCCATAATCTATTTTATTTTAAGGTAGTTTAATGCCCAGAAACATAAGAAGAGGTTTAAATTGCTTAACAATGCCTCCTCTTCTGGGAATAGTTCCCCAAAAAGAAAGATAATTATGGGTCAATACTATTTTTTTTTTCAGCACCCGATCAATAACTGGTAAATATTAGTGTTTGTTTTCAATTGGATTAAATTCTATGCGCTACGTTTGTATTAGTTGTTTCATGAACTACAAATGCTTGTCTATTTTGCACCTTAAATCCTGGTTGGTTGGTGGGGGGTAGGCAAATGTTCTGTTTAACAATGCATGATCTTGCTATAAATTGTAGATGAGGAGGAGAATGGCTACACAATACAACATTCTTTCTCTGGGAAGGCAGAAAATGCAAGCGGTACTGATGATGGTATATGTAACTTATGCTTGTTCTGTTCCTTGCCGTTTACTGCCTCTTACTTCTGCTCTTCATCTGATATATCTTCTTTTCTACACGTTCTTGCTGTGTAACAGCCTCAAAGCCAATTGGGACAAAATTTTCTATGACACCATATTTGTCACCACGGCTTACTCCTACAGCTACTCCAAAAGTCACATCTACTAATGTGTCGCCCGGGAGATATTCTGCTGCTGGATCTCCTCAAAAGACTTCTGGTGCTGTCTCACCTACAAAAACTCAATATGAATTTCGTGGTTCACTTTCATCATGGTACCCATCAAGCCAGCGGTCATCAGCAGCAAACTCTCCACCTCGAGGGCGTCCTTTGCCAGGTCTGTGAGAACTCTTTGAGCATTATTGATTTGCTTCTGTACCAAAGCCAAAGGCCAACTTGTTCATCCTGTACCATTGTAGTTAGTCAAACACTCATGGAATAAGCAGGAATATCAGCTACTTGAATGTGTTTGATTCTATAATTTAATAGTTAGGTGGCTCCATTGCTATTTAATAAGTATCTTGTTCTTGTTTATGGAGATGCTGGCTATTTTCTAATTCCTTTGGCTTCTTTTTCTTCTGTCCTTTGGTGTTAAAGCTCGTACTCCTCGAATTGACGGGAAGGAATTTTTCCGTCAAGCCAGGTGAATACCACGTTTTATACCCCTTGAGTTACCATTAATTGTTTTTTCTTTTTCCCTTTTCAGTTAAGAAAGTCCTGATCTTGATTCTTTCTAATCCTTCCTGTTATGCAGAAGTCGTCTCTCATATGAGCAATTTAGTGCTTTCCTGGCTAACATAAAGGAACTCAATGCACAGAAGCAATCCCGAGAGGTAACTCTTAAAACTATATAGTGACTGTGAAGTAGTAAATCTTAGGTCTCTTATCCCTCTTTTATGGCTTTGTTCTCATGTATTCTCTTTTTCACTTGAAACAAACAGGAAACATTGAAAAAAGCTGAAGAGATATTTGGAATTGATAACAAAGACCTATACCTATCATTCCAAGGATTGCTTAATCGGAACATACAATAAACGAAAATTTGCACACAAAGATTTTTGTAGATAAGGTATTGGTTGTTCCGCATCTGGGCAGTTGTACTTAGATGTGTTCATATACCTGTCTGTTATCTTTGTATACCGTTATGTTTGCAGTTTGGAGTAAAAGTTCACTGCTGATTAGTGGAGCTGAATTTGATGACAACACTGCAGAGACTGTGAGAAATGCAACTAGCAAGGACGGGAACGAGTGACATAATTGTTGTTTTCTCGTAGTAACTGTTGAAAACCATGGAGATATGAGGTATAAAAACGCCTGGTTTTTGGGCCCATATGCTTGTGGTGAATATGCAGGAAAATGTAGTGTCACAGTGGCAATGTTAATTAACATTGGTTCTCTTATGTTAGATGAAATTCCCTCTTGTTCTTCGCAACTGATTTTGTTTGCATTTCTCTCCAATCCTTATATATATTGAACACAGAATCTACTACAGCTGTTGGTCGCTCAGTGATTTAACAAATATTGCATGTGGAAGCTAGCTACCTTATAGGTTTATCAATATAAGTAAGCATTTGTGAATAGACTGATTTCCTTTCTGGGTTTCATCCTTCAGTTCTCCTGGAAGTAAGCATTTATGAATGTGAGAATAGGAGAGCTGTGTAGCTTGTGTAAGACATGTGTGAGACATAGTGAGTGATGCATAAGGAAACCCTGGTAGCAAAGCATGGAAAGATGGAGGAGCAAAGGGTGGTGGGTGTGGGTTTGGGGTATGGAGTAACTGGGGTTGAACAAGGGGAAATGGAGAAGTAAAAATTATTGGAAAATGCAGAAATTGGGAGAGGGGACTTTTCATATCAATATACTAGCCTGCAATGTAGTGTTTGAATTATCATTTACTGATTGGAATGAATTACCATTTACGGATTGGAAGAGTAAACAGGAACGTGAGCTTATGATATACTAGTAGGTAAATCTTTTGGGTGGGATTTATTCCATATCCATCATTTCCATCAAATCATTGAGAAATAAGAATGGTCTAAGATGCAGTGAGAGAAACTATGTGAACCGCACCCATCTCTGCTACAAAGGCCAAAGGCCAAAGTGTTTCCTTTACTACTCCCCCAAGTTTGATCGTCCTCAAAGGTGCTCTGTTGACCATCTCCTCCCCCCCACAAAAAAAACACGCTTGCTGTTAGCTTTTTATCATACAAACAACGTAGTGAAGGAGTATTACTTCAAAAGAAAATCAGCATTCTAATTGCATGTACGATGAATCGGTCCTTTAGTTAATTAGCCTACTTCTCAGAGTTTTTTCCTCCATCGTCGTCCTTTAATTCATGTAGAAGATGAAGCTCCCGTACGCCAATGGCTGCCCCATGCAATATGTATGATTGAGGAATTGATTCGTATATAGTATTGTAGAAAACAACATAAGACCTGCACGTGCGTCGGCCTGTAAATGTTACGTGAAACGGTAAATAAAATATTTTTAAAAATGGTGTGAAAAGAAAGGAAGAAATTACGTGAAACGGGAGAGGGGGACAAGAAATCAAATCCTGGTGAGGAATCATGTTCCCCTGCATGCAGATCCAGTACATATCTCTAAATGTTTGATTTTTTTTTAAATTTTTTATTATTCAATAATAATACTTTTATTTGTTATTTTGGCTTCTTGGCTTGGCTGTTGTTATGAAAAAGTTGTATTTCGGCTTGGAAGCTCAATGATCTCACAGAGAGATTTCGTCAATGAAGGATTGTGTCGGTATAGAGATTTTGCTCGTATTATATTGTTAGCTTTGAACTGAAATAGGGCCACTGCGTAGTTGATTCACATTTATAATATTTAACTTTGGTTAATAAATTTTTGCTAATTTAAATAGTTTAGGCCACGAAAGGTCTCTTTTTACAAAGACACCAAGTTTTTCTTTTGATTGTAAAGTGCAGCATCATTTTAATCTCACAGAATTTTTTTCGTCGATCATCAAGTTTTTATATTTGAATGACTGTTTTGATAAAAAAATACTTTTATTTGTTATATTTATTTTATATATATATATATATAGGTGAGAATTTTTGGAGCTCTATCTCTAGCTAGGTATAGTACTAAAAATTGAAAAACACAGATAGTGGGATTTGAACTTTAGATAAAGAAGAATAACAGTAGCCACATGATGACCCCCCTGCCTGCCTATCGTAGTCATACTCTTCTAATATATAATCTTTGAATGAATATTTCTTTCTCTGACTTAGCCTTCTAACACCCAAAAAATCACTACTCTAAGATCTCCATATCTTATAATTCCTCTGTGTCTCACCATATATATATATATATGAGTTTTGTTCCTCGCTTTTCTTTTTTATTTTCATATTATCCCTCGTGCCAATTCTTTACTAGTTAAGAATTATTTGCCAATCATCATTATCCTCTTAAAAAATTATTTAATTTATGACGGAATTAGTGTCTACGACGTAAGAGTTTCAATAATAAAAATCGATAGTAGGAATCACAACAATTGTAACATCAACTATTGATTAAATTTAAGAGAAATTTTAAGAAAAATTACTTTTTGATTCGTGTAATTCATGTATGACCGAATCTACTTGTTATTTATAAAGAAAATTTTGTTTAAAGTGATTTTTAAAAGTGTATAAAGATTAAAACTAGATTAACTAGATTACAACTATGAATCCTACTTAGAAAATAAAAAGAATAAACTACACCATCCTACTTCTATTGGTCGAAATTGTCAATTCTTCTTCAATAAGGATTGGACCATTTTTAGTACACTTAGAAAACAAATAAAAGAAATGGCTAAAGAGTGTCAAAACTGTATGTAGCTAGCACTTTTTACCTTCCCCCTTCAACTACTACTACGTCACTTCTCCTATTTTTTGTAAACTTCAACTATGAAAACTAAAACTAAGGGAATGCTTCGTTCACAAATAGTAATCGGAATGAGAATGACTATGATAGTAATCTGGAATGATAATGGATTTCTGAAAGTGATTGTTGCTGCTTGGTTCATTATCTGGAATGAGAATGAATTAAACATTTTACCATTCATGTAAAGACTAAAAAATTATGAAACCATGATTAAAATTAGATAAACTCCAGTAGTAATATGTATGCAAAAATTGAAATCAGAACTTTCACGCATGATTATATAGACATCAGATCAGCGAATACTAGACATCAGATCAACAGACTATAGATATCAGATCAAGAATATAAAATAAATCATACAGTAGAACTAAAACATACTTAACAAGGGATATCACATCAGGATTATATAGACATCAGATCAGCGAATACTTGACATCAGATCAACAGACTATAGATATCAGATCAAGAATATAAAAGAAATCATATAAAAGAAAAGTATTTTTTTTTTAAAAAAAAGTATATATTTTTTTAAAAAATGTTGTGCGTCAAAAAAAAATTGTATTTAAAAAAGTATGTTTTTAAAAAAAGGTATTTTTTTTTAAAAAAGTATATATATTTTTAAAAAATTCTGTGCGTCAAAAAAAAAAAAAAAACTGTAATAGGGAGGGAGAAAGACACCGGGAAGGAGGAAGGATGAGAATTGATTTCAGATGCTCAATCCCATCAAATTAGTGGGTAATGACTCAATCCCTTGTTTGTAGGAATGAAGCCACTGTTTTCATACCGATTGTAGCAACCAAGCAACCATTTTTCATAAAATCGGGAATGAATCCCATACATTCATTGTCAATCCATTCAACCAAGCAGCCCCTAACTTAAACGGATATAAAAATTCTTTCACAATTCAATTGACTCAAAATAAATGACAGCATAGCTAAAATTAAATTGTACAAAACAATCAAATTGGTGTTTGAATTCCATCTCATTGTAGAGTGATTTAAGCAACTCTTTTGCCAATTTAAATTCTTTGTAGAATATTGACTTATTCGAAAGAGTTACTAGTTATCGTCTCAATTTTTTGGAGCGATAGTAATAGATTTTGATAAAATTATCCTTTTATTTAAAAAGGAGAAAAGGGAGAGTATTGTAAAAAGGTATTTTAATCTAAATTGAAGCGATAAATAGAAACAAGTAATACGGTAACTAGTAAAACTTTTATTCCAATATATCTTTTAACCTTGTTACGTGGTTAAAGCGTTGAAATGTAATCCAAACAACCTACGCTAACTCCACAAAGAAAGATTTGAATCCTCTTCGAAAGTGCATAACTCCAAAATCAATTTACTTAAAACTATTCCATCATTTTTGCATACCAAACAAATTAGTGATTGCGGTTCATATAATTTTTGGATTCCTATAAATCTCAATTATATCGGTTTTCTTTTGCATAAATTTGTGATTTATTAACAGGTTAAAAACTTAATATGCTCATTAATTCTCCAATATATAATCATTGACCGATAAATAATTAATTAATTACTTGTTCGGTGATATAAGCCTACAAATTTTGACATTTTCTATTAATTATTGATTCCCGTACAAACTAAGAAGGGAGAGGCACCGTGACCATCATATCATGGATATGTTCTTTTAAAAAATTTTTTTAGGGGTCCATATATATATATATATATATATATTTATTTGAGTCAACTTGGCTATGAAGAATATTACTTGTAGCTATAAATACGTGCCATAAATAAATCTTTTGACACAATCAATTAGCAAAGGCCTCATCAGTTTTCTTGGCTTCATCTTCTTCACAATTCAATGGCTTTCATTCCTGAACAATACTACTACTACTCATGCGCCTCCGATTACATATTCTCCAACTCCGACCACTGTCTTCCAACTCCCATTACATCCCCCACTAACAATATTGCTGCCGCGGTGCATGGTGCCAAATTATCAATCATTGATAACGTCGCTGGGAGCAGCAGCAGTACATTAATGGTGTTGCCACCTTCTCAATATTCTTGGGCGGCCGCGGATATCAGCTCCTCAATGGCAACACCCGCATTGGGTGCAGATAATAATTATTATGAAGCTGCTGCCTGTAGTAGGGAGAGGGACTTGACTGCTGTCGGAGTTTATGAAGTCGGGGAGGAATGTAGCAGCAGGCACCAGCTGGATTCCTCCAACTTCTGGCCATCGCCGCCGCTTTATCCTATCATGACTGCCGACAGTTGGGTATATATATATATCCATCATTTATCCCTTAAAATTAATTTTGTCACGACAGGAATATTTTTATAATATCAATCATCATACCTGTAAATATATGTGGATTTTAAATGTTTTGAACAATTTTAATGAGAGTAAGAATTGCATGGGTTGGGATTAATGAATCCACGTACAGGAATCGGAACAGGAGGAGATTAATGAAAGTGGGACGTCAAATATTATAAATGGATCAATGACACGACAAAAGATGGAAGATTCCTCGACGCCAAAAATCGCCAGGTATTCGGCTGAAGAAAGGAAAGATAGAATCATGAGATACTTGAAGAAGCGAAGCCGAAGAAACTTCAACAAGACTATCAAGGTTCGTTCCTCCTTGAATATTAACTATGAAATTTCTTACTATTATATTAACTAATGGGTTTATCATGACTGAAAATGAAATTAAAAATAGAAATGGTTGGCATGGCAAATTGGCAGTATGCTTGCCGGAAAACCTTGGCTGACAAGCGGGTTCGGATCCGTGGAAGATTTGCTAAGAACGAACTTAGCGACGATGATAATCAAACATTATTAGCTATCAACAACACTAGTACCATTGCAGATCATCATCACCAAATTCCCATTACTAATCATCTTCGTCATCTGGATGATTTATCCTGCTACACTAATTATCATCATGATCTATCGTCACTCCAGCTCCAGGTATTTATAATTATATTTAAACAGGATACGTGCCAATGGATATATACATGGATTTCATCTGGGGAAAAAATTGACGGTTTTCTTTGTTTTTTCTTTTATAATAGATGAAAGCAACGAGCTGTGAAGAGGAATATTGGTTGCAAGAAGCCATCGCCAACTTTGTGTACAACAGTCAGTCTAATGTAATAAAGTTTTAGGGATGGATCAATATTAATCCTCCTATTAAGATATATGCAGGGTTCATTAGTTAATTAATTAGGTTTACTGATATTAATTGTACGTAGTTAGTAATAGCTATTGATGGGTACTACGTAGGAGGCATGCTTATATGCATGCTAATTAGATTAATATTGTATTAATTGTACTACTTAATTACTGGTGATTATTAGAATGTGTATGATATTTGTGGAATGGAGAAGTCATTTTTAACTAATTCACTTGCAGGCTGCAGCCTGCCTCATTTATTATGATAATATCTTGGTTTAAAAAAGAAAAGAAAGAGTGAGTACTAATAAATGGAAGCCACAAGTAGGCATTCTCCCAATGGTAAGAAAGCACTAAAAATGACCGATTCTTTTCCTCGATGGGTCTAGAACTGGAAATAAGTCATGAGGTGACAACTATGCAAATACTATTCTTGCAATTTGCAAATGCCAATGAACGCAAATATTATCGCCATCATCGATATCCTTTATCTCTTTCACGACAAATATGATTATTATTTTATAGACAGAGAAGTTAATTGAATTGTAATTATTAAAACGGAAAAAAAAAAATTAAAAAAGAAGCAATTTATGAGTGGGCGGGTAATAGGGGGGACTTGGCTTGGCCTGGGAATCTCTTTTATCTGTACTCCACAAGTCACTAAAATCACTTAATCAGTATCAGTATCAGATAGAGAGTGTCCTTTCCAAGAGATGAATATATTTGATGTTGATGTGGGCAAGGCGAGCAATTGCACATATGGGGGCTCCTCCATGTATATTATATAAAATCATTCCAAGTTTCAAACCTGCGATCATCCCTCCATACATATTTTGTCGCCGTTTATAATCTCACTCCCTCTGCCCGGCCCTGTATTGTATTTGTCTCCATTGATTTTATGTCCCACAAAGCTGGGAAAAAAATTAAGTCGAAGCCAGCACTACCGCAAATCCCTCCCCACCACCACCACCACCACCACCAAGTTCTTCTTGTACGTTCCACGATATTCCGGCCCCATTCTTACTGTACACTATGCATACCATATATGACCCTTAGCCCAAACCTCTGATCAAAGTCACCAGTTCTGCAAGTTGCAAGTAGGAGCTACTTAGTTGAAGAGATTGAAGAGGATGCAGTTTAGCTAGATCTCCTGTAAGCACGGACGAATGCAAATTTAAAATTTTTGGAGGGTAAGAATCTAGTGACATGAATGGTGAAAATTTGCCAAAATGATCATACTAAAAAAAATTCTGACGGTTTCGAGGGCGGACACCCTTCTCGCCATACTATACGTGTTGCCCTACCTGTAAGAAACTTGAGTAAGTTGCTAGATGTAATTAAAGACTAAGGCATGCATGCATTTTGTAAATTCCAATATCGATCATGAATGAATGGTGCTATTCATTTCATTTTGCATGTTCATCATATTTACATTTTATAAATATTATTAATTATTAATATTTTATAAGTGAACCGTGATTGTTAAGTTAAGTGCCACAATTATTTATATATTAAATTGAAACGAACGTCCGAAGATTAATGAAGTGTGCATGGAATATATATAACATTCCAGCAGGGCATGCAGAGGACAGGAGAATGATGATTTGTAGGATTTATATTTAATATGAATGAGACATCTATTTATTAATTGGAAAGTTTTTGCTGAAGGAATCTCCTTCCCATACTGAATCGATTCACCTAATTTTATAGACTTAATTCGGACAACAAACCCCACCAACACACACAGAGAGATATATATTAGTTCCCATCGATCATAGTCAACATCCTAGATCCAACAGGGATCGATGGTGACTTGGGTTTTGACTACAAACATTAGTGCTCCAAATTGATGGTCCCTTCAATTCATTTCAGAACCCACCTTCAAAATCAACCCCAATCTTCTGCACAACCACTATTTACTCTCAGGCAATCTCAAATCTTCTTTTATAATTATTACTCTGTTTGCTGTGTTGTGTTTAATAGTTAAAATGAATACCTGACTGAGTGAGTCGATAGAGGTTGAAGTAAGGTGAATTGCACACAGTGAACCATAACTTCGTTTTAACAAATACAAATTGCATCATAATCAATATCAACTCTCTTAGTATGGCTGCTTAATTTAGTCATTTGAAAGCATTGACTAAGAGCATACCACTTGATAATATAGTATTTTCTATATAGTAATTGTACTTCATTTTGATTTTAGTAATGTAATTGCTTGAATGGACTAACTAGCTTCCAGGACTTGGTTGATGTATACGGTAAAAACAAACTGGAAAACACCAAATATATACTCATATATTGGAGAACCCATCCAGCAGCAATCTTCTGAATATTGTACGTAGGATCCAGGCCCACGACCTCATGAATTTTGACCTTTAATTATATAAGAAGCCCAAACCCGAGGTTGACAATTGATTCTGCCGGCGGGGGTCCACTCTCCACCGTCAAGAAAAATCAAAATCAAAATCAAAAGCTTCCTGGCTCTAGTATGACCACAAGGAATAATCCCCATTATTGTTATTATTATTGTTATGGTTGTCGTGCAGGGTGGTGGTAGTGTTGTTGGGTGTGATATCGGGAGCTATCATGGCCTGAAAATGCTGGGGATGATACCTGGGCATGGCTGCGGGCTTGAAGGAGGAAGAGATGGTTGGACTAGTGGTAGTGTGATCATGATCATGATGATGTTGATCAAAGTTGTTGTTGGATGATGAGGAGTATTGGGATTGAGGGGTAGTGATGATGCTGCTGAAGTGGGCAACTTGAGCTTGTGCATCAGCGAGCTGAGACCGAAGGCTATCAACCTGTTGCTGGAGAGATGATATAGCACCGGCGCAGCCGTAGACGGGGTCCCTCAGCCTGGCGTACGCCTCGTAGACCATCGCACTCACGGCATCCCCCCGCTGATCCTCCCCCAACTCCTACATATTTATTATATGTATAGTATCAAATTACTACTATTCATAATTGTATATATTATCATGCATCCTACTTACTTACTTACGTACCTGAAGCATCTTGCTAACGTTGCTGGCCCCGAAGACCTTGTGGACAGAGGCAAATTTGTGAGGCTCATTGGCTGGGAAATAAGGAGCAAACACGCACTGATCCTGACAACATCTCCTTCGTAGTAGTTTGCATGCTGCACATGGTGATGATGTGCATGATGAACTTATAGTATTACTACTAGTGCTGCTGCTACTACTCATCCCACCACCTGCCACACAATATCTTCGTAGGAAGAGTTGAGGAATTCATGTAATGGAGGTAGGGGAGTTAGGACATAGTTGCAATGGCTTAAAACAACATTAAAAAAGAAGCCCAGATGGAGGATACCTAGATTTACGCAAGTTAAGTTTGATTAATTTAAGCTTTGGGAATAATTTATGGGATGGGATGGGATGGGACCTAATCTGCTTTTCAATTGATCCAAACGAAGCATGCAGCCAACACTTTCACGCCCATTATACTAATTACTTGTAAAGGAATTTAAGGAATATTTTTGGCCAACATATTTGACTACTTTCCAATCCCATCTTATCTTAATGTTTCTTGCTTTTCCCAGATAACTGCTCCCTCAAAATCCTACCTTTGGACCTTTGGATGACGGCCCATTTTCTTAAAACTTCCATTTTATCTTAAAACTTCCATTTTCTTCCCCCATCTTTTGACCTTTGGATGACGGCCAAATAAATTCTCTTTGCCTTTCTTTCTCCCCCGTTTTGTTTTCTTAATTTCGAATTTTATATTGATCGTCACTAGAAACACCGCCTATATTGAGATTTTCAATTGATGTTTTGCAACTTTTCCTAATTGGAGGGGAGGAACTAGCACGTACTAGCGCTTTCTACTTTTTCTTTCACGTCGCTGGATTGTTTATGTTGGGGATACAATTATTTTGAGTCTATATTCTAGTTATTTTGGGATACCAACTAAATAAGTAATTACATGTGATGTACACTTAGTGAAAATTTTTATCCGAAATTATCCTTATTTTTTCGATATAAATGATATAGAACACACACGACTAAAATAAATATCCAAAATCACATACAAAACCTACAATATCACAAGAAATAGACCTTTCCGATTGCTTAAAGCAATAGCAGTCAATTAAATCGATTGCATTTGTCATGGGACGGCAACGATGTGCATAATTATCATTTTTCTAAAAGAAAAGAAAAGTACAACTCCATGAATTGTCTCTATTAATCATGGCAACATTGCATGGCATGACTGTGGACTTGGAGACAAGCCCCTCCATGCTTTAATCTCTGTGTTTATTTTACGCCAAGAACCAAATGGATGGGCTTCTCACTTAAAGCTCAACTTTCAAATTGGCTAGTCCAGTGCGCTTGGACATCATTGCTGGCCCAATTCTATTGGACCTTAGTTTCCCATGAACGCGCCGCTCTTCTAAGACTGTCATTTTCAAGTCCAAACATCTTTTGACTGACATCTTCCCTGCCAGTGCAATAGTCGTCTGAATATTCTTCTGTAATTAAAAAAAAAAAAATGGCGTAATCAAATATCTTCTACTTTCTACTTTCTTCTTCTTCTGTCCTGACGACGTCTTCCCCGAAGCTGCGTTTCATATTACCTTTGAAGCCTCAATTTGTTTTATTTGCGAACGGCAAAACCCTCGCCATGAGCTTTGATACGGACAAAGATAAACAACGATTTCTTCAAGAATTCGGTGAATATTACGGCTACAAACATCTTCCCAAGGATATCGATCAAATTCGAGCCACTGAGTTCAAACGATTGAACGGTCTCTCCCTCTTTTCCCTTTAAATTCCTTTTCCTCTAATATGTAGCTGGAAGTTTTAGATTGTTTGATGGAATACAGGGGTGGTGTATCTGGATCATGCTGGAGCAACTTTGTACTCAGAATCCCAGTTGGAATCCATTTTTAAGGACCTCAATTCGACGCTATATGGAAATCCACGTATCCTTCTATCATTTTTCGACTCACAGGAGTATTTTCATTAATTAGATTGGACATCCTTGTCATTTTTTACTTGGTTAAAAGAATCACACACTCACTGAGGATGCGGAAAGGTGCAGTGAAATGTAAAAAAAACTTTGTCTTCAAAACCGGAAATGGGAGTGGCAGTTAAATGATGTAGTTTGTTCAGTTCGTGCTAAGGAAATATTAAGATCCTCAGGCTCTCTACTAGTATGCACTTGCTTCAAAGCATTACATTTTTGCATCCCTTAATTTCTCCACCTGCAATGTAGACAGCCAAAGCAACTGTAGCTTGAAGACGACTGACACAGTTGGGGAAGCACGCAGAGAGGTGAACTGGTTTTCCTTCTATAAACATATACTTGTATTTCGGCAAACTTTTTGTGTGTTTTGCTGGTCCACTTGGAGAAATGACCATTCTTTCATTATCCTGGTTGTGTTTGACTGCTTAGGTCCTTAATTATTTCAATGCATCGCCCAAAGAATACAGCGTTATATTCACTTCTGGCGCAACAGCGGCCTTAAAACTTATTGGGGAAACCTTTCCATGGAACGGTCAGAGCAGTTTTATGTACACAATGGAGAATCATAACAGTGTGCTTGGCATAAGAGAGTATCCTTTACTAACTCGCATAAACTGTTATTGCACTACTGAAGAGATCTTGTGAATGGTGCTCCGATATTGCTCATCATAAATGAGATGACACCCCAATGATTATAATTTCTCACTGTCTGGAGCTTGGTGGTTATTCCCTAACAATATCCAGATATGCTCTCAATAAAGGAGCTACTGCTCTTGCTGTGGATATTCAAGAGACTGCAGATCATGGTGAATCTAGAAACTCTAAATCTGCCATCAAAATAACTCAGCATCCTGAACAGCGGAGAGTTGAAGGAGGATCAAATAGAGAAGACCCTATTGGTATCCTTAAGTTGGCCAAACTCTTTTACTGAAGCCCCTTGGACTTTCATTTTTTTTGTTTTCTATTTCTGATATCTCTTTTTTGGGTAACGAATCTAAAGTTCTTTAGCATTTCTCTCCACTAAAAACCATCTCGTCACCCTATCAGAGAAGTGATAGAATGTTGTAAATTCCCTGGTAGTAGAACTTATGCTCGTCTGTTATCTGAAAAATTTTCGCATAGTAAAATTCTGTTAAGCCTCTTGATACTCCTGCTATTTTCCATTACAAATCATTAGGATGGGCTATTAAATGTTTTCCCCTCTTCAATTGCAGGTACTGTCTACCACTTATTTGCGTTTCCTTCTGAATGCAACTTTTCGGGGCTGAAATTCAACCTGGATTTAGTGAAGCTTATCAAGGAAGATTCACATAAAGTGTTGGAAGGCTCCCCTAGGTAATCATGTTTTCATGAGAAGGGATACTTTTACCTCCCTTTCACGTATGTGATCTTTCCTAATGAGTCTGATGCTGGATGCCACAAGCTGTATTGTATATGTTAAGTCGTACAAACTAAATATTTTTTTTAAGTACAACAATCATGTGTATTTAACTTTATGAGATGAAATGGGAAAGAGCATAGATTTCCAATTTTTGTAGCTTTATTTTCTGCAACAAAGGTGAAATAACACGTCTCTACAATTTTTGTGGCTTCTTCTTTTGAAACAGAGGATTGTGGATGGTTTTGATTGATGCAGCGAAGGGATGCGCCACAGACCCACTGGACTTGTCCAAGCATAAGGCAGACTTTGTCACCGTATCATTCTACAAGGTACCAATTTTACATTCACGGTGTAGTGCATACTTCTTGCCTCTGATTTAAATGTAGTATTGTCTATCTTGTCCAGATATTTGGCTATCCGACTGGTCTTGGAGCCCTCATTGTGCGAAATGGTAATAAGCTGGGTTTTTTAAAGCTCCTATCCTTGTTTATTCCATGGCCATTTTGTATCATTTGATTGAGTTAGTTTCTACATCTTGGAGAATGGAAAAAACATTCATTTGTGTTGATTTCATGCTGGAACCTTCATGGACTGATGAACTGATTGCCAAATTAATTGTTCTTGCTTGTTACTATAAAGGAAATTTATTGACCTCTCTTTCTCCCATCCCATTTTCCATCCGCTGAACAGAAGCTGCTAAGTTGTTGAAGAAGACATACTTCAGTGGAGGTTCGAATCATATCTGCTTTCTACATTTCTTTTGTACTTAGCAGCAATATCATTTTTGTGAGAGTTACATTCTTTCAGGTACTGTGGCTGCATCTATTGCTGATATTGACTTTGTGAAAAGAAGAGATGGCATTGAGGATTTTTTTGAGGATGGTACTCTCTCGTATTTGAGCATAGCTTCAACTCTCCATGGGTTCAGAATACTTAGCACGTTAACCATGCATGCTGTATCACGGTATATTGAAGTTGTTCTTTTGGTTTAGTTCCGTCATCTGATATAGTGACCAATATCTGAATTTTGTGCATTATTTTGGAGCATGCACTTCAATCTCTTATAATAGCTCTCTTATATTTTGGTCATGAAATTTGAAACGAACCAAAAGCTCTTACTATATATGAAATCTGGGTTTTAAGTTGGGTCTTTTCTATTTGCAAGGCATACTACATCTCTAGCGACATATGTGAGAAAGGCACTTTCAGCTATGAGGCATGAGAATGGAAATCATGTTTGCACACTTTATGGGACAGATAAGGTTTTTCAAAGAATGGGTCCTACAATTTCATTCAATTTGAAAAGGCCAGATGGCTCTTGGTTTGGCTACCGTGAGGTGGAAAAACTTGCATCACTTTCTGGTATCCAGTTACGGGTAATACTGAGTAAACAATTGAGTTTCTCCAGATGATTGCTTGCTTGTTTGCTGACATTTTCATTCTTGAATTGTACGAGTTTTGATGTAGTCTGAAATTGAGAGGATAAGCGTACTAAATCATGATGAACTGGTGATATTTACTTTGCTACCAATTCTGATAATTTCCGTTGGTCCTGGTCACTCTTTCTTGTTTTCATGGATGTATGAATAGTTTGCTTTCTTTTTGGTGCAATGTTCATGGTTGAGCTTATGGTTTCTACTGGATGTTGGTGGGATCATAAACCGTAGTTCATTATCATGACTGTCCCGGTGCATTCTCTTTTTGGTTGTCTGATACTGTGTTTTACCATGGTTCTATGTTTTCTAGACAGGATGTTTTTGCAATCCTGGTGCATGTGCAAAATATCTTGGTTTGTCTCACTCAGATGTTCTTTCTAACTTGGAGGTAGTTATTGTTCCTTACTACATTCAATCCAACTGTTTTTTCTTCAGTAATTTGACTTATAACTAATCTGTGTATTTCCTTGGCTTGTATAGGCTGGACATGTTTGCTGGGATGATAACGATGTGTTAAATGGAAAACCAACTGGGGCCGTTAGAGTATCATTTGGTTACATGTCAACTTTTGAAGATGCCAAGGTACTTACTAAACTGACTTTTTTAATATTTCATTTCCAGAATGATTATTTGCCCTTGTAGTTCCCGTTTGCTAGTTTGTTCACGGGGTCGCCCTCCTAATTGTAAATCAAAAGTAGGGAGCAGTGGGTATTGATGATATTGGTATCTGAGTTATCAGCATTGCCCTTCTAATAATCTTTTCATTAATTTGTAGTTTTTCCCTTCCAAACTTATCTCACCTTGTCAATTATAAAATCTGTTCATCAGTTTGTTTCTCTGTTTTTTCCTCCTTGGGGGATCTTGTGATGAAAATTGATTGTTTTTTTAAAAGCTGAACCAGCCTTTGAGTGTTGGAGGAAAATTGGTTTGTTATTTAGCTGCTACATTTCAGATCAAGCCAAACACTTTATGCTGTAATGTGTGATTTTTCATTTCCTTAAATTATAGATCTTGTCTTGCAGAAACTTTTGAACTTCATTGAAGCTACCTTTGCATCATTACATTCTCATGCTCCAAGCACCAATTCATTCAGAGAAAGGACAACTTCTCCTGGTGTTGAAGGTTTATTTATTATCTTCTTCCCTTTTCTTTTTGAGACATTCAAGGTGCTAAACATGTGAATAAACAATGAACCTCTTTCTAGATATTGACGTGACACCACTGTATTTTCTACTTCAGTTATTCTGCCAAAATTCATCTGCATTTTTAAATTGCAGGAAATGGTAGAGTTAATGACAGATACTTTCTCAAATCTGTCTCCGTCTATCCTATAAAGTCATGCATGGGTTTCAGTGTGGAGAGTTGGCCCCTTACCAGTACCGGTATTCTGTAAGCTGCGTACTAAATATAACACTAATTTCATCTTTATGATATTTCCTTCATTTGTCAAACATGATTTTAAAAAAATTGATAATAATAATAATGCGGTTCAAAACATTAAATGCTTAGTGAACTTTGCTACTACTTACATGCAGAACTGGATCTTAGTTTCAAACTTTCCATTTATCTTCCAATAGTTCTTCATTGACTGAGAAGTTCTCCATTATTGTGTTGATCTTTTTGAAAAAGGGAAGATCTTTTTCGTCCACTGACATTAACTCTAAGATTTATTAGTTCCCTGATTGCCAATCCTATACTAGCTGGATCCTATTAGATCCCTGATTGACAATAACTTGTAGAAAAAGGAAATAAAGGTTTAAGTGTTTTCTTAATTTTGTGAGCAAACACAGTGGGTTCCATGTCATACTGTGCGTGGTCATCTTATGGAATTTCTGTTTGCCTAGAAGGTGTTAGTTGCTCTAATTAGGTTGCAGTCATTATAGTCCATTGGAGTTGCTCACTGCCTACTATGTTTATCAGGGCTGCTGCATGATCGAGAGTGGCTTCTGAAGAGCCCCAGTGGTGAAATTCTGACACAAAAGAAGGTACCATAACCACTTACAGATCCATTTAAGTATTGAACAATATATGCTTATAACAAATCTTCTTTGGTGAATAATATTTTCCGACGTATGAATGCATAATATTGAATTAGATTGCAGCCCTTGGTTCATATTGTTCTTCCTTGTGATCTGCAAAAGTTTTGTAACATCTTTTTATGCAGTTAAAAATCCTGAGTTAATGGTATGTGGTTTCAGGTTCCAGATATGTGTTATATTACCACGTTTATTGATCTGAATGTGGGAAAAATGTTTGTGGAATCACCACGTTGCAAAGATAAGCTGCAGATTGAAGTGAGATCAGATTTATCTGCTGACAGAAAAGATGAAGTGGACATTCATACTCAGAGGTTAATGTTCTTGTACAGTTTTCTTTCTTGATACCTAATCTATCTCATTTCCTGAGGAGCTTACTTGAGTGGTCAAACAAAGAAAGGATCCTGTTTTGTAATACTATCTTTTTCAGTCATGCATGCCCATCTCATTGATAAAACATTTACAATTTAAAGATGCTCTTATCCATCATAAGTAAGCTCCTATAAGTAAGCTCTTGGTATATTATGGTCTTTTTTCTCAGAAATATTATCTGGTTCTGAGCTTTGTGATCATTTTTGAGATTTAAGAGTTAAGACTGAATAAATGTTGTAGCTAATGTCATCTTGTTTTACTCTTATATAGCAGTCATTAATTTAATTTTTTTCCATTTGGAATATACTGTTCGTTCAATAGGTTTGAAGTCGTGGGTTACCACAATGACATTGACATCTGGTTCAGTAATGCCATCGGTCGACCTTGTACTTTGGTAAGGAGCTCCAGGCCACAGAGTTATGGTTGCTCTATCAGGAACAGGATTTCAGGGCTGCCTAGAGATTTTGTGACTGAAATGAATTTTGTAAATGAAGGGCAGTTTCTGCTGATTTCTGAGGAAAGTGTCATTGACCTAAACAGCAGATTAAGATCAAGTATGTTAAAAAATTTTCATATCGTCTTGTATTATTTGAAGGTGTAGTTTCTGAAGAATACCACTTTATTGATGCAAGTCTATTAGATGTTCCATGCTTCGTGGTTCTTTTTGTTGTGTAATGCAATTCATTGTGTTGCTTGCACAACGTGTGGATCTGTAGAATCCACAGCGTTACAACAATAACCAGTAGAAATGGTGAATTTAATTGGGGTTCGAGTTCTTATGTTTTAAGTAGGCTTTTGGTATGTTCTATCAATTGTAAATCGGGAAGTGCTGATACTTGTTGAAATTGTGAAAGATGCACAAACAGAAGTAGAAAAACCCCTTGAAGCTCTGTAACGTTTGACTCATTTTTGTGGTATTAGATGTGCAAAAGGGCTTCCAAGGGCAGTTAATTCAGATCGCTGCATCAAGATTTCGTCCCAACCTTGTGGTATCAGGTGGAGAAGCATATGCGGAAGATCAATGGAGAAGTCTTAGAATTGGAAAGAAAGATTTTATAGTAAGTTTCAGCTTCCTTGGCTTCTTAATTGATGAATGGTCACTTGATGGCTGCTGTACTCTGTCTGACTTATTGGATGAATGAGCATGTGTCATTATTGAGTACACAAGCTTTTCTGATTCTATTTTCAAGTAAATGTTGTTGTTCATTCAGCTACATTGGTGTTGGTTTTACTTGTGAATAGCAGCTAAGAACTATGAGAACTGATTATTAGACTTACTTGTGGAATTTGTTTTTCTGTGAGCTTCCTGTGTGGCAATTCGCTATGATATTCTACCATCTTATCAGCTGGCATGTTTATCTAGTCTGCGTTTGTAAAAGATAAAAGACTTGATGTATTGATTATGGTCTCAACTTTTGCAGTCAATGGGTAGATGCAACCGTTGCGAAATGATCAATTTGAGTTTCCAATCTGGGAAGGTGCAAAGGTCAAGTGAACCATTGGCTACTTTAGCATCGTATAGGAGAGTGAAGGTGTGTATGAAACTTGGTTATATTTGATAAACATTGTGGATGATATCGGGGTTGATATGTTTGTGAATTTGTGTATGGGAACAGGGCAAGATATCATTCGGCATATTGCTTAGGTACGAGGACGGTAGTATGAGCAGCAAAGACGTAGATACATGTGTTCGTGTTGGGGAAGAGATCTTTCCTTGCAGAGATTAAAGGGGGGTTGAGGTATGGAAATAATCCAAGGCAGACAAAATGTGGTAGAGATAATGATATGATAAGGCGGAGGCATGGTCTGGGAAATTTGATTGAATGTTGTGGAATTGTATTTGATTATTGATGTTACGGATACGCACATTATTATTATGAGGTTGTGGCATCTTGTGGGAAGATAGAGGAAATGGTGAAAGTTGAATAATCCTGGAAAGAAACTGAGAAAGTGAGTAGGGGGGAATAGTCTGTGTTGGGGTTGGGCCAATATGAGAAGAAAAATCGAAAAGAGTGACAAAGATTGGGAGAGGTATGATTAGAGGAAATTAAGAGTCATAGACACGGACCAAAGACTTTTGACCAAGTGTGGCTGGTGTTGATTTTAGTTGGTTTAACATCTTGTCTTGGGTGGATTTTGATTTTCCCAGGTATTGATGGATGGGATTGTGTCTTAAGATTCGTCTGTAAATTGACTTTGTGGGAAATGAAATTGCAGAGGCTCAAAACAATATTTTCAAACACGTGATTGCTTGCTATCTTCAAATTTGAAATGTTGTATGAGTTGTTAGTATGGCAAAATTCTGATACTTATGGGTTAAGGAAGAAGCATAGCATATTAGCAGATTAGCATATTAGCAGATTAGCATAAAAGGGAAGGGAAGGGAAGGGAAGGGAAGGGAAGGGAAGGGAAGGGAAGGGAAGGTGGTTTGCATACTTGTTCTAGAAGCAATCGCTGTCGAAATGGCAGTTACCTATGCATGTATGTTGATGATGTTCAAAACATTTGAAAATTGTGGCACTTTGTTAATTCTAATCAAAGAAAGAAAGAAAGAAAGAAACAAAATATGAGTCCATTGATTGGGTGTAGAAATGTTTAAAATGCTCGTAAAATAGGAAGATGATGATAAGGAGGGATGGAGGAGGTGCGTACGTATCAAGAAGTATCAAGTATGGATTGCCAATGACTCGTCCAAATGACTTTGATTATTCTTAATTTGCATTTGACTCGTAATTCTAATGATTTGGACATTTCCCCATTTCTTTAATTTCATCAAAAAAAATTTTTTTTTGTTATGTATGAGAAACAAAGCAAAGTATAATATATAATATAATATAATATAATGTAATAATATAGTATAGTATGATCTTTGATTAAGATTTAATGGTCTACAGATGTTAATTGTTGACCCTGTAGTAACATTTAAAATGTGAATATGCGTCAGCAGATGCTGAGATGGCAGTGTTTTGACAAGTCAAGTCATGGGTGGGCCCATTCACTGCTCTGAAAGCCAAACCACCGAATTTTCAGAATTAAGATTGTCAAAGACTTGGACTTAGGAGGCAGCCATCCATCCATCCCCAAGTCTTGTTATTTCTGCCCACTCTTGCTCTTCTTTTTTCACAAAATCAAAATCAAAATACCCCCAATTTTCACAAATATATTATTTTAAACGAAAATTATCAATCATTGAAATACATCCCCTCTTATCTAAAAAAATTCTTATACTTTTTTCTTTTGTATTACGTATACTCTATTTTTTTTATATATAAAATGTTTATAATTATTCATATAAATTACAGACTAATCATTGTTTAATTTAAAAGATATTATTATTTCTTCATTACCATTCTTTCTCCCCACCAAGTATATCTCTTGTATCTATATTTAAGTTTTATTATTAAATATGAATGATTTATGATTAAAATATCAAAAGTTCTATTCAAGTTTTAGAATATCTTTATAAAATTTTTTCGCCTTTTATAACATTTTACATTAAAAAAAAAGTTTAAAAATATTATTTTACTTTTAATATCATACATTTATAATTAAAATATAATAATTTATTATATTTTTATAAGACGAACTAGAATAGACCACCTCTTTTTTACTAGTTATAGTATCCCTTACTTTTCAACTTCACCCTCTGCCTCCCTCCCCGATCACTTTGCCAATGAACAACTCCAATTAAGGAAATGTGAACACTTAAATATCATTTTTTTAAAAAAAATTTATTGTCGTTTAAATTATTATTTTTATTAAACTATTCTTATTATTTAAAAATAATATATGCATTTTAATTATATAAAAAAAGATAAATAAGAAAGATAAACAGTATTTAATACTACTTTAAGTATCTTTACACTAAAAAGATTTTGCAATATTGTATGTTCATAAAAATATAACTTGTTATACTCAAGTACTACGGTAATTTATATGGTGAACCACCATGTAATTTTACTCTTATTGTAACGCGCTACAGTAATGCACTATAATTGCGCGCTACAGTGTCTTCATTTCTTTTGTTATTTTTGGCTATTTTTTTATTTTATTTTTTCTTTCTTCTTAAGACTTTTTTTCGTCCGTTTTTTGGCTAAACAATTCAGTATTTTTTTTAATGTTTTTGAATTTTATACAAAAAATATTTTTAAATTATCATTTTATTTTTTTATAATTAAATAATTTTAGATATTATGATACATATTATGGAAGTTTTTATTGTATGATATGATTTCTTTTTATATTCTTGATCTGATAACTATAGTCTGTTGATTTGATGTCTACTATTTTGTGATCTGATGTCTATATAATCATGATTTGATCTACCTTGTTAAGTATATTTTAGTTCTATTTTATGATTTATTTTATATTATTGTTCTGATATCTATAGTCTGTTGATCTGATGTCTAGTATTCTGTTATCTGATGTCTATATAATCATAATGTGATCTCCCTTGTTAAGTATGTTTTAGTTCTATTGTATGATTTCTTTTATATTCTTGATATGATATCTATAGTCTGTTGATCTGATGTCTATATAATTATGATGTGATCTCCCTTGTTAAGTATGTTTTAGTTCTATTGTATGATTTCTTTTATATTCTTGATCTGATATCTATAGTCTGTTGATTTGATGTCTAGTATTCTCTGATCTGATGTCTATATAATCATGATGTGATCTCCCTTGTTAAGTACGCTTTAGTTCTATTGTATGATTTCTTTTATATTCTTGATCTGATATCTATAGTCTGTTGATCTGATGTCTAGTATTCTCTGATCTGATGTCTATATAATCATGATGTGATCTCCCTTGTTAAGTATGTTTTAGTTCTATTGTATGATTTCTTTTATATTCTTGATCTGATATCTATAGCCTGTTGATCTGATGTCTAGTATTCTCTGATCTGATGTCTATATAATCATGATGTGATCTCTCTTGTTAAGTATGTTTTAGTTCTATTGTATGATTTCTTTTATATTCTTGATCTGATATCTATAGTCTGTTGATCTGATGTCTAGTATTCTCTGATCTTATGTCTATATAATCATGATGTGATCTCCCTTGTTAAGTATATTTTAGTTCTGTTGTATGATTTCTTTTATATTCTTGATCGGATATCTATAGTCTATTGATTTGATATCTACTGTCTTATTATTTTTTTTAAAAAAAGTATTTTTTTTTAAAAAAGACTGTGCGTCAAAAAAAAAAATTTGTAGCGCGTTACTGTAATGCGCTACGATAAAAATAAAATTTACAATAATCCTATAAGTCTACCGTATACGATCTCAAGTAATACTATTATTGTAAGTACTAATATTGCGACACAATTACACATTACACATTCGGGCAGCAAAAAGTCAAAACTTAAAGTAAGTCAAAAGGTCAAACATCTGGTTCCCAAAAGGGCAAAACGCAAAATGGACTCATGGAAGGGAGGGTTTGGTTTTGACTCGTTCGTATTGTAATTCCAAAACTTTGCTTTCCTTTCCTTTCACTTCTACCCCAACACAAACATGCTTCCCACTCTTGGGACTCTTAGAGGTCACTTCTATATTCATTTGATACGATTTGTTGATTTAAACACAAATTTACTAATTTAAGTATCAAAGAGTTTGCAAGATGAATGATTGTAAGTCCATATATCCTCATAATAATATTAAGTCACCATCGTAATAGAACGATATTAAATAACATAATATACTTTTGATCTCTCAAACGCTCTATATAAATAATGATGATATATCATCCACAAAATAATTTAATGCTCCCTCCCCCCATCTTAATAATGCATTTGTTTGAATAAATTATAATTTTTAAAATTTAAATAAAGTACAACTCATTTAAAATGTTTATTATTTTTTTTAGTTTTATATTTTAGTCACAAATTATATACAATTATATTATTGCAGGATACCAAAAATGGAAAAAAAATTGAGTGGTAGGGCATGAATAATGAGAGACAAAAAAGATAAATGTGAAAAAAAGAAAAGGGTAGAAAAATAAAGTGTTGTTGACAAAATGGTGTTGTCAAATAAATGAAATGTGAAAGAAAACAAAAATGTGATGAGCAAAGTAAAAGTCTAGAGAAGAAGATTTCTGGTTTGGGTCAACATATAATTATATACGGTGAGCTTCTGGAAGGCGTCATCAATTCTTGAGTCCTCGACATGGACTAAGTTACCGCCCCCTATATGGCTTTCTATCTTTTTACTGTTTATGTAAAAAAATATTTTTATCAAAATTTATAAACTATCACATTAAAAAAGTGAGACGATAACTAATAACCCCATTTTATTATTATTTCCCTAATTCCATCCATCCTTGAAAAAATACATTTATTTTAATTTAATAAAAAAATACCGTCATTTCGGGATAGAAAAAATATTAATTTATATTTTCATTTTAAAATTTCTCAATAAGCACAATTGTTTTTAGGGCTATATTAAAATATAATGTGGAAAAAAGGAAAAAGGAATTTTGGTTGAAGGGGTCACAGTGAAGAATTCATCAACCAAAGAGATGATATGATTTGGGGATGAAGGTATCAAAATGGAGACTTGATCATTGAATTCTTAAATAAAAGGGATGACTAATCAGTAGAGAGAGCTCTTACCATTTCTCAACAAAATAATTATAAAGCGAATGTGACATATAAATGTCGGCTGGCTGGGCTATTCATGTCTGTTTGTGTAATCAATCAGTTTGTTTTAGCAGAAGCAAAACGACCGGAGGAATAATTCATCTTTATATTAATCCCATCATTATTAGAGTTGTGCCTTGTATTTATTTTGATATTATTTCATTAGTAATTTTTTCTTTAAATTAGATTAAAAAAATTACTTAATTATTTGTGAAGTGTAAAACATATATTATTTGTGGACCCAGGGGGTAAGTTTCGTCCAAAATTGTAGCCTTGGAATAATTTGAAGTGTTGGAGGTATAAGATTTTATTTAAGCTAAATAATATTAGTGGTGGTCAATATATACTGCGGGGGGAAGAGTAAAAGTATTGGTGTGGACTTTGAAATCCAGATATGCTACTGTAATTCTTACAAGTATGAATTCTAATTAAGTCATGAACCACAGTATTATTTCACCCTACGTTGTACTAAACAAACAATATAAGAGTCTGTCTTAAATAAAACTAACATATTTTTACTCAAATTAAAATCATATTCATTCATATGAATACACTAATTAAAGCTAATATACACTAATTAGGCCAAAAATTATCCAAGTAAAAACTTTTACTCATTCAGTATCGTATGTTGTATATTCAACTTAGGGGTGGGCTGCGGGAATCTTGACGGTTAGCATGGCATCCATCGACTTTTATAAGCCGCACAGACTTGATTTTCTTCTACTTAGTACCACTGCTATTAGCTGTTTCCCTTACGTTTGTTTTGATGGAACTATACTTTTAATTTTCAAATCATTCATAACGGCAGCAAGATAGAGGACGAAACCAAAATGTCACAATTCATACTCTTTTTTGAGAGCAAAAATACAACACACAGTATGTAGAGTCAGTTTCAATCTGCATGCTCCGCTCCCTCTCAAAGTCCAGGCTTCAAATCAGTTGTTTCATTATTACAAACGGTTAAAATGGTCAATACAAATTCTATTACTTAATGAGTTGAGTGGACACCGTATAACAAATATTAGGTATGAGTTATTTTTAATTTTTAACATTAAATATTTAGTGTTATATATGTTCTTAATAATAATGAAAGTCGAAAGAAGTCGTGTTAATTTAGATGATTTTTTTGTGTGCTAAGTTAAATATATATTGAATACGTAGAGGAGGAGTAGCTAGCAGACTTGTATGAAGAATAACTAAAGATGTGGGGTGGGGGGTGACTGAAGACTTGTTCAAAATATCTGAAAAAAGAAATAAATAAAAAAGTAGTTTTAATGTGCTAGTCTTTGAAAAAAACAGGTCAAACGCAAGACTTGACCCAGCCTTTGAGCACACCATTATCCATCCACAAAAAATCAAACAAACCCTCCAACAATTTCCTTTTATTGTATATATATGTATATGCAAGAGGGGCATGCAGGATCTTCATAGTATAAGCATCCAAGAATTAATGTTGTTGAGTTTGTTCCTTCTAAGTCCTTAATTACTTCAAACCCACTTCAAATTAACCATCAATGTTCAGAGTCAATTAAGCACTGGATCTCTCATCAACATCAGAGTTCATCCAACAGAAAAAAGAGGGATCATCTGTAACATCGAATCAAAGATGGATACTAGTACTGCTAGTGTGATTCATGAGTACTGTAAAGAAGACGGTGAGCAGGATCAGGAAGAGAATAATAAAAATGATGATGATGATGATGATGTTCCACTTCCAGGTTTTAGGTTTCATCCAACAGATGAAGAGCTTGTAGGGTTCTATCTCAAGAGGAAAGTTGACAAGAGGCCTATCAGTATCGAACTCATCAAGCAAATCGATATTTACAAGTTTGATCCTTGGGATCTTCCAAGTAAGTCTCTTTTTCTACATCTCCATTCCATTTTAATCAATGCTTATATATATATTATGCTTCCACAACTATCTAGGGTTCTTTAATTGTTCTTGGTTTTTTCTTAAAATTTTTTGCTTTAATATATTAGTACCTAGCTAAAACAAGATGATCACAACACTTGTTAATGCTGGGCTTTTTTTAGTTATAAATGAAAACACCCTAATTTTAAGTACTACGTGCGTATAGTAATTGATGATCATCAGACACAACCCTTTAATCAGTTAATTTAACTTGTATGTATATTTCGAAGCTTAATTAATATCCATCTCCTTCTTCTTAATTAAAAGCTTAAATATATTCTACTGAAAAGACATAGTAAAATGAATGAATGAATGAATGAATGAAGAGATTCATAATATTGATATTGTACAGAGGCGAGTAATGTTGGAGATAAAGAATGGTACTTCTTCTGCAAGCGAGGAAGGAAATATAGGAATAGCATCAGACCAAACAGGGTCACTGGATCAGGCTTCTGGAAAGCAACCGGCATTGACCGCCCCATTTACTCTGCCGGAGGCCACGGCCGTGACTGCATTGGCCTCAAGAAATCACTCGTCTACTACCGTGGCAGCGCCGGAAAAGGCACAAAAACTGATTGGATGATGCATGAGTTTCGTCTTCCATCTCAACATGACACAACCTCCAACACTAATAATATTCATCATCCTAAGAACAACATCGCTCTAGAAGATGCTGTAAGTTAGTTTACCATTAATTCATCTCTTCAGAAATCCTTATATGATATCCTCTCCTGAAGTTAATATGAAATATTTATTGAATGCGTGGTTTTGGAAAATGCAGGAAGTTTGGACGTTGTGCAGAATATTCAAACGCAATGTTTCATACAGGAAATGCATACCACCAGAATGGAAAGAATTGTCAGGAGTTAGTACTGGTGCCGGGAAGGCGCAACGGACGAATAATAGCAATGGTGGTGGTGGTGTGGATGCAATCAGCTCAAAAACATGCAGCATGGAATTCGATCATGATGACGATCATCAAAGCAATAATATCATCAGCTTCAGCTTCAGTTCTGCTCCTATTCCTAACCCAGTGTCACTGAATAACCACCACCACACGATCAGTAATAATATTAAGATTGACAAGAAACCATTAACAATGATGAGCAGCATGAATAATAATGTTCATGGTGGCGGCCATATCGATCATCATCAGCTGGCTGCAGTTGCTCCAGCAGTACCATTAGTACTCCTCAATAACAACAACAGTAGTAGTATGAATATGAATATGATGAATGTTGGATCTAATTATTATAGTAATACTGGAAGCAGCTGCTTTGGGGGGAGTAGTAATACAAGTTTTACTAGGGCAGATCAGTTAATTGGTGATGAGTTTATGTTGATGAAGCATGGAGATCATCAGTGGGATGAGCTGAGGTCTTTGTTTGATCAATTTGGTGCTGCTTCTTCTACGGCAGCTCCTATGTTTCTATGATCCATCCCATGGACATGCAGCGATCATCCAACTCATTTGTAATATTATCCATCTGATCACTATCGACTTACGTTAATCAGTCATATATATGTACTGGACTGTATATGTTTATGTTAGTCTGCAATTGCGCCCTAACTAGCTTGTGACAAACTATATATATGGAGTATATATATTTATATTAAAACTTAGTGTATACTAACTGAGTTTCTCATGTTATATAAATATGTGCTCAGATCCAATATCTACATACATTAATAAATTGTAGAAGAAATCCAACTGCATGCATGTATACATGTTGCTTTAAAACGCCAATGGACTATGAAATAGTTAGGAGTAGCTGAGTGGGTTAATTTTATTTGTATTCATGACGATTTTGGAGGTGAATTTTGCGGGCGTCCCCTTTGTTACGAGTTCCCCATCGACCTAGTGACACATCAACCACGTGTTTCTATTTCTTTTACACAACTTGAAATAAACGAATATCATAATACTTGTACTCGATCTCATCTAAAAATGGTAGTAAACTACCAAAATGCTGCGAGTTCACTAGGTTCCAAACTATGAAAATAGGACATATTTCCTGGTTATAATTTGGAACAGAAGAGAGTAGTCCATAAAGCTCAGCAGTCAAGAACATCTGCCTTGCATACAGTGGGTTGAGTAATCGCGAATGAATACTGCAGCAGGAGCAGCCATGCCGCCCGCCAGCCGGGTCCGTCCATCAGTGTTGACTTTAATGAAGAATATATATTAAATCCATCCAGGGGTTCCCATCATCCTATGCATCGTTAATTTTGGAGGATTAAGAATAGAAAGTCATCATTATCGTACGTGTAATTAGATAGTTAATTGCTTGCAACTAATTTATGCCGGTCTTGAGGTGGTGTTTATATATATATATATATATTCAGGTGGATGCTATGTTTATCCTTACATTACATAATGTGATTGTTAGGTAAATGACATAAAATAAAATAAAAAAATCACAAAAAATATGTTCATCCTTACATAATGTGATTGTACGTTAAATGACATTAAAAAAATCACAAAAAATAAGTACCACAAAAATATTATACTGTATTCTACAAGACTACAAGGCTGCATATAAAATGTGACCGAATTAAGTAATATTTAGCCCAAAACACTTTTACAGGAGTATTAGGATTATAATGCAATGTGTTATTTGACAAATGACATAACAACATTAATTAAAAGAAAAAATAATGAACATTCAAGGGATTACAATATTAAATGACATTTTTGTTAAAGTGCAAGATGCCTGTACATGGACCAAAACACCAACCATTAGCTTGCAAAACTATTGATATGCAGTTCAAAAGGTCCAACCAACCGGGAATTATATGTTGCACCTTGGGTATAAGTATCTAATTACTATTTACCATTGTCACTATAATAAAGTGAAACTCACGCTCTCTTCTTCTTAAAAATTCACTTTTTTCTTCTTCAAAAATCACTTATTCTTCTTCTTTAAAAATCAATTTTTCATATCGTCGCACTCTATTCGAAATCGCATTCAATCAAATTTTCATCCAAACACAGATTTAACGGAGATCGGCGATTGTATTTTCCGACAAACAATACCAAATACAACGAAAAAATCATTTCTTACTGTTCAAAATTCTCTTATTCTTTTTTCAAAAATAACTTATTCTTCTTAAAAAAAATCTTTAAATTGTATCCACTTTACATGCTACCTGGATGCAGACGTTTTTGGACGTTGCGGCAGTTATTTTTTGAACGTACAGGGACGTTGCAGTATTGTTAGCAGACGTGGTGGAAGGTGTTATGTGAAAAATTCAGTTTTAATCCACATGCTGCTTGGATGTATACATTTTTGAACGTTGTGACAGTTATTTTTTTGAACGTACGAGGACATTGCATTATTGTTAGGAGACGTGGTGGAAGGTGTTATGTGAAGAAAATTATCTTAAATTCACATGCATGAATGTAGACATTTTTGAACGTGATGCTAGTTGTTCTGAGACGTGGTAGACTGTCTTTGTGAAAAAAATAGCTTAAATTCACATACATTGATGCAGACATTTTTGTACGTGGTGCTAGTTGTTCTGAGACGTGGTGGGATATTTTGTGAAAAAATCAACTTAAATTCACATGTCTAGATGTAAACGTTTTTTGACGTGGTGTTAGTTGTTCTGAGACGTTGTGGATTCAGCGAAGACGTGGTGTACTCAGCAAGGGGAAAAAAAAAAAAAACACGTGTCGACAAAACTTACTATATTTAGTAAGTGTATAATTATATAACTGTCATGCAAAAATTATTATATATAAAAGGTAAGAACATGTGCCAACCAACGGGCAGTTGCAATTTTGAATACTTCTCGCCATGAGGCGAACTCCGAACCACTTTTGAAGAATGCCCGATATCGCGAGGCCTAAGGGATGAAAAACATTTGGTAGCCAATTTATAAGGTCTTGCCCAAAATAATTAGGGCAATTTTTTTTTTTTTTTTCTAATGGAATTGGATGTATGTAAGCTCAATTGATTTTATTCTAATTTTAATATCATAATATATAAAACCACACACTATGATAACATAATTAATAACCATTAAAGCTTTCATAATAAATCACAATCTAATAATGAATTTTAATTAAAATATCCTAAAATTTTATATTGAGGAAGTGGGGGAAAATCCTAGTAGTCACGGTTCCCTCTCTTCTCCCTCAAACTTAACTTTCAAAAATATTTTTTTCCACGTCTTCCCATCATGGGAGGATGGGAAAATAAATTTATTTTCCGTTTTTGTTTTCTTGTTTTTAGTTTCGTTATCCAATAAAGAGAATAATATCCAATTTTTATTTTCTTGTTGTTCAGTAGATTCAGATCTACTATAGTGTATAATCGCATATTCATTGACGGTATTCGTTGTTATGGCGGCAGTTCCGTTGGTGAAACTCGTTGAATTGGTAACGGTGTCGTTGACGATGTTCGCTGGTTTGGTCCAAGAAGATTCAGTCATTAATTAGATCTATGTTTTGAAATTTTGATCAGGTATCTTGTTCGAATTAAAATTTTGGCATGTGATATATCTACCGTTTTATAATGTAGATCTATATAGATTTATTCGTAATAAACCCAACAACAACAATGACATTTATCCTTGTAAGTCGTTGCTGACCTTTTCTAGTAAATTAATATATATCTTTTATTTCAAAAAATAATGAATTTTAATTAAATAAAAAATCATAACTTAATTATAAAAAATCATTACTAATTTTAATTCGTGAAACCTTAAAAAAAATCATTATCAATTAAAATTTAATCATAACCTAATGAAACTTGAATTAAATCACAAACCTAATTATAAATTTGTTCCAGATAACTGTGCTTAGGCCATTATCACACCCAAAACTCTATATTTTACAGTTTTACAGAAGATACAGTATCAAAATCTCTATATTTTATAATTTTACAATTAACTCATCTCCAACCCAAATATCTATATTTTATAGTTTTAATAATATTTTAAACATTTTATTTCACCAATCATTTTATATTATTTTTATTATTGTATAAATATATTTAATTATCTTAAATCTTAATATATTTTTTAAAAATATATATCTAATAAATGAGATTTGTAAATTAAATATAACATAATTTAAAATTTTAAAATTAATTAGTAATAATTTGGAATGATTATGATTTTAATCATAATTTTATTGCATATTTTTTTCCGTTTAAAATACTTCATAATGTAATATTAATTAGTAAATTATATTTTAATATTTTTAAATGAAGAATTATTTTAAACACTTTAATAAAAAATTTAAAAAATTAAAATAACAAAAAATAAATAACATGTGAAGAAAGAAAAATAAATATATAGAATGAGAAATATATATGAATATATATATATATATGAAAAAAGAAAATATAAATATAAATATTTTAATGAGCACTACGTATTAAAAAATTTAAAAAAATATATATTTTAGAGATATTTTGAAGATGGATGGGAGACCACCATCTCCAAAATTTGACGATCCCGCCCTATGGGTGGGAGATGCCCTTATAACATTCATAACATTGGTATACCAATTCTGTGGATGTTTCGGAACTGCAAAGAGGGCTGGCAATTTCTGACACGACACGGAAACCGGACACGAACCCGACACGAAACAGGTCGGGTTATGGTCAGGATTTTGGACCCGAAAAAAAATCAGGTCGGGTCCGGGTCGGGTTCAACAGTACAAGGTCAGAATCAGGTCAACCCGCCGGGTTGCCGGGTTGACCTGATGACCCGATAGATTAGGTAGGTATTCTCTCTTCTTCTCCATTTCATTATCTCTCCCCGATTTCATTATCTGCGCCGCACCTTTTCCTCCGCCAAATCGCCGTCGCCAAGCCATCAGGTCTTCACCGCCACCACTTCTCTGCTCAGCCTCTGTTTGATCATCTTCATCCTGCTGCTGCTTCTCCTCCACGGACGGGAGATTTTCTGGCGACCCACATCAAGAGAGAAGTTTCCCAGGTAAAAAAATCTTTATGTTGTTGTCAATGTTTGTTTTGTGTGTCTTTTAATTTTTTTATGCCTCGTTCTAAGCTTGTCAGTTACAAACTTGGACAGAATTTTTGGTTCCCTGTACTTCAATCTGAACCCAAAAGGCTTAATGCAGAAGCCGGTACTACAATGTGGTGCTGTTAGTTGGTAAATGCAATTCAGAAGCGGATTATTGAAATTGAAATCAGAAAAGATAAAATTAAAACAGACAAAGAGTTGAACTCTAACTAATATAAATCTTGCCAAAGACGGAGAGTATATGTGACTGACCTGTGAATTTTACAGATGAGTGGCTTAGGTATTAAGAAAAAAACTCCTTATTTGATTGGGTTCATTAGATTACTCAATAATCCAACAACCTTTCATGCCATTAACATGTTCTTATCTGTGCGTGAATGCCTATTTTTGTTGCCTTAAAGCGCTAGGGCATTGTCTATTCAACATTCCTAAAATGAATATTTACTCACATCCATTAAATGTCAAATTTTTCTTCTTTTCTGTTGTATATTCACCTTCAAATTGGTTGAAGGAACAAAGTAGCTGCTGATATTTGGAATTGCTTTATGCTGAAACTGAGATAAACGCATTTTATTAGTAGTGTAATGGCTGAATATCACATCAAGAACTATTATTGTTGGATACAAAGAACCAAATAGCTCTAGAGTTTAACGATAACAACAAGAAGAAGTAAGGGATCATATATGGATATCAAGAGGCAAAAAGTGTTGAATTTAACTAGAACAAGTTAATTTTCTTGGCTTGCCTTCTGTTGTATCTTATCGATGTTTGATTCTCTAACTGTTGCAATTTCAACTAAGCTCCTTGACATGAGGAATTTTTTTTTCTGTATCCACAAAACCTTTAAACATACTTTCTAAATCCTATTTCTTGTCTTTCGACTGATTGAGCTTGCAAGATATCGTCTTGGCTTGCATGCAGTTAGGAATTTGATAATCTGGAGGAAAGTGGTAACACAGTTGACTGAATAACCATTTAGGGGGAGTATCTTTGAATATCTAGATTAGGGCCATCTTATGTTTGAAAATATAAAAATTCAATGACTGTTTATTATGTATGTAGGAATGGGTATTATTTATTTATCTCGTCTCCTAATAGGTCAGAATAAATATTACTTCCAAATTTTGCAAATTTACTTGGCTTTCGGAATGCCATTTCTTGCATCTGAAATTCTTGAGCTCATTTTACTTAGATTCTACAATAGTCAGTTGGTTGAGATGTTAAACTAGATTAATGCTGCTTTCACTTGTGATTACTGTTGATGTATTGATTTTGCATGCTTTGTTTGGTGGGCAGCTAAATCTGGGTAGTTGAACTTATTTGGAATGGATGGAATAACGTGACATAGGAAATCATGTAATTTGCTTCCTCAATTATTCTCGCAACAAAATGAAAGGACACTGAACCTGCCAATATTTTAGGTGAGGGAACTGATAGAATTGGGATCACCACCTTCCCTTAGGTAGTGACTGATTAGCTTGTTAATTTCCTGAGTGGTTATGGCGAGTTGGATTGGTGCTACCTGAGGATTTCTGATTACTACCCTAGGTGAAAGAAAAGAAAGATAATTGTGGATTATATATTGAGATGAAAGAGACTATGAGGTGATTCATACAGGTTCACTACATTCTTCCTTTTTCTTTCCCCTTTAGAATACATTGGTTATCTCTTTTGCTTGTTTCTTCCTTAATTTAGTTACTTATCCTTTTGGTGTTTTTTAGCCCAATTTTTGCTTCTTTCAAATTTATCCTTTTATCTTCAAGTTTAATAAATCTATTGAATTGATATCTACTGGCTTGTTAGTTTGGGAAAATCTTAAAGTTATGCAGAACTTTGAGGCACTACTGTTGGGAAATTTCTATATTGTTAAGTTTCAGTTTTAACATTGGTTTTGTTATACAGTGGTAATAAGGTTTGATTTTATTTCCGGATGGGGCAGTTAGTCTGCATGTACTTTTTATGGCACTTCTGTTGCTAGAATTCTAGGTTGCTACTGTAGTTATAGGCACCTGAAAGGAGGGCTAGCTTTCAACTATTCTGAAAACATGATCTGCTACCTCAAAAAAGAAAAAGTCTATTCCTCAAATTCAATTCTTACCAGTGATTTTCAGATTGAATCAAACTGTGGTTTCCACATGCGGGCAGGTTACAAGGTTAGAGGAGCAATATTAACCACTATGTGGTTAAAGATGATAGTTAATGCAAAAGAAATGACCGATCTTTGATATTGCACATCGTTTATTTTCTCATCGGTTCGTTAGTGAGATATTTCCAAGGCTTCTATCTATATGAAGCGAAGGAAAGTTTTCTTATGCTGTCTATAACTAAAAACTACTTGCAAAGAAAATATCAGGTTTGTAATTGAAACTTGTTGAAAATTTTTATATTAAGTGAACTGCAAATGTTTCAGATTCTAGTAACTTAGTAATCTAGTGCTTCACTTAAGTGGCAGGGAATGGATCACTGTTCAGTATCACTTGTAAACCTGAGAAAGTAAGACAAGTTTGATAAACAAATTACTACCCTTCGTATAGTTTCATAACTTTCATTAATCTCATTGGTGTTGAAAGTACGATTGCTTCTCTTTAATGAAGAATTTTAGCAACATTTGATTAAAATGATAAAACGGGCTGCTGAGCAAGTGATCTGATCTCCATGCAAGTTGATCTGATCTCTTTGTAAGTTGATCTGATCTCCATGCAAGTTGATCTGATCTCCATGCAACTTGATCTGATCTGCGCTGTAAGTTGATCTGATCTCTTTGTAAGTTGATCTGATCTCCATGCAAGTTGATCTGGTCTCCATGCAACTTGATCTGATCTGCGCTGTGATTGATCTGATCCAAGAGGCTAAATATGAAAATCTTGTAAAGTTTTCTTGCATTAGTTCTCACTTTTCTTTCGTTCATGTTCATGCAACAGGTTAACATAAAGCAATGATGGAAGGAAGCAAAGAAAGCCAAAACCATGAGGAGGATGCTTCAGTTACTGGAGCAGTAGAGGGATCATCATCGCAAGCCAAGAAAGGAGATAAGAAAAAAAGAAAACTTAACTCAGGTGTTTGGGTTCACTTCAAGATGCTTCCTTTAGAAGAAACCGAGGGGATTCTTAAATGTGCATGCATTAAATGTGGGCAGCGATATAATGCGAGTAGCGAACATGGCACAGGTAATCTTCTGCGCCATGTTGAGAGATGCATTAAAACAACTAATAAAGAGATTGGTCAATATATGATTGTGGCTGATAAAAATTCTGCCTTGATGTCAAAGTCTACTTATTCTCAAGAGAAATTTAGAGAGCTGGTTGTACATGCTATAATTCGACATAATCTGCCATTTTCTTTTGTTGAATATGATGCGATATGGAATGTGTTTAAGTATCTTGAGCCTGGTGCTCTTAGATTTAGTAGGAATACTGCTAAGGCTGATGTTAAGAAAATATATATGAAAGAGTTCAATCGCCTTTTCAATGAGTTGGATGAATGTCGTGGTAGAATAAGTTTGACTAGTGATGCTTGGACTTCTATTGTGACGGATGGGTATATCTGTTTGACTGCTCACTATATTGACAAGAATTGGAATTTACAAAAGAGGATTTTGAACTTTTCTTACATGCCATCACCACACACTGGTCTACTATTAAGTGAGAAGCTTTATGCATTGCTAAGTAGCTGGGGTATTGAGGGTAAATTATTTTCTCACTTTGGATAATGCTTCGTCAAATGATGCTTGTGTTGGTCTACTTAGGAGACAGCTTTTATTGAATAATGGTTTGTTGAGTAATGGTAATCTATTTCACGTGAGATGTTGTGCCCATATTCTCAATCTGATAGTTCAAGATGGCTTGAAAGAAATTGATATTTCTGTTGAAAAAGTAAGAGAATGTGTGAAATATGTTAAAGGGTCTCAAAGGAGAAAGGAAAAGTTTAATTTATGTATTGAACAATCTTCTTTGAATGGTAAGAAAGGTTTGTTGCAAGATGTGCCTACTAGATAGAACTCTACTTATAAGATGCTTGCAAGTGCCCTTTACTATCGTCTTGCATTTGAGATCCTTCAAGTAAGTGATTCGAATTTTAGAAGCTGCCCAACTTCAGAAGAATGGGAAAAAATTGAGAAGATTTGTGTGTTTCTTGGTGTATTCTATTCTGCCACTACTGCTTTTTCTGGAACTCTTTATCCTACTTCCAATTTGTATTTTCCTCAAGTGTTTATGATTCAAGTGAGATTGGTTGAGGAATCTATGAGCTCAGATTTGTATATGAGCAAGATAGCTGGAAAGATGCTAGATAAGTTTCAAAAATATTGGGCTGAATTTAATGTTTTGTTGGCAATTGCTGTTGTGTTTGACCCCCGGTATAAGTTCCAAATGCTTGAGTTTAGTTATGAAAGGTTATATGGAGCGGATTCTAGTGAATTGGCAAAAGTGAAGGATATACTTTTTAGCCTCTTTGGTGAGTATGAGCAGGTTTCTTCATTTGATCAAAGGTCTATTTTAGCTTCCAAGAACAGAAGAAGTAATGATGAGGAATCTTTGGGTGTGGGTTCTTCTAATGTCTTACAGGTATACTTTATAATTTTTCAAATTCTTTTGTATGTTCTTATTTTTTTCAATAATTTCATTATGATTGAAAGTTTTCTTTTTCGTGTTCATTATATAGGAATTTCGAGTTTTTCAAGGCAAAAAGCTCAGTTATGGTAATGTAAGAAAGTCTCAATTGGAGTTGTACTTGGATGAGCCAATGACCGATATTGAGACCGATTTGGAAGTGCTTCATTTTTGGAAATCTCAAGAATACAGATATCCAGATTTGGCCAGACTTGCTAGAGATATACTTGCTATTCCAGTATCAACCGTTGCTTCTGAATCAGCTTTCAGTTTTGGTGGTAGAATTCTAGATCATTATCGTAGCTCGCTAGCTCCCAATATTGTTGAAGCACTGATATGTTGTAGGAATTGGCTATTTGGAAGTGAAGAAGCAGGTAAGCAACTTGCTCGATATCATGTTTATCATTTTTTATGTATGTCACATATATTAATTGTGATTTGTCTTTTTAGTAATTGAGGATTTCAAAGCTGATGAGTTAATCAAAGATATCCTAGATTTGAAAATTGGAGGAGGAGAAGGAGAATCTGAGGTCGGTAGTTCGAATACATAATTGATTTACTTCAATTATATTATTGAGTCAATAATATAATTGATAGTATTTGGTAAGTTTTTTGTCTTTAAAAATGTTATTTTGTAGGTGACACATGTTTAGGTGTGAAGATTTGAAGATTGTGAAAGATTGATTTCTATATTGGTGTTTGTTATTTATTTTGGAGTTTGGATTTGGTTTGTAATTTTTGAATTTGGATTGGAGTTTATTTTGTTTGGAGAACAAAGATTAGTACTGACACTTGTTGGAATGTAGTAAGTTTTAAGAACTTCTTACTAAGAAGTTGGATTGTGTTAAGTGGCACTGACAGTAACTAGTAAGTAGCTTTATAATGTAGTAAGTTTGGTGTAGTGAAAATTTACAATGCAAAGACATAGGTGTTCCTGGAAAAATATGATTTTTGGTAGTAAAATCTGATTAATTTGTTAGATAAATAGAGTTCATTGTGTTTGGTTCTTATGTCTGAAATATGAAAGTTAATACTCCGAATACTATATTTACGGAGGGATTGCTTCAGGTTCTAAGAATGTTTTGGTTCCAATTTTGGCTTGACATGGGGTTTTGTTCAGTGGATGCTTTTGGTTCCTTTAGTTTGCTAGTCCAGTGTACTCTTGAGCTATACAAGCTTATCACATCATAAGGAGTTAAAGCAAGGTGGGTGAGTGTTTTATTATTATTATTTAGGTGGGTGAGTTATTACATGGATAGAGATGTCTACGAGTTTTTTTTTTTTTTTTTGGTGAAAATTCGGGTTAAGTTCGGGTTAACGGGTCAACAACCCGAACCCGACCTGGTCAACCCGTTGACTAAAGTCAACGGGTTGAATAGGTCGGGTTCGGGTTGACCTGATAAAAACAGGTCGGGTTCGGGTTGGTAATTCTTCAACCCGTTCGGGTTCGGGTCGGGTTCGGGTCGATGGCAAAACTATAAATTTCTCTTTCAACCCGACACGAACCCGACACGCTGACACGCAAAAGGGAACCGGGCTGGACTAGAAGAGAGGATTAGGACCAATGGAGAAAGTTGATACTGAATTGATATTTGTATAACAAAATTACTATTTGTATAATAAAAAATGTCCAAAATAACCCTGGTATGAAAAAAAGACCAATTTGTTATTAAATTTGGGTAAAAAACGCTGCGTATTGCAAAATTAAAGGACAAAAAACGTAAAATCAGTATGAAAATAAACTCAAAAATGCTAAAATATCACGTTAGTATGGGATGTAAACGTTAAAATGCAGCGTTTAAAGTATACACAAACGCTAAAACACAGCGACGTATGAGTAAAATAACGCTAAAACGTAGCGTTGGAATGAGAGCGAAAAAGCATGTATCGCTCGTTAAAATGTAGCGTTAGCAACGTTACCGGTTAAAAAAACGAAACGAACGAAAAACGCCGCACAATCCATATTTTGGGCAGATTAAACGCTAGAACTTCAGACAAAAGCGGAAAACAGTAAATTCTTTTTTCAAATTCGGTAGAAATCAGCGAAATGGACGAGGGAGGTGGTGAATCTTCGAGAGGTCATAGCGCGGGCAAATGTCCAATGTATATTCGGGTAAAAATTCCTTCAACATTTTAATATTATTTTGTCAAATTCATTTCGCACATTTGTCAAATTCATTTCTTAGAACAACTAGCACCACGCCTAAAATAACTAGAACCACGTCCAGAACAACATGCACCACGTCCAGAACAACATGCACCATGTCTCAGAACAACTTGAACCACGTCCAGAACAACTAGCACAACGTCCAAAACAACTAGCACCACGTCCAAAACAACATGCACCACGTCTAGAACAACATGCACCACGTCTCATAACAACTTGAACCACGTCCAGAACAACTAGCACCACGACCAGAAACGTTTACATCCATGATATCAATTGGTGCACAACGTAAAAATAGAAGCAAAATTAGTACACAACTCTTCAAATAAAAGTCAAATTACATTAATGGTTAATGTAATATCAATAATAAAAATGTCACATAAAACTGAAATTCTTATGCATCACACCCATAACCGATACCTAAACTTCCTCAAATTATGAGCCTATTGTCCTACAGTATTAGGATTACGTTGATATTATCAAACGAGGTGCAACGATTGTATAGGGCTGAATTGGACCACATCTACACGTATATAATGATTCTCATCAACGTGAGCTATCGATATCTGCATTTCAAGTATTGTGTCGCCTCATGTCGCATCCGAAGGTAAGACATTGCATTAACAAGGACATGATATATGTATGTCTATCATATGTGAGGTGTACGTGTGAAGTTGTACTCTACATTGTCATTTTCATGGCCAATCTGGAAATGATTTTTCTTATTTTTACTAGTTTTTTATCATGTTCATTTGCCAATTTGTGGTTGTCTGTTTGTTGATGCCAATTCATTACATTTTATACCGTATTCTATTATTGATCCAATGATTATCAAGTTAGAAAATTTTTACATTGAGGAAAAAATAAAAATAAAGAACGTTTATATAAATAACTAAACCACTCACAATATTATATTCAAAATGATATAAACGTAATTAAATTATTATTTCACAACTTGTAAAAAAACTACAAATTTCACATACAGCATGTCAAAAACGCTACGTTTTTCATATTCAGCATGCCAAAAATGCTGCATTTTTCATATTCAGCATGTCAAAAATGCTACATTTTCCATATTCAGCATGTCAAAAACGCTACACTTTTCATATTCAGCATGTTAAAAAATTATAAATTAACGAGCGAGCCATGGATAAAAGTCATGTTTTGGCATTTTTGGCTATACCAAACGCTAATTCATTGCATTTTTTACCCTTTTTGTTTATGAAATTTTGAAATCTTTTAGTTTAAAGGATATAGATGTAATTTTACCCCACTTTTTGTTAGACAAATAGTAAATTTGTTAGACAAATAGTAAGTCTGAAGTTGATACTTGGTTAATTACTTTCAGCCCAATGAAGTTTTGATGTAGATAAACTCTACAGTAGAATCCAAATAGACTTTTAATTATTATTATCATAACCAAATACGCAATCCTCTGGTGATTCTTCTCCCTTCCAAGATTAAATGTTTGAGATATTCATACTCCACTGCATTTAAGTTAAACTAATTTGGGCTTTTACTGAACCTGTGTGTGATGTTAGTTATAATCATTCGCTTGTTCTTCTTTTGAATTGGGTAGTAGCTGATGACTGGCCTAACAGATGGCGTTGTGGGATCCACATAACAAACTTTTAAGATTTTTCAAATGCTGAAGTGGCAGTTGTTGGATAGGTGACATGGAGGATAAGCTGTCAATCCCCCTCAAAATGGAGGCATCTCTTCAGAGCTGAATGAGGAATCCCTTCATTCACAGACCCAAGTCTTTGAACCTTCCTTCCTTCCATTAATTTCCAGAGTTATGGAGGCAGTCTCTTGTTCCACTCTCAATCAACTACCCTTTCTTTCTGTTTCTACTTCAATTTTTAGTAAAGGGTCGTCAGTCGTGCCTTTCCGTAAGAAATCTTGTGTTTCAAATCAAGGCTGCAGGAGAGTGTCTGTGAGTAGGGCTTCAGTTGCTATTGAGCAGCAAACCCAGACTAAGACTGCTGTTATAAGGATCGGGACCAGAGGAAGGTACTACTTTTTGTTTTTCTTAGCAATTTTCGCCTCTTTCTGTACTGGTTTCATTCGCAGGATAAGGATCACCTTTTTCTGCAAGTTTTCTCTCTCTTCTCGCTAGCTGCTGTAAATGAATTATCCTTAAATAGTTAGTGGATTTGTTAGTTACTACTTTTGTCTTTCTTGTCAATTTTCGCATTGGGAGTTTTCTGTAGTGGATTGAATTTTTGGATAAAGATTACATTTTTGTGAAAGAATTCTGTGTTTCTGCTAGCTGTAGCTCTAGATTTCTTGTTGGGGTTTCTAGGCTCTACTTTTACTTTTCTTTGCAATTTTGGCTTCTGGGCTTTTGAGTGATGGTTCCAGTTGTAGGATAAAGGTTGCATTTTTATGCTAGACTTCTCTCTTTTGCTGGGTTAGCTGCAGCTGTGTAATGTATTAGAAACATTATTTATTATTTAGGTTTCCTTTTTGTGGGCGTTGCTTATTCATATTGGCCGATGGGCTTTGATGAAGGAGAGATGGATTGGTTATTGAGTTCTGTTTATTTTCTTTGGCCTTTTGTTGATCGCTTAGGCAATCGTTTCTAGGAGACCTCAAATGATTTTTCCTATTTAAGCATTGCTAGTTCTGCATGAATTCTTACTGTGTGGCTATAGGAACTGAACTGATTCACCAATAAGTTTCTCCTGAAACTTAAAAAAACTTGATCTAAAGTAATCATTGTTTTAAAAGATTCTGTAGCAGACCTTTTAGTTTTTTCATTCAGGGATTAATGGACTAAGCTTTAGCAATTCCCTGCTTTTTAAGCAATTACTGGGCCTAATGAAGACGGATGTCCTGTTGCTTCGAAAGGGCCTGTCTTTCAATCATGCCAAAAGCTAACATGTCTAAGTAAAATCTGGAAAGAGATGAAAATAAAATTAAGGTTATGCTTTTGAAAGGACAATCTTGTCTTTCTTCATTAGTTTATCTTATCCTCCATGGAAGTACTCTTGTTCACTTATATGTATACACAATACAAAGTCCTGGAAAATTTGCCAGTCCCTGGATTATGTTAGCGTGCATTTTCTGCACCTTTTCAAGTTGTTGCCTCATTTTACATTCATAGCCCTATACCCTATGCCTAGGCCTTCTTATGGTTCAGATATGCAAGCCTTCATTGTGTAGGACAGTCCACTTGCTCTTGCACAAGCTCATGAGACACGGGATAAATTGATAGCTTCTCATCCTGAGCTGGCTGAGGAGGGCGCTATTCAGATTGTGATAATAAAAACTACTGGTGACAAAATATTGAGCCAGCCATTAGCAGACATAGGTGGGAAGGGCTTGTTTACAAAAGAAATAGACGAGGCTCTCCTTAATGCAGACATCGATATTGCTGTTCACTCTATGAAAGATGTTCCGACATATCTTCCTGACAAGACCATTCTGCCTTGCAATCTCCCCCGTGAAGATGTACGAGATGCATTCATTTCTCTTAATGCAGCTTCATTGGCAGATCTTCCAGCTGGAGCGACAATTGGTACTGCTTCACTGAGGAGGAAATCACAAATCCTTCATCGGTATCCATCACTTAAGGTGAGCACATTTAATGATTGTCATGATGAAGATTTTTTAGAAAATGCTAGCAAATTTGGCTGGTAAGTGAGAAAATGAGCGAAGTTTACATTTAAAAAACCAAAAAGAAATTGAGATGCATAGTTGTTAATCCGTTTAGTCATCCTTTATTAAGTTGCATGCTTTGATTAGTCCCACATTTATGCCCATTTCTCTAAATGAGGTACAGGTTTTTTCCACTTTGCAAGATTTTCACCAGAATGGAAGATTTTGTGTTGTTTTCCTTCAAAATTTTACAGAAGCAATGTTCTCAGAGGCAAGAAAGCAGTAATTCCAATCGATGATTTGAGATACCACTGTGACTTTTCCTGTACGAGTTTATTACAAAGATATTTTGGGACGAACTAATGGTCTTTAGGTTTCATCTGTGCTGTACATGCTGTGAGTTACAAAGTTTTCATGTTACAGATACAAGCATATCTGGCAAGAATATTAATTTGAACACCCTGGATAACTAATTTCTAGGCTTGAGAATGAATATGCTTTATTCTTCAGTGGTTATTGATTTATGATCCACCGTTTTAAAATTAGAAGTAGGTCTTACCTTTTTGTCTATTCTCGCTCCAATGCAAGATATTGTCATAGATCATGAGTTTCATAAGCAGATTTTTACCATTGGTGATGTAGTTGGTTGTTGAAACTTCTACTAACTGTACTCCATCCACAGGTGCTTGAGAACTTCCGAGGAAATGTTCAGACTAGGTTGAAAAAACTAAATGAAGGAGTAGTGCAGGCAACATTGCTGGCATTAGCGGGTCTAAAACGTCTGAGTATGACTGAAAATGTAACTTCTATTCTTTCTATTGATGATATGCTTCCAGCTGTTGCTCAAGGGGCCATTGGCATTGCTTGTAGAAGTGATGATGACAAGATGGTATGTGGTGCTGCTCTCCTTTTATATTTTGTTCTATTTGTAGATGGGAGAAGTTTTAGATGCATATTTATATACAAAATACGTTTCCATGAAAATGAGAGAATCCGTAAAAGTTCCAGGCTCCTTGTGATACCTTTTGGCGGCAGTTTCTGGAGCTGTTCTTTTGACACAATAATTTGCAATGCAGGCCAATTACATAGCCTTGTTGAACCATGAGGAGACAAGACTGGCTGTGGCATGCGAGAGGGCTTTCCTTAAAACACTCGATGGTTCTTGTCGCACTCCAATCGCTGGATATGCATGCAGGGACGAGGACGGGAATTGCTATTTTAGAGGATTGGTGGCCTCCCCAGATGGAAACCGAGGTTGACTCTAGTACTCAGTTGGTCATAAAAGAAATATTGTGATTCTTGTTCTGGCCTTTGTTTGCACATTATACACATGGAAGTTTTAATGTTATGCATCTTTTGTTGCTTCCTCTTGCAATTCCAGTTCTTGAAACCTCTAGGAAAGGTCCATATGCGTATGAGGACATGGTTTTAATGGGCGAGGATGCTGGGAAGGAACTTCTATCGCGAGCCGGTCCAGGCTTTTTTGATAGTTGAATGAGTAGAACCATGTATTCGAGTGCAATCCAATATAGAGAGATATAGAGAAAGGCGACATCCAAGCGTGCCAAGATCCTTCTTCTTTTAGGTATTCTTTGTTCTTGTTGTTACTGTAGTGCTCAATTTTCTTCTGCTGAGACCGTAAGTGATTCCAAGGTTCAATTGTCCTTCCCACTCCTTTAGTAAATGTGTTTTTTGTAGTTGTATAGGATTTGATCGAGCTTTCAGTTTGAACTCTTGCACTCTACCCTTTCCTACGACTTGTAACTGTACATTTAGATTTAGTTGGATGTGATTGTCGTTTGATTTTGAGAACCACTGTCGTAGGATGGATGTCAATTGTCAGAGTTACTGATTCGTATTGATGATAAATGCATTTGCGCTCTTCTGGCGACGAACAGAAAGTCTTCAGGCATTGCTTCCAAGTGCAGTGCGTGCATGGAAATGGCTTTATCTCTTTTCTTTGGACATCCACAGTTAAAGTTAACCTTGAACATTAATTGGCACACCTTCTTACTAAGTCCCCAAACATTCATTTTCATTATCCATTCCATACAGTCGCCTAGAAGAGGCTCGAAAAAAGAAGTAAAACATTTCTTGGCAAGTATGTATATTGATTATTAAGAACAGCAGTTTTCTTCAAACAGAATCACATCAATGTCTTCCTTTCTAAAAGCCAAAAAAGAAGAAAGAAAAAGACCGATATATCACGCCTTAATTTCATCATGTCAATACAGACTTCAGTTCTCTGAATATGTAAACGCCCTCTGAGACACAAATGAATTCACCCAAACATGAAAATCAGTAATTTATTAACACTTTTGGATCCAATCATTGAACTGACCCTTCTGCAGTATGCCATTTTCCATCAAGTACTCAACAAATTCATCAATGAGATATGGCCAAGCACCTTCAGCATCGTAGTTTGTTAGCACAGGGTCCACAGTCTGCCATTTAGCAAACAAGAAAATGCAGTCAATCCAGCAGCACTAACATTGTGCTCGCGGGTTCACAAAGTTTCTAATGAATATGTCATTTTTAACGCCGGAATTACCTTAGCGAACTCCAGAAGCTGAGACCAGGTGTCCCTAGAGATTGCTTTGTTATGCCGTGCCTAATTCAGATGGCAGCAAAGAATCAACGATATAATAACCAACTTGCTACTTCACTGTCTAATAACAATGGACGGGGAACCAAGAATTTGAAATATTTACCAACTTTTCAATACTTATTTTGCAGCATTTATCAGCTTAATAGATCCCTCCATACAGACCTCACATTTCATAGATACCATACAAAGGCATACCTGCAAGAATTGGCACCAATGATCAACGAGTGGCCACTGCTTTTCAGCAAAGAGCAACTGCCACATCCCTATCGCCGTATCTAATGCCAAAGATTTCTGGCCCTGCAATTGAGAAACTTTATAAGCTCAAAGCAGAATAAGTAAAGCAACCTCTCCATTTTCAATTTAGCTTGTCTAACAACATTCCATGGTACATTGTCAATTACAGTAATTTGAACCAGAATGAAATGATATGTGGAATTTGATTTTCCATTTCACCTTTCAAATAGATCTTCGCACTGTTAACTAATGAGCATATAAGTATTCAAAGAAAGGTTAACAACTTGAGGTAAGTTCGAAGTTGTGATGACTGATTTCCAGAAACTATTTATAGAAGCGAAGCTGCTAGATTGATGAGTCAAACAAAAGTCGAGATTATGCGGAGAAAAAAAATAGATTACACAAGGCAGCAGAAAGTCAAAGACATAAAACGAGGGACTTAATCAATCAGAATCTTTAACTTCATTCCTATGTACGTGCGATCGGAATGTGTGCCAAACTTTGGTAACAATTTACCAAAGTCGCCTCATAATGCCATATATCTAAGTCTCAGCATTACATTTTGAGCAGAAGGACAATACGCAAACTTAGTTACCAATCTAACCAACAGTCCAAGAAATTGAACCAAAATGTATCAACAACTAAATAAATAAATACAGACGATATATAAGGAAAATGTAAAGATAAAGCATACCAAGTCAAGAACTTTTGAAACAAATAATTTCCAAGGAATTTAAAGAAGTACCTTTTCTTTGGCCCAGCCAAAAGCAAAGTTATAGATCTCACGGAACTTTTCTGAACATAATAGATTACACAAGTCAACAAAAACTCGAAACTTAAGCCAAGCAATTTGAGTTCTTTCATCAACTGCAAAGCATAACTAATTCCACTCCCAGTAACTTTTTTCAAGAGCGAACATTTATGCAGTGGTTATCCATTTATTCATTATCCTAAACGATCTAAAACATGAGAGGAAGCAAAATAATGGTACGATTAAATTACGTAGCCATAAAAGTTCAGCACATAAGCATTAACTAGAAGCAAACATTTTCTACACTAAAAGTTGAGAATTCCATCTGACCACCTACGTTCATCTTTCAATTCAGAACGCATAAATGATAATTTTTCTCTTAGCTTCTCCAATGAATCTACCCTGCAAATGAAGTTAAATGTATTAGTAAAATTGCAATAAAAAATTAAAAACACAAGATACTATAGAGACTGGATAGAATTAATCTGAACACACCCCAGAGACTGCAACCCCCCTATGAACTCCTGCTTTGAAAACTCACACATGGTAGCAGCCTTCATATGCCATGAAAGAACCAACTGCATCACCAATGAAAGCCAAGTGAGCCTAGACTGGGAAAGTGACAAATCCCTTTAATTTATAGCATGCATTAGAGTCCGTACTTGGAAAAAATAATAATGTAATAAAATAAGGAGAACCCCATTTTCCGAAATCATGCACAATCTACATGCAAATTTGTAGAATTAGACTTCAAAATATTGGATTATTTGGGTAGCAATCTTAATTCTCACATCTGTAGTCATGTCATTTCTCACATGGCCAAGACAAGTTCAGGATATGACTTGTGATGGACGCCATATAAAGATAACATTATTCAGCCACAATAAAATAATAGAGCCACATAAAGGTGGAATTTCATAAAAGACAATGAAGTCTCGTTTATTGGTTTCATATTACAAGACTTTAATCCTCTATAAATCCCATTGTTCAAACATTCTCAGACTTATAAAGCTTACTACTATTCTTTTATACTATCTGCGATATAAAATACACATTCTCCCATGTTTTGGAAAAATAGAAAACTTTTCAGAACTCTAACAACCTAAATACAACCCACCCGGAACTTTTAATTTCTTCTAGACTTCAGAACTTCAGAATAGGCATTGCGCAAGCACATATATTAAAGCAATTATTATTTTGGTCCAAACACCATCACCAACAACTATGTCTTTATCCCAATATGACATATCTCAATATTATGCTATGAAAACACATTGCATTGGTGACCAAACTCGATAAATAAAATCAGACAGTGACTTCGGTAACCAGTTTCCTCACATAATATCTCAACACGTCGTTCTTTATGAATGTGGGAGGAAAGAAAGCCCTTGGAAAATGTGATAATCGCATGAAATGAACACTTACCAAAACAATATCCTGATGATCAACCTGCAATTATAACAAATGTAACTCATTGACTACTCCAAAAAATCAATGGCAACTCAGGGAAAAAGTGATAATGCACACATAAAAGTTAAACCATCCCCATAATCTATTGCCTATACTAGCTACATTAAGATTGCAAAATTACGGTCAACATACCTGAAGATCACTGCATAAAATAGTGATTCCATCAGCCATAATCATATCAGCATATGGATCTGCAAAACAAGACAACTTCAAAAGATTCAGATAGATAGGTGATATCTTGTCTCAAATTTACAACTCACAAAATCAAAACTCAGATAGGAGTCTTTGCAAAAATATTGTAAACAAAATTAGTTAGGCTATAGATAGAAAACAATGGTTTTTACATCTTAAAGTAATTAGATAAGCATGATTACTTGCAGGTCCTTATGCAGAGCTTGATAGTAATAAGCAAATTAATATATCTTAAATGAACCTCTATATCTGTTGTAAAGCTCTTCCAGGTGCCTGGTATCAGTATAAGATTTAATTTGGGGTTGACTGTAGAATACATCAAAAGCTCCTTCAAGATGCCAATCACTGGTCTTTAAAGAGTGAATTGCAACCTTTTCGCTGTATTTTGAGCGAGACACAAGAGTCAGTGAGATAACACTTCATTACAGAAACATGGGAAACAAAAAAAGTAATCTTTATAAAAGATTCAATCATTGCCATTGAAAATCTTTCCTTGGACTCCAATAATGGAGGTAAAATAAATTTAGAATTAAAGGTGCGGGTACGGTAGAAGACATTGTATGAATGAGGGATTATGAACTAACAAACAAATAGCAATAAAGGGCACTCATAAATAAGCTTGGTAAGAGTGAAATACCTAGCCCCAGTAATGGTCATGAATTGCTGAACTTTGTCTCGGTGGCCTCTGCCCAGCTTGTTCTGTAACAAGAACTGAATGTTGGTCATCGTGTAACTGAAATCAGCCTTGCTTTTATGCCTTTCTAATCCCCCCCTTCTTTTATTTTTCCTTTCCAGTGGGAGTGAGTAAATAGTAATACTAAAACCCAAAAAATTGTGCTCTTCCCGAAAAGAATATCAATTCACTAAATGAAATTCAAAAAATTCAGGAGGATAACAGAAACAATCAAATAAAGAAACTTTGAAGGGAAGAACAGAGGGAGGTAATGAGATTAACATGTAACTAAAAAGAACACAATTCAAGTAGATTAAACGAATTGAAGAAAACAAATAGGGGAACTTTAAGAAAAGTGGGACGACACATTATAAGTAGATTAACAAATCAAAAAGGCGGAGGATGAGAAATCAATAAGCAAACTGACCATCTTGATTGAGCAGGTTGTGAAAAACCCTAGCAACTTTGGTGAATATGGATGGAATGGGAAGAGAGAATTGAAACAGATATAAAGGGGTAATGGGTATTATCAATTATGGGTTTGAAGGATTGGAATTGGCTGCCACAACCACAATAAAGAAACTCTGATAGAAATAACTCCGCCTCCTGCCAGACACGGAATCTTCTTCCCTGAAAGAGCTGGGGTAGTGACTGCTTGTCTCTCTCTCCCCAAATCAGCTCAACAACTCAGGCCTCTCTCTCCCTCTAAGTCCCAGGTCTGAGTCTCAGATTCGTGGGACTAAACTACACTAAACTTAGGAGTAATGACTGGGTAATGAGAAACGCAGCAGCGAAAGCTGATGAGCCCTGCCTCACCACCCAACCAATTATGTAGGAACCGATGCGTGTACGGCAAATTATATAGTACTACCATGCGCAGTTTTTATATTGGAGCGGGTTGCAATTAGTGGTCCTTACATTTTTAATTAGTGAGTCAGTTTATCCGGATTTATTTTCTTTATACGCGCGTTGATGTCCAGTTGGACAGTTTCTATATATAAGGCATCTGTTTTTTCGTTTTCAAATATTGTATTTTTGTAATTTACCAAATTTCGTCTATTGCTCTATTTTTTATTTCTGCTGATTTTTTGCTTTTCGATTATTTAGAATGGAGATTTTTTATCGCGTTAGTAATGTTGATCGATCAGATTGCATGTATGTTTCCTTGTTTTTTGTTGCTCAAAATATACGTTCTTCGTTTATTTTGTGATATTTTGCTTTGTCGGTAATTTTTCATTTAGAAAGAAAATTTGTGATCGCGTTGGTAATATTGATCGATCGGATTGCATGTATGTTATTTTTTTTCTTATTTTTTGTTGCTAAAAATATATGTTCTTCGTTTATTTTGTGATATTTTGCTTTGTCAGTAATTTTTCGTTTAGAAAGGAGATTTGTGATCGCGTTAATATTAATCGATCGGTTGATGATTTGTTCGGAAGTGATTGTAATGTGTTGAACTGAGAAAGTATTTTCGATTCGTTTTATGATATTGCGATGATTTTTTATTTTATGATTTGAAGATACGATAAAACCTGAATACCTGTTCTTTTTTTTTTTTTTTTTTTGGGACTTGGAGTGAATTTTTGTGGAGGAGATGATAATCCATCGGATGAGATTTCTGTTTTGAAAGATGTTGTTATTTTTATGAAAGTTGGTTATGAATTATATAAATTAAAGTGTAAGTCAATATAATATTGAGATATGGTTGATAAGGTATCGGTTTGGGTTAGTATGTATATTGTTACACTTTTTATGATGTAAGGAGGAGTTATCGTCGATATAAACTAACGTTTTGTATGATATAAGATATCGATTTGGATTAGTATGTATATTGTTACACGTTTTTGATGATGTAAGGAGGAGTTATCGTTAATATAAACTAACGCTTTATATGATATAATCTTAAGATATGGTTGATATAAGGTATCGGTTTGAGTTAATATAAACTAACGTTTTGTATGATATAATATTGTTGCACGTTTTTATGATGTAAGGAGGAATTATCGCTAATATAAACTAATGTTTTATATGATATAATCTTTTTTTTTTTTTTTGTGAAATATGTAGGAGGCAAGGAAATATCCAAATTTATTGATAATGCGCTACAAAGAAGTGATGTAATTGCTTCCGGTGAAGGTGATTGTTTGAAATTATGTTAATTGTTATGTTATGTGATTCTATATTTTTTGCTTTAATAACTGTTTTTTGTTTGTAAGTTCTGGATTATTTGTTGATGATTTAAACAAATATTTGGTTAGTGAGATTGTTGAGAACGAGAATGTTGCTTTCGATTTATATAATCAATATGCTTTTAGATTAGGATTTAGTGTTAGAAAAGGTAGATAGCGTAAATCAAAGCTTTCTGAAATCAGATATTGGAGGAGGTATGAATGTAGTAGACAACGTTCTTATTAAGAGATCACTTTTGTACATGTATATGTATATATACAAAGGGAAGATGATTATATCATTTGAGACATGAGTTTATATCATGTGGAACATGTGTTTATATCAATATAACAAAGGGTTATATTATGTGTACAAGGGTAAAGATTTGATTACATCGTTGAAAAATATGAGTTTATATCAAGTAGAATGTGAGTTTATATCATGTAGAGCATGTGTTTATATCAATATAACAAAGGTTAATATCATGTATAAATAGTAAAAATTTAATTAATAGTGTTTGACTAGAGTTTATATCAACAAAAACATGAGTTATATCATATAGAATATTGTTTTATATCAATCAGAAAATAGTTTATATTAACAAAAAAATACAATACAGTAGTATTTTATATCAACCATATTCCTGATAAAAATAATAGTGTTTCATATCAACTGAAATTGTGTTTATATCAACCAAAATTTTATATCTACACAATAGTATTTTATATCAACCAAAACACCCAAAAGAGATTTAAAGCTATTAAAGATTATCCACTTAGAATTGAGGAAAATGTGAAAAGAGATGAAAAATATAAGAAGTAAATAATTGTATTTCATAAAACTCATCTGATAGAGTACATGATGTGCTCGTTTTATAGAATGCTACTCTAAGTAATAAACATAAGAGATATTATAGATAAAATGATTACTTGAGATTCATTATCACAAAATATATCTAGATAAAACTATGAACATACTAACCTTATCACTCAAATACATCCTTATCACTCCAAGCATCCTTATCACTCCACATGTTCACCGATCGCAGAATTCAAAACACTCTAATAATGTACTAACCACCACCATTAATTATGAAGAATCAAGTCTTGTGATAGCAGAAAATTAAAAATTATGGCACCATATATCAGAACATGTCATCGGAGAGGAGGCGATCGAGACGCCCATCGAGACGTCGAGAAGAGTGGAGAGGAGGCGTCGAAAATCCCGAAGTCGAAGAAGATGAGGCGCGACAGAGTCGGTGTGATAGAGCCGAAGGAGATCCGAGCGAGGGAGGGTGGCAGCGTGAGAGAGAGAGAGAGGGTTGAAGAAAAAAAGAAAAAAAAAAGCGCGTATTGCTAATCGCTCGTGCTGCGACTGGTGGAAGGTGAAAAATTAGGGCGAGTACAATAACATCGTACTACTATCATTATATTAATTAAAACATGATATCCTAAATTCACTCCTGAGATAGTTCCTTGAACAACAGCCCTCATACCTAAATACATGGCATAAATTTGTTGACATGTCAAATATTCTTACAAAAAATTCTTTTTTCATTCGCATTCGCTTCTCAATCTATCAATAAACTCAATTTAACATATCAATTATTATTACTATTAGTAACTAATAATCAATTATCATCAATTCAAATTATAAAATATAATCATATTTTGTTCTTGAACTCTTATTATAAAATCAACCAAGCATTGTCACAACACCAAACCACACCACACATAGTCAAAATTTTCAACCAAAATATTCATGGATTCATCTCCCTCCATCTTCCTCAAAGGTAGTATTGTTTATTGTTTTGTCTTCGAAAGATAACAAATTTAGCACAATCATCCCAAATCTTCAATGTGTATTTATTTTCTTTAATTCTTTTACTTATATCTTCATTATATATGATTATATATATCATAATGATAAATAATGATTAATATTTTTTGTATTTTTTTCAGGAATTTTCATGGTTTTCATAAGAAATCTAGAATTTTCTCTCATCATTCATCTAGCTAAATCTTCTCACATAATTCCAATTGTGATATTTCTTCAACTATTTTTTCATTATCTCTTAAAATTCTTATTAATTGTAATAATAATTTTTTTTTTGGTCGTTCAATATTTTTTCACTACTTTATTTATATCATAGTTTAATTATTTTATTTTATATCTTCATTATGTTTTTCAATCATTATAGAGACTAATTACTATGTTTTTGTGTGTTTTTTTTTTTTTTTAGAAATGTTCATCACTTACACAAGAAATCAACAAATCTCTCATTCTTCATCTCTATAGATCTTCTCATCAATTGCAATTGTAATATTTATCCATCTATTTTTTCATTATCTCTTAAAATTTTTATTAATTATAATAATAATAATAATTTTATTATTTTTTCGCTGGCTTGATATATCTACAATTTTTTTCATAATTCAACTATTATTGGTTTAATTATTTTATTTTATATCTTCATTATATTTTTAGTTATGATAAAAACTCATTACCATGTTTCTTTTTTTTCCCCAGAATATTTATGGTTTACACAAGAAATCGACAAATCTCTCTCATTCTTCATCTCCCTAACTCTTCTCACCAATTCCAATTTTCATCTTTATCCAACCATTTTTCCATTATCTCTTAAAATTTTTATTATTTTTAATAATAATAAAATTTTTTCGGTGGCTCAATAAATTTTTACTACTTTTTTTATCATAATTTAATTATTATTTGTTTAATCATGATACATACTCATTACCAAGTTATTTTGTGTTTTTCTTTTCAAAAATCTTCATGGTTATCACAAATAATCAACAAATCTCTCTCATTCTTCAACTCTTCCCATCAATTTCAAATTTGATATTTCTTCATCTCTTTTTCATTATCTCTTAAAATATGTATTAATTATAATAATAATATATTTTTTATTTCGTTGGAGCAAATTATTTTTTTCATTATTTTTAAATTAATTTTTCAATAATGTAGTTATGTTAATAATTTTTTAATTATCCATGTTAATAATTAATTTTCACTAATTATGCATATACGATTTTTCTTAATTAAATGAAGCATTGTTACCTATCATTATCATATATGGAAGAAATTAGTACAAATATTATTTAATTTTTTATACCCAAATAACTATACAATTCTTCATTTGAAGTATTTTAATGCATTTGGAGTTTGTAATAATATTATTATTAATGAGAGAAAAAAATATATTTTTTTATATGTTCACATTAATAATTTGAATTAATCGTATATTCTCTTATTCATATTCAAATTGAAAATACTTATATATTTACTTTTTCAACCTCCCAACGAGATCTCAATATATTCTTCATCTATACTCCAATAATTACAAATTTATAACTCTTTAAATATTAATAATACATTCATATATTGTTATTTTTATTTATTTTAAACATAATTTAATTTTAAAATTAAATAAGAAACTAATAATCTAAAATTCATTAATTTCTTGATGACAACATCATTAATATGTTTTTTAAATAATTATGATTATTAACAAATAATCATAATAAATATCCAATTAAAATATCATATTTATTATAAAATTAAACAAAAATAATCATTATCATCTAATGTCTTTTCCCAGATTATTATTAATTCGATATAATGTGATTCACATTATAACAAATAAACATAATATATATCTAATTTAAATTTCACATTTCTCAAAAAAAAAAATCAAATTTCATATTTTCTCAAAAAAATAAAAAATAATTCAAATTTCACATTTATTATAATTTTAAACAAATCTGATGTAATGTATTTATCTATAAGATAAAAAATCACATTTTTAATCAATCAACCAATTTAAATTTCACTTATCAATTACTAAAATTATCATTAATCTCATTTCAAAATTTAAAATATTATTTGTTGATTATATTTATCGTAATTTAAAAGTTATATTTTTCTCTTTTTACACATATCTTCTTATATTTCACATGAAAATATATATATAATATTTAATTAACTTTGATTTTATTTATTTTCTATTCATCATATTATTTCAGTCAAACAATCAATTAAAAATATATATATAAGTGTAAATCACTCAATTAAAAATTTAACACTATAATGATAATATATTGACAATTATTATATCATTTTAATTTCTAAATTTCTAACTATTATTTATGCTAATTTTTAATTAATATAATTACAATGCACGAATTTTAATTTTAACTTTTAAGTTTAATAACTTACTTATGTATATATTTATCAATTTTGATATATATAATTTAATAAATAATAATTTTAGAACAACAATTATACATAAAATAAAATACGTGAACAGTTTGAACATATATTTATAATAATTATTAAGAATTAATTTTTATATTACCTATTTGAATTAAAAAATCATTAATATTATCTTCATTATATAACAAATTCTATAATAATAATACTGAAAAATAAATTATTAATATAATCATTTACTAAAAAATTATATACAATCTATTTGTAAAACAATGACACTTATTTAACATTTATATAGAATGATATACATTCAAATAAATAAAAATAATATTTAAATTATTATTATTGTTATAAATAATTCGATCATTATTATGGATGTCCGTGCGATGCACGAGCCTACGATCTAGTAGTAGTGTATACGAATTGTGCATGCACACCAGGACATGACCAATATTATAAAAATATATTAATTTAATTTAATTTTTGTAAAATAAATTTAATATCTTAATCTTGATGGGTTTTTAAACTTATAAATATAAATGATATTAAAAAATATATATTTTTTGATCATATATATGTGAATATGTAAAAAAAAAAACTATTTATTTAGTGGTAACTACTCAACTATTAATATATTTATATATTTTTATTTTTATTTCTTTTTTTTTTTACAAATCACCCCCTTCAACTTCAACTACGTAAATAGTACAGTACACTATTATTAACCACTCTGTTAGTTTTCTCATAAAATGAAACAAGATATATACAGTAACCACTCGTCTATTTCTATTATACACTTTTGATCATTTTTTTCTTTAAGAAACCATTGATTCCGCTGTGTTGATGGGGGGCGATGCTGGGCTGAGTAATCCTGATTTGGGCCGGAGCTGGCTCCAAATCTAAAGCAGATGCTGGGACTTGGGCTGAACCTTGCATTGGATGATTATGGGTTGGTCTTGTACGTCCGAAAATATTGATTGAATGGAGAACACATTGAAAATATATATATATATATATATATTTGTGCAAAACAAAGCCTGGCGTATTATGTGTTGGAGTAAAATACATAAGCTATGCTTGTATTGTACAGTTTCCCAATTTAATATATCGATTTGTGTTTCAATTATATTTTGTTGTGCATGTTTATGTCCATTTATATTATGTAAGTAGATGATGAGGTGTCTGGTGCGACACAGTAGATCTCATCATTGGTTGAAAGACATAATATATAAATGAGGTTCGTAACCGAGATGGTTTTGGACAAACTGTCGGTCTAGGTTATTATGTGATTCAGATAATTAGTTTGTCTAAACTAATTGAATTATATAGATATGCCCGGGGCATGTTGAACTTGACTCTTAGGAATGATTTGTCTTGTACTGATTTAATAGACAAATCGATCATTGTATTTTATCTCTAAATCCCTAGACTCGAGTGGGCATGAGAATTAGACATAGTGTACTTTGATCTGCCAATAGGTGAGGTCAAATGTGGCCAATAGTCTCGGTGGGTTGGGTGCGCGTGTTTAGTTACTTGGTGTGTTGCTGCTTGTCGAAAGGAAACCATGTACCGGTGCGTCCGGGGTGATGGTGCTCCCGAGATGAACTCGAAATGTTTATTATACTAAACCCGGCTGGTGGACTTATGTCCGGTATAATAAAAAGGTCGAGTGGTACTAGTCTTGGAATTAAAGAAGTTGATGAGTTAATTTATCAGTAAATTAATGAATTAACGAGCACTATATCTTTGATGTGGGGAGATTATGAATATAATTTAATTAAGTTGTTCCGAAAGCAATTCTGGTATAGGTTGGTAGTGCCATAATTAATCCGTTAGTGGTACGATTAATTATGTACTGGGTTATTGACAAAGGTATATTTAATTAATTTAGAAATTAATTAATCATTGTGTCAGTTGGTTGTGAATCATCCCAAGAACTGGTTTGGGATAAGTGAATCCCTGTGTCAGTTGGGAGTGATTCATCCCAGGAACTGGATTGGGATAAGTGAATCTCTGTGATAGTTGGGAGTGTATCAGTCCAGGAACAGGATTGAAGGAAACAGAATCTGTATCAGTCTAGAAACATGATTGAAGGAAAACAGAAACCCAGTAGGAAGACCAATCCTAAACCAACTTGGAGTCTCTCTTATAACTCTATAAATAGACAAGGGATAAGTTATTCAATAAACACAATTAATCCACAGTATTTCTAGAGAGAGAAAATTTTAGAGAGAGAAAACGTTTCTCTCTCCAAGTCGAATTTTCAAGAAAGTGTGCGGTTGGTTTTTGGGTTTCTAGTGGCTGAAATTTTGGCATTGGTTTATACCAGCTGCGCGTAGCTTTCTCTCTCTGCGGGCGGTGCGTTTATAGTACGTGCCAGGTACTACGGGGCTAGAGTTTTCTAGCAGGTGGATTGTGGTGAGTAGCTGATCAATTGGCTTTTAGTTCGTTGCCCACACAACGTGAAGTCATAGTATTGAGGCATACAAGAGAATCACCAGGTGCACGCTTCAAAGGTACTTTTCTAAGGTTCCGCTTTAATTAGAAATTTTTTGTTGCGTGGTAAATCGAGCAAGTGTAAACCCAGATCCTACCACAAAATCTTTCATTATGGGTCTTCATAAGTAAATAAATATAGTTAAATTGTTGAACAAGTAACCTTTTGAGAAAGAAGCATATCCCCCAATTTGGTAGAAGCTTCCTAGTATGACCACTCCGCCACCATAGTCCTTTTTTGTTATTTCATCATCACTGTCCTAAAAGCTAATTGGGGAATTGTGGGAGCAGTTGCAGTGACGATATCTCATTACTTTTAATTGGGCCTTTTGAGCTCAGACATCCATCCATCACCACTTAAGTCCAATAGTTAACACTTTTTTGATCCATTCAAAAAAGACAAAACACTTAGATCCACTGTGGTATGGAATGCCGGAATAAACCAAACAAAAGGAATGCCGGAATAACTACTGCCCAATAACAACGGGACACCGCCTACCACCACCACCACGCCGCTGACACTACTTTTCAGTTTCCGTTTCTGCAGCAGTTACATTCAAAAAAGAATAATAAACAAAGCGGGTAATTCGTTTTGCCACGGCACATTCTCATCCTTAACTCCTTCCTCCTTACTGTCTCTTTCATTTCCCTTCTTCCCCTTCCCACATAATTATATCCATCACATCATTTCTTCCTTTCTTCTATTTATTTCATTTCATTCATCTCTTCTTTCTACACTCTTCACCTTCATTACTGTTATTCATCAGATTGGATTCTGTTTTTTTCATGTTTTGCAGGAGAGACCGGAGAAATGAAGAGCCCATCATCATCCTCACCATTGCACCATCATCATCACCACCATGATCCTATGGAAAGTTCGAGGGAACTGCTATCTCCTCCCCCTCTTCCCCCATTCTCCACTGCCCTCCAAGTCGACGACCAGATTGCTTATTCACCACCGCCCGCCCTCCAACCCTCACCCGCCCCCCAATCCTCATCCTCCTGGAGACTCAATATTAACGAATTCCGTTTGCCCCCACCAACTCAAACTGACGACCATCACTATCATCTCCGCAACCTCTGCCCCCAGAGTAACTCTAATCAACTCCTCTCTCCCTCTCACTGCATTGCATGCTTCAATTTTTCACATTCTGTTTTAGGGTCTAATTGAAAACACATTGGAATGATGAGTTATGACCTATTTAGTTACTTATTTTTCTTGTTTTGGATTTGAATTAAATAATAAGAAGTGGATCACACTAATGCTTTTTCCCTTTTCTTCTTATGTATATATTTTCATAGAGAATCAGGGTAAAATTGCTGAGTATTACAAGAAGCAGGAAAGGCTTCTGGAAGGTTTCAATGAGATGGAGATCATCAATGAATCGGGTTGTTTGCCGGGAAGTCTCTCTGAGGTTGGTTCTCAAATTCTAATAATCGAAATTGCCAATCAAAGACTCTGTCTTTTTTTTATTGAACAATTCTAATTTGGCTCAACTAGTACTAAACATCCACAATTATTTGGTTCTACTTCAGGATGAACTAAAACAGCTAGCTAGGAGCGAAAGGATGGCCATTCATATTTCCAATGTAGCTAATCTGTTCCTTTTCTTCGCAAAAGTTTACGCCTCTACTGAGAGCAGATCTTTGGCTGTAATTGCATCAACTCTCGACTCCTTCCTGGACCTTCTGTCTGGATTTATTCTCTGGTTTACTTCCAATGCCATGAAAAACCCAAATCAATACCACTATCCAATTGGGAAGAAAAGGATGCAACCGGTGGTAAGTGCTGCTATTTGAACTCAAGATGCATAATTTATTTTGCTGCTGGAATCTTGCTGTGTGGCTTTAATGGTGTCTTGATGAGTGTTTACTGTGAGAGAGTCAGTGTTTTTTGGTTTCATGGTTGGTTTTCGTCATCATAGAAGAATACCTGGAGGAGTAAGCTCTGACATGTCTTATCAGTGTATGTTATTATTTAATTTGGGTTGTGCAGGGTATTATTGTTTTTGCATCTGTCATGGCAACCTTAGGATTACAAATACTGCTGGAGTCTGTGAGGGAGCTCATTTCTAAGTCTCGTCCTGAATTGGATCATGAGAAGGAAAAGTGGATGATTGGTATAATGGTGGGGGTGACAGCAGTGAAATTTGTGCTGATGGTGTATTGCAGAAGATTCAAGAACGAAATAGTGAGAGCGTATGCACAAGACCACTTCTTTGATGTGATCACAAACTCGGTTGGTCTGATAACAGCAGTGTTGGCGGTACGGTATTACTGGTGGATTGATCCAACTGGTGCTATATTGATAGCATTGTATACGATGAACACTTGGGCGAGGACAGTGATTGAGAATGTATGGTCACTGATTGGAAGAACGGCACCACCAGATTTCCTGGCGAAACTGACGTATCTGATATGGAATCACCATGAGGAGATAAAGCACATAGACACAGTAAGAGCATACACATTCGGATCACATTACTTTGTGGAGGTTGACATAGTGTTGGCAGAAGACATGCCATTAAACCAAGCTCATAACATTGGGGAAACGCTGCAAGAAAAGCTGGAGCGGCTCCCTCAAGTGGAGAGGGCTTTCGTTCATATAGACTTTGAATTCACTCATGCACCAGAGCACAACAAGTGCAAGGTTTGAGCTGCTGCTAATCAGACTCTGCTATTCAGCTCCATGATTTCTTCACTTGTTTATGCTATACGCTATCATATGTGGTTTGACTCATTCATATCTCTATAATATTATTAAGGGATTTACTATTTGTATAACAAAATTACTATTTGTATAACAAAAAATGTCCAAATTACCCCCGATATGAAATAATAGATTTTTTTTGGATAAAAAACGCTGCGCATTGCTGAACTAAAGGGCAAAAAACGTAAATTTGGTATGGAAATGAACACAAAAAACGCTTAAAGGTCTTGTGGAAATTAGTAAAAAACGCTAAAATGTAGCGAAAATGTGTACGAAAACGCCGAAATGCAGCGTTTATTTTGCGCAAAACGCTAAAGTGCAGCGTTTTTAGTTCTATAAACGCTAAAATATAGCGTTTCATGCAAGAAAAAACGCTAAAGTATAACCGAAAAACATATCTCGCTCGTTAAATAGTAGCGTTTGTGACGGTTTTTGTTAAAAAACGGACCGAACTAATATGAACAGACCAAATATTCACAACAAATTACATCATATCATAACCTTTGTACATTCTCTGTACAAAAGGTTCCCTTACAAATATTTACAACAAATTCAAATCGACAATCGAAAGAAGGTTTCGTCGAATCATATCCATCTGCCATTCGTATTGTACAACTTTCGATTGACATTCTTCACGAAATGGTAAGTTTGCTATCCGCTATGTATTTTTGTATTTTGCAGCGTTTATTGTGCCCTAAAACGCCACATATTAGCGTTTTAGTCACCATCAACGCAAATATGTGGCGTTTTGTTTGAAGTAAAACGCCACTTATTAGCGTTTTAATCACCATCAACGCTAATATGTGGCGTTTTATGTCAAAAAAACGCCAAATTGTGGCGTTTTATGCCTTTCATTTAAGAAAATTGTTGCGAAATTAGGGTATTTATGTGAAATCCGTAGCGTTTTCAGTTAAATTTTTTGTGAAGTGTAGCGTTTGTTTGTATAGTTATGTGAAATACGTTGCGTTTTTTTAAGATTGCATATGTAAAGTGAAGCGTTTTTTATAGTCCTATTGTGTAATTTATAGCGTTTGTAACAATATGGATTCGAATTTCTGACTATACAGGACGATGATTTGAATATGAGCACACATGATGATTACGAGCAGGAACAGGATAATGAGGATGACGAGGGGGGTGAGGAACAGGACATTGGGGCAGATCTAAGTGAATATTTTAGGATAGATATGGATTTTGCAAGTGTGGAGGATGCATTTACGTTTTGCTATCCTATAGCTAATAGCCTGCAGTTTGTGCTTTCGAAGCAAGGCGGAAGTGGCTCGACGTATTATTTTAGGTGCAGTCGATGGAAAGATCCATTGAAGGAACCTCTCCCCACCATACGGTTGAACACGAAAAGATGCGGATGTAAATGTCCGTTCAAGTTGACTGTCAAGAAGGTTGTTAATGAGCGTTACAGTGTGCTTGTTACGCCAGGGGTATCGTCCACACATAATCATCCTGGTATGAATATGTTTCGCTATTGAATATGTTATATTATTTTTCCTATAATTAGCATTTTCTTATATTCTTATTACTAATTTTTGTAGGTATAAGGCATCCATATGGGCACAGGCAGTTGAGCGGTTTCTCGAAAGAGGCAAAGGCTGAGGCTAAACGCATGCTTTCTTTCAATGTGAGACCAAAAAGCGTTTGGGAAGCTATTCATCAGCAGTTTCCCGAAGACAATGTACAGATAAGGCAGGTCTACAATTTGAAGGAAGATATGAAGAAAGATGGATTGGATGGTAGGAATATTGGGCAGCAATTTTTGCATTTGGCTCGCGAGAAGAAATATTTTGTTCGGATTATCACTGACGAGGCCACTAATGCGATCACACATGCATTCATCGCTCATCCTACATCAATTCAGATGTTCAACAGGTGGTATTGGGTTGTAGTGGTTGATTCAACCTACAAGACCAACAAGTACAAAATGCCCGTCGTTGAGATGATCGGTATGACTCCCACCAATAAGAACTTCAATATTGCTTTTGCCATTGTTAAGGATGAGACAAAAGAAACATATGATTGGGTAATGAAAAACTTGAGGGAATTGTTGCCTAGTAATGTGGAACCAAGTGTTGTTGTCTCAGATAGGGAGTTGGGTTTGTTGCAGCCTATTAAGGATCACTTTCCATCTTGCAATCACTTGTTATGTCGGTGGCATATTGACCGTGATGTTGCCAGTTGGTTGGAAAAAAATGTTGGTAGGCGGAATGTGGACACGGCCACTGATATATATAGTAATTGGTGGAAGAAAATTATCATGGCTCCCACAGTTGAAAGGTTTAACCTCTTATTAGTCCAATTCAAGGTTACATACTCTATGGTTGAGCCTGCAGTTGTTGATTATTTGGAGGGGACGTGGTTCATTCATAAGGAGAAATTCTGCCGGGCCTGGACGGACACATTTCAACACTTTGGGAATACGGCAACTAACAGGGTTGAGGCTTCCCATGCTGCATTGAAAGATTGGCTTCATTCTTCCACCAATTCTCTCGACACGTTGCTCATGAAGATCGACTCTCATCTCACGCATCTGTTTCCTCACATCGCGTAAGTGCAATAACCGCATTCGATTATTTATTTAATGTCATAATTTTATTATAATTTTATTGTATGTTAAAACAATAACAGTGGGTCGCTCGAGTCTTCTACTGCCACGACACAAACCAGTAGGATGGGGTTTCCATACTGTTACTTGAACAAATACGTTTCGCATCACTGCCTGAATTTGGTAAGCAAACAAGTTGAAAAAAAGGATAGGTTGGCAGGCGAAGTTATAGATAGGTGTGGATGCGTGTGCAAGGTGACGCTTGGGATTCCTTGTGCATGTGATATATACAAGGCACAGGAATCGACCGCATATCAATTGCTCCCATTAGTCCACGAGTTCTGGCAGAGATTGACAATTGTACCCTCCCAAAGGGATTCGAATAATCTGAATGAGGACATCAGGTACATTTTACTTATGTTTGTTAGTTATATTAAATTTGTTTTATTTTTTGTAATTTTACATTTGGATGCTGATTGAAAATAATGTTTCATCAAGGTTTTTCAATGAGGAAGTCATTCCTGCAGTTAACACAAGTCCGTCATTCTTGGCTCGTCTACTTAATATGGCTTATGTGGAAGAGATGCACGCTGATATGTCTAGTGCAGCTGAGCCATCGGTTGAGGGTACTCATAGGGGACGGCCGCCGAGTAGACTGCACCATTCAGTTATGCGTGAGTGGAGTGGACGCGAGAGAGCGACACGTGGATCACGTGGTAGGGGTCGGTCAAATTCAAGTGGAAGATCAACTGGGCGCACATCAAACAATACGACGGACTCCTCTAGTGAGTCTCCATTACGTGAAGGTAAATATTGTTAGTGATGTTGCACGAATTTATTTATTTACAAAGTTAATTCAAGTATGTTCATTCTATTTTATTTAACACTTTAGGATTTGGACAAGATGTACCATGCGTACCAGTGTTTTTTCGGCATTACTGTACTGGATGGTCGGATGTCATTGGAGATGGAAATTGTGGGTTCAGAGTGATTGCTAGTTACCTTTCAGGCGGACAGCACAATTGGAAATTGTCGCGTAGAGCGCTTGTTGGGGAGATAGTTCGTGATCCACAAAGGTATGCAGGTTTGTTTGCAGTTGTGGAGGAGAGACCTGCTGACGGTGATCATTTGGGTGCCGTGCTCCGGCGTTTACGTTATCAAGGTAGAAGTTGTTCTGAAGCCTACTGGATGGCCACACCCACGGACTTGTTCCCACTTGCAACGCATGCTAATGCCGTGGTACTGCACCTCAGCCGTTCGGAGCCGATGGCGAATTATACCATATTACCCTTGGATGCTGGAGAGGACGAAACCCGCCCTGAGAGACAGATAGCAATTGTTCACGTGGGTGGTAATCATTACGTTCGTGTTGATGTTCTTGATGATTGTCCCCTTCCTCCACTGCACGTTGTTTGGCGCGATCACTGCAACCAAGCGACCGTTGGACGTTGGCCTAATAGTTTCAGAATGCGTTTTAGGCTATGGGTAAATCGTCGTGATGCTTAGCGGCTTTAGTGTACTGTGATTTTTTTTTTGTTTAAATAATATTTGTTTAAATAATATTTGTGTACTGCGATGATCCGGGTTCCCCAATTTCTATTTCTACTGAAACTCTATAATGATCTTCGGAGGATTCAAGTTTCCTAACTTGGCGATATTGTTTAATCTCCATACCACTTGGGCTAAAGATTATGACGGAGAATTCGATGAATATTAATGCAGTAGCTGATAAACAAATCTGTTCCATAGTTAATGATGCATCTGTTTTATCTCTCCCTTTTTCTTCATTTCTATTATCCCAGTTATAGTTGCTCAGATTTTAACTTTTCAAACTAGGAAGGAAGTTTGGTATTATATGATTGTTTGCTTTGTATTAACTTGAATTCACATTCATGACATATAACTAAACAAACACAAACAATAATTGTAATGCATAAAATACTGCTATAGAAATGGTGCTGATGTCATAAAAAAATTATACAAATGTAAACAAAATGTCAACCATATAAAAATACAAAGGGGCTCAATCGGCCAGGTCAAATCTATGCTCAAAATCCGCAATCAGACCAGAATACTCGTCGTGCAGGTCCGGTGCTCGATCTCGCAGCTGATCCAACAACCGGTGCTGCACGCCCAGCACATCGCTAACCCACTACAAAAAATACACACAATTACATCAATTATTCATGTTGAACAATATAATAAAATATATTACACATTTGATAAACAAAAATACTTACGTATTCCGATGACGATCGGCGTGGCTGTGGCTGATCCGGTGGGGGCCCTATGACGTACGGATGGGAGCGGGGTACGAACCACTCCAGATATCCGTCCACGCAGGCACTATATCGGACGTCGTGCCCTGTCTGTGCACGGTGCACAAAATATATAGGCCCGGTAGCCGGATACGCGTCCCACTCGGACTCCGCATATGTCCGTGGGTGGTGAACTACGTACCCACTACCCCCGTATCCCCTGTACGTCCCATCTGTGGCCGGAATGAACGGTCTGGGGATCCACTGCACGTACCCCAACTGACGCGCACACCGGTCTGGCATGTACGGCTCTATATCCTCCCGGTACGCAATGAGTCCGCGGTACTGGGTCCTCGGAGTGCGCGTGACGGCAGCGCGACCGTATGGCATCCATACAACCTATAAAAAAATTTTCCAATTACATTTCCTATGTTTTTTATATATACATTTAAGTAAATTAATTTTGATTTACTTACATCGTCCGGCGACAAGGCATCCAGTGCCTCCCGGAAAAGCGCCAGTCTGTCATCCTTGTTGCGGGGTGCGTCGACCGTCCATCTGCTGGCCCGCGGCCGCTCGGGGTGCACTGACAGAGGCCTGGCATTACTCCTAAAAGATGGAAAATGCTCGTAGATCCAGGCCTGTAGCAACGTCAAGCAACCCGCAACGCTCGACGTGCCATGACGACTAGCAGCACCTAAGTGTCTATACAGAAACGCTAGCGTCGCCGTGCCCCACGCGTACTCGCCCACCTGAGCCATCCCGCCCCGCAGCTCCAGAACAGGGCCTGGCTGGAACTTATTGGAACTCTTGTCTGTAAACAGACAGGTCCCAATAGTAGCCCATAGAAAAACTGCAACGTCCGAGTCGGGCCGGGGTCTACGCCTACAGAGATCTATCACCCGCTCGGTCGAGAATGCCCCATTCTCGAATAACTCCTTGTCGATGTGCTGGTCCGGAGGTATCTCGAGCAAATCTCTAGCCAACGCTAATAGGGTGGCGGTATCAGCGGACTGGGTAATCAACCGACCCTCTATCGGTAGACGCATAATCTCCCACACGTCGTGGAGAAGTATCGTCTCACCGAAGGGTAGATGGAAGGTATTGGTGTCCGGCTGCCACCTCTCCAAAAAAGCGCATATCAGTGGCGCGTCTATATGCCTAAACAAAATGCTGGGAATATGTCCCAGCCCTGTCTGGCTAAGTATCTGAGCCCCTAGGGGTGACATACCGCGCACCCAGGTAACTAAGGAATCGTACATCAACCCCCTATTGTGACACCTAATAGGGGCTCTACCCCCCGTCTCACTAAACCTAGATACGACGTCTCCTAAAAAACTAGGAATCACCGTCGCATCGATCGGACCACCCTCGACTGGTCCAGTGACTAACCAGCTCTTGTCATCCTTCTTCCGCTTTTTAGGAATCGCTATATTTATCAAATATAATATATATAATTAATTTAACTAATTAACAAAATAAACAAATAAAACATAATTTAATAATTACTCATGTTATACAATAAATGAAACATTCATAAATATTTTAACAATTTACCCAATGAATAAACAAAAAAGACAAATTAATAACATATATAAACAAATATAACATATTTTCACTAACTAGCCAAACTAGCAAATAAATAAACAAATTCATCATAAAGTAAATAACTCAATAAATATTTCAATTTATAAAACAATATAACATAATTTAACTAAGTAATCATATTACCAAATAAATTAACAATTAAATAATAATTTAAATATTTACTCAGTTAATAATAGTATTAACAAATAATACATAATTTACATAATTCACAAATTAGACAAATAGATCAATTAAATAAACGTAATTAATAAATCAATATCGCGTACCTGCAGAGGGCTCCGCCCGCTGCTGCTGCTGCATACCAGACTGCCGCTGATGGCTCGATCTCGGAGGCTCCTCGTGAGCCTCCTCCTCCTCTGACCGATCGTCCTCGTCGCTCGGCGAGGCATCGTCCTCGTCCCTCAGATGGAACGCCGACTCCCCGCCAATCCCTCGACCGGCACCACTGGATCGGCCACCTCGAGTTCTAGGTCTCACGGCTGCCATCTTCTGCCTTCTGGCAGAAACTGTGGGCCTCTGCCTCTCCTCAACGGTGGAAGGAGGAACGCGCGGTTTAACCTTACCGCCACCCTGAAAAATGTAATTCAAATATATTAATACACAAACAATCATATTAATTCACATACATTTTATATTACGTAAATATTTTTAAAACGTAAACCCTAGAAAATCATAATAAATTGTAGAGTTTGACCGGCGGTCAAACGCTACAATTTGGCGTTTGACTTTCAGTCAAACGCTACTACATAGCGTTTGACATTAAGTCAAACGCTATTTCCAAGCGTTTGACTGCAAGTCAAACGCTATAGACAAGCGTTTGTGCCACACAAAACGCACCCATCCGGCGTTTTTATTCGACCAAACGCTACCCCTCAGCGTTTATTATCAAATTAACGCCACCGATGGGCGATTTCAACATCCCAAACGCTGCATATCGACGTTTGGGATGCTGAAATCGCAGCCGATCGGCGTTGGTTCAAACATATTTCGCCGCCGACCGGCTTTTTTCCGCACAACCTCGCCGCCGATCGGCGGCTTATCTCATAAAAATCGCCGTCGATCGGCGTCTTTCGCAGAAAACCGGCGCGATTTTAACCCTAATATGCGTTCTAAGAATGGACAAAATGAATTTCAAAACATTATTGAAATGGTTGAGAAATCTTACCCGATTATAGAGTAACCCTTTGCCCGCGCCATGACCTCTCGAAGATCCGGAACCACCTTCTTCCATTTCGAAAATAATTAGGGTTTTTGGGTTTTTTCCTTGACTTCTTGCGTGACCACCGTTCGAATGCAGCTTTCAATGGCGTTTCTGCTCAAAATTTTTTTTTAACTCAATTCGGGTCTCAAACGCTGCATTTCAGCGAGCGAAGGCGTTATTAACGCTACAGTTTAGCGTTTTAAATGCACCTAAACGCTACGTGTTAGCGTTTTTTATTTTCTTAAACGCACGGTTTTGGCGTTTGTAACATATTCGAACGCTACGCTTTGGCGTTTATGTTCTGTATAAACGTATTGTTTTAGCGTTTTTTTGGTTTATTTTCACACCATTTTTACGTTTTTTAACCTTTAATTTGTCAATCCATAGCGTTTTTTATCCCATATTTGCCATCAAATTGATATCTCTTTCATACTAGGGGTAATTTGGACATTTTTTGTTATACAAATAGTAAATTTGTTATACAAATAGCAATTCAGTATTATTAATAACTGTTTTTATATCAGTATATTTATATTTATACTCACACAATTAAAATTTTTGGAATTCCTGGATTGAAGTTAATAATATTTATTAGTTAAAGGGTAAACAGATGGTGGAAATTTTGGAATCATAAAATTGCAATTAGCCATGTTAATGCCTTATATAGACTTTAGTTTTTTACGAGTTGAACAAAGATATTGGGCCACATTTTTTGAGGCAGTGAAAAGCCCAAGAAGAAGGCAGGGAACAAAAAGGTATAATGGGCTGGCCCTCCCAGCGTGAAGAATAGGGTTTGTGGTGAGTTGCCAGTGTCGCAGCCTGTCCGCTTGTTGTTGCGTAGTGGTGGGGGGTATAAATCAGGGGTGAGAGGAGAGATTGGTAGAGCTGTTGGTTCTGGGGTGAAGGGCAAAGAAAGGCGGCCGTCCACCCACCCATCCACCGGCTGTTCATCTTCTTGGTAGATTTAGATGTAAATAATTAGGGTTTATGGGTTAAAGGGGGGAGGAGACCAGTGATGTATGAGATTGTCCGTACCATCTGATGATCAGATCAGATCAGATCAGATCATCTGATGCATAATCTACCTCTGCTAATATCTGAGGTCTCCTCCATCATCTTCATCTTCATCTTCTTCTTCTTCTTCTTCTTCTGCATAGCATCTTTTATTATTATTTGTGAAATTGGTTTGGAGAAAGGCAGTGATGAAGGATATATACCATAAAATACCATCAAACTATGAAAGCCAGTGCTTTTTGGGCTTCTTGATGTTAAATTTGCCTACTGAGCCTTCTCCATAGCTCCCCGCTTTGAAATTTTGTCAATAAAAAAGATGATTTTGATTTTTCATTAGTCAGCCCCGGCACTGCTTTTTGGTTACATAGGATTGTTTTGGCAGTTGCAGTATTTCACGAACTGGAGCTCTCGAATCTGAGACTCGCCGCCCTTGGTTCCAAGTTGGTGATGAATGGATTGGACGGACCAATGACCAAATTAAGAACAAGCCCAACCCAACCAAAATCAATTAATAAATAAATTTTTTTTTAAAAAAATAAATAAATAAATTATTAATGACGAGGGGTGATGCAACGTTTCTCATGTTTAGGTATGTCATGGCCCAATTTAAATCACTCAAAAAATCAAAGAACGTTTGTTGCCACTCCTCTCTCACAACTTACTGACAAATGCCCCCAAAAATCCCACCTCCCCCGACTCTATTGTTCTCGCCTGTTTCATGTGAATGCTCTTCTTCTTCCTAAACACCCACATCCACCACCACCACCACCACCACATCCCCAACTCTCTATGGCTTATATATTGCCAAATCTGTCTCATCGGACAATACTCCACCACCACCACCTCCCATCCCAACCCCTCCTGCTACCCAACAAGAATATCCCCAGCTCCTCCTCCTCTTCCTCTGTCTCTTCCCTCACCCTTTATCCCGCAACTCCTACTACTACTGTTGCTCCTCCTCAGGAAGACAATAAGCGCCAACATAATCACAGGGATGACTTCTTTGTCAACGTGGGTTTGGCCGTCCGCACCCTTCGCCAAGACCTCCCCCTCCTTTTCTCCAAAGACCTTGATTATCGCATTTACAGGGATGACATCGCCTTCGTCGACCCATTCAACACTTTCAATGGTATCCAACACTACAAATTGATCTTCTGGGCTTTGAGATTCCATGGCAGATTCCTCTTTAGAGACATTTCACTCCAAGTCCTCAGGATTTGGCAACCATCTGAGAATCTCATCCTAATCAGGTGGAACCTCAGAGGTGTTCCCCGGGTTCCTTGGGAGGCCATGGGGGAGTTCCAGGCTACTTCCAGGTATAAACTCGACAGGAAGGGCAAGATTTATGAGCACAAAGTCGACAACTTGGCCTTCAATTTCCCACAGCCTTTGAAGCCACCAGCTTCTATACTCGACCTAGTTTCTGCATCTTGTCCTACCACTCCCAATCCCACTTTTTTTCTTTGGGGACCTGACCACCTGGAATCTTCTTCTTCTTCTTTTTCTTCTTCATGGATTGAGTTTTATCGAGCTGTCAAGGACACATTGGATCAACAAGCTTCCTTGTCCATCCCTCAACACTGCTGCTTAGCTACTTGTTCATCATAAAAATATTGGCCTACTTCTTCTAGTGGTTTGATCATTATACTAAACTTTAGGGGTGTAGCAGTAAATGGTAGTGGCATATGGTATATTTCTGTATTTGCCATTTGGAAAGGCCATAGCTGGATAACCAAGACAGGGATGCTAGCCAACGAACACACTATACAGTAGGTTTACATATATGAATCTATACCCTAGGTTTACAATTACAACAAGGATTCTTCACATATATTATATTGATGTACTTGTACAGCTTCTTCAAGTGTTGATTCTAATAAATAAAGCCTGTTGATATCTATATTTCATCTCAGCTGCTCTTCTTACCTTAGAAAAATACACAAACTGAACTTTCAACAACAGTGTACCTATGCAATGCGTAAAATGATTTCCTTGGACACAACTTTCTTCTGTAACTCAAATCATAAATTAGAGTTCAATCATGAATCTCCATATATTGTAAAACTGCTTTACTCACATCTTCTAACAGTGCATACACAAGATTCATTCCAAAACTTCTCAAAGCTGTCAAGCAATTATGAACAGATGCGCGCCATTTCTTCAAGAGTTGTGCTTTGACAGTAAACTTGGATATCTGAATATCATAATCCTTCAAACAAAATCAATATTGGCAAGTTTACCAACACTACATGTCCTTGACAGCATGTTACTAAGAATTTTTTTTAGCAGGTAATATCTACATGCACACATGGGACTTATAACTAGATTGCGTCCTCGATTCTTGTAACATGACCTGAAACTAGTTAGTAGTACATTCAAACCTTCGTAACATGTTCATGTTCCCACATACCCTAGTGCATTACTGAGGAAACTTTTCCAATGGGTTCATAGCTGCTACCCTACTGAATTCAATCTTCATGAATTTCTCATAGGTTACTCTAAGCAAATTAGTTTTAGCAGCTTTCTGAAATCTGAAGATCATCTCTGCACACTGTCTGCAGCAGTCCAATTAGAATGTAGTTAGATCCTTACTGAACTGCAGTATTTGGTAAAGCACTTTTGTATGGCAATAAAATACTTGTACTTAATCAAAAAAATTCATCAAAAGGAAACATACTTGATTTGATCTTCCTCATAGCCGGTGTGCTTCTGAAGCAGTGCAGTCCATGTTGGTATAATTTGCATGGTACATCTAGCCAGATAAATGGCTGATGCACATAATAATGAGGGCTTATACTTCAAAGCCTCGTATTCAACTAAGCACAGCTCGATGAGGTAAAATGCAAGATGTTCAAACTGGAAGACAAAGCAACGGAAAAAGATATCACTGGATTTCAATACACATGGAAATCTTAACAAGGAAAAGGTTACAAGGTACCGTCTTATTTGATTGTGCAGCCTTGATGAATCTCAGCATAAAAACATATGGAGTTGGTGCATTCAGACGAAACTTTAGCGTCCTAAGAAAGGTATTCTCCTGGAAAGGAAAAAAAAATGGTTCCATTATGTGCTATAAGAATTAAGAACACCTCTTATACCAAGCCATCAATGAATTCAGGAACTCATCCAATTTAACTAAAAACACAAACACAACAAAATCCAAAACATTATAGAAATTTAAAATACATGCATTATCACTCACCATTACAAGCATTTCTTCCCTTGTGTATGAATCAGCTGAGATACCAATCAAGTCCATGATCTGTGGCAAGATTGAGGAAATTCAAAAGAACACATGCTTGATTTAGAGCCAATGACGTAACAACGCGCAAAAAGAAAATATCAGGTTGCACAACCATAGACATTACCCTTGGATGCCAAAAGTCCTCATACTTTGATGCCAGCAATAGTGCAGTAAGGCCAACTAACTGCATTTCGTTTTTCTTGATGCTTATGCGGGATAAAAATTGGTCTAATAGTGTAACCATCAAAAAAAGTGTTTCTTGCATCAAGTCAAACTTTAGATGAACCTGAAACAAAGTGGCAACAGTCACAAAAACAGTAAAAGAAAACAGTCCCTAGAGACATAAAAACAATTTTCAAGGGAAAAAAGAAAATAAAAAGAAAAATAAAAGTGAATATACCTCAATAAGCCAGTTGATCAATATACCACGCATTTGGGGTGTAATTTCAGTTTGGATGTCCATATAATGTTGCATTGGCTGATTTTGTGCCTGTCATAAGAAATAATTCAAAATGTCAAATGAAGTTTTAAATAAGAACAAAACTTTTAAATACATGTACAGAAACTGACTCCATATGATCAACATGATTACTTTTGGGCAAATTGACAATGCATGGTACCTACATCACAAAAATATGAAAAACATCTTACCTCCATAACCCAGTAATACTGATAGATATCATCAATATATTCAGCAACTTCAAGATGATTATGAGCATCATAGATATTCGGCAACTCTTCCTGCATGGCAAAGAGATATTCTGTTAGTAGCAACTAAAAGATTCCAATGCTAGAAATAATACAATTGAAGTCCAGAGAAAGGATAGACAAACTTTGACCTTTGATCTTGATGTCAACATTGAAGTGAAAGACTTTCTACGACCAGATTTTCTTGTTGGCACATTTTCTGCTGTGGTTGAGTGGCTATTGCTAAAAGAAGAAACCTCCTCTTGGCCAGTGTTTCCAGTTGAAGAAAGCTTGGCCTTTTCATCAGTTTTCTTGGAGGAAATATCATATGCAGCAGGTGGCCTATTGAAGCTGGAAACGCTTCTTGTGTTTGAAGTCCTCACAGTTTTAGAGTTTATCATCCTCATTGTTCGCATCACCTAAGCCATTAAACAACTATCCATTGAAATACTATTCATAATGTAAACGCTAGTAAGCATTCATGTTATTCGGACAAGAAGAACATGAATTAGAATCCTAATCTTCAGCATGCAAGGTTAAATTTTTTTTTATTTGATTGGTGATTTTCAGCGTTAATCTAAGTCAACATGAACCATGCAGCAAAAGGCATCAGACCATGACATCACCATCAGACTAAAGATATCTAAATGAGTCAATGCCATATATTTCACTAACTTTGATAGATCTTCTTGGAACTCCAACTCCCATTGTAGATTGACTTTTTGAAGCCCTGTACACAGGAACCAAATAAAATATTAAGCAAGAATAACCCAGACTGACTAGAAAATGATGCCTAGCAAGGTAACTACTCTACAATAAACAACAAATGGTGAGCTTTGGTTGCATCTCTCACTTCAAATTCTTAAAGATTATGCTTCATATCACACAATACCACAAACTTATCATCTAATAGATTTTAAAAATAAAGCACTTCCTAGCCTTCAAAGGTGTCTGCATAAGCAGACAGTTAAGAAGAGCACAAGGAACATTATTTATCTTCAAATAAATGAAACAAGGTCAATTTTAAAACTTATTGTTTTTCATAAAATGCAATCCCCCACTACAAGCATGCCATTACATGATTAAGAAATGGATAAAAACTCGTGCTGAAAGTGAATCAAATGAAGTTCAAAAGCGAAAAGTAAACGGAATTTCATACTTTGAAAGTAAACTTTACTCAAAGAGTATGAAACGTCTAAAAGCAGCATCATAAAATCTGAGCCTTACATCACTATACATCCATCACTAACTTGTGTTTTTCCGGAATGACTCTGGGAACTGTTTGCTTGGGAAGCAATAGCTCTGTTAGCATTGGAATTTACTAAAGACAATGAACAACAAAGACATATTAGTAGTGTGATTTCTTTTGATCACTCAATCAAAGTAAGAACAACAAATGTGGCATCTCACCTGGTAACCCATACTTTACTTTATTTCTGTGTGCTGCTTTTTCAGTAAATTCCTGCAAGGAATGCATCACATTTTTAAATACAAAAGAGCATCAATATATAGATGAATAAGGAACTATCCAATTCATCACCAAAAGAAATTCTAACTGACTTGGACAGCAAGACCCTTTATATTAAACACTGTTACCTTGTTATCTTGTTTTATTGCCGGAAGAGATTTCCTTCAAGCAAAGATTAGCAACCAAAATCTAATCAATGTCAAGAATATTCATGGTAGCAATAAATCAATCATGAATTATGTAGGTGCAGAAACCTTGTCGGAGGTGGGTGGTGCCTGCCATAAGTGCTGACAACAATGGAAACAGAATCATTGTAAATCAGAAACATAAATGACATGGTGACAACTTAGGATAACATGTTTCGACAATTGATATGGAGAAAAGCAGCATGTAACCTGCTATTGGTAGTCTTAACGAGTTGCCCACTGAGAGTTTTAATCCTACATTCATCAGAGGTTGCCTTTGTCTCTTTAGAACCTAATGCAATTGAAAATAGAAAAATAAGGTGATTAAGAATTCTTCATTGTCCAATTCTTCCATGTAAATTTCTTACCCTTTTTCAGAGTTTGATGATTGCTTGTGACTTGAGTCAAATCTTTCGTGACAAGTCCCTGTTTGGTAGTGACAAAAATTAAGTATTTGAAGCTTGCCAAAGACATCAACCAAAGTAAACATGACTACACTTAACTAATAATTTTTTCATTACACCCAAAAAAATGAGTGCAGATTGTCCATTTTTCCAGTAGAAAGTGCTTTTTAAGGATCACTGACCATTTGAAACCTGAAAACTTTTGAGGTTACACTAAATTAATCAGTTTCATTAACATCTCTGTTCATTAGAAAGCAACTATTGTCATGAAGACAGGCAGGCTGTTATTCTTTACTAAGCTCAACAGGATGTAGTCATAAACTTAGAGCAGCCATAAGACATTCAAAGGAACTAGTTAAGGCAACATATAAGTCTGCTTGAAGAAGACATTAACAAGAATATGCAGGAAACAAATTAATGTGAAAGAATCTAATTTGCGTACACTCAAAGGCTTTCTTGATGAAAAACTCCCAGTTCGAGTGCCAGCCAATGAATTCCTCGAACTATATCTGGCAATAAGAGGAAGAATGCAGTGGTTGTAGATGATAAAGTAGGTTTCCAACATAACATTGGAATTAAAGGTTATGAAACTAAAACATAAATCTACTGAAGTTCATATCTAAGTCTAAAGCAGAGGGGATGGGTGTGCCATCAACTTATTTTGACATCATTAAAAACATTGGGCCCCTCCTCAACCCAACCAAACCAAGGTTAGGTCTAGTTATAACATTGAGTTCCATTTGGTTCTTCATGCCAGATAATAATTTCTAAGAGATACAAGGCAGATGCCTAATATTCAAATGCCTAACTCTACTTACAATGATTTTGATTTATCCTGGGCCTTGGTCGTTGAAAGGCTCGCCCTGACATTACTGATATCAACCAACACTTTTCTTCTAACATTTGGCTTCCCTGAGGAGAGTGAGCGAGAGAAAAAAAAGGAGTTGAGGTTACTAACAAAGCATCCAAAAATAAAAAATCAAAATTAAACAAGTTGATTAGTGATTTACCAGAATTGTCAAGCTTGCCTTTCTTCTTCTCTAAGTTGTTGAGAGCACTCTTCAAAATGAACGAGGGAATGGAAAAAAAATCAAATAAGTGCGCGGAGGGCTTTTGGTTCAACCCTTATTTGAACAATCAAAGGTAAATGTAATAAATAAGTTTTCCAACCTTTGAAGAACTTGCAGCACCCTTGCATTTTCCCTCAACAATAGACGATTTCCTTGTATTACACATAAGAATATGGAAGGATGAGAATTGGATTAAATGACAGGGTAGAAACATAAACAAAATAAATGGGGAATCATAGGAAGGAAATGACAAGACAATGGATCCACAAAAAGAATACATAATCATGTTAACAATCATCTTCATCTAACTACTGAGTAACGTCTCAAAAAACATAACTGGGAATGTGAAATAGTGTAGTTAATTAAGTTGGAAAGAGGAACAAAAGAAGACACCGGAAATGAAAGAAAAAAGAGGCTGCTAGAACAAGTCACAAGTTAAAAGACACTTACTTGGGTTCCTGCTGAGGATCGAGAGTAGTAAGCGAATGACGATGGGCCTTATTAATAGTATGCTCAGCAAAAATATTCAAAGATGGAATTGAAACTGCATTGGGGTAACTCTCGGTTTAAAAATCCCACATGATAAAAAAAAAAAAACTAAAAACAAACCAAATAGTAGAGACAACAAGATGATGACGACTCGAATGCTAAAAGAAAATTACCAGTCTTGATTTTAGAATTGGGGCGCTTCCTGTGTTGATGACTTGAAAAGGAGTTATTTAACTTTCCCTAAAATTCATTAGATGAATTTGAAAAAAAAAAAAAAATGATAAGCGCCTGGATAAAAACACGCAAAAATCAAGAAAAGGATAAACTGGCGAGAGGGAACCAATAAAACTGGGGAAGGCAATATTATACCTTTGCAGCAGCTGCCGCCATTTCTTTCTTGAGATCAGTATACTAGAAAGAAGCAATATATTCGTCGTCAGACTTGCGTTTCTCCTTCAAACTTCTCCAATCATTAGAAAATGGTTTCACTAGCCTGAGGAAATAAAGAATGAAATTGGTTCAGCAACAAAAACAGGTGGTAGTAGGGTTTACAATTCGAGTTCCACAAAAGCAAGCAAAAAAATGGGCGGAATCGGAATCTCAAATATAGTAAACATACCACCAATATGAAATGAGTAATGGAATCAGAATAAATTTTTGGACAAAAAGAGAGGTAAAAATAAAACTGCAAAATTTGAGGATTATTGTTCGAGAGAGCACAGCAGAGGAGAGAGGTGAGGGACGAGAATGGTACCGTAGAAAATCGCGCCTTGTTCGGTGTTTGAAATCAAATGGGTCGGATTTGATGGAGCCCGTAGTGGGTCTGTGGGCTGTAGGCCGTGGTGAGTTGCCAAAAGAAATAAATATTTAGGCCCAATTTTAGCAAAACATTCATTAAAAAAACAATGAATTTAATTATTTATTGTCTTTGTCTTCCATCAAAAAGCACTCATATTAGTTACATAAGATTAAAGAAAAAAAATTGTAAAAAAAGAGTAAAGGCCAATGGCTTGAAGGCGGTGTTCAGGCCCTTGTGGTTGTCGAGTTTTAGTTACTATTTCTTTGGTATGTGTAGAGAAGATGCTAAGAATTATGTGAATCAAGATCATCATGCACATAAACACAATAACATGTCAAGGATGTTTCTGTAACAGAGAGAGCATCCATGAATTGATGGCTCACTCTCGTTATGTCAATTATCAGAATATTTCTGATATCCATCCTCCATACTTTTTACATCTATAGCATCTGCTCATGATTTATGGGAGGCAATGGTTCATAAATAATTGACTTCACAAGCTCAATCAGTTCCTGCGATGAAAATCCATCATCTTTAATGTAGAACTGATGTAAATTTTTTGCTCATATTCCAAAACAAATTCTTGCAAGTTCTTGGTACCACACTTCCCTTTTCCTCCAACACTGATCTCAGAAGTTGTCTCCTTTGATTTTCAATCACACTCTTGATCTCAGCAATAGCAGCTTCTTCAGTAATGCCATCGTCACCACCACCACCACCAATAAGGCGCAGAGTCAAAGCGTTTAGTTTCCCGCCCTTTGATTCCCTCTCAAAGGTCCAGATATCATTAAGGAGCCGCCCACAGGTGCTCACAAGCTTAAAAGGTGAGTGCATTTCAGGACCCTTGGCAACTCCCTCTAACAGCTTCATTGGCCCTAAGGCAAGTGAGACATGAGCACTTGACATATTATTCCTCCAAGGATGGCCTTATTGTTTTCCTAGCCCATTCAGCTTCCCTCAACATGGACTTAAGTACATCTCTAACTATATATCAATTATGTGGCTTGTTACATCGCGTGCTTGCCATTTGAATGCTTTGTTTCCAATCTCACTGATTGTACTATCAAGTGCTGAATATATGATTTGGACAGACTCCGAGCAGCAATTATGGCTAACTCCCACATTCCACCTATGTTAAAACATGTAATAGTTAGGAAGAAATAAATTCTGCAGACATAAAGCCAAGGATTTCGTATAAAATGATCAAGGAAGGCCAACTTACTTTTCAACCAGCTCAATTGAATTATTTAGTTCCTCCATAGATCCACCAATGTCAAACCACAGTTATGAGTACACCATTTTTGGCCCATGAAATTCGGGCTTCAGATAGTTCAGCTGAAAATATGGTTCCAGCAGCAGAAACGTAACAGTATGCAGCCTTCTGCCTGGCAAACTTCAGCTTGTCCAGCCTGTTCTCTACAACCCACCTTTAAACAATGTGATATTGTTAACAATATGAAAATGTAATAGGACCCCTACACAACTTTCAGCACCATAATTCTCAATCACAAAAACATCACACCTTTCTACTTGTTTCAGCTCTTCTCGGTGTACTAGTTGACAGTCATTGAATTCTTGGACAGCCAGGTTGAGCAAATCTTTACTACTTAGATTTAATGAGCTGGTGCACAGTAAAAAATTGATAAGCACATGAAGCAATGGTTTCAAGAACGAAAACTAAGTTAGCAGACAGAAGTAGTAGAGTTCTACCAATATGAAGTTTTAAGAATTCTTGTATTATCAAAGTTGTAATTTTCTATACTTTTCCGGCTTGTAACTCGTTGTAAGCTTGCATGCGATGGAAGCTTGAGAATGTTGTCCACCTGCAATGAATAATTCCAAAAGTTATGTAGCAAGTCATGTCCATGAACAAATGGAGGAGGTGCCACAAGCCATTGCAACATAGACATAATTAGTACCTCATTGCAAATTTGATTATTCAATCTCTTAACATCACAATCATTCGAAATTTGGTCTTGCAGGAAGGTTTTTGACCAAAGGCTTTGTTTTTCTAGAGCTGAATCATTTTCATGTATAATCAGCTCTGATGCGCGATACAAGTCTAGTACAGTATGTACATCCATCCAATATCCACCAAAAGAATTTGGAGAACAATCTTCAGGTACAAATTTGTTTAATGAGTCTGCATTGCACATAGATGCAGTTTTATTATCAGAAAACGGTTATAGCAATGAAAGGAAAGGAAACTATAGAGCAATCATTTTGTAGTTACCGGCAGAGATATCATATCCATGTTCTCGCAACAGCCGAAATGCTTTGGAACAAGCTGATGCTTCAGCAAAAATCCCTTCATTCCCCTGCTGCCAGCATCTTTTTTCATGGTCAGGGGCAGGGATGGAGAATCATTGTCAAAAAAAAAAAAAAAAAAAAATTTGTGGGCAACTAGATTACTGTTGAGAATGAAAAACAATTAGACACAATCTCCAGAAATAAGATCAGAGGACTACCTGTATGTATCATCCAATACATTCTGAATTTCCTCCCTGAAATGACGACAAATACCCAGCCTCTCAAGATCGTCAACCAAACATAGGCGTGCATATATATATATATATATCTACGGGGTAAACTGCTGGGACTGAACAGACAATTAAGTAAAATCTGTCAACAATTATGCATATTTAACTCAAGAGCAAGGATAACATGCAAAAGAGAGACCTGCATGTCCAAAGTTCTTTAAGATTGAGTGAAGTTAATTGATGCAGCCTGGATTCTGAACATGCATAGCAGCAGCAGCTGTAGCGGAAGGTGAATTGAATAGGGATCCGTTCTTCCTCTGAAATTTCATAGCAATATCCCAGTTCTGTAACTTTGCTACCCCTTCTGATATATAAGCTAAGTACTCTTTGCTGTCTTTTGACTCGCTTTCATATAATCTAAAACCCAAAGAAATTAAGGGACAACATATTTGAGGGGCAGTAGAAACATCTAATGTTATCACACAGAAATACATGCAGTTAAGCTTTTTCAGCCTCCTCAACACCTTGCAAGTTATAATTAGATTGCATGCGATGCTGTTTGGCTCCATCTGTCCATATGAGCGGCAAAACTTTTTGGTACAGTATACAGACAAGTTAGCTACTATAGAACATGCCAACAGCAAGATACCTCCTAAGCTCGAGATCTCTCTTGTGAAATAATGCATGCTGTATCCCGTTATCTAGATGGAGATTTAAATCCAAATCTACAGCATATTCAAGCATGCCTGGGAATATGATGTCAAACCCAATAGGAGAAAGCTGATGCTCATCAGATACTGAAGCCAAATTTTGCTGAATGAAACGAACACCTGAAAAAAGAAACTTGAATCGTCTTGTCAATGCAGTATCTTTGAAGAGAGGTAAAACCGAGAGGGGGAGGGGGAGGGGGAGGGGGAGGAGAAGTTACCCTTGTGAAGTTGTTGGTCACCAATTTCCCATTTCTTGAGTGCAAGAACAGATGCAAGCGTGGAGGATAGAACATATTTAAGTAAGAGGGAATGGTAGTGAGGAAGACTCCAAGAGCCATCCTGGAGCTGATTATCCAGCAGCCAATCAATGCACTTGGGAAAAAGAGGAGCGCCGGAAGAGTGGGGATCAGGGACCATAGCCACCCAAGCAGTGTCATAGGAAGAAACCGAAATATCAACATGATGAAATAGTTGCCTAATTCTTGCCTTAGCCTCCTCAGAGTACTACAAAAGCAAAAAAAGTTTTGATGTTTTGGGCGGCAAAAACAAATCCTGGCGTCGTCCATCCGCCAGTATAAAAGAGGGCACAACAGTAGATAAAATAGATAAACTGAAACATGGTAAGTGGACCATATATACCAGCACGGGAGAATTACTGGATCTTGTGCTTCCTGCTAATCCTGATGCAAAGGTACAGAAACAAGTAAATGAATTCAAACAAAATTGGTCATGATGCAAAGGGTACAGAGAAATATTAGTAAAAAGTCCTCTTGATTAAGTTGAAGAACTGAAGGTACAAAAGAAATAACTAAAGAGGAAAGAAACAGACCCCAAGAAGCAGAAGATGAAGATGATCTCCATGATGGTCTCCTTCTGGAATAAGACGAAGGTGGTTTGGTGGTGATGATTGTTTTATTGGGAGAAAGAGGATAGTGATTTTGTAGGAATAGTATCATTCCTGTCAGGCGAAACCAGAAGCCGAGTGGAAATTGAAGTTAATGGTGCGTGGCTTGCGGTTTGTGCACTGGAAAATACTGTGATCCTAGTAATCGTTGCTCCGGTGAAGTGGGGAATCAGGGAATCCTTGTTTAATCAAATTCTTCTTCCCCACCAAATCCTACAAACGGAAAGAAACCCGCACAGCTATCAGCAGGCACCAAGTGTAGCTGAAACCTCACCAAACCCCACATCTGTAATTTAATTACTCACGGACCACTTGCTGTCAAAAATAATGTTCCATATAATCAGCAAAAGCGTATTTATCAAAAGCATCAACAATTTTATAATTGAAATTGCAGAGAGCTCACCATCTTCAATGTTAGACATGGCATGCGAGGTGGCCAGTATGTCCGTCCAAATTCCAGATCCTTTTTCATTACCCAAGTAACTGTGTATTCATCCCACATTCTGTCACTTTGTGCATTCTTGATTTTATAATCTTTCTGGTCAGATTTAAGATGTTGACAATCAATAGCAGCGGAAAAAACTGGAAATGAATAAAGAATTGTCCCAGGTAATTCATGGATAACCACGTTAAGCTATATCCCAAAGAACATTTCTTTGACTGCAGTAGTACGTAATGGCCAACATTTCCCAAGGCAGAGCATCTGCATATGCCCCTCCGCCCCATGCATCTCCCTGTCCGCTTGGGAGTTCCTCTCTGCTGCTGACAAGGAATCATTGGGACGAGGGAGTCCGACAAGGAGAGACTAGAGCATCTAACGTGGTGGTGGTGGACTCCATTTACCAGCCGGACATGATCAAGCATGCCAAGAGGACATATCCTGACCAGGATATCGTCGGTGGTGGGAATGTGGTGACAATGGCCCAAGCACACAACTTGATTCAGGCCGGTGTTGATTGTCCGAGGATTGCAATGGGTTCTGGTTCCATCTTGCACAACCCCGGAGGTAGGATTTCAAACTCCGGACACATTGTCAAGGCAGCTTCCTATCAGGAGGCATGGAAGCTCCTGCCACTTATCAATATCAGGTGCTGTTTCATGATATACTATTGACCCACAACCATGTGTGGATGTTTTCACTTAATGGCAGTGTTTTCGTCCCTGTATGCGTTTTGGAGTTACCTCTTTATTCCATTCTTGTGAAGCAATCCTAGTGATTCTTTTCGTCTTTTTTTTTTTTTTGATTTTCTTCTCTGTTCCCTGCAATTGTTGTAGTCAAATAAAGCAGCCGGATAAGTTTTTGGCACGTTGAGACTAGTTAATCTCTATGTAAAATCGGGATTTTGTCAATGAGAGCTGGATCTGCTGCCCCTTTGGAATGATAGGGTGGGTTTCGAGTCAAGAAATATAGGAAGCAATGACAAAAGGCAGTGATGCAACATACTTGGGTGATAAGGCTAAACTGAAGATAGCACACGATGTTGTAGGAGCAGTTGCAGACAATGGTTCGATTCTCAGGTTCATACCTTATACCATGCAATGTGAAACAGGGTTTCCAGGATCTTGGTGTTTCGTCCCTACAATCTGCACATCAACAGGTTGGGTTCGGGCGTGCTGAGGCTTTAGGGTGGAGTTCAGGGCCTGGTGTCCTACGAGAAGACATCTTTTTGAAAACAAATGCTTGCATGGAAACTCAGGCCCTTGTGGTGGTTGAGTTTTAATTACTACAACTTTCATTCTTTGGTATGTGCAGAGAAGATGCTAAGAAGAATTATGTCCATCAAGATCATGCACATTAACACAAATAACAACATTTCAAGGATGTTTCTGTATCAGAGAGAGCATCCCTGAATTGATGGACTCCTTATCTGAATAAACTGGAATTAATGCATGCCAAAGTATCAAGTTCTGTTCCAGTCAAGCTATCTCAATTATCAGATTCTCAATACTTTTACATCTATACCATCGGCAATGATTCATAAATAATTGACTTCACAAGCTCAATCAGCTCCTGCGACGTAAACCCATCATCTTTAATGTAGAATTGATGAACAATGTTGCTCATATTCCTAAACAAATCCTTGCATGTTCTTGGTACCACACTTCCCTTTTCCTCCAACACTGATCTTAACAGTTCTCTCCTTTGATTTTCAACCACACTCTTCATCTCAGCAATAGCAGCAGCTACTTCAGTAATGCCATTGTCACCGCCCAGAAGGCGCAGAGACAAAGCGTTTAGTTTCCCGTCCTTTGATTCCCTCTGCAATGTCATGAATTATCAGGACAAGAGACGTTTACTGTTACTCCGAATTAAAAAATTTGATAACACACATGGCATCTACTTCAATAACAAGCAGAACATCTACCTCAAAGCTCCGCATATCATTAAGAAGCCGCCCACAGGTGCTCACAAGCTTAAAAAGTGAGTGCATTTCAGGACCCTTGGCAACTTCCTCTGACAGCTTCGGCCCAACAAGATATAGAGCTGGTAGTATGATTGGCCCCAAGGCAAATGAGACATAAGCATTCGCCATATATTCCTCCAAGGATGGTCTTATTGTTTTGCTAGTCCATTCAGCTTCCCTCAACATGGACTTAAGTAAATCTAACCACTGCAACAAAATAATTGACTCATTAGCCACCATCTTAAGGATTAGAGTTACTCAATAGGTCCATGAGTAATAATTTTACTAAAAAAAACAAATTCCAGCATGCACTTCTTTATACACATGCTTTTTCGGTTTCAACTGTAACTAGAATATATTGAAGGAGAGCAATGACAATTTGTGCAAAGCTCTCTCCCCTACCACCAGTACCCAGAAATAAATACAATAAATAAGCCCAAACCACACTGCTCAGTCTTTTGCAGTAGAACACAGATGGTTTTCCTGGTCATTACATATAGACTACAAATCGTCTGTATTTAGATCGACAACTAAAGCCGAAGCCAAGGATAATAAATGCGTGTGTGTAATGCAATAATGCATTAAGCTAGAAAATGAAGGGACCAAGCATCTCACTATCTCAATTATGTGGCTTGTTACATCGCGTTCTTGCCATTTGAATGCTTTGTTTCCAATCTCACTGATTGTACTATGAAGTGCTGAAAATATGATTTGGACAGACTCCGAGCAGCAATTATGGCTACCTGTCACATCCCACCTATAGTCCAAAAATATACTAGTGAGGAAGAAATAAATTCTGCAGACATAAAGCCAAGGATTTCATAATAAAGATATAATGATCAAGAAAGGCCAACTTACATTTCAACCACCTCAATTAAATTATTTAGTTCCTCTATAGATCCACCAATGTCAAAGAAGTCATCAACCACAGTGGTGAGTACACCATTTTTGGCCCATGACATTCGGGCATCAGATAGCTCAGGTGAAAATATGGTTCCAGCAGCAGAAAAGTAACAGTATGCAGACTTCTGCCTGGCGAACTTCAGCTTGTCCAGCCTGTTCTCTGCAACCCACCTTTAAAAAATGTGAGAGTTAAAAATATGAAAATATAATAGGAGCCCTACAGAACTTTCAGCAGCATATTTCTCAATCACAAAAACATTATACCTTTCTAGTTGTTTCAGCTCTTCTTGGTGTATGAATTGACAGTCATTAAAATCTTGGACAGCCAGGTTCAGCAAATCTTTACTACTAAGATTTGATGAGCTGGCGCAAAGTAAAAAATTGATAAGCACATGAAGCAATGGTTTCAAGAACGAAAACTAAGTTGGCAGACAGACGTATATGCATATCTGCAACAGGAGTAGTAGAGTTCTACCAATAAGAAGTTTTAAGAATTCTTGTATTGTCAAAGTTGTAATTTTCTATACTCTTCCTGCTTGTAACTCGTTGTAAGCTTGCATGCGATGGAAGCTTGAGAATGTTGTCCACCTGCAATTAATAATTCCAAAAATTATGTAGTAAGTCATGTCCATGAACAAATGGAGGCTGTCAATAAGTTTCCAGATGCCATAAGCCATTGCAACATAGATATAAACATTAGTACCTCATTGCAAATTTGATTATTGAATCTCTTAAAATCACAACCATTCGAAATTTGGTCTTTCAGGAAGTTTTTTGACCAAAGGCTTTGTTTTTCTAGAGCTGAATCATTTTCATGTATAATCAGCTCTGATGCACGATACAAGTCTAGTACAGTATGTACATCCAACCAATATCCACCAAAAGACTTTGGAGAACAATCTTCGGGCACAAATTTGTTTAATGAATCTACATTGCACATAGATGCAGTTTATTATCAGAAAACGGTTATAGCAATAAAAGGACGATACAGTGCAATCATTTCGGAGTAGTTACCGGCAGAGATATCATATCCATGTTCTCGCAACAGCCGAAATGCCTTGGAACAAGCTGATGCTTCGGTAAAAATCCCTTCATTCCCCTGCTGCCAGCATCTTTTGTCACGGTCAGGGGCAGGGGTGGAAAATCATTGTCAAAAAAAAAAAAAAAAAAATGGAGGCAACAAAATTACTGTTTAGAATGAAAAACAATTAGACTCGATCTCCAGAAATAAGATCAGAGGACTACCTGTATGTATCATCCAATACATTCTGAATTTCCTCCCTGAAATGACGACAAATACCCAGCCTCTCAAGATCGTCAACCAAGCAGAGGCGTGCATATATATCAAGGGGGTAAACTGCTGGCACTGAACAGACAGTTAAGTAAAATCTGTCAACAATTACGCATATTTAACTCAAGAGCAAGGATTACATGCAAAAGAGAGAGACCTGCATGTCCAAAGTTCTTTAAGATTGAGTGAAGGTAATTGATGCAGCCTGGATTCTGAACATGCATAACAGCAGCAGCTGTAGCGGAAGGTGAATTGAACAGGGATCCGTTCTTCCTCTGAAATTTCATAGCAATATCCCAGTTCTGTAACTTTGCTACCCCTTCTGATATATAAGCTAAGTACTCTTTGCTGTCTTTTGAGTCGCTTTCATACAATCTAAAACCCAAAGAAATCAAAGGACAATATTAAAAAAGATATTTGAGAGGCCGTAGAAACATCTAATGTTATCACACAGAAATACATGCAGTTAAGCTTTTTCAGCCAGTACATAGGTTATTCTCATCAAGACCTTGCAAGTTATAATTAGATTGCATGCGATGCTTTTGGCTCCATCGGTCTATGTTAGCGGCAAAACTTTGGTAGACAATATGCTGACAAGTTAGCTACTATAGAACATGGCCAACAGCAAGATACCTCTTAAGCTCGAGATCTCTCTTATGAAATAATGCATGCTGTATCCCGTTATCAAGATGGAGATTTAAATCCAACTCTACCGCATATTCAAGCATGCCTGGGAATATGATGTCAAACCCAATAGGAGAAAGCTGACGCTCATCAGATGCTGAAGCCAAATTTTGCTGAATGAAACGAACACCTGAAAAAAGAACCTTGAATTGTCTTGTCAATTCAGTATCTTTGAAGAGAGGTAAAAGCGAGAGGGGGAGGGTGAGGAGAAGTTACCCTTGTGAAGTTGTTGGTCACCAATTTCCCATTTCTTGAGTGCAAGAACAGATGCAAGCGTGGAGGATAAAACATCTTTAAGTAAGAGGGAATGGTGGTGAGGAAGAGTCCAAGAGCCATCTTGGAGCTGATTATCCAGCAGCCAATCAATGCACTTGGGGAAAAGAGGAGCGCCGGAAGAGTGAGGATCAGGGACCATAGCCACCCAAGCAGTGTCATAGGAAGAAACCGAAATATCAACATGATGAAATAGTTGCCTAATTCTTGCCTTAGCCTCCTCAGAGTACTACAAAAGCGAAAAAGTTTGCAAAAACAAATCTTGACATCATCCATCCGCCAGTACAAAAGAGGGCACAACAGTAGTTAAAATACGATAAAATGAAACACATATATACCAGGACGGGAGAATTACTGGATCTTGTGCTTCCTCCTAATCCCGAGGCCAAAGGCTTTGCTGCTGTAGAATGCAAAAAGGGTACAGAAACAAAGTAAATGAATTCAAACAAAATTGGCCATGATGCAAAAAGGGTACAGAGAAAAGTTAGTAAAAAGTCCTTCAATTAAGTTAAATAAAGAGGAAAGAAACAGACCCGAAGAAGCAGAAGATGAAGATGATCTCCATGATGATCTCCTCCTGGAATAAGAAGAAGGTGGTTCGGTGGTGATGATTCTTTTATTGGGAGGAAAAGGGAGAGTGGGAGAAAGAGGATAGTGATTTTGTATGAATAGTATCATCCCAGGCAGCCCAAACCCGATGCCGAGTGGAAATTGAAGTCGATAGTTTGTGGCTTACTGGAAAATGCTGTCCTCCTAGTCCTACTCGTAGTATTTGTAATTGTTGCTCCGGTGCAGTGGGGGAATCAGGAAGCCTTGTTTAATCAAATTCTTCTTCCCCACCATATCCCAGAAAGGAAAGAAACAAGCACCGCTGTGCTGTGTAGCTGAAACCTCGTCAAACCCCAAATCTGTAATTTTAATTACTTACCATACTAATGTTGAGTACTATCAACATCGCGCCCTTCTTATTATATTAGTTTTAAAAGCGCATTTATCAAAAGCATCAACCATTTTAGTTTTAATTGAAATTGCAGAGATCTAATTTAAAATTACAACTTTTCAGAGCTCACCATCTTCAATGTTAGATATATGTGGCATGCGAGGTGGGCGGATCTGTCCATCCAGATTCCAGATTACAGATGCTTTGTCATTTACCCAAATAAACTGCGAACTCATCCCACATTCTTCTGTCACTTTGTGAAGTTCATAATATTCTTGATTTTATAATCTTTCTGGTCAGATTTAAGATGTTGACAATATTTTGACAACCGAATAATTTGAGCATATATTTATAAACTGGAAATGAATAACGATTTGTCCCAGGTAATTCATGGATATCCCAAAAGAAAACTGGGTTTCTTTGACTGCAGACGTAATGGCCAACACTTCCGACGGTCGCATTAAATAAATGCAAGCGAAGTTTGCTGAATCTAGAAACTCTGATTTTAGGAGCGAAAAAACAAATATGAAGAAAACAGTGTTGCGTGCAGTGGAGTGACCGGTAACGGAATAAAAACTGGCTTATTCACCGGCTGAACCCTTGGTAGATAGATAGATGCAGAAAGAAGTAGATTAGGTCTATGCCTGGCTGCCTTTAGATTGTGCTACTACACACTAGTACATGTTCCTCTGATTTAATATTGTCGTTGCAAAATCCCAAATGGTGATGTTATCTGCTGCTAGCCGTCTCATGGTGCCAAAGTCTCTGTCTCTCTCGCCTCCTTCCGCCGCCACCACCTCCACCCTCCAGGAGATTGCTTCCAACTGCACAAAAGGTGAATTCCTGGTCTTGACTAAACCATTTTCACGCTGCTACCACCTCCGTCATTTTATTAAAAAAAATTGCCAAGTAATAATCCACCCCATACTTTCATAAAATTTTGTGTTTCTAGCTGTTTCCTTTGTCCCTTTTCCAGCCTACATCTTTTAGTGTTTGGGATAGTTCCATGTTGTTTATGCATCCATTCTGAATTGCTATGAGTTAAAAATCCATTCTTTTCCTAGTCTCTGCTGGAATAGCGCTCTGTTTGCTTCTGGTAAGGTATTAGAATACTGGCTGGCATTTTGGAGAGCTTTGCCGGCATTTCCATCCAACCCTGATAATCATTTATCTTCCTCTTCACGATCCTAATAGCAGTTTCCTTAGTTTGAGGACTACTGATTCGTCTGTTCAATTAAAATTGCTACTTGTTTGTGTAGTTTCTCTTATGCCATTATGCAAATATTGCTAGCATTCTTGTAGTGATAGGTATTGGTGTTCTAGTTTCCCACATTGAATATGTTTTTCTGTATGGCAAGAAAATTCTAGGAGTGGCAATGGTGGTGCTCAAAAAGGGGAAAACACAAATATTTCGAGATGGTAGTCCTATGGTGTACACAGGTGCTGTGGATCGTATAATCGGCAGGCCACCTCCTAAGACAGGAGACGTTGTCCTGGTCGCAGATGGAACCCAGAAACCAATTGCCTGGGGTTTCTATAATTCAGTTTCTATGTTTTGTGTTCGCCTAATGCAGCTAGAGGAAGAAGCGGCTAGGTATATCTTCTTCTGAACTGCGATTACCATGGTAGTATCATGGTTGTCATTAATTCAGGACGGACGCTGCTGCTTGTTATATCCTTTTTCCTTTCCCTAAAATGATACAGGGATCCCTCCTGCGCGTTAAATGTGGAGAGGCTACTTGAGTCAAGAATTGATGCTGCCTTGCAGTTGAGAAAGAGCTTAATGCTTCCATCAGCTTATACAAATGCATATCGTCTTGTCAACAGTGAAGGAGATAGGTATTGGCTCATTTCACTTTTAACAAGCTGTTTTCAGATACCGTACCTTCACGAAATGTCCATTGTCAATGGATCATGTACTATATGTTTCTTCATTTCTGTTCAATTTGCAATTTTATTGTTTCAAGTGCCATGTGCTTTATTTCCACGGGTTGATGGTGTGGGGATTTTAGCATTGAGTAATCAGAGTTTCCCTGAGAAAATGTTGGTGTGGGGGTTTTAGCATTGAGCAACCGGAGTTTCCCTGAGAAAAGGTTTATAACCTTTTTGTTCGGGTTTCTGCTTACGTATTAAGGTTAAGATAGTGTGTCTCAAAGGATACAGTCTTTAAATTTGCTTTCCCTGCCCAGTTGATTGTTTGAATCCTGCTCTAAGTACTCAAAAAAAATCCTCTCTGAGGAAAAGTAGCATGTAGAGAAGTCTTCTATTTTTTCCTCTCACTGCAACAGATTGTCAGGCCTTATTGTAGATATTTTTGGAGATTTAGCTGTTGTAGCTTCTTCGGCTGCTTGGGTTGAGAAGTACAAACCTCAAATAAAAGCTTGCATCAGCAGTTTGACTAATATCAACAATATCAGCTGGAGACCGTCATTTGATATTTTGAAGGAAGAAGGATTGAACTTATCAGATTCGACGGGAGAAGATTCCTCTGTTATTCCTGAGAGGGTCAAGGTAATCTTACTGACATAATAGTGTTTTATGTTGAGATTTATTGGCTAAATGTGGCTTATAGAATGTAACATTTTCACAACTGTTTCCTGTCAATTTGTTTCACAAAAGTTCCTTTGTGGCCCATACCATTGTATCTATTGAAATAAATAAACTTGATATTCTTTAAAACATGATCTCTGTAAAATATGGAGTAAAGCTTAATCCAGAGAAAAATTTACAGTAAAGCTTAATCCAGAGAAAAATTTACTTAAAATGCGATATCCCGTCGCTTGATAATATTCATTCGATTAACATTCACTGGCAATGGTTTTTTTTCCCTTACATGCTATTTTCAGTAAAGTTTCTAATGTTTTTCAGATATCTTATGTTTTACAATCATTCATATATCTCCAACCGCTGATACGTGTATTTGAATAAGTTCAATCTCCATCGCAACTGAGAAAGTATATAAACTTCTACTTTTCTGTGCATCATGTCTTTGTTGATACATTCCTATACATATGGGATGCTGCTCATTCCTATTGGTTATCACTTCGTAAAAGTATCATGATGTGGCTGAGATCCTTATTTCCATTGAAGAGAAAACTGAACTTGTCTGGTCATAGCATATTAACTGTTTGATTGGAATATTCTATTTTTGGATAGGTTGTGGAGAATGGAATATATTATTTAATCTCCTTGGATGGACAAAAGACTGGCTTCTACGCTGATCAGCGTGAAAACCGCCAATTCTTATCAGCAATTTCAAATGGGCGAGATGTCCTTGATATTTGTTGCTATACTGGAGGTTTCTCTCTGAATGCAGCTCGTGGTGGTGCTCGGATTGTGACTGGTGATTTACTAATTTTACCACCTAGTTCCCTGCTCATTTCTTTTAACTTTGATCAGCAAGTCTCAGATGTGCTACATGAGTGAAATAGTAAGATTAGTGCAAATTTTCTGGTGCATAACATGATAACATTGTTGATTTAGTATTCTGCTCTTGTTTTTCACATAACAGTATGATGATGATTCATTGTGACAGTACTCTTTCCTATGGCATGTCTTGTGTATAAATAAGAACATGTGCGGAATGATGCAACTCTAACCTCATTTAACACTTGAGATAAGTTATCATCTTGCACGTCGGTGTTTAGTTTTTGCATTAGGTCTTTAGGTCCACTTAGACTTAAATCAGCAGGCTGAATATTGCACTTGTATGAAAGGTGTTGATACTTCCTCGGCTGCGCTGGAAATCGCCAACAAAAATATAATTCTTAATGACATGGATCCGGGGAGAATATCATTTGTCAAGCAAGATGCAACAGAATTTATGAAGGCTGCGTTATCCAGAGGTGATTCGTGGGACGTGGTGATCTTGGACCCTCCTAAGTTAGCACCTCGGAGAAAGGTAGTTTAACATGGGACACACTTAAAATTCTTTCATGCTTGAAATATGGATTAATACCTAGTTTGATAAAGCCCAAGATTGATGCAAGTCTGACTTGTACAGGTGCTCCAAAGTGCGTCTGGAATGTATAGAAGTTTGAACTCATTGGCTATGCGATTAACAAAAAAGAATGGTCTGCTTATGACATGCTCGTGTTCTGGAGCTATGACCCAGAGCGGAATGTTTCTGCGTATTCTTCAGGCGGGTTTAACGTTTGCATTCTTGTCTTTGGGATTAATGCATTTAGTTGCAATTTGCTTCAATTGACAGCATATGATTGATTATGGTAAATCTGGTGCAGGGTGCTGCATTGATGGCTGGAAGGAAAATTAGTGTTGTACGGAAGGCAGGGGCTGCTTGTGATCATCCTATTGATCCATCATATCCTGAGGGAGAATACCTTTCTAATGTTTTGCTGAGACTAGAATGATCATATCAGTAACTGAACTAATCCCTAATTATGGAACTTGTCATCTCAGAAGTTGGGATGGCTACAGAAGGTGATTTGATTGGGACCTTCTAACACGATCGTTAAACCGAAGGTAATCCTGGACGGAAACTCAGAGACGGCTACGACGTTAGTTAATGCACTCTCAACATCTTTTAAACTCATCTCAGGTTGTATGAATACTCATTTTGATGTTTAATACAACTTTTAGGATGTGTTTGTTTGGAGACAATCAGAATGAAAACAATCAAAATTTGATAACTCAACAATTATTAAAGGAATTAGATTGTGTTTGCCTTGTTTGGTAACATTCATTAAAGGAATCATATCACCTTTGATGAATATTCATTAAAGAAATCTGATTGTCTTTGACATTATTTTACAATTGTTCTTTTCTAGTCGCCTCCAAACAAACACACCTAGAAGTTTGCTTGTTAAAGACATTGCGTACATCAACTCTCATAGTCCACCCGCATGGTTCCATGGTGATGCTAAAAATTTTCAACTCAGGATCATTGCATCTTCAAATAAACGTATTACAAACTAAAACTAATCAAACAAAAAGATAACAAATAGCATCCATCCACTTGAGATAAATGTTCTCTCTCATGTTGCCGTTTCTCTAACCAAGTAGTCATACAAACAAAAAAAGAATATCTTCACACGTAATACAAAACAAGGAGTTATGAACAACCCATTAAAGTTGTTTTTGTGTTTTATACATGCAGATTCCAAATCTAAGGGCCAAAACCTTACACCTGGTGCCATAAACACCTGTCCAGGCTGTAGAAGTTCAATAGCAGGTTAATGCCCTCCCGGGTTCCGGTTCCAGGACAGGTAAGATGGATCGCCAAGCCGCCTGAGTCAAAAAATATAAAAGATACAAAGCAACTTCAGTTTTCAGGATAATCAATACTTCAACATCATTTTGGTTCCAGGCGCATAAAACTCAGGAAGCAGAAAAACCATAAAAGTGCACAAGGGAGCCATGTTCGTGCCTCCTACAATAGCTAGATACAAGACAAGGGAAGAGGCCAGGAAGAATTTTTAAAACATACCTTGGCTTTACTAGATATATGACAGTGAAAACAACTGCCAAAAAGAAGCACAGCCCACCAACAGTAAGATAGGCAATGCCCAGAAAGTCATTCTTTCCACCAAGCCAGCTGGTTGTAGAAAGCACGAGCTTCTTCTTGCCGTTGAAACTATAGGTGTTGTAACGGTTCTGTATAACTACATTGATGAGATCACCTTCCTGAAGATCTACCTCTATCTTGCCATACAATTTTCTGAAGGTAGGAAGAGCTGCAGTACGCATCCATACTATCAGGTCTTCTTGCTTATTCAACTGTTTCATGTAAAGCAATTTACATAAGTTTATTGGCCATGTCCAAGTTCAATATTAATGGGAAAGGATAGAATTTCAGAGGAATTGATACTGCAATGACGGCAAATGCAGAAGAAAGCATGAGTTGAATACAGCCAGCAATATGATACAAGCCAAACATAAAGCCAACAAATACATAAAGAACTGAAGCAATCGCTATATTCTTCTGCGTCTAAATTTCCTGCACTTCACAATGTTTCAAATACAGGAGTCAAGCACATTGCTCAACTTGTCCCCACTGTGAAACAGCTTGTTTCCAGGCTTGATAATTGAGTTTTATGCCTTCAGGTATTTAAGGAATAAGACGGAGTTCAAAGCTTACCGGTATAGATTCATTTAGGCTTGCTCCCCCTATAAGTGCCCCTTTCTGGAAGTTCCTAGGAAAAACATCCTTGCCAAATTTATGATCTCTATCACTCTTCCATGCAATACCATTCTTGTTTATGGTTAAATTCTGTTCATTGCGGGAGAAACTGTATGTGTCGTTAAACAGACTCCAAGCTATAAGGCCACAAGGTACAATAGGTTGCCCATTTACTGTATCTTCAGGTTTACAAGAATTTGTGTCATTTACGCTATCACGATCTCTTAACTGCTGGTCACTTCTGCTCTTCACATACCTGAAAAATATACAAATAGACATCACAAATAAGCGAGTGGGGCAATCGTGAATTCTGCCTGGCACCCAGGTTCAATATCTGGAGAGAAGTACTAAATTCCTTAAATCAAGAAAAAGGAGTTATTAACAAGTAGATCCAGAACACTTCGGAGGGGGCATGTGGGGGTTGGAGAGACACATTTTCATTGTAATATCGATATCAAAGGACAAACAGAACCCCATGAAACCTATGTTGAACTGTACAGGAAACCTTAACCTAAATATAGTTCCTTCTGCTTGCAAAAATTTTCACAAAGTTACATAGCAGCCATATCAAGTCATAAGTTAACAGACTTCATGAATAAGCACCTGCGATGATTCTGGTAATAGTTGTCCAACTGATAGTACACATAAATTGGCGACTTCATTTTCTTTGTCACCTGAAACAAAGCTCATGCAAATTAGTCCATAGTTGAGCTTTCAGAACTATCTTTCCTCCTATTTCTGTCCCTTTTAGAACACTGAGAAACACATACCAATCATAACACACCAGCAAAAAAAAAGGACAGCCTTACTGAAAATCTAATTAAACAGGATTAAGTCAAGACATACATTAAGAGTTCTGATGCAAGATTTGTCTCCGGGTGTCTGTATATAAGCAATTTTATCATTTCTTGATTGTTGGGGTATGCACTCAGTTTCATACCGATCAATAATTTCAACAACCTGAAGAGTAAGAAGAAGGATTAGCAGGTAACACTTTTCCATGTAACATAAAGCAACAAATGAGAATGTAAAACTATGAGATTAAAGTCTAGCATACATCACGGGAGGCAAACAGGGAAACAACTCCAATTGGAACAAATAATATTGTTACAAGCATGAATGCTGAGATAACCTGCAAATATCCAAGGCAGGAGAAAAGAGAAGGGCATCAGTTAAAAAAAATTCATATGAAAAAAAGATTCCAAAAAGATATGTAAAAGTGAAATTACAGAAGGGATCAAAACTCTTTACCCATTTTGGCGTAAGAATTGGTTTACAGGCTGGAAGCTCTTGTTGTGTAAACCTTGAATCTGCACGATAAAAAATGGGAAGAGCAAACATTTTAGTCAACAGTAATAAACTGAAGTTAATCAATAAGGCAATGCGAACAAAAATATCAAAATTGGCAATAAAGGAATTATGCGAACGCAAACAACATCAGAAACCAAAGAGATGTAAGCTAAGTGGTATTCCTATGTATGAGCACAATAGAAAATGGCTCCCCCAGGTCTATGTCATCCATGTAGTTGTAACCATTAAAATCCTCTAGTTTCTTGAAATTTTTGTGATCCACAATTGCTGCCCTTGGCGAGATAAGCAAAGCCTACCCAGCTTGTGTAATTAAATGAAAATAAGAAAATTCACCAGAATAAACAAAGCTTGAAAGGTCGCAAAATAAAATAAAAGCAGGCTGAAACCAAGAACACCCCTGCCAACAAAAGGGGATGAAAAAAATGTTCGTTGACTCGGTCAAAATTGGAATGGATGCGATCCCAACTATCATCCATCGTGAAGACAGTAAAACACGAACGGAATCCCAAAGCCCACAATCAAAACGGTTTTAACGGAAAGAATCTGAGCATAGAACTCAGCTCAAGTCTTGGTGGCGCCATGGGGTTAAGCAATAACAATACAATACTGCAAACAAAAAAGGACAGAAAAAAAAAAAAAAAAAAAGGAGAAAGGTAGGTGGATAAATACACTTGGGCCGCTTGGAATTTCGTGCGGCGGCAGGCGTGGAAGTAGAATCGGCGGCGGATCCACGAGCTCCGGCAGCACTGGATGAGGGATTGTGCGAGTTCATATCTATACTTGAAAGAAAGAAAAAGTAAACCCCTTGTGGTTCTTCAGCAGCTAGCAGTTAAACAACCCAAGAAAGAAAGAATAAGAAGGCGTTGAAACTTGTGGGAAAGGAAATGGATTTGTTGGGTAGAGGGGGGCTTTTGTAGGGGATATTTACAGTGTCGAAAATTACAAACTTGAGAAAATGGTGGAGGGATACTGTTTGATGGCCGAGACACAAGACTGGTTTTTTTAAGAATAAAAGTCTTCTGTGAGTCCTGAGTTGACATGGCCTAATTGTCTTTTCTTGACTTTGAATTTTAATTTCCTTTCTTCTTTGATGTTTCCTAATTTTTCGCACCAATTTTTGGGAATTGAACACAGTTTATAAGATATAATTTATATTTTGAGATGAATTCAAATTAATATAACTTATGAAATTTCTAAAAATGAATATGATTATCTAGAAGCCCAATCAAACGCGGTTTTGTTGCTGCAGCCAACTAAGAGGAATATGAACTAATTGTGGCCTTTGATGACCCATCCCTGCTTGTGGAGAGGTCAAATCTTGGCTTAATTAGGCTATCCTTAATTTGTTGTTAATTCATTGATGATGGCGTATTTGGGGTTTTGTAAGAGTGATTTTAAAAGAAAAAAATGATCAATTATTAGATTAAAAAGGGAAAAAATGACTTAATTATTAAATTTTCTGATGATGCCCAACAATCAAATTAAATTTATTATTATATCTTCAAAGACATTGCAAATGATATGGTTCGATTCAAAATTAAATATAAAAAATAATTAAATTGAAACATTATAATAACTTAACCTAATTAAAATAGATGAACAGTAAAGTTAGACTGAAATTGCGTGGCCTGCAACATGTGGAGCGAATGTGAAATAATATGAAATTTTGATAGAGAAGGCTAGTAGTTATGTAAACAAAGTGAGAGAGCAGACGGTCAACATTTTAACACTCACATTAATCCAAAGGAAATAAGACTTGGACTATTATTTTCTTTATAAGAAGAAGGGGGGGGGGGGCTCCGGAAAAGCCTTGGGAACTGACCCCCAACAGTAATGGTGATAATGGATAAAGGATCAGATGGAGTGCAGATGATGATGAAGATGCACTTTTGTCGGCATTCCTGGACCTAACCCTGCTTACCAGATGATGATTGTCCTCCTCCTCCTCCTCCTCCACGATAACTACGACCCCGACCCCTAGCTGTTCTTCCACGTCCCCTACTACTACTACTTGGGGCCGGCGGCAATGAAGAAGGTATAATATTACCCCGTCTCAGGGAAGCCCTTTCCTTAGCCCTCTCATTCAAATTAATTGTGGTTGAGCTCCTACTAATGGTGGGTGATACTCGTCTTCCTTCTTCGCTCTCTGTAGTTGTTTCAACCCCACTGCTTGCTGCTGCCGGTGATACCACCCTCTCAGCATTACTTGTTCCAGCACCACCAGCTTCAGATACCTCATCAGTAGTCTCAACATTCTCACCACCAGTGCCACTGTCTTCACCCTCCTCATTCTTCTCATCCTCCAATGCTTGGCTGCTGGTTTCTGCTTCCCCCCCACCACCAACTTCACTCGGTGCCTCATCATCAACTCCACCACCTACAATCTCCGGAGGAGTCATCCCACCCTCTGACTCTAATTCAGGGCTCCCCATACTAACACCAGCCCCCTCCACATCACCAACCTCTGTCACCAGCTCTCCCTCTTCCCGTTCACTTCCATATTCACCACCACCACCACCACCACCACCACCACCCTGCTCATTCTCTTGTTCACCACCATTTTTTACTAGAAGAAGATCATCACATGATAATGATGAGTTCAGCACACTCAAAACCTCATCATCCCCAACATCACCTTTATCTATCTCACTTTTTTCTCTCTCTTTTGTCTCATCACCCTGCTGCTGCCTCTCACCACTCCCAATCATCATCTCATCCTTATCAGTGTCACCACAAGAATCCTTCAACCCATCAGGAACAACTGCAGCGTTTTCTACCATTTCTTCACTACCAGGCAAAGCTTCAACAGCTGCTTGTCCTTCGTAACTCTCAGCTGCCACTCCTTCACCACTGTCCTGTGGTGCCTCTGAACTTTTCGACTTCTTTACTGACGGTTCTGCTGCTTCCTCTGAAGCCAGAGGCAATTCCTCACCTAACTCATTTGACAAAAGCGGCCGCTTCCGACTATCTGGTCCTGGTAGTAACGTAAGATTTCCTTGAGTTTCCATGCTATCAGATTGTACAGGTTTCACACTATTATCAGACGTTTCCACCTCTGACATCTCAACGTCGCCCTGTGATGACTCAACAGGTTTTGATATACGAGGGCGGACAAGTCTCCTTGCAACCTTCCGTGATTCAATAATACTTTGCTTTGGCAGAATGAGTTTCTTCTCTCTGTCATCCACTGCTTTGGAAGGAGGAAGATTTGCACTTGGAACCGTTGTCGAAAGCACTTGACCTTCACATAGAGCAAGAGTCTTAGTTACCACAATTTCCAGGAAAATATCTTAGGGGATTAAAAGATGGGAAAAGTAACTGAACATCGGCATCTAGGCCTTTTCTGAAACAAAGGAGGACACATACCCATGGTACTGGTCCCAGCAGGGGTAGCATCCAAAGTTGAGGGCGATTCAGTAGCACTAAGGATAGGATCACTGAAAACAGGTTGAGCAGCCTGGTGAAAATTTTCAACAGCCAGGTGATATGCAGTAGTAAGGTCCTCCAAGAGGGTGCCAGAGAGGAACTGAATTCCCGTTGTGCCCTGAGAACCAAGAACCAAATGGGAATTACGAATTTTGACCAAATTGTATTGCATAAAGATAAACAAATTTATACCTCTAAGGGAGCTTTCCGCAATATTTAAATTCTCCCAAAGAAGTGACCAACACAATATAGTAACAATGTCAACCTTCATCAAACTTTACCTCTGATTGATTGCCATTGCCCACCTTCAGCTTTTCGAGGTCATCTGCTAGCATTTTCAGACCCCACTTATGCTTCTCTAGCTCATGTGAAAGCTTCGTGTGTTGCTAATAAGCAAATGAATAGGATTAAGCATGTAATAATTTCCTTCCGCAAAAGTTTACAAAATAAAAATTATAATCCACATATATTCAAACTAGAAACAATAAAAGTTATACTCTCGATAGCTGTAAAAAGAAATAGCTAGTCCGATGAGCAACCAGACCTGAGAAACAGCCTCGTAGGAGTCAGAAATAGTCTTTTGCGTTTTCAGTCGCCTTCCTTTCTCAGTTTTATTTTCCTCTTTCTCCTTCCTTAATTCCTCCCTCAACCTCTCCACAGTTCTTTCCAAAATCTTCCATTGTGACAAGAAAATTATCAGTAACTACATGCAAAGCAAGACAGACATGGAAATATTGAGCCATTGTATAAACCTGAATTCTGGTGTCTTTCTCTTTCTCCTTCTCCTTCATGGCCTGTTCATCTGCAGCATCTCCGGCAGTCTTTTTACCTGTAAACTAAACCACATTAGTACACACAAGAATTTTATGTTACTTAGCACCACCATAACAAACATACTTCATCAGGAATACAACTCAGTCAATGCACCCCTAACCAGTGAACTATTTCCAATTTAGCAAAATATCTTGGCTACTAAATTTTACCGACCAACGATGAAGAATTTAAAGTACAACTACAAAAATAAACATGGTAGGAATTTGATACCTTGCTTCAACTCCTCTAGGTTCTTAGAAAGAACTTGATTCTCTTTGCTCAACTCTTCTTTTTCTCTTGTCAAGTTCTCCATCTTCCTCTACAAAATGATGGGATAGTCAGAAGGTTGCAAGTCATACTATTAGAAATTTAATAAGCTGATGAAATATTGTGTCGTTGTTGTAAACCTGAATTCTAGTGTCTTTCTCTTTCTCCTTCTCCTTGATGGCCTGTTCATCAACAGCATCTCCCACAGTCCTTTTACCTGTAAATTAAACTACATTAGAAGACAAGAACTTCATCGTGGATAACCACCATACGTTATCAGGAACGCAACTCAGTCCAGTAAGCTATTTCACCTAAAATACTACTTTCGCATAATATCTTGGCTACTAAATTAACCAATGTACAACTAAATAAATAAAACATGTTGGGAATTTGATACCTTGCTTCAAATCCTCCAGGTTCTTAGAAAGAACCTGATTCTCTTTGCTCAACTCTTCTTTTTCTCTTGTCAAGTTATCCAGCTTCCTCTACAAAATGGTGTGATAGTAAGAATGTTGAAAGTCGTGGTATCAGAAATTTAATAACAAAAACTTGCACTTTCTCATTACTTCTCTGACCTTTTGTTGGGTAATCATCCTCCTCTGCTTATCAACCTCTGATCTTAAGGAAGCCTGCAATACAGCAAAGAAAAGAAAGTTATCCTTTTATAATAATAATGAAAGACAATAAACTCAGAGAAGGCCTCCATGTTGAGATACGGTAAGCAACTCAATGCTAAGAAAAACTAACCTCGGTTTGTACAATATCATTAACTCGGGACTCTTTTTCGCTGATTTCCAATTTGCTCCGATTAACATCTGCCTCTAATCTCGATATCTCATCTTGCCGCTCAGAAAGCAGTCTTTTAATCTCTTCTAATTCAGTATCTTTTCCTTCAAGATTGATCTAAATAAAAACCACATATAAGATGCAAACCTTACAAATAATTTTATCAAACTTCCATTAGGAGAGACGAAAAACGACTATTTAAAAATTAGAAGACACATTTTGAAATTATTATTAATTTTAAACTCCACTAGCAGCTAAAACGACGCACAGGCTATTTTCCAAGGTTGTCCACTCAAAAAATGGGAAAAGAAGAGATCAGTATGGAAAAACAAATGAACTCCGAGCCCTATCATAAAAATTTGGTTCACAAGTTTACATAGTTGAAGGATGTAAATTTTATAAGAAATCAAGCAAAACACAATTAGAAGCAACAATGAAGCATGTAAATTTTATAAGAAAATTTTTAGCACCAAGAGTTTACACTAACTTTAAAAGCAGCAAAGATGAATATAAATTTCATAAGAAATATTAAGCTTGACAACAACCTGCAGCTGCTGAACAGTTTCTTTCATACGATCATACTCTTCAATATCTACATTCTTGGACCTCTCTAGTAACTGCCAAAATATGTCTACGCAAGTAAGACAACCAACAGGTAGAAAACAATAAGAAGTAAACCGTATCTCGTAAAGATACCTCATCAACTTGCTTTTTGAGATCTTCTTTCTCCATTGAAAGGTTTTCAATTTCTTTCCTACAAGCTTCCACTTCATTCTGCTTCTCCCCAACACTTCTCTCCAGATATTCAATTTCAGTTCTAGCCTTTCCATAAGTTTCACGAAGTTTCTAAAACCATAACCACCTTTTATTGTTACAACATCATAATTTATAATAGCCAACCCAAAATACAAGGATTGATGGACCTACTCAAACACCCACCCCCCCACCCCCCAAAAAAAAAAATAATAATAAAAATAAAACATAAACATAAACAAAAACCAAAAGAAGTGCAACAAACCTGACATTCCTCGAAATTATGTCTGTTTTCCTCTCTCAGTTGCATATTGCTTTCACGAAGCACACTTATTTCTTGAACCTGCAGGTTTATACACTACCAATATGAAGCCCAAAAATTACATTACCCATGCTACACCAGTTACATACACAAAAAGGAGTACACTTTGAGTAAAAATTCTTGAGGAACTGCAAGCAAGCAAACTAATCTCAGAACAAACAATAACAGCAGAACAGACAAAAGGGCATTAAAAAATGAAGGCAAAAAGGCACCAAAGGGCATCAACATCCCATTATCATCGGCAATACTCAGAAAAGTAAAAATATAAGAACCAACCACTGGGTATCAGAAAAGCAACAAGTGTCAAATACCACTTCTGGGCCACAACAAAAACTGTGCCTGCCATCTCAATTCTGACTTCCATACATCCATTCCAAATGACACCTTCAAATTAGACGATAATACCAAGGCCAAATATGCATCTGTACTGCTTAAGCCAAAATGTAAAAGAAAAAAAACACAACTGCCAAAACAAGAACATTTGAACAAGTAATAAAACATAAGCAACATAATTCCTTAACGCGGAGCACATCCTGCTGCAGCAGAAAAAAAAAATTCCAAAGAATAAAACAAAATAGTTATATCTTTAATTATTTTCTTTAAATTTTTTGAAGCACCAGTTATACTATACACTCAAACATATGTTTTTATATCGCACCCAAGTCAAGAAACAATAGACATTTAACTGCCAGGATTACCAAGAAAAAAATAACCTGAAGTTGTAGAGATTTGAACTCTTCCTCACTGAAGAACAATGACTTTGAATTTCTGTGTGCAGCATCAAGTGATGCTTGCGCTGTATCTGCAGCCTTCACAGCAGTTTCAAGCTGGAAGAGGCAAAATGAACTTAAGTGTTTTAGAAGTGAAAGATAACCACACAAACTCACAAGAGTACAAGGAGAGCACCTTTAGAAGGCAATTTGTATGCAACCTTATTTCTATCTCACAAAAGAGAATTTTTTTTGAAGAAAAGGAAAAAAAATAAAAGCTCAGTTACATGAAAAACCTTGATTCCCACTGGAGGAAAAAATAAAAAATGTCCCACATTAAGATTTTGGATGACATGCTAAGGGACACAAGTGAAGGAACATGATTTGACTAAACGCCTTAACTAACAACAGAAGCATTGCAAAATAAACTGTAGGGATTACAGAAGGAGAAGCGCCACTAGCTGAGCCGTCAACTAGCGCTTCCATTTGTCAAAAAAAAGTTAGAATTCCATTAGACTGAGAAGATGTAGGTAAACTCTTGAGACCATGGTTATTATGAGACGTAAGATCAATATACAAACAGAAATAAACAACATATCAGCCTAACTCAATATCTACCTGCGATTTCAGACGAAGTCTTTCCTGTTTAAGTAAAGATATTTCTGCTTCTGCCTGTTGACATGCACAAGAATAGGTTAGATACACATAATTTGGCACAGAATCAGAAAAAATCATATAAAAAATATTTCCTACACATACAATTTCTTTGGAGCGCCGCAGATACTTTACAACACTCTGCAAACCATCATCTTCATCCAGAGAGCTGTGAGGACTACTGGCAGAAACACCAGAAGAATGTCGGTCTTTCTCGGCCTGTTTGATGTGGAAAGCCTCCAGCCTACTAAGCAAGACCTTGTTCTGAATCACGTAAGGTTCAAACAAGAAAAAGTTAAGATTTTTCTTTAATGCAACAAAGAATCCATCACATGTAAATCATCAGTGACCAAAGAAATTAAATGGAAAAAAAAATTACAAGATGATAATGGAACGACACACAATAAATGTTCAATCTACAATCAATTACAACAATGAAAGAGAAGCAAGCACAGAGACACAATACTTGTGTTTAAATTTAAGCTTACCAGTTCATTTACTTCATTGTACTTCCTATCTGCATCGTTTTTCACAACTTCAAGTGCTGTCTTCTCCGCTTCCCACTTAGCCTTGAGCCCATCCTATAAGAAAGTAACACATTATGAGCAACTTAATTTGAAAGCAATAAATAGATGATCAAACTCAAAACAGAAGACATTGCAAGAGAAGTAATTTGACAAAAGAAGAATCATACGTTTTCAGTTTTGAGAACAACTACTGATTTACGCAACTCAGATGCTTCTTCTTGTAATTGAGCGAAGGCTTGTGATGTTTTCGTCAAGTCCTGAATTGTATCAGACAGTAGAATAACCTAACAACGGTACCAAATGAAACAAAGCAAGACATAAGTAACACAATCTATAAAAAATGAAAGCAATTCAAAGTGCGGCAAGCAGCTAACAGCTCCACAGCATACCCTTACTAACTGAAAAAAATGTCATAAACTCAGTATAGAAATAAAAAGGTTTGGCAAATGTCCTACTTTCTTGTGACAGAATTGACAATAAACAACTTAACATTGTGAGTAGTGCGCGAGAATAAAAACATTTACATGCAAAGCATAAAACGGTTCACATGAGATGTTCTGTTTCATTCTTGAAACATGTACAATTGTTTGCATAGTTCATCCAGACAGGTTTCTTAATAAGAATAGCAAGAGTAGAACAGGAAAACAACATTCTGATGGAAAGATAGTAAAAGAAAACTCAGGTGAAGTCTAATTTGAACTTTGCAGGAACTTAATGCTGCTTCTAGTACATTGGTTCGCAATGTCATTCAGCATGAAACAGGTGTACTCGCCCAATACTATTAAGAACAAAAAAGAATCAAACAGGAAACTCTAGCAAATGGATTGTGAAATCCAGAAAACCTGTCTCTTATAATTAGCTTCAGCAGCACTTGACTTCTTACGCTCTTTCTCCAAATCATCATCTAAAGACGAAATTTTTGTCTCAAGAACAGAAATTTCGGACCTGTACAAGAAACAATAATCATGCATTACTGAAGACAACCAAAATCAATTGGCAAAACCAATGGTGGCAGACATTTTACATTTTAGCCGAGAAACTCTCCTTCAGACTCGAGACTTCTAAAAGAGCAGTGGTGACAGCTTCCTCTTTCCCTGCTGTTGCTGCTACCACTTCATTGGTTTTCAAGTCAATTATTCCTTGAAGTTCAGCAACCTTTTTTCTCAGAGAAAGAAGCTCTTCTTCAAGTGACTTTTTCACAACCTCAGCCTATGGAAGAGATGCAATATCCAGGTCAATAAGAATATTTATAACTTTCCAACAACAACAGGACATTTATACACCTCTGCTTTTGACTTCTCATATGTGGCTTCCAGCTGTTTGATGCTTTCTTCATTAGCAAAAGCAATGCTTTTATACTGAAACAATAAGAAAGAAAGATTAGCATAAAACCTGTTTCATGCAACAAAAAACAGTGTCATATAAATACCTGAAACAAGTGATCTTTGTTATTTTGCGCTTCCTCCCGCAATCTCTCAATTTCTTCTTTAGCATTGTCCGAATTGCACACAATCTATGTTAAATTTCACGCCCAAGTCAGAGGGATCATCATATCATACAAGTTCATAAGTTGAAGTTCACAACAATGATAAATCTCCACGTGATCAGACAATGCTCTAGGTAGCATTAGAACTAACTACAATTTATCCAGTACCATGTTTGCTTCACAAATGAATAACTAATAATAATCTTAAAAGTCCGAGGAAAACACATAAAATGTGAAAATAGAAGGAAGTCAAAAGTAGATTGTACAAATCCAAGGAAAACATTGACAGCCACCAGAAGAGAAAGAAATCTTTAGCATTTAAGCAAACAATGCAAAGAGGTCACATCCACTTGCAACCTGGATGGAATAAAAACAATTTCCTCCCAATAAGCTATAATTACTACAACCTTCCCTCCATTAGGTTACGGGGTGATCAGATTATAAGTATGAAGCTTAAAAAAGTTGTTACCCATCGCAACAATGATAAATCACAGAATTTAGCAAAAATAATTGAAGCTAACACACAGAATAACAATGAATCAACCAAACACTTGGTTCAAATTGCCCACTACACAGTGGCACTTTAAATCTGGCAATGTTGAAATTGGTGGAGAAGAGATACCAATTGATCCTACTCTTATGCAACAGAGTCAACAATTAGGTCCATGGAAATTACCAATCAATACAAGGTAGACATAAGCAATGGCCTAATCTAAACAGTGGCTAAAACAGAGACTGCAGCAAATTAATCATCCACCATAATGGAGGTTACTTGAGCAAATATTTGATGTTTAAAAAAACAGCAATAACTAAGCCTTTGTCCTGCTCCTTGGGGTCTGCGTCGTCATCGTGCTCTGTCCAACCAAGGATCTATGTTTATTACCCCCAGAATGTTCTTCTCCACTTTTTCGGACTAAATCTATGTTTATTACCCCCATCAGTATTTACACTAAATCTTCCTCATTATTATCTACACTATATAAAAAAACTCCAAACTTATTACCTCATCATTATTAGCAGAGGTGGTTTGACCTTTCCCAATTTTCTTCGAAGCCTGGACATCAACAAAAACACGAGAAAATTAGGATTTTCAAACATGCTACGATAGGACAGCAAAATTACTGAGGACAGGATAGTTACTTCAGCATGAAGGAAAGGTCCTTAAAAATCCTAGCAATAAACCATATGTAATCACTTCAATCAAGGATAAAGCTCGGAAGCCAAGATTAGGGAGAAAAAAGAGCCCACCACCAAAAAGTACATACTTATAAAGTATACTAATAATATATAACAAGGGGCAGCCGGTCCTTTCAATAATTATTAAAAAGAACAAAGTTAACTATTTGAGGAGAACTGCAATTTCAAAAAATTACCTCAACATGGATCAACCTCATTTTTTCCTCCAAATCAGAGTACCGGGCCTAGATAAAGTAATCACATTAGTAGCAAAATTCTACACCAACCAAATAAATTTCCACCATCAACCAGAGAAAAACACAATAGGCAAAACATAAAATCTAAGCAGCACATACCTCAGCAACAGATGCCCTAGCCTCAGCCTCACCTAGCGCACGCAAGGCTTTACTTAATTCTTTTCCAGCTTCTTCAACTTGTTTCAGGGCATGGTTCATGCTGTTCTCCTTTTCAAGTGTAAGATGCCGAACCATGTCACGCTCTTCCTGAAGCTCTTTCTTCGCCTCAGCCCACTCTCTCTGCATTCATTAGATACTTTCAGTATGGTGCAGAACAGCAAGGAGGACAATCTAGCCCAAGAATTAAGGGGCAAAGCCCTGTTCTCAATGTCCGAATAACAGTTAAAACCTTATCATATTTTATAACTATGGTATTGCTTTAACTTGTACTGAGCGTACATATAAAACCTGTAATCCGTACATTTTGCAAAAACAACAATACAATGCAAAAGTTGTAAGAACGTGTGCCTTTTATGATTTCAATCACCTGGCGCTGAACAAGACCTGGTCAATTTGATCAGGCACTTGTCATCTATTTTCATCAATCATTGTTCCAATCTTCTCTCTAAGGTAGAACAGTCACTTACCAATGCATTTTACCTCCCACAACATCAGGTTTGAGAAAATTTACACTTAAACTATCACTTAAAAAGAAACTAGGAAATGAATAGGTGAAACCTCAATTTGCTTAATGTATAACTCCTGCTTTGCCCTTTCTGCACATCTTGCCTCCTGTTTCATGGAATAAGATTTGACAAACTCACATCAACATAACAAAAACTTAAAAGGGATAAGAACAGAATATTCTAAGAGAATCGACTACCTCTCTAACTTCTTCAGTGCTCTTAATAGTGTCCAAACAAGCCTGAAGAAATGCACATGAGGTGAGAAAGAAAGAGAAACTCATTCCACCTTGATGTGACCACCGAATGAAAGAGAAACTAGTCAAGGGAAAAGACAAACCTGCAATCGATGAACCCTCTCTGACATACTGCGAACTTCATCAATTGCTCTCTTCTCGGAATTAGAAAGGATTTCCTTTTCTTGCTTGAGAAGAGATACCTATAGGTATAGATTCCCGTTACTTCATTATTACAAATAAACAACCACTTAAAAGGTTATTGAATTAGCTGAAAGAAAATGGATGTTTTACTAGTACTGCTTTAAAATTCAAGACAATATTCATGTGAACAGAGTTACCTCAAAGCTACTTTTATCAAGCTACTAATACTATATAGGAAACCTGGATCAAAATATTTTTAAAAAATTGGCAATGCATTCACCTCCATGGTTAATTTTCGAGAAAGCTCCATAGCAGAATTTAGCGAGTCCGAATTCTCCCGCAGCTTCCGTTGGTGTTCAATTATCAATTGTGTGAATTCAACATTTCTTGCTATCAAACTGTTATGTTGATCTTTCTGTTACAATGCAACAATAAGTAAAAAATCATCAAAGTTCAAGATGACAATGTGCGCAAGGACGGAGGAATTTTTCTTTTCTGGTTAAAGGTAAACAAAAAACCAAGTTAACTTTTACAGATAAGGCCATACTTGATGGTCAAATTCTTTCATAAATCTTTCAAGTTTCTCCTTAGCTAATTGTGCCTCCATAGCAAACTTTTCATTATCTGATCGCAACGATATTATCTCAATCCTGCAATAAACAAGGAAAAGAATGACCCATCCTCCTTCAAGAATCTGAACTCCAATGCACAAATTAATCCAGTGTGGACAACATAAGCTAATCCTCAGGATTCATGTTACTGACGCTACTGTAACCATCTCACAAATGTTCACTTCTGAATCAATTTATGATCTCACGTGAACTAAGAAGGGTTGTATATAAATATCAAAATCATTCTTCCACAGCATGCCTTTCAAGGTTCATCCCTCTTTCCTCAAAAACCATGAAAAATAACTCAAAAATGTACCACCAACAATAATAGAGATCATCTTTGGAGAGCCCTCAGAATAATACGTTAAACAACATGTAGGAAAACCAGCTCCTTACCTTGACTTGCTCAATTCTTCTTCAAGATATTTCACACGTTCCTGAGCCTTATTGTGGGCCCTCTGTAAAGATTCCTGTATTACACAAAAATGATGAGATCAATGTCACTCATCGGGGTCTGTAAGTAGCAAGCTTAAATACTTCAAACACCTCAGAATACATACATGAGAATCATCAACCACATTCGTGGTATGCTGCCTGCCTTCCTCTGCAATTAACACTTAACATTAATGATAACAAAAAATTTATTCAAAAAAAATAAAAAAAACATAGAGCTGCATGAAGGTGTCGACAACAAATTTGTAGACTAAGCAAAGCACCAATAAATAAAGAATTCTACTCAACTTTCAAGTTCTCATTATGTCGTTGGAAAAAAATCAAGAAAGCTTTCTTTCCTTATTATCAGTCTTCAAGTTCTCCTCCCATCAATAAGGGTTTAAACCTTCTTGAAAATTTGATACAGTATTATATGCAATTCATCAATGACACGGGTAAAATTTAGCATGTCCCTCAAAAATCCACAATATCCTAAATATGCCAAACAAATATTGGGATCGAGGCCAAATAAGGGGGCAGGGAAATATGAAGTGCAAATAACCAATTGCTTCAAAATACCAGTTGATCCAAATATTTTTATGCACAACATACAATGGGGAGAATATAAACACATGAATTCAGCAGAAAATATGAAACAAAGAAACAAGGGGGACGAAGAAACCCGTCAGTGCTCCTCCAGATATAGAACCGAGAGATCGAAGTTTATCTGCCTCTTCATACAACTTCTTGTACATTGCCACCTATGAGTAATAAGAATACAGCTGAAACATCAATCCAGGAGCAAATAGTTTTTGTACTAATTATATTCAAATTTTACAGAACAATATGTTTTATTTCAAGAACCAAAGTTATTGATGGAGCATACTGAGGTGTGAAGTGATTCAATCATGCGTTGCTGCTCTTCTGCTCTGGCTAATACAGCATTGACTTTAGAACTAGCTTCCTCGGTATGCTTCTGGAGGTCTCTTTCATACTTCTCCTGAAAATTTTACCAATGCTTTGAATTGAAAATTTTGGGGGGTGTGAGGAGTAAGTTCTAAAACATTCAACAGGTATATCATAAAACCTTCAACTGTGTTTCTTGAGACACAATTTCCTCAGAAAGGGTATGAACAAGACGTCTGAGCTGTACATTCTGTTCCACTAACCCACTAATATCTCTGAAGGCAAGCTGTAAAAAGGTAAAAAAAAACATCATTGGTATTGTTCCATCTTATTTACCATTTACTTCTTTCTTCAATCTTATACTCCGTAGAATGGTTGCTTAATCAGCAATAACCAGATGAGAGAATAACCAGATGAGATAACATACCGTCAGACCAGAATTGACATTTTCAGTATCATATTCATCTTGAGGTGATACAGCAGACACGGCCATCAAAGCATCACCATAATCACGATGAATTGATCCACAACGCAGTTGTATATCCTGGCACTCCTTAAGAAGGACTGTGACCTGATAAGATCAAAGTGGGCAACTTATCAGCACAAAGAGATCAAGACCAAAGAGGGTCATTTCTAAGGTAAATACCAAATCTATCTCAAAAATAAACCAGATACCAAATTCTTCAAGCTTTCCCAATTCTTGTGCATTTTACAAGGAGGTCGGCCAATAGAACAAAGTGAATTTTTAACCAGGATAACTCTAAGACCCATTCTGTCTAATTAGCTTCTACAACCACAGATGATAACCTGATTTTGAAGGTCAACAATCTCCTTTTGAGCAGAGACATATTCACGTTCCTTCCTCCTCAAGTCAGCCTGAAACCAATTATGTAGGCATCAACTTCAATATAAACAAGCATAAAAGTTAGGTCAAAATAAAGGTAAACCTTTAGCTCTTCAATGTGTCTCTGAAGTTCAGTTTGTTCAGTAAGAGAGTGCCGTAATTTCTGGTCGAGTGCAGAGTACGCCTCAACTGTTCTCTCATGTTCCACTGCAATAATTGAACCACCAGACAATCAGCACATATCATGATTCCATTTGAGCACAATAGACAAACATAAAGCAGGAAGTTATTGACTTGCATTACATATTACCATTAACTATTAATCCCTAGTCAACTAAAAGGTCTCACTAATCTCAATAACTTAGTCAATTCTACTGATATGGCTACAATGAAAAGGGTAAGGACAAATGCTATTAGAACTACATTGAACGAAGAAATACAAACGAGATAGCCATCATCAAACGATAACTTTAACAAATATTAACAAAATGTGATTATCATGATCAACTATAATCATTCCTCATGATTTCATGTTCAAAGATGTAACTAAAAGGAAAAAACGGGAGGTAAAGTATTGCAAAGTCTATTATATTCCTTCCAGTTTTCTTCTGGGAGGGATTTACCATCCTACAAGAACATAGTTGAGAAGAGAACAAAACATTAGACAGGTTTAAAGATCTGCGCTAATGAAACCTCGAAGCAACAGAAAACAAGAGTAACTAACTTCGCATCCAAAAGTATAGCTACAAAACATAAGAATAGCTATCAACTAATGCACTTCACGGTGATTAATCACTTAAACCAGTAAGTTTATATTTATTGAATCAAATTCTCTTGGAAAATATGTCTATGTTGATTTTTTCTTCTATAACAATTTCGGAAGAGACCAAAGTTCGGGCATGCAGAATAACACATCATAAAGCATGTATGACGCATACCTCGCTCATCCATGATGGCATTTGCTTTCTCCTCTAGTTTATGGAGTACCTGAATTTAAAATCAGATAAGCATGACATCAAAAACCAAAATTTTTACTGGTAGGAGATTGTAAACTGACCAAATCTACAAATGTGGGAATCCAAAGGATCAGCTAAAGAACAAAAGATAAAAGTAAAAAACAATAATTAGAAGGAGCTCTGGTAAGAAACAGCAAACCATACCCGCTCCAAAATAGCTTCAGATTGTTTTTTTCCCAATTGCTCATGCCGCAATGCATCGACAGCTTCTTGATACTTCGAGTACATTTTAGCCAACTTAAACAAACCATTCAGATAGAAGAAAAACGACACATTAAAGAGGAGAACCCACATAAAAAGCCAATAATTAATCAAGACACAAAAACGAAATACATCCAATCCATGACATGTTAATCCCTGTAAACAAAGTCATAAATCTAGCAACTGGACTCAAAAATCTCCCAAATTTTGTAACTCACACTCCAACCATCCCGAAGAAGTGCAGCTGCTAGTGCAGTTCCAGAAACACCAACTGGAAGGTTACGCAAAACCATATGGTCTTCCTGAACCACATCATTAGTTTCAACTGAACCCAACAATCTGCAGTCGTCAACAGAAAAAGACAGAAGGCAACTATTAATAATACTTAGGAGCAAATGAAAGAAATAATGGTTTCACAGGATAAACTGAAGGATGAGAATATTATCACGTGTTTAGACAACAGTATATCAATCATGAAGGTAAGCACCGAAGAAAACATAATCGTGAACCATCCCATATCATCATGCAAAAGTAACAAAAATGATTGTTCAGGAATAATCCCCAAAATCATAAAATGGAGGACTAAATTCATCCCACATCAGGTGCTGGAGGGATCATTGTGTAGCTCAATAAAAAGGATTGCAAAGCCGAGTTTTTATGTAATTTGCCAAGGACTTTTTGAACAACAATTTTGCAGGAAAAAGCAAGCCCATTTGTCAATGCCACATAAACATAATTTGCATGGGAGAGTGTATCGGAAGACGAAACACCTATCAAAATAGAACATAAAATGGTAACAAGCAACAAATGGAGACACATGCAACTGAAAAGATTACAACTAGACTTACGGTGCAGCGACAAAACTTCCTGTAGGCATCAGTTTTAGCTCATCAGTTTTCCTTAAACTCTCCAGCTCTGCTAAGCAAATATCCAACTTCTCCTTCAAATCATTTGCATCCTGTCAAAAAGGAAAACATGAAACACTAAGAAGCCGCAATATCACACTTTCATTAGGAAGCCAAAACTAAACTTAATGAACCACTAATTCAGTAGTGTCATATGAAAATATGAGTGATTATATAATTTGGCAAAGTTGTAAATTAAAAAATCTAGTACACATTTGTGCAATTCATTACAGCGCCAGAACCTAGTTAAGGATCATAGGCTGCCTTCATCAAAACAAAGAACAGCACACGACTTCAATGTCATCCTAAGTCAGTTGGAAATGAAATCATAGAAAATAAGGCTCAGATAAACTACTCAAGCTTAACATGAACACTTGATTACAATCAGAATATTATCTTCAGCTGTTCTATTTCACAAGGATTTGATTCGAGGGGTTGCAAACTTGTCAGAGCTCTGCAGTAGCTAAAACATACAATTTCAAGAGCAGAAAACCTTCAGCCAAGACAAGACAGAGCATCAAAAGCTTCTGAAAACATGACAGATGACATGGTGGTCAAGACTTCTTTTACATTGTAAATTCGTAGTAGCTTCAAGTAAACAAAACAATCAACCATTTCAAAAAGCAACTTGCACACAAAAGACTGAAGTTGCCGGAGAACAGTTTCAAAATGTTAAGTATTGATTAAGAACCATGAAACTAGAAAAGATTTTAGGCTCTAGTTAATGAATTCAGTACTTCAACTTAATTAAATTACTTAACTGGAGGCAGCTTGAAAAGTGAAATTTACAAGTCTTGATTGATTAGGTTATTTGATGATTAAGTTTTTAATCTAAGTGCATTTGATAATTAGAAATGGAATATCTTAATAGATTAATGATTTTTATTTTTTATATTCATTACATGGGGCAATCACAATATCCTTGATGATAATAATGTTTCATCTGTAAAATGATAATGAATCACATTATTGTTTTAATTCAAATTTTAGAGCTATCATACATGCCCATAACTCGAACATAAATTAGATTTACACTTCAAAATTCAAACTTAATTCCAAATTTCAGGGTTTTCTTGTGAAATGAGTAACTTAATGAGTTCAGATCAATCAAACGGAGCCTGAGTCAACCTAATGAACTCCGACTGAAACAAGATGAATCCATTTGCACTAATGGGTAGCGTGGTCAACTAATTCACAATTTGTGTCACATCCTAGAGACCAACATAAGAAAACACCTACAAACTCAAAATTCGTCTCCCATAACATTCAAAAATGTCAAATCAACTCCTAACTAAGAAGTAATATCACTAAGATAAAGTATCCCTTGGTAGTCTTTTAAGACAAATATCCCAACAGAATCAATTCTAGTAGCAAATCCAACATATAAAGCAATCACAAGAAGAATACAGAAAAAAGGGGGCAAAACACAAACGAAACCTTTTCAATAGCCTTCTTTGCTGAAACTTCTTTCTCAAGCATCTCCTTATTTTCGCTTTCAACTTGACTTAAATGTGTCTGTTCAACAAGAAGGAGAAAAGCACACTTCAATAATAAGAAAGCAGTAAACAATGAATTTTAATATTCGAAAAATATTCAAATAAGTTAAGGTCTTTAAAAGAGTAGCACACCTCCAATGCCTTGATGACTCCCTCCAGCTCTCCAGCCTTTTTGGACCATTCCTCTGCACTCTCCTTATACAAATCTACAAGCTTTGTCAACTTTAACACGGAAGGTGTATAGAAGTTAGGAAATTACAGATCATATAATGTCAAATGCACACGTATTTAATTGCAATAAGAACATGTGCATAAGCTTTGTGCACATGCAGTGAACGAAAGATTTAGAATACAAAAAAACAAGAAACAATACCAAAGAAATCAGCGCATCTTTTTTTTCCCTTTCTTTTTCATTTTTTTCCTCAATTCAATTGTAGGAATAAATAAGGAGTATCCTAAACAAACATGGATAAGCAGAAACCGGATACCCACATCAACCTTTATTTACTCACCGTTGAGATTTCTGAAGAGAACTGCTTCTCGGTAGCGGAAGATGCATCCTTGGCCGAGATTAAGTCCTACCCCATCATAAATGTACATTTACATGAGAAATCAAACAAATAAAAATATAAAAGTAACTCACAAACCCATTACTCTGAGAACCTGCTCGACGGAAGCTAACTTTGATTCCAATTCTGCCACTCTATCTTTGCTCCACTTCAAAGCGCTAGAAATCTCATTCAATCTGTTCTCGCCCTATAATGCATAGAAAGTTGAAGTCAATCATTAAGCAAAAGTTAAGGAGAGAGTCTTCACAGTCTATATCAAACCCTCACATCTGAAAGTTTAGCAGACATTTCTGCCACAATTTCACCATGTGTTCTTCGCAGCTCAATAAGATCATCGACTTTAGTTTTTAACTCGTCATTAAGCCAAGAGTTATGCCTCTCCACAAGCTCTTTCTCCTGTCCACATGAAAATTCAAATTCCATTATAGATTTAGAAAATAAAAATTTATCAAATAAATAAACTAGTTATTTGATGCTATAAGATAATCTAAAAACCACAAAATGAAAGAGAATTTCAAAGCACTGTCAAACGTCTCCTCCACTAGTCAACCAATGGATGAATCCCGCAGAATAAAGGAGCTAGCGGGTCACAATATGAAAGAAGTACAGAACACATCTAAACCACTTGCATGCGATTAAAAAGGAGTCTAGTAAAATCTAAGAGAGGAAATCAGTTGAAAGCTCACTTTCAGATTAAGTTTCTACAGTTTCCAACCTTTTATAAAAGAGATTGTGTTGAATAACATAAACACCATAATAACATAACTTCTTGTCAAAGTGATAATGGAAGGCTAAAAATCTGTTCAAACACTAAAAAGACAATTATCTTATATGAGAATACCATAACAAATACCAAGATATATCAGTATCTACTTTCCACAATCTCTCTCATAGGAATAGGGGTGAAGGAATGAATAACATAAAAATTGCTATTTGACATTTTCTGCATAATAACAAGGAGTAGGGAATTATCAAAAGTATGAAAAAGAAGCAGGTTCACCGTACTAACAGTTCAAGCTCAATATTCTAAAATAAAAACTAGTTAGTGAAATATTGCTCAGTAAAAATATGACATCATATTCTCCCAGTTTTCAAAAGAACAGTTACTCCTATTTTGCTTCAAAATTTACAAGTGATCCAGGTATCGCTGGCCAACATAATAAAGGAACGGGTTTGGTGGTATATATGAAAAAACAGTCTTTCATAATAACAAGGAGTAGGTATGAAAATGAAGCAGGTTCGCTGTACTAACAGTTCAAGCTCAAAATTCTAAAATAAAAACTAATTAATCAAATTTTGCTCAGTTAAAATATGACATCATATTCCCCCAGTTATCAAAAGAACAGTTACTCCTTCTATTTTTGCTTCAAAATTTACAAGTGATCCAGGCATCTACCTGAGAAATACGGGAAGAAGAAGCATGAGATCGAGCAAGCTCAGATTCCAAGTCACTAAGCCGAGCTTCCTTCAGTGCAGCATTCTCAGTCAAATTTACCTATATCCAAAAAAACTTCCTCTCTCAAATGAAAAGAAAGATCCAAAAAAAGAGTTCTGTCTACAATACAGAAGTTATCAAGTTCCAAAATCCCGGAGAAAAGGTAAACTAATTTTTGGGTCCAATGCGACCACTAACAAAAAAGAAAATTCTTACAGCCAAAGGTTCAACTAAAATAACCAAAAACCAGAGGTTTGTTCAATAACATTACAAAGGGCGGCGTCATCCTCCCGTCAATTCTTGCAAACGCTCCATTTTAGAAAAAAAAAATTGGAGGGGATAAGAGGGAAATAGAATATAACGCACTCAAAGACTACCATATTAAAAGAATTAAAAAAGAAACAAACACGCCATACAATCTTATCTAGATAGCTCTTGATAGTTGAATTCTTCTCAATGATTTCTAAATCTTTCTGCTCCAGCAATTCCATCAACTGCCTCTTGGATTTGTGAAGCTGCTCTATCTCTGTTGACAAACGATGAATTTCTCCATCTTTGCCTATCTATATAATTTATTTCGAATAATTATTTCGAATGTGCATCAATAAATGAAACTCTAAACATAACTATTACTTATAAATTACTTACCGAAGACATATCAATTTCGCGATTCTGAGATTGAATTTGAGCGAGCTCGGAGAGTCGTTCATCGAGGGTTGCATTGAGTTGAGAATGTTGGGACTGGAGAGTGGCGAATTCCGCCGAGAGGGATACATATTTTTGCTCGAGTAGAGAACAAGTCTGTTCCGCAGTGATGGAAGCGGCATCGGACTGAGCTTTCACGGTTTCAAGCTCATTCATCAAATTCCTGATGAATGCGTCTGCCTTCTCCACTATCAGAGACGGGTCATGCGAGAAATCCCGATACTCCTCCGGGGACATGAATAGAGGCATGTTGACGACAAAACCCTAAATTTACAACGACGACAAGCCGATGCCAATGATGGTACAAGTTTCAAACGGATGAAAAAGGATGAAGAACCGGGATGGGAAGCATCGAACGGAAAATTAAACAGGAAATGGAACAATTTGGAGAACTTTGCGAGCGGAAACTTGGGTTATATTTCAAAGAAACTCACAAGGTCGGTTTCATGCTCGAGCTTTGGCATAGTGGGCTGACCATTAAAGCATTCATGGGCTTGAAAGCCGAGCCTGTTCAATCATTCCATCATGCATTTTAGAATTTGAAAAAAAAAAAATTTATATAGATGTGTTTTATTTATAAATTTAGTATACTAAATTAATTTATTTCCTCCTATCAAAAAATTTAATTTATTATTTTCTTTTTTATAAAAAGAAGAGAGAGCATATATTGATTTAATACATTTACATTACGAAGATAATATATTTTTCGATATTATGATATAATCACTTTTTAATTTACGTGAGAGTTTTAGCCATTCTAGTAATAAAATTAGATAATCATTGTATCATATTCAAGTGCATGCCTCCTTCATTAGTCAACTTCCCTACTAACTCCACTACCTCCGCGTTATCCATTTTCACTTCCACTCTCCTCTCCTACCAGGCTGTTACATTTTTCGATATGGCGGAGGAAACCGTTCTCCATGTTCCATTGTGGTCGATCGTGAAGGAAATTCATGCATAGATGGTATAAACAAGTTAGTCCTTAGTTTTCAAGTTGACTTTCAGCTTTTGCGAGAATCTTCCATAATAGTTTTGGTATGTATAATTACTCTCTCTATTGTCAACTTCTAATAAATGTAATTGACCAAATTTTGGATAATTTTCTAAAATCATATAACTCTCAAATTGTTATAATCCAAATACTCACGAGGTTAGTCGAGGTCCGTCTCCCCTAAACTTTATTTGCACGTTTTCTCGAACAGGTTTGTACACAAACACAAAAAACTTTTTTTGCGGCTAACCATTGGTATATTAACCTCTTATCTTTCTATCCATTAAAAAAAAGAAAAAAGAAAAACCCCTTTCTACTCCTCCGGGGAAGTTGTGAAGAGATAATTGCCAAACAAAAATAATTCTATCATGAGTTTCAAATATACATTAGACATATTCCGACGCAAAAAATTCACCGAGTTTCCGACTGAATAATCGCCATCTATACCATGCTTGCTGGACACGATTCCGCAGGGAAGCTAGGGTTGTTGAGTATGGATGAGTTGAGAATCAAGGAGATGACTTTATATAGTTATAGGGTTTGTAAACCCTAATGTGCCGCAGAAGCTGTGAAATACAATGGAGACTGCGTTTGGGCCCTTTAAGAAAAGAATTATCGGGCTCTAATTTTCAGCAACATTAATACAATGTCTTTGTTTCCAAAAGAAAAAAACACTATATATCTTTCTTGACTAATGCTTTGCATTAATGTTAAGTGTAATAAGTTACAACAACCGTTTGTTATCAGTCATACAATACAAGAGAAAGGAGATGATATACAGACTTCATCATCTGTGTATCCTTCTTTCTTTCTTCCACTTGTGCTGCTTGATCGATCCTGATCCTGCTAAGGAGTGCTCTGCAAACTGCAACTCGCCATCTAAAAGAGATAGAACTAGAAGTACTCGAAATCAACATACGATGGATCACTAGAACTAGTCTTATTATTGTTGTTTTTATTATCAGTTGCAATCTCTGCCATCTTCTTGTCTGGATGGTTAGCTGCCTCTTTATTATTAGCAAACTGGGAAAAGTCTACAGGTTCAGGAACATGGGGAGGGTGAGCACCCCTGATGAGAGCCCAGTTCACACCTTCAAAAAACGGGTGCTGCTTTATTTCTGTGGCACCCCTCTTGTAAGCAATCCGCTTCTGTGGCTCCTTAACCAACAGCCCTCTTATTAGATCCCGAGCCATCCCGCTTACATGTGGAGTTTCCGGGAAACGCAACGGTTGCCCGACTACATTGAACAACGTCGCTCGATTCCCAGAACCCTTGAAAGGCGTCGTCCCGTGCAAAAGCTCGTACAAGAATATACCAAACGTCCACCAATCCACTGCGCTGCCATGACCCTCCCCGCGAATGATCTCCGGGGCTAGATACTCGTGGGTTCCAACGAATGACATGGACCGCACATTGGTTGGTTCCGCCATCAGTTCTGGGAGGGCACCGCCGACAAACAGACCGAAATCGGATTTAGATTTCCTGCTCTTTTTACCAGGAAGGATGCGGGGAAGAAATGCCGACGGCTGCATACACCCATGCACTGCATTGTCTTCGTCCAAAATGCTGCCGGTATTAGAACTAGCACTTCCAGTTGAATGTACAGATGAAGATTTGACTAGTGTAGGACTGACCGAGCAACGGAGCGACAGGTCAAAGTCAGACAGCATTATATGACCTTCATCTCTCACCAACACATTTTCTGGCTTTAGATCCCTGTACACAATCCCCAGCATGTGCAAATATTCAAGTGCTAATAACACTTCCGATGCATAAAACCTGCGTTCAAAGAAAAGAGCATCAAACACCAGACCTGACGGATACCCGATTTTAAAACAGCTGATGAATATCTATCTCACCGAGCAGCATCCTCGGTAAAATGTTTGTTGGGTTGCTTCTGCCGAAGGGTATGAAGATTACCTCCACTGCAGAATTCCATGACCAAGCAATAAAATTTTTCAGTATCAAAATAAGAATACAAGGTAGGCAAGAATGGGTGGTCGAGAAGACTGAGAATCTCCCTCTCAGTTTGAGCTCGAAGCAACTTGTTGCGACTGGCAAGGGAGCCTTTGTCCATGACTTTCATGGCAAAGTAGGTGTCAGTTGATCGAAGTTCAACAAGGTAGACACTTCCAATGTCTCCGTAGCCAAGCCGTTTCAGGAGCCGAAAATTACTAAGGCCAAGAGGAGAATCTTTCTGGGATACAGAGTTGACGGCATCCCATCGGACATCCCCACCAGTATGGGGCTTGAGAGGTGCAGTGGTACTCTCCATGCTGTCACTTCGCACACTATTGCCGCCGATTCGGCCATGATTGGTGAACAATTGACAACTAGTAGCATCATTCCTCCTTGTGGTTGAAACTGCAGTATATGAATTGAATTTGCAGTGAGTTAAGTAACAGGACTTTGTACACGCCGTTGTTGAGTTAATTTTGCATTACATTGTTCAATTGAATACGAATCTTGTGGGTGCTATTATTGACCTTAACTCAATCTGATTTCTTACCATGACTAGCAGAATCCGACACTGAAGTTATGGTATTTAGATCCATCTTGGGCTCAAATAATGCATGTTCTGATGGTAAACCACTCATCTGCACAAAGGAGAGAAGAAATACCGTAAAGATTTTCTCGATACCCCCTGAGGCTTTCTCTGTACAATACGAAATCCATGCCAGAAATGCATCTTCAAGTAAATAAAGATGCATGCAATTTTTTTGAATGTAGGAAAATGAAGAAGCAATAAGCACATATTTTAAACATGTGTTGTAGAGCTAGTGCAAGTCCACAAAGGGCAGAGGAAGAAACTGCTGCCAAACACCAGTAGCATGCAACAGCCAGCAAATGCCAAATACAATTAATATATAAAAGCCTTGGGAAAAAAAGCAATCTTAAGATGAAGAATATACAACATGTGTTGTGGTCAATTCATCATGTCACCAACTATAATGTTTTTCTGGCTTTGTTTTTGTTACATGATATAATTTGCAGCTGGTGATTAATCTCAAAGCCATTATTGTTTATTGTCATCTTAGCAGCATTAAAAAATTCGATGAAGACAGCATATAATAATAGTAACATAACATAACATAAATAGAAAAGAAAAATAATAACATAACATAACTTTTAATTAGGGGATTGTTTGACCAAAAAAAAAAAATGTATTGACTCGAGCAGATATCTTTGGCTTGAGCAAATCTCAAACAAAATAAAAAGAGAGAAAAGAACACCAAACCCGATGTGAGACGTCAAAGTTGGGGTTTGATGAAATTGTAGAATTAGATTATGACATATTAATTAAGGGAATGCCAGCCTGCCTGACTGCCTGCATGCATAATGAATCAGAAAAGTAAAAAAATGAGAAGGCATGGTATTAAATTAGAACGGGGAATGCAAATGAAGAAGGGGGATGAACCTTACCGTTTGTTTGTTGTAGGGAATTGGTAGAGAGGGCAGCGATCCAAAGGACTCCAATCTTAATTAGCAGGATGGATGATTCATTCATGAACAACACAATGGGCAGGAAAGAGTAAATGGAAATATAACAGGCAATGGTATACCGCGAATGGATGTTACAAAAAAGCAGGGAGGAAAGGGAAGGGAGATGGTGGCGACAGAGGGTTGGTTCTTGTTCAATGGAATACATTCACATGGTCGGTCCAACACCCGACGAGAATTTTGAGGAAAGGAGGGGAGAGGATCACAACAACACAAATCCCACACCACCCACCAAAAAACAAATTCCACTCTACCAATTTATAAAATTAAATTTCAAATTACTCCATAATAAACATTAGATTATCATTTTTACCTCCCCAACCCCAATTTCAGTCCCCTTGAATATACAACTGCAAAACGAACAAAATCCATTCCGTTAAGTCTTTTTGTCAGAGCTGATTGCCTACGTTGGTTTCATCCCTCAGAGCGAAGCATTAGAGTTAAGAGAGACTCTTCTAGGCCGGAGGAGGCAGCACCGTCTCTGACTAGTGGTTCCAACAGTGATAGAACCCGCTTTTCCTTCAACTTGACTCAGATTAGATGGCCTTCAACAACTCATTAACAATATTATTCACCCAACCCACAAGTTAGATGCTGATTGTGAACTCGAGAATCAAAGGCACCATACAACTTCAACTACTTTGATTGCCAACTACTAGTGAGGTGATACTGTTACATTACAATGTCAAAAACCAAAATCCTTCTTTGCTTGCGACACAGTTTCCTACTTCTTCCATGCCTATCCTTAAAATATACAGGGAAATCATGTAATCAAAAATAGAAACACAAAAAATGAGGCCCCCCAAAAAATCAAAATATCAATGCTGCTAGCCTGATCAAATATCATTCTCTAAATATGGGCCACAAAATTAATTCCAAACTTTCATCATTTGCCTCACAGCTGCCTTCTACTGACTGAGCTTTGCTGCAACTTCTCTTCTTGGCAAGGGCACTAATGGTTTGCTGCCAAACAAACTTGTGTCTCGCTGCCTTAATCATCAATATCTTGGACCCATGACAAATCTGTCACAGTAATCAACAATAACATTATCCCATGCAAGGAAAAATCTCATATGATTCAGCAAACACACTTCAAGCATCAACACGCACTAGATACATACATACGCCCCGTGACAATTTTCTAAAAGGATCTCCTTACTCCACCCTACTCTCTCCCACCCAAAAAAGATAACATCTCAATCTTTGTACAATATAACACAGAATATAGCACCAAAGCCCTCACCTCAATGCCTCATATTTGAAATTTTAGACGCCAGTACAAGTCAAACACAGAAATTCAGGGAGAGAGAGCAGACCTTGAAGCACAGATTCAACAGCCGCATTTGGGATTAGTAACCCAACAATTCGCTGGTTGTCAGATGTAGTTTCTATTCGCACAACCCTGATCCGCTTATGGCTTTGTCGAGCCTAAAAATTAGAAAAATTTGAGCTAATTGAATTCACCTTCAACTCCAATCAAAATACAAAAGCAAGAGGCCAAAAAAGTAATCCAGTTTTAGGCTTTGCCAGATTACTCACAAGTTTCAGAGCCAATGGGTAGGGACAGCAGAGGGACACACAAATCCACAGGCAGACTTAAATATAGACAAACAGGCAGGCAGCTGACATATAGTATGACAAAGCATTCAAGGGTAGCGCAACAATAATCAAAATGCTTCCAGCAGCTCAGAATGTCATACATTTTGAATGAGAAAAGTATTTCAAAAGTTCATATTGAAAGTAAGAAGCTAGGAACATGGATGCATCAACAGAGTAGCATGATTTCTGGTGCAGCTTTCTTATTGCATCAGCTATGATGTCATGAAAATAAAGAAACCGTACAATAAATCAACTCACCTGCTTGGAGAGGGCCTTCTCAATAGTTCCCCAAATGGGAAGAATGAGCCCACCTAACACATTTACATCCTGTAATCTTCTGCCCACAGTACAGAAGTTCCCCATCTTACAATTGGGTCCATGCATGCACTGAAATAAGAGTTTATGCTGATTACTGTCAGCACTAATATGCATTTCAATATAGCAATAAGCTTATTACATTCAAAAGCGATCAGAAGTATTCTCTGGAATAATTTTGGACTCTTGCATTGCCAATGCTATAGCTATAGCCAGTCTACACACACTTGAACAATTAAATTCCACTAGAACATATAACCATTCTCTGGAAAAACATGTCAACTACCATGCTAATAAAATTTTTATTCCACCACCTTACATAAGTTTTCTAAATTAATTAAAGAATTGACTGCGGCTCAACATGTATTTTTCCACCACTGACAACACAACAAAAAGGGACTAGCCTAGGAACTTCCTGAAAGGACATCCTAGGAATGGATGCTGCATATACTGTACCTGCTTTGATGAAACATCATATTCATCTTCCCAACCAGTATGAGCTTTCTCCAAAGAGGAAATCTTACGGTACTTGTCTTTCAACTCTGCTAGAGGCATTTCCCTATACATTTAAGGAACCAAAAATAAACGAAGATGAGGAGAAAAAACATGGCACTGATCATATCATTACAACTTTAAAGTAGAAAACTTCCAGGTGAATAATAATTAGAGTCACCTTAAAGCCTCCCCAACTGCAGGACGGAAAATTTTGTACAAATTGGTGGAAGATCTGAAACACAAGAACAGAGGCAATAAAATTTAAATTCAAACCATCTATTCAAGATATAGGAAAACCTAGGAAAATATGTGAAACCAGACACGCAGAATGAGTAAAACCGAGGATGCAGGAGAGTAAAGAAATTCCAACAGCAGAAGAGAATAATTTCTTTTGTTTTCTTTCGATCTGCCTCAGATGCTCAAAAGTGCTTTCTTCTCTCATGCAGTTATCTGCTTGCTACAAATTATATGAACAATAAGCAACCTTGACTCTTCTCTATTGCGAGGGCTGGAACCTGATCCTCTGTTTAGCCAAGGCCAATCCTCTTTTCATATAGAAAAAGTTATAGATAACTAACAAGAGTTGTGTAGAACGAATTAATAGAGTGAAATGGGAGAGGGATGATGTAGAATAGTAAAAAAGAAAAAAACCATCCCTTATCATTTAGAAATTCATAAGTCATGTGATTGGTGATTTTGTTTTGTTGTGTGAGCCACATCATTCACCGAGCAGGTGCTTGGTAGTAGTGGGGAATCAGAATGGGCTTGGTGTGGAGGTTTCATTACCTTTGATATTGCTTGTTTTGCAACAAATTGAGAGAAAAGTTGACAAATGAGAGAGTAAAAAGTTGTTTTTCCATTCCTCCACTTCATTTCCCCCATGTTTGAGGGGTTTGGAGGAATGACAATCACTATTCAAGATTGAAAGTAGAGTACCAAGTACAGGATATATTAAGGTCAACATTGAATGGACAACCATTCTAGAGATAAAGGTTGCAATTGTAACGAAATTTAAGGTGTATTTTACAATCAACTACAACTGTATCACAATTTCATCTGAATCACTTCAACAGTCAGGATCTCCTTGAATTTTCTGTCACTAGCCCATAAATGGTATCTACATTAGCTCCATAGTCAACACTGCCTTATAATAATAGAAATCCTCCCCAATGAATTTTTAAAAATTGAAAAGCAGTTCAAGCGAAAAATGATCTCAAAATTCTCAGCTTCTTCATCCATCCAAAAAAGTATCTACTCTGCTTGGTAAGAGAATTTTTTAGCAAACTTCTACCTTGACTCAGAATTCAGAAAAGAGTGACCTTAGAACACCACTGGCAGAGTAAGCCAAAGAGGAAGATCGTAAAAGCAACCATCTATCAATCTCACTGACCCTTCAGTTACACTCACACACATGGATGAGAAAGTAAAAGATGCAAACTTTCAAATATTTAAGACCGAGGCTTTGACCAGAAGAAAACTGTTCATGGCATCACCCAGTGCACAATAATGATAACTAGAAAAGAAGAAAACGATGAGAAGAAGTAGCCAGTGCTGATTCCTTAAAAGTCAAAACTCTCTTTAAATTCATAAAATGCATCATACATACCCTTCAAGCGCTAATAAGAAGTGTCGTCTTCCCAACCACTCCCTCTTCGACTCGTAAAATCCGTTATTACTAGAAGCACCCCCATCTCTTTGCCTTTCGTCCAGCAGTGCAGAAGCAGACTACAGTTTTAAACAAGATAAAATTAGAAATTGTGATTGAAACTAGCACATATTACCAAATGGTTTCAAAACAGTAAAACCACCTCCCAGGTAATTCCACGATCCAATGTGAAAGTAAACAATACAGTTGATGCCCCCAACGTAGTGTCAACATGAACAGTCTGCAAAGATTATATATGTTAAGGTGTGCTTAAGGTGAGATAAAAAGAGTTACAGGAGGAGGATAACCTTGGGAGTCTCTCGTAACTCCACACTACTAGCTTTCATATCAACGATGCCAGAATCCAAGTGACCCTCAGCACGTGCATTCTGAATGAGAAGATCAAGGATGCTGACAAATAACTCAAATAGCCTGTATTCATATCAAGTATCACAATTAGAACTACATGCAAGGCAAACTTTAATCAAATTTTGAGCAATCAACTATGCACCTATTCTGGATCTCTGGTGGAAGACCTAAAAGTCGGTTGAGAAAACGCCCAACATCATGCATATCTGAATCAACTATGCGGCCAGAAATCTTCCCACCATCCTTTCCATTACCTTGAAGCAAGAAAATCAATAATGAATCATGCAACACATTAAAGGGTCATCATCGCTTACCATATATATATATATATATATCTCATCTTACTGGCAGACAATCATTTCATTTCTTTGCAGCAACTAATACTTTCAAGAGCTTGTTATGGAAATAATCTTCTCTAAACTCAAACAAAAGTTTCAAATGCTGAAAACAAAATGAACCTCTTATGCTCCTTTCCGTCTACAAAACCCATATCAAGAATGATGCAAAACTTCTTGACTAATTCCTTTCATGGCTTGCAAGCACAACAATACAAACTAAACAAGAACTAAATGCTAAAACCCACTCAAACACAGGGGAAAACCAGGTATGAAGACAGCACACTAATATTTACACCAAAAGAACGCCTATGATCATCGCTGCAATAAATTTCACAGGCACTGAAACTAAATTATTACCAACAACAGAGTCTCTTATTATTCCAACAGAAACAAGAGCAGCTTTCCCCTGCAAAACAAAATCTTGGATTGCATCTGGCTTTTCAGGTGAACATCCTGGGGGTACAACAGGCCAAGAATCCTAAAAAAGATTTAATTAAAATTCCATCAATCAGGTTGTTACAAATTAAACAAAAAAAAGGAGTATACTGAAATGTACTGAAATAAGAATGCACATGCCTGCTCCATGATGCCTCTATACAGTAACATCAGAGCTCTTTTTCCATAGACACTATCATAGTTGTAAGCACTCAGAGATGGTCCAGCCCTGCACATTTGCAGCAGCATCAAGAATAACAGGTTGATGAAGATACATGGGTGTGTACACATGTATACATCAGAAATATTTTCTTCCCAGAGGTTATTTCATTGATGGTCAACACTGAATCACTAACTACCTGCGGTCTCCCTGAGTTAAAGCTCCAAGAGATTCCAATCTCTTGGCAACAATAGATGCGAACCGCCGTTCACCTCCTAGATTTGTGAATAGTAGCCTAAAAAGGTGCAAAGGAAAAATCAGTAAGCGACAAGTGAATAAGACCAATTCAAAACAGAATATAAAATAGAAGATATACCATTAGCACAGCTTACTCATTTCCAATCATTATATGATTTTTCTAATATTTTTCTTCAAAAAGAAAACACAAGATTTCACTATCGCAACTTCTAGCATGGACCATTAGCAAATTGAAATATTGACGTTTATCTGTAACATGTATGCTACCATTCAGCTCCATTACATTGCAGGCAAAACAAAATGTAGAAGTCCTTATTGGAAGTCCAACATTGTCATGTAACTTGCATCAACGGCACATGGGATCTTATTCAATTGGCTTGATAGCACTCACATTTTGAAAATCTTTTAAATGCCTTAGACATCCACGCACTTCAACTCATTAGAAATGTGATGAACCCCTTTATTAACAAATTAACAGGAAAAGTAAGAATTTGGAAATAAGGGGAGCGAATGCTCATTCAGTTTGTTTAGCGCACAAAGAATCTGAAGCATACAACCAAAATATATCCGCCAATCTGACACAGTTACCAATCTTATTATCTGGTTAGGCACTACAGAAACTAGTCTTCAGGAGATGATAGCTGAAAATATCACATTGCCCAATTTCACGAGGTATGCAGTGGCCAATCCTCAACTTCAATTAGAAGCTTACCTATACTCCGGTGCAGAAGCTTGGTTGGAACGATGAGTTCTGCCAAATTGTTGAATTGCTCTGTCAGCACTCCATGGTAGTTCCAAAGTCAAATGAACCCTTCTTTTCTGTTCAGAACATGAACTTACTTACAGGGTAGCAACAATAGAACAAGCAACATCACAGAAAATATTGAATAATGGTGTAAATTATGTCCTCCTTTAAAATATAAACAATTATTTAAATTCATAAGTTAACCTGATTTAGTGCCCTTCTATCTGCTTGTAAAGAAACACCGGCTGACCCAGCTTCGGAGATGATAGCCACCAGCTTCTTCCCATCCATAAATAGTTGCTTCTCATGCATATTAACCATTTCCATTGTTACATCCTTCCTGAAGTAAAAATATATAAATCAGCCACCACAACAGAATACGAAAAAAAGAGAAGCAGAAATGGACAAACACTGACGTGTTTCGCGCCTGATACGTTACACCTTTCCCACCAGAAGCCCTAATTAGCATGCCTCGCCTTCCTGTAATTTCCGCAACTTTATCAGGGCCACCAAGCTGCAAAACATTTATTGGGTCAGAGAAGGCAAGTACCAGGTGCAACACAGAAAGAATTAACAGTTTTCCCAACTAACCTGATCAATAATATCATCCAAGGGATTATTCGGAAGATCCAAGCAACGAACTATTTCCAAAATCTTTAATTTACGCTCCAAAGCTCCTTCGTATCTGAAATCATGTATATAAGCATGCAATAGAATCTCCATCATTAAAGAAATAATATATGACATTTTCCATAGATTTCTAAATCACTGCACTCTTAAGAATTACCGTTTTCGCAATTCTGCAAGATAGACATGTCTTGCTTGAAGATACTCCTCTGTCTTTTCCTTGCATGAATGGCAAGACCAATCACTTGGCACTGCTTCCACAACTGGAGGTACTATACACGCAGGATGTACAAGCTGGCCACAACAGGAACACTGTAACAACTTCTTTCTTTCCTGCAGGTATGGAAATATAGCAGAATTAAGAACAAAACAAATTATGAAAATAAAAACCACCAAAGAATGTACCTCTTCTAAATTACAAATGTCACATATCTGAAACTCATCATCTGATTCAGTGGATTCTTCTTCAGAGTCCACTACAAGAAAGAATGATAATCAGCAATACAATTTGAAACTAATCAGATTTGTGTACAGAATGAGAGATTTTAGTAATTTACATTCTGATTCCTCGAAACTTTCATCATCACTTGCAGATTGCCACTTCGCAACTTTTCTTACTCTCCCTCTAACAGAAACATCAGGAGTTGCTGAATGCCTCTTTCTTTGGAGCTCCTTCACACTTTCCTCTACTGATCATTAAAAGGTCAAACTAAGGCCGATACGAAAAAATATCACGCAAGCGACAAGGACAGCTAGAAGCTTTGAACAAATTTCCCAGTTCAAAGCTTATAAATAACAGTCATTTAAAAATCCTATTCTCACCTGGAAGTGGTTCAGGTTTTTCAGGCAAAGGATAATTTTCTTCAACAAATTTTAGCAACAATTCACGAGGTCCAGAAATAAAATCATCAAGTTCGAGACCCTGCTTTTTTATTAAAAAAAAAAAAAAATGAAAACGTCATAAAATGTCCAGGCCATTTGACAGAACACAGTGCAAGAAGACAGACAGACACTAAAGAGGTGGTCTATGAGGAAAGTGAAAACTCACATATTTTGACACAGCTTCCTCAGTTCGAGCCTCTCCAGTGCTCTGGAGGCCTATGACTACACACTTGTTATCCATCAATGCTTGTTTAGCTAGTCTAACTACAGCCGGCACCTTTGCTGACATACACATGTGCCTAAAGAACCGCTAGAAGAGCACACAGAAAGAAGAAAACCCACATATATTCTTTCAATGAAAATACAAAAGGAGGGAATTTGAAAATTAAAAGATTTTAGGAAATCAGGAAACCTGATGATTTGCCCAATATAATCTCCATAGCTGACTTGCATGAGGCTTTTCATTGGTGAGAAATGCACCTGCTGACATCAACTCCACCCTCAGCTCTGCCCAAAATTCTGCTGCTTTTCTATAAATTTCCTATGGTGAACAGAGTAGCAAGTGTAAACAACAGCATTAAGCAAAGCACAACAAGCCTTACACATCAAGAGAAAAGCTACTTTAGCCAAATGGGAGACTTCCATTCCAATACACATAGAAATGATATTGGCTACCTTCCTTAATGCAAGAAGATAAGCTACTACAAAGAAGCAATAACTTATAGAAACATAACCCACAGTATGGATGTCATTTGTAATTTTTATCCAACTACTGTAATAGGATAACACACTATACCATCATTTTTGCCTCTAATGGCACTTCAACAACTTCAAACTCAGCACCTTTGTAGCTCAGCGTACGACAAACATACATACCCCTAAGAATTCAACAAGCTGGACTCAAAACCTCATTTCACATGAAAGGAATATCACCGGCGTGAGAAAACTTTAAACTCTAAACCTTGCTTTCATGTCCATGGCAACAAGCTCAAGTGCTCCAACTCCTCCTTTCTCCATAGAACCTACAAAGATCACGCAGACAGAACCACAAGCATAATCACAGGCCAAGTTGAAAGATAAACAAAAAACTAAACCTTGTCAAAGATAAGATGCAAAAATTACGTACAGAGCTCAAGGACATAACCAAAAAAATTAAATAAGTCCACCAATGCTTAGAGTACAAAGAATTGCTCCAAAAAGTAAGTAGTACTTTTTGGAAATTTGGGTTGCCAAAGGTATAAAATTAATTCCGATGAGTTGATCAAATGTTTCTGAAACCCCAAAAGCAATAGCAAAGTACTTGCGCCAATAACCAACAAATTTCAAAACATGGGAGCCTGGAGTTCAATAAATCGGAAGTTTCTCTTGAGATGGTTTATTAACCTCAGTGCCACACCTATCCATGAATTTCAGTCAAGAAGATACTCCATGACATACAGAATAGAAGACAATGAATAAACTGTCTACTTTGGCCAGAGGAGACCACACCTAAAAAATCACGGAAGTTAAGAAAAGAAGTTCCAGCTCCCCAAAGACCAAGGCGAACCATATAACCCATATTACGTGGTTCTGAAGCACCAGTTGCCGAACAATAAACGACACGAGCTTGAGGAAGCCGAGCCTATAATACAAAGTCAAGACAAGAAACTAAAAGTCATTTAAGCCAAAGCAGTGCTCATAGAAATGACCAAAAAATTTCAGAAAAGGTGCATAATAAATGCATGCAGAAAGTAGAATTTTCCAAATTTCAAGAGAGATGGTTGTTGAATTCCCATTGCCTGAATATTGACCATGAAAATCAGATTCAAATCTGGCATTTGCCTTCCTCCTCACTCTTGCTAACAAACAGGTGACAATTGAGCATGTTACACATTGCATTAGCCTGACGAATGAAAAGAATGATATCTGTGCATATTTCTCTACTATGTGAGATTGTTATACAAGGTGACAAAAAAGACATACAAGTTAATAAGGCAGTTTTCTCACGTAGCCGTGAAAATGCTAACAAGTACAGTAGTCATCACATAGCACACTATGACGTGTTACATTGCGCAACTATAAATTTTAGTCATTCAGGTTAAAGAAAAAACCTGGATCTCAAGAACTGCTTCGCCTGTCCTTGTTGGCTGGCCCCCAGCTTCAGGGACCAAATTTTTAGCTTTGTGACACTATGACAATCAACCAGATACCATAAGACAAATCAAATATACATTTATGCTTTGCCATATCAGCAATCACCACCAAAAAAATTGAACTTAAAGACATGCAACAGCTACAGATGATAGATATGAAAATTTTAAATTAAAAAGAAAATGAAAGAAAGCAAGAAGCTCTATTAAGCCAAAGAGCTCATGTTCATTTCTTCTGCACAGCATGAAATAAAATACCTCATCAAAAATGATAAGACCATCGTATTCTGGTCCACCCCATTGTACAAGCTGTTGTAAGCGGGTTCGCCCTTTCTCAGACGATGCAATGAGGCTGCTGTATGTCAAGAATATGACTCCCTCTCTAATGCCAACAGACTTTGAATCAAGCTTAGAATAAGGCAGCTTGTTTAATGCATGCACTACAAAGGCGAAGGTATCCAATTCAGCTCAGAATTACTGGGTTAAGTAAGCAAATGCATAGTTATCTTAAAAAATTTGAAGAGAACATTCTTCATTTGAATGAATTAATAAATATCAAATACAACACAGCATCAACTGTATCATTTAAATATGGAAGCAAATGTGCTTTCTCTTTGTGATTAGATAAGTATTCATGTCCATCATAAGCCGACACCTTCCACTAAGGATTCCCAAAGCCAAGTAGTCGTCAATGATTAAAAATTAATTTCACCTTTAGAGTTGGAACTACTCCAATAATTTTATTTTATTTTTCCTTTTCTGTTCTTAATGCAACATCCAATATGGTATTGTTCAATACACAGCAAAAGTACAGACATTTAGTACTTGGAACTTTTGCCCAAGAATTCCAAACGAGTAACCCAAGGCTCAACCTTGAGACAGCATCCCCTAACTCCCTAAACCATGAACCCACTAACCCTGCAGCTGAACCCGATTCCAAGCGGGGTCCTTCCAAAACCAAGTAAAACTCAAAGAAAACAGAAGAGCCCAAAATTCCAGAATTCACAAGAAAAAACAACATCATAATACATTGATACATCAAATGTATCATAAATAACTATTGTTTTTTAGGCTTCAGACAACCTCCCTAAGGCCAAGCAATTATTAAATACCTAGAACATAATGAAACGGACAGTTTGCATTGTTTCTTAGTGAAATTGCAAAAACCTTCTAAAGTAGGAGTAAAACTTGGTTAAGTATTAGTCCTGCTTGTCAGTTAGAATGAATTCTCAACAGTGCCCCCAATAATGGAACGTTTGGACAAAGTCTGCAACCTTTGCCACTTTGGTGAATCTTTTACCACCAGAACGAATGCTTTCAAGCAATTCACAGTAAGGCTTCATTTCTGGTAATCAGACACACTATTGATCTTTCAATATGGCCACATTCCCAAAAAATATTATCCATTTCGGTAGAGCAAGGATTTCGGCAAAATGAGATCCAATTCCTACCTTCAATTCCTGATGCACCCACATCATCTAAGTCTCGTCTTGCATCGAATTTCAAGTCTGAACCAACAGAAATCCACCTGAGGAAAAATAAAGAAAAAAATACTTGGCACCTCATTATATGCATTTCAACTTCATTAACACAAAGCGACTCATATGCCATGCCTCACTAACTATTAATAACAAAAAATTCTTTACTACATAAAATAAGGATAACACAATCCAGACAAATTGTTCATTCAATTCTGTGTCAATCCAAGGTAACATGTCTAGAAATTCTGGTGTGTATACATCCGAGAAGTAATTGATGAAATAATAAAACAGAAACAATACATATCATGCCAAAAGATAACCAAAGTCTAAACGCTTACAATGCTTTCCGTCTCCTATGGTGCCAATTTTCCCATATTAGCCCGGCTATTGTTCTCCCTTTGCCCACACCAGCACCATCTCCAACAAAAAACCCTGCCCTTGCACCACTTGGAAGGTGATGAAGATGTCTCTGGATGGAACCAACATTATCTTTAAGATGCAATTATAGAATGAGAATAAATTCCATTAGCTAAACCACAAAAGCAACCTGACTGGCATAAACCAAAGTCTCAATCTGCAAACATGATAGTGCTTTTGAACCTTCCAAATCATCCTTGATGGCAAGTGTGTAGGTAGGTTCAGGAGGCTGTACAGCAGATAAGGACGATGTCTCCACGACAGGATCTGGATGAGGAGGACCAATTGACAGTTTTGGAGGCCTCTGCAGGAGTTCGAATATAACGAAGATTGGAAAAGGAACATTAAGACTGTCCTTCCAACTTTCTCACAAAATCAAATATTCATGTAGATGATTAGAAAGGTTTTCTCTTAAAATATGTAAATAAGCGCAGATTCCAATGCAAATACACATATGAGGAGAATGAGGAAGAATTACATAGTCAGTGAAAGTTTCTCCAGCCATGCCACCTTCATCTTCTTCCCGCTCCACTTGAATTGCAACCTGAAAAGTTTAAATGTGTACCAAAAAATGAAATATGAGGAAATTAACATCCAGGTATTCAAGGCACTTAACGTTCATTAATGTCATTGCATTCACAATGAAAATATATAAAAAATACTGACATGACCTGAAACTGCCAACAGTACATAAGTCCTTTTCCAGACTACTTGATATCCATTATTATGAGAAGTCTAAAGGTTGGCTTCAGAAATTTGCCTCCTGCACTACTTTATTCAAGGCAATTACACCCAGTAAGCCATGAGCAAAATATATGCTATGCTACCTGTAGAATCATCATTCCAATAAGAGCATCATTTACCTAAGGCAACTTAACCAACATAATCAACGCTAGCTCCCTTATGCAACGACCTCTCCTCTTAGCATTAGAATTCCAACTACACGTGTTCACTACCATTAATCCTTCCATGTTATGTACAATGAAAAACTTTCTATTCCAAGTTAACACATAAACTAACCATCTTTTATTTCATTGCATTATAGTGGCCTCCACCTAAGGCAATTACACATTCCCAGACACGTCTCTGTAAGTTTGTAAGATTTCGTGAAAATCAGGCAGTAATTGAGGAACAAACTACAGCAAAAATAAAATAAAAATTTATAATGCGAAAAGGATAATATATTGTTCACATGATAGGCAGTGAACATAATAACATTAATAGGAAATGTAATGCAACAGCAGTAGTGTCCTACAAAAATTAAAAAGCAAATTAAGATATGGAAAGAAAAGTCGAAACACCTCATTCACTTCTTCAGGAGGAACCGGGTGGAGAAAATGAGGAGGGGGAGGAGGAGCACCAGGGAGAGGTTGAGGGAATAAATGCATAAATTTAGAAAGATCAACTGCGAGGTCGACGCCACACTGAGGGCAATTGAAGCGGGAGAGACCATGGGGAACATTGAGTATGGCTTTGCAGTGAGCGCATGGTAGCTGGATCTTGGTAGGATCAATGCCGTGGGGGGCGGGGGTGCTGCTTCGCGGCTGCTGTTGATTATGCTGCAAGAGCTCCGGGGGCAGCATCTGCGGCAAGCTGCACTTAGGGCACACAAATTCGGTGAGACCAGCGGCCACTGTTAAAATCATCTTGCAACCAGCGCAGCGTACTTGGCAACCGGCTTCGTTGGCATGGCTCTGTCCCTGGATCACGGGCAGGGGTGGTAGGGACTGTGGTGGTGCCACCCGAGGAGGTGGAGGAGGAGATGAAATTGAAGGAGGCGGCACCGTCGGCTGCCCCATTTTCGAGATGTTTCCACCTCTTCTTCTCCCTCGTAAACTTGATACAAATATAAAAATCAAACATCAAACATCAAACATCCGAAAAAAAAAAGAAAATGTTCGGCCAATTTCAGAAATTTAGGTAGGTTGATAGCTGGAGATCGAACCTCCAACCTTCCAAGAATTCGAGCGGCAAAATAAAATGGGACTTCAGTAGTACAGACTACTCTACACTCTAATGGTTGCAAAACACCCCTCGACTATATTGCAAAACACTCCCTAATATTTTACCCTAATCTTTCGATTGAATGAAATTTAACCCAAATCCATTCTTTTTTTTTTTTTTTTTTTTTCCTTTTTGGTACAAGGACCCAAATCCATCTTTTAAATATAAGTGAGACCACATATTTATCCATACCTCCCTTTTTTTTTATGAAGTTAAATATACGATGATCATTTCACATTTTTCACGGAAATAATAATTTACTAACTACGTTATTCTTTCAATTTACAACGCAATTGCCGAATTATGAGACTACGGGTTGTGGGAATCAAAATGATTAACTTAATAGGATGAGACCACACTACTTGTAAATTAGACTAGTAATAAAATCATAAGACAATAATAATATGAGATAGTAAACTCAATAAAATATATATTATTGTTCAGAGCCTTATTGTTGACAAACTCATTTATTTATGAAGGAGGATGTTGTCTAATTAGACTATTATTACAATTGATAAGGAAACAAATAAGGAAAGGTTCATCATTTGATAAAACTAGTGTTGGTGAAATTTGACAACTTGCTAGAAAAGTTAAGCAATTGTTTCATGTCCTTGGTTGAAGTTTTCCTACCCTATTTGACTAAAGAAGTAGCTTTATTTAACACATTGCACCAAAAGGAAATAAGAGGGGTTGGCCATAAAGGGATGGTGTTGACTTAATTTTCTGGGCAAGTTTTATTTTTCTTGTCCAATTGTAACTCTAACAACTTTATGTTTATAAAAAGGTAAAATTAACCCAATTGAGCCTAAAAACCCTTTCTAAGACCTAATACTCGATAATATAAAGACTAAGATTTAAAATACATGAAGAAAAAATTACAAAAAGAGTTAGTAAAGAATCTATCATTCAATAACACTTAGCACATTGACTTTTTGTGGTGAGAACTTGTCTTGGACGTGTCGTTTTATCAATGTGTTAAGTAATTTATAGACTTTTTTAGCTCTCGCTTTTGTCATAGGTCCATATAGGTCAACTAGTGGATCCTTTTGGTTGACCTTGTACCTTGACTTTCCTTTGTATCCACCTTTAATACTATTACCTGCGATTGAGGTGAAAGAGAGCGTGGACTATAAGACGAAAGGTCTACATTCGTATCACTAAGTATCAACCACATCTTCATCATTCCTATAACAACTTGTTCACACTTATGGGAGGCATACACAATGAATTACTCTCAATGGGATTTAGTAGCCTATGGAAGTCATTTTACCTGCTGCCCTATGATTCCTAAAAATCAGTTTCACTAATTATCACGTATCAATTTTTATGCAATTATAGTGTATGAGGACTCCCAAGCGTTTGACTTACAGAAAGAGCAATTGCCAACTTTGTAGATAAATTTAAAAATCAGTAACGCTTCTTAATTTCGAGTCCCTACACATGTTACTTGTTATAGAGTTACTAGTTGTTCAACGGTATAAGGTAGAGTCATTGAACACGGTGGAGGTGGCTATCGAGTTTTAATAATTGGAGATGGTGATAGGTGTTGGAAAACTTTGAGTTTAGTAGGCTAGTGTTTAGAGAAATAAGATTTGTGATGACCTAATTTATTGTAAATAAATTTGTTCTTTCACGGTTTATTTTTCAAGATTCATTTGTGAAGTCAAATTTGCACAAAAATGGTCTCTAGATTATGAGTAGAAAAAACATGTCGATGTTGAAAGCTTTGGTTAAGTGGATGAAAAGTGAGCAATTTAAGAGAGCCTCTATATGAGATATTATATATTCATGTTAAATTTTATTAATTTGGTCAATTTGTAATCCCTAATTGGATTCATAACCCCAATTAAATTGGATAGTGAAATTGGTTTAATCAATTAGGCCAAATTGTAACCCTAATTGGATGCATAGGCTCGTGTTGAATTGGACTAATTTCATTACTCCCAATTGGATTAATGCAAAATAAATTGATTAAAAAGCTCACATTGGGAACGTAAAAAAACCTTGAGTTGAGCATGTCAAATAATTTGGCTACAAACGGTCTAACATTCCTGTTTGCAAGTGTGCACATAATCTTGACTACACATTAAAACAACCCCAAATAAAATGGACTAGGCATTAACGATGTAAAATGGACAAAATTTGTTAAAATTTTTGAAATGATCGGGTATTTTTGAGAGACATATCCATTTTGAAACGGAAAAAATAATAATTTATAAAAAAAATTGTAATATCTCCCTTATTAATATCTCCACGGACAAAAATCCATATAATGTTAAAATCAGAACACATTGTTCTTTTTTGGAAAACGCCAAGGGGTTAATTAATTTGTAGGATTATTTATAGGGTGAATTATATTTATCTCCTTGTAGTTTGGTGAAACTATTAATCGCCCTTTGAAGATCATGACAATTACATTTATATGAGGTCAAACATAAAAAAAAGAAAAAAAAGGGTAAATCTGACTATTTTCTGTCAAGATGAAGTCATAAAATAATTTTAGTTTTGTTTTTCAACATAATAACAATATTTACATCAACATTTTTATTATTTTTTTGTGAATCAATGGATTTAAATAATTAAAGGGGATAAACGTAATTTTTAAAATTTGAGGAGATATCAACAGTTTAACCAAACTACAGGGATATCAACAGTTTAACCAAACTACAGGGACTACAATGTAATCCACCTTATTTATATTGGAAAGGCGTTGACCGGTGGGAGTCAATCAGTAACCAGAGAAAAAGAACATAGGCACTGGTACTTTTGTGTAAGTAAGGTGGGGGAGTGGAGGAGGGAGGATGATGTTGGTGCTGCTGCAAAATGGGATGATGACGATGAAGCCGATGATGATGATGAGGAAGCAACACATTTACTCTTATCCCAATGTGGATATGGGCATGGTTGGTTCATGTCTTCCGGCTAGGATCAGAAGAAGAAGAAGAAGAAGGAAGGGTGGTTATAGTTTTAGTTGTTTATCCACACTTTGTTCTCCTTCTCTTTCCAACATCCCGCTCCTTGATATCATCCACAACAAGGTTCAGCTCCCTTCATCATTATTAGTTCCTTTGGGTTTTATGTTAAGAAACAATTGAATTAACAATTAATGTGTTTTTGGGGTTTTTGTTTTCGAATGGGGAAAATGAAATTCATCATCGTCAAGATAGGTTCTGATAGCAGCAGCAGCATCAGCGGCAATCGGGCAATTATCGAAGCCTTTCACTTCACGGATTCTCTACGGCAGAGGTAACTTGGACTTTAGGAATGCAATTCGTCCTGGAGGATTCCCTTCTACGCATTCCTCGGTGCGTAGTTCCAATTTCCATTTTCCACCCACCGGATTTTCATTTTCTCTGTTGTTTGCCTTCATCATGACTGAAATCTGCTATTGGCGATTAACTGAAAAAGCTATTTTCCCATTCATTTCACAGGCAGCTGTGGCCACTGCAACGACCCTTGGCCTTGAAAGGTTACTTCCTTATTCTTATTATTAATTACTAGTATTATTATTTTAAAAACTTTTTGTTCCATCTCTGGTTGCTTATTTCTGATTATGAGGGAAATAAGCCTCTTGGTTGTTCATCTTTTTTGTCACTCTCATCTCAGGGGTTTCTCGGATTCAATATTTGGTTTGGCAGTTGTGTATGCTTGCCTTATCATGTATGATGCACAGGTTTGTTCTGAGAAAGTTTTCCCCTTTTGGAATTTAATTAGAATCATGTGGTTGATATGTAGAATTTCATGTAGGAACTTCATTAATTAAAATACTTATTGGTTCACTTCTTGAAGCTTCAAATGACGAAGCACTCAGCATAATATCAACCTTACCGTGTGCTCTTGATTTGTGTGGATTAGTAACAGAATCATTAATTGGTCAGGATTAGATGTACTTACCGTGTGCGGCATTAGTTGTCTGTTTGTTGCTTTGAATGGTAGGCTGGTTTCCTATTGTTTGCAAGGTTTCATTTCACCCTTAGGAAAAGAAAAGTATGGAGTCAGTTTCTGTCATTTTACTGTGTATGTGCAAGTTAGTGAGGTTGTGAACTTGTTGATGTTAATTTGGAAAAAAACTGATTGATTTAGTGGGCTGGTACTTTTGAAGTCCTCCTTGGGTAGACATTACAATAAATGTGTCTTTAATTTACAAGTTAAAGAAGATAAGTTGATGATTTAATAATATGTATGTTTAATTTTGGTATGGATGGATGAGTCATGAATCAGGGGGTGAGAAGGGAAGTGGGAAGTCATGCAAAGGTGATAAATAAGGCGTTGCTGAGAAGCAAGGTAGTTGACCAAGAAGATTGTCATATGGATGGGAATCATAAGGAATCCTCGTATGAATTATCATCCAATTTGGAAACCACAACAAGAGTAGCTGTGGGAAATGCTGCTTCATTGTTGCAGCCTAAAACTGAAGCCAATAAGACTCAAGACGACGGCCCCTTGAAAGAAACAGTTGGCCACACAGAGATTGAAGTCATAGCAGGTGCTGCTTTGGGTTTCTTTGTCAGTCTGGCTGTCTCTAGTAGCAGCAGCTTCTGTAATTAATTCTTTCTTTGAGTTGATGTAAACCAATACTCCCTCCGATTTGGAGTATTTTTTTTTGTAAGATCAAATTACTTACTTTGATTTTCTCTAATCGGTATTTAAAATTATTCACAAAAATTAATAATCAATTATTATTACAATATAAAATTTCACTTAATAATTTATCTTCTATTCTAGTAAAATTATGACATTAAATAAGGGTAATTCATAATAAACAAAAGGGTAAAATTTGCATTGAAACATGACTATTATATATCATCATCCGATCTTGAAATTCAGTCGATGAATATCTAAGAAATAACAAACTAAATGAACAAAATGCTTGAAAATGATGATCGATCGAGTCAATTGAATACAACAAGAGAACTAAGGAATGAATGCGGCCGCGTAGTTGGATCCAAGTTAGCTATAAAGCTACTTTGAGAACTTGAAGGAATTATTACCGGATCCAGGATGATGATGATGAGAAAGATGGTGGAAGGGGAATCTTTGATGATCATGAGCAGGAGCAGCTTGGTCCAAGTTTTGGTGGGAATTAGTAAGAAGCTTGTCCAGAAAAGACCAATGATCACCCAGTGCAGAGCCAGGGGATATTGGATATGATCCGGAGGAGGCAGTCAAGCTTAGTAGGTAGCTTTGAGAATTACAGCAGTAATTATGCAGGATATTGTCATCCACTCCCACCAAGGAGGAGGAGGAGGAATTAGAACAGGGATATTGGGGAAGATGAGATAAAGATGGCATTGACTGATCAGGGCTTAATAATTGTGGGAGATGCATATTATGGATATTATGGAGGGTGTTGCAGCTGTTATAGTGATCATAAGGCTGCTGCTGCTGCTGCTGGTGGTCTTCATCATGATGCGCCGTGGGCTGTTTCATCAACATCATCGTCCCATTTCCAGTAGTATTCGGAGGTGGTTGATCATCTCCATTAATGTCTACATGATCAGCTTGAACTTGCTGGAATCCCAAAGTCCCCCTGCTATTATTATTATTATTGTTAGTAGTAGTAATGCTTCCCGAACTGGAAATACTTTTCTTCTGGAATACTCTGCAGACCACCCATCCGTCTTCCAGCTGCTGCATGCATGCCAATCAATCACATTAACATTCCAATTAGAATATTGAAGATAATTTTTCTAGTACGTACAAATTAAGTCAGTAAAGTAAAAACGAACAAAAATTGATGCGCGCATGCAGTATTATTAGGGTACCTCTTGATGAGGATGAGGGATATTGGTGTTTGGTGGGAGATGGGCATTATTATGAAGAAGAAGAAGATGATGATGATGATCCTGGAGACGATATTCATGCATGATCCAGTCGGTCTTTCGGCCGTGAGGGGCACGTCCAATGTAAAAGACGAGGGTTTTCCTCATTCCAATGGTCTTGATGTTGGAATCAGAGGAGGAGTGATGATGATGAATGGGTTTATCCCGTCCGGTTGCCTTCCAAAATCCAGCTGCGGTGGCCCGATTGGTCCGAGTTCCAGTTGGGTATTTCTTGTCCTTGTGGCTGAAAAAGTACCACTCGTTCTGAGGACCAGATCCAATTCGACATTTATCTGGGGGCAGCCAACCGGAGTTAACTTGTTATAAAATATATGGACAGTAACAGTATGCATGGGTGGGATGCATCATGCATTGAGTTGGGAGGCGTAACGTACCTTTTAGATCCCATGGCTCCAGTTTGTTGAGATCGACTTCCCTAATAACATCGAGGTCGATGGGTTCATAGCAAACCTTCTTCCTTAGATAATAATAGAGTAGTTCTTCATCGGTAGGATGAAAACGAAACCCTGGAGGAACGGTAGCACCACTGCTACTATCCAGATGAGCCTCCCCAGTACTCCCCCGCCGCCTCCCGCCCTCGTTTGCTGCCACCAACATCATTCTGGAAATGTTATTGGGAAATGGCGATCAACGTAGTAACCGGATTCTTCCGCCAGAGACTAAAGATAAGGGAGACCCAATTTCATTTGCCTTTGCTTCTTGCTTCTTGCTTCTTGCTTCTTGCTTCTTCACTACGTACTAATTAAGGTACATACAGCCTTCATTTGTTTGACTTCTTACTCATCCTAAATGGACGGATCCGGGGCCCACCCCGCATGGATTCGGGACTTTGAACATTTATGTATGGATCGGATCGGATCGGATCGGATCATGTACTTTACATATGTTTCGATTATCAATTATTATCAGTAAGCAATACCCACTTGACGTATATATTTTAACTTGAGTGTTTTTTTTTTTTTCTGTTAAAAAAAAAAAAAAAGTTTCTATTAAATTTGAGTAGATGTCATGGATAATCTTGGCAAATAATTTTTTGGGGTTGTCAAGTAGTTAGAAATCTTTTATCTGGTTTGAATATGGCTAAGATATATGGTACAAGAGATTGTGGAGATTGTCGTTTGAATAGGAGACCCGGCTTTCAAAAGCGGTGGAATTTTTTGTTACTTGTATAGTACTATATATGAGGAGGATGATTGAGAGAGAGAGAGAGAGAGTAGTATTCCACTTAAGAAGGGGGATGGGATGAAGCAAATTCCTCAAAGTGCGTGGAATTTACCAGTAGACGTGCCGATCCAACGAAGCCTACACTCTCCAAGGCAACTTGGGATTGCTGGTCAAACACGGAGTAGGAGGAGAGGAGGAGCATATATATAAATATAAATACAAATATAAATATAATCATTTCCGTTCCATCAGGGAGAGAGAGAGGGAGAGGGAGAGAGAGAGAGAGAATTATGAGAACCATTATGTTATGTCAACCCGACCGCCGCGACCGGCCCAGCAATTAAGCACCAATGTTACCAGTATTAGGCTTAGAAGAATTAAAACGAATTTCAAGCAGCGACGCCGTCACCTTTACGAACACTGCTATCCACCTCCATTACTGGACCCCTTTTTTTTTTTTTTAAACATCAATAGTGGAGCTCTATGCTATGATCCCCACGGTGCCTAAATTTCAGAGACCCCAATACTGATAATAATATTCTCAATCCACATGCTAATACAATACTACATCACCTAAATACTCCACTCCCCTGCTTCTTGCTAACTCCTCCTCGTCAAATCGGCGGCTTCTTCATTAATTGCCTCAATGTACCAATTCTTCTCCCAGCTACTACTTGTGGCCGCTTCTCTTGTGGAGGATATATGTAAGACGCTTCTATGGTGCTTATACAGCGTTCTCCTATGCCCAATGCTCACGTACGTGATCCCAGCTGCTTCCATTTCCCCGTATAAATGTCCCTGCATTTCCCACCCTTAGCATCATTTTTTATATCCACATTCCCATCTCAACAACTTGAAACATCACCTTTTTCATCTATCTATCACACCTACCTCATTTGCTTCGTCTAGTGCACTTGTCGCCTCATCCAATAGAGCCAATTCTGGTTTTGACAGCAACAGCCGTCCAAACGCAAGGCGTTGCTGCTCACCCAGTGACAGCACACTCGACCAATCCTTCATTGAATCCAAACCCCCACCACGTGTTAATAGATAGCCAAGCCGAACATCCTCAAGAACCCCCGCCAAGTCTTTTGTTGTTGGCTTTTCACGCCTCATTACACCCTCGTATTTCATACTTGGGACTTCATTCAGGAAAGGCACCGAATCTGTATCACAAATCAAATCAAATCAAATCAAATCACATCCACTCCATTCCATCATCATACGCCACAAACATACAAACTACCATCATCAAGCCTATATAATCCAAGGCCAGGAAACCAAAATATACAAGGCATATATATATAATGGACACAAATCGCATGATTAAACAACCAAATCAGCAATCCTTGGGACTTTTAAGGTGACTAAGCAAGTCGTCTCAGATGGTGATCCCCTCTCTATCATTTTCTATCCTGGGTATACTATTATTAATCAGAGACTGGAACGAAAATTCCAAAACTAATAACCCCCCCAAAAGTTATCATCAACTAAAAACAAAACTTGCAGCACAGGAGGATTGTATTATCATCCACCCATATTCATTAGTGTAATGCTACATTTTCATCACCTCACAACATGTGTTAACTACCAGTGTCCTCAAATCTGCTCCCACCACTAGCCATGTTACACTTCAACCTGCATTCACGCATGTCAAATATCCAACCTAAAATTTCCCAATGAACGGGATACTTTTCTATTCTAGGTCTCAACCATCGCACTCAAGTTCACTAAGACACTTCATTTGAGCGCTGCATAGGTACAATACAATCAAATTCTAACATGAGCATAATATCATGTGTTATTCATAAGATTCAGAAACAACCTTCATTACTCTAACATTCACCTACAACGCAGGCCCAAAGGAAATTTATAGCTCAATAGCAAGCTATACTCCTCCATATACCCTCCTACTTCTAGAATCAATGTTTACATAAGGTCATGATGGGACTTTTAAATGGTAAGTTCAAATAACAACAGTATATCCCATTGTTTTTTTCATTCAAAATCTACTCATCTAGCTGAATGTCTATGGTGTGCAGTATAACTGCATATGCATTGCAAATTTAAAATCAGATGGAAAATGAATTTCAGGATAGCCATTCCCAAAAGTGCCAAAAAACAACAGAGCATAATCCGGTTAATGCTAATCTAGATAATCACAGTATATGCGGGTATTTTCTAAAGCCAATTGCTAAGGCATTTGCTCTATAAATCTGTGCAGATTTAGTGACATAGTACCTTTGGGTTCAGCATCACCAGATGCAGAAGTTGGATCTTCAATCCAAGTAGGATAAAGCAACTGTTGACGAAGAGTTCCCAGGACCATATACGGTTTTTGGGGTAGGAAGAATACTCTTCTAGAGCTTCTGTGTCCAAGTCTACCTAAATTTTCATCTACATTGTGCACAGCAGCGGTATCTTCATAAGTAGATGGGGAGGAATCTCTGGCATCTGTACTGTAGAATGAGATTTTTCCATGACCATAATTCCAAAGACCTGCTATAGCTCTCAATAACGATGTTTTGCCACTTCCACTAGGGCCTGTAACCTGTCAAGAAGCAATACATCATTGATATGATGATAATATATAATTTCTAAAAGTCATAACACAGCAATGAAGAAGTTACAAATAGAACCACACTAGTAAATGATTGTTCGCATGTATCTGGAGTGACAAGTCACTTATAAGTGTTGTTCCACTTGTTGGGGTCTGAAGGGTCAAATTCTCAATGTCGAGTAATTTTATGCGCTTGTCCCGGGGTACATATCCATTAGTTTCCAGCTCAGTTGCCGAAGTTAAATTGTAAAAATGAAGCTGAATTTTCCCCATAGGTTCAGAGTAGCTTTTGATATTCTGGCTATCCAAGACATCATCAAATTCTCCTGTCAGAAATCACACTTTAAAATTGCAAACCATTCAAATGAACTCTTGAAGAAAAGATGAAACTGTTCAAAGGTTGCAATCAAGACTAACAGCAATTCACAGACAATCTAAGTGAACTTTTAAAGAAAAACACAGGACATTAATCTCATTATTTGCCCCTTTTACTGATTCCCTCAACCACCTCCAGCACAAAAAATTCAGACATCTTAGTTTTTTAAGGCTAAAGCAGGAAGGTCGGATATTCCAGAGTTACCCATTTCCATGTCTTTTCATATGACAGTAAAACCTATACACTGTATGCAGAAAATCTGATTGCTATCTATAAAGAATAGGCAAACCATGCTGAGATAATCAAATCCTAAATCAAGAATATGTAGGTTAAAAGAACAGGAAGAGGTAGGTATGTAATTTCGGGAACTTCGTCCAATCTTCCAAACATACAGTTCTCATGAAGGAATCAGACAGGGAAGCCCCACAAAGTAAAGACAACAATTTACAAAAGCTAAAGAGATAGGATACCTAATCGATCGATGATGGCTGAAAAGGCACTGATAGCTTGAAACTGATAAACAACGAGGGAGAAATCTCCAAGAATATGATTGAAAGCCGATACAGATTGATTTATAACCCCAAATTCAATTTTCCCAGAGAAATACATAGGAGCAACAACTGCAACAGGGAGAACCTGGATAAGGTAGCGATAGCCATTGGTGAAGAACTCCAGATTTCTCGAAGATATCAATAGTTTCTGCAAAATGAAGACAACAGAGAACATCATCATAAGAACATCATATTTGATGGCATTAACCATTAAATTAATCCAACAAGTACCAAAGAACACAATTTCACAGTTATAAACAAGTACCATTCACTTTTTGCCTCCAAAGGGCTTATAGGCATATGATGTCATGATACCCTAAGGGAAGATGAGAAAAATCCACTCGTGTTAAGTTGATCACGTTGGAAGGTCAAAACCTTCAGATTCTTCACCACTAAAACTAACTGCTTCAGCACATAATATTTGTGGTGGATTTGAAATCGTTTATTATCTCAGCCAGGGTTTTTGACTAATCAGGTCCAACATTGTAGTTTCTAGGATTTAGAAAAAATGAATATCACAAATCTTAAAAGAAAGAAATGGATTCATCCATCGGTTCTTGCAAGAGTTCGAGAATTTAAAAATATTTCCATTAAATAATATAGTTTCAAATGTTCCCTTACAGTTAGATTTTCAAAAGCACTTCTGAATCGGTGCAGAAGCAGCTGCATCTCATTTTCCTCACCACCATAGAATGCAATTGATTCAGCATTTTCTCGAATGCGAACAAGGCCATAACGAAAATCAGCCTCTTTTTTCTCTTGCAGGAAGTTCAAGGTCACTAATCCCTGAAATGAACAGCTAAGCATTCCCTCATCCGAAGCAAGAAAATGGAAGCCAAGCCCCATGAGAAATAAACTTGTCCAACAAGTGAATGAGAGAACAACTAATATATCATTCCTGGGTGGAGGTGAAATTTTTTTAAGAAAATGACACGGGAATTTTTATGAGATGAAATAATACCTTTCCCAGAAAAACACTTATGGCTGTCCCAGAAAGTGAGTAGATGAGCAGAACAACAAAGAGCGGTGGATAGATACCATACAAGATATTGCTGAAAGAAATCAAGTCTACTGCAGCATTGAAGAGCGTTAATGAAAAGGAAAGTGCAGTTCCTGTGAAGGAACTCAAGTCATCAACAATCCGTTGATCTGGGTTGTCAATTATTGATTGAGATTGTATTTTGTAAAATGCCTGATTCATCAGATACCGTTCCATGTAATAGCGAGTCATCCACGACCTCCATCTTAGTGCAAGAGTATCTCTGGCATAGTCTCGCAACACAAAAAACTGCAAAATATGTGCCTTAGTAAAAAATGTAGAAACATTGGATACACTGATCCATCCCCACAGAACAAGCAATAATTAGGCAACACTCAAATATTGCAGAGGATTAAAGCAAGTGTGTTTCTTCTACAATAAACAGATGCTTACTGTCAGATAAACTTGAAATGTATCAGAAATAGACATAAGGAAATGAAAAACGCACAGCTATAAACACAAACAAGTGCGGCAGCCTAGCAATACCTACAAAAGTGGAGCAATGTGCTCACCGGAATTCCCCCAGCAAACCCAGCAAGGTAGTATAACAATTGCTTGGTAAACTGTTCCTGGTCCTTGTCTTACATTTCATCACATTAACGAGAAAATGAGACAAAAAAATTAGAAAAGAAACAAACATGTAAGGGATAGACTAGAGCAATTAAGAGCGACAAACAAGTAAGAGTAATGATGCAAAATTTTTTTTAAGTTGCTGAAGGATGCAGTATTCATAAATAGGCTACACTTTGATATAGCATATTACTGATCACACTAACAGTTAATGAGTAATGTCGCATCAGACGTTATGATTTTGTAGCTATGAATATCATTATTCTAATAGTAATAATAAGTAGATGAGGAAGGGCAGGAGGAAGAATAAGTGAGTACTGGCAAGAGCATTGTAGAAGTCGCGACCGAGGAAATTGAAACCAACACTGATCCCAGTGGTTCCTAAAGTAAGAAGGAAGACAGCAAGCAGCTGCAATCTGGCCTGCACTTTGTCATCTGAATACCAATAAGGAGCAGCAACTTTCCAAAACCTCCTCCCCAGGGTTTGAAGATTGGGAGCCTTTCTCTGGGCATTTTCCTCCTCATCTTTCTGCTCAACTAATTTGATTTGTTAGGATAGAAAATAACATCCTATTCACAAACATTGCAAATCGTTTACTGAAACCAAAAAAAATTATAAATGTATAAGGCTGAATAGAAAATCAATCACAGATAAAACACTATCGAGAACAATGACAACTTTATACGGTACCAATATAAGAAAGTTTTGAGCTACTTGGTTTTACAACCTAGTACGCCTCTACGAATTTCAAACCATTGGATCCTTTATGGACCATAACCTATCAAAATTCATTTGAAAACTACCTTCCAAGTCTAATTATCAACAAACTAAATAAATAAATAATGACGAAATCTGACTGAGAATATAATATATTACTATACTAAACTTGGTTTTCATCTTTCCAACATAAATATAAATATAAAATATTCGGGGGAAACATATGTTAGAAAGCTGAACCTGATTTCGGGGAGTAGGAGGAGAGGGGAAAACAGAATCAGGATCAGCCCCCGGTGAGGTGGAATGGATTTTGGAAGTTTTAAACCTCTTCGTCTTCTTCCGGGAATGAGCTGCGATGGCAATTAGATTCCCCGGCGGACGCTTGAAGGAGAGGTGTGGGAATAGAGGAGTAAGAAAGGCTGCGGCAGCAACGGCCCCATTTCCGGTTTTGTTGGGAAACAATCGGGTGGTGAAGGACACGTCAGCATGTACCGGTAAAACTAAAACCATTCCGGTTCGGATTCCGATTCCACATGCAGTTGCGGCAGTTGCAGGTCCAGCTCCCATAAAAAACTTGAAATTAGAAAAACAACTGCCAAGGCTACTCTGCCATCAAATTGGTGTGAAGATTAATGATAATCCGTTTTCTTATTGGTTGCATCACTCTCAGGGAAATTCAAAGAAAAGAATTAAATTAAAATAGGGAGAATGATGGAGTAAAATTCATCCGCCGTGAATCCAACCCGCCAGCATTCGCGATCCAGATAATGCCACGACTCATTCGTCCAGGAACCGGACCCTTGAACCGTTGAGTAGATAAAACCGGTTGTACCCAATCACAAATGCCTAAATCATTCTGTGAATGAATGCTTCTTGGAATCCTTTGAGAAGCAAGAATAGCAAGCGAGTCCAGTGTACGTAGTAAAGCAGGCACACGAACACAAAAAAAGATTTAATTTATTTAAAACAAAAAGGCAAATAATAAGGAAAAAAAACAGAGAGTTATAATTCAGTTTATATAGGTTTATCATTTATTATGAAGTTAAAGACTATACTATACTTACAAATTAGTAAATAATTGTCTTCACATCTCAGATCTATAGTGTAATTATCAATCAAATACTGTATTAGTTAGTAGTAAGTAGTATTCAATTAAAAAAACTATCTTAATTAATACTGTAATTACTGCCATGCCACATAATAATTAACTAACTACTTATACTAAGATCAGGAATTCTTTCAGTTTTATATCAAGGGTACCTCACATCACAACTCACAGGTGACAAGTATCGAATGGCCAATGGAATGTACGGCTTCAATATTAGCCGCAGCAGCGGGGGAGGTGGTGGAGGGCCGAGATCCATCGCCGACTCTTACCTAATATCCTCCAGCCCCACATTTCTCGCATCTTCTTCCTCCAGGTACCTCAGCTCATCCGATGTACTCTCCTCCTCCATGCTATACACTCACAAAGACGCCGCCGCCGCCAATACTTTTTCGGCCGCTGCCGCTAGAATTCCTGGTGTGGATGGCTCTTCTCCGGCCACCGCCACTCTCCATGGTTCCACTTCCTCATGGCTCGGTCCTCCTGGTGTTGACGTCGCACTGGGCTCTGCTGCTACGGACCATCTTATTGCTAGTCTAAAGCGTTCCTCCTCCGAATGTAAGAATCTACGATGCTTTTGTTTATTAAGAATTCGTGGAGTCTGTAACTCTTTTGTTTTTGTTTTTTTTTTTTTCCATGATTGTGCATCTCTTGGGATGACTAGTTTTATCTTATTCCTTTTTGGTTTGTATATCTTGTAAATCAACAAGGAAGGTGGAAGATCACTTGATTCGTTCTGTTCAGTGAAATAATTTAGTAGGGTATTCCCGCACGAATTGTCGGACTGCCAGGACCAGCTAAAAACTAATTGCAACCATTTATTTTTAGGTCTGAAGGGATTGTGTTTTGTTTTGGTTTTTGTATTGAAAACCTTTTTTAAAAGGTGTGTTGCAAAATGAGTCAAAACACAGTTCAATCAGAGCTTAATTTTGTGTTTTCATCAGCATTTAACACTAATTCCAAGCAGCATAGAGGATTAATGACAGATTTTTGCTACCTATTTTGCCTCTTGCTGAATTCTGAACTTCTATTATGCGATACTATTATTGCAATTATTAAGGGAGGGTGGTTGAGCAAAGAAGCAACTCTAATAAAGTGCTATTACTTGCCGCTACAATTTGAGGATATGCCTATGCCATTCTACGTTTACTTCTCCTATTGATTCCCTTCACAAGAAGCGAGGGATTCAGCTCCTACTTTTTCCTGACTTCTAGAACTTCTTTAAGTTCTACATGTTAATGACATTTTTCATAATCACCAATATTCTATATAATTATTTTTCTCATGTTAATACTTATTTTATATTCCTATCACAAATCCTTTGTTCTGCTTCACCTCTTAAGCCTATAACCTATCTTAACATAGTAATATATGTATTTAATGTTTTCTTTTCCTCTTTTTATGCGCCTACAATCTACTATAGCACTCTATCATCAGACTCTTTTTGGTGCCCATAGCACTCTTGGGCAATCTGAAGCTTGGTTTTCCACCAACCCTTTAGCCAAGCGTCCTAGATTCGAGAGTTCAAGCCGTTTGCCTATTTATCCTCAGAGGCCTGGAGAAAAGGATTGTGCCCATTATATGCTCACAAGAACCTGTAAGTTTGGAGATAGCTGCAAGTTTGATCATCCTATTTGGGTTCCAGAGGGTGGAATTCCAGATTGGAAAGAGGTGATCATTCACTACTATATTATTTCTACAACGGTGGTATCTTTTTACGCCATATTGTATATTGTTCCTTGGTTCTCCATGAGACAAGTGAACCTTATTGTATATTATTCCTTAGTACTATATTCCTTCTGAATTTTATTTTGTAGCATTTATATTCCTCTACCTTTGTTTTGCATAATAAGTTATTGTTTAAACTAATTTTTACAATTATCATAATTCATGGGGGTCATCGTAACATGCAACTCAAAGCAAATGGCTTTTCCTGTGGCTTCCTGCCCCCGGGCCTTTTTCTTTTAGAGTTTTTAGGTATTTAACCTCTTTATTATTATTATTCCTAAAAAGCATCAGTTATAAATTTTGCTCTTATAGATGTATGTATATGTAAATAATGTTTGGGTGTAACTTATACTTTGTATGGTTTCTGTGTTTCCTTGCCTGCAGTGATTTAGATATGAATTTCTGTTTTCTCAAAACTGAAAAAAAGTGATGTGCCATCTCAATAACCTCTGGCCAATACTTGGGCAAACTAGATACACTCTTTTAAATCATAGGTTTTCTTTTGGGCTTTTAGTCGGGTTATTATAATTTTGTAGAATTTTGAGCTAGTGTGATGTTGTCATGTATTTGTTGCGCCTCTAGTAGTGCTTATCGGCTAAGGTTATGTTTGGACAATGTTTTCCTATTTTTTGGCTTTGGTTTTGGTTTTTGTATTAGAAATGTGTAAATTTATACTAAAAATTGAGCCAAAACACAAAATAAAGTACACATTCCAAACAATTGTAAGAATTTCGAGTTGATGAAAGCAAAAAAGGTCTGAATATAAATTATATTTGTTTTGGAGACATGATTGAGTAGTTTTGTGGTTAATTTCTTCTGTATCTAATTATTGGTTTTGTGGTTTATTTAATCTAGATTTTTAAACAATATATATATATACATTTATTTTCTTTGTTAAATTAGGAATTGTTTAGTTTTGAAAATTCTTGAGGCTGTAGGTTGCTTTCTCCATGTGGATCCTTTTCCTATCGAATTTTGAGTGTATCTATAATTTTATAATTTTTATACCTCAATTTCTAGATCCAATGTTTTTTGTGCATATATAAGCATGAATCACTTATGCAGGTCCAGCTTAATTCAACTGAATTGCTTCCTGAAAGACCAGGGGAGCCAGATTGTCCAGTAAGCAAAAATCTTGGTTTGCTTAAGTATCTTTAGATGTACGTGGTGGATAGTCAATTGATTTCTTATATAATATTTATCAGTTTTTTCTGAAGACGCAAAAGTGCAAATTTGGGACCAGGTGCAAATTCAACCACCCAAAAGAAGAAGTAAATCCTTCGGTTGGTTTTTCTGAAATGCTAGAAGTTTATTCTTTTTGAAGAGGGATACTGTTTGTTACACCATCTTATGTCATATTTTGGATTACCTAGGGTGCTTTGCAGACCGATTCTGCTACATTGCCTGAGAGACCAGCCGAGCCTCCATGTGCTGTATGATGCTCTCAGTTCTTCATCCATTCTTATCCACTTTTACTTTTCATAACTAAATTAATTTCTTATGAGCAGTTCTATATGAAGACCGGAAAATGTAAATTTGGTTCGTCGTGCAAATTTCATCACCCAAAAGATGTAGAGGTATCAGGAGCCATACAAGAAAACAGGGAACAGAATAAATGGTTTAATAATGAAACAAGTGCAGATTTCAAGCTAGTGAAGCCTGTCACTCCAGCCTTAATGCACAACACGAAAGGACTTCCTATCAGATTGGTAATGCATGTTTCTTATTCGTTAGATTCTGTGAAATGAACAACTTCATGCTCAAGGCTGTTTTCTCCATTGTTTCTTTGTTTTTCTGATAAACATGCTGAGTAATCGAACTATTGAGTTGACAGTGCACTATTGTGGAGGGTCTTTAACCAGGATATGCATTGTATGAGATCTAATACTACTCTTTACTGGTAATGTGCGACTTAGAATTCTGTCTTCTCAGAGTATCTTATCCTCCACTATTACATTGCAGGTCAAACCTGCAAAAATAACTTTGTTGTATCTTCTGCTCCCAGTTGTTTACATCCACTTAATCCGAATTTCCCCCTTTTCTTGTCTGTTTTATTCGCTTCGTTTACTTGTAATTTGGAATGCCATTAATGTCAAATGTGTAGAATTGAACAACTGAGGTAAGAAATATGTAACTGTTATCTGGATAAATCGTCAAAAAAGCAAAGCTCTAAGCTGAGTATGCATTTTTCTTTTTGGCATTTGGTTCTTGATATTTACTCTTGTACCTTTTGATGTGGAGCTATGCGATTAACTTATCATCTCAGTTAGTGTGCCGATCATTGAGATAGTATCAGGATCGTGAGGTGCTCATGTTTATAATGAAACTCATGTATTACATGTTGATGCATTGTTAACGTTCAGTTGAAATGTGGATTCTGTTAGTTTACTTCTTATACGTGTTGCTTCTCTGATCCTTTTCTGACAGGGTGAAGTTGATTGCCCATTCTACCTGAAAACGGGGAGGTTAGTGTGCATCGGCTACTAATAGTTAAAAAAGCCTTTGGGGTTTCTGTTATTTTCGAGTTGTGCATCTAGATGGATGGTTTTCTGAATGTTTGCTTTTGTGCCTTGCATCCTGCATCAGCTGTAAGTATGGTCAAACATGCCGCTTCAATCATCCAGATAGAAACAGTAAGAGCAAAATTCTCCAACTACCCCTCTGTTCCATAGAAAGAGTCCTGCTTGTTGAACTATTTTATTATACTATTTGCTTAGGTTTTGGTCAACATGATTTATAGAGTTATTAGTTGAAAATTTTCAGCAATCAACCCACCTGCTGCCGCCATTGGTGCTTCTCCTGCACAACATTTAAGCATTGGCTTTGTTAATCCGGCTGCATCTATCCTTCAGAATTTGGACCCAAGGTTGACGCAATCTACGGTGAGGAAGAGAATATTCATGGGCTTCATTTTTTATGGTGTTGGGTGGACATTTTGTCCAAGTAATGTGCTGTCCTTTGCTGAGGTCTTATAAGATGAAGAGGTTTTCTTGACTATCCTCTTTCTTCGTCTTCACATACTTGCACATCTTTAACTCACATCCCTGTTTTTGAATATAACGGATTCTGCAACTTGTTTGCAATGTAGGCTGTTTTTACATGAAAGATAAATGTTTGTTTGATTGGTTTGTCCTTTGATATGTTACATAACCATCTCTTTCTGGTATTGAGTCTATGTGAAACTTGTGGTTGGATGTATCAAAATTATGTCAAAGGAATTTCTTGACACCCACTGAGAAATATCATTTTCTTCCTATTTTGCAGCTCGGGTTGGCTGAAGCTCTATACGCACAACGACCTGGAGAGTTAGAATGTGATGTATGTATGATCTTCTAATCGTAGTTTATTTCTAGGAATATGCATCACACAACACATATCTTTTGGGAGTATCTTTTCATTATGATACGTGAACCTTTCCATCTTAACAAAGAAAAGATGAATACACTTACATAGTGTGGGGAAAGGGGTATCTATTAAATAGCATGCTATTGTGTTAGATTTGTCTCCCTTTGTTGTTCCTGCTCTGTTTCTTAAATTAGTTACATCTGTAGTTCTATATGAAAACTGGGGCGTGCAAGTTTGGGCCAAGATGCAAATTTCATCATCCTATTAATCGAGCAGTTCCCACAGTATCAGTAAAGGAAGTTGAGCAGCAGAATGTTAAGCTGAGCCTTGCAGGGCTACCTAGGAGAGAGGTAGGTAATCGATTATGAAGGTGAGTTTAGAATATATAAATAAATAATAGACTGGTAATTAATAGTATTGTTGTGATTATTGTTCAGGGTGCCATCCATTGTCCCTATTATATGAAGACTGGAACATGCAAGTATGGTGTGGAGTGCAGGTTTGACCATCCACCTCCTGGGGAGGTAATGGCCATGGCAGGATCGAAAGGGGATTCATCTCCTCTCAGTGGTGGTGGGCTAGTGAGCGTGGAAGCAAGAGGGTGCTGACTTTATATTATGTTTGGATCCGAGGTTGTAGTTTTTAGGAGGTTAAAAACATGAAAATCTCTCTCTCTCTCTCACTCTCTCTTTTAATGTTTAAGGTTAGCTGCTATAAATGCAGTCCCGCTATCTACTTTGAACATGGTAAATTTGCTTTACATCCTCAATGGTGGACCTCTGGAACTGTTGGAATTCTTTGTTTGTGGTAGATGTCTACCTTCTTTCAATAGTCATACCCACCAGCTGCTTTGGTAAAGGATTTCCTTTCCAATGGGCTTTCTCTGGTCCTTCAAAATCCTCTCTTCAGTTTTGAGGGTTTTCATTTTTTGTAGATATCATATCAAAAGAGACCAATGCTGTATTTTGGTATTTATGATTTTATAAAAAATTAATTATCACTACATTAAAAGTAACAAGAAGAAAAAGTGTGAATGGTTTGGACAAAAGTTCGATCAGTTAAGGTTATCACTATGTTGGTTTAGTTCATTCAATATAAGAGGGAGGGAGGGAGGGAGGGAGGGGATTTGGAACAGCGGAACCCAAACCCATAGGATAGGGTCCTTAGTAGTTGTAATCAAACTGTCATACACTGGAGTGGAACGACATCGTTTTGGATTTATAGTTTTTCCTATTGCAGCATATTTTGTGTGAGTCATTTAGAAGAAGCAGTTTCGGTGTGACTTAGTTAGAAATTAAGCTGGTAGCCCTCTTTCCAAGCTTTCTGTTGTGCTGGAGGAAGTGGATATAGGTGAGTGAAGGAAGCCTTAGGAGTTTTTATCGGTATTTTTGAAATTTCTTTCTTCTCTTCTTCTCTGAATTCTTCCCCTATCCCTCTCTGTAATTCTTCTTATTCTCCTCTGTTCCTTTTCCCTATTTCTTCCTATGTACTGAATTTCCAGTTCTGATTAACATAATTTACTTAAGGCATGACAATTGGTATCAGAGCGGGCGAACTTTGGCACGATTCCGCGGCGAAGATGGCTGGAAATCATTTGGAATCGGATAATGAATCAGTGGATGAATACTTCCAGCGAATGGAGCATGAGATGAGTGCGATGATGGAGAGGTGGAAATCGTATTCAGACAAGTTGAATGCTGAGTGGAACAGGAAATGGAAGCTGCAAATGGATGAGATGTTCAATCGAGGGAATCAGAAGTGGGAGCTATGCCAGAATCAGCTACTTCAGGAAAAAGGCAAATTCGAAGTCGCAGATGAAGACCAGGGGATCGTGGTTGGATCAAAATTGGAGCAGTGTGGTGAATCGACTACTTTAGAAAAGGAAGAAGAGGATAAAACCACTCTGCTACCGACTTCAGGTAATTTTCAAATTTATATTGATAATGATGTGGTTAGTTACGGGAAGGTAGGTTCAATTGAGTGGCGTTTAGAAGAGAAGATTGACGATTGTTTCCAAATGTTTGAAGATAAATTGACTGGGAACGAAATTACTGATGCTCAAGTTGAACATGACAATAGTGATAGAAAGGAAAGTACGGTCGATACTGAGGAGTATAATAAGCTTCCGCAGTTTACTAGTGTAGAAGCTGAATTAATCGGGGAAAATGAATTCATTATGCTTGACGATTCCTTTAAGTCCTTGTATGTGCCTATTCTTTCAGAGAGTCGAAATATGTGGGCACTACATTCACTGGCTAAAAAAATGCTGACTGAGTTGGAACCAAAATCTGTTTCGACATTTGATGATTTATACTTCGATTGGTATATTTTGGAGGAAGTTAATCATTCTAAATTTTATTCTCATTGGGGAAGGTTGAAAGAGATGGATTTCCCCAATATAGATTCTACTTTAAGTAATTATGTCAGCAGAATGATGGTGCTGATCTGTTTCTTCACCAGTGATTGTGCTGAAGACATTACATTCGACCCTGGTACTGATAGGATCCTTATCCCTGTTGGATTCATTGCTGATTTCTCTGACATTAAGGCATTAATGAAGACCTTTCACTGTTATCAAAATCTGGGTGGCATTTCTTGTCTTAGGGTCAAGAAAGGAGAGCTAATTGATAACATTAAGAAGAATTGGGATCCTGGAAGAAATGGATATTTTAGAAATGGCTTTGATGTGGAAATGGCAACAAGAACTGATATCAGTAGGGATGTTGGTTATAGGGCTAAAAGTACTAAACCAACAGTGAAGATGAAGAAAAAAGTTGGTGAAAACATAAGTACGACTGGTTCTTTTGGTGATTCTATAGTTGCTTGTGCTGTCACTCAATTGCAGCAATGGAAGATCAAGATGCTTCCAGTAGAGTTATCAGATGTATTCCTTACAAAATTTCTCCTATTACTTCCTCTAGATCGAGAGGGGTTGAAAACAAACTTTATTGAACAGGATGGATTCAATGAGTTCTTTGAGACTACGAATGTTAAGTTTCGCTTCCTTGCCAATTCTACTACTATTCCAAATATTAGTGATCTTGAGGAATGGCTAATGGTTTCCAGTCAAGGAATTAAGAGGCTTGGTGAAGAAATGAGACCTGTGAAGTGGACTACAAAATTTTTGTGCTACATTCCAACTAAAAATGATTTCATGTTTGAGAAGTGGCTTCAGAACTACAATTTTGATATTCTAATGCAATATTCTAGAAGGAGATATGAACTTGTGTTTTGCTCCACCAGAAAAAGAGTTCAGGAAGCAACACAATTTTTTGCTCAAACAGCAATGACTTTTGGTCACTCAAATCCTCCAAGGAAAAGTAGTGAACAGCAAGAGAGATTAAGGGAAGTTTCAGTTTCATTGTTAAAATTCTATGAAAAATTCTTAGTGGATGCTAGGGGTATCCAAACTTCAAAAGATTTCAGCAAATCTGGGCAGTGCATAGGTCATATTTCTCATTTGTTAAAGGTATATGAAAAAGCAGAAAGTATGGGTTTGCTATCTGAGGAACTTGCCTGTCAGCAAGTTACCTTTCTATGGGAACTGGGAGAATTGGATAAAGTTAAAAAGCATTGGGAAAAACTTTGCTCTGGAAAAGTTGCACATTCAGTGCAATTGTGGAGATTGCATATCTCAATCAACAAGTGTTATTCAGCAGGTTGTTGTCTTGATTCAAAAACTTCAGTGTTAGCAGATCAGATCAACTCCAGCACAGATCAGATCAACTCCAACACAGATCAGATCAACTTAAAGTCCAGGCTGTCGGCAGATCAGATCACAGTGTCGGCAGATCAGATCCAAGTGTCGGCAGATCAGATCGCAGTCTCGACATATCAGATCAAATCAAGGTCCAGTTTTGTGCAAGTCAAACAAAAGAAGAAGTTTCAGTTTATGGATTGGTTATTTGATGATGAAATTGACCGGAAGTTAGTTACTCTTATTTCAGGGAATAATTGTAGGATTAATTCAATTAAGGCAGTTTTTCATTGGAGATCTATAGCCAAGGAAGGATACCAGATTTGGTATATTGGTCAAGTTAACTTGTTTCTATATTGGCTCAGAAGCTCTTCTGGTAGTAAAGATCATATCGAAGTTTGGATTGCTGGAAAACTTCAATGGTTGTTGGATATTCTTACATATGAGGATGTATATACTGTTACTCTTAGCCTGCAAGTTCACATGATTTATGTTTATGTCCAGTATCAAAAGGTTGTTTACCAGTTTTTTATACATTCTATACTGGATGCACTAAAAACATTAGAGTTGGAAGACTGCTTAATGGGAATGAGAAAGGGAAGATTGAAGAAGAATTCAGAAAGGGCCTCTGATGAATTAACATGGAATACCAGGAGCTGTAAGTTTGAAGAATGGAAAAATGCTAAAAGGGAGGAAGCCATACAGCTTTCTAAGAGATTAGAAGAGCTTAGTAGAAGGATTCTAAGGATTCCAAAAATTAATAAGTCAGAAGATCTCAAGTTACAGGTTGATGTGGTAGTCAGTGTTTCAATTTGCATTGAGTGTTATGCTTTCAGGGGCTGCATCCTGATCTTTGAGGGAAAAGCAAAGTTCCTAGCTGGTATGGTGGAATCATCACAGGTATTTTTTGCAGCTGCCTCTAGCTTGGAATTCAATTTTCAGAGTGTCTGCATTGAAGCTGAAACTAAACATGTGGGAATGGCCCCTGTTAGTACAACTCATTTGATAGAACTCCATGTAGAGGATGTGATGGAACTAGTGGCCGACAAGATCCTACAAAGGAGGTCTAACAAAAGGGAGGACAAGCAGGTGGTGCAATGGGTGAGGATCTATCCTTCATCAAGCTGCAGTTCCCTCATTTCCAGCCTTGAGGACAAGTCTACTCTTAAGGGAAGGGGAGTGTCATACACTGGAGTGGAACGACATCGTTTTGGATTTATAGTTTTTCCTATTGCAGCATATTTTGTGTGAGTCATTTAGAAGAAGCAGTTTCGGTGTGACTTAGTTAGAAATTAAGCTGGTAGCCCTCTTTCCAAGCTTTCTGTTGAGCTGTGTGCTGGAGGAAGTGGATATAGGTGAGTGAAGGAAGCCTTAGGAGTTTTTATCGGTATTTTTGAGATTTCTTTCTTCTCTTCTTCTCTGAATTCTTCCCCTATCCCTCTCTGTAATTCTTCTTATTCTCCTCTGTTCCTTTTCCCTATTTCTTCCTATGTACTGAATTTCCAGTTCTGATTAACATAATTTACTTAAGGCATGACACAAACCTTCCACACGGCCCAAACCAACCCACCACCGTATTGTTGTGGGCTCATGTCACGTAAGCCCAACCCTTCCGCACGTGCCAGCGCACTGCCTTCCCCCTCTCCTTCTCCTGACAGATCCTGTCAGTCCTACACTCAGCGCATCTAAACCCTAATCCCCGTTCTCACTCTGATCTGATCTCATCTGATGGAGTAGACTCAAAAGAGTAGCTGAACGATAGGATTCACAATCCATATTCACTCAACCCCTTTGATTCAGCTCAAGGATTTTCAATAGGCTACGATGAGAAGAAGCTTCACCCATTTCCCCCACTCCTCTTCCTCTTCCCCTTTCATTTCCTTCACTTCCTCTTTCTCCACCTCCTCCGCCGGCGGCAGAGGCCGTGGCCGTGGCCGTGATTTTGTTTCTCCCAATTTCAATTTTACCAGGGAGGACGACTCTCCCTCCCATCCTTACCCCTCCTCCTCCTCCTCTTCATCTGAAAACAAGCCTCCCCCGCAAGGCTTGGGTCATGGACACCCCCCACGCCCCGCTACACATTTTCCTTCTCCTCATCCCACCTCTTCCTTCTTTGGTAGAGGCCGAGGTTTAGGATTTGACGCAGCCTCCAGTGGGTCCATTAGTCCTCAACCACCCTCACCATCACCACCACCCCCAGCCCATCCCACCAGGATAGTCTCCCGCGGTCTCGATGATTCACAAGCTGCAACAATTCCGGGCCGCTCCCAGCGAAACTCCATGGAAACAAGTCTTCCTTCCAGCATTTATTCTATTATAGCCAGCCGGGGTGCGGGAAGGGGCAAGGTCCAAATACCATCACCACCAACCCCCATGGCTCCCCCCGATAAACCTAAGGAAGAAAACCGCCACATCAGGCCTCGGCAGAAGCAGGAGCATCAGGGCAACGAAGATGGAGATGGAAGGGGAAGGGTAGCATTTAGAGATGGTGATAGAGGAGGAAGAGATTCTCGAAGTGGAAGGATGCAGGTAGGAGAAAGAGAGGGAGATGGAGAGGGAGGTAGAGGTAGAGGTGGAGGTAGAGGTAGAGGTAGAGGGAGATTTAGTGGGAGAGGAAGGGGGAGAGGGAAAAGGGAACGGGGAGAGCGACGCTCTCGTGACACCGCCATGGCCGAAGGTGATGATGATTTTGAAACAGCAGTTTACCTAGGAAATGATGATGCCGGTGAAAAATTTTCGGAGAGGATTGGAATTGAAGTGAATAATCAGTTAGTGGAAGGGTTTGAGGACATGGCCAGCAGAGTTTTGCCTTCTCCGGTGGATGATGCTTACGAGGATGCCCTCCGAACCAACTTCATGATAGAGTGTGAACCCGAGTACCTGATGGCAGATTTCGCCACTAATCCAGATATAGACGAGAACCCGCCTATCTCTCTCAGAGATGCTCTCGAGAAGATGAAACCATTCCTTATGGCCTATGAGAATATTCGATCTCAACAAGAATGGGAGGTATATGATTATCCAAACCAACTCATGCTTTTCACTATATGTCATTGAAAATTGAATCAAATTTGGACACCAAATATTTTTAGGTTGCAAGTCTGATTTATGATCCCCTTAATTGTACATATGAAGTAGTAGTAGTTTTTATTGTTCTATCAGCATGAGAATACTCATACCTGAAATCGACACAGGTATGAAGGTAGAGTATGCTTAGTAGCCCGAGACAGTTGTCTCTGAAAATTATCGCCCACTTAAGAGCTTAAGATACGCATTTGCTGAGCCTACTACCCATTGTCAATTGGCCAGAGATGAAACAAAGTTATATGGATGTTAAATAATGAACGTGTATGATTTCTTTGTTTTCTTGTTCTTGCTTAACATTAGGATTTGTTGTCCATCTCTATATATGCTAGTGAACTTCTGCAGTTTGTGGAACTTACCCTTTTATCTGTTTTTAATTGGTTCAACTGTCCTTTATACCAAAAAATTGTCGTTATCCACCAGTCCCACTCTTGACACTGTTCCTTCTTTTATTTTATCCATTGATAGGAAGCCATAGAAGAAACAATGAAAAATGTCCCTCTTCTGAAAGAGATTGTCGACTTCTATGGCGGACCTGATAGGGTAACTGCCAAGCAACAGAAAGAAGAGCTGGAAAGAGTGGCTAAAATGGTTCCAGAAAATGTACCTGCTTCTGTAAAGCGGTTTACCAATAATGCTGTTCTCTCTTTGCAGGTTGGCATCCTTAAATATGACGGTGCAATTCAGCATACACAGATGCACTTACATTCTGTTAATACTGCATTGCATCACCTCAATATGCCATAAAGTTTGTGGTTTCCTTGAGACTAATAAGATTTTAGCCACGCACAAATATTGTTAGATGCCATATTTATCTTGCATGATAACTGATTTTATGATTGTTTGTACTCTGCTTGAAATTGTTGAGTGTTTATATTTCTTCTTCAAGCAAACCAAGGAAAGGGGGAAACAGTTAACTCAAACTTAGAGTACGAAAGGAGATGTTTGCCTTTTAAATTGCCACTGGTGTGATTTAATGTATTTTGATAGTTCTTGAGGAGTAATGAATCCCTTCTTATAATGCCTTTAATCATGAAGATGAATATCAAAATTTGAACTGATACTATGCAGTAATTCAACTCATGCTGATACCTAAGGACTGTATTACTTATATGTATATGCTGTACAATTTCTCAATAATATTGTTGGCATTCCTTGACAAGTGATGAGATGCATGAAATTTTCAATGCCTTATTCTAATATTCATTTTCCTCCAGATGGAAAATCCAGAGTTGAACCTAATTTGTTGTTCTTTTCTGGTTACAGAGTTTACTTGTCTTATAATTATTTGTGACTGACATTTTGCAGAGTAACCCTGGGTGGGGATTTAATAAGAAATGCCAGCTTATGGATAAGCTTGTACAAGAAGTTTCCCAGCAATACAAATGATAGATATGCGTATTCAGGGGTGACTTGTTCTGCGTAATTCCATTCCTGGCAGAGTTAGTAGATGATTTGCAATGGATAAAAGTCTTGATGATCGATCATGGTGAGGATCTCAAGTACGTGGTTAGTGGTAGGATGCAACTCTCCATTTTGGTATTTGAATACATGGTAGAATTGCTTTGGGCATTATGACACTGTACATGTGAGTCATTTTTTAACAGTTATGTCTTGATTTTCCAGTTGGAATGGAATGGGAAGGGAAAGGATGAGATGGGCTTTTCAAATCTTGATTCATCTGCTTGCTTTATATTAAAGTGAAGGGTGAAAAAGTGAGTTGAGTGAGGGTATTAAAATCTCAAAAAAATCCTTAGATGAGATTGGGGTTGCAGCTACCTGAGGATTTTTGGTTGTTGTTGTTGGCGGGGTAGCCGCATTTAAGGATATAACTTGCGGTGGTAAGGGACCAACCACTGAAAAATTTGGAAAAGGGAAAAGGATTGTGATGTGGACTCCATACCCATTGATGTAGTAGTAGATGGTAGTACCTAAGCAGAAATTGACTTGCAATATCAAATTAGTTTGGTACATACATGGACAAACTTGAAGCAAAAAGAATTTCCTTTCAAAGTCATTAGCTTCAGAAGAAAATGCATGGCTAATAAATAAGTAATGTGGTATTTTATTGGAATGTGTAGTGGCTGCATCTGGAGGGAGTGGCTCAAGGCAGGAAGGAGAGGGTGAGACAAGACTATTCTTAAGACAAAAGAGTCTAAAAAGAAAAGAAACAGAGAAGAAAGAAAGAATAAAGCTAAAAAAAAAAAAAAAAAAGTAAAAGAGACAATCAGTCTTCCAAGAAAGAAAAGAAACAATCAAACACCCCACCACCCCTTATCCCGACCCCCCCCTGGAGGTGAGTGGTGAAGTGGTGAGAATTGGTGATGGAGCATCTACTTCTTCCCAAATGGGCATTGTTATTGTTCTTCTGTTCACATACATAGTTAGAGACACATTACCAAACTTGGAGTGAGCGAGTAAAATTGCCTTGAGAAGAAGACACAGATATCAATTACCTCCTCTCTTCTCTCTGCCTTCTTCTGCACACTGCTGCCAAGGAGTAATAACATAAAAGGCGTCCACTTCTTGTAATTTTCTTCTTACTATCCACATATAATATATTACTTTTTGTACGTATGCTCATCAATACTATATAGGCAGGCAATGGCAATATTGCAGTAATTGATTTCGAATTGAATACATATTCTGCTGCTCTTGCAGATACAGAGTTAATGGGTTCCAGAGGGGCACGTAGAAAACAGAGATGGTACTGCGGGAATACTCATCATCATCAACCTCTCACCCCTCTCATGGAAGGTCCAGATCTTGAAATGCACCATGAAAGAGGCAAGAAAGAGAGCTCCTGGGACGCCATTCGGGAATGGTTCAGACTACAGAAACAGTTGGAAGGCCCTAATCCTCCTTGTAGGCAGGACCTCAGGCTCCTGTTAGGTGTCTTGGCATGCCCCCTTGCCCCCATCCCTCTTCCACCCCTCAACCATAACCCAACTATTACTCCACAACCTCCTCCTCCTCCTCCTCCTCCTCCTCCTATCAACAAGCACATTCCCATTGTAAGTTCCATTTTAATTTAATTTGAGAATTTGATTTCCTAGCTAGCTTGTTCAATTCTTATCAATGTTCATGGGGGGTTTGTGTTGGGTAATGCAGGAGACCTGTACTGCACATTACATCATCCAGCAGTACTTGGCCGCCACCGGATGGTCTACCTCCAAGAAACAAAAGATTGCCAAAAATATGTACGCAGCAGGGACAGTAAAGATGATATGTTGCCAAACGGAGGTAGTTGGATCAAGTGATCAAAATCAAAGGGTCAGCAGTAAGACGTTGGGATCAAGGAGTAACAGTGGTGACAAGGGATGCTTCGTGCTATGGCAAATGTCGCCGGGGATGTGGTCCCTGGAGCTGGTTGTTGGTGGTAACAAAGTGCTGGCCGGTAGCGACTCCAAGATCGTGTGGAGGCATACACCATGGCTTGGTACCCACGCTGCTAAGGGCCCTCAACGTCCATTGCGTCGCATCATTCAGGTAGCCTGGCTACAGTTTTACAAATTTATCAATCATCTGCTTAACAATAATGATAATAAAAACCAAAAAAATTGCAGGGGCTGGACCCAAAGAGCACCGCTAGTTTGTTTACGGGCAAGGCAGCACAGTGCTTGGGGGAGAAACGTATCGGCCAAGAAGACTGCTTTGTCATAAAAGTGGCGGCTGATCGGGCTTCTGTAATGGAAAGGAACGACGGCCCTGCTGCCGAAGTCATTAGGCACGTGTTGTACGGCTATTTCAGCCAAAGGAGTGGGCTTCTCATCTACCTGGAGGACTCCCACCTGACCAGGGTACTGGTGCATCACCACCAGGGCCACCATCACCATGATCACAATGATGATCAAGTGGGTGCAGTTTACTGGGAAACCACCATAGGGAGCAGCATTGGTGACTACAGGGATGTGGACGGTGTCCTGATTGCTCATCAGGGGCGCACCGTCGCCACAGTCTTCCGTTTCGGAGAGACTTCTGGACAACAATATTGTAGAACTACGATGGAGGAGTTATGGAGCATCCAGGAGGTTGTTTTCGACGTCCCTGGTCTCTCTGCAGACTGTTTTATCCCTCCTGCCGACATCTGGGATACCATGAATCCCCATACTAGTTGAAACTCTCTCTTGCGTATATATACAATGTCTTAATTTTCCAAAATCTACCTTATAGCTTTACGTACGTATATAAAATGTTTCAGTGCTAATCATTAGCATACCAAGAAAGAAGTTAAAATGAGTTTGTACTTCCATCCCATCAAACTAGCAGCAGCATTTCATGGACACACAAGCCAAGCCAAGCCACAAACCAAAAACAACCAATTGCGATGGGATGCATTGAACTTCAATACACCAAACACTCAAATGTGTAAGGAAGCAATTCATTGACCAAACTCAGAAAATTCACATAAAAGAGCAAACAAATGCAAACCAAAAATATAATTTAAATTGCTACGGTACCATTCTTTTCTATTCTCCTATATAAAGTAACTATAAACTCTCGAATAGCTGTTCCTTCCTTTCTTTCTTTCTTTCTTTCTGCTCAATAAAACAAGTAGAAACTCTCAATCAACAAACAAACAATCAACACATTTGCTCTCAAGCTTGCGCTCAAATCCAAACTTAGTTGGTAGGCTTTGATTTATGGGAATGTGAGTGGAAATGAAAATCGGCAGCAGAAAAACGTCCTCCAATTTCTTATGAGACACTACGCAGAAACAAGTAACACACTGAACATGGTCATTCCTGTCAGCTGCATTTCAGTAATTTTGCTTTCAGCTTAATCCATGAACGAGCCTCCACAGTGACGAAACTAGCATAGAACAAGAGGGTGTAACAGTACCATCATGCCTCATAGTTACCGCCATTCCCTCTTAAAATTTTCTTCCTTCACATTCTTCTCTCCAAATTATTCATTCTTCAATTACTAGCATTTATTCCTTATTTTTTCTCTTAAATTAGCACATTCATCCCAAAATTTCTTGGTCTGGCACTGAGTCTCCACAATTCAATCCTAATATTCATCGCCCATCTTTTTCTTTAATTAATTAAACTCATTTGAATTTAATATCTCCTCTCCATCGATTAAATTAAGAATCCATGCATTAATTTGATATTAAGGTGGAAGCTCGATGGATATTGTAGTCTTTGAAAAATCGTGCGCGCGCCTGACATATATAATTCATCTTTGTTGGGTTGGTGTGTAATAAACTTAAATAGTAACTAACATAATGAAAGGCGGCTGTGTACGTAAAATTAGTCTCTCGGCATGACATTACTAATGAGTGATGAATGGCACTGATATATATATATATATATATATATATATTTATGATCCAAATTTATGATAACAAATTAGCAGAAATAGCAGTAATCAATAGTTAATATCTATGATCCAAATGGAGAGTTGTTTCTTGCCGCAGTGGTACTAGTCATCATGGAGAGACTCATCCTGTCAATAACCGGGCCAGATCCAGAAACAGAAACTGACGCTGATCCTGCTCTTCTTGGAGACGGTCTTTCCAGTTTGGAGGAGGAGGAGGAGGCCGAGTTCGAAGAGGCGGAGCTCATCTTTTGGTTAATCTGATGATGACGATGATGATCGTTTCCACCACAGGCCGCCGGCTTTGCCTCGTAAAGAGCATTAGGGTCTGAAGAATTAATAGAAATAGAAGAATCAATAATGTCATTAAAATCAATTAGTTGCTGATGACGACGTGCGTACGATGATTGATCAATCAATATTGGCATGCAATATTCTGATGATGATCAATTTGGTGTTGGTGATCATGACGGTCATCACCTTTGTTAAGATTATTACTACTATTGTAGGGGTCAAGGTGAGAAGCTGAATTAGCTGATGCTGGTGCTGCTGCTGCTGCAGCGCTTCCTAGTTCTTGATGGAGGCGGAGATCGTCATGAGAAGGCGAGGTGGAGGATGACCACATCAGGTTCTTCACGTATGGAGGGCTGGGCGGCGGCCTCTTCTTGCTACTATTACCGGCACCCACAAGCTGGCACAAGTTGTCATGACTATTAGAAGTCATATTATTGTTGATGTTGAATCCTCCTACTCCTACTCCTCCTCCTGATCTATCGATATTGTCCAGCTGGCCCTGCTGGAGTCGGCCAAGTTGATGGTGATGAGGATGATCAGCTGAGGCGTGGCCGTAAATATTAAGGTCTTGAAGAGATGGGAAATTAAGATGATGAGTGGGGGCTGCTCCAAAATCCTTAATGTCTAAGTGATCATGATCGGAAGAAGCATCGTGGGTGTGGTGGTTGGAGGAGGAGGAGGGGGGCAAATGATGATTCTCTCCGGCGAGGGTTTGGCAAGCTTTCTCCAGAATAGTCTGCATGTACTTTCCTTGTGCCTCAATCCTCAACTGAAGGTGTCTTTGTACCTGCACTAGTAGTTTATCATCAATCAAGCATTACAATTAATGTGACTTAACTTTAATAAAAGGTAACATATAATATATATAATAGGTTACCTCAAGCTGTTCATGAAGCCTTCTCTGGACTTCCATTTGCATCCTAATTAATTGTGAAGATTCATTAATTACTGCCACCCATGGAATCATAGATATATGCATGAGCAGCAAGCAGTTCATGTAGTATTATCACTCTAATTCACACACACACACACACACACACAAACAAGTATATGTGTATGGGCAAAGGAAGACAAATAAAAACAAGAAGAAGAAGAAGATGATCCTTAATAAAAGGAAACATACTCATTCATACTACGACCAATTATCCCGGAGGAAGATGCAGAAGTATTTCGTTGAAGTTCTAAAGTTGAAGCTGCCATGCATGCAAATTAATTAAGGATGGGAAAGTAGTAGACAATTAATTTAAATAATATTATTAGTGTAGTAATTAAAAATATCACCTCTCTCACCATCTTTGATAGGATGATCATTGAACTCCTTGTGAGGTTGCTTTCCAAGCCTGAATTTCTAATTAGAGAAACACAGAGTCACACACACACTAATTATTAAGATGGTGCATTTCTAATTATATATATACGATGAAGATCGATCCTAACCTGAAGATGGCTCTTGAGATGATATAGAGTGAGACCCTTCACTCCCATAACTCTCATGATCGTCTTAGGAGTGGCCTCTACACAAACACACATAATTAATTCCATCAAACTAAACCAAATTCATACACCAGAGAGAGAGGGGCCGGGCGTACGTACTGTCAGGTCCACCGAGCTGGGTAACAGCATCAACGAAGCGCTCATGAAGCTCACTAGTCCATCGGAGTCTAGGTTTGGGATCGGTTGTCAAGACGAGGCCTCCGGAGTCTCCACCACTGCCACCTCCTCCTCCTCCTCCTCCTCCAACACCGCACATCCCTCTGCTACTGCTACTGTCGTGATGATGATGATGATGCCCTGCTGTGGTCATATTTGTGGCCTTCTTCGTCTGGAACATCATTTATGTAGGGCCGGCTTAATTTGATTTGCAGGTCATGATGGTGTACCTTTCTTCTTGTGCTCAGAATAAAAATGAAATATCCAGACCGAAATATGCTGGAGGAGCTGAGGAAGATAGCAGCTGGGATGGGTTTTAGTTAGAGAAGGTGTTTGATGGCTTATCAAAGACTGAAATACAATAAGGACATTCCTTTATGAAAATTTAACAGGTCTTCCTTCCCCAAGGAAACAAGGGCTAGAATAGGGTGGGTGTGGGTCCAATTAATGGAGGGTATCGTACATAGCATTAATTAGATCTTAGCAATGACAATATATACATATATACAAGAGAAAGGTGTTTATTTTGAGGATGAAGAAGTTGGATAAAAGTGCAGGAATGGTGGACCAACAAGGCCATTTTTCATCATGGCTTAGTATTTAGTGATGATGAATTAATCAAACAGTGAATGGGCGCTGGTTAATTTGATTAGGAGTAACCTTTTTTTAAAAAAAAAAAAAAAAAAAAAAAAGAATAGAAACTAGTCCATAAAGAAGAAGAAAGAAATGATTGAATGGTGATGATAAGCTTCTCTTGACTGAGTATAAAGAAAGAAGAAAAGCGATGGGAGAATGTGATGGAAGCTTTTCATGGGAGTTTGGGCGGGCGGGCGGGCGGAGTATGAATCTTTGTTAAGTTGTACGTAGTATTACTTGTCGACTTCTTGTGTCAGTTGCCACTTTCCGGCGGCCGGAATCCAATAACCAGATCCATCCATCCATCTCATATAGTAGGAAGGAAGGACTAGCTTTTTTATTATATTCTGTGCAGCGCTTTTGTGGACTTGAAGACTGTCCTGTCCATATGGGGTTGTACCTTCCATTTCCCTAAAACTCATCCTCCCTCTGCTTTTCTTCTTTAATTAAAAAAAAAAAAAATAGTGTATTTCCAAACAGAAATAAATAAGGAAATAAAACAGTGGTCACTCAGTCTATAATAATAATAATAATAATAATAATATTGATATCTGCAGTCTGCAGGTTAAAGTATACTACTAGTCAGTCAGTGAGTCGTCCATGTTAAAGGCGGGGGAGGAAGATAAGCTAAAGCTCAACACATCTTTGTATTCACTAAATACAACTTCCAAAACGGAATAGATGCTTTCTTCTTTCACAATCAAAGCAGAGATTCTCCTCTTCCAACACTTTTTTTTTTTTTTTTAAATAAATTCTACTTTATTCAATTTTCAATTTCTCTTAAATATTGTTGCCTTCATTCTTTAATAATAATTTTATAGTAATCATCTAGAAAAAAAAGCCCCCTAAATTTAGCTATCAATTGCCCTCAATTTAGCTGAGCATTGGAAATCATAATATGATAATAAAGCCAAGGATAGAAGAGGGGTAGAGTCAGGTGCGTACTAGTAGTTGTTTTGAACCAAAAGAGGCAAAAGAATTTGGTAATTACAAAAGCAAATCTTGTCTTAAAGTTGGAAATTTTGTTAATTAAACTATAAAAGTGAAGGTTTAACTTTATCTTCACACTGGAAGATTAGACGAGCCACTTATTATTAATTAATAATAGTGGTAGTAGTATGAAATATAGTAGAGTGAAGCTCAACCCAGTTTTTATACCATATACTTAGTATAATAATATATATTAAAAATAAAAATTGTATAGGTGGTACCATAAATATTATTATATATATAATAATAGATATGTATATATATATATATATATGTAAATGGTATAATTTAGGCATGATATATAGCCTCCTGTTTGCTTAATTTGTAAGCATCTTTTCAATGCTTTCCAGAATTTATTCTCATTCTTGAATATATTCCCCCAATCCTTTCCTTCATTTTCTCCCTACATCCACCTTCCTTTTTTCCTTCTTTATTACTCTTTTTTAATTTAATCCCATATTATTTACTACTCTCTATCCATCCCCTATTTTCCATAAATTACATTAACTTCTCCTATATCCCATTTAATTTTCATCAATTCAAATTAAGACATTTTTTTTAATATAGAGAATGAAACGAAATCTAGATGAGTCGGTCTTAAGTGGGGTGGAGAGTATCAACAACTGAACTATAATCCTCTTGTTTGTCTTAAGTGGGGTGGAGAATATCAACAACTGAACTACAATCCTCTTGTCATTCAAATTAAGACATTAGTTGTCTAAGATATATTTCTTTTTCTTTATTTTATAGTTTTCAAGCGAATTACAAGGAATTACATGGAAAATATTTGTAATTTTCAAAAATAATAACATGTAATTTATAATTTAATAAAAACCACAAAAGAATTATTTATAATTGTTAAAAATGAGAAGGTGCAATCTCTAATTTAATGAAACCACAATAACAATGGTACGTAGATATTAGTTGTGGTGAAATTGGCATTGGCTTCATTGTTTATTTATACCTACCCATACAATATTATTAATATACTTTTGCGCGCAGTTAGGGCGGGCTGGGCTTTAAACATTATATTATATGAGCCCATTTGCTCAAAGTATTGCCCACCATTCAATTTATGATTCATCATCATCATCACCACTCACTGTAGATATAAAAAATACAAAAGGAGAATCAGATTCCTGGCTGCTTTGGATTGGGACCATTTTCTTCATTTCTTTTTTTTGCTCCTTTCATTCAAACTCAACAACAAATTTCCAATCTAATTTTTCTCCCAAAGTCCACAACTCACGAAAACAGACTTAATGTCACGTCAATGATGGTGGCCTACATGGGTAATATCCATCCATCCAAATGCCACGCCGGCCCAACTTCATTCTGGGAAAATGAGAAGCCCAAACCCCCCTAATTTACGAATATCTGGAATGCGTTTGTATGAATTCCCCTCACTCATTACTCTGAGACATACAAAATATTATTCATAGCCAACCATCATCGACAAACTCAAAACTATCCATTCATCATCCACCCGCAAAGCCCGTTTCAACTCAGCTCAGCTTAAGCTTCCCCAAACATACATATTTCATCTACATTCAAAAGAAATGAGGACTGAATGAAAGAAATTTGGCTTAAATTTATTGTTAGATCTCTTTTAATACGTGTTATTTTAATTTTTATTTATCTTTTATTTTGGTCACTAATAATCATTTCACTTAAATTTTTTTAGGTAATTATAATTATTTTTTACGAAAAAATTTAAAAGATTACGATTTAACTCATTTGATCGCTAGTCAAATCTACTTCTTTTTTAAACATGATTTGTACTATAATTTGTTCAACTAATTTTATGATCTGAATCCTAATGAATGTTCAACCCATTTAGGGTTTCGACCGTCATTTTAGATTGTGAGTCGATCTAAATGGGTTGAACATTCATTCATGAAGAATCGATTCATAAAATGGATTGAAAAAATTAAGTTTGACTAGCAATCAAATAAGTTAATCTGTTATCTTCTAAACATTTTTGTAAAAAAAAAAAAAAAAAAGACTATAATTACCAAAATTTTTTTTAAGTGAAACTAGTATTAGTGACCAAAATAAAAGAGAGACCAAAATCGGAATAATCCTTATTAAGGGAGACTAAAAATGAAGTTAAACCTTCCAAAAATTATGAAAAAAATTCATAATTTATTACATTTAATTTGATAAATCATAATTCGAAAAATTGGTGATTATATTAAGGTTGTGTTGAAAAAAAATATAATGTTTCTCTCTGAGCCCGCCTTCATCATATCTGAATATTCTGACATGTCCGTGCAGGACTCCGACCCCAGAGCGACCGAACACTTTCTCCTCCTTATTCAAGTCGTTTGATCCAACGATGCCACCTTCCATTCCTAAGTCCCCTAAGTTCTATAATGGATCAACGATTGTTGAATTCACTCCTGAAGAGTGAGAGAGGCTGATTGCGCTTCATCGCCTCTCCCTGGTTGGGATATTCTCCTACGGGAGGCCTCATATGAGAGATATTCAGTGGGTTTACATGGATCATTTCAAGTTGGGTTACTGAACCCTAGACACGTCCTCATTTGGTTCGATCGGGATGAGGATTATCAGAGGCTATGGATGAAATGAACGTGGCAATCGGGGGCTGTTCCATGAGGCTCTTGAAATGGACTCCCCATTTCAAATTCGAGGAGGATCCTCCCATCGTTCCTATCTGGGTAGCGACATGGCTTACCAGTCGAGTACCTTACGCCACATGCTATCTACTATTTGGCAACGTCGGTGGGGAAGCCCCTTAAAGTGCATGCTCCGACTGCCTATCTCACGCGGCCATCTATGTGTCACTTTTGTACAGAAGTAAACTTATTAAAGCCCCTCCTAGTTTCATTAAATTTTGGTGTCAAAGGTGATTTTATTGATCAGGATTTTACCAATGAGCATATTCCCAAGTATTGCATTCAATGTAGAAGGATTGGTCACGATGAAGAGCCATGTAATTTTGGTAAGCCCCAAAACAAAGATAGGCTGTCTAAGGAGAAACAACAATCAAAGGAGAATGTTTTCAGGGTGCTCAGATCTGGTAATGTGGTTGGGAAGCCGTCGCAAGACCCTGACTCTTTGCCTTCTGGAGGCAAATAGAGTGATTGCTCTGCGATCCAATTCTGCATGTCCATTGGGCCTTTTCCCCTGGAGAAAAAACTGCTGGGGTTTTGTTTAGAGGTGTGGCAACTGTCCCAATTGATTCCGCTGGACCTTCTGTTGCGAAGTAAGAAGGTAATGACTCTGCCCAATTTCTGATTTTCCCTCAATTGGTTCCAGCTCCGGGAGTTTTAGAGGTAGCCCAGGTGGTGTCGATGCCCCTAGTGGTAGAACTTGTTGTGAATAAAGTGTAATTTATTAATTAATTGATTATAGAAAATCGTCCAGCAGTGATTGTCTAAGAAAATTTTGTTTTTCATACCAGTCCTTGAAAGTAATTGCAGACGCCTTAGTGTAATGGGCAATTGTATGATCACACACATTTATGGACCGTCAAATCCAAAAAATACTAGATAGAAGCAGAGAAGACATGAGTTTTACTATAATCTTCAATGACTGGTATGCAAGAGTGAGCACTAGCTTTTAAGTCTTTTGCTGTTAGAATTACCATTGAAGAGTCACAAAGAACACTGAAGTTTGACAGCTACAAGTGAATAGATGCAAGGAGAACTTCTCAGAGTGCTAGACTTTTGGATAGTTCTAGTTTAATTATGTCTGGGAAAAATTTGCACAGGATATACAGATGATTGCCTTGCTCAGATAATACACATACCCCAATTTTCGTGTTTCGTTGTCTTGAAATTGATCCATCAAAATAGACTCAAATACCCAAAGACTGAGTAAAATCTATTGGATTCAGTTTAGAAGCTTGTGAAGGAAATTCTTAATTGACCTTTGCTACCCTATACGTGTGCAAAATTGAGATGGTAAAAATAGCTACTATGATCGTTTACTGGACAAGTCGCTTATAAATAGATTGGTTGAATGCATGCCATATAGAATCAACAATCATTAATGACTTTTATTCTACAGCTGTTGGGACAGACAAGATACATTCCCTTAGTGAGCTAACGATTGCTGGAGAGAGAATATGGTTACAGATAAAGCAATGTGCTGCCAAATTTCCTGTGAAAAAGGGGCATGTGAAGAGGATATGAGAAATAGATGTTTCCATGTCACAGAAGAATAGACATGCTAAAGGAGCATCAACACCTTTGCGCCTTACATTTTCAGTAGAAGGGAGAGTGTTTGAGAGAATTCACCAGCCGAAATGTACAACTCTTGGTGGTGTGATCAGTTTTCAAAGTTTCCGCCAGATTGGGTTTGGTCCTGAAGATGTTTCTCCATTTACGAGGTGGATCAGTGTGAAGGATGAAGAGTGTATGCTTTGATGATAGCCGCTCTTGACATTGAAATTACCCTTCCTATTTGTTGCCTAGAACCAACGATCATCATATCCCGTTATGTAGATTGGCATCACCAAGATGGAATCTGCCAATTTAGGGTGGAAACATTCCCAAATTAACTTTTCTTTCCAAGTGATATTTTCTTCATCGATTAAATATGAAAACTGGACATTGGGAGGAATGGGGCAATCATTATTACATAGACAATATCGATTAGGAGTGGGCATCCAAGGGTCTGGTGTTTTTTCCATTCAACATCTTCTTTCGAACTCCTAACTTGAGCATTCAGGAACCTTCCAAGAAACCTCTCCATGCAAAAGAAGGATTGGAGACAAGTGAGGCTTTAAATACAAAGGTGTGGCAATAATTTGTGGTTTTCATTATTTTGCCTAGAAAACAAATTGGGGTGTATTAGTAGACGCAGGGCTGGCCCATAGGGTAGGGTAGGAGGGACGATCGCCTAGGGCCTAAAAATTCTAGGGGCCCATATTTTTTAGATAATATTAATATTAATCTATAATTAAAAAATCATATAAAATAGGGCCCTTTTATTGTATAATTTTTTTAAATAAAAAATAAAGGAAAATTTGGTCAAATTAGGAGTTGGAAGGACGATCACGAATTTTAAGAGTTTTAATGGGATTTGAATGTAATTTGAATGGGAAGGTCAGGAAAATTAGAAAGACGATCAAATTTGAATTGGATTTGAATGTGTAGAAAAAATTTAGGAGTTTTTTCATTCATAATTTTAATTCAACAACAATCATATTTTTAAAATTTTCATTCTTATAAATAGTCATTGAACCAATTTTAATCCCATCAACAATATCTTAATTCTCAAAATTTATTCAAATTCATCATCTCAATCTATTAATTATTATAATTCTTTAAGAATCTGACCGTTTTCATTTCTAATAATATCAAAAGGGCCAATCGTTATTATTTCTCTCCAGGACCCTCAAAATCATTAGAACGGCCCTGAGTAGACGCCATGCTTGCTTTGCGAGAAAAGCTAGATTGAAAGCCCGTAAATTCTTTAATTAATTAAGATTTGTTGAAATGTCCGAGGAGCAAAATCAAATTAAGTTTCTCCTTACTTAAATGTATAAGGACAAAATTCTCACGATAAGCATTTTACAAAGCCATAAGTATCACAGGCCACAGCTGTGGCAGAGACTAAATAGTCGCATACATTGGAGGAAGAAAATCTAAAACTCCTGAGAAGCTGAACTGATGTTGCCTTTTCGTACACGACCATTTTGGGTAACAGATTTTGATGTATATTAGGAAGAACACCACCATTAGGAATAATAACAGCACCCAAAAGCTTGCTCAACTCGTTATCATTTCTTACTGCAAGCTGTATATGCCTAGGAAAGATCCTATTCTTTTTGTTGTCCTTTGCACATTACCGGCGAGTTCAAGAACCTCGGCGGCTAAGTATTTGAGAACGGCGAAAAGAAAGACTGGAGCACCAGCACTCACACGTTCGGCATACTTACCAGCCTTGAGAAAACAGGCGATTCTACTAACCGGGAATTGAAGGTCGACTTTTGATGATCGCGATTCCGATTTAGATGCTTTAGGCTTCCCTCTGCCGCCCTTGGTTGTGCCGCTGCCTTCGCCAATTGAACTCATTTTTTTTTTTTTTTCTAATTAACCCTTTTTTTCCCTTGACAGAGCAGAGAAGATGAGGGTTGATGTGTCCAAATATGGGAAGAGGTTGAGAGTGATAGTGCGAGAACTTGAATGGAGTATAAATAGGAAGGGTGAGCGGTCAGGTCGGTCGGTAGGAAGGACATTTTCTGATTGGCCGAATGGAAAATATGGGGATCACCAGCCTGTCATAAAAATGAGAGGGAGCAACTCGCGCTACATTTTGGATTTCGTTTTGGATCTTTAAGTTGAGTTAAGGTTCTATTTATATTTTATCTATTTTTTTTAAAAAATTACTATTGAAATAATATCTATAAAATCAAAATTTATTTTTCTTCCTAATTTCTTTTCACTTTATTTTAGAAAAAAAGTTTCTCCAGCATTCCATGAATTTGAAAAGAAAAAATCCCCACAGAACTCTATTAGGTGCTTTTTCCCAAATGCTTTCCAAACAATCCTATGGGACTAATTCAAAAGTTATAAGAGTTTGATTAATTTTTACTAGATTTATAAATTTTAAAATTATTCTTACCAGAACCTTATAATTATTAGTATATACAATTTATCTATTAATAGCATTGCAATTTATATCATACTTCACAGGAATATACTCTATAGTATTCTCATATTATATTTAATATATTCTCCAATCATATTTGATGTATTCTCCTCTGTCTGTGCGTTGTGGAGAGAGAAGATTATTGAAACAATTTAGTTTTGTTCTTATGTAATTTACAAGTTTACCATTGTCGCATGAATGTACAACATCGTTGTATGGGTTTTAGGTTATTTATGGGGTATTTGGTGGTTGGACTGTGATTACTAGTGATTTATTTTGCATTAATGACATGCTACCTACCAAAAAAAAAAAAAAAAAACTTAAATGCACGTTTTGTCTTTTGTAATAGGAGTCATGTCACTTTTAGTCCATCTTAAACTTTGATCGGTCAAAATTGCCCCACTTTATTTTATTTTATGTCATTTTTGGTCCTTTTAAAAAGATAACGATTTAATCTAATTGATCTGATAAGGAAATAGTCATCATATTTTCTTGCTCAATAATGGACATTTCATGAGGTCTACTAGATTCAACTCTACACTAGTTCATAAAGGCCAAAGATATTATTTTGGGTTAGGTAAGAGAATGTGAGTATTGGCATAATCCTAATAATACATGATCCACGAAGAAGTCCAAGTTCAAGCTTTCATGAAGAGAAAAGGGAACATTGTATTTGGCCAACCCCTTGTTTTATTTTTATTTATTTTGAGTTTTTGAGTTTAGAAAGGATTTTTAGATCCTTTTGGATTAGTTTTATCTTTTATAAATTCTAATGCATAAGACAACTATTGGGTTGTAAGTTTAGTTCAAAATGAGACAATTTATGATAATATAATCCTAAAGTCGTTTCAAGACACTACACCATTCTCTTGTACCATGTTTGATGTGTGATAAAAGTACATGTCAAGATAATATTTATAAACTTAAATCCACACTAAGAGACTCAAGAATATCATCGTAGAGTATATTATCTAAAAAGAGTCATAATTTATTATATTTAATTTGATAAATCATAATTCTCAAAATTAAGAAGTGGCCAATCGGAGGCTACCTAGAGGGCTTGCGTTTATACATGGCGGTGATCTATGAGTTAGTTTCCAGCGTGGAAGAGGATCTGGTTAATCCAATCCAATTTGAACCAGATTCCATTTTGCCTGAGGATTCTACTATTGATGAGAACTCTACAGATGCGAATTTGAAATCGAGAACCATATGTCAAGCAGATTTTGGAGAGACGTGCGTAATATGCCTAGGAGAATACTAAGATAAAGGAATTATTGGAGGACTTCATTGCACGGATGAATTTCACTTATATGAAAGTAGAGAAATAGTTTATATTATATTGAACATAAATTTATATCAAATAAAACATGATTTCATATCATACATAGTCGGATTTCATATCAATATAACATAACACTTCTTATATGAAAACGAACAAATGGTTCATATCATATAAAATATAGTTTCATACTAGATAAAATATGGTTTCATATCATGCGTAGCAGACTTTTATATCAATATAACATATATATATGAAATAGAACATAGTTTTATATAAGACAAACCATGATTTCTTATCAATACAACAAAGAAATTTTTATATGAAAGTAAACAAATGGTTCATATCATATTAAACATAAATTCATATCAAACATAACATGATTTCATATCATGCATGGTCAGGTTTCATATCAATAAAACATACTACTTATATGAAAACAAACAAAGGGTCCATATCATACAAAATATAGTTTTATATCAAACAAAACATGATTTCATATCAATTCAACATACATGTTCTTCTAAAGAAAGCTAACCCTAGTTTTGCTTGATATGAATTCAATTTTTACATGATATAAAATTTTGTATATAATTTTCATAAAATCTCATGTTTTAAGTCACTTAAATAATTTTTTAAAAAAATTTAATTATAAAATAAAAAAATAATAAATATTTTTGTAACTTTTTTTAAAAAATTTAAAACATTAAAAAAATAAATACTAAAAAAAAAACGGACAGAAAGAAAAAAAAAAACACGCGCCTTGGGAAGAAAAGGAGAGAGAGAGAGACCCACCGCCTCACAGAAGGAAGGAAAAGAACCATTTTGCATCCTTGCACGCATCCCTAAAAAAACAACCGGGACTCAGTCCCTCCTTAACAAAAAAAAAATATATATATATATATATTACTATTTTAAAAGTAAGTAATAAAAAAGTGATAATCTTATAGGACATCATATAATTTTTTGAAATGGTGCGAAGTTAAAAAACGGGCAAGTAATAGAATAATATAATATTGATCATCCTCAATACAAACATTCTAGTCAAAAAAATAAAAATAAAAATTGCTCCCAGTGCATAGATGCGACAACAAAAAAGAGTTTTTAAAACACTTAAAAATATTATAATAAATAAAATTTCATTACATTTTATCTATGGCGACACGAACCTTTTTGCATGGTCTAAGTAGGTGTGATCAAAAGAGTATTAAAAAACACGATACTTTTTAATGTAAACATACATACTGAAAATGTAGAGTTATAATATATATGAACATGAAAGTATCTGTCATGATAAATCATCTATCACTACATGGATAGTTGGCTTCACAGTATTATATATGTTAACATATTAGTACATACTTTAATATTTGGATAGAAAACCTATTATGACAATTTTAAGTGTTCATATATATATATCATAATATCATAAAATTATGAGTAATTATATTATATAATTGAAAACATAAAAATATGTTTAAATAGATAGTATATTACTTCATTTATAAGTAAATATACAAATAGTCTTAGGCTGTTGAAATTTTGGCCTATAAGAATCCAAGCCTAATCCTTCTCTTTTAATACTACAGTTAATACCTAATCATTCCCTTCGTTTCCGATGTGGGACAACAACAGACGACTTTAAATTACACTTAATAATGTAATTATATATGTATTACAGTTACACTATACATAGTAATCTATTAATATCTTAAGTTATTATATTAACAAATAAAATAACACTTGATTGTGTTTCAACACTTATAAAATTTTAATTACACTTGTTATTGTTTTGATTGAAATTTTATTATAACACTTATTTCTAGTGTTATAATAGGATTTGATTTGATGACACATTAAAATAGTTATAACAACATTACTCTTGTAGTGTTTTAGTAAATATAAATAATTTAATATTTGATGTAATTATAAATATTAATAGATATATTTATAATTTAGTGTTATGAAAGATGTGGGGTGAAAATTTAAAATTCTTGTGGTGATACTATCATCGCAGAAGACACATAGGCCTGTGGATAACGTATATCATAGCATTCTAAAATTAAAAAAAAAAAAAACTCAGATATTGAAGTGGATTCATCACAATGGAGTAGACGTGCATTAGGGTTAACTTATTTCTTCTTCTTGGCCACCTATATAACTAAGAGCTGGACCATTAATTGATTCTGGGTTATTAGTTACCGTCCTACTTTTTGAAGCGATAATTTATAAATTTTGATAAAAATATTTTTTTACATAAAATGGGGGAAGAGAGAGAATATTATATGAGGGTATTTTTATCCAAATTAGGACGATAAAGAGAAAGTACTGGAACAATAACTAGTAATTCTTTGATTCTCCTCATACTCTTTAGATTACCAAATATTGATACACATATAGTGACAATTTTTATAAAATTTTCACCATGATTATATAATACGAGCCACTCTAATATTCTGTTTATATACTAGCTATATAAGTGTCACGTAAGTTGTATAAATTTTTTTGTTACAAAAGTAATATTAGTATCACACGAATCGATCGTAACTTTTCATGAAGATGGCCGGGTGATTCTAGACACTGTCCATACTACTTCTCCTCCTTCCAAAAACCTGCTGCGGCCGCGGCTACTCCAAACACATTCGTATTCGTGTGATGATGATCAATATCATGATATTATTCAAATTATGGAGGATGAGAGAAATATTGAATGGTTCCACATGTCGTCAAAGAGCTGGGCTAGGGAAGGAGATGATGGAGTTGTTGTTGGTACATTCAATTTGGGTACTTTCACATGGTTAGCTGGAGACGAGGAACTACAATCCTCCAACTGCAGTCCCATGGAATAAAAACATACGTTTGCATCTCAAATCCAGGTGGGGTTGTGGATATTTGGGAGGGAACTGATCCAGCTACTCTAAAGAGGAACAGGAAGGAGAAAGAAGAGCCTGATCACATTCCACCCAAATCCGCGGTCGATTGGATCGTTCAATTTCATCCATCATCGCATATATGAGTAATTTGTGATACATGTATAGGATAATGATCACACATGAAGAAAGTGCAGCAGATTATTCAACACATGAATTGGTGATCACCACCACCAAAGAGAAAGAGATCAAGAAGGGCGCGGAAGTGTTCCCTTGCATCATCACTAGGACGGACGATCTTTGATTCTGAATTGGGTTAGAAGCAAACCGGGGAGTCATAAAAGAATTAGGAACGGAGAGTTTGTGGGAAGGAAAAGGAAGATGTTTGGTTTTACTCCCACATCGACAAGTTTAATGTATTAAAAACTAGAAGACGATGATTGCCGGGCTTGGTAACGATAGCCTGTAACCCGAGGTTGGTTTATTATGTTTGGCTTCAATTTTGCAAATTTTCCTCATTTATTTGTTTTTGCAAATTATATTTAAATATATCCTAACCTTTTGGCAAACTGTATATTTTTTTTTTAGGCATGAAAAATCCATAATCGTATCCATTAATCATTAAAAATAAATATTCACAACTCTAACCAACATGGGCATTGGGCTTTTCTCTCTTAGAGAAAGACAAGATTTTGAAGGTGGTGAAGAGGACTAGGATCCAGGGTGACAAAATTCAGGATCTGGGGATCACGCTGTAATACATCCATTTCTGTTTCATCCAAAGTCACCCATGCCTCAATTCCATCTCCATATTTGGTTTCCATGAGAATAACTAGATTCATAAAAACCGAAGAAGATAAAGCGTAGCTACTGACCCACACGGGTTTTCCCCACCCGAAATCCACCTCGTAGAACCTGAAACCACACCAGCTGCTGAATGCCAGGTATTCTGATCCACCACCCTCTTCTTTCGACCCGAAATCTGTAATTTCTTTCAGGGTTTTCCGCATCAGGGCCTGTCCTTTGTTCCCGTGCATCTTCTTGATGTAGTCACCATTGATTTTGGATATGGAAATCTGTATTTTTTCAGTCAGGGCAGGCAGCTCCAGGCCCTGAGGATTATCATGGTTTGCCCGACATTTTGCGCTGGAAATCCAAATCAGGTTTCCAATCGAATGTTCCGACAGCGTAGTAGCGGCTCTCTTCCTCAGGTTGACGACGTGAGTTAACATTGAAGAGGACTTTTTCGAACTAGAATTAGTGATGATGCGTTTCCAGAGGAAAGCAGAGACTGCTTCGACTCGAGTCGGCCTCCTCCTCAGGCCACCTGAACCTGTCGCCAGGGACCTCAATTCGGATATGGCTGCAGCATCAAACACGAACCTACTTGTAACTGAACTGCCTACCTTGAATGAAGACTTCCACATCGCCACCGCTGAATCTCTCAGCCAACAATCATTTGCCGGAAAAAGAGACGACGCGATGAAATTCGGGCCTGGAATCTCCTCCTCCAACTTTATACCTGATGATCCAACGGTTGCCGCCTTTGCCCAACTACGCAAGAACGTATCCAGGGCTGCTCCGTCCAGGATCTTGTGGGAAACACAGAGTCCAATCGCCATTCCACCGCATTCAAAAATGTTAACCTGGATATTTGTAACCCGGGTTCCATCCATCGGTCCAACGTAGCCAAGATCACAAGGCAAGAATTTACATATCGCCTGGAGGTTTGGTTTGTTCAAGAACTGAAACATATGACAGTTTACTTTGGTTGTGACAAAGTAAGCCCCTTTATCATTACATTCGATGGATAAATCATCTCTAATTGTTCCTGCCAAAGGATAAAACAGGGTTAATGTTTTGGACAGGGAATTTTGAAGTCTTCTGACTCTCTTCAAGACTTGAGGAAAACTAGCAGCATTTGAGTTGGGATAAAAGAGGACAATAGGTGCATAAGGTGCAGGAATCAACTGATCCAAGAGGGAAAGCTTGAAGATTTTGAGATGAGTTGGAGTGGGAGAAGATGGGGTTATAATGACTTGGGAAATTATTTGAGCTTCCATTTCTTTTTCTTCTGATCTTCAGTTAATTAGGCGCCTGGAAAGGCAGCAGCAGAGAAGAGAAGCAGGCTCAATTATATAGTGGCATTAGTGATTTTAATTAATTCTATCCCATCCAAAAGTAATCCTATTTATAATACAGTTTCATGTATACTATACGACATTCATAGATGATGTATAATAAAATAATAATTATATTTTATAAAACAGAAACAACGATAATACTGTGGTTAACCTCTTTTGTTTAAGATTCATCAAACTTATTGAAAACCACTTGGGGGCATATCAATCTGCTAGATGGAATCTTTGCTAAAGGCATATAATATGGTGCGGCATGCTTTGTTGTCATTATCAATTTTGTCCTTAATCCATCCACCTTAATTATAATGTCCAAAACTCCATAGCCAATTAATCATGTCCAGATTTGCTCATAAATTCACAATTATGGACTATTGAACCATGCTAATAACTCATTAGGCACCAAGGGAGTCAAAATCAAGTGGCCCCAGCCGCCCAAAATTCAGATGTATTATCAACCAATTATGCTATCATTAATCAAAATCAAAAGCACCCCTCTTCATAAAATTAGGTGCTATATCAATTTCAGAATATGCCATTCTTTAAATTTGTTTGTATTTATTATGCCACTAGATTACAACATAATGCAAATACAATTTCTTAATTTATTTTCAAAATTTTTCTCCTTCGAAATTGTTACCATTTTTTTTTTAATTACATTTATCTCCACTTATTTTGTGCTAAAGCGTTCTATATACTTGTATTATTTTTTATCTTTACTTATTTTATACTTGTTTTTATTTGTAACAACTCTTTTCCTTAGAATTTTATAATATCATTTTTATTTATTTTATTCTCTCATATCAAATGTTCACCTCTTTCAATATATTATTTTTCGATATATATTTATATATTATGTAAAAATTTATACTATGTAATATTTATTTAAAATATATTTTTATTATACAATAAACTACATACGACATGCGTGTAATTAATAAATTAAGCAACTGCAACATTTAAATATGAAAAATATTGATAAAATAGAAGTTATCAAATTAATAAAATGGTTGTAATTGTAGCAAAATTTTCACGAGGGAACAAATATAGAATACAGGATCATAGGTGATATTTTCGAATTCTTAAGGAGATAAAGATAAATAATGTTAGTTGCAAACTCTGGTAGAATTGTTAAAAATAATTAGGGTGTGACTTTTGAATAAAAATATAATTTGATTAAAAGCCTAACACATTATCAACTAATAGTAATGCATGTTCTATTAAATTAAAAAGAAACAGAAGAAACCAGTAGTAAAGATCACGTAAACAAATTTGTTTTCTCGTTTTTTTTTCTTTCTGTAATAGACTCGCATTATTAAAAATCTGCTAAAATAATATTTTTTATGATTAAAATAATATAAAAATAAAATTATTATTTTAAAATGGACGTAGTATTAATTTTTTTCTTTTTGATTTGCGTACATAGGAATATTTCATCTTTAGAGCTGAGTTGCATACGAATATTCCACCAAATTGAAGAAATGCCCAAAACTAAAAAGTGTAAAAATTGACAAAAAAATGTAGTTTCGAGGTTGGCACTCTGAGGTCAAAATCAATAAGTTTTGAATTCGAATCATCTGATTTCATTTTTTTGTAAAAATTGTGAAATATTTTATGGGAAATTTAAATTGGGGTGGCAATGGCAGGCCAGGCCAAGCAACAAACATGACATTACTGCCGTTACGTTAGACCACAAAGCCAAAGCATGCTACTGTAATCCTTGACATATTTAGCTATTTTCTGACTGTCCCAATCACCATCACTAAACCACTACGCTATTTGAGTTTGGCGGTTTACTTCTGCCGCCTGCTCGGCCGTCGCCACCCCAGGCCGTATTATCACTAAACCACCAAAACCCAAAGATCTCATTGCTCGATTCATCATCATATGCCATCCCTCCTAATCTTCTTACATTGGCTTCTTCCTCTCTTTCCAAAGTTTAAAGGGATTATCCACCGTTATAAACAACTTCTTCTGTCTTATCCAAATATTCACATTCTTAAAATAATTAGATATTATTACCGTTCTAAAATAATATTTAATTTATTATCCAATTATTTTGAGACGGAGAGGTAATGTTTTTACCCTAGTAATCAGGGACGGGAGGAGCATGGAACAAGAGGTGCAGCCATTCCCTCGTAAAATTATCATTTTCACCTACTTTTTTCCAAATTCTTTATTTTTTCCATCATTCATACCTCCATTCTTAACATTTATTCCTTAAACTTTTTTTTTAAATTAGTACTTTCATCCCAAAATTTTTAGTTCCGTCACTACTAGTAATAACTTACAAGGATCAACAATGCTTTAGTGCATGCATGGCCGGTCCATAGGGTAAGGTAGGAGGGGCGACCGTCCTTGGCCAAAAAATTTTAGGGCCCCATATTTTTTTTATATAATATTATTATTACTATATAATTTTTAAAAATCATATAAAATACCTTTTATTGTATAATTTTTTTAAAATAAAAAATAAAGGATAATTTGGTCAAATTGAGAGTTAGAAGGACAATCACGAATTTTAGGAGTTTGAATGTGATTTGAATGGGAAGGTCAGGAAAAATAGAAAGACGATCAAATTTGAATTGGATTTGAATGTATAGGGAAAATTTATGAGTTTTTCCATTCATAATTTTAATTCAACAATAGTCATATTTTAAAATTTTTATTCTTATAAATAGTTATTGAACCCTCAAAATTTATTCAAATTCATCGTCTCAATCTATTAATTACTATAATTTTTTAAAAATCTAGTCCCTTTCATTTCGAATAATATCAAAAGGGTTTATTGTTGTTATTTCGCCCTAGAGCTCTCAAAATTATTAGAAGGAATTACCTGAGTGAAGGTAAGAAAAAAAAAAAAAAGATCCTAACGCTGGAAATCATACCCATTTTTAGTATTATTTAAGTAGATTATGAGTTCGTATAAATGTACAAATAGTCAAATTATTTTTATGAGTTATAGATTATATTATATAATTTAAAGATAAAATTTGGTAATTTATATGGTGGTCATGCAATTTTATTCCTACCACTGTAGCGCGCTACAGTATCGCGTTACAGTACGCGCTACAGTACGCGCTACAATTCCTTCCTTTCTTTTGTTATTTTTTGCTATTTTTTTATTTTATTTTTTGTCTTCCTCCTTGAGACTTTTTTCCGTCCATTTTTTTTCTAAACAATTCAGTATTTTTTTAATGTTTTTGAATTTTATAAAAAAAATATTTTTAAATTATCATTTTATTTATTTTATAATTAAATAATTTTAGATATTATGATACATATTATGGACGTTTTTGTTGTACTGTTGATCTGATGTCAAGTATTCGCTGATCTGATGTCTATATAATCCTGATCTGATCTCTCTTGTTAAGTATGTTTTAGTTCTAGTGTATGATTTCTTTTATATTCTTGATCTGATATCTATAGTCTGTTGATCTGATGTCTAATATTCGCTGATCTGATGTCTATATAATCCTGATCTGATCTCCATTGTTAAGTACGTTTTAGTTCTAGTGTATGATTTCTTTTATATTCTTGATCTGATATCTATAGTCTGTTGATCTGATGTCTAGTATTCGCTGATATGATGTCTATATAATCCTGATCTGATCTCCATTGTTAAGTACGTTTTAGTTCTAGTGTATGATTTCTTTTATATTCTTGATTTGATATCTATAGTCTGTTGATCTGATGTCAAGTATTCGCTGATCTGATGTCTATGTAATCCTGATCTGATCTCTCTTGTTAAGTATGTTTTAGTTCTAGTGTATGATTTCTTTTATATTCTTGATCTGATATCTATAGTCTGTTGATCTGATGTAAAGTATTCGCTGATCTGATGTCTATATAATCCTGATCTGATCTCCATTGTTAAGTATGTTTTAGTTCTACTGTATGATTTATTTTATATTTTTGATCTGATATCTATAGTCTGTTGATCTGATGTCTAGTATTCGCTGATCTGATGTCTATATAATTCTGATCTGATTTCACTTGTTAAGTATATTTTAGTTCTAGTGTATGATTTCTTTTATATTCTTGATATGATATCTATAGTCTGTTGATCTGATGTCTATATAATCCTGATCTGATCTCACTTGTTAAGTATGTTTTAGTTCTAGTGTATGATTTCTTTTATATTCTTGATCTGATATCTATAGTCTGTTGATCTGATGTCAAGTATTCGCTGATCTGATGTCTATATAATCCTGATCTGATCTCCATTGTTAAGTATGTTTTAGTTCTACTGTATGATTTCTTTTTTATTCTTGATCTGATATCTATAGTCTGTTGATCTGATGTCTAGTATTCCCTGATCTGATGTCTATATAATCCTGATATGATCTCCATTGTTAAGTATGTTTTAGTTCTAGTGTATGATTTCTTTTATATTCTTGATCTGATATCTATAGTCTGTTAATCTGATGTCTAGTATTCTTTGATCTGATGTCTATATAATCATGATATGATCTCCATTGTTAAGTATGTTTTAGTTCTAGTGTATGATTTCTTTTATATTCTTGATCTGATATCTATAGTCTGTTGATCGGATATCAAGTATTCTCTGATCTGATGTCTATATAATCCTGATCTGATCTCCCTTGTTAAGTATGTTTTAGTTCTAGTATATGATTTCTTTTATATTCTTGATCTGATATCTATAGTCTGTTGATCTGATGTCAATTATTCGTTGATCTGATGTCTATATAATCCTGATCTGACCTCCATTGTTAAGTATTTTTTTAAAAAAAGCTGTGCGTCAAAAAAAAAAATGTAGCGCGCAACTGTAGCTTGTTACTGTAGCGCAACTATAGCGCGTACTGTAGCGCGTTACTGTAGCGCGCATTGTAGCGCGTTACAGTAGGTAGGAGTAAAATTTACGATAGTCCTATAGTACTACCGTAAACGGACTCATAAAATTTGGATCCATTTACAGTTTTAGAGGTAAATCTCTATTAATTTTTAAAGTAAACGTATAAATTAATTGAGAAGACTAGAGAGAAGCAATGGATTGTATTAGGTTAAAATTAAATTAAATCAGAACAAAAAGAGGAGATAAACTAATAGTTGGCACTCGTCATTTAAGAGGTGAGAAATCCTAAGTCAGCTTGGGGTGAGTTAAGTTAATAGACTTTGTCTCTCTTTGTATTAAAATAAATTAATTAATTAAATAAGATTTAAAATTGATGTAGAAGATAAAAAACTAATAATAATAATTTGCGAAATGAGAGTAAAACGATAGGGCATGAGGAAATTAGAGAAAAAAAGAAGAAATCAGAAAATGTCAAGGAAATAGTTTTGGCTTTGATGTTTTCTCTAATTTTTTTTTAAAGAAATTATAGATGGATTATTATTAAAGATTAATTAATTGATGTATGTGAGTTCAAAATTTAAAAGTGTCGTAAACTTGCCATACAATCATCCAAGAGCGTCTCCACTTGTGGTACGGGTACGGATGAAGACATTTATGACAAACCCTACATACTACAGCTCCAATTGATTGGTGAAATTTTTTATTTTTTCCTCATAATTCTTTGGGGCATGATTGCAACCCTAAAATAATGAGTTCAATTATTCTTCATCGATCGTTTTCTTCAATCGTAAGCCCTTTTGCATTTGAACATATCTCAACTCTTTATCAAATTATATATATACATCAAATTGCATGGGCTAGGTTATAGAAATCTATATAATAACCATTAAATCCAGAAACCAATTTTTTGGTATATCGAACAAATCTTTACTCAAAGTGGAGCATAAACCTAAAAAGCTGAAAAGATCCAATAAGTAAAAAGAGAACATAGTGTTATATCGTCCACTTTTTTGTTATTGAACGTTCTCTTATTAAAAAAAAAAAACTTTTCATTTTGTTAAGTATCAGTTCCTTAATTTTTATTTCTCGTCCCCTTAATATTTATCTTCTGCCCCTCCTATTATTATCTAATTGCCCTTAATCAATTTATAAAAAATTTTATAAGTCCCTTCTTAATCTACCAAAAATTTATAAAAAATCTGATTAAAGTAGCATAGATGAGCAGAACTATAAATAATTTTTTAATATATTTTTAGTAAATTGATTAAGGGTAGTTAGGTAATTTAATATATTAATATATTTTATATTTAAATATTATGATAAGTATTTCTTAATTTGTTAGGAATAATTTAGGGATAAAAAGGGCGCGAAATAGAGTTTCACACAAAGAAAATACCATCTTGATTTATTATTCTTATTAAAATAATATGATAAATATAAACATGATTATAATTTTGAAATGTCTATATATTTATTTTATTACCAACTCTCTTATTCTGATCTATATCTCATTTTAGATTTAGAATATCAATTATAAATTTAACGATTCTCAATTTGTATATGTAAAACAAATTCTTGGATGTCTAATTAATAAGGCATCTTGATGGTTTGCGATTTCTTGCAAGAATTATTTTCTAAGTCCTAAAAAAAGTATTGTTAGTAAATAATAAGGGTATTTTTGTAAAAATATGGGATAAATGGTAATTCTAGAACAGTAAATAAGAAAAAATTATGGTATTTAAGAATCCACTTTCGATAAAGATTGATTTTCAATATTAAAATAATTTCTCTAAACGTGTAAGAGTACTAAAATGATTTCACTTTCACAAAAATACACTAAAATCATTTCACTTAAGAAAATGATTTATCACTCAACTAATTCAAATAACGTAGTTTCAGTCCACTCGGTCGAGAATTTTGCCACCATGATTCAACTGAATAGATATCATATGTTACACAAATAATAGTATAACATACGCATGTACTTGAGTGGACAAATTAGTACAAATTCCAAAATTTCAACACCCTGATTCAACTGAACGAATGTTAATATTCACTTATGGTCCACTGTTTGATCAGAACGGACGGGATAGAATCCACTCGATCGAGATAGGATGGGGGCGATGCGAGGTCTGGCGATGGCGGTGTCGAGCAGGGCAAGATGGTGATCGGGACGGAAAAAAGAAGAAGCTGTGGCGGGCGATCAAGAAGGGGGAGATTGGGGCGAGATCAGTGGGAGAAGAAGAAGATCGGTGGTGACTGGGGAGAAGAAGAATAATAATTAAATTTATTTAATTAAAATAATACAATAAATACAAATATGATTGTTTTGGAATATGTGTAATGTATTTTTTTTCAAATTTCTTATTGATGTATATGTCACTTTAGATTTAGAATATCAATTATAAATTTAACAATTCTCAATTTGTATATGTAAAACAAATTCTTCGATGTTTAATTAATCAGGTAACTTGTGTTAGGAGAGGGCAAATTATATCCTGTTTCATTAAAAAAAAATACTCTATTAGTATTCTCCTTTTATAATTAATAAATTTTTTAATTATATTTGGTATAATGCTTGTTTTTGTGTACGTTGGTTGCTTTATGGCTTGCTGCCGGTGCTCTATTTTTCTTGGATTGCAGCCCCTGTTCTACTGTATTTTTGTGTTCTTGCCGCCAGTTATGGCGCAAATAAATGAATTAGGTGGTGATGTGGAATATGCGGTGGTGGAGATGGTGGAATGTGCAGCGGACCAAGTTACTGATGGACTGGATGTGATGGTTGTTCCAACTCTGCTGGTGACCAAGTTACTTTTAAAAAGGCCAGAAATTTTTTTTTAAAAAGTCAAAATTTATAAATCAAAAATTGTGATTTTTCAATCACCAGATCGAGTGACAGCAATAATTTCCACATCTCCCGAATTAGAAAAAAAAAATAAAAAATTAAAACCTTGAACCTCTGCATTCACGAGGACGATGTCTAGGAAACCTGATACGATCAGTACAATAGTTGTAGATCATGGATTTCATTTGAGCCCATCTGATCAAATTCCGGGATTTAGTATCAAGATCTTGAGGTTGCCAGCTGAGAGCGCAGGGCGGCGATCCAGGAGGAGGATGAGCAACGCAAGCATTAGTGTTGTAGTTCCGGTAAGAAATGGAGAAGGGCGCATTTGTCCAGTTGGTCTTCACAAGGCCGCCTCGGGTCGCCCAGTCCTCGCCGTTCCACAAGCTGCCGTAGACTCGCATGGGCTGGTTTGTTGGGAACGGAACTCCTTTAGCTTCGTTGTTTACGAATATTCTTATCGGAATGTTGTCCACCAAGAAGCTGATCCATCAAACAGGGCAGGAATTCAGAACACCAGTAAGGAACATCAATCAACCACATATTTCACTAAAACAAAAATAATATTAATATTCATCATTGGGCTATGGCCACACGATGGATGGAGCCTTTAAATTTTTTAAGGCGAAATTGCAGCGGCATGAAAAGTAAACATTGACTGGAACTCCGCCAGAATAACCTTACTAAAAACATTTAGACGATTTTCAGACTCGCCATCATGTAGTGTTGCCCTCATGCATGCATGGTGTTATGACTTACATGATGTTCCGAGGGTTCCAAACGATGGAGTAGGTGTGGTAGGCAGCGGTGGGATCGAACCAGAGCCGAAACTGTTGTTCTCTGTTCCCTTGTCCTTGCGAATAAACATTGGTCTGTAGAGTGTATGGCTGCCCAGATACGTTGCCTAAAAACTCAAGATCTATCTCGTCGTGTGCTGGCCCTATAGAAGATAGCTGCACACAAAATTAACCAAATTCCATTAAAATTATCATTTCGAAAGATAAAGTGAAGAATTAATACTACTTGAGATTATTTTTGGAAGTCAATATTAGAAACAAAACAATAATTCCAGAAGTGCAGTAATTGTTTGCAATGTTTAAGACCAGTTATAAACTCACATAAAATGTGGCGACAGTGCCGGCAGAATCGCGCGGCACAAGTTTCATATCTGCATCAAATCTTCCGAACAAATACTCATTGTTGGATTGAAACCCGGAGCCACATATCTGGTCTAGGGACAAAGTGAGAAGTTGGCCACCCTCTGTTATGAAAACCCGTTGATTAGCTCCGCCGAAGGTCACCGTAACGTCCTGGTTAAAATTGCCCGCCGACGCACCTAAAACCAATATCATCAACACCGAAAGTGTAACGATCAAGGAACTCCTGATCGCCATTTTATTCGAAATTGAATCTGAATCCCAACAAATCCTTTACGCTAAAGACTTTGCATGGGCCTTCTTGCAGATGCAACCGGCGGGGGGTGGTCTTAGCTATGGCCAGCAAGCATGGGAAGGAAGCTGGATAATGGAACATTTTATTCTCGGCGGTGGGCTGGGAATGAGGGGAGCAGCTTGACTTGACATATGGAGGGAAGACCATGTAGGATGGATCCAATGGTTCTTCAACTCCGTGTTTCCGCTTGTGCAGCGGATTGCCTCCCATAGTAGCATCATCCGGAGGACATTTCATGTCCTCCTCTCCTAATATACAAATGTCGCATTTTTCCAGTTTATTGAAGATTCCCAATTGATGATAAACATTACGTGCTCAGTCCTCTAAAAATAATCCAATTCTTTAACAATAATCAAAGTACGCATGAAATTTAATCTTAGAAACTTGGCTAAACACATGGGAAAAATATAAAATAGTTTCTATATTATGGTTTAGTGTGAAATTTAATACTATTTAATTATTCATAAATTTAATTTTAAAATTTGCTTTTCACAATAGATTTAATCTTAATTACCTTTAACGATTAAAATGTAATTCTGTCAATTCTTATCTATGGGTGCCACATATATGTTTAATTTAGGTAAAAAATATATATAGATCCAGAATGACGTGTTAGTCATGTAGAATTAAATTTGTCACGTAAATTAAATTAATTCACGTGATATGTGGTTGAATATTTAACATAATATTTAAATTTTTAGTTCTAAATTGTTTTTATTTAATGGTAAAGTTTGATAAGATATACAAAGAGATTTTTTTTTTATAAAATAGTTATAAACGAAAAAATAAAGATAGTATTATGTTTAAATTACATAATAATTTATAATTAATTTATGTTAATAAGCTTAAATATTTTATAAGGATTTGATCCGGTAAAACCTTTTCCCACGGCTGCCTCTCGACAAATTATATCATATACTTACGGGACACTTTGCAATGTGCCCTAACACTTTAATAAAAATAATCTTTTATCATATAATATGGTGACTCCCTGAATATTCATTATTTCTTCCTTAAATTAATATTGTTCTATCATTTGTCAAAAAACACATAACAACACATCTCTATCTCTAGCTACAATATAACCATTAACGATCATTTACGATCATTAATCCATACTAATGAGTACATGTATATATGTTTATTTATAATGAATATAACTTTACTTTTTTTTTATCATAGATTAAGTTTTCCACTGTTTTATTTATTTTTCTTAACAGTTACTGGACAATTTTTTATAAATTTAATACAAAATTAGTATTTTATTTAAAAAAATTGATCGGAGAAATGCATTAAAAGAGAGTTTGAGATTAACAATTAACTAAATATTTGGAAACTGTTTCTAGTTTAACAATAATTAGAACAGTAAGGATAAAAGTAGTACGTATTTCATATTTATTACATATTAAAATACTAGATAGAAGAACTTCAAAACTATATATAATGAGAAAATGTCAAATAACACACTAAATAAATTAATTGGAAACATACAAGAACAAACACTCCAAAAAAAAACAAAAAAAAACTTATATCATCATCAAGAACTGAAAGGAAACTCCTCTTAATCTGCTTAATCACTAAAATCTGGGACGCTTGCATTCAGGGGGAACACCTCGAGGAAACCTGCTCAAATCAGCACAATAGTTGTAGATCATGAATTTCTGTTGAACCCATCTGATTCTATTTCGGCCTTTGGAATCCAGTCCTTGAGTTTGCCACTCTTGACCACCATTCAACGAATTAGTGGAATCGGTGCCGGAATTTGCGTTGAAGTTTCTGTAATAAACCATGAATGGTGCATTTATCCAGTCTGTTTTTACGCGGCCGCCTTGTGTTGCCCAGTCGTCTGCGTTCCACAGACTGCCGTAGACTTTCATGGGTTGATCCTTTGGGAATGGGACTCCAATGGCTTCGTGATTGTTGAATACTCTTATTTGAATATTGTCCACCAAGAAGCTAAAATATACATATATATGATTAATTAAAATCAAATTCAAATAAAAAAAAAAAAAAACTTAAATTTGATTGAGAATGCTAGGTAAATGAATATGTTACACTATAATGAAATTAGATCGATACTTTTTATCCTCTGTTTCAGAAAAGTTTAAGATGATTATTCCCTTAAAAAATAATAACTCTATTTTTAGAACGGAAATGGTTCGATAAATAGAAATTAGAAAATACCCATTATTAAAAAGTATCCATTATTTTAATTTGGACTAAAATACCCATTATTTTAAAACACTCTTTTAAAATACCCATTAATTTGGACTAAAATACCCATTATTCCCTTATGCCCTTATTCCCTTAAGTTTTACTATTTTAATTTGGACTAAAATACCCATTATTTTAACCTCTCTTTTCTTCTTTTTAAACTAAAGGACAATTTTGTAAAAAATAGGACGGTAATATTTAAAACTGAGCGATAACTAGTAATACCTAAATTAGAATATTATTTTTTTTTTTTATGATGAATGGAGACTGAGACTTACATGATGCGTTGAGGATTCCAAACTATTGAGTAAGTGTGAAATGAAGTGGTGGGATCAAACCAAAGATGAAATTGCTGTTCTTTGCCACCTTTTCCAAGTGCGTAAACATTAGTGTGGACAGTGTATGGTTGCCCAGAGACATTACCCAAGAACTCAAAATCAATTTCATTGTGTGCTTCTCCTTGAGACGATAACTACATTTTTCAGTAACAAGAAAATTAAGCAAGAATCAATCCACCATTATCAACAAACACTATTTTTTTTATGGAGACGGAAATAATAACTCACATAAAATGTGGTGACGGTGCCAGCTGAATTGCCGGGAACAAGCTTCATTTGAATGTCAAATCTACCAAACAAATACTCACTGTAGGACTGAAACCCTGAACCGGAATATTGGTCCAGGGACAAACTGAGAAGCCGGCCGGCATCGGATATCTTTGCTCGTTGATCAGTCCCGAAAGTAACCGCTACATCCCGGTAAAAGTTACCCCCGGAGGAAGCCATAACCAATCCCATGAACACCAAAACCGCCGTGAAGAAGTTCCACCTCATTTTCGAATGAATGAATGATGAAAGAGTTCAAAAAATATTTGTGTGTTTGTGGTACAATGAAGAGTTTATATAGTAACATACTACATGGTTTTTTTTTTTCTTTTTTTTTTTTTTTTGGTTTGTATGGAATTAAAATGAGGAAGCATCGGTGGATCTGAGTGATTGAAGAAGAGGGGGATACAACCTTGTATTAGATGGCAGGCAAAGGTAATGATAAGAGAGATGGAGCTGGAGAAAACTCAAAAAAGTGTGTATGTAGATTTTGTCATTTTTCAGCATAATTGGCGACACGGAACAAGGGAGATTCCGCGTCACCGCGGAGGCGTGGTGGAAAAACGGTGTTCACTTATATTTTGGGTTGAAAATGGGAATATTTAAGGTGGCAAACCGTCGATTAAGGTTTATATTTTTCTACTTATAGAGTATGTGTGCTATTCACTAGCAATTCGTAAATAGTAATCTTAAAATTACATTTAGTTCAAATAACAAAATTATATTAGTTAGAGAGAAAATGATGACGGGACTACATCATTAAAATGATTATATATTCTATATACAATTAACTATCTAGCATGATAGTAATAAAACTATGATATAAAATGTCATTAACTAGTGTTTAACATACATTATTACGATTGAATTTGAACCCATAGCATGAACTATGAGTTTTTTTAAAAAATTTGTTTTAGAGATGTATTGTGATTATGATGAAATTTAGTTTGAAGTAAAAATATTTTCCAACTCTAAAAATGAATAAATAGAAACTATGAATTTTAAAGAATTTTCAAAGGATAATAATCGAATTTATAAATAAAGAAGTAAAAAATAATTTTGAAATAAGATTTGACTATGAATAGAATGAATTTAATACGTTCTTATATGTTTTAAATTGGCTTAAATCCATTTTTGATTCCCTTCAATAGGGGTTATTTTGGTTTTTATGTCTCTTTTATTTTGGTCATCAATACTAGTCCCGTTTAAAATTTTTTGGCAATTATAATTTTTTTTACAAAAGAATTTAGAAAATAACGAATTAACTCATTTGATCGCTAGTCAAGCTTAATTTTTTTTAATCATAATTTGTATTATAATTTGTTCAACTAATTTTATTATTCGAATTCTTATGAATATTTAACTCATTTATAATTTCGACATCATATTATGAGTCAATCCTCATGCATTGCCTCTTTCGGCTCCTTCCCACGGGCCCATCAATAGCCTTCTCCCTTCTCCGTTTAGCGTAGGGCTCCCCTCTCATCCCTAGCACATTCCCTTTCTGCAGACTGCAGCACCGAAATTGCTCTAGCTGTAGGTTTGGCGGATCAACGCCGAGATCAGACTCACCGTTCTCCACCTCATTCAAGCTAGGGTTTTTTTTCTGCCATCGTTAGTTGACTTAAACAAAAATAATACTTTCGAAACAACCTAATTAAGTAGATAGGAAACATGTCTAGATTCTGAAAGTATCAAGACAAGAACATACACATATGTGCCTCTTTTAATTAACTATCCACCTCACAATAATTTATATCCCATATAGTAGTAAAAATATCAAATATTAATTTAAAAAAAAAAATTTGTGAACCAACAAGCTTAATGGGCAGCATCCATTAAGGCCCTATTTGTGGTAAACATTGAAATGAGCACCAAAAGATTAGAGTAGTCCAAAAGCCTCAAAGCCTACAAACCAAGGCAAGTAGAAAGCACGGGTAGAAGCCCATTTACGTTTTCTTCGATTATCCATACTCATTGCAGCATATTCCCAAGTGACATCATTATTCTTGTCAACCCTAAATCCTAAACATTATCCTCCATTTCCCCATTTTCCTCATCTCCCCAAACCCGCCCTTAAATTTTATTTATTTATTTATTTAATGATGGAGTCCTTTCACATTCTATGTACCTCCAAAATTTTCACTAGTGTTAATTGTTATAATTTTTAATTAATAATTTTTTGCTCTTTGTTAATTTTATTTTATTATTTATTAATTATTAATATTAGATATTAAATTATTAATTATTAGCTTTTATTTATTTATTATTAATTATTTTGTTATTAATGAAATCGTGTAGGATTTATGTGAAAGAATATTTTATTAGTGAAGCAGATAGAATAGATTATAATGGATGTTTCAAAACTTATATCGTACTTTCGAGTAAAGAGGAATATATTGAGTGTGTCAAGTGAGTTGCAATCACACTTAGATTTGAAATTGTTATTACAACGTAAAAGCAAAACAAAAAAAGTGACTTTCTTGATATGTAACAAAGGAATCAAACTTAAAAGTTCAAAGAAACTCAAAGTGCGAAAGAATACGAAATCAAAATACAGTGGTTGTGAATTTCATATATCAATAAGACAGGATAACCTTAACACATATATAATTTGCACGTATCCAGGAGGAAAAAATATTGTCAAAAATCCTTCGTTGAGAGCGACCTTAGTTTGGGTCAAAGGAATTTGTTCGCGAGATGACAAAATATGAACGATACTCAAATATTATTTTAAGTGTTGAAAATCAGTCTTTATGTTTATTTTTAAAAAAATATTAAATAATTTCAATACACATATCTCAAATTACAAACCCTATTTCACAAAAATATTTCCTTCAAATATTACATATTATTACCAAATTAAAATATTTAATATTATTCAAAAAAAATTTACATTTGATTTTTGAAAATTTTTAATTTTTTAATAATAAACGGGTAACAATCCCGTATTTTATTTTAAAAAAGTTAACTATTAACATATACGTAAAATTTATATAACTAAACATAAATAATTTAAATTAAAAATTTTCTAAAAAATTGGGTTATCCCCTGTTATTTTAAGTCTGAAAGTCTTCTGGGCTTGTTTTTAGGTAACATGAAACAATTTGGTAACTGACAAATATAGGAAAGTAATAGACAAAGCGGTAATAGGCAATCCAATCGAGAAAAGGAAAAAGAAATTTCTGCGGCCTGTTACGTCTATAAATAAGGCCAGAAGGATCCCTCACTCCCTCTTCTCCGGAAACTAGAAACCCTCCGAAGATTTTGGAACAACAACAATGGCAGCAGCAACAACCATGTCTAGGAAGCGATCGTTCTTCGATAAAGAATTCCCATCAGCTTTTCCACTTCCCAAGAGGCGGTGCTACTTTCCTCCTCCGCGTTTGCCGATTGAAGAAGCAGAGTTGCAGCCGCCGATTAACACCAACAACAAAGCAGACTGGGCGGAGTTTTTGTTGAAGGAGTTGATGGGATGTGGTAATATTGAGGATGCTAAATCTCGTGCATATGGCGTGTTGGAGAGTTACGAGAGATCCATCACTGCAGCCAGCGTCGTCGTCAATAGTAATTCTTGTGATCAAGAAACAATCAACAAAGTAGTCCAAGAAAACGGGATTCTGAAGCGCGCGGTAGCGATTCAGCACCAGCGGAAGAAGAAGAAGCAAGAGGATCATAATGCACAAGTGAAGGAGTTGATGGAATTGGTAGAGAAATTACGAGAAGAAGTGACGTCTCTCAATGTGAATAACCATGCGTTGACCCTGTATTTACATGGTGCTCAACAAGGCAAATCAATGGCGGATCACTGCCGCTGGCGTCCCGACGTTTTCTAGAGCCATAACTTGTTCTTGGGTTTGATTTGACGTATTGATGTGTGGGTGTAAGAATTTTTTATGTAATTTTTTGAGCGTTACAAGTTTGACTCATAAAAAATGTATACATTGCATCTATTCTTCTATCTGTATACGTGCAAAGATCCATTATTGTTCGATTATTCCTTTTAAATTATATACGCAATCTCTGCACATAACCTCTTTTTGTGGGACTTCATCCCGCCCAGGCGCTGCTGGGCTTGGGAGAACTCTTATTGCTGCTCTTGTAATGTACAATTACTTCAGATGGTTTCCAGAAGATAGCAAAATTTTGTAGATTCGACGGCTTCGCTAATATTCATTCTCCAGAAGTTTTAATCAACTGACAAAAATGATAAAATTTCACCATCAAGGCTTTTTCGTCTTTTGTTTTAATTGGATATGCAGTTTGCTCTGTGTTTATTTTTGTATAAACTCCATCAAAGTGTCTTTTCCTTGCCTAAGATGGCGTGCGAAGTCTCTGATAGACATTTTGCTGTTGATTATTTCAGTAGTTCATCCTTATTGTTTTTCATTTTATTTTGTTCAGTGGTGAATTTCAGTTATTCTGTTCAGTGTTCATTTTGGGATGGACCTTAGTTGGGTTTAATTTAAATTAATAATTATTTTTTATTTATTAATTTTTTTAACATAATTATTGGTTTTATATCTATTGAAAAAATAAAAAGATATTATTTTTTTAGAAAGAATGTATATCATTTTTTGGAGATTTTTTAGAGGTTTTTGTAAAATTAAGAATTAGGGATTTTTTTTTTGAGAAAAAAAGGAATTTCATTGATTTATGAATATCCTCCGGCGCTAATTAAGTTAGAAAATTTGGTACACGAGATCAGTCTTGCACAGCGTGAGCATAAATGTTTTGTGCTTTTGGATCCAAAAAAATCTATGGCTCATTGTAGTATCTATTAAGCTTCTGCAATCCTCAAGTATTGGCAAGTTGATATGTGAACTCTCAATATTTCTTCCCGCTAGTATCACTGGTGAAGAGTCCCCTAACACTGAAAATGAGTTGATGTTGAGGCGACGACATGGGAGAAGAGCCTCCTTTAAGGCGAGTGTTTCAGCTGCTTCTGGTTCCATAATCGATGGGAAGAATCGGTCATAACCATACATGTATTCCCCTGTTGCATTTCTTAATGAACATTCTCCTCAGCTTATTGCCCCAGGTTTTTCAGGACAAGACATATCCCTATGGCCATAGACCCTAGATCGATAAAAAATATTTGGGAGGCTTTCATATTCCACTTGTTGCGTCTTTGCCATCAGTAGAAATTGAGGGCGCAGAGGCTTATTCAAATCTATAGTCACAACCGGTCACACGAATTTTTTCCCAGACCGATCAGCCGTCTGACTATCGATCTTCACCACATTCCCAAGTATATCGCCAATCTTGTGGAGGACTCGTCTATGATATAGATGAACTGACATCCCTGGAAATATCACCCATGCAACAATGGAGGAGATTCAACTTGCCATTGTATCGAACTCCAGTTTCCAATACGTGTAGACAATGTCCCAAGAGGACGTAAGGGCTTCCGACCAACACCCTCTCCTCCTCTTTTTTTGATTTAAGCCAAAGTAGAAAATAATCATTTTCTAAGTCCATCATCTCATACCCAAATACACTCGGCCATAGCATTGCTAGCCGGTTGTAAATCATGGAGAAAGATATAGGGCGGCCAATTAGCTTGACAACCACAACGTTCTACCACTCCTGTAATATACTCTTGTAAAACTTGCTAGACAAATTTAGGGATGGTTCCGGTCCCCACCCTTATCCTCCGATCTGTCCTCCTAATCTTACGAGAGGAGATCAACGTGAGGCTTTCTCTTGTTCACAATATCCCGAAAGCTAGCCCGCGGTTGCCCCTGCACCTCTCCTGCATCGTTCTGCATGGCCTCCCTCAGCTCCTTTCCACGTACCCCCCAATAGCCTCCTCTCTCCTCCGTTTAGTATAGGGCTCCTCTTCCTCCGTAGCACATTCTCTTTCTGTAGCGCCGAAAATTGCTCTAGCTATGGGTATGGTGGATCAACACCGGGATCAAACACACCGTCCTTCACCTCTTTCGGGTTAGGGTTTTTTGTCGCAGTTGCCATCGTAGTTGACTTAAACAAGAATAAATTATATCCCTATAGTAGTAAAAATATCAAATATTAGTTAAAAAAAAAAAAAAAAAAGAGAAAAGAAGAGAGAAGAAGAAGAAGACCTTGTGAACCAGCAGGCTTAATGGGCGATGGCCTATTTGTTGTAAATGAATTACTATTTGTATAATAAAATTTCTATTTTGTATAACAAAAAATATCCTTATGTCCAAAAAATTACTTATTTTTGTGTAAAAGCGGTACTACAACGCACTAATTTTGCGTTGGAATCACTAGAAAACATAAATTTAATAATATAAAAGACAAAAAAAAAACGCTAAAACATAATATTTGACCATGTCTAGACCGCTAAAACGTTACGAGAATAAATAACAAAAATGCTAAAACAAAGCGTTTGAAGCATGCTCGCCCGCTAAAGTGTAGCGAGCGAGCCATGGTTCGCTTGTTAAAATGCAGCGATCGAATGTATTTTAATAATACTTTAATTGTTTATTTATGTATTTAGTTAATTAATTAATAAATTAATTCAAATAGTTAGATTAATTAGGCAATTGAATAAATCATCTAATTGATTTAATAATTTAATAAGGTAATTAAATTGTTTATTGATCTAATTAGTTAATTAATTAATTAATTAATTCAAATAGCTAGATTAATTAGGAAATTGAATAAATCATCTAATTGATTTAATAATTTAATAAGGTAATTAAATAATAATTTAATTAGGTAATTAAATAAAGTTATTTATTTGTTTATTGTTTTAATTAGTTATTTGATTTTTGTGTTTTTTATTTAATTTGTTAATTTAGTTTATTATAATTTTAAAAGTTAGTTTTCATTTTATTATTTAAATTTTTGTAGTGGGTGGTTGATTTACTGTCGATTCAGCGCGAGTTGCTCGATCATTTGAGAGAGCGAACACCGACCTGTATGTTGAGTACTCGGAGCAGTCTGCACAGTTCGAGCATATGTTTGATCGCTCGGATTGAGTGTCTCATTTGTACTTTACATACTTATGTAATTGGATTGATATTCTGTTGGATTGATACTATGTATTTTATGTTAGATTGATAGTATGACTGATCGCGCGAATGTAGTTTTGTATTGTATTGTATTTTGGATTGATATCTGTAGATTGTATTTTATTTTATGTTATATGCATTTGTGGATTGGACTATGTATGCCAATGCTATTACATTACTATAATATCAATTGGTGCACAACATAAAAATAAAAGCAAAATTAGTACATAACTTCAAATAAAAGTCAAATTACATTAATGGCTAATGTAATATCAATCATAAAAATATCACATAAAACTGAAATTCCTATGCATCACGACGATTTACCCATAGCCGATACCTAAACCTCCTCAAATTACGAGCCCATTGTCCTACAGTATTAGGATTACGTTGATATTGTCCCATATACACGTACATAATGATTCTCATCAACGTGAGCTATCGATATCTGCATTTCAAGTATTGTGTCGCCTCATGTCGCATCCATAGGTAAGACATTGCATTAGCAAGAACATAATATATATATATATATATATATGTATATCATATATAAGGTGTACATGTGGAGTTGTACTCTACATTGTCATTTCCATGGCCAACCTGGAAATGACTTTTCTTATTTTTACTAGTTTTTCATCGTGTTCATTTGTCAATTTGTGGTTGTCTGTTTGTTGATGTCAATTCATTACATTTTCTATCGTATTCTATTATTGATCCAATAATTATCAAGTTAGAAAATTTTTACATTGAGAAAAAAATAAAAATAAAGAAAATTTATATAAATAATTAAACCACTCACAATATTATATTCAAAATGATATAAACGCAATTAAATTATTATTTCACAACTTGTAAAAAATACTACAAATTTCACATCCAGCATGTCAAAAACGCTGCATTTTTCATATTCAGCATGTCAAAAACGCAACAAATTTCACATCCAGCATGTCAAAAACGCTACACTTTTCATATTCAGCATGTAAAAAACGCTACATTTTTCATATTCAGCATGTCAAAAACGCTACACTTTTCATATTCAGCATATAAAAAACGCTACAAATTTCATATCCAACATGTCAAAAACGCTACACTTTTCATATTCAGCATGTCAAAAATGCTACACTTTTCATATTCAGCATGTCAAAAAAGTGATAAATTAACGAGCGAGCCATGGATAAAAGTCATGTTTTGGTATTTTTGGCTATACCCAATGCTAATTCATTACTTTTTTTTCCTTTTTGTTTATGAAATTTTGAAATCTTTTAATTTAAATGACATAAATATAATTTTGTTACACTTTTTGTTAGAAAAATAGTAAATTCCTTTTGGTAAACATTGAAATGAGCCCCAAAAGATTAGAGTAGTCCAAAAGCCTCAAAGCTTACAAACCATAGAAAGCATGGGTTGAAGCCCATTTACGTTTTCTTAGATTATCCATCCTCATTGGAGCATATTCCCAAGTGACATCATTATTCTTGCCAACCCTAAATCCTAAACATTATCTTCAATTTCCCCATTTTTCTCATCTCCCCAAGCCCGCCCTTAAATTTTATTTATTTATTTATTTATTTAAGGCTTAAATCCATTTTTGGTCCCTCATAATATGGGTCATTCCAGTTTTGGTATTTCATATATTTTAATCACTAATTTTAATCTCACTTAAATTTTTTTACTAATTATGGTCCCTTTTAACGAAAAAATTTAGAAGATAATGGATTAACTCATTTGATCACTAGTCAAACCTATTTTTTTTTTCAAAATGATTTGTACCATGATATTTTCAATCCATTTTATTACTCGATTTCTCATGGATATTCAACCCATTTAGATCGACTCACAATCCAAAATGACGACCGAAACTCTAAATGGGTTAAATATTCAACATCACTGTATAAATCATTTTGAAAAAAAAAATTATATTTGACTAGTAATCAAATGAGGTAATTCATTATCTTCTAAACTTTTTCTTTAAAAGAGACCATAATTAGTAAAAAAATTTAAGTGGGACTAAAATTAGTGACTAAAATATATGAGGGATCAAAATTGGAATAACTCATGTTATGATGACCAAAAATAGATTTAAGCTTTATTTAATGATGGAGTCCTTTCACATCCTAAGTACCTCCAAAATTTTCACTAGTGTTAACACTGTATTATGAAGATTGGGTTTGATAAACATAATATCTCTTACCACTATCATTGGACTTTAGTAATTTTGACGCCTATAAAAATTACTATCATAAAATAGATACAGATACGAACTTATTCTCTTGAACCTTATATCTAAAACACTTCAAACTCATTATTTTTATCGGTCGTATCAAAATAATATAATTATTATTTTAATAAAAGGAAGTAATAATATATTAATAATAATATTGACCTTGAATTAATCTTCAGGCTTAAGCAAATACACAATGGAAGTGGGGGCAACCAAATTCCAAATTCCAAATTCCATTGAGAAAAAATAATCCTAATTGGTTGATAACCACTACAATATATGCAGCTGTACCACATTAAAGTCAAAGTCCAATATTATGTAACCAAGCCATCCCTGTAGCCATTCATTTCACCGCCTTCCGCCACCCTCCCCACTCCTCTCTTCGGCTCAGATGGGAAGAAAATCAAACCTCAGCCCAACCAAATGGGCCCAATTTCGTTAATGCCTACACTTGTCATATCATTGTGATCTCATACTCACTAACTTAATGCTAAATTGTTAGAATAAACAATTCATCTTACTGGAAAGAATGATGGGATTAAGCTTTTTTTTTTTAGTGAGGGATGTGAAATGGATTAGAATTTAATGCCTCATGTATTAATATTTTATCATTTCTGTCAATATTTTGAAATTGTGATGGATGATTTCAATTTAACGTGAATTGTGAATTTTTAAATACTAAAAAATGTGTGAGTATAACATGAATGAGTAGAACAAGGAGCACCACTAATTAGCACCACAAAAAAAAAAAAAAAAAAACCACAAATTAGAGAAGAGGTCAAAGTTTTTTTTGGCGTAATTTTGAAAAAAAAAAAAAAAAACCCTTAAAATCAACCTGTAAAAGAATTTCTTTACCACTTTTACATAAAATGATGAATTATATTTTATTTTTCCTATAGTTTGATCAAATTATCAACTGTCCATGAGGTTTATGATAACTATCAATACTCTCTTGGCCAAAGTTAAATGTCAAAAAAATGAAAAAATTTGATAATATTTTGTCCAAAAAAATTATAAAATGTTATTAATTTTATCTTTTAACACAATAATAATACTTACATCAGTATTTTTGCTCATTTTTTCTGTAGATCAGGGGGTTAAATGTTATTAATTTGAATAATCAAATTAGATATACGTTATTTTCAAAACTGGAGGGGTGTTGAGTTTCACAAAACCACAAGAAAGGTAAATGTCACCTACATAAAATTTGACCTTTCTTGATATCACAATTTAACTACCTTGATTTCATTAACACAAACTAATTATTAAAATCAAACCAAGAAGTATAGGAACCAATTTCACCAAGATAATGCTACAAGCTAGACAATAAAAAGGTCAACTTACATTGTTCAAGGCCAATTAACATTTGAAGTTAGTGACTAGTTAATATGATAATTAAAAGGGAAAAAAAAAAAAAAAAGAAAGGAAAACAAAGAACGAAACAAACTTGACCTAGCATAAATTCTAGTATATTCCAAGATGACCCTCACTTCCCAACTAATACTAATGATTAGAAGAGCTCTTGAACAAATCTTCATATTATATTTTAGCAATTATGTTAAAGATAAGACAAACAAAGGCATGTTTTTATAATCAAGCCACTAATGAGATTCTAATAATATTCCATTAAAATAAATGGACCCAACCTCCCCCCCTATAATATGCACCATTTTCACAACCAGGAAGTTACACTACTGAATCTGATTTGTCTTCTTCAAAAACCTGATTTTTGGCATTGAGTTTCTCCCTACCCTGCCCAATTAGATGATGGCTGCTGAAGAAATCTTGGAGCTCTTTGATTCTTATTGGTTTCAACATCAAATCTTGAGTAGTAGTAGTAGTACCAAATTATGTAATTCTAGTTCTTCCTCAACCGAGTTGATTCATCATCAAGAACTTCCCAAGCTGGAAAAACCAGAGGCAGAGCTTCCCAAAATAGCAATTTTCCGAGTCCGTTCTCTCAGTGATCGATGTATAAGATGTGATACAGGTTCCAGCCCAGATGGTGAATCTCCCAGGTCAATTATTTCCACACCAAGGCTAGAACAGATCGTATTCTCCACGAAAGTAATTGGTGATTCCTCTGAAAGTGTTGAAGAAGAACAGAGGAAGATTGAGAAAAAAGTCGGCAGTAAAAGTAGGAGGAAGAGGAGGAGTAACAGGAGAACAAAAGGGATTAGCAGAAGCTTATCAGAGCTTGAATACGAGGAGCTGAAAGGGTTTATGGACTTGGGATTTGTGTTCACTGAGGAAGACAAGACCTCAAGCTTGGTTTCAATTCTGCCTGGTTTGCAGAGATGGGGTAAAAATGGCAGTGAGAATGACATTGATAAGAACAGAGTTTCCTCAAGGCCTTATCTTTCTGAAGCATGGGATGTTTTGAATGAAAGAAGAAAGGTAAATAAACCACTGGCCGTCGGATGGAGATTTCCAGAAATGTGTAATGAAATCGACATGAAAGACCGTCTCAAAGCTTGGGCACACACCGTTGCATCATCTGTTAGATAACAGACGGTGTGAATTCTCTTCCTCTGGGCTGATCTTAACATTATTGTCATGTTCTTCTCCTGTCTTTAGTTTTGTTTTGGCTTTTATGATCAAATCTGGAAAATGTAATTGTAAGTAAGAAGATGTGTACAAATCAAGCCCTCAAAGAGACGCTTTTTTTAAGGTAAGGAAACGCTGTATTTCTGCAAAGAACTGCAGCCAATGAATGAAAATTTCAGACAGGGGATTAACGTAAGACCACTATGCGACCTCAAGGGACAAATAGTTGATTTGGTTATATATGAAGTTGTTGGAGAGAATAAGACATGAACAAGCTTTACACATCTTAGTTCCATTATTACTAAGGCCATGTTGTAAAATGACAACATTAAGGTTGGAATTAATACTCTGATTATGCCCTAGTGGCAACCAAAGTGAACAAAATGCTAAGTGGAATGCCTTGTCAAACAGCTAAAAAGAGTAAAATCAGCCCCCAGTAAAGTTAAGCAAGATGCCAAAAGAACCTTCATTTTGTGAGCCCTCTCGCTCCATCATTCATCAAGATTTGCCATTAGCTAAACTCACTTTAAACATCTCAATTTTCGTTTCCTACTTTTAATGGTGGAGCTTTATCAAATTAACCATTTGGAGTTTAGGGTAATGCTGCAAAACTGGTTGTTTCTATAAATAACAGTGGAAGTCATTATCATTTTCTCCAAAACAAGGAGGACATTTATGTACTAGAAAAGGAAATATGGGAAAACAAGAACGAAAAGAACAAATTTTCCGAATTCTTGGACCAAGTCAATACAAATTAAACTTCTTCCCACCAATCAATAGATTAATTCTAGATGGGTCTGAAGTAAAATAGACAAAATCAGTCGGCTCTAGCCTTGTTTTCTGTTCTTGAAAGTATATTCTGCAGCTTCAAAATTTTGTTTTGTTTAATGTTGCCTGAAGACTGACTTGAATAGAATTTAAGGATGCCATCATCCATTGTTGTCACGATTCGCCCATTGGAGATGCAAAACAGCAAAACTATACATCTGGCAGAAACGTGACCAAGTCAATTCTAATCTCCAGCCTTCAGTATTGAATGAACAGTGAGGATTCAATTGATATTTGCACCAAGTTGAAGGGCTGCCAAACCACATCCACTGTGATTTTCGTCCAAATCTTTTGTTTTCAAATGACAGAGAGGTTTGGGGGAAGAATAAAGAGGATTTTTCCCGTTTCCATTACATTTTCTTCCTCCCTAATATCAATATGAGTGCCATTATGTACATTTTTTAAAACAGAAACAGAATCAACTATATACAACAACAATTTTTTAAAACAGAAACAGAATCAACTATATACAACAACAACAACAACAACAACAACAACAACAAAGCCTTTTTTCCATTATATGGGGTCGGCTATACTATGGCTATCAAATTTACTGATCAGTTTTCTGTGTTGGAGATTGTCTCGGGAAGTTTCATGGTGGGAGGCTTGTCCACCCCCCTCCTTGAGTATTCCCTCCATCTTCTAGCCGCTGCAGCTGCTCGCCTCGCTCTCTCACTAACATCTTCCTCTGTTGCATCAAAATTTCCTTGTCATGTAACTAATGCAGATAAAATCTCCCAGAAAGAAACTTCATTTCAGTATTCTCTGTTCTATTTCATCTGGAGATCAGAGTTCTTAAAAAATGGTGCGTATAACTAAACAGTCCTGGTTTAGAATTCCAACATGACTTGATGCAGCTCAACTTTGGGAAAATCTTGGATCAATCATTCTAAAAGTACAATTGGACCTCTTCTGCACTGCTGACAGTAAACAATATGAGAAGACAGTTTTCTTGTTACCTGTATTTGTTTGTTCTCCAGGTTTGCCCCAAAGGTTGTTCCAAATTATTTCATCTTTACCGGATTCTGTCTGCGACGTCATCCTCCTTTTAGCTTGCTCCTGAAACAGAATGATGAGTTCAATATATAAGAAAACAAAAGAAAAATCGATTAATAAGTTAACAAATAACATCTAAATGTCCTATGGGGTACTTACCAAAATTTTACTTTGCCTCTTTTCCCATCTAGAACTTGCCTGCAAATGTAAGTTTGTGCCATTAAAATCCAAACTTGAACATAAAACAGGGGGGACAAAAGAAGGGCAAAAAAAAGAGATGTTAAAAAAACCCAAGGACACTTAAAAAAATTCTCAATTTAGACATTCCTAAAGGTAGTTTGAGCAACATAAAGAAACTCATTACATTGCGAAGGCGAAATTGTCTTACCATTCTAAAAACATCCACAGCTCCAGAACCCATTCCTGAAAGCATGAATGCTACCTGAGTATACAAAGCAAAAGATATTAATCCATAAAATTTTACGTAGCTATGCTAAAGATATTGCATATGGAACATGCACAAATTTGAGAGCTAAATAGAAGTGAAAAGAAAATATAAATAAAATAAAATAAAATTTTCAAACATGGTGATACTGTGCAAATCTTTCTTCAATGATTACTAACATGCTTTACCAAAAATTAAAAACTGCTAACTCCTATTATCTGCTAAAAATCATTCAAGTACGCCAAAGGAACTAGGTATCATTACTTAGAAATTCATGTTATCCCATCAGACCACAAGCATCAAGTGACAAAAGAATCAAAAAGAACAATCAGGACATCGCTCCAACAATAAACTCTACTGTATTCGCCTTCAGGCTTTTTAGCATTACAGCATCTCCAAGAACTATCAAGACATGATGATTTTAGGAAACCCAAAAATGCACAGATATTTTATTCCACTTGGATACACTACCTGTTCTTAAAAGTTTTTGTATAACCATCCTCTATAACTAAATATTAATCAACTAAAAATGCTTCCCAATCTCAAAGCACGTCCTTTAAAGAAAATGATATGATTTAAAAATGAAAAATGAATAACCGATCGAGGAGAATATGTCTCACATTTACTCTTTCTATCCTGCGCATTTCATCTTCAAGCAAAGACAGCTGCTGAGCAGAAGTCCAGTAAATGCAATCAACAGGGCTGAAATAAAGAAGTATTTGTTAGGTGATTCGTTCAAGAACCTTATAACCAAAAGGTAGGTTTCATTTTGTGTGCTTATTCCCATTGTCCCCAAGGCATTATCAGCAACAAAATCATACCAGCTATCAATAGCTTGTTGAACTGAGTCATTATTTCCGGACTGACAATATGCTCTGGCTCTTCCAAATTCTTCCTCAATGGTGAATACAGCTCCGCAAACATTAGTACAATTTTTGCAACCTTTTCACAAGAAGGAGATTACTTTCAGTAAAAAGTATCAACCCAAGATTTAGCAGTCATAAACTTTTTGTTTTACTGTATTGAAATATGCTTTCGGGTATAATTCTTTCATTAAATTTCACAGAGCTTTAGGATGAAAATATAGCAAAATTTGGCATTTACCTATGCAGCTGAACTCATCAACAAATACATGATCCTTAGTGCTTGAGTCATCTAAGAAAGGATTAATTGCGGTCAAAGCATATCCGTGAATTTGATCATAAACCATCCTCTGAACAGGGTCACTAAGAACCTACAAAGCACAAGGCGTTTTCAGCATAATGAGAATTAACGTGACTTTTGCATGCTTATTACTCGGAGAAATCTCTATCCAAAACCTACCGAATAAACCTCATTGATAAACATGCAAAAGTTTGTTGTTTCTGGATCATTGCCGCTCAAATCTGGATGGCAGGCCTTCATGCAATTGTAATAAGCTTTCTTGACTTGATCTGGTGTGGCATCTGGAAGCTAATTAAGTTGGCTAATCAGTTAATGAAGAATTACGCCATCAGACAGGAAAGCAAGAAATTTTTAAATAAATGAAAGTTGGAAAAAATTATCCAATCATGTTAATGCTAGTAATCTATCTGCACGACATGAGGTTGTCTTATCCCTTGATGACCAAATCTTGCAACCATTGATTTTCCAAAGGCTACAACATTGCTTTTCAACATCTGAAAAATGAACCAATGGCCCTGAAGTTCTATGACGTACAGAGCTCTTTAAGAATTACAGCTTCTAAGATGACCATTGACATAACATTATCATCTGGTTTCCTGTTTTAGCTCACCAACTAAACTGGAAAATGAAAACCAAAACATGTAAATAAATGGAGCCACCAGTAAACGGGGTTGCATCTTGTATGCCCTTTGCTTGTGTTCTAACTTCTAAGTCAGATTCCCAAATCACAATTGGTCATCAAGGAAATCGGAAAGTGAAAAACCCACAGTTCAAAGAAATCATATGACTCCCTAGGCATTCCATCAACAGCCATTTAGTACGTGTAAGTTGATTAAATATTAAAAAGCCTTTGTCTTGGATTATCAGTTCTTGATAGAAGTTACAAGCTTAACAAAATGAATCCCTCATTCTGACCTAACAAGATCCCGTTTGCCAAAATAGGTTTTAGAAATCTCGTTGCTTTTTCAAGGTGCCATGAAAAATTATGAAGATCAGGCACTCGTTTCACACCTAGATGATAAGTTGCTACTCCTCTGTACGTTTTGGTGATCTAAAACTCTAGTTCTTAACCATCCAACCAACCAAGCAGAAGATGAAATAATTAAATTGGCCGACAAAATAGCAGAAAGAATCTAACTGATAACACATTTATCAATGTGATTGAATAATAAATCGGGTGCGCACAAAAATATGATTACACAGTTAAACAGACCACAAAATATTGAGTAATCAATCAAGCTAAAAAGTTTGATCTTTACATACCCTAAAAAATAATAAAAAATAATAAAAAGTGAAATAGTAAGTGTTACCAGTCCAAGAACTGAATAATAATCATCAGTAAAATCTTCAGCCAAAGAAGGGTCTCCAGTGGCAACCCTGATTCTTTTAAACCCCTTTCTTCTAGCACCTTGCCCCATGATGCCCCAATTCGTAACATTCTTCCCGATCACGGGCCATTGATTTCTTGAACAAAAACTCGATATTGAGTTTTGGAATTTGAGAGTGTCTGTACAAACTGGAGATAGTAACTTAGCCATGCAAAGAACTAATTTTTTTTTGTACAACTATGAAACTGGATTAGAAAACGATGCGCTCATTTATCAACAGATTTTTTACAAGAATACAAGAACAGAAAGATAATTTTGTGGGATAATTGGGAAATGTTTTGAATTTATGAGGAGGGAAGAATTTGGAGGGGGAAATATAAAATGCTGTGTTGGAGAGCTGTGAGCCATTTGTTTTGACAAAGAATCTAAGAGAGGAACCTTGAACAAAAAATGAGAATGAATCTAGCGTGCTCGGAAGCTCAGGCAGGCGAGTACATGGCTGGAGACGGCACGTGTCAGCTCGTGGAGAACTTTCCTTGCACGTTTCATGGAGGAGCCCTTTAGTGAGAATGACACAAAATTTGTCAAGATTCTTTTGATAGAACAAGGGTACCAAATCTAATATTCTATAAAGTTTTTGGGGTTAGGTGAAAAAAATAAGAGTTTTTATGTTTTATAAAAATAATTTTAGGATATAATTAAATATCATTTTTTTTTTACCAAAATACTTTTATTATTTTTTAAATTTTAATAAAAAATAGGGAATAAAATGATAATCCAATGAGCGATAAAAAAAAAAGTGATATTTAAGTTTTTACTAATATTATTTCAAACCACGACGACATGGTTCAAATTATGGAACAAATTAATATTTTCTTAAAATATTCAATTTCTCTCCCATGCTTCCTCCTTTGAAATGGAGTTTAAAGGGCTGTTTGGATAGGTGATTTCATGAGGAACGTGGGGTGATGTAGTATTATGGGGGCTGAATTATTAGGCTCACTCTATGGTTTACAATTGTGTTGGGAGTTGGGTTTAAGGAGAATAGAGGTTGAAGTAGACAGTTTCATCGTGGTACAATTGGTAGATGATTTGATCACGCATTAAGGAGTTCATGGCAACCTTGTGCGAGGTATTCAGGCTTTGATGAGGCGGGGAATGGTATGTGAAGCTGAAGCGCATTCATAACGAATGAAATTTTGCAACGGATTGCTTGGTCACGTTAGCAGCGACAAAAACACGAGGAATTCACATGGTGGATGAAGTGAAGAGGTGGTTGGATCATAATGTCAAAGGAATGTCTTATCTTTTTAATGTAGGCCTATAGAGTTTTGAATTTGCTTGATTCGTACTTTTGCATTTCAATACACTAACCCAAACTCCATTATATAATAATGGCCCAATCCCCTAAAAAAATCGAAGGTGTAATTTTTATTCTCCTATTCATTCCTTTATTCATTCCTTCCTTTTAATAGTGTTCTTTCTCTCTTCCAAAATTTTTCTACTTCGATGAAGTCCTTCCTCACAGAGGTCGTCATTGCTAATACTTCAACAAGCAAAACTCATGGCAAAATGTTAATTTAAGTTTGAGGTTTATCTGTTGTTTAAGATTCATCACCTAGCTTTAAGTTAATTTGGATTGCCAAATTCATAAAATTTCATCCGTTCGTTTTCTAATTGTTCTCTCCACAAGGCTTGAACTCATTCAAGCTACTTTATTTTTCCAACTCTTAGAAACCTCACAGTTTCCTCATCCAATAATTTTAGACTATATTTAGTTTGATTTGAAGTTTTTCGGAAAAAATGTTATTATTTTTAAGTTTCGTTCAAAATTAAGATACATATACCACACTATTTCTTTCCCATATCAAATTTTTGTTGAATGTTCTTTTGTATTAAATATCCATCCACCAAAACTACTCCCAAGATCGAACAGTATGTTGATCAATCAAACAAGATGATGGAAATTAATCCTCTGCCTCCATGGTTGATGATCATTTTCTGGAAAATTAAGTTGGGAGTTTCCCATTTGGTGGACTATTGCTCATGCTTTCCTGTTCATCATGTAAAATTTCTATGCACTGTGAAATTTAATCAATTTTGAATACTTTAATCATAATATCTAGCTTAACAAAAAGTGAGAAATCTGCAGATCTATATATCTTGGTGGGGTGGATGTTACGAAAGAAGATGCTGCATATGTGCAGTTGGTGGAGTTCAAACTTTTGAAGACAATAAATAGTGCATAAAACATTATCACGTCATTATTTGATTCATAATTTACACACGTTCAAATGGATGAAGTTTTATTGAGTTTTTGTTGATTCATTCCTACTGTTCAAGATTTGAAGAAAGAATTTCCCAAATTGTATATTCAAAGTCATAAATTACAACGTACATACAATCCTATTTTATAGTATATATATCTTTAGGATAAGTAATTGGGATAAGATAACCTGATAAGGTTAATCCCGCAATATCCACTAATATCTATTGACTAAGTCATACAACGGTTACATAAAATATTCAACAAAATTGCTTCAATCTCACATTGAAAATTTACACGTGTGTATGGGTTGGATGTTCATTTTAAATCCAAATTTTAAGAAAAAAAAGACATTTGCATCACATTATTTTTTTACGATAAATATGCTGTTATTTTGTTCTAAAATTAAATTATGTTGATACATTTAATATTAAAAACATTGACATGGGAGGAGGGAAGGACACCCCCTTTGTTTTTGTCCATAATCAAAGTCAACGATACTAATGTGAAATTTGAGTAGATGTTTTGTTCATATCTTTTAGTTGTATGATCCCACTTGAAGTTTGGCACATTCATATCCAATTGAAATAAAGAAAAGAATCCCTCTTTTAAGTGTTTGTGTGATATTTGATTGATTATGTTTGGCCTTATAATTATTCTAGGGTAGACACGAAACTATTATATATTATTGTCGTCTTATAAAAATAGTCTTATTTAATAAATAAATTATTATTTTAAAACGTTACAATTAGAACCATCTAAATCTTAAAAATGTGGAGATAAGGAATGCGAACACCATGCAGACGAGAATAAAATTACAAAAATTTTTACAGCGACCTGAACCTTCTCTGGATGACTCCAATGAAGTAATGCTGCTGATGGCCATTGGTCTTATTTCGTTTATTTCCATTACATAGATTCTGGGATCCTTCTTCAACCTAACATTTTTTGCTGTTTGGTTGCAAATCTCACACACTCTGCAACACAGACTGAGCAATAATTAATACCAACAAACAATTTATTTCATTTTAGGGACGGAATTGTAGTGGCATAAAGAGAAATTCAGACAGTTTTAGAGACGAACGTCCTCTCTTGCCACTACTCTGTATCTTTGGATTATAATTCTAAATATGTTTGTAATATAAAAAATGAAAATATAGCAACTCAAATTAAGGGGAAGGATGAAAAACAGCAACCTATTTCCTTTATGCTGAAACCACTCCTCGGCGCAATGGCGATGCGAAAGCCCTAGTTCTTCCCTACAATTGCAGCCAAGTTGAATAAGTTCTGACCTCCCTGGTGATTGTTCATCGCTCAAATGACATATCCTGCAAACATCTCCTCCTCCTCCGCCGCCGTTCTCCTCCGTTGTCATAATATCAACAACCACCGCCTGATCAGCAGCAGAAGAACCATTCTTCCCTTCTTTTGAACAACAGGGCTCACCTTGCCTTGCTTGATTACAGTGTTTGGCTATGATTTTTGGATCCTCATCATCATCATCATCTTCATTCATTTGGGACGCAATATTAGTTTTCAGAGGATCCTCTGGTGGGAGCATTGCAGTGAGCTTGCCTTTGGTTTGCTTGCTTGGATTGGCTTATCAAGAAATCAGGAAAGAAGTGGATCGAAGTTGCGTTTGAGAAGCGATAAATTTAATCCAAATCTTACCAGAATTTAAGATTTTTTGGGAGGAAATAGGGCCGGAATCTTCTACTTTCCTTCACTTGATACATCTAATAAGATAATATGCTTTACTTGGAATCCCAGTTCTTGAATATTGCACGTTAAGTAACAACTTCATTTCTATCGCTGTTTTTGCATATTAGTTGGACTATATTGAAGTAAGGCTTATAAAAGGGAAATTACATTTGGCCTCAGAATAGACATTCATTCCATCAATCAATGTCACAACAAAAATTACAACATAGCCCTGCATACTTGGAAAAATTATAAGAACTGCCCCTAAATAGGCTAGTCGAGGAAATCACCTGGGAGAAAAAGTGAGAATTTATGTTTCTTTCTTCAAAGGGAAAAGAACAAAATTAAGGCCAAAGTAAATAAAAAATAATAATTGTCTTTTTTAATTTACCTCCTCGCCAGTCAATCAAAGGTGGATAACGTGAGAAATTGTTTAGTAAATCTTTTAAACTTAAAATGTATATATAATTCATCCGAAAATTTGTTAAAAATTTTCTTGTCTTGTAATTCAATATCTCATGTAATTAAAAATTGACCACATATTTTTTCCTTACTTTTTCTGCAATTTTATCGGGATGATAATATCCTTATTCTAGATCAAATAATAGTTGTGACAAAATAGGTACTACCTTTATTTCAAAATATTAATATTATTTAATTCAAAAAAATAGCACAACTATTATAAAATTAAGGGAGTATATCTTACTCCTAATAGTAGATCAGTATTAATAAAAAAAAAATTATACTTATGGAAATGAAACTTTAAAAAGCTCTATAATGTATAATGGATTAACAATTAGAAAAAATATTACAAATTAAACGATGTAATATTAATAAAAAAGTACTAATCATATCTATCGAAACAATAACATAATAAGAAATAACCTTTTTCTTTATCCACTCATTCACTCCAAAATTCCTATTATTCGTATAATCCTTTCATTTTGAGACACATTTAGATTTTTGGTGATAATTTAGTCAACAAGTGTATTATATAATTTTAATTTATATATAGAGCATTAGTACACAATGACTGTACTAAAAGAAAAAGAAAATAGAAATAAAAAAAGGAACATCCAAAAAAAAAAAAATACTAGCGAGCGCCATAATATAATATTACTTTCTTTATTTGGGATCGCCTAAGCCCCAACGTATATATACATTTTTAGGGTTTGACCATTCTTTATTTTCAAATCAAGAAGTCGCAACATTTGGTCTTCTCTTCTATCCTTCTTTCTTCACCTCTGCCTGCCGCCGATCGAACGTAGCCCTCAGCCACACCCGATTGAACACCCTAAAGAATGATTCTACGGCGGTGCAGTCTAAAAGCATCAGCAATACCGAATGAAGAAGAACTTGTTGATCGACCACAATGGTAATCTTCACCATTTTTATTTTTTATTTTTTAAATAAATTTTTAGGAACTTCTGTGTAATAAGGTGTGATACACTTAGTATGAAACCCGCATCTTTGAAAAGGAACTACGCTCGGGACCAGGCCATGTTTTTTACTCACTTTTTTACATGACTTGGAGCCTGTAGACAGCCCTTAAGAACAGCTACCACTCACGGCACACTTCCTATATTCCTGGATCTCTCCAGTGACAAGCCTCTTACTTATTACTATCCAGCGGCTTTGATGCTGCCTTGGCTGGGTATGAGCATTGAATGATTGATACCTTCGAGTCAGGACTTAAACTGGAAGCTACTTCGATAGGTTTCTTTCTTGGCTATCGGCCTCTGGGTTGTCGAGCAAGAAAAAGAGAATGAAAAGAAGGACTGAATACGGGAAAACTGGTACACTGGCTAAAGCAAAAAGCCAATGCTGATACAAAAGAAAGCCTTAGGATTCCTCGAATAGGAGGAAAGACCTCGGAGAAGGTGTACTAACAGCCGGCTTAGACCACTATCCTATTATCAAGGAGATTTCACCTGACTTTGAAGAATGTAAGGCTCAGACTCGGACTGCTCTTAGGACCCCTGGAAGTAAGACTTCGACGGATTGGGATAGAACACTCACATACATAGGAATGGAAACCTAAAGGGTCTATGCTAGTACACGATCGAACATCAAGAAAGAGAAGGAAATGAACCGGGAAAGGCTGGCCAAGCAATAAAGTAAACTCTTACTGAAGAGAGAAGGAAAAGAAAAGCATTGCCCCCTACTTCCAACAATGATAGGACTGGGGGACAAAAAGGAGATGTACCACCGATTGGAATGATTTTCGATTACAAGCAATTTTTTTTACTACGATACCGCTTAGTGGCATCTTCTTCTCTTTTTTGGATTCATTCCCTACTAATGAAATCTCAACAAGGCAGCAAGAAAGTAAGCGGTATTGTGGCCAGGTGTAGCAGCAAATACTTATATCTCTTTCTCAATCTGCTAGCTCGACATTCAAAATACTAAAATGACAAGAAAAAGTAGGAGCGATAGCCACATACTATGATTTAGAATAAAAGACCTCCAGTTAGGGTAGGCAAAAGACTAAACTTTAAAAGAATAGGCCAATTGAGTTATGCTACTGGACTTTAGGGATCTTTTTTTTTATACCCCAAAGCGGAGAAGCTGAAGATGGATATTGGACTCTAGGATTAGTATAGTAGCCATAGTGTTCGTTGCTGACTTGGGTTTCAAAAAAGTAACCGACTCTTTCCAGGTCTAGTGCCGAAGCAGAGTACAAGGCACTCGCCCTTACTACCTCTGAACTGTTATGGCTTTCTTACTTGCTACGCGATCTAGCGGTGCCATTTCGTTATCAATTTTTCCTGCACTCTTATAATGCTTCCATATCCCAGAATGGTCCCCGACCTATATTTAGGGCTTAGCTTGTAAAATGAAAAATATATTGTACAATTAGGAGTATGTACTTCTAGTAATGTTGGTCAAATAGAAATAACCCATTTAATGCATTAGTCCCCCTGAATTTATCTCCTTTTTCCATCTCTAACTAATGCTCTCCTGCTATTTTTCAAAATACTACATTGTATTGTTCTCCCGGTTGTACCATATAACAATTGGTTAAACGTTAACTTCCGTTAAAAAATGATCAAAAGTGACAATAAAAATATTAAATTGGACTATTTTTGTCAATCACAATTTAATTTAAAATTAACTAAAAGTGATACACCCTTTTTTCTTTTTCTTTTTTTAACAAAGTGATGCACCCCTACTACGAGGGAACAAAAAACATTTAAGTCATAATTGATTTTAGTTATTTATCTTATAATTTTTATTAATTTATTATATTACTCATATTAAATTATAATTAATTTTGAATTTTGAATGACTATAAATAATAAATGATAGTTTAAAAATAAAATTTATAAATATTTTGCCAAAATATATCTGTATTATTTTTTCTACGGTGTACAAGTATTCGTGGTTGTTAAGAATAGAATGGGGGAAAATTATACTATATACCTATAGGTATATATCTATTACTATATTTAAAAATAAAATAATGTCTCAGCAATTTTTTAGATTAGAATGCATCCAGTTGTAATCACTTTATTTTCAAATATAGTAATATATATATATATTATAATTTGCAAGAAGGGAAAGGCGAGTGAGTGGTGATAGTGTGATTAGTGGATACTGTGAGCAAAAATTATACCTTGTACGTAGTATACATGTACTTAGTAAAAATATAGTAGCTATCCTGGTATCACTATTAGCAAGTAGTCTTCACGCGTGCGCCACCTCACCCACCCCCCTCAAAAAACACTTTCTGGGTTTACATTTTTTTCAAAATATCAACTTCATTTCGCTCAAAATCTTCCAAAATCTCCATCGATCAAACTCTAAAAATACATATTTCGGTTTCCGATCTTCACCAAATCCAGACGAACTGCATCCCAGATGAACATAAGTTGTTATGAGTCTTTATGCTTGATAATTGAGAAACTAGTAGTGAAGATGAGTCCATTTTGTGGATTATTTTTCAAAAATTTGCTCTATTTTGGACTTTGCAAAAAAAAAATCCAAAATAAAGGACCCCTTCAAGCTAGTTTTGTGTATTTGCATTGCATGATTAGTGAAGATATGATGTAACTGGTTAAGTATTGATAAGTATGATGTGAGTTCTTAGTTGACATCTTGAGATGTAATCACATTTCAACCCTTGTTTATGTGAGCTTATTTGAGCCTTCATTGAGCATATCATATTTGCTTGCTCATATTTCTTTGGTTGTGTGATTTGTCTTGCATGCATGGTTGAATCTAGAACTTGACTTTAGCATGCATATCAAGACCTTTTACGTGTTTGTGATACATTGAAGTGATGAAGGCAATTAATTAGCTTTTTTTTTTTACCTTTTCTTTGCTTTACATTACTCGTAATCATTTTTATCCCCTTAGGTATAACCAAGTTGAGCCCCATCTTTTCTTTGATTTCTATTTTGTCCCAATGAGCCAACTTGAGCCTTTTTCTTTGTTAAGCCTTGTTTTTTGGACCCTTAAAGAGTTTATATGTGATTGGATGTGGAAATGAAAAATAATTTATAGATTCTAAGTTGTTAGTTTTCAGTTTTTAGAAGTTTCTAAAAGAAGAAAAGAATATTTAAAGTTGAAGAATAAGAATGAGGAAGTAAAGGACATCTAAGGCTCAAACCTCCATTAGTAGTTAAAGAATCCAAGTAGAAGTAGTTAATGAAATATCCAATCAATGCAAGTCTCTTTATATTAACTCCAATTTTCAAGCCTTGACATTTTCTTAGCCCCGTTTACCCTAATAAAAGTCCTTTTGATCAATGTGTTACATTTGCAATAGGCAGGTGGCGAGGTGATCTTGAGTCAAGCTTATGATTGAAGATCTTTCATTCAATTAACTTGAGCGTTATTGAAAATTTCAAAGCCTATACACTTTGAGCGTTATTGATTATATCCTTGATAGTGTGAGGTGATGAGGTCAATTGATGTTGATAAAGGATCCATATCATGCTTGTCTTGCTTAACTATTGGAGTTGTATTGATACCATTAGTGTAAAGTGAGTGCATGCTTTTCATGTTTAGTTTGAAGGGAGAGAAAAAAACCATCCTAGAGCTAATTATTTTATTTTGGACTCACTTTCTATTTATTTTCTTGGTTAGTTTGCTTGAGGACAAGCAAAGTCTTAAGTGTGGGGGTGTGACATGATTCCAAAATATACCTTTTTATAACCCAAAATCATGCACATTTAGCTTACTTTTAGTTGATTTTCAATGAATATGATATATTTTATGAGTTTTCAATACACTTATAGTTGGATTTTATAAAAAGGTATATTTTGGAATCATGTCACACCCCCACACTTAAGACTTTGCTTGAGGACAAGCAAAGTCTTAAGTGTGGGGGTGTGACATGATTCCAAAATATACCTTTTTATAACCCAAAATCATGCACATTTAGCTTACTTTTAGTTGATTTTCAATGAATATGATATATTTTATGAGTTTTCAATACACTTATAGTTGGATTTGCATGATCTCGTAGTGAAAAAGTATTTTGGAGATTTTAGATGAAACTTAAAGACTTTTGCTAGAAAAAGGAAAAAAACACGTGGAATTAGAGCTCAAAAAGAAGAATTTGGAAAGAGCGTGAAAGATGAAGATTCCAAGACCGGTGTCCACTGGGCGCTAGCGCCTGTTCGTCGCCAACACCGGCATCAACACAGTGCCATCGCATGTTCACCGCCGATCTCGGCATCCACTCGGTGCCACCGCCTGGTCGTCACCATAAAACTATTGTTGAAAGTCCAAATTTACCCTTGGTGTGATTCCACTTATGTAATTCCAATTTTAGCCCTTTGGAACCTTTCTTAATGACCAAGGCCCCTTGTGAAGACACATACTATTACACCTTAATAGGTTTTTCTTAGATTAGAGAGAGTAGTTTAGGGAGGAAGAAACACACACTTTCTCAACTTTCTTCACACACACACACACACACACACTATGAATTCTCTTAGAACTACTATGTTCTAAGTATATTCTATGGAAATCTACCCTTTTAAGTGATAGGGGGTAGTGAATTTCCATGAGATGTAGACCAAATCCAATGATTCAATGCTAAAAATTGCTTCTCTAGGTGGAGTTCAAGAGATTTGTGGATTCTTCTTGCATTTGTTGAGAATGACTCCACCTTCTCTTATGAATCAAATCTTTTTATTATGCAATTACCATTTCCATGTTAGATTTGATATTATCTATGGTTATTCATGAATATTGTTTAATGGGTTTCTTGCAATTGAAGTAATTCTTAACTTTTTATATTTGATTTTGCCTTGTTAGTGAAATATATTGTAAATCTACTCTATTTAAGGGATTAATTAGGGATATAAACTTATTTGAGCATTTGGGGTTGTACAATTGAGATTTCTTGTGTTGCAACCTTAGTTGTTTCTGTTGGAGTAGAATACATAAGCTATGCTTGTATTGTACAGTTTCCCAGTTTAATATATCGATTTGTGTTTCAGTCATATTTTGTTGTGCATATTTATGTCCATTTATATTATGTAAGTAGATGATGAGGTGTCTGGTGTGACACAGTAGATCTCATCATTGGTTGAAAGACATAATATATAAATGAGGTTCGTAACCGATACAGCTTTGGACAAACTGTCGGTCTAGGTTATTATGTGATTCAGAAAATTAGTTTGTCTAAACTAATTGAATCATATAGATATGCCCGGGGCATATTGAACTTGACTCTTAGGGATGATTTGTCTTGTACTGATTCAATAGACAAATCGATCCTTGTATTCTATCTCTAAATCCCTAGACTCGAGTGGGCATGAGGATTAGACATAGTGTACTTTGATCTGCCAATGGGTGAGGTCAAATGTGGCCAATAGTCTCGGTGGGTGGGGTGCGCGTGTTTAGTTACTTGGTGTGCTGCTGCTTGTCGAAAGGAAACCATGTACCGGTGCGTCTGGGGTGATGGTGCTCCCGAGATGAGCTCAAAATGTTTATTATACTAAACCCGGCCGGTGGACTTATGTCCGGTATAGTAAAAAGGTCGAGTGGTACTAGTCTCGGAATTAAAGAAGTTGATGAATTAATTTATCAGTAAATTAATGAATTAACGAGCACTATATCTTTGATGTGGGGAGATTATGAATATAATTTAATTAAGTTGTTCCGGAAGCAATTCTGGTGTAGGGTGGTAGTGTCATAATTAATCCGTTAGTGGTACGATTAATTATGTACTGGGTTAATGACAAAGGTAGATTTAATTAATTGAGAAATTAATTAATCCTTGTGTCAGTTGGTTGTGAATCATCCCAGGAACTGGTTTGGGATAAGTGAATCCCAGTGTCAGTTGGGAGTGATTCATCCCAGGAACTGGATTGGGATAAGTGAATCCCTGTGACAGTTGGGAGTGTATCAGTCCAGGAACAGGATTGAAGGAAACAGAATCTGTATCAGTCCAGAAACAGGATTGAAGGAAAACAGAAACCCAGTAGGAAGACCAATCCTAAACCAACTTGGAGTCTCTCTTGTAACTCTATAAATAGACAATGGATCAGTCATTCAGAATATACAATAACACAATTAATCCACAGGATTTTTAGAGAGAGAAAATTCTAGAGAGAGAAAATGTTTCTCTCTCCAAGTCGAATTTTCAAGAAAGTGTGCGGCTGGTTTTTGGGTTTCTAGTGGCTGAAACTTTGGCCTTGGTCTATACCAGCTGCGCGTAGCTTTCTCTCTCTGCGGGCGGTGCGTTTATAGTACGTGCCAGGTGCTGCGGGGCTAGAGTTTTCTAGCAGGTGGATTGTGGTGAGTAGCTGATCAATTGACTTCTAGTTCGTTGCCCACACAACGTGAAGTCATAGTCTTGAGGCATACAAGAGAATCACCAAGTGCACGCTTCAAAGGTACTTTTCTAAGATTCCGCTTTAATAGAAATTTTTGTTGCGTGGTAAATCGAGCAAGTGCAAACCCAGATCCTACCAAAATCTTTCAGTTTCTATAACCATTTGTGATTAAAAGTTCATGTTTCTCAATTTGCTCTATGTATTTGGGGTAGAGGATTGGTAGTAAGTAGGATTGACTATTTTTAGCCCTTATAGGAAGTTAATCAGAGGCATTATCATAATAATTAGTGGTTGCTTGATTCCCATTGGCAATAACTCCCTTAATCTTGTTGTGGTGTGATTTTCTTGCTTTTTATCTCATTGTTATCTTTTTATTTCGTTTTTAGTACTTGCATGATTACTTGAAGTTACTATTCTATCCCTTGTTTTTGTATATCCTTAGACTAAAAACTACTAAAGCCTTGGTAAGTGAGAACTCGAACCCAACAATCTTAATAAATCAAGACAATTATCTCATGGGAACGAAACCTTAAGTACTATAGTTTTAGTATTTTTGTTTTGTTTGTTTATAAATTTATTTTGAAGTGTTCGCTTAAAACTTATACAACGATAAAAACACGTGTGATACCTTTTTGTCTTGTAATATGATATATGTTATATGCTGATATGACATCTTTTGTCTTGTGATATGATATCTGTTATATACTGATATGATATCTTTTTATCTTGTGATATGATATCTGTTATATGTTAATATGATATCTTTTATCTTGTGATATGATATCAGTTATATGCTAATATGATATCTTTTATCTTGTGATATGATATCAGTTATATGCTGATATGATATCTTTTTGTCTTGTGATATGATATATGTTATATGCTGATATGATATCTTTTTGTCTTGTGATATGATATATGTTATATGCTGATATAATATCTATTATATGGTGATATACTGCGTTACACATAGGGGAGGAGCGAAGCTGGCACGCAGAGTCTAGCTACTACTACACGAGTCCCACACACTACCACTCCCTAATCATAGGCAATAAAATGGCTAGGTCGAGACATGAAAGCAATACGATATCTATTATACGCTGATATGATATCTGTTATATACTGATATGATTTATTATATCTTGTGATATGATATATCATATCCATTGATAAGATCCCTTATATGTTGTGATATGATATGAACATAAATTAAATTTTTTTATAACATGAATTTTAAAAATTAAATTATTTTATGTTAAAAAATATAAGAATAAAAAAATTATATATGATGTAGATTTTTTTTAAATGTGAATTAAAAAAATATTGATTAAAAAATTAAAGAAAAAAAGTGACTAGTAAAAGAAAAAGAAAATAGAAAAAAAAATTCCAAAACAAAACAAAACAAAAAATTTACTGACGAACACCACGATATAACACTACTTTCTTTATTTGGGATCGCCGTAAGCCCCCACGTATATATACATCTTTAGGGTTTGACCATTCTTTATTTTCAAAACAAGAAGTCGCAACATTTGGTCTTCTCTTCTATCACTCTTTCCTCACCTCTGCCTGTTACCGATCGAACGTAGTCCTCAGCCACGCCCGATTGAACATCCCTAAAGAATAATTCTACGGCCGTGCAGTCTAAAAGCATCTACAATACCGAATGAAGAAAACCTTGTTGATCTACCACAATGGTAATCTTCACCGTTTTTATGTTTTTTTTTAAATAAATTTTTAGGAACCTGTGTAATGAGGTGTGATACACTTAGTATGAACTTTATTTATTTATTTTGTAAGACTATGAATGATTTCATTAATTAAATTGGAAATCGCCCAATAATAACGATTGAACGAAAATTAGAAGTTTCTTACTCGGATTTTGATTTAACGAATTCACCGATATGAATTTTATCTCATTATGTGTGAATGTGGGATCCAAAATACTCCTTTTGTTCAAAATTACAAGCCAATTTTTAAGTGTTTTTCTTTTGTCTCTAATATAAATCACCTTTAAAGTTTTAATGTAATTTTATTGTTTTGGAATTTGTTATCTTTTATTTATAGTCATTAAAGAGAGAGAGATGTGTGTATAATTTAATATGGGCAAGATAGTAAATTAATAAGAATTAAAAGACAAATAATTACTATTAATCCGTGGTCAAGTCAGGATTCGGATAATCAACCTTTGATATGTGAATTTAATATTTACTTAATGAATTAATTTTTTAATTAAATATTAAATTAAGTTTTATAAAACAGATATACTAGTCAATCATGGCAAATTATATCATATATCATTTGAAAACTTTAGAATATATATCTAATACTTTAATAAAAAAATATTATCATTTAATACGTGATATTTTTTTTGCTTATTTGTCAAAGTATATGACAATATAAACCTAATACGATTATATAAGCATTGGTCAACCACACCCCTAAATTTGATACCATATTACTTTCCATATAATCTTATATATTTGTTTATAAAATGTTTAAAATGATATGTAATGTTATGAATTAATTATTATTTAATTGTAAAAATAACATTTTTTTTGTTACAACTATTTTCTAAAAATTTTATATATATTTTATGGTAATAAAATTTTATAATTAAATAAAAGTAATTTAAAATAAAAAAATTATATTAAAATTATAAAATATTTTTATAAAAGAATTTAACTTTTCCTTAAAAATTTTATATGAAAAAGGGGGAAGAGGAGTAAAACAAGTCCTCACGTGCATTTCTCGTGTTAAATTAAAATAATAGTTTCCCGAACGCTGTCGTTCTTTAACGTCCCTCACCAGTCCACTTCATATTTACCATGTCACGCATTTGAAGGAACAGCTGACATCACAAGCCGAAAACCGCCCCGAGTCGCTCATTACAAATTCCCTCGCTCTTTGCCATAAATCTCTCTCTTGTCTTCCCCATTTTTTCCTTCCTCCTACGCAACCTTCACTGCGTTTTTTTGACTTCAGTAACGAGCTGTTTCATCTATAATCACGTATGGCGATCCGGACGATGGTCTCCGGTCGAGTAATTAGTTCCGGTGCATCTCTGGGAGCGCGATCCATCTCTTCCTGGTGGCGTAACGTGGAGCCGGCACCAAAGGATCCGATTCTCGGAGTTACCGAAGCGTTTCTGGCTGATCCGAGTCCAAATAAAGTCAATGTCGGAGTTGTAAGTTTTTGCCACCTTCGAAACCGCTTTCTCTATTGGTTTCGGCTCCATTTTTTGAATTGAAGAAGTATTCAACTCTTTTTACGATTTTTTTAAAAAATTTATTGGGTTGAAGGGAGCATACCGTGATGATAATGGAAAGCCGGTGGTTTTGGAGTGTGTTCGGGAAGCTGAACGGAGAATTGCCGGTAATCTGAACATGTGAGTAAATGGTTTGAAATGATCTTATTAAAGTACAATTAGAAATGCTTCAAATACAATATTTGTCATTAGAATCAAAGCAAATATTTGATGATTGACCATTTATGAAGTGCGGAAATCAATATTATATCCTAAACTGCCAAAGATAGTGTGTATGTGTTTTTCACCTACTTAATTCTTTGTTATATGCGTTTCCTCAGGATCATGTGATAATGCCTGTTCTTATTTTTTTTAAAATTTTGTGTTTCTTTTGCATAATCTGGTTTATGCAAATGGACAACTGGGCTTGCCGGTGGTTGGAATTTTTTTTATTAAAGTTGCAATTTTGCAGTGGTCCTATTCATAGCGGTCCATTTATCTTCTAAATTTTAACGTGGGTTTAACTTTTTAGACCCATCTAAAGTTTGATTCGTCTTTCTATCTTCTGCACTTAGGGAAACCGTAGAATTTTCCCAAGGACACTTTTCAGTAATGGGCATAGCATCTAGTTTGGAGATTCCTTTTTCATGTTCAGTAGTGCCAGTTTTGAAATTTTTCCTGTATACTTATGTTGGTCAGAGTGAGATGAGTCATGAATACCAAGAAAATTCTGGGAACGAAAAGGTTTTAAATAGAACTTGTGCTTGTTGTTTAGACTCATTTCTCATAAAAGAACGAAAGTAATTGGAATTACTTTCGGTATAAAATTAAATGTGAAATACTTTCCCGGACGGATAACTAATATTCACTTAAAGGGGAAGACGAAGGGTTTGGTTTAGTTCTAAGGAGGAAGGTACTGTATTGTAACTGAGTGTACCCTGTTCGAGATCTTCCAGCCAAAAATGTCTGAAGGGGGTTTACCAGCTTTGTTTCCTCTTGGCAAAGGTTCAGTTTCTGACGAGAACTCAGTGAACAAACAGTTTGTTGTCTTGTATATATGTTAAATTCGTCTTTGATACAAATCTTGGATATGTTAAAGAATAACCGTGCATTACACTTTGCTTCCAATAACCAATATGTGAAAGACCTTCCCCTCACCATTTTAGTACTTTTATGTTAGGAGCATGAATAATCACCTTGAAAGGAGACACCTGATAAGATTGATTATAAAGGAGAAGATGGGGGAGAGTTGGATTGGTCTTAAGTGAGATGTTCACAGGTTTTGATTTGTTAACTCACTTTGTACTTTCTGATTTTCAGTTTTTGAAACAAAGGTTTTGATCTGGTAAAGGATAACCATGTTTCATAATTTGTTTCGGTGAACCTTTATGTGAAGGACCTTCATCTCACCAGTAAAATAACCTTAAAGGAGACATCTGATTATAGATTACAAGTCAATCTTTAGAAGTATCTCTGTTTCTCATCTATTTGATGATTCTGCTCTCATAGTTACTATGCAAGATATGACTAAGTCTGTTGCATTCATTCAAAATCTTACACGTCATGATGTTCTCATTTGATGGGGTGAATTCTTCTCTTGCTTTTCAGGGAGTATCTTCCCATGGGAGGAAGTAACAAAATGGTTGAGGAAACACTAAAATTGGCATATGGGGAAAATTCTGAATTGATTAAAGATAAGCGCATCGCAGCCATTCAATCTCTCTCAGGGACTGGGGCGTGTCGTATTTTTGCAGATTTTCAAAGGCGATTTTGTCCTGATTCGCAGATTTATATTCCAGTACCTACCTGGGCCAAGTAAGCGGATTCTTCTTACTCATGCAAGGGATTGATGGTGTTTTATTGATGCTTTCAGTTCATTCATTAGTTGTTCTTTAGAGTTTTGCTGCTTTTCATCATGCCTTTTTCAAGTTCATATTGTCAGATTTTTGCAGTCATCATAACATCTGGAGAGATGCTCAGGTCCCTCAGCGAACCTTCCACTATTACCATCCAGAGTCAAGGGGGCTGGACTTTGCTTCCATGATGGATGACATAAAGGTAACTAAGCACAGCCCTTGGCTGCCTCAGTTGAGTTGTTTGTTTTTTGACATTATCTCTTGTCAAAGGTTGTTGCCATTCTTATACGTCATACGTGCTTCCATTTGTTTGATTTCTGTCACAGAATGCACCCAATGGATCTTTTTTTCTGCTTCATGCTTGTGCTCATAATCCTACTGGAGTGGATCCTTCAGAAGAACAATGGAGAGAGATCTCCTACCAGTTTAAGGTCGTTATTCTGTAACAACTAATTCTTTGATAATTCTCCATTATTGCTCTTATGCTAGATTGTTATGTATTTGCTTTCAGGTCAAAGGGCATTTTGCTTTCTTTGACATGGCATATCAGGGTTTTGCCAGTGGTGATCCAGAGAAGGATGCTAAATCTATCAGGATTTTTCTTGAGGATGGACATCTAATTGGGTGTGCCCAATCTTATGCAAAGAACATGGGACTTTATGGCCAGAGAGTTGGCTGCCTGAGGTGAATTAGAAATTTTTCTTTATTTTTTTACTTATCCTTCCATTACTGTGTTTTACTTTAAAGCTACTGATTCTGAAGCTTTGTCTTATTACTTGAAATGCAACAAGTGCTGGCCTTTATACCCTCGATTGTTAATTTTTCATCCTGTACCTCATTTTGTAAACAGCTTTTACTCATTCCCACTGCACTTTTTTATATTCTCAATTTAACTTTTATGTTATAAAGCAAAGTTTTCCTTTTCCACCGCAAAACCAAAACCGAAATTGTAATGCTGTCCATATGGATAGAATGAATGGTGCAGGGTCCATATGATTCCAAATTTCTTTGGGAGTTAAAATGAAAGATTGGTCTTTCAAAAAGAGTATTTTTTCAGGTCAAATGGCTGTTGAAATATTTGATACCTTCTATTGTCGCAAGTTAAGGTGCAAATAGAAAGTAGAATAAAAAGTTCATTCTACAAAAACATGCACAGCTCTAGCCTTCTGATATGGTGCATTGTTAAATCTCCATATTCTGAATGCCTGCATTTCTACTTACTGCAGTGTGGTTTGCGAGGATGAAAAGCAAGCTGTGGCTGTGAAGAGCCAGCTTCAGCAACTTGCAAGACCCATGTACAGTAATCCACCCGTTCATGGGGCTCTTATTGTTTCTATTATTCTTAGTGATCCAGAATTGAAGGCATTATGGCTGAAGGAAGTAAAGGTAATATTCTAGTACTTATTAACTTAGTTACAAGATATTGGCAAACTTCCACAAATTTACCTCAAATTTTTTACTTTCTCAAGTCCAGATATTGGACTTGGAAAACCCTCATCTCAGCCTCCCCAAGGGATTCAGGCTTTGTCAGCTTAAATGGGGAGATAGACTGTTTATGCTGCTTGATTTTTGCCTCTTTTGACTGGTTGAAATAAAAAATCGTAAGAATAAAAACTAACATCTAAAACAAAAAAGTGATGTGTATTATGCCTTGTCGCAGTGTTCTTGTATCTGAACAAATTTTGCACTGCAGGGAATGGCCGATCGTATTATTGGAATGAGAACTGCTTTAAGAGAAAACCTCGAGTCGCTAGGATCATCCCTTTCCTGGGAGCACATTACAAAACAGGTACTTAATCAACTACGAACTTTGTCCCTGGGTGTTGAATGACTCTGAATCTGGCAATTATTATGGCACAAAAACAGATTGGCATGTTCTGCTATAGCGGGATGACGCCTGAACAAGTTGATCGTTTGACGAATGAGTTTCATATTTACATGACTCGAAATGGTCGTATCAGGTAAAATGTCTACTTTGAAACTGAATTCTCCTTGTTTGTATGATTGATTACACTTTCTGCAAATCCAAGGAGGTTCTTACTTTTGGAAAAAAATATGCAGTATGGCTGGAGTTACCACAGGAAATGTGGGTTACTTGGCGAATGCAATTCATGCTGTTACAAAATCAACATAGGAACTTGATTCTGAAATGTATACTCTTCATCAATAATTAAGCATGAGGCTTTGGAAATTTTTACAGGTTAAGAGGGGAGATTGTGAGGGATTTTGCTTTGGGATTCTATGATACTAGACAAGGTTTTAGTTATGATGCTTTGCTAAAAGGAAAACGCGGCATCACTTATTTATTCTGTAATCTGAATAAGGGCAGGGGCCTCCAGTTTTGGCGCTTTTTAATCAGCGAGGGGATTCCATGACTTGTAAATTAGAGATAAATGGTTCTGTAATTTCAATGTAATTTGTAACAAGAAACCTGTGAATTGCCTGTAGCAGTATTATTAAAGAGGGCCGCCCAATTTATTGTCTTGCCATGGGATATTTTAGTTGTTACTTTTCCATAGGGTGGTACCTACAAGGGCAATGTGTTTTAGTCCCTAGGTACGGTTTAGTAGGAATGAGAATTAAATAATCACAAAATAATTTCGATTACTATTTTTTCAAGAAAACACAAATGTTATTGCTTCCATTCTCATCCCGAAAAACAAACACTCATAATGTTCACTTCAAATTTGATCATGGCATGGCATTCTGTGTAGAAAACTGGCCTACTACCGGCAACAATGGTTTATAAATGGATCTTTAAATAAATGAATGGTAAGCAGGGGAAAGGAACAAATAGATTAAACTTTAAGAGAAATACTCAATTTGCAACGACAACCCAACTAAAATAGTAAATGAACAGCTGGTAACCAAACAATACAACTATATAAGTATCTAGTGCAGTCCCATTGTTTGTTGAGGGAATCTGCCTAACTGGACATTGGACACACAGCATTAACAACTTTAAATCCCTACATTTCTGAAATCTTTGATCAAAAAACAATGTACAAGAGGGTGTGGAGCTCCTCTACATCTGAGTCCCCGAAACTTTCATGGTTAAGTTGTAGGAAAACCATATATGCATCATGACTTTATGGGCGTGAAAAAAACGTTGCCTTGTCCAAACGCCCATCGAACTAGAGCCACAAAAACCTGTTTTGCTTTTCATCCATTTAGCACAACATGTCAGTTGATTTTCATTTTGAGCTTATGTTGCTGGATGCAGAAAAAGACCCATTTGCCTCCTAACATGCTCCGGTATTAACCGGTTGATCAACTCGGGCGACGCTCCACTTAACTGCAATTACAGGGAGAGTGAAACCCCTTCAGCTTTTTAATCCAGGAAATAAACATGCCAATCATGGAAACTAAGGAACTTACAAGGTTTAAGAGGGACTTCATATAACGTCGCAAAAGAGCCAAAAGACAACCAAATATAATGTCAAACATAGGACATCTACATAGATTTACCTTTAAAAGACATCTTCAGAATCAAGAACTGATTTCCACACAAAAAGATAACAGTACCTTTATTAAATACCTCCCAGGTTATACCACCCAACCCAAATCCTCCCCCCACCAGTTGCATCATTAAATAGTAGTTCAAGTTTCACACTTATGAGCATAACCATCAACTATATGCATCATCTTCCCTTTGTTCTTTCTTGTTTATTTTTATAACTCATCATGTCAGCCTCGGAAATTTATCAAATATTGGATATAATCTTAAAAGAGATGAAAGGGGAAAATACTACCCCCAAAAAGGCAAAAACATATACAGGTAAGTAAATAGAGGGAAGTGGTTAGGAATCATACTTCCTGCTTAAAGTTGAAAAGGGGTGGGAAGGGCCGATTATTCGGAAGGCGGGCATGAGGCTCCCTAAGCTCGTCAAAGAAAGGATGAGCACATGCTTCTAACTGCAGTTAAACATGAAATATTTCAGATATTTGTTGTAATGTAAATAGTTTCCAAAGAGAGACCTTGCTGAAACTTTTTCAGATATGTCAGCTGACAGAATCAGCTATTAAAAGTATCCTAAAAAGAACATTTCCATCCGTTGTAGCTTTGATTTAGAGTCATTAATTTTTATAAGTACGATAGGCAATTTTATGTTCATTATCTATAAATGGCAAGTAAAATGAACTCACAGCAGTGCAGCGGAGGCTCGGTGAATATTGAAGAAGCCTAGAAGCTAGGTCGATTGCTTCAGGAGGCATCCGTTTATGGAAAACCTGTACGAGAAAACCTCATTATTTAGCTTTGCCTTAACCATCTTACATAGACCATAAGGAGAAAATTGTACCATGACCACACTAAAATGCACCTACCTTATGCCAAGGATGGGCTTTAATTTGAGGAAATCTGAAATCTGTATAATTTGGGTTCATGCATCGAATCTCTTCTCGAGTTGGAGTGCCGAGTACCTACAAACAACTGCTGATTTAATACCCTTGAACATGGTGAATGATTTCACACCAGTATGAAAATAGACATTGGCATACCTTGATAATCTCTACTAGTTGATCTACTGCATTTTCTCCAGGAAACAGTGGCTGCATTGGAATAAAGACTAATTTTTAGTTAACAAATATAGAATGCAGAACAAAGAACAATAAGCAATAGAAATTTAAAGTATATAAAATTAACCTGGCCCAGAAGAAGCTCAGCAAGGACACAACCGGCTGACCAGATATCAATGGATGTTGTATATTCTGTAGCCCCAAATATAAGCTCTGGTGCCCGGTAATAGCGAGAGCAAATATACGATATGTTTGCTTCACCTCTTATCTGAACATAAAAGATTTACCCAAAATAAGAAAGGCGCAAAAGAGAAATTTCCATATGTTCTGAAAAAGACAAAATTCCTGAAATGTTAGTCAAAAACTAAACAGATGGCCTTCAGGGAAATGCTTATTTGATTCAATTGTGAGCCAGAATGTTGCTTCTCCACAAATTGAAGGTAGGTAACAGGTAACTTACCAAAACTTTTGCACTTCCAAAGTCACAAAGCTTGACCTGGTGGGTAAGAGGATCAACCTGCAGGAAACACAAAGGTAAGTTTAAACTAATGCTGCAATTTAATAGTTACCATACAAGAGATTAAGGCATACCAGAAGATTCTGAGGCTTCACATCTCTGTGGCAAACTCCAGGAACAGAGTGGATATAGGCAAGCCCCCTGAATATCTGATAATTGTTGTTTATCTCATCAGATATCATGGACCAAAGAAAGAGAAGTTCTACAAACAAGAATGAAAAGAAGAAAATAAAAGGTATAAACCTGATAGGTGTAAAGTTTGACATATATGAGGGGCATCCTTTGATTTGAGTTGCTATAATGCTTTAAGACCTTATATAGCGTCTCAGGAACATATTCCATCACCAAGTTGAGAAAAAGTTCATCTCTAGTTGTTGTAGAGAAGAAACAGTGCTTGAGAGATATCACATTCGGGTGATCCATTAAGCGCAACAATTGCAGCTCACGGTTTTTGTACCTTCTGTCCTGTAAAACCTTCTTGATGGCCACAGTCTCTCCAGTTTCCAAGCATTTTGCCTGGATTTGTTAAAAGTTATCTCATAAATTTAGAAACTTTGGGAAGCAAGGCCAACATAATCAATCCAGAAAATCAGGAATACCTGGAAAACAATTCCAAATGATCCTGTTCCAACAACTCGTTCGGCCATGTAACTGATGGTCTGCCACAGAAAATAACAAGCAAACTTAAGTTCCTCAGAGCTAGCTACCAAAAGTGTTTGCTACAATCGCAAGATTCAGAAGTTTATCTCCGTTCAAGGCTCAGGAAAAGTTTTTGACGCGCAAACAAGGGAATCATCCCAAAAATGGTTTTCAACGCCCAATAAATGCATTAAAGAGAACTGTAGACTTTTGTATATCTCATCTACGTCATACTTTCCATGAGTTAGATGTATCAAACATAAGAAAGTGGAAAAACAAGTACTTACCCTTTTAGGTTCCCCATTCTTGCCTCCAATTGTAGTTGAAATAATGTGGCCAGTGACTGCATCATTCCCATCGACGACAGGGTCAGACATATCCTAAAATGAATCAATGATAGCCATCAGTGTGAACTCAAAGCTAAAGAAATAATTGTTGCCTGTTATATCATAACAAATAAGAAACTCTTAAGTCAGCAAAATGCCAGAACCATTGTTGGAATTGCAAGCCCAAAAGACAGAAGAATCTAAACATACATCCCAAGAAAAACAGAAAGCTGTCTCCAAACTGCTAAAAATCACAGCTTTGAAGAAAGCGCGCAAGATAGCTTGTTGACGAGACAATAGGTTACTCATAATAGGAGTAGAATCATACGTAGCCAACCCCATGAAGCAAACACCTTTAATAAATTGAAAAACATGTGACCTAGAGATCAAGAAAGGAAGCTAGATTAGCAACCAGCAGCTAAATTGCAGTTACCTAAGCCTGAGATTCCAAAAATGCCTAACCGCATGGGGTGGGGGAATCCAATATAAAGCAAAAATTTCAAAAATCCCGAGTAATGTAGGAAGATCCAAAAGAGATTTTACTAAGATTTCTTCCAAAGCTATTTATCAACACTTGTTGGTAAGTGGGCTGCCAGAATCAAACCCATCTAAAGAGGAAAATGGAACATTAGTACTTTGAGCAAATAATAGAACAAACCCTTCAGCTTAAAAGAACTTCACGAAATCTGTAAAAAATATCAGAGAATGGGAACTAACTGTCACAAAATGAAAAAAGCAATGCATAAGAGAAAATGTGTAAAAGAAACAAGCAAAAGAATAACAAAAAGTGAGAAATTACTACGGAGTTAAAATTAAAAAAAAAAAAATTAGGCTAATGTTCTTCATTTCTAAATACAATTGAGGAGACAATTTCACATAACGAGCATAGCAGCACTTTAACAACTCAAATGCCTCTCAGATCGCCGTTCCGGCGATAACTTCCTACCGCCAACAGAGCTTTAAATCGCAAAGATCAAGCTCAAAATGGAGCTCAGCAGCTAGATCAACCTCTAAACTAGACAAAACCCACATCAAAAATCGCAAAATCTGACAAAACAGCTGCAGAACAAAGGAAGTGTCGAAGATAAAGCTCGAGTCTTTGCTCATTTTTCTTATACCTTGTCGGAAGAGTCCATGTCTGAACGACGCGACTGGGAAGCAAGCTTTAAGGCAGCAGCGGCTGCGCCGCCAACTTGGTCATGATGCTGAAATTGGGGGACGTCCGGTGGTGGGGGATTGTGGAGGTGGTGCTGCTGAGGCCCCAATGGCAACGAAGCCATGTGATGTGTGAATGAGAGGAAAAAAAACAAAAAGTCTTCCTTTGGGTTTCCCTTTCTAATGCATTTATTTGCTTGTTTTGTTGGAGGTGAAGTTTACCATTTTCATTATTGCAGGTATTCTACTTTTAATACTATAATAATAAAATAATACTATACTACAAAAATATTGTACTCCTTCAATTTAATTGGAAATTATTTTCTTAAAAAATATAAGATTTGATGCAAGTAGATAAAATAATTTATGATAAATATTTCATTGAAAAAGCACATTATTTGTGGAAATTTGGAAAAATGAAATATGCATAGGCTATTTAAGACTGCTGAAATGCTTTTGTTTTCTTTCTGCTTATGTGTGTAGGGTGAAAAACGAAAAATTAGCAATTGCATATGCCATATGGGAAGATCTAAATGTATAGCAACAGTTCAACGACTCAAATGCCTCTTTAATCGCCGGGAAAATTGTCCGACATAACTTCCGGCCACCAATAAAGTATAACAATCTTGACATATTTAAAATATCCGAATAAATCAGCTAAAAATTTTAAAATACTCTTTAAAAATCATCAATAACAAATTGAAATTCCAACACTCTTTTTGGTCTATAATTACCATTTTTTTTAATGGAATCATGAAATTAATATTCCAAAATTCGTATAAAAGATGCTAATTTTGCTATTTATGCTGCACTTTTCACCAATTATTGTACAACAGTTTTAGTTCTTGATTCTCCAACACTGCATTGCCTTATTCATTCTTTTCAATGTTGCAGTATCCTTCACAAGCATTGAGGCCACCTCTTTGTGCCAACATGCTTTCCTTTCTGTCCCAAATTCTTGCAATATTCACATTTAGGGATTTATGGTATGTTTAGAGTTTTATTCACTCAAATGTTATAGTTTCCTAAAATAAAAAATCTATGTTATTAAGTTGAGATTTTTTAATAGATAAGAAAATACTCAAGTAATGAAAAAGTAAAAATAAAAATACTCAAGGCCATTGCATCAGACACTTAATTAACAAATTTATATAACTAATATCTACTATTAAACTATTGTTTGTTTTTAAAATTTATACGTTACGTCCGTTAAGAGATCTCAATGCTTCGGTTACACATGTTTTCCGGCAAGAAAATTCCATTGCTGATTTTAGGACTACGAGATAATTCTACAAGTTATAAAATTTTTCACGATATTCCGGCTCATTTAAAGGGGCTGCTTACTTTGGATTTACAATGTGTACCAGGATTTTGGGATTAGCCTTAATTATGACACTTTTTCTTAGTTTTTTTCATAGGATTTCCATGTAATATTAGGAGCTTAATCAAGTATTGGTGCTTGTATAGTCTAAGATGGAGGGTGGTATTCGCTATTTTATCCGTGTAATATTAGGCGCTCAATCAAGTATTAGTGCTTGTATAGTCTAAGATGGAGGGTGGTATTCGCTAATCTAGAATAGAGACTCTGGGTAAGACAAAACTCTGTTCAATGTACCTTATTTTCAGTTTATTTCATATTAATAAAAGGGTAATCAACTCTACCGGTCCGCCTTGCCCATTAGAGCTTGTGAGACTGTTTCTAAAAGTAATAATAAACTAAATACGTTACGTCCGTTATTTTACGTTAAATTCTCTTTTCTTTTTTTTACGTTAAAAATAAATAAAATATATTTTTACGTTAAAAATATATTGACCAGTTTGTTCTTTTATAATTCTAAATTTAAATATTACTAAAAATTATCAATGTTGGAATGCAATTTATATTATATTACTATAACATACTCTATTATTATATTTATATTATACCTGATTTATTTCTTCAGTTATAGTTAATGTATTTTCATGTGTTTAAAAAGTAATATATTTTTATGTGATATTTAATATATTTAATGTTATAAATGATATATTTTTTAATTATATTAGGTCATATTTATTATAACTGATGTATTATAGAATTATGGTATAAGAATTGATGTTTGAACAAAAATACAATTCTCGTGTTGCCATAAAGGAAGCAAAAAAATGGGATGAATAAAAAAACAATTTTGCATATGGTAGGATAAACACAATTACACCAAAAATAAATGCTGACAGAACATTCTGCATTCTTTATAATACTCTTTCTGTCTCAAATTAATAGACATTTAAGTGTTAAAAATTATATTTTATTAATTAACACTTAACCATTATCCATATAATTTTGCTCATTTTTTATGTTTTGCCCCTCCTCAAAATTTGTGAGTGTATTGAAATGTACCACTCAACTACTTATTTCATTAGTAATTTTATTTTCAAGTTGGGGTAAAAGAGAAAAATTTACTTAATTAAATCATTAATTACTACTTTTTCTTGATAACAGTGAAATCTCTAAAACGTTTATTAATTTTGGACTGGAAGAGTAGTTGACTAAATAACTGTCAATGTTTTTATTTATTTTTTAATTTTCTCCAATCTCAAAAGAAATCCATAATTCTTGTTTTCTAAATAACTGTAATACTCTCTTTTTCCCCATACAGACAAATACGGTTACAACAACGTATGCAAAGAGCGTACAGTACAGCTTTTTGTACCAATGTACCGTACTGGAAATACGTATGTATAAGTTGAAAGTACAGACTAGCAGATAGGGATGAGGAGACAAAGGTGGGGGGAGCTTGCTTGGGGAGACCCACGCGACAAATGAGAGAGCGTAGGGTCCACGCTCCTTTGCATGCGCCCTGTCATGTGGGACAATCATTTATTTATTTTCATATTCAAGATTTGGTTCTTGGGATTTTTCAATCACAAAAATGGAAAAAAAAATGACAAAATAAATTTTGTTGGGGGCTGATATTCTGATAACAGGTGGTATGTTATTGTTTGAGCCACATGATTTTTTATAAAACGTTTGGAGTAAAAGACTATTATTATTTTGAAAATGAAATGGAATGAAACAACTAAGCAAATACATGTACTATTTTAGTTCGCAAAAAGTAAAATTATGACAAAAAATATAATTTTTAGGAATTTAGTTATGAGGAAAATAAGCAAACATAATACTACTTTCTTGTATTTGGATGAAAAATAAATTTGTAGGAAACTTTTGAAAAAAATTATTGAGAGATGCTGAAAAAAGAGATGAAAAGTAATTTTAATATAAAAAAAGAGGTGAAAATCAAGACCTATTGATTTTCATAACTTCTTTTTGTTAGGTTTGTCTACCAGTCATTAAAATATTAACTCCTAATTGGTATTTAAAATCCTAGAAAGTAGCCACCATTCCTTATAATTATATATATATATATATTATAGTTAGATGAGAAAAATGATAATTGCTTTAAAAAAAATTGGGTAAAATGATAAAAATTATATATATGTAAAAAAAAAAGCTTGGTAATCGGTTTTTAATTTCTAGGCTTTCCTTTCTTTGAGGCCTAGGGTCATGAGATCCATTAATGACATTCGGCCCAAAATCTTATTCCATCTTAAACAAGCCTATAAAATAAAACATTCTCACACTTCAATCCTCAGAGAACCCATTGTTTCTTTGTCTTTAAGCTCTAACTCATCGTTTTTAACCTAGATGGAAAAAAAAAAAAAATCAAAATTCGAAGCTTTACAGTGTTAAAATGGACAAGGATGTTGATAAAATCAACCTCAAATTTGCAGATGTGAGAGAGAAGATTGACAAATTGATAAAATCAACCTCAAATTTGCAAAGGCCAAGGATAGGATTGAATTTGCCTCGGAATCCAAATAGACTGTTTATTTTGAGTATTGTTCATTAAGTTTTGACTTTGTATGAGAGCTATTATCCAGGTTGTTGATAATAAAAATGAGGTTAGCCACTGAGCAATTCTAATAATTACGTCATTGGCAAGTGCGTGAATAATTAGTCGTCACGTACCATGTGATGACGATTCACGTTAGTGTCACGTGGTTGTCATATGATAGTCATGTGGTATAAATTTTAACGATTGCTGAGTCAGTGATTAAAGTCTATTAAAAAATATTAAATTAGATTAAATGTGTCAATTTTAAAAATATTTAAAATTAAATTTATCAAATTTTAAATGTGAATGACCAGGTCATTATATAGGATTAATTGTAATTTTTTTCTTATTACTAAAAGAATGATCAATTTTGCAGAAACATCAAAAGTCTAGCTTTGCGGAAGGCAATTATCCTAGCTTAAAACCTCAGCGAGTGCAATTTTCATTTGTTGAAGATTCATTTATGGATATTATTAGTTACTCTCCCGATTTTAAGTATTATCGTCATAATTTGATAAAATTATTTTTTTACTTTAAAAAAAGAAAAAAATATGGTTTTTTAATTTAAATTGGGGTGATAAAAAATAAAAATTAAGGCGATAATTAATAAAATTTTTCATTTATTGTTATTTTGTCTGTAAAAATTATTTAGATCTCACAGTTGCCTATCAGTCATAGGAGATTGTAAATATTTTCTATCTTCTTTACTAATTTCTAGATTATTTTGGTTTTCTGGTATACAAAATATGTACTCACATAGTTGTTAGTGTTGTCAAATATAATATTCTCTTAAAATTGACCTAACAAACTTGAGTTTCTAGTAGAATCGTTGTTGACATCTAATAATTTTTGATAAAATTTGTTTTGTCTTAAAAAATAAATAACAAACTCTGTAGAACGTTTTAATCCGTTTATTATTTAAAAGAAAATTGATCAAGTTTGAAAAAATCGCTAATGCGGTCAAACTATTGAAAGTTGAAAATTAGAGTCATTAAATTATTTAACAGTGGGTGATTTAAGGGTAGCAGTGACTAAATGTCTTTAAATTGCTTAAAAAAATTATTATATTTACCTCTCTTGTGGTTTGTTCAAACTACCTATTACCTTCCAAGTTTGTGAAAACTATCAATACCTCTTTTGACCAAAATCAAATATCAAAAAATATTACAAAATGAAAAATTTAATGATATTTTGGCAAAATGAGATTATAAAATAATGTTAATTTTGTCTTTCAATGTAATAATAATGGTTACGTCAATATTTTTGTTCATTTTTTCTGTCGACTAGGTAGTTAGTTGTTATTAAGTTGAATAGTTAAAAGGGTATACGTTATTTTAAAACCTGAGAAGAATTTTAATAATTTTATGGAAGGTAAATGTAATTCACCATAAAAAAGTCTTTTCATAATTCGAGAAGCATTAAATATATTTTATGCTATTAATAATAATTACATTTAACTTGAACCTTTTTTTTAACAATTTTATTTCTTTTTACACCCCTAGAATTTTCCCCTATTTTTTTTTTGGTACAAAGAATTTTCCCCTATTTAAAATATACATGGTTTAAAACCCAAATATGAGAAAGTCTGATGGTCAAACAAAACGAGCTGAATTCACAACAAATATCTCTCACACACAGATTAAAGAAACAAAAAAAAAAAAAACAAAAGCCAACAACAACAAAAGTAAGGCAAGTAGTCAACCAACTAATCATATGTTCTTTTCCTTCCATAATAATAATTTAATTTTTACAATAAGACCTATGCAATTTATACATAATAATTAAAATAAAACAGAGTTATAAAAACATAGATTGTATCGGTTTATTTTATAAATATAGACTTCTACCTTTATGCGTAAGAAAATTATATTTGTAATATTATTTTTAATATTACAACATCACTTTCATTCTGAATTAATAAAGTCTTAATAGTGAACGAAAGGATTATTTGATACAAGTATTCATCTAATCGATGTAACTAATACCTATGGATTGAAATTCCGTTAACATGTTCTAATAAAATAATAATATTTGTAATCTCAATTTATTTTATGAGATAAAATAAGTATTTTCAATTTTAAAGTACAATAGAAGATAAATATGAGAAGGGTGACTGGACAAAACCAAGAAATAACCCCTCACGTGCGAAATTATAGAAGATCTCATTTAATATCGAACAATTACATCGAATTGAGTATGATTGTATGTGTAATAGCATCTACTATACCAGGAATATCAATGAACCCGATTATTGCAATTGCTCAGAATATCCTTTTTTAGCTTCTATGGTCTAAATTTTGTTTGATAAACTAATTTAACACTTAATCATATTCAAATTTTAAAGTTCAGAAATTCAGATCTCAAATTAATTTTATTAGACGGAAGCAAAAATTCTATAATAATTAACAGAAATCAAAACAACATCTTGCATTATAGTGGTTGAAATCTTACAACTATCAAAGCTAAATAACATATTCTTTAAAGTATAATGGATCGAAGGAGAGTGTAAAGGGAGCCCACCTGTGCATTTCTAGCAATCTTAAGACAAACTTAATGCACAAAGGGCTTAATTATTTCTAGAAGAATGAAAACAAAAAATGAAATCCATCTCTCATAATTATTTAGTTAACCACATTGCACTTCTTCCTGATCTCTCCATTTGTACCTGTGAGAGGGCTAATATTCCCCATTTTGATCATAGCAGCCACGAAATCAGACCTAAAAGTAGCTTCATTGTTACTGTAACTCCTAACCAAAGCATCCTGTGAGCCCCCATTAAAGAGTTCTTGGTCGGAATGAAGAAGTCCCTTCTTGACTAAAAGGTTCTTGTAATAATTGTTCTCGAACTTGGTCGGAGTTTGCAAATCCAAGGGTGCCAAATTGGTGTTTCCGCCGGAAAATGGGCAGTTGGCCTGCCTTGTGGCCGCAAAGGTTGGGTCGATATTGGTGTCGTTGTAGATGTGTGCTCTGAAGGTGACGCATTGGGCTTGGCCGATGGTGTGCCCGCCAGAAAGTGCGGTCATGTCTTTGGCACTAAGACCCTTGTTAGCAAATAAGGTGATGAGGGTTGATAGGTCGTTAGCTGGGCCTGGGATTTCAGTGTTTGCACCATTTAGATTTGCTGTTCTTGCATCCCTCCTGCCTAGAGGTACTGCCCATGTTGGTCCTCCAAGCTACAAGGAAAGCCAAAATAAATTAATTAATCAACTCATAAATTTTGATTGATTATGACCCTAATGTTTTATAACAAATGTAATTATTCCCTAAATATTTATCGAAACTCATTCACGAATCCCTTGGCAAGGAAAATGAACATTTTTCTGGGAGATTATGTTGATGTAAATGCATGCATGCATAGTAGTAACTGACCAAATCATGAATGGAAGGAATGGAAGTGTAGAAAAAATAGACGAAATGATGAAGTAATGAACTTACTAAGACGACTCCATCTCGAGCAGCCAGGGCAAGAATATCAGCACAAGAAACTGTTGCGTTACAAGCTGCTTCAACATTAGCTTTAATGGTGTCAATCACGTTGAACCCTCTTGCTGAATTAGCGTTGGGACGTGCATTCTTTTCGCTCTGGATAGTTGCTGAATCGTCCAGCAACAGGCTTGCATCACAACCCTAAACAACCCACCATTGAAAGAACCGATCAAATTCTTTAAGCAACATGAATTCCATATATGAATTCTGTGAATTAAGTGATAACTTACATTTACGAAGCAGTCGTGAAAGAACAAGCGAAGGATAGAGGCACCAATCCTTTGCTCGTTTTTAACGGCTGTGATCATGGCATTTCGGACAATTGTTTGGAGATTTGGGCATGTTTTAGAATAGAAAGTAGTGGAGAGTTGTGCATTTGCAAAACAAACGACAAGTGAAGCTATGAAAATGGAGGCAAAGCAAGTTCTGAAGGTAGCCATGGCTGAAATGAAACTTAAGCTGCTTAGTTTTAAAAACTTCAACTGAATTGCTTGGATATTTCGGTGTGCGTTTAGCGCATGGAATCCACACTATATATAGGCCAGAAGAAGCAAGTAAAATCGTAGGTAATGAGGGGTCAAAAATAACACTGCCTCAACAAATATATTACTCTACTCCTCCCAGATGAAGACCACTAAACTATTGGACAAAGGACCAAACATTTTACTTATAAATAATATTTTTTTTTGAGAGATATAAATAATATTTATTAGTTATAATTTTATATTTTATTTATAAATTCTATATTAATTAGTATATTGGAAATAAAATTATAAATATTAAAATTAAAAATAATTTTTAAGAAAAAAAGTTTTAAAAATATCCCTTTTTCCACATAATAAAAGTGTCAAATTTCAATCTAGATCACATTGATTACCGAAACCAATCACGAGCAGCATACGTGAATCTATTTACTCATTATTAATAGATTTTGAGTTGAACGTCTATTATTTTAACATGATATCAGAGTTATGTCAGATTAATCAACGGTTAACTTTTATAGTCATGATCATGTAAGTTTAAATATATCTAATTTAAAAAGAGTATGAGTGTTAAATTTCAATCTATCTCATATCGATCATCCAAATAAATCAAAATATTATATAACTATCATAGATCTCTCAACTTTTTACTAATTGATCTGGAGTCTGGATGAGCACAAATATTTAAGAAAAGGAAATATAAATTTGTTGTTAGAAGAAAAATCTGGCTGAGTTGCTTAAGCTTTAAGTGATGACAAAAGAGAATAACTTATGTTTACATTAACAATTCAAACCTTTTACTAACCCTAAAAACGCGTATTTTCTTAAAGGGATATTTGTTGCTACTTTTTCTTCTTTTTTTTTTTTTTTTTTTGGCTTTTGGTAATTTGGACAGATTAAAGCAAAAATAAAAGAAGAATCCAAATGTTGGAAGAAAACTCCACCGGCTTTAATAAATATCATTGGAGTTGACTTGAGATTTTTCTACAGATTCATCCATGCAAGGAAAGTATACAAAAATGGGGGTGTCCCATGTCTGTAATAGAGATTAACGTCAAAACTAATACAAAAGTAAGTGAGAAACCGTTGTTGAATAAAATAGAAAAAGTGACTTCTGGATGTTTGACTAATACAGTAAATCCTATCTGCAAGCTTTATATGCATGGGAACCATGTAATTATAGTTAAGTTGGATGGCGTGTAGTTTAATTAATTATATAGCATGAGTTTGAGTTTGAGTTTGAGTTTGATAAGAATGGGTATAAATCTAGTTATTTTAATAAAATTGTTTGATTTATGCATTGGGTTTTAAAATTATTATATTTTTTATATTTGATTTGTTGAACGAATAAATTTAAAAATGTATTAAATACCAATTTTAAGAATGAATTTAGTATTTTAGTTCTTACTTTCATAAAACGTTACACGACAAATAGATGACACACATAAATTCAGAAAATTAACATAGTCTCTATATAAGAATGACACGCACAAATCGAGAAATGATCATAAAATATTACACGATCAATGAATGTGAAAGAAATTGATAAATCCCATCGAGATAGGTTTGATGATTTCTAAATATTTACGAATAATTCTCTAACATTTATTTTGAAACCCACAAAATAAATAATTGTTAAATTCGAAATCATTTTATTTATCCGTTGTATTCCAAAGCAACCAAAGAGACTACTGTTATGGGATTAATTCCACTAATGCCGCCCAGAAGAAAAAAGATGAGGCCACCTAACCCAGAATGTCACCGTCTCAAGTGAGCTGGAATACAGTAATATTCTCCCATGCATCACTTCATTCTGATCAAGACGCCCAAATTGTTTCTTTCCGACCCATTTTTCTCGTGGCAGAAGTTCCTGCTTAGAGTCCTTTAGCTTACACAATGAACTTTAGATCTTTAGGTAGGTGGAATGAAGCTCACCTCCTAGTCCTAGCTGCACCGTTCTCAAAAATTTTTTATTAGTTATCATTTTAATTTTTATTTTTTACCGCTTCAATTTAAAATAAAATACATTTCAACAATATTCTATTTCTTTTCCTCATTTGAAATAAATGGATAATTTTATCAAAATTAAGACGATAATACTTAAAACTGAGACGATAAATAGTAATACCTTTTATGAAAGTTTGAGGATGGCATAGAGTAGGCCTCGGCTCAAATTGTTCTCTAGAACTTGACAACTGCTCCATTAATATTATATAGGGTAAATTATATTTATTTTTCATGTATTTTGATTAAATTATCGATATCTTAATTCTAACAATTACGTTTACCTCTTTGATCACTCAAATCATAACAATTAGTCCATTAATTAATAGGTAAAAGAGCAAAAATTAATAACCTAAACATTATTATTGAGACAAAAGATCGTCGAAAAATTCATACACACTCTTCCAAACTAAAAAATTATCAAATTTTTTTTTTTTTTGACATTTTTTTATATTTGTTTTCCATTAAGTAAATGTAATTATAAAAACCTTTGAGAGAAGGACCTGAGTTCACCTTATTATATATGACTTCACCACTGTGTTTATTCAAAAAGTGTGATTAAATTAGGGGTTAACCGTCTCACTTTTTGGGGCGGTAATCCATAAGTTTTGATAAAAATATCATTTTACATAAAAGAGGAGGGAGATATTGTAGGAGGAACATTTTAGTCCAAATTAAAACGGTAAAAAAAAACAATGGAGGGATAACTAATAATTCCTTTAAGTTAGTATGGGGGAAGACCGAAACAAAGGCGGAGAATGGTAAAATGAGGAAAGGAAGAATAGATGAAGATATCCATACATACTAACTGGCCTGTCCAGATAATACTCCCACTATAAAGAAACCGAATGACTAATTCATACGTGTTTTAATAATCCCTTTAGAAACTTCATCACTAGGGTTGGGTCCCAAAAACATAATTCTGATTTCTTAACCTGTAAGGTTGACCCTCCCAATAAGTTTAGCTCCCACATGCCCACAAGGTGGATTTGGTCTAAGGTTCAAATTCACTTCAGATTTTATTAATAGTAACATTCTTATTCAAATTTGTGAAAATTTTTTTTTTATAAAAAATTACTTATAATTAACGGTTTATGACTTTAACGAGAAAGTTTTTAACACTTCTTTTTTATTCTATTATAAACACATCATATCCCATTACTTAATATTAAGAAAATTAAAGATCCCATTTAATAATAGAAAAAACTCATTTAGTCACTTTAGATCCCTTCTCAATAACTTGGCACTTTTTTTTAAAAAAAATCAGAGATTGTATGTGGTTTGCAATTATGATATCACAAGTATGATTTTAAAAAATGTATTCCTTTTTATTTTAGTTTAAGGTATTTAACGTTATTTACACAAATTAAAATTAAATTATTATTTACTTTTTAAAAAATAGAATATTTTTATTTTCTCGTATTACTTAGCATAGCACATCAATCAAGGGTTTGTATAGGATGATGGATCCACAGCGAAAATTAAAGGCTAGCTAATACATGATATTATAGGAGTCTCATAGTGTAGAATAGTTGTATAAAAATAGAATATATTTGGCCTCTTTTTTTATATTAAAAAAAAGTTATTATTAAATAAGAACGATTCAAACTAAAAAGTCAAAAATTGTATTAAAAGTCTATAATATTTTAGCACTTTTAAATATTTTACTAAAAAATTAAAGAGATAATATATGCTTTTTCAAATGTCACTTGTTTTGCAGCAGAAGAAAATTTACTTTTGGTGTAATATTTTACACTCCCTCCCTCCTATAAAATGGTTATTAAAATAAAACTACTCTTTTTATGGAAGAATGAAGGAATATCTACCTCTTTAGTGTTGCTAGAGAGCCGCCCCAAGCATGTGTAGCATGTGTTACCGACATTCAATTACTCCATTCAAATATCATTCAATCAATTTCAAGAGTTGATTGATGAAGAAAGATCGAAAGATGACACTTTTACAATAAAATATAATCATCATGATACACTTTAATATTTTTTTAGTTTCATATATTTTGATTTATAAGAGATAATCCTATAATACAACATATTTTAGGGTCCCATTTTGATTTGTAAGAGATAAACTTTGTTATTTATGATTTTATTATGTTGTTATTAAATATTTTATGACTCATTTTGAATAATATCAGAGGCCTCAATCTCATTTGGACGGGCTGTGTTGCTATCCAATGAATCACAAAGATAAAAGAATTTCCCAAATGTTCTTATACATGTGAATCATTTCCGAAATCAGTGTCACAATTAGGGTTTAGAAAAAAGAATGCCTAAATAGGTTATGAATAAAATGAAACTAGAGTTGGAAACATCTTTTCTAAAGTGTTTCTAACAGGAAAAAAGTGTTGATCCGAATTTGTTCACGAGTGATTCTGACGTTGTGTAAAATGTGTTGAATAACTTTTGTAAAAAACAGTATATATTAGTTTCAATACCATTAACTTCTTTATCTTACTCATCACTTTTTTCATTCTCTCTTTTACTGTTTTGAATAATAAATTGGAGAGTAAATTATGAAAGTGAAATTGATTGATAAAAAAAAAAAAAAAAAGCCAAGATGAGACATAAAACAGCTTGAGATGATTGATTATCTTTCTTCCTAATCACAGAACAGGATTACATTAGCATCATTCATTGCATTGAGGTGAAATGTATCTGTCCTCAGGCTTCCAAATTAGATTAATCTCTGGTTAAATTTTGACTATATTCCAACTTAAATTTGGCTAAAATGCATGAGAATTCATTGAATTTTCTTAATTTGTTTAAATTCAAACTAAAACCCTATTAAAACAATGAGTATTTAAATATAAGCAAGTTGAAGAAAGAAAAACTCACATGAAAAAGAAATAGTCCTATATATTATTATTGTTGCAATCAAGCGACTTCGCAGATCAGGAGTCACCATAGCTGCAAAATCTATTAAAAAAAAGAAAAGTACTGTTGCTTTGACATTACCACCAATCTTTCAAGCAGATAGGGATAAATAATTGCTGCAGTTTTTTGTTTTTGACTTGAAATATTTATGTTATTGCACGGAAATATAATAAGTGAAACAAAAATAATTAGTCAAAAAATGAATTTATACGTTAATATCTTCTAGGCCGAATTATTTTTTTGGTATCTCTTAATAGGGGCAGTTGCAATTTTGGTCACAATTAATACTACGGGTGCATTATTAGTATTTTATCTTTTTTTATTAATGTTTATAATTATTTTTTTACGAAAATACTTTAAACGGTTAATTAACCTTCAAAACTCTAACTGTTTGAACACCACCCCATTATTATCATTACCGCCCTGCTGCCACCAACACCCACATGCCTTATCGCAGCCACCGCCAACACCACCCTCCCCCCGCCCCGCCGCCACCACCACTATCGCTGTCTCATCGTCACCGCCATTATTATTTTTTTAATTTTAAAATTAGTTCATTTTATGTATTTTAACTATTAAATTTTAAAAGAAATTATTAAATTTAAATTTACTTAAATTTAAAAATAAATAAAATAATATTTATTACTCCATCCGTCCCAATTTATCTATCATTTTAGAATTTTCACAGTTCTTAAGAATCACATTTAATGAATGAGTTTGTTTCATAAAATATCATTTTTATCCCTAATTAAATAGGTTTCCAAGGAGAGATTGTACTCTTACCAATGATCGTAATTAATACTTTAGTGCATGTAATTAATACTATTAGTTTGAATTTGTTAATATCAATAAAAGATTCAGAGTTTGATGAAGGTTAAAATAGGAATACTAACTCAATTTTACCTCGTTTGTTTAAAAGTGTCAGATAAATAGGACCAAAAATCAAATGCAAAAGTGATAGATAAATCGAGACGGAGGGAGTAATAGTAAAAACGCATAAATAAACTACTTTTGAAATTTAAAAAATAATAATGGTGATGGCGGGCGACGATAGTGGTGGTGGTAGCGGCAGTGCAGGTGGTGGCGGCAACGGGGCAGTAGTCAAACAATTAGGATTTTGATGTTAGTCAACCGTTAGTTAAATAGTATTTTCATAAAAAATGGACTTAAACACATTAATAAAAAAAGATAAGATACCAATAATCCACCCCTAGTATTAATTGGGACCAAAAGTGAAACTATCCTTATTAAGATGGACTAAAAAAGTAATTCGGCCTATCTTTTATTTATTGTGTCTTATTTATGCTAATTTTTTTATTTTTTTTAATAATTAGTCGATGAAAACTTATTTAATTATACGGATTCACCAACTAGGTAAGAATGTGGCTATAAAGGGGTAAACCCTTTGCCTCTTGGGCTATTCCTTGAGTGCTGTAGTTGATTCAAACTTCAAAGCCATGGCCGCTGGTCAGCTGTTTACTTAACCATTTTAAATATGATTTGAATTTTGATACTTGGATGGTGATATGTAGAATGAGACAATGGTGGTCACTGCCACAATGGGCTTAAGTTTCAAAGAACTCAATAACTACTCCACCCCCCTTCTTCAGCATCTTGGAATTATTCTCCAAGACAAGAGCAAGCAGCAGTTAGGTAAGAATATCAGTCAAAGAGGTTGTTTTAAGCACGCGGGAATCCACTTCTGGAAATCATTTAATGCTTCCATTCCATCAAATACTACAGACTAGCAGTATGGTGCAAGATTTAGCTACTGCAGCAGCAGAATTGGGTGCATGATTCTTTAACTAAAGAAGGAAGAGGATGACCATTAGCTCATGTTTTCTGCTGTTTTTGTAGTTTGTACCTTGCAAAACCACTGCCAAAAAGAGCAGGTTTGAAGGAAACATGTTACTAAGAAAACCCATTGGGGGTAATTTGACTAATGATGACTGCTCCTTTGCCGTGTTTAATTTAGTAACAGCATATAATTTTTAGGACTTTGAGTGTAAAATACTGCCTACCCTTTCAATTCGTCCTTGTTTCAACAATAACATATTATTTCATGAATCAAAGATCCAAAATATAGTAAAAAGAAGCATTTCTATCATTATACCACCTAGCAATTCCACTTAATCTACCTTTCATAATCACATATCTTTCCGACTAAGGTATAAGAAATCTTTCTCCCATTACATGAATCCAATAATTTTTATTTTATCCGGACAAGTTGCCTAAGACCATTCTTTCATCTTAGCAGTGGACTATTCAGAAAGTGTCCCAACTACTAGTACAAGAGCTAGTGGAGAGAGGTTGTTGAATGAATCATTCCCACCAACTCTTTTGAAAGTTGCAACCATTGAAGCACAGAGTTCTGTTTCTTCTATCTTCTATCTTCTGACCCTGACTAAATTGTATTGTTTCATTTATGGATATCCAAGAAAAATAAAAAAGACAATCACATACAGTGAAAAGATTGGATGAAAACTGAAAAGGATATTTCAACAAACGTACTGGGACAGAAATCAGGAAAAAAGCTAAAGCATAAACTGGTGATAATCTGACCGGGGATTGTGGGAAAGCAAAATGTCTTGATTCTTTGCAACTAGTTTTGTTAGCTGCAAAAATTTCATCACTAAGCTTTAAAAGAGCATGGAAAAAATGGATATACAACTGTCATTATCTTCATCAAGTAAACGAAAAAGCATTGTTAAGCTCCAACATCCTTTTCAATGAGAGAAGCTGCATGTATAATCACTGGATCTTAGCTAAGATCTGCCAGGATAAAACATTTTGACAACCTACTATGACTTCTACAAGTTACTGAATGATTAGCATTCAACAATTTACACCGCCAAAATCAAGATTTTAATGCCAGCTGATGGAAACCTTCTTCGCATAATTAATCAGAAAACAATACAGGAAGGCTACTGGTGACAAACTAGCCGTTTTGTTCACCAACAGATGCAAACTGCGAGTGTCCATGTACTCGAATTGGTAGCTTAGAAGACAATAATAGAACAATCAGAATCAGATAGAGAAGCATGACTTATGATCATGCATTAATACTCTATTGGCTTTGAGAAAATCATACTAACTAAGCCTTGGGAGACTGTGTAGTAGGGAAGCTAGAGCAACTCACTGCCCTTGAAGTTGGTCTTTGATGTTTCACCAGAGGAACTAGAGATTGGACGACATCAGCCATCAAAGGTCTGTAATCTGCCTCCGACTGTACGCACATAGCAGCAATGGCTGCAATTTGAATGGCATCTTTCATTGAGTACTGTCCATCCATAGTAGGATCCATAATCTCTAAAACCTTTTCTCTATCCGTCAGCCGCGGCAATGCCTATAAGGCAAAAAACATAAAAGAAAGAATGAAGGATGGTAGAAAGATGAGAATGCCAAAAAAACCTGGACTTTGATCCAATGAAAGTGGAGTTATGATAGTTAAGGAACCTACCCAGGACACAAGAACACCTTCACCGGGAGGCCTTTTCATGTCAACTGGTACCCTTCCAGTTAACAATTCAAGAAGGACAATGCCATAACTATAGACATCTGATTTTGTAGTCAGGTGCCCAGTTAGTGCATATCTACAGAGAATCATAGAGACAGTAACAGTTATGCAAAATGCTAATCACTTGCAGAAAAATAACACAATTCATCAAACAGCATCGAAAAACTGATACTCCCTCCATCCCATAAAAATTTTCGACAAACACGAGTCTTTTTATGGGACAGAAGGAGTACAATTTCAAAATTTTACATGTAGTTGAGTTTCTTACTCTGGGGCAACATATCCCTGGGTGCCCAACACACGGGTAGAGACATGGCCACCAACTTTGTCAGATCCAAGCTTGGCTAATCCGAAGTCAGAAATTTTGGCATGAAAGCTTTTATCCAAAAGGATGTTACTGCTTTTAAAATCTCTATGAATAACTGGGGGATTAACATGTTCATGTAGATACTCTAAGCCTTTCGCTGCGTCCAAAGCTATCCTCAGGCGAGTTTCCCAATCCAAGTTGGATGAAACACTTCTAGAATCTAACAAGTTTAGAGTTAAAAGCCAGTTCATCAAAATTTGAAAGTTCTCATGAAAAAATTGAAAATCTGGACCATACTGAATTACAAGTCATTCATGATTCTAATGTATGAACCCCAAGCCTCAATCTATACAAAGCATCAAACTTAATCTTGCAAGTTCTTATGATAATATGTTGCATAATTCCCCATCTTTGGTCTTGTTTCAACTATTACAATGTTAATACATTTCATGGTATTACAATGTTAATACTAAGAGTAAGACCTTCAAAAACTATAGCTTCAAAAGGCTGAAAACTTCACCTACCTACTTCATGGTATTGTCATAAATAAGCCAATGCAATAACAACATATACCTAAAGCCCCAAACCTACTTACCTTCAATGGGATGCAAATGCTCCTGCAGACCGCCATTTACCATAAACTCATAGACAAGAACTTTGTGATTGCTTTCTGAGCAGTAGCCAATCAACAGAAGCAAATATGGCGAACGCAATCGACTTAATAGTTCCACCTAGAATCCAAAATCAACTAAAATCACCAATGGTAAAATGCAATAACAGACTAGATTAGCATATAACACCACATATCATACAAATACACTACCTCTACTTTGAATTCCTCTTCTCCTTGCTGTCCAGCTTGGTCCATTAACTTAATGGCAACTTTCCTCCCATTTGGCAGCACTCCTCGGTATACTGACCCGAATGCACCATGTCCAATTATATTGGACTTTCCGAATCCACCAGTGGCTGAGTGTAGCTGCTTGAAGGTGAAAACCTGAAGACCTTTCTCAGCAGCAACTTGGAGACTTGGAAAACTGCTATCTTTTTGTTCATACTCAATCCCTTTAGTTCAAGAACACACAAAAAACAAAGTGCATTAGAATATATGACCTATAATTATCTCCAGAGGAATCGGTGAACCAAGAACTCCTACGTCCTCTTTAGTTCAACACCACAAACAAAATTCTTGCAAAGAATGTTAGGTTAATAATAACTAATAATGAGTTTTACTCAGAAAAACTGATAATGTCATGGCCAACTACATACAGTGATAAACCCAATTAGAAACCCTGAAATTTACTCTAAAGTAGACCTCCATTCCAATATTGCAATAATACTGCACCAAAAGGTCTGATACATAGTGACTTATAACTTAAAAACACTTAAAATACAAAGCTTTGCATAAACTCAAAACCCACCAAAAATAGCACTTCAAAGTCTCACATTTCAAACAAGAACGAACTAAAAACAAGAGCCCACAAGCTACATTGTTAAATTACTACTCCCAGTACACTAGGAAAGCTATAAAAGCAAAGAGAAAGACCAAATACTTCTTACTTTTGTTGGTTTTCAAGCGCTTAGCGACTTTGTTGCGAATGTAACAATAGTAGCTAAAGGCCACAAACACAGAAGCAATGGCAAGAGAAGCAAAGACTACAATGGCCACTAACACAATGCGCTCTTTTCTGGTGTATTCATCATCTTTGGCTTCCATTGCTTACTGAAAAAATGCCCCTTTGAAAAAGAAAGAATCCAAAGACCATTACAGTTAGCAGCTCGAATTAAGGGCCTTTCTCTTTCCTTCTTCTTTTCCCTGGGAAATTTTTTGATTGTAGTTTGAACTTTGAAGTGACAAAAAGGGGTCAATAGCATTCAAACAGTCGTTTTCTGCGTCAATTGTTTCCCTTTTCTTTTGTCTTCTTTCAATGAGTCCTGTCATGTCTCGAACAATAGCTGTTGGCGTAATAGTACAATATTTAATGTAGAAGGTTACAAGTAGATTAAAGCAGGGGTTGGCAAGAAAAACATCTGGAACCTGAATTTTGAAGAGGTAGTAATATATATACCCGATATCCGGCAGCTCCCTGTTAATTTCTTATCTTGTCGCAAATAAGGTTGTATACTATAATGATATTTTTATATTTATCATACACATTTTTTATTTTTTAATAAAAATAAAAAAAATAAGGACAATATTAACATCAAACCTCATATCTCAGTTTGAGCCGTAGCATTTCTAATTTTCAAATTTTGGAAATGGACAATCTAGTTCTCAATGGGCACTGTTTTCTTCACCATGAAAGGTAAAATTTATGCTATGGCATGGCACTAAGGTGGTTCAAACGCCCTTTAGGCCAGATAGCCTTCCATCAAAATTCCAGAAATTTCATAAAAACAAATCATCCTACCACTTTTTATACAAAGGATCCTCATGCAAAAATGTCATTCATTAGTAACTACATTCAGAGGAATACAAGAACTCGTTGACTCTGCAGTTGATGGGTGGTTAAACAACGATCTTGAAAGAATGTTCTGATTTTTGGAATCCGCCCAGCATATATTGTTCGCCTTTGTTTTCTGGAACTTCATCTGAGGGAAAGAAATGGTGTAAAACTGATGAACTTCTCCAGTAGAAGTTATGCAGATTATGCATGCAATCGCAACTTGTGGTATCTATCAACCGCCATTGAAACTGACTGTATCGTTACAGGCCAGGATGGACCCATCTGCAACATCAAATGGCAAGAATAGAACAAGAGACGGTGAACCCATGAGAAAGTATATTAATCAGCACAAATAACTAGTACCAAGTCTATTTGGATCGTGATTTTGGTTTGTGTTTGGTGTTTGCATAATATTCAATACAGATTTTCACATTTCTGATGCACTTTTTAACATTTCCAAGAAAAAACTCCAAAAAACTGTCCATGGAGACGTTTTTATATTGTAGATTTTAATAAGGTTACCTGTATTTTTTTGAAGAAATCAAATCTCAGCACTTAATGTCAACTACCACTCTTCTTTGTCGAAGAATTTAAGTTCTAAAATGACAGGTTCATGCTAACACTCAATTTCTACCAAATGAACAGGTTTTAACTGAAAAGACTAACCTTCCTATGTGTCTTTTATATAAATCAAAACCTGTGTTGCCAAAAGCTACAATACCAATTCCCCATGGGATACTACCTCTCTCTCTCTCCCCCCTATCTCCCTCTTTACACACCCATTCACTCTCCCGGGTGTTGGGCTGCACCAAAAAGATTGGTTCATTCTCTTATTCTCAGCTCTATAACATCCCTTCTATAGCCCCGACTAAAATGCAATATTAACCCTTACATGAACCGTATACGTAACATGAGCTTACCGTGCTGCAGATATGGAAAGTACTAATATAGCCGGCATATTTTGAAGCTGCATGGAAAGGAAAAGGATACCATCAGCAATAATTGAGTTGTAATACAAACTTTTGCCCCCAGAAACAAGCAATCACAGGCAAGAAATTCTGTTTCTTTCCTCGAGCTAAACTACAGCCTAAGCCCCAACATTCAACACATTTCTTACACAAAGATCTACTCAAAGCATAATAATCGAATCATCCCATGTTTTCGGTTAGCGAATAACAATGGCAGAGTAAGTATGACATAATTAAACTTACTCTTCTTCAACCCAGCCGGTTTAGCATGTAAGAGGGCGTTGGTAAATGCACCTATATTTTCACGTAAAGCATCATCTGAATAAGTCACCTGCACGTGATATTTTTGCCAATTTGAAAAATACGTATCAGGCACTCTTGCAGACCTTTTATTATAGGCGTATAGCTATAACACTGTCAACTAATTTAAAACAAAGGAGTGCCAGGAGTAGAAGTAACCAAACCTTTCCGAGCGGAACATGCACAATTGCAGATTTATCTTTCTGGAAAATGATATGTCTGCTTATTGCTTCTCTAACTGCCTTTGACATATCATTAGTCAAAGTGCCATGCTACATGGACAAATTAAAGCACAGTAAGAACCATAAAAATAAATAAAAAGCTGCATATCACATAACAAAAGATGCTGATAACACTGACTTCAGGATTTGGCATCATCCCACGCTTCAGAAATCTACCAATCTGCAATGTATAACCATATGGCAAAATAAGGCTACAACTTTTATTAACAGTAAAATCTAAAAGACAAAAAAATATGCAAACCTTCTTCACATGAACCATCATCTCATGAGTTGCAAAACATTTGTCATACTTAAATTTCACTTCACCTGCAAAATTCAATTTAAAGAGCCAACCTTATTATACCAAATTCTTCTTCAATCATAGATCCCAAACGAGAGAATAAAAGATTTCTAAAAGGTATATATGCACTGCCTCTGCATAGAGATATATCAGTTTGTGCATACATCAAAACATTGTTCTCCTGAAAATCGGATGAAAGAAAACCTGATTCCACTAATAGTTAGAATGAACGAAAAAGTAAAAGTAACTTCATTGAGAAGAAAACAATGCAAGTTTGTATTTATGTCACTCTAGCAAGAGGGTGAACCTTGTATTTAACATGCTATCTAGCTTTAAAATCGAACTAGATATGTCAGAGGACAATGAAATGAAAGCACTGAATGGCCCTATTGATGTGCTAGTACCTGCCCTGCAAGTTTCCTTTTATACAGGAGGATGAAAATTGAGCAAGGAACCCCACCCAAACTTAGAAAGTAACCAAAAATTCTTATCTTTGACTCCCCAATCCCTCAATCCCCATCCTGCCCTTCCCTCGTAAGTGTCCTTTTCACATGAGGCTTAAAGTTCAGCAGTTCCTTTAATAACCATGGCCCAACCTCATTTTTCATAACAACTCCTAATGCCTCTACATTTCAAACACCAAGTGGATCACTCAACAGTTTTAAATTTTTAACCTTATAGAGTTAGTAATTATTTTGACAAACATAAACAACATTCTTGACTGGAACAATATTAATCTGGTGGGGGTATGTGTCAAGCTTCCTAGCAATACATCTGTCCAATCAAAAGAAGTCATACAACAGTGGTCCTTACCACTCTTTATTCTATCTACCAGATCTTTTCCACCAACACAAGCAGCCCCTGCTTCTCGCGCCTCCTCTGCAGCATCTCCTTCAGCAAAGACAGCAATTTGATATTTCTGTGATTGAACGCCCTTGATTAGTTTAAGGGAAATGTAGCAGATTGCATTATCAAATCCATAGACTTCCAAGAATAGATTTTACCTTTCCACAACCATGGGGAAGCAAAACAGAACCAGTAAGATTCTGCATACCAACAATAGAAAAGAAAATTTAGTAACATGCACGAATCACAGAGTAATAGAATAAAGATCACCTTTGCTGGAAAAGCAAGATATTGGAGACATCAATACACCCTTCATGTTTGTAAATCAATATACTCACTTTAGTCACTCACCCTATAGCATCTGCTACTTGTTCTCTATTGTTCTCATGATGCAGCCGCTTACCATATAGAAATCAACAAGAAAGGATTTTTCCAAATTACAGAGACTAACAATAAATAGAATGTGCTTTCCTCAACCAACTAATGTATACAGAGGGAACTAAACTATATCTAATTTTCATAAATTAGAGGCCAAACTGAACACATATGTCGAGAAACTGTACACTTTGAGAATCACCAGGGAATTATGCAAAACTGTTTGAAAAGCGAGATTATAAATATGCAGTAAAGTCTGGATAAGAAGCTTACAACCACAAGCCGCATAACTAGAAATTGCGTTGGAAAAGGAATTCCACCTGGCTTGCCCCTAAGCATATTTAAGGTTTAACAATCATTCAAGTGCAGCTAAAGTATCATTTCCAACATATACAGGATGATGTGTTGCTATCTCTAAAGCCACCAGATTGCTGGAGACTAACATTTTACCCAAAATTAAATCCATTCAAAGTTGGTCACTTCAACAAACCATTGCTAATATTCGGTCTAAAAATTCAAAAATAAGATTTAACATCAATACCAGAGAGGTCTTAACAGCAGGGAAAAATTCTAAAAAACAGGCCAGCAAGAAATAACACTACGCACCAGATGACTCTTACGTAGTTCAGGCGTCAGTTTGACATGGGCTTCAAGAGTCTCCTCAAAATTACATTTCGCATTAGCCTGTAAGATGACTAGAAAGATATAAAGCAAATAAAAATCACTTACTTTTAGAACAAGGGCACATTGCTTGAAGCATTGAACCTATGATTTATCAACGTTCTTGAGAAATATGATCAAATTTACAGTGACAATAGGAATTGTAGCTTGTATATGGATGTGTCTGAAGAAAAAATAAAACTTACCCAACTACTTTCTATATTCTCTCACGCATCTAGGTATGATACCCTCAAATAAAAGTAACCATTTAACCCAATCAAAGCCTCACCCTGCCATTCACTACGAAAATGAAAATCTACTGTTACTATCTTCTTAAGCACTTCCCTCTAAAGATTTTACCAATACCCAAATACATCATGTCAATAATAGATGAATAGATACACACACTAACGCACACACCAACCTCAGCAAAACATTCATTTCTACTTCAGTTTCAGAAAAATGGTATTCAAAAAGAAGTAGATTACTTGAGCTATTTCAACTTTACTGCCAAATAGAAATCCTTTCAATCAAATTCAGAAATTACAAGTAACAAAGGAAAAGTCTATAACGAAGTATAAGTAGGAAAACCATCAACTTTATAGAGAAAAACAAGACAAATACCACCCAAAAAATTTTTTAGGACCTTTACTAATCGGATAGCTTCCTTAAGATCATAAACAGTCTTCTCTTTCTTAGTCGTTTGCTCCGACCTAATCAAGGTAGGGAAGGGAACTTTTTCCCCCTCCACATTGTAAGCTCTCCTCATCATACTCCAATGCTGTTCATCCATTCTCCTTGTTTCCTTCACCAACTCATCGTTTCTTTTCTGTTCTACATTTTTCCCATCACCCTCCTTAATTTCTTCAGTTGCCACGTGGTCCTCTGGCAAAGGGGCAACACGGGTCGGGTACGATACCGGAGAGATATTTGAAACATCCTTCACGTACCGGAAATCCTCCCGAGTCCATGCCCGAATATTTTCGGGTCTAACATCATTACCCGGTCGGTTTTGTGTTTCAATAAAAGGCGATCGTGGTGATTGGGCAGTTGGCCCTTCAGCTTGGGAATCGGCAGCTGGGGGTTGGGGGCTCTCGGGTTTCTTAACTGCATATGAAACTGGTTGGATTGCGATAGGGGTTCTGTCTCTGGGATTCGAATCGCCTGCCTCCGGGACCGGCGATGCGCTTTCTGATGGAACTGAAGAATAGGGCCGGAGGTAGAGAACGAAAGAGTAGCCTGACCGAGTGGTTTGGGTGGAGACGTAATGGGAATGGCGGTGGGCTTGATTCAGAAGGTGTTTGAAAGCTGACATTTTTAGACCTTGAGAGCTCCAAAAGAGAGCAGAAAAGGAGAGTGGGGTTTTAGGAGGTTCAACCCGGTTTCAGGGGAAGGGTTTTTGTTCAAGTACATATTTGCCCCCATCTCTTAATTCCTCTTCAATATTTTTTTCCCTTTTTTTTCTCCAACCAAAGAAAAGAAACCCAATATCAGCAAAGTTTGATATATCAATGTTGTTTTCCACCAAAATTAAATTAATTTTTTATAATTTAAGTAAATTTGTAATTTGTGCAATAAATTCATAAATACTCATAAGCTTTGTACAATAAAATACTTAAAAAATGATCATATCACTGTTTTTTCCCAAACAGCCCTTCACTATTTGGGCAAGTTCAGTTTCCCAACTCATCATATTTCATTTACACTGTTGAAATGAGTCATGCCTCTCTTTCATAAGATAGCAATGAATCTATAAAACCGTCACAAAATGGAAGTCAGAAACAAAACTACAAACTGAATACAGAGAAAATGGCAAGTCATTTAGGGGACTGTCCCCATGAAGAAGGCCTCAGTTTGCAAGGAGCAACATCAGCTGCTTTCTTCCAAAGATGCTTACTTGAGGCGCACTTGTTTGATGCTTGAAAATGAATCTGGCATGAGCGAGCTGATGCGTGCTTGAGCTGGACTTACTATGTGATCTAATTACATATCGGTGTATGGATGAACTTGATGCAAACAGGGACAGACGCAGACTTTGCATTTTTTGAGGGCGGAATTGTAGCGGCATGGAGGACGGAGATCGGCTGGAACTCGATCGAAATAACCCTATTAGGGAAAATTCCGGTCATTTCGGGGGGCGAGAGCCCTTCCTCGCCACCGTGTAGAACCGCCCCTGATTGCAAGGGAACAAATGTCATGCAGATGTTAGGGTTCTTTGCAGTAAGAGAGACGAATCTTGAAAAACTAACAAATAGTAATCTACAAAAACAGAGTAAAACAGCTAAAAGTGATGCACAAGTAAGAATTACTATTCAAAACTCCCACACCTAACTCAAAATCTTCAAGTCAGATACAACTAAATAAATCACAATAAGAATAATATAAACAGATCAAATGAGAATAAGATCATCAAAAAGGGAAAATTGTATCAGTGAGATATGATTGCTAAAGCGCACAGAATGTAAGGGCTATGAACTTACCTAACATGCGTTGCTCCAAGACTACAGATGAATCCATCAAAGGAACGTAACATCTTGTAAAAATCTTAATATAACTCCTCATTATGGCTAAAAGTCTTTTGCCACCTTTAATAGAAGAGATATATCCAGTCTTCTGGTGAACATGTTGTAGACTGATAGCTAGTAGTTCCCACCATCTTCTGCAAAACTTGAATACCACAAATGGTAAACAAGAACTGAGATGGAATACCAATTGATTTTACAATCACCATTTTGTGGTAAGCACCCAAGGATGATATAGTGACTGAACACATTTTGAACTGAATTTGAATTCTGAACAGACAACGAATAACTTGGAAGAATCAGACAATTTTCATTTTGGTTCCTTAGCTTTAAGGGCTGAGAGACAAAACTGAATGAATAGAATAATGAATGAACGTTAAAACAAAGAAAAAAGTAGGCAGTGACTATGGCTCTGGAGAAAGAAAGAAAGGGAAAAAATAGTGGACAACAACATTTCTACACGGGGTAGGGCTTCTTCATGTTCCAGAGTAGAAAACAACACGGGGTAGGCTTAAATGAAACTGGAATCTCCCAAAAGTAGATCAAACATGTCATCAGGAGTGAGAAGAGTTGTTCCACCAAGAACCAGTTCTATATCAGGCCTGCTACTTTGTGACAATGCCTCATGAGCTTCCCGCACCTGGTCCATACAAGGACAAAAATGATTGTCAAGTAATCGATATGTCTATATTACAGTTTAATGGGTAATAGAAGTCTACGTTCTTAAGTTTTCTGTTTTTCTTTCAGCTCAATTCCTTTTGCATAACCATATAATAGTCATTAATTAATTAATTCAACATATCAGAATCTGTAGACAATATGCTCAGAGTTCAAGCACAGAATTTGGCAGTATGCAAAACAAAGTGTAAGAAAATGGACAGAGTTTTGTACACCTCAACACTGTTGATGCCACCTACGACAAAAACAAGAATAACATTTTGGTCTGCAAGACTCGGTTTTGCCTGCATGGAAAGAGCTTTTTCTTCTTTAGACTATCAATAAACATACGACATTTGTCTTGCTATAACGTGCAGGGAAGAGAATAATCAATCAGATTGAATACCTGTCCCAGACCAAACCTTCCAAACCCACTCTTAAAAAGGCGTCCAACAGTGGAAGAGTGGTACTCCAAACCAGGGACATCATTCTTAGCCAATACCCTTGTTAAAACTTTGTAAAGGAATCCTCTACTTGAGTAAGAATCATCATCAAATTTTGTTTCAGCAGGGATATTATTCTTCAAGGAGGACAATTTGTGAAGGAATTTGAATAGACTGTCAACCCTATCTCGTAATTCTAACTTTAGTTGCATGTCTCCATATGCATGATCTTTTGTTTCGTTAGTATCCTCATCACCCCAACTTTCCCACTGATCATCATCAAAATCAGCTGTCTCCAGTTGACTGGAAGAGTCTTCCTTCTTTTCTTCTGAACTTTTCTTGGAAAATTTTGCTTTGAGCTCTTCAGTTAACCCTCGGAGAAACTTTAGTTTTGCTACTGTTGGGTTTTCAATTATTGCATCTAATATAGCTTCTTGTATAAAATGTTCCTCTTGCCAAGAAAATGGGCCCCCTGAACCAGAAGTTGGGAAGTTTTCACCCGCCAGTATGTAGCCAATTACTGTAAGAAGTAGAGCGTCTTGAAGACTGAGTAAGCCCTGTGAAGACGCCACTTTACTTTCTTCAAGGGTTTTCATACCCACTAAAGCACTCTTATTAATAAGATCACTGATTTGAGCAGCGAGGCTTTGGCTTGTGTCTCCTGCATTAACATTCAATATCTTCTCAGCGCTGCTAAATGCATCCCATCTGGCAGAATATAGTTGATCCAAAGCAGTCAATGCAGCAGCAGCTAATTGTATAATCCCTTTGTTTCGCAGTAGAGATGACTCACTTTTAGACAGCGCTTTAGTCATCGGTAGCAGATCAGCCTTTGAAACAAATCCAGGACGAATTTTACCATTCACAGGTATCTTTTCCTGCCGTAAACTCTCCTGAAGCCATTTCTTAATTAGCACAGCACCATCTTTTGTTCTTCTTTCCAATATGGCTTCCAGGTATTTAGTTCCATGAAAGTTATCAATAGAAACTAATGAACCCCTTATTTGCTCACTCTTGGAGGGTTTCTGGGACCCGTCTCCATAAAGTTTATTTCTGAGGTTAGTCAAATCAACAATTTGAGAAGCAGAGCTGACAGAATTCCACCCATCTAAAAATGCTTCAATGCTTTCTAGAAGCAGAAAATTATCTGTTGAATTTTCTTCCTGAAGAATTTCGTCAAGTGGTATCTGAACATCCAGAGGAGCACGCATCACACCCCTATTAACTTGCCTTTGAGAGCCTTTCATTTGGCTTATTGAAGTTGTCAATTCCTTGCGAGGCAATGATGAAAACATTCGATCAACAAGTGAATCCCCATGACAGCATGGAGTAAGAAGATCGAGTGTCCGGTCAACAAGAAGTAGCCCCGCCGACCTTTTACGTCGACCAACGTCATAAAGACTTGACATGTCCATCAAGAGCCTCCCAATAGTTGTTGAGAGATCACCAAGGGAAAAAATTTCCAGTTTCAGATCCATCTGCATGATTATAGAGAACACTAAACCATCATAAGTAATAATGCACTTCGCTATAACCACTGAAAAGAATAGTTGATTCATGAAGTGGATGGATTGAAGATTCTTATGCAGCAAAAGTTAATTTTTTTAATAAGGTCCCAATTGGCATGCCAACAAGAACTCCAGAACCTACAAAATGTGAAAGCGTCATACCTTTGTAGCCAGATTATAAAGAAACTGAGCTGTTAGAGTTGCTCCAGGAGGCACATCTTCACTGTCAGCAGGTGATCCATTGCTTATCGAAGGCAGCCCAGGGCTGATTGAGTTCTCGTGTTCAACCGATAAATGCGCTTCTGCAACGGATCCTTCTGAAGGTAAAACAAAAACTCTAGGTGATAAAGGACATAATATTAGGGGGAAGTGATGGACGCTGACTACTAGTTTTTGGCTTCCCCCTGCTGCATTTCCAGGAAAACCATCAATGGCTGAAAAGTTGGCACTTGAAGGTGCTCCAGATTCTAAAATGTTGTCCCCACTGGCTGCCAGGTGGGACCATCGTTCATCTTCTGGAATTGACCTTTCCTTCAACTTCTTGTCATCAGGCTCCTTTGACGTCATTTGACTTCTCTTTATCAGTTCCTCATAATCTTGAACTAGCAAAGATTCATATTCACGGAAAGCATCTGGACCCAGAGGTGAATCAGGGTATGCTGAGTGGCCTATCTGCATTTTGCAAATGATGGAGCAAGTTCTCAGAAGTAAGCATAATGAAATACTCTTAACATAGATGGAGCTCTAGCTGAAGATTGTTTAACTAAGATTCTGCAATAGAATTTGAACTCTAAAGTTTAAGAATGTCTCATCAGATCCATGCTTCCTTGAAATCAATTACCTTTAGAAACACAATAGAACTAAAGATTTGTGTGTCAAACATAGCAGCATTTTAAAATTGAATCAATGAAAATTTCTACTCATTCCTAAAAGATGGAAGGAACCTTCCATATGTATGACTCTCTAGAGGGAAGCATATGCCACTGGACAGTTGATACAATGATGACAAAACCAATAAAGTAAACGAAACCAATGAAGCAAAGGTAAGAGTTAATAATTACCTCGGATATGGGTGTACAAATAGTACAGCATCGAATTCTTCGCAGAGTGCTCAGACAGCGTAGAACATATCGATGTGCATCACTAAGAAGACGTGAGGAGATAACAACAACTTTCTCTGCAGGGTCAGAACTTGATTGCCAATCAACAACCTAGATGGTCAGCACAGAATGGGTTCGAGAGGAATGGGAAAAAAAATGATTCTGTTAGAGGAGAGAAATGCTATTTCAAGTATTAATGGAACTCTTGCAAAATCAAGTACAGAGGCTAAAAATTCAATAAAGAATGAAAAGAACTTCAAAACGTGGTTCCAGGAATTGGTGGCTATCATTATTGGAAGCACTTGAACCCTTATAGACCTAACAAATTTTTCATATTTTTGAAAACTAGAAATAGAAAAATTAAGCAACTGGTAAAGTTTGTGCCAGTAGCAGAGCTGAGCAATTCCTCTATCAACTTACATTTCCAGACAAATTTCCACAGGAGATCTCCTTGCAAAAAACATGAGGTGATAACTTTGAAAAACATCTTTAAAAATGATTTTGCTTAAAAGTTTGTTTCCAAAAAGGACCTCAAATCCAACAACATGGAAACGTTCTCAATTAGAACTTCTTCAAGGAGGAAGTCAAACAAAATATCTGAGTAAGAACAGGTGAGGCATAACTAATTCAGTATATATGATAACAGGTGAGCTATAACTAAATGAGTATGTATGATCCTGAAAAAAACTTTTTGCAGAAAACAAAATAATCTCTCCATGACAATAATTGCAACTATTAATTAGATATGATCAATGTTCACTCAGAAAATCTTACAAATGGCAAACTGGCATTGAAACCGATCAGAGACATCTCACCTCATCAAGAGGAGATGCATTCTCCAAGCTGCAAACAGCACGAGCTCCAAGCTCCAACAACAAAGGAAACGCACCAAGGAACTGAAAACTCTCTGTAGATCCAGCATCCAGGTAAACGATGGCATCTTTTATGTCATCCGAAATCTAAACATTACAGGAGAAAACTCTTTAAAGTTTTGTATCAGGAACTCAATATTGAACCCAAGCTACGGAACAACAAACCAATTGACCAATAAAACATTAGTGTAAACTCTTCATCAGCCCAAATTTCCGAACCCAAAAAGTATTTCAACAATGAACTTTAACTAACTAAAAATATCTTCTTACAGCAACCCATTTATTCAAACTAACAAATCTTATGTTCCGTATCGAAAGGAAAAGTATTGGCATTCAGTTTCCTCTCCGTTTTTTCAATTCCTTTGGTAGTTCTATACAAATCAAATCGTGCAATTCCCTAATATAATAATTGAGATGCAGTATCATATTTCCATTTATTGCTATCCCATCTTTGAAAAACCATTTTCTTCGTATTGTAGATTGATGGAACAGCTAACACAGCTGATCAAAAGTAAACTGAATAAGATAAACAAAAAGTTCCAATTTCTCTCCTCTATCCTGCAATCAAGCGGGTTCTTTATTTTATCACAGTTAATTAAGGATTATCCAAGTTCAAGCACACCAACTTTGATGATTCTAAAAATTTCAGAATTTATATAACACGTCAAAATAAGCTCCATAAAAAGGGTGAAAATATCTACTAATTAAACTGAAAAGGCAAAGACTTTACTTGTCGAATGGAATCCAAGCAACATCTGATGACATCAACCATGGCTGTATCAGTTGCAAAAAGCCCCCGATTTACTTTGCTCAATTATCAATTCAATTCGAGTATCTGGGCTTGCAAGAATGAATCATCGACTGATGCTTGGGCTACAAACGACGTCGCTTAGCCTCTGTTGTAAATTGAACTATGTATCTCGGCTCGGGTTGTCGCAGATTTTCTTTTGCGTCTTCGTAAACACAGATGGATGAAGGCGTAAAATCCTACACGAAGATAATAACGCCTTTTAAACTGCGAAGTGATACAATTTTTTCTTTTTGTTTTTGGGTAATAAGAGAGGTTAAATCATAATTTTATTTAAACCATTTGATCTTAACCAATTTTGCCAGGCCCGAACCGGGAAGCAAATCAGCAAGACTATGAAATTATGTTAAAATAAATTTAAAATATAAGGTAATAATTTTTTTTTTTTTAATAAATGAGTGATTCTTTGTCCCTCTTATATTTTAAATAGAAACATGATTTGATAGTAAAATTTGTTTCAAACACTAATATTATATACAAAAAGTAGAACAATCAAGTGTCACACTTAGTTTCTTGCAAGAATCCGTCTAATTAACCATAAATAATAACATTTAACTCAAATTATTATTATCAGCATACTAATTTCTAGCACATCAATCAAGAAACTACGAGTACTTGATGATGATGAAGCCGTCATGCTTTGACTAACCATTGCACTCCTTCGTTTTTTTTCACTCTGGGACATGACTTCTCATCTAAACTAGCTTCTCCATAAGTGCCAGTAGAGAAAATTGTTGGAGGTTGCATGCTTCTAAAAAAATCCCACCAAGTTGGGATTTGCAGATTGGAGAGGATGATCAAGAACTGGCTCCCCTAGTGTGATCATAGTAGGCCAAATCATATTCATAAATGAGGCTGGTAGAGTAGAGAGTAGATTGGTGAACACCACTGCCAAAGGTAGTAACAGTGGTGAAAATAGACAAGTTATTCATTCCAATTATCTTGAATTTATTGTAGACATAAATTGAAAAAATTGAAATATTTGATGATAGCCATTTGTAGCCGCTGGTAACATATTTAGAGGAATTTGAATAGTAGAAAGTGTTAATAATAGAAAGGGTTACTGTTGTAGATGACACTTATAGGTATTACAAATATTATTTTAAGCATATTATCTAATACGGTTATGTACTTTATTATATCATCAAACACTAAAACTTTATTCTTCTTATTGTAGTTGAAGGATTTCTATTTCTCATTGATTTATTTCTTGTGTTTCCTCATTTAAATTTAGTAAGGGGCATCCAAACTATCTTAAGCAAGGGTGGCGAGTCAAGATATGTCAGATTTATAGAGAGATGTTAATTTCGTAACAACAGTTAAAAGAAACTGTCAATACTGGATGAACCCGCCAAGAAGGTCAATAAATTGTTAGAGCATGATTTTGTGAGGGTAACCTATATTTTTTCTTATATTAAAATATACCTATTAAATTATATTTCACACACATAAGAAAATTAGTGAAACGAAACAGATTTATTAAGCACCAAACATCTAATAATGCAAGACAAGAACTTTGTTATATGTCCTGAACAATTCCATTAAATTGTAACACAATAATAATTTATAAATCTTATTAAAATAAATTACTTATCTAACAAATTAGTATTAAGTTGGGGCAATAATGATTAAAATTCATTAAAATTTATAATTTGTACATTATAACCCTAATAATCACTAACTATACAGAAAAAGAGCAAAAAAAAAAAAAAAGTGAAGAGAAAAAAAGTTATCCTTAGTCGGATAGGAATGTGTGCTCAGAGCTCGGATGGCTCTACTTTAAGCTCCAGCAAGAATGGGACAAAAAAGTCAGCCGCCAAAGTGGTCGTTTGGGTTTAATTTTTAGGTTTAGGTAGAATTTATATTTTGTTGGCTATCTGTGTGGCCTTTGGTTTCACTTTTGGTGGGGTATTTTTAAGGAGTAAACAAGTTTTAAAAATAAAATTTGGGTTCGATTCTCGATTTATTCATAAAATTTGATGGAATCAAAATTTTCAAATGGTATAACATAATGGGATTAGAAACTTACTTAATTTTCATTGTAACTGATTCGATCTGGTGATGTAATCAAGATCTCACATAATATGTCGAATTTCATTCAAAATAATATTAAAATAAAAATATATTAATTTTAACTTCAATATTTTAGAATGCAACTATATAAGACAAAAATAATAATGTTATTTTGATAATTTTTTTCTCAATCAAATTAAACTAATTTATCCAATATTATTCAAATATCAGTGTACATAATATTTTATAATTTTTATCAAAATAAATAATATTTAGTGAAATTTAATCATTTATATTCAACATATGACTAAAATATGATTTAATATATATACATGATTATTTGTTTGAGACCCCATGTCCCATGCTCCGAACTCCAAAGTTGGTACATGGCTGGTGGTGTAACCAATTTTACGACATAATAAGTATAATGTAATATATTGACATTTTCTTGGTACAAATAAGAAGGCTAATAGAGCTTTATAGGCCTATTTTACGAAGGTAAAAAACCTTTTTAATATTATGATTCAGTCATCTCTCAACCTTTATCGAAGTATGTGTAAGAGAATGGAACCCTCGAGATTTATTCGTTGCCAAAATCGCTAAACAATCTACAGAAAAAATCTTCCCTTTGTGTATATGCTTAATCTCCACAATTTATTCTCTCTTTAAAAGACTCTGCACTCCCCTATTGACATTTTAATAATTATTTATATCATATTTTTTTAAGTTATTCGTATTTAATTTGAACATATTTAATTATTTATCAATGATAATATTGAATATGATTAGTTCGATATTTTGAAACCGATTCATCAAATTATTTTGTCAACTACCTCTATGAGGAAACGGCTTGCTTTCATTGCTATTCCAATTCAATTGAAGAAAAATAGGCCATAAGTTAAAAATATCTCCAAAATAGTCATAGCCTTCAGAATTGAGGTGGTTGAGCACACAATTCATAAGAAAAATCATTTAAATTTTGTATTTTTTTAATCTTCAATTTCTTGCGTATATAATATATATTCTTATAAGACATTAGTAAAATGAAATTGCTGTATTATTTTTTGTGACATTGCATTTGAATTTTGTTATTGAATATAATTTGTCTTTTGAAAAATAAAAAATAATTTTCAAATAAAGTCTATTCGAATATTCTTAAGATAATGTTCTAAAAATTAGATCGAGTATCCACCGAATATTAATTTTTAACAGTTTAATTGAATTAAATATCATAAAAAATAGGATGAAATTAAGATTATTTTCTAGTTGAATTAATTGGACCGACGGACCGGACCGGACCGTTCTGTTCCGTTCCGTTCCGTTCCGTTCCGAATTTAATAAAGAGGTGCGATAAGTTAGCTCATGACGAACGTATTAGGTGATTGAAGCATACGTACGAGTCAAGTATCATAACCAATTTCCTTCATGTCCAATAACGTCCATATCCCTATGCGTTTATTTAGGTACAATGTTTTTATTTTAAATTATTATCTACATTTTAAAATAATAATTTTAATTTAATAAATATGTTGAAATGAACATGATAGAATAAAAATATAAATAATTTTTCAATACCAATAAAGATATTGAAGTAGTTCATGTGGAAAAGAAAAAAAAAAAAAAAAAAACAAAACTAGTATATGTATATCAAATTCGCACGGAAGAAACTATAGAATTTAATTTTTATCCTTATAACATAAATTCTTTTATTTTTAATTTCTTTCAAGTTTTAGTCACTAATTTTAATTTTATTTAAATTTTATTGATAATTTTAGTCATTTTTTATGAAAATATCATGATTAAAAGGTAAATAATTAGGGTTAGTCAAGAGTATTTTTGTAAAAAAATAATTAGAATTGTTAAAAAAAATTTAAATGAGATTAAAATTCGTGACTAAAATTAAAAGGTGACCAAAAGTAAAACAAGTCATATTATGAGAGACTAAAAATTGATTTAAACTAATAACATTTTATTATTGTAATATAGATATTCTGGGAATTATTTTTAAAAGCTATCTATTTTTGATATGATAATTTAATTAAAAATTACTCTTCAATTTGATTATGTTTACATTATTCAGGAGCCTAACTACGTAAATTATACCATATACCTTAGTCAAGCTGAAACTCAAAGTCTGAAGTTCCAATTTACTAATTGGATGATGATGACTTTTTGCGACTTGTGGGCTAATTCCATTTTATATTTTTAATATATTTCTTGAAAAATCCTCAATCATCACACTCCTGATTTTCTCCAAATATCCTTTTTCAACTGAAGTAGCCATTTCCAACCTCAAAAACCTCACCCTCAGAATACTACACTCCTTTACACCATGGCAGCTGCAGCAGGAGCAGAGCCAACCTGGCCGGAACTCTTGGGAACCAAAAACTGGCAAGGGCTGTTGGAACCCTTGGATCTCAACCTCCGTCGCCTTATTCTCCGGTGCGGTGATTTCTGCCAAGCTACATACGATGCCTTCAACAATGACCCCAACTCCAAGTACGCCGGCAGCAGCCGGTACGGGAAGAGATCATTCTTCCAGAAAGTCTTGCTGGAATCGGCTTCCGATTACCAGGTTTACTGCTTTCTGTACGCCACTGCTCGTGTCGGCGTCCCGGAAGCCATCCTCCTTCATTCCCGCTCGCGCGAGTCTTGGGACAGGGAGTCAAATTGGATTGGCTACATTGCCACTACCACAGATGAAGCTAGCAAAGCTCTGGGCCGCCGGGAAATCTACGTTGCGTGGCGGGGCACGACCAGGGATTATGAGTGGATAAATGTGTTCAGTGCCCGGCCGGAGTCGGCTGAGCAACTATTGAGCCCCAAATCTTGGGGCAAGAAAGACACAGCAAACAATCAAGATGATGAAGATGATGATGATGATGATGAAAAAGCGCCAAAAGTGATGTACGGTTGGCTCACAATTTATGTTTCTGAAGATCCCAATTCCTCCTTTACCAAAGAAAACGCAAGAAACCAACTTCTGAGAAAAATGAATGCCTTAATTGAGCAATACAAGAACGAGGAAGTGAGCATAATATTTACAGGGCATAGTCTTGGAGCAAGTTTATCAATCCTGTCAGCATTTGATTTAGTGGAAAACGGGGTCCGGGATATTCCGGTGACGGCGATTGTATTCGGTAGCCCACAAGTTGGGAACAAGGAGTTCAACGATAGGATTTCAGAATTCCCAAATCTGAAAATTCTTCATGTGAGAAACAAGATTGACTTGATCCCCTTATATCCAGGTCGTTTGTTGGGGTATGTGAATACAGGAACGGTTCTGGAGATCGATAGCAGGAAATCTCCACATCTGAATGACTCCAGAAACCCGAGTGATTGGCACAATCTGCAGGCCATGTTGCACGTTGTGAATGGTTGGAATGGGGAAGATGGAGAATTTGAATTGAGAGTGAAGAGGAGTTTGGCTTTGGTAAATAAATCATGTGGTTTCTTGAAGAATGAATACTTGATTCCTGAATCTTGGTGGGTTGAGAAGAATAAAGGAATGGTAATGGATGAAAATGGAGACTGGATTTTGGAAACTCCGGCCGATGAGGACCTGCCAGTCCCTGAAGATTGAAGATTCACTGATTAATGGACATTGATTCTCATGTACTATTAGCAAATGTTTGAATTTCCCTTTTGCAAATCAATTTCTGTAAGGAAAAACTACAAATTTAGTGCCTATAGTAAAGTCCAAGTAGTCCCATAACAGTTTTCTTTACAACTTTAACAGTATCATTAAAGCTGCACGTGAATTTTACCAAATTAAACATTCCACCAATGCATCCCTTGAGTCGATCATATAGAGTTCCGAATTAGGCTACCCAAACTAGCAGGTTCTTCTACATATAAACTTAATTGAGACCAAGATATGTCAAAAATCTTTTCAATTGTCAGGTGAAGGGCAATATCATCGTGAATAAATAACCATCATGCAATCAAAATAGTTTGCTCAATAGTTAAAAAGCTTGACCTGAAACTTTTCTCCAAGGAAGCTAATATTAAACTCTAATAAGTTTTGCCAAGTTTTTTCTTCAATAAAGCTAGAACTAAAGATAGTATCAAGAAAATTAATCATTTCCCACAACAATCTTTATAAGTGATAAGAAACGATGTCTAACTCGGTAATTAGATCTTCCAAGTATCTTTGAATATCAGCCAAAAGATCAACTTCAAGGCCTTGGTCAAGAACAACAGCCTGCAAAAGAATTGCAAATAGTTTTCCCAATCATTATGTCTGCATACAGAAAAGGGAGGAAAAAATAAATAGGGCATAGTTATTGTGGAACCAAGAGGTTCAAATACCAGTAATAGAGTGTAAAGCGCTGTTAGAAGATCCCTTCTTTCAGTATACCAAAGTCCTGCTGCAAGTCAGCATAATTTCTAAAGGATCTCTTCCAAGTAAACTCCACTACATGATAAAACATTAGATTCATCAGTGAAACACAACATTGCAACTTTTTAATAGAACCAACGAAAGGAAAACAGCAAACAGAATATTACAAGTTTTAAGAGTTCTTCATTATTTGTAACACACAAAGACTTTCTATCCTGCCAAAATATATCTCAACGCAGAAATACCAAAAGATAAAATGAAGGGCGAACTCCACCTCTTGATTGGCAGAAACAAGCAAGCGAACACAGTCAATTTCATTAAGATGGAGATCATCTCTGAGTTTCAGTGCCTGAAAGTTCAACAAGCAGCACAATAACAATCAGAAAGCTCAAGTAAACTTGGAATAACTAAACATACAAGCATCAACTGAAAAGATACTGACAATCTGAACATCTTGGTCATCAAGGGTGATGACGGTTGCCGAATCCGGAAGTCTGACTTCTTTAGACTGCACTTGCACTCGGTCCGAGGGTTTTGGAAGCTAGAAAATCACAATAACAAAAAGGATAATGTACTTTGACAAAAGGCCATAAACCAATACCAACAGAATTCCAATGGAACAGTCTTCGTGATTCATACTTGACAAAAAAAAAAAAAAAAACACTAATAATTTGAAAGAACAACAGTAACATAAACAATAAACAACAACACAAAACCCCTCAGGCTGCCGCATTGAGTGCACTACCCAATTTCAAGATGATGTTTCAAGGTCGACTGTAAGCAAATGGAATCACCACATTATGACGAATACCTTAGTTTTAGGACTTTCTTCCACAACTTCGTGGGAGACTTCAATTTCAAGACACATCTCACGCATACGCTTTCTTACGAGTGTAATGTATTACTGAACAAGAGCTTCAGGGCTTTCTGGAGCTCATAACTCAGAAAATTTTCACTCTTGCATCCACATGTGAAGGTTTTGTACATCAGATTGCGGTATTCCAACCCAAAACAAAAATACAAAAAAGGAACATTGGAAGAATTAAGTAATAATTAAGTAATGCTAACTCTCTATCACACGTACACATATGATTTATGTATGACAAATTAACTCTGCCTTGCTTCCTGTTGACTTCTCTTCCTTCTGACTATCCTTAATCATCGACCCTCCTTAGATTTTGACACTAATTAACGTAATCAACAGATAAAGCCAGGAGGACTTGAGAGTTAAAACACAATCCAACCCCATAAACTTACTAATTTCAATACAATCTAACCCCAAATACTTCCTAGTTTCAATTGTGACATATATATTATAATGGAATGAAATTAAGGTCTCTGATATGTAACTTCCTGATTTCAACCTCACATATATCATAATGATATGAAAATTAACCTCGAGAGTTCATCATCACCAGTCCAGGTAACACACAAGTAATATGGCATCAAACAAGGTAGGTTAATTTTGAATAACAAAATACGTAGGCATCCATTAAATAGTTCATACTGCAGAAAATAATGCCCAAAGAAAAAACGATAACAGTACAAAAACTCAAAAAAAAAAAAAAAAGAAAAGAAAAGAAAGGGAAAGTGGATCAAAAGAACGATGCGTACCTGAGAAGAAATTACCGTCTGCCTTGCTTTCCATGCACTCAGCTTGAAAATCAAAAAGAAAGAATTAGTTTTGAAATACTTTTATATATTTATACAATATTTATGGGCATGATCTTCCCAAATTCACTCAATTATTTGGGATGCGAATAGTTGGACATGTAAATTAACTCAATTATTTATTTATTTTACTATTTCGCCCTTTCAACATACAGTAACACATTCCATCTCGACGAACCCACATCTCTATTAATGACATTCATTATTTTCTTATTTTAATATTATTTTAGTTGAAAAAAAAGGAAAATTTGAAAAAAATAAGTAAATAATTATATTTATCGTGTTCTAAAATAATAATTATATTTATTAAATTAAAACAGGATACTAAATAAAATTATTACACACGTCAGCAACTTTGTGTAGCAATCAGAATGTATGCATCTGTTTTATTACAACTTGTCTTTGAAAAAGAAAATAATGACTAACCAGTACTCCCTCGATGAGGAGTTAGACTATTTCTTTCACAGACTGGTCCAAGTCATTGGCAGGAGCTTCATTGAGTACGAGGAGCTTCATGCATTCAGAAACAGGCTTGCAGATACTAAGAAAGTTACGAATTTCAGCATTCCCAAATGAAATTCAGCCATAACATAAAGGACGTAGGCGTTGGGAACAAATCCGAGAGACTTCTCGGATTCAATGCCTATCAGATATGAATCAGCTTCAAGTGGTCTGCACAGCTTCAACTGACGCAGATATAAATCAGCTTCAAGTGATCTGCCCAGCTTCAACACTGCCTCGGCGTAGCAGGCCAATAGACGAGGACTCTTTTCAGCCCCAAGCGCCGTCCCGTCTAGCGAGTTGACCAATAGATCATCCCAATCTTTGGCTTCCCGAGCAACACCGCACTTTAACATCAAATTTTCAATATAGGTCTTCTTAATACACAGCCGTTTATGTAAAATCTTTTATGTATTGTGGACTTATTACATTATGATTAGTAAAGTATATAACAGTTTAAACTTACGAAAGTGATCACTGTCAAGGGTTTCTGCCAGCACCCCTACCCCTTCAAGGTGTCTTCTAGCTGCAGAAAGCTGGCCTAAACTGTGAAATGAAAACACAATTCAGTGGCCAATCATAAACACATAAAGAACGTTTCTTACAGGCACTGGAGCCACAAAAACACATGGAAAAGCCAAAAGTGTGGATTATTCTTTCAAATGTTAAAAGAATTAACAAACCAATTGGTTAAACTTGTGAAGGACAAAACCTTAATACAATAAACCATAAATAAATCTTCAATCAGTGCACAGCAAAACTTAAACCAATGAAGCCATCAAAGGAACAGACCTTCAAAACACAATTACCCGGTTTAGTGAGCATCCACTACAGTCACATTCTTGCAGAGCCCCAATCACACATTTCAAACCAAATGATAAATCACATTTCCATAAACTACAAAGGAACAAAGGGCTCATTTAAACAAAACTAGAAATCCCATCCCAAATCCCAAATCCCAAATCCCGAAAAAGAAAATCAAATTCAATTGACTCACCTTATATAGAAAGATACTAATTCAAGGCGTGCCTCCTGGTGGTTACTTCCATCCACCGAAAGGACTCGCTCATATTCCCGGACACTTTCCACCAAAGCATTCCAGGTGTTGGGTATTTGGGCTGCTCACTTCCTATGTGAAGACCCAAATAAATCCCAATTTTTACAAGTCCATTTAATCAAATTTGAAGAGTTTTCATATCAGCAAGAGAATTGGAAGCAGAAGGAATGAAAAAGCTGCTGAAAAACAACAAGCAAAGGGCAGAAGCTGAACCTCTAATCTTCCAGGTCACGTTTGGGGTATCAAACGGTGTCCGATTGGTCTGAAATTTCGCAGGTAGGTTCTACACTCACTGAACTTAATTCCTACTAGTCAGATTTTGAATTGGATTTCTGTAGGCAGAGATATTAATTTTAGAACAGGGGTGATGTGTTCTGAATTTTTCTGCTGTTGTACTTGTTGTTAGCCTTGTTGTTTGTGGTTGTTGGAGAGGTGATAATTGCAGTATTTTCTACTGATTTGACCTATACATTGGGACTCTCTTGTAACATGAATTTGATCATAGTGGACTTGTTTGTTGGTGTTCGTGACCCGTGATTTTTACTCTCGATTTGAGAGGTTTTCCACGTTAAAAATCCTGGTGCCATTGTCCATTGTTGTTATTGTTTTCAGTGCTGTTTTTGATCCTCTTCACAAGCAAGTAGGGAATTGTATTGTGTGTTAATTCCCATCACCATCACCAGGCTCCTTCCGCCGAACCATTTATATGAACTAATGTCCTAGCCTTCATGAAGTGGTATGCAGCATTGCCCTGGGATAATGAAATTGCGCTATCGTATTCTTTCAGAGCTTGGAAGAAGTCACCCGATACGTAAAATTCATTTCCTAGTCTGTAAAACTCTTCTGGATTATTATTATTTTTATGGGTTACGCTGCCACTGCTTGACATTTCGGTGTCTGTAGTTTTGTCAAATCTGCGTAAGAAGAATGGTAAATGGTGGATTAACAATGGAGTGTTTTTTTTAGTTTCAGGCAGAGAAGAGTTAGAATGAAGAATTGATCGGGTAAACTTGTTCAATTCTTCAACTCTTCTCTGCCTTAAACTAAAAAAAAAAAAACCATAAAAATAAAAGTTCCTTCTTGGCTCTCTCTCATATATTCTAATGGAATGGAATGAAATTAAGTATGCAGCTTCTGATTTCAACCCTCACATATATCATAATGATATGAAAATTAACCTCCAGAGTTCATCATCACCAGGTAACACAAGTAATATGGCATCAAACAAGCTAGGTTATACGTTATGGCTACTCAAATTAGCGTCTGCATATGCATATTCATATTCTGCAGAAAATAATGCCCAAAGAGAAAACGAAAACAAACAAAAATCAAAAAAAGAAAGGAAAGAGGATCAAAACAACGATGTGTACCTGAGACGGTGGGGCTGCCACGACGGCGGAGGGTTCAGTTGCATGGGGAACGGATGTCCGAAAGTTTTTAAAGAAAGAATTAGGTTTAAAAATATTTTAATCTATTTATACAATATTTTATGGGCCTGATCTCCCCAAATCCAACATTTCAACAAGCAGCCCAATTAGTAGAGCCATATGGGGATGCGATTGGACATGCTATTTTGAGATAAAGGAAATTTTATTCAAATTACTGAATCGTTCAATAATAATTATTTAAGAAAATTCGGTGCAGGGCCAGTCGTGTACAAAGGTGACATGAGCTCAACAAATTTTCGCTAGTTCATGTGCATAAAGATTTTAAGAATGAGAAATTCAATACATTTTAAGTTGTAGCGAGGGAGGGAGTAATTAAGCTCCGACAATCTTCCATGATGGGGATATGAGATGCGAACCTTCAGCACCACTCTTGGCCGTTAAAATAAACTGGGATGAGTCTCCCAAAAGTCTCTAACTGCAATAGGCGGCATAAGAGCAACGCCTCCTTCAGGGTAAACGTTTCCGCCGTCTTGAAGTCTGATGTGGTAGGAAAGAACCAACCGAAGCTATGGATGTACTCCCCCTTACTCGTCGCAACATAAATGCCTGCTGCAGCCCATTGACGCTCATGAGAAATGGCTCCATCAAAGAACATACAAACCCCTTCAATTTAGCCGGGCGAACTTAAAGAGGTACATAACCGGTGAATAAATAGGCCGGCTGGAATTTTGGGCGGCCTGATATGATTGTAAGGTGGCTACAGTAGAGAGCACCACATCCAATGGCCGCGGGTAGGCTTTCGTTGATCCGTTGATTGCATGCAAACCAGATGGAGGACAACACCATAGTTACTGTCTCAGCATCCTTATGTGGAATTCCTAGCAGCATATGCATAACCCAGCATTCTACACTAGCATTTTGAAAGGAATAAGGCAATCTGGAGAGATTGAGGAGACGTCAGACCTCTCTGACGAAATCGCAGCGAAATAGTAAATGTCGTGCGATCCGTTTCCATTGGAGTAGAACGAGCAACTCGAAGACACCACCACCTGCCGCTTGTGGAGATTTTCAATACTGGGGAGAGTGTTATTCAACAATCGCCGTATGTGGTGAGTCACCCGTGGGGGGGAGGGGATATTTTAAGGTTCCAAAACTTTCTTCCAAATTGGGTGAGCACCTGATAAGCCTGAATTTAATGATTGAATTTAGTATAAATTGAAGATTAATTAGATGAATTTTATGGATTAATGGGCTGTTATTGAATGCAGGAAAATATGGATTTTGATGGAGCTAAATATGCGTTTTGACAAATTTTGGAAAGAAATCTAGAGTTGGGCAGAATAAGTATACTTGTGCTTGCATGAAGATATTGACTTTTAAGGAGGAAAAGAATGGAAAGACTTGGACCTTTTATATTTAGATCCAAAATTAATTTTAGTTAATGATGTTGTCAAAGTTTATTACCAATTAGTTTAATATTAAAATTAATTATATATTTTTTAATAGGTGGGCCCCGATTGTAGGTTAATATAGGGTGAATTACATTTTACCTTTAAAATTTGGTCAAAATACGAAAACTTCCCTAAGGTTCTAAAAATTATAAAAACCCCCCTGTATTATCTGATAGTCTCTTTTCGCCCCCTAAACAAATGATGTCATTCAATTTATTAAGTAAATGAACAATAATACCCTTATGAATTATGAGAAAAAAATAAAAATTATAAGGTAAAATAGTGATCCGGATTTTCAGTTGGAATACTTTTTTCATAATTTCCTTATTTCACTTTTTCACATCATAATTTTTATTTTTTTTCATAATTCATAAGGGTATTATTGTTCATTTACTTAATAAATTGAATGACATTATCTGTTTAGGGGGCAAAAAGAGACTATCAAATAGTATAAGAGGGTTTTTGTAATTTTTAGAACCTTAGGGGGGGTTTCGTATTTTGACCAAATTTTAGAGGGTAAAATGTAATTCACCCTAATATATAGATATTGCGTAGCTTAAGTTTTTGGCAACCAATTCTTGGACGGCGACTTTAGTTTTTGACCCAGAATTTGGACGGCGGCTACTACTAGTAATTTTTTTTCTTTAGTTAATTAATTATGTTATTTTATATTATGACTTTTGTTTGTGTTTTGATTATGCGTAGTTAAATTTTTTCAATCTAATCAAATGAATTTAAACCCTCGATGAAGATAAATTGTGAGATCTAATTATGCTTAAATACCAATTAAGTTGTGATTATTTATTTATTTTCTGGGTTGCATTGCTGACTATTTAACACTATTTGAATCACTGGTAGCATTCAGATTTTTCTAGATAGTTTAATTTACTTGAATATACGAGGTTTGATATTCGTAAGAGAAACAATTCAATTAAACACGTGGTACGCAGGTTAGTTGTCTTGAAGAGAATAAATAATCACATTGTAATTGAACATGATTTGTTTATTTGTTATTTGAATTGGATTCTTGACTATCAAAATATGTGTCCTAGGAGGTTCCATGATTGATTATTTGATTATAGATGCAATTAACAGATGTTCCTTAATTGTTGATGCAAAATTAATAGGATTGAATTGTTAGGAGGTTCCAACAATAATAACCAATATAGTCATAATTTAATTGGGTAAATTCTTGCATCGATGATTAATTTGTCCCATTGAGGTGTAAATAATTCCTTTGACTAGAGCTTTTCCCATATTTGATTTCATCAATCTATTTGTTTTCTTTTATTTATTTTAATTGAATTTTAGTTAGTAATAATTTCAAACCCCCCCCCCCCCCATTTTTTGATTACTTGCTTCTAACTGAATTAAATTCACTTCGGTGTCTCCTGTGGAGATGATCCTACTCATTGCTGTGCTACTAAAAATCCTTTAGAGTAGATCTTTATTTTTTATTAGTTTCACACCCATTAATACCCTGAACCACTGTTGCGTCATGCTTGTCCTCAAGCATGACAAAATCAGCTAAGAATTAAAGGTCAAATTATGGAAGGATCCAAAGAACTAGTCATCAAGATTCATAAGAAATTAGTGCCTAAGTATGTCGAACAATTCAAGGACCAAATTTCATGCCACTCACTATAAACCACTGAAGTGTGTGTGTAAGTCAATCTCATTCAACCACTTTTAGGTTTGAAGAATATAGATGAGGCAAAATATCTCATTTTCTATCCACCCTATACTTGTCTTTCATAGCACTCTTAACTAAATGAAACTTCCACCACCCAACCAAAGATCAATAGGACTTTTTGATTAGCTTGTATGCTTGGATAGGTGTAAAATATGAGTATAGCAATTGGCTTAAACCACCCAAAATATTTATGATAAAGAAAACCTTGTCTTTCTCTCATTTCACCAAGCACCCTCTACTTAGACTTTTCCTACTCTTTTATTGAAGTTCATTGGAACTTCCCCTTATACATTTTTTCACTCTTTTTTTCTTTTTTCTTCTAGCCACACAAATCCTATTGAACTTGTTTATATTGACCTCTTTTTCTTTTTCACACCCAACCCTTTCAACTTGTAATTCATAAATCTTTTCCATCGCTTAGAACCATACTTCACAAGTGTTTAAATGAGGAATAAAAGAGAATAGATATCAAAGGCTAGGCTTTATTTAGTAGGCAAAGAATAGGGAAATCATATCAAGCTTTGAAGGAGAATGCCAAGGATAATTTTAAAGATGACCTAAATCATGTATTAAGCAGGGTATGCTTCCAACTTCTTCTCAAATGCCAATCAAACAAGCATAAAAGTAAACTAAATGTCAAAGACATTTACTTTAGTATATTCTCTTCACACACAAATAGCCTAATGATTATGACTTAAAATGCTCAAAAAGTTTAGAGTGGTTTTAAGTAATATAAAATTGAATCAAAGCATTGAACCACATACTAAAAAATTTTGGCAATAAAACACATAAACTCCTCCCCCACACTTAAATTCTACATTGTCTCAATGTAGGAAACATACAAAGCAAATATTCTAATGTGAGAAAGAAAACATCAAAATTCTCAAATAATATGTAAAAAATAAAAGAAAAATACTCCAAAAATTAAACACACTTATTATTATTATTATTTGAGAACTTGAGAACCGCATCCACTTCTTCAACTACAATGAAACACACTTATTATTTTTTTTTTTAAATATTAAACTCCAAAAATTGTCCATTACATATAATAAAAAGTAGATTTTTGTCCAAAACAAATGAAAACTAGTTTGTTAGTCCATTACATTATATATTTAGAAAATTTTGGTCCAAAATCTATTTTTGTCTGTTTTGACCAAGGGCATTTTTATTTTAATGAAATATATTTTTGTTTTAACCTTCTAAAAATTATAAAATATTAAAAAAAGGACTAAAATATAATTTTCTATAGACTAAACATAGTACCCTAAAGTTTTAAGAAATTCCCAACCGATCCCCTCCTTTCTTATTCTTCATTTTTCTTCCTCTCTCCCCGACAGCCACCCCCACCTCGCCGGACCAACCCTCGCCGCCAACGAAACCGGCCATCGGTCTCCCTCTCAGTCGCGCGACACCACAAAAACATTCCTCGGAATAATTCAATACAACATGGAAATTCCCTCCAAAAACTCACTCAACTCCTTATTTGTTCTTTTCAACACTTAACAAGAACAAAATTATACCCTTTTGGAAATAATACCTGACAACCTTCCTTCATTTGAAATCAGTCTTGGCCTCGAGACTAAAATTGAGGAACTGCCTCTGTATAAAGATCTGATCCTCCCAAGACGAGTCTCAACTGGGAAATTTCTCCATTTAATCAGCCATTGAACTACTTTATTTCCATCCTAATGATGAATCGCCGCTGTAATATCTACTCAGGAAACATCTCCAATACGTCATCTGAATTAAATTCAGGTTAATCAGAGCTAATCCAACGTGTTTCTTCAGCAAGTATAGAAGGAAAATTGGATGCAACTTACATTCAGGAGGTAACTTGAGTTTGTAAGCTATGCTCTCACTTTATCCCGGATTTAAAAAGGATAAAAAAATAAGGTTACAAATCCGTTACCTCTCAGCTCCTCCACCTTCTCCGCCGATCCCCTCCTCATTCTCTAGAGCCTTTCTTCGAGTATGTTTTCGGCTCTGTACACTTCTTCCATCCCTCCCTAATTTGGATTGTATTCGCAAATTTTAGTTGCTAGGATTCTTACTATTGTTTTACACTTTTAAGGCAATAGATAATGTATGGGTTTTTTTGGGGTGCGTTTCCGTCAATTTACTTATGGTTAGGATTGTTGAAAATTGAGATGCAGTTCAAAGACTACAGTTTTATGTCAAGATCGATTGTTTCTTTTCCTTCGTTTTACTACACTTTAAATAGTACTTTGTTAACCTATGATCTTGTTCAGTTGAATGCTTCTCTTGGTGTTTCCATTGGGTTGTTGAAAGAAAAGTTACATCTCTAAGAAGTGTCTTTAAATTGCAAAGCACTGCTCATTGAGAGCTTAAAATTATATGGTACAAAATTTTCATTTTTATTTCAAAAAAACTTTTCATTGCTGTGCTCTCGCATGGTTCACATACTTGCTAAGATTATTACTAGAACCTTTCTTTTTCTATTCATTCAGTTTGCTTGACATACAATTCTTAACTTCTTTTGCACTCCTCATTTCAGTTACGCCTTGTTTCCTCAGCTGATTCTACACGATGCAGTGGTGGATTGCAGAAGTTCACCAGAAAATGATCCCATTGGGTCAGAGGTGTCTGGTGTTATCCGGTTGCCTCATAAAGTAAGTGATCTTGTAGCGGAAGGGGTTGTTGATTGCTTGGAGGAACTTCTCAGAAAATGTGCTTTGGGATCTGTGGATCAGGTAATCCTATTGGCAGCCTAATGCGATTGAAGCTTAGATTCTAGTGTGTGGTATCTGTTTCATTGTTTCTCTGTATGCATGAAAAATCTTACCCTTAATCTGTTGATCCCGGCGTTTGAATAATAGTATTATATTACATTCTGTGTGAACATATCCCTTAACATGCCAAAGTGGAGAACATTCCTCCTGCAGTTAATCGCTACGAATTCTTTTAAAGTGTAACTGGAACTAGAAGGCTTGCGTTTCCAGATGGCTATCATAATGACGAAATTCAGTCGCTGTGCAATGCTTTTGCCACTAGATGCTTCAGAAGAATTCTGTCTAGGAGTAATAAAATGTTTCAGAGCCTTGCTGCTTCGTCTGCAACCTTGTTCTGATGAGTTGTGCCCATGCAGACAAATTGATAAAATGCCAGAGCTTCTAGCCAGAAAGGATCTTGAATATCTACTTAATAGTGTCTTAAAGTATGATTCAGAATCAGAACAGTGTCTGCTTGCATTTCTCCTATCTGAATCTGCTTCTATTGCCATTGGACACTGGCTACAGCTTCTTCTCAAGGTTGTTTATTTTTGCCTCCTCTGCTGAGATTTGTTTTCCTTCAGTGATTTGATCTTTATGGTGTTCTTTTTTCTTGTTATGATGCACATAATGATTCTCTAAAGTAATTTTTATTGTGCGTAAAGGCTGCTGATATTGAGGCTGCACGGGGACACCGAGGTAGTGCAGCACTGCATCTAGAAGCTTTCATAACACTCCGAGTGCTTATAGCTAAGGTACTTTTTGTACTTTTTGGCATTTTGGGTATGAAGAAAACTTAGATTGGTTTAGTATAGATGCTGAACTCTTTAAATAATGAGGGAATGCTATTGGCCATAGTAAATGCTGAGAATTCATGGTTGCATTATCGGTTGTTTCCATAATAGAAAGTTTTAGTTAATAGTTGTGAGAGCTTGACCCATTGGTTGCAAATATCTAGTTATTGGGTTATTATCTGTTGTAATAAGATTGCAGGTGGGCTGAAGACGCCGAAAACTTGAATGCATGCTTCAGTTGTCGTAAGAAGATTTTCATGCATTTATTAAATTAAGTTTCCATGCATATGAAAAGTCTGTGGGTTGCTCTTTACTTACTTGAGCATGTGCTTATTTCTGTTTTGTGTTGGTTGTTAATCAATATTGATTGTTTCTGTATATTTAACTGGAGTAAGTAAATGCAGAGATTGGTAAAAGGCTCGCGTGCAACTATTCGCTGTTAATACTTCTTATCAGCAACCCTGTCTTTGATGTGATCTTTTGCAGGTAGGTAATGCAGATGCTTGGACTTTCTTTTTACCAGGTGTTGTTAGTCAAGTTGGCAAAGTTTTGCAGATGTCCAAAACAATGATTAGTGGAGCGGCTGAAGTAGTGAAGCTTTAGATAAGGCAATAAAAAGCTTACAGAGTTTATTGCTATTGTTCTACGGAATGATCTAAATGTACCTAGCCTTGGTTATTTCCAGAATGATTCTGTCCGTTCATGAGCAGGGAAAAATCTCTAGTTTCCTTTCTGGATGACCTTCGTGACTTGCCCTCGAAGATACAAAATTCTGGTGATGCTGTGGTTGAGAGTTTAAGTGAGCTGGCTGTAAGGGTGATTCGAAGTTTGACAAAGGCATGAGGGGTTCTTTGCGTGTGAGCCACACTAAGGATTGGATTGCTAATACTTCAACTTGCATCAATAAAATTTTGTCTGCAACATTGCCTTTTGTAGGTTGAGATTTATCTTAGTCATGCCTGACCATTGTGCTATTGGTTGCCATTCTTTGTCTCATCTGGTTCAAATGCTACAATGTTCCATGTTCTTCAGCTTGTTGTGCATCCATCAAAAAAAGGTGAGACAAGGAATTCTGTCAGCGATACAGACTCCCTTGTTGAAGTGCAGATATACGTTGAGAGGTAGCAGATTGTTGCTTTTGGTAAGATTACTTTATGAGTTGCTAGTACACTAGTTGGTACTGCTTATGCATGTTTACGTCTTAGTTCTCGAACTTGACCAAAACCTTGCTGTTCTCAATGCAGGAGTGCACATGTGTTTTGGCATGTGATAACTCTGAGGATTTGTCCTCTACTGCACAAATGTTCTTAAAATATTTGTTTTCATCAAGCAGGGAGAACATGGAACATGATTTTGCCTTAATCCTTAGCAGGTGCATTGAATTCCCTGAGGATTATATTGTTTCTGATATGACTTCCTGCATTTGGAGACATAATTCTTTTTGGTTTCTACTCTATCCAGGCTCGTCGAAAAGATCCCTCATGTGGTCTTAGAAAATGATGAAACAATGGCTCTCTCACATGCCCGGAAGTTACTTGTAGTGATATATGTCTCAGGTCCAAAATTTGAGGCCGCACACCTAGTCCACTCTCCGGTAAGTGAAACTTTACCTTTTCATGATTTCTACATCAGTAATTGTTTTCTAGATAAGAAGCAAGTATGCCTACGTCTGGACCTCTTGTTTCAAGGTAGATATTGATATGATTTTGCTCACCAATGTGTCTCAGTTGACAGATAACTGATTCCAAATCAAAGGGTCCTGGTCTTCTCATTATTGGTAAACACATTGATTGTTTGGCTTATTGCATTTCTAAGTATTTTCCTGAATTTAGACTGAAATCCCCTTTAATTCGTAAGAAATTACTTCACATGGATCATGTGTGGTTCAAAACTCCAGTGTCTTAAGCTACCGTTAAGTTCTGTTTCTCAATTATATTCATGGCAACACAGTTTTTGATCTTTTCATCATTTCCCGGTTTCAAATATTTTAGTTTTCTTAAAACAGTTTTTGGACAGAGCATGATGGGGACAGATGATCCATATAGCTGACCCCACCTGGTAGAACAAAGATTTATTGTTGTTGTATATGCTACTGGCTTCTTCTTAATTATTACTACCCATTAAAATGACGAATTGAAATCACTCTTCACTTAGCTAGTCATGCATGGGTTAAGTTTGCTTTTCTTGTATATTAAAGCTGAGTATTGATATTCCATTTAATTAATTATCCTCTTGTATCAACCCCAGCACTGTTGTCTTCTAATGACTTTCGAGGTAGCAGCTGCTCGGTTCTTGGATGTTCTTGCTGTCTGCCAGAGTCAGAAAACAGTCTTTGCTGGCTCACTGGACAGCATTATTGTAGCAAAAAGCCATCTTCTGCGGGCTATATGCATTCTATTGCAGAGATGGAAGCTACTAAGAATGCTAGTTCCGAGGATTCTAAATCCATGGAGACCAAACCATTTCCATACAAACAAAAACTCGTGCCAAGGGCATATCAGCTGCCAGGCATACCACCTTGGTTTGGCAATAAAAAGCTGTACCAGGCTCTTGCAGGAGTTCTTAGACTATGTTAATTGCAGTTTGGTTTTGTCTCTGAGCTGTCCAATGATTTGATATTACCTCTTTTGTGTTCCAAATTTTCAAACTATGCCATGTTGTGATGTGTAAATTTTTTCTACTAGAATCTGGAAGTGGTGCATTTCTATCTCTTATCATGGATATTCCGCTGGGCTTCATTCGTAGACTGGTTCAGAGATTCACACTAGGGGAGTGCAGTATGGAGAGCTGGGAGTCCTGGTACAACAGAAGAGGATCAGGACAATTGGTTCGACAGGCTAGTACAGCCGTGTGCATTCTAAATGAGATGATTTACTTACGGCCTTTGGATCAAGCAATAGATACCTTTACGACAATGTTTCAACATTCCAAGTTAAAGGGGCAAAATTTTGAAGGTTATGATGCAAGTTTTGAATCTCAGCCTTGCATGCACGGGCAAACTATTCCAGAGCTAACTCTGGTTCCCAGTTTGGAGGAGGTAATTCTAGAGGTTGTAGAACTCTATATACGGTGAGTTTCTTGATCTATTTGGTTTTCTTGAGAGTGAATTGTAAAAAAGGTCATCATACTTTGGTAAAGTTTAGGTTTTGGTCACTAACTTTTAAATATTCAAAAAAAATCACTAACTTTAGCATTTGAATTTTAATTTTGGTCATTCCGTTAGAATGAACCGTTAAGTCCACTAACAATCCTATATTTGGAGGGTATTTTTGTCCATTCATTAATGTTGTACACATGCTGCTCGCGCTACAGTAACGCGCTACAGTAACGCGTTACAGTTATTTTTTTTTAACGCATAACCTTTTTTTTAAAAAAAATAATTTACTAAAAATACCAAAAAATTTTATTTATAATTCCGCTCATCTATGCTACTTTATTTATAATTATAAATAAAGTAGCATAGATGAGCGGAATTATAAATAAAATTTTTTGATATTTTTAGTAAATTATTTTTTTTTTAAAAGTATATTTTTTTAAAAAAAGGCTATGCGTTAAAAAAAAATAACTGTAGCGCGTTACTGTAGCGCGCACTGTAGCGCGAGCAGCATGTGTACAACATTAATGAATGGACAAAAATACCCTCCAAATATAAGATTGTTAGTGGATTTAACGGTTCATTCTAACGGAATGACCAAAACTAAAATTCAAATGCTAAAGTTAGTGAACTTTTTTGAATATTTAAAAGTTAGTGACCAAAACCTAAACTTTACCAAAATATGATGACCTTTTTTACAATTCACTCTTTTCTTGATTTAGATTAGGGATTAGGGCAGTGGCTGCAATTCTGCTGTATAATTCTCGGTTTTGAATGCAATTCTGTTTTGTGATTCAGTATCAGTATGGATAAATATAAGTAAAAGTTAAAAGTTATTTATTTTGGGAGTAGATTATAGATAATATCAACAATCTATATTATAGAGAAGGATTGGCTGAAGAATTTTAAATGTTATGGAATTTGAACACAATCTTTAATATCTATTATAATTTTGAATAAAAAGATACTTACTCTATTAATGTAATATCATGGATGACACTGAATCGGATTAATTTTTCTGGTTATTATCCATTGAACTCTAGCTTTCCCAAGGTGAAACAGCCCGATTTTCTGGTTAAACACATTGGGAGATGTTTTTCCATACTTTACGCATTCAGTTCTAGGAGCTTCCGCCTTACACACAGAAGATTGGATTGCGGTAAAGTAAATCCCTGGAGGATTTAGTTTATTAACATTTTTTTACTGATAAAGGGAAGAGTTTTGTTAGAGTTCAATAGCTGAGAATAAGGCTTGTCTGTCGTAAGTCCAATACCATGATTTTAGAGGAGTCTATACTTTGGAGGAAGCTCTTGGTAGTGGATTTCAGGCTGATTATTTTGAGCTTCGAGTCAGACTCAATAGAATCTTAGCCAGTTTCTTTTTTTATTTACGAAAATATAATTATAAATATAAATAAGAAATGTGAACTATTTAAATCAGTGAGGAAGTCTAGCTAATTGAAGGGGCCCATGAATGACTTCTAAGAAAGCGGCAGTCGGAAAGCTTAATTATTTGACAATAACAAGACCTGATGTAATTTTGATTTAGATTTTGATCAGCCGGCTGCCGCCAAGAGACACCTCGACTTTCTTGAAGCTGCGGGAGTGAGGCTAGTAACTGCGGGATTGCAAGACGTTGAATCCCTGTCATCATCATTGTTGCGTCTGTTTCGCAGGGTGAAATGGGTGAAAGATGGAATGAAAGCGTGTGAAAATGCGAGAGCTTGTGAGGACTGGGACGACTTTTTGAAAGCAGCGGCGGGAACAGATGCTTGGGTGGACATGAGCCCCCTAGTAATGTCTTGCTTTGCCGAGGCACATCTGCACCTCAATCGTCTCAGTGATGTCCAGAATGCACTCAATGAAAGGAAAAGGATGGAACTCAAGTATAAGGGTGTTGATTCCCTCCCACCGGAGCAGTTTGTTGGATTTGTTCCAGTAGCTTACTTCCTGTATGTTGAGGCCAGAATCACTTTGGCGTTGGGGAAAATAAAGGAACCTTACAATCTTGCAGAGAAGGCGATGAATTTGGACTTCCTCAATTATGAAATTCGTCAATTATGAAATTGCGTTGTGTAAAATTTTCTTGACAAATTTGGCAGCTAAAATCACAACTAGCTACTACCACACCACGTATATATCTAAACATGTGAATTTTAACTGAATTTTTCACAGAACATAGTCTACTACGTCTAGCTACGTCCAAAAAAACTAGTACCACGTCCAGCTACGTTCAGCAACGTCCCGCAACGTCCTCTTACGTCTCGCTACGTTCAAAATACAAAGCAGCAACATCCCGTTATGTCCCGTAACGTCCAACTACGTTTAGTTACGTCTCATAACACGTTCTACCAAGTCTAGTAGCGGGGAAGAATCCGAAGCAACCCATTTCACATGAAAATGCCAATACTTCACGGAAACCATTTATATATCATATTTCGGAGTAACAAAGCATTATTTGAATAAAAAAATACGAATATAACATCATTAATACATTACCCAACATCAAATCACAAGAATAAGGTTCCGTAAATCCATCAAATACAGTTCATACTTTATGATGTGGTGATTTTTTAAGAAGAATAAGTTATTTTTGAAGAAGAAGAAGAGTTTTTTTAAGAAGAATAAGAGATTTTTCAATAGGAAGAAGTGATTTTTTCGTTGTATTTGGTGTTGTTCGTCGAAAAATGCAATCGTCGATTTCCGTTAAATCTGTGTTTGGATGAAAATTTTGATTAAATGTGGTTTCAAATGGAGTACGGCGAAGAAGAATAACTGATTTTTAAAGAAGAATAAGTGAATTTTGAAAAAGAAGAAACTGGATTTTTGGAGGAGAAGAATAATAAGAAAATAGCGTGTATCTCACTCTCTAATAGTGAGAGTGGCGATGTATTATTAGATACATGTACCTAGTGGTACAGGAAATAATTTGTGTTCATTAGCATTTTCAATTCTTTTTTATGAAAATACCATTTAACTAACTCTTAAAACCCTTTCACTAACGTTAGTTGACCAATTCTTCTGTTAAAAATGATCATAATTTTTTTATGTTAAAAATAACCATAATTGGTTAAAGAAAATTTAAGAGGGACTAGTATTGGTGACAAAATAAAAAGAGAGATAAAAATCGAAATAATTCCTATTGAGGGACCAAAAATAGAATTAATTCTAAAAAAACTAACAAAATAATTTTAAAATTGAAAGCATATTTTTAATTATTGGAGGAAAAGACAGATTCTCTCTTGCAAAAAGGAATGAATAAAGTATAAAAACAAATAAAATTTATAGTTATTTGTATAGTGTTATTTTATAGGATCTTATTGAACCAAAATGATAATATTGTTAAAGAATTTGGATTTTCAGAAACTATCATGACCACCGAATTCAGGTCAAGATGAAAATCCAATTAAGCATAGTGATTTAATTATTAGAGAGAGGTAATGATGATAAGGCTAAAAGTGAAGTCATGACTTGTTGGTAACTTGAATCCCATTTTTTGCCAGATTCAATTAAAGTGCATGCACTTAGGGTTCACTATAAAAGGTAAAGAGGCTGCGAAGTGACAATTGATATCAAGAAATGACAATAACTCTTATCTTGGATATTATCACAATTAATTCATCAATTTACAATTACTGCCCAAATAGTTTGAATTTAGTGACTAAGGTATAATGTATTTTTAAGAACATTTGTGTCATTTAAAATAATATTGCGTTGGAATATTTTTAATTATTTAAACTAGTCATTTCTTTTCTTGTATGGTTGTTTCAATTCTTATTCTTATGACAATGATATAAAAACTTTTAAAAAAAGCTCATCTTCTTTCGAATTTGTTACTTTACTTTTATTACTGAAATGCTATTTGTATAACTAAATTGCTATTTGTATCATAAAAAAAATCAAAATAATTATAAAATGACCGAAAGGTCATTATGAAGGAAAAAGGTAGAAAATTGCTAAGTAAATGTCGAAAACGCAACTAAATTGCGTTTTCTCCAAATACACAAATACAGAGAATATCGTTTATAACATGTAAAATTTAATGCCGATGACGTTTTAATACAACGAAAACGTTAACAATCTCCGATAATGACAACCCAAAACGTATCACTTTAACGTTTCATTAAGAACAAAAACGTCAAACTGGAGCGTTTCAACCCTGGTTCGCTCGTTAAAATGGTGCATTTTCTCTATGGCTCGCTCGTTAAAATGTCACGTTTTTTACTGTCTCCATCTAAAAATTGATAAAACGATTAAAACGCAGCATTCTTGCAAACTTCTTTGGCAAAATTATTTCCGAAACGCGAAACTCAAGCGATTTTTATTGCAAAAAATGCCCAAATGGACAGAGGAGATGGCGAATCATCGCAAAGACATGGCGCGAGCAAGAGTCCAATGATAAACAAGGTAAAAATACTTTCGTTCGTCAATTTTTGATTTTATTTGATTTGTTGCCCATAATCATCACATTATTGCGATTTAAATTGTTAGAAACCTTGATTTTTGCGTTAGTTAGGTTAGATTTCGCAGTTATGAAGCGTTTTCGTGTGGTAGAAATGTAGTTTTATTGCGTTTGTGTATGAAATGAACGTTTATTTGTGAGTTTTGGAATATTAAAAACGCTGAATTAGTACGTTAAACTGCTTTGGAAACGCAGATTAGTAGCGTTTGTTTTGATTGCAAATGTTGGCCGATCACGTTTGCGTTAGAACAAAACGCACCAATATAGCGTTTCTAACAAAGTCAAACGCACTATAGTAATGTTTGACGTTTACAGAAACGTAAATTCCATGCGTTTCTGTATACGTAAAACGTATATAGAGTGCGTTTTACTTGATGAAAAACGCTATATTGTTGCGTTTTATATGATTTGCACTTATTTTATTAAATTTACTTTCACATTTTAAGTTTACAATATAATTGGTTATCTTTATTTATTTAGGGTGGCGCTAAGTTAAAGCCGCACGTGGATAGGCAGCGTCCCACAGTTTCTGCTAGAAGGCAGAAGGTACCAGTTAGGAGAGGAGGAGGTAGAGGGACGGGTGGAGGTCGTGGTGGAGGCGGTATTATTATTTCAGATGGAGGGCGAGTAGGTGTAGGTGTATGTGGCGGACGAGGAGGTCGAGGTGGCGGTATCATTATTTCAGTATACAATAAATGCAGCAATATTTAGTTTCTTGTATCCAAAAACGCTAAACATTTATGATTTCAGTACATAAAAATGTAGCACTTTTTATATAATACATATAAAAAATGCAACACTTTATACATAATATATATAAAAAACGCAGCACTTTTTATATGTTACATATTAAAAACGCAACACTTTTGACATATTAATGGTATTAAACGCAGCAAAAAAGAGAGAAAGCCATGGCGAAATAGCTAAAGTGCAGCATTTAAACGCTACAAAAACGTCATTTTGATGTGTTTCATACTATGTTTTTTTCAAGACAAACAATTTACATTACGATTCGAAAACTTACCATTTCGTGATGATTCTCGTGCTAAATCTTCTTTGGACGTCAACAAAATGATTGCCCAAACGTTTTTTTAGTTAATAATTTGTTTGGATTTGTTTTTTGGAGAGTTGTTTTTCAGTCAAGGGCTATATTTGTCTTCATCTTTTTTTCTCAAATTCATATGAATGGATGTAGACGTTTTTGGACGTGTTTAAATGTAAAAAACGCACCATTTTAACTAGCGGACCATGGTGGAAACACAACATGTTAATGATCGAATCACTATGGAAACGTACCATTTTAACGAATAAATTACGTTGAAAACGCACCATTTTAACCTTTTTTTGTACCATTAATCGTTAAATTATTGCGTTTCGATTAACTTAATCGCACAAATTTAGCGTTTTATTTTCTTTGAAACGTCATCGGTGCTAAATTTCAAATGTCAAAAACGTTTTTTTATGCGTTTTGTACAAGGAAGCAAACACAATTTTTTGCGTTTTTTCAAAGTACTTGGCCAATTTCTCAAAATTTTGTTCATATAATTATTTTATAATTATTTTTTTTTTATACAAATAGCAAGTGATATTATTATTTTACTTGGTAAAAAAAAGGGTGCGGCATGTTTTTAACTAACTTTTGACCACACATTGGTCGGTGTTAACGAATGGTCCATTTGAACAAATTGTACATCTTCAATTTCAATGTTTTTTTGATCAAAACAAAATATGCATATAGGAACAAATTATATGAATTGTCCTTATGGTATCGATTGATGTTGAAATTAGTTGTAAACGGATATATTTAGCTTTAAATAATTTTTATAATTAATATATTTAGCTTAATTAATATTTTTATTACACAAATGATTAATTTAATATAATTAAATTTATGTCACGTGACATAATTAAAATTAAAAAAATAAAAATAAACAAATTTAATCCTAAAAATTTCTAAAAATTTTACATTTGGTAGCCTGGTACGTTCCACGTTCCTCGCATCCAACATCTTTGATAAGCTTCTTCATTATCGAATCGTATGATTATGTGTCTTGAATTCAGAAGACCAACTTCGAAAGACCCTTGAAAGCCAACATTCTTGAGCTCTTTTCGGATGTCTATCATCTTCGGCCTCCCGTAGAAGAATTTTTCAACTAAGGAGAGTCGATGTGGTGCTATCATCTTGTCAAATTCCTCCCGACTATACTCTATGACGGCTTTCCCATTTCTGAACTCGAAATCTTTTGGGGAGACTGCTGATGGGTTGCTTGCTCTTTCTTTAAAGAGGGATAGGAATGTTCTACGAGTAGCTGACGATGAGGGTGGGGGTTCCCCTCAGGGCCGTCTAATTAATATAAGAGACCCTGTTCTAAAATCTAAAATGAAAGTGAGGCCTTTTTTTCCAATGTAAAAAAAAACTAAATAGACGATTACTTTTACAAAGGAAAAACAATAAAAAGATGACTAAAATTACCATCTACTTGAAAAGGATCGTCCTCCTAGCCGTTCTAGAAGCAAATTCATCAACCAAATCCTCATATTTTACTTTATCCAAAAGATCATTTTCAATGGCTATCATTGCTAGCCCATTCAATCTATCTTGCAGCATCGTAGAACGCACATAGGATTTATCTTTGGGACCTTTATCAGTGGTATCATCTCTCTTAGGACCCTTTATAGCTAATACATCAATCATTTTAGCAGTAAGGACATCCCAATTTCTAGGATCAAATATATCAAACAAATGAAAATTCATAGATGGATCTGCTTCTCCATCAAACTCATTATCATTATCATCAATATTATTATCAAGTGATTCATTCACATTATCATTTTCAACAAAATAATCACTATGATAATTCTTTAAACGCACATAATCACCAAGTGCAAAATCAACATTTTGATCCTCATCATCATTCAACACATTATCATTCGATTCAACAAAAATATTCACATTTTCAGCATTAATATCGTAAGCAATAAAATCTCGAAGTTTTTTTTTGATAAATTTATCAATAGCCCCTGTTTGAATTGAACTAACATTTCTTCTCTTTTCTTTTGCTTACGCTTATCATGACCAGATTCAAACTTTCTAATTCGATTCATAATTAAAAAATGCAAGATAAAGTAAATAAAAATACTTGCTTAAAAAAAGTAAATAAAAATACTAAAAAGAATAAAAAAAAACCTGGTAATTCCATCAAGAAAATTTCATATCAAGTTCTTGAAAATTTCAACCTACAAAATAAAAAGTAATAATTATCATTATTTTTGTAAGGGGAAAAAATCTGATAATTTAATATTAAAAAAACACTTATAAATTAATACCTGAATTAGTTGAGGACGAAACAATTCTCAATTTTGGATTTTGCCACCAGAAGGTTGAGAGACTAAGAAAGGATGCGCCCAAAGTGCTTAAAATATAATATGAAAGTTGGTTTTTTTTTTTTTTTGTTTGTAAGCTGCCCAGCAGCCAACGTTTGTTTGTTTTTTTTTTTTCCAGCACGCCAGAGAGATGTAGAGAAAGACGGTAGGAGTAGGGTTTTAAAAAATTTGGCGCACTTCCTTAGCATTTGGAAATTAATTTTCTTGGATTTTTTGGGCCAATTCTCCTAAATGACTGAAGCTCCATATCCCAATATGTAATATTGGACCCTATGTAATAATACCCTCTCAATAAAAAAATTTTGAGGCCCTCTGAAAATTTGAGGCCCAGTGCAATAGGTCTGTTTGCACTGGGCCATCAACGGGCCTGGTTCCCCTGTGCCGACCGGCGTTGTAGCCATCGTCGGCCGGTAGTTGAGAGGGGTAACGGGGTAGTTGGGGTTTTTGGTCGAGAGAGGAAAGGTAGAGAGGAGCTTTTTCATAGTGTCGTTAGATATTTTCGTATTTGTCCCGAAGAGCCAGAACATCCTCTGTTTTTACTGGGTTAGCATTTCCTCCTACTAACGACGAACTTCCTCGATGGAGGACAATTTTTCTTTCGGCTTTGTTTGCCATTTCTGAGACAGAACGTTGAATGGCGCTGCGGCTAGGGCGTAGTTCTTGAGAAGAGGTGGCAAATACGGTGTCGTGGCTAGGGCGTGGGTTTTTATTTTTTATTTTTATAAATGGGAAAAACGGTTTGCGCCTTGGCTGGATCAATTAAATTGTTATCACAAATGCTTTAGGTTTCCTATTGTTGAAAGAGAAAAAACTAATGCATGGGTTTTGAAATTGGCCAAATTGCAATTTTGTCCCAATTAATTTTATAGGCTTAACTTTTATAGTATTTTTAGTCTTTTTTACAAAAATACTTTTTTTTTTCAGTTTTTTTTGACGAACGTTGACTAATCCTCCAATTAATTTTACGTGGATAATTTTAGTCCCCTAATTTATTATTTTATTAGTATTTTTTAGTTTTTTTTATGAAAATACTCTTTGATTACGGTTGATCAACCCTTAAAATCATTTGACCACCCCCAAATTAATTTTACAAGGACTATTCCCCTAACGAAAATACTTCGTGACTTAACGGTGGACTAACCCACACTCCCAATTAATTTTATGGGGACACTTTTAACTTCTTTTTTTCACTAACGTTTTGACCACCTCATCGTCGCTGTCGCCCTCTACCAAGGGAGGAAAAGAATGAGAGGGAGGGAATTAGGTTTTTTTTTTGCACAAAAATCCTTCAAATTTGGTAAATCGTTAGTTGACCAATTTTTCTGTTAAAAATGACCATAATTGGTTAAAGAAAATTTAAGGATGACTAGTATTGGTGATCAAATAAAAAGATAGACCAAAATCAGAATAACTTCTATTAAGGGGACCAAAAATGGATTTAAGCCTAAAAACCTAATAAAATAATTTTAAAATTGAAAGCATATTTTAATTATTGGAGGAAAGACAGATTCTCTCTTGCAAAGAAAGAATGAATAAAGTATAAAACAAATAAAATTTATAGTTATTTGCATAGTGTTACTTTATAGGATCTTAATGAACCAAAATGATAATGTTGTTCTCCATTGATAAATGAATTTGGATTTTCAAAAAATATCATGACTACCTAATAAGAAGGGTTTCCATTTTTTTTTCAAATGAAATAAGATTAACAAGTAGAGATAGAGATTGTATAGACATAAAACTCTTTTTTTATACTCTTTTTTTATACTATTTTTATTTTTTTAAAAAATAGCACGTGTATAACATTTTTCAAATTATAACAATAATTGATTCAGGTCCAAGATGAAAATCCAATTAAGCATAGTGATTTAATTATTAGAGAGAGGTGATGATGATAAGACTAAAAGTGAAGTCATGACTCTTGTTGGTAACTTGAATCCCATTTTATGCCAGATTCAATTAAAGTGCATGCACTTAGGGTTCACTATAAAAGGCAAAGAGGCTGCGAAGTGACAATTGATATCAAGAAATGACAATAACTCTTATCTTGGATATTATCACAATTAATTCATCAATTTACAATTACTGCCCAAATAGTTTGAATTTAGTGACGAAGGTATAATGTATTTTTAAGAACGTTTGTGTCATTTAAAATAATATTGCGTTGGAATATTTTTAATTATTTAAACTAGTGATTTATTTTCTTGTATGGTTGTTTCAATTCTTATTCTTATGACAATGATATAAAAACTTTTTAAAAAAGCTCATCTTCTTTCGAATTTGTTACTTTACTTTTATTATTTTACTTGGTAAAAAAAAGGGTGCGGCATGTTTTTAACTAACTTTTGACCACACATTGGTCGGTGTTAACGAATGGTCCATTTGAACAAATTGTACATCTTCAATTTCAATGTTTTTTTGGTCAAAACAAAATATGCATATAGGAACAAATTATATGAATTGTCCTTATGGTATCGATTGATGTTGAAATTAGTTGTAAACGGATATATTTAGCTTTAAATATTTTTTATAATTAATATATTTAGCTTAATTAATATTTTTATTACACAAACAGTTAATTTAGTATAATTAAATTTATGTCACGTGGCATAATTAAAATAAAAAAATAGACATAAACAAATTTAATCCTAAAAATTTCTAAAAATTTTACATTTAGTCAACTTAAAGAAATTATACATGCAATTAATGATATCCTTTCTAAATCAGTAGTAAAAAATTATTTACCAAGAATTTTTTAAGTTTCGGCCAACATGATTTAAAAAAAAAAAAAAGGTTTCGGCTCACACATTTTAAGCCCAATCATCTATTTTGGCCATAATTGAACCCATTTCACTTGTTTTTAACTTTTTTTTTAAAAAAATATTTTATTCATATTAATATTAAACTAATTTTTTCATAGTTTGGTGGACTTGATATCGGTTCACTCTGGGAGTCCGTTTACAGTGGGCCTATAGGAGTAGGATGAATTTTATTCCTACTGTAGCGTGCTACAGTAACGCGCTATAGTTTTTTTTTTTTTACGTACAGCACTTTTTAACAAAAAAAATTTAAAAAAATAATAATACAGTAGATATCAGATCAACAGATTATAGATATCACATTAAAAATATAAAAGAAATCATACAATAGAATTAAAATATACTTAACAAGGGAGATCAGATCATTGATTATATAGACATCAGATCAACAGACTATAGATATCAGATCAAGAATATAAAAGAAATCATACAGTAGAACTAAAACATACTTAACAAGGGAGATCGCATCAGGATTATATAGACATCAGATCAGCGAATACTTGACATCAGATCAAAAGACTATAGATATCAGATCAAGAATATAAAAGAAATCATACAATAGAATTAAAACATACTTAACAAGGGAGATCGCATCAGGATTATATAGACATCAGATCAGCGAATACTTGACATCAGATCAACAGACTATAGATATCAGATCAAGAATATAAAAGAAATCATACAGTAGAACTAAAACATACTTAACAAGGGATATCACATCAGGATTATATAAACATCAGATCAGCGAATACTTGACATCAGATCAACAGACTATAGATATCAGATCAAGAATATAAAAGAAATCATACAGTAGAACTAAAACATACTTAACAAGGGATATCACATTAGGATTATATAAACATCAGATCAGCGAATACTTGACATCAGATCAACAGACTATAGATATCAGATCAAGAATATAAAAGAAATCATACAATAGAACTAAAACATACTTAACAAGAGAGATCACATCAGAATTATATAGACATCAGATCAGCGAATACTTGACATCAGATCAACAGACTATAGATATCATATCAAGACTATAAAAGAAATCATACAATAGAACTAAAACATACTTAACAAGGGAGATCACATCAGGATTATATAGACATCAGATCAACAGACTATAGATATCAGATCAAGAATATTAAAAAAATCATACAATATAACTAAAACATACTTAACAAGGGAGATCACATCATGATTGTATAGACATCAAATCATAGAATACTTGACATCAGATCAACAGACTATAGACATCAGATCAAGAATAAAAAAGAAATCATATCATACAACAAAAACGTTCATAATATGTATCATAATATCTAAAATTATTTAATTATAAAACAAATAAAATGATAATTTAAAAATATTTTTTTATAAAATTCAAAAATATTAAAAAAATACTGAATTGTTTATAAAAAAACGGACGGAAAAAAGTCTCAAGGAGGAAGGCAAAAAAAATAAAATAAAAAATTAACCAAAAATAACAAAAGAAAGGAAGACAACTGTTGCGCGTTACTGTAGCGCGCTAGTAGGAGTAAAATTGCATGGTGGTCCTAGGACCACCATATAAATTACCTCACTCTGGTCAATCATTTTGATTTGGATTGACTTTGAATTTTTCTTTTAAATGTAAATATATAATATTTTTATTTTGTATTTGATTTAACCAGTTTGGGTGTGATCACTCTGTTAATTTGTGTTGACACGTGTCAAATTTTTTGATCTAAACTACGTATTTTGAACAAGTTTTGACTTGTTTAGTTTAATTTTTTCTATTAATGTACAATTATTTTATTATTAATTTAGTCCATTTGAACCCAGGCCAAATCAGTTAATTTTAGTGACTGGTTTTTACCCAAGTTGATCATTTGATTTTTTTTTTTTTTAGTTTTGATTTGTATTTTGTGTATATCAATGTAAAATTAAATATTTTTGTAATTTTGACTATTTGTTCATGGATTGACATATTTTGATTCGAATTGATTTGTTTTGGTTAGGATGGACTCATTTTGGTCAAATTTGTAAATTAAAAATAAAAATAATTGTACATTAATATAGATTAAAAAAAAGAAAAAAGACATTCGGGTCAATTCAATTAAAATGAGTCGGTCCAGAATCAAATGGTCAAAATTATAATTTTTTGAAAAAGTCAAATGTTAGGACTTATTCAAATCAGTCTCAGAACTCCAGAGAATTTAGACTAAGAAGAGAATTGAATTTAACCTTTTTTTTACTTGATAATCCTTAGAGTCATTATGTGATAGAATTTATAGATATAAATCAAGATAGGTCTATCCTAGCTTCCCACTAACTCACTTCTACCAACAATAGTAAAACGTGAACTCATTAAAATAACTGTCTAGCTCACGTCATTTTATCATCAAATATCAATACGGGTCAAAATCGAGTTGGCTTAATCAACTAATTTAACTTGAGGTTGACACAAATTCAGCCAAAATAGATCGATCCGAGTTAAAATGTGGCCACTAAGACTTTAAAAAATTATTATTTACAAATATTTTTAAAGACTAATGGTTTGTGAGAGGTAATTGCTAAGTGCATGTAAATTTTTTTTAAGTGGTTGATAACAAGATTCAACACTTAATCTTAATTGATTAAGTACTTATTTAATTAAATATATTTTATAATAAATTTTCTATGTCTCAATTAAATGAATCTCTGAATGAGTTAGTTCAAACTTCCCACCTAAAAATTTGTCAATGTTTAATTTTTTTTATTCTTAATAATTTATGTTACATAGCTACATGACTGATCTTTAACATAAATTTAACGGTATTAAGTTAGCTTTAAATGTATGTTAAAAATATTAATTCAACTAAATATGTTAATTATAGAAAACCAAAATGTTTGGACGACTAACGCATAGAAGTAATATTATAGAGACCATCTCACACACTTATCAAAATCATAATTTGCCATAATTTACCAAGGTTCATCATATCTGAAAATATATACAGTAACTATTAATTTAAATATCGTACACACAATAAAACTCATATGAAAATGAAATTTTATAGTGTATTGTAGGCATTTATCCATTTGACATTAGTTAACTTAGTCATTTAAGGTCATTTAATGATTTTTTGTTACGCAATGGTCACATAATTTAATTTATAAATTTATTATAATTTTTTCAAAAATGTATTTTTATGTAGATAATATATGAGTAATTAATATGATGAAATAATTTTTAATTTTTTTTAGCTTGCCACGTTGCTTTTAAAACATACAAACTAATTGTATATTTTCTCTAAATATCAAAGAGAACATAAATTCTAAAATTGTGGAATTACAATTATTAAAATTTATATTTTGCTCTTTTATTTAAAATTTTTTTGACTTAATATATCCCCAGAAAAAGATACCCCTCCATTTCAATATATAGGTCGTTTTGACCAAAACACAATTATTAAGCATGTAATTAATTTTTAAAAATTCTCATAACTTTTAATGGTTAAACCTGTTATACCTCTATTGAATGCATTTTTGATAATAGTGCTATAACTTGGAATAGTCATGACAAAAATAAGTTCTAATAAAATTATAAATTAAATAAGGGTAATAGAGTAAAAACAATCAATTGTTTCTTATAAGTAAACAAATGACTTATATTTTGACCAATTTTTTAATGGGTGAAAATGATTTATATTTTGAAATAGAGGGATTATTGTCGGCATTTATTTTTAGTTTCCACATATTTCGAGAAATTAAATTACGGAGTACTCCCTCCATTTCAATATATACGTCATTTTGATCAAAATACAAATATTAAGGCTGTAATTAATTTTTGAAAAGTCTCATAACTTTTAATGGTTAAACTTATTATACCCTTATTTAATGCATTTTTGATATTAGGGCTATAACTTGAAATAGACATGATAAAAACAAGTTCTAATAAAATTGTAAATTAAATAAGGGTAATAGAGTAAAAATAATATATTATTTTTTAAAAATATATAAGTGATTTATATTTTAATTGATTTTTTAATGAGTGAAAAAGATTTATATTTTAAGATGGAGGGACTACTAGTGCTGCTGTACTAGATTTGAAATTCTTAATTTTCACAAAAATAATTTTAGACTTAAAAAGACAGAAGGAAAACGAGGCATAATTTACAGAAAGTCAACATGGTCAACATAGAACCTACTAGTAGCATTAACTAGGATCTGCATTTTAAAAAAGCCTGCAAAATACCCATTAAAAAATAAATCCAAAAGCCCAAACATACAACCTCGTAAGCTTCGAATATCTGTCTTCCATTTCCTTAAAACTCACCTCCCCCAATCCTAATCCCCGCATCCATTTGAAGCCCTCTTCAGCTATTTGCGTTACTGTTGCGCGAAGGTAAGACTTCCCTTTGGCTATATTTTTGTGGCACCTGCAAATTTGTTCTCAATTCTGTTTTCTTGTGTGCTCCTATGTGTATGCATTCGAAGAATTGTGGGTTTTTATTCTTTGGTGGAAGAAAGTTACGAATTTGATCCGTTGTAGGTAGAAAAGTTGGGATTTTAATGGTGTGCGTTATGTCGTTTGCTAGTTTTGGTTTGTCAGTCATACAAGGATTCAGTTTCTGTATAAGCTGCTAAATTTTGTGTGAGTGATCAAATTATGGTTCCAATGGGAATCTATGGTTGTTTTTCTTTGTTTTTTGTTTACATGGGATTGTTATTGAATTTGTGAAATTGGGTTGTGCCTGTTGGTGGGATTCATTCTGTTTTCAGCGATTCATTCTGTGTCCATTCTGGCTCATTTTTCGTTCAATGATATTCTGAGTTAAAGGTGTAAAAGTGATGGTAATTTTCTTTTGTTCTGCATAGGTTGTAGAGGAATGCAATGCAAGAGAATAAATTGATATGCATGTGGATACGTAAGTTGCAGTTTCATTGCAATTGAGCGGGATTTGCATGAGAAGGGTTTCAGTGAGTTAGAGACCCTTCAGGATTGCTAATTTCAACTTTTGTTTGAAGTAGTGATAGATTCTCTCTTAAACGGATAGTGGTGGCCTTCGTAAATCATGCCAGCTGTACAGAAGCTTTATAATGCTTGTAAGGCTTCGCTTTCGCCAAATGGACCTATTTCGGATGAGGCAGTTGAGAAAGTTCGTGCCCTATTAGGTTAGCCCTCAGAATAATCCTCATTGGCTTTACTATTTCATGTTACTTATCCACGTTGATATATTTATTTCTTATTTATGTTTGATTGAGTAGTTTTTAACTCTTTATCTCTGACACGTATTAACTTCTCAATGGAGACATAAGTATGGTTACCTGATGGTCATCTGAATGAATTAAACGTGTAAGATAATGAGAATTATCATTTTCCGTTAAGTTGGTATAACTTGTATTGCCATTTTCATTGATATCCCAGGAAGTGTGATGTTGAGGCCTTAACAGGTACAGCTTTGTTTTCCATAATTAGCCAACTGCTTTTCGTTGTCATTACTCGACCAAGTAATACAGTTCTGAAGTACATTATATGTCTAATGGTATTTGTCACTTTGCTATCGTGCCTACTGTTATTCCTTGATAAATGTGATAAACGTTTTCATTTTATCGATGTACACCTAGGAAAAGCCTTAACATCTTTTCCATTCTTGGAAGACCCGTCTCATCTCGTCTGACATATCAGAACCCCATCAATTCTAAACTCTGAATTCTTTTATTGATATACTGTGACCTGCAGTACTTACAACATCTTTCCTCCTCATTTTTCATTGCCCTCTCATTCTTATGCTTTTCTAGTTGATCGATCAAGTGGCATTATAATTAGCACTCATGTCGTGTAAAGAGATTGAAGAGGATAACTGATTTTGGGGTCAACCCTCTGGACTATAGTTCCACTGTCGTCATTGATTGTTGATTGGTCGTCCAATGCCTGATATTACTCTTCTTGTTGGTTTTATCAAAAGTTTCATTTAGGCTGATTTAAATTTTTTCATATGCTGATAGAAAAGTGGTCTTCTTTGATCATCTCTCCTTTTTCAGTTATTTCACAACTTATTCATTAGATTTCTGGCTCCCTGTTTCTTCCCTAAATTGTTTTCCATGTCCAATCGTAGCTTGATGGTTTAAGGATTCAAAATGGTAAATTTCTATCCGAGGATTAATTTTCTTTCCGTTCTGGTTTACCATTCAAGTCTACTTTTTAACTTTTAGAGCCTTGCTTCCCCGGCAAATGTGCTTCTTCCCCCAACAGCTTTCTTTCATGACTGGATATCATCCTTCCTCAACCAACATTTCTCCTTTTCTCAATTGGGTTCCTTAATGATAGGAGCCCAAAGCTATATATTCTTCTCCAGTGGTGGAGAGAAAAGAAAATGATGGTTGTAAAGTCCTTGGTTCCATCTATCTTTTCACCTTGAGAGACATTATGACCTAGGTGCTTTTCTGGGGGTGTGGGGCTAGTTACAGGATTCAGAAGAAAGGAGCAATTGGTTCAAAATGAGCTCAGAATTTTATAGTTCTTTCTGTGTCAGAATGAACCGGGATTGTTGTTGGGTTTTTGTGGGTTAGCATAGTTCCTCATGCTGTGAAAATGATCTGAATAGCATAATCTAAACCATCTATCTATATTTTCTGGCAACGACTTGGTTTGTATTGTTTGCAAGCATGCCTGTATTAGAACTCTTGTCGTGCAATCTTCATTTCCTTACTTGTTGTGGACTTGATCTTATAGTTCAGGCCTGGTATTTGCGGCAAACCTCGTTACTGGATTTTGTACTCCTATTTTTATGCAGTGATACATGTTTAGTAATATTCATCTATTTACATGTTTTCTTGTTTTAATTGTTCTTTGGAAGGCCATTCGGACTGTAATTGTCATTCCATATTTTCACCGCGTATTTGTCATTCCATGTTGAGTTATATTCACCTAATTATATTGTTGAAGGGCTCCAGATGTTTTTACCATTTATTCATCAGTTTACAATGTATCCTTGAGTTGAGCTGAACAGGATATTGTGGCTCTTTTGTGAAAGTCTATTTTGTGGTTTTTCTGTTATTTACTTTGTAAAATTTTAAAGCTCTTAACTTTCCAGGATAAAAGAGAATATCTTTTGTGAAATTGAAATCTGAAGTCTTAAAATGGCATCAAACTTATGAAACATTTCTGCCTTTTCATTTACCGTTGTGTGCACTGTTGGATCAATTCTAACGTTTGTTTTTCTAGATTTATCAAATTCTGTAATGAGATGAAGGGTTTGGTAACAACATAGCTTGGGTTCTACAATTCACCAGATTTTAAACTAGTTTAGGAATAGGTCCCACAGGAGTAAATAATTGTAGCTGATGAAGCAAACATATATCAGTAGTGATGGGTGGACACGTCTAAATTTAAGGTTGGGCAAGTACTACTTCTATTTTCATTTGGAACTGCAAAAATATAAGCTTGTCTTGTGTTATGTTTATATTCAAGTTTTGTAGTCTAAGTTGTCTTTAGTACCTAGGGCGATTACACCGGAATAGTTTGACTGGAAACTGGTATGTCTGATTTTTATTTTCAAATTTGCAGTCTTTGTAGCTTCACATTTTCATACTACTGTATTTTGGTTTGCACAGACAAAATCAAGCCATCTGATGTAGGTCTTGAGCAAGAGGCTCAGTTAGTGCGTGGATGGAAAGGTTCTGTACTGGATCGAAATGGGGGCCATCGATCTCAGCCCCCAATTAAATACCTGCATATATATGAATGTGACAGCTTTTCAGTAAGTCAGAATGGTTGACAAAACATTTATTTGGTTAATGATTTGGATTTTATATAAAATTGTACTCATCCCTGAAATCATGCTGTCGGTTTAACTTTTTAAATATAAAAGTCATAGATGCCTTTGTTTTTTGTTTATTTGCAGATGGGAATCTTCTGCATGCCTGCTTCTTCAATCATTCCGCTTCATAATCATCCAGGCATGACTGTTCTAAGCAAGCTTCTGTATGGCACCCTACATGTGAAAGCCTTTGATTGGATCGATCTCTCTGGGCCTTCTGATCCATCTGAAGGTATGCCATTATATAAGTTCCTTTCCACTCAAGATCTATAGATTTATGCTTAAACTCGGAATGTATTTATGCATACCTCCTGCTTGAATGAGTGCACTTATCTGCTTTTCTTGCTGGGTGATTTTGCAAGTAAAATGGCTGTTATAGAGGTGAATAACTTTCACAAACACGGTATTTATTGAACTCTGAGATTGCACCACTTTAGATTTTACATTCTCAAGGTGATGAAACCTTTACCTTCCTTTGCCTATTTCAATGACAAATAATGTCATTCTGGGTTACCTGGATGGGGTCAATGGGTGATGACAAAGACTCATGGCCTGGGTGGGTGGCCTCCATTGCACTAGGGAGGGTGCCTGACTATGGTCTCCCCAAGAGGAGAGCCAACACAATAAATTGTGGTAGCGAGGACCTCTGGCAAAAAAAGAAAGGTCTTTTTTCTCGAGGTTGAATTGCAGCTTGCTTCATTTCATTGCTTATCTGATTTTGCATATCATAAAATGTGACTTTTAACTTGGATGAACTTAACGTGTGTAGTAATAAGTGAACCTTGTGAAAAAAGAGAGTAAATTAAGTAAATTTAGGCCTCCCCAGAATTAGAGACAGAGAAATGTTCTCTGTTTGGGTGTCAGGTTTTATTATCTTCAGTTTGAGTTTGATACTGTATCTTGTATAGATCAGTGCAGAGGATTTTTCTTTTCTTCTCGCCCGGGATTTTGCTTAAATTATGTTTTCATAAAATATTGGAATCCCATTTCTGATGCAGTAATTTTTTGTGATATTTTCACAGCAAGAGCTGCAAAACTTGTTAGGGACTGTGAGATGACTGCTCCTTCTGAAACCACAGTTCTTTATCCAACTGCTGGAGGCAATATACATTGTTTTAAAGCCATAACTCCTTGTGCCATCTTCGATATCCTTTCACCGCCGTACTCCTCTGATGATGGACGGCATTGCACTTATTTCCGAAGGTCTCCCAATGTGGATCTACCTGGTAATGACATTTTGTTATGTGATTTATCTTTTTATGTCATATTTCTGCTGGCGTTTGCTTAAAGTGTTTTCTTACTCGGGTTTTTTCCGTCGACCATCGAAGGTACTGTGGAGGTGGATGGAGTGGCAGTCTCTGAACTGACTTGGTTAGAAGAGTTCCAACCTCCTGATGATTTTGTGATTCGTAGAGGGCAGTACAAAGGACGCGTTATCAAACCTTAGTGTTCATTTTTGGTGGTGAGGAATTGAGTTAAATGCATGGTAAGGTGAGGTTGATTTTAGTGGGGTTTAGGTGAAATTTGCAGATCCTCTGAAATTGTTGTAGCAACCGAGGAATTCATTTTGTGGGCCAAAGAAGGTTTGGCAGTTTAGTTGTACATATTGAATGATGAGATAATGTTTTTCCATAGAAACTAACCTTATATAGAGGACTGCAGTGGTTGAAATGGAAACTGTCTTTATTCATCATGGCTGGATGGAGAAGAAACTTTTGATACCTGTTAAGCAGGTTCTGGGATGGGATTAGCCATCAATACCAGTGGTTTTTCCGGACGCATTTCTTTAGACAAAGACTCTATTTTCCCCGTCTTCCATATGGTAAATATTTATCAGAACATTGCCCTCTGCAAATCTAGTTGATTATCTTTTTCATGCTGATTTGTGTAGAGAGCTAATCACCTCCTCCTCCGCCCACATCCACAGCCACCACCAGCCGCTGTCCATTTTTTCTTTCCGTTGGGAAATTGGACAATGTTTTGTTTCCCTTTCCCCGTCTACTCCTTCAATCTGCCTAGCCTAATCACCGTCTTTTCATAACAAATTTGATGCAAGCAGAAAACTCATACTCCAAGGTAATTATGATCCTAATGTGTCAATTTGATCAGAATTCTGATTCGTGATTTTCAGTTCACAGGGTCTAGGAATAACCCATTTATACATTTTCTTCATCTCAGTTTCTTGATGAATGGATTGTCTCCTACGTTACCAACAGTAAACCACTGGATTACACCGGAGAATTTACTTGCCGGCGTTGAATTGGAAAATCGTTAATCCAATTTTGAACTACTCAAATATTTGCACTACTATATTTATTTTTCGGAACGTGATGGAGCCGAAAACCGTCATCAATACCTGCACAACCCATACTCGATCAGAACGGAGTGGTCAGTTCGTCATCGGACTGGACCACCGTGGATCGGAATCAACTGGAACTCAGATAGTGGGTTCACTGAAGACAACTGCTGATGCTTCGGCAGTGGTTTCACCGCCGTCTGTATAACACGTAACTTTTTTTGAAAATGAAATGATGAACTACTATTATATATGATATATATGGAATTTTCATGAGTACCCAAAAATTGGCTGCATTCACCTTCAGTTTCAGGCATAATTTTCTGTAGATTTTTTTGCATTGAACATGCAAACTCACCCAGTATTTATCCCGTTGCCAGTTTTTATTTTAGGTCAAAATCCGTACAGAAAGCCAGAGACTTGGAAAGTCATTGGCAGCATGAAAACAACTTTTGCGGTGATGAATGGCAGATGGTACGGCCAACTGCAACAAGGACACTTCACGGAAGAATGGTCCCCCTGAAAGTAAATATGCTCCAAACAATAGTCACATATTTCCATCCTATTATTTGCTCACCTTCCTCATTAATCTTATCATAATATTTCCTCTCACTTCCTCACTGTTCCAGATTCCGATCAGCTGATTTCGAGCTGCCAAATCCCACTCGGTAAGGATCTGAATGTAACAAATTTTATGTTGTAGTAACAAAGATGAGATAATCCAAAGAAATAATAAATAGTAATTTAATGAGAATATCTTATAGGCGTGACAACACTTTCCCAATAAGGATATTTCTACCCTACAAACAAGCAAGGGTTACAAGAAATCCCTTAAGGAGATACAAAGAAGAACAGAGTTTTTGTGCTTGCAACAAAGAACTCTACAATAGAAACTAGTTTATGAAAATGAATAGTTGATGTTAATCACCAAGAGTGAATTCAATCTCTTGGAAGAAAGACTATTTTCTGATTGTGTATAAACACAAGATGTTGGTATTTATAGAGAACAAGAACTCACTTCACTAAGAGACACCAATGTTCAAATACTAAGAGACACCAATGTTCAAATACTAAGAGACACCAATTCAAACACAAAGAGACACCAACATTCATGCTCAAGAGGTACCAATATTAAGAGACATATACTTTAATATACTCTAAATTATCTACATTCCTCCCCTATTTAGAGTATATAATTATTATATCAATTGCAAACACATCAACTAAACACTCATCTTATACATATTGAAAGTGTACTAAGACTTGAACTTTCAATTAGTACAACTCAACTTTACAAGACTTCGTATCCATTTGGTGTCCTTAAAGACTTGAACCAACATTCGATACATAATGAAAACTTGAAGGAGTTATACATATAAGAAAAATTACTAGCTTCTAAAATCCTGACACCTTAAAGGCCATGTGTCCATATCTAATCATGAATGCATCAAAGCTTTGCCCCTTTGCTTCTTGAAGCGGCCACACTTCGCACTCATTTAGGTAGATCTCTTTAGAAAAATACATGCTCCTGTGAAAAAGCAAACTTTTAGAGATCTATTAAGCTTAACAACCTTTCTAACATCACAGTTTTAAGAACTCTACCTTTGGATGATTAATAATTTCAGTTCTACAATCATCATATAAGAGATTTGATCTTATTGAACTTAAGACCCAATGTTTCTTTGAGCGTAAAGTTAAGATTCTCTTAGATGTGATTAATTTGTGGGCTCCAACCCCATTCCGGTTGCCATCCATCTCACAACTTCTCTAGACAATGCTTTCGTAAAACAATCCGCTAGATTGAAGTCGGTTCTTACATAGTCAATTGTAAGCACACTATTTTCGATGAGTTTATGCACACTACTATGCCTCACTCCAATGTGCCTATTTTTCCCATTATATATTTGACTATAAGCTCTTGAAAGAGCGGACTCACTATCAGTATGTATTGTGATAGGTGATATCGGCTTTGGTATCAAAGGTATCTCAAATGTGAGATCCCTTAACCACTCGGCTTCCTTACAAGCAGATGCTAAGGCAATAAACTCAGCCGTCATAGAAGAATCTGCAATGCAAGTTTGCTTCTTAGAAGCCCATGAAACTGCACCTCCCGCATAAAGGAATACCCAACCACTCGTAGATGAATGATCTTCCTTATTAGAGATCCAACTTGCATCGGCATATCCTTCTAAAACTGGAGGAAAGCCACAATATGTCAAACCATAATCCATGGTTGTTTTTAAGTACCTTAGTACACGATTCACCGCTTGCCAATGTTCCACACTAGGATTGCTAGTGAATCGACTCAATTTGCCTACTGCATAGGCGATATCCGGCCTAGTACAAGTCATCGTATACATTAAACAACCTATTACCATAGAATATTCAAGTTGAGACACCGGATTACCTTTATTAGGAAATAACTTCTCACTTGGGTCCATAGGTGTTTTCATAAGAGTAGAACAATCATTCACATTAAACCTTTTAAGGATTTTCTCAATGTAATGAGATTGAGTCAATATCAATTTATGATTGTCCCTCTTAATCCTTATTCCAAGGATGACATCCGCTTCTCCCATATCTTTCATGGAAAATTTAGAAGCAAGAAATGACTTAGTCCATTCTACTTGTTATAAGTCAGTTCCAAAGATTAACATGTCATCAACATATAAGCAAATAATAATGCCATTACCGTGATTATCAAATTTGCTATAAACACATTTGTCCATGGTATTCAACATGAATCCATTTGACAAAACAACGTCATCAAACTTATGATGCCATTGCTTAGGTGCTTGTTTGAGCACATACAAAGATTTCACAAGTTTACAAACTTTATGTTCTTGACCTTTTACAACAAACCCTTCGGGTTGTTTCATGTAAACCTCTTCTTCAAGATCTCCATATAAGAATGCGGTCTTAACATCCATTTGATGGATGACAAGCTTATGAATAGCCGCTAAGGCTATCAAAAGCCTAATGGTAGAGATTCTAGCTACCGGAGCATAGGTATCAAAATAGTCTATACCTTTCTTTTGAGTAAATCCTCTAGCCACAAATCGGGCTTTGTATTTCTCAATAGATCCATCCGGTCTTCTTTTCCTTTTGAACAACCATTTACTAGTTATTGGTTTACATTTAGGAGGTAAGTCCGATAAAACCCAAGTATTATTTCCCATGATGGATTGCATCTCATCATTAATAGCCTCTTCCCAAAAGGGGGCATCTCGAGACTTCAATGCCTCATCAAAAGTCAAAGGATCATCTTCTACATTATATATAAAGGAATAACTATTCAAAGTAGCTTCCCTTGATCCTTCAACTAAATAGACATAAAAATCAGAGCCAAAGGATTTTGCTTTCCTTGCTCTCTTGCTCTTACGATGTTGAGTAGAGGTAGAAGGTTCATCTACAGCTACTTCATCATCATTATCGTTATGAACAATCTCTAGATGGTCAGTTTCTTTATAATTGGTGTTTGGAGTCAAATCCTTAAACCTTGGACTTAATGAAAATCTATTCTCATCAAATATTGCATCTCTTGACTCTATAATCGAATTAATCGACCATGTGTCATTCTGTTCTATTACATAGAACCTATAAGCTTTGCTATGTTGAGCATAGCCTATAAAGATGCATTCTACTCCTCTTTCACCCAATTTCTTTCGTTTGGGTTCTGAGACTTTAACAATTGCCCTACACCCCCAAACTTTGAGATAACTCAAGTTTGGTTTCCTTTTGAACCAAAACTCATATGGGGTTCTTACTTCCTTTTTGAAAGGAACTCGATTCAGAACATGACAAGCCGTTAAAATGGCTTCACCCCAAAAACCATCACTAAGACCTGAATAGGACAACATGGAATTAACCATTTCTTGCAAGGTCCTATTCTTTCTTTCTGCTACACCATTTTGTTGTGGTGTATAAGCCGTGGTTGTCTCATGAATTATGCCTATTGATTGGAAATAAGATGGATCATGATATTCACCTCCCCTATCGGTCCTTAGTCTCTTTAACTTAGAGTCTAATTGTAATTCAACTTCCGTTTTTTAAATCTTGAATTTATCAATGGCCTCATTTTTAGAATGCAGCAAATATACATAACAATAACGTGAATAATCATCAATAAATGTTATAATATACTTCTTGTTCCCTAAAGAGGGAGAACTATGAAAATCACATAGATCACTATGCACCAAATCAAGCAAATTCGTATTTCTTTTCACATTCTTAGGAAAAGATTTCCTTGTTATCTTTGTAAGCATACAAGTTCTACATTTCTCTATACTAGAATTAAACGAAGGAATTAAATCATGCTTAGACATAGAAATTAACTTTTTATAATTAACATGACCTAATCTCAAATGCCATAGAGAAGAAGTATCAATTATATTACAAACCACACTATTTAAGTGTTTAGAAATAGACAACTTAAATATGCCATTACAAAAATAACCAAGACCTATGAATACACCACCTTTAGACAATATGAACTTATCAGCCTCAAACACTAATTTATATCCTAATCGATTCAAGATAGCAACGGAAACAAGATTCCTTCTTAAATCTGGAGCATATACCACTTCCTTCAACAATAAAGCCTTGCCGGAAGTGAATTCTAATTCTACTTGTCCTACGCCTAGGATTTGTGCCGTAGAATTATTTCCCATGTAGAGAACTTCACCATTCTTTACTTCCTTAAAAGATTTGAATAAGTGTTGTTCTTTACACACATGTCTCGATGCTCCCGAATCGATCCACCAAGAATTATCATCCTGTACACAGTTTATTTCAGAAATAACATTCACGAAATTCAAACTAGAATCATACGAATAAAGTGTACACATACCTTCTTTGGTATGGGTTTGGCTAGAGTTGCCATTCCCTTGCTTTTCATGCTTCTTGGTCATTTTCTTCTTCCAAATGAAACAATCTTTCTTCATGTGACCAGATTTGCCACATTCCCAACATTTTCGTTGCTTTCCATCACCATTTTTTGACTTTTTGCCATTTTTCACCATGATGTTGGATGAAGATCGTTTCTTAGTGCTCGAAGACTTAGTTGTCTTTTCATCCTCCACCATATTTATGGTAGAAGATTTAGGATTTTCATCCTTTGTAACATCTTGAGCCCGGATACCCTCTTCAATCCGAAGATGAGTAGCCAATTGCTCAACATTCATATCATCTTTCTTATGTTTAAGATCATTTCTTACTTCTTTCCAAGAAGATGGCAATTTATCGATAATAGAAGATACAACAAAGGTCTCATCCATGATGATATTGTGTTGTCTAAGACTCCCTAAAATTCTTTGGATTTCATGGAGTTGCTCCATTATAGGCCTAGACTCTACCATCTTGTAATTGTTAAAATTACTAACAAGAAACTTCTTGCTAGAAGCATCTTCAGCCATGTATTTCTTTTCCAAATCATCCCATAGAGTCTTAGCAGATTCATAATATTGATAAACATCAAAAAGAGTATCAGACATACCATTGAGTATATGACCTCGACAAATGTAATCATCATTTTCCCACTTGTTCCTTCTTCGAACATCTTCCACGGTCTCGTCCTCATTCTCGTTTGGTTTTGGAGTACTTAGAACATATGCAACATGGAGAGAAGTAAGAAGAAAGTGCATCTTCTTCTGCCATCTTCTAAAACTAACGCCATCGAACTTGTCTAACTTCTGGAAATTCATTGACATTTCTTTGATAGTAGCCATCTCAACAAGAAAATATCCTTATTGGATTGTAACAAATTTTATGTTGTAGTAACAAAGATGAGATAATCCAAAGAAATAATAAATAGTAATTTAATGAGAATTTCTTCTAGGCGTGACAACACTTTCCCAATAAGGATATTTCTACCCTACAAACAAGCAAGGGTTACAAGAAATCCCTTAAGGAGATACAAAGAAGAACAGAGTTTTTGTGCTTGCAACAAAGAACTCTACAATAGAAACTAGTTTATGAAAATGAATAGTTGATGTTAATCACCAAGAGTGAATTCAATCTCTTGGAAGAAAGACTATTTTCTGATTGTGTATAAACACAAGATGTTGGTATTTATAGAGAACAAGAACTCACTTCACTAAGAGACACCAATGTTCAAATACTAAGAGACACCAATGTTCAAATACTAAGAGACACCAATTCAAACACAAAGAGACACCAACATTCATGCTCAAGAGGTACCAATATTAAGAGACATATACTTTAATATACTCTAAATTATCTACACTGAATTCTTAGTTTTACCTTTTAATTTTGATTATTAGATATTCCTGTTCATATCGCGAAAGATAGGTAGATTTATATGATGAAGTATGCAGAGCGGGTAATAAGTTAGCTCTTGAAAAAATACATAAAATTCTTTATATTTATAGCCTGCTGAGCAAGTGATTGGTAGCGTCTGCTATTCGTTGTCTTGATTTACTTTTTGTGATGTGTGAAAGAATGTAAAATTTAATAATCAATTGGATCACCTTCAACAATGGTTTTCGAATAATCAATTGGTTTTCATTGCCTAATTCTCTCTCTTTTTTAGCTCCATGGCGATTGGGACGATTGGGACTCAGTGGAGTTTCTGGTTTTCCAACTGAATCATCATCTACCTGTCTATTTTGCTGCTGAGGGATCAATATGGCCTTCATTATTGCTTCTATTCATTCAGCCATGGATGATTTAGCTTCACTGCAAGATATGTGTCCGGATGATCTGATGCAGTGTAGATTTGTGGTACTGAGACACAGGTTAAGGAATCTTAAAACATTTCTTCTTTGTACGCAAAAGTTGTCTAATGATGTGCAATTGAGAGCTGATGATGATAGCAATGATAAGGATCGAAGTCTAGGATTGTTCTTGGCAAGGATTGAAGAAGCAGTTTGCAGGAATCTGCAGAAAATTCAGACTTATCGTCTTAGTTTGGAAGATGGATTCCGTATGGATGTCATGGATGAGGTCGATCATTTTCAACTAGACATTGAATCTTTTGAGAATGAAATAAATGACTGGTACAAAACTTTTTCTGATTACTCATGGCAATCAAGTTCTCCAACTAAGGTTCTGGAAATCATTGATTCTGTTCTGGATAATCTTGTGGAATTTCTGATTATGCCTATTCACAATGACTTTTTAGTAAACCAGATTGAAGATTTAGGAGAAAAGATAAAATTGTTGAGGAGTTTCATCCCATTTGCCACACTGGCAAGTATCAAGCGCCAACAATTGGAAGATTTGTTGACTCACATTGGACCTGTTGTTATCGATACCGCATATTTAACAGCAAATCACACTTTGACCATGTCTTTTATGTATCAAATGGTTTTTGGTGAAAAGTGGTGGGAAGGTATGCCGGAAGAGATTTCAGCACTGGTGCAGAGGATCAAGCCTGCAGAACCTCAAGTATGTGAAATTTATACCCAAGCCCTGGCCAGCTTAAAGTTGTCATCACAGTTACATGCTCCAACTCTGGACTTCAATGATGATCCCTTAATTGTAATGAAGGATTTCATTGATTTTCTCCTGTTTAATCTTTGGGAGACACTACAAGCTGATGCTTGTCCCTTGGCTTCTTTGAAGGATCAAGTGCAAGTGCTCTATGGGGAACTAAGATTCTTGAGAACCATTCTCAAGGAACAACCAAACAAGTTTGATGAGAAAATCAGGGATCTTGCCAGAGTTGTGATATGTGATTCTGGAATCATAATCTTCTCTCTTTATCAAAAAGATGTCAATATAGATCTTGCGCTTGTTGATTTGCTTGGGAGAATTAAGCTTCTCAGAGTGGAAGTTGATGGGAAACCTTCCGAAATATCAACTTTCAACTTCCCAAAGACCAATCAGTTGGGATTCATTGATTTTCTGTTGGAGAATCTCATGGAGCTAACAAATGTTCAAACATACTCATTTGCCCAGAGTCGCATTCAATCCATCCATGAAGATCTTGTCTACTTAAGATCTTTTTTGGGAGAAATTGTGGAGCTCCGAAATGAGCAAGAGGAACTTCAAGTTCTTTGGGATCGTATCTTGGAGATCGCCTGCAGGATAGAGCTTCTCATAGACCAATTGGTGCTTGGACAAATTGAAGATTCTTTTTCAGCATCGTTTGGTTCCATCACAAAGGACATCAAGATTATTAAGGCTGATTCCTTGAAGGTTTTCCATGGCAAGAGAAAGGAGGAAAAGGTCAACAATGTTACTGGGACATCAAGTAATAAACCATCACAAAGTAGTGCGGCAATGGGCGATGAAGTTGTAGGTTTCGATGTAGAGATAAAATCAATCATCGATCGGCTTACTAGAGGATCAAAGCAATTGCGGCTTGTTTCCATTGTTGGTATGGCAGGACTAGGTAAGACCACTCTTGCCACAAAAGTTTACAATGATTTTTCAATTAGGCACCATTTTCATGTCCATGCATGGTCAACTCTTTCTCAAAGATTCAACAAAAAGAACGTGCTACTTGAACTTTTGAATCATATTGTTCCAAATCAAATTTTCAACATGAATGAACAAGATTTGGCTGAAGAGCTCCGGCGTCGCTTGAAAGGAAGGAGATATATCATTCTTTTGGATGATGTGTGGGACATTCAAGCATGGCATGAGTTGGAAGCATCATTACCAGATGATTCTAATGGAAGTAGAATTATCTTGACAAGTCGACTTCGTGAAGTTGCTCCTCAAGCTTTGCTCGATGGAGAGCCTCATTTTCTTCGTCAACTCACCAATGACGAGAGCTGGGAGCTACTGCAGAAGAAGTTATTCAATGGAAATGATTGTCCTCCACCATTATCTGAACTTGGGATAAAAATTGCAGAAAAATGTAAAGGATTACCTCTGACAGTTGTCATTGTAGCTGGACTTCTGGCAAATATTAAGATTGAGGGTTGGAAGGAAGTTCTGGAAAGCTTAAGTTCAGGCATAATTTCCAGTACGGAGCAGTGCATAAACTCATTAGAATTGAGTTATAAACATCTACCTGATTATTTAAAGCCATGCTTTCTTTATTTTGGGATCTTTCGAGAAGATACAGTGATTTCAGTCAAGAGCCTAATTTGGTTGTGGATCGGTGAAGGGTTTGTCCGAAAAACTGAGTTCAAGAGCTTAGAAGAAGTGGCAACAGATTACCTGAAGGATTTAATTGGCAGAAGCATGGTCATGGTTTTCTGGAAAAGATCCCTAGGTGGTGTCAAAGCTTGTCGAGTTCATGATTTGCTGCATGATTTTTGCTTGACAAAAGCCAAAGAAGAAAACTTTTTCCTTTTACTACGAGGATATGATGAGCTTCTAGCTTTTAATCAGCCTTGCCGGAGGTTATGCATTTACGCCAAGCAAAAGCAATTCAAGGAGTCAAAGTTATTTTGTCCAAGCGTACGCTCTCTCCTTTTCTTTGATCAAACAGAATGGTATGAACAAACTTCAATTGATATCTCATTCATTATTCTCAGCTTCAAACTTCTTAGGGTGTTAAATATTAGGAAGGTGAATTTAGGCCCGGTGTTTCCAAATGAAATGGAACTTCTTGTTCAATTGAGATATTTGTCAGTTCAAGGTGAGATGGAAGTCATCCCATCATCATTAGGTAACCTCTCAAACTTGGAAACCTTTATTGTGGATTCACTTGGGAAAAAGGTTTCATTGCCAAATACTCTCTGGAAACTACACAAGTTGAGACATCTTTACATAAAGGTGGGGTTTTTTAAGAGAGTCGGTTTTTGTTTTTCCACTGAAAATCTTGACAACTTCCCTCATTTATATGAGTTGGAGAGCTTTTCTGGTGTAGTTGCTTTTTCTTGGCAGAGCATAGGAAGTCAAATGGCAAAGTTTCCAAACATCCGTAAATTGAAATGCCAAGTCTTCGAATGTGATGATGTTGATTTAGAGAAATGTGCCAAGATTACAGTTCCTGAATCTCTGAGTCGGCTAGAATCGCTTCATGTATCACTGTTTGATGTAGACAAGAAACACATTGACTATGAGTTTGGTTTCCCTGCGAATCTTAAAAAGCTGACGTTGTCTCTCTTTGGGTTGCCATGGAGCAAAGTATCGGCTATTGGGAAATTGCATAATCTTGAGGTTCTGAAATTACTCGATGGAGCTTTTTCAGGAGTGACATGGGAGATAGAAGAAGGAGAATTCTCAAATCTTAGATTCCTCAAATTGTCTTCCTTGGACATTGTGAATTGGATAGCTTCTGATGATCAGCTTCCCAATCTTCAGAAGTTAGTGCTGAATTATTGTTACAAGTTGGAAGAAATTCCTTCTTGTTTCGAGTACATTACCACTCTCGAAGTGATTGAGGTCTCTTCATGTTTTGAAGGTATCTCAAGTTCAGTCGAACAAATTCAACAAGTGCAGATGGACATGGGAAATTCAGATCTGAAGGTCATTATTACCCATGTCAATTCTTCTTAGTTTCTTTTTCTTTTAACTTGAATAGTTTGAGTGGCATAAAACCACTGATGTACTTCAATATGGATGGAAGGTTGTGTATGTTTTATACTATTATTTCAAAAGATCAATGCTTTCAGTTGTGTCTCCATTTTCCCGTCTTTGCAGTGAACTCCTAGATTCCTTTCATTCGTCATATTAACGACACTAGATGAGACATGGAAGATGAATTAAATATTGGAATGGCGTTTACAGCAAACATATGAAATTGCATGCTTGCTTTTGCGCCTATATATATAAATATTATGGATGCTTTGTGGGGCTGAGATATTGTAGCGGTATTTTAACTTACTAGCATTATGTGAAGGGAGAAGACTAAAATAAGCAGCCTATTTAAGACAAGTGGTAGACATACTAATTTTCTTTTCTTCTAGCTTCCCTCATTTCTTCTGTAAGTTTTTAGGGTTTTTTTTCCCTCTTTAATTGTTTTGCCATATCTGTATCCGCATTCCATTTGCTCTTCAGCCGCAGACATTGGACAACTGCAATCATCTGGCCTTGAGCTACCTGCAGATTATACTTTGGTATATGTATGATCAAAATTTCCTCTTTAACATTCTTATGATTGACTATATTTCTTCTTATGCCATGGAAGTTTTCTTTTTTGTTGTTGTTTTGTTAATATGGTTCTACTTTTAGTTGGCCTTTATCCCTTTTCTGTAGTTCCTCGGCCATGCGAATCTAGTAAAAGCTTTTGGGATCCAGCTAAATCTTCACACAATATCAAGATGGCCTCCCCAACTATTCTTACTGCCTTGGATGATCTCCAGTTGCTGCAGGGTTTCTATCCTGATCATGCAGCATATTTATTTACGATCCTGATGCACAAGCTAAGGAGTCTCAGAACATTTCTTCTCTGTTCAAGAAAATTGAACAACAGAGTGCAGCTGAGAACTGAATCCAGCATTAGCCAGAAGGACAGAAGTTTGGGCTCTCTTCTGGTAAGGGTTGAGGATGTCCTAAGCAGAAACCAGAATCATATTCACTCCTGTCTTGGCCTGGAAGATGAAGGTCCTATTGAAGTTCGCAACAAAGTTACTAACTTTCTTCTCGATATTGAGTCTTTTGAGGAGGAAATAGATGAATGGTACATCACTTTGTCAGACTACTTGCAGCAATCAAGTTCTCCAACAACCAATCAAGCCAAGGAAATAGCAAATTCTGTTTTGGAGAATCTAGAGGATTTTCTTAGCTACCATAGAGCTTATATTGGATTTCTTGTGGAACCAATAGATGCTTTGATAGGGAACATCACATTCTTGAGAGATTTCATTCGTTTTGTCACTCTTCGAAGTGCTGATCACCAAGAAATCCAAGATTTCTTGACTCACATTGAAGCCCTTGCTATCAATGCAGCACATTTAACAGTTCACCTCTTTTCCACCGGACCCTATAGTGTTGAAGTTTTTTCTGTGCGTGTAAGAAATTTAAACAGAAATATTTCTTATGATGGATTAAAGTTCATGATTTCTGCATTGCTGGAGAAGATGAAACCTACTGACCCTTGTGCATACGAGACTTACACTCGAGCCCTGTCAAGCTTAAAATATTCGAGAGAGCTAAATGTTCCAACTCTCAACATGAATGATGATCCCATGATTGTGATGAAGGATTTCATTTGTTTTCTACTATCGGATCTTTGGGAGATGCTACAAGCAGATGCTGGTCCTGTGGTTTTGTTGAGGGATCAGTTGCAAGCACTGTATGAGGGACTAAGATCCTTGAGAACCATTCTCGAGAAACATCCGAACATGGTTGATGACAGAATTAGGGATCTTATTGGAGTTGTGATGTGTGATGCTGGAGTTGCAATCTTTTCGCTTTATCAGAAAGATATTATAATTGATCTTGGGCTTCCAGATTTGCTAGAAAACATCAAGGTGATTCGAACAGAGGCTGAAGGGAAAGTAGCAATAAAATCAGAATTTAGCTTTCCCAAGATTAATGTGCTGGGTTTTCTTGATTTCCTCTTGGACAATTTGATGGAAGTGAAGAGCTGTAAGGTTGAATTCGGTACCGAGAGTCTCGTACAAGCAGTTGGAGAAAATCTTGTCTTCTTAAAATCATTTTTGGGGGTACTGGTGCAGTTGCGGAACCAACACGAGGACCTCCAAGTTCTTTGGGAACGTGCTGTAGAGATGGCATACAAGATAGAACCTCTCATTGACCAATTGGTGCTAGGAGATATTCAAGATTCCTTTTCAACATCATTTGAATCCATCAAAGAAGATATCTGGATTATGAAGACTGATGCCTTGAAGATTTTCCATGGCAGGAGACAAGATATCAAAATCCAGAAAGTCTCTTGGACATCTGGTCAGGTGCCATCACAAAGTAGAACCTTAGCAGCTGATGAAGTTGTAGGTTTTGAAACTGAGACGGCATCAATTATCAACAGACTTACAGGAGGATCGACAAAATTGCAGGTTGTTTCCATTGTTGGTATGCCAGGCTCGGGAAAGACTACCTTAGCCAGAAAAGTTTATAATGATCCTTCAGTTATACACCATTTTCATGTCCGTGCATGGTGTTCTATTTCTCAAGTATTCAACAGAAAGAAAGTCTTACTTGAGCTTTTAAATCAAACTGTTGAAAAGCTTCCCGATGGATATCTTGACATGACTGAAAATGATTTGGTTCAAAAGCTCTGGCGTTCATTGAGAAGACGTAGATATCTCATATCTGTGGATGATATATGGGACATTCAAGCATTTAATCACCTGAAGGAATCATTACCTGATGATTCTACTGAAAGTAGAATTCTCCTTACAAGTCGACACTGGGATGTTGCTCCTGAAGCTATAATTGATGAAGAGCCTCATTTTCTTCGTCAACTCACTGGCAATGAGAGTTTGGAGTTGCTACAGAGAAAGCTGTTCCCTGGACAAGGTTGGCCACCATCATTATATGAATTTGGAATGCAAATTGCAGGAAAATGTAAAGGATTACCTCTAGCAATTGTCATTGTTGCTGGGATGTTATCAACTACAAAGCAAGAGCTTTGGAATCAAACCCTGGAATGTTTAAATTCCGGCATCATCTCTGGTACTGAGCAATGCGAGAACATAATAGAGATGAGCTACAGATATTTACCAGAGCATTTGAAACCATGCCTTCTCTCTTTTGGTGCATTTCCAGAAGACCAAGAGGTTTCTATTAAGAGGTTGATTTGGTTATGGAGCGCTGAAGGATTTGTCCGGAAAACTAACTTAAAGGGCTTGGAAGAAGTTGCAACAGATAATTTGAAGAATTTGATTCGCAGAAGCTTAGTTATGGGTGTCAAAAAGAGTTCCAGAGGAGGTGTCAAAGCTTGCTGCACTCATGATTTGCTGCATGACTTTTGTCGGAGGAAAGCCAAAGAAGAAAATCTTTTCCAACTTTTGAAAGGGTATGAGGAGCTTTTATCTTTTAATGAGCCAGGAAACCTGCGAAGGTTATGCATATACTCTGAGCCAAAGCAATTGAAGGAGTCAAAACTATATTGTCCAGGTTTACGCACTCTGCTATTCTTTAATCCAGAAGCATGGAGTGGACGAAGGGTTGATATGTCATTCATTGTCGGCATCGTCAAGCTTCTTAAGGTGTTGGATATAGAGCAAGTTAATCTTGGCTTTGATTTTCCAACTGAAATAGGGCTTCTTGTTCAGTTGAGATATCTGGCGATCCAAGGTACTGCGAATGTCAGCGCATCAATAGGTAACCTTTCCAACCTAGAGACTTTCATTCTTCGTTCAGCAGGAACAAGTGTTATACTGCCAGATACTTTTTGGAATCTGCAAAAATTGAGACATCTGTACCTAAGCTATGCTAGGGATGATTTTTCTGGCATTGATTTGCCCTTTATTAATCTCGACAGCTCGTCTAATTTGTATGAGTTAGACAGTTTATCTACTTTATCCGGTGATTATTGGGGCATCATGGAAAAGCAGTTGAGAAAATTTCCGAACCTCCGTCAACTAAAGTGCAGGCTCTTTGCATATGAGGAGGATCATCCTGATATTGGTAGCAAGTTTATGTCATTCTCATTTCTTAGTCAACTAGAATCAATTGATGTGTCATTTTTTAAGAATTTCACTGAGTTTGAGTTTGTTTTTCCGGAGAGTCTAAAAAAGTTGAGTCTGTCTGGGTGTGGGTTGCCCTGGAAAAGAATTGCTGCAGTTGCAAACCTGCCTCGTCTGGAGGTACTGAAATTACTCCATGGATCCTTCTTCGGGAACACATGGAACGTGGAAGAAGGCGAATTCTCAAAACTTAAATTCCTGAAGCTGGAGTCCTTGTACATTGTGAATTGGAGAGCTTCAGATGATCAGTTTCCCCAACTCCAGAAGTTAGTATTGGAAAGCTGTGGTAGGTTGGAAGAGATTCCTAATGAGTGCTTGGAGAATGCCCCTTATCTTGAAGTGATTGAGGTCATAAATTGTTCAGACAGCATTGCAAGTGTAGTGGAGCAAATTAAGGATACACAGGTGGACATGGGAAATTCGGCTTTCAAGGTTCTTGTCCATTCCACCAAGAAGGATACCTGGTAAAAGTTAATGTTAGCAGTCTTTGCTTGGTTTCAGATCCTCAATTAATGTCCTTGGCATCAACTGGTTTGTACAGAAACATTACTAGGTAACTGGAAATACTGACAACCTCATTGTAGTATGCCCTGATGTCTTCAAATTTTTTCATGTGAAATCGCACATCTTTATCACAAGACAGGATGATCCATTCGCGCTCCTCCTCTTCATACTTTATCTTCAACTTCTCATCCTTAAAATCAAACCGTTCATCTAATTCTTCCTGCAATTCTTTAATCCCCAAGTTAATAGCTGATGCATACTTCAAGAATGAATGCATCAGCTATTAAATCACCCTCCTCGTCTTCATACTTTACCTTAAGGATACATTTATTATTATATTTAGAAAATAAAGTGAGTAATTTTTAAATTTGGAGGGGCGTGAGTTGTGAGAGTGGTGTTATATTATAAAAATAGTGGGTATATATACCTACATTTTCTTATAAATATGCTGAATAGAATAACCCAAAAGACGCATGATTTGTCGAATTTCTTACAATCCTCCGGAAAACTTTTTATCCTGTTGAAACATTGAAATCGTATATGCGTTATTAGACTGTATTTACACCTCTGGTAGATATTGATACCAGCAATAAACAAACTCCAACCAATATCACCAAAATCTAGCCTAAATCGAAGTTAATCGCCCAAAGAAATCGACTCACCATAAATGAATATCCGTCGCCTTCTCACTAAAATTTACATACATAAAATTTTTTAAAACTTAACAAGTTCAAGGAAAAAACGCACATACATAAAATTTTTCTAGTTAAATATTTCTTTTCCTTACAAAAAGATTATAAATTAGTGGTTGACATGTCCCTCTTAAGATCAATAGGTTTTGAGACAAAGCTATTTAGATTTCGACATTTTTTCTTTCTAAATTTTTTTTTCTTTTCCTATGAAATTCGACATTTCGAATGCTTAGCATGGTCATTATCTAATTTTATTTATTTATATTATATTATTACTGTAAATAATAAGTAACTAAATTGATGACATACAAGTTAACTACTTGTCATCAATATAGCCGTTTGCGGAGGTCGTATTATGAATATCGGTGGCCAGTACCGGAACCAGAACTTGAGAACGGAAAGAAGACAAGATTAATTGGTCCATATAGCATAATTTATTTTTTTAAATATTAAAATACATAAATTATACATTAAAGTATTATTTAAATTATTTTATATATTTAATTAAAAGATAAAATATTCAATTATATTTAATTTTGATTATTAGAACTGAATTAATATATGTATTTTATTTAAAAAATCATCATTTAATTAAATTTAATAAATTTCAAATTAAATAATATAAATTACCCATCATTTTAGATATATTTAATTGTTGAACTTGCCTAAAAATTAAAGCCCAATTATAATCTAACCCTCAATACAATACATACCTAAAAACAATGAAAAAGACCCTTTCTCCTCCATATCTTCGTCCCAGCTCCGCTACTAGGGGCGCTGCTACGGCGGCAAAGGGCGGCCCCGCCCCTTAACTTGGGTCCGTCCCTGCAGCTGGCAAATACACGTGGCAGCTGGAGAGGCTCCCAATTCAAAATTATAACCGTTAATCCCCTCCTATACGTGCAAGCTGCAGAGCTCCCAATTCAAAAATTATAACCGTTAATCCCTTCCTTCTAATACTCTCTTCATTTAATACATATCATCTTCATTCAATTCATAATTTCTTCCCGTTATACATCATCCTCCTCATTTCTCTCTTCTTCATTTAATACTCTCTTCTTCAGAAGGCTACATCCATGCTTTGCAATATGTTCAGAAGGTGAAAAATGCATATTTTTTCGATTTCAAATCCTGGTTGTGGATGTTCTTAATGGTTCAATTGTGCCTTTCTGCAATTGAAAATCAATTATATTGTTTCCCTATTAGTTCTTGCTTTGGATTTTGTTTTAGTTAACCACTCTTCTTGAGTAATTTTCTTTTTTTTTCTCCATTTGTGGGTGTTTCATTTGAGATACTTGTTATTGAAAATATCCTCCTGGTCCGTGTGTTTGTTTATTACTTTGATTCTCCTTTGATGACCGAAGAACATGTTATTGAAAATACTGTTTAGGAAGTGAATGCATATTATCTTTGTTTCTCTTATGTTTAAGCATTTTATACGTATTGAAGGGATCTTAATTTGTTGTGGATAATCTCCATTAAATGAGAAAGTGTAATTATTTTTGTTATCTAGCCAAAGATTTTACACTCAACTTTTGGAGTTAATAGACTAGTGATTTTCAAGTTTTCTGTGACTGATAATGATGTTGAATGCATATATTTGCCACAAATGTCATGAAGCTATACAAAATATGTGGTATTAGTTTATTTCCCTCCTGTTAGACTCATATTGATTTTGTTAATTTTACCTACAATTCATCATTTTCAAAACAGTTACCTGGGAGTATGGTCCGGAAGAAAACTTATGCGTTCATGTAGAGACTTTGGGAGTTTGCTGGAAAGATTCAGGAACTGAATGTTTTATGAGTACATAAACTTTATGTACAGCTAATAAAGGCTTTGCTGGCTACTTATGTTGGTAAGCTTCCTTCTTGTATGATCTCTCAAGTGTATATCAGATCAAGAAATATGATTTTTTCCGACTAATGTAAACTAAAACTGCTCCCATATTGAGTAATAACTTAACCAGTATTTATGATTTGGTGCTCTTCAATTTGGAGAAGAGAATCTGATATGAATCTCGAAGCTACAACTTAAACTGCTCCCATATTTTATCATGTTTAAATTGGAGTCAGTAATCTGCCTTTAATCTAGCACAAGAAAATCTAATTTTCCTTAATAATAGGCTCCAGGCTGAAGAAGTCATGACGAGGTTCGGAAGAGTAGAAAAAAGATCCAGTTACCAGCCCTGTATTTTACTTTCTTTCTTCATTTATTTTATTGATAAAATGTCATTATGGGTTGGGGTTATTTATGTTGCTCAAATTTTTCTTCTTTTCAGGAATTGAATGAGAAGTTGTCGTCTGTTCAAGGTTTGTCCGGCTGTTTGCACCTCTTACTAATTTGTTTCTTTTGACATCTCTCACTGCTTCTCTAAAATATATTCTACTGGATAATGACAGTGCAACCAGAATTTTGCTCCACTCCTACACCCCAAATAAAATAAAATCTGGAGAAGATAACCCCTGCAGCAGACGGCCAAGAAGATCGCCAGTCTGGGAAAGGGGGGAAATCTTGGCAGGTAAGTATCACCTGTACCAACTCATCTTATATATCATTGCTTCAAAATTTTTGTCTTAAGATTGTTTAACCCTGTTGTGCACTTTTAGATACTAAATGTCAAACCGCAAACGTTGCCTCACAAAACAGGGGATGGGGCTCATCAGCAGCAGTTCTAACTTGTGCTCATCAAGTGCTAAAATTCGAAAGGAAGACAGAAAGGTTGCTGTTTTCAGTTTTGGTTCTTATAATTATATATTGAGAATTTCTAGAAGTTGTGCAGCACATCTGCAGTTTGCTGACTCCAATTATCTTCATGTTTACAGGAGCAACACCAAGCATGTTAAATTTACTTCAAACCTTCTCAACATATGAGGTCTGATTCATCATCAAAGTAAATTTACTCCTATTCCTAACAATGTTAATGCCTAAGATTCTTTTTGCATCACCTAATCTTTCATGGCAAAATTATCACACAGGCATTTTTGAACATTCACAATAGCATTCAAAGAATGACTGATAATTAACATGTCGTCCACATAGATCAGTAAGAACACAGGTTCAGAGGAAGTATCCTTGAAATATAAGCAGTGATCACATACAGATTTTTGAAATTTCAGAAAAGACATGCATTTATCAAATTTAATGTTCCACTGTCTAGGTCTAGGTGACTGTTTAAGTCCATACAGTGCTTTCCTAAGCAAACACACATGGTCAGGTTTCTTAGGATCAACAAAACCTTCAGGCTAAGTCATATAGATTTTCCTATCTAATTCACCATGCAGGAAAGCAGTAGTAACATCCATTTGCTTCATCTCTCAATCATGATGAACAACAAGAGCAAGCATCATTCTAATAGTAGTGAATTTAACAACAGGGACAAAAATTTCAGAATAATCTACACCTTATTTCTGTGTGAAACCCTTGGCAACTAGCCTTGCTTTAAACCTAATATTTTTCGGTTCTTCTTTAACCTTAAACAACCATTTACATTTAACAACAGAACAATTAGTTGGCGGAGGCACTAGAGTCCAGGTTTGATTAACCTTTAGGGAGTCACCAGAAAACTCCCCGACCCAGCCTTCCTCAAGGCTCGTCTCCTCTTCCTTCACTGCCTCAACAAAACGGTAGAAGGAACTGATCCTTAATACCGGAAGCGATTGAAGAAGAGACAACAAAAGAGGCCGTCTAGTGGAAACCCTAATTTCTTTGGGAGAGAGAAGGTCACAGAGACCAGAGAGGAGAGCGGCCAAGACAGAATGAAAAATGACCGCTTCACTGAAACCCTAGGGCATCACCCGGCTATAAACAAATGAGAGGATGGGTCGCATGGGTTGCTGGGCCGGGAGTAGACTTGGATTCAAGAGAAATAATAAACGGGCTATGGGCCAGATTGCCCAACAACATTCTCCACCTTATGTGGTCCAAGATGGCACATATATCAAATGAGAAGGAGATTGGCCGTATTGAGATTCATCATCGCTGATTTTGCCTGATACATCACAAAGACAATATCCGGCACACAAAAGGGGAATCACAAAGAAACTAGTAACAATCACAAAGCAGGTTGCACTAAGAAAACACAAATTCAAAAGCATAGAAGGTATAGCAAACACAAAGTAAACCAACCACAAGCAGTAGACAGACATAAAATGAAGTTAATCAGGGTTTATATGCAAACTACGTTTGCAAGACAAAAGTTTCTCAACAGGAAGACACTTTGTACCCATATCAGCTGGATTAAACTGTGAAGGAATTTTTTCTAGCTTTATATCACCTGCATCAACCATATCACGAATAAAATGGAACCTAACATCTATATTCTTGGTTCTATCATGGAATACAGGGTTCTTACACAATTGGATTGCAGATTGGCTATCTGAAAAAATAGTAACTTCACCCTTTAGAAAACCAATTTCAGACACAATGCGTTTAAGCCAAATGGCTTCCTTAAAAGCTTCAGTAGCGGCAACATATTCAGATTCAGTGGTGGAAAGTGCAACAATAGACTGCAGTTGAGATTTCCAGCTAATGCAAGAACCACACAAAGTAAACACATAGGAAGTAGTTGATTTCCTATTGTCTCTATCATTAGCAAAATTAGAATCAACATAACCAACTAGCTGAATACCCTGAGCGCATTTAGAGAAAAGTAAACCATGATTTACTGTAGATTTCAAATATCTAAGTAACCATTTAAGAGTATTCCAGTGAGGCAATCCAGGGTTCGCCATGTATCTGCTCAAGCAACTGACAGCATAGGCAATGTCAGGTCGAGTGCTCACCATGAGATACATAACTGACCCAATAGCACTGAAATAAGGCACAGATTTCATTTTCTCAATTTCAGGAGCAGTTTTAGGGGACTGGTCCTTACTTAACACAAAATGGGAAGCTAAAGGAACATTTATAGGAGCAGCACCAAGCATGTTAAATTTACTTCAAACCTTCTCAATATATGAGGTCTGATTCAGCATCAAAGTAAATTTACTCCTATTCCTAACAATGTTAATGCCTAAGATTCTTTTTGCACCACCTAGATCTTTCATGGCAAAATTATCACACAGGCATTTTTGAACATTCACAATAGCATTCAAAGAAGGACTGATAATTAACATGTCGTCCACATAGATTAGTAAGAACACAGGTTCAGAGGAAGTATCCTTGAAATATAAGCAGTGATCACATACAGATTTCTGAAATTTTAGAGAAGACATGCATTTATCAAATTTAATGTTCCACTGTCTATGTGACTGTTTAAGTCCATACAGTGCTTTCCTAAGCAAACACACATGGTCAGGTTTCTTAGGATCAACAAAACTTTCAGGCTGAGTCATATAGGTTTTTCTATCTAATTCACCATGCAGGAAAGCAGTAGTAACATCCATTTGCTTCATCTTCCAATCATGATGAGCAACAAGACCAAGCATCATTCTAATAGTAGTGAATTTAACAACAGGGGCAAAAATTTCAGAATAATCTACACCTTATTTCTGTGTGAAACCCTTGGCAACTAGCCTTGCTTTAAACCTAATATTTTTCGGTTCTTCTTTAACCTTAAACAACCATTTACATTCAACAACAGAACAATTAGTTGGCGGAGACACTAGAGTCCAGGTTTGATAAACCTTTAGGGAGTCCATTTCACTTTTCATGGCACTGAGCCATTGTTGGGACTCCTTAGAATGTAGTGCTTCCTGGTAGGCCTTAGGTTCATTCAGTTCCAAGGTCTCAAACACAGAAAATGCAAAGAGAGAAGTATCATGCACATGAAAGGCAAAATCAGGCATACTATCAGCAGTTCTCTTGACAGTTCTCCTATTTCTATCTCTAGCAAGTTGGTAATTATTCAAATCAGGTGAATTATGCTCCACATTTTGTCTTGGCCGCTCTCCTCTCTGGTCTCTGTGACCTTCTCTCTCCTGAAGAAATTAGGGTTTTTACTAGACGGCCTCTTTTGTTGTCTCTTCTTCAATCGCTTCCGATATTAAGGATTAGTTCCTTCTACCGTTTTGTTGAGGCAGTGAAGGAAGAGGAGACGAGCCTTGAGGAAGGCTGTGTCGGGGAGTTTTCTAGTGATTCTCCAAGGTGTTAACCGGAGAGGAAACTCCTTCGTGGAGTAAGGAGGTCGGAGATCTGAGCTGAGCACTGGGGTGCGCGACGGAACGTGAGCGGAGCTGAGAAGACGGAGCGATCCTCTGGAACAGTGGTATCAGAGCGGCAGGTTGTCTCCGTGCTCGCCGAAATCGCTGAAATTTCTGACTTTCGGGGTGAGCTCAACCGTCGCGATCGATCAACCTTTCGGATTTCGAAACTGTTTGCTTCTGTCGGGCTCTATAGCCCTCGCAGTAGGTAAGTCGGGATACCAAATATTGGTTCCTGCTCAGGTATAGTCTCAAAATATCCTGGAGTACCGGAGTGCCACCGGATATACTTTCTCTCTGGATCTGAGTAGACTGTTTACATTTTTGGAGTACCGGAGTGCCACCGAATTTATTTTGTGTTATCTGTTTTTTCAATAACTCTGCAGGGCTGGCTGTCGGGATTACCCGATAACCCCCCAGGTACGACCCACGCACTATTTGTGCTATGCTGAACTTGTTGGCTGAGGGTTGAGTTTTGGTGTAAAACAGTGAACCTTCGGGTTGTTTCCTGACTCTATGAAAATACCTGATTTTTTACTGAGCCTGTTTCTCTGAAACTGAGTTCTGAATACTGTACTCTGTTGTGTTTCCAAAACCTGCTTGTATTAGTAAGTCGAGTCCAGGGCTAGAAGGGACCCCTGCCAGTCACTGAAGTGACCTCGGAACTGTGTGGCCCTTCTAGTTTCCCATAGTGTGTGCTTGTGTGTGCATTGTGGCTTGTGATGGCTGCCAATCAGTATGGCTTGCTGCCCTTTAGTGGGAAAACTGATTTTGATATTTGGAAACAGAAAATTAAATGTGTTTTAATTCAACAGAAGGTGTTTAGAGTTGTAACCGGTAACTATCTTGATACTGAGGATAAAACCCTACAAAATGAGATGAATGAAACTGCCTGTTCCACCATATATCTGAACTTATCTGACTCTGTGCTTAGAAAAGTAGGTATTATGGAATTTGCTAAGGAACTGTGGGATAAACTTGATGAACTGTACACTGATACTTCTCTCCCTGGAAAACTATTTTTGCTTGAAAAATTCTTTCGTTTTAAACTTGATTTATCTAAGGATATGGATGAAAACTTGGATGCATTTAATAAACTGGTTCAGAATATTAAATTGGCTGGTGACAAACATATTGATGACTATACTCCTATTGTTATGCTTAATGCCATTCTTGATTCTTATAATGATGTCAAATATGCTATTAAGTATGGTAGAGATGAAATTACACTTAACATTGTTGTAAATGGCTTAAAGAGTAAAGAACTGGAATTGAAACATAATAGGGGTAATAGGAACCAGAGTAAAGACACTGGAGAAACTCTGTTTGTCCGTGGTAGATCTAAAAGTAGGTCTAAACACTCCAAGAAGAATATCCTAGATAAATCTGGTAAACCAGTTAAAAAGAATAGGAATAAATCCAAGAAGAGAGTGTGTTACAATTGTGGAAACCCAGGTCATTTTATAAAGGACTGCCCAAACCCTAAGAAACCTGAACTTGTCAATGTAGCCTCTAATATGAAAGTGCATGGAGATGTCCTTATGGTTTGTGATGTTAACTCTGTGTTAAGCAAAATGCCTGAGAATGAATGGTTGATTGATTCTGGATGTACTTACCATATGACTCCTTTTAAAAATCTATTTGCTTCTTATGAGAATTGTGATGGTGGTTATGTGTCCTTTGCTGATAGTAAAAAGTGTAAGGTGCATGGGATTGGTGATGTATGCCTTAAATTTGACAATGGAACTGTATTTACTATGAAGAATGTGAGACATGTTCCTGATTTATGTCATAATCTGTTTTCAGTTGCTACATTAGAAAGTAGTGGGTTAGAAGGGAAGTGGGGAAACGGTTGCATGAAAGTTCTGAAGAATTCTCTTGTTTTGTTTAAAGCCCTGAAAGTGAATAATCTGTATATTTGCTATGCTGTTCCCTTCGCTGAATCACTGAATGCTGTGTGTCATGACATGTCTACTTTGTGGCATAATAGACTAGGACATATGAGTAATAAAGGGCTTAATATTATGCAGAAATCTGGTTATTTTGGTAATGACTGTGTCCTCTGTGCCTTTCTGTGAAGCTTGTGTGTTAGGAAAACAGCATAAAGAAGAGCATTTAGACATTTTAGGATATGAAGAAACAGGGAAACTAACATTATGTTGTTTTCCTAACACACAAGCTTCACAGAAAGGCACAGAGGACACAGTCATTACCAAAATAACCAGATTTCTGCATAATATTAAGCCCTTTATTATTCATATGTCCTAGTCTATTATGCCACAAAGTAGACATGTCATGACACACAGCATTCAGTGATTCAGCGAAGGGAACAACATAGCAAATATACAGATTATTCACTTTTAGGGCTTTAAACAAAACAAGAGAATTCTTCAGAACTTTCATGCAACCGTTTCCCCACTTCCCTTCTAACCCACTACTTTATAATGTAGCAACTGAAAACAGATTATGACATAAATCAGGAACATGTCTTACATTCTTCATAGTAAATACAGTTCCATTGTCAAATTTAAGGCATACATCACCAATCCCATGCACCTTACACTTTTTACTATCAGCAAAGGACACATAACCACCATCACAATTCTCATAAGAAGTAAATAGATTTTTAAAAGGAGTCATATGGTAAGTACATCCAGAATCAATCAACCATTCATTCTCAGGCATTTTGCTTAACACAGAGTTAACATCACAAACCATAAGGACATCTCCATGCACTTTCATATTAGAGGCTACATTGACAAGTTCAGGTTTCTTAGGGTTTGGGCAGTCCTTTATAAAATGACCTGGGTTTCCACAATTGTAACACACTCTCTTCTTGGACTTATTCCTATTCTTTTTAACTGGTTTACCAGATTTATCTAGGATATTCTTCTTGGAGTGTTTAGACCTACTTTTAGATCTACCACGGACAAACAGAGCTTCTCCAGTGTCTTTACTCTGGTTCCTATTACCCCTATTATGTTTCAATTCCAGTTCTTTACTCTTTAAGCCATTTACAACAATGTTAAGTGTAATTTCATCTCTACCATACTTAATAGCATATTTGACATCATTATAAGAATCAAGAATGGCATTAAGCATAACAATAGGAGTATAGTCATCAATATGTTTGTCACCAGCCAATTTAATATTCTGAACCAGTTTATTAAATGCATCCAAGTTTTCATCCATATCCTTAGATAAATCAAGTTTAAAACGAAAGAATTTTTCAAGTAAAAATAGTTTTCCAGGGAGAGAAGTATCAGTGTACAGTTCATCAAGTTTATCCCACAGTTCCTTAGCAAATTCCATAATACCTACTTTTCTAAGCACAGAGTCAGATAAGTTCAGATATATGGTGGAACAGGCAGTTTCATTCATCTCATTTTGTAGGGTTTTATCCTCAGTATCAAGATAGTTACCGGTTACAACTCTAAACACCTTATGTTGAATTAAAACACATTTAATTTTCTGTTTCCAAATATCAAAATCAGTTTTCCCACTAAAGGGAGCAAGCCATACTGATTGGCAGCCATCACAAGCCACAATGCGCACACAAGCACACACTATGGGAAACTAGAAGGGCCACACAGTTCCGAGGTCACTTCAGTGACTGGCAGGGGTCCCTTCTAGCCCTGGACTCGACTTACTAATACAAGCAGGTTTTGGAAACACAACAGAGTACAGTATTCAGAACTCAGTTTCAGAGAAACAGGCTCAGTAAAAAATCAGGTATTTTCATAGAGTCAGGAAATAACCCGAAGGTTCACTGTTTTACACCAAAACTCAACCCTCAGCCAACAAGTTCAGCATAGCACAAATAGTGCGTGGGTCGTACCTGGGGGGTTATCGGGTAATCCCGACAGCCAGCCCTGCAGAGTTAGTGAAAAAACAGATAACACAAAATAAATTCGATGGCACTCCGGTACTCAAAAAATGTAAACAGTCTACTCAGATCCAGAGAGAAAGTATATCCGGTGGCACTCCGGTACTCCAGGATATTTTGAGATTATACCTGAGCAGAAACCAATATTTGGTATCCCGACTTACCTACTGCGAGGGCTATAGAGCCCAGCGGAAGCGAACAGTTTCGAAATCCGAAAGGTTGATCGGTCGCGACGGTTGAGCTCACCCCGAAAGTCGGAAATTTCAGCGATTTCGGCGAGCACGGAGACAACCTGCCGCTCTGATACCACTGTTCCAGAGATCGCTCCGTCTTCTCAGCTCCGCTCACGTTCTGTCGCGCACCCCAGTGCTCAGCTCAGATCTCCGACCTCCTTACTCCACGAAGGAGTTTCCTCTTCGGCTAACACCTTGGAGAATCACTAGAAAACTCCCCGACCCAGCCTTCCTCAAGGCTCGTCTCCTCTTCCTTCACTGCCTCAACAAAACGGTAGAAGGAACTAATCCTTAATATCGGAAGCGATTGAAGAAGAGACAACAAAAGAGGCCGTCTAGTGGAAACCCTAATTTCTTCAGGAGAGAGAAGATCACAGAGACCAGAGAGGAGAGCGGCCAAGACAAAATGTGGAGCATAATTCACCTGATTTGAATAATTACCAACTTGCTAGAGATAGAAGTAGGAGAACTGTCAAGAGAACTGCTGATAGTATGCTTGATTTTGCCTTTCATGTGCATTATATTTCTCTCTTTGCATTTTCTGTGTTTGAGACCTTGGAACTGAATGAACCTAAGACCTACCAGGAAGCACTGCAGTCTAAGGAGTCCCAACAATGGCTCAGTGCCATGAAAAGTGAAATGGACTCCCTAAAGGTTTATCAAACCTGGACTCTAGTGTCTCCGCCAACTAATTGTTCTGTTGTTGAATGTAAATGGTTGTTTAAGGTTAAAGAAGAACCAAAAAATATTAGGTTTAAAGCTAGGCTAGTTGCCAAGGGTTTCACACAGAAATAAGGTGTAGATTATTCTGAAATTTTTGCCCCTGTTGTTAAATTCACTACTATTAGAATGATGCTTGCTCTTGTTGCTCATCATGATTGGAAGATGAAGCAAATGGATGTTACTACTGCTTTCCTGCATGGTGAATTAGATAGAAAAATCTATATGACTCAGCCTGAAAGTTTTGTTGATCCTAAGAAACCTGACCATGTGTGTTTGCTTAGGAAAGCACTGTATGGACTTAAACAGTCACCTAGACAGTGGAACATTAAATTTGATAAATGCATGTCTTCTCTGAAATTTCAGAAATCTGTATGTGATCACTGCTTATATTTCAAGGATACTTCCTCTGAACCTGTGTTCTTACTAATCTATGTGGACGACATGTTAACTATCAGTCATTCTTTGAATGCTATTGTGAATGTTCAAAAATGCCTGTGTGATAATTTTGCCATGAAAGATCTAGGTGATGCAAAAGGTTTTAAGTAAATTTAACATGTTGAAAAGGTTTTAAGTAAATTTAACATGCTTGGTGCTGCTCCTGTAAATGTTCCTTTAGCTTCCCATTTTGTGTTAAGTAAGGACCAGTCCCCTAAAACTGCTCCTGAAATTGAGAAAATGAAATCTGTGCCTTATTCCAGTGCTATTGGGTCAGTTATGTATCTTATGGTGAGCACTCGACCTGACATTGCCTATGCTGTCAGTTGCTTGAGCAGATACATAACGAACCCTGGATTGCCTCACTGGAATGCTCTTAAATGGTTACTTAGATATTTGAAATCTACAGTGAATCATGGTTTACTTTTCTCTAAATGCGCTCAGGGTATTCAGCTAGTTGGTTATGTTGATTCTAATTTTGCTAATGATAGAGACAATAGGAAATCAACTACTTCCTATGTGTTTACTTTGTGTGGTTCTTGCATTAGCTGGAAATCTCAACTGCAGTCTATTGTTGCACTTTCCACCACTGAATCTGAATATGTTGCTGCTACTGAAGTTTTTAAGGAAGCCATTTGGCTTAAACGCATTGTGTCTGAAATTGGTTTTCTAAAGGGTGAAGTTACTGTTTTTTCAGATAGCCAATCTGCAATCCAATTGTGTAAGAACCCTGTATTCCATGATAGAACCAAACATATAGATGTTAGGTTCCATTTTATTCGTGATATGGTTGATGCAGGTGATATAAAGCTAGAAAAAATTCCTTCACAATTTAATCCAGCTGATATGGGTACAAAGTGTCTTCCTGTTGAGAAACTTTTGTCTTGCAAACGTAGTTTGCATATAAACCCTGATTAACTTCATTTTATGTCTGTCTACTGCTTGTGGTTGGTTTACTTTGTGTTTGCTAACTACATTCTATGCTTTTGAATTTGTGTTTTCTTAGTGTAACCTGCTTTGTGATTGTTACTAGTTTCTTTGTGATTCCCCTTTTGTGTGCCGGATATTGTCTTTGTGATGTATCAGGCAAAATCAGCGATGATGAATCTCAATACGGCCAATCTCCTTCCCATCTCATATCTGTGCCATCTTGGACTACATAAGGTGGAGAATGTTGTTGGGTATTGGCCCAATCTGGCTCATAGCCCGTTTATTATTTCTCCTGAATCCAAGTCTACTCCCGGCCCAGCAACCCATGCGGCCCATCCTCTCATTTGTTTATAGCCGGGTGATGCCCTAGGGTTTCAGTAAAGCGGTCATTTTTCATTCTGTCTTGGCCGCTCTCCTCTCTGGTCTCTGTGACCTTCTCTCTCCCAAAGAAATTAGGGTTTCCACTAGACGGCCTCTTTTGTTGTCTCTTCTTCAATCGCTTCCGGTATTAAGGATCAGTTTCTTCTCCCGTTTTGTTGAGGCAGTGAAGGAAGAGGAGACGAGCCTTGAGGAAGGCTGGGTCGGGGGGTTTTCTGGTGATTCTCCAAGGTGTTAGCCGAAGAGGAAACTCCTTCGTGGGGTAAGAAGGCCGGAGATCTGAGCTGAGCACTGGGGTACGCGACGGAACGTGAGCGGAGCTGAGAAGACGGAGCGATCCTCTGGGACAACAGTTTCTTTTGAGATCTCTCACTGCTTCTCTAAAATATATTCTACTGGATAATGACAGTGCAACCAGAATTTTGCTCCACTCCTACACCCAAATAAAATAAAATCTGGAGAAGATAAACCCCTGCAGCAGACGGCCAAGAAGATCGCCAGTCTGGGAAAGGGGGGAAATCTTGGCAGGTAAGTATCACCTGTACCAACTCATCTTATATATCATTGCTTCAAAATTTTTGTCTTAAGATTGTTTCACCCTGTTGTGCACTTTTAGATACTAAATGTCAAACCGCAAACGTTGCCTCACAAAACAGGGGATGGGGCTCATCAGCAGCAGTTCTAACTTGTGCTCATCAAGTGCTAAAATTCGAAAGGAAGACAGAAAGGTTGCTGTTTTAGTTTTGGTTCTTATAATTATATATTGAGAATTTCTAGAAGTTGTGCAGCACATCTGCAGTTTGCTGACTCCAATTATCTTCATGTTTTCAGCTTTATGTTCGAGAACCCTGCCCCATTTGTTTCAATGACTGAAATGATGAAGAAGTTTCAGTGTAACACAAGGGAGATGTCTTTGTCTCGTATGAGCAGTTCAATTGCACATGTAACTAAATGATCTTTTCTTTTCCATAAATCCTTGTTCTGTGCAAAATCAAGTAAACTCTTCATTATAATTTGTGTACTTCAGGATGGTGCTGCTAGAACAATGCCTCACGTCAACCAAACCCCTGAGTTTGAAACAGCTCAGAAGCTGGGTTCGTTCAGGGGAAGTAAAGAGTTCTGCAGAGCTGGAGGAAGAAATGATGGCTAAAATTCCTAAGTTGAAGGGGCTCGCCCACTAAAAAAAAAAGTATGATCTTTTTACATTCAAAATAAAATAAGAACCTTCTTTGTTAGTTACACTCTTATCTTTTTACCTATTTATACTGTGGTAACATAATTCCCTTGCACTACAGATTCTGGAAAATCCAAGTTTGTCTGCATTGCCAAGAACACACCACATGTTATTGAGTTTAAGGTAAATGTTATAGAAAACGGATCTGAAATTACAACAAAAAGAGAAAGGGAAATAAAGGGATTCCTTGTCAAAGACTAGGACGTAAATGGTAATTTTGAATAAACTTTGTTGTTGCAGGAATTCCACCTCGAAACAATGGCAAGAGCCAATCAGAATGTAGAAACATCTACTGTAGTATCTGTAGAATCTTGTCAGGTATTATTACTACTATTTCATATGGATTAATGCGTTTCAGCCATTTTGTCTGCAAGCTGAAGAATGTTGCATTTTACAATTGCAGAGTCATCAGTGGAGGCCACATCTTACAGCACCAAAATCACCTCTTCTTCAAACATCGTTGAGAGGTCGACCACCCAGTATCAAAAGTTCTGATGAACTGGAAAAGGAAGAACTTGAAAAAATTCCCAAGTTAAAGGCAAGGCCTTTGAACAAAAAGGTATTACTTTTGACACTTGTTTTCGTCTTATAATAGCTGTCTCCCTCTAATTCAGTTAGTTTGAAATTTGGAGACTAAAGGTGATCTGGGGATGTTCTGCAACACAAAAAAGCAGATGATTGTACCTCAAGAATTCCATTTTGCCAGATGAAAGGATTCCTCTTCCAACCCATGTGGCTGACATGTTTGACAAGGTTTTTATGTCTCCTATTCCAGCTTGTTTTCCTTTCCGTCTATTCTATTGAATATTTTCAGTTCCCATATCCAATTACTGCTAAACGTTTGTGTTTCCTTTAGCTATCAATTAAATCAGAACCTCAGCATGACAAACCCATTCCAAGAAACACTGCTCCTCAACCTTTCCAGTTAATTTGGAGAAAACAAATTAACCAACAGGAAAGATGATACGTTAGTAAATTTGTAAGTTTGCTTGTAAAAATTCTCGAGGAAAATTGATATGATTGAAGTAATGTTCTGTTAATTTTACAGTGTGCGACTTGGATGACGATCATTTTCCCAACTAGCATGACAGCCTATTTATATCTTTATTCTCATGGAGGTTGCCTTAGCAGCATCTCAACCAGTGTAATAGATGCTTCTTCTCTCAGAACTTGCTGTTCTCATCTTAATATTGGTTTCAGATATTGAATTTGTTTTCTCCATTCCAGAGTTTAGAGTTTTCAGAAATGGCTGGCTCAAAGAAAGGGAAAACAAAGAACAAGAACATGAAATGGCTGGGTTCCAAATCCCAATTTTGTGTTTTGCATTTTGAAAAGTTGAAGAGAAGCAAAGGTAGGCTTCCTTCTTCCACTCCTAAATATTCCTTCACAGGCACACATACACACTCTCCCTCAGGACACCATTCGAAGTTGGTCATCTCTGCTTCCTGCAACTAATCCAAAGTCCAACCATTCTATTGCTGCTTACAGATATTTAATCATCTGATGACCTTAATTTCCTTTGATTACATTGCGGTTTTGCATGATCGGTGAGTTTGGACCCTCTTCTTTTTTCTATTGATCTATCTCAGAAATAAATGCACACTTAATGGATGACCATCAGCTTCATATCTCAGAAATGAATACAGTTCTTTGTTGTCTTGGTTAATGTATGTTTGTTGTTTCCAAGAGTCATAACCAGAGTGTTCTATACGAATTTTAGGTCCCTAACTGATGGTCTTTCAAAGGTTTTAAATTTCTCCTTAACATTTTGTTTTAGTGTTAATCCTTTTTTCTTGTTCTCTATATTTTTAGCACATGATAAAAATTAAATGGAATGATTCATTTTGTAATGTAACTAGGGGGATTTCTTATTAGGAACTTGGGACCGTTCATAGCTCCAACATGCTTCTAATGTCATGGCATTATTAGTTTTGCCTTTAATTTGGGAATCAAAATTTAGATTACCTAGTGCTATATTCTGCATGAATGATGTACTTACTGGTTTTGGTATTGCTTTCCATTTACATCTTTGATTGAATCTTCTAAATGTTTTTGGTGCAATGCTCTGACATTGTTTTCGGATGGGTACTGGATAGCAGCAGGTGAGCAAGCTGTTAATTCATATCACTTGTGATGCTGAGAAAGAAAAAGACTATTATACTCTTGTTTGGTTGGTTCATCTAGACTGGTTTTGGTATTGCTTTCCATTTACATCTTTGATTGAATCTCCTAAATGTTTTTGGTACAATGCTCTGGCATTGTTACACTCGGATGGGTACTGGAAGCAAGCTGTTAATTCATATCACTTGTGATGCTGAGAAAGAAAAAGACAATTATACTCTTGTTTGGTTGATCTAGTGATTTGTTTTTCGCTTGCTTATAAATTTGGTGCATATGTATAGATTTGTTCATTCTAAAGTTTATCGGTCATGACATGAACATGGACTGAAGACTTTGTATAAAGCATAGCATTTGATGTTCCATGGACAATGTAATATTTGTCGAATTCTGAATTCAGTTCAGATTAAGCCAAATATGTTGCAACTGCCTATGCCACACGTTTTGAAAAGACTACATTGTCAGAAAAAAAATCGTTGAATTAGGAACAAGTATTGAGATACATGCACTAGTTATGCTGATCTGTATGGAAGTAAGATATTTTTACTTGCTAAGCCTTTATCCATGACATGCAGTCTGCTATATGGTCATATCTCACTACTGTATTCTGGAAAAACACATGTTCTCATTTGCCCGTATTGCAAATTTTGTGATTATGTGTCCTACTAGCCGTTCTTCAACTTATGGTTTTTACATAAGCTGTGTTGTTAATTTTTCCTCTAGGCATAAGTTAGGAACATCTTTCTGCTACATGGTTTATTTTACTTTGTATCAAGGAAATTCTTTTTTGCAACCCTCTGTTATCATATGCATAGGAACATTCTTGTAGGTTAGCACATCCTTTATGTCAGTTTTAACAAATCTGTTGCAAGGACCTTTGATACTGAACCATTTGCTTCTTTGTCAAGGCTGACCTGGCATGTTCTATTCTCTATTGCTACACAATTGTTTTGTATTTTTTTGACAATAGCACTTTGCTTTGTGGCCTTTGAGGCTCTATTTTCGCAGATTCAAGTCAAGCACACAGAGTTAGTTCTATACATTGGCTAATAAAATGGTTAATGGTAGTGCAATGACCTATTAGACTCTATCTTTAAAAAAAAAAAGTTTTTCTTTTGACTTTTTCCCCTTAAATTTCTTATCGATTTTTTTTAGAGAGATGTTGCTATATGGACACACAAATGCTTTCCTTTTTTTTTTTTTTCTTAAATGAGACATTGATCTTTAAACAAAAAAATATTGAATTTAAAAAAAATATATTGATAAATGCCTTGAAACAAGAAAACAAAACAAGATTCGAGCCAACATTTTTCCCGAGGGTGAAAGAGTGCAAAAGAGAGGTCACGGAGGGAGGAAGCGGGAGGTGGGGAGGAGTCGCGGAGGGAGGGGGTGGGGTCCTGGGGGGTAGGGGTAGGAGGGGTTTGGGGGGTAAGGGGGGGGGGGGGGTTAGGGTTTAGGGTTAGGTGAAGCCTTAATTCGATATTCGATTCCGAAGCTTTTCGTACACCTTCTTTTGCACTTTCATATGTCATTCCAAATTTCTAGTGGCCTAAGATTTCTACACATCTATGTCATTCCAAATTTCCTTCTATTTCGTAGATTTTGTGAAAACTCATAAATATCACCTTTGTTCAAAATTGAAGAATTAAGTTGTCGAATCCTGCATCACACGTAGAGATATTGATAATACACACAGAGATTGAGCCATATCCCGACATAAGAAGTCCAACAGGAGCCAACGCTTGAAATGGTGGTCCATAAAAAAATGCCAATAGTATAAGATCGAATAGAACAAGGTGCCAAACGGAATTATTGAATAACTTAGTAAAACGAATATGACTGCTATGGATGGTCCGATACTAAATGGCGCATCTCCTCTAAATGGAAGAAGATTTTTTTTGAAAAGCAGTTTTACACCATGTGCTAGAGCTTGAAGAATTCCTAAAGGGTCAGTGTATTCAGGTCCAATACGTTGTTGTATCCCCGTAGATATTTCTCTTTCTAACCAAACAATCACAAGTACACCTATTGTGATTCCTAATAGAAGACCAAAAATAGGGACAAGTATCCATAGGATCCCATAGACCCCTTTTAAGGATTCCAATCTGAAAAGGGGATTAATCAGTTGTATCCATTATCATTTTAATCATTTTAACAATCAACTTCTCCTATAATGATATCTATACCCGAGTATTGTCATAATATCAGCCAATTTCATTCTTTTAACTAACTGAGGAAGAATTTGCAAATTGATAAATCCCGGTGGACAAATTTTCCATCTCCATGGAAAAACGCCTGCATCTCCTATCAAAAAAATTCCCAATTCACCTTTTGGGGCTTCAACTCTTCTAACATAGAGTTCTTGTTTAGACAATTCAAAGACTGGATAGGGTTTTTTTACTAATAAACCGATATTCAAAATCATTCCATTCGGGATCTTTTACTCTATCAAAACGTCGGATTTCCAAGTTTTCATAGGGTCCCCCCGGAATTCCTTCCAGAGCCTGTTGTATAATTTTTATGGATTCTGTCATTTTGCCGATTCTTACTAAATAACGGGCTAATGAATCGCCCTCTTTTTGCCATTGAACTTCCCAATCCAATTCGTAGTAACACTCATAAGGATCAACTTTTCGAAGATCCCATTGTATTCCGGAAGCCCGTAGCATCGGTCCAGATAACCCCCAATTTAGTGCTTCTTCCCCGTCAACAAATCCTACGCCCTCAACTAGTTTTAAAAAAATAGGATTACGTGTAATAAGCTTTTGATATTCAGTAACCCCTGTTAAAAAATAATCGCAAAAATCCAAACATTTATCTATCCATCCATAAGGAAAGCAGCTACTCCTCCGATACGAAAAAAATTATGCATCATTCGCATATCAGTAGCAGCTTCGAATAGGTCATATATCAATTCTCTTTCTCGAAAAATATAGAAGAAAGGCGTCTGTGCGCCAATATCTGCTATAAAGGGGCCAAGCCATAACAAATGGGAAGCTATCCGACTCAACTCCAACATAATGACTCGGATATAGGTAGCTCTTTTAGGTACTTGAATATTGCCTAATTGTTCAGGCCCGTTTACGGTTATTGCTTCTGTGAACATAGTAGCTAAATAATCCCATCAGGTTACATAGGGCAAATATTGTATAATTGTTCGATTTTCAGCAATTTTCTCCATCCCTTTGTATAAATAACCTAATATTGGTTCACAGTCAATAACATCTTCACCATCTAGAGTAACAATGAGTCGAAGAACACCATGCATTGATGGTTGGTGAGGCCCCATATTGACTCTCATTAAGTATTTTCTTGTAGATGGTACATTCATAAGTTTTTTAACGATTCATTCTTCCATGAATTGTTGAAAGTTAAAAGAAATTAATCCAACTTCAAAATTTAACTAAATAAACTAAGTACTAAACCTTAAAAGGATGCGTCTTTTGCAATTAATGAGTTTTTATCTCTCGAATATTTAACTGACCAATTAATTGTTTATAACGTACTGTATTTTTTTTTTTTTTTGCCAAATAAACCAACAGTCGTTGGCGTTTGCCCAATATTTTTCGTCTTTTTTGTGAAGTTCCAAACGTGACGTAAGTCTCTGGATCTTATTGGTAAACTAGAATACTTGAAATTCAACACAACCTCTGTTTTCTTTTTCAGAAATGAGTGTATTTTTTAGCATAAAAAATTGTCCCTTCACACCTTACAGATATGTATTTTACCAATGAGTAATAATAATGCTATTAATGCAGTATATGCGCGAATTTCTTTATTTACTGCTACGTTTATCAATTTATATTAATATTAATCAATCCAGTTTTAAATGAAATTTGATTCATATAGAGAAATGTGGTACATTTTTCCATTAAAAAAAAGGACATAAGTTAACCCTAAAAAATAAATAAGATTTCGGTAATTGATTTATAGGTCTAATTGATACATTATTGGTTTTAATATCGATATTTGAATGAGATGGAAGACAGGTTCCAACATGACCGTTGAAAAACTCGACAAAAAGCAGCACCCAAACAAAATACTTGGCAGTGGATAGAGAGCTTCAAATGCTAAGGAACTAGTTTTAAGAGCTCCAAACATCCTGGAACACTAGGCCATTGGTTTGATACCACTAATGGTAGCCCTTTCAGTATTTTAAGGATCCATATGTACCCATGGTTCAAAAGTCATCGATAGTACATATTTTGTATATATGCTCTAGGATAGAGGATATTTGAATGGGATGGAAGACAGGTTCAAACATGACCTAGTGTTCCAACTAATGGCCTAGTGTTCCAGGATGTTTGGAGCTCTTAAAACTAGTTCCTTAGCATTTGAAGCTCTCTATCCACTGCCAAGTATTTTGTTTGGGTGCTGCTTTTTGTCGAGTTTTTCAACGGACTAGCAGTGAAAAGATAGAAGCAGCTCTAACATATGCCGCAGAGCCTGATGGAACTGGACAAGGAAAAAATACTTCCGATAGATCTCAGGAGAAGGAGAGTGGCGGTGGCAAGCAAAACCATAAAGTCTAAAAAAGAATCTAAATAAGTTGGCAATGATGGAGCTATAGGACCAAGCAGCCCACCTTGAAGGTGATTGTTGGTGAGGCATTGGGTTATGGATTGGCACTGGCCGAACATATTATTCTCGATGCTGGTCTTATTCCAAATTCAAAACGACATAAGAATTTCAAATTAGAAGATGATGCTATCAGCCGTCTGGTGGAAGCTGTTGCGAAGTTTGAAGATTGGCTGGCAGATATTATATAAGGTGATAAAGTTCCAGAAGGCTTTATAGTAATGCAACAGAAGAACTTAGGGAAACAGGATCTCAAAGTACCTGTTGCAGCAAGTCCTGGAAAGGTTGTGTTCTAACTGATAGGATTTTGTGTATTGTTTCCTTTCAATAGAGTATTGTTTTCATGAATGTAGGGACTAATGTTGCTGGTTGGCTTTCTACAGAGATATGATGAGTTCTGCCCTTTGTTGCTGAACCAATTCAAGTGTAGAGATGAAATGACCTTTGACACCTTTGATGCTGCATTGGATGAATTCTGTAGTAAGATAGAAAGTCAGCATTCTGAACAAACAGCAAAAATCTAAAGAGAATGCTGCAATGCAAAAGCTGGACAAAATTCGTAATGATCAGGTTAGTGTATGTGAGAATGAATTTGTTTGGGAATTCTTTTGAACTTTTATTCAAAAGACAACACATGAACTTGGCTATCAGAAGTTATTTTTGTCAACCATCTTATTTTATCCCCAAAGGATGCAGCACCAAGCATTACGTACAACAAGCATACAATAGCATGGAAGTAGTTGGAAGTTCTATTAGCTGAATTTAAATTTTCTTACCCGTTCCTGTAATGCATTCCTTCAGGAAAATCGTGTGCTTTCTTTGAAGAAAGAAGTCGAACATTGCGTTAAAATGGCAGAGCTAATAGAATATAATTTGGAAGATGTTGATGCCGCCATCTTAGCTGTTCGTGTAGCTCTTGCAAATGGCATGGTGAAGGAGGAGAAAAAAAGATGGAAACCCTACAGCAGGCTTAATTGGCAAGCTCCACTTGGATAGAAATTGTATGACGTTGTTACTAAGTAACAATCTGGATGAATGAGAAGACACAACCTGCAGACAAGGTATGACTGACTTAATACCTTTTTGCAGTTGTTATGGCAGAAGACATATGATTGTTTTTTCTTCCTTGGAATTGAACTTGGTGTATCATTCTGAAGAAACATTTTGTCTCATGTTACCCCACTTCTAGGTTGAAGCTGATTTTGCACTTTCAGGTCATGCAAATGCTCGGATGAAAAAGAGACAAGAAAGCAAGCAGGAAAAAACTGTTAACATCTCATGAACAAGCTTTTAAGGCTGCTGAGAGAGACTCATCTTCAGCTTTCCCAGGTATCAAAATGACTAGATATTGAACTGATTTACGAAAGTCAGGATACTGATGCTAGTTGCCTCTTTTGCTGCACCTCTCTGCATGGGCCCTTTCTCATCTCAATGACTTCATTTGAAGTGAATAAGGTTTTAAATATATCTTTTAAGTGAATCCATTTCGCTTCCACCTCCGGTGAAAAGTTTCAAAATCTGGAAGCTTCAGTTTTTGAATGGCTTTCTGTTTGGTTTTGAATTTAAATAAGTCTCTGAATTTGGCTTTCCTTTTCATTTTAGTCTGGGATTATGTGGTTATTTATGGTTGACAAGTTCCGAGCTGTTCTTGTATTTTGAGTGTTTTTTAGGTTGTGAGGTTGAGGTTTTGATTGATGGAAATAAATAATTGAAGCTATCAAAGGTTACATGTACTAGATTAATAAGTGTAAACTCTCCCTTTTCTGTAGATTCCACCCAAAGTAGCTAATGAATTCGAGACTAGCCACGCCAAAAAATAAAACACATTGGCTGCAAGTTGTCAGTTATAAAAGACTAAATGAATGTCTCATTCTGGGATGAACTCCGCCCTGTAATCATTGATGACTAAACTATTTTACATGTCTAATTAACGAAGACAAATATATAAATGAGTAGGTGAGGAAATTAGAGACAATCATTGCATTTGAAAAAGGAACAACCTCAATCCTGCCAAACAATTTCACTAGGCCTTTCTCAGTACATATACACATCAATTTTGATCCTTGATAACTCCCAACAGATCTTAGTTTACCCTTGGTCCATGCTTAGGTTCTTGAGAAGTTGAAAAATGACTATATTTGCTTTCTTAGTTGGGTGCAATTATACAGAAATAGAATCCATGGGGCTTCGCGGATGCCATAATGATGTGAGAAAGATGAGACAGTTGCTCACTTCTAAACTGGAATTTGATGCAGCTAACATTCAAGTCCTCACCGATGAACCTGCCTCTGCTGTGCAACCTACTGGTGCAAACATCAAGGCCGCCCTGTATCGAATGGCTCATAATTCTAAAGCTGGTGATGTCCTCTCCTTTTACTTCTCTGGCCATGGTTATATTGACGACATTAATATGGGCAATCTTTGCGCCCGCCAAGAGTATATTGTCACTGTCGACTGCAATTTAATCGGCTGTAAGTCTTAAACTATCACCAACATTTAACTTATGATACTAAATTTTTTGGTGTAGATGATCTGATCTAGTAATTCTGATCGCAAATTATAGCATGTATATGTACCTATTACTATATATAGTAATATTTGCCATGCCACCTGTACAATTTCTAATTTTGGTAGCTATATACATCGTATATGGTATGAGAACTGAATTCTGATGGCAGTGTCCTGTTTTTGGCCTTGATTGATCAGGTCAAGATTTTCAGTACATTTGTTTTGACATCCCTGAAGGAGCAAACTTGACTGTACTATCAGATTCCTGCCACGGTGGGGGTCTCATTTACACCGGAAAGGAGCAAATAGGGCCTGGAATTCCGGCAGATGTCTGCATACTTGCTCACGGCTTACTACTGGATTACATCATATGGAAGACGGGAAGGGAGGATTATGATGTTATAACATTCATGACAGAGTACTTTCAAGAAGACGCAAGCCACAGGTTCAGTGGAAAACAGCGACAAGAATGGACTGTTGACGGAGGAATTCTGATCAGCGCATGCCGACCAGATGAGGTGGCTTGGGAAGACCAGATTGACGGGATCGAGTGTGGAAAGTTTACTAGCGAAATGGTGAAGTTGTTGATGAATATTGAAGATGGAGTTATTCCGATTACGAACAGGGCGGTGGTGGAATCTGCCAGGAACATTTTAACTAGGCAGCATCCATGCCTCTACTGCACTGATAGCAATGTGGACCAAGTTTTTTGGGCTCGGATGGAAGGAAATCAAAGAAGTGGAAAATCTTCGAATGTTTTAGTACTTTGTTTCATAGTTTCTTTAAGAGAAGCCCAGATCATAATTCCTAATAATCAAAACATGCACTTTCTAACAAGAGGGTTGTAGTCCATGGTTGGCACCACCCCCTTAAAATCAATAGGTTTGAGTTTGAGTACTTTCTTAGTAAGTGATTGTTTGAATTATATTATGGGCATTGCAATATTTTTGGGTTCACACTTCCGGGGAACAAAAGAACAACAAAGAGAATCCAGAGAGCCTTTTTTGCCACTCTCCAGAATCGTCCCCACCAATTCTAAAGCATTCGATACTGGTGGAAACCCGCAAAAACGCAGACTATTCATGTAGGAATCAGTCCACTTTTTCCTCCACAATGTCTTCTCCATTTTCACTTTTATCACTCTTATGTTCCTCTGCCACCCATACGTCCCCCCCCTATCTGTTCACCTTCCTTTAAGATGATCATCAGCAATTTATCAGGCCCTGCAATTCGTATTTTGAGTAAAATATGTACTCTGGATCACCATCTAAATATTGGGTTTCAATCACTTTAGTTACTTTCTGTTTGCTGCGGTTGGACAATCGTCTTCTGTTGCAGTCAAATCCTACTCTGGGGTATGTTCTGAATTTCTATATCTATATTTGTTTTGAATATCACTTCTCTGCTTGTTACATGCAGTTTCCTAGTGACCCATTTGAAACAATTTTAATTATAATGCAAGTTCACTCTCAGAATCAATTCCATGAAAAAAGGATGAACAGAAAGTTTGATTCTTTCAACTTTAAAGGGATGAATTAGTGGATGGTTTTGGTTTATGTCTGCTTGTCAATAAATCTTGTGTGCTTTTTGAAGAAGTTAAAATTTACTTCCAAACATAGTTCTTTCATCTTAGATCTTTTTGAATATTGTATTTGTTTTCTGATCTTCAAGTTGGTTTTCATTTCAAGTTTCCTTTTCCTTCAGATCCTGTAAGTATACAACTGAATCAGCTCCGAGAAATCAAGATGGCCTCCTTCATTATTACTTCCATCCACTCCACATTGGAAGATCTGGCATTGCTTCAGGACAAGTGTCCTGATAGTCTATTGCAGTGCAAATTTGCATTCCTGAGGCAAAGACTCAGGAATCTCATTACCTTTCTTCGTTGTTCGAGAAAGTTAAGTAACGATGTGCACCTAAAATCTGATGACAGCAATATTAAGGATGGAAGTCTGGGATCTCTCATTGCGAGGATTGAAGATGCAGTTTGCAGAAATGCACAAAAAATTCACACTTATCGTCTTAGTTTGGAAGATGGATTTTGTATGGATGTTGGCAACGAGGTTGATGAGCTTCAACACAACGTTGATTCTTTCGAAAATGAAATTGATAAATGGTACATCCTCTTTTCAGATTGCTCACGGCAGCAGCCAAGTCCTCCAAGGAAAGTTGTGGAAATCATTGATTCCGTCCTGGATAATCTTGAGGAATTTCTCTACATGAATATGAATGAAGAGACTTTAGTGCAGCTATCAGAACCCTTGGGTGAGAAGATAAAGTTCTTGAGAAATTTCATCAGCTTTGCCACGCTGCTGTGTGCTGAGCACCAACAATTGGAATATTTGCTCGCTCACATTGAAGCTATTGCTATCGATTCAGCTCATCTAATTGCAAAGTACACTTTGACTGTAAATCACATATTTAATATGTCTCCATATGAGAAATGGTGGGAATGGATGCCGAATGAAATTTATGAACTGCTGCAAAGGATGAAACCGATTAATCCTCGGGTTTATGAAACTTATGTCCAAGCCTTGACCAGCATAAAGTTGTCGAGAAAACTACATGCTCCCACTCTCTACTCAGATGATGATCCTCTAACTATAATGAAGGATTTCATTGATTTTCTCCTTAGTGATCTTTGGGAGATGCTTCATCTGGATACTTCTATGGTGACTTCAGTGAAGGATCAAAGGCAAGTTCTCTATGAGGGACTAAGATCCATGAGAACCATTCTAAAGGAGCAGCCAAACATGTTTAATGAGAAAATCATGGATCTGGCTGGAGGTTTGATATGTGATGCTGGAGTCATAATCTTTTCACTTCATCAGAAGGACATCAAAATAGATCATGCTCTTTGTGACGTGCTAGAGGAAATGAAGGTTCTCAGGGGAGAAATCAAAGAGAGAGCTCCAGAAATATCAACATCGTTTGATTCCATCAGAGAAGACATTAGGAATATTAAAACTGATGTCTTAAAGATTTTCCATGGCAAAACAAAAGACTTCAAAATCGAGAAAGTTATCCAGAGATCTAGTCAAGTAATATCACAAAATATCACCTCAAAGACAGATGAAGTTGTAGGCTTTCATGATGAGGCAACATCAATTATCGATCGCCTAGTACGAGGATCCAAGCAATTGCAGATTGTTGCCATTGTGGGTATGGCTGGTCAAGGTAAGACAACTTTAGCCACAAAAGTTTACAATGATAATCACGTTTTGAGTCATTTTCATGTTCGTGCATGGTCAACTGTTTCTCAAATCTTCAACAAAAAGAAAGTGTTACTTGAACTTTTGAATCATATTGTTCCAGACAGATCTTTTGAGATGGATGAACATGATTTGGCTGCAGAGCTCCGGCGTCGTTTGAAAGGAAGGAGATATCTCATTTTTTTGGATGATATTTGGGCTGTTGAGGCATGGAATAGCTTGGAATTGTCATTACCTAATGATTCTAATGGAAGTAGAATCATCTTGACAAGTCGACTTCATGATGTTGCTCCGCGTGCAATGCTTGATGCAGAACCGCATTTTTTAAGACAACTCACCAATGATGAGAGTTTGGAGCTACTTGAAAGGAAGTTATTCCCTGGAACAGCTTGGCCTTCAGCATCACAAGACCTTGGGATGCAAATTGCAGAAACATGTAAAGGATTACCTCTAACAATTCTCATCATAGCTGGAGTTCTCGCGACTATGGAGCAAGAGGATTGGGAGGGAGTTTTGGGAAGCTTGAATTCGGGAATCATTTCTAGTGCAGAGCAATGCAAGAACTCATTGCAGCTGAGTTACAAACACCTACCTGATTATTTGAAGCCTTGTTTCCTCTACTTTGGTATATTTCATGAAGACCAAGAGATTTCAGTCAAGAGGGTTATTTGGCTATGGATTTCCGAAGGATTTGTCCAAAAATCTGAGTTGAAGAGCTTGGAAGATGTTGCGACAAATTACATGATGGATTTAATTGGCAGAAGCTTAGTCATGGTTGCAAAACATAAGTCCATTGGAGGTGTCAAAACTTGCCGCATTCATGATTTGCTACATGATTTTTGTTTGTCAAAAGCGAAAGAGGAAAATCTTTTTCAGTTGTTACAAGGGTATGATGAGCTTGTGTCTTTTAACGAGCCAGTCAACCTACAGAGGTTATGCATTTACTCGAAACAAGAGCATTTTAAGGAGGCGAAGATATTTTGTCCTCGAGTACATTCTCTACTGTTCTTTGATGAACCAGAATGGTTATTTGATCAAAGAACATCTTCCTTTGGACGAGCTTCATTTGATATCTCATTTATCACTCTCAGTTTCAAACTTCTAAGGGTGTTACATGTAAGGCAAATCAATATAGGTGAAGGGTTCCCACGTGGAATGGAATTTCTTGTTCAGTTGAGATATTTGGCATTTCAATGTAAGATGGAAGTCATCCCACCATCAATTGGTAATCTCTCAAACTTAGAAACTTTTGTTATGGATCAACGGGGAGGAAAGGTTTCAGTGCCACATACTTTGTGGAATCTGCAGAAATTGCGGCATCTTCACGTAAGATTGTCTTTCTGGTTTTCTGGTTTGAGTTTGCCCATTGAAAATCTTGATAGATCCCCTAACTTATATGAGTTGGACAGCTTTTCTGGTGCAATTTTTCCTTCTTGGCAAGACATGGAAAATCAAATGAGAAAGTTTCCAAACATCCGAAAACTGAAATGCAAAGTTTTTGAATATGAGAATGATGATATTGAGGATTCTAGGATGGTTAAGGTAGCTGAATTTCTGAATAAACTGGAATCACTTGATGTGTCACCATTTGACTCACTCAGGAGCCATAATCATGAGTTTGAGTTTACATTCCCTGCAAACCTTAAAAAGCTGACTCTTTCTTACTTTGGATTGCCTTGGAGTAAAATTTCAACAATTGGAAACCTGCCTAACCTTGAGGTTCTTAAATTACTTGCAAGATCCTTTTCAGGGGAAACATGGGAAATGGAAGAAGGAGAATTCCCAAGCCTAAGGTACTTGAAATTGGATGACTTGGACATTGTCAGCTGGACAGCTTCCGATGATCAGTTTCCCAATCTTCAGAAGTTAATATTGAAGAACTGTTATAGGTTGAAAGAGATTCCCTCTTGCTTGGAGAACATTTATACTCTTGAAATGATTGAGGTCTCATCATGCTATGAATGTATCGCAGCAGCAGCCCAACAAGTTCAAGATGTGCAGATGGACATGGGAAATTCAGTTCTGAAGATTCTTATTGGGAATGTAATTGCCGAATCGTCAAAAGACTAGTTTTGGTATGGCTGCACTGGTGATTGGAATGAATTCAGGCAGAGTAATCACTCATGTAATTTCAGAAGACTACCTCTGACTCAAAATAATATTCTCGTTGAACAAATAAAACCATTATTTTGGGACTGTAATAGTAATCTTTTATGTTGATCTGTGTATGGTAGTATTATTTTGGAGTTGTCATTTCTGTGAATCCCACCATGGATTGAAAAGAATCCAACTTGATTGTTTGCAGCTACAAACAGAAAGAAAGCTTGAGTAAAATTACATCAGTTTCCATAACGTTGATCGTAGGTAGTAGAAGCCACAGAACAGAACAGTTACTCAGCTCCAACGTAGAAAACTGAACTTGCTTCCAATCATTTCTTGTTTTTTACATAGAAAATTTCATGTTAATGCTTAGCATTCAACTTTTGAATCGATATATCAAATCTTTACAGGCTTCATACAAGGATCCTGCATCACATTATGCATAAGCATAAATTATGCTGCATAATCTCTAAGAAACGCGCCCCATAATTTTCTTTCTCTAGAGGGGTTCACCAGAAGGAGAAACATTAATATTAGCCAGTCAAAATCCCGACTATGGTTGTGGTTCCGTCCCTTACCTCTAATAAATTAGACTATTCGGAAAAAAGAAAAATTTCCTGGATGCAGACTACAGTTACAATCTATTGTTTCAAGCTTCAAGTCTATGAAATTCACCCAATTCCTTGTTTTTCTTGGTCGGTTTTCCATTCTACAGTGCTTGAAACCCAAAAGAGTGAAAAAAGAAAGCACCATTACAGAGATGGCGGACAGCTTGCATTACTTTAGAGTGATTAATCTTGAAACTTCTTTCTGGGACATCCCAAGGGCAAACCAACAAAAATGGTGGACACCCAGTGACAAGAACTCGACAAACTAAGGACAGGGACCACAGAAAGTAAAGTTTTTCTCCATACACTATTTGCTCCTTCATTAGGGTTCCTTTTTCCACAACCATCTCATTATCATCAGTCCTTATTCTCTCAGTTCTGGCGGTTGCACTCACCTTCTGCTGAATCCTTCTTTGGGTATGATCAAAAGTTCTAGTTCTAGTTCTAGTTCTGTATTAGTTTATATCTTCAATTTGGTTTTGATTTCAATCTTCCTTTCTGTTTCTGTTCCTTTGCCATTTGAATCCTAGAGGTTTTTTGGTCTTCTAATTGAATCGCAGCTAATTTTGTTTGTAGAGATGAAGATGGCCGCCACTGTTATTTCTTTAATTCATTCTACCTTGGGCGATATTGAGTTGATGGAGACCTCATCTTCAGATGTGTTTTTGGTTATTCTAAGGGCTCGTATGAGGCCACTCAAGGACATGCTTAGGAAGCTCCGAACATTTCTTCTTTCTGTAAGAAACTTGGGAAATGATGTGCATATGAGACCTAGTGACAACAACAGGGATAATAATGATGGAAGTCTTGGATTCCTCTTAGAACGCATTGCAGATACAATTTGCAGCAATGGCCCAGAATTTCAACTAAGAGATGGAAGAATTCCTCCCAATGTTCAAGACAAGATCATCAAATTTGAAAGCAGCATTGATTCCTTTGTCAAGGAAGTAAATGAATGGTATATCTTTATGTCAGAGTACTCCTGGAAATCAAGTTGTCCAACAATAAAAGAAGTCATGGAATTAGCTGAGTCCATTCTGGAGAATCAAGCAGATTTCACAGCGGCAATTTTAATTGACATAAATGATCTCTTCAAATTTTCTAGATTTTCTCCATTTGTTGTTATAGATCCAACAGAAGCCTTGGGGGAGAAGATAAAATTCTTGCAAAATTTCATCCGCTTTGCCTCCTTGCAAGGCGTGGAGGACCAACAGCTGGAAGATTTGTTGACTCACATTCAAGCTGTTTTCGTCAATGCAGCGCATCTGACATCAAATCTCTCTGGGATGAACCGTACAAGTGCCGATTTCAAGAAACTGTGGGAGAGTATGCAGTTAAAGATTTCAAAACTGCTGCAGAATATCAAACCTGTTGATCATCGTGTCTATGAAACTTACACTCAAGTCCTGACAATTGCAAAATTCTCAAGAAGATTGCATTCCCCCATTCTCGACGTGGGCAATGAGTCTATAACTACCATGAAAGATTTCATTGATTCTCTCATAAGTTATCTTTGGGAGATTCTGAAAGAATCTTTTCCAGTGGTTTATGTGAAGGATCAACGGCAAGTGCTCTATGAGGAACTAAGATTCCTCAGAACCATTCTCAAGGAGAAACGAAATAAGTTTGATGAGAGAATGAGGAATCTTACTGGAGGTGTGGTATGTGATGCTGGATTAGTAGTCTTTTCAATGTGTCAGAAATATGTTGACAGGGATCTTGGGCTTATTGATTTGTCAGAAAGAATGAGGATCATTCGAGCAGAAATGAATGAGGCATTCTTAGAAACATCAAAGTTAAGCCTAAATCGAATTGATTTTCTCTTAGAAAATCTGGCACAGATTTTGAAGGCTGATTCAAATTCAACAAGTTATGTTAAGATAGTCACAAAAGATCTTTTCTTCTTAAGATCTTTCTTTGGAGAAATCATGGAGCTGCAGCATAAGGAGGAAGAACTTCAAGCTCTTTGGACTCGTTTTGTAGAGGTGGCATACAAGATGGAGTTTCTCATCGACCCCTTGGAGGAGGTTGGAGATATCCCATATTCTTTTTCAACACTCTACGAGTCTATCACAGAAGACATTCAGAATATTAAAACTGATGCCTTGAGGATTTCTGATAGTAAGAGACTTGACAACAGAGTCCAAGAAGCCGCCAGGACATCCACCAGTCGTGTGCATTCACAAAATAGTGAAGCCCCTATAACCAACGAATTTGTAGGCTTTGATGTTGAGGCAAAATCTATTATCGATAGACTTACAAGGAGATCAGAGAAATTGAAAATCGTTTCAATTGTTGGTATGCCTGGATCAGGTAAAACAACCTTAGCCACTAAAGTTTACAATGATTTCTCAGTTATGTGCCATTTTCATGTTCGTGCATGGTGTAATGTTTCTCAAGTATTCAACAAACGAAATGTGTTACTTGAGCTCTTAAAGCAAATTGTGACGGACCTTCCTGATGGATATTTTGATAAGAAGGAGCAAGATTTAGCAGAAGATCTCCGGCACCGTTTGAAAGGGCGTAAGTATCTCATCTTTTTGGATGATGTATGGGATATTCAAGCATGGCACGGTTTGGGAGCATCATTTCCAGACGATTCAAAAGGAAGTAGGATTATCTTGACAAGTCGAGTTCTTGATGTTGTTCCTCATGCTTTACTGGAAGAGGAGCCTCATTTTCTTCGTCAACTGACTCATGAGGAGAGCTGGGAATTATTGCAGAAGAAGTTATTCCCTGGAAACTATTGCCCTCAAGATTTGTATGAATACGGGGTGCAAATTGCAGAAAAATGTAAGGGATTACCTTTGACAATTGTGATTGTAGCAGGGCTTTTAGCTACAATGGAGCAGGAGGGTTGGAAGGAAGTTTTGGAAAGTTTGAGTTCAGGCATCATTTCTGGTACAGAACAATGTATGAACACAGTGGAGCTCAGTTACAAACATTTACCTAATTGTTTGAAGGTGTGTCTTCTTTATTTCGGGGCATTTCCTGAGGACCAAGAGGTTTCAGTCCAAAGGTTGATTTGGCTATGGATCGCGGAAGGATTTGTCCGGAAAACTGAGGTAAAGAGTTTAGAACAGCTTGCAACAGAATACGTGATGGATTTAGTAGGCAGAAGCTTAGTTATGGTTGCCAAACAAAGATCAACAGGCGGCGTCAAAACTTGCCGCATTCATGATGTGCTGCATGATTTTTGTCGGATGAAAGCCAAAGAAGAAAACTTTTTCCATCTGTTAAAAGGCCCTGATGAGCTATTAGCTTTTAATGAGCCATGCTACATGAGGAGGTTATGCATTCATTCTAAACCATTTCATTTGAAGGAGTCGAAGATATTTTGCCCTCGAGCACGTTCTCTGTTGTGCTGCTCTCAAATAGGAAGACATGAGCCAAGTTGGATTGACATCTCATTTGTTATTCACATCTTCAAACTTCTTAAGGTGTTGGATATTCAACAAATCGATTCAGGCTGCGTGTTTCCTAGAGAAATAGAACAACTTGTTCAGTTGAAATACTTGGCAATTCAAGTAAGCTTGGAGCTTATCCCATCGTCAATAAGCAACCTCTCAAAATTGGAAACTTTTATCTTGGATCCGCGGGGAATGCTGGTTTACTTGCAGGATGGTTTCTGGGATCTCCAGAAACTGAGACATATTTGCTTAAGGAGTGGTTATAATAAATTTCTTGCTCTTGTTTTGCCCAGGAAAAACCTTGATGATTACCCTGATTTGTGTGAGTTGGTCAGCTTCTCTGGTGCAGTCATTTCTTCTGGACTGTTGATGGAGAAGCAGATGAAAAAGTTCCCAAACATTCATAAACTGAAGTGCAAAATTTACATAAATAGAGATGAAGGAGAGAATTCAAACAAGATTGTGGTGCCTGACTCTCTGAATCAACTAGAGTCACTTAACATGTCATTCTTGAAGGAATATCAGGATCCTATTGATCTTGAAATCGGCTTCCCCAAGAATCTCAAAAAGCTGACTCTGGCTCACCTTCAGTTGCCCTGGAGTAAAATTTCAACAATTGGACAGCTGCCTAATCTTGAGGTTCTCAAACTACTGGAGAGATCGTTCACGGGCGAAACATGGGAAATGGAAGAAGGGGAGTTCTTGAAACTCAGATTCTTGAAGTTGGCTTCATTGGACATTGTGAGGTTAACAGATTCTGCTGCTGATGATCCATTCCCTAGTCTTGAGAAGTTAGTCTTGGAAAGTTGTAGGAGATTGGAAGAGCTTCCTTCTTGTTTAGAGAGCAGTCCAACTCTTGAAATGATTGAGGTTTCATCATGTTCTGAGTGCATCTCAAGTTTAGTTCAACAAATTCAGGATTTCCAGATTGATAATGGAAACTCAGAAATGAAGATTCTTATCCATCAATCCCGCGGGTCTTCTCGTCTTAATTTTTGATGATGAACTGAAGTTGCATTCTTCTGTTAATCAGGTACAACTTCTTTTTAGTCAAGTTCTTGCAACGGCAAAGGCTTTTCATGAAAAGCCTTGTCTGAATTTCATAAACGGCACCATTGTACATAGTATCTTCCATTGGTTCTTCCTCTGAAGCTGGTCATGTATTTGCAAAGAATTGTTAATGGTGGTTTTTTTACGTTCAATCTTGATGAAACCATTGTTGAAAAGAATCTGATACAAGATTAAAATCAAAAATCAAAACCTAAGGGAGAACCTCCAAGTCCTTTTTTAGGCCTCTGAATCAAGAAAGATAAATAAATATGTTTGGAATCCTTTCAGTTCAATCTTGATGAAGCCATTGTAACACAAATGTATCTTTTAAACATATCCCTTGTCCCGGAAGTACCACTATGTTGTGAGACTAAACCTCCGAGACATCTATAAATGATCGATTTAAATCCTTATGGAGAGAATTAGCCATTTCAACTCAATCCCTCTAAAATTCGATATTTTATCATGGACTATTACGTAACATAGTCCATTATATAAAATCTATAATCAATTAAATATTATGGTCCCTTGAATTCTATTATTTTTTTCTTCTAACCAATCTAATTATTTCATGTTATTTATCAATCGCTATCATCCAATGTAATTATTATTTTACGAATTGCTAAAATTCACATAAAGCACCAAATCCCTTTTCTTCCTCCTCAATCCACCCGCCTCAGTACCACAACTGCCCATTCTATATTTTTCAATGGCTTCTTCCCTTCCTCCTTTCTCCCGTGTTCTTTCCTTCTTTTTTTTTTTTTTTTTTTCCCATGATTTTTCATCCTATTGTAACTCCAAACTCCAAATGATCAAATCTTGAAAAGTTTGATGTTCAGGGAATGGGAAGTAAGAAGGTAAAGAGAAAGTGTATTTTTTGGTAGCGAAATTTTGGAGTAAAAGAGGGACAAATATGTTTAAAGGAGGTAAAACTAGGTAAAGAAGGAGGCGGAATTTAGTGATAAATTAGTTTTATAACCCTGCAAAGCTGTACAAGACTTGACTTTGACTAAACTATTAGCGACAATTGAGAAGTATGACTAAACTATTTGAAAATTAAATTATTATTGAAAGGCTCTGACTTTGACAAGAAAAGTGAGGGTGTACGCTTGTACCATTGGTGTGCCTCAGCGGACAATTTTAACCAATTTTAAAAGGAGAAATTAATCAAGTACAGCAAAGAAAAAATAAAAAATAAAAAAATTCAAGTACCAACCCCGTGTTTTGGGTACCAAGGTGCAAGGTTCCCATCCCCACTGGACGACTTGCCATTGTCCCTAAAGAAAAAGATCAAATCTTTTCACTCATTCAATGGTTTGGTTGTACTAAATCCAAGAATCTCCAGCTATCCCCCATCCATTTTCATTTCCCATGGCGGCTTCCCTAACGCCCTATGCGCCCCCCCCCCCCCCCCCCCCCCCCCCATGCTGTTTGCTTAAAGGACAGGTTGTTCCTGTTCCCAAATTCGCTGTGCCGATTCCAGTTTCATGAAACAAAGCTGGCTTTTTTATGTCCATTTTCAGATCAACTGAATAGTTGAAGAATAGAGTCTGAAACCAATATAAATGGAATCTGGAGATTAATAAGGACTGAAACCACCATTATGACAAAAAGAAGGAATGCACATAAGATGAGGATTACCATGTACATTTTACCAGGAACCCTGTCTTATTTACTAAGTAGTTATGAATATCAAACTCACTACAGAATACTGCTGCTTTCCAATTTGCTATTTGCTATTATCACTATACAGAAAACTTTTCTTGTCATTTTATACTTACAGAATTGAATATCATTTAGAAATTATACAATGTAAACCATGCAGAGATAAGATTGACCTTCACTTCACCCCTAGCTTGGGGATGATCCAGAAATGAATAGTGTAGCTTCTAGCTTTCTGGTATAGGCGTGAGCAGTTCCTGAAAGAATGAAAACAACAAGATGTAAGCACGCGACGCAATAATGGGAAAAAGGGAACTGAATCAGTTAAGTTTAGAGAGTCTATGCAAATGCATGGATTCGGTTTACCTCAGAATATCTAAGATGTTGGTGATGGCCCTTTGTTGCTCTAACCATAGTTTCCCACTTGGGATCAACAGATTGTGCCTTGGAAGAAGCCTGATTTCGCAGATTTGTTCCAGTCCCAAAATTATAATGATGTCTATACGAGTTTTTTAAAGACATTGCAGGCAAAGTGCGGCAAAGCCAGGAATCTGATGGCGAGCTTGGTAAGGGTGGGGGAACAGGAAACTCAACGTAGATTCCATGATAATTATCCAGCTTTTCTGCTCTTGGAGTCTGCTTTTTCAAACTTTGAGCAGCTTTCTCAACAGGGCCTTCCAAAATTTCAGAATCAGCTGCATCTTGATAGAGGTGTTCATCTTCTCCAAAATCTTTTGCTGCATTTTTTTCAATCATTTGACTAGTTTTCTGGACATCAGTCTTTGATACGTCTCCACTGGCAACATTGTTTAACTGTTTCACAAGCGAAGGATTTTCTGGGAGATTTGTCTTCTTGGCCATCTTCATAGAAACCTCATCAACATCTTCTCCTAGGTTTGTAAGCTCCTTTGAATTGAAAGTACAGGTTTTCTGCTCCAGGGATTTCCCCGTATGCACAGAATCTATATATAGAGTTTTCTCAGCAGCAGGACCACCTGAATCTACTTCCTCAGAGATATTATCATCAGCCAATAAATCCCTAAAGCTTCTGTAAACCTTGCCAGGAAGCCTGAAGCTACCATCCTCCAGTTCTGCAGAAATGGCTGGCAGAGCAACTTGATCAACAGAAACAGATGATTCCAATTTCTGAGACTTGGAAGATATTTCATTATTTGCCACATCATTCTTGTCCTCCAATACCTCTGCTGTTTGAGATCCATCAATCGATCTCTGCTCGCTAGCATCAAAACTAGAAAGCTGTAAATACAAAAGAAGCTTTCAGTCAATAAAACACTCATCTGTGATATTATAACATAACTTTTTTCTTTCATTTTTCAAGAGGGGAGGGTATGGGTGGCACAAATACAAGGATTACCTCATTTTCGGTCTTGCTGCAAGTACTAGCAGAAGAAGATCTAGCCGGCGCCCTTCTAGCAGGAGACATGGCTACCCTAGTTCTCACACTCATTGCAGGTAGAGGATTTAAACGGCACAATGAATTCTTCAAACAGAATGTGGGAAGCAAGCCACAAGCTTTTCCATGGAAGTTTTCATTTTCAACATACTCATCATCACTTTCTTCTTCTTCACCAGTGTATTGTGATTCAGCGTAATGTTTAGCAAAACTAGGTCCATACCTAAGTTGAGGCCGGTTAACTTCCTTTGCTACCTTCTTCACTGGCGTTGAATTGCCCTCGACCACTGATTGCTTTTTGGTAGGAGCATATTGAGGTGTTTCTGAGATCATTGCCTTAGCTACTGGCAGAAAACGACCCATCATGAATTCCTTAGCTTGAGGATCAGTTAAGAAAGTTCCTGACGGTTTTACATCTGAGTCATCCAATCCACTTATGCCACTCACACTGCAATTCAAGAAGGATGATTCAGCCCTCGAAAGTGTGTCCAAAGCATCTTCAAACACTTCATCCTCATCTTCAGATTCAGCTTCTTCCTCCTCCAGTTTTTCAGTAATATTTTCAGAACACTCAGTTCCTCCACCATATTCATCTAAATGGACGACATTCTGTGAGCCATGGTTCCTATTATCCTGACTTCTATGGGAACCAACATTTGCCGAAACATAGTCATTATCTTGCTGATTAGCTATCAAAGTCCTTCCAGGAGGAAGCTTGGGGACGACTGGAGGCCCTTCAAAAGTTTCAGCAGTCTTGTCATCCTTGGGTCTTCCAGGGCTCTGTTCCCATCGAAATGGCACTGTACCTGGGTTCCTCACTGGACCTGATTTTAGTTCTGATTTATAGTTTGGCGGTCGAGGGATAGTTGGGACAGAACTTGAACTTCTAGTATTCCTTTTGTTATCTTTTTCCATAACTATGGTGGATGCATGGCGCCTCACTGAGAGCAGAGGTCGACTAAAATTTAGTCGCTTGTCCTCCATCATATTTTCAAGCAACATCAGATCTCTGAATCTTCTCTATCACTGCAAAATTACAATTAAATGATTATGAGATAAAACATGCATGACTACATGATAAATCATCTAAGTGAATGACTGTCTTAATCCTCCAATATGCAGCTGACAAGAGTTTAGGGATTAAGAATCCAAATGTAACATATTTGAACTACAGCCTCCAGTTAAAGAAACAACAGACTAAAGAGAGAAAAGCGTCAAGATCTCAGGGACATAACGCCTAAACAATAAATGGCTTGTTTTCCCAAGAGAAAGTAGTCAACGATCTTTGATAAATGGCAATCGTCAAGTTCTTGCAGATGGTGAACAATCAAACATAAGCCCGCTAAAACTGTTGAGTAGTTCATCATGATCAAGTTCACAATGAATGCATAAGATACTGATCCCTAGTAATGTGGCACCACAATTCAACAGTGAATCTCTAATGCCTAGCCTTCCTAATTTGATAGTAATATATCAAATAAATGACAACTGATTGTAGTCTTGAAGAATCAGCATCGAATAGTATTTCTTTGAACAAGTAAAATGAACAATACAAAACAATAAATTCCTGATTTACTATCCAGATTAAAAGCCCGACCAAGAAGTAACCAAGAAACTTGATACTAATAAGCAACCTTAAACCTCCAAACTTTATCAAACCATATTGAGTACTTTTCATATATAAACACTACTATCTTGATCATACCTCATTAACCCATTTCTACAAGTATTACATATGCATCCCTGAATCTGAACTTTATGGAAATTCATTTAGTCAGTTTAAAATCCCAAATTCTGTTTAAAGGCCCAGATTCAATCCAATATCACTCGAGATTGAGCTTTTCATCTCATTTTCTTAACTATTGAAATAAACCCAGAAAATATTTCTCCAGAGCATCTTCAATCATTGGGTTTAAACCCTCTCAACAAAAACCAAAATCCCAACAAAAAGAAAAAGAAATACCTTATCCCAGTATCACCAATAAGCGAAACAAAGCTTGGTCATATCATGAGAAACAACCAAAATATATATATATAGAAGCTTGGTTTCAGATAGATATAATGTTTAAAGAGAATACCTGGAGAATCTTGGTTCTTGAACTATTCTGAACAGATATTTCTGGTAGAATTGAATGATTAGGCATGAACACCGACCGTACCATATGAGAACCGCTAAAAAGAACCGCAAGAATCACAAGAAACACGGGAGGTGAAAGGGAAAGCAAGAGGCTCCGGTGAGAATAAGAACAACAACAATTTCTTTTGCAGATTTAATAGGCACTGCTCTGTATTTCTTGGACTTATGCTAATTTCTTCTTTAGTTTATTAATGGCCAACCTCTGCCATGCCTGCCACCTGCAGAAGAAGACTCAAATCAGCTCAACTGTATTAGTATATGGGTATGCTTTGCTTTCAAAGAAATTTACGGAACTTGTGTGAATCATTGAAATGGAAACTCATTTATGGGAAATTGGAATCAATACTTTACCTTATTATAAGCACTTATACAAATTGATCTTTTGTGAATTAACTTTTTGGGTTACCTGTTTTGGATCATGTGATGACATTTATTTTAAAACAGGGACCCATCAAAGTCATAGCCATACACATGCAAGAGGGCTCATCGAATTTTTCCTAATCTTCAATTAAATAAAATCTGGGGAGGAGGAATTTGCTGACCTTGCTCCCATTCAACTTGCTGCAGAGACTGCAGCAGCAACTTTGAATAATCTACTAAGAATAATTGGATTGGTTTGCCCACACTCTTGAATCTTTGATGCTTACATTACTATATTTAAACAAAAGAAAAACAGTAAACAATAATTCATTTTGGGTTTGCAACTTTGAATCCATAAAAAACAGTAAATTAACCTTTAAAAAAAAAGGAAAACATGCAAGAATAGTGACAAAGTATGATATGTGTCAAATTTAGTTATAAACGTATTGTAGAGACAAATTTAGTCTTAAACTTTATTGTTCATAACACATTTAGTTTCAATAATATTTTTTTATACTTAATTATTAAATTACAATTCCGTCAACCCTAAAATACGTGAATTAATTTAATTCATTAATAAATTTTATAACATATGAACCAACATATTATAGTGAGTCTCAAATACATTTCTTAACTAAAAAAATTATTACTAGACTAAATTTATTATGAATAGCCAACTTTATAACTAAATTTATTGACTACATAACTAAATTTACCATTTTTTTTTTTTTTTAAAAAAGGGTAAGTTTGATACTGGGAATATTTGAGCAACTCCTTTATTTTGTAAGGGTGGCCATAAGCTAAGCATCTTTTGTATGGATGGACATTGGTAGTATATTACTTAAAGCTAATTATTAAAAGTGTCCTTTCTGTGATCTATACAACTCCTTTTTTATGGTCCACTAAGATTGAATAATTAACTTACTTTATTCTATGACACCTCATAGTATTTTTTTTCATTTTGTAATAATGCATTTTACCTTTTGGTGGATTGCATTTCATCATTTGATATTTCTTGTGTAATAATTCATTACTAAATTCAAATCAGTCATCAATAAAGTAAATTGCAATAATTAATTTTCTTTCATCCCTATAATATTTCGATTCTTATTATCTATATTATCAGTCTTATTATTTTGTTATCATAACAATGAAGCGTTATTCTAATATCTAAATACATAAATTCAGTATTACGAAAACGATGTAAAGTCAACTTGGATTACCAAGCGGTAGAAATCCAGCCACTGAAAACTACTAGCAAAGAAGGATGTCGTTTGATAAAGTTTTGACAAATGCTTTCATCCAATGATTTTACTAAGACAAACACCAATAATTGTTAACAAGCAAGCATACTAGTGTGGAGTGTGGGGTCATACTATTGTGATGGTGGTTCGTGGCTGGCAATTTCAATTTCTCTTTTTTGGTTTTAATTTTCCAGATGATAATAATATTGTATTCAAACAAATTGAACTGCATCATCAAGTGTGGCACATCCCAACTAGTCTTTAGCGACGAAAACGTCTTAATCTCAAATACCAGTAAAAGTTAAGGGTAGAGTCCAAACCCAACTACCATTGATGGAATGTGTTGGCTATGGAACTTCGATCCTATGATGTTTGAAAAATTGTGTGAATGACAAAATGTTCCATAGGAAAAATTATTTAGATTTTTTTTTTTTTTACAAATTTTGTTGGGGCAAAATTTTTTTAAAAACTAAAATAATACTTATATTAAAAACGGATCATTAGAAATCGTCCAGTATTGATTGGAGGCAATTTATATCCTACTCCTATAGGACCACCATGAATTTTACTCCTACCCGCGCTACAGTAAACGCGCGCTACAGTTCCGCGCGCTACAGTAAACGCGCGCTACAGTAAACGCGCTACAGTACCTTCATTTCTTTTGTTATTTTTGGCTTTTTTTTTTTTTTTTTGCCTTCCTCTTTGAAATTTTTTTCGTCCGTTTTTTTCTAAACAATTCAGTATTTTTTTTAATGTTTTTGAATTTTATAAAAAAATTATTTTTAAATTATCATTTTATTTGTTTTATAATTAAATAATTTTAGATATTATGATACATATTATGGACGTTTTTGTTGTATGATATGATTTCTTTTATATTTTTGATCTGATATCTAAATTCTGTTGATCTGATGTCTGCTATTTTGTGATCTGATGTCTATATAATCATGATTTGATCTACCTTGTTAAGTATATTTTAGTTCTACTGTATGATTTCTTTTATATTCTTGATCTGATATCTATAGTCTGTTGATCTGATGTTAAGTATGAGTTGATCGGATGTCTATATATCCTGATCTGATCTCCTTTGTTAAGTATGTTTTAGTTCTGCTGTGTGATTTCTTTTAAAATCTTGATCTGATGTCTATAGTCTGTTGATCTGATGTCAATTATGAGTTGATCTGATGTCTATATAATCCTGATCTGATCTCCTTTGTTAAGTATGTTTTTAGTTCTGTTGTGTGATTTCTTTTAAAATCTTGATCTGATGTCTATAGTCTGTTGATCTGATGTCAAGTATACGCTGATCTGATGTCTATAGTCTGTTGATCTGATCTCCCTTTTTAAGTATGTTTTAGTTCTACTGTATGATTTCTTTTAAAATATTGATCTGATGTCTATAGTCTGTTGATCTGATGTCAGGTATGAGTTGATCTGATGTCTATATAATCCTGATCTGATTTCATTTGTTAAGTATATTTTAGTTCTGCTGTGTTAAGTATGTTTTAGTTCTGCTGTGTGATTTCTTTTAAAATCTTGATCTGATGTCTATAGTCTGTTGATCTGATGTCAAGTATGAGTTGATCTGATGTCTATATAATCCTGATCTGATCTCCTTTGTTAAGTATGTTTTAGTTCTGCTGTGTGATTTTTTTTAAAATCTTGATCTGATGTCTATAGTCTGTTGATCTGATGTCAAGTATACGCTGATCTGATGTCTATAGTCTGTTGATCTGATCTCCCTTTTTAAGTATGTTTTAGTTCTACTGTATGATTTCTTTTATATTCTTAATCTGATATCTATAGTCTGTTGATCTGATGTCAAGTATTCGCTGATCTGATGTCTATATAATCCTGATCTGATCTCTCTTGTTAATTATATTTTAGTTCTACTGTATGATTTCTTTTATATTCTTGATCTGATATCTATAGTCTGTTGATCTGATCTCTTGTATTCTCTAATCTGATGTCTATATAATCCTGATCTGATTTCCCTTGTTATAAAAAGTATTTTTTTTTTTAAAAAAAGAATTTTTTTAAAAAAATGTATTTTTTTTTAAAAGTTTGTGCGTAAAAAAAAAAAAAAAACTGTTGCGCGAAACTATAGCGCGTCACTGTAGCGCGCGCGCTACTGTAGCGCGCTACAGTAAGTAGGAGTAAAATTCATCCTACTCACTCTTGATTGGAACATAAAATCAGATTTGATGGGCCAACAGTAAATTTTTATTACAAGAAATTTATTATAACGTGTGAAACCCTATTCTACTTGTGGGATTCAAAATAAACCTAAAACTGACAACTCTTATATAAGCCGTTTACAATCTACTTTATTTGAGGTACTGACATGAACTCCATCTTCAAAGCTCTTGACTGTAACGATAACAATGAAAAAGTCCCCAAGAGCATAGAAGAAAACTTCGTGCAACATCGAAGTTTTCGCAAGTTTCGAATCCACCACTCAAGAAAGAAAATAAAAGAAATAAAAATGAAAAATATGCTAGTAAGAAAACTTAGGCGAAAAAAATAAATAAACTGTAAAGTTTAAGATTATCATGTTTGAAATTAAGGTTACGTTTAAGAATAATGACAAGGATGAAAATTTTCAAAAAAATAATTCTATCAGCTAATAATTAATAGAAAGATATGAGTTTATTGTAATATATTCAATAATAAATTACTCATTTAAAATCATGTAGTAATTTATATATTTATAAATTACCCTACACGACCTATAGGCGGTCGTCCATCCTATAGTCGCCCGAAAAGGAACTGCAGTGATCTTGAATAGGAATCCTACAGCATTAAATAGAATCTCTATAAAAAATACTATTAGATCGAGTACCAGTGATTTCGTATCTGGTCAAAAATTTAGCTAATTGATCGAAGTGGGTAGTTGCAGTAAATCCATAAATCATGGAACAAATAAGGTGGGTAGGCCTAAGCACCACACTACTCGTATAGACACGAACCCCCTCTAGTTATTGTTACATGCAACTCTCACTGCATACGGCTCACACAAAGACTCCTATTGTAATTCAGGGATAGCCACTCATTGCTTAAAATAATAGGTGTTGAATTCGAATCATGTTGTATAGAAAATATAATATCATAAGTATTTAGTACAACAAAACCTCCAATAATATCTATTAATTTTATATTTTTAATATCCCTTTTATATTTTTTTCTATTAAAATATTTATTAATAAGAATTATTATACCACGTCTGTGACGGTATATTCAAAAAGTAGACTGTTTTTTTATTATCCTACAATATATTTAATGATCTTTGGATTAGTTTTACTATAAAGGGGGTGGTAAATAAATTGTCAAGGATATCATAGTAACATCAATTATAAATTATTCTATAAATGATTAAATTTTCAATTATTGTGTTATAAATATACAGACATTTAATATGACAATGAAAAACTATATAATTAAGAGTTGAGGACCACCAAAAATTGACCATAGGCCTTTCAGGAGGTACCACGTCAAATGAAAAGTCACGTTGGCATAATCAAGAAAAAAACAAAAAAGACAAAAATATATTTTTTCCTTGTATAAAAATAATTAAAATTATTTTTTATCTCAAAAGAAGAATTTAATTTTTTACTTTTTGAAATCTATATTTTTCTTTCCAATAAGTTAATTAATACGATTGTAGATAATGTGGGGGTAGTTTATAGCTAAATTATGATGTATACGTTATTTATAATTAGTTTTTAAGGTGTGATAAAATAGAGATCGCAACATTATTCAGGTTATGGCTTACATGCTCAAGATTGCAAATCAATTTGTTTAACTTGTAATGTATCGAACGGATTAGCTATTGTTATTGATTGATTATAGATATTGTGAGATATAACAAAATAAATTATAATAATAAATACTTCCTCTGAGCTTCCTCAATCCCATAATAATAGTTTAGTTTTAACAACATATAACCTTTTATTTTGGATAATAAAGTATAATTTACATAAGATACTTATTATTATATTTTTTTCATTTATAATTTAATGTTTTAGTTACAACCCACATACAAAATCATTTATATAAATAGAAGTAAAAAAAGAACAGAAGGTATATCTTGTACCATGGTACATGTACCTATTATATATAGTAATTTTTTGCATGACAAATGTACACTTACTAAATATAGTAAGTTTCGTCAACATGCGCGCCTTTTTTTTTTTTTTTTCCTCGTTGAGTGAACAACGTCCTCGCTGAGTCAACAACATAGAACAACTGCCGCAACGTCCAAAAAATAACTGTCGCAAAGTCTACATCCTGGCATGTCAACAACGTCTCCTAACACTAGCACCACGTCCAGAAACGTCTACATCCATGCATGTGAATTTAAACTAATTTTTTCACAAATACAACTAGCACCACGTCAAAAACAAATAACATTACGTCCAGAAACGTCTTCATCCATGCGTGTGAATTTAAATTAATTTTTTTCACAAAGACAGTCTACTACATCTCAGAACAACTAGCACCAATTCAAAAATAACTAGTACAACGTCCAAAAACGTCTACATTCAGGCATGTCCACAACGTCTTCGTTGAGTCAACAACGTCTCAGAACAACTGTCACAACGTCCAAAAAATAACTGCCGTAATGTCAAAAAAATATACATCCAGGCATGTAAATTTAAGCTGAATTTTTCACATAACACCATCCACAACGTCTCAAAACAACTAGAACCACGTCAAAAACAACTTGCACCATGTCCAGAAACGTCTACATCCATGCGTGTGAATTTAAACTGATTTTTTTCACAAAGATAGTCCACCACGTCTCAGAACAACTATCACCACATCAAAAACAACTAGAACCACGTTCAGAAATGTTTACATCAATGCATGTGAATTTAAGCTATTTTTTTCACAAAGACAACTAGCACCACGTCAAAAACAACTACACCACGTCCGGAAACGTATTCATCCATACGTGTGAATTTAAACTGATTTTTTTTCACAAAGATAGTTCACCACGTCTAGAACAACTAGCACCACGTCAAAAACAACTAGCACCACATCCAGAAACGTCTACATCTATGCATGTGAATTTAAGCTATTTTTTTCACAAAGACAACTAGCACCATGTCTCAGAACAACTAGCACCACTTCCAGAAACGTCTTCATCCATGCGTGTGAATTTAAACTGATTTTTTCACAAAGACAGTCCACCACGTCTCAGAACAACAAGCACCACGTCAAAAACAACTAGCATCATGTCCAGAAACGTCTACATCTATGCATGTGAATTTAAACTGATTTTTTTTACAAAAACAGCCCACCACGTCTTAGAACAACTAGCACCACGTCAAAAACAACTAGAATCACGTCCAGAAACGTCTACATCCACGCATGTGAATTTAAGCTATTTTTTTCATAAATACAACTAGCACCACGTCTCAGAACAACTATAACCACGTCAAAAACAACTAGCACCACGTCCGGAAACGTCTTCATCCATTCGTGTGAATTTAAACTGATTTTTTCACAAAGACAGTCCACCACATCTCAGAACAAATAGAACCACGTCAAAAACAACTAGAACCACGTCCATAAACGTCTACATCCATGCTTGTGAATTTCAACTGATTTTTTTCACAAAGACAGTCCATCACGTCTCAAAACAACTAGCACCACGTCAAAAACAACTAGTACCACGTCCAGAAACGTCTACATACATGCGTGTGAATTTAAACTAATTTTTTTCACAAATTGAAGATAATACTTTGAGATATTGTTGTACAAATTGTGTTGTGTAAAATTATTATTTTAAAATTTTCTTGTCAAATTTGGCAGCTGGAATCACAACTGGTCAATACCACACCATGTATACATCCAAACATGTGAATTTTAGTTGAAATTTTCACAGAACATAGTCTATCATGTCTCGCTACGTCCAAAAAAACTAGCACCACGTCCAGATATGTCCAGCTACGTCCCGCAATGTCCAAAAATACAAAGCAGCAACATCCTGTTACGTCCCGCTACGTCCAAAATACAAAGCAGCAACATCACGTTATATCCCGCAACGTCTAGTTACGTCCCATAACGCGTTCTACCAAATCCAGCAGCAGAGAAGAATCAGAAGCAACCCATTTCACATGAAAGTGCCAATACCTTACGAAAAACATTTATATATCATATTTCGGAGTAACAGAGCATTATTTGAATAAGAAAACACGAATATAACATCATTAATACATTACTCAACATCAAATCGCAAAAATAAGGTTCCATAAATCCATCAAATACAGTTCATACTTTATGATGTAGTATTTTTTAAAGAAGAATAAGTTATTTTTTAAGAAGAATAAGAGATTTTTGAAGAGAAATAAGAGATTTTTGAACAGGAATAAGTGATTTGTCCGTTGTATTTTGTGTTGTTCGTCGAAAAATACAATCGTCGATCTCCGTTAAATCTGTGTTTGGATGAAAAACTTGATTAAATGCGGTTTCGAATGGATTACGGCGAAGAAGAATAACTGATTTTTTAAGAAGAATAAGTGATTTTTACTACGTACATGTACCTAGTGGTACAACATATAATTTGCCAAAAAAAAAATGAAAATAATAAAATATTCATACTCACTTCAGTTTTTATTTCATTGTCTTGAATTGTACTTATTTTAATATTACTTTGTAATTGTTTGTTAGTTCTATAACATAATATTACTAATAAATAAATGAAACAATTACAATTAATTCAACAAATATATTATCACACTAAACTACTACCCTACGGATTCAAATTGGCATTTGCAAACTAAGCAATTATGATACCCAATTGATTGTGATTACCATTTTCGGACACTCAATTTTTGATAATCATAACAACGTGGATAATAATAAAGGAAGTAGGTTTGAGGAATATGTCGTGGGGTATTATTCTATCATTCCATTTTCCAACCACGTCAGCATTTCATTGTGTAATTATTTTCATATTTGTTCAATTGTCATTATCTTGCATGCTATATCACTCTTTGATCCTTATGTAACGTCTCCTATTCATTTATTCATAAATTAATATATTATTTTTATTTTAAAATAATAATCATGTTTGCTATATTATTTTAATTTAATAAATAAAACTATTATTTTAGAATATGAGGAAGAGTATTGAAACATTTTATTAAGTAATTTATTTAAATCTAATTTTATTAAACTCTCAATTGTAATTATTTGTTGCCAATATATTTTGAATTCAAATCACAAAGAATAAATATGAGGAGATACGTAGATTTAAAAAAAAAATCAATTGTTTAGAAAATATGCTTCTTACTACTTTTACCACAATTAAATTAAAAAAGATGAAACAAATTTAATGAGTCTCTCAAGAGTCAAATCCAATAATTATACCTTTCAAGTAGGGAAAAAATAAAATAAATAAAATATTTGAAATATAATTTTAACCTGCAAATGATATCTCTCAACTGTACAACTTCAGATTATGATATTTGAATTCGCCTATTATCATGCCACAAATGTTCTCTCCGGCTGGAGTTGGATTTTCTTATTCCAACACCACTTCAGATTATGTGAGAGGAGGAGATATAAAAACAGTGAAATATAATTTCATTTTCTTGTTAAATTGACTTGAAAGATTTTCAAAATATAAAATTAGAGATTTTTTATATTGAGGGATAGAGTTATGCTGGGCACTATATGTCTCAGTTGGCCCATAATATTGTTTGTCATAATGAGAAAGTTAACAAAATCATCATAAATTTTAAAGAAATTCTGGTTAGAAATGACGTGATCAATAAGAAAACATATAACATAAGGAAGTATGATTATTTAACATTTTACGCTATCATCTCTCCCCCAATCCTTTAAACTAATCCATACAAAGTGTGATTTCTCACCCAATACCAATATGAGCAGTCAGTGCAAAATCGCCACTGACGAAATTGAGAAAATATTTTCTGAGATTGACATCTATAATATATACTATCATCGCTTCTTCAATGGCAACCTTACGAGCATACCCAAGCCATTTTCTATAAAGAATATTATCACTGGAGTGACTATTATGGACTTGAACCGCCCGAAGTGAAAAAGGCATTGCATGCGAATGTCACCCAAACTAGTCCCCTTTTGTAGCGCTTTGGTGGATATGGGCTCACAAAAAAATCTGGGTATGTTTTGCTTGGGCCTTGATTAGTAGGTGAGTAGGTCTAGTACTGTACAACTATGGTTTGGCCATTTTCATTGAGCTTCAAATTTCAACACCAAACAAAAGATGGGTCACGGGAGTAAAACTTGGAGACCAGAAATGTTCATCAATTATTTAAGCCCATTAGAGGAGGGGTTACAAGAGAATAAAAATTAGAAACAAGGACAAGAAAGATAAAATTAGAAAAAAAAATGAATAAAAAATAGATTCAAGTAAAATTTATAAGAAAGGTGGAGTAATAATCAAAGGGGAAATACAATACTTTCTTTACTTTATAATAATAGTTTTTTATTTGATAAGTTATTATAACTCTCATATAATATTTATTATTATATTTTGGTTAAAATACATAAAACTCGTATATGGTTATATTAATTCGAAGGTTAAAAATAAATTGATTTAAAACTATTAATTGAATATAGCTTGTTTTTTGAAAATGGTGACAGTTATTTAATATAAAAATTGATTAGTTTTAGCACAACACGTGTCTAAAATTATCATGATTTTGCTTTAAAAAAAATTTGGTAGGAATATGATGTAGTATAGTTCTATAATAAGGATAAGGACTATAATATGATGATTTTATGTGTTTAATATTTTTAAGAAAAAAATATAAGTTAATTTAATTTAAAAAATATATATATAATTTCATAAAGTTATTGTAAAATTTAAATTTTAGACATACTTTAAAAATATAAAATTAGGATTAAGTGTCTAAAATCATATTAAGTTATAATACTAATGAATTAGGTTATATTTTGGGGGGTAATTTATATTTACATTGTACATATTTCAAGGTTATAAGCACGTTGACATTGATTAGTTTTTGTTGGTACAATACAACAAGATTTGCGACAGGAGAGGAGGGGGGCTAAATTTGAACTTTAAGCACGAGAGACTTATAAAGAGGTTCACGCGGTCGAAGGTGTGGATGTTGGTGAGCCACCCCGCTTTGCCAGCTGGCTGTCGGACCTCACTGCCTTTCTTCCCGCCCTCTTTTGCACGTGACTCACGCTCTTGTACCCTGCGCTTCAACACTTGTACCTTTGCATCATTAATGATTTCCTTTCCTCCATTCAAAAAAAGCCAATTTACACATTCAATCCCTAGAATTTCATGTAAAATATATAGTATGTTACCATAAATAATCACTTTCCTTATTTGCATCAGCAATTCTTTATTTGTTGACTAAATAATTTTTTGTTTGTATCCCAATAATATTTCTTTTAATTCAAAAAATTTGTTATGTTTTTTAGTGTTATATTTGACTATTTCTTTCTATATATAAAAAAAAGTAATTGCATTGTAATATTATTTTATTTTTTCTATTTGATTACAAGGTGATTGAGCTGATTCATTTATAAATAAAAAATATTTTTTTTGTCAATTATCAAAAATTTGAAACTAAATTATCTTATTATTAATTTTAAAATTATTTTAGACCGATGTGGTGTTTGAATTCTATAGAACACCAAATTTAAATTTCATGTTAGTAAAGATAAGATTGATTCTGTTTATTATAAAAATAATTTAATATTCAAAATGAGGTTGTTTAATTAATTCATAAAAATGTGTTCTATAGTCAAACTCACTCGGTAAATTAATCTACATTATATCTTTAGAAGTAAGTTTAATTACACTTTTATTACAAAATAATAGTCTAATTTATTATATTACTTTGATTTAATAAATATAATTATAAAGAAAAGAGTATTATTTTAAGACTAACAAAGGTATAGTTTATGGAAAATTGAAAGACGTAAGGAGACACTTATTTTGAAACGAAACTTGCAAAAATGGACGTGAAAAAATGACCCCAGAGGTGCCTAAAATATGAAAGTTCCTAGCTGTACCAAATGCATATATAATTGTACCTTCCCCATCTTTGGTTGTACATTTGAGTAAAGAAAGGAAGTACTACAAGTAAAACAAACAAAAGGCCATCCCTTTCGCCATGGGCGCATCATTAATTACAGTCCCAAATTACATACCCAAATCCAACCCCCCGCCTCTCTCTCTCCCTCGTAATATTTACATCGTTTACATCTCATTTGTTTCTCTCTCTCTCTCTCTCTCTCTAAACAACTAGACTCTATACATCAGTTTCCTTTCTCTCTTTCTTTCAGTCCATTTCAAATTCTTTCACTGTTCTTTTCAGAACTTTTATTTATTTTTATTTTGAAGTTTTGATTTTCTCTTCTGCAAATTGAAATTCATATTTTGCACATGTGGCTGATTCTTCGGAAGCGTTTTGGATTGGGAATGCAATTGCTATTTTTTTGGTCCTGAGTCTCGCTGTGGAGTGGACTTCAGATTCAAGTTTCAAGATCTCTGCTGCTGGTGGTAATAATCTCCTCGATCACACACTCGCAAACTCAATACTATTCTGTGTTTTTGTGTTGGTGTACTCTTTTTTTCTGTTATTGATTAATGCGGCGGAAATGAATTCGGATTGATGGAAGTTGTGGTTGTGTTGCGGCAGTTCTTTTGCTCAGAGTGCGCGGATTTGGAATGGATTAGATTGAGTAATTTGTATTAGAGTGAACTGAGACTGATCGAATTGTGTCATAAGGAACCGGAAATTGAACCAAAATGGAAAAATAAACGGTAAAATGTGGCAAGTAATGATAAAATCTTGTTTCTTTAGTACGTAGTGGTTTTTTCTTGCTGGAGATCTTGGAATTCTCTTGATTTTTTTTCTTTGAATTTGTTGTGCCTTCTCCATTTTTATTTTTATTGGTTCCTCAATGCTCTTGATTTAGGAGATGGTGGTGCTGGCTGTTTCTAGTTTTGTAACAAAATGTCAGAATTTAGTTAATGCACTGAGTTGATACAGTGGTTGTATTCTCTGTTTTGTGATCATTAAAGATTGAAATCAAGAGAGCATATGTAATTTGTTCTTGTTACACTACATTGTTGTTGAAGACCTTAATTGTGAACTTCTAACCATGTGGTAATGATTAGAAATTTAGAGCTGCAGTAGATCACCATTGTTTTTTTTTAGGAACTCCTAGCCTCCTTGGAGTGCCATTGTGTTAAGATAAGTGTTTTTGGATGAAGATTTTTGTAGGTAATTGGCTTGTAAACCATTTGCATTCATGGAGTCGGTGGTGGGACTTTGAAGCACGAGGAGACTGATGCTCAGAAGAGAAATTTACGTCATTTATTGTCTCAGTCACGTGTTTCTACCTATAGAAACCTAGATTGTTGACAACTAGTTTGTGGTACTCGAGGATAAAGCTTATATGAAAGAGTTGTATTGTCTCACGCTTTTATTCATTACCGATGTCTCTGTATTCACTGGATGCAATGTCATTTCTGCACTGCTCTTTTATGAACCATTGTGAAAAGTAACTTCTGTTGTTGAATTTAGAATGAAATTAGTGGCTGATTAATTAGTTGAAAGTAGAAGTGGAAAACAATGCTCAAGTCTAGTTATGCGGAAGAGAAATTAAATGGACCACTTCTGTTGCATAATGTGTTTAGAGAAGATTGTGTATCACATTTATAACTTATGATTAACGGATTTTGAGAAAATATTAAATGCTACCATAGCATAGCTCAAAAGTACGGCGGCATATCTGTCATGGGGAATACTTACGGCATGATTTTGCGGATATATGGGGATAGGTATAGTTTCTGGTAGGTTCCTTTTGTGTTTTCTTGGTTTAGTTCTGCGATATTATTGATGGATGCCAAGCTTTTTGTTGGATCCTTTGGTTTGTTTTCTATCCCTCTCTATTGAATTTGTAAAAATATTTGTGTAATAGTTAGACTCAGTTGGAATGTGAACTTGATCCATTGGTTTTCATTATGCAGGTTGCATGGCCTCCAGCTTTTCTGAGTTAGAGGAAGTGAAATTAGTTAAATTTGGGTTCTTGTCTCTAAATAATTATGAGATCTATTTTCTATCATTGGATTAAGAACTGGCTATGATGGTACAGCGTTTTGCTTGTTTTTGGAAATGGAAGAGAGACGAGATCCTGAAGAACAGAGGCCTTCTGGTGGTACATGGTGGCCATCAGATCTTGTTGAGAATTTTGGATCTGTTTCCTTAGATTCCAAAGAAGAGAGTCTGCGGAAAAAAAAATCAATTAGTAAGGATGAATATGATAGGTCACCACATCAGACTGCATCACAGATACTTTGGAGAACTGGAATGCTATTGGAACCAATTCCTAATGGTTTCTTTTCAGTTGTACCTGTGAGCATTACAACTTCTCTTTTTCATTTTTAATAATCAAAACAAAAGAATAGTAACATTTGTGTAGGATGGTTCTTGGTAGTTGTTTTTGGTTGATCAACACAATTAACTTCCTCCTCGCGTAATAGGTTTTTCATCCATTTTCCAGCGTTTTAGACAAGGAAGTTGTGTCTTGGTAACCTTGAATACTGGTGTGCTAAAAATGGAAAGGAAGTAAATGTTGTTGCTGTTAGTTGTTTGACCCGATTTATTTCCATTCAATATGCATTGTTTGGAGTTTACTAGTTTTATAAAATGATTTTCGTGTCCCTTTAGCTGTTCATTTTCAATAACAGGAAAATCTTTTTATCAGCGTAAGCATTAGTCTTAGAGATAACATTCACTTTCTTTGTGCATTTTTCTTAGCAGGTTGATCAGACCTTTTATCATTGTTGTGGATAATGATTTGTAACTGAATAAAATTTGTTATTAGATGAGTGGTCATGTCAATGACCATCAGTTTGCTTTCTTAGAAGTATTTATAAATAAAATTTAGCCTTTGCATATCCAAACAGGGAATGGAAAGAGAAAGGAGAAGAAGGGAAACGAGAATACCTAAAAAACTTGGAAGGGAACAATTAAAAATGACATGAAAAGTCTACACTCAATTGAAACTATGTGTTCTGTTAGAACGCGATAGCAGGATATGATTCATATAACTGCCCATCCTAAAGGCTTAGTTGTTATATGCTTCTTAGTTGTGTTAAACCTTTACCAAATGTTATGGTAATAAAAGATAACAATGTTTGAGAGAGAATAAAAATAATAAGCTGGAAAAGGTAGATTTTATTAATTTGACATAGTCCGTCTGAAGGAGTTTTAATATATTTCTTTATATGCCGTGGTTCAACTTGTTGATAGCACGTGAATCTAGTATTTTTTCTTTATTCTTCTCGTTTCACCGGAGTAGTTGTTTCTAACATAACCTTTTTGTTTGGTTGTATTTTTTTTTAGGAGAAAAGACTGAAGGAGCTTTTTGATGAAATTCCTACTTTGGATGAGCTTCATACTCTGGAGCTTGAGGGTATAAGACCTGAAATAATACTTGTCGATGCGGAGAAAGATAAAAAAATTTCTATGCTGAAGCAACTGATTGTTGCCCTTGTTAAAGGTCTTAGTTCAAACCCTGCAGCAATGATAAAGAAGATTGCTGGATTGGTCAGTATATATAAATTCATACCTTTCCTGTAACTTCCATCACCAATTTCTGTGTACTTTGACTAATATTTTGTCTACTGCTATTTGCTTCTTTTTCTTGATAAATAGTATTGCTACTGATAGTTCAAGTCTCATGTTCAATGTACATCCTTCTGTTGTAACGGTTGCTAATGTCAACTGAAACTTTCTTCTGTACCTTGGTCTTATGATCCCCTGCACAGGTTTCTGACTTCTACAAACGACCAAATTTGGACCTCAGTCCTGGAAAAGCTTCACTAGAGGAGACCTCTCATCTGTCTGAGTATAGAGGTGTTCAGATACTAGGACAAATTAAGCATGGTTCTTGCCGACCCCGAGCTATATTGTTCAAAGTTCTTGCTGATACTGTTGGTCTTGAGAGTCGGTTGATGGTGGTGAGTTTTTACCTTTATAAAGATTTGTGATTTGTTTTTTGTGTTCATGTCTAGGTGAATGTACAAAATAGGCAGCATATCATTTTCTGGTTTACATTGTTTCAGTTGCTTTATTTGGACACCAGGTTGATGGTCCCTTTAAACAATTGAACATATGTCAAAATGATAAATATGGTGTACATAAATGTCCAAGAAAATCGTCTTCCACTTCTAGCAACTTCAAAGCATGATTCCTCCAACTACCAGCTATCTTATTGTCATCCTAACTGAACTTGGTGCTGTCTGCTACTTCAGGAAAGAATACCGTATACATCATCTTAATGTAATGAAAGCCCCATACATTTGTATATCAGCTCTTTTATTTTAAACATCCAAGCACAAAAAAGCAAGGAAATCCTTTGTGTGTGTATGTGCCGTGATTTATGTTTGCATGGACTTCTTATACGTTGACTATGGTGCTTGTCTACTTTAGACTGCCAGTCAACATATTAAATTACACAAGACATTTCTTGTTTAGATCTTCCTCTTTTTTCTTTATGATTTTACAAGTGTGTTTTTTTTAATGTTACCAGGGTTTGCCTACTGAAGGAGATTCTGAGTGTGTAGACTCATACAAGCATATGTCTGTATTAGTTGTTCTGAATTCTGTGGAACTCCTGGTCGATCTTATGCGGTTTCCGGGTCAGCTTATACCCCTATCAACCAAAGCCATCTATATGACTCACATATCTGCTGCTGGGGAAAGTGACTCGGCAGAAAATGATTCCTGTGATTCTCCCCTAGAGCCCAATAGTCCTCTGTATGGTGTTTCAGAAAAAGTCGACGCTGAGAGGTGAGGAACCATTTTAGTGCTATATTACCTTGATAATGTTGATTACTTGGTAGATCCTTCTTACACTATTACTAGCTGAAAGAAAACAGATAAACAGTTTGTAAATTCCTTTTCCTGATTAGTTATCTTTTGAATTTGAAGATGGTTATCAATAATTACTTTTTTGATTGATCAATGAATTAATTGTTTGTATGTGGACAGTACTGAGAAGGATGATAACCTCCAGTTCCAGAGGAGGCTAGAAGGAACTTCAAATGCAGCAGGGCCTTCTTTAAGGAATATGATGTTGAGATCTTCTACTTTTGTTGATAGAAAATTGAGGTATTGTTTAGCTCATAAAATATCACGCCTTGCCCCTTGAACAATATAGGAAGAAACTGTTTGATCTGCTATGGATATTTATTGATATGGTTGGTTAACCTATTCTATTGTTCACTTGTTTCTTCGAATTATTTTCACTGTATCAGTTCATATCACAGCGAACCAAATATTGCGGCTACATTTTGGAGAAGGAGCAGGAGAAGGGTAATTGCTGAGCAACGGACCGCTAGTTCAAGGTTCCTCTTCGTTCCTATTTATCTGCTGGTCAATATTTTGTCTCCATTGCAATTTATATGCGGACACCAGGACTTTTCTTGTTGCTCTTCCAAACTAAAACTGTCTTCTTGCTTAGTTTATAGAAAAAGTGTTGGTGGAGAAGAAATTTCATACTGGAAGTGTTTCAACACATTCATGCGCCAGTTTTCCTGGGTGATTGATTTGGCTACCTTTTATTTTGTTGGCATATATATATATGTTGGTCACTGGTTTAGGCTTTATTTTGACATGGCTATTTCTGTTTGTTCCTTTTTTCATCCTTTCTAATCTTTTGTGATCTTTGGTCAAATTTTTGGGGTGAACTTGAAACTTCTTTGTTGCTCTACAGAGTCCTCAAAATTTACATTTTTTGGTATTTTCAGCCCAGAACATCCTTCATCTCGTGCACGAGGACGTTCTATGCTTAGTGGTGACAACAAATCATATAGAGATTATTCTGATGACGTTTCTACATCAAGGTGCCTCTATTATCATTTCACATTCTTTGCTTTGGATGTAAGGTTTGACTTCTTTAGATCTACCATGTAAAATGTGTCTAATGAATGTAATGAGACGAATGGTTGGATTGCATTTATATTGTTATGTGTGTGTGCATGGGTTCTGAAATGCAGGCAGAATTTTGAAGTGACATAATTCTTCTAAAATATTGATGAAAACAGACCTGTGGGTCATGTGACTTCAACATGAAATCTATTGCTCTCATAAAATTTTTCCTTTGGTGTGCTTTAATTGGTTTTCCATTTTTATGGGCAAAATAAACATCATTTAAGTACATAATCTGTATTGAATGTAACAATGTTAATGATGTTCTCTGCCTTTTGAGCCACCCAGACTACAACTAGAACTTCAACTCTATTGATTTAAAAGTGGTTGATAAACTCATATCTGAGTTCCAGTTTATTTATATTTATTTGACTTACCTCTCCTACTGCACCTAATCCTCGATCTGATTTAGCAGCAGATCTGAAGGTGCTTCTGCCCCGGAGACACGCAGACTAAGACGAAGAAGTATCAGTATAACTCCTGAGATTGGTGATGATATTGTGAGGTTGGTATTATCTCAATTTTATGCACTATTCTATTTGTGGTGATATCTCGATTAGTAATTGAAGGTCATTGCTTTGTCCTGTATTATATCTCATTGATATGACTTTCTTCTGATCTTGGGTTGATAAATTTGATAATCGAGGCTGAAATTTTCTTGTGCTCTTGCATTTTGAGTTTTTGCATCTGTTTGTATTGGGTGGTTTACAGGTATAATCCCAAATGATAAGATTTCCTTTTCCTTTTGGTGTGTCTGTATCTCACTTACTGTCCCCCTGTTATTTTTGTTCTTCTTTATCCTGTTGTTGGACATCTTTGTCACTTTTTAGGCAGGATAGATAATTTCTTTGAATTTTGGTCATTTATTACTTCAAGCAAGCTTTAAAAGTCTCGCATGCCTTAGCTTTTGTAAAACTGCTCAATCAAGTCATATTCAAAAGTTGTTTGCAAAAGGAATTCCCTTCGATGATTCTTTGAAGTGATGAAAAGAACTTTGTATAAGAAACCTCCGGGGGTGACTTTACAAGATGACATTGAAGCAGAATCATAATTGTGTATTTCTTGCTATGGAAATACTATGTTTTTTTCTAATTGAGATTTTCTCACTTGATTCATCAATGTATGATGGTTCATGTTAGGGCTGTTCGAGCAATGAATGAAACATTGAAGCAGAACCGTCTCTTAAGAGGACAAGACGAGAATAGGTCATTCTCCTATGGATCAGAGGACAGAAGTAGTGCATCTGATGCTCAAAAAGATGTATGTGCTCTTTATGGTGTCCAATTTCATAATTACTGACTTGTACTTTCTTATTTGTATTGAATGGACAGTGTCAACAAGATGGTGCGAGGTTAATAATTTTTTAAAATGTCTTTTAGTTCTTACGTAGTTATGGGCTAAATATCTATATGATAAGATGAATGTTTTTTCCTGTCCAAAACTGTGACTAATGACATATCTGACGGAAGGCATAGATGGGGGAAATGAATGAAAACTCCAGTTGTGATTTCATCTCAAAGCTTTTGTATGTTCTAATTTGCAACGATCCAATTCTCCTCAGGTACCTGATTTTCACCTTGGTAATCGTGATGATACATCTGGTGTAAGATCTTCCTTGTACTCATTTCAGAGGGATCACATGGATTCCCAAAAGGCAATATCACTACCTTCTTCTCCTCATGAGTATGTAAGTCAGACTTCCGAGAGAACTGGGACTTCAAACTACAGGTTAAATGATGATACGGTGTCGACATGGAACAAAATTTTGGGATCACCTATGTTCCAGAATAAACCTCTTCTACCTTTTGAAGAATGGAACATTGACTTCTCTGAACTGACAGTTGGCACTCGTGTTGGTATTGGTAAGAAAACAATCTTTTGATAGTTGTGCTAGGGGTCTGTTTCTTGTTCCACTAATTAATTCTATTTATTTATAGTTTTTTTGTGAGCTTTTGTTTCTCTTAATTATTATATTTGAGGGAATAAGTATTCCCGTGTTCAAGTTTTAATGTCTGAAAGTTTATTTCAATATTATAATTTGACATTCGTGCTCTCATCATGGTCAATAAATAATCGAATATGCCTGCTGCTTTTATGACAATACTTACAAGGCAGAACTGGCTGTAATGGGTTCTTCAAGGAGGCAATGTTGAATTAGAGGAAATAGATTAAGGAGCAAGGTTGACTTGCTTGAAATTCTACACTTGCAATTTCCTGAAGCTTTTGACAATCATTTCATTCTATTTGATTACTTCTTTTGGACCAGAAGGGTTCGTATTGAGAAGTTAGCACTTTTGATTTTATTCTATTGATTTATTTCTACATAAAAAGGATGCTTGTTGAGAAGCTAGCTCATTTTGTTCTATTCTATTATATTTACTTATTTTGACATATGAATGAGTGCTTCTTGTTAGCAGGCTTGTTTCATGTAACCACAGTAAATATTGAAATACTGTTTGCTATTGGATATTGCGTGAATACTGAATTGGAGGATATAAACTTGAAAATTTTGTTACGACTGTTTTAGGTGAAGTTTATAGTAAACCTACATCTTCTGGATAAATCCTTTTTTTTTTTTTTTTTGTGAATTACAGTTTCTTTTGATTTAACGTGTGTTATTATTTTAAGGTTTTTTCGGAGAAGTTTTCCGTGGCATTTGGAATGGAACTGATGTTGCCATCAAAGTTTTCTTGGAGCAAGATCTGACTGCTGAAAATATGGAGGACTTCTGCAACGAGATTTCCATCCTAAGGTACTTGTCTATTTTATACATAGGTAGCGTCTTTCAGAAGCATTTATGTTCTTTGTTTAAGGTTTTTCAGCATACATTCTAACTCTGGTATTCTGTTTTTCCAGCCGCCTTCGGCATCCAAACGGTATTTCTCTTGTCCTCTATTTTTCTTTTATTTTCTTTCCTTTCTTAATTTCCTTTCTGCGGAGTTGTTTCAGTTTAGAGGACAAACTCTGTTGAAGTTAGGATGGTATTGCACATAATTGGCAATAATGGCCCTCTATGTTGTGGATTGATCCAAGGAAATGACCATATCCAAGTTTCACTTTACAATAGGTGTTAACTGCGTTCTGTGTATAATGAGTTCCTTCAATATATAGTCATCACTATTGAAATTAAACTTGGGAGATGATTTGTATGCGTGGTACTGGTACATCATAATTACATGCTGATTGGGGCTTTGGTTTGCAGTTATACTATTTTTGGGTGCATGCACAAGGCCTCCACGACTATCCATGGTTACGGAATACATGGAAATGGGATCACTATACTATTTGATCCATCTAAGTGGTCAGAAGAAAAAACTCAACTGGAGGAGAAAACTAAAAATGCTTCGTGATATATGCAGGTGTGTTTTTCTTTGGGGAATGTCAAAATATGCTGAAGCACCAATATTTATGCTTAAACCCGTACAAGATCATATAGTAGTTGCTTTATTGTAGCCTGTCAAACCAAAATGAAGGCCGTCCTCTGTTACCATTTTATTTGGAAAAGTTTTTGTTTCTAGTCTGTCTAAATATCCTATTCGTACCTCATATGTCTGAACATTGGTTGTTATTTGGGATTGCCTTGCATATCCAAGAGAAGTATGCCTTATATGCTTTTGGGTGCTCTCTTTATTTAAGCTGAAATACTTTTTTCCCCTCCTTTATAACTATGAAGTGGGAATTTTTTCTCTCTTATTTTCAACTTAGAGGGCTGATGTGCCTACATCGAATGAAGATTGTCCATCGGGATCTAAAAAGTGCAAATTGCCTAGTCAATAAACACTGGACTGTGAAGATCTGTGATTTTGGGCTTTCAAGGATAATGACAGATTCATCCATGAGGGACTCCTCATCTGCAGGGACCCCAGAATGGATGGCCCCAGAACTTATTCGCAACGAACCCTTCACAGAGAAATGTGATATTTTCAGTCTTGGTGTTATCATGTGGGAGCTCTGCACTCTAGCTAGACCCTGGGAAGGGACACCACCTGAGAGGGTACGATACTTTGTCCTTTCTTTTGTCTTCTTCTAGTACTACTACACTTGTGAATGTGGGTCTATCTTGTGTTAACTTAGCACTCTTTCATACTTATGGTCTGCAATTCGGCGAGAATCTATAAGTAACAGTGCATCTTTGCCCTTCCTCGTACCACTTTCTTAGGTAGTTTATGCTGTTGCCAATGAGGGATCAAGATTGAAAATCCCGGAAGGGCCTCTTGGTAGGCTGATAGCAGGTAATACCCCTTTTTCTCAGTTTTTGAGGCATATCCTTTCATTTCCTTTCCTCCTGAGCTACTCCAGCGTATTAAATGTGTGTGTTTTTAAACTGGTGGGCAGATTGTTGGGCAGAACCACAGGAACGTCCAAGTTGTGAGGACATTCTTACTCGCTTGCTGGACTGCGAATACTCACTCTGCTAAAGCTGTCTAATTGTACAGAAAACACATAGTAGAGGTGTTACAATATATTCGGCTCAAGATGTAATTTTGTGTGATTTATTCCAAAATTTTAGGAGGAGAGAGCTTTTGACTTGGGGGGAATAACTTGTACTCTTTCTTGTTTTATTAATTTTGGCAATCAAAAAGATTTTACCAGAAGGGAAGGAAACCCTGATGTTTATGAAGAATTAATCTTCAGAAGATTGCATTTGCATCAACTTTAAAAAGCATGAAGATAAAGATGCCATTTCCAAGAAAGTATTGTGCCCCCATCGTTGTATGTATGCTGTGCTCTATGCATATGCCATCTGATTCAATAATCAACAATGGAAAAAGTTTAAAATTGGGAGGAAATAAATTGAGTTACGCATGCCATTTCCTTGCATTCTAAGCTTGCCAACTCTATATTATGCCAAAATCCAGCTTCGATATATCAAAATGGAGCCTCCGACCATGACCAAAGTATATTACAAAATTGCGACCGGTTTTACATGCCAAAGAACTAGACCTGCGCAACAAAATTATTCCAGTTATATGTGCGCACTTACACATAATTTATTCAGCCTGTTTTCAAAATCATACTTTCTAAACTCATCAGGGATATTACACCACCAGGCATCAGCCAGTCAAGAAAAAGATGCATTAATCAGCAATCTGGCGCCTGTTCAGAGCAGCTTCAAAACGGCTCAAGGAATCTGCTCTCATTTCCGTGCTCATATCGTTCTCCGGCGCCGGGTAATAGTCTTCCCTCAGCTGGAAATCCCTCAGATTAGGGATCTTCAGGAAGAAGTTGAGGAAATGTTCGTGCGCCGTTCCGTGGATAAAGAGCTTCCTCAGGGAAGGGCATTGCTGGAGCAATCCGGCTGCCGGTAGAGATAAACTCCTCTGGTTGACATCCCTGTCTTGAGGTGGCCAGTAATCAAGTTCACTGATACTCAAACCATCTATTCCTAACAAGTAGAATCGTTCCCATTGGCTCAAATCCATCTGCCCTGAAGGCGCAGTGTGGGCATACCCTATGGTATCCCCACAATCCAAATGCATCTTTGATAATCGAGGATACTGCACCAGCGTGCTCAACCCGAATGGAAACTGCGCCAGTTTTGACCATTCCCGGCAATCTCCTTCAACCTTGATTCTGATCTCCTCCAGGTTAGGACAATCCACCAGACCTGCAGTTGCCAATGGACTCAAAAGCTCTCCCACACTAATCCAGAGTGAAAGACATTGCAGCTTCTCCCATGAGCTTTCTTCATACATTCCATTCCCACTGCTGTTCAGATCGATATCAGAACAATTCAAATCGTAGGAATATCTGCATCTCTTCCTCTTGCTGCCAATCCCATTACTACCCGAGTCTTCAAAGAAGCTCATTGATGGATCTGATTGGCTCGACGCCCCACCCTCATCCAATTTGTTCAGATCAAAATCACAGTGAATTCCTCCATCAAGATCCTCTGATGATTCATCTACGCTGCTCCATATGCAGTCTATGTGAAGCCTCTGGATTCTATCCTGCACTGGCTCTAATGCTTTCAGAGACATGGAGGCATTCAGATTCTTACAACAAGATATCTTCACATCTTCTAGCGTTCGCCGGAGCAAAGTAGCGAATGTCCTCATTCCTTTCACAGTGATCTTCTTGCAACCCTGTATTTCAAACTTTTTCAACTTCCAACAACCCCTTCCAATAGCGATCAAACCCATGTCAGTCAAGTCTCCAACGTTCCTAATCGACAGAGATTCAAGCCCTTGACAGAGTGCAACTCCATCCAATTTGGATTCAATCGGCATAGAAATTCCATGGAATTGCCCCAGCTTGAGTGACCTCAACTTGGTGCATTTCACTTTGAGCATCTCTAGAGCAGGGCCGCTGTCTCTGACGTTATTGCAAACATCTAACACAAGCTCTTCAACTAACGGAAGACCCGAAAAAAACTCAATCAAAGCCGTTACACTTATCCTTGAATCCTCAGGAGTGAAACCCTCAAAATCTGGATCTGCCCTTGAATTCACTAAAGCCGAAGTATCAGCTAAATGAACCACAGACAATTTAGGACAATTAACAGAAACAGACACTAAACATTCATCTCCAACATATCCAATGTACCTAGGATCAAACATACAAGCTGCACGAAACTCCCTTAGATTGGGGCAGGATTTGGTAATAGCCATGATTTCGTCCGACTTGAAACCTTCTGAAAATGAAGGGTTCAACAGATTAAGGCTCGTCAAGACGGTGGGTTCAGTTAGAGCGGCAGGAACATCATCAGTCCAGCAATAGAAGTGGGACAAATCAAGAGTCGTTAACGACCTACTATGGTGGAACAGAGCCTGCAATTCCTCTCCAGATCCTAGCGGGGGACGCTGATGCCACCTGACGAGCTTAATTTGTTTCAAATGCGGCCACATGGGAGCTAAAAGCAGAATAGTTGATGGGTCTCTGGCGTAGATAGTGAGGGAAGTGACCGAAGGGAAGGCTTGATGAAGTAGCTGGGCGATGAGAGAATCGGAAGTAGCAGAGGAGAAAAGGGGGGAGCCCCATGGAGAAAGAAGGGACAGATCGAGGTTGGTTATGGATTGAAAACGATTGGGAAGTAGAAAAAGATTACGGACGTTGCCGCGGAGGGTGATAGAAATGCGAGTGTTACGCTCGAGACAAAGCCACTTGCGGCAGACCAAGGCGGCGGCGTTACGGGTGCGGACGTCGGAGATGGCGGCGATTATGTTGGAGAGTAAGACGTCCGGGAGGTCGTTGAGGGTGGTCGTGTCATCAGATGTCCAAGAAGTGACCATTTTTTTGGGGTTTTGGGGGAATCACCAAAAATCCAAACTTTGGTGTGGGGATTTGTGAACTGTAACTGTGGATTGGTGGTGGAGTTGATGCCTATTTTTGATTGATGTGGCGGAGTAGAAGAAAACTACAGCCACTGTTTGAGTAATAAATGTTCGTACTAGTAGTACTTCGTTTTTTCTTCTTTTTTGCTCAGCTTTTTTTTTTTTAAATTAATAAATCATTATTTATGTATTTTTTAATAAAAAGCTAATTGTTAGTAATTATCTGGTAGGTCTTGAGTTTGTAGTAGTTAATTGTTTCAATTATTTATTTTCGATAATTGTTGTATTGTGAGTGAAAATTAATTCTTCAATTTCACCCTAAACACAAAAACACAATTCAATTTGTTTTCTAAATTCTATTAGTTATTGAAAATTTGTCACTCTTCCCTTCTTTGTTAAAAAAAAAAAAAACTTGTTTTTATATTAACAGGAGATTAGAGACCAAGATTTTTGGATACATACTCTTCCCCTTAATTTCTTTAGAAAACACCTAGTTAATTTCTATCCCAATTTATTCTAAATACTTCCACCTATTTTTATAACTATTTCAAATACTTCCAACTATTTCTATACAAGTTTCAAAATATCTAAACTTACATGTACAATCTATTACAACATGAAAGAAATGATAAACTATTCTCGCATAGATGGTACTGATCCCCTATAAGGGTAAGGACACCTTTTATCATTTTCGAAAGCGAAGCAAAAAAATAAAAAACTCCTAATTCATCATTCGATGCCAAATTTATTAAAAAATAATTGGTCATTACCTTTTTTTTTTTTTTATATATACATATGCAATCATAAAGTGACGCAGAGACATAATTTCATAACTTTTTTTAAAACTTTGAAAGTCCCTCCACAAAAGATTTTCTAATTTCTATTCTTATATCTTTGTTTCAACCCTAATTTTTATTTATATTTGATGGAATCACTATTTATACAAGTTTATCATGTCCCATATTAGGGATAGATATACTCAAAATATAAATATTGAGAACAAAAAATTTGATATGATTTGAAGGTGCACAACTATATGTAAGTAAATATTGCAATTTATTGAAATTAGATAATTTGATCAAGATAAACTATATTATACGTTCAACTTTTAATTAAAATTAAACGGGCTTTAAAATTTAAAAACTGAATCGAATCGAACTGAACTGAACCGATCGATTCGGGCCCAACCGAACCCGGCTATGTTTACCATCCTTAAATATGAGAAAAGGAGGGGACAGCAAACATTGGCACATTAGGGGAATTTTGTCAATACACATGACTCAGAGGTGGATGGCATGTGCCATCTCTATTCATGAACCTAAGCTACTGTTTCAAGATTATGACATTTATTTTTGTCCTTCTCTACTCTGCTACTTATTATTAATAAATATGCATCTTCCCCCCAAACCCATCAAAATATTTCTTATTAACAATTACTATGATTTTTTGCAGTGGATCTGTACTCTGACATCACTAAATAAATTATGTTACATTTATTAATTAATATATTTCTAACGATCTCTAACAGATGCGTTTGGTTCTTTTTTATATATTTTGTTTATCGACTGGATGAATTAAAATTTGAAATTTAATTTATGAAGTTATATATTTTTTGAGTTTTAGTTGTTTTACCGTGTAATTTTTTTGTTAAGCAGTAATTAAAAGTGTTAATATTAGTAGTTTAGGTACAAATCCCTTTCTTATACATTTTCCAAGCACCTGTTATCTAATTCTGGCTTATCTGCATGAGGAAACCTACGAATATTTGGTACAATTGTTTATTGTATGTGATTTTTGTTGGGGTCGAGAGGAGGGAATCTTTATTTATGGGACATGTTCCAGTTCTATTCATTAATCTTATTGCTCTATCCTTGATTGGTTCAATAATTAGCATAAGAGTATTTTTAGTTAATTTAATATTTCTTCTGTGACGAGATTTCTACCCACCCACTGAACCCTTTGCGGTAGCCGGTATCAGTTAGCAAGTTTTGAAGATATGGCTCCGTCCGTAGATCAATTATTGCGTAGATTGTGAGTAGATGAATTGACGGTTCACTTCTTATTCCAGCGATGAGCGACTCATTGGAGCTTCGTTCACGTCAGGACTCGAGATAGGTGTGTCTATCTGTTCGTTAAACTAAATCAATATAACGAATACGATCACCCACTGAACCCTTTGCGGTAGCCGGTATCAGTTAGCAAGTTTTGAAGATATGGCTCCGTCCGAAAATCAATTATTGTGTAGGTAGTGAGTAGACGATTTGACGGTTTACTTCTTATTCTAGCGTGGAGCAACTTATTAGAGCTTCGTTCACGTCAGGACTCGGGATAGGCGTGTCTATCTGTTCGTTAAACTAAATCAATATAACGAATACGATTTTATTAAAACAGTCTTCACTTATTTTTCAAAAGTATCAATTTAATCAAACAATTGATCCAATTTGTTTTCTCAAACCAAATAATTCCTCCATTTTAAAATAATAAACTACTCTTACTTATTAAATTATATTATTATGACTATTATTAGCTAGGAAAGTAATAATGTAGGCTATCTAATTCTCACTTCGTAAGATATTTAAATAAGTATACTGTACCTACAGCAGAATTGGTGCTTATTATTTATTTATTTATTTATTCCTGTAGAAATGGGATTTGCGCGTTAGAATTTAGGGTTTTGTATTCCTTTGATTTGAGAGGTCTTGACTTAGGATACGTTTGAATGTGATGTGTATAAATGATTATGTTATTTTTACAGTAAATAATTTATAAACAAATGCAGCCTATCCCCTCTCAAGGTGCTTTTATTTTATTATTAACAATAAAATAAAGAATTACGTTTTAAAAAATATTATTTTCGCACAATGTACACCCTTTCGCTAATAACAAATTAGTCATGAGAAGATAAATTATTGTTGACATCAATAGCAATCACCTCACACCATTTGTCAATTGATTGAAAATTTTAGTCTTTTCACCCTAAAGAAACGATGGGCATTACACGTATATATGGAATGGAAGATAAGAAGATGAAATATGCATATTTGACATGAAGAACAAAGACAAATAATTGACTACGAAAGCCCAATCTTCAAAATAAATCTCAAAATCAACAAATTAAAAATATAAAGTTTAATTGTTTAACATACAAAAATCGTAAACTAATAACAAAAAACTCAGACACTATTAAATAAATAATGATTAACTTATAATTAGGAAAGCAATTAAAATCCTACTACTATCCTAATACAATTTAGAAATGTTGCTAAAACCTTCTCATGCTCCTAAGCTACTCAAGGTGTCATGTTTCATCATGTAGTTTGACTTACCAAGCTGCCAATTTAGTGTGCTGCTATGTGGGATTGGTCCAATTTCCCCAACGCTTAATTTCAGCCTTTTTGGTTCAATATTGTAGCATCTTTTCTGGTTAGCACCCTTTATTCTTATCCATTTTCGTCTCCGAAAAATAGTTATATTTAAATTCTGATGGAGTGCAAATTTGGGATTGGGACGGGGACTTGGACTTGCTAGTGTTGGGGTTTAATTAGAGATCATAATGGCCGATAGATGGCAAAATTCTTAATGAATAATGGGGTATTGGGGTGGTAACATAATGGGAGCTGAGTCATGGGGTTTATTCAAAGTCTGCAAATGACTTGGGGTAGGGGATACAGGAGAGTGGAGGTCGAAGTGGATAATGAAAGTGTTTGTATTTAAATTATCTCATAATTTAAAATGACAGTTGAAATTTTAAATGGATTAAACATTCATAAAGATTGAGATCATAAAATGGGTTGAACATTCATGAGAATTGAGTTAATCTGTTATTTTCTAAATCTTTTCATAAAAAAGACTATAATTATCAGAAAAATTTAAGTAAGATTAGTATCAGTGATCAAAATAAAAGAGTGACTAAAGGTAGAATAACCCCCATTAACAAGGACAAAAACATATTTAAGTTTAGAATTAAAAACGTTTTTATAAGTTTTACTTACTAACATATAAACATAACAGTAGGGGTTAGAAATATTGAGAGAAAGAGATAAGATAACAAAAAGGTAAAAGAGTACATATTCTTTTTTTTTTTTTTCCCTTCAAAAAAGACTTCTTTTTGTAAAGATTTTAGGTCCTACACTACACCATTCCTCGAAGTTGGCCGACATTTTCCTACACTACATCATTACTAACACAATTATGACTTTCAACTATCCAAAAATTAAAACAGTCACCATATTATAGTATCAGATAACGTTTCTTCAAATAAAAAATAATTATTTTCAAATTTTATTATTTTTATTATTTTATATGTGAAAGTCGAAAAACAAAATAACCTAACAAGAAATTCCATGGAGTGAAGAGGGCTCAACTAAATTACTTTTATAGGGACGGGAGGAGTACGTATATTCTATTCCCCCTCCTTCTTTCTCCTATTGCATAAATTGTCTTCATCAATTTCTATCATGTTCATCAAGTATTCACTATTGGTCTATTTCGTTGGTCTTCCCCTTTCAGTCTATACCGTTTTGGAGTCTGTTTTCTTTTTGATAGCCAATTTATTTTTTTTGCCAAATGTGGATCAGAATACTGAGGGATTTATCTTTTATTTTGATGTTGGGTGGACAACATCACATCATTCCTTAATCCTTTTTCCAATGGAATGCATATTTTCTTTTATTCTTTTTTTTTTTTTTTTCATGCAAGGAAATAACACAATGCTTTCTCCTTAGTCATTTTCTCTCTTCTTTTAAAAGGTTCTTTTTTTTTTTTTTCCTTTCTTTTTCAGTGATATTTTCATTATTACCCTAGAGGATTGAACCAACCAAATCAGTGATGGAACTAGTATGGAGCAGGGGATCGGCCGACTCCATTGCTCATGAAAATTCTTGAATAAAATTTTGATGGTAATTTAACCTTTTAACCTTACTGTTATTGATGGTTACATTATTCTTTTGTGTAATTCAATGGTAATTCAAAAACTATAGGATAATCCATTGATAAATGATTGGATCATATTAAGAGTAGTGTTATATCGCATATTCCTTTTTGTTATATTTCGTCCTCTTTTTTTTTAAAAAAAAGTTCTCTATTTTCTTAAGTATCGTCATTTAATTCTTATTTTTCGTCCCATTAATGTTTATCTTCTGCCCTTCATATTATTACCTAACTACCCTTAATTAAGTTACCAAAAATTTTATAAGTCTCATCTTAATCTACCAAAAATTTATAAAAATTATTATTAAAGTAGCATAGATGAGCGAAACTATAAATATTTTTTTGATATTTTTAATAAATTAATTAAAGGTAATTAAATAATTAAATATATTTTATATTTTATATTTAAATATTATGATTGATATTTCCTAATTGTCAAAAATAATTTGGGTATATAACAAAATAGAAAATGTGAAATAAGCCTTCACACTATTAAAATAATTATAAACTTTATTTAATAGACTATTTTGTATTATATTCCATGTATTATGATATAAAATGTTTGTGTGATGGTAACTTTTTTTTTTATAATTTGAAAGTGGATTTTATCATCCAGATCAATTAATATATTGTATGTACAGTTAATCATCAAGTCAAGAAAAAGAGTGGTGGTGGGTGCGTGAAGGGCACGTGATCGTTGTGAAATTTTGGTGGGATTCTAGTTATTTGGGTGAAGAACACATGATGCATGAGTGAAAATATTTACGTTGAGATTGTTACTATTTTATTGGAGATTTAAGAAAGAAAAAAGTGTTGAAGGAAATTTTTTTTAAGGGAGAAAAGATGATAATAATGAAATTTTTAAAAAAATAATATGAGAAAATTGTTTTAAAAAAATAAATTTATAATTTTTAACTAAATAGTAATTTTTGTCTGGTAAAGTAACAAAACGAATTTTGGAAGGATAATAAAAATTTATGATTATTGTTTAAATAGGTGTAATGAGTTGGAGTTAGAATTACTGGAACAACCTTGGATCGGGAAAAGAAGGTGAATTCACTAATTATTGTTCTCTACTGGTGGGATATAGTTGTAGTAAATATAATAATAAATATTATATAATATATAACTGAAAAATACATAAGTTATAATATAAGAATAAAGTACTTTTCAGATTATAAAAATACATCATTACATGATAATATATTATTTTTTAAAATATGACAATACATCAAATATAAATAGAGAATACATTAATTATAACATAAAAATACTAATAAAGTAAGTTACTAGTGGAACATGATATAATTTAAGAAATTCGCCTCAAAATTGGAAGAGAATATTGGGTACAAATTGATATTGGGTATGGGGGGGGGGGGGGTGGTTGGGGAGAGATAGTGGCCATTTCAGAGGGCCCACATTACAAAGTGATTTTAATATAAATATGTAGAGACCTTGTAACGTGTGTCTATGAGAATATTATAACTTGTCCTCTACTAAAAATAGTTATGTATAAGCACTTATTATAATTTTATACACTCTATGGGTGCGTTTGATGCAAGATAATGAGAATATGACAAATGCAATTTAACTCCGATTGTTATCTCTTTTAGTTAATGACAGTAACTACAAAGACAATTTAATTACTCAACTACTCAATCAAACAATGGTTGAGTAGTTGAGTAAACAATCAATTTACCCATCAATAAAATTAAGGTCATATGATTATTTCTTACAATCATGTAATTATTTTAATGAATATTATTCTAATTTATCAAACAAGTCAAAGGCAATTAAATTCTTTTAATGAATTTTCTGCTAAGTTACCAAACAAATAAAAGACAATTAGATTTTTTTAATGATTATTATGTTATAAAATTTCAATTGTCTTGCATCAAACGCACCCTATGTTCTTGCCATGAAAATAATTGAAAGTAAAAAAAACTTAGGTGTCAAATACTCATCTCATTATCCCATAAAAAAAAAAGTGATTCATCATCAAATTATAATATAAATAATATAAAATTCACTAAGACACAATACTCCATATCCATGTAACACTACCTACTTTACTTGTGATAAAATACAACATTTTATTTTGAGTAACATCATATAAAATGATTATTATCATATTTTGCATATCTTACTTTATATTTAACAGTAAACTATATAAAAAATTACATATAATTATATTACTTTTAAATATTAAAAATAAAATAATATGTACCAATAGTAAAAATATAAAAATTCACTTACTTTTTAGGATATGAATAAAATTTTAAATAAAATAAAAAAAGTAGGTTTTAAAATCATCATGTAAATGTTACTGTTTCTACAGATAAGAATAAAATCCGTAATTTAAAAAGAAATAGAAATATAAAAAAAGAAGCAGTGAGAAGCGAGTCATTATCTTGGAGCATTATTCGGTTTATCTGAAAGTAGAATTAAACGCGTTGTTGCTTTCGGTCGTAGGGTGAGTGCTATAAGTTGGTGAAATAGTGTATCGTCCTCCAATAATTACACATTAATACTAGTCATGGAATAAGGCCTTCTTTAGTTATTAGGTCCACAATCACATTATTTTATTTTTACCGCACCGTTTATAAGCTTACTTTGCTTAATGTACTATTCATTAAAATCTTAACAACTGTCTGTTTAATAATTTTGATCTCACAAAATCATATGTTTTTGTGTCACAAATCTAATTAATAAAAAATAAAGTAAAACATACAAAAAAAAAAAAAATTAAACAGGATTCGGTTGATTTTTAATTACCCTTCATTATAATTTTAATGGGACATATAAAATATAATATGGAGTAATTTAGGAGATTTGAGTCGTGTTATGCGGTAAAATTTACAAAAAAGAAAAAAAAAACTTTATGGAAGTTACTCTTTTCACTCCAACTTGTCAATTTTAATATTCATTGACGACAAATATATACGAATTAAACTTTAATTTTTAAAATAAAAATATTGAATTCTAATTTCTCGATCCAATAGTCGTTTTTGGTCCATAGTTAATTAATTTTGCTTAGAAGCTACCATCATTTTAGATTTTATGCCACCATCATTATTACTGACTAGAGTGTTTATAAAGTTTATATTGTTTGAGAATGAATCACCCAGAGGAAGTTAAATCAGTAATAAAATAAATTTAAAATTGTAATATGAATGGAATTTTAAAGGATGCCTCAAATTGTAGAGAAAATACAAAACAAGCAAACTCAGACGATCAAGAAAGCATCAATTATGGCAAAATCACTCAATTAGTCCCTGATTTCAAAATTTGGTTCACTTTTATATCTCATATTTGAATATATAAATTAAAATTATACGTTACTCAATTGACCAGAGGCAATATTACTAAAATATTATTTTAATAATTTTTTTTTTCAAAATAAAACTCTTAAAAATTATCATTATATCTTTTTAATTTTACATAATAATTCCGCACTTATGTTTTAGGGAAAAAATAAGTCTAGTCATAAGTCTTGTTTATGGGACAAGAGGAGTGTGTTGTACTATATTATCTTCACAATAAACTAATGCCATGAAAGTTTTTTTAGTTTTTTTCTTCTTTTAATTCTCGCAAATTATATTATATTGTAAAATTAGAAAACACATTGTAAAGTGCCCTTAAAATTTTAGTAGAAAAAATATTTTTGTCCTGCCTTCTGAATATTTATTTTTTTCCCTCTTAACTAACGTAATATTATCTTTTGTCAAACAATACTTTGTAAGGTAATTATAAAATTGTTATATAACAGTTGCTTAATTCTTATTCTGTTTTAGAATAAGATTTATAAAGTGCGATAAGTGAGATTTAAAGAGAGACATATACAAGTATTAGAACAACTATCATATATTTCCAAAAACTACTAGAATATTGGCCTTTTAAAATACTTAAAAATGTTGTAATAGATAATATTTGATTATATTTTTTCTATGGCCACACACATTTTGCGTGTTATCTATTATTGTGTGGTTAAAGGTGTATTTGATAAGACGACACTTTCTAATGTGACCATATATGTTGAAAGTGTGGAGGTAGACTAACATATGACAATACAAGTATATATAATGTTATATATATTAACATGTTAATACATAATAAAGTGTTTGGATAGAAAACCTATTATGATAATTTTAAATATTCGTACAAATACCATAATATCATAAAATTATGTGTTATTATATTATATAATTGAAAACATAAAAATATGTTTAAATAGATAGTGTATTACTTCATTTATAAGTAAATATACAAATAGTTTTAGACTATTGAAATTCTGATCTATAATAATTCAAACTCAATCTTTCTCTTTTAATACTACAGTTAACATCCAATCATTCTCTTCATTTCTGATGTGAGACAGCAACAAACGACTTTAAATCACACATAATAATGTAATTATATATGTATTACAATTACACTATATATAGTAATCTATTAATATCTTAAGTTAATATATTAACAAATAAAATAACACTTGTGTTTCTATACTTATAAAATTTTAATTAGATTTGTGAGTGTTTTGATTGAAATTCTATTATAACAAGTGTCATGGTATAATTTTATTGAGTGACACGTTAAAATAGTTATAACAATATTATTATTATAGTATTTTATTAGATATAAATATATTAATATTTGATATAATTGTAAATATTAATAAATATATTTATAGTTTATTGTTATAAAATGTGTGTGATAAAAGTTCAAAATTCTAATAGCGAAGGAAATTACGTTAAAACTAAAAAAAAGAAAAAAATCAAACCCTTAACGTTTTGAATAAAATAATAGGGTTAAAACTGGTGGTGGCACCAGATGAAGGCCAGGAAACATCCAAGTGGTGATTGTGGGAAAGGGAGAAGGGTATTTGGAAGATTATAGTTGCCTTATCCGATTCTTGGGGATAAGGTTTGTAGTCAGAAGGAGTTGGGATGGGACCCAGAAAGTTATTTTGATGGAGTCTAGTATATGGTTTAATTGATCAATCATTTATTTCTGAAACGTCAAGTGGGAGTTTTAGTTCTTCTCTCTGGGTTGCTGCACAGCTGATAGAGACATTATTCATCTGGATTTTAAGACTTGAGGACCAGTTTCTCAGAATTGGATGATGAATGATAGCAAATTATACTATATAAGTGATGTCAATTAATTCAGTGTAAGATTAATTTTATTTTTAAAAGTTATTGAATTATTATTATTTTATTTAGATTAATTTTAAAATTGATCACTATATTATAGTCCGTTTCTGATTTTGGTCATCATATTTTAAAAACTATTTTTAAGGTCATCATACTTTATTATTATTATTATTTTTTAAATGGTCACTACGTTGAGTTGGACAGTTAACCCACTAACGATCACATTTTTTTAGGGTTATTTTTGTCTTTTCACTGACTCTTTAAATTCAAAAAAGAGTAAACTCTGAATTTGATCATCATATTTTTTTAAAATTCCACTTTTGATCATCTTACTTTAAAAATTATATTTGACGTCATAATACTTTCATTTTTTATTCAATTTTGGTAATTCTGTCTAAATGTTCCGTTAAGTCTCTAACTGCCATAATTTTTTGAGGGTAAATACGAAAAAATACACCCCATCATGCACGTGTTCACGTGCATGATGCATATAACAAATGGTGGCCCTTATATTCTTTGAAGTGTTTTTTTTTTTTTTTTTAATGCTTAAGACAACTTCAACTTCTTAGCTCTTTAAATGCCTAATATAATCGAGAAAAACGTATTAAAAACTTAATAATATTGATTTTTAAAGTTTTTTATTTATAGTATGGTCGTGTTTATATAATTTGAATTTTGTTATCTTTACTTTTGATTCGGGCTTCATTCATCACCAATTTGATCACCGTCTTTATCTTTTGATTAGAAAGTAATTGTGCATTTAATGTTTGAACCATTAAATTTAACAACCCTTTCATTCAAATATATATTTTATTTCACTCTCTAAACCCTCTATAATTTGGAGCCACTATTTCAATCCACGAACTTGATTAATTGGCAAAGGACATCTTAAGAGGTTTTGAGTTCGAGTCACGTTATATCAAAAAAGAAAAATATGAATAAAAATTATATGTAAGAATTATTATTGTAATTAAAAATAATATTAACATCATTTTATAATCTTATTTTGATCAAATATCATTAAATTTTTTTTTTATTTTTTGATATTTTTTGATGTTTGACATTGATCAAGAGAGATATTAATAATTATTTGAAATCTTGGGAGCACAATTGATAGTTTCACTAAACCACATAAATATAATTCACCGAAAACAAAAATAGAAAATAAAGAAAATATTTGATCCAACTAGAGTCTGAGTAGCGTGGTACCATTATTACTATTGATATACTGATGTCTTCCACGGCTTCATTTTTGGGTTTTGAATGGGGGTATGGGTGTGGATTTGGATTATGAGGGGAACAAAGAATGGTCCTCCATCTACCACGTGTCCTATATATGCATATTCCGACATCGATAATCAACACAGTACAATCACATATCATAGTACCAATTCTCCATCTGACCAAATTTCCACAATATTATCCAACCAATAATATTACTCTTGAGGGGAAAGTCCCATTTAGGATCATGGAAGCTAATCTTCCCATTGCTTCTTGCTTAATATCATGTGGCAGCTAAAATCCCTTCATTAGTTGCGGAAGAAAAATTCACATGAATATGATCTTTTGAGTAATGTATGAAGTGAGAATTTGATTTGGTTAAAACTACGTGTGGTTGGTAATTTTAGTAAAATATCGAATGTAAAATTTAATATTCAATATGATCCACAAAATTTTAGTTTTGTTCAGGAACAAATGCTAAACAACTGAAAGATCTTAATCTGATAATCATTTGGATTTCATTATCATTAATGTGTATAGAGTGGCGAAAATTTAAAAAATGTCAAATATATTGTATTGTTAGATTAGTGTTTTTTTATTCTTAGATATATAAGTTTAAGATAATATAAGTATTTTATTTCAAAACAAAAAGCTAGTCAATTCTTGATGGGCTTGGAAGTTAGAATGGCACGATGCGCTATTACATTGAGGCCTAATTTTTAAAGGTGGAATCGGAATCTAATTATGTGTAACAATATTTTATAACAAATTCATTATCTTAATTTGGAGTCCAAAAATTAAAATATATTACCTTTATAAAAACATCAACATCAATAACTCACAATAGCAGTTAGTATATAGTAGTATCCAATGTGCATTTTTTACAAATGGTAGAAGTGAAACCAGGCTTTTACAAATTTAAAAAACAGTTTAATCACTGTAAAACTGTTTACAGCAATTGCTGCTTCCTAAGATGTTTTCATGGTTACATATAACTGGCCCAATAGCACATTATGTGGATCGTGGACTGACTTATGGACCTGTTCCCAACTTATAGGCCTTAACACTTGTAAATCATATTTCCCTTCTCAATTCTAACATTAATACTCACATTGCTTGTCACATCTTACATATTATTACAACTAATTACTTAATTGAATATAATTTTGTTTTTTAAAAAATCCTTAATAAATACACAATTAATAATTGATTCAATTATATTTACTAAATGGTAGAAAAAATAGTATTTCTCTCCTAATAAACCTTACTCGTAAACACTTTAAAAAAAAAATCCCAAATAAATCAAGAAAGTTTCTTTTACAAAGGTTGTCTATAAACACGATACACAACTACAGCAATGGCTACAAATAGTATTGATCTTTTATTCCTGTTCTCGAATTCTCAATGAACCTCTCAAATCTACATCGGAGTTGTAATTGTTTTAAGGATATGTAAAAGATCATTGTCAAAATCTATACACCTAACCAGAAAATTAATCAGTGATGATCTCGATTATCTCTCTTAAACACATGTTAAAGTAAAGTTGATCAAGAGGAACAAACCAGTGGCCTCGAGTTACCAATAATAGAAGTTGAAATAGCTCAAGTAGTGCAGCAAATGGCTCCGTGGAAAGCACCTGGACCAGATAGAATTCCAATCAAATTCTATAAAAAAAAAATAAAAAAAATTAGTCAATAGCAATTGTTATATAATAGTTCTAGAACTATATTGTTGGGTGTCCTGTATACAAATGGGGGAGTGCAATGGTTATAGGGAAAAAATAGTAGGCCATTTAGGTGAGCCACGTTACAAAGTAATTTTAATTATTATATAAAATTAATAAGGTCACTTTGCAATGTGTCCTGGTAATTTATATGGTGGTCCTATAGGACCACCATGAATTTTACTCCTAGCGCGCTACAGTTCCGCGCGCGCGCTACAGTAACGCGCTACAGTAAACGCGCTACAGTACCTTCGTTTCTTTTGTTATTTTTGGCTATTATGATACATATTATGGACGTTTTTGTTGTATGATATAATTTCTTTTATATTTTTGATCTGATATCTAAATTCTGTTGATCTGATGTCTGCTATTTTGTGATCTGATGTCTATATAATCATGATTTGATCTACTTTGTTAAGTATATTTTAGTTCTACTGTATGATTTCTTTTATATTTTTGATCTGATATTTATAGTCTGTTGATCTGATGTTAAGTATGAGTTGATCTGATGTCTATATAATCATGATTTGATCTACCTTGTTAAGTATATTTTAGTTCTACTGTATGATTTCTTTTATATTTTTGATCTGATATCTATAGTCTGTTGATCTGATGTTAAGTATGAGTTGATCTGATGTCTATATAATCCTGATCTGATCTCCTTTGTTAAGTATGTTTTAGTTCTGCTGTGTGATTTCTTTTAAAATCTTGATCTGATGTCTATAGTCTGTTGATCTGATGTCAAGTATACGCTGATCTGATGTCTATAGTCTGTTGATCTGATCTCCCTTTTTAAGTATGTTTTAGTTCTACTGTATGATTTCTTTTAAAATCTTGATCTGATGTCTATAGTCTGTTGATCTGATGTCAGTTATGAGTTGATCTGATGTCTATATAATCCTGATCTGATCTCCTTTGTTAAGTATGTTTTAGTTCTGCTGTGTGATTTCTTTTAAAATCTTGATCTGATGTCTATAGTCTGTTGATCTGATGTCAAGTATGAGTTGATCTGATGTCTATATAATCCTGATCTGATCTCCTTTGTTAAGTATGTTTTAGTTCTGCTGTGTGATTTCTTTTAAAATCTTGATCTGATGTCTATAGTCTGTTGATCTGATGTCAAGTATACACTGATCTGATGTCTATAGTCTGTTGATCTGATCTCCCTTTTTAAGTATGTTTTAGTTCTACTGTATGATTTCTTTTATATTCTTGATCTGATATCTATAGTCTGTTGATCTGATGTCAAGTATTCGCTGATCTGATGTCTATATAATCCTGATCTGATCTCTTTTGTTAATTATATTTTAGTTCTACTGTATGATTTCTTTTATATTCTTGATCTGATATCTATAGTCTGTTGATCTGATCTCTTGTATTCTCTCATCTGATGTCTATATAATCCTGATCTGATTTCCCTTGTTAAAAAAAGTATTTTTTTTTTAAAAAAGAATTTTTTATAAAAAAGGTATTTTTTTTTTAAAGTTTGTGCGTCAAAAAAAAAAAAAAAAACTGTAGCGCGTTACTGTAGCGCGAAACTATAGCGCGTCACTGTAGCGCGCGCGCTTACTGTAGCAAGTAGGAGTAAAATTCATCCTACTCCTATAGTACCACCGTAAACGGACTCGTCCTTTACTACCATAATATAATTTACCGGTCAATAGTGGGCGATTCCCTCATAAATGCAGTAACGGAGTTCTTCCAAATAGGGGAATTGGATCCTCAATGGAGTGAGACAGTTATAGTGTTTATCCTAAAGTGTAAATACTACAACAACCTTCATATTTTGAACCCATCAATGTGAATATAAAGCCAAATTATATCATACGAGAGAGAGAGAGAGTATATTCTATATTGTTATCATATTATATTTAATATATTTTTTAATTATATTTGATATATCTTAATACCTTTTAAAAGTTAAAGTATATTTATTTGTGTCTTAATAGTTTATAAACATTAACAACACTTGATAGTTTTTTAATATTTAAACAAATAAACGATACTATATAGCGTCTTTCATATCATAAAAAGATTTAATTACGCATATAAATGTCATAATTAAATTATATTGTTATATCTATTTCTAATGTTTTAATAGAATTTGATCTAATATTCTCAATGAATATTTATCACCCGTGTATTGTCTTATATAAATAAAAATTTACACTACACTCTATAATGTTTTAATACATTATAAAAGGCAAAGTTACACTTATTAATATTTTAATATCTTATAAAAATAAGTACACATAATACTGTAATAACACATTGGATAGTATTAAACTTAAGAATATCACTATATGTGAATCTAATTATGTTACGCTTGTTAATATCATAATTGAAGTATATTACCGCACTTACATCCTATGTCCTAATTAGAATTTGATTGGATGTTTTAATAGTATATTTATTGAGACATCAATTTTGTAGTATTCTATTAGATATGATTAATTAGTGAATTGACTGCTAACATAAGCCAATTAATATAGTCGTATTTATTCTTATAATAGGGAGTGACAATAAACTAATTTTTTTGTAGTGAATTGTATTAATGATTAGTGGAAATAATCCAATAATGATTAACGTTTTATCACTCCTCTAAAACTGGAAAACAGGTGTGAGAATCGTCCTTCAAATCTTTGATAGCCACAATAACCATTGAGGAATCTCCGAGGGCAAGCTTGGTATTTTCAGCTGGGTTGCTTTGAGCAATGCCTCTCTTAATGCCAAACTTTCAGATAGCTTAGGGTCTAGTATCCCGAGAAAAAAATTGAATTATAAATACGGTTTCCATGTTTATACAGTATAATATGCTAGTGCCAGCATCATTCCGTTGCATCAAAATTGCCCTATCAAAGTAAACAGGAGGGCTATCGGCTCACTTGGATCATTCGAGTTGAGTTTAAACTCTATAGAAGATTTTTTCAAAGCTGACCAAACAACCCTTTAAGTATGTAAGGATGAAATAATAGAAGAAACTATTGTAAAAGGCTGTAAATAAATTGGTTGTGAATAGATTTATTGCATGCATGCCAGATAGAATCAACAACCATCATCAGTTTCTCCTTCGCTTTTGTTGACATTGATAATAGGCATTCCCTTACTGTGTAATGCCACACCTTGCGGACGAATATATAAGTGAAGATGACATGATAGAGTGACTGTCGTCTCTCTGCAAAAGATACAAGATCCCACAGTCAATATACCTTTGCGGTTGAAATTTTCGGTTAAAAGGAAGAGTATCGGAGAAAAAATGCTAGTCGAAGTGTACTACTCTTAGAGGGATGACTAAGGTTCCATAATTTACGCGAAGTCTCGAGTTTGGAGATGTTTCTTTTGCATGTTGGTGAAATGATGTCAATATTGAAAAGTGGACATTATCTTGTCGTTAGTGCTGTGAATTATTTTGAAAATTCATAATTTTATTGAAGGTTGGAATTGAATTTTTGACATTTAAAATGGACTCATTTACTTAAATTGTTTAATTCACTATTTATTTATTTGAAATTTAATTAAACATAAAACTTCATATATATATATATATATATATGAAGAATTAACTTGTCATTCTTCCCTTTCAATAACAAAACCTAAAACTTAAAAGGTTAAAAAATATTGTAAAAAAAACAAATAGGGAAATACGGATCACAAATCCGATTTTTGAATTGCATCACATAGAATTCATCAAATTATGAAATTTTCTCCCTTCCCTCCAAAAATACACCAAAAACCGAAACAAAGCAAGGCCCAACGGCCCTAACCCATTAACCCAAACCAATTTCCTCCACAACAAAAAAAAAAAAAAAAAAAAAAACCGAGAGTTCAATTCTTATCGGCGCTCTTTTGTTCGTACTCTCGCCGTTGTTATGCCGTCTGCCCGCCGAAGTTCCTCCCCCACTTCTTCCCGTACCCCCAACTACCCCTCTTCCTCCTCCACTACCACCTCCCACCATTCCCCACCCATGTCCGACGAAGACGACGCCGTCCCACCGGCACCCTCACCTCCCCCATCTTCACCCCCTCCTCAGGCCTCAAATGAATTAATAGCCCTCCCGGCACCTCCCTCAACGACCCGCACGCCTTCGTTTCCGATCAGGGAAGACTGTTGGTCGGAAGACGCTACTCACACTTTAATTGAAGCCTGGGGGTCCCACTACTTGGAACTTAACCGTGGCAGCCTCCGTCAACAGCACTGGCAAGAAGTCTCTGAAGCCGTCAACGCACTCCACGGCCACACCAAGAAGCTCCAGCGCACGGACATACAGTGTAAGAACCGTATCGACACCTTGAAGAAGAAATACAAGATCGAGAAGTTTAAGTCTCTGCAGTCCAACGGTCGGTACGTTTCTACCTGGCCGTTCTTTAGTTCCCTCGATTCCCTCATCGGAGAGAATTTCATAAAGGCTAAACCCGTTTCGCCGTCTCCACCGGCCACGAGGAGGAGCTCCGTTAAGAACAATGTATCTCCGGCTTCCGCACCGTTGCCAGTGAGGAGGGAATTTCCGCTCCTGCCGCCTCCACCGTCCGCGGTGCCGGTGGGACCGAGGTCAAAGCGGCCGCCGCCGATTGGGCAGGGCGAGGAAACAGTGTTTAGGAGGAATTTCTCTGCCATGGCGGCAGCAGCTGCGGCGGCTCGAGTGGACGACGACGATGAGGAAGATTCTGATATGTCAAGCCCTGGGGCGGGTGCGGGGACAGGGATAGGTCCGGAGACAGGGGGAGGAACCGTTGGGATGGGAAGGAGGAAAAAAATAATGGTCTCTGACAATTTGGCTGCGGATGGATACAGAAAGCTGGCGGAGGCGATTGCGGGTTTTGCAGAGATATATGAGAGGGTTGAGGAGGCGAAACAGAGGCAAATGGTGGAGTTGGAGAAACAAAGAATGCAATTTGCTAAGGATTTGGAGATTCAGAGAATGAAGCTGTATATGGAATCCCAAGTCCAGCTGGAAAAGATTAAGAGAACAAAGCGAAGTTCACAATCTGGTGAGATTATTAAGGCACCCTTGCGTTTTCTCTTTCGAGTTACTTGAATTTACGCATTTAAGTGATCCTCAATTCAGTAAAACAAAAGTCTGGCAATCGTTTCTCGGAGGTTTGAATCTTTTTGTTTATGTTCGAACCTGATTATCAAGGAGTCTCCATTAGTTAGTTTGAGGAAGATTGACTTGAGATATAGTTTAATTCCTTATGTTTAGATGGTTTTGGAGCTGAAAAGTTGGGGTTTATTTTTGTAAATATGGTATTCTGTGCTGGATAATTTGGTGATGACTGACTTTTAATGTGTCACGAAATGGTAATTTGTTGCTGGCTGTTCCTGAGTGGTTGTTGCGAGGGATTGCCTCATTGACCTGTATGTAGTTTTTGCACAATTTGTCCATTCTTGATTGTGGGATAGTAGTGAGGAATAATTGTTCTTTGATTCAATGTAGTGCCCATATACAATAGTTGCAAATGGGAACAATTTTGCTTATGCATTTCTTCTTGGGTACAAGGGTTTAATTCTTTAACCAAATGTTATCTCACCATTCATGGATAGAGTTGACCATGATGCAAGGTCTGTCTATATCTTTTCCCTGAAACATGTAGTCCAAGATTCCTGCTTTGGTGTGTGATCTAAAGCACACATTTATCGGTGGTGGTGTTATGCACCTTTGAATGCCAAATGGTTTTCGTCGTGTGCTGTTTTATTTATTGTTACTGTTACACTGAAAAGGAAAAACATTTAAGGGTTCATGACAACTGTAAGCTTTTAGGATTGTTTTTTAGAGAATTTGGAACCTAACCTATGATATATACATTACCAATATTAAAATTTATACTGTGGAAAACTTGTATATTAAGTGTTTTGACAATGAAACACAGGGACAAGTTGAGAGAATTCCTTCCTTTTATTTGCCAAGGGAATATCGGTTGTTTGCCAAATTTATTTGGTAAAAGCTACTCTTTGGTATGCATATCCTTGATTGTTCAGTTTTCTTGTGAGGTAGGTGCCAAACTATAAAAGTGATTATGCCTCGATACACACTGATCATTCAACCATCTTATTTTGAAATTCAGCCTACTGAATCATATTGAACATTTTTTGACCTTTGCGCTATGGGAGGCTTTTCTTGGTTGGTAAGGTCAGGTATTCTTTACTATGGGTATATTTTTCTTCTGTATAACTGTCTGAACATTGACCCTATATTAGGTATTGCATTGAAACCTAACAGAAGTCAAAAAGTGCTTTCAAGATGGATGTAAGATCCTCCCAGAGTTAACTTTTGTGTTATTCACCTAAGTAACTTACCGGTCATTTGGTTGGTTGCTTGATCAGGTTTTATGGTCATCCCCATTCGTTACCCTAGTCGAAGATGTTATACTGCCACCTGAAGACGGACATGAAATACACGCTCAAATAGCCCACTCGTGTTGAGTGATGTAAAAGAGAGTTTTATAGTCTTAATTTTTTTTATTCTTTGTGTGAGAGTTTTATAGTCTTAATTTTTTTTATTCTTTGTGTGAGAGTTTTACAGTCATTAGTGTTATTCTTCTAATTTTTAGTTTGGAGTCTCTGCTTCCTCGTCCATGGAAAAATGAAGTCTCCCAGAAGCCATTTCTTAGGCTTAAAATGGCTTTCTGTATGAGTTTTGTGTTACGCAAATCTAGAAAAGTCATGGTAGAATACAGTGCACTTATGAATAGCGTATGTTAGCTGAACAAGCAGGATCCTATCCTGAATTCGATTAGCTTGTACTTTCCCCTGTAAAAGGTTTTCCTTTGTTTCTTGGGGGACCATTTTAAACCATGCAAGCACATTTTGTTTGAAGTTCTATAATTCACTATGCATTGATGGAGAACTTCTTTTCTCTCTATAACCTCTGGATGATTCAAGTTTCTAACCAGTTGAGAAATGTTCAAATAGTACATCAGGGTGAATCATCATATACTTGAAAGAGTGATGAGCATCATATTTTGTGATAGACTGTACAAAACTTGTTTCTCATGATCCATCCCGCTCTGCACCAGTGTTAAAGAACCATTGTTGACAATTTTGTTTCTCATGTGACAGGCGATTACTTAACGTGACATGTTGGAACGATCTCTCGAAATGAAAGCTGATCATGTTGTGAGAGTACAGGTAGATTTTTAAGTTAAAAAGGCTAGGCTGGTGATTTTGGTTAGAAGGATGTTTTTTGAGATTAGGGTTACTTGATAGGATTTATTAGTCCTCTTGGTGGTGCTGTAATAGTTGTACCTTGTACTAGTTGTTGAAGGAAGCTCCTTTTTTCCCCAAAACTATTTAAGGACATGGTATTTTATAGGATGTTGAGAGCTGTAAATGGGCTTTGTCTGTCTTTAATCATTGTGAAAATGTCAAAATATTGTCTCTTATGTGAGGCTCATTGGAATGGTGATTTTGTTTGGTTGATAGCAATCGAGACAGGACTTTGGCCGGGAGAGTCTCATGGGAAGAGTGAAAGAATCCTGCTGGGCTTTCATTAATCATGACTGAAAACTTGCAGTTTAATATAAGATGCCAAATATAATCCATGCATCGTTCCTTAAACTCGAATTCATGGAGTACTTAGATTAGAAAATGGTAGGACATTGTGTCGCATACTTTGACTTTTTCGAATTTGAGTAGCACATTTTCTTTGGATAAGTCACTTGTCTACTTTTAGAGAATAATTCATTATTTTTACTTTATTACCCTTATTTAATTTATAATTTTATTGGAACTTATTTTTGTCATGCCTATTCTAAGTTATAGCACTATTATAAAAAATGCATTGAACATGGGTATAACAGGTTTAACCATTAAAAGTTTTGAGAATTTTTAAAAATTAATTACATACTTAATATTTATATTTTGGTCAAAATGACCTATATAATGAAATGGAGGGAGTATATCATAAATATATACATATTACTATATTTGGAAATAAAGTGATGATTATTAATTTTTTAATTGATTAATTGTTTAGAAAATTGTTTAATTATTATCATTTTATTTCTAAATACAATAATATGTCACTACTAAAATTTTAGGCTTTCACCACACACATATTTCATAACACTAAACTATAAATGTATCTATTAATATCTACAATCACATCAAACATTATCTTATTTATATCTACTAAAACACTATAAGAGTAGTGTTGTTATAACTATTTTAATGTGTCACCCAATAAAATTCTACCATGACACTAGAAATAAGTGTTATAATAAAATTTCAATCAAAACACTAACAAGTGTAATTAAAATTTTATAAGTATAGAAACACAATCAAATATTATTTTATTTGTTAATATATTAACTTAAGGTATTAATAGATTACTATGTATAGTGTAATTGTAATACATATATAATTACATTATTAAGTGTGGTTTAAAGTCCTCTGGTGCTATCCCATATCGAAAATAAAGAGAATGATTGGGTGTTAACTGTAGTATTAAAAGAGAAGGATTGAGTTTGGATGCCTATAGGCCAAAATTTCAATAGCCTAAACTATTTGTATATTTACTTACAAATGACGTTATATACTATCTATTTAAAAATATTTTTATATTTTCAATTATATAATATAATAACAATAATTTTATGATATTATGGTATTTGTATGAACATTAAAATTGTCATAATAGGTTTTCTATCCAAACACTTTATAATGTATTAACATATTAACATGTATAACACTATATAGTCAACAACTGGGTCATAATAGATGATTTATTATGACATATACTTGTGTTTTCATATATATTATAACTCCACATTTTTCATATGTATATTCACATTAAAATGTGTCGTGTTATCCAATACCAATGTGACCACGTCTACTTAGACCACACAAAAAGTTCGTGTCGCCATAGATAAAATGTGATGAAATTTGATCTATTATAACATTTTCAAGTGTTTTGGAAACTTTTTTTTTTTTTTTTTTTTGTAGTGTGTATATATAGGTAGTATAAAAGTTGGCGTGTCTCTATTCATGTCGATAATGGGTTCTTGAATTAGGAGATGTTACTGGTTGAAAGGAATGCAACTTGTTGAAACTATATTAGGCATGGCAAGAGAGGTATGAGATTATGATTAGCAAGTAATTTGGAGATCACATTTTGCATAAAGTTAAACAAACTTCTCGCTCTAAATTGTGAGAAATTGGAATGCTTTGTAGACGGATCTTGCAATATTGATGGAAGAGGCGGCACAAGCTTCATTGTGCGAAGGGACTTAGGGGAAGTTTTATATGGAGAAACGAATGTTCGTAGAGACTCCACCCCAATGCTGAAATCAGAGCTCTCTTGGATGCATGCAGATTGTGCAGAACAAAAGGGTGGTTAGATGTTACACTTCTCACAGTTGTCCAATGTGCACAACACCTCTCTGCTTGCCCTAGCCGCTGTCTCTCATTTCTCTCCCAACCTCCACCTTCAAAAAATATTTCTTCCCCCATCTTCCATCATGGGAGGATGTGAGAAATAAATTTGTTGCAAACTTTCATTTTTCTGTTTTTAGTTTTGTTATCTAATAATGAGGATTAACCTCAATTTTATTTTATTTTGTCATTCAGTAGATTCATATCTACTGGTAGAGTCTATTGTCCCTTCAGTATATTTCGATCTACGGATAGAGTGTGGTGGCGGTTTCATTGATGGTTTCGTTGTTATGATGACAGTTTTGTTGGTGAAGTTTGTCGGTGTGGTAGAGGCGTCGTTGATGATGTTCGCTGGTTTGGTCTAAGAAGATTTAGTCATCATAGATCTAATTATTAGGTTTATGGTTTGGTGTTTTCATAAGAAGATGTATCCTTGTTCGGATTAAAATTTTTGCATGTGGTATATCCATCGCTTGATAGGGTAGATCTATATAGGTTTATCCGTAGTAAACACAACAACAACAATGACATTCATACTTGTAATTGTGTTTCTTTGGTTGTATCTTTCGATTGTCAATGGTTGCTGGACGTTTTCTAGTAAATTAATATATGTCTTTTATTTTTTTTTAAAAATATGTTACACTTCTCACCGACAACTTCGCCTTGACAACTATGATCACGAAAGGAAAGGATCTTCTTTGGAAAGAGCTAAGAGCTTTGGAGGAAATTTGCCTATTTGTTGTTGAAACTTCGGCGAAAATAAAGTACATACACAGTGAAGGAAATCAAACGGCAGATTATTTGGCAAGAATGGGGCAAACGATATTGTAGTAGCTTTTATGTCTATGAGAGAATTGACACCAAGATTGAAAGGAATTATCAACCTGTTCCTGTCCTTAGAGTAAAGTAATTTCAGCCCTCTTCTTTTGAATAGCGCAGGTTTGATGTATATAGTAGCTTATTGCCCCTGATTTTTGACTTGGGCGGCCTTCTTTTGGATCTGAATAGGGTTAGAGGTTATAATTACAGAAGAATGTAATCCTTTTTCAATATATCAAAGGGCTTTGCCCGCAGGTCCTAGTCTTGGACTATGGACTCTTTTGCAAAAAAAAAAAAAAAAAAAAAAAAAGGAAAAAAAGTTTTATTTTTACATAATGAATGAAATGAGCTATTTATATGCAAGTCAAATGTCACAAATACATGTATTAGGGGTATTTTCTAATTATGCAAAATTTTTGGAACCAAATTTGCAATTATTTATTTATTTTTTTGTGCAAACACCAGGAAATAAAAATATATAAATGCACAAAAAAAGTTTTCCCGTGTTTGCACAAATTTTTTTTTGCAAATTTGGTCTAAAGTATTTTGCATAATTAGAAAATACCCCTAATACATGTATTTGTGACATTTGACTTATTTTGACTATACAAAATCCTGTTATAGTAGGTCAAAATTTTTTGATGGACCAAAAGTGTTTAAAATTTCAAACGTAATGAGGCTTCCTGAACCATCCACCCTATTCTGGCTGTGGCAACTGGTGAGCCCAATCTAGCCTGGCTTCGGCTGGGGAGCTTGACGGAGGATGGTTTGTCTTATAAGGAGAAGTTTATTGTGAGGTTCTATGAGGTCGGAATCAACAAAATTGCTACTGTTGAGACCATTGCCAATGTGTTGCAGGTTCATATGGCTTTATCTTCAATTTCTAACATTAGCAGAGTTGGAAAGCTTGATATGCAAAATGAAAGCTGATTTGGCTTCTGGAGTAAACATTATCCTTGGATTAACTTGAGAAAGTGGAGTATATAGATGACGCAAAGGGTAATAGAGCCAGAAGAAATTGTTGTTACAGAAAGAAATCTTATTGAAATACTAGAGGAAAACTCTCCTATCGATCTAAACAAATACATTAGTTATGTTCACTCTCCATGGTGTGGCGCTATAGCAACTTTTGTTGGCACACACGTGACACCTTTGACGACAAAACTGTTTTGGAACTCATATATGAATCTTATGTACTTATGGAGGTACGATGCATTAAATCCATTTGTTCATCTGCTCGATCAATGTGGAATATCTACTCAATTGCAGCTGCGCTTGGGTGTTGTGCCTGTAAGAGAGATTAGTGTGTTTGTTGCAATCTCTGCTGTGCATCGTGCAGATGCGTTGGATGTACGTAAGTTCCTTATTTATGAAATTAAAGCTAATGTTCCAATGTGAAAGAAGGAAGTTTATACTATTAGTATATAAGAAACGGTGATACTTCGGAATCTACTCTTCTTATTTATTTTCACTAAAAAAAAAAAAAATCAAACGTAATGGGTATTTTTGGATAGGTCTAAACATAATGGATCAAAAGAGTAAAATGACCAAATGTAATGGACCAAAAGTAAAACCATAAATAGTTGCGACAATTATAAAAAGGGACTTTAAATATTAAAACTACTTAGGTAGTACGCCTTTGCAACTCGTTGTTATGAAATTTAGTAATGATGGGATGAACATCTCTATCGATTATCATATTGTGGTACTAGTACTACTTTCTCATAGTAGTGTTTGCTCAATAAGAATAACTAATTTAATATAATTGGCTCATTAATTTGTCTCGTTTCCTTCATAATTAATGCTCATCTAGGTAAGTAGTAGCAGTTTGTGGAATTAATTAACCGCTTTAATTTTGTACTTCTAGTGGACTAGTGATCAATGTTCCGTCTTGTTTCTCAATTTTGTAAAATTTGATAACCTAACACTAGGTACATCCAAATTTAAATTTCATTTTAATTAAAATATGAAACTTTAAAAAAATACACTAATTATTAAAATTTTAATTTTGTATTCTTATCAATTTTGGGGCATTTTATTCGGTTTTTCTTTGTTGGGTCGGGTTGTTTTGGCCGCCGCGTTGTGGGTTCACATCTGAATCTTATGGGGTGGGTTAATTTTCACAGTGATTTGTCACTTTTGTTTCCGTCGCTCTCTAATTTTGCATTTTTATACTCTTAATAATTACCTATATTAATTAAAGAAATTTTTAATTAATCATTTTAAAGTAAAAGATAAATAGTTAATGAAGTGACAGATTAATTAGAATAGGGTTGTAAACAAATCGAGTCGAGCTCCAGCTACCCTCAGGTCGAGCTCGGCTCGACTTACAGCCCTAAATTAGAATAGTAAGAAATTATGTTTGTAACATAAATAAAATAAAAAAGGAATTTAAAGATAAAATTACATTACGTTATAAAAATTGAATTAAACTATAATATTTTATTAAGCGATTCATTTTTCAGGCATTCTGCCATATAGTATCCATTCCATGTTGAGCTGCATGGAATTAGGCTTAAGCTCCCAGACAACATGACCCCAAAACATATTTGTCTTGATGAATATAAGATGGAAAAAAAGCTTGTGAAGTTCATCTCTGAACATGGACCACGTAAGGATCATATGTTTTACGATATCTATGAGGTAGCCAATTGTATGCTTCAATTTGGGGGGAGGGGGGGAGGCGGGTGCCATTTCGATGGGGACAACTACGAAGTGAGGTAAATTTATTTTAATTTAAGAAATTTGATTATGATTTATTTTAATTTAAGAAATTCAATTGTAATTGTAAATATATATTTTTTTAATAGGAAGGAATATGTTATATCCAACAAGTGTGGGGTTATAAACATCCATGTGCATATACTACCGATTATCTGAAAAGTATTATCAAGAAGCAACCACTAGTGATCAGACTATTTGGTGGCAAATATAGTGATGATCCAGATGAAGATGTAAGTATAACTATAGAAAAATCATAAAATATTTTATTAATAAAATAATATTAATTAATTTCAATGGATGAATGAATGTAGTATGAACATTATGTCATAGCTATTCATGGCGGAGAACCCAATGTGGTTGGGAGATTGAGGTCCACAATTCTTGGGGCAAATTTTATTAGTTGTGTTTAAATATTTTGATTTTGATAGTTGTGTGGACAAACATGTGATGGTTATTCCGTTCATGTAAGTTTGTATTATCTTTAATTGAATTTCATTAATATTATAATGTTTATTATATTAAGACCAAAATGCTTTTTTAGTCCATTATAATTAATTTTGTCTCATTTTTTGTCCCTTATAATTTTAAGGGGACTTTTTTAAACCCTTAACATTAATTTATTAGGTCTTTTGGTCTCTCTTAATAGAAATTTTGGTAAACAAAACGGTTTGACCATGTCTGACCGTTGATTGGGGACCTTTTTGTAAAAAAAAAAAATTTTTAAGGGCATTTGCATAATTTTTTTCCTACGTCTTCTTCCCAAATCTTCAAAATTTAGGGTTGGGGCTGAAGGAATTATCCGCCCAGACCCAATCAAAAATTTCACTTTCGTGCACTGCATTCCAGAATCAGAAATCAATCACAAACCTGGACACTAGTGCAATACTATTCATACCCTTTTGAAACACCATTGCACATGATCTTAGTTCTACCTTATTTGATTTGTTAACATACAACAAAATAATTCTAATTAAAAGCGGAATGAAAAGAATTGACCTTTGAAGCGTGTCCTCAAGAAAATCTCTTATATGACTCTAGACTCGTCTGGAAATTGTGTGGGCAATTGTCTACCAAACGAACGGATCAACACAACAATTCTCTGCGCAAAATCGTCTCGAAATACTCATTTGGCTTCTTGGGTTCTGCAGTACCGCCGCACGCGCGGCCAGAAACCAATCCACGCACAGTCGCCGGAGTGACTTCGCCGGAGAGATAAGGCCGGAAATTGCCGCTGTAGCAAGCTTGGTGAAGCTGCTGCCCGGATTGCTTCCTGTCGTGCACTAGAGGAGAAGACTGATGAATTTGAAATTCATAACTATATTTCATGTGAATTTAGGCCGATTTGGAGGCATTGCAGAGTTTAATGGGGTATTTTTGCACTTGCAGAACGGAGATTAAGCTTGGAGCATAATGGGATATTTTGGGTGATTTTGAAAGAAGTGGAAGCTGTGAGGAAGAGAAGTTAATGGGCTGGATTGAAAGAGTGACGAAGGCAAAGAATTTGAGTTGAATATTGAGACCCGATATTTAATTACATTAAAAGGGATGTTCTTAGTTAAAATTGGGTTTTAAATATTTTAGTTTGGGTTTTGAATATTTTATTTTGGGTAACAAAAGTGTGGGCCCAAATTGGAAAAAAAGAGTTTATTAGGGTTGAAAAAGGAGAGCAGAGGGATTTTTATCCATTATTCATTGTTTTGGCATTGGGGGTTGACTGCGGGAGTTTTTCTAGGCAGGAAGTGGGCGGCCACTCCTTGGCTTAGGATTATGGCTAAGTTTCTTTTTCTCTTTCTTTTAATTTCAATTATGTATTTTCATTAGGTTAGATAGTACTTGGATTGGATGAACTCATAAATTATTTAATTTCATAGTATGATTATGTGTTAAATATTTTTGGATATTTATTGTGATTTATGCTATTTGATTTATATTACAGTCAAATAATTTGCCTAGAGCTCTTAAGTTTGATATAATATAATATCAATTAGGATAATCGTAAAGACTTACGAATTTGCCAATTAGAGTTGAAGAGGTTAAAAAGGTTGAACCTTTTAAGGCCTAGAACACTAATAAGGCAATGGTTTGTAGCAATAAATAGGTTGAATTAATTAATGTGATGAAGTGACTAATAAGGTCGGTGGATTCAATGGATTTGAATTGAGCCTACTAATTGGTGAGACGATGACATGTTGATTCGATTTGCATATTTGCATCCAAATATCTTTAACTGTTGGTTTGTAAAGCACTGTGAAATTAAAGAGTTTATAAGAGATTATTATCTAAGTACTACGTTAGGAATTTTATTATTATTTTTATTTTTATTTATGTTGGTTAGTTTAATTAGTAAATCAATTTTCAAAAATTCCCGCTTCTTGACTAGATAGTAGAAAAGAGATTAGTTCTAATACATAGTCCCTGAGGAGACGATCCTACTCACTGCTGTGCTGCTAAAACCCTTAGAGTAGGTCTTTTATATTTGTTAGTTTGACACCCATCAAAGACTCAAGAAGAATCGCAGGTAAAGCTTTTCTTTCTCTTCATCTCTCTAGCTTTCTCTCTCTAGTTTCTTGAATTGAGAACCTTATGAATTGTGTCGTGTGTTGTTGACCTTCTATGTCTATTTATAGGGTTACAAGAGAGACCTTAAGTTGAAAAAGGATTGGTCTTCCTATTGAGTTTGTGTTTTACTTCAATCATACTCCTGGACTGATTCACATCCAACTGATACAAGGATTCACTTATCCTTAATCCAATTCCTGGACTGATTCACAACCAACTGACACAAGAATTAATTAATATCTTAATTAATTAATTAAATCTACCTTTGCCAATCAATGAATACATAATTAATCGTACCACTAACGGATTACTTGTGGCACTACCTTCCAAACAAGAATTGCTTCTAGTACAACTAAATTAATTATTCTTTAATCTTCCCACATCAAATATATAGTGCTCGTCAATATATTAATTTACTGATAAATTAATTAATCGACTTCTTATTATCCGAGACAAGTACCACTCAACCTTTTTACTATATCGGGAATAAGTTCACTGGCCAGGTTTAGTACAATAAACATTACGAGCTCATCTCGGGAGCACCATCAACCCGGACGCACCGGTACATGGTTTCTTTTCGAATAAGCAACAGTACATCAAGCAATCAAACGCGCGCACCCAACCTACTAAGTCTATTGGCCTTTAAGTGACCTCACTCTTTAGCATATCAAAGTACACTAATGTCTAATCCTCATGCGTGTTCAAGTCCAGGGATTAAGAGATATAATACAATGTTCGACTTAACTACTAACGATCAGTACAAGTTAATTCAATCCTTAATGGTCATGCTCAATATGCCCCTAACATATCTATATGATTCAATTAGTCTAGACCAACTAATTTTAGAATCACATAATAATCTATCCTGACAGTTTGACCAAAATTGTCTCAGTTACGAGCCTGGTTTATATATCAAGATTTTAACTAACAATAAGATCTACTGTGTCACACCAGACACTCATCATCTAGTCACTTGATATAAGTGGACAACATATATAAAACATAATATGATTTGACTAAAATAATTAATCGATATAACTGAGAAATAGTTTTCATCCAAGCTCAGCTTTTCAGTATTCAAAACTAGTAGGGGCATTAAAGTAATTTCACCAAATCTTTTAGGTCTGGCCACCACCAACCTTTCTTCCCTCTTCTCTCTCCCCGCCACCTTCCCCGGCGAAACCAGAGATTCAATGATCATTACAAGTGTACTCCAGCACTGGTTTCCAGAAGAACAGCCACAACAAAAACAAATTGGGGATAAGAATTGGAATTAATTATTGACTTTTTTCTAAGGTGTCCTTCTGAATCTTTTCCTTGCAAATTCTATCCTCTCTGCTTCACCCCACTTGGGTTCTTTCACTCCTTAGCAAGAATAATCAGCTGCGGAATCTGGAAAGGGCAATTCGATCTCCAAGAAGTTTTGGGATGATTAAATCCGAAGAAATTTCTGAGGAAAGTTAAGAAAGCCATTTTAGATGAACAGAAGGGAAAATACTGGCAGATTTGTTGCAGAGAATCAGGGGATAGTCCCAGGGGAGTTAGCAGGGGACTTGGGTGGCTATGAAGAACTGAGAAAGGAAGAGGGGCGGTGAGGTTGTCCAAGATGAGATTGAACAAGATAAGAAGAGGGGCAGTGAGGTTGTCCAGGATGAGATTGAAGGAGGTGGAGGAGGAAGAGGAGGAGGAGGAGGAGGAGAAGAGATTCGGCAGTGGTTGGGGATGGCGGAGGTGGCAGACGTAAATGAAGAAGAAGAACTAGGGAAAAAAAATATCCAATGGCCCTTGAATTTTTCTTTTTTACACAAAATAGCCCTTAATTAACGGTCAAACATAAGCAAACCGTTTGTTGACCAAAATTTTCATTAAGAATGACTAAAAGACAAACTAAAGTTAGGGGACTAAAAAGGTCTTCGTAAAATTATAAGGGACTAAAAGTGAGACAATGCCAATTATAAGAGACTAAAAAAACATTTTGGCCTTATATTAACAGTATATAATTCTTTTAATTTATAAAAACCACGGACATTACCCAATCATTGATGGACCTAGGAGGGATTTGGAATCTCGATTTACAAAAATTGTACAACCTGTGGGCAAATAAGTCATTAAGGTAAATATGTGCAGTTGTGTTTTATTTTATTGTTTTTGTTGTTTAAAGATGAATGAGATATCGGTGAATTTTTCGGAACTATGTTATGTTTATAATTCTTCAAGATGGAGGTCTTGCTCTTTATTTCCTTTGTCACATAATTTCACTTCTGCAAATGTTTTAGTAAGAAAGAGGAAGAGTGATAAGTATTCTCATGGAACAAACAAAATATTTTTCCACGTGTATGTCTTATTCTCTCAGTTGTGCTTCTGCTTCTGCTCCTGAATAAAATTTTTTCTTAAAAAGTTAATGTGGTGATTGAGCATGCCTAGTTAAACTTTCCCAAGAATTCTCCTTCCATCATATCAAAAAGGGTATTACTAGTTACCGCCTCAGTTTTAAACATTACCGCCCTAATTTTGACAAAATTGTCATTTTGCTTCAAAGAGGGGATGAGAGAGGGTAAATGGGGGTGTTTTAGTCCAAATTAGGGCGGTAGAGGGTAAAAACTAGGGCAGTAACTAGTAAAATTTTATCAAAAAGTAGTTGATTGTTTTCCTTGTTGTCTAACTTCAATACGAACTAAATATTTTCTCCTTTGTAGACATTTATCTATTTGAATAAGTTGCGGCATTTACTAATAAGGATTGAGAAAAGATAGTGTTGGATTTATGTGTTAAAAAGTGAATGAGAATTTGTTTGGAAGTCCTGCGGACACGAATGTGGGACAAAATTATCGCGGGCATGATCAAACTGCGATTTTTCTCCATTCTAGATTCGATATTTCCATTCAATTCTCATTGGGAATGTTGAGATAATTTTGCTAAATTCGAAACAGATTAATTGTGCACTTACTCTGATTCTTTTAGAATTTCAAGATGATTAATCAAATTTATGAATTTGCAGAATTCGAAGTGATTTATTATTCATTTAATCTACAGATTCACGAATAGAAGATTAATGGTTCTCTCATCCTATAAATCCTTCATTCTGTATCCCTACTTTATTCTTCATGACAACCCAGAAAAATTTGCTGGGATTGCCACAAACTTCAGAAGGTGGCAACAAAAGATGCTATTCTATCTCATTACTCTCAATCTCGTGAAATACTTGATTGCGATTGTTCCAATTGTCCCTGAATGAGATGTTGATGCTCAAACTCTCGCAACGACTCAAGCATGAGAGCATTCCGATTTTCTATGTCGAAACTATATTTTGAATGGTTTGGATGATTCATTGTACAATGTGTATGCTTTGTACAAAATATCCAAATAGTTGTGGGCCGGTGCAACGAAATTTTTCGTCGACGGTTCCTTGATTTTATGATTGTTGACTCCAAATCTGTTATGAGTCAAGTTGATGAATTGTAATTGATCTTGCATGATATAAATGCTTAAGGAATGATTTTGAGTGAGACCTTTCAAGTGACTGCGGTAATTGAAAAATTGCCACCCGATTGGAAGGATTTCAAGAATTATCTTAAGCACACATGAGAGGAAATGTCCTTGGAACATCTCATTGTTAGATTTTTAATTAAAGAAGGCAACAAGAAATTTAAGATCAAGGCTAAAGGCCCTGTGGAGGCAAAAGTGAATGTCGTGGAATATGGGAAATGTTTTACCTCTAAGAACAAAATAAAGAATCCCATCAAGGGAAAGCTGTGTTTGTCAAATCTGGAGGTGTTTGCAAACCGAAGTATAAATTCAAGAGTCCGATCTCCCTTTCCCATTTTGATCGAGTCGATCTTCCCCAGATTCGAAGGGGGTTTCGATCCTTCACCTTCAGATGATGGTCACGATAGCACGGTCGAGCAGCGCGAGAGGGAGATCGAGACGGAAAGAAGAAGAATAAGAAGAAAAAGTGGCAGCGGGCGGTTGAGAGGGAGATTGGGACGGGAAGAGGGAGTGAGGGAGATTGGGGGAAGGAGGTCTGGGAGTAGATAGGCGGCGATGAAAAGAAGAAAAAGCAGCGGCATCGGCATCGGCGGCAGAGGGGAAGGGAAGGGGAAGGAGAGAGGAAAGACAATTAGGTCCAAATTGAGGCGGTAAATAATAAAATTTTTAGAGAGAGGAACAAGGAGGGAGGGATTTTTTAGTCCAAATTAGGGCGATAGAGGGTAGAAATTAGGGCGATAACTAGTAAAATTTTTAGAGAGACTAATCATTGGGGGATTTTTCATAGAGGAGTTACTTCATTATTGTTAAATAATAGTTTTATTGCTTCAAAAAATAATAGTTCTATTTTATAATATTATTTTTAGGCCTAAATCCATTTTTATTTCTTCATAACATGAGTTATTCCATTTTTGGTCCCCCTCAATTTTAGTCACAATTTTAGTCCTACTTAAAATTCTTTTTGAGAGTTATACTCTTTTTCTTACGAAAATACCCTTGACCAAGGGGTGAACAATTAGGGTTAGTCAAGGGTATTTTCGTAAGAAAAGGACTAGAATTGTCAAAAAAAAAAATTTAAGTTGGACTAAAATTGGTGACTAAAATTTAAGGGAAACAAAAAATGGAATAACCTATGTTATGAGGGACAAATAATGGATTTCAGCCTTATTTTTATAAATTTATTTTTGGTCCCTCATAAAATGGGTTATTTCATTTTTGTCCCCCTTAAGTTTTAGTCACAAATTTTAGTCACACTTAAATTTTTTTTGACATTTCTAGTCTTTTTCTTACGAAAATACCCTTTTTATAATAGTATACAAAATTATATTTTAATATAATTGTAGTGTTTCTTTTCGGAACAATTTATTTTATTTTTAAATTTTAGGAACTAAATCAAAGGAAAATGAGGAGTAACAATGTCATTCCAATCAACATATATTAAGTCGTATACAAATAATTTATTTGAACAATGTAGTGTTTATTTTTTGAAAAGACAACTCATAAAACATATTTGTTTTTACATTCTTTTACTTATAAGTTTTCATATAAATAATACATAATCATATAATTTCATAATAATTATAGCTGCCTATGCTGTACAAAATAATAATAATAATGAAAAGTAATAATTATAGTATTGAAGATCAAATTATAAACATTAATAGAAAAGATATAATTTTTTAAAAATAAATAATAATTTTGAAATAAGACTATTTTTATGAAACATTGTGCATGTATTTTCATAAATAAAAATCTATTTTTTCATATAGGTTTTTCTTGAAGTTAAGAAATTTCAATATATACGATTATACTCATAGATGTAATATATTACATTAATCAAATTAAAAGTTAATATATTTTATTATTATTTAACTTATATATAAGGGTATTACTAGTTACCGCATCAGTTTTAAGCACTATCGTCTCAATTTTAACAAAATTATCCTTTATTTTACTGGTCACCGTTATAGTCTACCGCCCTAATTCTTATTTACATCTTCACTCTAATTTACTAATATAACCTTATAATATTATATTAATATAATAAATTATAATAAAAATACAAATATTTTTATTAAAATTCATAATTAAAAAAACTTTGAATAAAAATAAATAACATTTATGTGGCAAAATCCTAGTTTTAGGGTAGAAAAGGGGTGGAAGTCGTTGCTAGGGGTTTTTTCTTTTTGGGGGGGGGGGGGGGGGGGGGGGTAGGGTTTTTTTTTTTTGTGTAGAAATTAGTTTAAGGGTTTCTTTTGGTATTTTGGTATAAGGGGTGTAAGGGGAATTTAACATAACTATTAATATATTAAATTTAAATATTAAGAAAGGTATTTTAATTTAAATTGGGGCGATAGAAGATACAAAAAGGGAAAAACTAAGCAATAATTAGTAAAATTTTAGATATAATGATACATTCCCTTGTTATGTCAAATTGTATTGATGGATATATGAAGATATCTTCCCACGCATTTCAACTAATTTAACCTAATTAAATAGATTGATTCAAGGGAGGAGTTGCTAGGTGACACTTTTCACTTAAAATAATAATTATGAAATAAAAATGTAGATTTTTCTTTTATTTTTTTGGTATATAATTAACTAAGTAACTAAAATACGTTATTTAAAAAAATAACTAAAATATTTTATTACTATATATTTCTCCCATAAAAATAGTTTATTTTCAAGAATTAAAGTTTAAAAATTATGTTATTTAATCTTAAAAATTATAGCCATTAATATCTATGAAATGGATGAAGTAAAAAAAAAAAAAATCTATGAAATAGATGAAGTATTACATTTTATTAAAAAAATTAAATTAAATTATTGAGAATTTAGCAATTGTCATATAATAGTCTAAAATTACATTGCATATTTTTTTTTTGACAAATTGGAGGACTATATTGGTCAGTGGGAAATGAATTGTTTATCTTTCTATTAAAATACTAAATGTGTCTCCTAAAAATACAATATAAAATGTGAGAATTTAACCCTTACTATCGGTCCAAACCCTCCCACTCAAGGTTCATAATTTTATTTCAATCCTTAAATAATAAAAATCTAATAAATATAATTTAAAATATTTAATTATAGAAATTAAACTAATAATTTGAGGCACAAAAATAAATTAGAAATTGTCTCTTAACACACAAGCTTTCTCAGTGCTTCTTTACTAATATTGAATATGGGAAGTACTTTTAGAGAAGGGATGGTAGGCCAACATAATAGAAATCTTATAAAAATGAAATGCCTCACTTACAGAAAATTAAAAAAAAAAAAAACAAAACAAAAAAAGCTACAAATATATGCGACCTTACAAGATTTGAAGAATTCTTCAAAATCCCAAAAAAAAAAAAAAGGAAAAAAATATGGGCCTTGAACATCAAGCTATTAATGCATACTAGACTTAATCATTCATAGATACCCCTTGAATATTATATATATATGCAAGCAGGAATAGAGCCCAAAAAAAAAAAAAAAAAAAAATTAAGCAGCCCCAGCACAAAATGTTGATGAAAAAATGAGAACTGCTCAATGTAGGGATTTAATTTGGTAGCTCTTTAATTGGACTAAGTCCGGCACTCCATGCATCATCAAGCCAAGGTGTTGGTTGCTCCCTGCTTACAAAAACAGCAACACTACAGCTTATTATGCCTTCAATTGATGCCTCTAATCTAAAACAACACTAAATTAAAGAATTCAGAGTATGATATAGAGCTGATTTCTTCTGCTTTCTGAGGGGGGAATGCCTGTGTTTACACTAATTATGATTAGTCGGGCTTCTATTGTGACCGGTAAATTAATCTTATATTCCATCCGTCACAAAATAACAGTTTTATATTTTAGTATTAGTTTATTGCATACATGTAATCAAACAAAAGTAGCTAACCTCGGTTCTTTTCAAATCAGTAAAGAAAAGAAGAGAAAATTTGCTGTGGAAAGTGGAAACCCTCTCCTCTTCATTGGACTTGAAGCAAGTTTTCATTGGAGGCCCTCACTGTTCAAATTTAATTTGTCCCAGATATTCTCTCCTGCAATGTACGCTTTATAGATTCCCTAAGTTTTTTTTTTTTTTTTTTTTTTTTTTTTAAACATGCCCTTTGGAAAAAAAACAAATTTCTGCACATTCCAAGATCAACAGTGTTCATGTTAGCTTTTGAACTGTGATTTCAAGGTGATCCCAATGAAGATATGGAAAATAGTAACTTTAATTTTTACTCTACAGACAAAGATGAAATGAGGTTCGACCAGTGCCACTGCGATAAAATGTTAAAACGTCAAATTTGAACCCTATAAACTGTAAAAATAAAAGAGGACAAAGATGAAATTTAAGACAGTTCAACAAGGGTGAATGTTTTGATATAGGCTTTCTAAATCCTTTATTATAAATGCATTACTAATTACCGCCCTAATACTTATATTTATCGCCCCAATTTAAATTAAAATACTCCTTACAATATCATCTTTCTCTCCCATCATTTCTTTAAGTAAAAGAACAATTTTATTAAAATTAAAGACTATCGCCTTAAAAACTAAGGCGCTAACTAGTAACCCCCTTATTATAATGATACATTTTTCTTTTAATTTTTGAACGATCTAACAAGTTCCGGTAACAAGTTTTGAGCCCTGACATTAAAATTAAGGTTAGATGGGAGAGAACGACTCCTATAACCTGTACAAAAGATTGAGTTTCTTTATAACGACTCCTATATATATATATATATATAGTGAATAAAACCAAAAATGGAAAAGCTGAAATTTGAGTGAACTATACTTTCTCAGGAGAGTTTTGATTCTTTTGAATGGTCCAACTCCAACATTAGTAGTAAGGGTGTCAGTTCGTACAAATGTATAAAATGCATAAGCTACAGAATTCACCCCAAAAAAGGAATCAAACACAAAGCATCAAAACGGGAGCCAAATTGGCAAAATGCCATAGCTTCTACAGTTTACTACTCAAATGCAGTCACTGAAAATAGTACAAGTGTGCAGTATATATATATATATTCCTCTTGTGATGGAGTTGAAATGAATCCATAAGCAAGTTTTACCACATTATTAACCTTACCATAGTTTAGAAATTGAAGGATACTTTGATACTTATAATCTTTGGTGAGGTTTTCTTACCATTCACATGTTTCTTTAGTCAAAAATTCAGTTTGCTGATTCTTTTCTGGTAAAGATGTATGTTCTTGGAAGCTTAATGAGGAAAGATCTTTGTTTCTTTGATTCTAAATTCTAAAAAAATAACTGTGTTTGCAACACTAGAGAAGCTTGCTCCTGCATATTGTACCTTAATGAATGTTACAAAAACAGTTTGAAGTACATCAAGTTGGCCAGAAATCAAGTATAAAATTGCAAAAATATAATTCTATTACCACTTCGACTTCTTGTCTTGATTAATTAATAAATCATTATTAGTCCTGAAATTAAACTTACATCTAGAAAAGGAGAGTGCATCTTCTGTGTCTTGTATATGTGAAATGAGACACAAGTTTACAGTAGAACATAGATAATGCCTAAAGATACTAACAAGCTAGCTAGCCATCTTCTTGTAGTTCCATAATCAAACATTTTTTATGCACTGAAAATTTATGCTTATGATTTGCAAGTTACATGCCATTTGAAGCTATGTTCAAAATTGACATTAACATAAAAAAGAAGCTAAAAGTTTCTGCATTTCTTCTCGGGTATTTCAACAAACGGAACTATTATTTTAGGACGGATGTAATATAACAATGCATCAACAATCATGAGCCTCCTTCCTGAGTTCGATCAGATTGTATATGTTCTTAGTATGGTGTCATGAAATATACCTAACTTGAATGTTTAAGGGTTCAAATTTCCACCATCTTCAATGCTACGGCAACTCTTACGCCTATTGACATGTTTGTGAACAAACCCCATCTCCACCCCCCCCCCCCCCCCCACTACTCCCTAATGGTAGGGATTGCAGGAAGCAAAAGCAAATGGAAATGGGATTTCTTTTTAAGCATATAAAAGATGTTCAGTTTGGGCAGCAACTGAATGATTCAGATGACAAAGTACAGAAATAAACACAATACACACACACGTAATGAAATACTATACCACTGTTTGTTTCTTTCTTTCTTTCACTGAAAATTTGAGAGTAACGAGACAAATATATGACCAACTATAATGTCCCACGAAATCTGATACAGACATAGAGAAAATCTAAGTAAAGATACAAAGGACAGAGAACATTATGGGAACCAAGTTTCTAAAATGCCCTCATGACAAAGATTCAAACCCACTAAAGAGAAAAAAAAGAAACAACACCAAATTAATTAGTAGTGGGAGGTGAAGGTCAGAGAAGATCATCAATCACTTAAGGTTAACAGTGTGGGGGTAAAAAACATTCATGTTTCTCGTACAAATGCTAAGTTTATAATGATGATTTCCTGATTAAAATATTTTAACGTGAAAGCCATGAATTAAAAATATATAAAGCGGTGGGATTATGGGGCCTAAATATCACAAAATTGATCTCTTGATCGTGCTAAGAAACCATTAAAATATATGGGATTGGTTTGTCCTCTCCCATAATCGAAAAACCATCAAAAGTGTTGGCTACCTCAAATGACTATCTGTGGGGGCACGAAATCTGCAAAATCTGAAAAGATTCCTACCCATGAAAGGCTGACATACGCTTGAAAATTACTAAAATTACTACTAAAATGAGGAATGCACAGTGGTACTTAGTTTGACGGTGAGGGCTCAATTGTGGGGGAAATTTAAAAAACAAAAAAAAAGTATCATCATTTGTGTATATTAGTGGCTTCACTCACCCGGGTCAAACACCTTTTTTTTTTATCCCATAATGAATTTTTGTTTCTCGTATCTTGATGTTGAACTCTGAAATCCCAGACAACAACGTTAATATGTTGGATCTTCTGTTGACAGTTCAATCTATAATGATCGGGTGTAATTTTTAAGTTTGTTGAGTACCCTTATATGTTGTGCTGGAACCTTTTCATCATCAGTTTATAAGCTGGATTGCCTAACCTTGTATTGATCATAAAAGATTGCAAATAATTCTAGCAAGAGGGTTTTGGCAAACAATATTTTTAGCTACACCAGGTAAGGCATCTAGGGTTATAATGGAAATGATCAATCTTTTTGAACTTAGATATATAAATGCAGCAGCTTTAGCTAAACTTCTGGGCTATGTGATCTTATTGATTTTCTTTGAGGGTTTAAATCATGTGACAATAATTAATCAGAGATTTAGAATATATATAGTTCCCATGCAATTCAAAATCTAGTTGGGAATATATATAGTTTTAATGCATTATCGATCGAGGAAGATGAAAAAAATTTGCTAAAGAAGTCCAATTATTGGGACTGACATATATGATCATCATATATATATTCAGAAAGAAAATTAATATGAAGTAACAGAAAAATTTACCATAAGTTTGTTGATAATTTTTGCTTCAATTTTAGGAAAATGGCATGGAAGAAGTCGATTCATCATCTCCCTTGCTACTGGCACCACCACCACCACCACCGGAAGTAGTCTTCTTTTTCTTCTTGTAAGGGATCCCTCTCGCCTTAGCTTGGCATTCCTTCACTTCCCTAAGATAAATTCGTATTGCACCACTAGCAAAAGGGTTGCTCTCAGGCGGCCCTCCGTTCTCTTCGTAGGCGGCACGAAGCCGTCCGATGAGGGCATCAAGGCTGCCCCAAGCTTGCCTAAGTGGACAAGTACAGGGAGCTGGTGGCTCAGGCTGGCCGTAAAAGATGCAACCTTGCAAGTGAACCTTAGTCTTTCCGAACTGATCAAGATACCGAAGGAATTCAAGAACATGGTTGCTATTACATTGTGAGAGTGGAACGGGAGGCCTTTGATTCTTCAAATATTGACCAAAAGTGTTCCAATCCCTTCTCTTTTGGGATTCATACCTGCTTGGAGTACTAGAACTACCTCCTCCTCCTCCAGCTGACTGATGATCGCCTGTCAAGGATCTCGATGAACCTGACGATCCTTCCGCCATCACAATTAATTTCTTCAAAATCTGAGAAAAATAAGGGCTGCTGATGCTGAATTTAATTTGATCAAATATTTGATGAAATGGGATGGCAAAAAAAATCGCAAGTTAAGGTTAAAGGAACAGGAGAAAATGGGGTGGTGAAGGAAGAGGAGGATCACATCAGAGACCTGTTGAGTTGACATGTTATGGGCCATCCAAAAGCTGCTTTCTTTTTTCTTTCTTTCTTTTATTTGTTTTTAATTTTCTATAAATGGTCTCTTGTTTCTTTTCTTTCCTTATAATACTACAATAATGTTGGAAAAAAAATCATATTAACCCTCTCTGCATAATGCTGGATGATTAAGTTACAATTATTGTATGCAGTTTTGTCTATATTATACTCATCAGCCATTGTCAATACGTACAATTTTTCATCAGGGGCTAGCTTCTAGGATAACATTAATTGCATTCATAATAATAAATATTTGACTCAGTAAATTAATGAAACAACACCAGACCCAGAGGTACGTTTTACCCCCCTCATCTGTTCCCTTCACATCCTCATCTTTTGTCCCTATTTTAAAATCTTTTATTACCCTAAGCCTCATCAAACAATATATTTTGTAGGGCAAGTCCTTCAAATTTTGTAGGGTATTACTAGTTACCATATTAGTTTTAAGTATTATCATTTTAATTTTAATAAAATTATCTTTTTAATTTAAAGGAAGAAGAGCGAGGGGCAAGGAAGAGGGGAGGGGTTTAGTCCAAATTAAAACGGTAGAAGGTAAAAATTAGACGATAACTAATACAATTTATTTTGTATCCAATATGGGGTACCAAATAAATATGTGTATTTTATATGTTAAAAGAATTTTTTTTTTTCACGAATCAATACTTAATTTACACTATCATTTTTATGAATATTAAAATTTTTGGCTTAAATATATTTTTGTCCCTCTTAATAGGGGTTATTCCGATTTTGGTCCCTCTTTTATTTTGGTCACCAATACTAGTCCCACTTAAATTTTTTTTTTGACAATTATAGTCATTTTTACAAAAAAATTTAGAAGACGACGAATTTTAACTCATTTGATCGCTAATTAAACCTAATTTTTTCACCATGATTTATTTTAATCCATTTTATGACTCGATTCCTTATGAATGTTCAACCCATTTAGATCGACTCACAATCCAAAATGGTTACTGAAACCCTAAATAGTTTGAACATTCATGAGGATCCAGATCATAAAATTGATTGAATAAACTATGGTACAAATCATAGTTAAAATAAAGTAGGTTTGACTAACAATCAAATGAGTTAATCCATTATCTTCTAAATTTTTCCGTAAAAAAAGGACTATAATTGTTAAAAAAATTTAAGTGGGACTAGTATTGGTGACCAAAATAAAAGATGGACCAAAATCGAAATCACCCCTATTAAGGAGACCAAAAATAGATTTAAGCAAAAAATTTTAAAGAATTTCATTAGGGACATTAATTAACTATGTTTAACTATATTTGTATGATTACTACATCGATTATTATGAGAATTCTCTAAAAATATCCATGGTGGATATCATAACATATTAGGAAAGCAAAGAAAGTCGGATTTATTAATTTATTTTTTATAATCTACTATAGACTTGATAATAGTCTTTGTTTAAGGATGTCGACAATGAATCAATGAGAGATGAATTTAATAATAATAAATTAGTGGAAAGATTAAGGATGGGATTAAGGCAGAAGATATTTCGTGCTGGTGTTTAATGGCGGTCTCTTTCAAAAGCAAGTGGGAGTATATTATATATAATGCAGAGTGCACTATTAGAATATTGGAGAAGACTGAGATGTGGAGGATACTATTGGATTGGAGAGTTATTTGTCTCCTTGAATTCAAGCCATTGTAGTACTAACTGTCAGCTTCTTGGAAGCAGCTGGGTTGCATGTCTGCATGCACTACTCTTATATTTATGTCTGTTTCATACAAAGAGATATTGGACGGTTTATACGACGTTAATATTTTCTTGAATTAAATTTAAGGATTCCTAAGTAGAATCAACTAGAAGCTTAACTAGAGTTTATCAATTAAGGCAACTGAATAGGTACTAGTTGGTTTGCCAATTAGTTTGAATTCAAAAATTTAGATTTGACTCCTTTTTCTGAAATAATAAAAAATGTCCATATTAACTTGTTACATATGAAAAATTCAAGGCCATTAATATCACTATATAAGTTACATGTGCTACTTTACATATCATTAATTGATTTTGAGGTGAAATCATCACATATGAGTTTATATTGGACTTTTTAAATAGTAACAGAGTGATTTTTTAACCTGCGGACTTGTGGGCTTCGATTCTTGACCTTGACCTAATTAGAGTTTGACTTGAAAAAATTTGAATTCTTGATCTTGACCCGATTGGATAGCTCAAATATCAGCGTCCAAGCCATATATTGGGCTTTCAAGACTTTTCAAAATAAAAGTTTTTTGAAATGTTTTTTTCAACCATAAAATCATTGGATGAATTGCCCAGTAAATAAATCAGATTTGGAAGTGAATGTTGCTCCAAAGATGACTCCTATAGATAAGTCTATTCATTATTATATTCATGAATCTGAAAAAATACACCATCAAGCAAATCATACCTTAATTCATCGAATAAATCTATTTACTGTGAAACACAATTAGTACTCATAAACAAGCAATCTATCATTTCAATTATAAGCATGATACATAGGCAAGACCTCGCGTGAAAACTTAGGAAGAAGAGAAGATTAAGGAGGAGTGTTAATAAAAATACTGGAAGATACTATTTATTATTTTTTGTCCAACTTTATAGAATTATCACAAGTCTAGAGACTATAAGCTAGACTTAAGTTAAAACTATAGAGTTGTCTCAATTGGACATGGCAAGAGTGATTGTAGAAACTGATTCCAAACTGTTAATCGACATTCTCAATCCTAAAAGCCAAAACCTAATTTCTACCGTCGTTGTGTTCCCTTTTGTGAAAAAATCCAATATAACTTTAGACTAGAGTGTTAATGTAAGTTAATTGGGTCAAAATTGTGTTATATAATAGAATGCTTCTATAGGATTATGGATTATATAAATACAGCAAAAAAATCAAAATAAATTTTAAATTATCGAATTATCTCAATTCTCGATGAATCAAATTAAATCGATATTTGTATAAAAAATTGACACTCTAATCTTAAACAAATAAACCAACCAAAAAATCATTTGGCTTTTATATATATATATATATATATATATAATATGTTATAAGTAAGTCTTAGTGTAATAGGAAAACAAATGTACTTAGTGACAATCACTTTTTTTTGGGCAATGACAACTTTCTTTTATTCTTTTTGTATGGGGGTTGAAATTAACAAGAGATAAGCGCAACTACTGCCTCGTTATTATCCTTTCTTGACTTAATGAAAGGCTTTTGCCCTCAGTCCATTTTTTGGATTGTTTGCCAATATATATATATATATATATATATATATATATATATATATATAAGTAGAAGACTCGGACTTAATTCCACAGGAAATTTAAGGAATCATTGTACGAGACAAAATCTCATTCTTCTCTCTATGCATTAAGATCAAATAAAGTTGAAAAATCAACAAAGACCGCCCAAGTAAGTTTTTAAAATTTTAAATTTCTTATAAGTATTCATTATTTTTATGTTATCGTCCCAATTTTTATTTTCTATCGCTCTAATTTTAACTAAAAAATCATCCAGTTCTTATTGTCCTCTCTCTTTTCCTTTAAAACAAAAAAATAATTTTATCAAAATTAGAGCGATAATGTTTAAAACTAAGGTGGTAACCAAATGTTACTCATTAAATTTGCATTATGCATGAGACCACCAACATTATTATCTTCTTCTCAGTTATAGCACTCCAATGTCTCGCAATCAGATAAAATTGATATCAAAGTGTCGTTTCTTTTATATGAAGAGGAGCAAATTTATACAGTTTTAATCGAAAAATAATTGTACTTTTTTTTTTTTTTTTGTACAATCGTACCTATTTTTATAATTAATAAAGGGATAATCAAACTCGTAAAAACGTTATTAATCGCCTAAAAAACACCAATACTTTGGTTGGTAGAATGATTTTGTAATCACTAACAGGTTTCACCAAATTGTAATCCATCTAGACAAAGAAAATTTGACAATATTCCATTAAACTAGATCTAATTAGAGGAAGAATGCTGACAGCAAGAAGGTAATAATTTAATAGTTAATACTCCTCACTTAGGGTCTGTTTGATAAACTAATTCAGTACTTAATCTAAAAAGATTAAGTACTTAATTGATTAAGGGCGTTTGATAATTCAACTTATTTCTGACTTAATGAATTAAGAATTTTTTAATTAAATACTTAATAATTAAGTGCGTTTGATAACTATAATTCAAAGTTTTAAGATATTAAGAGAGTCTGAATTGCAAGTACAATTGTTAGCCTAAGAATAAGTGATTGGTGAATCACTTATTGCTGAACTGATTTGCTTGCTTCTTATTTTTAATATTTATTATTCTTTTTAGTTTTTCTTTAAATAATTTTTATTTTATTAAATATTTTTTTAAAAAAATATTTTATCATTTAAATAAATAAAAAATATATTTATGACATGGATTTTTATTTTTTTATAATTTTAATTAATATGTGATATTTATTTAATTAATATTTTAGTTTTAAAATAATAATAACTTTCTAATTTATTATTAAAAGTTTTTAAAATATTTTTATTAGTAGAATTTCACATTATTATGTAAAAAAATTACACATCTTAAAAATTATGTTATATATTAAAAAAATATATTTCTAAATTTTTTTTTAAAATAAGGTGATTTAATTTAAAATTTAAATATATTTAATTTTATAGACGTATTTTATAATTCAAACTTCATAATTCAGACATCAGATTCAGACTTCAGACCTCAGATTAAGTTTATCAAACGGAGCCTTAGTATCAAGAGATTCTGAGATTGAACCACGTAGATTAAAACTCTAAGATCGACTCACCGTGAGAGTGGAGGTAAAAAAAAAGTTTAATAGGCATTTTTAACTTAAAATTAATAGGTGTCATCAAGAGAAAAATATAAAAACATATATAAATCATCCTAGGAGGGGAAAAAAAATTTAATCACCACAAGCCTCCATATATTGGTTTGACCCATCTTGAAGATGAATAGTTGTTCGAAAGTTTTCATACAAATTTTATTCGGTCCACTAAGAAGAAAAAGACACTTATTTTTCGAGTATTTACTAAGTTTGGTCCAACAACAAAGATGACAGTAGCCCACCGATGCCACAAAAATGAGTTCTACTAAGTTTGAAAAAAAGGATTACTAGTTTCCCTCAATTTTTTTGTGATAATTTATAAATTTTGATAAATTTATCCTTTTAGTTAATAGGAAAGGAAGAGAGAATATTATAGGAGATCTTTTAGTTCAAAGTGAGATAATATAGAGTAAAAAGTGAGATGATAACTAGTAAAATTTTTTAAAAAATATTACAAAAGCATATATATATATATATATAGTATTTAGATTTCCTTTTTTTTTTAATTAAACAGTCCTCAAAATTGGGACTAACGGATGTGGTGTCCTTTTATATATATATATATGAAAAAATTTACACAAAATACTGTATAGACTTACCTTTTACCAAAAAAACAACCTTTATATAACGAATTGAGTAATCACATGGACCGTAGATATGGTATTTAATATTATATTTAATTTTTTATTTACATATTTATATTTTAATTTTAAATAACACGTAATTATCTTTAAAATTAAAATATAGATGTTAAAAGGAAGTAATTTCTGGGCTTGCAATACTATTCCACAACTTAATTTGTCCTGTTTGTAATATGAAAAATTAATTTTGTTAAAGAAATATAAAATTAACGGAGAAAAAAATCAACACTAAAAATCTAACAAGACAACAGGATTGTAATTTAATGATTGATACTTTTTGCTTAAAATTAATAAATTTTAAATTCAAATTATCTAGATTAATAATAATTGAGGGGGGGGGGGGGGGGGGGGGAAACAAAATTTTACGTAATAGTTATAAGAAGGTTGAGTCGTTGATGATGGGACGAAACGTTTTGTAAGATAAATTCTGAAGTTTGGACAAATTGATAGTGGGGACAAGGTAATCGACAAATGGTAATAACCTGCCTAAAAACTCCCAGACAATATCTCAGATAACCCACGGTAAGAGCTCCTTATTATCATTATTATTATTATTTCACTAGAAGGTCCTTAATTTATTACTAACCTTAAAAACATACCAATGGTGTTTTTCTTTTAAATTTTATTAGTTACCGCTCTAATTTATACTTTCTATCATCTAATTTGGACTAAAATACCCTTCTTACAATATCCTCTTTTTTCTTCTCATTTTTAAGTAAAATAACAATTTTATCAAAATTAAAACGATAATACTTAAAATTGAGATAGTAACTAGTAATACCTATTGCTTTTATAGGAAGAAATAATAAAGTAACAGATATTTCATAAATTAAATATTTATTAAAGTAATAAAATTGATTTGGAGTGAGATCAATATTAATATTTCTATTTTTTAAGCAAATATTAATATTTCTATTAATTACAAAAAGTAATGAGATTTCGGAAATATAATAATAAACGAAAGTAAGGTATTTCCTTCCTCAGCCCTTATAATACAATCCGTATGGTAGTATAATGTGTACACTTTTGCACCAACTTTTCCCAAATTTCATGGATTTATCCCCCTTATTTCAGGAGAATTTCATTCATAATGCCAGAACGCGTTAGCAGCCAAGCTGATCATAAATAAATAATTATTTCCTGAAAGAAAAAAAAAAAGTTTTGTCGTTTCGTATCATAATAAAAAGTATTTTTAACAATTTTATATAAATTAAACAAATTTTAATTAATACTCACACATTTTAAATTATACTATCTTTACGATACTCTCTCCTAATAAATACAATAAAAAAGTATAATTAAAATATTTTTTAGAAAAATCTATCACATTTTTTCAATCATAAAAAGAGAGAAAATATATTGTTCAGACAAAAAATTTAATAATAATACACAATCGAAAGTTAATCAATTGGAACTTTGTCAACTGCATCTTTTTAGGTGGGACTTCAGAGATTGGTCAGCTGTCAAATGCCATCAACTTGACGTGTACCCTTAGGTTCTTCTCTTTGATGATTTTACAGTAGTACAAATCATGGCAACCAAGAATTAATTAAAATATGTTTTTCGAAATAAAAAAACTGAATTAAAATATTAGGATTTAAATTCAAGATTTATTAAAATTAAATAAAGAATACTAACTATAAACTACAACTTTCCTGTCGTTATGATAGAGATTTACTTCCTTCATAGAATTAATTAAACAATATATATATATATATATATGAAGCATACCCACCAAATAATAATCTCCAGATTAGGGGACTGTTTTGAAAAAAAAAAAAAATTTCCAATTGGACAGAGAAAAAACCGCATACCCACCAAATATGCTTGCATATAATTTCATGATATTAATGTAACTATAGTTGAGGTGAAATTTGCCAATAAATATAAGAAACAATAGGTAATATAGAATTAATTTAAATCAATGTAATAACTGTCATTTCACCATTCTAATGCCATTCTAATGCGATATCGGAATCTTTACTCCAATGTAATATTAATTATAGATAAAAAATAAATTACAGTGATAGTACATATATTATTTTTATTATTTTTTATTTCCTTTCATTCTTATGTAAAATATTTTAGAAAATTAAAAAAAAAGTTATAAGATATTTTTTATTTTTAATGAAATTTTTAGTATTTTTAAAATTTTGAATTGTTCTTATTTAATGATACAATTTTAATAGAATCTAAAAAATATATCTTTTAGAGGAAGAATTATAATAAAAAGTATATTAAATTGAATAATGATAAAGTTAAAAAAAATTAAAACAACAAAGAAAGTATACTTTAGTCAAGGTTTGAACAACTATAACTAATCCAGGATACTCTTGGAAGCATGTATTTAGAAAAAGAATTACACCGTCCCAGCATTTTTCCTTTACCGTCTCAGTTTAGATTAAAATGCTCTCTATAATACCTTCTCTCTTCCTTCTCTTTTATGTAAAAAGATATTTTTGTCAAAACTTATAGACTACCGCCCAAAAAGTGAGGTGATAATTAGTAATCCTTTAGAAAACTAATGTACAGGCAGATGTTTTGGTGTGAAAAATTTTAATGTTTTATTAGGTTTACTTTAATCTGTCTAGTCATTTAAAAAATTCACTAAAATTTAATCAAATGATCACCCTTTAACTCTGAATGTGTTAACTATGTTATCTTTTCACTGATTAATAAGATGTTTCACTCCCAGTAGGTACTGCCCTCATTTAATTATATATATAATATAATCTTAAACGACAGATAAAAAACGAAGGTCGGTCTATAATTAACTACATTTATTGGATTAATATCGTATCTTTATGTACGATTCTCAATTTTCTTAAAACGATTGTTTCAACTACTATACAATTCCATTTCTTATTCTTCTTAATGCTTGTACTAGCTACCCATACAACCCACCAATAATTATCAACCTAGATTCAAGAATGCAACTTTTAACCAACCCTTCTCTTCTTTCGTTATATAAAAATAATTCTGTTTATTTAATTAATAAATAAAATTATTTTTACAAAAATACGAAAAAAATGTTAAAAATGAACCTAAACAATTACAAATATTTTTATTATAATTAACACCAATATTATCATAACGTAATCATATATGTATAGGCATATATAATGATAATTGTCCAGAATAAAACAAAAAACAATAAGGCAAGGGTGGGGAAGATTTACAAATATACCTAGACAGAAGACAAAAGGAGAAAAAACAAAAAAGGATTCCTTAGGTTCCCCAACAAAAAATGGGCACTTTTTTGCTATAATGACAACTCGATCATGAGTGGAAATTAATTGGGTTGGATAATGTACATTCTATATAATTCATCCATAAGTTCATCTATGCCAAACTTCAATTATTTGCGACCAAATTTTCCTTGTCCAATTGGGTAATTAATCATGGACTCAACCAAAATACACTTTGAATCTACTTGTACTCTTCTTAGTTTCGTGGCATAGAGTTAAGATTTAAAAAAAAAAAAATTAAGAGTAAAGAGATTTGTTAATTGGGATTTTAAAAAATTTATTAATTGTCAATTAGTGTAGTTGAATACATAAATCTTCTAAAATATGGTATATATTAGAGTTGGGCTTTTTTGTGTGTACAATCTGTTTGGGCTTTGCGGAATTTTTTTCTGAAATGTATTTAGTTTTCTGTAACGTAAAGTGTTTGAATTCTTTCAATTCTGCTTGCGAACTAGTTTCATCTAGTTTTTTTGGCCCTCATTTTTCAAACAATATCTGGTTTTCTATTGTGTAAGGTGTTTAAACTTGCTCTATTCTGTTTGAGAACTAGTTTCATTTATGGTTTTTGGCCCTCCTTTTCCAAACATGATTGGGTGTTTTGCATGGGCAATTTTTATCCTACAATTAAGAGTAGCAAGGGAATTATACTTCTAGTGAAATTCCTATACAAATCAGCATTAAATATCTTGTTCCCCACTCCAAAAATAAACCTCATCCTCAGGCATCTATTCATGTTTGCAAAACCTTCACCCATTTTTCATTATTACTCCATTAATTGCAGCTGTGTTTTTTTTTTTTTTGGAACTTGAAATTAGCAATCAAGTAATAAAGCTTCAGCCATTTTTCCTTTTTGAAAATTGTCACATAATAATTATGATTGACGCTTCTTTCAAGATTATTCCAATTAAGATACAAAATCCTCATATCACATTTTTTTAAGATCCGTGTTCTTGCCTTCATTCTGCTGCACTTTCCGTTTGTTAAATTGGCGATGTAAAATCATAATAGTTGATGTAAAATCGCGACATTTGATATATTCTGCTCTCATTCACTATTTTTTTATATATATATTTCGATATGGATATCATCAATTTGAATGGAGATAATGGTTCAAGTGATTGCAACAATATTCAAAATCGTCACTCTGTGCAAGTCATATGTGATGGTAAGTTACTTTTGATATTTTTGGTTTCCTTTGTGGACGAGAAGCATTAGGTTTATAATTCATTTAGGATAATACTGTTTATAATGCTTTTTTTTCAGTTTCTGAACAAGGTGATGTTGTTTCAATGAAGTCTCTTTTATATAAAACTGTTGAGAGTGAGGAAAAAGTTTACGAAATGTATAATTCGTATGTTTGGAAACATGGATAAATATGTACAATGATAAACATTGTATAACAATAAACAACATGGATAAACATTGTACAATGATAAAGAAACAAAAAATCTCTATCATCAAGCCAAGTTAAAGAAACAAAAAAATCTGCACACGACCGTTCCCTTTCACTAGAATCCTGCCAATGAAATAACTTCTTCTCTTCTCCATTTCCTTCTCTCTCTTCCCAATTTCCTCCATTGCTCGGTAGCACCTTTACATCTGTATGTTTTTTTTTTCCCATGGATTTGCTTTCTTATGGCTACAAATGAATTAGAATATTCAATCATATTTTTCATCAAAATACAATATTTTCCATCAAATTTTCAGAACGCATAAAACAATATCGAATAACATTTTCCATCAGAATTCAGTAGTTTCCATCAATTTTCAGAAAGTATTAAAAAATATCAAATCACATTTTCCATCCGAATCCAGTATTTTTCATCAATTTTAGAAAACATAAAACAATATCCAATCACATTTTCCATCAAATTATCAAAAAGCATAAAACAATATCCAATCACATTTATCATCAGAATCCATATTTTTCCATTTTCAGGAAGCATAAAACAATATCGAATCACATTTTTCATCAGAATTCAGTAGTTTTCATTAATTTACAGAAAACATTGGACAATATCCAATCACATTTTCCATCAGAATCAAATATTTTCCATCAAATTTTCAGTAAGCATAAAATAATATATAATAACGTTTTCATCAAAATCCAGTATTTTCCATCAAATTTTCAGAAAGTATAAAACAATATGGAATCACATTTTCCATAAGAATACAGTATTTTCCATCAAATTTTGAAAAGTATAAAACAATATCCAATCACATTTTCCATCAGAATCCAATATTTTTCATCAAATTATCAGAAAGTATAAAACAATATCCAATCACATTTTCCATCAAAATCCATATTTTTATCAAATTTTTAGTAAGAATAAAAGAATATAGAATCACATTTTCCATCAAAATTCAGTATTTTACATCAAATTTTCAGAAAATATAAAACAATATCGAATCATATTTTCCATCAGAAATCAGTATTTTCCATCAATTTTCAAAACTATAAAACAATATAGAATCATATTTTCCATTAGAATTCTACCCACGGAATTCAGCTCATGAAATTCATTCATTCTCTTCTCTGTTTACTTTTCTCTCTCTCTCTCTCTCTCTCCGATTTCCTCCACTACTCGGCCACACTTTTACCTCCACTAGAGAATCCAGCAAGTTTTGAAAAATATAAAACAATATCACAAAAATAAGTTTCCATGAATGTTTCGTTCTTTTTTAAATAAAAAACCACCCCAAATCGATTCACATTTGTATGTTTCAATATCACAAAAAAATAAAAAATGGGATTTAAAAAACTACGAAACGATTGTTGAATATCATACCTTGTGCCCTTTGTTTTTCTTCTCTTTCATGTGATATATTTTTGCTTCTTATTTTCTTCTCCTTCCCGTGAGCTTCTTCTGCTTTAGTTGGCTGCTGTTTTTCAACCGCCGATCATGGAAACCCCGTTTTGAAGAGCCGCCGTGGGAAGATTTTGTGATTTCCGATGTGTCTTTCTTCATTTTTTGATGTCATGGGAAGCTTTTGAAAAGACAGGGTTTTTTTTTTTTTTTTTTCATTTGGGGGGATGCATATTTTTTTGTTTCTTTAGCTTGGTTTGATAATAAAAGATCAGGGATATTCAATTTTTCAAAATTTGAAACTAGAATTTGAAATCATTATCTAGGGAGTTGTTGTCTTGGAATAGGATTTTGCTGTATCTTTTTGGTGAGTTTCAAAGAGCGTGACTACACTCACTCAACTCTTTAATTTATTGATTTAATTTTTATTAGGAGTATTAATTTATTTAGTACTTCTAGTTGTACTATATAAGTATTGCTTTTGCATGTGGGGTGTTTAGTCGTCAACTATATATATATATATATATACTATATATATATTATATTTCCAAAACTGTACTCCTCGAGGGCCAATGGAATTGGATCCCTTTCAATTAATTTGCAGCTTACATAGTGGTGGCCAGAGTTTCGACATGGCGTAATTAACTTTACAAAATATAGTCCTACTTTAAGGGGGAAAAAAAAAAACACCAACGTTTTTTAAGAGAGCTTCTAGCATGTCTTTCCTACTAATGTCAACATTCTGCATGATACTATACAAAATTAATTAGAGCGGAGCGGAGTATTAAGACAGAATTCCTGTCGTCAACTAGTTTTATCTATGTTTTGTCTGTGAGTTGATTTTATTTGGTTGTAGCATACAAATTATGTGTAATAAGTATGTTTTACTTGGTCTAATAAGTATGTTTTAAAATTATTCCAAGACATTAAAATTAGTGTTCAAAGAGTACATAATTTTCATATAACTAATTATTGACCGGTACTTTGTGACGTTGATAGTAGATTCGACTGTATTTCTATAAAAAATTTCAAAGGATTTTGATTAGACTACACTTATTTCATCTGTCCCACCGCAAGTATATTAACAAATGAGGAATTATTTTATATAAATCTACTCCAAAAATAAAAGTTTATTTGTAATATAATACTCCAGTCATCTTATAAAAATAATTATATTTTGTCAAGATATAATTTTTCATCTTTTAATACATATATCTTTTATCTTATAATAATAATGGTGTTTGTTGAATTAAAACATTAAAATAAATATAAATATTATTCTATAAACAGAAGTAATACGACATAGTATACAATTGGGTTGCTCTACACGGGCTGCCTCTTGAATATTCAAACCCCCAATCCATCTTCTTAATAGTTTCTGCAGTTGGAACTCCCTTCAAGTGGACGTTCCAACAATGAATCAATCAAGGCCTTCGTTACCGAGATTTTGTGTAGAAGTCAATTTATTGGAGGAGTTAGTGGCGGACGGATAGTTCCAATCTTAATATATAAGTATGTTGGTCTACTTTCTTATTACCAATCAGCTTTAAGGTGAAACTCTATGAATTTATATATTGAGATTGAGATAGATGTGGGTTACAAACAGAAATTATACCATGTACCTAGTAGTATGTACATATACTTTGTGGGTATATGGTATAATTTGCGGGCTACAAGAGGATCATTTTGTATAATGTAATTTGATTTATAATATTAGGGACTTACAAAATAGTATGTGGATTTTGATAATTGTTATATAATAGTCTTAGAATTACATAGCAAAGTGTCATGTATATAAATAGGGGGATTGCATTGGTTATTGAGGGGAATAGTGGCTATTTAAGAGGAGCTATAAAGTGTCTGTAGGAGTATAATATAATTTGTCAGATTTTGACCCGTATATCCTTTTGAATTTTAATAATTTATTAATAAATTAGTATCCAATCCTACATTTTAATTAAAAAAAACAAAAACAAATTGAAGGCACAGTAAAATAGGATTTATAAAATGAAATTACCATAATATCCTTTGAAATAAGCGTGTGAACTGTGAAAGATGAGAAATGCCATCATAAGAATGAACAAACAGTGGACGACCCTTTATAGTAAGTTGGATCCAGAAACCAAAATGGTTGGATTAGACCAGCCTTCCCCTTTTAGGTTAAGCTATGATTATTTTGTTAATCGGCCTTATGCTTTCGAAAAAACTAAATTAAAATTGAAGACAAGAGAAGAGAATGATTATGACCAATAATAGAGCAGGAATTAAGCCCCTACTTTCATCTGTTGTTGTAGGCTGTGGGGATGGGGAATATCATGATTTGATGTGTTTGGTGAACCTACCCTCGTTAATTTGCCTCCGGTTACTTACTCAAATTTTGGGGGATGGTAAATAAATTTTGATAAAATTATTTTATTATTTAAAAATAAATAAGAAAAATAATATTATAGGAAGAAGTATTTTAATTTAAATTGAAACTATAAATAGTAAGAAATAAAACGATAATTAATAAAATTTTTTGTTCCAATTCTAATTTTTCATATCATTTTTTTAAAGGAAAAAGTTCTATAAAATATATCTCTCTCTATATATATATATATATATATTCCCTCAATTGTTTGATTGTGACGGTGGGGTTTGACTCAGAGTATGAGTTTGAGTGGAGGTTATTAACTTAGATTTCAATTTAATTCATAAGTTTGGTTTTGAGTTTCTATTTTTAAATCAAGACAAAATTTTGAAAATAAATCAGAAGCCACCTACCGTCAACATTTCCTCCACCACACATAGTAGCGGTATTGGTGGCGCTAGTTTTGGTTATTGGGTAGTTTAAGGTTTCAATTTGAGTCTAGTTCATGGCCTCACTTTGGATATAGATTTTGACATTCATTAAGCACTGCATTAAAGTAACTCTCATTAGATGAAAAAGTGTTAAAAACTATAATATAATTTGCCTCACCTTAGGATTTTAAGAAAATGATGTGATGGGTACTAATTTTAATATTATTTGTAATAAATCACACATACTCATCCCCCATCCCCATATTATTGTTGAAAATAAATAGTAAATTTCATTAAATTTATTACAAATCATCCATCAAAGATTACACTATAAAAAATTAGCCAAATAACACAACTTGTAGATGACAAAATTCAATATTCGAAAGATACAATTGTATTAACTATGTAACAAACCTAAGACAAACTCATAAAACAAAAGGTTTTATTAATTACCGTCTCAATTTTAAGTATTTTAATCTAAATTGGAGAGGTTGAGAAAAAAATTGAAACAGTAACTAATAAAATTTTAAAACAAAACGTTAAAGAGACACATCACATCATTTTGATTACAATATTAATACTTCAACTAAAATCTCGTGACTGAATTCTCTTAAATTACTAATGACAATGAATTCACAAATAAAAAATTACAATCAATAGATCATTATCTAGTAAAAAAACAAACTAAGTGATCCAAGAACTCCCACCAGACTAAGAGAAATAATCGCTCTGGATGCTCAAGGCACATCAGGACTAAGGCTCTCCCCAACTTAATTTTGTATAGGCACACATTCTTTTGTTGATTAAATCATATATTTGGTCCCTTATATTTGGTCAAATAATTTTTTTGGTCCCTTACATTTTAAAATAATTTTTTTAGTCCCTTACATATAAAATATGTATTATTTGGTCCCTTACATTTTAAAAATGTATTATTTAGTCTCCGTAATGTCAATATTATCTAAACTATCCCAAATTTATTTATGAGTAGTATACAAAAATTTTTCAATGAAGGATAATATTTTAAACACCAATGTATACATTAAAAATATTTAAAATTTAATTCAGGTAATTAAAATTTGAAACGGTTTGTCTCTATTTCGTGAATTTCGGGTTAGTTTTATATATTTTAATCGTCTGATTTAGATTTTTAAAATTTTTTAATAATTAGATTAATAATTAGATTGTTATATTATTCATTTAGAAATGTCTTGCAGATTGTACATGAATATAATTGATAAAATTTAGACTGAATTAATAATAGGGACTAAATAATACATATTTTAAATGTAAGGGACCAAACAAATCATTTTAAAATGTAAGGGACCAAAAAAATTATTTAGTCAAATGTAAGGGACCAAAAATATAATTTAATCTTCTTTTGTTTTAGTGTATGAGGAATTTTTTGTCGCAGGTATAGAAAAGGTAGGGTGCTATTGGTAAAAAATCGCGTCGGTCTGCCATGCCTCCAAGAGAGGTGAGACTGTTTCAGCAAATAAAAAAGAATTTAATAAAAAAACAAACACTTATTATCGTTGAAGGATAAAATTAAAAAAAGAAAAAAATTATCTTACTTATTAAATGAAAGAAAATAAAAACTAAAAATGGAATTGACTGAATTAAATCGTTTTCCCATCATCTCATTATAAAAGAATTTTCTCAGCATTTGAGAGAAGAGAAGGGTGGATCCCCTATATCTACATTTAAATAGGGGTGGATGTGCAAAAATGTTAGTCACAAGTGATTAAATTGTATATTAATAGAGGGCTTAGATCTAATCAATTAAATAAAAAGAAATTTGATTTTTTTTTATTTTTTATTTTTTTTAAAGATATATACATATTTGTGCATTGCTTATTGTAACATTAAAGGTTTTCGCGTACATAGTTATTCTTTCTTAAAATAGTATTCATATACAATTTTAGTTTTGATATTAATTCATATTTGCTTCAAAGGCAAAGTTTATAATTTTAAAAATAAAAAATAAAAAAGCATACTATTTCTTTCTAAATGTTCTTTGTATTGTAGTTTTACAAGTTCTAATTGTAATTGTATGCCAATTCTTTTATAGTTAGTCAAAACTCAATTTAAATTTGAAGAATGAGCCAAATCAGAATCAGTTGTGTCGTTTAAAAACAAAATTATTTTAAATAGTAAAATAGTGTTAAATATAATTTTACGAATTTTAGAATCGAAAACAATAAATTCTAAAACCTTAATCACCTCTACAGCTTAATTGGCTTAACGGTTATTGCAAGTTTATATATATATATAGCTTTCATTTATTCCACAAACTAGTACAACAAGAAAATATTTTACCGTGCATAAAAATGAACGATCGAGCAATTGTAAATTTCCAAACAAGTGCACCCAGCATCTTTCCAAACTTAGCATCATTCCTTGTCTGTGATTTCATTTATGAATTTGAATTGTTGACCCTAGCTTCGGACTAATTTGCTTCCATGATTAACTCATACCTCTTGATGGTCAGTGTTTAATATCTCAAGAATGTTCATTATCGTTGTCTTTCGCACATAATCAGCTCAATTCATCAGAATTTTCAATGATATATCTACCCTCTCAATAACAAAATCTGCTCTCCTGTTGCCCTGATGTGTAGCTAATGCTACGTGGTTATTGCAAGTTTAAGCAAATAGTAACCTTTATTTTTTTTTCCTTTTTTTTTGGACACTTTTCATTTTGCTGATAACTCTATTGCGTTGACAATAAAATTCTCTTCAATTAATTATGGTGTCAGATAACTTTCGTAAGACCAAGTGAAAGGTTTTTATTAATACAGCTGAAAATCTGCCAACAATGATAGAGAAACAAAAACTCAGAAGCCAAGTTCAAAAATGATTAGGAATTACAGCCCAGTACTTTCTCTTTACCATTTCAATTTGGACTAAAATACCCCCTACAATATCATTTCTCTTTTTATTTTTTTTATGTAAAAGGACATTTTTGTCAAAACCTATGTATTACTGTCCCAAAAAGTGAGGGATAACTAGTAACCCAAAATGATTTCCCCTAGTTGTACTCTCAAAGCCATATCAATTCTAAACACATTCTTTAATATCCTTACTAACATATTTATGTGTGACTAAAAATAAGGTACATGTATAAGAAGAAAAATATTATGTTTCTAATATTAAAAATACAATTAAAAATATTGCTCAAATTTTATTTTAGGATGGAGTACTAAACTAATTGGCCTGTTCTAATATTTTTACTATGATAATTTGTATCATTTAGTTATAATCAGATTAACAATTTTAAAACTTTCAGATCTACTCCAACTAACTCACCATTGAATTTGGCCGATAAAAATTGATATGACTCATATTATAAAAATAAAAATAAATTAAATCATTCTAAAATTAAATTAAATTCAAATAGTACGATCGTGCCAATTCCCATTTAACAATGCTCCCAAAAATTTGGACTCGGGAGGGATTAGAGGGGAAGTAGTGGGTTTGATATTGGAAGAAGAGGATGAGAATATTGAGTTAGTGCTCCTAATTTTCTCAATCACCAAAGGAAATAAAGTTGATTGAAGGGCATTAAGCGTGTTAGTTGTTAGGCGACATTCTTGCGGCATGTAATATGACTTTCCCTCATCCCCTATATATATCCTCCCCCTTAATCTTGAGGGTTTTTCTCATTACTCACTAATTAAAATATATATTGTTTTCAAATTATGTTTATAAACTAATATTTCTTTCCATTCTTTTTATTAAGTTAAAATAAGAAAATAAACAGACAAAAAGGAAATTGTCTAGTAGTTGACATTCTGACAATATATCTTTGATTTAAAGGTTGAAAATTGTCTAGTAGTTGGCATTCTGACAATATATCTTTGATTTAAAGGGTGATTTTTAAATATTATATTCTTGGTTTGGTTAATTCGACTATGTATCTGATTTTACTAACGTATACACAAAAGTAACTAATCGCAGCAAACTGTTAATCATATAATCGAGTATATTTAGTAAACAACACAAATAAAAGATTAGCCCTAATCATGTGAATAAGCTTCACATTAGTGATAGAAAGAAGTAAGAGAAGAATCGGATTATTAAAGCATTGGTTGAACATAAAAGAACTATTAAATACTATGCATATGTAATATAGCATTAGTTAGAGAAATTGAAAGGTATTAAAATGGTTAATCATTTATATAATTTTTGCCCTTGACTAAGGTAATAGTACAATAAACAAAAGAAATTTTTTACTAATTTGTGTTCAACAATGCGCCTATCACTAGTACAAAATTGACTTATGGTCACACTGATATTATCACACTAAATACGAAATATGATAATTGATATTTATTAGCACACCAATTTACTACCCACTAGAACATTACATAATTGATGTCTCTATAAATATGTTATTGAATCACCAAATTAAATTTTATTTTGACATTTGATATAGTTGTGGTAATATATTCAAATTATGATATCAACAGGTGTAATATATTTTTATGTGAATATAGTGACATTGCTTAGTGTAATTTATATCAAATGTATTATCACATTTATTTTTTTAGATATTAACACATTAATAAGTGTAATTATAAATATTACAAAAAATATATAATTATTTTATTTATATTAATGCACTATATAATGTGATAATAATAAGGAAATTTTAGTCCCACATTGAAAAAAAGAGAGGAGTGTATACCACTATTGAAGTAAATGAACTTTTACTGGGTATTGAAATTCCTACTCTACATTATACGTCACACGTCCTATTCACGTGTGCCCTCGCCAAAATAGAGTGAACTTGTGTGCGAGCGTGCCTGCTGGCACGAATATTGGACCGCTCATAGGCAAAAATGGTAGGTCTAATCAACCCGCATTTTGCTTCGTTTCACAACTAATTACAACATTTACATATGTTATAATAAATTTAAATCATGGTCTACAGAAACAATGCAAAATGTCACAATACACACTTTATTAAAATATTTACATATGTTATAATAAATTTAAATCATGGTCTAATGTGACACTCTTAAGCACGTATCTTCACATTTTATAGTGTTTTGATAGCTATTAGACCTATTATCACGGTACCATATAAGGACACTAAAATTTGGTGTCACAATAGCCCGAAATGTGACAATTTGTTATATATAAAGACATTTTCAGATGTGTTAATAAGATAATTTTATATTAGTGTATATATATATATGATACAAATTTGGGTATCATTTTAGTTCCAATTATTTGATTTTCAGTCATATATATGATGATGAATGAAAACTACGTTGCTTTTGAAAGTAATAGTAACTTAGAGATTCTAAAAACTATAGCTCTCATGCTTAGGAAAAATGATTGAAGTTAGAATTGAATAATGCGACATCAAAAGGGGTGAAACGATTTTGTTCATGTTAAAAATTGATATGCAGTTTAATTTTCACTTTTTTTAGAGTCTAAGATAATCTTATGATTCCATCGTACAAAATAAAGTAGGTCTCAAGTATATATCACCGACAGTTGTCGATTAAAATTGAATTAATAATTTTAAATTTACTCATAAAATTAATTTCGTATGTCATTTCAATTCTACTTTTCTTTTACACATCACCATAATTTGCTGTTATCGCAAAAGAAAGTTGAGATTTCTCCATAATTAAAGATAGATACACTAGCTAGCCATATCTAAAAGAGAATTTAAGGACTTCCAAATCTATAATGGCAAGTCTTTGATAACAAAAATTTTTGTTAGAGTGCCCCTCAAAAGCTCCCTCAAAGAGTATGGAAAAAATGTCAATACTATGTAACTAATAATGCAAATTGTGAACCATGGTCCAACAACAAATATACTTGATGATCAAATTTTGGGGACCCTAAAGGGGTGCATGAACCAGTATAGGGTAGGAACCTAAAGTCATGACTAGTGCCTCAAATGTCCATGTTGCCATATGTTTATGTCATTGTCGTTTTCTCTACCGACTAAATAAAGGAGACAAGTCTTCTTGTCATATTCTTTCTTTTAATCTTGCAATTTCTTTTGTTTTTTTGGTTGCATGTGCCCTTGATATTACTAATTTCACTACCAAATTTGGTTTGGTACGATTTAATAGGACCCCCCAAAAATGGCCCAAAATGACCTATTTACTGACACTTGTTATCTCGTGAGTAAAAAGCCCTCCAAGAGGGCAGTAATGGCTGGAAGGGACCCTGTTTTTACCACACGTTAGGGCACTAATTTAAAGTTTTGCTTTCTGATGGAATCATTGCCAAGTCTTGAAGCTTCTTGTCAGAAAAACATCATTTTATAAAAGATTTGACAGCATTAACAATAAGAAAAATGGTAATATTAAATACAATATTATATTTTTATTTACCATTTCTTAACATAAAAAAATCACTGCATTCCAGTTTAAATTATTATATAATACAACTAAAAACACCATATAATATATCCTTTTAATAAATAGTAAGAATCATTAATTAGAGAGACAACCGAAACAAATTCAGAAAGATAAAGTATTAAATGAGTTATTTCTATTGAATCAATATTATTTGAGGTATCTAATTGTACAATATATTTCACTTTCAGCCTCATATTTTTGCATTATTACAAACATGGATTATTGATCATTGTGATCCAGTGAGGGAAATCATTTCTTAATTGTTCTATGGAATAATTTTATAATTTTCATTGTGCGATGAAGATACTCATCCAATCCTAGGTTGATTGCTTAATAAGGTTTTGAATTCATTTACTTCATTTGTATTATGATAATAATTCCCTTTGTGCAAAATATAATTTTTTTATAATTTATATAAAATATTTATTATTTTTTATAATTTTTATTATATTTTATTATAAAATATTATATATTTTTTAATTTAATTTTTTAATATTTATTATTATTAAATTTATAATTTAGTTGTGAATAACATAACAGTTATATATAATTATATTGGTTTAGATTTTGAAAATAAAATAATATTTATTTATAAAAAAAATTAAATTATTTTTCTGTGATAAAAATAATTTTAAAGTAATCAAATTATTAATTGTATGGAGAGAGTATAATTCAATATCCTGCATACGGATTTATTTTGTTTCTATTAACTGCCAGTTAGTAAGGTACAAATCGTTATGGGCCAATCGGTAAGATTTATTGAATTCTTTTTGTTATTTTTTGTTTCCTTTTTGTCGACTTTAGAATTTTTTGGGCATCTACCAATCGAAGTTTCATCCATATTTCTTTATCTTGTGCCCGTCAAATTCCAAGAAAATTCTTGCAATTTCTTTTGCATCCTAAGATATATGGCTATCAATTTCAGCCAAATCCAGGTTGTGTGAGTCAGGTTTAGATGGCATGTAATTTTATATATTTTTTTTGTCTCATCAAATTTGTTAAATGTGATGTTCACGTGACATAAAAGTTGACGTAATAATAATTTAATCGCTAAATATTAAAAAAATTATTATTAAAATTAAATATATTGTAAATAGTAAAATTTATGATTAGATTTATAGACTACCAAATGTTTAAAATTAAATTTGATATTAGCTTATATTATCGAACCATTCTTGCATTTTTTCCTATTTTTTAAACTTAAACATTATAAGAAATTAAAGTATTATTTTGGATAAAGTTCATCTTTGCCTAGTAAATTTAAAAAAAAAAACATTAAACTGATGCATAATGTATCTTCCTTCCTTTTTTATAAAATTTTACTAGTTACCGCCTCACTTCTTATCTTTTATCGCCTCAATTTGGACTAAAATACCCCCGTACAATACCCTATTTCTTTTATCTTTTAAGTAAAAGGACAATTTTATTAAAACATATAGATTACAATCCCAAAAAATGAAACGGTAACTAGTAATCCTCTTTTTATATCTGTCTAAACATTAATGTGTCTAAATCTATAATTAGACCGATAATTTTGTAGGAGAAAGGGTATATAATTTGGTGTTTGATATAAAAAAGCATGATTTACGAACTATCCTCATGGACACATCAATTCGGAAGAAAAGTAAATTCTAGTGCATGAATGAACTGAGTATATTCTTTTGCACTCAAAAGTCTATGTGAAAGCTCAAAGTATGGAAGTCTTGAAGGGCTAGAAGGCTCCAAAAATGATATTAGTGTCCCATTTTTATTTTTTTATGTAAAATGTTTTAGAAAATATGAAAAAAAAAATTTATGAGATATTATATATTTTTTGTGTAGCTTTTAGCTTTTATATTTGACGGGAAAATTTTAATATATTTAGAGAATTTTTTTTAGAAAAGTAGTATAATAAAAGAAGGTAAAGATTATATTATTTTTCAAATTAAATAATACGTTATCTTTAAAGTGTCGGTGTGTATGTTTCACGAGAACAAAATAAAATAATCGTAAAATAATTATGATTGTTATTTTTTTTGTCAGTATAAGTAAAGACCAAGAAAATATGATAAATGATAGAGTATGTGATAATCCCAATTCTTATACCATATACCTACTACGTACATGTATCTAGTAGATATATTACTATATATATTGAATTAAAGTTACTAAAATAAAAAACAGTACAATTGGCATGACAAATATTACTATATATATAAGGTACATGGTATAATATACGGTGATCATTCACATTAGGTAATTTGATCATTTGTTAAATAATTTCATATGATATGATCTGTTGAGATAAAAGAGTAATAATTATTTTTAATTTTTCAAACAAATAAAAAACTATCATATTCCTTTATGAGAGTACTCTAAATTTACCAAATAAATTAAAGGTAATTACATTACATTAATAAATGTCAATTAATAAAAAAAATTTACTAGTTACTGTCTTAATTTTTACCCTCTATCGCCCCAATTTGGATTAAAATACCCTCTCTCTTCCCCCTCTTTAAAGTAAAAGGATAATTTTGTCAAAATTGGACCAATAACACTTAAAATGGAGAGTGATAAAAGTTAAAAGTGAAGATTTTTCTACCGCCTTTTCCTTATTTTCTGTGCCTTTCAAAAATGCCCCTAACTTCTACCCAAATGTCACCCTCTGATTCTGCCTCTTATCTTCCCCCTCTGCCCATCTCCATTGCCATCGCCATCACGGCCTCTTGTGCCACCGATGCCATCGCCAATGAGGAAGGTGAAGGGAAAAATGAAGAACACACGCATACACATAGTCTACCAACGCCGACCTCCTCCTCCTGATCTCCCAATATCCCTCTCGTTCGACGCCAATCGATCGAGCCCAGGACCTAACTCTTAATGTCTCTCCCGAACGACGTCAGTTGATCAAGTCTATAACCTAAACCCCGTCACCTACTCGTATTATTTTTACATTTTTTCACACCAATTATATTGTGAAAAAAGTGAAATGGTGTGATGAAAAATTAAATTCAATATAATACAGAAATGATAAAATGAAAAATCACAATTCTAAAATAATAAGTGAGATAAAAATAAAAATAATTTTTTAAAGAAAATTAACAAATTAAGTTTCTAAAAATAAGAAAGAAAAAAATTAAAATTTTAAGGTTAGTGGCAAAAAAAAGGACAGAAAAAAGTGGAAAAAAGGCAAAAAATAGGAAGTTGAAGGAAAAAGTACAAAAATACCCTTACCAAAATGGTTCGTTAGTAAAGTTAACGGCCACACTTAACGGAGTGACCAAATTTGTCGCAAAATGCTAAAGTTGATGAATGAAAAAATAGTTTCTAAAGTAGATGATCAAAACTCGATTTTCACTACAGTATGAAGACCAATTTTAAAATTTACTCTAAAAAATATGATTTTTGTTAAATGTTAACAATTCAACTTAATGTAACGACTAATTTTGTGACAAAATGCAAAAGTTGATCACCAAAAAAATAGTTTCCAAAATATGATAACTAAAATCTGAATTTCACTATAATATGATGATTAATTTTAGATTTTACTCTTTAAAATTTGGAAATCGTCCAAATTTATTCTTTACAAGGTGATTTAAAATTTTAATTCAAATTTTGACTTTTAAATTTTAAACTGTCCATATTAAATAGTTTTTAATAGATAGAATAGAGGTTTCTTAAGAAAATCGGTATAATAAACAAAAAGTAAAAATGTTATTAAATAATAATTAAATTCTTAATTTGGGAAATATCTTATACAAGAAAGCAGAGGAGTAATTGGTCATTTATTCTGAGTTGCGACTATCATCCTTCAATAGAAATTTTGAACTCCCGTATTCTTAATCAAATTAGTTCAGATTAATTTAGTTTTTACTCTTTTAAAACTCCATCAAGGATGATTTAAAATTAAGAATATAAAATTAATAATGAAAGTATAAAATATTTTTAAATAAATTCACCCATTTACTAAAATATCTTATCTTAGTTTTTTTTAGAGCAATTTTTTTCAGAAAAGTGAAAATTAAATGTTGTTCAATCTATCATCGTCATTGCTCTTCACCACAACAAAATTCCAAGAAAACCTTTCTAGAAGCCCAATGGGCAGTCCGAACAATTGATCCCGGAGCCCATCTTGTTTCCCGTCTTCATCGTTACTGTTATTTATCCATGAAATTACCAGTTACGGGCCGAAGCCGAACCATTTTGTTCAATTTTCATCGACAATTTTTGGTGCAACCCAAATCAGTGTCCAAATGACAAATACATTACGACCAATAACCTGCTCCTATTTCAAACCCAATAACATATCTAAAAATTCACATACCCGTATTCTTTCTTCTATTTTATTAGGGAAAAAAATGCAATTTTAGTCCAACATGTTTGACCATTTCACTTATTTGGTCCAACATGTTTAGCCTCCGCCAAAAATACCCATTACGTTTACATTTTTAAGCGATTTTGATTCAATAACCTGCTACAACGGGTTTTTGTATTAGTAAAAAATGCTTAAATTCATTTTTGGTACCCCATAATAGGAGTTATTCCGGTTTTGGTCCCTCTTTTTATTTCGTCACCAAAACTAGTCATACTTAAATTTTTTTGCAATTATAGTCATTTTTTACAAAAATACCCTTTGACTAACTGTTGATTAACCCTCCGCGGCCACCACCACCCCACCCCCCTCCGGCGGTGGGGTGGGGTGGTAGTGGCGGGGCAGCGACAACGGGGTGGTGGTGGGGCGGCAGCGCCAACGAATTAGTCAATCGTTGGTTAAAGGGTATTTTTGTCAAAAATAACTATAATTGCCACCAAAAAAAAAATTAAATGTGACTAGTATTAGTGACGAAATAAAAAGAGGGACAAAAAAGGGAATAACTCCTATTTTAGGGGACCAAAAATGGATTTAACCCTTTTTAAAATGATCATTTTTATCTTTGACTTGTTTTGACTAATACAAAAACTTGTTGTAGTAGGTCAATGGATTAAAATCGCTTAAAAATGTAAACGTAATAGGTATTTTTAGCGGAGGCCAAACATATTAGACTAGAATGACAAAACTTTTTGAACTAAAATTACATTTTTTTCATTTTATTAGGATTCATAAATTTCGTATTTAAATATCATTATCTTTGTAAAATAGGTGTACATATAATTTATTTAGTCATTGAGATTTCGTCCACCGTGGCTTTCTAAATTCCACCAAAGTTATGCAAATCCAAAAAATTTAAAACGGATTGTGTAATGATTCTATTATAATTTTTCTAATCAAAACTTAATGGCTTAAATTCATTTTTAGTCCCTCATAACATGTGTTATTTCAGTTTTGGTCCCTCATATGTTTTAGTCACTAATTTTTGTCCCACTTAAATTTTTTTAACAATTCTAGTCATTTTTAACAGAAAAGTTTAGAAGATAACGGATTAATTCATTTGATCGCTAGTCAAACCTAATTTTTTTCTTCAAAATGATTTGTACCGTGATGTTTTTAACTAATTTTATAATCTGGATCCTCATGAATGTTCAACCTATTTAGGCTTTCGGCCGTCATTTTGGATTGTGAATCGGAACACAATAACCACTTCAAAAACAACTAGCACCACGTCCAAAAATGTCTACATCCATGCATGTGAATTCAAGCTATTTTATCATAAAGACAACCCACCACGTCTCATAACACTAGAACCACGTCAAAAATAACTAGCACCACGTTCAGAAATGTCTACATCCATGCATGTGAATTTAAACTATTTTTTTCACAAAGACAGCCCGACACGTTTCAGAACACAAAAATCACGTCAAAAACCACTAGCACTACGTCCACAAACGTCTACATCCATGCATGTGAATTCAATCTATTTTATCACAAAGACAGCCACTACGTCTCATAACAGTAACACCACGTCAAAAACCACTAACACCACGTCCAGAAACGTCTACATCCATGCATGTAAATTTAAGTTATTTTTTTCACAAAGACAGTTCACCACGTCTCATAACACTAGCACCAAGTCAAAAACAACAAGAACAACGTCCAAAAACATCTACATCCATGCATGTGAATTTAAGCTATTTTTTTTACAAAGACAGCCCATCATGTCTCAGAACACAAGAAACACGTCAAAAACAACTAGCACCACGTCCACAAACGTCTACATCTATGCATGTGAATTCAAGCTATTTTATCACAAAGACAACCCACCACGTCTCATAACTCTAGCACCACGTCAAAAACCACTAGCACCACGTTCAGAAACGTCTACATCCATGCATGTGAATTTAAACTATTTTTTTCACAAAGACAGCCCACCACATCTTATAACACTAGTACCACGTCAAAAACAACAAGAACAACGTCCAGAAATGTCTACATCCATGAATGTGAATTTAAGCTATTTTTTCACAAAGACAACACACCACGTCTCAGAACACAAGAACTACGTCAAAAACAACTAACACCACGTCCAGAAACGTCTACATCCATGCATGTGAATTCTAGCTATTTAATCACAAAGACAGCCCACCACGTCTCATAACACTAGAAACACGTAAAAAACAACTAGCACCACGTTCAGAAACGTCTACATCCATGCATGTGAATTTATGCTATTGTTTTTCTCAAAGACAGCCCACCACGCCTCAAAACACTAGCACCACGTCAAAAATAACTAGAACAACGTCCAGAAATGTCTACATCCATGCATGTGAATTTAAGCTATTTTTTTCACAAAGACAGCCCACCACGTCTCAGACACAAGAACCATGTCAAAAACTACTAGTACCACGTCCGCAAACGTCTACATTCATGTATGTGAATTCACTGTTGATTTTTTTAGGTCCATCAAGATTAATTTTCTTCATCTTTACTTTTAAATACCTCTATTAAAAATTATTTTAAAAACAAAAAATATAAAATAAACAAAACAAAACAAAAAATTCGTTAACAATAGGCGGCGCGTAAAGCGTCAAACTCCACTAGTGTAATTAATTTGTGATGGACCTGTTTCAATTTTTTTTAAATTTTATTATAGTGTTTAATTTGGGTCAAAGATCCCAATTAGTTTCCTTATGCGGCAAACGTGACACGATCCAGCATGCGTGAGGAATTGCGAAACTCGACTAGAGTTATTATTTATAGTTGAACTTTGTTTATATTATTTATATTGTAAAAAAAATTGTTCGTAAATATTCAACGTCATGTGTTTGGAGGAAACACACCACCACCAAATCATTAACTAATACGATTATGACTTCTTGAAAGGTGACAGCATTAGTTCATGCATTAACCTTAATTCAATTTTACAATCCGAATGAAAACTTCACCATGCCAAATTTTTCTAATTATTTTTTTAATCATAATATACTACAATGGCCTATTTATTACATCATTTTAGTGGGAGATCCGTAGGAGAAGGAAAATACAATAAGGGGCCGTTTACCTTTGTATTTCTATTTTCCTTGTGTCGCAAATCTGTTGTCATTGCATTTGAAATCAGTGCGAAATAAAAAAAAAAAAAATTTTAAAATAAGAGGACTGGTTTGAAAGAAGGAAGGACAAAAACTTAGGGAGTATAAAGGAAGAGGATTTGCTAGGATCGAATTGAAAAAAGAAGCAGGCTGAAGAAGGCGGCTGCTGTGGATTTTTCTGGCTCAAGAAATTGTCGGTGTGAGATTTTTTGGTTGAGAAAATAGGAATTGTATTAGGATTTTTTTTATCCTACTTACTGAAACAATCGCATTTCAGTAAGTGAATTTTAAAAAGACTATACTCCAAAAATGGTTCATTACATATAGCGAAAATATTATTTTTATCCAAAACAAAAAAAATTACTTTTTTAGTCCACTATATTATATTTTTTAAAAATTTTGGTTCAAAACTCACTTTTACCTATCTTGACCAGGGGCATTTTGATCTTAATAAAAAATATTTTTCTTTTAACTTTTTAAAATTATAAAATAATAAAAAATGTTTACTATTCCCCCTCTCTCTCCTCTCTCCTTTCCCCTCCTCGCTCATGTCCACCTTTCTGTGCCCCCTTCTTCACCACCATCCCTGCCCATTCCTTCGCCACCGTCGCTCCCTCCACCCCACCACCCGTCCATCGCCCCTCTCCATCCTCCTATTTTTCAGCTCCTCTGCCCTCTCCTCCTCATATTTACCCCTATTTCTTTCTCCCCTTCACCTCTCTTACCCTCTGCCCGCCCCGTCGCTCCTCCTCCTCTCCACTTTCCTCCGTCCCCCTTCTTCACCACCATCCCTGCCCACTCCTCCTCTCCACCATCGTTTCCACCCACAACAACCTTCAAATTTTAGGGTTTTCGTCTCAAAAATTCTGAAATTCCTCTCAGAATCCCGGGATGAGTACAAAATATCAATCTGAAAGGGAGGATCCATCTGGAGCTTCAGACCTTCCATTTTTATTTCATCTTCTCCATTCATTTTTTTGGAATACGCAAAGACATTCCAAGCAACAAAGAAGAAGCGCCGGAAAATGGAAGAAGAAGAAGCGGCGGATTTTTTTGAGGAATTGAACCTTGTTTCGCTGGTATTCTAGTGCTGACCCAATGCGTAAAAATTTAAAACTTGATTATTATTGTGGTGATTATGGTGGCTTGTTGTGGGTTTTTCGTTTTTGATTAGTTTTCAAATTCAATGGTCATTTTGTTTTTGTTGGATTTGTAAAACGTTTTTCATGATTTTTGGTCACTAAGGTTGCCGAAAAATGGGCCGCTGGAGTCGGTTTCTGGTTTTTTTCAATGAACGCTGTCCTCCTTCTCCTCCTGCCGCCTAATTAGGAGAAAGAAAAGAGGAAAACCTCCAAAATGACCAAAGAAGCTGAGCTCAAAATCCATAATTTTGTACAACAACATATCAAAACCGCCAATCTAAAAGCCTCTCGACATCTGGAACGCTATGACCGGAATCAGACTGAAAGTGGAAAATTGAAGGAGTTTTGAAGATTTCAATCTGATGTAAGTATGTTAGGAACATATATCTTATCCTTTTAAAAAATTATTTCTTGTTTTGGTTTGATTATGAGCTCTGGGAATCATGGTAGTAGTGCGGCTTTTAATGTTGTGGCAAAGGACATGTTCTGCTATGGAATTTGGTTTTTGGCTCTATATTTTGGATATGTTCTGCTCTGTCTTTTAAACTAGTCGGCTTCTTGCTCTGAAAAATTTGGCTCTGGATTTTGACTCTGATAATTGGCTCAAAATTTGGCTCTTGACATATTATGCTTTGCACCGCTCTCCATGTTATGCTCTGAATTTTGGTTTTGAGCAAAATTTTTGGCTTGTATGGTAGAGTATCATTGGTGTTTGGCTTTTGTGTATCTAGTTTGCTGGGTTTTGGCATTTTGCAAAAGCTCTCAAGTTAGTGCAGAAACTTTGATGGGTTTGAAGTTACTGTGATTTGACATTTTGTAAAAACTTAGTTGAGTTTTTGGATTTGACATTTTGCAAAGAGTGTGGTTAAGTTCTGGTGAGACGGTTGCCTGCTAAATGAATTCCTCTTTTGATTATGTAATGTTTATGTTCCAGCAGACTGAAATCATATGCTCAACGAGAAGGGTGGGGGTGACGGCGAGGGAGATAGAAGGTAGTGGGGAGGTAAGGAAGAAGGCAGAGATGGAGGAGGAGGAGGGCGGCAGATGAAAAAGGTAAAGGGAAATTGGTGGTGGTGGTGGTGCTGCGGCGTTTTTCGGCGGGTGAGGGGGGTGCGGGGCGACGGGCAAAGGAGAGAGAGAGAGAGAGAGAGAGAGAGAGAGAGAGAGAGAGAGAGAGGAAGGGAAGGGAAGAGAGAGTAAAAATCTATTATTGGGATTGGGTAGTAAATTTTTTAAAGGGTTAAAAGAAAAATATTTTTCATTAAGACCAAAATACCCCTGGTCAAGATATGCAAAAGTGGGTTTTGGACCAAAATTTTAAAAAAAACTTAATATATTGGACTAAAAAAGTTTTTTTTTTTGTTTTGGATCAGAATGATATTTTCGCTATTTGTAATGGACTATTTTTAGAGTATAGTCTTTTAAAAACAATAAGTCAAGCAAATTTTTTTTAAAAAATAACATAGGTAAAAGTGAAGTTCTAACTTTATAAGTAACAACACAATTTTAAAGATGAGAATAGTCATGAAAAAAAGGACCTACTAAAGTTTTTTCCACGGCATGTGGTATCACCCTAATCTAAAAGGCGAGTTATGGAGTCCATCCATAAACTCATTTATATCCAAAATGAGTTTTAATATTTTATTGGTGGCTATCCTAAAATTTTTCAATTTTCTATTTGTGTTTAACTAATTTCTCCTTTTTTGAAAGTGGGGGTGGAGTACATTTAGATTGTGAATTTAGATTTGTGTTATTTGTCTTGATTTAATTTTTAATATATCTTTTTATATTTTTAAGATATATGTCTATATAAATAAATTATAAAGTCCAAAAAATATATAAATAAATTATAAAAAATCCAAATTCAAAAAAATTATCCAAAATTTGTTTTATTCAACTGTATGAATAAGAATCTAATCTCTTCAATAAAACATAAGAGGAGAAAGATTCACAAGATATAGACAAATCTTAGTTACATTCATATCAGACCAACTTTAACTAGTCAAAAAAAAAAAGTATACTTAATTTTTAAAGTCAATTCAACTTTCCTCATATTTAAGAGGTACCATAATACCGAGAATCAATTGCACTACCAGAATTCTTAAGACTGCGCTATTGATATAATTTTTGATATTCAAATCTTTTATATTGAATTCACGATATATTGCCGAGTCGATGTAATTATCCAAATCCAAGTTAGAGGAATGAAAAGTGGATATACTTTCCTCCAAATTTTCAGTTCTTAAATTGATGCCAAATTTGAAGAAAAGCAGAAAATCATGATTTAGCATATGTTGTTTGTTGTTTTGCGATTGAATGTTGTGAATAACATCCATATGTTTACTCTGCCTCTTCAGAAAATGGGAAGCTGCTCTATTCCCATGCATGAAAAAGGGAATCCATCAATGGGAATTTGACTTTTCACAAGTACCTGAGGACACCATTCTTCATGCACCTTCCAGTTTCTAAAAACAGCCACAAATCATATTGATCACGGTGTTCTTGTTCATACTGCCTGTGCTTTTTCCAGTCATCTTCATATAGTGGCTCGGATTATTTTTGGATTTTGTAGGGAATGTTTGGAATGTGTATCGTTTTTGTATTTTAATTCGATTTTAAATGAAAGATTTTATATTTTCAAGAATATCTTTTGAATTTTTTTAAAAAATTTTTTGATACCTTGCTAAATGTTAAAAAAAAAAAGAAAAATATTTATATTCAAAATACCATCCAAATATAACATTAAGAATCCTCAAAGCAATGTTTGAACCCTACTGATTCAATATTACCCAGGAAGGGTGTAAATTTTTTGCTTAAATTCATTTTTGGTCCCTCATAACATGGGTCATTCCAGTTTTGGTCCCCCATATGTTTTAGTCACCAATTTTAGTCTCATTTAAATTTTTTTACCAATTATGGTCCCTTTTAACGGAAAAATTTAGAAGATAACGGATTAACTCATTATATCGCTAGTCAAACCTTTTTTTTTTCAAAATAATTTGTACCGTGATGTTTTCAATCATTTTATGACTCGGTTCCTCATGGATGTTCAACCCATTTAGATAGACTCACAATCCAAAATGACGATCGAAACCCTAAATAAGTTGAATATTCATGAGGATCCGAATTATAAAATTAGTTGAAAATATCACGGTATAAATCATTTTGAAGAAAAAATTTGGTTTGACTAGCAATCAAATGAGGTAATTCGTTATCTTCTAAACTTTTCCGTTAAAAGGGACCATAATTGGTAAAAAAAATTTAAGTGGGACTAAAATTGGTGACTAAAATATATGGGAGATCAAAATTAGAATAACTCATGTTATGAGGGACCAAAAATGAATTTAAGGCTAAATTTTTTTATTTTTGGTATTTTAATCAGTTTTAACCTTTTTTGAGGGTATGTTGTTAAAAATGCCCAACTAGCGAAGCCCTTATGAGTAAAGAAGAGTGAGTGATAATGAAATTTCGTGTTTTTGTTTTTTTTTTTTTAGCAAGTTTGGTGTCTTTTGTTGACTCCACTTACTCATTTATATATGTATCCTTTCTCTCTCATTTTCTTGTTTTTTGGTTGTTTTTCCGGCCACTCGCATCTCAACCTACGAAGAATGTGTCACTAAAGTTAGTATAACAAACAAATCAAAAATAGAAATTTAAAAACGAATTAACCACTTCTCTTCAATCTCATCCTAAAAGTTATAGAAAAACATTCCCTAGTAAAAATTTGGCCTATTAACACACGTGCAAATGTCTTAATATATAATAATTTATCATATTTTGGACTATTGTGACACGAAAGCTTAGTATCCTTATATGGTGCCGTGATATAGGTCTAATAGCTATCCATGATTTAAATTTATTATAACATATGTAAATGTTGTAATTAGTTGTGAAACGAAACAAAACGCATGTTGATCAGACCCACCGTTTTTTACCTACAACCGGTCCGACATTTGGGTCAGCAGGAGCAAGTGTACGCACACACACAAGTTCAAACTATTTTAGCAAGCGTGCACACGAATGGGACGTGTGACGTATAATATAGAGTAGGAATTTCAATACTTACTAAAAGTTCATTTACTTAAATAGTGGTATACACGCATCTCTTTTTCCAATGTGAGACTAAAGTTTCCTTATTATTATCACATTATATAGTGCATTAATATAAATACAAAATTATATATATTTTCTAATGTTTATAATTACACTTATTAATGTGTTAATATCTAAAAAAAAATATGATAATATGTTTGATATAAATTACACTAAACAATGTCACGATATTCCCATAAAACTACATTACACTTGTTGATGTCATAACTTAAATATATTACCACAACTATGTCAACTGTCATAATAAGATTTAATTTGGTGTTCCAATAACATATTTATAGAGAAATTAATTATGTAATATTCTATTAGATAGTAAATTAGTGTGCTAATAGAGGTCAATTATCACATTTCGTATTTAGTGTGATAATATGGGTGCGACAATAAGTCAATTTTGTACTAGTGATTTATATATTTTAATATTTTTTTTAATTTGAGTTTATATAATGGATACAACCCGACAAGTTATGCAAATTATTATCACATTATACGGTTAATATAGTGGTAACTTGTCACAATTCTAATGTCCAAAACTTGTACGTTCATATTTTTATATCAGATTAAATGCATGTTGAAATAAAAAATTAATATGACTTTATGAAATTTAGTGAGTTAGAATGAATTTTTGACCAAATAAATCCCCAAAATCAATTTGTGGACAAAAAAATAAGAAATTTGGACATAAAAGAGACCTCTCGGATTTTGAAAATCCGAAATGAATTAAATTCTGATTTTGAAAATCCGAATTCATTCAAATTCGGATTTTGAAAATTTGAAATATCAATAACCCTAATTAAATTTAAAATTAATTAAAAATTAATAAGAGAGATTAATTATATTGATATGTGGCGTGGACGTAGTTCTAGCTTTGCGAGACGAAATTCCAGCTTTGCGGGACGTAATTCCAGCTGTGCAGGACGTAGTTGGAGTTTTGCGGGACGGCGGCGGCAGTCTGGCAGCCCGGCACGGCGGTCGGCGGTCCGGCGACGGAGGGCGGCGTTACGGTGTCGAAAAAAAAAACCTATCGGTTTGTTTTGTAAAGGTCAACAAGATGAATATGTTGGTGCTATTGTATCACAAAAATACCGGCCGAAATTTCATAAATCTACGAAAATTTAATGGGTTTTCATTTTTGAGAAATGTACAAAACCAAAAAAAAAAAAAAAAAAAAAATTGGATTGAAATGTATGGTTTTGTTCCTTGAGATGAGATGAATGTTTTGATCGGTTTAGATTTTTAAATGGATGTCCGGTTGGTCAGAATTGAAAAATCTGGTGAGGAAAATAAAAAATGGGTCAGCAATGAGAATTGGGAAGGAGAAGAAAAGAGAAGAAAGAAGAAATGGTGAAGTCTTAAAAGGGGTGGGGTTTTATAATTCGAGTAGAATTCGGATTTTGAAAATCTGAATACTACTCAATTCGAATTTGCAAAATCCGAATTAATAGAATTCGGATTTCGCAAATCCGAATTCTGGCGGGATTTGTCCCACCGGCGAAAAAAAATATGGTTTCGGATTTTCAAAAACAACTAGCACCACGTCCAGAAACGTCTACATCCATACATGTGAATTTAAACTAGCACCACGTCAAAAACAACTAGCACCACGTCTAGAAACGTCTACATCCATCCATGTGAATTTAAACTGATTTTGTTCACAAATACAACCCACCACGTCTCAGAATAACTAGCACCACGTCAAAAACAACAAGCACCACGTCCAGAAATGTTTACATCCATGCATGTGAATTTAAACTAGCACCACGTCCAGAAACATCTACATCCATTCATGTGAATTTAAACTGATTTTGTTCACAAAGACAACTCATCACGTCTCAAAACAACTAGCACCACGTCAAAAACAACAAGCACCATGTATAGAAACGTCTACATCCATGCATGTGAATTTAAATTAGCACCACGTAAAAAACAACTAGCACCACGTCCAGAAACGTCTACATCCATTCATGTAAATTTAAACTAATTTTGTTCACAAAGACAACTCACCACGTCTCAGAACAACTAGCACCACGTCAAAAACAACAAGCACCACGTCCAGAAACGTCTACATCCATGCATGTGAATTTAAACTAGCACCACATAAAAAAAAAACTAGAACCACGTCAAAAATAACTAGCATCACGTCCAGAAATGTCTACATTCATTCATGTGAATTTAAACTGATTTTGTTCACAAAGACAACCCACCACATCTCTGAACAACTAGAACCACGTCAAAAACAACTAGAACTACGTCCATAAACGTCTATATCCATGCATGTAAATTTAAACTAGTACCACGTCCAGAATGATCGGCCTGGTTGCCACTTCCTTCCCGTTCCAAAGCGTTTGAATTTTTTTTATTAATGGCCAACAAAATAAAACGTTCAGATTAGAGAAATCCGAAATACACTAAATCTGAATTTAATTAAAAATTTGGATCTTCTAAATCTGAAATGAATTAAATTTGGATTTAGAAGATCCGAATTTAATTGATATCGGACAATTATAAAAAAGAATAGATAGTATAATAATCCAATTCATAACACTTATACCAATATACTAACCATAATATATTCATAAAACTTCTATCCAATATACAAATACAATATGATCATAATCCAAATCCCAAATGGTCATACAACTCTTACAATGTTCATGATATCTTATCAAAGAGTTCTAATAAGATAAAACAATTAAAATGGCCATAGAACTCGTAAAAATGTTCATGATCTCTCATCTAAAGGTTGTAATAAGATAAAACAAATGAAATGGCCAAACAACTCTTAAAATGTTCATGATCACGTATCTAACAGTTGTAATATGATAAACAAATAAAATGGTCATGCAGCTCTTACAATGTTCGTGATCTCTTTCTAAGAGTCGTAATAAGATAAAACAAATAAAATGATCATACAACTCTTAGAATGCTCATGATCACTTATCTAACAGTTGTAATAAGATAAAACAAATAAAATGGTCATACAACTCTAACAATGTTTGTGATCTCTTATCTAAGAGTTGTTAATAAGTTAAAGCAAATAAAATGACCGTAGATTAGTGATCATACATATGGACGTAGCTGGACAAGGTGCTAGTTGTTTTGGACGTAGCGAGACGTGGTAGACTATGTTCTGTGAAAAATTCAGCTAAAATTCACATGTTTGGATGTATAAGTGGTGTGATAGTTATTTTTGGACGTGGAGGTAGTAGTTATATTCCAATTAATTTATTCTCACATGAAAAAAAATCAGTTTAAATTCACATGCATGGATGTAGACGTTTCTGAATGTGGTTCTAGTTATTTTTGGACGTGGTGCTAGTTGTTCTGAGACGTGGTGGGCTGTCTTTTTGAAAAAAATCAGTTTAAATTTACATGAATGGATGTAGACGTTTCTGGACGTGGTGCTAGTTGTTTTTGACGTGGTGCGAGTTGTTCTGAGACGTGGTGCTAGTTGTTCTGAGACGTGGTGGGTTATCTTTGTGAACAAAATCAGTTTAAATTCACATGAATGGATATAGACATTTCTAGACGTTGTGCTAGTTGTTTTTGACGTGGTGCTAATTTAAATTCACATGCATGGATGTAGACGTTTCTGGACGTGGTGCTTGTTTTTGACGTAGTGCTAGTTGTTCTGAGACGTGGTGGGTTGTCTTTGTGAACAAAATCAGTTTAAATTCACATGAATGGATATAGACGTTTCTGGACGTAGTGCTAGTTGTTTTTGACGTGGTGCTAGTTTAAATTCACATGCATGGATGTAGACATTTCTGGACGTGGTGCTAGTTATTTTTGGCGTGGTGCTAGTTGTTCTGAGATGTGGTGTGTTGTCTTTGTGAACAAAATCAGTTTAAATTCACATGAGTGGATGTATACGTTTCTGGACGTGGTGCTAGTTGTTTTTGACGTGGTGCTATTTAAATTCACATGCATGGATGTATACGTTTTTGGACATGGTGCTAGTTGTTCTGGACGTGATACTACTTTTTTTTTTTTTAAGAATTCAGATTTTCAAAATCCAAATTCTTTTTGGATTAAGAACTCGGATTTGTGAAATCTGAATCTCTAATTGATTAAGAGACTCAGATTTCACAAATTCGAGAGGCCTAAATTTGGTCTACACCTTTCTAACTTTTATTATTTCCGTTCATACTCCCAAATTTTGTATTATTTTGGTCCGAGTCCCCATCTATAATTCAAACTAAAATCAAAATATTGAATGTGAAATGAAATTTTTCAAACTTTCAAAATAAAATTTATTTTGAGATTTAAGTTCAAAAACATTGAAATGATTATTTTAAAGATTAAAAATATATATCGTTATTTTAAATATAAGAGACCAAAAAATCCATTTTAAAATGTAAATGACAAAAAAAATATTTGATGAAATGTAAAAGATAAAAAATATAGTTTAATCTTAATATAAATCGGACCTTAATTTCAAGTTTTAACCATGCACAAATTGGACGCACTCCCAAAAAATAAATAAATTGGACGCACTTCCCAAAATGACAAATATATACATTGGTACGGAAGACGTACGTACTTGTAATGCGCAGACACGGATCTCCACCACCGCCCCGCCCAAACACTTTTTTTTTTTTTTTCCCGATTAAAAATAGAGGTGAAAATGGAAGGAGTATATAAATTTAAGAAAAATCTCAAAAGAAATTTGGATTTTGTACAGGGTATAAAAAGGGTCTCTTTTTATCTCTCATTTAATTTCTCAATTTAAATGAAAAAGTAATCAAACTTGTTAATCAATTTCACCTTTCGAGACCTGATAGACTATTTTTTTAAAATAGGGCTGAATTTATGCTTTAAATTTCTTATATCACCTTTTGAATGCCATTTCATATTTCATTCCATAATAAATACATATAAATTTTATATTTTATACTAATATTCTTTTGATACAAATATTCTATACTAATATTTAAAGTTAAGGGTGTGTTTGTTTTTGCGATGATGAGAATGAAACAATCATAAAATGATGATTCTATTGCTTTTTATTAATATAAGTAAAGAAAAATGAAATCTCATAATGATAATCTTATACCATATAGTTATGTGTCGAGAGAAAAAATAATAATTATTCTTAATTTATCAATAAATTCAAAAGTAATCGCACCACTTTAATAAATATTTAATTAATTAAATGTCAATTATTTTATTTTCATTCTAATAAAACAAATACATCCTATGTGTTCACTCTTTTATGTTAGGGTGTATTTTGTTCTAGTTTTAACCTTAAAAAATAATAAATAGTATATAATTGTATTAAAAAATAATACTAATACAAAAAACTTGAAAAATTAATATTAAAATCAACTATGGTGAATGAATATACTAATATTATATATTACACAAAATATAACATATATATTCAGTAATTATGAAGTAAAACATAAAATGACATATGAAACTTAATATAGGAGACTATGTTTTTGTGATTTTTTTAAGGTGTACTTTATTTGAAATGTAATTTTTTATTTTTTGTTGGTAAGAGACTTTTTGTAGGAAGAAAAGAAAAGAAAAGAAAAAGTATTAGAGAAAAAAATTTGTAAATAATATGAGAGAAATTTTAGAAAGAATTAAAATAAAAATAATTATTTAGTAATTATTTAGATAAATTGTATTTCATAATAAAAAAAAAATCGTTAAAACCTTGAAATTTCGTGTAGGATACACAAAAAAGATAAAAACAAAAATTGGAGACAATCAAAAGTAAGGTTTTAAAGCAGAATGGGGACCACTAATTGAGGCTACTTCTTCGTCTCTCTTTTTTAGAAACAGTGTTTGGATGCTTTGAGTGTGAAGTGTGTGGCTTAGACAGAGGAAGTGAAACTTAGAACCAGAAATGAATGGAGATCCTAGTTGTTGCAAACGCTGCCTTACAAATTTACTACCATCCAAAAACCAAAAAGTAAGCTTTACCAATTTGCTCACATGACAAATCCAGTGGGTACCGTGATATGTGATGGTAGGGCCTCATGCGTTTTAACTGCGAAATTAACGATTTCATTTCGTATTTACGATATATAATGTATGTAATTGACAGATATTAATATTTTAAGTCTTTGACACTGTAAGACAACAAATTTGTTAAACAACAAACATGAATAGTATATAAGTAGAGTATATTCTTAATAAGTTATTATTTTCTTTATAAATTTCACACGGTTCACGGTTTAAGTGGTATAATTTTTTGTCTAATTCGTAAACTAAACTAGTAACAATGATTCTTAAATTTTAAAATAAAAACTAAACCATTTAAAATTGAAAATTAGACCAAACCAAACAGCATCAAGGCCTAATATAAAGCCTAAAACATAGCTTGAATCATGTTTATTCACTCAAAAAAACTCAACTTACAAAAAATTTTTAAACTCAACTTTCAAAAATTAGTTAAAAATATTGTTTTATAGTATTGTTCAAAAATAGGCCTTCTACCTTAGATGAAGACACAAGTTATTCTCTATTCTAACTTTTGAAGTACGAAGACTTTTAACAGTGTCAGATCTTGATTACCATTAATAAGAATAACTGAAATTATTATCTAGAAATTCATGGAATCGGAGAAAAAGTCTTTAGACTTAAAAAATCAAAACAGAGAATAACTTGTGCTTTCATCTAAATTAGAATATCTATTTATATAATTAATATATATATATATATTTAACTAGCTTCGTTTCAACATGAATTGAAGTGACCAATTTTCAGAACTATCAGTTTTATACAAACCTCAAAATCATCCATTGAACCAAAATGGTCATCGATTTAGGCGATTTAACTTACCTGTAATAGTTTAGTTGTAATTAAACAAGTCTATTAAAAAAATAAAAATAAATAAAATTGCACACAAGAAAGCCCGACAACAACACAGACCAACGGCAGTAGTTATATGAGTACGTATACCTTAGCTCAACATTGGACGTTCGTGTGTCTTGACGTATTGCATTACCTCAACAACTCAACTCTCTCATTTACGGAGTATTAAAATTTAATTATGCATGCTTAGATTCATCTTTTTCATAAATATATTAACACTTATATCTTTCCAAAATAATGATTATCTTTATAAATTTATTTAAATAATATTATAAATATAGTTATTCTCTTATTAATAAAATAAATACAGTGTTAGTACTCATCAATCATACGGGAATACACAGGACATAGATAGACTAATTTGTTTCAGTGAAATAAGCTAATATTATATATAAAAAACGCCGCATTCTTATAACTCTATTCATATAGTATATGATATTCCTTTCATATTCATAATTATGTTCTTATGATATAGTAATTTATATACGTAAAAAATAAATTATATATCCGAGAATTTTTTTAAGTTTTAGGAACTCAATAATTTGAATATCGCTTTCAATTATAATCGAGGAAGGCCATCACCATAAAAGGAAGCTTCAAGGAAAATCAAAATCATGAAAATAAACATCAAGAACTTTCTTTTCCAATGTACTTTTTGTCTTATTTATGATTTTCGGTGAGAGTTGTTCTTCAAATGGTTTTCAACATCAAGACAACGCCCTACTCAAATAAATTAACATAATACTCATTTCATCCCATAATAATAATAATAATAATAATAATAATAATAATAATAATAATAATAAGTAAATTTTAAAATTGGTCACTATACTATAGTCACTTTCTGATTTGGTTATCATACTTTATTTTTCTTTTCAAAAATTATCACTCTGTCAAGTTTGACCGTTAATCCACTAACGGTCAACTTTTTTTAGGGTTATTTTTGTCTTTTCATTAACTCATTAAATTAAAAAAAGAGTAAACTCTGAATTTGGTCATCATACTTTTCTAAAATTCTATTTTTGGTCATCTTACTTTAAAAATTATATTTGAGGTCATCATACTTTCATCTTTTATTCAATTTTGGTAATTCCGTCTAAATGTTCGGTTAAGTCTCAAACAGCCATATTTTTTAGGGTAAATACCAAAAAAACACTCCATCATGCACGTGAAATTTTTTTATTTATTAATTATTTTTCCGCATCTCCGCCGCCAACATCCACACTCTCACCCCCATCATGCACGTGACTTTAAAAAATTTTATTCTTCTTAAAGGTGTGGGTTAGGGCTGTTAATTCATGTCAGTGTGTCAGTTTCGTGTCAATTGAAAGAGAAAATTATATTTTTGCCCCCGGTCCTAACCCAAACCCGAAAATTTCACCCCGAACCTGACCTGATACCCGAAACTGACATAGTCAACCTGTTGATTAACCCACCAACCAGAGCCAAATGGGTTGACCGGGTCGAGTTAGTGTAGATCAACCCTAACTCGACCCGCAAACCCAATTTTTTTCACACAATAATTTTTTAAAAATATTTCGGGTCATCATGTCAACCCATTGACCCGGTGTGTTGACCTAATTTTGACATAAAAATCTTGGACCGACACGAATCCGGCCTGAAAATTTTTCAGGTCCAAAATTCCAACCCGAACCCTACCCGTTTCGTGTCGATTTCGTGTTCAATTTTCATGTCATGTCAGAAATTATCAGCCCTACTGTGGGTGTTCTTGGCGGAGATACGAAAAAATAATTAATAAAAAAAGAAATTTCACGTGTATGATGGAGTGTGTTTTTCTGTATTTACCCTCAAAAAATTATGGCCGTTAGAGACTTAACGGAACATTTAGACGGAATGACCAAAATTGAATAAAAAATGAAAGTATGATGACCTCAAATATAATTTTTAAAGTAAGATAACCAAAAATGAGATTTTAGAAAAGTATGATGACCAAATTCATAGTTTACTCTTTTTTTAATATAATGAGTTAATGAAAAGACAAAAATAACCCTAAAAAGTTGACATTTAGTGGGTTAACGGTCAAACTTGACGGAGTAACCATTTTTGAAAAGAAAAGTAAAGTATGATGACCTTAAAAATAGTTTTCAAAGTATGATGATCAAAATCAGAAAGTGACTATAATATAGTAATCAATTTTGAAATTTACTCTAATAATAATAATAATAATAATAATAATAATGTCGTTTGTTAAACAGAAACAGTTCAATAAACATATTATGAGTTCACGACGTAATGATAATCTCATTTATTAAGTATAAACAATATAATAAATAAACTATTAATTCACAACAAAAATAATACCAATTTAATGTAGCAGGTACAATGCTCAATAACAATCTGAAATTTTGTAAAATATGTGGATAACTTGGAAACATCCACAGATTTTTTAGAAAAATGGAATTCATCTAGGTTGTCAATTTTTTCCACTCCGCCATTTCACATTTGGAAAGATATTTATTTTTATTTATTTATGAGTCATTTAAATTTCTGTGAAATATATTAATTTTTTTTAATTGTGTTTGTAAGAGACTACAAGCTCTTTTTAACTAATTATAAATCATATAATATTTATTAAAAATCTAATTTTACCTTAAATCAAAATTACTCTATTATACCCTTTAGCAAATTATATCGTGATATTAGGAAGCATGTATACCTAATATTTTAATATAAAAAAATTATCATTTAATGTTGTGACTCATTAATATTCATTATTTTTCTTTTTTAATATAGTTATGTCATTTGTCATTTTTCAAAATGCGTTTCGCAATGTAACACTAAAACTATTATATAACAATTGATCATTTTCTCTCAAATTTCTTTTTCTTTTTTATTTTTTCCTCACAAATTATTATCTTTTATCTAAATTATAATTCGTATCTTATTTTATTTTACACACTTTAATAAATAATATGGCTTTGCCATTAGGCTAGGAGTTGGTGGTTTCTTGTTCGTGGAGTCCATATTGGATAGTCTTTTGTGCAGGTGGAATTTCATTTATTTTTGAAAACGATAGTAGGTGTAAAGAGTTTAATTTTTTAATAAGGCAAGCATAAGGAATAATTTTTTTCATGTTATGCTGTGTTCTCTTGCATGACATATTACGTCTGGACAAGATGTTTTATATTTGTGCGTGCTAACTGTTTATTTGTTTTCGAAATTACCCATAACTTAATAAAGTTATTTTAGCATTAAAAAAAATTAAAATCAAAATTTAATAATATAAATTTATGAATTTTATATTATGAAAATTATTATTAAAAAAACTAAATAATTTATAAAATAGTAAAAAAAATAATTGACCAATCTAGTTCATGATGTAGTTATAGTAAGAGGTTATGAATTGTATTCGTTTTTTTTTTTTTTTTTTGAGAATGAATTGTATTCGTTTTGAAATTGACTTGATTCATTGAATACCAATTTATATTTGCGTTGAAGGTCAGAAAATAATCCTTAAATTACCGAAAAATGAATTCAGGAAGTCAAATTAGAATTTTTATACTTGTGAAATTCGTTGGCATATTCTGAGTGTCACATGGAATCTTGCAACCTCACGAGTTCTGATTAATCATCCAAAAAACATAAAATAAACTTGGCATCCAATCTCAGATTCTAGTAGAACTCTAAGCATTGGAAAAGATCCACGTCTTCCCTTCGTCTCTCTGCCACTGAGCTTTCAAGAAAGCAGAAAAAAAAAATAATAATAAAGAGATTAAAAGAAAAACCACCATTCTTTCACATACACACAGAATCCACTCACCCAAAACTCTATAAAAATAGACAAATCATAAGCTTTGCAGGTCATATGCACTTTTTTTTTTCTCTCGTGATCTATGGTTTTTTCATCTCTCCTGTGTAATCTTCTGGGATCATCTGTTTCTTGCCATTTTTGGTTCAGGGGTTCACGAGATTAGGCTGATTGTTTCCAGAATTGCTCATTTTCTTTCCTTTTTGTTTTTGGTTTTGTGTTAATAAGCAATCGGAACCCAGTTCCATCCGTGATTCGGATAGTGAAATCAGTTTAAATCCCGTGTATCCAGAGTTGCTCATTGTTTTTCCTTTTTGTTTTTGGTTTTAGTTTTGTGTTGTAGTTAATAAGCTATCGGAACCCAATTCCACCCGTTATTCGGATAGTGAAATCATTTAAATACTGTGTCTTAGCTTGGTTTGTAGGTACAGAAAAAAAATTTGTGTATTTTTTGCGGGTAATATAGATAATGGCTACTAGGAACATTGAGAAGATGGCATCGATTGATGCACAGCTGAGGTTGTTGGCGCCAGGGAAGGTCTCAGAGGATGATAAGCTGGTGGAGTATGATGCCCTTTTACTGGATCGCTTTCTTGACATTCTTCAATACTTGCATGGGGAGGAGATTCGTGAAACGGTATCAAGTTTTGATCTTTATTACCTTTCATGCTTCTTTCATTGATGACTATTTCGTATCCAAATAAGTTGGTTGCTTTTTTTTAATATATTCCTGGAATGCTATGAAATTTGGCTTTTATCAGCTTGTTTTTGGCATCTTGCTTTCATAATTCTCCATAAGTGAATATGCTATTTGTGTATGTTTTAGCGGTTAAGGCATGATTTGACTGGAGGGTTTGGTTAGGTGAATTGGAACTTATTTTGAGTTCGTTGAATGTTTATTTTCTGGTAACAAAATATACTAAATCAGGGGATCGTGCATAATTTGAGTTAGATTTGCGTCCAGAAGGAAAAAAAAAAAATCATAATTTAATTTGAGTTGGATGTTTTGCAGTTTGTCATGAAGTCATCTGGCTATGGCAGTAAATCTTTGTTTTTCCTTCACAGTTTTAGTAGACTCTTTTTGATCCATTGCTTCTGGAAAGTCTAATTGTGCTTTGTTTGAGCATAGTTAGGTAATCTGTCAGTAGTTTGTTCAAGGACTTGTCTTGAACTGGTTGCCCGAAGACTTAGAATACTTGTATAGAAGAACGTTTCTCGGTTGACTTTTATGTTTGGTTTTGGTGACTGACACTATGCTACAACAATTAACCCTTTATATCATTACGTGGAGAAGTGATTGACATTGTGATTCTCACATAATTATGAGCCAATATCTAGCTCAAAGATCATGTATAGTAACCATCTGAAATTTACTGTCAACTACAAATTTGCTCTCATTATGCATGAAACTTTACTTTTGTCAGAAATCCTGCAAACTTAATGCACTTTAAGGTGATCATGTAAGTTACTCTGAATTTGTCTTATGGAATAGGTTCAAGACTGCTATGAGCTCTCCGCAGAGTATGAAGGGAAACGTGATCCTCAAAAATTGGAGGAGCTTGGGAAAATGCTCACTAGTCTGGATGCTGGAGACTCCATTGTGGTCACTAAAGCTTTTTCTAACATGCTTAACTTAGCTAACCTTGCTGAAGAGGTTCAGATCGCTTATAGACGTAGGACAAAGTTGAAAAAACGTGACTTTTCTGATGAAGCATCTGCAACAACAGAGTCTGATATTGAGGAGACCCTCAAGAGGCTTGTAACACAACTAAACAAGTCACCTGAAGAAGTTTTTGATGCTTTAAAGAACCAAACTGTGGATCTGGTTCTAACTGCACATCCAACTCAGTCTGTTCGTAGATCCCTGCTTCAAAAGCATGGAAGGTTTGTTAAATTAATTCATTAAAATTTGTTGAATAAATGTCATCATGAACCTAGAGTTTTGGATGGATAAGTGAGAAGTGGCTAATCATGTGGATGACATTTTGTTATAAGCTTCGGACAGATAGTTATTGCATTTTTTACACGTATTCTGTCTATTATAGAAACATACTGAATGCTTTTTCCACTCCCGTTGCCCAGGATTCGTAATTGTTTGACTCAGTTGTATGCCAAAGACATTACTCCTGATGAAAAGCAGGAGCTCGACGAGTCTCTTCAAAGAGAGGTATGCATTCAAGTGCTGTGAAACTTGCTATTTGGATTTCAGGATGGTTCTATGGAATTTGTCATGTTTGGTTGACCAGCATCTTTTATTAACAAAGTAAAAGCTGAACTTTATCAATTCAAACACTGTGGTTGGGTTTAGTAATGACGAGAGTCACTAATTTGTTCATTATTTTGTGATCTCCTCCTGCTGAGAGAGATTATATTATCAGCTAAATTCGCAATATTTCTCTGTCTAGTTTACTTCCTGGATCAGGCAATGAAACTGGAGAGTTTTGTGCTTCTGCTGTGGATTCATGTCCATTTTCCCATGGTTGTTCTCGCTCAAATTAATACATTGCACTGCTTTGTCTGAGAAAATTGATTTTTCCTAGTGGCCTAGAACACATTAAAGCTTTGTCTCAGTGACATGGAAACAAGATGAAACGGCTTTTGCTTTACATCCTCTTTTACTTATTATTCGTGAATTGTTTGTTCTGTAAGTTGTTTAAAAAATAGTTATGAAGTAGGCAGTAAATGCTATCTTATATTCTCCACTTTGAAATTCTGCCCATAACTATCCATTTAGAAACTGTATGATTGTTTACCATTCATTTTGAAATTGGCATAAGTTAGATGTCGTAGGTAAACCAATTATCCACTTCATATTTATGTTTTTACATGGACTCTTTATTATTATGATTATTGTTGCTTTGCTGCAGTTGATACTAAACTCCAAACTTATTTCGTGTAGATACAAGCTGCATTCCGCACTGATGAAATCAGGAGGAACCCTCCAACTCCTCAGGACGAGATGAGGGCAGGAATGAGTTACTTTCATGAGACGATATGGAAAGGGGTGCCTAAATTTTTACGCCGTGTTGACACTGCCTTGAAGAACATTGGAATAAATGAACGTGTTCCTCACAATGCTCCCGTGATTCAGTTTTCTTCTTGGATGGGTGGAGATCGTGATGGTAAAATATTTTCTATACAACTAGTACTCCTTGGATGCATTGTCTAAATCGACTTCTAGATCGAACCTACAATTTAACATAAAGCATTGTATGCACAGATTCAATAATCAGACTAAATGATGAAGCAAACCGGAAACTGGGACAACGATCTAATGTTTTATTCTCAACTTTAGAGTTTTAGGCTGAAAAAAAGAGGACGAAAGGAGTTTAAAGAAATTTACTCTATTCAAACCTAGCCTTTCTGGGTCAGGATGCATATAAACCATCTGGGTTCATTGGCATTAAGTGGAATATAGCATATCTGAACCTCCAGAACATTCTTTTCATTTTATAATATGAGCCTAAATCTGAAACACGTACCACATACAGAATGTTTTATCTTTGTTGCTCCTGCAAGCTGTTCATTTTGAAACTATGTGCTAGCATATTGCTATATAGACGAGTGGCATCTTTAATTTTTCTTTTATTATCACTGGTGAATTTCAGACGGTTCTTACCTGTTACTAAGTGAAACTGACTCAATGGTTATATTTTCAACCTTGCATCTTGGTTTGCACATGCATCTCCTTACGGGATATATCTTTTTCAGGTAACCCCAGGGTAACTCCTGAAGTTACTAGAGATGTGTGCTTATTGGCCAGAATGATGGCTGCTAACCTGTATTTTTCTCAGATAGAGGATCTTATGTTTGAGGTAAGACCTTGAATACTTTTATCATTGTCGTTTGATTGTTGATGATCCGGTCTCTGGATTCATTCTGTTTACAATAATCTTTATGCAGCTCTCTATGTGGCGCTGCAGTGAAGAACTAAGTGCTCGTGCTCATGAACTTCATAGATCCTCAAGAAGAGACGCAAAACACTTTATTGGTAAATTCATTTGATTCCCTTTTTTCTTAGGATTCGAAATATACACCCCAGTTCTATAGTATCTAGCTGCTGCCAACACATCTTCATTGTTGTATTTACGATAAATTTCATGTAGTGCTAAATGTGCATTCATGGTATTCCATTCTACAATATTTTCTTCTTGCTTTTGTTCACCTGGTTAGCTCTCTCATTGGAAATGATACTAAAGAAATCCATTGATGGAATGATAGGGATAAAAGTTTATAGGGATGAATAGCGTCCTCTTACTTTTTATTATCATTCCCTGTTTACTTGGAGTTGTGACGTTTGTTCATACGGATCTGTTAATGCAGAGTTCTGGAAGCAAATTCCATCAAATGAGCCTTATCGTGTTATCCTCGGTGATGTGAGAGACAAGCTCTATAATAATCGCGAACGAGCTCGGCAACTACTAGCTAATGGGATCTCTGAGATTCCTGAAGAGGCAACATTTACAAATCTTGAACAGGTACTGATGAAAATTCATGTTATTGTTCTCCTTTAAATGTTATCTGCATATTTGTTTTGATTCCGAATTATGACTTTTTGCTTTCCTTGTGGATCTGCTACTGTTTGGGAGTGAAGAGAAATGATGTTCTTATTTGTCACAGAATGGAAAGTTTTTAATTAATTTCTTAGAGAGATAGACTGGTTTAGAAAAAATTTTTTTTATGGAGGCTCAGTTTTCAAACTACATCTCATACCTGATCAATACTGCTTTTGGAAGTTATATCTAATTTCCTTTAGTCCTTGAAGAAAAGGGCTGCAATTCAGAAAGACGAGTAAGGGGTAAAACTGTCCAGATTTGTTCTGGATTTATGTGCAGGACAGTTTAGGAGTTTAAGGCAGATTTTTAAAAAAATTTATTGAACCAGTTGCACATGAAAATCTATTAGAGTGTCATTTTAGTCGGGAAGAAGTTGTACTCAAAAAGATCTTTAGAACTTTTTGGTTAGGTGATTAATTGGGAGAAATGAGTAGAAGTTGATACTCTAGGCAAATTATTGCATAATTTGATCCAGGACACTTTAAGAAATGCAACTTGATAACTCTTTTTTTTCCTTTTGCAATTTCGGGTGTCCCATGAAGTATGTGTGATTTAATTTCAAAGTAGCATTAGTCTATCTTTCTGTGTCTTAATGTGATCCTGATTATTTGTTTCATACCATTAGTTTCTGGAGCCTCTGGAGTTATGCTATAGGTCACTGTGTGCCTGTGGTGATCGCCCAATTGCTGATGGGAGCCTGCTTGATTTTCTAAGGCAAGTCTCGACATTTGGGCTTTCACTGGTAAGACTCGATATCCGGCAAGAGTCTGACAGGCACACTGATGTTCTAGATGCTATTACAAGACACCTAGAAATTGGATCCTACCGGGACTGGTCTGAGGAAAAGAGACAGGAATGGCTTTTGTCTGAACTTAGTGGGAAACGTCCTCTATTTGGTCCAGATCTTCCCAAAACGGAAGAAATTGCTGATGTTATGGACACCTTTCAAGTCATAGCTGAACTCCCATCAGACAGTTTTGGAGCATATATAATTTCAATGGCCACTGCTCCATCAGATGTGCTTGCAGTTGAGCTACTGCAGCGTGAATGCCATGTCAAAACTCCATTAAGGGTTGTTCCTTTGTTTGAAAAACTTGCCGACCTTGAGAATGCACCAGCTGCTGTGGCTCGGCTCTTTTCAATAGATTGGTACCGTAACCGGATCAATGGAAAACAGGAAGTCATGATAGGGTACTCTGATTCAGGAAAAGATGCTGGCCGCCTTTCTGCAGCTTGGCAGATGTACAAGGCGCAAGAGGAGCTTGTAAAAGTGGCGAAACAATATGGAGTAAAACTTACTATGTTCCATGGCCGAGGGGGAACAGTTGGAAGGGGAGGGGGTCCCACTCATCTTGCTATATTATCTCAACCACCAGACACCATTCATGGGTCACTGCGAGTGACTGTTCAAGGAGAAGTTATTGAACAGTCTTTTGGGGAAGAACATTTATGTTTCCGAACTCTCCAGCGTTTTACAGCAGCTACCCTGGAGCATGGAATGCACCCCCCAATCCCACCAAAGCCAGAATGGCGTGCACTTATGGATGACATGGCTGCTGTTGCTACAAAAGAATATCGTTCTGTTGTTTTCCAGGAGCCTCGATTTGTCGAGTACTTCCGTCTTGTAAGTATCATCCCCTAATTTTGCTGTTGTGAGGTTCTTTATTTCCATGAGTAGCAGTATTTCATTATGAATTAGCTAAGCATTTTTTCTTTTTTGTCTTGCAACAAAACATAGATTTCCTTCAGTTAGTGCATTTCAAGCATTTGCTATTAGAGAAGAAAACAAGATATAAATGATGACCTTGAAATTCTCTGTGAAAGTCATTTTTTCTTTGGGAAGTTAATATAGGATTTGTACTGCTTTGACCGAGTAATGCCGCAGGGTTGGGAGGGTTTGGGAAGGTTGTAATCGGGTATAATGACTTAGCACTCCACTTTTTCTTTGTTTTGGGGGGGGAGGGTGCTCTGATTGTGGTAGTTTTACTGATTTAGTTTTCTGTATTGCAGGCAACACCTGAGTTGGAATATGGTCGTATGAACATTGGGAGTCGTCCATCAAAAAGGAAGCCAAGTGGTGGAATTGAATCCCTTCGAGCTATTCCATGGATCTTTGCATGGACACAAACCAGATTTCACCTTCCTGTCTGGCTTGGCTTTGGGGCTGCATTCAAGCATGTTATCGAAAAAGATAGCCGAAATCTCCAAATGCTGAAGGATATGTACAAGGAATGGCCCTTTTTTAGAGTGACAATTGACTTGATTGAAATGGTTCTGGCAAAGGGAGATCCAGGAATTGCTTCTTTGTATGATAAGCTACTAGTCTCGAAGGAACTGTTGCCATTTGGAGAGCGATTAAGGGCTAATTACGAAGAAACGAAAAACCTCATCCTTTTGGTAAGTAGATGAACTCTAATTTATATCAAGAACCTTGTGTTTGAACATAAGCTAAATGGTGTCTGAAATTCTATGTGCCTGTTTGCTTTGATTTAGGTTGCTGGTCACAAAGAACTTCTTGAAGGAGACCCTTACTTGAGACAAAGGCTCAGACTTCGCGATCCATACATTACCACGTTGAACGCCTGCCAAGCCTACACATTGAAGCGGATCCGTGACCTGAGCTACAATGTGAATGTGAGACCACATCTTTCGAAGGAGATCATGGATGCGCCGCCACCCACCAAATCTGCAGCCGAGCTAGTGAAGCTGAACCCGAGCAGCGAATACGCGCCAGGATTGGAAGACACACTCATCTTGACCATGAAAGGAATTGCTGCCGGATTGCAGAACACCGGTTAAGGCTTGAGAAATGTTTGTGTTTTTGTGGTAAAATCAAGAGTGTTTGTTAAAATTAATAAGTTATGATAGAGGAACAGGATGGCAGCCCCCGGGGATCTTTGTAGTGTTTTTGTATGAAAAGTTGTATGAAAAGAATACTTGAGTTGAGTGGGTTGGTTGTGTCATAAAACTCTGCTTTGGCAGAATCTGCTTCCACTTCAAATAGATTCGTAGCAGCAATAAGATTTGCAATATCTTTGTACCCCTGTCCTTTTTGTTAGAATTTTCCTATCTTATAATACAATAATAGTCTACTTATTAAAATTTCATATGTTACAATAGTAGTTGTATTTATTGATTTAATGCAGTACAATTAATTTAGGCTTTCCAAAGTGATGAATTTTTTTTTTCTAAGTCTTTACCCTAGGTTATAAGACTTTATCTAATCCAAATTCTTTCTAATTTCTTTTTCTCTTGCTCCTCTATTTCACATCTTCCACTTCTACTCACTTTTTTATTTTTCTTTTACATGGAGCTATCTATATGATAAAGTTAGAGTTATAAAGAAGAAAACAATACGAGAATAGTCCCTATAGTCCCTATAGTATTGTCTAGTGGTATATTTAGTCTTAAACATTTGACAGTCAACAAATTTAGTCTTAAACTTTACTATTTACATCACATTTAGTCCTCATAACTATTTTTTTTTAGGTATTTCAGCGTTGGATTGTTATTCCGTCAACCCTTAAACCACACAAATACCACATGATTAATTTAAATATCAAAGACACGTCACCCCTTTTTGCTAGGAGGATATCCAACAAAAAATACACCTTCGACTGTGACTTGCAAACTTGTCACCTTTGCGATCATGATTGTAGACATAACAAAGACAGCCAAATACTCGCAGATGACCCAAAGGCGGGCTTCTACCATATATCAACTCAAAAGGTGTATTGTTTCCTAAAACAGGTGTAGAGTGCGATTGATAAGGTAACCTGCCGTGAGAACACAATGACCTCAAAACTCAATAGGAAGGTTGGCCTGGAACAGCAAAGCTCGAGCAACATTGAAAATATGTTGGTGCTTGCGTTTAACCCTACCGTTCTGCTGAGGGTATGCACACAAGAGGTTTCATGCAATATTCATGCTTGCTGAAAATAACCACTCAAACTCAAGAATTCAGCACCATTATTAGTACGAACAGTCTTAACAATAGTTTCAAACTGACGCTCTACCATAACAAAGAAATTTCGTAAAGTAGAAGCAACTTGTGATTTGTCTTGAAGCAAATAAATTCACATACTATGTGAAAATCACCCATAATTGTTAAAAAATATCGGGCACCACAGGAAGTCGAGACTCTATAAGGACCCCACACATCACAGTGAATTAACTGAAAGATGGCATCACTTTTATTAATACTTTAAGAAAAACTGTCACGAGACAGTTTGGCTTGGAAACACACATCACAAGCCTGATTTGATAGATCAGACACTAAACGAGAACAATCCAAAGAAAACTTGCCAAAAACAATAGACGAATAATGCCCCAACCGTTGATGCCAAACACTAGATAGAACAGACGTGGCCTGAGAAGCAGCTGCAGTGACTGTTTCTAGGAAAAAATAGTCCCCCTACTTGCTCACATGCTCCAATCACCTTCCACGAGTTGCAATCTTAAATCACGCAAGAATTATTAGTAAACTGCGTTGTATATCCCGATTGATATATCATATGATACAAAGATATTAAATGTCACTGCAATTGAGAAAAAAATAAGATATCAAACAACGTCATCGTGGAACTCTGATGTATAGTCCCATATTTGTGTGCATTCGCAGTCATCCAATTGAACAAGGTAACAGGACGAGCCAGAATATCAACAACATCAGAAAAGTACTCCAAACAGCATGACATATGATGTGTAGTACCACTATCATACATCCAGGTGTTAGTAGCAAGCCTTCTAGAGGATTGTGAGGATGGTTTAGATTAATTAACTATTTGGAGAATGGTCTCCCACATGGAGCTACTTAGTCCAGCCAAAACTGAGGCAGCTATCATGGTAGCTCGTCACTGTTGTATTTGCACCACGACCACAATAAGTTTATAGCAAGTACCAATCATATGACCTGATTTACCACAATGAAAGCAAACCACACGACTAGAAGATTTCTGTGCAGGATTCCATGCTGCAACCACATCACAAGGGTTAATGGTGTCATGCTGCAATCCAACTGGCGTTGTTGTACTTGAAGGAGTCACTGGTTCCACTATCGCAAAATAATCAGCAAAATTCGACAAAAAAAAAAAACACACCAAAACCGACGAAAAAAGATCACACAAAATTGGTCAAAAAAATGCCGCCGCACTCAACACAAAATCTGAGGCCGTACACAAATTTGGTGAACAAACTCGGTTCAATATTATGACCGAGAGGAGAGGGCCACAAAACTAAACCAAACAAAATATTGATAAAATATCCAAGCTTCATAAAATATTGATGGCAAAGTAACCAAACCAAACAAATAACCCAACAGTGCCGCTGCAAGTCAACCAAATTATTTGGCAATGCAAGAAAAGCACCAAAAGCCAATAAACAAGTTTGTGGCAAGTTTCCCTAAGAAAATTTGTTCCAAAAAACTTGTGCTCCTCACCACTACTGGGTTTGCTAAAGATGAATCCACCACCCAAAGAAAAGAACTAAAACAATCCGTCGCAAGCGGAAATAAAAATTTAACACTGGAAGAAGAAATCCGAACAGGCGGAAAGAAAATTCTGACGGCGGATTAGTAGAAATCCATCCTCCAAATAAAAAAAAAACCAAACTTGCTCTTATACCATTAAAAAATTTAAAAGACAAAATAAATTCTGGGAAAAATTATGTGTCTTTCCCTAGGCCACCTTGTTGTATTTATAATATTTTAGACAAAACCTATTATAAACAGGATTGAAAAACCTACTACAATTATAATGCTTATACAATTAGAAAATAAACTTCAACCATATTTACAAAGTGATTTCCTAATGTTAACAAATAGCTTAAGGATAACATTTATATATATATATATCATATTTCAGAGTAATAGAATATTATTTGAAGAAGAATGCACGAATATAGCATTATTAATACATTACCCAACATCAAATGCAGTTCATACTTTATGATGTACTAGTTTTTGCGATGTATTACTGTATGTTTGTTCGAATATTAGTGTTGCGAAGTTGAAAAAACGAAGTTCGAATCGACATAGTGGACGTTGTGTATCTGGATTGAAGTTTTGTCCGTTAAAATTGGTGTTGTTCATCGAAAAACACTATCGGCGATCTCTATTGAATCTATGTTTGGATGAAGATTTGAATAGAGTGCGGCGAATCTGTGTTGAATCGGTTTCGAATAGAATGCGGCGAAGAAGAAGAAGTGATTTTTAAAGAAAAAGAATAAGAAGAAGAAGAAAGTTAATTTTTGAATAAAAAGATGCACGTGTATGTAATTTCTTAGTGTGAGAGTGGTGATGCAACTAGTAACTATTAGGTACATGTAACTATTAGGTATATGGTATAAGAACTGAGCAATACTAGGGCTCCACCCTGTTCCAAGCAGTGATGGACGCGGACTTCAAATTTTCGGAGGACTAAATTTTCGGGTGGTCGCCGCGGTTTACAATCAGTTGGGAACTTGCCAATTTTAGAAAAAAAAATTATGCAATGTAGATGTTTTTCTAAATAATAACCAAATATTTAAATTAATTCATTAAATTATTTATTAAAAAATGCACAAGTCAACTAAAAAAATTATAACATTTAAACCCTAAAGAATAAAATTAAAATTTCCCTCATATTATAATTAATCAGGAGAGATATTGGAGGAAAGGGAACAAAGACAAAAGAAAGTAAAAAAAGGGCATATGGGCCATTTTAGTTCTTCCAATAATTTTTTTTTTTTTAATTTGGATGGTTTTGGGCCACACCAGGACCAAAACCATCTGTATTTTTTTTAAAAGGCTATTGGGTTTTAAACAACAATACCAGGTCCAAAAACCATTGTGTCTTTTTCTCCAACATCTTCTCACACTGCAGTGGAGAATTGCAGCAGTGGCAACCAGCGAGAGATTTGCAACGAGATCACTGGTGGGCGGAACTAGGGGCGGATATCAGCCGCAATAACCCTACTAAAGGAATTTTCGATCGTTTCGAAGGGCGGGCGCCCTTCCTCGACCTGCTGTAGGTCCACCCTTGGTTCTACGATAATATATGTCTTATTGTAATAGTTAAGAGCTCATTGAAAGTATTGGTGACTGTATGGTTTAAATTGAGAATGATGATTTTATTTTAGTTTAGATTTGGAGTTTGAGTAAGTCATGGCACTGCCTATCGTACTCTATTCTTTTCCTTCTTACCCACTAAGAATTATGGGACTATTATTTAAAAAAAATAAAAGAGTTTGAGTTCATTTTAACTTTTTTGAAATATTAAATAAAAACATTTAACTCTTTTTCTTAATATAAAAAATCAGTTCATTTAAATTTTATAAACTCAAATAACATCCATTTTACTAAAATTTTTCATGATAAATTTTTTCCCCCTTCTTTTTCACCTCGCCTTAAATTTGACATCCATTATCAAATAACATATTTTTATATTTTTTAAACCTTCTAACAACTCCCTTTTTAGTTAAGTAAATGGAAGTTATAACTTCTAACTATTTAAAGTTTAATATTAGAATCTAAATTTCAAAACTTCTACATTTACAAGTTTAAATTAAAATTAAAATTCGTAACTTATAATAGCTTATCAATCAATATCAGTAAAACTTAACCCCTAATCACTTATTTATTTGACATTTATTATAAAAAAAAATTAATTACTTAAACTAGAATTCATAAAATCAGAAGTTTAACATTATGATATAAATTTTTTTAATGTAAGATAAAAAAATTTATAACATCGTAGTAACCTATGATGATGAAATTTGTATAGAAATATTTTAATAAGTAGTTTAAAAAAAAAAAAAAATCACCCCCGTATTTTTACTTAATTATGAAGTTTTAATAAATGCTAAGTGAATCTTCACGAAGAGAGCATAATTGCAAAAAAATGAGTGGTTTCTAAGGTTTGTCATCTATAGGCATCTGTTGATGAAATTATAACTTAGAATAACTAAAAATAAAAATAAACCAAGAACCATAGGCTGCTCTACCTTTTTATATACAAATAGAACATACATTTTCATTGCAACTTCAAAGGTTGCAGAAATGAAAAATATTTTTGTAAAGATTAATGAAATGACGACCTTCCATTCCAGTCTACTACATCATCAGCCAATCCAGGAGAGGAGAGGCTCTCTCCACCTTCACCTCTTTACTTATTTGATGTTAAGCTTGTGTCTCTTCTCCTGCCACAGTCAATGCTTCCTCAATGGCTTGGAAAAAGGTCGCGATCTTGTATGTGAAGAATCCCACCAACATAGGTATCAACTCAAGGTGCATAAATCCATATTGTGGAACTAAAATCCTGCCAAAATTCAGCATGATTCAATTTGTCAATGTTTTTGGTAAGTAAGAAGAACAGATGAGATATGGTGAAGGAGCAGATGTATGGTTTTGATTCTAGCTAACCTATAGACATGGAACAATGCAAAACAAGCTATTTAATTCATGCGAGAAGAGGCTCGAAGCAAGATCTTTTTCATATGTTCAGGAGAATGAAAAGGCAAAATTCTGATATGAAACCAAACACATAAGGTTGACTGATGAAATTTTTTATTGTTTCAACCTTGTGGATGATAATCATGTACTCTTTGAGAGGAAGAGAAGCAATGGGTACAAGGCCTGATAGGTTCAAAGGTTATTCATCGAACTCTTTGCTGTTGCAGTTTTAGGCACATTACATAATGCAGTCTAAATCAGTTTTTAGCAGCATTTTGCAAAATACTATGTCAGCAAATGATAGCAGGCAGTGCAACAAAATAATGAAGGTATCCCTGCAAAGAGACTCACTCATTCCATCTATTATAGATCATGACCAAGACAACAGGGACCAATAGCCTTGGCTGTCCTGCTGCTCCCCTGTCAGGTGGAAATGTACACTGAGTTAGAGTTCACAAAACCAGTCGTCTAAGCTATAAAAGTGGGGACACGAGAACCTTCGTGTTGATATTATTTAGTGTTTCAAGGACAAAACAAACAGGTAAAAGGAAAGCAACAACATGAAGAGAAAAGAGTTCATGATGCATTGTTAACAAATATCTAATAGTTATTCTTTCTCTTTCAATACGAACCCCATAATTCTGAAGAATTTTTCCCTCAATATCAACTCATTCCATGACAATTAAAAACAGTTCAGTTTGGTGCAAATTTGCATGAAAAATGAGATATATCCTTTTTTGTGTGTCTATGTAGCAGCTACACACACATCCAAAGAACAGGAAACAGATATTTTTATTCAATTTGTGGATCAGTAAACAAACATCGGCATGTTGTATGGCCCGAAAGGCCACTGCATTTTAGTATATTCGCAGGTGGACTTATTAGCTCAAGATCAAAGTTATAAATAACATGAAGAATTGCTTACTTGATAAGCCTTTTGGCACCACTGGCTCCTTCTGCCATAGCATCAACAGTGTTTCCTAGCATCCTCATATAAGCCAAAGAACCAAGTACTCCTGCACAATAGCTGATAGCAAAAACAAATATGATATCATGTATAGCTTTTAAAGATGCTCATAAAATTTTGGTCGATGTAATAATTCTATCAAATGAAAAGGATAGTTTAGTTTTAATACAAAATGAAGAAAACTAATTTCTGAAGGAGTGAAACTACAAGGCCAACAATTAGATGGAAGAATGCAAACACTGCAAAAGCATTTGCATTTACTCTATGCATAAAAAGGAATTGTTAAATTATAGAATATAGTTAGAATCATGGACACTTAATAGTTAATAGCACACTTGCCTAGAGGCGATTTCAGGCGTATAAGATATATACGCTGAGATTACACCAATTCCACCAATGCCTAGAGTGAGAAATTGCAACTTCTCCTTCAACTGCAAAATGAAAATGAAGTAGGTTGGAGGCCAGAGCCACTCCAGAAAAGATCATGTAACACATGGAACCAATAGGTGTTGCCACAAACCTTAAAATATTGCTCCCTTGACTGAGCTGCCAAAACTTCTCGATCCCATTTGGCACGTCGTGTTTCCCTAAGCATCACATCCTGGAGAACAAGAGTACCATCAAGTTCACAATGTAAAGAAACACTTCAGCTTTGATTTTATCTTTTGCAATGAAAGGAATATAGAAAGAGATATGATTCAAAACTAAGTGAGGAAAATAAAACACTGAAAGGACTCCAAGCAATAGTTAGAGAAGAAACATTATCATATCATTGTGAGGATAACATACACTGCCTCCAGTTGCAGCCTTATTAGCTCTATCCCACTTCTCTAGCTCACGGCGTGTGGGTGCTGGTCTCCATTTTCGAGTTGCTGTTTCACTAGGCTGAAAACCATTACATTTATGCAGTAAACAAGGGTAAATGCAGCTGCAGAACTAGCCTTGAAAATGAGTTCAGCAAGAAAGGATAGAACTTCATACCATCTCCTCGGCAGTTCCTTCTAGTATTGAAGATTTTGTAGGAGCTGCTAATTCTTTGCTCAAGTCAACGTCCAAACTGAATTGACAAGATTCATTATGTCAATGGTACATGTTAAACAAAGCACATTACAAATTTAAAATACATAAGATCGGACCTGTCAAGATTCATAACTCTATTTAAGCTAAGAAATCCAGTTGGCTCTTCCTGTTTTATACACAAATTGCAAATCAATACACACATCAGCAGAAATATAACAAACATGACTTAGTTAATCACAAAGTAATAAAGAATGGATGAGCTTTATACTAAACAAAAGAAATAAATACATACAAGCATTACTTACCATTAACATTGGTCATTAATTAGACACTCAAAAAGTGCATAATCATATTCCGGTCACAAAAAAGAGACGAACTAAATTAATCAATAAATAAAGAATGGGAAATGGCAGAAATAAATTTCAGCCCAATAAAGAAGGGAAACATAGTTCAGTGAGCAATAACTTCAGATTTAATTTGAAGAATGGAAGAACACAAATAAATACTACCAAATGTGCTCCAAAAACTTAAAGGAATTCAAAATTGAACATCACAGGGATAGAAAGGAACTAAATTAGCACAAACACAGGTCATTAAAGTACTAAAATTCATTTTAAAAGGGAAAAAAATCAATAAATTACAGACCTTTGTGGGAGAAACAAAAGGATCAGCATTATTATCAGGGTCCTCAATAAGCCTTTTCATGCGACCCATGAAATCTTTATTCCAAATATAGCCATCAGAATCGAGAGGGTCTTCTTCTTGGCCACCCCAGTACTTCCTGAGCTTGGAGGTAGTCGGAGGACCACCGTATTCCCCCGGAGCCACCCCTGTAGTCCATTTCAAAGGTTTCTTTCTGGGAAGCAAAATCTTGGTCGGCCTTAGGCTGGGTGTTGCTGATTGAGCCGACGATGATGGTGGAGGATTCGTCGAGGAATCTTGTGGGATGGGTGTTGCGGTGGAAGATATTGAAATGCAGCAGTTAATCACTGCCATCTTAGTGTGTGATATGTGTGTGTTTTGGGTGGAGAGAAATGTGATGAGGAGGATAGTGGAAAATATCAGTGGCTTTGATGGTGATGACCGGCGAGGTGAGCCGAAAGAAATGGTATTTATAAGGAACTGTGGAGTGAATAATAAATTAATAAAATTATCCACTTAAAAAATTCTTGTTGTAAATAAAATATTAGAAAATTCTTTCTTATATTTATTACATTTTTAATCCCAAAAAAATACAGAATTGGTCATATATAATGACTCTATTATATAATTAGTCATATATAATGACTTTATTACATAATTGGTCATATATAATTACTGTTACATAATTAATTTTACACGTTTGTAATTTAACAAATTTGATCCAAAATGTTTTAATTAACACATTTTACACTAATTTAACGGCTGATTTAGCAGCCGTTAAGTCACTTGTCACGTGGCTGCCACGTAGCATATGACTACCACGTGACAGTTGACTTAACGGCCGTTGAATTAGCCATTAAACTCTATTTAAAATATTAAATTAGATTAAATGTATTAATTTTAAAAACGTTTAGAACTAAATTTATCGAGTTCTAAAAGTAAAAGACAAATTGTGTAATAGAGTCATTATATAGGACCAATTGTATATTTTTTCCTTTTTAATCTCCAGTTAATTTAATTAATTATTTAATCACTTAAAATAAACTAATAAAAAAAAGTTAGCTGATTCATTCTTCAAGAAATTTAGACTATGATTTACTAATTTGAATATTTTAAAAGATAAATTTTTTTAGTATTAAAAAATATTTTTTAAAAAGAAGTCTTTATTTTAGTGCCTGAGGCTTCATTTTGCCCTTGTTTCTTTTTCATTGTTGATAATTTTGGTATTAAAACACTTTTCTTTTTTTTTTTCTTTTCGCCTCTCCTCGGTCCTGATTCATTGAAAATTAAGTCATAAAGTTACTCTCTCTTCCCCCTAAAAAATAGTTTTATTTTATTAAATTAAAAGGTTAAAATTTTAAGAGATTATTAAATTTATTTAATAGTATATTTCGACTATTAAACTTTTCTGTTTCTTTAATCACTATTTATCTTTCAAGACAGTATATTAATAATCAATTCTCTATATTTTTTTATAAAAAAGATTGGGGACAAACTTGACAATTCAACTATATATTTTTAGGTTCTACCCTCCACTTTAACGATTTTTCTTCCTCTTAAAGATTGTTACAAGCAAAGGTGATTTGTTTCAACTTCTCCAAAATTCTATCTTTTCGGTTCTAATTTCCACCACCAACCCTCACAATACCTTTAAAATCTCAGCCAATATCATCATTCCTTTACTACATGAACCTGCAACAATTCCTCCCCTTCCACATCTCCACAACCATAACTTTCTGCCCAAACTTATAACCCTTCTCCTTTATATCCACATGGATAAAAGAAAGGCGAAAAGGCCAGTCCTGATCACTATTATGAATATGTAATTTTAGTATTACAATCTAATTTTTCGTTCTGATCCAATCGATCCATCATATAATATCATACAAGCTGGCACATTTATGCTTCCTAGAGCCAAATTCCCCGCTTCCTTAGGTGGGATTCCTTCCGATTCCTTAGTTTTACCCTATAACAGTAGGACTACCTCCTCCCTTTTCACAGAACACCACCGCCACAACTATACTATCACGACCGTGCTTTTAATACCCAAACCAAAAGACCTTCTCCACTCGAAGACATTGCACCCACAACAACTTCAGGCGAGACGTGGTGGATTGCTGAATGGAAGGGAGGGCGGCTAGCGTTTGGTTTGTCAACTAAAGAAACATGTAACTTTTGATGGATTTGGAGAATTAAATATGGAGATAAGTTTGATTGATTTGGGCCTTATGTTTATTAACTCTTCTCTCTAAAAATCATAAGTTAATGAAATACTAATTCAGCCTAAAAACGTTATTTACTCTAAAAAAATTCCTTAAAAAGAACTGATCAAACTCAACTATCCATGTGAGAGAAAATTATATTATAATATTAATGCCCTCTATAATTTGTTAATATTATAGTACTATTACTATCATATAACATCTGTCATTTAAAAGACTAATTTTGACCTACAAAACGAGAGAGGCTAGAGAAGAGAGCCGTGGCAACTAGTCAGCCATGCATACAGTCAATGCCCCCTAGACAGCAACTTTATATGTTTGGTTAGTCATGGTTGCAACCAACATAGACTAAGCCTTATAAAGAATCTTTTAGCCAAACCAAAACCCTAGCAAAGTAGAGGCTTGTGAGCTTCAACCATGGCTTATCCATATTAAAATACTTTGTATAGAGGTGATCATACATTGAATGAAATACTTAAATATTATTTGTCATACTCGGATAACTAATTTGTTATATTATTATAGTTAATAAAATTTTTTTAATGAAATAGATAAAGTAATATATGATAAAAATGTGTCCAAATAACCTTCAATAACATGATACAGATATATAGAAACCTCGGCACAAATTGATATAATATTGCTGGCTCATAAAATCACTACATTATCATATAAACAGAAATGCAAACAAGGCTAAACAAGAGACAAAGAGAAGTAAAACATCACTTTTCTTTTCCAAGAACCAATTAAGAAGAAAATCTAAAGCCAAGAAGTACGGCTTCAAATATTCTCTTTCCATAGTCATCCTAAAACCTTCTTCTTCCGTGCAAATCCTGCCTAAAATGGTTATGGGAACAGAAGATCTGTAGGTGAAAATAAGATTATACACTTTCTTAAAATATGTCACAACTTTGTAATGCTCATCAAGACACCAATGATCTCATCTCAGTACTATTTTCTGCAAAATTGGATACTTGTCGTCAAATTATAGGAATATTACATAAAAGATTACTATGCAAGTTGACTCAAAGTGCCCCAAGATAAAGAACCACAAAATCACCCATAACAAAGAGCCACTAAATCTCCATCATGCTAAAAAGAATCATCAAAACAATATGCAATTAGAAATTCAAAACCCTTGAAACGAATTTAAAGAATTGCTAGTGAGGATTATAAAGCAATGAAACTCAAAATTGATGATAATCTTCATCCAAGAAGACATACCTGTTCTTCGGAGAGGGAATAACCCACTTCCCATTAACCCAATCTTGATGAACCCTCAACTGATCTGCCCCATAAGGAAGTTCTTCTCCGGAGCTCTCAAAGTACACATTATACGTTGAATCAATTATCCCGATGATCTTCCCAGTCCACCAGCCATCCTTGTCAAACGCATCGACCCTCTGGTGCAGCCGAAACTCATGGGCCGGGATGTCCGGCGGGTCTGGCCGGAGCTCGCTGGCATTCACAACTTCTCTCAACGGCTCGGAGTGACCTTCTCTCAGAAGGGTTTTGTAGGTAACGATGTACTCGTCAGTCTCGAGTTCAGTCACGATGATTGCTCCAAACATCGATCCCTCCAATCCCTCTTCCTTGCTTATCACTTCAACTTCAGTACCCCTTTCGTACTTTATCGTCTTGTTCATCTTCGGATGCTTTTGACGATCCGTGTTTCAGGCGGCCCGGTTAAAACAGTTCTTGAATAATTTGGAGTTTCGAGAATGGGATAGTAATCGTCCGGGCAATGACCATTGGACCATTGAGCGTGCAGACCCAAAAATCTGCCAAATTATATTTCTCTCCTGTTTTCATTTGTCTGTCACCGATTTGTCCCTTTGACTTTTTACAATTTACTTTTCTAATTTTTCCTCAAATATCATTCATGAAAATGTGTGATTTTATTAAATTCTACCACTTAATTATTTACTTTTTTCGAAAATAACTCGCTCTCTCTCCAAATTAATTGGGGTAAAAAAGAACAACTAAATCAATACTAATTACTTTTTCTTGATAACAATGAAAAGTGTATAGAGACAGATAAATAAGGATGGAGGGAGTATGCATTTGGTAGGTATACCAATCTTTTAATTCTGCTCCACGTGGGCATCTCTCATTCCAATTCTTATATGATAATTCTAAGACTATATTGTAGAGTGTCTTGTGTACGGTGAGGGAGAGTGTATTGGTCAAGAGAAGAAATTCTTATATGATAATTCTAAGACTATATTGTAGAGTGTCTTGTGTACGGTGGGGGAGAGTGTATTGGTCAAGAGAAGAAAGTAGTGGGTCATTGAAGAGGTCATATAGGATATAATTTTACTTGGGACACCGTGTAAGATGTCCACATAGGAACATGATAGAAATTGCCCTCCCCTTCTTGGGTTGCACTCGTGCTTATGTTGTTGCTCATACTAGATTTTGGGCCCGTGTTTACACGGTAGGGATCTCTTGTTATATTTGTTGTGTTATAGTCTGTGTTACATCAATGAGTGAGTGACAAGTGTCCAACTTAATAAATAAACAAACTTTAACCACATGTAAAATATGTTATGTTATTTTTTTACTTTTATATAAAAGGAAAATAAAAATTTTTTTAGCATCTCTCTCTCTCTCTCTCCTTTGCGCTTCTCTCCGCCGGCCACCACCACCTAATGAAAAAAATGCCTCTGCCCAGGAAGAAACCTGAATATCTAAAAACCATCACAGAAGTTGCAGTTGATTAAGTTTCTTTCATACTCTAGTCGTGGTTGTGCAATTTGCAACCCAAGCCGAAAAAAGAAAAAGAAAAAACACTTCGAAACAAACCATATCCCTTTGACAGTATATCAGTCATATAATCATATTTTCAAAGATTCAAACACCAAAAAGGGAACGCTCTTTCTTTCCCTTCTTTCACACACCCACCCCAGCGGAAAGATCGGCTAGGCGAGGCGATTGGCGAGGTTTGGATCCCGTAAAAAGACCAAGGTCCGTCGATCCGAGAAAGGAGATGGGAGGCATGAAGAGGTTCCTATCTTGTTTTCTCCTGTCATTTCGGGAGATCAGGGAGTTTTGAGCAGGAGGAGCGAGAGAGATCGGTCCGTGAGGGAAGGAATCTGGCGGCAGAAGAGAGAGAGAGAGAGAGAGAGAGAGAGAGAGAGAGAGAGAGAGAGAGAGAGAGAGAGAGAGAGAGAGAGAGAGAGAGGGGAGGAAATGAGGCAGAGTGAAAATAATTCGTTGGTAGTAGAAGTTGATTACACGCATTTTTGCTGGTAGAAGGTTATAAAATTGGGACGGGTACGAACCATAGTACTGCAATAGTAGTACTATATACGAATTGTTATAAGAGTGCTGGCAATTGCCCGGGGTAGAGGAACACCAGTAAAAAAAATCCTTGCAAGCCAATAAGAGGTCATCTTTGATAATCTCCCATGCCTTACGAAAGAAAGCTTCCAGAAAACCATCTGGACTCGCCACACTCTCAGGATTAAGAGAGAAAACAACCTCATTTACCTTTTCCATAGACACTTTCCTCACAAGCGAGTGGGCTTCCAAAGATCAACCAATTGAGGGATATGTTGGATAAAGGTATTTATGGCACTCATGTCCCCAAACCCTTGTTCTATTGTTAGAAGAGAGTTGAAAAAAGAAACAGTCGTCCTCTCAATCTCCTCTAAATCTAGCACCAAAATCCCTGTCTCATTCTTTATTTTATGGATGGGCTGGCAGCATTGTTTCTCTTTGAAAGTTGCATGAGGTGTTTTTTTAGTCAGCCAACGCACTTTGAATTTCTGAGCTAGAAAAATTTGTTGTTCTTTCAATCTTTTGAGCATCTTAGTTTGGGCGAGGGAGAATGCTTGTCTAGCACTTTGGAGAGGGTTGGGAATCATATTCCTTCTCCCAGCGTGAAACTTCCTCCTCCGCTTGTTGAATATTATGGAAGACATTCTCAAAGACCTCTTTATTCCAGGATTTCAACACTTCTTTTATTCGATGCAACTTTATAGAGAGTTTAAAGCATGCCATATATAGCCTGTGGGAACTGACCAATTTTCTTTAACCAGGTCTAGGAAGTCCTTTCTTCGCAGCCACATTAACTGAAACAAAAAATGGCGAGACCCAGAGATTAAGATCAAATTCAATTGTAAGAGGAGCGGGCAGTGATCCGAAAAAGTCGAGCTCATAATATGAACCACAGAAATCGGGAACTATACAAACCATTCCCAGGAAAATAAGAAACGGTCTAGCTTTTGCTTACCCAACCCATTGTGCGATGGAGTCCCCCCATGAGAGTGTGCGAGCAACCGTGGGGCCTTCACTTAAATTGATCTTGGCTATACATTCATTGAAATCCTGCATAGCTCAGGAGTTTGGGACCGATGCTCCCCTGTATTCAGATAAATCTCGGATAACGTTGAAATTCCCCCCTATTGCCCAAGGGAGACCTTGCTGAGCCGTATGAAACTGGCATTAGTTTTCCCAATGGAACCTACGTTCACTTGCCAATGACCTAGCATACACTAAAGATATCAAACATCTGTCACCTATCACAGACTAAGAATATATTTTAGAAATCAGAGTGTGAGTTTGCGCCACAAATAAAAGTAAAAAAGATTGAATTCGTCCCCGAATCTACCTAATATAATACTTTCAACTAGATTATGAACTGTGCAACAAAAAATTGAAATAAATATTTTATGTTAACGAACTTTAATATAATATATTGGTTTTGGATTTAATTTTAAAATTTTTGGATAAAATTATCAAACTCTTCTTAGATATACTTTAGAAAACATATCAATTTAGTTTAAAACTATGAAAGATAACAATTAGTATAAATGATTGAAAAAAATACAAAGTATAAAAAGTAATAAATATAGTGACGTTCTTATATAGTAGCTCTAGAATTACGTTGCAAAATACCTCCACCGTCCCTATTTATTTGTCACTTTAGAATTTGATTTTTTGTCCTATTTATCTAATGTTTTTAAAGAAACGAAGTAAAATTAAGTTACTATTCATATTTTAACCCTCATCAAATTCTGAATCTTTTATTGATATTAACAAATAGTACTACAGTCAAACTAATAGTATTAATTACATATACTAAAGTATTAATTATGATCATTGGTAAGAGTACAATCTCTCATTGGAAATACTAATCAACCTATTTAATTAAGAGTAAAAAAGATATCTTATGAAATTAATTAATTCATTAAATGTGATTCTTAGAAACAATGAAAATTCTAAAATGACATATAGAGATGGAATGAGTATCTAGCATTAAATGACAAAACACTCTACACAAAATTTGTTAGGAACACTTTGTTAGAACTAAATTGGTTAGGGAAAAAGTTAAGACATTTGAGGATCCCAATATTAAATAACAAAACACTCTATATAAAATCTAGTTTCAATTCTTAAAGATGGTAGTATGACACATGTTCATAAATGTATTGATAATAATAACATTTATAAGCATTTTAATGGCTCTATGAACTTTCTTAATGGCTCTCTCCCATCCCATGAAAATCTCCAACGCGGACATGTCATAGTCCCATCCACCTGTGGCTTCTGCAGCAGCCCCTCGGGAACTTTGGAGCATACTTCTTCACATGTTCCTTGGTCGGCCTATGTATGGATGAGGGAAATCATTTCAACCATGACGTCTTCTGTATCGGAGGAAATTGTGGCCATTGTAGACAGTGGTGGAACCCGAAAAATTTTAATGAGGGTGCTAGAAGGAGAGGGAGGGCGGAAAGGAGAAGGAGGAGGAGGAGGAGGGGAGAGGGAGGAAGAAGGAGGAGGATTTTGGGACTGGTGGGTGCTTATACTAGTTCCGCCCCTGATTGGAGATGGAATTTGGTTAGCAAGAAATCAGCTTCTTCATGATAAAGTTTCTGCGGACTCTTTTCAAGTTGTTTCAGCACTCTCTTTGCTCCAGAGATCCCTTCCACTTCTTTGCAGCTTAATTCTTTCGCATTAGCAATCCTATAGGATACAGGATTTATTGGTGTTTGTGTTCTTTCAGTAGATGGCCATCATTTTCAAAGCTTTTGGAAGTTCTTTCCAGGAGTAATGGATCCCCGCATTGCTGAATCTTTGGCACTTGGAGAGTTTCTCACTTTGGCCATACATTACAATTATCCTTCCCTAGTAATTCTTTTTTTCTTTATACAAAAAAAAAAAAAAAACTAAATAACTTAAATTCAAAACCTATTAATTTTAAATGGGGAGTGGATTACAACCCTCTTATCACCTTCGCTAATAATTTTCGCTGTTCAAAAAGTGGGCTAATGTTCTCATCATAGATTTCATATTCTCAAAATGTTTTAAGCTATGAGTTGCCAAATTTGTCAAAAGTTTGTCATTCCACAAGGGGTGGCATGAAAAACCTAATTTCCTTGGTCAATTGTTATTGAACAATTTCCAATAATCTAATATGAATTAGTTCTTTAAAATATATATATATATATATATATATCAAGATTGGGAGGTATTTTATTTAGCATTTAAATTGTCAAGTAAAATATAAAAAATCTAAACTATCTAGAAGAACCCAACAGTGAATTCTATAAAGTTACTTCCATCCTCCATATCTACTTGTAAGTTTTTACCATGGATCCAACATAATTAAAAGAAAAAAAACTGAAAAACATGACTTTAAAGGCTGAAACTAAATTGGTCCTGATCCAAAAGCTCTTGGTATGGTAAAACTACTACATTTTGAATGTTTTTCTCCCAATATAGGAATCTCATTTAATACTTCCTCCTTCTCCCTTCCATAACTCCTTCTAACTTTGTCCCTGTCAATTAATGAAAGCCAGGTCAAAGTCAGCAACAGTACTGTGCTCTTAATTTCTTGATTGCAAAAAAGGATAAAATCCAAATGTTATTTTACTTTTTTATGTTGGAATTAAGTTATTTTATGCAATTCAATTCTTATATGGTACTCTAACACAAGATGACATTTTAATAAATGACATAATTATATTGGTTAGATAAAAAAATAATGGACTTTTAAGAACTAAAGTATTAAAGTGATTCAAAACTCTATATAATGGACTATTTTATATTATAATTATAGAATTATGGTATAAATTTTCTATTTGAGGTAATATAAATTTTGCATAAATCTATCTAAACTCGATATAGAAGATAAGAAATCAAATCAAGACTCGAAAAAAAAAAAAAAGTGAACTTTATTTTATTTTTTTTCTCCTAACAAACCAAGTAGACCATTAACCACTATATTTATTTCACTCATTGAAATCTGGATTCAGACGTCGATTCAAATCTGGATATCATTAATTTTGAATGGCATAGTATATTTGTTATTTGCAGGTATTTTTTCACACAGTTAGAATTAGAATTTTTCAAGTTTGATATTAAGAAAAATGCCTAAATTACTAAACCAAACAAACAAACAAAATGGTACTGCCCTACATCTCAAAAACATAATTAATACTTATATATCCCACAATAATAATCTCATTTATTTTATAGTTTTAATTCAACAAATAAAGTAATTATAAAATTTTTATTTTAACAGAAAAATATTACTTTCCAGTTTTACTACGACAAGAAATGAAAGAACTGTTTTCTTCAAAAAAAAGTTTGGCTGAAAAGAAATGAAAAAGTTGTTTGTTTACCGCTTTGCAACAAACCCATCGGCCATCCACCCAATTATGGTGTACCCTGAGTTTTTCCAGAGGGTAAGGCTTCTCTTCTCCGGTTGCGGGATGATAGACGAAGTAATCTGACTGGAATTTCCCATATATAATCCCAGCCCACCAGCCGTCGTCTTCATAAACATCGGCCAACTCATACAAACTGAAGCAGCTCACCGGAACATGCGGCGGCGTTGGGCGGAGATGAGCAGCATCCACAACCTCCTCCAGCGGCCCAGACTCGTCGTCTTCCAACAGCTCTTTGTACACAACTTTGTATTTCGACGAACCCTCCTTGGATTTAACAATGGCGGCATAATAGGAGTTCTCGAAGCCTTCCGCCTGGATCATCACCTCCACCTCTTGGCCGACTCTGAATTCCATGATTAATTAATGAACTTAATTTGCTGGGGTGATTGATATCTTTGGTTTCTGGGTTTTTTAGAGGAACTGGTGCAGTCACCTTAATTTGAATCAGTGGGAAGGAAGAGTGAAAGCCGTCATAATGGTTTGACCGGAAAAAGGGTTAGGTGATTGGCTTCATTTCTTGTTGTATTACCCTCTCCGTTTCAAAATATAAGTCTCTTTCACCTATTAAGAAATATATTAAAATAGAAGTTATTTGTGTATTTTTAGAAAACAATTCATTATTTTTACTCTATTACCCTTATTTAATTTTTAATTTCATTAGGACTTATTTTTATCATGACTATTCCTAGTTATAGCACTATTATTAAAAATACATTAAATATAAGTATAACAGGTTTAACAATTAAAAATTATGAAAATTTTTAAAAATTAGTTATAGCATTAATATTTGTGTTTTTATCAAAATGACATATATATTGAAATGAAGAGAATATTAGTTATCCTCTCAATTTTAAATATCACTGCTCTAATTTTGATAAAATTATTTTTTATTTAAAAAAAGAAAAAAAAAGAGTGATGAGGGTGTTTTAGTCCAAATTAATACAATAAAAGCTAAAAAGTGAGATATTAACTAATAAATTTTTTTTTCCTCTCACCAATACCACCAAAAATAATTAAAAGTAATAACTATCTTTTCCACTAAAGTAACAACCTAATTAGGAATCTTATTTTTTCTCAAAAAAAATTGGAATCTTGTTATGCCAATATGAATAAAACATTATTACCTTTGTTTTATTTCGTTTCTAGTGTAACCGTTTATGCATATGTTGAAGACAAATTACATAACGTCTAAAAAAATATATATTTTATTAGTATTTTTATGTTATATTTAAAATCTTTCAGTATATTTGATATATTCTATATTTCAAAAAATTTTATATTTTCATATAATATTTGATATATTTTTCTAATTTGGTAAATTGTCTATTAATATTTGTTGTATTATAATAGTTTAGAAATTGATGTATTCTTATATATTAATTGAGAATAAAATAATAATTAATGAAAAAGATATATTAGAAAGTTTGTAAATAAAAAGAAATTGAAATGTACAAACATTGCATTATTTTAAAATGGACCAGAAAATTTTACACTTCCTTCCAACGATGGTGGCTTACAAGCCAAATTTCTCTGATATTTTTTTATTCTTAAAAATCGCTATTTTTTCTCACACTTCCCTTTGTATTTTATTATAATTTATATTAATAATAGGTATCCAATCCCACGTATCAAACCTGTCCACTATGGCAGGGAGACTATTTGCTAAAAAAAAAAAAAACTCGCTATTTTTTATTATTTATTATCTTCAAATAATTATTTTGCTCCCCTTTTTATCTTTACTAAAATACTCTAATTATTTTTAAAATAAAAATAATAATAATATTTTAATAAAAATGATGCGATAAATAAAAAATAAGCATTATTTAATACTACTTACTTTTTTACGAAGTGATTATTCAGTGACCAATAATCTTTGAATTCTCGCACTCAAAAAATATGTCTCTACGGACTATTTAAATTTATATTTAGAGGTTGATAAGGTAAAATGAGACCATCTTAACCCATTGAATGTTCTACCTCACGCCATCGACATTATAGTTCTATTAAAATAAATTTCGCTAAAAATTAATTGTATTTGATCTTGATTGACCTTTCACCCCTAACCGCAAGTAATCCCATATTTTGCTACGTAGGGGGTTCGGTCCTCCAAGGCCTCAAATTGGACAAAAGGAGAAATATATATTCTTCATAATACCGTGTAGTATGGAAAACAATTTATTTGTTCTTAATAATAACTAAATAACCTCAAAAACCTAATTATGAATTACTCAGGTGATACATAAAAACAATTAAGTAAAAACATGCTAGTTTTTTTGTCCCTTTTTAATATCGATTTATCGCATATGAAATCTTCATAAATGTGATAATTTTTGGAGAAATTTAGCCAAGTTCATTAGTTAAAGTAATGGTGAGTGGATCCCAAATTTAAATTTCTCTAAATATATCACTGATTATAATGAATTTGTAGCATATTCTCTCCGTCATTTTTCATCTGTTTTAATACTATGTTTCTTAGCGTTAGGAAGAACTTTATGGAGAAAGAAATGGGTGGACCTCTATTTTTGATATGGCTCCTTGGAAACATCTCGCCTGGATAACCTCCCAATAGGATTTTTTGAGAAATATTGGCATATCCTAAAGAAGGATCTTGTTTGATGCTTCCTCAAAATGCTAAAAGGTGGACGTGCGATTGGAATAAAACATACATTATCTTCATCCCTGGAAGTAAGAACCCTAAGACAGGGCTATACTATGCGGTAGCGAAGAAGAGCGTCCAACCCACAAAATGACCATCACTTTTGTTAGTAAGGTTATTGCAACCAATGTCCGTCTTTTATGGTGATGCAATTTCACTTTAAAAAATTTAAAGTCTGTGTTCATCTCTGTCCTAAAATACCCAGTGGATTTCAAGCTGTTCATCTCTCCAATGATGATAAATATAACGCAGTGGCCAGCAGGATAAAAGAGGTCCTGGCCCGTTTCGTTGACATAGCATAAAGAGGGTTTGTTCTTGGCAGATATATTGGGGAAAATATACTTCTGATGCAGGAGGTGGTTGAGTGTATAAGGAGACTGAAAAAGGGTAAGATAGATTTGACAAGTGTCCCAAGAACTTGTGCAGAAGGTGTGGATAAAGTTTGATTTAATGTTGATAATTAAATATATTGAGTTATTTTGTTGGAGTATCAAATAAATTTTGTTCCTTGTTTAGTTTTCATAATAGTTAAAGGACCAAAAGACTTTATTAAGGCTCCTTATCTTCGGGGAAGGCACCCGATCCATTGTAGTAAATGTAGATGGGTCTCGCCTATGTTGGGGCAAGGCGGGTTATGATTTCATAGTCCATTCTAGGATGAGAGAGTTTAATATGATCACCTCAGCTCAATTTGAAGTTCAAAGTCTCTTGACGGCAGTTAAATACTGCAAACAAAAAGACATGACTGGTGTACAAATTTTATTTGATAATTTTTTTCTTATTTTTATGGTAGTGTCTGGAAATGAATTCATTTGGAGTAAATACCAGTATCTCTTTGAGATATGCACTTTTATAAAAGAATGTTTTTCTGAAATCTAGCATATTCACAGGGAGGGCAATATGACAGCGGATTTTTTGGCAAGACTAGGCTCCGAAAGTTTGTCTATCTCCTTCTTAACCTTACAATCCACTCCTTCAAGATTTCGAGAATTAGTGGCTTTGGACAATGCAGCCATCGCTGGACTGCGTGTCAGATAGGTAGTTGTTTTTTATGGTTTTTGGTGTTTGTACAATTGGACAAGTTGGGATAGGTTGGTGTAGATACCTTAGGGTTATAGGGTCACTTTTAACTATTGGCTTTTGTATAGAGATTAGGAAGGATCCCCTATGGGAATTTCGACTTTTGTACAGATTTCATGCCTCCCATATATATTTTTTTACCAAAATAAAAAGGTAATCAACTGCGTCAGTTTATATGATTCATGGGATTGATAGACTATTAAATAAAAAAAAAAAAGACTTTATTAAGGCATTAGTAAGAAGTTAAAGTAGGCTAAAACATGATATTAATAATTTAATGTGTTAATTTTGATATCTTTTTTTGTACTTAAAAAATAACCAGATTCACTCTATGTCCCAAAATGATACAAACAATCCAACATATTTAAGTTAATGAAAACCTAAATTTTCCAAAAACAAAAAGGAGGATATCCATCAACCAGTAAAGGAAAAACGATTAAATTTTTTATGATATTAAAAGTATTATACAAGGCATTAATTTTTTTAAGAGAGATAATAGAACATATTTTAGTTTCTATCAACTTATAAGCTAACACTAACATTGACTCCAATCACCACTTTATAACAAACACAAGTAATTACAACATGATGATACAGTTGTAATTACAACATGTTGAAGAAAGGAGAAGCAGCACATTCATGGAAATTTGTTCGGGAACTAAAGAACATTAACAACATGATGATACAGTTCAATCTTCGTCTTGAACACATATGTGAGGGGGAATTTACCAGCAAACTTTTTGACTAAACATATTCTTTTTAGACAACAAATCATCTATAATTCTTTTGACTCGCTCCCACGACACCTTCAAGGCCTCTTAAGACTGGATCAAAACTCTATCCCAGGGTTGCGTTTGTAAAAAGTAGTTTAGCTGTAGAATCTTCTTTTTGCATTTGAATAGTTATACATAGCTATAGGATTCTAGCTTTTGGAAGGAAAAAGCAATCGAGAATTGACATAGAAAAAGTAAGGAGAAAAGGATTGTATGTACACCTTTTTGTCTCAAATTTTTTTATCAATAGAAATTTCGGCTTAACAAAAAAATTATTTTAAAAAAATAAGTAATTACAATTTGGCAGTAACATTGATTAATCCATTCATTATTCTTTGGTCGCTATATATACACTTTTATAAAAAGTCAATGCCCATTATTTGAAGTACCTTAATTAAGTAAACTTCGATGCACTTCTAATTTATGTTTTCTGAACACCGACCATTAGTTTGCCGTAAAATACAAGTCAAATTTAGGAAAACGACACTATTTCACAAATATATATACATACGATCAAGGTCCTCTCTTTTCTTCATTTGAAATATGCAGAAATCACTACAATTCTACAACAATAATATAGCAAATTGCAATCAAGAGTCCCTGTAGATTTCCCTATTTTCATCCAAAGTTCAAGTTCTCACAAGATGACGGTAATTTTCTCCATATTTTGCAAGCATGATTTTGCAATTTTTTATTTTTTGGCATTTGCCGTTTTGTGTTTACCATTTTTGATTGACTCATTCATGAACGTATGTTTTTAGACGGTTGAAATGTTAGTTCATATGGACTGCCCCGGATGTGTCAGTAAGATTAGGAAAGCTCTCCAAAATGTTAAAGGTAATATATACATAAATCCATTTTTAATTTCTTTTAATAGGGGTTCTTCTCGTTTTGATCTCTCTTTTATTTTGATCACCAATATTAGTCCTATTTAATTTTTTTTTTGAAAACTATAGTCTTTTGTTTACGAAAAATTTAAAAGATAATAGATTAACTCATTTGATTTCTAGTTAAACATAATTTTTTTCTTCATCATGATTTATATCATGAATTTTTCAATCCATTTTATGACTCGATTCCATATGAATGTTCAACTCATTTAGATCGATTCACAATTCAAAATGACGGCTGAAATCCTAAATGAATTTAACATTCATGAACATCCAGATCATAAAATTGGTTGAACAAACTATGATACAAATCATGGTTAAAAAAAAAAGGTTTGACTAGCAATCAATTGAGTTAATCCGTTATTTTTTAAATTTTTTTGAGAAAAAAAACTATAATTTTTAAAAAAATATTTAAGTGAGACTAATATTGGTAACCAAAATCAAACAAGGACCAAAATCAGAATAATGCCTATTAAGGAGATAAAAATAAATTTAAGCCTATAATTTATAATATTTTATCTATTTCCTAAAAGAAAATTCGTGTTTTCGTATTTCAAACAACATTCACCATTAATTTGAGTGTATTTATGAATGAAATAGGAATAGACGACATAGAAATCGATGTGGCCATGCAGAAAGTAACAGTGACAGGATCTGTTGACCAAAAGAAAGTACTTAAAACAGTGAGGAAAACTGGAAGAAGAGCCCAACTTTGGCAACTCCCTTATGATCCTGTTTTGAGAAATCAAAGTTACGTAAACCCTAATCCACATGATTATAGTGGCGGTCCGGCTACAGCCGCCGCGTACCTGGCCTCTCAGCCACCGGCAGCCTCTTCTTATAACTACTACAAGCATGGATATGATCAAGATCAAGGTCGGGCTTATTTTCATGGTTATAGTGGTCATCATCAATATGGGCAGTCAAGGATTTTTGGAAGCTGGGCTGGCGATGCATTCAGTGAGGAATCTGCTCATGGTTGTTCCATTATGTAATGAATCCTCCACTCCACGAAAGAAGAAAAGAACAAATAATTTTTCAGGTGCTATGTTTGTTGTAATATTTTAATATAATAAAATAGAATTATTATTTAATATCTATAATAAATTATATATTTATTTATATATAACAATATACCAGCTGGTTCAGTCAAAATGATTAGTTTCATCAATGAAATAATTGAGCAAATCAATACTATATAGATTGAAAAATTTTTAAATTACCAGTCACAAAAGATATTTTTAAATCAATCAAACCTGTCAAACTTGACGAATTTAATTAATTTCATCGATTTTGACCAAGTCCACCCCAAGGACACTAATGAGAGATATAGAGAGAGAGAGAGAGAGAGAGAGAGAGAGAGAGTGAGAGTGAGAGAGAATAAGATTTTTTAAGAGTGAATTGTAAAAAATATCATCATATTCTGGTAAAGTTTAGGTTTTGGTCACTAACTTTTAAATATTCAAAAAAGATCACTAACTTTAGCATTTGAATTTTAGTTTTAGTCATTCCGTTAGAATGAACCGTTAAGTCCACTAACAATCCTATATTTGGAGGGTATTTTTGTCCATTCATTAATGCTGTACACATGCAGTGCGCGCTACAGTAACGCGCTACAGTTTTTTTTTTTTTTTAACGCATAGCCTTTTTTTAAAAAAATATACTTTTTTTAAAAAAAATAATTTACTAAAAATACCAAAAAATTTTATTTATAATTTCGCTCATCTATGCTACTTTATTTATAATTTAATATAAATAAAGTAGCATAGATGAGCGGAATTATAAATAAAATTTTTTGGTATTTTTAGTAAATTATTTTAAAAAAAAAGTATATTTTTTTAAAAAAAGGCTATGCGTTAAAAAAAAAATAACTGTAGCGCGTTACTGTAGCGCGAGCAGCATGTGTACAACATTAATAAATGGACAAAAATACCCTCCAAATATAAGATTGTTAGTGGACTTAACGGTTCATTCTAACGGAATGACCAAAACTAAAATTCAAATGCTAAAGTTAGTGACCTTTTTTGAATATTTAAAAGTTAGTGATCAAAACCTAAACTTTACCAAAATATGATGACCTTTTTTACAATTCACTCTTTTTTTAAAAAAATTGTAAAAAAAGTTAAAAAGGTACTTTTGATAATTGAAAAGACGATAACTATAAAAATTAGACGATATTTAAAGATGTATTCAAAGGAGAGATGGTGGTAGTGATGTGGAATAGGTTTGGTGGACAGCTCAAGGCCACCTAGTGTCTTTAAAGCCCAAATTCGGAAGGCCACCAACTACAACTAGCTTTCCCTGAAATGGCCAATTCATTGTACGCCGACAATTCCCTCCCCCTTTGGGCCTGACCTAATTTAGAAACCGAATGGTCCAACTCCAACTCCACCTCCCACCCCACAATCTTACCTTCCTAATCTTTTCAATTTGGCACAATCACTCTCTTATGAAATTCACTAATTACAACCAAGTTTTGCTACATTAATTTCTTCTTATTATTATCATATTGTCTTTTATTTTTTTTAATTATAACCTTAGATTTTCAAAACTAAAACTTCGAGATAATAAATTTCCTAATCTTATGAGTTGTTTGGTTTAACTCTTTAATCGGAATAACAATAAACATGGTCGAAAAGTTTATGAAAAAATAATAAAAAACTTTAATAAGGAATAAAGAATGAATATATGAACTGAATTCTCTCCTATTGTAGCAAACATTAATAACAAAAATCATTCCATCTATTCTCAATTTTGCGGCAATATCTTATGTATATATACTTATTATTATCTTTAAAAATAAAAACAATAATAAATTAATATAAAATTAATTTTAATTTTAAAAAATACTGATTTATCATCACTTTATTTTCATATTTTTACCCATCTCGTAAATCAAACACCCCCCAATAGTCATTTTGCTACCTCCATCCTTCGTGCCTTGATTCCTTATTAATAATGTAATAGTATTGACATATTAACTCGATTTCGTGTCTTTCTAGATATTCTATATTTTCTAGCGTGGATCTTCTTGCTATTTGTAGCACAAATGTTCATATTCAATATATAAGTGTAAATTTAATGTATTTATGACATGTGATCTTAAATTAATAAAATGTACTCTTTCACTATGGTAGAAAAGGTATTTTATTAAAATTAGAATTTATATATATTTTTATCGACTACAAATTTATAAATTTTGTACATTTTAAATTTAAAAATACTACTTTCTTCTCAAAAGTAAAGTCCGTATTTAATATTTTTGTTTTTAATATTATAAATAAAGTCTAATTATAAAACGGAAAGGAATTCTTTTTATTAATAAAAAAATTACATAAAAATGAAAAAAAAAATTCAGTATTGTCAATAAATACGGACTACTTGTGGTAATAGGATTTTGAAACGGTGTAATTTGACCTTTTGTGAAATGGATGACTTTACCCATGACTGATTCATTGGGTAGGGTTTAGGGTATCAATGTGTACGGAGGGGGTCACTTGGGGCAAGTAAAAATAAATAAATAAACACCGACTTCTTTTGCAATAATTATATTCTTTTATTTTATGATTTTTTTCCATTTATGTTTTGTTGTACACGAAAATTAAGTAATATATAATAATTATTAAAAATTTAATTATACATTCTCTTTTTTACTTGTTATTTTAAAATATTTTTTATATATAAAGGTGATTCGAATTCAAAATTTATTATCTTAAACAGAAACATCCTCGTGTCCTTTAATCTATATTCTCTTTATATTTTTAATAATTATCAAATATTAATTAAATAACTCTATTTTCTCACCTAATCATTTTTATCCTTTGATTTACCTGAATAGTTAAAATATATATTAAAAAAGTAAATAAATAAATAAATAGCCCCAATCTCCTTCTTGGTACTAAAAAATAAATAAATTTTTTTTAAGCAAAAGGACTTTATATTATTATTGAGAAATCAGGAACAATTGAGAAAGGAATTGCGACACACAAGGCCAATCCTGCGACATTATTACATTACATTTTAAATATTTTTTATCACTAAAACAACTGTAAAAATGACAACTAATTCTTCACTAAAGGATTAGTCAAATAATGGAACAACGTGTTGACTTTGTGTCATGAAGAATCTAAGGTGTTGCGGACTTGTAGTAATCGAACAAATCGTTGGTTTTTTACTCCCATTCTAATCCCACACATGGAATACTTATTTGCAATTTACAAGTAATTTATCATTTTTTTTTATTAAAATGGTGACTCGAACTCAATACTCTTAAGTAAAAAGTGCTTATCATTGGGTTATATATCTCTTGTAGTAATTTATCAGCTTTGTAGTTATTACATCTAAATTTATGCATTTCTTAATTACTTTTTATAATAACTTATATTAAAAAAATCTTAGTTTGTGATTATTCCGTTGCTAATTTCATGATCTTGATAAAATTTATTTATTTTTACATACTTATATCATTATACTTAAAAAAATTATTCAATTTCTTTGTATCAAAAAAATATTATTTATTGACAAAAGGGTTGTAACTAGTGGTTGCACTCCCCGTTTAAAATTAATAAATATTAAATTCGAATCATTTAAGATTCGACCTCTTTCTTTGTGAAAAAAAATATTATTTATAAACTTCATAGTGTCAAAATGAGTTAAATGATTAAAATAGTAGAACTAATGAGGCTATTTTTTGGACATAAAGTGATGGTTATTTTTGTGATTTGGGATAAAGAGAATGGACACAATGATTAAAAATATGAATTAAAATGTGAGATGAATTATAAGGGACTAAAATGATAATAATGTAATAATCCGAGTGGCTCCTTGCAATTTTATCATTTCCGCTTCTTCTTTCTCACCATTTTCTCCCTCGGCCGGAAGAACACACAGAAGCCAAATTAGGAAAAACAGAGAGAAAAATTCGCCTCTCTCTCACCTCATCACCTGAACTCTAGTCAAGAAAACAGAAGAAAAGGAAAGTGAAAAACCTTTTGAATTTGATAGATCAGCCATGGCAGCCTCTAAAGAACGTGAAAACTTCGTCTACCTCGCCAAACTTGCTGAGCAAGCTGAACGTTATGATGGTAGATTTTCTCTCTCTCACACACTCACACGTTGAACTAACATTGACTACCGTGTGGACTCTGAAATTTATCTGCAGATCTTATTCAGGATGTATTTTTCTTACGAATTTTGATCTTTTCTGTGCTTGATTTTTATTGGATGGTGTTAGAAAATGCGTTGTAGTTCTTGGGGGGCTCTGTGTTTGAAGTGATGCTAACTTCTAGTTTTGTTCTTTTTCTTTTTGAATTTTATAACTCTTGAAGAATCTGATGGCTAGTTCTTTTAGTTCACTCTATCATGTTCGAACTGAGCTGGGCGATGTTTATTTATTTTCTGTTTGATTTTTTTTTTCTTTTTCTTTCTTTCTAATCGATGTTTTATTGACCCTTTTGTTTCTTCCTATTGCGGCCAAAATTAAGTAATCCTGAGAATTTAAATGGGAAATTTGGAAAAGAAATCTGAAGGGATGGAGATCTCAACTGATGAAGTGATATGTTTTTATGCCTGCTGAGAATCAAGAAAAGAAAAATGATCAAGTGAAAGAACAAACTAATGGTGATACTTGTTTTTGTTTATCTGTTTGCTTTTATGAACTGCTATGTGAAGATATAGGCCGTGGGTGTTAATGTTGTCTGTGTTATTATATGAAAAGGACGATTGCTTAGGGGAGAAAATAAAGGCTAATAACCTTGTTGAAATTGTGGTCAATTGTTGACAGAAATGGTGGTTTCAATGAAGAATGTGGCTAAAATGGATGTGGAGTTGACTGTTGAAGAGAGGAATTTGCTCTCGGTGGGTTACAAAAATGTGATTGGAGCTCGGAGAGCCTCGTGGAGGATTTTGTCATCCATTGAGCAAAAAGAGGAATCAAGAGGGAATGACCAAAATGCAAAGCGGATAAGAGAGTACAGGCAGAAGGTGGAGAAAGAACTTACGGACATTTGTAGTGATATAATGACAGTCATTGATGAGCATCTTATTCCATCTAGCACAGCTGGGGAGTCATCTGTGTTTTACTATAAAATGTGAGGGACTAAATACTTTTGATAATTAGGCAGGCTTGTTAGCTTTTTTGAATTTATATTAATGGGTATCATTGTTTTGTTCGCAGGAAAGGGGACTATTATAGGTATCTTGCTGAATTCAAGTCTGGTAATGAAAGGAGAGATGTCGCTGATCTTTCTCAGAAAGCTTATGAGGTGATTATTTCCATTCTGAAATGTATCAATATGCTGTGCATATCAGTATCGCCAAGGCACATCTTTAAACATTTTATTGCCGGGCTTCAACTACTTGGTTTGTTTTGACCCAAAACTTGTTACTGTTTAGTGATATGGGTTGAAATTCTTACTTTCCTTAGGATGCTTAATCTGTGATTTGGATTATGTCTCTGAACATATGTTTTCTTTACTTCAATTTTGGCATTTTTGTTTTTAAAAATTCTTCTTGTTTTCATCACTTTGTATCATTCTTCTTGGTTTTCTCTCAGCATACTTAGTTGTGGTTTGAATTATGTCTCCCTATAAACCTCTGTTCAAGTGTTTTTATGTGTTCAGTAAAATTCTTCTTGTTTTCATCTCTTAGTCTCCTCTATGGTCAGTGGAAAAATTGTATTGTCATATATTTTACCTTGTAAACATGATCTCAGGCTGCTACCAGTGCTGCAGAAGCTGAATTACCTCCTACTCATCCCATTAGGTTGGGTTTGGCTTTGAATTTCTCAGTCTTCTTCTATGAGATTTCGAATTCACCTGAAAGGTTTGTCTGCTATCTTAATATATGTAATCAATTTTGAGACCTGTTGGTGATGTTTCAGCTTCTAACTGAAATTTCTTCTTCCAGGGCTTGTCACTTGGCAAAGCAAGCATTTGACGAAGCAATTTCAGAGCTCGATACCCTTAATGAGGAGTCTTACAAGGATAGTACCTTGATTATGCAGCTTCTTAGGGATAACCTCACCTTGTGGACTTCTGATATATCTGAGGATGCAGGTAGTTGAAGCAGCTCCTGCAAATTTGTTAATATTTGCTGTGGTGTCACTAGTTAATCCTTTCTCAGTCAGATCTCTTCTAAACCTTCCTTTTTTCCCGGTTAAGGATGATGGCTATTTCGATTAATACTTGGATGCTATATGCATGTCTTGACAATTAGATATAAATGTCACGAAAATGTGGGGTGATTGTCTCCCTTGAAGAAGCTAGAATGTTTACTTTGCTGTCCCTCTGAAGTTTTCCTGAATGAAAAGAAACTAAGATAGGCGAAACTTATATATTTGACAGTATTGGATGAAGTCCATTTGAGTTCTCTCATGTGCATCCTCTTTTCCGAGAATGGATTACTCTTGTATCATTCAAAAGTTGCTTATTTTCTATGAACTTTGGGTTAAACAATTATTTTTAGAGATTCGGCCTGCTTCAATATTGAAGTTTTTATTAGCTTGACTGGTGACGCGGTTTTCTTTTTTGCCCTACTCACTTCTTGACTAGCTATTTTTAACTTCTTTTTGATTCCCTTGAGTATTCATTTAATTTTGATAAATTACTGAAATAAAGTATGTTTCTCCTCTCAAATGATATTTACAATGAAGTACTTTTCTTTTGTGACTTACACAATATTACTCGAAATGATCATGATAACTGGCAATATTTGGATCACTTTGGAACTTAGCTTGAACTGAAAATTGAAACAAATGATGCTTTTCATGTTTGTGTTTCGTTTCACTAGATCGATCAAGGTTCAGGCTGTAATAATGCTCATGCCCCTAAGCGTTACCAGTCTCTCATGGTATGAGCATTAAAGGAGGGGTGTTCGGCACTTGGCAGCAAGAATTTTTTCATGTTCTGTTAGTTTGGCTTGCTTTGCTCAATGCCCATGAATCAACTTTATTATCAGTTGTCCATCTCTTCTCTAATCAATTTGTTTATGCTGTTGTAATTTGTTGATGCTTACAACTTCTATCATTGTTATGGTAAAAAGAACCTCTTGACAATCACACCATCTCAAAACCATTCTGATTTTCTTTTTTGGTTGCCCTCCTACAGAAGATGCTCAGAAGGGTGATGGTGCCAGCAAAGGTGGTCCAGACGCAGAGGTGGGTGTCTTGTAAATTATGTAGCGTTTTCCTTATTGTTTTTCGAACACAAACCACGAGTTCTACTCAAGACTTGAGCCTGACCATCTCTCCAAACCCCCACTTTCCCCTCAAACAACTTGCACTTGTTCTGCTACCTAATATGCTTGCTATATTGAGTTAATAATAATCAACCTCTTTTGGTTCTTCCATTTCAGTGAAGCAGCAGAATGTGTAAAACTACATTGTTGATGGGATGAAGGAGAGCATATATGCTTGGGAAATCTTGGTTATACTTGATGATAGATGTGTGTTTTTTTTCCTTTTGGGGTGTGTCATTGTAGCTTTGTTTACATGGAGTTTGTTATCTGCGTATGGTGTGATTGGATCCGCATGATTTTTCTCATCCCCATATCATGTGAACTGAGTTTTAGAGCATTGTTTGGTAAACAGGTAGTTTGGGTTTTTTCAGACAAAAGTGTGTCTGCAGACTCTGCACTATCTTGTCCTCTCAAACTTTCATTTATCTCATGTCATAACCATTGTCGAATTCACAAGTAAATCTTGCAATGTTCTTATGGTGCATGGAATAAATTTTTCTGAGTTAGAAGAAATGGCATGCTAAAGTGGAAGTAGGCATTATGTTGACATATGAAACAAGAACGAATCAAATTCTACAACACATGCTCCCTCTTTTTGGCCTGCAACCAAGGAAACTGTAGGGAATGCATGGAATTTGCTTGTAGAAATGTCACTGACATAGATTTAATTGTTTTTGGTAGGTTTTAGAAAACTTTGTGGTCTATAAAGAATTTAATGTCAATGTGGGCTTATTATTGTGTGGTTAAATAAATAAAGGAAGAGATTTGAATTCCCTTTTCGTTTAGAATTTTTTTTTTATATTTTTTTATTATAAAGGAGGAGATCGAGTCTATGATTCTATAGGCTTACATTTTGAAAGTAAGACCCTTCTTTAACATCGTGATCAAGTCACTCTCTAATGCCTTAATGCCTCAGAAGGTTCTTTTACCATATAAAAATTTTAAACCTTTCTTATTCGTTGAGAGGTCATACAATTTGCAGTAAAATATTATTATTGATATTCATAAATTATTATAGAGAATAATATTTTGTGAAATATTATTTCACAATCTTAATGTATTTGGGATTAGAATAATAAATTTATAGTTTGGATTCTTATGTCACCCTCTATTTTATTATTTAATTAGTAAATATAAATTTTTTTAGTTTTTGATTGTATTTATAAAATTAGTATTTATTTACATTTTAATAAATTTTAATAATAAAATTTAATTTTTTTTATGGTTAATGTATATTTTTCTCAATTTAAAGTGTACAAAATTAATAAATAGTATATAATTTTATTTTTTTGAGGAAAAGTATATAATTTTATTTAAAAATAATATTATTGTAAAAATAAAAAATATATATAATTAAAATTAACTAATGAACAAGGATCCTAATAGTCTAATAGTATAAAGACTATACTCCAAAAATAGTCCATTACATATAGCAAAAATATTATTTTAGTCTAAAAAAAAATTACTTTTTCAGTCTATTACATCATGTTTTTTAAAAAATTTTGTCAAAAACTCACTTTTGTCTGTCTTGATCCGGGACATTTTGGTCTTAATAAAAAATATTTTTCTTTTAATCACTAAAAATAATAAATACTAATAAAATAACTTTTTTTTTACCCTCCCCATCTCTCTTCTTGCTCCCCTCCGCTGCCCTCTCTTTCTCTTCTTCTTCTCTCCCCTTCCCTTCCCCCTCCCTCTTCCTCCCCGCTGCCGCCGCCTCTTCCCCCCTTCTTCTCTTCTTCTTCTTATTCCGTCCGGCGGGACAATACAACGTTTCTCCTCTGCCCTTTTGCCCGCCGCCCTGCACCGCCCCTCAACCTCCCTTTTCTTTTCTTCTTTTGGCCGCCGCAGCCCCCTTTCCTCCTCAAGATCGGCTGTTCAACTCCACCACTGCCCAACCTATCCACCATCCCTCATCTCCGGTGGTTTAATTCTTCCCCTTTCCCCTACCCGAAACCCCAACAAATTTGAAACATGAAATGGAGATTAAAGGGAATAATTTACAAATTCCTCCCAGAAAAAAAATGGAGGGGGGTTTGTCATAAAGATGCTGCTAAGACACTCAACTATGAAGAGAATCTGGCCACAAGACGGACAAAGAGTTGACAGAATTTGCATATTTTTTTGGTCCGATGGGCATTTTGTACACACGTGGTACTTTCACTATAGGAGACGAGACATTTTTCGCTGCATCTTTATAAACCTCTACTATTGTTTTAGCTTAGATTGTAAACATAGCAGACATTAGTTCATTCTGCCTCTTAGGCCTTCTTTCTTGTAAATCTTAGATTCAAGCTTTGGAGGTGCATATTTTGGGGGTAGTCTTTCAGTTTGGCTGTTGTGTACCTGCAATTAATTGAGTGGTAGGATTATCCCTTGCCCTGAAATTCTTCAGCTTTGGAGATGGCTATTCTAACTAAATGCTTCTTATTTCATTCTTCTTGATATTGTGTTTTATAAATCTATGATGATAATCATGCCATGGGTTTTGATTTTTTTTGCAATAAACAAAGTCCCACAATGGTTCCATGGATTGGGTTTTTATTTTTTTTTGCAATAAACGAAGTCCCATAATGGTTCCAGGGATTTTGTTGGATTCAAAATGGTTTTGGTCGAGCTTATGCCAGAGATTTCTTGGGATTTTTTGTTTTTGTTTTGCTTCCACCAACTTTTGGAGAATCCGACACTTACATTATCCATATGGATTTTTCCTCCGTGCCCAAAGCTTTCTCTAGCCATCAGAATTGGTTTTTGTTTGCTCTTTCATCAATTTCTGATGCTAGTAGTACTACTGGAGCAGCTGCTGCTGATGTCTCGTCTTCCTCCTCCAGGCTTGTTTATGTTTACAGTAATGCTATTCATGGTTTCAGTGCGATTCTTTCGCCTTCTAAACTCGAAAACATCAAGAACTACCCCGGATTTGTTTATGCAACTAACGACAGGGTTGTCAAAATGGACACTACTCATTCCTCCAAATTTCTTGGCCTGAATTCCAACAATGGCGCATGGCCTAGTTCAGGATATGGGAAAGATGTTATTATTGGTTTAGTTGACATTGGAGTGTTGCTAGAGAGTAAGAGTAAAATAATTTCAGGGGGAGAGAATAAGGAGGAGGGCATAGGTGGCGGGAGGAGGAGGAGGACAGAAGAGAGGGAGATCGGCGGCAACGAGAATGGTGGGGGTGACGGCGAGGGAGATAGGTAAAAGGAAATTGGTGGTGGTGGTGGTGGTGCGTTTTTCGGCGGGGGAGGGGGGTGGTGCGGGGCGACGGGCAGAGGGGAGAGAGAGAGATGAGAGGAGAAAGGAGAGTGGAGAGGGAGGAGAGAGGAGAGAGGAGAGAGAGGGGAAGAGAAGAGAGAATAAAAATATATTTTTTAATATTTTATAATTTTTAATTGTTAAAATTATTGGGATTGGGCAGTAAAATTTTTTTGAATATTTTATTAATTTTTGTCGGTTATAAAAAAAGTATTTTTCATTAAGACAAAAATATCCTTGGTCAAGACAGAAAAAGTGACTTTTGAACCAAAATTTTTAAAAAACATAACGTAATGGACTAAAAAAGTAATTTTTTTTTATTTTGGACCAAAATGATATTTTTGCTATATGTAATGGACCATTTTTGGAGCAATAAAAAGATACAAATATTATATTTATTAATAAAAAAATAAATTAGGAAATAGCATACCAAATTTGGCGGTAAAAACAAACAACCCTTACCAACAGAGGAGTCTTCCGATATAAATACTCTTAATTAGACTTTGAATTCCTATTTGAAATTGGTTTAGTATTAGCATTTTCTTATTTTACTTTTGTATTAGCCTAACAAATTTATCTATATATAGATAGTTAGAACTTAGATGTAAGATTATTTGTTATCTGCCGTTTTGCACTTCGGTCGGTAGCCTTAGTTTCCGTTGGAGCGTTTTTTGATCTTCCAGGTTTGTTTGATTATTTGATTGTTAGTATTAATTTTAATTATTAGAAGAACGATTAAGTTTTTAAAAGTATGGATTTTTATTAGAATTATGGTTAGTATATTAATTCTTTAATATTAATTGAATATAATTCGAATAGTAGTGTTACTTACGAAGATATATAACTGGAGATGATTTTAAATTTATTGTTTTAATCTGGCTAATTGGGCCGGAGGGAGTGGCTTCGCCGGCGGAGAAGACGAAACCAAGCCTGAATCATCCTGATTGTTGCCCATTGAATGGCTGACTAATAAAATCCTGGAATAAACAATGGTGTAATCGCATTCGCATAGCATCTGTGGAATTGGAATTTACCGGAATATACGAACAAATTGTCAGATTCCATTCTTGGATTTGTTCGAATTGACCTAAAGGAAGGCCGGAAAAATGGAGAGGGGGAAGCAAACCGAAAGACAAGCTTACCTTGACTTCCACACTCGCACACTTTCCGAACTCTTTCCATGGACTCCATTTACTTTTCTTTACGCTAGCTAGCTGGCATTCGGTCCAATTGCATTATGGAATTGATCCTTATGCAAATGCTTTTCCTATTTATATTCGATTTCTTTTTTTTGGGTTATCCCAGGACTCAATTTATCAGCCGGTCTCGGAAACCACGATCAAGACAAGAACCCTTTTGGGCCCTGATAGGAGCAGAGGATTTTTAATTCCGTTCATACACCGGCATGGGTGATCTTCATTGTTCGTGCTGCAACGGTACAAAGGCTGCTATCAAGGCTGTTATTTTTGATTTGGATGGAACCCTGTTAAATACTGGTATTGCCTTGCCTCGTTCTCTTTAATTTGTTTTAGCTGACTGAAGATTGAATCGAGTGACTTATTGTTGTTGGTTATTAGAATAAGAGTGTAAAGATTTGTGATTTTTGGTTGATGCTGTTAATTTTGGTGTTTTTTACAGAACAATGTACTGAGGGTATCCTTAAGGAATTTTTGGCAAGATATGGGAAGGTTTTGGATTTGGAAAAGGAGAGTAGGAGGGTGGGAATGATTATGAAGGAGTCTGTTATTGCCACAATTCAGGACTATGATCTTCCACTCACACCTGAGCAATATGTTCAAGAAATACTGCCTCTGTATCAGGGAATGTAAGTATTTCTGCTTCTGAAAAGTATGTTATGTTTGAATTCCAGTTTCAATGTGTTGAAAGAGTAATACATGATCGAACTTTTACTTCAAAGTAAGGCTGGAGTGACTGAGCGTTATTGTTATTGATGGCTTATGTTTGCGAAGGTGCTGAACTATCGGCATATCTCTATCTTGTGTTTCTAAGGAGTTGAATCTTATCAATGCTTCTTTTTCAGGTGGCTGAAAGCCAAACCTCTTCCCGGTGCTAACCGCCTTATGAAACATCTCCATAAGCATGGTGTGCCATTTTCACTTGCTTCCAACTCTATAAGAAAGAACATAGATGCGAAGATCTCACACCAAGAAGGTTCAGTTTCTCAAACCCTTTGGGTGCAGTGGCTAGAAAATGCATAATTGCTTTTGCCTCAATTTTCACCTTTCCTGTTCTTGGTTTTCTAGTCCTCTTTTCCTTTTCCTTAAATAAGTTCTCCTATAATGTTTTGGGTCTAACATTTTCATGTAAGCGATTAATAAGTTTTCAACTTGCTAATGTTCTTTTCGAACTTAAGAAATAATGTAAAGGCGGGGGTTGTAATGAAATCCTTAGTTTACATGTTTGATTGTACCATTTTGAGGGTCAATTTTTATTTTTTCAGCCTTCACTGTCATCTTAAGGCATTTCAGAATAACTTTTGGGTCATGGTAGAAATATCTAGCCAATTGATCTCTAATATGCATATGTTCATCTTTTGCAGGGTGGAAAGATTATTTTACAGCAATCTTTGGAAGTGACCAGGTCAATTCAGGGAAACCCTCACCTGATATGTAAGGGAGCATCTCCTAATTTGTAGATTAATATATCTGTTCATTCCATGTAGGACTCTGATAAATATATGATACTTCATTTTTGGCCTTGCATCCACATTTTTCTATTTAGAGCACTTATCTATGAGTAGTGTCCTGGAATGAGTATCTTGACAAAGGGAAAGTTATGGAGTAGCTTTGTGTGAGTTGTCACTGTTTGTTTATTTTTGCAAGTAACGGGAAAGTTGTCAGATTTTGCCGCTGCCTAAAAGATATTGCTTGTCATTCACATAATCGCATGTTCATCAATATTTCCTTCAGGTTAGGATCAACTATTGGTATTATCTTTGAATTGTGTTGTAAATCTTTGAAAATGCTTCCAGGTTTCTTGAAGCCGCAAAGCAAATGGGTGTTGAGGCAGCTGATTGCCTTGTCATAGAAGATTCTTTGTAAGTCAAGATTCACAAATTCGATTAAGATCAAAAGTTGAAAAAAATTCATACTAATGTCTTGATTTGCAAATTTTTCCAGGGTAGGCGTTAAAGCAGGAAAAGCTGCAGGAATGAAAGTTGTAGCTGTGCCATCGCTGAAGACTGAAAAAGAGAAATTTACTTTAGCTGATTCCGTGATTAACTCTCTGTTGGAGTTTCAGGCAGAGGTTTGGGGTCTTCCTGCCTTTGAAGATTGTATGTATCATTTTCAAGATCATTCAATTTTATTTCAAGGTAGTTGGATTTCCTGTTAGCTTTGACAGATGATCATAACTTTCATGGTTGCAGGGATATGCAATACTTTGCCGATTGAACCCATTTATGTCAAGGGAGTACATAGCAATGGCCTTCTGCATGAACTTTCAGGTACACTTTGATTTAGTGCCTGTGATAATATTAATGAAACTTCCAATCCAAATATTTTTTCCAGCTTTCATGCCATTGAAGGCTGCATACCTTCTTGTCCAAAAGGGGTTATTTTATTGTCTGATTTTCTAGTCAAAATGGGAGGTTAACATATTGAATTGGTTGCGCCGCTTCATTTGCCATTAAATCTCTTTTGAAATTGTTGTTCATCATAAATCTCTAAAAGAGTATTGAATTCAGATGAGGGATCGTATCTTCCTGATCAACTAGAAGGTCTCTACTTTGGCTGGGCAAGAATTCATGGTCATCAGATTGGCAAGATAGTCATCAGCATTGAATGGGAGCACAAATGCTCTTCTTTAAGGAGGAAAATTGTGAGTAATGAAACCATAATTTTCCCACTTCTTACATCTCCTGCACTCCCCAAATATTTTGCAGGTTGTAAAAGAAATTGTGCATCTTTTGAATCTGAACTCTTAGCTTTCCCCCTGCTCCTCTTTCAGCGAACACTCATGATCAACACGAACAATGAGGATGCGTTCGACGACCTGGAAATGGAGCTATTGCTAGTTGGCTACATCAGAGGATCTAGTTACATGGTATAATCCCAACTACTTCTTAGTATTAGCAACCTCAAATGTGCTGGATCTGAGTTAAAACTATCCATTTTATCATTCTCTGCTTCTGTCTTGCTCATTTGCGAGCTAACGTACTGCATGATATTATTATCCAGGGAGAAGAAAACAATCTCGAAATACAAGATGATGACAAGTTAATTGCCGATGCTGCATTGAATTTAGTTGAATATTTCAATGAATCCTCCTGCAAATCTTTCTTCCCAGAACTTGCATTCCAGGACAGCCCTTCAGACGAAGAACAATAACAAATAGATCAGCTTCATTGTTGCTGATTTGTAACCATTTTCATTGGCTGAAGGTAGACAAAGAAATCGGCCATGCACAAATACTTATCTGGGGAATAGGTTAATAGCTTTGGTTTCCTCAGGTATACTTGTGCACTTCTGCTGAACAAGTCTACAATGCCTACAGAAATTATTTAATAGTTATATGTAATAGTATTTGAATCAGTTTCATTGATAATAGTGAATGCTTTGCTTCTCTTTTTCCCTTTGATCCAGACAAATTAAGAAATATTAATTATAATATTTAAATATAAAATAAAATACTATCAAATAAGAATTAGGGAATGATATTTAAAAATTAATATGATATTTAAAAATTAATATGATACTAGCTTGATAATATTAGGTAAGATTATTAAATAGCTAAATAAGTTATTTAAATTAATTATTCTCAATAAGTTTAATTTATCATAAAAATAAATTTACTATTTTTTATTTTGGTAATTTTTAAGTGAAGAGTGTTAACTAATAAATTATTATTTTTTTGTCAAACTTACTAATGATGCACTTTAGGAGAATTATTATATAAACTTTTTTTTAAGCAATTATTATTTAAACTTGACTTGAATTATTAAATAGCTCATCAAATTTCTTATTATGATTTAAATAATATTCTTACTAATATTATCAATAGAAATTCAAATAATATTACAATAGTCAAGTCAATATGTTAATATTCTTCCAATTTGTATTGATAATTTTAGTACTCTAACTAATTCTATTAAGGAGAAAAATATTTGCAAATGTGATATGTGTATTAATAATTCAATAATAAAAATACCTATCTTATTTGTTAAAATTTGTAATGATTTACTTTTTTCTTCATAATAATATTTATATTTATTTGGAGGGAGATAATATTGTGAAAATTTAATAAATTCTAAAAAAAAGAGAGAGAAAATTAAATAATTTTTAATATGACAACTAAATAAAATTCTACAAATTATGTTTTTGCTACATTAATTAGCAACCTTATATTTTAAGACAATTAGCCAAGTGGCAAAATTATTTAATACTGGCTTACATTTTAAGCCATTTAAGCTTTAAACCCTTCCCCCCTTGATCCCCAACTCCTACTTTCCAACTTCGCCCCTTTTCCCCCTTGTTTCGCCGGCACTCCCTCCCGCCACCAGCACTACAGAATTCTAGTTGCTATTGTCTGAACAAAATTAATGGCGGCCAATACCAATTTGCCAAAACGAATTATAAAGGTTGTTTCTTCACCCAAACTTTCTTTTCGCTTTTACTATTTTTGACTTCTGTGATCGTCTCTATGTCTCTCTGTTCTGTGCGTGCGTGGGTGTGTTTTTTTTACTAATATTTATTTGTGTATTTTTATCGAGCAGGAGACGCAGCGCCTTCTCAGTGAACCAGGTAAGGCTATTCATATTGAAAATTGATGTTCATTATCGTCCAAATTGGTTGTTTTGCTGAATTTTAGATTTAATCAATGATTTTTCTGTTTATATTCAGTATTCATTTCATAATTGTTGAATAAACTTCGAGTTGAAATACAGCTCTGATTTTGGCGTTTGTTAATTTTAAAATTTCACTAATCAATGGCGAATTGTAGCTCCGGGAATCAGTGCTTCTCCATCAGAAGAAAATATGCGGTATTTTAATGTGATGATACTTGGCCCCGCACAATCTCCTTATGAAGGTGAAGCTCATTTCCTTTTCTTTGAGTTAAATGAGTTGTGTGCAATTCTTTTAAGAGTGTGTTAAAAGAACTCTAAGGTGTTTTCATTTATAATGATGAAATTGAAGAGCTGATTAACTTTGACGGTTGAGGGTGAAGCAGTTTTCATCTTTCCCTACATAGTTAATCTTTACATTTGAATGTAGTTTCACTTTTGTGTTTTGGAACTATGAATTTAGGCAATCGTTTTCCAAATATTCCATAAGCTGTCGGCTGTTTAGATGTAAATTGTCGGATTATAGATTTTGACCTTAAAACAAATTCAGAAATAGTATTATTTTAGTTATTATCATGCTGTAGGGAGTCTTGAAGGATAGGGCTGCCTTCTGAAACCCAGGGTGCTTGCCCATGTGGTTTACAACATTGGCACAAAATCAGCCAGTCAAGTCTGTTAGTGTTTTTACCTCCACATGAAGTAACAAATGCAACTGCAAATGAAAGTTCAGTAATCGCATATGCAAATCCACTTATTCTCTTTTTTATAGATGTGCACTCTTTGCTTAAGTAGTCTATGGATTGCACGACTGGATTAGTTTTAATTGACCAAAAACAGTGTGGATCACTTGTCCTGAATCCGATGAAGGATACTTTGACAGGAAAGGAAGGGTAGGTCTCAATCTTCTATTCTAAGCTGTCCAATATGACTACATTTGCTTCCTCCTTGTCCATTAGGTCTTTCCATTAGTGTAAGTTTGTTCACTTCCATGTACATTTTTATTTCATCTCCCAGTCTTCTGATGGTAATAGGTGTGGGCAAGGAAAGAGTAACGTCAAAAAGACTCATTGAACTTACAGAAAAGCATGCCATATTCTGCATTTAAGAGTATTGGGTAAAAATGTTTGGCATGATTCTGACTACTTTAACATCATTCTGGTGCATGTTTTATAGGCATTAGTATATATTTTTTTTCTTTCTGACTGTAGGTATAGTTACTGGCATGGAAGCAGCTGAGCTAGATATTTTCTTATGGTAATAAACATGTAAAAAAATAAAGCGCAACAATTCCGGAAGACTTTTAGGTTATGGTAATGAACATGGAAAAAGTTTTAGGCACAAAAATTATTAGGAGATTATAGTATTGATTTATAGGGAATGCTTATGATTACTGGACCAAGTTTCATTCTCGTGTTGTATGCCACCTACTTACCTTAATGCCTTTTCCTGTTGTGCGGCTTTAGTGAAGCTTGAAAACAAAATGGTTGGGCCTTTTGCTTGTAAGAACATGTTGTATTGATAGTTACTGGATTAGTTGATATTACTTTGACATGTTAAAGGTGTTGCTGCACAAGGCAAGGCATGCTGTATGGCTGCCAGACTTTTGTGTTATGTTATTCCAATATGGTAGCTTATATGGTGGTTCAATATGCATAATCATGTCAAATGTTGCTACCTTTTTAATATGGCTACAGTAGACGATGCTAATATCCACTTGTAATTAGGAGGCGTATTCAAACTGGAATTATTTTTGCCTGAAGAATACCCTATGGCACCACCGAAGGTACTTGTATTTGGTGTCATTTACCGTTTACACTTTGCTTTCTCTTACTTTTGGACAATTCTCACAGTTCACTATCCTTCAGCTTGATTTTTAAAAAGGTATTACTAAACAATGCCCCCCTTTTACTAGTTGCCACCCCCTAGATGGTTTGCCCCTTCAAGCTTAATTTTTTTTAAAGGAAAAGGCATGGGTGGAAGGAAATTATACCCGGTTGAAGGAGGCGGCTGAAGGGAAATCAGCCAGCACTGTTGGCTGGGCGAAACGCATGTCCATACTGGCGATGGTGCAGGCACAATTCACTCCTGATTTCCCTGACGATGGCAGAATATTTTTTATTTTTTCTGGGGAAAAAAAGCTTGAATGGCAAAATAGTAAAAAGGGGGTGATAAGTAGTTTGGGGAGGGGGGGTTTGGGTTAAGTAATTGAGTTTTTAAAATCGACATTTGTTGTGCCAATGTCTCATGCTTCCAATACATGGAATTCAGGAACTACTAACGTTTTTCTGTGTTTCTTGTTCAGGATAGTATTGTTTCTTCTTATCGCATGTATGATAACTCAATCAATAATAGGTGATTTGATAAATTTTATTGCTCACAGGTTCGCTTCTTAACCAAGATATACCATCCAAACATTGATAAGGCAAGTGTCTCATTCTTTGACTATCAATAATTGATATAGTTACTTTGTTTGTTGACTTCAAATATTTTCTTGTTATAGCTGGGACGGATTTGCCTTGATATTCTCAAAGACAAATGGAGTCCAGCTCTCCAGATTCGCACTGTGTTGTTAAGGTGACATTTCTTCTGTCATAATAAAGAATGAGTTGTGTATATTTGATATTCAGGCATCATAGGAAGGTAGAAACTGTCATATTTCCTGTGCCGCCCCCCCCAACTCCAATTATTGTTATTAATTTGTATTGTGTTCACCTCAAGACTTTTATATTCTGTTTCTTTGTGAATTGAACTGGTTTATAAGACACATAACCTTAGTAACTGAAAACGCATGTTATATTGAATTTGGTGACATTTTCTTACTTTAAAGTAGCTCTTAAAACTATATGAATGATCCTGATTGTAATCCATGTTATTTATGAATTATAGCATACAAGCTCTTCTTAGTGCCCCCAATCCTGATGACCCACTTTCTGAGAACATCGCAAAACATTGGAAATCAAATGAGGTTGAGGCTGTTGAAACAGGTGACGGTTCCTCCTGACCTGTGAAGTTGGTTCTTCTCCCCAGCCCCTCTTTGTTTCATTGAAGTTTATGTGCATAACTATATATATTGGTGATTTTGCAGCTAAGGAATGGACTCAAGTGTATGCAACCGGGGCATGATGAGCGAAATCTTTTGTAAAAACTAATAGAAATTAAACGTCAAGGTTGACAGCATTAGTAGCCCTTAGCTTGAATCCAATATTTTACAAATGAAAGGGCTTGTTAGTTGTTCCGAGATGTAACTCCATGCTCTGAAGTTTAAAGGAGTTTAACTTGTGTTTTACCTGAAGAATTATCGTAATTGAGGTTCAAAAACTTATGCTCTATTAAAGTTTACCCGTACCGGAAGTCTCTTTCTAATCATTTGCTGGTAGGTAATTTTAACCCCCAAATTAACACCATCAACGCTTGAGCAGACTGTGGAAATCCACATACTACAAGCAAAAGCCATGGTAACACTAGTAAATGTAACATAAGAGAGGAAGATTAGTAAAAACCATTGTTCTGAATCAGTAGAGACATGGACAAAGAGAAGCAGTTAAAAATGTCAATACATTGGACTAGGTAGGAGGATAATGTGGTATGTAATAACATGAGCACGTCTGGACATCTGGAAGCACAGGAGGAAGCTCTAAGATTTGGCTAACAAACTTTGTTTCGTAGAACGGAAAGAGGCAATTTTGCAACATATCCAATGTAATTAACACAAAACATCATCCCTTGACCAAATACCTAACACCTAATTTCCATATTTTCACTTAAAAACGTCTGAAAACCTCTCAGCTAAGTAGGGTGTTAACAGAAATGGTGGACTATGTTATGTGTACTGAACTGGAATGCAACCACATATAAACAGATAAAGATACCCTTTGGTTTTTATAAATCTTCAAATATTTAATCCCAATTCACTAAGCATCAAGTGCAGTAGTAACCGCCAAAGACGAATGTTGAACCTCATGGGCAGCCGGGGGAGAAGCAACACCAACGCTACGTCCGATCACATTGACGCACTCCACTGTCCTCTTCCTGCGGGGGCTCCAGTTCTCCAGCAGAGGCTTCGACGGCAGCTTCTCAGAACTCCCAGTATTCAGCGTAGGAGAAACAATCTCCTTCTCCGCGCGGTTCCCCTCAACCTCAGAAAGTTTTATGAGCTTCCTTCGTGGCTTTCTAGGCTGCTGCTCTGAGGAAGCTGACACAACTGTTCCAACGGAGCAGCCACCGCTGCCGAGACTTGCCGGTGGCTGGTGGCTGACGGCGTTTAGCGTTTCGAGAGAGGTGATGCAGCATTCCTGCCATTGCAGATCGTTCAAGTCCTTGATGACGTCTACCAGTGACAAAGCTGCGTCGGATGTTACGCCGGCGTCTTCGATTGTTGAGCGGGTCGGGTCCATGAGCTCCAATTTACCCACAACCTCCAACAATGTGCTCTGTTCATGAAATCAGAGGGGACGGGAAACCGGAAAAGGAAAATATAACGATGGGAACTAAAATTGGAAAGGAAAATTCAAAAAGGAAAACGAGAAATGATAAATTAAGCGGAGCAGACCTTGTGGGTTTTGTGAATCTTTTTGAAGCCATGCATATGAATTATCTGCAAAAGGAAACAGTTCTCCACAGTTGATCTTCTATTACATACACATATGTTCTAATACTTTTAAAATTTAGTCTCCAATCCATCAGAAAATAGCGAAAACAAAAGAGAGAGAGAGGGAGAGTAATTGTTCATTGATTACAACATTTTAGTAGTTATCATTCAGTAACAAAGCACTCACACACAAAAATTCAGAAGAAAAGTTTTAACTAGAAAAAGAACCAAAAAAAAAAAAAAAATCTAAATCGGAGGATACATGAAACAAAACTGAACTGCGGAAGAAAAAACACCAAAAAATTAAAAAAAAATAAAAATAAATAAAGAAATGACAGTTGTGACCTGATTAAGGTGGTCGACGGTGAGATCAAGCCGCTTCTCAGTCCGAATGAAGTCAAGGTAACCTTCTAGAGTAAGCTTCGGTGGCTTTGTCCTCTTCGGAGCTCCACGAATTTCCGCCATTTTTTCACTCTTTGCCTGAATATTCTGTGCCGTGTGAGTATGTGAGTGTGTGTGATTTCCGTTTCCGTGCATAGAAAGAGAAAATATAATCAGTATTGAGAGGCGGTTCTGAGTGCTTCCTTCCTTCCTTCCAGTACTATGCATGTACTGAATGGGCTCCCCAATTAGCTTCTCTCTGGATCATGTGAGGGCTTTTCTTTTAAAAAAGGTTTCTGTAAAGAAGGCCCATTTTGATTGTCCGACGAAACCACTAGCCCAAGACCAAAAACTGATGCTATGCTCTTTTAATGGGTCGGAGTGGACATTTTTTTTTTTTGTGTCACCACCTCAAATTACTAATAGTGATATCATTATTACAATATTTATTCTAATAAATTTCGTTTTAAACATTCACTGTTTTTTTGGGTGTAAAATATTTATTTTAAATTTTTAGTGGAAAAATTAAAAAAAAGTATAAGAAAATGTTAATATAAAAAATAAAAAATTTAATGATAAAATTCATTAGAAGGAAAGTGCATAACATAATTAGAATATTATGAATATATGATGATTTTTATTTATGAAATAGTGGTGGAAGACTTTTATTTTTTAATAAAATATTTAATATTTATTTAAAAATTTTATACTTTCTATTATTCTTCGTTTATTAATTATATTAAGTAGTAAAGGTAATTTAGTAGATTAATGAAATATTTAGTATAAATATCTAATTTCACGAATGATTGATGATGTATCTTTTATTATGTTTTAACTTATTTTTGTATTAAAAATTTAAAAAAATAAATGTTAAGATATGAAAAGATATTTTGAGAATTTTAAAATTCCTCAACATATTTATGGGAGTAAATTGTAAAATGGGTGATTATACTATTGTGAAATTTCAATTTTGACCATCATAGTAGAATGTATTTTTACACTTTTGCCTTTAAAAAAAATCTATATTAGAGCATTTAACGGTCTACTTTAAGTGAGTAACAAAAAAATGAATAAAAAAATAAAAATTTAGTAATGTTAAATATCATTTTCAACAAATGATAACCAAAAGTGAGATTTTGCAAAAGAATGATAAGCAATTTTACAATTCACTTTATAGATAATTAATAGTATAATTGTAAATAAATAAATAGTTAAGAACAAAATTGTAAATAAGTGAGCGAATTTTAACAAGATGTGAGCCACATCTAACAATGTCATTTAATTAATTATTTAAATATTATTAGTTATTAGTTATTAATTGTTAGTTATTAATTTTGTTAGTTATTTTTATATTAAATTAGATAATTTTTTGGTGCAGATTTGTATTGGGTAATTTTGTTGGGCAGATTTGTAGAATGAAGGGAATAGGGATATTTGGGTAATTTTCTTGGGTAGATTTGTAGAATTAAAGGGTTAAGGTTTTTATTTCATAAAAAGTATCCAGGGGTATATAGCAATTGAGCGAAAATCGGGACATTTTCTGTGTGCCACTACCTCAAATTACTAAAAGTGATATCATTATTACAATATTTCTTCTAATAAAATTCGCTTTAAAAATTCATTTTTTGTGTGTAAAATATCAATTTTAATTATTTAGTGAAGAAATTTAAAAATAGTACAACAAAACATTAACATGAAAAATAAAAATTTAATGAGAAAATTCATTATAATGAAAGTGTATAATAAATTCATTAGATCTTGCATTAAATCGCTTAACAGGTTCATTTTCACTTTCACAATCTCTATTCATTCTTAGTATTTTTATAAATGTTGGCGTTAACAATTATAATTACTCTTTAAATAGTTTTGCTTAGCGACAACCTAGTTTTTGGGACTAATTCCTTCTAGTCTTTCGCATTGTAGAACACTCATATTTGTTGGGTTGAATTCTAATAACTTCACAGGTAACTTTTTTTAAATTAACATTTGAGAATGATCATACATACTAACTTTAACTTTAGTGTAAGAATTAAAATTATAACTTTTTTAGACATTACAAAAATTTAATCACTGTAGCATACTAAGTAAGATACCAAACAGGAATACAGAAACTACATTTATTAATTAAATTTTGTGAGTCAAATAAACCATGCAATAAAGAGAGAAAATAAATTGACAGCTAACAGATTTGTGTTTGAGGCATTCACATATATGAGACTTAAATATTTAGTGCAAATGTGAATTGGTCAATTTTCATGAGCAATTTAAAGAATACAAAGTTTTCTTAATTTTAAAATTGTTAAATTTCAGATAAGCGATATTGGGAGAAACATGTCCATGCTCAAATATTTAGTACTCGGTAGCAATAATTTGAGGGTGAATATTCCTCCCTCCATTGAAAACATGTGCAATTAAGTTTCTTTATTTTGGGTAGAAACCAATTCAACGGAAAATTTCTCCAGAATTGGTAGTCTTTGGGCGGTTCCCACCGGAGGTGTGGATACAAACAAAGTGGGAATGCGATGTAGAGTTAAATGGGGAAATATTTTGAATTGAATAATTGGTTTGAAATTCCAATTTGTTGAAAGACTGAGAGTGAATTATAGTAATTTCCTATGACTCCTGTTTTGTTAGTCAAACTACAATTTACTGTTTTGTTTTCCTCTGTAATAATATTAAAATCAAATTGAGGCTTACTTTCCTCTTCAAGTTAACTATTTAAGTTGTGTTAAAAACTTTAAAATAACTTTCAAATACTATCTACCCTTCATAAGTTCAATTATTTCATTCAATACACTTACATTAACTACCAAACAACCCCTCAATAGATGCTCTAACTGATTATTAAAGTGAGTGTAGTTTGTACAATAAACAAAAGATTCTAAAAAAAAAATATAAAAAGAAGTGTCCTATTCTCAAAAATTACCAAACAACTATACTAAATTTCCTATGTATACTTTTTCTAACAAAGAAACACATAGTTATTATATAGTAGTCCTAGGACTACATAGTAGATTATCTTTATTGATTTTTTTTTTTTTTTCAAATGATAGAATATTGGGCCAAAGGAAGCACACGTGCCAGCGCCAGTGGCCTTGGGAAGCAGCGACTTCATTACATCATCTTCCCAAGGCAAATGCTGTTTTGGAAACCATCGATAGTTCACAATAACCGATGCCAACTAAGAAAAAAAAAACAATCGTCCCGTTGTTCCATCATCAAAGAAAAAGAAAAATAGCAGCAAACAAATTGGCACGGCGAACGGAATTGGTGGAATAAGAAGTTTTTTAGTAGAACTCTGATTGCAGGAAAACGAAGAAACCAAAATTCATAAATGAAACATACAACTGAGATCTGGAAAACAAAGAAGAAAAAAGGGTTACAACTTCATAGAGGAAACGAAATCGAAGAGGAGAAGCAAGAATACATCTTCGGAGAGAGTAAGACATAAGAAATCATTTTTTCTGATGTAAATTTCATAAACGAACCAAAGGTATTTCTTTTCTCTCTAATTTGTTTTTTCTGGTGTACATTTTACTTTCTTTTGATCTAGGGATTCATTTAGAGAAGATGAAAAATGAACATTGAAATGTTTATTCTAGATACAAAAAGAATTTGTTTTCAATAATCATGGAAACATACTATGTTTTAATGGAAGATGAAAACTGTTTGGAGATTGCTTGGAATAACTTTGAAATTACTGAAATGTGTGAAATGAAATGATTCGAAGAGTTGGAAGTTAAAGATTATTTTTTCTTGAATAATATTGAAGATTCTGGTTTGTTTTGATTAAACTGAAATTGATGGAATATTGAAGTTTATAGTTTGTTTTGATTAAACTGAAATTTCTTGTTTGTTTGGATAAATGGAAACTGTTAATCTTTAATGGAATTGATGGATTCGGTTTGGAAAATGTTTTGAACATGTTTGAAGTTTCTATTTTTGAACATGAAATTCTGTTTTTAAAGAATGTTGATGGAAACTGATAATACTTGATGGAAAATTGATAAACCATAGTAAAATTTGTTTGGAACATGTTTTTAAGATGTTTGAAGTTATGTTTTTGAACATGAAGTATTTGTTTTGGAATAATATTGATGTGTGTGGACACCCACATTTGTATTCCCCCAATTTCAATTCAATTGCGAGAATGCATTCCACCATTTGCCAAAACCTCACATTTTCCCCCAATTTGCGAATATTGAAGTTTGGGTAATGGTGCATTTCTAAAGAATCTTAATACAAAAATAACTCAATTTTTTTGATATTTTTTTTGCCTCTTTTTTCTTTCAGTAATGGCGGAGTTGGTGGAGACCACGAGGTACACTGTGGGATATGTGTTGGCACCAAAACAACAAGCAAGTTTCATACAAGACTTGTTTGTGAAAACCGCGACAGCGAAATGTATCAATTTGGTAAAAATTGAAATGGAAAAGGCTCTGGTGGATCAATGACCATTTGATTGTATACTCCACAAATTGTACAGTGATGACTGGAAGCAGCAATTGAAGGATTTCTCGAAAAAAAAACCTAGCTTCGTAATCATCGACTCGACTGAAGCAATTGAGCGCCTCCATAACTGCATCTCGAAGCTTCAGGTGGTGAGGGAACTAAAATTAGGTGATGGCGGGGATGAAGAGGATTTTGAAATGGCGAATGACGCGTAAATTTCTGGTATTTCCAAATTGACTGTTATTTGTGACTCGGATTCTGCCTCCGTGGTGAATTTGAAAGACTTGGGTATGAAATTCTCGGTTATTGCTAAGCCTTTAGTGGCCGACGGTAGTGCCAAGTCGCACAAAATGTTACTGGTTTATAATAGTGATGGTTTGGGTAAGTTCAAACCACCGATATTGTTGCAGGAGTTCATTAATCATGGTTGGGTGATTTTTAAGGTGTATGTTGTTGGCGAGCACGTCAAGTGTGTTAAAATGAAGTCATTGTCAGTTGTCAATAAGCAGAACTTGGGGAGTTTGGAGGGTTCACTGTCTTTTCACAGGTTTTGAATCTCAATGTTTAGTAGGATAGGATTGATGACCAATACTACAAGATGTTGCAATTAGAAAACGTAGAGTTGCCCCCGATGAGTTTGATAACTGAGATTGCAAGGGGGTTCAAGAAAGAAACAAAGCTGCACTTGTTCAATTTTGATCTAATTCTAGACACCAAGGTTGGAAATAAGTGCCTTGTTGTCGATATTAATTATTTTCCTGGGTATGCAAAGATGCTTGATTATGAGTGTGACGTAGCTGACTTTTTTTGGGATGTTTTGAGCGAGAGATCAGACTTTTGATGATTTGAAGGTAAATGCTGCTAAGAAGGAAGTGAGCATTCCCTTCAAGTTTGAGGTGGTTGGTTGTTCGGGGTTCTGGTGGGCCAAATAAGATGCTTGTAAGTGCAAAACGGTGTTGAACTTTGGCTTAGAGATTCAGGAGATAGGTAGTGCAGTGGTGAATAAGTAGGCTCCTTGATTTGTTGTAGTCTAATAGGCATACTTGGTGTACCTTTTGCTTGGGTGATGTACATTGCATAGATAGGCGCTATTGAATAGCCTGGAACATTTAGGGATGCTGCTGAGAAGGAAGTGAGCGGCCTTCTGGTGGCAAGTGGTGGCAAGTCATTTTCCCTGAAAGACAACTAAATGTTTCAGGCTATTCAATAGCGCCTATCTATGCAATGTACATTACCCAAGCAAAAGGGACACCATGTATGCCTGTTAGACTACAACAAATCAAGGAACCTAATTATTCACCACTGCACTACCTATCTCCAAAATCTCTAAGCCAAAGTTCAACACTGTTTTGCACTTACCAGCATCTTATTTGGCCCACCAAAACCCCGAACAACCAACCACCTCAAACTTGAAGGGAATGCTCACTTCCTTCTCAGCAGCATCACCTTCAAATCGTCAAGAGTCTGATATCTCTTGCTCAAAACATCCCAAAAAAAGTCAGCTACTTCACACTCATAATCAAGCATCTTTGTATACCTAGAAAAATAATTAATGTCGACAACAAGGTACTTATTTCTAACCTTGGTGTCCATAATTAGATCAAAATTGAACAAGTGCAGCTTTGTTTCTTTCCTAAACCCCCTTACAATCTTAGTTATCAAACTCTTCGAGGGCAACTCTACGTTTTCTAAGTACAACATCTTGTAGTATTGGTCATCAATCCTATCCTACTACACATTGAGATCGGAAACCTGCGAAAAAGATAGTGAACCCTCCAAACTCCCCAAGTTCTGCTTATTGACAACTGACAATGTCTTCATTTTAACACACTTGACATGCTCGCCAACAACATACACCTTAAAATCACCCGACCATGATTAATGAACTCCTGCAACAATATCGGTGGTTTAAACTTACCCAAACCGTCACTATTATAAACCAGTAACATTTTGTGCGACTTGGCATTGCCGTCGGCCACTAAAGGCTTAGCAATAACTGAGAATTTCATACCCAAGTCTTTCAAATTCACCTCAGAGGCAGAATCCGAGTTACAAATAACAGTTAATTTGGGAGTACGAAAAATTTACACGTTATTCGCCATTTCAAAATCTTCTTCATCCCTTCCATCACCTAATTGTAGTTCCCTCACCACCTGAAGCATCGAGATACGGTTAATGAGGCGCTCAATTGCTTCGATCGAGTTGATGATTAAGGAGCTAGGTTTTTTTTTTTTCAAAAAATCCTTCAATTGTTGCTTCCAGTCATCACTGTACAATTTTTGGAGTATACAATCAAATGGTCCTTGATCCACTAGAGCCTTTTCCATTTCAATTTTCACTAAATTGATACATTTCTCTATCGCGGTTTTCACAAACAAGTCTTGTATGAAACTTGCTTGTTTCTTTAGTGCCAACGCATATCCCACAGTGTACCTCGTCGTCTCCACCAACTCCGCCATTATTGAAAAAAAAGAGGCCAAAAAAAAAAAAACCAAAAAAATTGAGTTGTTTCTGTATTAAGATTCCTTAGAAATACAGCATTACACAAACTTCAATATTCGCAAATTTTGGGAAAATGTGAGGTTTTGACAATGGCGGAATGCATTCTCGCAATTGAATTGAAATTGGGGGAATACAAATGTGGGTGTCCACACACTTCAATATTATTCCAAAACAGATACTTCATGTTCAAAAACATAACTTCAAACATCTTAAAAACATGTTCCAAACAAATTTCACTATGTTTTCATCAATTTTCAATAAAGTATTATCAGTTTCCATCAACATTCTTAAAAAAACAGAACTTCATTTTCAAAAATAAAAACTTCAAACATGTCCAAAACATTTTCCAAACCGTATCCATCAATTCCATTAAGGATTAACAGTTTCCATTTATCCAAACAAACTAGAAATTTCAGTTTAATCAAAACAAACTATAAACTTCAATATTCCATCAATTTTAGTTTAATAAAAAAAACCAGAATCTTCAATATTATTCAAGAAAAAATAATCTTCAACTTTCAACTCTTCAAATAATTTCATTTTACACATTTCAGTCATTTCAAAGTTATTCCAAGCAATTTCCAAACAGTTTTCATTTTCCATTAAAACATAGTATGTTTCCATGATTATTGAAAATGAATTCATTTTGTATCTAGAATAAACATTTCAATGTTCATTTTTTCATCTTCTCTAAATGAATATCTAAATCTAAAAGAAAGCAAAATGTACACTAGAAAAAAGAAATTCGAGAGAAAAGAAATACCTTCGGTTCGTTTATGAAATTTACATCAGAAAAAATGATTTCTTATGTCTTACTGTCTCCGAAGATGTATTCTTGCTTCTCCTCTTCGATTTTGTTTCCTCTATGAAGTTGTAACCCTTTTTTTCTTATTTGTTTCCATATCTCAGTTGTATGTTTCATTTTTGAAATTTGGTTTCTTCGTTTTCCTGCAATCAGAGTTCTACTAAAAACCTTCTTATTCCACCAATTTCGTTCGTCGTGTCGATTTTTTGCTGCTATTCTTCTTTTTCTTTGATGATGTAACGACAAGAATGGGGACGATTTTTTATTTTCTTAGTTGGCATCGGTTATTGTGAACTGTCGGTGGTTTCCAAAACACCATTTGCCTTGGGAAGATGATGTAATGAAGTCGCTGCTTCCCAAGGCCACTGGTGCATATGCTTCCTTTGGCCCAATATTCCATCATTTTTTTTAAAAAAAAAATCACTAAAGACACTCTACAATGTAGTCATACAACTACTATATAATAACTGTGAATTTCTTCATTAGAAAAAAGTATAGGGTGAATTACATTTTATCCCTTAAATTTTGGTCAAAATACGAAATCCCCCTAAAATTCTAAAAATTATAAAACCCTCTGTACTATACAATAGTCTCTTTTCGGCCCCTAAGCAGACGATGTCATTCAATTTATTGAGTAAATGAATAATAATACCCTTAATAGAACCCTGAATAAATTTTCAGACCAAAAACACCTTCATATTACGTATACATAAGCCAAAATTGTATAAAAATTCCTCCTTAATTTTAAAATTTTTGAAATAATAATTTCTTCTCATAATTTTTCCCCTTTTTTTGCTCTTTCACCTCTTATCCTTTTTGTTATCACTCTTATTAATCTTATTGCTAACAGTAATTTTATCAAATTATCGTCCGAATTAAAATACTCCCTTCGCCCCAACAAGATGACCTCATTATATATACTAAATAGGTGGGTGTTTTGGTCTGAAAATTTATTTAGGGATCTATTAAGGGTATTATTGTCCATTTACTTAATAAATTGAATAATATCATCTACTTAGGGACGAAAAGAGACTATTGTATAGTACATGGGAATTTTTGTAATTTTTAAAATTTTTGGGAGATTTTCATATTTTGATTAACATTTAAGGGAGAAAATGTAATTCACCCAAAAATATATAGAGGAGATTTAGTATAGTTGTTTGGTAATTATTGAGAATAGGATGCTTTTTTATTAAAGAATATTTTGTTTATTGTAAAAGATAGTATAAGAATTGATTATTGAAATCTATGCAATTTTACAAGACATTCGCTATTGTAAGCAACTTAATATAGGGGGAGTGCAATTGATGTCCGATAATTTAAGGGGGTTACTAGTTACCGCCCCAGAAACTGGGGCGGTAACTTTGTAATTTGACTATCTTTGGTTTTACTAATTATCGTCCTAGTTTACCGCCCCAATTTTTATTTACCGTCCTAATATAATTTACTAATATAACCTTATAATAATATATTAAAATAATAAAAATAATAAATTTAAAAATATTAATTTTTTATTAACCCACCCTCCGCCGCGCCCCTCCCGCCTTCCCCCAAATCGCCCCGGCAACCCCTCCCTCGAAAACCCTAACGATTCCACCCCCCGGCGACGCCTCACTCGAAACCCTCCACCGCGCCCCTCCCGCCTTCCCCCAAATCGCCCCGACGACCCCTCCCTCGAAAACCCTAACGCCTCAAATCTGTTTGCCCTATAGATACTGAACCCTAACATCAGATCAACAGACTATAGACATCAGATCAAAAATATAAAAGAAATCATACAACAGAATAAAAACACACTTAACAAGGGAGATTAGATCAGGATTATATAGACATCAGATCAGAGAATACTTGACATCAGATCACCAGACAATAGACATCAGATCAAGAATATAAAAGAAATCATACAGTAGAACTAAAACATACTTAACAAGGGAGATCAGATCAGGATTATATAAACATCAGATCAGCGAATACTTGACATCAGATCAACAGACAATAGACATCAGATCAAGAATATAAAAGAAATCATACAACAGAATAAAAACACACTTAACAAGGGAGATCAGATCAGGATTATATAGACATCAGATCAGCGAATACTTGACATCAGATCACCAGACTATAGATATCAGATCAAGAATATAAAAGAAATCATACAATAGAACTAAAGAATACTTAACAAGGGAGATCACATCAGGATTATATTGACATCAGATTAGAGAATACTAGACATCAGATCAACAGACTATAGATATCAGATCAAGAATATAAAAGAAATCATACATAGAACTAAAACATACTTAACAAGGGAGATCACATCAGGATTATATGGACATCAAATCAGCGAATACTTGACATCAGATCAACAGAATATAGATATCAGATCAAGAATATAAAAGAAATTATACAATAGAACTAAAACATACTTAATAAGGGAGATCACATCAGGATTATATAGACATCAGATCACCAGACTATAGATATCAGATCAAGAATATAAAAAAAAAATATACAATAGAACTAAAACATACTTAAAAAAAAACCATTTTTTTATAAAATTCAAAAATATTAAAAAAAATACTGAATTGTTTAGAAAAAAAAAATGGACGGAAAAAAGTCTCAAGGAGGAAGACAAAAATACTGAATTATATTTGAAATGTTTGTGAGTTTTTTGTGAGTTAGTGAAATAATTTTTTCTAATGTGGTACTTAAATTTGCAGCTAATTTGGTGTTAGTCCAAACAATTCCTTTGTTGTGCATATTATTATTATATAATCATGATCTGATCTCCCTTTTTAAGTATGTTTAAGTTCTACTGAATGATTTCTTTTATATTCTTGATCTGATATCTATAGTCTGTTGATCTGATGTCAAGTATTCGCTGATCTGATGTCTATATAATCCTGATCGGATCTCCCTTTTTAAGTATGCTTTAGTTCTGTTGTCTGATTTCTTTTATATTCTTGATATGATATCTATAGTCTGTTGATCTGATGTCAAGTATTCGCTAATCTGATGTCTATATAATCCTGATCTGATCTCCCTTTTTAAGTATGTTTAAGTTCTATTGAATGATTTCTTTTATATTCTTGATCTGATATCTATAGTCTTTTGATCTGATGTCAAGTATTCGCTGATCTGATGTCTATATAATCCTGATCTGATCTCCCTTTTTAAGTATGTTTAAGTTCTACTGAATGATTTCTTTTATAATCTTGATCTGATATCTATAGTCTGTTGATCTGATGTCAAGTATTCGCTGATCTGATGTCTATATAATCCTGATCTGATCTCCCTTGTTAAGTGTTTTAATTCTGTTGTATGATTTCTTTTATATTCTTGATCTGATGTCTATAGTCTGTTGATCTGATGTCAAGTATTCGCTGATCTGATGTCAGACATTGAAACCAATTTTCAGTCCTAAACCAGCCGAACGAAGCCAACAAACTCCAAAACCAGCCACACCACTCTGCTCATAAAAACTTTGGCCAAAAGAATCCAACAATTGAACCATCCAAATCTACCAAAAGAATCGAACAATTGAACAATTGCATAAAAAAGAACAAGAAGCACAAGTTTCAGATTTTCAGCTCATATTTTTCCCAAATTATAAAATATCTGATTTACCAAAGTTTTCTGTTTCCAAAACTTGCCAAATCTTGAATCACGTGCCGGTCACTGTTCCGCAGTGAAGGAATTCCGGCCACCGTTCGAAGCCTGACCAACCACCGCAATCCTTGGTCACGATCTGGAAGAACTCAGCCTCGGATCACCAAAAGAGATCAAACAAGGTGAGCCCGGATCAAGCACACCAAGAATTATGCCGGTCGGAGCTAAGAACACCAAACCGCGGCGGCAACAAAAAACCAACGACCAGTCTGACTTCGCGACCGGCTAGGGTTTTGGAAGCGGGAGTGGTGAAATCGTTAGGGCACCGGTGGGAGAGTGGGTAGCGCCGGCTAGGGTTTTCGTTGAGGGAGGGGTAACCGATTGGGGGATAACCGATTTAGGGGAGGGGGTTCGGGGCTGGCTAGGGTTTTCGTTGAGGGAGGGGTAACCGATTGGGGGAAACTGATTTAGGGGAGGGGGTGGTGGGGGGGAGGGGTCGCGACCCCCGCCGGTCATTGCTCCGCAGGATAACCGATTTAGGGGAGGGGGGTTCGGCGGGGGGGGGGGGGTAGGTTTTTTTACCTAAATTTGTATGCAGGGTATTTTAGGTATTAGTGTATTTGTTAATTTAAATATTCATGAAGGTGTTTAGTGTATTGTTAAGGGTATAATTGTCCAAACTGGGGCGGTAACTAGTAATAATTATAATTTAATGATAGTGTGTATGCTATTGGGAGAGCTTAGAATAGATTGGCGTCATATGTTAGTATTAACTGAAATTCGCTCCTCCATGACATCGCTTAATTCGATGGTTGTTCTTGTTCTTCGCCAAGGTAATACTGTAGCAGACTACTTGGCATCCATGGGTATGAGGGGCAACTGTTTACATTTTGACCGACAACAGGAGATGCCTAAGAGGCTTCAAGGTTTACTATCACTTGATGAGCAAGGAGTCCTAGGGCTTCGCATCACATAGTATCGAGTAGAACGGTTTATGATGTAATAGATAGAGCTCGTATGAGTATTGGTAACTGTATAGCTCAGGATGGGAGGAGGACTCTGCTAAAGCGTAGGAGGGTTTTGGATAAATCTCGATACTGTCTATTGTACATTTTCTTTTATTAATTTTTGATATAATAAAAGAGTAATCAAACCCGCCGGTCTGCCTTATTTGTTAGAGCTTGTGAGACTGTTTGTAAAAAAAAAAAAAAAAAAAAAAAAATTGTACAAACTACACTCACTCTAATAATCAATTAAAGTAGCAATTAAGGGGTTGTTTGGCGCAAATTATAAGGTAATCCTAGGAGTATGGAGCATTGAATCTCTAGTGTTTGATTATATAATAATTTTAATAACTACAATTAATTAAAAAAAATTTCATAATCTCTCACCTTTTCATTTTTATTTCTTTCCAACTTACTCTAATTAATTAGTTTTGTTCCTTCGCTCTTACCATTATTATTATGATATATTTATTATAATAATAATAAAACAACTCATATATTTTTAAAAATCCTCACAATATGTAGGAATATGGAGTATTGTGTTCTATAATACTATATTATAACAATTACAAAATCTAAATTAATATGATTATACATAATTTTTTATATAGTTTATCATTAAAATATAATTTTATCCATATTTATTTAAATATTATATCGAATTATTTTTATAATACGATTATAACTTAATCTAAACATTAGAAACGTAGAATTTGAGTGGGTAGAGAAATGTCACAAAAGTATGAAATTCATTAAAATTTTGATTATATAAAACACAAACATATAACTTTATGGAGCAAACGAAGTTATTTCATTATTTAGATGGTGAGTTTTATATATATATATATATATATGTCGAAATTACCAAAAAGAGACTTCAAAATCATTTCATTTTGAAATAATTTTGGTTTTTGGACATCTTTTTTCGAGAGTGTGGGGAATGTTTTCATTCATTCATTCTTTCTTTCTTTCTCCATTTCCTTGTGTTCTTTATTGTTGTTGTAAGCAAACTGAGTTTACTAATTCCAAGTCTTCCACTTAACCAACAAAAATTGTGATATGCTGACTCAGCCCACTTTCTGAGTTTCATAGCTATAATTCTTATAAGTTTCTTTGGGCATATCATTGCCCATTAATACGTGAGACTGTTTCTAAAAGAAAAAGAAAAAATCATTGCCCATTGATACACATTTTCCATCTTCATATCAATATGGTCTTCCATAAGATATCAGCTATGGCAGATATCACCATCGCTTTTCTATTTTTCTCACTACTGATCTATTGCTTCAGCTGGGTTTCTGGGTCTCTGCCATTGACCAATACCTCCCCAGATGAATCAATTCTTCTCGCCTTCAAATCTCAAATAACACACGATCCTGACAACATTTTAGCAGAGAATTGGACCAAAGGAACTTCTGTTTGCGATTGGATTGGCATAACTTGCAATGAGAAGCACAAAAGAGTCACGGAATTGAACTTAGCCGATAGAGGGTTGGAAGGCACGATAGCCAAAGAATTATGGAATCTCTCCTTTCTCGTTTCCCTGGATTTAAGCTATAATAGTTTCCATGGGTGTCTCCCTGAGGATCTTTGTATTAATCTCCCAAAATTGGAATACTTTGATGTCTCAGAAAATAAACTAGGGGGACAGATTCCAACTACTCTACCATATTGTCCATCGCTGATAAATTTGGTTGTGACTCGGAACAATCTCGAAGGAGAAATTCCTGCGGGCATTTGGAACATGTCGTCTATGCAGCAACTAGATCTCACATCAAATCACTTAACAGGTATCTAGAATAGAGGTGGGCTTCGGTAAGTCACGACACTGCCCAGTGTACCTTATTTCTATTCTTATTGATTTTAATAAGACGGTACTCAATTCTGCCGGTCTGCCTTGCCCGCTAAGGTTTGTGAGGCTGTTCTGAAAAAAAAAAAAAAAAAAAATCACTTAACAAGTCCATTTTCATGATCTGTCTCCGTTCTTAGCTTTGTTATAAAGGTTGGTGCAAGCAATTGTAAATGCTCGTCGTATTGTTTTTGTAGGGAAATTAGATATGAGTTCAGGGAATTCAACTACCATCAAGTGGATTAGTCTGCAAAGTAATAGATTATATGGTAGCTTGCCAAAAGATTTGTGCTTCAGACATCCAAACTTGGAGGATTTATACCTTGGCGATAACCAGCTTTCTGGAAAAATCCCTTCTAGTATTTCACATTGTAGAGTGCTCGCATCTCTTGCCTTGGATTCTAATAACTTCACTGGTAGCTTTGATGAAGTTAATATTTTAGTGTGAAACTTGAAATTACAACTTTTTTAGACATTAACAAAATTTGATCACTCATGCAGGAGGTATACCAAGTGAGATGAGAAACATTTCTGCCCTTCAAGTTCTTTATCTCTATAACAATAGTCTGACAGGTACACAACGTCAAATAAACCATCCAAAAAGGAGAGAAAATGAATTGAGACTAACTGTTTTGTTATTGCAGGAGATATATCTCTACTTTCTTCAAATCTCACTGCGTTATCAATCCTTTCTGTTGGGTTGAACAGATTCTCTGGTAGCTTACCCCAAGATTTATGCTTTAGACATCCAAATCTAGGCTACTTACATCTTGAGTGCAACCAATTTTATGGGAAAATCTCTTCCAGCATGTCAGATTGTAGTGGAATGGAATCAATTAACTTATTTGGTAACATGTTCACAGGTATTGTTCAATCTTCGTGAACGTTTTCGTCTTATAAACAAATTAAAGAATACAAAGATGTCTTAGTTTTGAAATGGTTGGATTTCAGGTAAACTGCCAAGTGATATTGGGAAAAACATGTCGATGCTCCATTCTTTAGTACTCGGCAGCAATGATTTGACAGGGAATATTCCTCCCTCGATTGGGAATATGTCGCACTTAACTGTCCTCATTTTGAGTAGAAATCAATTCTACGGGAAGATTCCTCCGGAATTGGGAGTCTTGGGACAGCTCCCTCGTTCAGAACTGGACGACTGGGCAACAACAAGTTGGGAATGCGATGAAATTTGAAATGTTTTGTTTTGAAAATTTTGGTTTCAACTTTCAACGTGTTCACAAATAAATACGTCTTCTAATCAGATTAATTATTTCTTGCATGTCTTATAGCAATGAAAAGAACCCTGAGAGGGTGCTTATAAGCATGATCTGATTTTATTTTTGGCTTAAATTCAATTTTGATCCCCCCATAATAGGAGTAATTTTACTTTTAGTCCCTTTTAATTTTACGAGGACACTTTTAGTTCCCTAACTTTTTTTTAATTAGGAGTTTTAGTCTTTTTTTTTTACGAAAAAATTTAGAAGATAACGGATTAACTCATTTGATCGCTAGTCGAGCCTAATTCTTTTTTCAAAATGATTTGTACCATGATGTTTTCAACCAATTTTATGATTCGGATCCTCATGAATGTTCAACCCATTTAGGGTTTCGACCGTCATTTTGGATTGTGAGTCGATCTAAATGGGTTGAACATTCATGAGGAACCGAATCATAAAATTGATTGAAAACATCATGGTACAAATTATTTTGAAGAAAAAATTAGGTTTGGCTAGCGATCAAATGAGTTAATCCGTTATCTTCTAAACTTTTTTCGTAAAACAGTACTAAAAATGCTAATAAAAAAAATTAAGGGACCAATAGTGCAGTCGTACTATTATTTGGGACTAAAAGCGCAACTACCCCTATTAAGAGTGACCAAAAAAGCAATTTGGCCAATTCTAAATAAACAAACCTTGTTTAAATAAAGGTCTAAATCCATTTTTAGTCCCACATAACATGGGTAATTCTATTTTTGGTCCCCTTAAGTTTTAGTCACAAATTTTAGTCTCACTTAAATTTTTTTTTTTACAATTATAGTCATTTTTTTACGAAAATACTCTTGACTAAGGGGTGAACAATTAGAGTTAGTCAAGGGTACTTTCGTAAGAAAAGAACTAGAATTGTCAAAAAAAAAAATTGAAGTGAGACTAAAATTGGTGACAAAAACTTAAGGGAGACCAGAGATGAAATAACCCATGTTATGAGGGACCAAAAATGGATTTAAACCATAAATAAAACTTGATTATTTATTATCTTCAAGACAATTAAACTACGTACCACGTGATTAATTGAATTGTTCATCTTAATAATATCGAACATCGTATATTCAAGTAAATTAGATAATCTAGGAAAACATGAATGTTACCAATTTATTCAAATAGTGTCAAATAATCAACAAAACAAACTCAGAGAATAAATAAACAACCACAATTTTAATTGAGATTAAGCACAATTAAATCTAATAATTAATCGTCATCAAGATTTCAATATCCTTTGACTAGAATTAAGAAATTTAACTACTAAAAATAATTAAAACAAAAGCAAGATTCATAATATAAAATACTAATCTAGTTATTAACCTGAATGAAAGAAAAGTACTAGTGTAGCTTGCGCACGCCAAACGAGCAAAACCAAGTCTGCCGTCCAAGCCTCGGTAAAAACTTGAAAGTAAAGCTACGTACTAAGTATATATATCCCCCCTCCTAATAAAACTAACCTACTATATATTACCCACGGCGGCCCCATTTAAACAAAATATATACATATAACTATTTCTTAATCCTAAATTAATTCATATTAAGTTTTAAAACTAATTAAATGATATCAATTATAAAATCTATTCTAATTTTTGGGTTTACCATAAAGTCCAATTGCATATTTTTATTTTCTTCTTTCTTAAGAGTTGATATCTTTATGCAAGCCCAAGTATAATTTCTTTTCATCTGCCAAGTTATTGACTTCTTCTAAAAAACATGACAAAAATGCTTATTGAACTCCATCATTTCCTACATTCAAAATACAGCCCATTAAACCATAAAGTTCATCTAATTGGCCTTTAATTTAAACAAAATCCAATCATTAATTCTCAACTCATCAAGGATCTTTGTATTAATCTTCCGAAATTGGAAGTCTTTGATGTCTCATGTAATAAACTATGGGTGCCAATTCCAACTACTCTATCTTATTGTCAATCGCTGATAGGATTTTCTGCTGATTTCAACCACGAGAAGGAAGAATTCATGCTGGCATTTGGAACATGTCGTCACTGCATCTACTAGATTTCACATCAAATGGATTAACAGGTTCATTTTCATGATCTCTAATCTTAGCTTTCTTGTAAAGGTTGGCGTTAACATTGTAGATACTCTTTGTATTCTTTTGGTAAGGGAATTTGATTTGAGTTCGTGAATTCGACTTCGATCAGGTTTATTGGTTTGGAAAGTAATCGATTACATGGTAGCTTGCCGAAAGATTTGGGCTTCAGACATCAAAACTTGGAGGAGCTATTCCTTAACGAAAACCAGCTTTCTGACAAATCCCTGCAACTTGCACATCCCTTCAGGCTGCAAATCTTTCACATTGTAGAGCATTGTTGGGCCAAGTTCTCCTCTTTGGTGTCCTAACCAAAGAGAAAAGAAAAAAAATGGCCTATCCTTATTTGGCCTTGTTTTGACCAAACATAAGGAAAAGAAAGATTACTCATTGGTAGATGAACAAGAAAAATAACGGCAGACACCCAAAAGAGGGGTTTCAATTAGGTGATCAACCAGAATCCGATTTTGATGAAATTTTGGACGGGTTCCTCTTAACTAGCTCAACACATCTATCAGTTTTAGACTTTTCGATTAACTCTCTTTTGGTTCCAAACACACTTGTATTATTTGTGTAGTCTTGAAAGAGTATTGTTGCTTGTTGTTGATCCATTTAACCCTATCTTTTCTCTCTCAACCGCCACACACTTTGATTGCGAATGCTCTTCTATCGGCCATGACCTCTTCGCCGGCCAGCCCTGGGGATCTACTGAACCCCCCTCATTCATGTCGGAATTGCTCCTCGTTGTTCTGGGAGAAGTCTTCACCAACAGTCTCCCCCAAATCAGTTGAGTATCGAAACGAAAGTCAGGTTATAGAATACACCATAGAATAATTCTCTCGTCTGATAGCCCTGCACTGCTTTTCTTTGGTTAAAAGATTTTCTTACGGCAGACCGAAAATGACTGAAATAAGGAGAGAGTTGATTACAATTGGTTTCCTGGGATTTTTCACTATAGGGCTGCTAAATGCCCGACATGTTCTACTCCGTTTCGATCGTGAAGATGATTATCAGCGTTGGTGGATGCGAGCAACGTGGAATGTTGTTGGGTTCCATATGCGAGTCTTGAAGTGGACGCAGAGTTTTAAATATGAGAAAGATCCACCCATAGCACTGATCTGGGTGTCTTTATTCGACCTCCCTTTTGAGTTTCATTCTCCACAGTCTATTTTCTCCATGGTGTCCGTAGTGGGTAAGCCGTTGCAAGTTGACGCACCAATGAGTAATCAATCTCAACCATCGGTGGCAAAATTTTATGTGGAAGTTAACCTTTTGAAGCCATTGCCGGATTCATTTAACATTGGCATAAAGGGGCCGCTACATGAAAAGACCTTCTCGTACGATTTCATCCCCAAGTACTGTGTAAAATGCCGCAAAATTGGACATGTTGAATAGGAGTGTAAGCTAGGGCGCACCTCATCCGTAGTTTCGAAGGTTTTGTTGTCTGGAAGGTTGGTTGGGGATCCTAAATTGGCTTTGGTTTTTGAGCAGCCGAAGACGGGGTCATTAGGTTTAAAAGTGGCTGAGAAGGGAGCGACTCCAATTTTGGTCACTGAATAGACCCCGATGATTACTAATTTCACGCAGATTATGGGTTCTACAGCCCGGACGAAGAAGAATTTTTCCTCTTCAGTTGAAATATTGGCTCCCTCTATTGCTAGCTCTGCTTCAGATGGGTCTCGAAATTTTGTTCAGAAGGCCTTGGTTTCAGGCGATGCTATTGATGCAACTGTAGTACCCCAGGGAATTTTATTGTCGATAGTTGAAGTCATGGAGGAAACGCTGCAGGGGTTTCCCGAAAGCATCTCTGCGGAAGGGGCTATTCCAAAATTTTTTTGAATTTCTTGATCAGACCATCAGAAGGGCTCGGGTGCTACTCAGGAGGCCCAGAATACATCAGTGGTACAGGAGAAGATTGTCACCATTACTCAGGAATTGACACCACTGGCAGAGGAGTAAGGGAAGCTTTAGGAGATTTTTCAAGGCAACAACTACAAACACCTCTGGTTGACGGGAATGTCGTTTCTGTTGATCGATCATCGAGAACTGCCAGTGGGTCTTCTTCGGAACCGCCACTATGAAGTCTGGAGTGGTCATCGGGTGTTAATGCCCGAGGGTCTGTTAGTTTGCAGCTTGCTGTGTCGGAGCCAACTCCCTTGGATCGTAGGAATGATGATCTGCTAGGGGCTACGGAGGATGTGGTGCCCTTATCTGACCCAGGGGTGTTGTTGGTGTCTACTGTTATTCTGCTCGTGTTGTCTATTAATGCACCTGATAGGTCTAATATTGGTCAAGAAACATCTAATATTGCCAAGGATAAACATGATATTGCCAAGGAAATGTCTGCATTAGTGACGGAGGTACATGAGGTATTAGGCGATTTTTCGGTGCCACAAACTGCTTCTGTATTTGAGGCTGCACCTTTGGTTCGCTTATCTTCGGAGCCAACTTTTCTAGTTTTGGGACGTGCAATAGGTATTGATTAGTATTTTTCTATTTCGGGGCCCCTCGCACGTGATGATTTTTTGGGATATGTATGAGCATGGTTCCCAGGATGCTTTTGGTGGTGATTATGACAATGACCCATATTGTTAATTTTTTTTTTTCCCGAGAAAGAATTTTTCCAAGTGCGGTGCAAAAAAGAACGGCCCAAAAAGGATTTTAGGTGCCTCACTGCTGGTCCTAATGGGTTGTTGACTGCGCATTCACACTGCCCACCACTTTGCTCTTTAAATCATTAATCCATTGCTTGGGTGGTCTATTTCAATATGCATGTTTAGCTCAGAGCTCTTTTTGTACAGGGCAGCTTGGTTTATGATATATCGTAGGGGGTTTTTTGCCATGTATTCTTTTGGACTTTTTTTTTTTTTTTTTTTTAAAGATGAAATAAAATAATTCTAAATTCTTAAAATATTTTTTTATAATATTTAGTTAAAATTAATTTTTATATTACCTTTTTATATTAAAATGTGATTAACATGACCCCATTATATAAAAAATTTTATAATAATAAGATTGATAAAGAAATTATTAATATAATTATTTACTAAAAATTTGTATATAAATTATTTGTGAAATAATGATACTTATTTAATATCTATATAAATAAAATATTATACATTGAAATAAATAATATTATAATATATAATTATTATTACCGTTATAATGAATTAGGTAATTGCTATAATCCGCCATGCGGTGCACGGGGTGAGTACTAATATGAACTAATTACTATTATAGTTTCAAAATTATGTGCAAAGATGAAGACACCATGTTTGCTGGAAAAAAAAATATAAAAAGGATAGAATATTTTTGTAATTTTACATAAAAAGTGGATAATATTTAGTAAAAAAGGGTTGATATTTAGTAAAATCCTTAATTAATAGTTAAAAAAATTTGCAAAATTCAGTGGACAATATGAAGGTGTGGACTTCATAGCCCGGGGAGCTAGCGGTCTAGCAATATTTTGGGCTTGGCGCTCAAAATACTTTCCAGCCCAATTTTTTTTTTTTTGCTTTGATAAGTTGTTAATTTAATTATTTTGATAAACTAAAAATTAAGAAAACATATCATTCATTTTAGTTGTTCCCTCCACAAAACTTATTCTAAATGATGAGAAATATTATTAACTTTATAGTAATATTTAATATTTAGGATTTTTTTTTTTTTTTTTTATGAAATGAGGTTTGTAATTGATCGTAGGATAGATGGGCATATATTTTTTGTAATTGGATGGGTATATGTATAAATAGAAGAGTGATTATAAAATTGGTAATTATTCTTTTGCAAAATCTCACTTTTAGTTATCTTTTTTTAAAAATGATATTTAAAGTCACTAAATTTTCATTTTTGATTCATTTTTTGTCACTCCGTTAAAGTAGACTGTTAAGTGCTCTAACAAAGTATTTTTTGAGGATAAAAGTGTAAAAATTCATTCCACTATGATGATCAAAAGTGAGATTTTATAATAGTATCATCACCAATTTTACAATTTACTCCTGTAAATATGTTTTGCATACATTTTAATCAAGTTTTAAAATTCTCAAAATATATTTTCATTTACAATAAACAAAAAGATTCTTCAAAAAAAAAAAAAAAAAGCGTCCTATTCTCAAAAATTACCAAAAAACATACTAAATTTCCTATATATACTTTTTTTTTTTTTTAATAAAGAAACACATAGTAGAGTGTCTTTAATTAGTGTTTTTTTTCTAATGATGGAATATTGGGCCAAAGGAAGCCCACGCGCCAGTGGTATTGGGAAGCAACGACTTCATTACATCATCTTCCCAAGGCAAATGCTGCTTTGGAAACCACCAACAATTCACAATAACCGATGCCAACTAAGAAAATAAACAATCGTCCCCATTCTCGTCGTTCTATCATCAAAGAAAAAGAAGAATAACAGCAAACAAATCGGCACAGTGAATAGAATTGGTGGAATAAGAAGTTTTTTAGTAGAACTCTGATTGTAGGAAAATGAAGAAATCAAATTTCATAAATGAAACAAATGAGATCTGAAAAACAAAGAAAAAAAAAGGGTTACAACTTCATAGAGGAAACGAACTCGAAGAGGAGAAGCAAGAATACATATTCAGAGAGAGAGCAAGACATAAGAACTCATTTTTTTTCTAATGTAAATTTCATAAACGAACCAAAGGTATTTCTTTTCTTTTGTATTTTTTTTTTCTGGTGTACATTTCGCTTTCTTTTAGATTTAGGGATTCATTTAGAGAAGATGGGAAATGAACATTGAAATGTTTATTCTAGATACAAAACGAATTCGTTTTCAATAATCATGGAAACATACTATGTTTTAATGGAAGATGAAAACTGTTTGGAGATTGCTTGGAACAAGTTCGAAATTATTGAAATGTGTAAAACGAAATGATTCGAAGAGTTGGAAGTTGAAGATTTTTTTTTTTTTTTTTTGAATAATATTGAAGATTCTGGTTTGTTTTTATTAAAGAGAAATTGATGGAATATTGAAGTTTGTAGTTTGTTTTGATTAAACTGAAATTTATGGTCTGTTTAGATAAATGGAAACTGTTAACCCTTAATGGAATTGATGGATTTCGTTTGGAAAATGTTTTGAACATGTTTGAAGTTTCTATTTTTGAACATGAAGTTCTGTTTTTTAAAGAATATTGATAGAAACTAATAATAGTTGATGGAAAATTGATGAAAATAACATAGTAAAATTTGTTTGGAACATGTTTTTAACATGTTTGAAGTCATGTTTATGAACCCGAAGTATCTGATTTGGAATCATACTGAAGTGTGTGGACACCCACATTTTTATTCCTCCAATTTCAATTACCGAATGTATTCTGTCATTGCCAAAACTTCACATTTTCCCCCAATTTGCGAATTCACCAGCGAAAGATTAGGGTTTAAAGTTTGTGTAATGCTGCATTTCTAAACAATCTTGATATAGAAACCACTCAATTTTTTTTGGTTTTTCTTTGCCTCTTTTTTCTTTCAGTAATGGCGGAGTTAGTGGAGGGGACGAGGTACACTGTGGGATTAGGGCTGGCAATTGCTGACACGACACGATAACCCAACACGGACACGACACGAAAAAAAGCGGGTTAGGGTTGAGATTTTTGACACGTATAATAAATGGGTCGGGTTTGGGTCGACATGTTTAAATAGCGGGTCGGGTTTGGGTCGACACGACGGGTTGGCGAGTTGACACGTGAACCCGTTAAGAAAATATTTTTTAAAAAAATAAATTTTATAACCTTAATAATTGATGAAACTTCCAAATTCTCAAATCAAAAATTCAACAGGACTTCCCATGGTGGTATTTTGTTATTAAATTTTCTAACTGTAATTACCTTTGGATTTTATTTATTTTGGTTGGATTGAATTGGATTTTGGTTGTATTAGAAAGAATTTAAATTGATGAAATTTATGTTGATGTCATGTATAAGAATGTTATGGTTAAATTTAAATTGATGGATTTGAATTTGATAGATACAAATTTTAGATGGTGTTATTATAAATAAACATATATGTTTTAGTCTCCTTGACAAATTCAGTCCCCTTTTTCTGTGGCAAAAATTTGGATCGAAAAATCACCTATCAACAATTAAACGGGTTACGTGGGTTAGGTTTGGGTCGACACGATTATAAATAGGTCGGGTTAGGGTTGGAGTTTTCGACACGATTAATTAAATGGGTTGGGTTTGGGTTGAGGGTTTTTCGACACGCCAACACGCCAACCTGAACACGATAACACGAACACGACACGAATTGCCAGCCCTATGTGGGATATGCGTTGGCGCCGAAGAAACAAGCAAGTTTCATAGAAGACTTGTTTTTGAAAACTGTGGTAGAGAAATGTATCAATTTGGTGAAAATTGAAATGGAAAAGGCTCTGGTGGATCAAGGACCATTTGATTGTATACTCCACAAATTGTACAGTGATAAATAGAATGAGCAATTGAAGGATTTCTTGATAAAAAAACCTAGCTCCCTAATCATCAACTCGGCCAAAGCGCAATTGAGCACCTCCATAACCGTATTTTGATGCTTCAGGTGTTGAGGTAACTAAATGGCGGGGATGAAGAGGATTTTGAAATGACGAATGACGCGTCATTTTTTGGTATTATCAAACAGACTGTTATTTATGGCTTGGATTCTGTCTCCGAAGTGAATTTGAAATACCTGGGTCTGAAATTCTCAGCTATTGCTAAGCCTTCAGTTGCCGACGGCAGTGCCAAATCGCACAAAATTTTACTGGTTTATAATAGTGATGGTTTGTGTAAGCTCAAGCCATCGATTGTGTTGCAGGAGTTTATTAATCATGGTCAGGTGATTTTTAAGGTGTATGTTGTTAGCGAGCATGTCAAGTGTGTTAAAAGAAAGTCCTTACCGGTTGTCAATTAGGATAACTTTAGGAGTTTAGAGGGTTCAATGTCTTTTTCGCAGGTTTCGAATCTCAATGCGTAGGATAGGATTGATGGCATATACTAAAAGATGTTGCAGTTAGAAAACGTAGAGTTGCCCCGAATGAGTTTGATTACTGAGATTATAAGGGGGTTGAAGAAAGAAACAAAGTTGCACTTCTTCAATTTTGATCTAATACTTTCCTCAACCCCTTGTAATCTCAATAATCAAACTCATCGAGGGCAACTCTACGTTTTCTAACTACAACATCTTGTAGTATTGGTCATCAATCCTATCCTATGCATTGAGATTGGAAACCTGCGAAAAAGACAATGAACCCTCCATACTCCCCAAGTTCTCCTAATTGACAACCGTCAATGACTTCCTTTTAACACACTTGACATGCTCGCCAACAACATACACCTTAAAAATCACCCCACCATGATTAATGAACTCCTACAACACAATCGGTGGTTTGAGTTTACCCAAACCGTCATTATTATAAACTAGAAATATTTTGTGCAACTTGGCACTACCGTCGGCCACTGAGACTTAGCAATAACTGAGAATTTCAGACCCAGGTCTTTCAAATTCACCTCGGAGACAGAATCCGAGTCATAAATAACAGTCTATTTGGGAATACCAAAAAATGACGCGTAATTCACCATTTCAAAATCCCCTTCATCCCCGTCGTCACCTAATTTCAATTCCCTCAGCACCTAAAGCATCGAGATACGGTTATGGAGGCGCTCAATTCTTTCAGTTGAGTCGATGATTAGGGAGTTAGGTTTTTTTGCCGAGAAATCCTTCAATTGCTGCTTCCAATCATCACTGTACAATTTTTGGAGTATACAATCAAATGGTCCTTGATCCACCAGAGCCTTTTTCATTTCAATTTTCACCAAATTGATACCTTTCTTTGCTGCGATTTTCACAAATAAGTCTTCTATGAAACTTGCTTATTTCTTCGGCGCCAACGCATATCCCACTGTGTACCTCGTCCTCTCCACCAATTCCGCCATTATTGAAAGAAAAAAGAGGCCAAAAAAACCAAAAAAATTGAGTTGTTTCCGTATCAAGATTCTTTAGAAATGCAGAATTTCACAAATTTCAAACCTAACCTTTCGCTGGTGAATTCGCAAATTAGGGGAAAATGTGAGGTTTTTGCAATGGCGGAATGGATTCGGAATTGAACTGAAATTGGGGGAATACAAATGTGGGTGTCCGCATACTTCAATATTATTCCAAAACAGATACTTCATGTTCAAAAACATAACTTCAAACATGTTAAAAACATGTTCCAAACAAATTCCATTATGTTTTCATCAATTTTCCATTAAGTATTATTGGTTTCCATCAATATTCTTTAAAAAAACAGAACTTCATGTTCAAAAATAGAAACTTCAAACATGTTCAAAACATTTTCCAAACCAAATCCATCAATTCCATTAAGGATTAACAGTTTTCATTTATCCAAACAAACCAAAACTTTCAGTTTAATCAAAACAAAATACAAACTTCAATATTCCATCAATTTCACATTAATCAAAACAAACCAGAAACTTCAATATTATTCAAAAAAAACTTCCAACTCTTCGAATCATTTTATTTTACACAATTCAGTAATTTCGAACTTGTTCCAAGCAATCTCCAAACAGTTTTAATCTCCCATTAAAACATAGTATGTTTCCATGATTATTGAAAATGAATTCGTTTTGTATTTAGAATAAATATTCCAATGTTCATTTTCCATCTTCTCTAAATGAATCCCTAAATCTAAAAGAAAGCGAAATGTACACTAGACAAAACAAATTCGAGAGAAAAGAAATACATTTGGTTCGTTTATGAAATTTACATAATAAAAAATGATTTCTTATGTCTTGCTCTCTCTCCGAAAATGTATTCTTGCTTCTCATCTTCGAGTTCGTTTCCTCAATGAAGTTGTAACCCTTTTTTTCTTCTTTTTTTTTTTTTTTTCCAAATCTCAGTTGTATGTTTCATTTATGAAATTTGGCTTCTTCGTTTTCCTGCAATCAGAGATCTACTAAAAAACTTCTTATTCCACCAATTCCGTTCGTCGTGCCGATTTGTTTGCTACTATTCTTCATTTTCTTTGATGATGGAACGGCGAGAATAGGGACGATTGTTTATTTTCTTAGTTGGCATCAGTTATTTTGAACTGTTGGTGGTCCCCAAAGCAACATTTGCCTTGGGAAGATGATGTAATGAAGTCGTTGCTACCCAAGGCCACTGTCGCGTGTGCTTCCTTTGGCCTAATATTCCATCATTTTTTAAAAAAAAAATCATTAAAGACACTCAATTATGTAGTTCTAGAACTACTCTATAATAACTGTGTGTTTCTTTATTAGAAAGAGTAAATTCTAAAATTGGTCATTATACTATAGTCAGTTTCTGGTTTTGGTCATCATACTTTGAAAACTATTTTTAAGGTCATCAAACTTTACTTTTATTTTCAAAAATGGTCACTCCGTCAAGTTGGGCCGTTAACCCACTAATTGTCAACTTTTTTAAGGCTATTTTCGTCCTTTCATTGACTCCTTAAATTAAAAAAATTAAAAATTAAAAAACCCTAATTGACCATCTCTCCCTCCATCAATTCGCCGCCGCCTCCCTTCCTCCCTCCACCGCCACTGGCTCCCTCTCTCCCTCTCTCCCCACCTTTATCCTTCTAGTCAGCGAGATCGATGAAACCCTTGTCAATCTCCAGCATCGATCGACTATCTCCAGCGGCGAAGGGTTTTCAGGGATGTCGGGGAGGAGATCGACGAGTCAGGGTTTCACGGGGGAAGGGTCAGGGTTTAGACAAAGAAGAAGGGTGAGAGTTTTCAACGGTGAGGTTTCGACAAAGGGGGCGAGGCGGGGTTTCGACGAAGAAGAAGAAGGGGGAGGAGGAGGGCAACAAAGGCGGCTGGAAATGAAAAAGAATAAGAAGAATAAGAGAGGAAGAGGAGGAGGACGGCTGCAGTGGGGGGATGGGTGGCAGGAAGATGAACCCTAATAGTAGAGGCAGTGGAGGGTTTCTTATTTTTTTAATTTTTTTATTTGAGGAGGGAAGTAAAAAGTAAAAAATAACCCTACAAAATTTGGCCGTTAGTGCTTTAACCCTCCAACTCGACGGAGTGACCGTTTTTAAAAAGAAAAATAAAGTATGATAACCTTAAAAATAGTTTTTAAAGTTTGATAATGAAAACCAGAAACTGATTATAGTATTGTGACCGATTTTGAAATTCTCTTTTTTTAATTTAAGGAGTCAATAAAAAGACGAAAATAACCGTAAGAAAAGTTGACCGTTAGTGGGTTTACTGTCCAACTTGACTGAGTGACTATTTTTGAAAAGAAAATTAAAGTATGATGACCTTAAAAATAGTTTTCAAATTATGATTTATCAAAATAAAAAATAACTATAATATGATAACCAATTTTGGAATTTACTTTATTAGAAAAAGTATATGTAGGAAATTTTGTTTATTGTAAATGATAGTATAAGAATTGATTATTCTTTAACAACAAAATCATTTCCAGGGGATTGTGACACGTTCTTTGAAGGATCAACAATACAAAATTATGTCAACGTTTTTGTTTTTATCATCTTTTTCCATGAGTGGTGTGTTATTTTCTTTCCTTCTTTATTTATCTCTCTCTTTTTTTTTTTTCTTTTTTTTTCTTTTTGTTGGAAAAGATTAGCCATTTCTGAGATTGATAAGAGTGTTGTCAGTTTCTTTGGGCAAATTAAACGAAATTCCCATAGCAGACTGAGAATGGCTGACCAAAACTAAATTACCAGTTGTTATATTTAGCTTTCCCCCTTATACCACAAATCTAAGCAAAAACCCATTGGCCAAAACACATTCAGACATTCCTATATGAACATCTTCTTCCATAAGACATCTGCAATGGAAGATATTACCTCTGTTTTACTGTGTTTTTCATTATTATACTGCTTCAGACCTTGTATGGCTCTTCAATTTATGAGTATCTCCACAGATGAGTTTGCTCTTCTAGCCATCAAGTCTCAAATAACATATGATCCCCACAACATTTTAGCTAAGAATTGGACAAAAAGCAGCTCTGTTTGCAATTGGGTTGGCATTACTTGCGATGAGGGGCACAAAAGAGTCACGGCATTGAACTTAAGTACCGGTGGAGGGTTGAAAGGCACCATAGCCAAAGAAGTTGGCAATCTCTCCTTCCTCGTTTCCCTGGATTTAAGCAATAACAATTTCCATGGCTGCATCCCGAATGAAATCGGCCGCTTAAAACGGTTGAGGACTTTGTGTTTGCAGCAGAATGAGCTCAGCGGGCAGATTCCTGGGAGCTTGGAGTATCTGACGAGAATTCAAGAATTGGTCTTGCATAATAACAGTCTCAGTGGACCTATCCCTTCTTCAATTTTCAACGTTTCTTCGTGTCAGGTAATTGATTTGGCGTACAACTTCCTTGATGGGAGTCTCCCTGAGGGTCTCTGTACTGATCTTCCGCAGTTGGAAAGCTTTAACGTCTCCAGTAATCAACTACAGGGGCCATTTCCAAATACTCTGTCTCAATGCTCAGAGATGAAGTTCCTTGTTTTGTCAGAAAATCAATTTACGGATTCCATACCTAGAAATGTTGGCAATTTGACAAAACTAGAGGAGTTGCGTCTTGGTTTCGGCAACAATTTGACTGGTAAGAGATAAGTATTTCTGGAATTACTCTACCCTGCTCTGCTCATCCTAATAACTACCATATCCTGTTTCTTTTCAGGTGAGCTACCTCCATCACTCTTCAATATTTCCTCAATAAGAATCCTAATAGCGGCATATAATGGGATACGGGGCAGTCTTCCCTCGGATATTTGCAAGAAAATCATGAATTTTGAAGTCTTTATTTTCTGGGAGAACTTCCTTACTGGAGAAATCCCTCCTACTCTGCCTTATTGTCAATCGCTAAAAGTATTTAATTTAGCTTCCAACTATCTTGAAGGTGGAATTCCAGCAAACATTTGGAACATGTCATCATTGCAGTATTTATATCTTGGCACAAACCGCTTAACAGGTTCATTTTTCTCGTCTCTCTTCTCATTCTCAATCAGCCTTCTTGTAAAGTAACATGGCCGGTATGTTTATGGCTCATAATTTTAGTAAACCAAGTTTGATAACAAGATTAAATGTTGACAATTAAGTTAATATTTGATGGAGGTACTGAATTAAATCTTGTAGACTTATAAATTAGGGCCCTTCCTAATCACTCCTTAATATCTATATGTGTTTATACTTAGATAATTTTCCATCAAGTTATTTAATCTGCAAATGTAGTTTATATATGTAGTTATCGTTATATTCAAAATCTGTATAAACATTAATGATAGGTTAAAGTTATGGTGTTGTAACGCTCCATTCTATTTGGTAGATACATTGTTTATTGTTTTTGCAGGAAAGTTAGATTTGAGTAGGGGAAATTCCACTTCCTTGAAGTATATTAGTTTGGGAATAAATGGACTCCATGGTAGCTTGTCCAAGGATCTGTGCTTAAGATATCCAAATCTTGAGATCTTAGACCTCGGGTGTAACCAATTCTACGGGGAAATCCCTTCTACCATATCACATTGCAGTGCAATGGACAGTTTTATTTTATTTGGTAACAAGTTTACAGGTATCTTTCAATCTTCTTCAATGTTTTTTATTTTAATTAAAAATTATACTACAAATCCTCGGTGGTTTTCCTTTTAGTTGGATGAAAATTAATGATGAATTTCAGGTAACCTGCCAAGTGATGTTTGGAGAAATATGTCGATGCTTAAAAACTTAATCGTCGGCAACAATTATTTGACGGGTAGAATTCCTCCCTCCATTGGAAATTTGTCGCAGTTATCGGTCCTCATTTTGCGTGGAAACCATTTCTATGGCAAGATTCCTTCAGAACTGGGAGTCTTGGGACAGCTACCTCATTCGGGATCGGGGCGGAGGCACTTACCAAAACTCCCGTACGAGTGCCCACACTAAAATCTAAATAATTGGGAGGAATTCATGCAAGCCTGATAAGGGGGATAAGGGAGTTACAGTCACTTAACCCTAGCGGGAGAAGTTGATTGACTGTTTGGATACTCTGTTATTTAATAAGGCATTAAGTTTTTTTCAATTTGAATTATTGATCGTTTAATAAGTAGAAAATTATCGTTCACAAAAAAAAAAAAAAATACTAATGATGCAAAATTACTGCATGCAAACACTTACGCGTTAAAAAAAAAAATGTCATAGTTACTGTAATTTTCTTTTGAATGTTATTTTAATATTATAAATATGATTTTTTAAGTTTATTTTGGGATGGTGAGAAGGATACAAATTCGCTCATCTGTAAAACTAAAACCAAGAGCATATACAACATACGCATGTTGTAGAAAAGAAAAAAAAACAAGTTGTAGAAATTATAGGTCACAAACATACGCATGAAGTGAGCTTACTTTGGATTTTTTTTCTTTCGTTCTTTCTTTTTCACTTGTGTATGTTTTTTATTGTTGGAAAAAAAGTTGCGTATACTAATGAGTTGAGTGCCCTGTCCACAGAAGAAACCCAAGTCTTGGCTTATAACCAACAAAAGTTTTGATTTTGATAGCTAAAAGTTGTGGTTAAGTTTCTTTGGTTATATCAATTATATAAATAAGAAAAATAGACCATATTTAATAAGAAAAATATATAAAGTGGTAGTAGGGAGATATCATTATAATCATATAACTATAAATATTTAGTAAGTGGATTATATAAATTAGAGATTTTTGAAGATAATAGAATAATTTCTTCTATTCTCCACCACTCGACCAAAGCTCTTATTTCTTCTTTTTCTCTCTCTCTCTCTCTCTCTCTCTCTCTCTCTCTCTCTCTCCATTGACCTTCATGAAAGATTTGCCACATAGGATCTGGATTTGCATTTGCTCGATTTACCACGCAACAAAAAATTCTAATTAAAAGCGGAACCATAGAATAATATCTTTGAAGCGTGACTTGGATGATTCTCTTGTATGCCTCAAGACTATGACTTCACGTTGTGTGGGCAACGAACTAGAAGCCAATTGATCTACCAATCACCACCATCCACCTGCTAGAAAGTTCTAGCACCGCAGCACCTGGCACGTACTGTAAACGCACCGCCCGAAGAGAGAGAAAGCTGCTCGCAACTGGTATACACCAAGGCCAAAATTTCGGCCACTAGAAATCCAAGAACCAGCCACAATTGCTCTTTAAAATCTGACTTGGAGAGAGAAACGTTTTCTCTCTTTAGGATTTTCTCTCTCTAGAAATCTTGTGGATTAATTGTGTTTTCTGAATGGCTGATCCCTTGTCTATTTATAGAGTTACAAGCGAGACCCCAAGTTGGAATATGATTGGTCTTCCTACTGGGTTTCTGTTTTCCTTCAATCCTGTTTCTGGACTGATACATATTCTGTTTCCTTCAATCCTGTTCCTGGACTGATACACTTCCAACTGTCACAGGAAATCACTTCCCAATCCAGTTCCTGGTATGAATCACACCCAACTGGCATAGGGATTCACTTGACCCAATCCAGTTCCTGGGATGATTCACAACCAACTGACACAAGGATTAATTAATTTCTCAATTAATTAAATCTACCTTTGTCATTAACCCAGTACATAATTAATTGTACCACTAACGGATTAATTATGGCACTACCAACCTACACCAGAATTGCTTCCGGAACAACTTAATTAAATTATATTCATAATCTCCCCACATCAAAGATATAGTGCTCGTTAATTCATTAATTTACTGATAAATTAATTCATCAACTTCTTAATATTCCGAGACTAGTACCATTCGACCTTTTTACTATACCGGACATAAGTCCACCGGTCGGGTTTAGTATAATAAACATTTCGAGCTCATCTCAGGAGCACCATCACCCCGGACGCACCGGTACATGGTTTCCTTTCGACAAGCAGCAACACACCAAGTAACTAAACACGCGCACCCAACCTACCGAGATTATTGGCCATAATTGACCTCACCCTTTGGCAGATCAAAGTACACTATGTCTAATCCTCATGCCCGCTCGAGTCTAGGGATTAAGAGATAGAATACAATGATCAATTTGTCTATTAAATCAGTACAAGACAAATCATTCCTAAAGGTCAAGTTCAATATGCCCCGGACATATCTACATGATTCAATTAGTCTAGACAAACTAATTATCCGAATCACATAATAACCTAAACTGACAGTTTGTCCAAAGCTGTCTCGGTAATGAACCTCATTTATATACTATGTCTTTCGACCAATGATGAGATCTACTGTGTCACACAAGACACCTCGTCATCTACTTACATAGTATAAATGGACTTAATATGCACAACTAGATATAACTAAAACACAAATTGATATATTAATCTGGGAAACTGTACAATACAAGAATAGCTTATGTATTCTACTCCAACACTTCACTCAGATCCAAAACCAGCAGTAAGCTTCTTGATCAGGAACTAGTGTGGAAAGAAGTTAATTTTCTGGAGAAGTTGTCTTGGCTCAACATTAACATGGTTCACCAACATGGTATGTTTCGTTCTTTCTCTCTATATAATGACAACTTAAGCTTTTTATATATGTATTTTGGGTGTGTATGTGTTCTTGTAATTTTCTTCTTCGTTTCTATTTGATCATTTTTGTGAGAGTTCTTATATACTCCTCTGTCCCAAATACGTTTTAGGATTTGAAAGTTGTTCCATATTAATTGACACTTTACTATTATTAAAATAATTTTTTTAGTTTTTCTTATTTTACCCTTTTTCAAAATTTGTTAGTATATTGAACTCTATCACCCAACTACCTATTTCACTAGTAATTTTTTTTCCAAGTTAAGGTAAAAAAGAAAAACTTACTTTACTAAATTATTAATTACTACTAAAATCTCTAAAACGTCTATTAATCTGGGACGGAAGGGTAGATAGCTTTTCTTTTGTGAATTGCTGCTTATATTCACAAATCCACAAATCCAGACACAAAATTATGAAGATATATAGTTAAACTGCTCATTCAACATTAATTAATGTGGAAATCAAAGATAGTTTAAGCATAAGCATCGTTTCCATACGTAAATTATCAGATAATTAAAGCAGTGTGCCCATCTCGTTGAGGAAGTTAATGAGAGTCGTTAAATTTTCAAGACTTGACTCGTGATTGACATTATTTTTTGTTTGTTTAACTTTTTTTTTTTTATTATTATTATGACTATTTTTGCTTCTTTTTTACATGTACATTAACTTGTTTAAATTTTAGAAATTTAAATATTCTTTGCAAATTTGTACATTCCAAGAACTAATAGGAATCATTTCTAGTTAGGTAGGCTTATTAATTACTCCCTCAATTTCAAAATATAAGTCGTTTTCACTCATTAGGAAACCGATCAAAATATAAGTTACTTGTCTACTTCTAGGAAACAATATATTGTTTTTACTCTATTACTCTTATTTAATTTGTAATTTCATTGGAATTTATTTTTGTCATAACTATTTCAAATTATAGCACTAATATAAAAAATGTTATAACAGGTTTAACCATTAAAAGTTATGAGACTTTTTAAAAATTAATAATAGATTTATTATTTATATTTTGATGAAAACGACTTATATATTGAAATGAAATGAAGGGAGTAGTTGTTATCATTTCATTTACAGTAGTGTACACTTATGGAAATGAGAAACGTGTAACCGTCGTCAATCATTTGTGGGAATCAAGTAGCCTTATATGGCACAAAAATAATTTGATAGTGGACTTTAGGTTTCTAATGACATCATCTATGTGTGCAAAGTGGTGGGCCAAATGTGTGCGCCATGAAAGTGCCTTGCTTAGCATTGAAGAAGATATTTATAGAGATTCATTAATGAGAGGGTACGATGGTGATAAAGTCATGAGATTTGGTTCTAAGTTGGATATTTTCCCCTTGAGGTACAAGCGGAATCAAATTAGACAACAAACTAAGAAAGTGTATGAGATTTTCACAAATGGGTCATGGTCAACTAGTGCTTCTTCTCCAATAGAAATTGAGGTACTCTTGGATATCATTGACTCCCTTCTTTACAATTTACGAGATCTTTGGTTGATTTTTCCGAGATACATGTTTGAGGAACTTCAAGAAACTTTAGAATTCGTTAAACACTTCATCCTCTTCACAATCTTGAGTGGACTTGAGTATAGAAAGATGGAAGAACTATTGAGTCTTGTTGAAGGCTTCATTTTCGATGTTGTGGTCCTCACTTTGAGCGTGCACCTTTATTGGGCTGCTATTTGTAGCTCAGTTTTGCTATTTGTAGCTCAAAAAAATTGATGAAATGTCTAAAATGTCCTTAAAAGCAAAAAATGAAAAAATGCAATGCAAAATCACATGTAAGTTGCGAAATAATAACAAAAAATCGGGCCTAATTTGTGAAAAACTGGGGAAAAATCACCAACAATGCGCGAAAAAATAAGAAAAAATCGCCACACTAATCTGAATTTCGGGGCAAAAATCGCACAACCTATCCGATTTTTGCCCAAAAAATCGGATAAGTGTGGCGATTTTTGCACAAATAATCACCTAACACATCCGATTTTTTGGGCAAAAATCAGAAAGTGTAGGCGATTTTTGGGGCAAGTTATGTTTATATAATTGTCTTGCAAACCTTACAAAATCATACGTTATTTCAGATTTTTTAAGCAAAACTCTCTCAGACGTTTTTTGGGCAAGTTGTGTTTTGAAAAAAACTCTCTCAGAACAACTAGCACCACGTCTCAAAATACAAGAACCACGTCCAAAAAAGTCTACATCCATGCATGTGAATTTAAACTGATTTTTGCACAAAACATCTCAACTCGTATCAGAACAACTATAATTACGTCCAAAAACGTCTACATCCATTCATGTCAATTTTAACTGATTTTTTTCACAAAAACAGTCTACCACGTCTCAGAACAACTAGCACCACGTCTCAAAACACAAGAACCACGTCCAAAAACGTCTACATCCATGCATGTGAATTTAAACTGATTTTTGCACAAAACATCTCAACTCGTCTCATAACAACTATAACCACGTCCAAAAACGTCTACATCTATTCATGTCAATTTTAACTGATTTTTTTCACAAAAACAGTCTACCACCTCTCAAAACACAAGAACCACGTCCAAAAACGTCTACATCCATGCATGTGAATTTAAACTGATTTTTTCACAAAACATCTCAACTCGTATCAGAACAACTATAACCACATCCAAAAACGTCTACATCCATTCATGTCAATTTTAACTGATTTTTTTCACAAAAACAGTCTACTACGTCTCAGAACAACTAGCACCACGTCTCAAAACACAAGAACCACGTCCAAAAACGTCTACATCCATGCATGTGAATTTAAACTGATTTTTGCACAAAACATCTCAACTCGTCTCATAACAACTATAACCACGTCCAAAAACGTCTACATCTATTCATGTCAATTTTAACTGATTTTTTTCACAAAAACAGTCTACCACCTCTCAAAACAAATAGCACCACGTCTCAAAACACAAGAACCATGTCCAAAAACGTATACATCCATGCATGTGAATTTAAACTGATTTTTTCACAAAACATCTCAACTCGTATCAGAACAACTATAACCACATCCAAAAACGTCTACATTCATTCATGTCAATTTTAACTGATTTTTTTCACAAAAACAGTCTACCACGTCTCAGAACAACTAGAACAACGTCTCAAAACACTAGAACCACGTCCAAAAAAGTCTACATCCAGACGTGAATTGAAAGTCTGAGATCCGCCTGCTTCCATTTCGCGATTTTTTACCTTATTTTAGAAAGTCTGAGAGAGTTTTGCTTAGAAAATCTGAAATGACGTATGATTTTGTAAGGTTTGCAAAACAATTATATAAACATAACTATAGGCAAAAATCACCAACACTTTCCGATTTTTGCCCAAAAAATCGGATGTGCTAGGCGAATTTTGGGGCAAAAATCGCCACACTTATCCGATTTTTTGGGCAAAAATCGGATAAGCTGTGCGATTTTTCCCCCAAAATTCGGATTAATGTGGCGATTTTTGCCTGTTATTTCACGCATTGTTGGTGATTTTTTCCCAGTTTTTCGCAAATTGGGTCCGATTTTTTGTTATTATTTCGCAACTTACATGCGATTTTGCATTGCATTTTCTCATTTTCTGTTTTTAAGGGTATTTTAGGCATTTCATCAATTTTTTTGAGCTACAAATAGTAAATTTGAGCTACAAATAGTAAGATCCGCACCTTTATCGTCATCCTTCTGACCCAAGCTTATACATTGACCAAATTATAAAAAAGGTTAAGCCGGTTACATCCCATGTTTGTGGGATATATATTGGAATACTCCAGCAAGTTTCAAAACTGTCGCTGTCATTATGCCACCATCCCACTTTTGGAAGCCATACACTTACATTGGGCAATTTTGTTGATTCTCTCCTTTCTATTCTCCAACTACTCAATGATAGCAAGTTTATGTACATCTTTGACCATCAAATGCATAAACTCAATGAGGGACTGAAATTATTGAGAACCTTTCTAAGGGAGCACCATATAAAGGTTGATGGAATGTATGAAAGTATGAAAGATCTCATTGGGCTTGTGATTTGTGAGGCAGGAATTATAATTTTCTATCTTCATGTAGAAGAAGAAGAAGGGGGCTTGGTTGAAAAATTGGAGTATCTATTTTTAGATTTTGAGAAAAAGATAAAGCTTATCAAGTTGGCAGAAGTAGATGCACATAATTACCCAGCAACATCAACATTCTTCTTTCCTCAAACCAACTTACTGGGAGTTATTGATTCGGTATTGGAGAAATTGAAGTTAGTTAATCCATGTGAGGTTGAGTTAGTAGTTTCTTTGGCAAAGGATAAGCTTCAAATTGTCGATATTTTGTTTTTAAGATCTTTTCTTATTGATGTTATAAAGAAAGGAGACCGAAATGGCAAGACATTTGAAGCTCTCTGGACTCGTATTTCTAACGTAGTCTATGAGATAGAGTTTGTCCTGGATTCTCTAGTGGTTGGAGATGCTCAACAGAACTTTGTTGTGCTTCTTAATACCATCGTAGAAGAGATCAGACTTATTAAGAATGAGGCATTGGAAAAACTTCATTGCAAGGGGCAATTCATTGAAGTCCAGAATATTGCTGAAACTCAAAGTAAGATGTCATTAGCAGGTAAGATCAATCCAGAATTCAATGAGCCTGTGGTGGGATTGAATGATGAGGCACAAAAGATAATTGATCGACTCACACAAGGAACGACACAGTTGGATATCATTTCTATTGTGGGTATGGCTGGATTAGGGAAAACAACGTTGGCCAAGAAAATTTATCGAGATAGGTATATAATTTTTCACTTTCATGTTCGCTTATGGTGCACCATTTCTCAAGCATACAATACAAGAAGTTTATTGCTGGAGATTTTAAGTGGTCTTGGTGGTGATTTTTCCAATAAGCACTCAGAAATGATGGACGAACATGATTTGGCTCATAAGCTTTACCAACTGTTGAAGGGAAACAGGTATCTTATCGTACTGGATGATGTTTGGGATACTGAGTCATGAGATACCTTAAAAAATTCATTTCCAAATGAGATCAATGGAAGTAGAGTTCTTTTGACCAGTAAGTGGCCTTGGAAATCAAAGCAGACAGTGAACCTCATTGTCTTCGTTTTCTTGCTGATGACGAGAGTTGGGAGCTACTATGTAAGAAGATAGGTTCTAAAGAAAGTTTTTCTTTAGAACTACTTATACGTGTGAAGAAACTAGCACAACTTTGCAAAGGATTGCCGTTGATGATTTTAGTTGTTGCTGGACTTCTTTCAAGTATGGAGCCAGGTATTTGGGAAGAAGTTGAAGAAAACCTCAAAAAAGGTACTCAACCTGCTACAGAACAATGTACCAAGACATTAGAGTTGAGTTATCATCATTTACCAGATTATTTAAAACCATGTTTTCTATATTTTGGAATCTTTAAAGAGGACCATAAAATAAGTGTACGGCGATTGATATGGCTATGGATTGCGGAAGGCTTCATAGTGAAAACTGAAAGAGAGTGCTTAGAGGATGTTGCTGAGAGATACATGTTGGAGTTGATTCAAAGAAATTTAGTTATGGTTGCTGGAAGAGGTTCTACAGGCAAGCTAAAAACTTGGGTCCTTCATGACCTGTTACATGACTTGTGCATAGAAAAAGGCAAAGAAGAGCACTTCCTATACCGCTTACATGCTAATGAGCTTGGTACTTCCTTTGAGACAAACAAATTATACCGACTGCTTGTTTACTCAGAAACTGTGGAGGATTTTGCTGAGTCAAGACTTGTTTGTCCTCATTTACGCACTTTGTTCCTCATCAAAAGATCTAGTGAGACATTTTCAGCTATACAAAAAGCTTGGTACGATATTTTGTACAGGTTTTTCTGGTCAAAGCTTTTAAAAGTTTTGGACTTAATGGGACTGGATGGATTTTGTTTCTTTCCAAGGGTAATTCAACTACTTGTTCACCTGAGGTACTTAGCTTTGCATTTGGTAGATGGAGTTCATTTTCTTCCACGGTCAATTGATAGGCTCTCAAATTTGGAGACTTTTATTGTTGATAGAGTTGGAAGCTTTGTGCTCCCAGATACTCTGTGGAGTATGAAAAGGCTAAGGCATTTGTGTACACCTGGTTGGAATGGATGGGAGTTGCCAGAAGATCCAGAATATTGTTCTAGTTTTGAAAATTTACAGACTATTTCTGGAGTAAAACTCACTAGCTTTCAAACCTTGAATGAGATAGTGAGATATATTTCAAATATCCGCTTATTCAAATGTGATATTTCAGAGAAATCCACTAAGGAGTGCAACATTCTTGCACTAGAGTGTATGAGTAAACTTGAGTCACTCACCATTTGGGGATGTCCTTCTGGAAGAACGAAGACGAGGGTGTCAATGAAAACGAACACTAAAGCAGCAAGAAATGGAAGAACGGGAATTCGCCGGCCACTGGACGGAGAAGAGGAGGTCTCCGGCGGTCGCAAAACCTTCGCTACCGTTCCGATTCTTCGACGCGAGTGATGTCAGGCAACAAGGGAAACCATAAACCAAACAAAAAATGAGCGTTCGGTGAAGCCAAAACCAAACGGCGAAGACGGAAAGAACACGGCGGCGAAAGTGGGAGGCGACCGTTCGAAGCTGGAACCAAAAGCTTGAATGGGAAGTGCCACTTCCGAAATCAAAAACAAAATCCGAAGCTAGTGAATGGAAATCGGAACCCAAAAGCCTTGTGGCGGAGGTGAGCGGAGATCGTGAGAAACCAAAGCAAGCAAAATCCGTTCAAGGCAAAAACCAAACAACCCAAACAAAAAAACATCCTTCAATGGAGAAAGGCAGCCAAAGAGAAATTGGATCAGGGAGAAAAGAGGAAGGGAAGAAAGCAACGGGAAGGAGAAGTGGTGACGGAGGAAGAGAAATGTAGAAAGAACAAGGAAAAATGAAAAGAAAAAGAGATTTTAAAAACCTTTTTTTAAAAAAATATATAAGTTACTGGAATTTTCAAGAGTTTTTCTGTCTTTTCACCTATTTTCTTTTGTTTATTCCTATGATTGGGTGGCATAAGGAGGTATTTGTAATTTTTAAATTTTTAACACGGATTTCGTATTTTAACTGAATCTTAGGGGGGTAAAATGATTATTTGAATTATTTAATAATTAAAGTAGAAAAATAAATGAATTTTTTATTGGGTATTAATGGTAATTTATTTAAGGGCAAATAAATAATTTAAGATATTATTTTATTTTATATTTAAATATTATATTTAAATATTATAGTTGATATTTTCTTAATTTGTTTGGGATAATTTGGGTATAAAAGAAGCGCGAACTAATAAAATGAAGGGCGCGAAATAGGCTTTCACATATCCGAACTACATTGATTAATTTAGTGGGTATAAATTGACAGCTAACGATTTTTACCCCGATATTTGTGTTTCACGCATCCAAATATAGGGGACTTACATATTTAGTGCAAACGGGTATTGTTCAATTTTCGTGAGCAATTTTGTTTTAGCAACTTAAAGAATACAAAGATTTCTCAGTTTTGAAATTATTGGGAGAAACATGTCCACGCTCAAATATTTAGTACTCGACAGCAATAATTTGAGGGTGAATATAAAGGAAACAGATCTGGTCCGGGCTAAATCAAAAGATCGATCTGCCCACACTCTAAAATTATTTCTCCTGAACGGATTTAAACTTATACATATTTGATTTATTAAAACGACACGCTAAAAATTAAATCTTTAACTTAAAGTGGAATACAAAAGATTATATCTTTGAAGTGTGTCCTCGAAGCAATACAGAAAACCAAGCGCCAACCACGAGAGAATTTCGAGAGTGACTCCGACAAAATCCCGAAGTCGTGTGGGCGACTATCTACGGGGTGGCTAAGGCACTAAATAAGAAATTCAAAAAAAATCCACTTCGAAAAACTCGACAGATCCGTAACAAATCGCTGACCGAAGATCCCGGGGCCTAGTTACCGCCCCTCACCGCTGAACACCACAGGAAAACACCATGACCGAGCTCTCTCACACCGCGATCTACATGTCGGGATCAAGAAGATCAACTAGCGAATCTTGCGCTCCTAAGATCAAAGCTCGGCGGTGAGGCTATCGCCGGAAAAAGCTTGGCGACCGACAGCGCTGAATCAACGACAGCAATCAAGGAAAAACTGCAAGGAATCTTTTGGGCTGAGTTTTAATCGAAGAAAAAGGATCCTAAATCGACTTTGAGAAAGAACTCAACGAAGAAGATGAAGATATCTCTCTAGGCTTCTGTTTCTCTCTATAGGCAATTTGCCTCCAAGTTTCTTAATGTCTTAAGTGTCTAACATTAACTATTTATAAGGAACTTCAAAGGAGACCTAGTGTGCTTTTGAGATGGACTCTAGTGTTGGACTTTCGCTGACTTTCTTAGTCCTTACTAGACTACTAAACTCCAATTAGCCCGAAGGATTAATTCCTCAACCCACTTCGTCAATTAAATATTAATCGACCCTTAAAATTATTTCGATAACTCACTTCGTCAATTAAATATAAAATTAACCCAAGGGTAATTTATTTAATCCACTTTGCTAATTAATCCAATGCATAATTAGTCGTACTATTAACGGACTAATTATGGAATTACCGCTCAAAAATGAAATTACTTCGCGCTCACTTTATTAATTCTTCTATCTCCCCACGTCAACGATATAGTGCTCATCGATTCATTAATTTACTGAAAAATTAATTCATCGACTTATTGTTATCCAAGACTAGTACCACTCGACCCTCTTATTATACCGGACATAAGTTCACTGGCCGGGTTTAGTATAATAATCTTTACAAGCTCATCTCGAGAGCACCATCAACCCGGCGAACAGGTACATGGATTCCTTTCGACAAGCAATGGCACACTAAGAAGCCAAACAACATACCCAACTTACCGAGATCTAGGCATCAATTGACCGCACCCTTTGGCAAATCAAAGTACACGACATCTAACACCCATGCCCGCTCTAGTCTAGGGATTAAGAGATTAGAATATGAGGTTCGAATTAATTACGAAGATCAGTATAAATTAATTCAAATCTTATTAGGTCCTGCTCAATATGTCCCAGGCACATCCGTATGATTTAATTAGTCTAGACAAACTAATTTATAAATCATTCGATAACCTAAATCGATAGTATGTTCAAATTATCTCGGTTACGAGCGTTAATTTATATATCATAAATTTAACCAATGATAAGATCTACTGTGCTACACCCGGCACCTTATCGTCTATGCATATGATATAAAGGGAAAATTAATACTAAAACATAATCGATATGTAAACTGGGTATTAGTTTTTCATACAAGCAAAAACTTTTCAGTATTCAAAACTAACAGAACATTCCTCCCTCCATTAGAAACATGTCGCAATTAAGTTTCCTTACTTTGGGTAGAAACCAATTCAATAGGAAGATTTCTCCAGAATTGGTAGTCTTTGGGCAGTTCCGAGTCCAAAACCGGAGGTGTAGATACAAACAGATGGGAATGCGATGTATAGTTAAATGGAGAAATTTTTTGAATTGAATAATTGGTTTGAAATTCCAATGTGTTGAAAGACTGAGAGTGAATTAATTTGCTTGGTAAAATTGTAGTAATTTCCCATGACTCCTTCTGTTTTATTGGTCAAACTACAATTCATTGTTTTCCTCTGTAATACTAAAATCAAATTGAGGCTTAGTTTTCTCTTCAAGTTAACTATTTAAGTTGTGTTAAAACTTTAAATTAACTTTCAAATACTATCCAACCTTCATAAGTTCAATTATTTCATTCAATATACTTACATTACCTACCAAACAACCCCATAATAGCTGCTCTAACTGATTATTAGAGTGAGTGTAGTTTGTACAATAATCAATTCTTATACTATCATTTACGGCAATTTATATGCTACAACCAAGAATATCAATGGCATTATACTCCTAGTGGTTTTTCTATATAAAACAGCATTAAATGTCTTGTTCCCCACTCCAGAGAAAAAGGCCACAACCTCAAGCGCCTTCACCCTGCAGCGAACCTCACTTCACCATTCTGTCATTAATGCTGTTAAATATGCTGCCATTTTTTTCTTTTGGGAACCCGAAATCATCTGCTGCTTCAACCGTTTTTTCTTTTTGAAAATTGGCACATAATGATTATGATTGATGCTGCTTTCAAGATTATTCCAATCAAGTTTCAAAATCCTCATATCACATTTTTGTTTAGATTCGTGTTTTTGGTTTCATTTTGCATTTCCCGTTCGTTAACTTTATGATGGAAAATCATAAAAGTTGATTTAAAATCGCGTTACCTTTTTATGATGGAAAATCATAAAAGTTGATGTAAAATCGCGATATTTGACATATTTTGCTCTCAGTCACTACTTTTTATTTATATTTCGATATGGATATCATCAATACTGTTTGTTCCGAGTGATGTGAATTGCAAATTCTCCGGTTGATGGAATTTTTTCTTCGTGCCTTCTTGCCAAGTTCCGTTTGTCAACTTCATATCACATTTGTGTTCAGATTCATGTTTTTCGTTTCATTCTGCATTTCCCGTTCGTTAACTTTTTATGATGGAAAATCATAAAAGTTGATGTAAAATCGCATTAACTTTTTATGATGGAAAATCATAAAAGTTGATGTAAAATCGCGATATTTGATATATTTTGCTCTCAGTCACTACTTTTTATTTATATTTCGATATGGATATCATCAATACTGCTTGTTCCGAGTGATGTTAAATGCTAATTCTTGTTGATGGAATTTTTTCTCCGTGCCTTCTTGCCAAGTTCCGTTTGTCAACTTCATATCACATTTGTGTTCAGATTCGTGTTGTTGGTTTCATTCTGCATTTTCCGTTCGTTAACTTTTTATGATGGAAAATCATAAAAGTTTATGTAAAATTGCGTTAACTTTTTATGATGGAAAATCATAAAAGTTGATGTAAAATCGCGATATTTGACATATTTTGCTCTCAGACACTACTTTTTATTTATATTTCGATATGGATACATCAATACTGCTTGTTCAGAGTGATGTTAATTGCTAATTCTTCGGTTGATGGAATTTTTTGTCTGTGCCTTCTTGCCAAGATCCGTTTGTCAACTTTATATCTATCAGATCTCTCTTCCTTCCTTGAATACTCATCTATTTCAAGTTCACCTTCGGGGAATCCCATAACAAGTTCTACACCAATTGGACGGTGACCTGATGGAAACTCTAAATTCTTAGTGTTTGTGTTCAGCTTGGTGAGGAAGTATTCTCCTAATACATTTGGAAGAGTGTCTATATTCAAGTGGAATAGGCAGGCCAGTCCAACCTATCTCAATGCTTCCTTTTGAGCTTCACTAAGGTACTTCAGCAGGGCTGATATTGCGGAAGGAGATGTTCTGCTCAGGAACCTCATTGAATCATAATCTTTCTCCTCAGGTTTCTTGACTTTTTTCATTCTTGATTTAAGCAATGATAAAGGGATGTTCTCTGTGAAATCATCATTCGTTTCTTCGTCATCATCTTTCTTCCTTTTGCTTGTAACTAAAGAGTTTTTCATCAAAATACTTATACTTAAATTATTACAACAAAATAGAATGAAAATACATTTACCATCATCTGTGATTCATATAATGATTCTCCATCAACTCTATCAATAAGTACATTTACAATCAATATCGTAATACAAAACATATACCATCATTTGTCATTCATATAATGATTCTCCATCAACTCTATCAGTAAGTACATTTACCATCAACATCGTAATACATTACATATACTATCATCTGTCATTCATATAATGATTCCCCATCAACATCCTAATACAAAACATTTACCAATATTCTGTCATTCATATAATGATTATCCATCAACTCTATCAGTAAGTACATTTACCATCAACATCCTAATACAAAACATATAACATCATCTGTCATTCATATAATGATTCTCCATCAACTATCTCAGTAGGTACATTTACCATCAACATCGTAATAAACAACATTTTCCATCATCAACATAAGAATACAATTTTCATCCTTAGGGTTACCTCTACGACACAATATCATAACAAAATTAGAACAAAAGCATCCCAGAACATCATATTAAAGATTTCCATCAACAATAAACATAATACAATACATTTATCATCAGCCATTTTTTTTAAAAAAAAAATACAATTACCATCATCAGGGTTTCATTCACGGTAGAATATCGGAACAAAAACATAACAAAAGCATCCAAGAACGTCACAATAAATATTTCCATCAACAAGAAACATAATACAAATACAATTACCATCATCAACATAAGAGTAGAATTTCCGTCATCAGTGTTCATTTTACGACACAATTTAGGGGGAAAAAGAAAAAGCATCCAAAAACATACCTTCTCTTTGTCGCGTTTCATCTCCTCCCTTTGATGCATTTTTTGTTCTCATTTTTTCTCCCTTTCTCTTTCGTATTGTCCGTTCCTTCAATTTTCTTGCTTTTTTTAATTCTTCAAATAAGATGAAAAATCTTGTTGTTCTGTTGTTCGGATTTGGGTTTATATTGTTGATGGGTTTCTCTTTTGATGACGGTTGAAAGCGGATGCTTCGTGCTGTAGGATTCCCGGAGCAAAAATCTTGGACGTGGGCGGCAGTTTTTGGGAAGAATTTTGTTTGCGAGGTCCACGGTTTGCTGAAAAAAGAAATCAGCAAATTTGCAGCTTCAGTCGACAATGGGGATGAAATGAATGGAATGTCGGGCTTGATTTATCTTTTGGGAGTATTGATGGAGGATTTGAATTTTTTCGATTTCCCAGACATGTTGAATGATTATGGCGGCTGCTGTGTTTGGAACCCGTTGAGATGGAAAATGACTCCTATGTTTTGTGGGTTTTCAAGGAGCGTGAATACAAACTCCTCCCTAATTAAAAAACACATTTTATTTTTTATTTAATTTTTACTATGTGTACCAATTTATATAGTACACCTAGTTGTACTATATACGTATTGATCATTTACAATAAACAAAAGATTCTTTAAAAAAAAAAAAAACGTCCTATTCTCAAAAATTACCAAACACCTATACCAAATTTCCTATATATACTTTTTTTCTAATAAAGAAACACACAGTTATTATATAGTAGTCCTAGAACTACATAGTAGAGTGTCTTTAGTTATTTGTTTTTTTTAAATGATGGAATATTGGGCCAAAGGAAGCACACGCGCCAGTGGCCTTGTGAAGCAACGACTTCATTACATCATCTAAAAACCGATGCCAACAAAGAAAATAAACAATCATCCCCATTCTCATCGCTCCATCATCAAAGAAAAAGAAAAATAGCAGCAAACACATCGGCACGGCGAACGATATTGGTGGAATAAGAAGTTTTCTAGTATAACTCTAACTGCAGGAAAACGAAGAAACCAATTTTCAGAAAATGAAACATACAACTGAGATCTGGAAAACAAAGAAGAAAAAAAGGGTTACAACTTCATAGAGGAAACTAACTCAAAGAGGAGAAGCAAGAATACATCTTTGGAGAGACAGCAAGACATAAGAAATCATTTTTTCTAATGTAAATTTCATAAACGAACCAAAGGTATTTCTTTTCTCTCAAATTTATTTTTTCTGGTGTACATTTCGCTTTCTTTTAGATCTAAAGATTCATTTAGAGAAGATGAAAAATGAACATTGAAATGTTTTTTCTAGATACAAAATGAATTCGTTTTCAATAATCATGGAAACATACTATGTTTTAATGGAAGATGAAAATTGTTTGGAGATTGCTTGGAACAAGTTTGAAGTTACTGAAATGTGTAAAATGAAATGATTCGAAGAGTTGGAAGTTGAAGTTTTTTTTTTTTTTTTTTTTGAAAAATATTGAAGATTTTGGTTTGTTTTTATTAAATTGAAATTGATGAAATATTGAAGTTTGTAGTTTGTTTTTTATTAAACTGAAATTTCTAGTTTGTTTAGACAAATGAAAACTCTGTTAATCCTTAATGGAATTGATGGATTTGGTTTGGAAAATGTTTTGAATATGATCGAAGTTTCTATTTTTGAACACGAAGGTATGTTTTTTTAAAGAATATTGATGGAAATTGATAATACTTGATGGAAAATTGATGAAAACATAGTTGAATTTGGTTGGAACATGTTTTTAACATGTTTGAAGTTATGTTTTTGAACATGAAGCATCTGTTTTGAAATAATATTGAAGTGTGTGGACACCCACATTTGTATTCCCCCAATTTCAATTCAATTGCCAAATGCATTCCGCCATTGCCAAAACCTCACATTTTCCCCCAATTTGCGAATTCACCAGCGAAAGGTTAGGGTTTGAAGTTTGTGTAATGCTACATTTCTAAATAATCTTGATGCAGAATCAACTCAATTTTTTGTTTTGTTTTTTTTTTTTTTTTTTGCCTGTTTTTTCTTTCTGTAGTGGCGAAGTTGGTGGAGAAGACGAGATACACTATGTGATATGCGTTGGCGCCGAAGAAACAAGCAAATACAAGACTTGTTTGTGAAAATCGCGACAGAGAAAGGTATCAATTTGGTGAAAATCGAAATGGAAAAGGCTCTGGTGGATCAAGAACCATTTGATTGTATACTCAACAAATTGTACAATGATGACTGGAAGCAGCAATTGAAGGATTTCTCGGCAAAAAAACCAAGCTCCGTAATTATCGACTTGACCGAAGCAATTGAGCGCCTCCATAACCGTATCTCGATGCTTCAGGAGCTGAGAGAACTGAAATTATGTGATGGCGGGGATGAAGAGGATTCTGAAATGGTGAATGACGCTTCATTTTTTGGTATTCCCAAACAGACTCTTATTTATGACTCGGATTATGTCTCTGAGGTGAATTTAAAAGACCTGGTATGAAATTCTCGGTTATTGCTAAGTCTTCAGTGGCCGACGGCAGTGCCAAGTCGCACAAAATGTTACTGGTTTATAATAGTGACGGTTTGGGTAAGCTCAAACCACTGATTGTGTTGAAGGAGTTCATTAATCATGGTCGAGTGATTTTAAGGTGTATGTTGTTGGCGAGCATGCCAAGTGTGTTTAAAGGAAGTCATTTCCGGTTGTCAATGAGGAGAACTTGGGGAGTTTGGAGGGTTCATTGTCTTTTTTGCAGGTTTCCAATCTCAATGCGTAGGATAGGATTGATGCCAATGCTACAAGATGCTGCAGTTAGAAAATGTAGAGTTGCCCTCGATAAGTTTGATTGCTGAGATTGCTAGGGGGTTGAGGAAAGAAACAAAACTGCAGTTCTTCAATTTTGATCAAATTAGGGACACCAAGGTTAGAATAATTATTTTCGTGGGTATGCAAAGATGTTTGATTATGAGTGTGACGTAGCTGACTTTTTTTGGGATGTTTTGAGCAAGAGAGATAAGACTTTTAACGATTTGAAGGTAGATGCTGTTGAGAAGGAAGTGAGCGACCTTCTAGTGGGATGTTATAGTTGTCTTTCACTTTCTTCTTAGCAGCATCTACCTTCAAATCGTCAAAAGTTTGATCTCTCTTGCTCAAAACATCCCAAAAAAAGTCAGCTACGTCACACTCATAATCAAGCATATTTGCATACCTACGAAAATAATTAATGTCGACAATAAGGTACTTATTTCTAACCTTGGTGTCCCTAATTTGATCAAAATTGAACAACTGCAGCTTTGTTTCTTTCCTCAACCCCCTTGCAATCTCAGCAATCAAACTCATCGAGGGCAACTCTACGTTTTCTAACTGTTGCATCTTGTAGTTTTGGTCAACAATCCTATCCTACGCATTGAGATTGGAAACCTGCAAAAAAGAAAATGAACCCTCCAAACTCCCCAAGTTCTCCTCATTGACAACCAGAAATGACTTCCTTTTAACACACTTGGCATGCTCACCAACAACATACACCTTAAAAATCACTTGATCATGATTAATGAACTCCTGCAACACAATCGGTGGTTTGGGTTACCCAAACCGTCACTATTATAAACCAGTAACATTTTGTGCGACTTGGCACTGCCATCAACCACTGAAGGCTTAGCAATAACCGAGAATTTCATACCCAGGTCTTTCAAATTCACCTCAGAGACAGAATCCGAGTCATAAATAAGAGTCTGTTTGGGAATACCAAAAAATGACGGGTCTTTCGCTATTTCAGAATCCTTTTCATCCCCACCATCACTTAATTTCAGTTCCCTCAGCTCCTGAAGCATCAAGATACGGTTATGGAGGCGCTCAATTGCTTCGGACGAATTGATGATTACGGAGCTAGGTTTTTTTGTCAAGAAATCCTTCAATTGCTGCTTCCAGTCATCACTGTACAATTTGTGGAGTATACAATCAAATGGTCCTTGATCCACCAGAGCCTTTTCCATTTCAATTTTCACCAAATTGATACCTTTCTCTGCCGCTGTTTTCACAAACAAGTCTTGTATTAAACTTGCTTATTTCTTCGGCGCCAACGTATATCCCACAGTGTACCTCGTCCTCTCCACCGACTCCGCCACTACGGAAAGAAAAAAGAGGCAAAAAAACAAAACAAAACAAAATAAAACAAAACAAAACAATTGAGTTGTTTCTGTATCAAGATTCTTTAGAAATGCAGCATTACACAAACTTCAAACCCTAACCTTTAGCTGGTGAATTCGCAAATTGGGGGAAAATGTGAGGTTTTGGCAACGGCGAAATGCATTCAGCAATTGAATTGAAATTTGGGGAATACAAATGTGGGTGTCCACACACTTCAATATTATTCCAAAACAGATGCTTCATGTTCAAAAACATAACTTCAAACATGTTAAAAACATGTTCCAAACAAATTCCACTATGTTTTCATCAATTTTTCATCAAGTATTATCAGTTTTCATCAATATTCTTTAAAAAACATAAATTCGTGTTCAAAAATAGAAACGTCGAACATATTCAAAACATTTTCCAAACCAAATCCATCAATTCCATTAAGGATTAACAGAGTTTCCATTTATCCAAACAAACCAGAAATTTCAGTTTAATCAAAACAAACTACAAACTTCAATATTTCATCAATTTCAATTTAATCAAAACAAACCAGAATCTTCAATATTAGAAAAAAAAAAAAAAGCTTCAAGTTCCAACTCTTCGAATCATTTTGTTTTACACATTTCAGTAATTTTAAACTTATTCCAAGCAATCTCCAAATAGTTTTCATCTTCCATTAAAACATAGTATGTTTCCATGATTATTGAAAACGAATTCATTTTGTATCTAGAATAAATATTTCAATGTTCATTTTTCATCTTCTCTAAATGAATCCCTAGATTTAAAAGAAAACGAAATGTACACCAGAAAAAACAAATTCGAGAAAAGAAATACCTTTGGTTCGTTTATGAAATTTACATCAGAAAAAATGATTTCTTATGTCATGCTCTCTCTCCAAAGATGTATTCTTGCTTCTCCTCTTCGAGTTTGTTTCCTCTATGCAGTTGTAACCCTTTTTTTCTTCTTTGTTTTCCAGATCTCAGTTGTATGTTTCATTTTCTGAAATTTGGCTTCTTCGTTTTCCTGCAATTAGAGTTCTACTAAAAAACTTCTTATTCCACCAATACCGTTCGCCGTGCCGATTTGTTTGCTGCTATTCTTCTTTTTCTTTGATGATAGAACAGCGAGAATGGGGACGATTGTTTATTTTCTTAGTTGGCATCGGTTACTGTGAATTGTCGGTGGTTTTTAAAGTAGCATTTGCCTTGGGAAGATAATGTAATGAAGTCGTTGATTCCCAATGCCATTGGCGCGTGTGCTTCTTTGGCCCAATATTCCATCATTTAAAAAAAGAAAAAATCACTAAAGACACTCTATTATATAGTCCTAGGACTACTATATAATAACTGTGTGTTTCTTTATTAGAAAAAAAGTATATATAGAAAATTTAGTATAGTCGTTTGGTAATTTTTGAGAATAGGACTTTTAAAAAAAAACTTTATTTATTGTAAATTATACTCCCTCCATTTCAATATATAGGTCGTTTTGACCAAAACACAAATATTAAGTTGTAATTACTATAATTTTTAATGGTTAAACCTGTTATACCCCTATTCAATGTATTTTTTATAATAGTGCTATGAGTTTGAATATTCGTGACAAAAACAATCCCAATGAAATTATAAATTAAATAAGGGTAATTGAGTAAAAATAATGAATTATTTCCTAGAAGTAGACAAGTGACTTATATTTTGAAATGGAGAGAGTAGTATAAGAATTGATTATTGTACGAACTACACTCACTCTAATAATCAGTCAGAGCACCTATTAAGGGGTTGTTGGTAGTTAATGTAAGTATATTGAATGAAATAAGGTTCAAATGCTGTTTTGTTCCTCTTATTAGAGTAATTATACTTTTGGTCACTCTTCTGTTTTGAGTGGTAATATTAGTCTCCATTCTTTTTTTTAAGCAGATTTAGTTCTTTTTTACAAAAAAAATAACATATTAACTCATTTAATTGCTAGTGAAACCTTTTTTTTTTCAAATGATTTGTACCATGATATTTTTAACTAATTTTATGATCTGAATCCTCATTAGTCTCCATTCTTTTTTTTAAGCAGATTTAGTTCTTTTTTACAAAAAAAAATTAAAAAATAACAGATTAACTCATTTAATCGCTAGTGAAATCTTTTTTTTTTCAAATGATTTGTACCATGATATTTTCAACTAATTTTATGATCTGAATCCTCATGAATGTTCAACCAATTTAGAGTTTTGACCGTTATTTTGGATGGTGAGTCGATCTAGCTAAACTTTTTCCAGCTGGTTGTGAAGTGAGCTTACTTTGGAATATTTTCTTCGTTCTTGTTTTTCACTTGTGTATTCTTCTCTGGACAGAGCACCAACTGATTAGTATACGCAACTTTTTTTTTTTTTCCCAAGAAGAGAAGAAACCCAAGTCTTGGCTTATAACCAACAAAAGTTTTGATTTTGATAGCTAAAAATTGTGGTTAAGTTTCTTTGATGTGAATATAGTCTTCCATAAGACATCAGCTATGGCAGATATCACCACGGCTTTTGTATTTTTCTCACTACTCTATTGCTTCAGCAGAGAGTTTGATATGAGGGTTAAATACCGGTTGAACATCAGACATTCCAATATGAACATCTTCCTCCATAAGATATCTGCAATGGAAGATATTACCTAAAAGATGACGTCTTCCTATATGAACATCTTCTTCCTATAGATAGAGGTAATGGAAGAAAACAAAATCTAAAAGCCTTGGCTTGACCGAAAGGAATTTGGGAAGAAAAAGTCTTTCTTAACAATGACAACGTTTGACTTGGAAGTGTTTGATTGATTTACTACAAATCTATAACATGCTTGAGCTAATTGAAGAAAAGGACTTGCGAATGATCAAATTTCACATTTTGATTGAGAGGCTAAAATAATTCTTTTAAATATGAAAAACTAAAAAGGATATCAAGGACCTGAACATAATAATTTGAGCTGATTTTGATTTCGTTGATGATGCCCTAAATAGCAACGCTTCTAAATTTCAAAGGATGTGAAGTTGGTTTTGACTCTTTTCTCCATACGCGGCAAAATATATTGTACAATTAAGAATATGTATTCCTAATAGTTACATTGACCCTCGTTCCTCCACTCCTAACTAATGCTCCCATGTCATTTGTCAAAATGATACATTGCTATTGTCGTACTAGTTGTACTATATAACAATTGTTTTCTCCATTTTACATCCAACAGAGCAATATATGTAGTAGTTTTCCTGATTACTTTTACCTCAAACCTTTAAAAAAAAACATCTCACGAGTACCTGGTAAGAACATATTCTTCCATACCATATCTCACCAATGGCGGATCGGACTACCATAGTTTTGCTGTTTTTTCCATTACTCTGCTGCTTCAGGGCTTGAGGGGGTCAGCCATTCATGAGTATCTCTACTGATGAGTCTGCTCTTCTAGCTATCAAGGGTCAAATAACATACGATCCCTATAACATTTTGGCAAAGAACTGGACCAAAAGCACCTCAGTTTGTAATTGGATTGGCGTTACTTGCAATGAGAAGCATCAGAGAGTCATGGCATTGAACTTAACCGGTAGAGGGTTCAAAGGCACGATAGCACAAGAAGTTGGGAATCTCTCCTTTGTCGTTTCCCTGGATTTAAGCTTGAACAATTTCCATGGCAACATCCCGGATCAAATCGGCCGTTTAAAGCGATTAAGGATTTTGTATATGCAGCAGAATGAGCTTACTGGGAAGATACCTGAGAGCTTTGGATATCTGGCCAGAATTCAAGAACTGAACTTGTATAATAACAGCCTCAATGGACCTACCCCTCCTTCAATTTTCAACATTTCTTCGTTTCGGGTTATTTTTTTGGCCTACAACTTCCTTGACGGAAGTCTCCCTGAGGATCTTTGTAGCAATCTACCGAAATTGGAAAGCTTTATTCTCGATCATAATCAACTTGGAGGGACAATTCCAAGTAGTCTGTCTCAATGCTCAGAAATCAAGCTCCTTGCTTTGTCTTTCAATCATTTTACCAATTCCATACCTGGAAATATTGGGAACCTGTCAAAACTGGAGGAGTTGTATCTTGGAATAAACAATTTGACTGGTAAGACATGAATGTTTTAGTTTTCAGTTATGTTTTTGGTTTAGTTTGATCCTCTTTATTTTCAGGTACGCTGCCTCCATCACTCTTTAATATATCTTCACTAAGGATCTTAGTTGCTGCGGTTAATGGGATATGGGGCGGTCTCCCCAGGAATATTTGTAATAAAACGACGAATCTTGAATCCATGCTTCTCTTCAAAAACTTGCTCAGTGGAGAAATCCCTTGTACAATGCCTTATTGTCAGTAGCTGAAAGAATTTTCTGTGACTTTCAACCATTTTGGAGGAGGAATTCCAGCCAACATTTGGAATATGTCCTCACTGCATTGGAGCAATTGGAAGTTGCTGATAACAAACTCTCTGGCAGCTTACCCCTAGATTTATGCTTCAGATATCCAAATCTGAGCCCTTAAACCTCGAGAATAACCAATATTTTGGGCAAATTCCTTCTAGCGCCATGGACGCAATCGACTTATCAAGAAACAAGTTCACGGTTATCTTTCAATATTCTATAATGAATTGTCTTTTATCAAAAAGAAGATATTTCGTAATAAATGGATTTCAGGTGAGGTGCCAAGTGACATTGGGAGGAGCATGTCCATGCTTCGAAATTTAGTACTTGGCCACAATAATTTCAGGGGTTTCATTCCTCCATCCGTTGGGAATATGTCGAAGCTATTGATCCTGATGTTGGCTAGAAATCAATTCTCTGGGAGGATTCCTCCAGAATTGGGACAGCTTCCTCGTTTGGAAGGAGTATTCCTTCAGCGAAACCAGCTAACCGGAGAAATTCCGGCAGAGTTAGGACAGTCCACAAGCATTGGCAGATTGCATCCCAGGATAAACAAGACTAATGGTCAAATTCCTCCTTCCATATTCAACATCTCTACCTTGCGAGAACTGGCCCTTGCAGAGAACCTACTAGTTGGCAACACATTGTCTGTTCTGTACTACGTTGCAATATAATATGGTTGTTTTGATGTTTTTAAGGATTAATACGTACTCTGGAATTGCACTTACATAAAACCACATAATTACGTTTATTTCAAAACTACCGATATTATTGATCTCATCACAGCTCTATCACAAAAGGTTTATAACTTAACCACCCTACAGAAATGATCGTTCAGAAGACAGCATCATAAAGAAGAAGCATAAGTTCAGAAGGCCTACTACACCGCAGAAACAAGCATAAATATCTCATTTAATCTTCAATACAAACTTCCATGATCGTGGATATAGCTCAGTTGCTAGACTGACGAAGTTCTGGTCGCACGAAAGTTGCATCTGGAGGTACTGAAATGTCAACAGTAGGTCTCAACTGGGCGCACACCTCAATAGCTCCATGCACCGGGTCTGATAGGAAGTTGCTGATGAGATCCTGGTTGATGGGAGCAGCATTATCCACAGCCACAAATGCCTGCTGCGTAAGGATGTAATCAAACCGGGGCGCCCACTTCCTTGATCCAAGTCTTGCCGTTGTTGAACAATTGTCTACCATGAACGCAACCCCACGTGCATGCATGAAAGGATTCAAAGAATCCACAGCCTCTATTACACTCTCATTGATGATCTCTGAATAAGAATGGCCTTTCTTCCTCAGAATCTCAATCTGGATACATTTTAGAGGGGCAGAAAAAAGAAAAATATGTCGTCAGCCGAATCCATTTAAACCAAATTTAACAAGCCAAGCCAGTTGCATAAGAGATGGCTAGGGCAGGTTAATAGCTAGTTGTATGAGCTATAGCCCAGGAAGATAGAAAAACTACTCTATTCCTTGGGAGCATTTGGGGCAACTCCCTCAACCAGGAGTTCCCACCAGAATGAGCAAGACCCGCGGTAAAGCAAAATCTTCAGGGTCACCACAAGGATAGGATACTTATTCTAGTTTTTGGGTCCATAAAAGATGTAGAACATTTCAAAGAGAAGATAAAAATTCCAGTTGTTGTCTCACCTGGGCCATCATTAATGCCACAAAGACACCAGCAGTAAAAGGGTACAGAGGACCTAAATCACCATCCTCCCTTACCGCACGAACACGCTCACCTACTTTCCACATCCTTGTCTGGTCAATTTTACCCATTGGGAATGCAGGTAGACCATCTTTTTCCTGCTCAATAAATCGTGATACCATTAATATGAGACAAACCAAAACTGGTAATTAACTTATGTGCAAACATATCTTGCTTTGTAAAGATCATGCGAAAATTCTAGATGGAATTTGCTCATGCTCATGCCAAAAAGAGCACATACATAAAAGCGACGTCCAGCCAAAACAACACTTCGAATCTCACTTCCAGTGGCCACATCTTCATAACATTCGTATAAGATATCCATACAGGGATAATAAGATGCACTGTAGGCAGTCTCAAAATCCTTCTTTCCTTCCGCAGTCAGTGAATTGTAAACCTCCAACATGCCCTGCCAACAAATAAATATCACCAGTATTGGTTATTTTACTACTGAAACACTCGTTACGTCAGGCAAAAGTAAAACCCCAAGAATGTAAAGTAGAAATATAAGGCAGGAGTGCGGGAGAAAGAAACAACGAAAACTGGTTTAGCTTGATACAAACCTTTGTCGATATGGTTTTTGAGACAATTCCAGTTACACACTCCACAGTATTTTTATATGCAAGATCTTCATTCATGCCACTGTCAGTATACCTTCTGAACAGTGCCTCAACAAGTCCGTGCACAGCACCAAGTAAAATACCTGAAATCAAACAATTTAACACCACATTCTAATGTACTACTTGGCAATTATCAGGGAGCAGTTCTCACCTCGCTCTCCAAAAATATCACTCTTGTATTCCTGTTCCAGTGTGGTGGCAAAAGTAAAAGGAGAACCTAGGGCAACTGACCAACCCAAGGCAACATCTGTAGCTCTGCCATCAATATCCTGCATATGATCTAAGAAAAATCAAATGCATGAAAAATTTCCAGGTTGACTAAAGAATGATTCTTGTGCAGCCACCACACCTGATGAACAGCAAAACTGGCATTGATCCCTGCACCATTGATTTCTTTCCCTTGCACATATAACCTCCTTACAGAAGGACCCATACCCTTGGGACATACAGCTACTACACTAATATTCTTTGGGAAATCAAGACCCATTGACTGCAGATGACCAAGAAGGAACCCGTGCGAAAGCCCGAGAATGCTATTTGGTTTCATGTGCGAAAACACTTTTTCATAATTATCAGCCTGCAATTCAACACAAAATCAAGGTGAAAATGTTTCCGAAGCATGCTGGTGGATTAGTATAATACTCATTGATGCAGATAAAAAAATTACAATGCACAATGAATACTAAATATGTTGAGTAAACCCTCGTTCTCAATGATTTCAACACAAATTCATTCTTTTCAAATATCAACATCAAAAAATTCTATGGCATAAATACTTTTGTTGATACTAACCTGAGCTGCATCTGAAATTAAGAGCAGCACTAAATCGCTACCAGAAATGGTCTCCCATATGTCTCCAAGTGTACCATTCTCTTCACTAAATCCAGCTGCACGGGCCTCGGCAAATGAACGTGACCCTTTTCTTAACCCAATCTGTCAGAAGGTAATATGGAAACTATACAAGCTTCAGTAGAAGAACAGGGAACGTTTCAAAGAACAGCTGAATCCCAAAAAAAGGCTAGAAAGAAAGAGATGATAAAAGATAAAAAATAACCTTTACAACAATATCAGACTTTGCATCAGCAAGTGAATCTCTCAAATTCTGAGCCTGGGCAGGTCCCTGCAGAGATATAAGTATATGTTTCGTCACAGAACTCTAAAAATGTTCAAACTTGAATGAAAACAAGGAAGTTTACGCAAAACATCTCTTTACATAGTGGGAAACTATATCAATTTGAGCCCAAAACAATACTGAGTCCAAAAAGTTCAGAATATATTATTATCAAGAGATACACACAAACACACGGCACTACTACAATAGAAGTTACTCTCACTGGCTGCACTTAAAATTCATAACAAATATCATAAATGAGGGTGTTTTCTCCAAGCCTTAAAAATGAATCACCTAATATCTAAACCGAACCCATGTTCACACTTGAGTCCTAGTACAAATTCGCTAACAGCACACCATTTTATTCATGAAATTAGAACCATTTTCACAGCTTCCAACACAATAATCTTAAATTCTCAAAAACTTAGTTTCAATAAAACCTCCTATAAATTTCCAATTTTAAAAAAATAAAAAATAATAAAAAAAAAAAAAACCCAAGAACCTGAAATTATAATGTCAGCATAAATCAACAGATTTTTAACATCACAGTACATAAATTACCTGCGAACCCCATCCAATGACCCCAATCTGCTTGATATCCTTGAATGCATCCGGCAAGAGCTTGAACAAGTCCCTTCCTCCTTTCACAATATACTGCATTTCAATCAATCACACAAAATATACTATTAACAACCAACAACAAAGCAAACACACGAACAAAACCGAAATGCTACAATATCACACATATAAAATCCATTCATCAAAAAATTAGAATAAAGCTGTAGACCTTTTTTATCCATTTACCTCGTCATGACCCGCTAGGTTAACCTTCTCTTTCTTGAACACTGAAGTATCAAAATCGAGGGAAATTGTCGGCTTTACGGCTGATGGAGCGGAGACCATGGTAGCCGAGAGAGCGGAGCCGCCATTGGAGGAGGCGGCGGCGGCTGAAGTGGCGGCGCGAGCTGTGAGAGACTTGAGAGAAGTAGCCAACGATGAAAGGAAACCAAGGTTGTGGGGAAGGGATTTAGTTTGGGGCAAAAGGGCTTTGGAGGTAGCGGCAGAGGAAGAGGTGATAATAAAGGAAGTGGTTGTAGCAGCAGCCGCCGCCATGACTGGCAAGAGAGCAGGAAATTTGAGACTGTGTTAAGCCTGAAATGCAGACAAAAGAGGGGTTTCTTCTAAGATATAGTTGGTGGTTTTATATTGTGAGTCATGCGTTGTGAAGTTAGGCATTTGCACGGTTAAGTTACATTTAAACCCCTCAAGTTTATGTAAACTACAAAATAGACTTTCATATTTTAGTAAATTATAATTATCCCCTTTGAACTAGTAACAGTTACACTTTGAAAGTTATGAATAATGGTGTAATCATAAATTTTTAATGATTTGACAATTTACAAAAGATTTAAGATAAATTAAAAATAAAATAAATAAATAATTAAAATTATAGCAATAATATAAAGGGCAATTATAGTTCACATACTATTTGGAAGAAACTAAAAAAATAAAGTAATCAATTCATTAAAATTATAATAGGAACATCAAGAATAATTATAATTTACCTAATATTTGAGACAAGTTAAACATAAAATAGTCAATTTATTAAAATTTTATGTTCACACTGTTAGGTTTGTCACTTTTCATAATTTATTTAGAAGTATAATTATTAGTTCATTGATAGGTGTGAAGATCCATTTTATAGTACATTTACATTCAAACCTGAGAAGGTAAATATAATTTAACCTTTATTATATTTTTCAACCATATTCCACAATTTCAAGTCCAATTTTTTTTACATAAAAAAAAAATTGTATACTTTTACGCTCTCAAAATTTTTTGTTTTAGAAGCACGTATTTATTTTCTATTATATGTGAGATTCAAACCCCACACTTGAGAAAAAAATTAAGACAAAAATAGAAGTTTCCCAACATTTTTATTTCCTCCATTTTCACAAAGGTATAGCTTTATTATTTATTTTGCATTTAAAGGTCAACATTTCATCCTTATTTTGACTTATTTTGGGATTCGCAAAGTCTCAGCCTCTCAGAACTGGTATGGTCAGGTTTTCATTTCCCATTCTACATTTTATTTCTTTTATTTATTTATTCATTTTGGCATTTGAAATGTACTTTTCTTTACATTTTAATATAATTTTTCTCTATTTTTTATATTTCTAAAATGTAAAATATTCACTAAATATGTTGTTCATATAAAATTTTATTAAAAAAAACATTGTCAAAGTTTAATATAATTTTTCTTGGTACTATACAAATTATACTTAATATTTTATTTATAAACGAAATTAAATTAGAAGTTACAGTTCAATAGTAATTGAGATGGACGAGAACATAATTAGATAAAAATTATGTATAATAATAGTCATCATTAAATGCAAAAGCAGATGTAGGTTAAGCAAATGAGTTTGTTTAGCCAGATTATAATTTTAATTTGTCAAAAGAAAATATTTGTCCATATTTTTGGCAAATTACAACGAGAAATTAATTATTTACACGTAAAACTAAACTAGCAATACAATATTACAAATCAATCCCTAGACTGTGACATTATATCACACCTAAACCAATCTATATTTGACTTGGACGAATCCTTTCTAAGCAAGATTTTTTAATATTATTTTTTTTAATTCACAAAACTCAAGCACGGTATTACTTATCATTTTTGTTAAACTCTGAGCATTTTGAAAATGAAATAGGATGGTCAAATATAAAAATAATTTGAGTTCCACCAAAATGAGATGGTGTCATCGTGAGCGCCTCACTTAGGATTTAAGGGTAAATTAATAGTTTTTATGTCTGTCTTTTTGTATTAAAAAATAATAATAATTTGAGTTTAAAATTTTATTTAAAATGTAATAAATTTCTTATAAATTGACTGAAAAATACGGTTGAAAGCCTTTCTAATTACATGTTATTTTTGTCTTTGGGATATGCCATTTTTTTTATCAGACCGTTTATATGGAAACTGTTAACATATTATTTTTTAGATAAAACGAATGATATTTTATGAAAATAAACAATTTTACCCAATCACCTCTTGCATCACATCTTATAATAAAATAAAAATTTTTCTCTTCAAGTATTATGAATAAAACTATGAAAATGATTTTGAGATTCTCAAGTTTAAAGCACACTCTTCTGTTTTGTGGAGAGGGAGAAAAAAATGTCTTTAAAAAAAAAAAAAAAAAAAAAACTTAATGAGTGTGGACTTGACATCCAAAAGAAAACCTAAAATAATTGAGATTGTGTTCCGCGTCAGACTTGTCTATTTGAAACACATGATACTTGTGAGTTTTTGTTGGGCTGGACTCTGGAGTTGGACCATCTAATAAATGGTTTCAGGCTTGCACTTGTCCCCAAAGAAACCAATATACGAATGGGATTTACTATTTGTATAACAAAATTACTATTTGTATAATAAAAAATGTCTAAATTACCCCCGATATGAAATAATAGATCTTTTTTGGACAAAAAACGCTGCGCATTGCTGAACTAAAGGGCAAAAAACGTAAATTTGGTATGGAAATGAACAAAAAAACGCATAAATGTCTTGTGAAAATTAGACAAAAACGCTAAAACGTAGCGAAAATGTGTAATAAAAACGTCTAAATGCAGCGTTTATTTAAAGCCAAACGCTAAAGTGAAGCGTTTTATTTACTAAAAACGCTAAAGTGCAGCGTTTTATGTACTAAAAACACTAAAATATAGCGTTTTATGCAACAAAAAACGCTAAAGTATAGCCGAAAAACATATCTCGCTCGTTAAATAGTAGCGTTTGTGACGGTTTTTGTTAAAAAACGAACCGAACTAATATGAACAGACCAAATATTGACAACAAATTACATCATATCATAACCTTTGTACATTCTCTGTACAAAAGGTTCCCTTACAAATATTGACAACAAATTCAAATCGACAATCGAAAGAAGGTTTCGTCGAATCATATCCATCTGCCATCGTATTGTACAACTTTCGATTGACATTCTTCACGAAATGGTACGTCTGCTACCCGCTATGTATTTTTGTATTTTGCAGCGTTTATTTTGCCCTAAAACGCCACTTATTAGCGTTTTAATCACCATAAACGCTAATATGTGGCGTTTTCGGTCATTTAAAACGCTAATAAGTGGCGTTTTTGTCAAGAAAAAATGCCAAATTGTGGCGTTTTATGCCTTTCCTCGAAGAAAATTGTTGCGAAATTAGGGTATTTATGTGAAATCCGTAGCTTTTTTAGTTAAATTTTTTGTGATGTGTAGCGTTTGTTTGTATAGTTATGTGAAATACGTTGCGTTTTTTTAAGATTACATATGTAAAGTGAAGCGTTTGTTATAGTCCTATTGTGTAATTTATAGCGTTTGTAACAATATGGATTTGGATTTGTGACTATACAGGACGATGATTCGAATATGAGTACACATGATGATTACGAGCAAGAACAGGATAATGAGGATGACGAGGGGGGTGAGGAACAGGACATTGGGGCAGATCTAAGTGAATATTTTAGGATAGATAGGGATTTTGCAAGTGTGGAGGATGCATTTACGTTTTGCTATCCTATAGCTAATAGCCTGAAGTTTGTGCTTTCGAAGCAAGGCGGAAGTGGCTCGACGTATTATTTTAGGTGCAGTCGATGGAAAGATCCATTGAAGGAGCCTCTCCCCACCATACGGTTGAACACGAAAAGATGCGGATGTAAATGTCCGTTCAAGTTGACTGTCAAGAAGGTTGTTAATGAGCGTTACAGTGTGCTTGTTACGCCAGGGGTATCGTCCACACATAATCATCCTGGTATGAATATGTTTCGCTATTGAATATGATATATTATTTTTCCTATAATTAGCATTTACTTATATTATTATTACTAATTTTTGTAGGTATAAGGCATCCATATGGGCACAGGCAGTTGAGCGGTTTCTCGAAAGAGGCAAAGGCTGAGGCTAAACGCATGCTTTCTTTCAATGTGAGACCAAAAAGCGTTTGGGAAGCTATTCATCAGCAGTTTCCCGAAGACAATGTACAGATAAGGCAGGTCTACAATTTGAAGGAAGATATGAAGAAAGATGGATTGGATGGTAGGAATATTGGGCAGCAATTTTTGCATTTGGCTCGCGAGAAGAAGTATTTTGTTCAGATTATCACTGACGAGGCCACTAATGCGATCACACATGCATTCATCGCTCATCCTACATCAATTCAGATGTTCAATAGGTGGTATTGGGTTGTAGTGGTTGATTCAACCTACAAGACCAACAAGTACAAAATGCCCGTCGTTGAGATGATCGGTATGACTCCCACCAATAAGAACTTCAATATTGCTTTTGCCATTGTTAAGGATGAGACAAAAGAAACATATGATTGGGTAATGAAAAACTTGAGGGAATTGTTGCCTAGTAATGTGGAACCAAGTGTTGTTGTCTCATATAGGGAGTTGGGTTTGTTGCAGCCTATTAAGGATCACTTTCCATCTTGCAATCACTTGTTATGTCGGTGGCATATTGACCGTGATGTTGCCAGTTGGTTGGAAAAAAATGTTGCTAGGAGGAATGTGGACACGGCCACTGATATATATAGTAATTGGTGGAAGAAAATTATCATGGCTCCCACAGTTGAGAGGTTTAACCTCTTATTGGTCCAATTCAAGGTTACATACTCTATGGTTGAGCCTGCAGTTGTTGATTATTTGGAGGGGACATGGTTCATTCATAAGGAGAAATTCTGTCGGGCCTGGACGGACACATTTCAACACTTTGGGAATACGGCAACTAACAGGGTTGAGGCTTCCCATGCTGCATTGAAAGATTGGCTTCATTCTTCCACCAATTCTCTCGACACGTTGTTCATGAAGATCGACTCTCATCTCACGCATCTGTTCCCTCACATCGCGTAAGTGCAATAACCGCATTCGATTATTTATTTAATGTCATAATTTTATTATAATTTTATTGTACGTTAAAACAATAACAGTGGGTCGCTCGAGTCTTCTACTGCCACGACACAAACCAGTAGGATGGGGTTTCCATACTGTTACTTGAACAAATACGTTTCGCATCACTGCCTGAATTTGGTAAGCAAACAAGTTGAAAAAAAGGATAGGTTGGCAGGCGAAGTTATCGATAGGTGTGGATACGTGTGCAAGGTGACGCTTGGGATTCCTTGTGCCTGTGATATATACAAGGCACAGGAATCGACCGCATATCAATTGCTCCCATTAGTCCACGAGTTCTGGCAGAGATTGACAATTGTACCCTCCCAAAGGGATTCGAATACTCTGAATGAGGACATCAGGTACATTTTACTTATGTTTGTTAGTTATATTAAATTTGTTTTATTTTTTGTAATTTTACATTTGGATGCTGATTGAAAATAATGTTTCATCAAGGTTTTTCAATGAGGAAGTCATTCCTGCAGTTAACACAAGTCCGTCATTCTTGGCTCGTCTACTTAATATGGCCTATGTGGAAGAGATGCACGCTGATATGTCTAGTGCAGCTGAGCCATCGGTTGAGGGTACTCATAGGGGAAGGCCGCCGAGTAGACTGCACCATTCAGTTATGCGTGAGTGGAGTGGACGGGAGAGAGCGACACGTGGATCACGTGGTAGGGGTCGGTCGAATTCAAGTGGAAGATCAACTGGGCGCACATCCAACAATACGACGGACTCCTCTAGTCAGTCTCCATTACGTGAAGGTAAATATTGTTAGTGATGTTTCACGAATTTATTTATGGTCAAAATTAATTCAATTATGTTCATTCTAATTTATTGAACACATTAGGATTTGGACAAGATGTACCATGCGTACCAGTGTTTTTCCGGCATTACTGTACTGGATGGTCGGATGTCATTGGAGATGGAAATTGTGGGTTCAGGGTGATTGCTAGTTACCTTTCAGGCGGCCAGCACAATTGGAAATTGTCACGCAGAGCGCTTGTTGGTGAGATCGGACGTGATCCACAACGGTATGCAGGTTTGTTTGCAGTGTTGGAGGAGAGACCTGCTGATGGTGATCATTTGGGTGCCGTGCTGAGGCGTTTACGTTATCAAGGTAGAAGTTGTTCTGAAGCCTACTGGATGGTCACACCCACTGACTTGTACCCACTTGCCACACATGCAAATGCCGTGGTACTTCATCTCAGCCGGTCAGAGCCAATGGCGAATTATACTATATTACCGTTGGATGCTGGAGAGGACGAAACCCGCCCAGAGAGACAGATAGCAATTGCTCACGTGGGTGGTAATCATTACGTTCGTGTTGATGTACTTGATGATTGTCCCCTTCCTCCACTGCACATTGTTTGGCGCGATCACTGCAACCAAGCGACCGTTGGACGTTGGCCTAATAGTTTCAGAATGCGTTTTAGGCTATGGGTAAATCGTCGTGATGCTTAGCGAATTTAGTTTAATGTGATTTTTTTGTTTAAACAATATTTGTAGTTATGAACTAAGTTTGGTATTATATGATTGTTTGCTTTGTATTAACTTGAATACACCATTCATGACATATAACTAAACAAACACTAACTAAAAATGTAATGCATAAAGTACTACTATATAAATGGTTCTGATGTCATACAAAAAAAATATAGAAATGTAAACAAAATGTCATACATATAAAAATACATATGGGCTCAATCGGCCAGGTCAAATCGCTGCTCAAAATCCGCAATCAGACCAGAATACTCGTCGTGCAGGTCCGGTGCTCGATCTCGCAGCTGATCCATCAAACGGTGATGCACGCCCAGCACATCGCTAACCCACTACAAAAAATACACACAATTATATCAAATATTGATGTTGAACAATATAATAAAATATATTACAAATTTGGTAAAAATAATACTTACGTATTCCGATGACGATCGGCGTGGCTGTGGCTGCTCCGGTGGGGGCCCTATGACGTACGGATGGGACCGGGGTACGAACCACTCCAGATATCCGTCCACGCAGGCACTATATCTGACGTCGTGCCCTGTCTGTGCACGGTGCACAAAATATATAGGCCCGGTAGCCGGATATGCGTCCCACTCGGACTCCGCATATGTCCGTGGGTGGTGCACGACGTACCCACTACCCCCGTACCCCTTGTATGTCCCATCCGTGGCCGGAATCAACGGTCTGGGTATCCACTGGACGTAGCCCAACTGACGAGCACACCGGTCAGGCATATACGGCTCTATGTCCTCCCGGTACGCAATGAGCCCGCGGTACTGGGTCCTCGGAGTGCGTGTGACGGCAGCGCGACCGTATGACATCCATACAACCTATAAGGAAATTTTTCAATTACATTTCCTAGTTTTATGAAAACTATATATATTTAATTAATGTAAAATTTTGATTTACGTACATCGTCCGGCGACAAGGCATCCAGGACCTCGCGGAAAATGGCCAGTCTGTCGTCCTTGTTGCGCGGTGCGTCGATCGTCCATCTGCTGGCCCGCGGCCGATCGTGGTGAGCTGGCAAAGGCCTGGCATTACTCCTAAAAGACGGAAAATGCTCGTAGATCCAGGCCTGTAACAACGTCAAGCAACCCGCAACGCTCGACGTGCCATGACGACTAGCAGCACCTAAGTGTCTATATAGGTACGCTAGCGTCGCCGTGCCCCAAGCATACTCGCCCACCTGAGCCATCCCGCCCCTCAGCTCCAGAACAGGACCTGGCCCGAACTTATTGGAACTCTTGTCTGTAAACAGACAGGTCCCAATAGTAGCCCACAAAAATACGGTAACGTCCGAGTCGGGCCGCGGTCTACGCCTACATAGCTCTATCACCCGCTCGGTCGAGAATGCCCCATTCTCGAATAACTCCTTATCGATGTGCTGATCCGGAGGTATCTCGAGCAAATCTCTAGAATACGCCAATAGGGTGGCGGTATCAGCGGACTGGGTAATCAACCGACCCTCTATCGGTAGACGCATAATCTCCCACACGTCGTGGAGAAGTATCGTCATCTCACCGAAGGGTAGATGGAAGGTATTGGTGTCCGGCTGCCACCTCTCCAAAAAAGCGCATATCAGTGGCGCGTCTATATGCCTAAACAGGATGCTGGGAATATGTCCCAGCCCTGTCTGGCTAAGTATCTGAGCCCCTAGGGGTGACATACCGCGCACCCAAGTAACTAAGGAATCGTACATCAACCCCCTATTGTGACACCTAATAGGGGCTCTACCCCCCGTCTCACTAAATCTATATACGACGTGTCCTAAAAAACTAGGAATAACCGTCGCATCGATCGGACCACCCTCGACTGGTCCAGTGACTAACCAGCTCTTGTCATCCTTCTTCCGCTTTTTAGGAATCGCTATATTTATCAAATATAATATATATAATTAATTTAACTAATTAACAAAATAAACAAATAAAACATACTTTGATAATTACTCATGTTATAAAATAAATGAAACATTCATAAATATTTTAACAGTTTACACAATATATAAACAAAAAAAAATAAATTAATAACATATATAAACAAATATAACATATTTTCACTAAATAGACAAATTAGCAAATAAATAAACAAATACTTCATAAAGTAAATAACTCAATAAATATTACAATTTATAAAACAATATAACATAATTTAACCAAGTAATCATATTACCAAATAAATTAACAATTAAATAATAATTTAAATGTTTACTTAATTAATAATAGTCTAAACAAAGGGATACATAATTTACATAATTCACAAATTAGACAAATAGATCAATTAAATAAACGTAATTAATAAATCAATATCGCGTACCTGCAGAGGGCTCCGCCCGCTGCTGTTGATAATGCTGATGGCTGGATCTCGGCTGCTCCTCGTGAGCCTCCTCCTCCTCTGAAGGCTCATCCTCGTCGCTCGGCACGACATCGTCCTCGTCCCTCAGATGGAACGCCGACTCCCCGCCAATCCCTCGCCCGTCACCCCTGGATCGGCCACCTCGAGTTCTCACGGCTGGCATCTTCTGCCTCCTGGCAGAAGCTGTGGGCCGCTGTCTCTCCTCAACAGTGGAAGGAGGAACGCGCGGTTTAACCTTACCGCCACCCTGAAAAATGTAATTCAAATATATTAATACACAAACAATCATATTAATTCACATACATTTTATATTACATAAATATTTTTAAAACGTAAAACCCAGACAATTATATTAAATTGTAGCGTTTGACCTTAAGTCAAACGCTAATACCAAGCGTTTGACTCAACGTCAAACGCTAGGTACGAGCGTTTGACTCAACGTCAAACGCTAGTTACCAGCATTTGACGTTAGGTCAAACGCTTTAGATCCGCGTTTTCCCTGCCGAAAACGCTGCCAATCTGCGTTTTGGACGGAAAATAACGCTGCCGGATTGCGTTTCAAAACGCTCAAACTCTGCCGGATTGCGTTTTTGGGACAACCCACGCCGCCGACCGGCGTGTTCTACCAACTTTTCGCCGCCGATCGGCGTTTTTCCACAGAATAAACGCCTAAGAAAATATTTTTGTAACCTAATATGCGTTCTAAGAATGGACAAAATTAATTTCAAAACTTGATTGAAATGGTTGAGAGATTTTACCCGATTATAGAGTAACCCTTTGCCCGCGCCATGACCTCTCGAAGATCCAGACCCACCTGCTTCCATTTCGAAAAAAATTTCCTAGTTTTTGGGGTTTTTTTTCGTGCCTTCGAGCGTGAAAACCTTTCGAATCTACCAAAGTGCAGCGTTTCCAGTTCTTTTTTTTTTTTTAACAGATTTCGGGTTTCAAACGCTGCATTTCAGCGAGCGAGTGCCCAAATAACGCCACATTTTAGCGTTTAAGGTATAAACAAACGCTACATTTTAGCGTTTCTGCCCTCTTCAAACGCAACTGTTTGGCGTTTAGATTACGTTCAAACGCTGCGTTTTTACGTTTTTGGACGGTGTAAACGTATTGTTTTAGCGTTTTTTGGTTTATTTTCACACCATTTTTACGTTTTTACACCTTTCATTTCGCAATACACAGCGTTTTTTATCACACTTTTGCCATCAAATTGATATTTCTTTCATACCAGGGGTATTTTGGACATTTTTTGTTATACAAATAGTAAATTTGTTATACAAATAGCAATTCAGATATAGGAATTTACGGAGGCTTTCTGCCTCGCCATGTATCATACATACAAAAGCGTGTAAATGGGCCCTTACTGAACAAGATTATTGTTCTAAGCCCGTACTAATCACCTAGCTTTTGGAAGTCTGGAGAAGTAGGCCTTCAAACGTAGTCAACGTGAAGATGTAAGGCATACTAGTACAGTGTCGTTTTGTTTATTGAGTAAACTTACCAATTTCTATGTAGAAAGTGAGAGTTATTTTTTGGGGAGAAAGTCTTCACCTTTTCTGTGAAGCTAGCAAATAAACACCGTGCAGGAGAGCTGAGGAGGGTTTAATACCGAACCATCTGTGTTTTGGGAATTCATTCTGCATTTTTGGTGATTTTTCTTCTATAATATACTATGTTCTTAGTCTTCTTTCTCTCTTCTAACTCTTTGCTCTCTGTAATTCATTATGCTAACTTGATTTTTCTACTTCAGTGCATCACAATTGGTATCAGAGCTGGCCGAATCCTTGGCGCATTTTCGCTCAGTGCACAATGGCGGAAACTCGTTCCAAGTCACAGGAGGAGCATCTTAGGAGGTTGGAGCATATATTGATGGAGATGATGAAAGCTCAAAGTGATGAGTGGAATGAAAGAAGCGTGAAATAGAATAGTGGGAGGAAAAACTGAAGTTGCAGATGGAAGCCATGAGAAAACTGTTGGATCGAAAAATTGAACAGAATTTATCAAGGTTACTGCAAAGAGATAAATCTGTAGATTGAACGCCTCTACTCCCTACTCCAGGTACTTCCCGAATCAATGTTGATGATGATATAAGTAACTACTGGAATGAACGTAATATGCAAAGGTTGAGCTATAATAATTCAAAAATTGAATTAACAACATTTAGGGGGAGATAATCCGAGGGAGTGGTTGAGAAAATGCCAGAAGTATTTTATGTTGTATAACATAGGGGATAAATAGAAAGTTGATTTAGTATAACTATACTTGGAGGATAGAGCTGATATATGATTTCAGGGATTTAAATGTGGGAAGGGGACAACTGTCGTGGGGTGAATTTTCTGATGTCTAGTTAGTAAGATTTGGAGACAATAAGGATGATTTTGAGGAGTATAAAAAATTGCAACAGGTTACTGGTGTGGCTGATTATCAAGAGAGATTTGAACTTTTGAAATCTAGGGTGTTATATATTGATCCTAGGTTAACTGAGCAGTATTTTGTGTCTGGATTTATTAGTGGGTTGAAAGAAGAATTTAAACCAGGTGTGAGGATGTGGAAACCGACTAATTTAACTCAAGCTATGGAGTTGGCATTTCTACAAGAGCAAGCCCTGGAATTGTGTGTTAAGAAGACGAAAGCTGTGGTAGTTCATTCCAGTAAACCAATAGGCAATAATGTCAAGAATTTCAAAGTAATGTCAAAAGAGAAGGAGAGGAAACCTTGGCAGGAAAAATTTAAGCATATCACACCTCCGGAACTGCAGTATAGGAGAAATAACCACCTTTGTTATAAATGTGGAGAGAAGTACACTATGGGTCATCAGTGTAAAATGAAGGATTATGCATTCATATTAACTAATGAGGAGGAATCTGAAGAAGTAGTATCACCTTTAGTAGAGTTGATTGATACTAGTGTTGAGTTGGATAATCCCCTAAATATGACATTACATGCTGTGGTAGATAGTAAGTCACTTAAAACTATTACAGTGCAAGGTAAGTTATATGGAAGATATGTCAAAATCCTGATTGACACTGGATCTACTCACAGCTTTGTGGCTCCTAAAATGGTGGAGGAAGCAGCGTTGAAGGTTCAACATGGAAGTCCATTCTCAGTGACCATTGCCAATGGTACAAAGGTGTCTGGAACTTGTTTTTGTCCTAAGGTAACTTGGGTGATGCAGAAAGAGGTCTTCAACCATGATTTTAGAATCATGGAGTTAGGAGTTTGGGATTTACTGTTAGGGGTTGATTGGATGTATCACTTTAGTCCCATTATGTTTTATTTCAATAATAGATGCATTGGCTTATGTTTTGAGGGAAGCTGGTTTACCATTGAAAGTTTCGCTCATCCTGCAAAATCCTTGACTATTGTTGAAGTAAGTGGGGATCAGGGTAAAACAAGAGTCAGTGTAAAGCAGGAGTTGCTTAGTGGAAGCAACCAATTCAGGCCACCAGTGGAAACTCCAGAACAAATCCATTTGGTACTTTAAGATTTTAAGGAGGTATTTGATGCTCCTAAATCCTTACCACCAGAAAGGGATGTAGTAAATATGATCAACCTTAAGAAGGATGCTCAACCCTTTAAGCTCAAACCTTACAGACATCCTCATGCTCACAATGTGAAATCAAAAGACAAGTAGAAGAGATGCTGAAAGCAGGTAATATACAAGTCAGTAACAGTCCATTTGCATCACCTGCGTTGCTGGTTGACAAGAAGGATCAAACATAGAGGGTATGTGTAGATTATAGAAAGCTGAACCTGCTCACAGTGAAAGATAAGTTCCATACCCCTATAATTGATGAGTTATTAGATGAGTTACATGGATCAAAGTTTTTCTAAAATTGATTTAAGAGCTGGATATCACCAATTTGGGGTCAGTTCAGAGGATATTCCTAAAATTGCCTTTCAAACTCACTATGGACATTTTGAGTTTTTGGTAATATCATTTGATTTAACAAATGCTCCTGCAACTTTTCAATCTCTGATGAACTTTATCTTTCTACCTCATTTAAGAAAATTCGTTTTGGTGTTTTTTGATGACATACTAGTATATAGTCCTACTTTGGAGACTCATGTATCACATTTGACTTGTGTGTTGGAAGTATTGAGGGATCAACAGCTGTTTGCTAAGCAGTCTAAATGTGTATTTGCTCAATCTAGAGTGGGGTATTTGGGACATACTATAACTAATGAAAGGGTTGAGATGGATAAAGAAAAAGTTTATTGTATTAGGAATTGGAGAAAACCTGTGAATATTAAGGAACTGAGAGGATTTCTAGGACTTACAAGTTACTACAGGAGGGTTATTAAGGATTTTGGAGTAAAAGCTAAGCCTCTAACTAATCTCTTCAAGAAATATGCATTTAGCTGGTCAGTGGAAGCTACTATAGCTTTTCAGGAACTGAAGAAAGTAGTCATGACAGCACCTGTATTGCCTGATTTTGAAAAGAAATTTGTGTTAGAGACTGATGCTAGTATTGGGGGGAATGGGAGTTGTATTGATGTAGGAAGGACAACCTATGACTTTTATCAGCAGAGCCTTTGCTCCAAGAACCTTGAGACTGTCAGTTTATGAAAAGGAATTGATGGATGTGGTTCTAGCAGTGCAGAAGTGGAGACACTACTTGTTAGGGCATACATTTGTGATTAAAACTGATCATCAGGTTTTGAGGTATCTACTTGAACAAAAGCTAAATAGTCCTTTACAACATAAATGGCTTACAAAGTCGCTGGAAATAGATTATACTATTCAGTATAAGCAGGGTTGTCAAAACAAAATGGCTGAGGCCTTATCTAGAATCACTACTGCACTAGTACCTAACCAAGAGACTTTACAATGTTTTGCTATCTCTGCTATATATCGAGAATTGATTAATCAGATACAAGAGAGATATGAAGATGATAGTTTGGCTCAAGAGCAGATTGTTGCAGCATTATTACAACAAGGAACCAATACATATTAGAATTATGACAAAGGACTTCTCAGTTAAGGAATTAGAATATTTGTGGGAAGAACCAAGGGAATCAGACAGTTGTTGATTGAAAATGTGCACTCTTCACCAATTGGAGGTCATTTAGGACAAAAGGCCTCATGGCAGAGACTAAAGACCTTATTCTATTGGCCAAATATGAAAGCAGACATTGAGGAGTACATCAGGAAATGTGAAATCTGTCAGAAGAGCAAATGTGAGCACTTGCCCTATATAGGTTTGCTCAATCAAATTCCTATACCACAACAAGTTTGGAAACATATTTCTACGGATTTCATTGGAAAACTTCCTGAATCTAATAGCTTTACTGTGATACTCGTGATAGTGGATAGGTTGACTAAGTTTGGCCATTTATTTCCTTTATCACACCCTTTTGGGGCATGCTGAGTTGTTTCTTCAGGAGATTTACAAAATACATAGAATTCTAGAAATCATCATCTCTGATAGGGATAAAGGCTTCACCATCCATTTTTGGCAGGCTCTATTCAAATTGTTGGGAGTTAAGTTGCATTTCACAACTGCATATCATCCTCAAACTGATGGACAAACCGAGAAAGTGAATCAGTGTCTGGAAAACTACTTGAGATGTTTCTCTAGTGATCATCCATCCACTTGGAGCAGGTGGTTGTCAATGGCTGAAAGATGGTACAATACATGCTATTATGTTAGTTTGAAAATGTCACCTTATGATGCACTTTTTGGCAATAAACCAGTTGATTTCCCTTTGGGATCTTATGAGGAAGTGCTAATTCCTGTTGCTGAAGAAATAGTGCAACAAAGAGCTAGTATCTGGAAGGAGGTCTAAGACAACCTAAAACAGGCTCAAAGCAGGATGAAGTTCTTTGAGGATCAACATAGATCCGAAAGGACACTGGAAGTTGGTGATTGGTGATTGGGTGTATCTCAAATTGCATCCTTATAGACAATCCACGGTAGTTTCCCGCACACATTTGAAGCTAGCTGCCAAGTTTTTTGGCCCTTTTCAGTTGTTAGAGAAGGTTGGAACAGTGGCATACAAGCTCAAGTTGACGCCTAAATCTAGGGTTTATCCAATCTTTCATGTGTCATTGTTGAAGAAACATGTTGGAGTGGTTCCTATTAGCTCAACTCCAATACCTGAGCTAAATGCAGAGGATATATTGTTAGTTTTGAATACAGAAAAGCTATGGCTTGTATAAAAAACTAATATCCACAGATGACATATCATTTTATTTCAGTATTAAATTGTTCAATTATATCATAGAACTAGATAATGGGGTATGGAAAGACACAGTAGATACATTTATTGGTTAAAGTATTAATATATAAAAAGTATGCTCGTAACTGAGATAGTCTGAACATACTATCGGTATAGGTTATCGTGTGGTTTGGAAATTAGTTTATCTAGACTAATTTAAATCACATGGATATGCCCGAAGCATATTGAACACGACCAGTTTGGATAGGATTGACTTGTATTGATTGGCGTAGTCAATTCGATCCTAGTATTCAGTCTCTCAATCCCGAGATTGGGACGGGCATGAGAGTTAGATATCGTATGCTTTGATGTGCCAAAGAGTGCGGTCAATTGAGGCCTATACTTCGGTAGGTTGGGTATGCGGTGTTTAGCTACTTATGTGTCGTTGCTAGTCGGAGGAATCCACGTACTGGTTCGCCGGGTTAATGGTGCTCCTGAGATGAGCTCGTAAGGTTTATTGTACTAAAACTGGCCAGTGGACTTTACGTCTGGTATAATAAGAAGTCGAGTGGTACTAATCTCGGATACCAAGAAGTCGGTGAATTAGTTTATCAGTAAATTGATAAACCGACGATCACTATATCTTTGATATTGGGAGATAGAAGAAAATATAGTGGCGCGATATAAAGTCATTTTTGAGCGGTAGTTCCATAATTAGTCCGTTAGTGGTACGACTAATTATGCGTTTGACTAATCGATAAAGTGAATTAATTAATCCTAAAGGTTTAATTAATATTTAATTGACAAAGTGGATTAAGAAAATTAATAATATATGAATTAATTAATCCTAAAGGTTCGATTAAATTAAATTAACGAAGTGGATTAAAGATTTAATTCAAATGGATCGATTGGAGTTGACTAGTCTATGAAAGACTAAAGGGTCAACGAAAGTCAAACTAAAACGCCAAACTCAAAGGCCCATTAGGTCTCCTTAGAAGCTCCCTATAAATATCCCATGTTAGGCAACTTACAAGACATAAGAAACTTGGAGGCCACTTTGCCTAGTGAGAGAAAGTCTAGCTTAGAGTGAGAAATTCTTCTTCTTCGACTTTTCTCCTCTAATCCAGCTAGGAAAGCTTTCTTCTTCGAAAAGAAACTCAGCCCATAGATCATTATTGAGCATCCATCGGTTTTGCCTTGAGTTCGATCGCCACCGTTAATTTTTGGCAGTTGCGATTTCCGATCGACGCGGGGATTCTTCAGTTCCGTCCGACGCGTTTGATTCGAGATTTTTTGGGTGTTGATCTCTTTCGTAGATTGGTGATCCACTGGAAAGTCTTGTCTAGATCACGGCCGGATTTTCATCTCCTAGTGACCGGCGGTATAGGCGGCCAGATGTTGGGTTGCTTCGGGCTAAATCTGTTTTGACAGTTCTCGAGTTTTTTGAAGCAAGTTTCTTGGGATTTCTTCATTTTGCCTTGGGCTACTCCGTAGACACTAGCCCATACTAGTTCGGAGTCGAATTGGAGTTAATATTCGGATTTCTTGTGGAATTCGCTTGCCCGAAGGTTTGGATTTCTTTTTGCTAGGGACTTCGCTACAAAGGTATAATCTTTGAACTTTCCGCTTTAATTAAAGATTGTATTTTTTGTGTCCCGATTAATAAATTAAATAAGTATAAGCCTAGATCCGTTCATGAAAAAATGAATTTGAGCATGAGCTTTGTCGAAAGTTTCCGATTCTGGAATGCATTGCACGAAAGTGAGGTTTTCGATTTAGCCCGGGTTTGTTCTGTTTTCCTACATATATTAGAGTTGATTCCTGAACAAATTCTACAGAGGAGGTTCCTGGTGCATGATAGCAAGAAGATTGTACAATGGTTGATTAAATGGAGACATCTACCAATAGAAGATGCATCATGGGAGGATCAGGAGTTCATCCGAAGGCAATTCCCTCAGTTTCAGTCTTAAAGACAAGACTGATTTTAAGGAAAGCTGGAGTTGTAAGGCATACTAGTAGACGGTGTCGTTTTGTTTATTGAGTAAACATGCCAATTTCTATATAGAAAGTGAGAGTTAGTTTTTGGAGAGAAAGTTTTCACGTTTTCTATGAAACTAGCAAATACACACAATGTAAATGAGCTAAGGAGGGTTTAATACCGAACCATCTGTGTGTTTTAGGAATTCATTCTATATTTTTGGTGATTCTTCTTCTATAATATACTCTGTGCTTAGTCTTTTTCCTCTCTTCTAACTCTGTGCTCTTTGTAATTCATTCTGCTAACTTGATTTTTCTGCTTCAGTGCATCACATCATGGCTAGTCCAAGCCAACCTCCTTACTTACTGTTTGGAATAGCTTTTCTTCATTTGACTTGTAAAAATCTAAGCTGTTGCAGACAATTATCAGCTTATCATACTTTTGATATAGAAAATATCGTATTTTACCCCGAGAATAGTCTTGTAAGTTTAATAGCAAGTTTAATGGAACATTTATTATTTTTATTGTATAGAATTAGAGAATGGTCAAAAGGGATAATCCACACGTAAAATCTATATAAATACTAAATTAATCAACCAGGTCTGGAGTAAAGTTTTTCTAATAAGATATTTCTCTTCTCATAAATCATATATATATATATATATATCATATATTTATAATTTTATTTTAATAAGAAATTATTATTATTATAAGATGAAATAAATACTAATTATATCCCTTTAATTAATTTGAGTAAATTATTTTACCGCAAAAGTATATACTACTTCTATTTTTAAAAAATAGTTTTATTTATAATGCTATATTCAAATATTATAAAAATATTTTTGTGGGGAGGTAGCATTTTTACTCCCCCACTCTCTCTTTCTCTCCACTACTTTAGTTGTTAATATTAATTCATTAATATTTTTATTTTTCCATAATTTCGTTCGTTATATAATTTATTAATAAAAGAAATTAACAAGATTTTTTTTCAATTCGTAAATAAATTATGATATAAAATGTGAAAGTGACAGACATACACCTACAAACAACCAATGTATACTAACCAAAGACTCCAACCCCCATATAATCTTTCGTTATTTAATTATCAAAACAAAAAGAACAAAATACAATCCAAAAATCAACTAATGGGTTTTTACCAATAATCTTCCCCAATCTCCACCATTAAATAAATAAATTAGTAAATCAACTAAATAATTTAAATAACTATACTAAAACATTGTTAGGATACCAACGTACGTGTTGAGGATCATGCCAAAAATTAACAAAAGAATCATCATCTCATCTAGACCCAAGTGGTTTTGGCCGTACCTGCAGCTAATTAAGATTAATGTTATTTTTAGGGGAGATTTAGGTTACTTGCATATAGTCAGCTTCTTGACTTGAAATATTAATTTTTAAAGGTCTGTAACCACAAATATATTATTTCTGATAGAGCCAAAGTTGACTCCAAATATTGGGGTTAGGTAATTAGCCTATAATCATTGTTATTTGCTACCATCATCCTTCTTAATCATTACAATAAAAATTTGACACCCATCAAATTTGGACAGTTTTAATTATATTTTTTGAAAATTTTATACGTAACTCTAATATTTACCTGCCTCATAAATTAGTTTAATTTAACTAAACCTTAGGAATTCATATATAAAAAATTAATTAAAAAAAAAAAAACCCTAGGAATCCTATGTCTCATTCTTGTCTCTTTTCCAATTTTCTTCTGTTTCTTTTATTTGCCCCCCTTATGAATTCCTTTGAATAATTACGCGAATGTGCTTTATGTGGGATAAGAGCTTCAATCTTAGTAATTGATTTGTAAAGATTGAAAAAGACAAATCGATTTTTCTATCTCATGTATTGCCTAACTTGCCTCTGGAATTTTCTTTATGGCATAGGATTTGGATTAAATTTGATGGTAAATAATGTTGGTCGGAAAATTAATTTTATTTCTTAAATTAAATATTATAATAAATAAAATTTTATTTTTAATATTATAAACAAGACTTAAATAAAATGATAAAAATTAATTAAATTTTATTATTTAGGTAGAGGGAATAACTTATATGATATGATTAATTGGTCTGTTTCTTTACTAATCTATCCAGATGTATGGTTTGCATTAAGTAGATAGAACACGACATGACTAATTCGTAGGAAACATAAAATTGCTAGACTGGTCCAAAATTATTATATTTTGCATTTGTGAGAAAACCCTTTTTTTTTAATCTTTACACAATGTTTTAAGTATGTTTTGATAAGTTGATTCTTGAGTGAATTTCAAAATAGGTCATCATACTTTGGTAAAGTTTAGGTTTTGGTCACTAACTTTTAAATATTCAAAAAAGGTTACTAACTTTTACATCTGAATTTTAAATTTGGTCATTCGGTTAAAGTTGCCCGTTAACAACCTTAACGGCGAGGGCAAATAAGTAAAAACATAATATACATATGAGTGAATTGTAAAAAAGGTCATCATACTTTGGTAAAGTTTAGGTTTTGGTCACTAACTTTTAAATATTCAAAAAAGGTCACTAACTTTTACATCTGAATTTTAAATTTGGTCATTTCGTTACAAACGGCCGTGAAGCCCACTAACAGTCCAAATTATTGAGGATTTTTTTGTCCATTCATCAATGTTGTACACATGCTGCTAGCGCGCTACAGTAACGCGCTACAGTTGCGCGCTACAGTTATTTTTTTTTTAACTCATAGCATTTTTTTTTAAAAATATACTTTTTTAAAAAAATACTTTTTTTTTAAAAAAAATAATAAGACAGTAGATATCAGATCAACAGAATATAAAAAGAATATATTAAATTACCTAAATACCCTTAATTAATTTAATAAAAATACCAAAAAAATTTATTTTTGGTAGATTAAAAAGAGACTTATAAAATTTTTTATAAATTAATTAAGGACAAATTATTTTGAATGTTGGAGTGTTTTGAGGGATGCAGTTTTAGTAAATTAATCTACCAAAAATAATTTTTTTTTCTAAACAATTCAACAATTCAATATTTTTTTTAATATTTTTGAATTTTATAAAAAATACTAAATTGTTGAATTGTTTAGAAAAAAAAAAATTATTTTTGGTAGATTAATTTACTGAAACTGCATCCCTCAAAACACTCCAACATTCAAAATAATTTGTCCTTAATTAATTTATGAAAAATTTTATAAGTATCTTTTTAATCTACCAAAAATAAATTTTTTTGGTATTTGTAGTAAATTAATTAAGGGTATTTAGGTAATTTAATATATTCTTTTTATATTCTGTTGATCTGATATCTACTGTCTTATTATTTTTTTAAAAAAGTATTTTTTTTTAAAAAGTATATTTTTTAAAAAAAAGGCTATGCGTTAAAAAAAAAAAATTGTAGCGCGCAACTGTAGCGCGTTACTGTAGCGCGCTAGCAGCATGTGTACAGCATTAATGAATGGACAAAAATATCCTCAATAATTTGGACTGTTATTGGGCTTCACGGCCGTTTGTAATGGAATGACTAAATTTAAAATTCAGATGTAAAAGTTAGTGACCTTTTTTGAATATTTAAAAGTTAGTGACCAAAACATAAACTTTACCAAAGTATGATGACCTTTTTTACAATTCACTCATATGTATATTATGTTTTTACTTATTTGCCCTTGCCGTTAAGATTGTTAACGGGCAACTTTAACCGAATGACCAAATTTAAAATTCAGATGTAAAAGTTAGTGACCTTTTTTGAATATTTAAAAGTTAGTGACCAAAACATAAACTTTATCAAAGTATGATGACCTATTTTGAAATTCACTCTTGATTCTTTGTTCTACAATTTGGCTAAAGTGTTAAAAGCAAAACCATGAAAAGTTTTACTAGTTACTGTCCTATTTTTTACCTTCTATCGCCTTATTTGGACTAAAATACCTACTTACAATACTTTTTCTTTTTTTCCTTTTAAATTAAAGAAAAATTTTGTCAAAATCTATGGATTACCATCTCAAAAATTGAGGTGATAACTAGTAACCCCTTCGATGAAGTAACATAACTAAGGTTGCTGCGAAATTAGGGTATGCATGTAAAATTTATCCTCATAATGTCCTAAATAATATTACCGCTATTTAAAAATAACAGTTATATTTCTTAAACTGATTATGTTGGTATTAGTGTGTTTTCCTATGTTTGGAATATAATTCTTCACTTTTGTTGTAACAAGCGTGAGAAAGAAACAAAAAATAACAGAAAAACGGTTTAAAATGATAAATAATAACACATAAATTTAACGTTCACCAACAATGCTTTGGCTACATTCACAGGCTAAAGAGAGAACAGATTGTATTATGTATATGTGGAGAGAATACATAATACAATGACCGAAAACAGAATCACTAAGTTTAGGTAATTAACCAGAAACTTAATCTAAAACTTGAACAGATTACTTGTGTCCATCACAAGTTCAGAATTCAGATCTCTTTTAGAGTGTCAGAATTAACTCTCAAGAGGCAAGGTATATATAGAGTACCTCCTCAATAACCTAAATCTAATTAGGGTTTACAAGAGGTTATTGAACCAGGTCTAAGTAATTGAGTTCATATGTTAACAACTTTATATCTAATTTGAAAGACCATTTGACAAGAGCAATGTAGTTCAGTGGTAGGCACTTCTCAGTTAAAATAATAGGTTTTGAGTTCAAATTATCTTTATATAAAAAAAAAATTGAAGGGACATTTTTTTATGAATTTGGTTGACCAAATGCTGCCTCCCAAAAGGGGCCAAGTGTTATAGAAACAATGGTGGACTTATTGTTGATTAAGGTCAGATAGAGGAGTTGACTCATCCCTATATACATTCATCATATCAAATTATGAAATAAAAATTGCAAGTATTAGTTATTAGTTGATGGCTGTTGTCATTCCCATCAATTATTTAACGTTAGCTGCATGGCCGTACATAGCATCATTGTTTGTTCCCCTTGCTGTACATCATTTCCTCAATTCTCCATTTTTAGTGATTAAATTTGGTATAATCAGCAATTTCAATGGATTACTCTATCCATTTATGTTTTGTGATTGGCTAAAGGTTAGGTCTAAAATTGAAGAGCAATCAAATTGACTATTTAAAGATAGTTTTATAGTAATTTAAAAATTAATGATAAAAAAAATCAATAATGAATTTTTTTTATGGGACAAGAAAGCATTATCCGTCCTATAATTAGATTTTTTTTTTTTTTACTTTTAGTATGAAAATATGATTTAAATAATATTATAAATATAATTTCGAAGTATTCAATATATAGTAAAGCTTCACTGGTGATCTAAATATTTACCTAATAAATAAAGATCTCACGAGTGAATTTCATTTCTAAATGTGAAAGAGAATTCACGTAAAAAATTTTATGTAGAATAGAGAAATTACAGATATCTTCCCAAATGATACGATTCGCTATTCCAAAAAGAGAGACAAATTCTTCACAAAGGTGAAGCTTTAACAATCCAACAAAACTAGTGCCCAAATCACATTTCATAAATTTTTTTAACATATATTAGTTTGGAAAAAATGCAATAATACTTTTTATAGTATAACTCAGTAACAAATTTAGTTTTAAACGTTTGGAATCGACAAATTTAATCCTAAATTTTACCATTCACAACACATTTAGTTCCACTAATATATTTTTTAGGTAAAAAAACGTATTTTGGATCCATAATTAACGTGTTAGTCTATGTGCCATAAAATTTGTCACATGAATTAAATTAATTCATGTGCTATTTGCGTGATTTAAGGGTTGCCGGAATAACAATTCAACTCTTAAATATTTAAAAAAATAGCAATTAGGACTAAATGTATTGTAAATAGCAAAGTTTATGACTAAATTTGTCAACTACCAAACATTTAGAACTAAATTTGTCACAAAATCATACTTTATGGACTATTTTTTATTTTTTCCTATTAGTTTTACCCATAAATTTAATATATCATGTTAATTAAATTATAAGTTAATATAATTTATTATTATTTAAACCCTATATAACCTATATTTTCTTTTTTATTGAGTCAGACCGTATATTTCAAGTGATATTAAATAATATTTTCTCTTCATTATGTGCATACATGGTTACAAAGGCAACCTAAAGAATTTTGTAGTAAAGAAAGTAAAAGATATAAAGTGGAAAGAAAGATTTAGGCGGCCAAAATTTGATTTTTCATGCTACGATAAGGAACAAAAATCTCATGATTTTCCCCCCAAAAACAATAGAGAATCAAACTCAAAGGTAGATAATGACAAATAAAAACTTCCGAAGAGTATCGTAGCAAATTAAAAAGATAACCAAAATTCCTTTTTTTTTTTTTTTTTTTTTTTTTACAAACGAACCCTTAAAATGAGGTTTTTTTTCTTTTTCTGCAAACGAACCCTTAAAATGATGATATGCTTTGCAAATGTGATCTCATCTAGAAAAGGCATGATTGGCTGTGAGTATGAAAATGAGATTTTGGGCTAAATAATTGTGGGGGCTGATGAGCTGGTTACTTACCTCCAGGGTCCCCCCCCCCCCCCCCTACAAATTAAGTGGCTGATGGCCTAACTTTAGCTTGACTAAAAATTAGTAATAATAAATTATCGCTAATCACATAAATAATCTGGTACAAGACTGTTTTAGTTTAACTAAATATTTCAAGTTATACATGACAATAAAATTGAAATGGGAATCAGGAAGATCCTAAGTTAGAGTTAGTCCGGGATGGATTATATTAATACGTTTTAAAATATTACCAACAAAGTAACGAAAAGTTTTCTTAAAAAATACAAAAGAAATATGGAATTATGGAACTAAAAATAAAGCAAACTTGTAAAGTTGTAAATGGTAAGGCATATGAAGATTTTTCAGAGTTTGTGTTTAGGAACTTTTGGGATCCATTTTAGGATTCTGAAGAGGATGTGCAGATTTTTAATATGATTAATGGCCTTTTAGTTTAAATATTTTAATTGTGATTAATACAGCTGACCATGTCATTTGAGCATTTCTCCCTCTTCTTTCCCATTCACAAAACCATATTGAACGATGATGGATGAAGAAAATAACCACTCTATCCTCCCAAAACGACGAATTGGAGGGGGAGTTGTGATTGGAAGATTTATTTATGATACAATTTAATTTAAAAAATGGCGACTGGATAATAGACGAGTTTATAATTTAATATTTTTATGGATAATTATTAGTAATGGATTATATGTTGAAAGTGAAAGCTAAACCATGAAAAGATTATAGTTTTTGACAACATCAAGCAATAATGGATGTTGAAATGAGAAGCGACAATTGAATTTCATAAGTATATGTTTATGTGTGAAAGATGAAGTGCCATGTTGATATTTCTTGTCATGTAAAATGATCATTAATTTATTTTTAATTAAGTCATATAATTATTAAAAAAGTATTTATAATATTTATCGTCTTGATTCATAATCAAATTCAAGCAAAATTATTTACAACCACAATAACAAAGATGAGAGAAGAAAAAAAAATGATACAATTCAAAATAAGAATCAAAGTGAATACAAATCCGACAAAATAATTGTAGCCAATGACACTTCTGCTTAAAATCAATAGGTTTTTAATTTGTTTAATTTTCGTATTTTTTTAACAAAAAAATGAATCGAAATCCCAAAGTAAGGGGAAAAAGTGTTGTGAATGGAAGTCCAACAGAAGGAGACAATATTGGTTACATGGATAATGCACTATGAGAAGCCAATTCATTTTCAGTATCGATCATCAAATATTTTCTAAGATCCTCCTCAACCTCGTCCAAATTTCAGAACTTTGGCGGCTTTACTCACTACATTTCCACATTTTTTTTTTTAACTAAATAACTTATTATTGGGTCTTTTTTACATGACATATGAATTTATATTCAAATTGAATAAAATTCTAAAAAAAAAAAATTCTTTACTTTTATATGATTATATTTATCAAACTTGAATTCCAAACTTTTAGTTAATGTCCATTTATTTGGAATTTAAAATAAGAGAATCAAAATCATACTCAGATTGATTTTCGACGTTTTGTTTGGAGATATGAGTTTGATTATCAAATATTTGAGTTTCGTAAAATTTATTATTGGGGTTTTGTTCTCTGCGACCAAATGTGCGATACCTACTAAAATAAATAATTATTATTTTATTATATTTAATAAATTTATAATATTGCTTAAAAAAATAAATTTATAACATATTTAATTCAAATTACTACTCTTGACTAAATTTATTAGTATATGCAAAAAGTTATTCTTTTGCCTTATAAATATGATTGGAGAAAGTACTATTTGACTAAAAATATTTAATTTATAATAGTAGGTGGGAAGGTCTAGGAAATGGTAAGGGTATAGCTTATAATCGTGAGGTCGAGGATTCAAACCTTACGGGTGTAAGAAAAAAATAAATAAATTAATTAATTTATAATAGTAATAGTATTAATATAAAAAACAGAAAAAGTAAAACTTTCAAGATGTTTTTATTTAGAGAATAAGAACAAGAAAATGATTTTGATTTTTTTTAGTAAAAATAAGACTAGAATAACTATTCATGCTAACACATAAGAACATACTCTTAAATTACCAAAGATGTAAAACAATCAAATCTCTGTCGTATCTATGAATTTGTCTCGTTTTCTCGTTAACTAATATTGTATTTTTATTTATCAAAAATAAATATTGTAATGTAGTGTTAGTTGTACTATACTAATTAGAGCACTTTTAAATAGGAGTGGACTCAAAATAATGAAATGAGAAGGGCAAAATGTAAAAGGTAAAAAAAAAAAATTAAAAAGGATAAGGTAATTCCTATTTCCTTGTGGTAAAGAGTGTCAAGAAAAAGAAAAAAAATTGTAAAGGACTTATAAAAAAGGAAGCAAACATGGAGTCAATTTCTAGCGTCAAATTAGAAAATGTATAAAAAGAACTCCCTCCAAAATTAAAAAATTCACTAAGGACACCCAGCTTAGGGTTTAAATAGTGGTGTGAACGACATAATGGCCCAGTCGAGTCCACTGCGACTGCCACTCAAATCATCCGAAACCGTCACTTCCCTCCGGCTACCTATGCCTTACGGCGACTCCAGCCGCCATTACTGCTACGCTTAGGAGATTATTCTTAAGCTTCCATCTGCTGGGTTCCCCTCGAATGTCCTTCAATGTTCGAAACCACTGTACATTATTGTTCATGTTCAAAGTTCTTTAACTCTGACCAAAGTTTCGAACTTTAAGGAATGGGACTTGAGAAAACAACGAAACAAATCAAACCCAGTTCAAGAATTGTAGAATTCTGTCATCTTATGTCCTCCCTTTGGTCATCTCCCACCAACCGTCCGCCTGGCTCACTATTCTTCTGACAAGGGAGAGTACAAGTTCTTTTAGAAAAGATTGATTGTTGCCGTAAATTTTGTAGCGATTTTCTTCTTTTTGTAAAATATAAACATGGAATATTTGAATTGTTTCAATGGAATCCCTGAGAATTATGGGTTTCAAGGGATGTTGAGAAATGGGTCGGCACCGCCTTCATCTTTGGTGTTGGATAATGAAAAGGGTGAGCTTGTGAGAGCTATGATAAGGCCAGGGCAAAAAGAGGTTAATGCTGAGAAAGCATTGATTGCTTTGAGGAACCATAGTGAAGCAGAAAGGCGAAGAAGAGAAAGAATCAATGGTCATTTGAGTACCCTTAGGAGCCTGATTCCTGGAACAAATAAGGTAACAACTGCGAAAATCTCCTTATTTTGGTTCATTTCCTTCTTCTTCTTCTACCTGTTCTCTGTAAAACTGGTAAGATCAGTTTGAAAGTTTTGAACTTTATGGAATTTGGTAGTTCATGGAAATGTTTTACTTGATGTGATATTATATCGTTAATGTTACAGTTTGGAATTATCCTGAACTTAATAAAATCATGTGACTTAAGAAATATCATCCTACCTAGTACCCGCATGGCTACATCTACTGTTTTTTACATGCCACGGGTGTTTTTGTTGCAAATTATTATGTGTCTGTTTGTGTCTGATAGTTGCAAAACTTCCAGAAGCCTTCAACAGGATCCCCTGGAAAAAGATCAGTCATAATTAATTATATGAGAAACTTGTAATCAAATTCTCATCCATGAGTTGGAAGTTATTCTTCGTTTTTGGGAGTTTACTTTCATCTCTTTCGTATCTGCAGTGTCGAGGGAAGCATCGATGGTTGTAGATAATTAATATTCTCGTGTATTGACTATTATAAGATTTGTAGAGTTGCATATTTTTTGTCCTTAGATCCGCATCATGCTAGCATAAAATTCTGAGACTAGACCGGTGGGGAGATATTCTGCATGCTATTTGAGTGTTAAATTTTTTATTTATTCGGTAATTTTGTTGTCAGATGGACAAAGCAGCATTACTTGCTGAGGTGATTAATCATGTGAAAGAACTAAGGAAGGGTGCAGCTGAAGCTACTAAGGACATGCTTGTGCCATCAGATATTGATGAAGTTAGAGTAGAACAAGAAACAGGTGGAGCTGGGAAAGCTTCTTATACTATCAGGGCATTTCTGTGCTGTGATTATAAGCACGAGCTTCTGTCTGATTTGAGACAAGCTCTTGAAGCCCTTCCTCTGAAAACAGTTAGGGCTGAGGTTGCAACTTTAGGAAATAGAATGGTGAATGTTTTTGAGATAACTGGTAGTGACGAAGGGGGCGCTGATGATCCTGAAGGACGACAACTTGTCATAAATTCTGTTCATCAGGCTTTAAAGTCCGTGCTTGATAAATTTTATGCATCTGAAGAGTTCTTGTCAAGAAATTCTCTCTCAAGCAAGAGACGCAGAGTTTCTTTCTTTAATTCTTCAAGTTCCTCTTCTGTAGAAAATTTCTGGTGAAAAAGGTGCTTTTACTGGTTGGTTCTGTGTCTTTGATTCTGATGTTCTAAGATTTTTTTCTGTCAAATTGATGTGGTGTAACATATAGCAGTATAGTAATTGGTGGACATATGCATTAGCATATATATCATCTGCATTGGTACCGAATGAGGTGTATATGCCATTGCATATGCCGTCTTTTATCCATGTACGCATCTGCTTTTATTTTGTACTTGCAGTAATAAACCAAACATCTTCTTGTATGTTTCTGTAATATAGCTTCTTTCAGGTTCTACTTTTCCAGTCATTGATCAACCATAGCCTATAAATATTTTTCTTGGAGCATTACTGCAGTAAGAGAAGAGAAACCGATGCATTCTTCTTGAGGAAACACTATTTTGGTATTTGAAATCGCCCCAAATTCTAGATGATATAGTTTATTTATTCAACATACTGTGTAGTAGACGAACTACTTTTCAGTACACCAGAACTCAGAAGAACCTTCTTAAACTAAAGAGTTATAACAATTGAAGATGAGGCTTTTTCTTTTTTTCTTTTAAAAAACAAGAACTTGGTTCCCTTGGTTGTGCATGGCGTGTGAATGAAGATGATTACAGAATATGTAAAGATAACGAACCAAGAACGAAATTTGATGAATAATTTCATCAGTGTCCGTGCTTAAGCTGTTACTGAGAGGAGCAGCTACTTGACAATAATTTAGATATGATGATTCTGATGATCTGATTCAATTTGAATATGTGTGCTTCTGATTCAACATGAGCTAACACACAGTTGATCATTTTTTCTGGTTTGGAAAAGATGTTGAAAACAGTCTCAACTATACAATTTACTCTTCCTGAGCTTCCTCTTTTGCAACTTGCAGGTCAAACTTTATTGTCATTTCAGACTTTGAGAAGATGAAGCCAGAAACACAAAAGGCTTTATGTATCAAGAACAGGCACATTCTTATTGCAGGTTATTTTCCTAGCCCTTAGAAGATCTTTACCAAATAAAAAACTATTCTTTGAAACATTTGTCCTGCACTGATGTGAGTTTGTAAAGCTTCTATACAATTTTCATTACCTAATACTTACTATTTGCATTAAAAAAAAAGAGGTGATAAGAGTCTAGTTGTAATGAGCAGCCGTTGATGAATGTCGAGAAGTCTGTGCATGTTGGTTCTTTAGTGCTGTTTATCCAATTGCAGGGTACAACTAGGCTCATCTGTGACGTTTGTTTGGTTTGATTTTTGAATGGGATGATGACATGCTTGCTTGGAACCTTGTTCTGTTCTTTGTTAAAAATATTCAAACGAAAAATGCTTGTTTAAACAGGCTCTTAGTAATAATAATCATACTACCTTATTTGATGTTTCTTTCTTGAATTTTATATCTTCCCACTGATGTCATCATCATATTGATTAATGTAACGTTAATACTTCACCCGTCAAAAATAGCGCCCAGCTTTCTTACTAGAATGTCTCTTTAAAAAGGAAAGATCTAACAAGCAGGATAACAATCCTTGTCATGAATTGAAATACTGCAAGTTGGCTAAGGTTTCTTGGCAGTCCTTCTCTTCCATGACCGCATAGATGTATTAGAATTTCTTTTTTGCGATTAAGCGTTCAATTTAGTCTGCCATTTAATTACTTCTTTCTCCCCTTTAACTAGTTTCCTTTAACACTTCAGTTCATGCATACAGAACAGATTTGCTGTTAATAAGGTACTGATAGATCAAGTTGCAGATAATTGTTTCTCTTTCATTTTCTTGATCGTGCGTGAAGTAAGCTTATGGAATTGAAGATAGGGAAAAATGGTGAAAAATGGCGTGCAGTTTTTAGCATGTTTGAGGAAAGAAACTATAAATCACGGAGTTCGTTGAGGCTTCAACACTGAGTCCTTTCTTCTGCAATACCTCTTGATTAAGTTTGACCCAATTTGTAACTCTCAAATGGATGATCTCTAAGAAATGCCAATGCAGGGAATAGATAAGGACTTATTAAGGATTGGCAGTTTGAGTTTGTTCATGTTGCTGATCCTAACATGGTAGAATCTTGCACGAATTTTAATGATGGAACATGTAAGAAAAACTAAGTAATCGGATCTTTCTTATGGTTGTTGATCCTCATATGACAAAAAGTGAAACTTTAAACCAATATCTAAGCATCCAGATCTTGTTACAATGAACTAAGAACTGAGAGATGAAACAAGCCTACCTTGTTGTGCTGCTAAGCTCATTCACTAGAGCAGGACATGAAGAAAAGAAACTAGCCATCTTCTAACAATTTGATGAACTGTTGTTCTAAGTTCTAGCTTCTGTTCTTGTAAGACTTCAGCCAAAGAATCAGAAATCCTAGGAATCTGTACACAACAATGAAAAACAACATAACAATTAGGTTGTTCCACTTCTTTGACTCATCTATACCTAGCTTCCTCAGCAACTCATGACCATACAAGAAGCATACTCCCTCAACACCTTCAACGCACTTCAATTTCCCAGTGTTACCTCCAAACTCATTTATCAAAAGGCTTTCGAAAGGATACTTGAACAAACTCAAGTAGTGCATGAATCTCCAACACTTGGGTGTCTCTTCCTTTGAGATAAAGTACCCCGAAAACAGAAAGAATGCCCCCATAATGCCTGCAATCAAGGACATTCCCGACACGAAATTTGGCACCAGAGCACTAAAACATGCTACGAAAGAATTCGACATTGCGACGACCATCCAAGCCACCAGAGAGAAATAGAGAAATCCGGCGAATTCGTGTCGCAATCCGACTAGCCAGTAAACAGGGGTGGTGAAGAGAAGGGCTACTGACAAAAGGAATGGAAGGAACACTACGGTGTTGGCTATGATGTAAGAAGATAATCTATAGGCTCCTCTAGAGGTCTCTCTGGTTAATATTCTCCTCTCTTGCAAGAAAATTGGCAGAGCTTCTGTTGTGGAAGACAACAGGAAGGTCAGGCAGAATGCAAAGAATCCCAATTGGCTTTGTAAGCTTGATTTCTTTGAGTTACTGTAGAAATTCAAGAATATTGTTCCTAGTAAAATCCCTGCAAGCAAGGCTTGGATCGTCCTCGCGGCGAAAAGCTGCTTTGTTCTAAAGATGTTGTTTGAGAATCTCTGTGTCAGTATCAATACCTCCTTGAGTGGAGAATTGGGGTAAGACATGCGCTTTTCGTCAGCATTTGCAAGAACAGAATTTTTGGCAGCAGCATTAGTGTTGACATCTGGTTCACAAGCCTCAGTGTCAGTTTCTTCTACTTGCTGCAGGCTTTCTGATACATCAATAGCAAACTCAAGAACATTAAAATGACGAGGAATGGAATGGCCAGAGGACTTGAGCCTCTCCTCTAGGCAGCACAAGGGTCCATCATGAAGAACCATACCATCGGATAACAGGATGACCTTGTCGAACAACTCGAGAATTCGATAACCAGGTTGATGTATGCTGATCAAGATTGTTTTATTTTGCTTCTTAGCCATAGATTTGAGCAGCATCATCACATGGAGAGCTGAAGCTGAGTCAAGCCCTGATGTTGGTTCATCAATGAAAACAACCGCAGGATCATGAACCAAATCCACACCAATCGACACCCTTCGCTTCTCGCCACCAGAAATTCCTCTGCTAGACTCGCTCCCAATCCTCATATCTGCGACATTTTCCAATCCGAGCTCTTTTAACAGCACTTCAACTCTTCCCTTGACCGCCTCAGATCCGCAACGGAGCCTGAGGCGCGCGCTGTACATGAGAGTCTCCTCAACAGTCAAATGTGGGAATAGAGCTTCATCTTGTGTGACATAACCCGAAATTCTACGGAAACGCGCGACATTCAAAGGCTCATCATTCACAAACACATTACCAGTCCACCTGGAGGGGACAATAACCCCAGCTAGAATCTCCAACAATGTGGTCTTTCCTGCTCCACTGGGACCTGCAATTGCTGTTAATTCCCCTGGTTTGATCTCACAGTTGACATTGCTCAAAATGTACTTAGTCTCACTGTTGTTGGCGATCTCCTGACAGCCAACCCAACTCAACAACTGATCATATCTTGTCGGTGAGAGTTTATACGAAAGCCCTCTTGTTTTGATACTATATAAACTTCCTTGATGACCAGAAATTGGTGAAACCATAGCCAAATCCATATATACGAAGAAATCAAAATCAAACAATGTAGGTAGAAAGGAAGATGAACTAACTTATGACACTAAGGATGTAAGAAGGTGATAAAACAAATAGTATTTGCAATTATAGAATCATTATGCTGACAATAAATAAGCTGGCGGGGGAGGGCTCAACATCAAGTTGGACAACGCCTCATTTTTTATTCAGTTAAGAATATTGTTGAGGTCAAAGGTGGCGCATGAATTGTGCGATAAGAAGAGTTACTAAAGTGATGTTGATGTGTGGAGGGAAGTCTTTGAAACGGCTGTATGATGAGATGAGGAAATGAATGCAGAAACCTGAAAAACGAGTTTTGGTCTGTCTTGGTTATCTAACCAGCATAGTATAAAGTTTGGTGTGTCTGAAAACGGGGGATGCCTGCTACTTCAGTTACATGGTTATAATAACCACAATCAATTCATTTAGGCTTTAGAGAAACCGTTATATATAAGACACTTGGTTGTTTGGCACTTTGATCGATGCCTGGATGAGGAAAGAAACAGCATTTAATGGATTATTTGTGCCCCTCCCTCGTCCAATTACGCGCGAGAATCCGATGAAGCAATCGGTATTTGATTAATCATATTATTTTATTAATTTGATACGATTAAAAATGTGGCATGGTTTATCTAATCAGCAAAATCAACTCATTTTGGTCGGTTTGATCTATTTTAAAAATTATAAATTATTAATTTAAAAAAATCTCAAATCATATGTCTAGTTTGATCGACAGTTCAAACCATAGACCAATCGTATATAATAATAAAATTTTATTAATAGTATTAAAATTGATGTTTGATTGGTAATACATTTTACATTAAAAAACACTCATCCATGATTTGGAGTTGTTTTTCCTCTTCCTACTCCTTTTTTTATTTTCTTTTCCCCCAAATTTGTAAATTGTTTCTCATCATTCCACTTCATATATTTTTCCTTTTTTACAAAACAAATAGAAAACCAAGACCCATAAAAATGTTGGTCAAAAAATTTTTAAAAAAAAATTTACAAAGTCCAAATAAAGGTCTATTTTAATTAATGACAATTTAGATCAACGATAAAAAAACAAAACTTCAAAAAGCCATTAAAAGGTCTAAATCGGCCAAATCAGCCCAACAAAATGTAATTGAATGATTTGGTAGGTGGGATACTCTTTTGATCTTTTTTTTTTATTATTTATTTGAAAAACTTTTAAATCATACTTATCGATTTGATCCTATTCTAATGTTGCAAAATGCTAAATTATTTAAAAAATTTGACCTCCTCAGCCAATAATTGTTTTACTTATGCTAACAGCTCAGGTTCAATGGCTGCAGCAATTTGGGAATTCTTCAAAGCTATTATGCATGCTTCCTATACTGGATTATACAATGAAATAAATACCGAGTTTGCTTTGCAGTTTAGTTCTAAATTTTAGGGAATTTTTTTTTCACAAAATTGGCACTTCACAATACTTAAAGGGAAAATTCTTCACCTTTAAAATCCCACATTATTTACACAAATCAAAGTCAACCCCCTGCCTACGGCTAAACTTTGTTGAGTAAATAGGGAAAAGTAGTTTGCAAATTATCACGTTCTTGATTTTAAAATAATAATTTTTTGTAATAATCCAGAAATTTGGTATATTCCGACCATGTTTAAACTAGGTGGATTGGAATGATTCAAATTGATTCCTGGATTCTTGGGTAGCTATACCATGTTTTGTTGGTCTTAGGAACAATGGAGATTTTCATCTGGGGAATGCCTTTGATGAAAGCCATTATGGAGGCATTCCTCCTCTTTTCCTGCACTTTGTAGGGAAGAAAGACACAATCCACTAATCAAGGTTGGCACAAAGTTTCATTCTTGATTTGCTTCGTGTTGAGATTATAAAAAGTTTAATTTTGTTTCATCATCTTTTGTTAAATTTTATTTTACATTTAAAAGGAAAAGCACTTTTAAACCTATCAATTACGTATAAAAATTCAAAATATCTCCTCGTAATTAGTTATAGTTTTTGCTTTTCACAAGTTATATATGTAAGAGTTTCACATATTTTTCAATGTTAAACTATGGTATCATAAAGAGAAATTTACGTTGTTTAGTTTAGGTATGAGAATGTTGTACTTTTCATAATGTTTATTTATACATTATGCCGTTTTGATTTAAAAAATTTTCATAAAAAATTTATCAAATATAATAGCCTTTATTTTAATTAGTTTGTTTCAAATTCTATCGTTTACTTCAATTAAAAAAAAAAAACTCAAATTAGAGTATTGATGAAAAAGTATCCAAATTCTTAGATCGGTCGAAAGCATTGAAATAACGTAAATTATACCATGTTCCTACTTATTTTTATATTTAAAAATAAAATGATGACAACTTATCAATTTTTATGTTGAAATGAGGAGTTCCAAAATGAAGACCCATATAATTTTTTTGTTTTCTTTTTTCTTTTGGGCACAAAATGTTTTTCCTTTTTCCTTTAAAATGAAAACGAAATTTACTACAAAAAATTATGCAGTTTGGACAGGTCAAAGAAAAACAATTGATAGTTAATCCTTACATTCCACTAACAAACAATTGTGACATTCCACTAAACTTAACTATCAATTGTGATATCCCAACTTTCATATAGATTAGACAATTGTGATATCTTAACCTCAATTATGGAATCTAAAACATACTTACCAATTGTGACATCTCAATTCTCATAACTACCAATTGTGAGAATCTCAAACCAACATTGTCAATTATACTATTTTAATTTTATAAATTAACCCAATAATTTTCACGTTTTCATTGTTACGAAATTAAAATTGTTAATTAAAATTATTAATAGATTTTTATATCAGAACATATATACTAACATAGTTGGTACATTAATGGTGTGGCTATTATGTAATTTACCCAAACCAAAAACCAAAATATATCCCTATGATGCACAGGTGGTGTCATATGATTGGCCATGAAAATTGTGTAAGATCAGATACCTCAAAAAATTCAAAAAATCTTTTAACGTTCACCGCCACCAGAGAAAGGCCAGCCGATCACTCTGAACTCTGAAGTTGTCTGAAACTCTGCCAAATTGCCGACTCTTCACAGGAAATACATTGCCAGAGAAACCCATCCAGTTATGGCTGTTTGTGCTCAGTCGAAGCTCAATTATCTGAATCTATGGATTCAAAATTCCATCGGAAGCAGCACTAACAATGTAGGCCATAATTCAAGGACATCAAGAAACCCTACCCATCCGATGATGGTTAAAATGGCATCATCATCTACTAGTGGAAGCATTGGCCAAGATACGGCGGAGTTCGAAGAGGGACAGCTTGAAAGACCCAGGTGGACCGGTGAAACTCCGCTTTCTCGTCTCGTCGGAGCCCTTATTGCATTCAAACCCCTCTACTCTATCATGAAAATTGGGGCCAGACAAGTCCTCATAAGGTCTTTTTCTTCCCCTGCATTTAGAATGTGGAATTTTATTTTATTTTTTGTGAGTTGAAACTTGAAAGTGATGATATTGAAAGATTTTTATTTTTTTGGGGAACAGTACTGCTGAAAAAACTAATATTCCATGGAGGGAAATGACGAAGAAGATATTGGAATCCGATGTGTATAAAGAATTGGAGAGCGTGCAGGACCCTTCCCTTGTATACCCTGATTGTAATTTCTTTGCTACCTATCATAATGGCTTGATTCAATTTTGATTGGATTCATGGCTTTTGAATTTCATATTTTCTGCCTTCTTAAAAGAGTAAAATATGGCTCCATGAAATGTCGTGTTCTGTTTCATAAACTAATTAATCTAAACACAAAACTTCTAATAGATAGCCTGAAGAAAATGAAGCTTGTCAAATTAGTTTGGTTGGCACGGAATGGAGAAAGCATTAAATTTTCAGAACTCAGAATGCTTATTTCTGAGTAAGTATTTGAAGCTTCTCATCTTTTGCAGATTACCTTAATCCCTTCCATGCATATGATGAAGGCAACCTATCCTGGCTGGTAAGTGCTTATACGCCACTCATTTCGAATCTTTTCGACCATTCTATTTGCCATCCCATTGCCAAAATGGTTTCTGCTTACACTACTTTGGATTGTGAGCTCTTCCAGTGAAATTTAAGGGAGGAAGTCCCTCATTTCTGATGTATTCTACATTAGGCTGCAGCAGAAGCAGAGCCAGCAACTATGTCAATGATTAGACGGGCTATACCAAATGCGTCTTCACTGGATGAAGCAAACCAAATAGTTCGTGGAAATTGGCTGGAGGCAATTGAAAAACATCAACAGCAATATTCAGAAGACAGTGCTATTGGAGACATACTTGATATTGGATGTTCTGTTGGTGTCAGCACAAGAGCCCTTGCTGATAAATTTCCTTCTGCCAAACTCACTGTAAGGGAGATCCTGTTTCTATATTCAATCACGAAAAGGATTTATGTTATCCATTATTATGAACTATTTGGTGCTTATCTGCAGGGCTTGGATCTGTCTCCTTACTTCCTTGCTGTTGCTCAGTTTAAAGAAAAGAATAACAAACCAAGGGTGAACCCTATCAACTGGATACATGCTAATGGTGAAAGCACAGGCCTGCCTTCTAAATCATTTGACATGGTTTCAGTTGCTTATGTGGTAAGCCTATTGTGCCTGTCAATTTGTCAAAACTTTTCCCTGGAACAAAGTCTTCTAGCATCATCAAACGAGCAGCATGTGCCTTTTTCATGTTGGGAAAAACTTGATTCTATTTTAATCGATTCCCTTGCATCAGTGCAGTTTCATGAATGCCCTGCAAGAGCTATAACAAACATAGTGAATGAAGCCTTTCGGCTGCTTCGACCTGGTGGAACTTTTGCTTTGACAGACAACTCGGTAAATAACCATAAACTAGAATTCGAGCACAGATTTTTATAATCTTTACCAGAAACCTAACTCATATTCTGACATTGCCTTCTATTGCTTCTTCACAGCCAAAATCAAAGATTCTTCAGGCAAGTCTTGTTTTCAACTGAAGCCCTGCAAATCACCACCTGTATTACAAACTTATTAATCGTTACTGTTGACTTCATGTTGCAGGAACTATCACCAGTGCTGTTCACATTGATGAAGAGTACGGAACCATTCCTGGATGAGTACTATTTGACTGATGTCGAAAGAGTAATCAGGGAAGCAGGCTTCATCAATGTAACTACAATTCTGACGGATCCAAGGCACAGGACTGTGACTGCAACTGTGCCTTACTACTAACATGTATTTCCAAGATCATCTCACAAATGTAGTACTTTCTCATCAAACCTCCAAGTTCATGCAGTGGAGAAGAAGCTGGGCTGCCGAGAAGGGAATCAAGTTCAGAAACTCTATTATATGTCCCATTGGATCACTGATCAGATGCCACCCTGAAAATATGCGACCTACAATACTAGTGTTTTTGACGTTTTAAATGAAACCATGATTTAAGTTTAGCCTATACAGTAATGTTTATAATGCGAGTGCTTTTGCTTGTGGAGGAAATTCGTTTTTTTTTTTTGTTCTTTTCTTCTGCCCCCATTACTATTGGTGTTTTATTTTGATGCAAAACTTTCTCTGCTACATATACATGACTGATTGAGGAATTGAATGATGTAATGTTGTATTTTCTCTGGAAATTGGACGCAGTAATCAAGCTGGGAAGTTCTAGTTTTAGCTATGAGAAATGGTGATAACTGAACCAAAGCAGGACAAACAATGCAGCTATAATGGGTTAATTAAAAAATAATGAAGGGGACGAAAAAATAACTCCATACTTATTGATTTTAAGCGGGAATCATAACTACAATTTCTTGTTAAATTTAAATTTTTTTTTTTAGAAACTTGTTAAATTTTAATTAATTTGTAGACAAATAAGGATACGGATGATTTTTATAAATTTTAAGGGTGTGATAGTGATTCGTTATTTTCACAAACTTGTGTGAAAGTTAACTCATTGGTTTAACCGTTTCGGTTTTGAATTGAATCGGTTCGTTTTGGTTTGAAGAGCAAGTACTCTAAAACCCCCGCAAAATCGAAAAACCTCCCGGGACAACCCCTAACTAACGGCCCTCCTCCCGTTCTCCCTCAGTCATTCATACACACAAGAGGCGGCTGCCGCCCCTTCCATTTAATTTTTGTTCATCTGTTTTGCTCCAGAATCTTTGGTGAAATATTGCATCTCTCCAATTTCCACCAGAATCTTCACTAAAACAATGGCGAATCAAGGTGGGGACTTGAAGTCCACCTCAATCAATGGGGTGAAGATGTACACTGTCACCGGCCAACACCGGTCTTTGGCCACCTGGCTTCCTCCCAAAAAGCTCAGAGCTCTTCGCAAAGACGAAGGTCGTATTTGGCTCCCTAAATTAGTCGCCTCAGTTTCTATTTAGATGGAAAAGAATTCGCTTTTGTGTGCAGCCTTTATTTTAAGGCTTCCTTAAACCCTTGTTAAACCCTACCTTTAATGCTCCTCTCTTAGCTTTTTAAAATAAAATTTTGAAATATGAACTTCCTATGATGCATTTTTCCTTTTTTTTAAGGTCAGTTGTATCTAAGTTTTTTGGTGAATTTCAAGCCTTAATATCAGCTCCTCAGTGTGGATTTTGTTGGATGATTGGTCAACTAACAAGTGAAAACGAGAGAGAGAAACTTTTAAGAATTTTGGGTTTCGGTGGGTGGGGGTATTACTGAGGTGATCGCTGGTGCAAGTTATTTCGCCACGTGACTTAATGAAGTTCTTTTGTTGTAAGATGCACAGATTATAGGCGCAGAGTGGAACTGATACAAGATTTGAGGTTTGAAACTGCAACAAGTAGAATTAAGGTGACATCGGATGGGGAATACCTTATTGCTTCAGGTGAATATAGGCTCATGCGCTACTATTTGAATTTTGAATGATTTTAAATTTGGCTTCTGGGGGACATGATTGTAAGAATGTGGTTCTATTTGGTCTATTGAGCTTTAAAATACCATTTTGAGCAGGTATATATCCACCACAAGTCAAAGTATATGAGCTACGTGAGTTGTCATTGAAGTTTGAAAGGCATTTAGTTTCAGAGATCATTAATTTTGAGGTATCTTCTTTTCTTATAATAATGTCCCTATTTTAGTGATATGCTTTGACATTGTTGGTTGCCACACGATTCTTCTGTTGGAATCTATGGTGTTGTCAAATTTAAACAAAATTTGCAGAATATGTATAATAACATGTTTTACTATCAATTCTTTATATTGCTTCTTTGTCTGACTTTTTCATGCATGATCGCCTTGTACCATTTAATTGCTTCAATGTATCCTTGCTGTAGGTAATTGTTATACGTGTCATCATCCTTTCCCTTTTTGGGTTAACACCCCAGAGATATCTTGGTGGGTGGAAGCCTTCACTGGATTTCTTGCCCCAACTCTGTTATGGTTGAGCTTATGACATAATTTTCTCATAACTTATCTGCTGGTTGTGCTTGTGATCTATTTACCCAATGGGTTCACCCAATATACACCTCAAAGGAGGTAGTTGAGATGTCCCGTCATCATTTATGTTCATTTTTTTTGAATCAAACAGACGCATCATTTGTTTTCATATATCTCAATCATAATTGTATTGGATGAGGCATTTTTCTTTTCTTGGTTTTGTAAGTATGTGAATTTTGTTCTCTTTATGGCAATTTGTAACTCCATTGTTTTATGTTATGCAATTAGGTATTGAGTGATGACTATTCAAAGATTGCGTTTTTGTGTGCTGATCGTTCTGTTTCACTCCATGCGAAATATGGAAGTCACTACAGCCTGCGAATACCAAGGTTTTCCATTAACTTTTTTTGGGTGGATTACGTGTCTTATCATCTGATCTGCTCAAAAGGAAAATTTGCTGCATTCGTTTTTGCCTTACATTTCTGTCTTATTATCTTTCTTTGCAAATTTGTTTTATTTTCTGGTCTTCATAGGATGGGAAGAGATATGGCATATGATTGCTGGTCTTGTGACTTGATCTGTGCTGCTTCATCACCAGATCTTTATAGAATAAATCTAGAACAGGTTTGTTCTAAGTAATTTTCCACTATTGTTGTGCGCACCTTATTCTATTTGGATGTGTTCCATTTTTGAAATTGAAAGGTATAATGATACGATCTGAGAGGGGAGAAAAATGAATTAAATTCTTTAAAACTCTTTCATAGGTTCACATATATCATACGGTTGAATAATTGTAGGTAATTTCGTGTTCTGTTCTATGCACCTATGAATCTAATTCTTTCCCAATAACCCCACTGCAAACCCAAAAAAACAAAAGAAGAAGAGAACTCTTAACCATCACATTTACATTGAAGGCATTATCATTTCATATTCCAGTTTATTCTCTTGTTGGTCTGTAAATTCCATATGACAAGGAACATGAGCATTTGAGTTTTCATCTGGACTGCATATCGTTGCAGGGGCGGTTTCTTTCTCCACTTAACACACAATCTGAAGCACTGAATGTTGTCTCTAGAAGGTTGTGAGACATTATCTTTTCTTTGTCTTTCCTCGTTTCTGTAAGCAACATGAAAGACATTGCTTCACCACACAAAAAGAGAGGATATACAGAATTAATTATGGATTTACAATTTTGCTTATTGATTATTTTCCAGTAAAGTCCACGGATTAGTTGCTTGTGGCGGTGAGGATGGTGCTGTAGAATGCTTTGATATTAGAGCAAGATCTTCAGTTGGTAGGATAAATGCTGTTGCAGCTTCTGGGGACACTGATCAGGTACCTTATTAATTCTTTCTTTGTTCCATAATAAGCAACTGTGGATTCTCTGTAGTTATCTTTTGCACGTGCTATCTGACATCGAATCTACTCAGTCACGTTGTTATATTGTTTATCTAGTTCAGGACATTTTTTCTTATAATGTAAATCCTTTGCAGTTTACACCAACTGTTGTCAGATGACTTTTATCTTTTATGGCTTAGGAGTATAGTTGACTCATACCTTTTTTTTTAAATACATGTTCTGAATGGAAAGGAAAGAAACATGGGAAAATGATAATGTACATACTTCAGAGAGGAAGAATCCTTGAGACCAATTGATTTATAATTTTGCCTCTGCCCTGAAACTTTCTTCAGCCTCTTATAGAAATGTAATGTAAGGCTGCATACATTAGGCCTTAATGAACCAAGTTCTCGATCCCTGCAAATGAAAGAGCTTTTATGCCTCCAGCTGGCCTTTTATAAATTTGCAAGAACCTTCAGAGATTTTTTAGCACTGTGTAGGATGATGTGCTAACTGACTTGTGGCTTGATTGGAAATGAGAAGTGTATATATGGTTATCAAATGTGAGTGAGGAGCAAATATGTGCTTTTATATTTGAAGTTTTGAAACAGGGAGAATAATGAATGACATTAGATCTTATCTTTCTCGCTACAATTAGAAAACGTTTCTTAGTGATTTGGAAACTAGAGGATGTCTTATGAAAGTTTTTTAGCAGAGGACTGCTTGTACCTTGTGGATTTTGTGAGCCGATTGAAACCATTTCTTTGTTGTAATTTTGAATTATATGTGTTTGAATTCTAGTAAATTGACATTATTTCTCCGAAGCTCTTCTTGAAACATTTTGAGATTTGCACAAAAGATCTATATTTTAATAGTTTGATTGGGAAATTGTGAATGTTTCTTCTGTGTTGGCTTACTTCCTCAGCATGTTTTAGAACCACAGAAAACATTAAAAACAAATGAGCTTTTGTGTGTTGTATGTGCACATCTTACCATGTGCAGATCATACCCTTGTCCTTTGCCTGAGTTGAAATCATAGTGGATTCCCCTCAATGTGTTGGTGATTCTTTGTTTGACACTTGTTCTTATATCTCCAAATTAGCTTTGCATGTGATAGTGGTACTGGTTTTTGTAATTACATACTAGCAGTAGATATTCCTACATCATTGATTCCTGTGTGAGTACGAAAATTGCAATATCCTTACATACCTTGAGATATTTGCAGCTAATATTTGTGCATTATGCATTTGGTGGTACTGGTTCTTCTCCCTGTGTCTGTCTCTATTTGTGCCAAACAAAGAGAAGATGGTATCATTTTGATTAATTGTTCCCTTATTCATAATATTGAACATGTAATGGTAGGAGGTTACTGCTCTACAATTTGATGAAGATGGAGGTTACCTCATGGGTGTTGGGAGTAGTACTGGGAAGGTATGCATTTTCCTCTTTTTTAATGTATATCTCTATTGTTTAATCAACAATTGAAATGTTACACCTTTTTGTGTGGAGTACAATTTGAAATAGCTTTTACAGTTGATCTTGTGTTGGAGAATTGGCTTTATTATATTTGGCCTTATGTACATTATATGGCTAGAATGATGAAATCTGTCTCTCAGAACTATGGCATGTGATCAGAAGTATCAATTGTAATAATTCTCTGTTTGTTTTTTGGAAGTTGATGAGGATCCTACTTACAAAAGGCTGTTATTAATCTCTCGGGAATATCATCATCATTATTACAACAACAACAACAAAGTCTTAATGCACTATGTGGATTTGCTTTATGGATCATATCTAGCCATCATGTTCTACCAGAACACATCTTCATTAAGTTTAAATTGATGATGTCTTTTATTTTTATTATTATGATTGTTTTTTATTTTAAATAAGTGTCTTCCCAAGCCTTTTTGAGGTATCTTCCCCTTCCCATATTAATTTGAGTTAATAATTGTCTATCTGTAAAACACTGTACTGTACATTTAAAGTTTCCTTCTTACATGTCCGAAGCATTTCTCACATTGGGTTTTTAATATATTGAAAAATATACTGATTAGAGAGTTTCAGTAACCAAGAATTTACACTAATCTACTCAGTGGTTTGCCTGAAGACATTTGGAAGGCAATATAGGTAAATAACATTTAATCCATGCATGGGATAAAATGATAAGATCTGTATGGGGAACTCTCTATTCGGAAAATGTAGAACAAATTTGCTGTTGGGTTGAAGTGTTACAAAAGATTGTGGGCTCACTATGACTGGAATTAGGGAATCTCTATAATCCTTCATGTGCCGGATGGCCAATCAAATATTCAAAACTTGAGGTAAATAATTAAATATAATATGAACACTATTAATCTCTATAGAAAAGGTGAACTATATCAATATAAACAATAACTCTGTATTTTGTTTATTTTGTTATTTATGACTGGAGGTTTGTTTAAATTAATCATGTTCTTTTCTTTTAAAGCATGAAGTTTCTTTAGTTTCATGTAGTTATATTTGTTGGTTAAGGTTGATCCAATATTGAGTCTCTCTGCTGTAGTTACGGCTGGTCTCACATGTGCTGTAAATTTGCAGGTGTTGATTTATGATTTGCGTTCTTCATTGCCCTTGCGAGTAAAGGATCACATGTGAGTTGCATCTCTGTGCTGATTGTTTCATAGACCTTTATGTCAAGTGCTTCAGATGCTTCATGTTCAAATTTGATGGATTGTGGCAATGTTTTGTAGGTATGGCAACCCGATACTCAGTATCAAGTGGCATAAAACTCTAAATTATGACAGACCAAAGTTAATTACTGCTGATAAACACATTGTCAGGATCTGGGACCCTGAGACAGTAAGTAATTCTTATACTGATTATATCTGTGCCACACTTAATAAATTTGTACATTGGGAATGTCCTCTGGCGGTGCTCTATATTTGACTCAGTTGGAAAGTAAATGCCATTGGAAATCCTGTCATTACATTTTAGTACATCTTATCTGTAGTAAGTTTGACATTTTAAATATGATTTTGGAGATGTTATAAGCCGGATTTTGTGGTGCTTCGCCTTCCTTTGTAATTTGAATGGATATTGAGAATTGTATTTCTGTTTTCTGTTGCTTTGGTAATACCTGATTCTGTGCTAAATATTTGATTGGCACCGTGCAAATTGTTAAAAAGCTGAAGCACAGAAGCTAGGCATTGTTACCATTTCTTGTGGCTTTAGAGTATGTAGAACCACGTTTTGGGAATATTGAATTTATAATGTATGAAACTGTATACACATTTGTGGGGTTTTGGCTCTTGGGGCCTGTAGTTCTTCCTCAAGACACTGGCCTTCTCCCTTTCTTTTAGTCATCTATTTCACCATTCAGGAAGAATAACCAAAAAGTCATCATGTTGTTTGCAGATGTCATTCTTATGACTGCTTTACATGGTTGGCAAAGTGTTAACTACCATTTGCATTTTGCTATTTATTAAGTAAAGGTTTTGTACGTGACCTGGTGTTTTAAATTCTGGTGATATTTTGTCTTGGATGCTTCCAGGGAGAAGGTATGACGAGCATTGAACCGAACGCAGGGAATATCAATGATTTATGTGTATTTCAGGGTAGTGGTTTGATGTTGTTGGCGTTGGACAACAGCCAAATTCCATCTTACTTTGTACCAGCCCTTGGACCTGCTCCAAAGTGGTGCTCTTCCCTGGAAAACTTGACGGTATGATTGTGTAACATCAGGTTAAAGTGAGTTTTATATTCCATTGCTTGGGAAGGCCAGCTCTAACCATTGGGTTATTGTTTGTCTATTTATAGGAGGAGTTGGAGGAGAATCCAGAAACTACTATTTATGATGATTTCAAATTTTTGACTAAAGAGGACCTTGTAAAGCTAAATTTGACAAATTTGATTGGAACTGATCTTCTAAGGGCATACATGCATGGGTTCTTTATTGATTATCGTCTCTATAAGAAGGTATGATCAGTAACTTTTGGTCACCGAGTTAGATGTCTACACCCCACTTAGTGTAAAGCTTAGTTGTTACAAAAGTAAAAAACTCTTTTATGGTTTTGTATGACATATGCAGTAGTTCATGGGTGTTCTACTGAAACAGAAAGAACAGATTTGAAAGAGGTTTTAAATTTGATTGTACATAGGATAACTGTCAGTAGATTTATATACTTGTTTCTTGTAGTCACTGAAGTATACACTTGTGTGCAGGCTGAAGCTTTGGCAAATCCCTTTGCTTATGAGACTTACATAGAGAGGCGGAAGCAGGAAAAACTGGAAGCAGAACGTGTCTCAAGAATCACGGTTAGTATGATGCATAAGTTTGTAGGTTGTTCTGTTTGTTTTGACCAGCTTGCTTTTGGCTGATCAATTCAAAGTTTAAGACATGGGGTAGCGTGTAGTTGGTTCATTTTTATAATTTTACTACAGTTTGCCTTGGATTTTCCCGTGCTTTATTGGCTGAGTTGTTGCATACAAAATAAAGTGATGCTCCAGTAGAAGTGTGGTGGGCATCATAAGTAAAATACAGTACCTCAGTGTCATAATATCAGTTGAACATAAAGTTGTGTTGGATATCCTACAAACTAGTATGTAGTATTTGTTTTAGAAAGTAGGCTGTCTTTTATCTTCCTAATGAGTTATTTCTTTATGCAGATTAAGAGAAAACTGCCAAAGGTTAACCGGGGTTTGGCAGCTCGACTTCTTGTAGAAGAAGAAGCCGAGAATGAGAAGAGAGATGTTGAAGGTGCTGATGCTAAGAAAAAATCCAAGAAAAAGAAAGGACTCACAACTGAGGTCATGAAAGATGATCGGTTCACAGCAATGTTTGAAAATAAGGTAATTTGAAGTCGTGTCTTCAAGATTCTCCATTAATGAGAAAATAATTGAAAAAATGGATCCTTCCTCCTGTAGGATTTGACAGAGAGGGGAAGAGGATATAATGTGTGGAAGTATGGTTGACATTTATACTAAATATGTGTAACTATCAATTTAGTAAGTATGGTCATTTTTCGTGAAACCTCACTGCAAAGCGACTTAGAAAATTTTATTTTTATTTTCTTCCTTAGTTTTAAATAGGAGTAGAAAGAAGTTGTAGGCAGGATTACGAGGTCAAATTAGCTGATGAGATTTTTGTTTGGATATTTGTTTCACTGGCTATCATGTCCAAAGAGGCTTAGAAATTGCTAGTGTGTGATAAACTCATGAGAAGTGCTACATTACTGTTATGCTTTTCAAGGGCCATCAGATTTTAGGACTTGTTTTGATGGTAGCCTCATATGTATGTTTTGGTTTTGCCAATTGTGTGGATGCCTGCTGCTTGCCTCTTGTTTTGGTGAGTATTTGATTATTTTGAGTAACTTTCTTACAGGACTTCGAGATAGATGAGTTTTCTCCAGAATATCTTGCCTTGAACCCAGTTGCATCTACAAAGCAACCATCTTTGGTTGAGGAGCATTTTGAGCCAGTGAGGGAAGAAGAAGACTCAGAAGTAGGTGATTCAGATGGATCGGCAGATGAATACTCAGAAGATGAGCATGCAAATGGCAAAAGCAGATCTGGAAGTAAATCACAAGTTCCGAGGTGATGCTACGTTTGTTTACTCTAGCTATTTAATTAAGAAATTTTCTTTCTCCTTACTATATATCTCATATTGCTAACGTTGGATGTGAATTTTGGACATAGATTGATCATTACATGCATAATTAAGCTGATGGTCAGATTTAGCTGGTGAATAAAACAGTGAGCAAAGAAACAAATTTACTATATTTAAAATTCTTGTATGGATTTGGATTCTTCAGGTTGTATGAAGTGAAGGATGAGAGACATGCAGAAGCCTTCTCTAATAGAGTATCTCTAGCAAAGGAGGATGCACTTCCACTTGGAGAAAGAGTGGCTGCCATGACAAACAATGCTACTAGTAAGTCCACTGGTGTGAAAGTGGGTGCAGGAGGTTCACGTGAAATTTCCTTCATATCCCGGAGTTCAGCAAAGTATCAGGAAGACGATGAAGACAGGGAGGGACCACAGCTAAAGAGAAGGGGAATCCAGTCTTTGAAGCTGAAGTCAGATGGATCAGGTTTCCGAGGAGGTTTTGGGAGGGGAGGGAGTCGTGGAAGGGGAAGAGGAAGAGGGAGAGGGAGAGGAAGAGGAAGAGGGCGTCACTGATAACTTGTAGTCGTATTTTTGCCTCTTGCATGAGCCTGTGGTTTGTTGATGAGGTTAACCATCCTTCACGACAAAGTTGCAGTGGAGTCATTCAGGGCGTCTTGGGTATCGAATTTTTCGGATTTTCGAAAGGTTTCATACATGAAGAGAATCTCAGTGCAGCTCAACCTGTTGGTGGTTTGTATCATTTGGATGATGCTGGTGTTTCATTTTGGTCGCATCATTGTTTTAGGAAGCAGATTCAATATTCACTAACTAGTCTCTCTCACTGATATTAATATAATCCTCAGTTTCTTCGTTTGAGGGCGTAAATTATACTATTTACGTTAGGTAGATATACCTATTACTATTAGCTTAATATATAAGAAAATTTTGTGGAGCACCTCACTAGTTATAATCTTCTCTCTAAGCTGTGTATTGGAGTCAAAGATTCTTGCTTATACCCGCGGTTTCATCTGAGTTTTTGCATACTGAAAATGGTGGTCTGGGCTAAAAAATGTCTAGGCCGTCTAATATTTTTATGATGTCTTCGTTATTGTGGGTCGATTCATTGTATTATAGTTCCATTTATATAAATTTTAATTAGTTAAACGTTGAGGGATTCTTTGGTAAATTATTATTATTATTATTATTATTATTATTATTATTATTATTATTATTTTGTTTGTTTGAGCATCTAATTTTTTTTTTTTTTTTTGATACAAGCTAAATTTCTTTTAAGTATTTTAATTACTAAGATTTATGAAAAATGAGACAGAAAAAATTTAAAATAGAATGAGTAAGTTATATATATATATATGTGATTCGAATTCAAGACGGTAATTTATATGGTGGTCACCATACAATTTTACTCATACCCTTAATATAGTAATAGTTTTTATTTTAGCCTCCCAATTGTATTAATAGTTTCTTTTTTAAAAAAACTTGGACACTCGCCTTTACATACCAGAAGACTATATAAGCTTCCTTTTTTCTTTTTTCTTTTTTTTTTCTGCGTGTTTGTTGCCGATCTTTTGCTTCGTCTTTTACTGCCGTTTTTCGTCTTTGCCTTTTGCTTGGATTCTTTTGCTTTCAATTTTGATTCAATTTTGATTACGTTATGTATTTGATGATAGTGATTGATTTTTGTTTAAGAATTTGTTGTTTCTATATTTTTTCGTCTTCGTGTTTCGCTTAATTTGTTGCCGTTTGTGCTCTGTTTTATCTTTCGATGGAGTTTTTGCTTCGAATTTAATAATTAATGTATTATTCCTGTGTTTTGATTTTTTCGATTGATTTATGTGTTTGAAATTGTTGTTTATACGGTTATGTTCTTCTTTGCGTTTTGTTTTTGATCGAATATTGTTGCTTAATGTCTTTTTTTTGTTGATAGATCATTCTGGATTGAAGAAATTGCAATGGATGATACTGTTGATTTCTTTCGAGAAGAAGATGTTTCTGAATTGTTTGATTTTGATAAACAGGAAGAATCTGTGGTATCTATGTTAGAAAGTAAGTCATGATGTGATATTAGTTATTCATTGATCTGATATTACGTTTTTATTGATCTGATAATAGTTCTATGTTGATATAATATGTTTTCAGTATATTGTTTTGGATCTATATGTATTGTGATATGATATTATTTTTAGTTGATGTGATATTAGTTATACATTGATCTGATATTAGTTATGCATTGATCTGATATTAGTTCTATGTTGATGTGATACATTTTCAATATATTGTTCTGAATCTATTAGATGATAGTTGACATCATATATCAGATCAGAAAGTAATAGATATCAGATCAACGTATTATAGATATCAGATCAATATATTAATCAAATCATACAATAGAACCAAACATACTGAACAATGATGATTATAATTATAGACATCCTGACTATAGATATCAGATCAACTGACTATATGTATCAGATCAACTGACTATAGATATCAGATTAACTGACTATTGATATCAGATCAAACATATAAAAGAAAATAATACAATAGAACTCAAAGATAATTAACAGTGTATAAAGTCATTGTCTGGATGATATGATATTACTTTTTTGTTGATATGATATTAATTTGGAGTTTATCTGATATTAAATCTCATGCATGGATGTAGACGTTTCTGGACGTGGTGCTAGTTGTTTTTGATGCGGTGCTAGTTGTTCTGAGATGTGGTGGGCTGTCATTGTGAAAAAAATCTATTTAAATTCACATGCATGGATGTAGACTTTTTTGGACGTGGTGCTAGTTGTTTTTGGACGTGATGATAGTTGTTCTGAGACGTGGTGGGTTGTCTTTGTGAAAAAAATCAGTTTAAATTCACATGCATGGATGTAGACATTTTCGGACGTGGTGCTAGTTGTTTTTGGACGTGGAGCTAGTTGTACTAAGACGTGGTGGACTGTCTTTGTGAAAAAAATCAGCTTAAATTCACACGCATGGATGTAGAGTTTCTGGACGTGGTGCTAGTTGTTTTTGACGTGGAGCTAGTTGTTCTGAGACGTGGTGGGCTGTCTTTGTGAAAAAAATCTGTTTAAATTCACATGCATGGATGTAGACGTTTTTTGACGTGGTACTAGTTATTTTTGGACGTGGTACTAGTTGTTCTGAGAAGTGAGCTGTCTTTGTGAAAAAAATCAATTTAAATTCACACGCATGGATGTCTTTGTTAAGTATGTTTTAGTTCTATTGTATGATTTCTTTTATATTCTTGATCTGATATCTATAATCTGATGTCTACTATTTTGTGATCTGATGTCTATATAATCATGATTTGATCCCCCTTGTTAATTATGTTTTAGTTCTATTGCATGATTTCTTTTTATATTCTTGATCTGATATATATAGCTTGTTGATCTGATGTCAAGTATTCTGTGATCTTATGTCTATATAATCATAATGTGATCTCCCTTGTTAAGTACGTTTTAGTTCTATTGTATTATTTCTTTTATATTCTTGATCTGATATCTATAGTCTGTTGATCTGATATCTAGTATTATGTGATCTGATGTCTATATAATCATGATGTGATCTCCCTTGTTAAGTATGTTTTAGCTCTATTGTATGATTTCTTTTATATTCTTAATCTGATATCTATAGTCTATTGATCTGATATCTAATGCCTTATTTTTTTTTAAAGTATTTTTTTTAAAAAAAGGTTGTGTCAAAAAAAAAAAAAAATTGTAGCGCACAACTGTAGCGCGTTACTGTAGCGCAACTGTAGAAGTAAAATTGGTTTTTTGACCAAATTAATTTCCTAAATAAATTTATGGACAAAAAAATAAAAAATGGGAAGGTGTGGCCGAAAAGAGACCTCTCAGATTTTCAAAATCCGAAATTAGACAAAATCGGATTTCAGAAATCCTAATTCATTAATAAGCCTAATTAAATTAAAAATTAATTAAGGAGATTAATGATATTAATTAAATTCGGATTTTGTAAATCCGAAATCAATGGAATTCAGATTTCCAAAATCCGAATCATTAAATTGTTAAACAGATTTTCTCAACAAAGAAAGTCTACCACGTCTCAGAACATCATGCACCACGTCAAAAACAACTAGGACTACGTCCAGAAACGTCTACATCTATGCATGTAAATTTAAGCTATTTTTTTCACGAAGAAAGTCCATCACGTCTCAGAACAACATGCACCACGTCAAAAACAACTAGCACCATGTCTAGAAACGTCTACATCTATTCATGTGAATTTAAGCTATTTTTTTCACGAAAACAGTCCACCACGTCTCAGAACAACATGCATCACGTCAAAAATAACTAGGACCGCGTCCAAAAACGTCTACATCTATGCATGTGAATTTAAGCTATTTTTTTCACGAAGACAGTCCACCACGTCTCAAAACAACATGTACCACGTCAAAAACAACTAGGACCGTGTCCAAAAACGTCTACATCCATTCATGTAAATTTAAGCTATTTTTTTCAAGAAGACAGTCCACCACGTCTCAGAACAACATCCACCACGTCAAAAATAACTAGGACCACGTCCAGAATCGTCTACATCTATGCATGTGAATTTAAGCTATTCCACCACGTCTCGGAACAACATGCACCACGTTAAAAATAACTAGGACCACGTCCAGAAACGTATACATCCATTCATATGAATTTAAGCTATTTTTTTCATGAAGACAGTCCACCACGTCTCAGAACAATATGCACCACGTCAAAAACAACTAGCACCACGTCCAGAAACGTCTACATCCATTCATGTGAATTTAACCTATTTTTTTCACGAAGACAGGCCACCACGTCAAAAACAACATGCACCACGTCAAATTAAATTAGGACGACGTCCAGAAACGAATTGGGATTTTATAATTCCGGTTGATCCGAATTCCACCCGATTTGGATTTTCAAATCCGAATTGAAGGAATTCGAATTTTGCAAATCCGAAGTTTGGCGGGATTTGGACAAAAAAAAAAATCCGGTTTCGGATCATTGGATAGATACTAATTCGGATTTCACAATTCCGAATTAATATTAATTCGGATTTTTGAAATCTGAATTAATTAATTAATTTGGATTTCTGAAATCTTAATTAATTAAATTTGGAATTTTATTGTCCGAATTAAATTAAATTTAGATTTTCTAAATCCGAATTCAATTTTAATTCGGATTTTCATTATACGAATAAAAAAAAATCACAATTCTACTTATTCCATATACCAAAACATCAATCAATAACTCATTAAAACACAAATATGAACTTCAAAACACAATTTTATCTATTCCATATACCGAAACATCAATAACTCATCAAAACACAGATATGAACTTCAAAATCACAATTCTACTTATTCCATATACAAAAACATCGATAACTTATCAAAACACATATATGAACTTCAAAACACAATTCTATCTATTCCATATACCAAAACATCAATAACTCATCAAAACACAAATATGAACTTCAAAACACAATTCTATCTATTCCATATACCAAAATGTCAATAACTCATCAAAACACATATATGAACTTTAAAATCTCAATTCTACCTATTCCATATACCAAACATCAGCTTAAATTCACATGCATGGATGTAGACGTTTCTGGAAGTGGTGCTAGTTATTTTTGACGTGGTGCTAGTGTTCTGAGACGTGGTGGACTGTCTTTGTGAAAAAAATCAGTTTGAATTCACACACATGGATGTAGACGTTTATGGACGTGGTGCTAGTTGTTTTTTACGTTGTTCTAGTGTTATGAGACATGGTGTACTGTCTTTGTGAAAAAAAAGCTTAAATTCATATGCATGGATGTAGACGTTTCTGGACGTGGTGCTTGTTGTTTTTGGCGTGGTGCTAGTGTTCTGAGACGTGGTGGACTATCTTTGTGAAAAAAATCAGTTTAAATTCACACACATGGATGTAGACGTATATGGAAGTGGTGCTAGTTGTTTTTGACATGGTGCTAGTGTTATGAGACGTGGTGAGATGGCTTTGTAAAAAAATCAGTTTAAATTCACATGCATGGATATAGACGTTTATGGACGTGGTGCTAGTTGTTCTGAGACGTATTGGGTTGTCTTTGTGAAAAAAATAGCTTAAATTCACATACATGGATGTAGACGTTTCTGGACGTGGTTCTAGTTGTTTTTGACGTGGTGCTAGTTTTTCTGGACGTGGTACTACTATTTTTTTTTTTTTTTCAGAAATCAGATTTTCAAAATTTGAATTATTTTTGAATTAAGAAATCGGATTTGTGAAATTCGAATCTCAAATTGATTAAGAGACTCAGATTTCACAAATTCGAGAGGCCTAAAAATGGTCCACACATTTCATATTCTAAATATTTCCGTCCACACCCCAAAATTTTGTATTAATTTGGTCTGAACCCCGAGTAAAATTCATCATACTCCTATAGGCCCACCGTATACGAATCCATTCAAGACCTATTGTTTTGTCTTAAGTAGGGAGTACTATCAATATTTTTGTTACTTCTTTTATAAATTATTAAAATATTATAAGAATATTTGTGTTCTCTAATAATAAAAATAATTTAAAAAATGGTTAAGAATCTCAACAAGCATCTCCTTCCCTTCAAAATTAAGTAAACCACTATACCAAACTTTTTCACCAACCATAAATTGATTTTTAAAGAATCCAGTGTCAAAAAAATATTCGAAATTATTATCTATTAAAATTACAAGTGAGTAAAAGGTTTTCTTGAAATTATCAAATTAATACTTCTTTAAGGACTTAAAGTTAAATATACTCCTATATTTTTCTCTTTTCAACGAAATTATAATTTGAATAAACGGTTATATAATTTACATTAACGGTTTCGAAAAAGAAAATTTTGCATTAATAAAACTAAAACATGGGGCACCGTATAGATAATAGAAACAATTATTTGACTAAAGTAAGTAATTAAATTAATACAAAAATAAGTAGTTGACATAAAAAAATAATGTAATACTTTGTGTTAAATTTTTTTTTTTTATCTAATAAGTTACTTTCCTACCTATAAAATCTCAAATAATAGTGTTGACAAAAGTAAAAGCTCAATGATTAAGTTAAATAAAAATAAAAATTTAAAATAAAAAATATATGTATGTGAAATTTATATTTTTAAAATTAAATATATGAATTTTAAACTAAATTAACTTACCTCTTTTCTTAAAAAGTTAGATACTTAAAATCATCATAGTAAAAAATTTATTTTTTTTGAATTTATATATTTTAATTTTTAAATTTGTAGTTATTTATATTTAATAATATTTATAATAAAATTATTCTTATAACATTTTTACAATAAATTTTACTTTCATTATTGTTTTAAAATCAAAATAAAAAATCATGTTATGAATATATTTTATTTAATTAATGATATAAATATTTATTAAATATCTTATAAAATAAAAATTATGTAAATGAAAACTTAAAAAAAAAGTAAACAATGAAGAGAAGAAATAAAAATCAGCAATTCACCCATTTTCAAACTAATATTTATATTTATATTTAAATTTACTTTATCCATTAAATTAATATTAAATTAAATTATCAAAAATTAATAATTTATTAAACACTTTTTTTTAATGAAAATAATAATTTATTAAAAACTTAATATTAAGAGTTGAATTAATTTATTAAACACCTAACAAATCTTCTAAAATTTCCAAACTGCCATTAGCCCATGGCATTCCAGCGAAGAAACTAGAATTCTAGCAAAATTGTTTGATCAGAAATTAAAAAAAAAAAAAAAAAAGAGATTCTAGTACAATTGAAGAAAGACACATAACGACTTTGATTGATCAAATTGGTTTCATTCCGTTAAAAATCCCATCTCTTCGTTTTCCTGTTTGGTTTCAGCAATCATGTCAAAGGAGAAAGAAAAGAAAGAAGATGAAAATGAAGACTCAACTGAGGAAGCTATCGAGCTGATTCTCTTCCAAGTCCCTGAATGTTATGTTTACTTGGTACTCCGTTTCTGTCCCTCTTGATTTATTCATGCATACAAGAACGTAAATCTACTTTTTGGGTTATTTGTTGTAAAGGGTCTTGGAGAATTGGTGGTTTTGTGGGGTTTTATTGTTAAAATTATGAACTTGGATTGGTTTCTGATTGATTTAAGGAAGACTTCTGTAATGATTTTGGTAGTTTACTACAATTTGGAATTTATTGATTTCTGTAGCAGTCAATTTCTATGGAAGAAATTGTGTTTCTTCTGTAGTGTTTAATGAAAACTGCCTTCTTAGATTTGAGAGTGTTGACATTAGTGTAATGTTGCTGCTGAATGTCAGTTTCTATTGTTTAGGCGATCCAGCTTTTGGTGAATGGAAATGTTGTATGAATATCTTTTGATTTTGATTTTTTTTGTTTGTTTGGAAGATTTTAGTAGTTCATAAAGATAAGACACGATTTCCCTCCCTGTTGATTCTTCTGTCGAGTTAATGAGTAGAGGAGTTAAATTTATCAGATGAGTTTAAAAGGATAGTTGGTGATTTGTGAGTTTTTGTTTACTTCCATTTCTGGAAAGTGTTTAAGGTATGCACCTAAACATGGCCATTTCCAATAAACAGATTGAATTGTTTATGACCGTTCTGCTATTGTCAGGAGGAAGTAAACTCTTTCTAGAAAAAACAATGTAAAATTTGCTCGATATTAGATTACTGTTATGTTTCATAAGATTTCATAACATTTCGTGTGAATTGAGCTTGCATCCCTTGTCTGGGTGGTACATTAGGAATACTGTTATGTTTCATAAGATTTCGAACAAGAGTAACTGTTTGGAAATTGATGGGTTCAGAAAGAAGGTTCGAATTCATTGACACTCATTTCAAATTGCCTCTTATGTACATGAGTGCCTTCAATGCTGCATAATCCATTTTCAAACTAGTTGATGTAACTTCTGATGTCTGAAGTCATTCTTACAAAACCAGGAGAATGATTTAGGTTATTTTCTAAAACGGAAAATGTTTTCCTTGGTGTAATTTGTGATGTTAAAAATGTTTTTGTTGGCAATACCGAGTAGATCAAACAAAACAAATCTTATAATTGAAATACCAAAATCATGTTAATTCCTATGGGTTGTGACAGGAATTGGAATAAGTTGATTTTAAAATTTTTGAAGAAACCAAAACTAGATTAGCCATCTAAAGGTTTGTTACAAGTTTTAATACAGAACGAAAATATGCTGTACATGTTACATTTCATATTATGTTGTTTTGGGTGTCTTTGGTAAAGGCTTTGTTTATTTTCTAAGAAGTCTAAATTAGAAAAGAAAAGAAGTTTTACCATACTGTTGTGTCTCATGCAAGTACTGTCTAGTAAAAGAAAAACCATCCAATGAGTTTGGTCCTAGTGGAACATCCATACTATCATTTGCTTCGAACTTGATCACAAATATCCGTTCCATTGGCACATGCCACTGTATAACATGATTATCAAGTTCTTCTCTTTCTCCAACCGGGAGATTTTAAACTGGGGCCTCCCTGTTACAATGCCTCCTCCCTAACCGTCCAATTCAATCCAACCCTCTTCCCATGATTATGAAGGTCTAACATGCTTTCTCCCTATCAACTTCCCTTTTCACCCTTCGTGTTTTTGCTTCTTATTTCTTCTATCATCAGTTTAACTTTTATTTATCTGGTTCTCTGCAGATCCCTCCAAGGAAAAGTTCTGCTTCCTACAGGTGTTTTCTTCTGTTCTAAAAGTTTTTTTACTCTGAACTGGTTCTGATAATATTTGCATCCTGATGTTATGCTCTTGCAAAGATAAAATTTGTCTCAACATTTTTACTAGGGTTAAATCTTTGGTAATTTGGCTGTGAAAATTGTTTTCTTTTGCATCTTTACTGAGCATGTTGAGCATGATTTTGTTACGATACCCAAGAATGTGATCAAGAAACCTATCTTCTACTAGTAAAGATTGCTGGAACTTTGGCATGGTATCACTAATTATAACTAGTTAACACATTTTATATAAAGCTGGATATCTAGTTTGTCTAATGATCTTTACAGCATATATAGTCCGAGCTAAGTGTGAAACGCCTTAAAAATTTGATAATTTCTGTAAAGTGTACTAACTTCTTGCTTATCAACCCAATCTTTTATGTCTATACTTTGCCTTGTTGTTTTATCCCTTGCTTTGTCATGCATGAATGAATTTCTCTGCATTTAGAATAATCTTTTGAAGCATAACCTTTTTTCTTTAAGGGTTATTGGTTCATACATCAGCAGATATTTAAAATTTGGATTCCCCTCAAAGCTTATAACTTTTTCTCTGACCTAACATTTATTAACAAAGGATGCAGGCGTAACGGTTTCTTCTCATAATGAACTGCACAGAAGAGGTGTCTGAATGTTTTTCAATCATTAAGTGACTCTGGTTTTGGGTTTTATAACATCTGAATGAATAACATATAGAAGATGAAACAAATTTATCCAATTATGAGTTTGAGGTTTATGCTCAAAGTCTTGAAGAGGTCTATTAAGTTCTGAACTTATATGGAGAGATGAATGTTGGTACTTTAGTTGGAATAGGTGGCCTGGGAAACAAATGAATTCTCTGCTTCATGCAGCAGAATGATCAGACAACTGACTCTCCTTCCTCTCATTTCAGTCTATTACCCACATATTCAGGCTTTATTGAGGAATCTCTATTCTGTATCTATGTACCCAACATCTGTATACCACAAAAATGCCAGTTTTGCGGAGTCATGAATAAGTTGTTCCTCACTCTATGTAGGGCAGACGAGTGGAATGTGAACAAATGGGCATGGGAGGGTGCTCTGAAAGTTATCAGCAAGGGAGAGGAATGCATTATTAGACTTGAAGACAAGACATCTGGTAGAACTTTTCTATTCTTACTGCACAACGAAGATTTCAGCATTTGAAAACTGCGTTAGTATTTATAAACAATTTGCTACATGTTTTTGGTATAATAATAGGTGAATTGTATGCTCGAGCCTTTCTGAGGGATGGGGAGCCTCATCCTGTGGAATCTGTAATTGATAGCAGCAGGTTTGCGCATCTTTGTGACTAAACATTTATGATTTACCTACCAGGCAGTTGAAAATCTTAATTCAGTCACGCTTGATGGAAAACAGTTATTAGGAGGCATCTAGATCTAGTGCGTGAAATTTCTTTTGAATACTTTGTTTTGAATAGTTCTAGAGCTGCATCCTATGAAATGGTTAATTTGATTCCCATTACTTACTCTTGGCTTTTTATCTGTGTACTAAAGCATGGATTTTCTTTTACACAAAATCAGATCTAACTGTCCGTTTCACTCTCTTTGCAGATATTTTGTACTTCGGGTCGAAGAAAATATTGGTAGTCATCTTATTCTTTTGATAGTTCTGTCTGGTTTTTCAAATTGTAGTCGTATGACTATTTTATGAATCATTAAGAATCTGGATCCTTATTTGCATTGCATGCTATACTTGTAATGTTCATTTGTATGGTTGCAAGAAATCTATGATTCCTTAATATTGAGTGGAAGTTTTCACTTGCATCAATATCTAACCTAAGCCACATTCGCTCCTTAGTTTTACATTTGAGTTAATGATATGTTGTCTCTAAAGGTAGTATTTTTGTTGCATATTGCAGGAGGTCGCATTCGGCATGCCTTCATTGGTATTGGATTTCGAGAAAGGCCTCAAGCTTATGACTTCCAAGCTGCCCTTCATGACCATATGAAGTAAACTTCTTATTCATTCTTATTTAATGCTGCTACATTTTTCATCTAGAAACGCGATTCACTTTATTGTAGTCTTTTTCATGCATCTTGTGTGTGTATCGCTGTTATCGTATCCTGCCTAATGCATGCAAGCAATTCATAATGAACTCTCTTCTGTCTAAAGGTACTTAGATAAGAAGAAAACTGCAGAAGAAATGGAACAGCAACATCAGAAAACTTCTTCAGTTGACTACAGTTTGAAAGAAGGGGAAACCATAGTTCTGCAATTGAAAAATGTAAGTTGCCTATGCCCCATTTACGAATTATTTGAATTGCTGTTTGCAGAATACCTTGTGCATTCATCTCTTCTTGCAGAAAAGCGGTCGCAGCTCGAAGTCCAAGTTCTTTGAGCAGGGTTTAAACAATCTGTCCATTGAAGAAAAGGGTAGTCCAAAAGAGGCTGTAATCTCTCTCAAACCACCTCCACCTCCCACCGCCATTGTCTCACCTGTGGTGAGTCCTAAATGGGCAGATGAAGAGTTCTCTTCAAAACTCAGTTTTAAGGAAGCCCAGGAGGATTCTCTTTCACCTTCTAAAGAAGAATCTAAAGAACCTTTATCTTCAGAAAATCAAAATGTGCAAGATGTTCAAGACGATGATTTTGGAGATTTTCAAGCTGCTGGCTGATGCACTGGTAGAGTGTATGGAGAGCTAAATACTGTGAAGAAAAGAAGGAAAAATGGAAAGGGCAAAACACAAACATATAAACTGTAGAACTTATCATTTTTCCTTTCTTGTTTTAACCATTTGAGTCGTTTATCCCTCTTGTAAGTATTTCCCTCACACAATGAAAGGGCTTTTCGGACTTTCTATTATTTTTCCAATTAAAAGTTTCTTGCCGTGCAAAACAAGTGCTGAATCTTCATTAAATATTTTTAATTCTTTTAAATATATGTTGGGTTAAAATATACAGCTTTTGAGGCATGTAAGTTTGGATCTTTTATTTGTAACAAAAAAAAAAAATAATTTTAAAGTTTCTATATTTGTATAAGATTCTTGTTTAAGTTTATATTATAGTCATTTAAAATAGAAAATAAATAAGTATATCATTTAATATGAGTAATATATTAATTTAAATAAAAATTACAACGTTATGCATTTTTTTTAATAGGGGTTATAAAATTTTGGGTGACCTAACAAATATTTACTAAAATATTGGCCCCAAATAAGGCAAATAAATTATGGATCTTACTATTTGTAGCTCAAATTTACTATTTGTAGGTCAAAAAAAAAAGTGAAATGACAAAATTGCCCTTAACATATGAATAAGGTATATACTTCATGCAATTCAAAATACATATCAAAACAGACAAAACTCCTTCAAAAATCAAACAAAACCATTCGAAATCATTCCAAAAAACGTTCAAAATCGTCGAAGCAAATTGGAACACATATTTTGGTTAATTTGGGACAGCGTCTACTCCAAAATATACGCAAATATGGTACGAATTTAATACTTTTGTATAGTTTTTTGCATACTGGTGTAAAAATCGCACATGTTTTGCGAAATTTGAGGGAAAAATCGCATGTAATTGGCGAAGTATCAGGAAAAAATCGCCCAGCTTAGGTGATTTTTTGTGGAAAGTTCGCCAATTGCAGGTGAATTACGGGGGAAAATTCGCCTGCAATGTGCGAATTTTGCTGAAAAATTCGCACACTGCAGGCGAATTTTGCTGCAAAATTCGCATACTGCAGGCGAATTTTGCTGCAAAATTCGCACAATGCAGGCGAATTTTACAGCAAAATTCGCACACTGCAGGCGAATTTTGCAGAAAAATTCGCACATTGCAGGCGAATTTTCCCCAGATTTCACATGCAATTGGCGAACTTTCCACAAAAAATCGCCTAAGTTGGGCGATTTTTTCCAGCCATTTTGCCAATTACAGGCGATTTTTCCTTCAAACTTATATGTTTTAATTGTATATGTAATTACTTATTTTTGGTATTAATTTGATTAATGACGCAGGATCCAAATGGATTACCAGACATTCAGAGGGATTTGAGTCTTGAGTTTCAGTGTCCTGGTTTTTTTCCAACTGAAGAACAAGCATATACGTATTATTCGGAGTTGGCTCTTACATTTCGCTTCGAGCTGATTAAAGTGGGGAGGGGTAACAATGGAAACTCAGTCACATATCGTTGCAACAGATTCAGAGATCCGGTTGAACAAGGGCCTCTCCCACAAGAGAGGAAGAACACTAGCCGGCGAGGATGTAAGTGCAGGTTCAAGTTATTTTGCAAGGTGGTGAAGGATAATGGTTGGTGGGTCAGAGTCACACCAGGTCCGAATTCAATGCACAATCACACTGCTATAGTGTATCCAGAGGGTCACAGGCAGCTTAGCCGCATGAGTGCTGGCGCAAGGGAGGTTGCTAGGACTTTGAACAATGCAAATATGAAGCCAAAATTGATTAGGAATCATCTTGCCGAGACGTATCCTGAAGATAATGTGACAGTGAGGCAGCTAAACAATCTTAAAGCTGATGACAGGAGAGCAAAGTTCGAGGGTAGAAATATTGCGCAGCAATTTGTTCATTACGCCGAGGAGAAGCATTACTATGTAAAAGTTTTGACAGAAGAGGGCACAGATGTTATCACACATGCATTCATAGCCCATCCAATTTCAATCCAGCTGTTGAACAGATATTATTGGGTGATTGTGGTGGACGCGACATACAAGACGAACAAGTACAAGATGCCACTCTTTCAGATTATAGGTATGACTCCTTCCAACAAGAATTTTAATATTGCATGTGCCCTTTTGAGAGATGAGAAAAGAATTAGTTATGATTGGGTTTTTGAACAATTGAGAGGGTTGTTGGATGTTGAAAATGTACCTAGCGTTATTGTTTCTGATCGCGAGATGAGTTTGATGGATCCTATAAGGGATCATTTTCCTGGATCACACCACCTGCTGTGTTTGTGGCATATCGACCGCGATGTTGATAATCAGTTGAGAAAGCTTGTTGGTGAGGGTGATAGGAAAAAAGCAATAAAAAAGCTTTGGAAGGGAATTGTTAATGCGGCAACAGTTGAAGAGTATGAAGTGTTACTGCAGCGGTTGAAGAATGGTTATTCTGTAGTTGCTGGATCTGTTGTTGTCTACTTGGAGAGGACTTGGCTGTCCTATAAAGAGATGTTTTGTAGGGCTTGGACAAACAAGATTCTGCACTTTGGCAATACTAGCAGTAACAGAGTTGAGAGTACGCATGCCGCACTGAAAGATTGGATGAATGCTGGCACACATTCACTTGACACGCTATTTGGGGTGATTGACGACCACGTCAATTACCAGTTATCACAGATAAGGTACGTTTATGAATTAGATTAATTCGCCTTTTTTGGTATTTATTTAATTTACGTACCTTTCAATTTATTGATGTAATTTTAGGGAAACCCTTGAGGCATGCATTTCCAAGAAAGCAACAGCTATGTTGTGTTTCCCGTATGAATTATTGAATGGTCATGTCTCTCACTATTGTTTGGAGTTAATCAGCGAACAAGTTGAAAATATTACCAAGTTGGGTAATGACTTGTTCGAGAGATGTTGAAAATATTACCAAGTTGAAAATATTACCAAGTTTTGTACAATTCGCACCTCATGTGCGAATTGTTCCAAAAAATTCGCACCTGATGTGCGAATTTTTTGGGAAAATTCGCACATCAGGTGCGAATTTTGCCCAAAAATTCGCACATCAGGTGCGAATTTTTTGGCGAAATTCAATAATTTAACCGAAATTTTACGCTTTTTACCTGTCCAAACAATCCTTTGCCCTTCCCGGTACGCTGTGGTGGTTGAGATCCGCCGGTTTCCATTACGTGCGATTTTTTTGGAAAATTTGTTTCGATGGTCTGAGAGAGTTTGGTTAGAAAATCTGAAATGACTTATGATTTTGTAAGGTTGGCAGACAAATATAAACACAAAAACTTGGGCAAAAATCGCCTGTGTTTGGCGAATTTTCAAGGAAAATTCGCCTGTGTTAGGCGAATTTTCCAGTAAAATTCGCCTGTGTTAGGCGAATTTTCCAGTAAAATTCGCCTGTGTTAGGCGAATTTTCAAGGAAAATTCGCCCCACTTATGCGAAATTTCTGGAAAAATTCGCCTAAAACAGGCGAATTTTTCCAGAAATTTCGCATAAGTGGGGCGAATTTTCCTTGAAAATTCGCCTAACACAGGCGAATTTTACTCTGTTTTTCGCAAATTAGGTCCGATTTTTTATGTTTATTTCGCACATTGGGTCCGATTTTTCCTTACATTTTCACATTTTCTATTTTAAGGGCAATTTTGTCATTTCATCAATTTTTTTGAGCTACAAATAGCAAAACTGAGCTACAAATAGCAGCCCAGATAAATTATATGCTGCACCCATGGTACATGTACTCAGTTACTGTTCACCACTCTTACTATAAGAAAGTGAGACCTACGCACTCATTCTCCTTCAAAAACCCATTATTCTTCAAAAATCACATCTTCTTCTTCTTCTTAAAAAATCAAATCTTCTTATTCGTCGCACTCCATTCGAAATCGCATTCAATCAAATTTTTATTCAAAAACAGATTTAACGGAGATCGGCGATTGTATTTTTCGACGAACAACACCAAATACAACAAAAAAATCACTTCTTCTTATTAAAAAATCACTTCTTCCTCTTCAAAAATCTCTTATTCTTCTTCAAAAATAATTTATTCTTCTTAAAAAATCACTACATCATAAAGTATGAACTGCATTTGATGGATTTATGGAACTTTATTTTCACGATTTGATATTGGGTAATGTATTAATGATGTTATATTCGTGTTTTTTCTTATTCAAATAATGTTCTATTACTCCGAAATATGATATATAAATATTTTCCGTGAGGTATTGATACTTTCATGTGAAATGGGTTGCTTCTGATTCCTCCCCGCTGCTGGACTAGGTAGAAGGTGTTATGGGACGTAGTTGGACGTAGCGAGACGTAGTTGGACGTTGCTGGACTTTGCTGCTTTGTGTTTTGGACGTAGCGGGATGTGGTAGACTGCGTTCTGTGAAAAATTCAGCTAAAATTCACATGTTTGGATGTATACGTGGTGTGGTAGTTATTTTTGGACGTTGTGGTAGTAGTTATATTCCAATTAATTTATTCCCACATGAAAAAAACAAAAAGAAGTGGTAGACATTTTTAGACGATGCGGCAGTTATTTTTTGGATGTACGGGGATGTTATAGTAGTGTTAGGAGACGTGGTGGAAGGTGTTATGTGAAAAATTCAGTTTTAATTTACATGCCTGAATGTAGACGTTTTTGGACGTGGTGGGTTGTCTTTGTGAATAGGAATAGCTGTCATCTATGAAGTTGTATTGCAAGGATAGTTCGGGAGGGCATAACTTGGCACTCAATTGTCCGATTTTGACGCGCGAGTAGTCGGTTTGATGGTTCTCGACGAGATCTACGCAATGGACATGGAATACAGATGTTTGGAGATGGTTCCGACATTGGAACACGTATGTTTTTGGATGAAAACTTTAAAGGGTCATAACTTTGCTCTCGATGGTCCGTTTTAGACGAATTTTTTTGATTTCATATACCTTTTCGAGATCTATCCATTAGCAAACCGCCTCGAAACTCCAAAAAATGCTGTATTTTAAAAGATACGGAAGATTTTTAATAATTTCAAGAGTTTTTTGAACTTTCGACAAAACATTTGACATGTAAAAAATATTTTTTTGCGATTTGCCTACATGAAAATCTTGTTCCTCCGGGAGTCTACTGACCTATGTATTGGGAGATCAGAAATTCAATATTGAAAATAGTGATCTTTTAAATGATATGTACAAAAAAGTTTAATTAAATGTCAATTAACTTTAAGTGGATTAATGACAATTGAATTTTTGGAGAATCACAATACTAAAATGACTAGAGTTCGAGTCTCGTCATTGACATTTTTTTTTCCTACCAATAGTTACTTAAATAGTATTCATTTTTTACATGCTGCGTGGATGTAGACGTTTTTGAACGTTGCGGCAGTTGTTTTTGGGACGTATGAGGACGTTGCAGTATTGTTAGGAGACGTGGTGGAAGGTGTTATATGAAAAATTCAGTTTTAATTCACATGTTGTCTGGATGTAGACGTTTTTGGATGTTGTGGCAGTTTTTTTTTTGGACATACGGGGACGTTGCAGTATTGTTAGGAGACGTGGTGGAATGTGATATGTGAAAAAAATATCTTAAATTCACATGCATAGAGGTAGATGTTTTTGGACGTGGTGCTAGTTGTTCTGAGAGGTGGTGGACTGTCTTTGTGGAAAAAATCAACTTAGATTCACATGCATGGATGTAGTTATTTCTAGACATTGAGCTAGTTTTTTTTTTTTTTTTTTAACGTAGTGCTAGTTGTTCTGAGACGTGGTGGACTGTTTTTGTGGAAAAAAAATCATCTTAAATTCACATGCATGGATGTAGACGTTTTTGGACGTGGTGCTAGTTGTTCTGAGACGTGGTGGACTGTCTTTGTGAAAAAAATCAACTTAGATTCACATGCATGGATATAGTTGTTTCTGGACGTTGTGCTAGTTTTTTTTTTTTTTTTTTTGAACGTAATGCTAGTTGTTCTGAGATGTGGTGGACTGTCTTTGTGAAAAAAATCAGTTTAAATTCACACGCATGGATGTAGACATTTTCGGACGTGGTGCTAGTTGTTTTTGGACGTGATGCTAGTTGTTCTGAGACGTGGTGTGTTGTCTTTGTGAAAAAAAAATCTTAAATTCACATGCATGGATGTAGACGTTTCTGGACGTGGTGCTAGTTGTTCTGAGACGTGGTGGACTATCTTTGTGAAAAAAATCAGTTTAAATTCACATGCATTGATGTAGATGTTTTTGGACGTGGTGCTGGTTATTCTTGGACGTGGTGCTAGTTGTTCTAAGACGTGGTGGACTGTCTTTGTGAAAAAAATCAGTTTAAATTCACACGCATAGATATAGACGTTTTCGGACGTGGTGCTAGTTGTTTTTGGACGTAGTGCTAGTTGTTCTGAGACGTGGTGGGTTGTCTTTGTGAAAAAAAATAGCTTAAATTCACATGCATGGATGTAGACGTTTTTGGACGTGGTGCTAGTTATTTTTGAACGTGGTGCTAGTTGTTTTGAGATGAGGTGAGATGTTTTGTGAAAAAATCAGTTTAAATTCACATGTCTGGATGTAGATATTTTTGGACATGGTACTAGTTGTTTGAGACGTGGTGGACTCAGCGAAGACGTGGTAGACTCAGCGAGGGGAAAAAAAAGAAACGCGCGCGTCGGCGAAACTTACTATATTTAGTAAGTATACAACTGTCATGCAAAAAATTACTATATATAGTAAGTAAGTATACCCACGGTTCAGAGTATAATTTCTGGTGCCGATATGTAGAATTTGTCCCTCCTTAATTTGTGACTTAGATGATGATTTTATTTATAGACATGCATAAGGTTGGAAAAAATTAGTAAAAGAAACCTTCAAGAGAACAAGTTCTTAATTTTTTTACAAATAATGAAAATATTTTAAAAATATAATAAAATAAAATTATTAATGACTAATGTGAATACAAAAATTTAAAACATAAACCTTACGTATTTATTAGTTTTTACCGATAAAAATAGAGAAAAGTTAAAATTTTAATGTTACCATTATCTACATCTACATGTATATATAATAAAATACAAGGTGACCTGTCTTTCCTCCTTCTCAAGTGGGAGATAATCGTCCCTTACAATTGGGGAAGGAAAAAAGTTTTTTTTTTTTACTAAGTTGTTAATCTCCATCCATCCGTATTTTTTATTTATATTATTTTTACAAATATTCATTCTCTTCAATAATAATTACAGTTGTCCTATTTAAATAAAATATATTTTTTGAAAGATGTAGAATTTAAATAAAATAATTTATTCTTATATTTTTTTGTTTATTAATTTATATGTTTATTATAAACTACATAAAATTAATATATAATTAAATTATTTATATTTTAAAATAGAGTGAATTGTAAAAAAGGTCATCATACTTTGGTAAAGTTTAGGTTTTGGTCACTAACTTTTAAATATTCAAAAAATGTCACTAACTTTTACATCTGAATTTTAAATTTGGTCATTCCGTCCATATTGGCTGTTAACTCTTTTAACGGAGCCTTTTTTTGAGGGCATTTAACGTGCTACAGCTGTCTTCCTTTCTTTTATTATTTTTGGCTTTTTTTTTTTTTTTTTTTGCCTTCCTCCTTGAGATCAGATCAGGATTATTGATAAAGTCTATTTAATTGAATTTTATTTGTTAGAATTTTATTTTCTTGTAGACTTTATAAGTGGAACTAATTGTTTTTAATTATATTTTTTTTTTAAGTCTGAGAATTGGAGGCTGAAATTAATATGGGCAATTTGGCATGATTAGGGACTCAAATGAAAGATTGGTGAAGGGTTGAGGCTGGAAACCTACGAGGACAGAGGATATGGGGACCAACTATGCAAATGCTGGAAAATCATCCTAAAGAAAACCTAATTTCCTAAATTTGGGCTGCTACTGCACTTGGTTTAGCTCAGAAGAAGAATTTCTTTCCTTCCCAAAAAGTTGCTGCCAACCGTTAAGGAAGAGGAACAAGATTTGCTGCCCAAATTTGAGCGAACCGTCCGGAGTTTTCCCCAAAAAAAAAAAAAAAATTAGGAACCAAGATACAAAAGAAATGGTAATTTCTTTCCTTGCTCCGAAGCTGCTGCGGTTCTTCCACCTTCAAATTCCTCATCTTGAGCTGCGGCTGGTTTTTGTTTCCAAAGATGATGCCGATTCTCTTCCTCCCCAATTTGCTGCTGGACCGAAAAGAAGAGGAAAGGAATCAGTTTTTTCTTTAAATTGCAGCTGTGTTCCTTCGACAGTCAAGCAAGTAATGAAGCCAGAGAAAAAATGGAAGCTGCTGCTGATTTTTATTTCCAAAGTTGCTGCCGCATGGTGTCTTCAAAAATTCAGCAGACAAGGAAAGCAAGCAGCTGCCAAATCCCTACAGAAAAAAAAAGCGGTTGCGGCCAGAAAGAAAATAAAAAGGAAAGTTCTCTTGACTTTTTCTTAGTACGCTGCTGGTTATTCGTTCCAAACTGCTGCTTTCCCGGAGAGTTGTTGTAGCTGTGATTAAATTAGGAATAAGAAGGAAGAGATTTCTATTTCTATTATTAAGAGATGCTGAAACTAATGGTTAAGAAAAGGAAATGGGATATGTTCCAAAGTTTCTGCGGATTTTTTTCCTTGAAAAGAAAATTGCTGCTGCCCAAAAAGGAAAAAGAAAGAAAGGAAATTCTGTTTCCAAATTCCGAGTTGGTTTTTACCCGAAGAAAAGCAAAGGAAAAGGAAGGGTCTGAACTTCCATACTTAACTGCTGTGCTGCGCATCTATAAGAGGGAGCTTTCCTCTTCTTTAGAAAAAAAAAGCGGAGACAGAAACTGTAAGCAGAACAGAGCAAATAGGAGAGCTCAACGGCTGTATTTGTTTTTTTTTACTGTTTTCAATTTTTTATTTTTATGAATAACAATTTCTTATTTGTTTTGTTCAAGAACATGAGTAGCTAATTTTATTTTTCTAATCCAAGGGGTTTGATTTAATTAGCATGTTGTGAGGTTTTGTGCTGAATTTAATTTCTTTCGTAAGTTCAAGTATGATTGTTTCTTGGTTTAATTGAGAAATTTTCAGTATTAATTGAATTGACGACTTGATTAGTATTGATTTTTCTGTGCTATCTACATGTTGAGTGTTACGTATATGACACGAAATTGTAGTTCCAAGTAGCAATTAGTTTATTTATGCATGTTGGTGAGACTTAATTGAGCATGCGTGATAATCTAAAGGGAAACAATTGAACTAAATTAGTTAATTGCAGCTATTTCTTTTAGTTAATTTAGTTTTCGACTAATTCTTGTGTGTAATGCTGTTATGATTGAATATGGAACGCTATCGTGCCCAGTTCTTCATAGCAAGAGTTAATCGAATGCTGGGTTTGGTTGATTAAATTAGAGAATCCATAGTTGTTACGGCTATCCTAACAATAGTGGAGGTTGAATGCTTGAATGAAAGAATACTTTTGAACCGATGATCAACATAATAATTGAATTGTATTTCCCTTGGATTGGATTTTTCTTCTTTGATTTTCTTGGTTTAAATTTGTCTCAATTTTAGAATTCTTTTGATTTAGTAGTTAGTTTAATTGCAAAACCCTGATAATTGTTTGGTTTAAGAATTAATTTTGGTTCCTTTGAGATTTCGACTCGGTACTACTACTGCTGCAAGTTGTTTGGAGTTCGGTAGAATCGGATTTATTTTGGGTGCCTCGACAAGCACGGCCAAAATTTGGCGCCGTTGCCGGGGAACTAAAATATTAGTTCTTTGACTAAACAGTTTTTTTTTTTTGTTTTTTTTATGACTAGGGCACATCCACAAGAACCACTGCTGTTCAATCCGGAGATTGAGAAAACTGCTAAGCGCATAAGGAAAGAGACTAAGCAAGCGCGAGGAGAATCATCAACAAAGGAGGAATCCGATAGTGACATTGATCTTTCTGATTCTATTGTTTTGCAGGAGGAAGAGATGGCTGACAGAACATTAAGGCAATTGGCGACACCCGACGTGAACCAACAGTCTTTGTGCATTGTTTTGCCTGAGATTACGGTAGCATTTGAGCTTAAATCTGGTACTATACATTTATTGCCTAAATACCGTGGTCTTGCAGGTGAAGATCCGCATCTACACTTGAAGGAATTTCAAGTAGTATGCTCAACAGTGAGGCATCAAGGAGTTAGTGAAGAGAGGGTGCAATTGCAGGCCTTTCCATTTTCATTGGAAGGTAATGCAAAAAGTTGGCTTTTTGATCTGCCGGCTAACTCCATAACCACTTGGGATGAGCTAAAAAAACAGTTTTTAGAGAAATTTTTCCCTGCATCCAGAGCTTCCAACATTAGGAAAGACATTTGTGGGATTCGACAATTTCATAGCGAGTCTTTGCATGAGTACTGGGAAAGGTTCAAGAAACTGTGCAACAGTTGTCCTCAACACCAAATTCCAGAGCAATTACTGCTGCAATACTTCTATGAGGGGCTTTCTGAGATGGATAGAAATATGTTGGATGCGGCTAGTGGAGGAGCCTTAATGAACAAGACGCCTAATGAAGCTAGAGAGTTGATCAAGATTATGGCAGAAACTTCTCAACATCATGGGACAAGGGCAAGGACTGAAATTCAGCAAGTGAAGGAGGTAAGCCACTCAAATCTTGAAAAACAAGTGACTGATTTAACTACTTTGGTGCGACAATTTGTTGCAGGGCAAGTACAAGTAGCTCAGGTTTGTGGGATTTGCTCTACACCGGGACACAATACTGATATGTGTCCTACTCTTCATGACGATGGAGTTCAACAAGTGAATGTTGTAGGAGGGTTCCCTACTCAACCTCAACGTCAGTATAATCCATATTCCAACACCTACAATCCAGGTTGGAGAGATCATCCAAATTTTAGATATGGAAATCAAGGTGGGCCAAGTCAATCATATCCCAGACCACCTCCTCCGCAGCCACAAGCCCAAGGATCAGGTATGTCTTTAGAGGAAATTGTCAAATCTTTAGCTACTAACACACAACAATTTCAACAGGAAACAAGGGCCAGCTTACAAGAGTTAAGGCATCAATTCAGCCAACTAGCTACATCAGTTGGAAAGATGGAGGCACAAAATTCAGGAAAATTACCATCTCAGACGGTAATAAACCCAAGAGAGAATGCCAATGCTATCACACTGAGAAGTGGGAAAAAGCTTCCTGAAATTACTGCTGTTCCTGTAGTGGAAGAGGAAAATGAAAGAGCAGAAGCAGAACAAGAACAAGAAACATCTTCAAAGGTAAAATCAGATTCCTTGGTGTCTTTTCCTAACTCACATGTTCTTCCTTTTCCAACTAGGGTTCAAAAATCCAGAAAGGAGGAGTATGAGGAAGAGATATTAGAGACTTTCAGGAAGGTAGAAATCAACATCCCTTTGTTAGATGCCATCAAACAAATTCCAAGGTATGCCAAAATGTTGAAGGAACTTTGCACTAATCGAAGGAAGGGCAAGGAAGCAGGTAATTCTGGGCAAAAGGAAACTGTATCAAAAATAGATCATCAATTGCCAGAAAAATGTCCAGATCCAGGTATTTATACTTTACCCTGTGTGATAGGCAACAGAAAAATTGAAAGGGCTATGTTGGACTTGGGAGCATCAATAAATGTCATGCCATATTCAATTTATCAGTTGTTAAATATAAGTCCACTTCAAAAGACTAATGTTCTTATTCAATTGGCTGACCGTTCTACTGCGCACCCTGAAGGAATTGTAGAAGATGTGTTAGTGCAAGTAAAAGACTTAATTTTCCCTGCAGATTTTTATATTTTGAGAATGCAGGATGATTCTATTTCAAATCCATCTCCAATCTTGTTAGGAAGAAATTTCATGAGAACAGCAAAAACGAAAATTGATATGGATAAGGGTACCCTTTCGGTAGAATTTGCGGGAGAGACAGTGCAGTTTAATGTTGATGAGGCAATGAAATACCCTAATGAAAGTCATTCTCTTTGTTTTGTTGACATTTTTGATCAAATTGTGCAGGAACAATTTAATGAAGAGAGTAATCATGAATCCAGTTCACTGTTTGAAGAGAATGAGGAGACTTATGACTTGTGTCAAATTTCTGATTTAGAACTTAAACACCAAGAAAGAAGAGAAGGTTTACAACCAGATGGTTCACTTACTCACAAATTGTTACCATCTGTTTTGCAGGCTCCAGAGTTGGAATTAAAGACTCTGCCAGATCATCTAAAATATGTCTTCTTGAGTGAAAAAGACACACTTCCAGTGATAATCTCAAACAGATTAACCAGTGACCAAGAAGAGAGACTGCTGAAGGTTCTCAAGGAACATAAAATGGCGATTGGCTGGACTTTAGCTGACATTAAGGGAATCAGCCCTGCAGTCTGTATGCACAGAATTCTTCTGGAAGATGATGCCAAACCAGTGCGAGAGGCTCAGAGGAAGCTGAACCCTGCATTAAAAGAGGTAGTCCTGAAAGAGATCCTTAAGTTGCTCGACCAAGGAATAATCTATCCAATTTCAGACAGCAAGTGGGTAAGTCCAATCCATGTTGTGCCCAAGAAGACAGGTATGACAGTGGTATTAAATCAAAAAAATGAGCCAGTTCAGATGAGGGTACAGAATGGGTGGCGGATGGTAATTGATTTTCGAAGATTGAACTTAGCCACTCGAAAAGACCATTTCCCTTTACCCTTTATTGATCAGATGCTAGAAAGGTTGGCTGGTAGAGAATTTTTTTTGCTTTCTTGATGGATTTTCAGGTTACTATCAAGTTGTTATAGCTCAGGAGGATCAAGAAAAAACAACCTTCACCTGTCCATTTGGAACTTTCGCCTACAGAAGAATGCCGTTTGGCCTATGCAATGCTCCAGGTACATTTCAGAGATGCATGCTTAGTATATTTTCTGATTTTATTGAAAAATGCATTGAAGTGTTCATGGATGATTTTACGGTATATGGAGATTCTTTTGATGGTTGCCTACATAATTTAACCATGGTTTTGAAAAGGTGCATTGAAACAAACTTGGTTTTAAATTATGAGAAGTGTCATTTTATGGTGAATGAAGGAATTGTCTTAGGTCATATGATATCTTCTAGAGGGATTGAGGTGGATAAGTCTAAAGTTGATTTAATTGTGAGCTTACCCTACCCTAAGAATGTTAGGGAAGTACGTTCTTTTCTTGGACATGCAGGATTTTACCGCAGGTTCATCAAAGACTTCTCAAAGATTGCAGTTCCATTGTCAAACCTGCTTAAAAAAGATGTGGTATTTGTTTTTAGAGATGAGTGCAAGGAGGCGTTTGACAAGCTGAAGAACTTATTGACCATTGCTCCAATCATTCAGTCACCGGATTGGAATCTACCTTTTGAGATCATGTGTGATGCAAGCAATTATGCTGTGGGAGCTGTACTAGGCCAGAGAGTTGAGAAAAAGAGCCATGCCATATATTATGCTTCAAGGACGCTAAATTCAGCACAGTGCAATTATACAACTACTGAAAAGGAGCTATTAGCAATTGTTTTTGCTTTAGATAAATTTCGATCCTATTTACTTGGTTCTAAAGTAGTTGTATTTTCTGACCATGCAGCACTCAAGTATTTGTTGGCGAAAAAGGAGTCCAAGCCAAGACTGATAAGGTGGATTTTATTACTGCAAGAATTTGATTTAGTGATCAAAGACCGTAAAGGAACTGAAAATTTTGTAGCAGATCACTTGAGCAGGTTAGTAAGAGAGGAAGAGGTACTGCCCATTTCTGAATTTTTCCCTGATGAACATCTTTTTCAATTAAAAGGTATAGTTCCCTGGTATGCTGATATTGTTAACTACTTAGTCATGGGAATTTTGCCAAATTCACTACCTAAGTCTAGGAGGGAAAAAATCAGAACTGAGGCAAAACATTATGTGTGGGATGATCCGTATCTTTGGAAATTTTGCGCTGACCAATTGATTAGAAGATGTATTCCAGATCATGAACAAAATTCTGTCCTTACTTTCTGTCATTCTTATGCATGTGGAGGTCATTTTGGACCTAAAAGAACTGCTAGGAAAGTCTTGGATAGTGGGTTGTATTGGGAAACAATATTTAGAGATGCATATCTGTTCTGTAAAAATTGTGAAAGGTGCCAGCGAAGTGGAAATCTGTCCAGAAAAAATGAAATGCCTCAAACACCTATTCTGGTTTGTGAAATTTTTGATGTATGGGGTATTGATTTTATGGGTCCTTTTCCTTCGTCATGTGGATTTCTATATATACTGTTGGCAGTTGATTATGTTTCCAAATGGGTGGAAGCAAAGGCCACCAAAACTAATGACTCTAAATGTGTTGTAGGCTTCCTCAAAACTGACATTTTTAGTAGGTTTGGAGTGCCCCGAGCAATTATAAGTGATCAAGGGAGTCATTTCTGCAATACAACAGTTGAGGCCTTGATGAAAAAGTATGGGGTACATCATCGTGTAGCTACAGCATACCATCCCCAAACAAATGGACAAGCTGAAGTTTCAAACCGCGAGGTAAAATCCATCTTAGAGAAAACAGTGAATCCAGGACGGAAAGATTGGAGTTTGCGCCTCAATGATGCATTATGGGCTTATCGAACAGCCTACAAAACACCTATAGGTATGTCTCCTTTTCGTCTAGTTTATGGGAAATCCTGTCACTTACCAGTTGAAATTGAGCACAGGGCATTCTGGGCAGTGAAGCGCTGCAATTTAGACATGGAAGCTTCTGGTAAGTCAAGAAAATTGCAATTACAAGAGCTTGAAGAACTCAGGTTAGAAGCTTATGAAAATTCGAGGATTTATAAAGAAAAGACCAAACTGTTTCATGATAAATCTCTTTTGAGAAAACAGTTTGTGATTGGTCAGAAGGTTTTGCTGTATAATTCTCGTTTGAAATTTATGCCTGGAAAATTGCGCTCTCGATGGATTGGTCCATTTATTGTTACTAAGGTTTTTCCTCATGGTGCAGTTGAAATAAAGAGTTTAGACACAGATAAGGTTTTCAAGGTCAATGGACAGAGGCTGAAATTCTTTCATGACAATTTGAAAAAGTCTGATATGGTGGACATCACCTTGGCAGTGCCTCATTACACATCCAATTGAAGGGTGGAGGACGTCGAGCATAACGACATTAAAAATTTGCGCTTATTGGGAGGCAACCCAATTGTTTAAATTTCATTTGTTTTACTTACGTTAGTGAATAAGCTGACTAAATAGGTTAAGTTTTTTTTTCCTGATTGTCTTGAAATCTTTGATTTCTTGATATTCGTGGTTTTTCTTAACCATTTAGTCAACATAGTTTTAGATTTTTTTTTAATAAGTTGTTTAACTGTGGCAGCCAAGTTCAAAAGAGACATGCGGTTCTCAAGTTCCCAAAGGATGACATCATCTCTGCTTCTAAGTATCAATCTGATCTTGTGGCTCCTCAACTATAGTTCTCAAGGGAGTATTGTTCTTTTCTCTTCCACATATTATTTGCGATCTCTGTGCATATATTTTTTTTCCTCACACTAGAATACTTGTTTTGAATGTTTCCTACATTGTGGACAATGCAGAATTTAAGTGTGGGGGAGGAGTCTGTGTTTTCTTGGAAAAAAAAAAAAAAAAAATTTTTATGTGGTTCAATGCTTTGATTCAATTTTATGTTGCTTAAGACCACTCTAAAATTTTTGAGCACTCAAGTCATGATCATGAGACTATTTATGTGTGAAGAGAATATGCTGAAGTACATGTCTTTGACCTTTAATTTACTTCTATGCTTGTTTGATTGGCATTTGAGGTTAAGTTGGAAGCATATCCTACTGAAGAAGTGATTTAGGCCATCTTTGAAATTATCCTTTGCATTCCCCCTTAAGAGTTTGGTGATACCTTTTTCTCACTCATTTGAAGCTCATGTGAAGTATGGTTCTAAGGTATGGAAAAAATTTATGAAGTGCAAATTGAAAGGGCTGGGTGTGAAAAGAAAAAAGAAAAAAAGAGGCCAATATAAACAACTTCAATTGGATTTGTGTGGCTCAAAAAAGATGCCAATATAAACAAGTTCAATTGGATTTGTGTGGCTAGAAAAAAAAAAAAAGGAAAAAAAAAAAAAAGAAGGCAGGTATAAGGGAAGTTCCAATGAACTTCAAAGAGGTGGTATAAGGTGAAGTTCCAATGAACTTCAAGATAAGAGTAGGGAAAGTCTAAGTGTGGGGGTGCTTGGTGAAACAAGGAAAATGGAAAGGTTTTGAGCTTCTATTAACACTTATCCAAGTATGCAAGCCAATTAAAAAAGTCCTATTGATCTTTGGTTGGGTGGAAGTTTCAATCTAGTTAAGGGTGTCATGAAAGATAAGTGTAGGGTGGATTAGAAGATGAGATATTTTGCTTCATCTATATTCTCCTAACCTGAAAATAGTTGAAGGTGATTGATTTGAACACACACACACTTGAGTGGTTTATGGTGGCATGAGATTGGTTCTTTGAATTGTTCTACATATTTGGGTATAGTTTCTTATAAATCTCCATGATTAGTCCTTTGAATCCTTCCATGCAATGAATTTGAATTCCTGATTGGTTTTTCACATGCATTGTGGACAATGCAGAATTTAAGTGTGGGGGAGTTTGATAAAGTCTATTTAATTGAATTTTATTTGTTAGAATTTTATTTTCTTGTAGACTTTATAAGTGGAACTAATTGTTTTTAATTATATTTTTTTTTTAAGTCTGAGAATTGGAGGCTGAAATTAATATGGGCAATTTGGCATGATTAGGGACTCAAATGAAAGATTGGTGAAGGGTTGAGGCTGGAAACCTACGAGGACAGAGGATATGGGGACCAACTATGCAAATGCTGGAAAATCATCCTAAAGAAAACCTAATTTCCTAAATTTGGGCTGCTACTGCACTTGGTTTAGCTCAGAAGAAGAATTTCTTTCCTTCCCAAAAAGTTGCTGCCAACCGTTAAGGAAGAGGAACAAGATTTGCTGCCCAAATTTGAGCGAACCGTCCGGAGTTTTCCCCAAAAAAAAAAAAAATTAGGAACCAAGATACAAAAGAAATGGTAATTTCTTTCCTTGCTCCGAAGCTGCTGCGGTTCTTCCACCTTCAAATTCCTCATCTTGAGCTGCGGCTGGTTTTTGTTTCCAAAGATGATGCCGATTCTCTTCCTCCCCAATTTGCTGCTGGACCGAAAAGAAGAGGAAAGGAATCAGTTTTTTCTTTAAATTGCAGCTGTGTTCCTTCGACAGTCAAGCAAGTAATGAAGCCAGAGAAAAAATGGAAGCTGCTGCTGATTTTTATTTCCAAAGTTGCTGCCGCATGGTGTCTTCAAAAATTCAGCAGACAAGGAAAGCAAGCAGCTGCCAAATCCCTACAGAAAAAAAAAGCGGTTGCGGCCAGAAAGAAAATAAAAAGGAAAGTTCTCTTGACTTTTTCTTAGTACGCTGCTGGTTATTCGTTCCAAACTGCTGCTTTCCCGGAGAGTTGTTGTAGCTGTGATTAAATTAGGAATAAGAAGGAAGAGATTTCTATTTCTATTATTAAGAGATGCTGAAACTAATGGTTAAGAAAAGGAAATGGGATATGTTCCAAAGTTTCTGCGGATTTTTTTCCTTGAAAAGAAAATTGCTGCTGCCCAAAAAGGAAAAAGAAAGAAAGGAAATTCTGTTTCCAAATTCCGAGTTGGTTTTTACCCGAAGAAAAGCAAAGGAAAAGGAAGGGTCTGAACTTCCATACTTAACTGCTGTGCTGCGCATCTATAAGAGGGAGCTTTCCTCTTCTTTAGAAAAAAAAAGCGGAGACAGAAACTGTAAGCAGAACAGAGCAAATAGGAGAGCTCAACGGCTGTATTTGTTTTTTTTTACTGTTTTCAATTTTTTATTTTTATGAATAACAATTTCTTATTTGTTTTGTTCAAGAACATGAGTAGCTAATTTTATTTTTCTAATCCAAGGGGTTTGATTTAATTAGCATGTTGTGAGGTTTTGTGCTGAATTTAATTTCTTTCGTAAGTTCAAGTATGATTGTTTCTTGGTTTAATTGAGAAATTTTCAGTATTAATTGAATTGACGACTTGATTAGTATTGATTTTTCTGTGCTATCTACATGTTGAGTGTTACGTATATGACACGAAATTGTAGTTCCAAGTAGCAATTAGTTTATTTATGCATGTTGGTGAGACTTAATTGAGCATGCGTGATAATCTAAAGGGAAACAATTGAACTAAATTAGTTAATTGCAGCTATTTCTTTTAGTTAATTTAGTTTTCGACTAATTCTTGTGTGTAATGCTGTTATGATTGAATATGGAACGCTATCGTGCCCAGTTCTTCATAGCAAGAGTTAATCGAATGCTGGGTTTGGTTGATTAAATTAGAGAATCCATAGTTGTTACGGCTATCCTAACAATAGTGGAGGTTGAATGCTTGAATGAAAGAATACTTTTGAACCGATGATCAACATAATAATTGAATTGTATTTCCCTTGGATTGGATTTTTCTTCTTTGATTTTCTTGGTTTAAATTTGTCTCAATTTTAGAATTCTTTTGATTTAGTAGTTAGTTTAATTGCAAAACCCTGATAATTGTTTGGTTTAAGAATTAATTTTGGTTCCTTTGAGATTTCGACTCGGTACTACTACTGCTGCAAGTTGTTTGGAGTTCGGTAGAATCGGATTTATTTTGGGTGCCTCGACAAGCACGGCCAATTATATAGACATCAGATCAGCTAATACTTGACATCAGATCAACAGACTATAGATATCAGATCAAGAATATAAAAGAAATCATACAGTAGAACTAAAACATACTTAACAAGGGAGATCAGATCAGGATTATATAGACATCAGATCAGCGAATACTTGACATCAGATCAACAGACTATAGATATCAGATTAAGAATATAAAAGAAATCATACAGTAGAACTAAAACATACTTAAAAAGGGATATCAGATCAGAATTATATAGACATCAGATCAGCGAATACTTGACATCAGATCAACAGACTATAGATATCAGATCAAGAATATAAAAAAAATCATACAATAGAATTAAAACATACTTAACAAGGGATATCAGATCAGGATTATATAGATATCAGATCAGCGAATACTTGATATCAGATCAACTGAATGATGTAACGAATGTTTTTAACTTAAGAAATTGTTTGTATTTGTTTTTTGGATAGTTGATGTGTATGAATTTTTCTTCCAATTCACATGAATGTATGTAAAATGCTCTTTTATTTTGTACTGGATTGCAACCAAATTTTTTTTTGTATAAATAATTAATATTTCATTTGTATAAATAATTATATTGTATAATGTCAATCAAAAAAATGAGTGAAATAATTATAGTTGATCTGATGTCAAGTATTCGCTGATCTGATGTCTATATAATCCTGATCTGATATCCCTTTTTAAGTATGTTTTAGTTCTACTGTATGATTTCTTTTATATTCTTGATCTGGTATCTATAGTCTGTTGATCTGATGTCAAGTATTCGCTGATCTGATGTCTATATAATCCTGATCTGATATCCCTTTTTAAGTATGTTTTAGTTCTACTGTATGATTTCTTTTATATTCTTGATCTGATATCTATAGTCTGTTGATCTGATGTCAAGTATTCGCTGATCTGATGTCTATATAATCCTGATCTGATCTCCCTTGTTAAGTATGTTTTAGTTCTACTGTATGATTTCTTTTATATTCTTGATCTGATATCTATAGTCTGTTGATCTGATGTCAAGTATTCGCTGATCTGATGTCTATATAATCCTGATCTGATCTTAAGGAGGAAGGCAAAAAAAAAAAAAAAAAGTCAAAAATAACAAAAGAAAGGAAGACAACTGTAGCACTTTAAATGCCCTCAAAAAAAAGGCTCCGTTAAGAGAGTTAACAGCCAATATAGACGGAATGACCAAATTTAAAATTCAGATGTAAAAGTTAGTGACCTTTTTTGAATATTTAAAAGTTAGTGACCAAAACCTAAACTTTACCAAAGTATGATGACTTTTTTTACAATTCACTCTTTAAAATAAAATGATATGAATTAGTAGTAAAAATATAAAAAATAAATTATTTTGAGACCAAAAATAATTTTAACATAACTATTGGTATATGATATATGTGATAATATATTTCTTTCTGCTACCTTCTAAATAATATTTTTTGTCATTCATATGTTCATTGAACTAAATCAATTTCTTTATTTTATTTTATATTTATATAATAGTTAGTGATATTTTATATTTATATAATAGTTAGTGATATTTTCCTTCAAAAATATTCAAGGATTAATTGTTATCAAAATTATGTAAAAATAACATGAGTATATTTTAAATTGTATTCATTTTATAAAAATAATTAAATTTTTTAAAAATTAAATTTAAAATTTATGTTACATAAAATTAAAAAATTAAAAAATTATTTTATATTAATTTTTAAAATTAAATTATTTTAAAAAATAATTTCTTATTTTAGGGCTGACAATTGCTGACATGACACGACACCGAATCGACACGGATAAGAAAAAAGTGGGTTAGGGTTGAGATTTTCATTGCGTATAATAAACAGATTGGGTTCAGTTGACATGTTTAAACACAGATTGTATTAGGATCAACCTGCTAAAATAATAATAATTATTATTATATATAATATATATTTTAATTTTCTTACTTCAAACTTTATCTATTTGCAAGCGACCATCACTTCTCAACATTTTCTTTCGTTTAGCTGCATTATTCCTTCATTGCAGATAACAACTCTCTCTAACTCACGTCAGTCAAACAATCAGCAACACCTTCTTTCCTTCCAATCGAAGCATTCGAGCATTCCCCATTCCTCCTTTCAATTGAAGCACCTCGTACGGTAGACTATTCGTTTTTTAATTTTCCTGTCGTCTCCTTGAACTGAATCACATAAAACTACCAACACATTTAACTTCAGCATATTCCTTGAGACACTTCAGTTTGTGTCATTGAAAAGCAAAAATTTTGGGAGAATTGAATTTCGATTGTATTATGAAGAATTTGAATTAATGAAATTTAGTTTGATAGAGTAAGCGTGTTATAGTTAAACTATGGATTTGAATTTGTTTTATTCAAATTTTAGATTGTGTTATAGGTAAAAATGTATATTATGATTTTTCTTATAATTGATCTAAAAATAGTTTCAAATGCATGTTATATAGAAAAATGATGGATTAGGTTAAAAAATATATATGTTTTATCCAATTTTAAAATTTAATTGGGTTGGTGGGTTGATGGATTGGCAGGTTGACGGTTGGCCTATTTAATTAAAAGGGTTACACGAGTTATGTTAAGGATGACCTATTTATAGACAGATCGAGTTATGGTTAGAATTATCAACCTGTTTAATTAAATGGGTTGGGTTAGGTTGGGGATTTTCAACCCTGCAGCTCGCCAACTCGAACTGCCAATCCAGATACGACATGAATTGTTAGCCTACTTGATTTACCGGGCACCGCGCAACGCACATTTACCTCTTCTTGTTATTATTCAATGAGGGAATATTATGACAGTCGTTTTAAAATAATAATTTTTTCAATTGTACATTTTTAGTACATATAAAAGTAATATTATGAGTCTGGAAAGAGTATTTTATAAAACTTACATATAAATGCTTATTAATTTGGGGTTCTTGATCAGATTTTAATTATTGAGTTGATCCGTCTGACTTGAGTATTAAGTAGGAGTGCTCTGAAAGCAGTAGGCCTGGAGGATTTTGTTTTGGATGTAAGGAGGATCGAACCAAAGAAAGCCTTTTCTTAGGAATCTCCCATGTACTTCACGCACTGCGTCAATTGTTTTGCAATCATTTTTTAGGATTTTTAATAATTTCTGCACTGGTCTCCGGTCCTTGTACATTGAAGCACGTCTGTCATGTTTTTCTTTCACAACTACTTTTCTTTCTTTTTCATCGCCTTTTTTCATCGGGCCAGTCCAACTCTTCACTAAATTCCGAAATCTATGTAGCTCTTTCCCCTCAATTTTGAGGACCGCAAAATAGGGGAAATTCTACCATCCCCGTGCTCCAATAAACTTTCAGTCCGAATGTGTGCAGTTGTGTCCTTGGGTGATACCAATCATCACTCACCTTTCCAACCACGGTTTGTTTAACACTGCCTAGTTTTAGTTTTAGTATACAATAGATCACATCTCCCTTGACAACATCCCCATCGCAATTTTTCTCAGATTTGTCAAATTTGCTGTCGGGATATTCTGTCATCATCACTGTGTCTCCTAAGGTCAACGGCGCCCTTGTGCAGTAGAGTATTTTAAGTAACTCCCTTTTTGTGGAGGACAGGTACAATAATTTTGAAGCCATGATTAAATGTTGATGTCCTAAAAAAGGGAACTACGTCCATTTCTGTGATATGGAACATTTAACCACCTTCTAATCCTATGCATCAGCGCAGAAACACATCCATGCAAATGAACATGAAGATGGTTAAAATTTTGACTGCTTAAATTTGACTTGTGAGGCTTAAGATAGATTGAATGCTTTCTCAATTTTTCTGAAGTGTAAAATATCGATACAATGAAAGCAAAGATAGCATCATTGACCTTCAGCTTCATAGCCCAAATATATTCTACAAATCTCGTTAATCTAAAGGGTGTGGTTGATGAGCTACCAAACTCACGAGTTTGAGCCCGAGCTCAAGCCAAACTTGAGTCGAGGCATACATATCGAGCTCGGACTCGGCTCGTGAGCTACCGAACTCACGAGTTGAGTTTGATTTTAAGTATTTATTATATTATATAATATAAATATTTATTATTATATTATTTTTGAAACAATATTATTATATTATTAAATATATATAAATTAATGTACATGGTCAATAGGCTTTACGAACCTATCGAACTTGTACACTAAAAATTCTAACTCAACTTGTTGCCTTTAATTAGTCAGTTCGAGTTTGGTCAATTTCAAATTCAAATCGAGTTTTGACCAAACAGTTCGCGAGTGATTTGGTTCATTTACACCCTAAGTAAGATTAGATAACATGATAATTCTAAAAGATCATAATAAAAGAATTGACTAATTATGTTTTATTTACATTTTACACAACGACTAATTATGAGATTATGTCAATAATTATCTAATATAAGACGTAATAATTCAAAATATATATATATATAATCAAATATCTATATCTATATCGACAATGACAATGATAGATAATAGTCCACAGTGACTAATCTCTTTATTTAACCTTTTATGGTTATACCGCCTATTCAAATATCTAAACCTATTCCATGCGCAGACATCATTAATTCACTTGTAGTATATAATGAGAGAACTAATAGGAACATAAACATTACTTATTAAGGTTTCGTAAAACTTAATTTGAGGTCGAAAGTCTAAATTTTAAAAATTAAATTTATTAATTAGTCTGTTTAATAAAATTAGAAAATATGTCTGAAGTCTGAACGTTGAATGTTGAAGTGTGAATTCCGAATTTTAAAAGCTACTAAATTCTGAATTTTGAAGTCTGAACTCTAAATTATAAAATAAGTTTATAAAATTAAATGTATTTAAATTTTAAATTAAATTACCTTTTTTTAAAAGATAGACACCTATTTTTTAATTTATATAATATAATTTTTAAAATATATAATTATTTAGTTAATAATATGAAATTCTATTAATAAAAAATATTTTTAAAACTTTTAATAATAAATTAGACTATTATTATTATTCTAAAATTAAAATATTAACTAAAATAAATATTAAAAACTAATAAAAATTTATAAAAAAATAAAAAAATCATGTCAAAAATATATTTTTTATTTATTTAAATAATAAAATATTTGTATAATTGAAATAAAAATTATTAAAAGAAAAACTAAAAAGATGCTAAATAATGAGAGGGGTATTCACGGATCGGATTGACCGAATTTTGCATCAATCCGAAACCAATCCATAACATACGGATTTAAAAATTTTCTATTTGTAACCTACCGGATTTTATTCCTTATTCAATCCATTATGGACGGTTCGGATTGAATTTCTCTTCTTCTTTTTTTCAACAATCTATATTTTCAAATCAAGTTTTTTTTTTTTATGGAAACACAGATAGCCTCAAAAATCAGTCCAGAAGGGATTACTAATAATTGGAGAAAATGCAAATGAGAAGCATTTCACTAACATTTTAGTAAGTAAAAAGTAAAGAGCCTGTTTTGATGAATGGAACTAACTACAAATACAAGAAATCACAGTAGCTATCTTCAAAGTTAAGAGTATACATTTGGATTTTAATGATATTAAACATCAAATATTAATATATATACATATAAAACTAATATTATTATTAACTAAATATATGAACGGATCCGGATTGACGACCGGTTTTTTAAGATAAATCCGGAATTCAATCCGAAATGACCAGTTTTCAATTTTTGAATTCACTGGATTAAAAATTAAAATAAAATTCATCCATGAATCTGATCCGCGGATCGGATTGACCAGATCAATCCGATCCATGAACACCCCCTAAATAATGATGAAAAGAAAATAATAAATTCAGTTCAGCAATAGGTGATTTACAGATCACTTATTTTCAAATTAATTACATTTCAGACACACTTAATCTATTAAGACTTTGATTTGTAATTATCAAACACACTTAATTATTAATTCTTAATTAAAAAATTCTTAATTCATTAAGTAATAAAAAAATTGAGTTATCAAACACTCTTAATCAAATAAAAACTTATCAATTAAGATTAAGTACTGAATTAATTTATCAAACACACGCTTACTTATGAATAATGAGGACCTAGAGGAATTTTTCTCAAAATATGAGGTAAAAAATTTAAATAGCTAAAATAAAAGACTGATTTTGAAATGTACTCAAGTTTTAGTTATGAGTCTGTTTTTGTAATTTCAATTCCACCGATTGGGGACTTTGCCAGAAGGCAATTCACAATGCACGTGGCAAGAACCCATGTCCCAAAGAAACAGCGAACTCGGTCTCTACGTTTCTGATTCTCCTACTCAACCAAAACTACTTCCTTCTCTCTTTGATGATGATCCTAATAACTTATCTTAGTTTCCCCTTCTGTCCTAAGCGCTTGGGTTTATCATATTTTTCTGTAAAAAGCTAAAACCACCGCTTTATCCGGCCTTCTTTAATCTTTTTTTTCTTCATTTCTCATATCAAATTTGGTAAAAAAGATCGCTTTTTGTTTATTTTTTGCTTCTGGGCCTCCTCCTTTTCCCCCAATATGTAAGAGTTCTCTGCTTCTTCTTTAGCTTTATCCATCAGCGCTTTTCTCTTGATCATGGATGTTCCTAGAATATCTAGTAGAGTTGGTGTCTTTTTCCTATATTTTGTGTTTGGAAGTTTCTACCGGGATCATCTTTATGATCAAGTTACTATTTTTTGTTCTAGTGGTAAAATTGTAGCATGGGAGTAAGGTTGGATTGTTCTCAAGCTGCTTCTGCTCGAGCTTTTCTTTGATTTTTGCGTTTAGGGCTACTGTCTAGTTCGTAATTTGGTTGTTATTGATGAATTGGTTGATGGGTTTGGAATAACTTTTGTTGGAATTGAGGTTGAAGTGTGGTTTAGATCAAATTGATCATGGGAAGACATAAAGTTTGGTCTTTTAAGCATGGGAAGCATCAATTATTCCTTGTACCAGCTCAGAAGTATATTCTAGTAGAGGAAAAGAACTTTCTTTGGAGTTTTACTCTATTTTGCAAGTTCAAAGATTGCTGCCCAAGGTGGCAGCAAATTTCCTATGTTATACGCCAAAGAGATATGCTACAAGTTACTTTATTGTATTGCAATTTGAAAATGCAACGCAATCATACATATCAAATTTTCTTCATATCCATGTGTATCAATCCTTTGTCCAAAGGGATGTGGAAGGAAATCACTATTTGTATTGAAGATGGAATACATTCATAGATAAAGTTGAATCATATGCATGAATACCGATTTTGTTTTTATTCTTTGAAATGATGATTAAATGAATGAGTGAACAGCAGAGAGAGGGAATAGGTTGGACAGGAGCAGGACCAGAACAAGAGTGAAATGGTCTGAATTTTTGTTCATTTGAGATATTTGGCAAATGAAGTTTTCGTCTCTGTTAATGCTAATGTCTTAGTTAGGGCCATTCCTTTTATATCTGTTTTGTTTGTCTGCTGTTTATTGCTTCAATTGACGATGGTATTCAAACATGAGTGTTTCTCTCCTTGAAGCAATAATAACATGCCTAGTTTGTTATGCCCAGATAAGGAATTGACATCAGTGCTTTTATGTTGTGTTATTGTTGATGAAGCTGACATTTGATACTTTCAAATGAGGGTTAAGTTGATTGAGTTCTATATGTCTAAGATAGTAGGAAATCACCTTGCAACTTGTATATTGACTCTTGTAGTATTGAGTGTGTTTCTATAATTCTTTCGCTTTTTCTTCCTTCCACAGAAATTGGCTGTCTTGTCTTCAAAAGTTTTCATTATCCCATCGGAGTTCATTCAAAAATTTCCAAACCCTAAATTCTTTACTGATTAAAACTTTAGCTTATGTTTACAATGTAGGTGGGGTCTTGCTCTGAAATTTCTTCTTCTTCTTTTTTTTTTTTGGAGGAGACCTGATTAAGATTATATATGACTTGGTATTCTTATTTGTTTGGAAAGGTTGGGGTATTTGTGGTGGTTGATTTATCCCCAAAAAACTTCCCTTTTACGCCTCAGGCTTCAGCTACTTATTTCCATCTTGCTACTGGCATCATATTGCTTTTTTCCCTTGATGAAAGCTGTGTCTGTTATGAAGCCATTTTTCTTTTGCAGTTCTTGTCCTAGTTTATTACTTGAAAATTGGCATTTAAAATTATTTTGTAACTTGATTGGGATGTAAATTTTGAAGAATTCTTGGAGCAGATGACTGTTCTCCTTATTTCATTTTTTCCCACCAGTGATGCAAAGTTGGCTAGAAGCCGTTATGAGTTGTGGAAGAAATGATTCAATTGATTATTTCTATAAATTCTCCACCAATGTTGGCATAGTTACATGTGTCAGTGCAAATACTTTCAACCATTTACCAGATTGCTTATATTTTTGGACAATTTGCTATACCATCTACTATGTTATCATCATCATTGTACTTTTATTGTATTTATATTTTGGATTGAGTGTATGCTGCTGTAGTGTTCATATTTGAAGGTAATTCAATGTTTGTCAGAAATTTTATGCTGTTGAAGATTCAATAAAGCTTAATTTTAACAGTTAAGGCATCACGCGCTTGGTGCTATCAGTCTTTAAGTTAACCCTTGCTTGATTTTATCATTCTAATGACAGCATCAGTGAACTATGCCAGTGTGCCGGTTAATGTAATTGCTAGACATTCATATTGGTTTTATGTTATCTAGCTTTCTGCAGTGGAAATATTAAGACTCTTAGTTTCAATTTTGCAGTTGAACAAGAAGTCAAACTCGGAAAGTAAGGTCTCAAGAGATTACTTGAGAATTATGGATGTCAAAGGTTTAACATGGATTGGGAACATATGTGATAAGATAGAAGCTATGTGCTTGGAAATGGAAGAGGTTATGTATGAGGTAAATGTCCTTACTTATAAGCAATCTGTCAAAACACTGCTAGGGAAACCCAGTTTGCAAATGTTTCTTTTTTAGTTAAATGTTATTAATGCTACTGAGGTTATATTTCGCGGTGGAAAAATTACTTGCATGAGCATACATACGGTTCTTGGCTGTACGTATGGATACCATATGCAGTATTTGTTGATGTTGATATTGACCAGAATCTCTCTGATAGGACACTGTTAAGTATGTTGAAAATCAAGTCCAGACTGTTGGGGCAACGGTCAAGAAGTTCTATTCAGATGTTATGCAAGACATGCACCCAGAGTCTTATGTTGATCCAGTGAAAGTTGCTGCTGTTGACTTGTCATTGAATCCTTATGCTCATTCGGAAATGAAGCTGAAAGCAAGTTCAAAAAAAGATGGCAGAGAGGCTGATGAGAAGTTAAATGATGAGTGTAAAGTGATCTCTGGTGAGATGTAGCTTTATTCCTTATTTTGCATGATTTCCATGGGGTTTATTTCCTTTGTAATACCACCTCTATGATTGAAGTTATATCTTTGGCTCCTGGTCTATACTATGCAGGTGCAGTTAACAGAGGACTTCACAGACGTCCAATTGCCAGTAAGAAAGCAAATTCTAAGGGAGACTGGGCTCCACTATTACCTGCACTGAATGCTCCAATTTCAGAGGCTAAAAATATGCCGACCTCATTTTCACAATTGAAAAGGAGTCATGAAGTTGCCTCTGGTCATGTCCTTCTCCCAGTTCACGTTACAAATGAGAAAATTTCCAGATCTATGGTTTCTCCTGTTCTTCCCATGTCTCGTGACTCAGTTATTTCTCCTGCAACTGCTGGATCAGCTGTAGGAACTGAGCTGAAGCAAGTGGATTCTGCATCCGCAAAAGTTGATTCTCCTGCTATGGCTTCTACAATTAGATCACCTGCATCAACTGGTCTGCAGAAAGCTGATTGTGCACCTGCTTTAGTAAATTCTCCAGATACTGCTACTATCCTGTCAGCTGCAACAGCTGAACAGAAGCAAGATGATTGTGCATCCATTTGTTCCTCTGGTGGCTTAGCATCGGAGTCCTCCGGTATCATGTCCAAACTGTTCCTTTTTTGTTAATATGGATCCTGAACTTAGTTTAGGCTAACTTTTTTGCATTAGATGCAGGCATATGCGTGAAGAAAGGAGTTGTTTCTCAGACTGAAGGAACCATTCCTCCTGAAACATTCGATTGGAAATTCTTTGGTGAAGATATCATGCTGCACAAAGGTACCCTAGAGTCTAGACATGGAAATACAATGCATGCCCTTTTGCTGAGTGCTTCAAATTTTTGTAGTGTATTTTCTTTTTGATTCAGACCATTTTGCTGATATTTTATCATGAGTGCTGGGAATCATTACCTAGGATCTTTATGCTGCAGTGCTGGATTTTTTTACTGGGGTTCCTTTGCGACAGGCCATTTCCAGTACTTCTATTACTTTGATTCCAAAGAAGGATGCACCAGTGACTTTTGTGAACTACAGGCCTATCAGTTTATGTACCTTTCTTAATATAGATTTTGATATAAATTCATTAGGTTTGAATACAGAAAGATTTCTTAGAAGACAATCTAGAACTCTTGGGTTGAATGAATTAAATTACGAAAAAGTGAAATTGGTGATGGCTATTCAGGCTGCCTGTTCCCTTCACGTAAGCCCTTATGATTTCGGGTTTAGGCGTTTATCATGCAAATGTGAGAGAATTGAAGATAAAGCTATCATATGAAATAGTTAAGCGGATCTTTACTTGTCTTTCTTCTATGATGAAATCTGCATTTATGTCTTGTGAGTATTAATATGTCATTAAAACTCTTGAGTGTTAAGAAGTCATAACAAGTGTTTCATTTCTCTCTCCAATTATTTTGGGAAGTCTGTTAAAGCTAGTTCCTGTGTTTCTTTGATGAAGTACCGCATTTTGATGGATTGATTGAGGAACGTCTTGTTTGCATAGTTTCAGCGCTAGTCATTTGCAAGTGGTTCACATAATACCTTTTTCGTGAAATTGAAATGCATCATTTCTGTGGGTGTGTTGGAACTGTGTTGTGGTGGCATTTCTCCCATTCCTAGTTTAATGCTGTAATTTCATGTAGTTTCCCCAACTTATGTTGTAAGCTGTCAGTGTCATGATGCCGTCTCTCCCTCTCTCCCCACTCCTTTTCACCTGCAGGGGAAGAAAGGGTAAATGGATTATAGTACTTGCATGTGAAGAGTAGCTTTAAAAACAACCCTGAATATGTCAAGTTCATTTTCTCATGTACTTTGTTATTTCTTCTTTAATGGCTTTCAGTTTTCACTGCTGTTCCATGTTTCTGAATATGCTCTAAGCTCTCATTCTGCAGAAAGACTCGATGGCTCTGGAATTGATGCAGCTGAGAACACTGACGCCATTGATCCGGAGGTGGAAATTGTTGAGCCTTTCAATGAGTCCTTACTGGAGGACACATGTGTCATGGTGGAGGGCGATAAACTTCATGCCGTTCCTCAAGGGAAAGACGGCCGTAAATCTTACAAGGTTAGCTCTTGCGTTCTCTCACACGTTTTCATTTAATGCTGCAGTACAGTATCTTTGTGTTGCCCTAAGAGGTCAAGCTTTTTCGCAGAAAAAACTGCGCGAAGCATTTTCTTCAAAAATGAGTTTAACAAGGAAAGAATATGAACAAATTGCAGCACGGTATGTGGAGGAAGAATCCACCAAGGCAGGGAATGCTGAAATAGTCAGCTTTGATATTCCTGAAGACACAAGCATGGAGATTTCTGCACCTCATAATTGTGATTCAGAGTGGGAACTGCTCTAAATCCAAGTATGATGTGAATAAGATTGGTTTCGGGGACATAATATGTTGATGTGCTGAGTTGTAGATATAATCGCAGCCGAAACTATTCACCATAGAAATCCAGCAGTTGATAGTGATTAATGTAAATGAGGGAATATATTCCCTTTAAAATGGTTATAACTTGAAATCAATTATAATGTTGTGAAACCCAAAAATTATACTAGTAAATGTGCAGCATTCTGGCAATAAGGGAAGAGTCCCTGAGATTATGTGATCATTTGGACCCGTGGAAGCCGGAAGCCGGCCACTGCTGTTTTGCCGATCTCACCCTTCAAGGTAATCTTCTCGCCGGAATTCGTAGTAGCTGGAGTTTATTTTCTTTTTAGGAAAGAATTTGTAGGGTAGGAAATAGTTTGGCCTTTCTTGGTAATTATTTTATTCTTTTCAAAAATAAAAAATAAAATTAATGGTACGTATCCACCTTGGAAATTCAGTACGTGACTATAAGAAGAGTCTTTGAAAGAATATATGAAGTATAATAAGTGCCATTGTATAATTTTTCGAGAGCATCTTTTCTATGTGGTCATTTTTAGCCGTTGTTTTTGATGTGTGTTTTTTTGTGCTTTTGCTAGTTTTTAGTTTGGTGATTATATTATGTTAGTCTTTGGAGTTTCTTAGATATCTTACAACTAAAAATTTCTTTTTTTTTCGGATCTAGTTCCTCCTAGTTAGATTTCAAGGATGCGAGACGAACTCGAAAATGTTTTTTTAATTCAAGAATCAACTCTCAAGAATCTTTTTTAAAAGTAGATGTGCAAAACAATTAACCTATTAATATTGAAAAATCAATGGATTCTTTCAAAGTATCATTTCTGAGGAAAAAAAAAACCCTTAAGATTAAGAGGGTTTTAAACTCTTTTTGGTGGCGAATTTGGCTAGTTGATTGTTTGAAGACTATTGAAAGGCTCTTGTTATATATTTGTTATTCGTTATGACCAAAACATAAATATTAAGGATGTAATTAATTTTTTAAAAGTTCCGTAATTTTTAATGGTTAAACTTGTTATATTCCTATTTAATGCATTTTTGATAATAGTGTTATACCTTGAAATTGTTATGATAAAAATATTAACAAGTTTCAATGAAATTATAAATTAAATAAGGGTAATAGAGTAATAATGGATTGTTTCTTAGAAATAAATAAGTTATTTATATTTTGATAGGTATTTTAATAGGTGAAAATGATTTATATTTTGAAATGGGAGAGTACGCCAAGTTGTTTTAATATTTCAAAATATTTCTTTTTTCTCTTTAACTTGTGTGAAATAAATTTTATAAACCCTGACATTTCCAACATCTGGTACCTTTGTGAAACAAATTTTCTGATCTCTTTTTTTTTTTTTTTTTTTTTTTTAAGCAAAATTTTATGATCTCTTAATTAACTGACATTAAAAATTTTATTGTATGACACACAAAGTTCTCAAACCTATTATTTACTTAAAAGTCAAATTAGTTATCACATAATATTTTTCCTTAAAAGACAAGATATTTAAACTGAAATCTTAAAAAATCTGATGGGTATCAAATCAAAATTCCTGTATTACAGTCTGTGGGTGGAGGGACGGGGGAATTTTAGGTATTTTAGGTTTTAGGTTAGTTGAAAATTACTTAATAATTTAAAAACACAAAAGGTTCTTACTTTAGGTAAAAATGAGTGGAGAAAATGATATGTTATATTCTTTAAAAAAAATTATCGAAACTGACACTATTCGATTCTTATTTTTATGTTATACTTTTTTTAAAAAAGTTATCGAAACTGACACTATATTCGATTCTTGTTTTTTTTTAGTTGGCTAGATTGAAACTGACACTATTCGATTCTTATTTTTATGTTATACTTTTTTTAAAAAAGTTATCGAAACTGACACTATATTCGATTCTTGCTTTTTTTTTAGTTGGCTAACCACACAGGCAAGGCATGAATTATTTTTCCTATTGAACTAGTCGAATTGACCAATATGAATTTAACAATGCTACTCATCTCATTTTGTAAATTCACTCTACAAATCATTACTCTAAAAACAATACTCTTTTAAGTTTTGGGCTATACCCAAGCATAATGGTTAACTTCTGCAATGCTTACGTCATGCCCTAGATCCTGGAAAATAAATTAGCAAAAAAGGAGTTATTTTATAATTTTAAAGTAGATAGATTTAGAAATCTACATATGTACGCATCTCAAAAGATTTGAAATAATCCTGAAAATCCTCTAGATTTCTTGAAGCCTCTAGATTTCAACGTTGTCCTAATCCTGAAAATCCAATTGGCTTGCTTTGAGCCCAGAAGTCCCACTTTTCTGACACGTAAACTATTTAATTCTTTATATGTTTAAACATATTAAAATTTTAATTTTAGTGCCTCTCTATTTCATATAATAATCTTATGTAAAAATTATTTTTTATTTCAAAAATTACTTTAATTTTTATATTTTTACTTTTTTTTAAAAAATATTTTTAAAATATTAATTTTATTTTTTTATACAACGTGATTCGAACTCAATACATGTTGTCTTACAATTAAAATATGAAGTTATATATAAAAGTATAATAATAAACATGAGTTATATCTTAAAATTAAAAAAAAAAAAGTAGGTTATTCAATATGAATAGTTTGATGGGTTAGAAGGAGTAATTGAACAAGTTTAATTTGGATTAATTCATTTTATAAACATAATTTTTTGAAGCTCGCACGGTTATTGTTGTCCATTAGTATATTATCCTTCTGTCCCAAATAATAATAATAATAACAGATTAAAATAATACAACGAATATAATTGTTAATTTATAATGAAGTAATGCTATCATAATGTTTCCTCTTGGTATTTTTTAGAAACATTTTTGAGTATATATATATATATATATATTTATATTTTGACACGAAGGTAATAGTTTAGTGTTTGACAAGAAGGTATATTTATATTGTAAAACTAAGAGGAAATGAAGTAGAGTCACCAAATAGACGATTGAACTCTTAAAAATGGTCCTTACAAATTGCTCAATAGTTATATAATTGTTCTAGTGTTATATTTTCTTTTAATAAATGGCAGAACTATATTGATAAGAGAATGAATAATGGATTATTAATTTATTTTATCTTTTATATTTAAAAAAGTTCTTTTAAATTAAATAATTAATTGTTGAAAGTGATTATTTGGCCTTAATTTTTTTTTTTTGTCCACCTAAATAAATTCAGAGACTAGGCAATGCTCAGGCAAAATATATTGTACAGTTATAATTAAATATTTCTAATAGTGTTGATCTAATAAAAATAAATCATTTAATGAAGTAACCTTCTAAATTTGTCTTGTTTTCTCTCTTAATTAATACTCTCTTAGAATTTGTCGAAAATACACATTACATTATACTATTAATTGTATTATATAATTATTGTAATGCTCACGACGAGATTAACTAAATAGTGTGGAGAAAATCGAGGATGCATTAATTAACGAAAAATTCCCCCCCCCCCCCCCCCTTTTCCCCTTTTTTCTTAAAAATAAAACAAAATTTTATTAATTAATTTTGCTAGAAATAGCCAAGCAACGACTGATTAATACAAAAGAAACAGTTAAAAAAATTAACTTAAAATTTTTGAGTTTTATAGAAAAATCAATCTTAAAATACAATTTAAAACTAATTACAAACTTATTATACCCACTATACATAAACGTAAATAAACCTACCAAAACATTTAATCAACATTTTGGATGCATCACAAATAGATATATAGTATTTGAATCTATTTCAATAAGGAATTACAAATTCACAAATAAATCATGACTCGCTGATTAAAATTTATTAATAGAAAATGATTTATTGAAGGACAAATTTTGAAAAGAATTTGTGAAAGTAATTTTATTTATTAGATAAGAATAATAAAAATAAAAATAAACATAGTTAAATATAACTATCTTAGGGAAGAAAAAAGAAATTTTTAGGGATTGAGCGAGGGATAGAAAGGAAGGGAGGTGGCCGAGAGAAAAGCAGGAAAATGGACAGCAAGGAGCAAGTAGTTCTTTTTGAGTTTTTTAGGAATAAAAAAATAATAATTCACTTTTAATAAGAAATTGTCAAGAAAAGACATTTTAAATTGTAAGAAATTAAAAAAAAAATAAAAAATGCCCCCACAATGGACTTTGTTGAAGGGACAACTTGGAGGTTGAAAAGCTATACTTACAAAACCTAATCCATCAATCCCTAATTATTTTGTTGCTTTGCTTAGCCTATGTTGGGTAGGTTTAGCTAATTGGAGGCCGGCTCCTATGGGCTATTGGCTATATTTATTTACATTTTTTTCTAAAAATAATTTCTTCCCAAGAAAGATTTTTTTATAAGAAATTCGTTTTACGGTACATATAAATTCGAGGGAAAAGAAAGAAAAAACGAATTTTAAAATTTTGAAATTATGTGAAGGAAAGAGTTTGAGAGAATGAAAATTTTGATTAAAAAAATGAAGTTCACTTTGTAAAGAAGACTTGAGTTGGAAGAGTACAAATGAATATTCCAAGTAACATGTTGCCAATGGTGCCAATTGGGTGCCCCTACTATACTTCCTTTAGTACACATTGAAAGGACCAGTTCACTTACTAGCCCAACAAATCCACTTCCAAGTCATTGGCATGTGAAATTTCAATTTTGGAACCACCCCCCACCCTCTAATGTCACACACACAAAAATACAACTTTGGAAAATTAATGATTACAAAATATTGACTTTCTAAAAACAAATGATGATATGATAATAGTTTATATATATATATGTGTGTGTGTGTGTTAACAGCCGATAATTTAATTTTTAGTGACCATAAATCCATGCAAAAAGATTTAAAATGATAATATTTTTTATATTATGTGATTTAAATTCAAAATTTATTAATTTTAAATGATAATATCAATCACTAATTTACAACATTCTTATTTTTTAAAGTATACATATCATACATTTTTTTTTTAAAAAAAATTATACGATTGAGAATAAAGTTATTGTTAATAAATAAATAAATATATGTTTTCAAGAAAAAAACACACACACAACACACAGTTATATAACTGAAATTCACTATTTTGGATTGTGAGAATAATGATGTTGGAAGAGTGCAAGTTGATGAACTTTGTGTGACAGTTGGACATTTGGGCCAGCCCACATGTCAAGCACTATGGCTAATATTTGTTAAGTTTGATTTTTTCTTAATACTATATGATTAGGATTAGTTAATAAATTGAAATAGATAGGCCCCACACTCCTCTATCTATGTTTACTTGTCAATCAATGCATTCAATTCAAGGCTTCCATGGATGGACAAACTTTGGGGGCCCAACTCTACATTCATTGAAGAAAAGTCTTCTATTTCACTTTCATTCTATTTATAGAGTTCTCCAATTCCAAATTCCATTTTGCAATTACAAGTGTATTTTCTCTTCTTTTTTTTCTTCAAAATTTGAATATAGATTATGTGAAAGAGACTCTCAACACTATAATGATAATAAAACAAATTACTTAAAATTATGGCCCAACTAGAAATTTAAGATAAAGACTATAAAATTTATTTTGGGATCATAAAAATAAATTAATTCGTATTTTCATATTAAAAATTAAGACATTTATATAAATTAATAAAAATTATTGAGATCGGAATTGCCTTTTGCAAACATAAAGGAGGAAAACGAGCTAAGTTTGACACACCATGAACTTGATGCTCATAAGAACATGAATCACTTAATTTAGAAATTTTCTCTTCTTTATCTTGAAATCAAATTAATAAAATTCCTCACCAGCTTTTATATTCATCATTCTACTAGCTCCATTGCTTCCCTTTCTTGGCCTTTTTTGGATTTTCTTTAAAAAGAAAAAAAAAAAAAAAACCCTCATACATTGGAATCATTAAATATTTATTGTCTAATATTAAGTATATACGAAGAATGTTTGCAAAAAAAAATTAAAAAAAAAGAAAAAAGAAACCCTCTAGAAAGCCGCCCTACTTTCTTAATTCATCAATCAGTGCAGGCGGATAAGTTCAAGATTTTAGTTCCCTAATTAAGTATTTCTAAATTTGGAATATTCATATATAGTAAGGAATTCCCAAAAAGAAAAATGGTATAAATATTAATAAAGGAAACTGAAGTTAATTTAATTTATGAGCAATTGCATCATTCGTGATTTATTTAATTTCCGTCTTTCCGCAATTTCCAACTAAACTTTGTATTACTTTAATCGATTCGTGCTAAAGCACTAATCACTGTTCTTACTTAGCCTCTCAAATTGAGTGCCTTTAAAGGATGAAAAATCTACATCATAATATACGAAAGAACATTAATAAAATGTTATCATTATCTAACTAATTAAAAGTACATTCACTTAAAACTATTCATAAAAAGCAAGAATTTGATCGAGACTTATATAGATATCAATGTTTACATTCAATAAAATTTACAAACTCTTAATAAAATTGTGTGACGTGGGTTTAAAATATCACATACGTTAAAACAAAATGGTTGTGTTTGTGTTGAAAATTATCTCAATTTCACATCAAAAACCTATTGTCAAGTGGTTTTGGATTGAATGCTCATTCGAATCAATAGCGAAAGGCACCGTCTATGTTGTGAGTTAGGGCAGAACGCAAAAAAATTCAAAATCTAGAATATGTTACGGGTTAGGATAGAACCCAAAAAAAAAAAGAAAAACTCACATAAAAAATCATGTCTATAATATAAATAATCCAATAACTATAAAAATGATGAGGATATTGACTGTCTTCTTGGTAAAATGATGGGTAGCTTATATTTCATTGTGTGTAGGCTCACCATACAACTGGAGGGTCCGGCATGCGTTGTAATATTGGTGTAATCATGTGAGGTGAGGGAACACTGAAAGAGAAGTTGGCGCACGAGATTTCGGGGAAGAAATGGTGGAAGGCCGCCATGCAAAGCCACCTTTTCTCTGTCTGTATGTATGTTAGTTCTTCGTGGTGGTGGGGAAGATGATTTTTCGGTAGAAATTTTCATGATTTCTATCAACAAATGATTGCATTTTAGGTTTCTTTTTATTTTTGCAGACCCTACTTATTTTAAGGATGAAATTTATCTGCTTTCTCTAGAGGCTGCTGGCTTTCTTTGCCGTTAATTTATTCTAAAGGCTAAATTAACAATTCTAAAGCCTTATTTTTCCCTTTCGTAATAATAAAGAGACAAATTAATGTCAATTTTTTTTTAATGTTGTTTAAACAAAAGAATGTGTTGTTAAAATCACATGTCTAGTCAGACTCAAAGGACTTGAGAAGACGAGGAAACCCTTATCCAAGCTTTTTTTTTTTTTTTTTAAAGAAAAATAGGATATTAAAATTATATTAAGTTGGTTAGAAATCGTCTAACTGGAACGATAATAATAATAAGTACAATATATTATGGTTACAAATGTAATGTGTGATTAAGAACATAATTGTATGTTGACTATGAATAAACCTATGCAGATTTATCAAATAATATAAATTAATTTATAAATCATATCATGACTTGTTTGTAAATATGATCCTGAATATATCTAATTGTTAGATAGTTATGACTAAATTTTCTTGAATAACGAATTACAACGATACAATTGCGAAGAAATAACTGTAATTAGCAAATTACAATATATTGATGTACATATCACAATTAAAATACTATTATTTATTGACACACAAGACTCAAAAGAAATTTTTGTGAACAACCCAACATATTAAATAAAAATAAATGTTTTTAAAAAATAAGAATTACTAAATTTGATTGATTCCCTATTTTTCCATTATGAAAAAATGAGGGAAAGAAAAAAAAAAAAAAAGACATATTAAGGTTTGAGAAAAAAGGAAGGGAGACAAGAACCAGGAGCCGGTCTAGTATGAAAAGATAAAAAAGGTGAAATAAGGGAGTGTTTGGTTGGGTAACTCGTCAACCAGACCGTGTTATTGAAAAAAACCGAGAGAAAAAGGAGGAAGGTGGTAATTTATGAAGTAATTTGATTTGAACTTGAAAAAAATAAGTTTATAAGAACAAATATAAAAGTAATTTATTTATTTCATAAATAATACAAAGATAAAGTAAAAATTAAAACTTAATAGGAATATATTAAATTTATCTCAAAAATCAATGATAGTTTGAATCATTTTATCCTTAGTATATTATAGAATAATAAAAATATTTGATATGTTGCCCCAATAAAAAAAATAGAGAAAATAGGGTAAAAAGTAAAAATAAATATTAGTCTATATTTCATATTATTTTTAATTTTTTTTCACATTTTATTGATACATATTTTGTACTATTTTTATATTTTTCACATTCAATTTTATTAGTTATCATAAATTTTAAGAAAAAAAATACACACTTGATCCTACATAATAATACTATTACGTAATTGGTCCTATATATTTGGAACTTGACAAATTTGGTCCTAAACGTTTCATAAGAATTTCATAAGGATTTTTTGACAAGACAAGTATGGTAAGGATTTCATTTAGTCATTCCATTTATTCTAGTCTTTCAAGTAGACTATGGCATATTTTAAGGTTAATCACTTAGTTATACCTTATTTTCAAATTCATTAGTTGTGTTTGAGATGTAACTTGGTTTGTCATTACTATAATTCTTGATTTATTGAAAAAATATTTCTGATTTTATAAAAACAAAAACTCCTTATATATATATTCATGAGTGTATATTTTTTAAATATTCAAAATATAGAAATTAAAATAAATACACATAGGATGAGAAAATAATATTTTAGTGATTCACACCTCTCAGAGTTTGGATGAAGATAAAAAAATAAAATAAATACACATAAAAATGAATTTTTGTGTCTTTTTAAATATTTTTAAGATTTTTAAATCTTTTTTTATACTTATTATAAGTTATTTTTATTATTTATTACGTAATTTAATTAATAAAAATATTTTGCCCCTCGACCTTGGGGCCTGGCTCCGTCCCTAAATTAGATAATAATAGAGCGTGATCTGAGAGGCATTTAATTCGAGCTATTTCATTTTAAAAAATAAATGAAAAAAAAAAGAACAATAGAACGAGTAGCAAGTAAACAATAAGCACCACTAATGAATATATAATGGGACAAATAGTCATATTCAAACTAATGCATGGTTGGTTGAGTTGATTATTACATTTTGTATAGAGGTTTTTGCATATCCTATCATTATCTTTAGTATTGCACAAGAATAAAATCCCACCACGTAATCTATAACATCATTAATTTCGAAGTTGTAGTATGCGTAAGATTAAATACAAAGCAAATACATTTTAATTTTTAAAAAAGTTCATTCTTACATTTGTAATTTACACAATCAATTTTCTTGCCATTTCTTGTTACATTTAATTTGCTTTAGATGTACTCCTCGCTAAATGGCCATGACCGTAATATTCTAACCCATAGACGGACCAGTCCGTATACCCTGTACACAGTGGTACATGTACCTACTACTATATATAGTAATTTTTTGCTTAACAACTGTACACTTACTAAATATAGTAAGTTTCGCCCACGCGCACGCTCACTGAGTCCACAACGTCTTCGCTGAGTCCACAACGTCTCAGAACAACTGCCGCAACGTCCAAAAAACAACTGTCGCAACGTCTACATCCAGGTATGTCCACCACGTCTCATAACACAAGCACCACGTCAAAAACAACTAGCACCACGTTCAGAAATGTCTACATCTATTCATGTGAATTTAAACTGATTTTTTTCACAAATACAACTAGAACCACGTCAAAAACAACTAGCACCACGTCCAGAAACGTCTACATCCATGCATGTGAATTTTAACACTAGAACCACGTCAAAAAAAAATAGCACTACGTCCAGAAACGTCCTCATCCATGCGTGTGAATTTAAATTGTTTTTTTTTACAAAGACAGTCCACCACGTCTCAGAACAACTATAACCACGTCAAAAATAATTAGCACCACGTCCACAAACGTCTACATCCAGGCATGTCCACAACGTCTTCGCTGAGTCAACAACGTCTCAGAACAACTGCCGCAACGTCCAAAAAATAACTGTCGCAACGTCCAAAAAATAACTGTCGCAACGTCTACATCCCAGCATGTCCACAACGTCTACTAACACTGCCGCAACGTCCACCTACGTCCAAAAAACAACTGCCGCAACGTCCACCAACGTCCAAAAAACAACTGCCGCAACGTCAAAAAAATCTATATCCAGGCATGTGAATTTAAGTTGAATTTTTCACATAACACATTCCACAACGTCTCCTAACACTGCCGCAACGTCCCCGCACGTCCAAAAAAATTGCTGCAACGTCCAAAAAACGGCTTAGCTAATTTTAGTAATGTAAAAAGCAGATACCATTTAAGTAACTATTAGTAGGAAAAAACCAAAAAAAAAATTTGTCAGGGGCGAGACTCGAACCCTGGTTGTTTTAGTCTTGTGACTCTCCAAAAAATTCAATTGCCATTAATCCACTTAAAGTTAGTTGACATTTAATTACACTTTTTTGTACATGTCATTTAAAAGATCACTATTGTCAATATTGAATTTCCCATCTCCCAATACATAGGTCAGTAGAACCCCGGAGGAACAAGGTTTTCATGCATGCAAATCGTAAAAAACTATTTTTTATACATGTCAAATGTTTCGTCAAAAATTGAAAAAACCCTTGAAATTATTAAAAATCTTTCGTATCTTGTAAAATATGACGTTTTTTGGAGTTTCGAGCTGCCCAAACCGCCTTTGGCAGTTTGCAGATAGATAGATCTCGAAAAGTTATATGAAATCAAAAAAAAATTCGTCTAAAACGGACCACCGAGCGCAAAGTTATGACCATTTAAAGTTTTCGTCCAAAACCACACATTTTTCAATATCGGAACCATCTCCAAATGCCGGTCTGATGTGTACATTGCGTAGATCTCGTCAAGAACCATCAAATTGACTACTCGCGCGTCCAAATCGGACAATCGAGTGCCGAGTTATGCCCTCTTGAACCGTCCGTGCAATACAACTTCATAGATTGCACATTCCACAACGTCTCCTAACACTGCCGCAACGTCCCTGCACGTCCAAAAAACAACTGCCACAACGTCAACATTCGGGCATGTGGTGAATTTTTCACCTAACACCTTCTACAACGTCTCCTAATACTGCCGCAACATCCATGCATGTCCAAAAAATAATTGCCTCAACGTCTACATCCAATCATGTGAACTTAAGCTGAATTTTTCATATTACACCTTCAACAACGTCTCCTAACACTAGAACCACGTCAAAAACAACTAGTACCACGTCCTGAAACGTCTACATCCATCCATGCATGTGAATTTAAGTTGATTTTTTTCACAAAGACAGTCCACCAAGTCTCATAACACTAGAACCACGTCAAAAACAACTAGCACCACGTCCTGAAACGTCTACATCTATGCGTGTGAATTTAAACTGATATTTTTCACGAAGACAGTCCACCACGTCTCGCTACGTCCGAAAAAACTAGCACCACGTCCAGATACGTCCAGCAACGTCCCGCAACGTCCGAAAATACAAAGCCGCAACGTCCCGCAACGTCCGAAAATACAAAGCAGCAACGTCCCGCAACGTCCGAAAATACAAAACAGCAACGTCCCGCAACGTCCCTCAACGTCCGAAAATACAAAGCAGCAACGTCCTGCAACGTCTTGTTACGTCCCGCAACGTCCAAAATACAAAGCAGCAACATCCTGTTATGTCCCGCAACGTCCCGCAACGTCTAGTTACGTCCCATAACGCGTTCTACCAAGTCCAGCAACGGGGAAGAATCAGAAGCAACCCATTTCACATGAAAGTGCCAATACCTCACGGAAACCATTTATATATCATATTTCGGAGCAATAGAGCATTATTTGAATAAGAAAACACGAATATAACATCATTAATACATTACCCAACATCAGATCGTGAAAATAAGGTTCCGTAAATCCATCAAATACAGTTTATACTTTATGATGTGGTGATTTTTTAAGAAGAATAAGTTATTTTTGAAGAAGAAGAAGAGATTTTTGAACAGGAAAAAGTGATTTTTTAAGAAGAAGTGATTTTTCCGTTGTATTTGGTGTTGTTTGTCGGAAAAAATAATTGTCGATCTCTGTTAAATCTGTGTTTGAATGAAAATTTTGATTAAATGCGGTTTCAAATGGAGTACGGCGAAGAAGAATAACTGATTTTTTAAGAAGAATAAGTGATTTTTTGAAAAAGAAGGATCTGAGTTTTTGGAGAAGAAGAAGAAGAAAAGTGCGTGTATCTCACTCTCTTATAGTGAGAGTGGTGATGTATTAAGTGGTACATGTACACAGTGGTACAGGATATAATTTGCGTAGACGGACCTAACAACTTTCAAGTTTTGTCTTTGCAAACTCAAAATGATTAACCAAATTATTAGTAATTTTTGAAATGGTGGATATACCACATGACAAAATTTTAATCTAAACAATGATACATCAATAATTTTCTGATAAAAACTCCAAAACATAAATCTAATAATTAGATTTATGATGACTGAATCTTCTTGGACTAAACCAGCGAACATCGTCAACGACGCCACTACTAATCCAACAAACTTCACCAACGAAACTGCCACCAACAACGAACACCATCAATGAAGTCGCGGCCAATACTCTACCATTAGATCTGAATCTACTAAAGGACAAAAGAAAATAAAGATTGGGGATAATCCCCCTTTATTATATGACGAAGCTAAAAACAAGAAAACGAAAATGGTCAACAAATTTATTTCCCCCATCCTCCCATGATGGGAAGAAGGGGGGGAGAAATATTTTTTGAGAGTTGAGTTTATGAGAGAAGAGATGAGAACCGTGACTGCTAGGGTTGGAGTATTTTTTGAACGAGGAGTTAATTTTCTTTCAACTGCTTAACTTGTACTAATCTAATCTTCTTGTTTCATCATTCACCCATTTTGTGTGGTCAAATTGTGGAAAAACTAAAAGGCATACAAATGTGTGACATACTCTCCTCCCAAAGACATCAGCAATTCCTCTCCTTATAGACATAACGGATTTGCTCCTCTCCCATGGTAGACATCACAACCACACGCAAGTATTTTCCCTCGCCAAATCCTTACTTAATATTCTTAAGCAGTTTATCATATGTATGAAACTTAACGTCATCCTTGATGACACCACTGTAAGAAGGCAAGCTCACAATTCCTCAGAGATACTAATGAGCTCGTACTGGACATGGTTTACATAGGAAACATCACAGTTATGGAATGCATGAACAATATCCTCAAGCTGTTTTCCAGTGAAAATATCAATGCCCACAAGGTGACATTCGGCATCGCCCTCCTTGCTAGTCTTGGCTTCAACAACTTCCACTTCAACAACCTTGTAAGGTTTGTTCTTGATGACTATGTATTCGCCATTCATGAAAGCAATGGTGTGGCAGCTCTTAGGGGCCTCTTCCGGTGGCGGTGCCGGTCCATCTGGATCTTTTTTTGGCCACCTGGGCCTTCGCTCCTTCTGAGGAGATCCATCCTGGGTCCCAGATCTAGGATCTGAATCCTCGGGACATATCTTAACCCCATGTTTCTTCATGTCTCGTACTATAAAATCAACATTGTCTTTGTAACGTTGACTGCTGTCTACCATATCTCCTGCTTTTTTTTTTCAATTCGTTGAGATCATCGCTGATATTTGGTTTTTTTTGTAAGGCATTGTTTAGTTTATCCCTCTCACTCTTAGCATATTGAAGAGTGTTGGTACCAATGTTTTGAAGTTTGTACGCAACTCTTTTCGGGGTGAGAGGAGGAGGAAATGGGGGAGTGGAACCGGAGATGGAGGAAGGAGAATGTGGAGTTGAGTTAGATGAAGACGGATTTGAACACATGAAGAAGGAGGCCATGAGAAAGAGAACATAAAGAAATGAATTAGAGATGTATCTATTCTAAGTCCATCGGATCATATCGGTGACATTCAGCATCGCCCTCCTTGCCAGTCTTGGCTTCAACAACTTCCACTTTAACAACCTTGCAAGGTCTGTTCTTGATGACTATGTATTCGCCCTTCATGAAACCAATGGCCTGGCAACTCTTATGGGCCTTTTCGGTGGTAGTGGCGGTCCATCTAAATCTTTTTTTGGGCCACCTGGGCTTCCACTCCTTCTGAAAAGATCCATCCTGGGTCCCATATCCAGGATCTGGATCCTCGGGGCCCCATGTTTCTTCATGTCTCGTACTATAAAATCAGTATTGTCGTTGTAACTTTGACTGTTGTCTACCATATCTCCTGCTTTTTTTTTTTTCAAGTCGCTGAGATCGTTACTAATATTTGGTTTGTTTTGTGAGACATTGTTTAGTTTATCCCTCTCACTTTTAGCATATTGAAGAGTGTTGGTACCAAGGTTTTGAAGTTTGTATGCAACTCTCCTCGGGGTGAGAAGAGGAGGAAGGGGAGGGAGGGGGGAATAGAACTGGATGAGGAGGAAAGAGTATGGGAGTTGAGTTGAATAAAGGCGGATTTGAACACATGAATAAGGAGGCTATGAGAGAGAACAAAAAGAAATGAATTAGAGGTGTATCTATCCTAAGTCCCTTGGATTAGATCGGCTTGCGGAAGCAAGATGGAGGAGTTCAGACCGACAAAATAGAGGTGTATCTATTCTAAGCTGTGGATATATATATATATATGTAATATTTGGCCTATAGGATTGGGCTAAGTGTATAACCTAGTAGTATATGTCTATATTTATTATCCCTCCGCACTTGAATCACTTCTGGATCGAAGGCCAATAGTGGATCTGAAGAGGAAATATTTCTCCTGAGAGAAAAACTTGGTGAAAGTATTAGCGAGTTGTCTAGTGGTATAAATGTGAGAAACCTATAAAATGCTAGAAGTCACACACTCACGCACATATCAAACATCCTATACAATGTGCTTGGTGAGCATGAAAGAAAGGATTAAAGGCTAAGTAGGTGTCTGAAATATTGTCACAAAGGACGATGGGGCGATGAGTAAGTGAAATATGTAGCTCAGGCAACAATAACCCAAGCCAATAGTCTCAGCAATAGCAATAGCAACAACAACAACGCCATACTTAGACTCTGCAGATGAGCGAGACACAGTAGTTTGTTTCTTGGAAGACCAATAGACCATAGCAAACCCCTAGAAAACACAATAGGCAGTAGTGGAATGGCAAAACAGAGGGAGACCGACCTAATCAGCATCAGAATAAGTCACTAATCGGTCTAAGGAGCGAGAGTCAAGATGAAGCCCATGAGTAATGGTGCCACGAATATAATGGAGAATCCTTTTCACAACCTGATAATGATGGGTTTAAGGAGCATGCATAAACTGACAGACCAGATTTACGACAAACTAAATATCAGGACGGGTGAAAGTGAGGTACTGAAGAGCACTAACCAAGCTATGATACTTAATGGGATCCTCAGTAATAGGATCTGCAGAGAATTATAAACTAGAAAAGAGCGAAGTGACAACAGAATCAACAACGGACAAATGTGCGTGCTAAAGAAGTTCCTCAGTATACTTCTGCTGATTAATAAACCAACCAGTAGAAGTACGGGAAAAAATGCCCAAAAAAATAATAAATAGGAACCGAATCCTTTATAGCAAATTAGGCACCATCAAGTCCACAGTGCGCCAAAGAAGTGACAGAGAATATGCAATGATATGAACACTTAACCTATAAATAAACATATAAGGGTCAGCACGGCTACAACAAAATCCCTGATAGCGCAAAAATGAGGTAAAGCTATGAAACCAATCATGAGGGGCCTGTTTAAGACCATACAACGCATTGTGAATACAACAAACATGATGAGGCAACTGGGAATCAACAAGCCAGTGGATTGGTTCATGTAGACAACCTCACTCAAGTGACCATAAAGAAAAGCATTCTTCACATCCAACTAATGAACATGCTAATGACGGACCCCTGCAATACTAAGAATAGTCCGAATAATAACATGATTGACAACAGGACTGAAGGTCTGATCATAATCAAGATCGTGACGCTAAGAGAAGTCTTGAGCAACAAGACGAGCTTTATAATGTTCAAGAGAATCATAAGATCTAAGTTTAACTCGATAAACCCACTTGAAACGGAGGACGGTGAATTAGATCCAAAGTACGATTGGCTAACCAGGCCTGAAACTCCCCATGCATGGCAGCCATTTACTCAGATGACTTAGAAACATCAGTAAAAGCATAGCTCAATGGGCAAAAGAATAGGAGTGACAGTAGCAGAAATAGATGAGAGAACATGGGGGCAACAGGTGTCATATCTAATACGAGTGACCAAAAGGTGACCAGAGAAAGGGGGAGGAATAATAGGAGAGGGGACACAAGGAAAGGAAATACGGGGGATAAACCAGAAGGTAGAGGTGAGGAATGGAGACTTAGAGGAGGAGTAAGGGAGGAAGGCGAAAGCGAAACTATAGGAGGAGAGGTAGGACGAGAGGGAGAAGAAGATGAAAGTAGGGGCAGGGTAGGGATAGAAGAGGTGAAGCAAGGTAGGGATAGAAGAGGTGAAGCGAGTAGGATCACCAAAGGCAAGAGAGGAAGGTGCTGAAGAGGTGAAAGTAAGATGATGAGAATAAGGAAGCGAGACTCATAAGACATGACGAGTGATTATAAGAGGTAGGATAGCCAAAGAAGATACACTTAGTGAAGCGATGACTGAGTTTATGAGGGGTAGTGCTAGAGAGATTAGGAAAACAAGAGAAGCCAAAAGTTTTAAGGTAAGAGTAATCAAGAGAAGAGACAAACATGGGTGTATAAGGAAACAAATGTGAAAAAAAATAATTATATTGCGCTAATGATATTACAGTTGAAGTTGATTATATACTCCATCTATTTCAAAATATAAGTCGTTGTTGACCAAATACATATCCTAAGACAACAATTATTTGTTTTACATTCCTATAAATTTTAATTCTAAATCCTATTATACCCATATTTAGTATATTTCTTGATATTAGTATTCTAACTTAGAGTAATGCATTAGAAAGATAAGTCTCATTAAAATTGTAAATTAAATAAGGGTAATAGAGTAAAAGCAATAAATTGTTTCCTTATAAATAGCAAGTGACTTATATTTTAAGCGTTCTTCCAAATTGAGAAAACGACTTATATTTTGAAATTAATGGTAGATAGCTACAAGAATGATAATACTGATTGTTACAATAAATAAAAGCCAAAATGCTTTAAAGATGTTCAAATGATTCATATTTTGGCCTAAATAAAAAAAATAAAATTCCTCCATAAGATTACAATAAACCTAAACAATGCTTTTAAATATGGCGCCAACATTTACAGAGATTTAGGATAGCCGAGAAGTCATCTGTTTGTTAGTTGGGTAGTATGAGAGAGAGAGAGAGAGAGTTAACAACAATCATGATGACAACTTTTCCCAGTGAACGAAGCGTCCATTCTCGGCCTTCTCCACTTCATTTATACATGTGTAGGGGAAACCCATAGAAGGATGTTTTGTTTTGCTAGAAATATTTGAAGAATACTTTTGCACTACTATTTCTTTCATTTTTTTAGCTTTCTTTCGAATATTTTGTTGACGGTACTATGAGGCCTAAAAAGGTGACTTGTACGAAGGAAGGAGTATTTAAAACACCTTTTAAACGACCTATGCAAATGCAGCAGATTTCGAATCCATACAAGGTCAATTTTCTTTAACACTACATTTGGTGGTTGTGATGACGTCTTTTAACAAGTAGAATGTTTAGAATATGTTATTTACCCGATTTTCCTTATTTAGAGAGTTGTTTTATATTTTGGTAATGGTTTCATCACTATATAAATTTTCTTCTTCAAACTAAGGTAGATGATGGTGATTGTATAGAAAAAGGGGCAACAGACTGAAGTTGCACCTCATGTAGGAACAGTACAGACCGAATAAAGGTAATGGGTGGCGAGTAGAAATAGCAGCAGTAATAAGCAAATAATCAACAGGTAAGCCAACCAATGCTTAAAGAACAAGATCCTTATAGAGTCCTTTTTGAGATTATGAAACTGATTTTTCAATTGAAGAAGACTATACCCAACCTGTTCACGAATAATCTCTCTATAGCACATCAAGTCTCATGCGCAGACAAAGATTTTCCAGGAATAATAATAGACTGCAAAATGTCTAGAGAAATAGTGACATGGATCCAAGACACTACTATGGAATTTGTTTGAACTAAAAGACTAAAGGTTGGATTTGTAATATACATAGAACGAAGGGAGGGAGACTCACCACAAAGGGATCCAAAAAGAAAACCTAAAGGTCTAACACCACTACCACTACTAAGGGAAGAAGATCATGGCTGCAAAATGGATGGGAAAATGTGAACCACCAGCACCAATGAAATGAACACACTAGCACTACCAGGTGGACCACCAGCACCACCAGTAATGGAATCCATGCAGCTAGCATAGAAGACCACGACGCTGCCAGCAGAGAAGCCATGCCCGACGTCGCTGCTCCAGCCATGCCTGATGTCGTTGCTGCAGTCACACCCATCGAGAATAAAAGCCCAACATCGAAAAAGAGAGATCCAAGGGAAGGCAGGGTGGATCTCATGGCATAGGTGAGTGGATGTCCAGTCGTGACCGCCGCTGCATTAAGGAGGACGCTCACCGCTACTCCAAGGGCGGCCGAGAAAGGGAGTCAACCACCAGAGAGCAAACCAACAGAGAAAAGGGGAGGAAACTCCGGCCTGAGAGCAGCTGCGTAGGTGGTGGCTGTAGATCTAGGAGGGCCGCCACCATATCTCATCAAGAAAGGAGCAGATCTCGAAAAAACAAGACTAGATCTAGTGCCGGTAAGTGCTCCATATGATAAGGGAATGCCGCTACCATAAAGAGAAGGTTGGGACGCTTCAGATGTAGGAAATTCTGATGTGAATGAGGTAAAAGGGGCGGCTCCAGTGGAGGAGACGGTGACAGGAAGAAAACGAGGAGGGCAAACCGAGGTCCCATCGACATGCCCTAAGACCTCGTGACCACGAAAAATGGGGATAAATAATTAATGTCCTATCAAATAATTACTAAAATAAAGAGTGGTGAAAATAAAATTTTGAATATTAAAAATACTAAGCAATTGAGGACGGGGTTGGCAAAGTCTATGAAGTCGTGCCAAACCCTATAACCTGCTCTAATACCATGATATGAGTTAAAGATGTTCAAGCATGATAATTCATATTCATTCATTCTGTCTAAATTGATATAAAAATATAAATGTAATATTAGTTCTTTGGGTCTGGGCTATGTTTAAAAACTAGTACTAGTACTAGTATATGTCTATATCTATTATCTAAAACTTATGAAAAACTAATTAATAAAGATCTTGAACTGTTTCCAACGCACAATGTTTAGAAAATTTTAGGTTCTCAATCTATTGTGAATTTATTTTGAATTTAATGTTTAATTTTTTGAGACAGTATCAAAGTTAGACATATTTTGTCTGTGAATATTTTTTGACCATGACTTGGTATTTAGTGTTTCATACCCCCCTATTATGACACCTAGTTTCCTATAGTTTCTATTTCTGAATTGCTATTTGTATCATGGATTTGCTATTTGTATCACAAAAAAAAAATAAAAATAATAATAAAATGACCAAAATGCCCTTATAATGAAAAATGAGTAGAAAATACAAAGTATTGTGTTAAAACGCCAAAAAAATGAGTTTTTACCATACACACAAACGCAAGAAAAAACGGTTTTGACATGTAAAAATTAAGTATTTTGACGTTTTTGAAGCTTTAAAACGTCAAAACAATTATTTTTTAACCCCATAAAACGCAACAAAATTACGTTTTTGACACAACAAAAACGCAAATTTCCTGCGTTCCAGCCGCGGAAGAAACGCAAAAAACAGGCGTTTCCGCCGCGGCTCGCTCGCCGATTTGGGGCGTTTCCGACACCCGAAAAGCATAAAACCCCCAAATTGGCAGCAGCTTCACTAGGGCATTTTTTCTCCAAAAACTCAGTCCAAAAAACGCACAAGGGAATAGATTTTGCCGGCCAAAAACGCAAATCATGGACGGCGGAGATGGCGAACAATCACGAAGGCACGGAGCGGGCAAAGGTCCACTGATAAACAGGGTAAAAATCGTTTTGAATTTGAGTTTTTTAAGCATTTTTTGAGCAATTTTTCCGGCCAGATCTGGCCTTTTTCGGACCGAAAACGCCGACCGGCGGCGTTTCGGTAACCCAAAACGCCATCGGCCGGCGTTTTCGATACCCAAACCGCCGGCCGGCGGCGTTTTGGGTATCCAAAACGCCATCGGCCGGCGTTTTGGGTATCGAAAACGCCGATCGCCGGCGTTTTCGATACCCAAACCGCCGGCCGCCGGCGTTTTGAGTATGAAAAACGCCGGCGATCGGCGTTTTGAGCATCTCAAAATGCCGGACGCCGGCGTTTTGGGTATCGAAGACCACCCCCACCCATATTTTGATTTAAATTGATTTATCGTATGTTACAATATTATTGCTTCGTTTTATGTAGTTATTTATTTATTTATGTAATTATTCGTTTATTTATTTAGGGTGGCGCTAAGTTAAAGCCACGAGGCGAAAGGCCGGCTCCCACAGCTTCTGCTAGGAGGCAGAAGGTGCCAGTTATTAGGGGAGGTGGTGGTAGACGGGGAGGTGGTGGTAGACGGGGAGGCGGGATTGTTATATCCGAAGGAGGACGGGGAGGTCGTGACTCCTCATTTCAGTTGAGGGATGAGTATTAAGATACTACTGATTCCGATGACACTGATTCGAGCGAGGAGGAGCAGTTTGGCCATGAGGAGGAGTCACGGCATCCACATGAGCAGTCCCGGCAGGGGGACGCTAGTGGGAGTGGACGGCCACTAGGGGACCAGGGTGAGGGGTATACCTACGGAGGTGACCCTTCTCACCCACATGCTGAGAGGACGATCCGGTATAGGAATCCGGATCACGGACAGTTCGAGGAGGTGGATCCTGCTGCAGGTACGCGTTTTAATTTAATTGTATTATTATTTTTAATAAATAATTGATTTATTTTAATTGTTCATATTATGAGAATTTGGTATTGCTTGACTTATATTAAAATTGTGCACTTTTTATGTAGTTCAGTAATTATTCTAATTCATATACGTATTTTCTTTACTTATGTATGTTTTTCTTTATTTTGTTAATTATGTGTACTTATTTTTAATTAGCTTTATTTAATTACGTGTATTGTTTACGTTTTACAATTAATTTACTTATATATTTTTATATGTATATGTTGTCGATATAGTTCCCCCTAGGAAGCGCGCGCGGGAGGATCGTAGTTGGATAGTTACAGGGCCCATTGAGGGGGGCCCTATAGATGATAGCCTTATCCCTAGCTTTTTAGGGCATGTGGTATCTAGATATTGGCAGGAGGGGGTGCCTACTAGATACCACATTAGAGTCCACAATAGAGGTACCATGTACGACCTTTTTGAGAGGTGGATCGGCTCGATGACGGTCGAGGGTGCGCAGATATTGAGCGGGACAGGCCTTGGACACCTGCCCCGTATTATGCACCGGAGCATTGATGAGCCTCTCATCAATGCATTTTTGGAGAGGTGGCAGCCGGATACGAATTCGTTCCACCTCCCCTTCGGAGAGATGACCATCCTCCTACACGATGTGTGGGAGATTTTGAGGATTCCGGTCGATGGTCGACTCATCACCGAGGTGACACCGTCGTCTACCGTACTGTCATGGTCGAGGGGATTGCTAGAGATTCCTCCTGAGGAGCGGATCGACGGGGAGCTGTATAGGAATGGCGGGTTTTCTACGCAGCGGGTGATCGAGCGGTGTATGCAGCGGGCCAGGGATGATTCGGACGTTGCTGTTTTAGTATGGAGCCTTATTGGGACTTGTCTGTTTACAGACAAAAGTTCCAATAAGTTTATGCCAGCCCCTGTTGTACAGGTTAGGAATGGGCTGGATCATATTGGCCAGGAGGCATGGGGTACCGCGACACTCGCGTACTTGTATCACCATCTAGGGTGCGCGAGTCGTCACGGGACGCAGGCAGTCGCTGGATGCATGACTCTATTACAGTCATGGATCTACGAGCACTTTCCTGATTTCAGACCCCACCCTCTGCCCCTTCCATTGCACGCCGCTCAGCCACGTGCAGCGAGGTGGGCCATCGACCACCACCGGACCACAGAGCAGCGCTTGGCAGCCATACGACTTGCGCTGGACGAGATGACAGCCGACATGGTTAGTAAATAGTTATAAATCTCATCAAATATATTTTGATTTAATATATTTTATATAAATTATTATTCATAATCATTAACTACTTTTCAAAGGTTACTTGGATGCCTTACGGACGAGACGCCGTTTCGCGGACGCCGAGGACCCTGTACCGTGGACTTATTGCGTACAGGGACTACATCGAGCCGTACATGCCAGACCGATGCGTCCGCCAGCTTGGGTATGTACAGTGGATTCCCTCGCGCTTCATCCGTCCGGGCCGGGACACCTACCGCGGATACTCAGGGAGATCATACGTGGTACGACACGCCGTCGAGTATGCAGAGTCTGCGTGGGAGGAGTTCGGCACGTCTTCCATGGGTATTTCCCTAGCTGGCCGCCAGCGGACAGGTGGCGCTGTTCCTCGGAGTGCTGCGGTCGACGGCTACTTAGATTGGTTTCGTCCCCGATCACGTCCGCGCGTACTTCCCCCGGATCCCCAGGCTGCTATAGAGCCTCCTCGACCACGTCGCGCCGCCTCAGAGTTTGTAAGTATTCATATTAATTAATGTAATCTATTTTATTTGTTAACTTATGTTCAGATGAATCTAATATATTGTTTATATATTTGCAGTGGATGGGTCAGTATGGTCAGCTACATCATGCATTATTAGATGTAGTGCGGGAGAGCGTTCCTGATTTGTACGATCAGTTCGCACCTCGTACTGCAGATCTAGAGGATGAGTTCGACCGTTCCATATGATTTTTGGATTGTATTATTTTTTGTATACATTATCCGAATATTGTATTATTATTTCGCTGGTCATATTTTATTGTATTCTTCATATATATGTTGTATTTTTATACGTATATTTCTTCAAAACCCAAAATAAATAGTCGTAAGCACAAGATAATAATAATAAAACATATGTCACATGGCAATAAACGTCCTATCCATCACGGAGTGCATTCCAAGCATTAAATCTAGATTCTAAATTTTGTGGCCACTCACCTACACTTTCAGCATGACGCTGATGGTGCCAAACGAAGCTCAACGGCGGGATAGGGCAGTCATCGACCACATCTACGCGTACATAATGGTTCCCATTCACAAGGGCAAGCGCTATAACCCTTTCCGGTTGGGTGTCGCCAGTAGAGCAATACAAAGGTAGTACAGAATAATTTCCATCTGAACGAGTACGGTCAAACTGTATTACCAGTGCATTTGCATAAGTGGCGAGAGGGAACAAATCCGTTGGTGTAGCCATCCAATGCTGCTCACCACAATCAGTGCCTTCAAAATTTATTCGCCTAAGTACCATGGCCACAAAATCACCATCGGCCGGACGCAACTCCAATGCTTCGAATACACCCCTATACCTGTCCGGGTGGCTCGTAATCTCTCCACTCAATGACCTGCGAGCTAACCTCCAATATTTCTCGTGGCCAAAAAGGTACGTAGAAATTACTCGGAAACCACAATGGCCATCCCCATTTACATCTGACCACCCTGTACAATAAGGCTGAAAAAATGCTGGCACACACTGAATGTCTCCACCATACCCTGTTAAGTAATTATGTTACATTAAATAAACTAACCTTCATCATTTATTTATTTAATTGACTAAATTAAAGGACTTATATAACTATAAGGTACGGAAACTTACCATATCGTGATGATTCGCTTGCTAAATATTCTTTCGCCGTCAACTGAATGATCCAACAATGTTTTTAAGTTAAGAATTTATCTGGATTTGCTTTTAGGATAGTTGTTGTGTATGAGTTTTTCAGCCAATTCACATGAATTTATGTAAACGTTTTTTAACTTCTGTACATGTCATAAACGCAACATTTTAACGAGCGAACCATGGTGGAAACTTCACATTTTGACGTTTATTGGTGTAAAAAACGCAATATTTTAACGAGCGAACCATGGTGGAAACATCACATTTTTGCTTTTTTACATGCAAAAACGCACACATTTGGCGTTTTTTACATACAAAAACGCACCCGATTGGCGTTTTTTTCCATATAAAAACGCAATTTATGGTAAATTTTGTATGTCCAAAACGTTTTTTCATTGCGTTTTTTTGAGATTAAAACGCAATTTTCGCCCCTTTTTTGACATAAAATCTGTCAATTTTTTAGTTTTTTTGTTCATAAGGGCATTTTGGTCATTTTATTATTATTTTTATTTTTTTTGTGATACAAATAGCAAATTCATGATACAAATAGCAAGTCCCCTATTTTGTGGGCTATAGTTTCTCCATATAGACTAGTTTCCATAATTTAACACCGAAGTCATTTTTAAGGAGAATTTTAGAATATTATCATACATTGAAGATTCTTTTTAAGTTATAGATTTTATTTTTCAACCAATTTCGTTTAGTTTCATAATGAAATCATATTTAACAAAGAGTGTTAGAATACTGTCCCACATAAAAAATGATGAGACAAAATTCTTGTTAAAGAAAACCTTTAGCCTCCTTATTTTTATCAATAAGTTTTGAATTATATTTCTTGATGTTCTTATATGGTAGGGGAGTTGGTCTCTTCATAATATGTGAATTTGTTTGGGACTCTTTTTTCTAAACAATATTTAATGCTTTTTTCTATTGGGGATTTTGATTCCCTATCTTTTGGAGGATAGTTTGAACGCTATTTTCTAAACATAATTTGTTGCTCTCTTCTTTGAGGTGTTCATGGCCTATGTTTTTGTAGGCTAGTTTAAGCCCTTTTTATCATAGACTAGTTCGGCTAATTCCATGTTGTGAACTACATAATTTTGAGTCCGTTTACGGTGGTCCTATAGGAGTATGATGAATTTTACTCCTATTAGCGTGCTACAGTAACGCGCTACAGTAGCGCGCTACAGTAGCGCGCTACAGTTTTTTTTTTTTTTTTACTCACAGCCTTTTTAAAAAAAAATTCTTTTTTTAAAAAAAAACTTTTTTTAAAAAAAAATACTTTTAAAAAAAAAATACTTAACAATGGAGATCAGATCAGGATTATATAGACATCAGATCAGCGAATAATTGACATCAGATCAACAGACTATACATATCAGATCAAGAATATAAAAGAAATCATATACTAGAACTAAAACATACTTAACAACGGAGATCAGATCAGGATTATATAGACATCAGATCAGAGAATACTTGACATCAGATCAACAGACTATAGATATCAGATAAGGAATAAAAAAGAAATCATACAGTAGAACTAAAACATACTTAACAAGTGAGATCAGATCAAGATTATATAGACATCAGATCAGGGAATACTAGACATCAGATCAACAGACTATAGATATCAGATCAAGAATATAAAAGAAATCATACACTAGAAATAAAACATACTTAACAAGGGAGATCAGATCAGGATTATATAGACATCAGATCAGCGAATACTTGACATCAGATCAACAGACTATAGATATCAGATCAAGAATTTAAAAGAAATCATACACTAGAAATAAAACATACTTAACAAGGGAGATCAGATCAGGATTATATAAACATCAGATCAGCGAATACTTGACATCAGATCAACAGACTATAGATATCAGATCAAGAATATAAAAGAAATCATACACTAGAACTAAAACATACTTAACAAGAGAGATCAGATCAGGATTATATAGACATCAGATCAGCGAATACTTGACATCAGATCAATAGACTATAGATATCAGATCAAGAATATAAAAAAAATCATACACTAGAACTAAAACATACTTAACAAGAGAGATCAGATCAGGATTATATAGACATCAGATCAGCGAATACTTGACATCAGATCAACAGACTATAGATATCAGATCAAGAATATAAAAAAAATCATACACTAGAACTAAAACATACTTAACAAGTGAGATCAGATCAGGATTATATAGACATCAGATCAGCGAATACTTGACATCAGATCAAAACACTATAGATATCAGATCAAGAATATAAAAGAAATCATACACTAGAACTAAAACATACTTAACAAGGGAGATCATATCAGGATTATATAGACATCAGATCAGCGAATACTTGACATCAGATCAACAAACTATAGATATCAGATCAAGAATATAAAAGAAATCATACAGTAGAACTAAAATATGCTTAACAAGGTAGATTAAATCATTATTATATAGACATCAGATCACAAAATAGTAGACATCAAATCAACAGACTATAGTTATCAGATCAAGAATATAAAAAGAAATCATATCATACAACAAAAACGTCCATAATATGTATCATAATATCTAAAATTATTTAATTATAAAACAAATAAAATGATAATTTAAAAATATTTTTTTATAAAATTCAAAAACATTAAAAAAAAATACTGAATTGTTTAGAAAAAAAATGGACCAAAAAAAATCTCAAAGAGGAAGGCAAAAAAAAAAAGAAAAAAAGCCAAAAATAACAAAAGAAAAGAAGACTACTGTAGCGCGCACTATAGCGTGCTACTGTAGCGCGCACTGTAGCACGCTACTGTAGCGCGCTACTGTAGCAGTAGGAGTAAAATTCCATGGTGGTCCTATAGGACCACCATATAAATTACCCATAATTTTCTCTAATTTCGCATTGAAATCATTTTGTCATACCTCACAGATTGTGAGAGTTTTTTTTCTTTTTTAAAAAAATAAATTGTGAGAGTAAAAGCAATTTTCATTAAATGATTTGTCCTTAATGTTAGGTTCAATGGGGACACTAAAGAAGATAAGGATAACACAGGATCCATGCTATGAAGGAAAAAAAATAATTTATTTATTGTATTAAAAATATTAGTATTACAAACAAAAAATAAAAGATGAATAAAATATAAGTTATTCTAAAAGTGTTTGGTAAATGATATTCTCTAAGGGTGCGTTTGATGTAATGCAATCGGAATGAAATAATCAGAATTTGATAATTCAATAATCATTAAAGGAATTTGATTATCTTTGATTTATTTGATAAATTAGCAAAACATTCATTAAATGAACTTGACCGCTTCATTAAAGGAATTTAATTGTTTCATTTGATTGTCTTTGTCTTTACTTTACTAACCAAAAGAGGTAGCAATCGAAATTATTTTGTCTTTGCCTTATTGTATTTGTCTTCTATCATGTTAATTGGGGATTGATTATGCTTTGTAATATATGTGACGCATAATTTACTCAATTATTTTCTTGAGATCATTATTTTATAAGATATTATTAAAAATTTCATGGTGTTGGATTAATTGATGATTGTATTGTTGGTAGCTTTCTTATAATTAACACAAACTCAACTAACCCTCTCAATAATAACGTGTCTACTAATAAAATAGCTGGTCCTCCTCCCCCCTCTCTCTCCCTTCCAAACTTTAAAAAAGTCCCCATTTTTCCCGTCTCCTCAATCTTGGCTAGATGGCAAAATAATTGAATCATTTTGTTATGGTTTTTATTTTATTTTTTGATAAGTGTGATTATTTATATAATTCTTTTTCCAAATTTTATCCATCAATAATAAATCATTATTTCTTGATTGGAATTTGTCATTAATCATATTTAGTATGCTAATAATAGTTTGTCGTTTCTCATTTTTTATCCGTGATTCAAGAAGATTTAGACGATTATAAATTTATTTATCAGATTTAGGGTTAGAAGTTTTCATAAGAAAGTCAATGATATATTTGACATCATATTTTCGTTCCTGTTTTGTTATGCAAATACTTTGTACTATTAAGTATATTTATAAAATCTATACACAGCGAACACAATTATACGTTTGGAGGAGATAATAAGTTATTTAACTGTTTTTTTTTTTTTTTATTATCACACAACCTGTTAATCTTCAACCAACTAATAAAATTAGTTTTTTTTTTTTTTAAATAGCCGTCTCAATTTCTCAATATTGTGAATGATCTTCCAAACGCATTCATAATTCCATAGGATTTTGTTGTTTTCTTGGAAAATAAATAACCATCATACTCAAATCATTAAGGGTCTTGTCTCAATCAATAATCACTGATTGTCTCCCACTCTCTATTTGGACAAACTTAATTATTGAGACCAAAGAATGTACGCGTATTCTCCTCTCCTATGTCGCCCTGCCCTAGTTGCCATTATTTTGGAGCCATAGATGACACCCATAGGGTCCTAGTATTTGGTAACTTGGTTTTGATTTTTGGGCACAAGGCCTAAGGTAAATAATACTAGAAAAGTTTGGGAATATAATGATCACTGAAAGAAAAGTTTGGGGCCAATTGCTAACTTAATTTAGTTTGGTGGTTTTATTTCAATTTTTAATACCTTCTCATATGTCAAAAAAATCTGTCCAGTTCCAAAATAGTTTGTCCGCTAAAAGTAATTTAATTTATCTAATTTTAGTGTCGTGTTTGTTTAAAGGCAATGGGAATGGAACAACCGTAAAATGATTTCAATTACTACATTTCCAAACATGTCAAAGACAATATGATTCTTTTAATGATTATTATTAAATAAGTCAAAAATAATTAGATTCTTTAATGAATGTAACGGAACAAGTCAAAGGGAATCAGATTTTTTTAATGAATGTTATCAAACAAGTCAAAGACAATTTGATTCCTTTAATGGTTACTGAGTTATTAAATTCTGATTGCTCGCATTCTGATTGCCTTCAAATAAACGCACTCTTAGAATTTTATATTTATTAATATAATTATATTGAAAGAATTATAATAATTATAATTTTTTTTACGTATTATTATAAAATTAAAATTTATACCTTGTTTAAAAGAACTGTTTTGATGAGATAAAAAGTTATAAATTGTTACATTTTAAACGTATAATTTTACATTTATAAAATAAATTTTTATTTCAAATTTTTTTTACCGTCCGAATAAAGTTTCGAAGTTTTCCTTTGGAAATTAAAAATTATTTATAGTAGGGACTAGGTAGTAATATTACAATAAATTGAGGTCCTTGACAGGAAATTGAAACAGACTCGGCACTGATTCAAAAGAAGGCAAACTATGAGGCCGGGTCGTCTTATTATTTTCCCTCAATATCTGTGAATGATTTTGTAAATTGGAGGATGAAAATGGATACCCAAATGCTTTTGTGGATGGGACTTTGAAGGCAAAATATATTTTACAGCCAGTGGTCGTAATAGAAATAATTAAATCAATAATTTTTTAAATTTATCTTATTTTTTCACTTGATTTAAAGTTTTTATACTAATTATCAAAGATATATATTACATTGTCTTTTTAATCGTACTATATACATATTAATCTTTCTTGATGTTAACATAAATTAATTTTAATATTTTAAATTAATTATTTACTTAATAAAGAATCAAAAAATTATATTTACACTATGTTAGAAAAGTTTTTGAGAATATTTTCTTATAATTAAATCAAACAATTAGCTAATTTCTCCTTTTATTTCATTTATAATGGCTAACCGTAAAGGAGACAAATAAATGGCGTGGTGGTGGTATTTAGTCCTCTATAAATAAAACGAAGTAAAGTTCACAATTAAAACGAAAGCAGCCCTAAGTTCCACTTTTAATTACTTAATCACTACTACTTTATTAATAATGATGCTTGAACCGGACTCATTTCTCCTCATAACATTTACACCTAATTTAATCCCCAACTTTACTTTTTTTTTTTTTTTTAAATCGAAATATACTACTAACCGAATGTCCATTCTCATCAACAATCAATATTATGTTCTACTGGATTCAGAGACGGCATAGAGTTTAAATTTTTAGAGACATAATTACAGCAATATAAATGATGAATATCAGTTGGAACTTGATTAGAATAATTCTAATAAAAAAAATTCTCACCGTTTTAAGAGACGGATGTCCTCTTTTACCATATTATACATCCGTTCCTGATAGGATTGTAGCACAAAATACCTCGAGAAATTAAAACTAGTTGATGAGTAGTGCATAATTCTGATTTTAATTATAAATAAATAAACTTTTATCGTTTAATGATACAGGTAACACACCAAATAAAAAAACAAGGGAAAAGAGCATAAAAAACAAATTGTTTTAAAAATGCCGTTCTTTTCTTCTAAGAACAAAAACAATCATTATACATACTACCACTTGGTTTTCCAAATTATTATCCCTACTACCCCACAATACAAAAGTACTCTATGAAGTCCATTCAAGATCCAATTAATCACATTTCCGTCCCACACAAACCAATGTCGTTTAATACTACACTTTTATTCCACAACAATAATTCTATTTATTTAATTAAAAAATTATTTTTCTAAAATAGAAGGAGTCATCCTGATTTTTTTATTTTTTTTTAAATGTCCCGGTATAGGAACTTTCTTTATTTTTATTTTTTGGAAACTGCCATAGAGCTAAGGCTTGATGACTAAAAAAGTGGACCTGCCATATATAGTATTATCCAGCCCAAGAGGACTGTAGGAAAAGTTTCTAGTTTTTGCGGAAAGCAAATCAAAAATAGGAAGCTCATGGAGGTTTTCAGCTGTATTATTTAGTAGGTCAAATATGGCAGCCTAACAAAATAATACAATTTCTTTCAATTCTTTTTGTTTTTCAAAAAGCAAAAATAAAAGAAGAAAGAAATTATCAAAATAAGAAAGTATTAAATGTTTTTTTGTGTCTATGTAAAGTATATTATTGAAATAAAAAGGTTAAATTTCGGTAATTAATGCATACTAAAATTTAAAAAGAACACACAATATAATTGTATGATAACTTTTTTTTTAATAGTTTCAATTTTGATTTCGGTATTACCTTGTATGAGCACATTAGTAAATAAAAAAAATTCAAACTTATTACCGATATCATCGTGATATTAAATTTTAGAAATATAATGATTGAACCCAATATTGTTTGGATTTTAGTATAAAGTATAAACGTATATGTGCTCTCCCTCACTAGTCACTCTCCCCCTCGAACCATAAACATCACACACGACACATAGTCTTACGTTAACTTATATATGGTCATATGAAATAGCTTTGTATGAAGCACTTTCATAAAGACCACCTTTCCATTAAACCACATTTGGTTACAGACACAATTTTGGAGGCCGAAATTTGAAAGATGAAGCTTCTTTACTTCTTACTAATCTTTCTATTTTCACATCAAAAAACCAGAGCTCAAGTACATCTCGACTTCGAATTCGAGCATTTCTTGAATTCCACAGCCGCAAATGCCACCGCCACCGGTTCAATTACAGCCAGAAAGCTTCTCGCCGGCGCGGCTGCCGGCTGCAACATTTTCAGAGGCAAATGGGTGTACGATGCTTCGTACCCTCTCTACGATTTCTCTTCTTGCCCCTTCATAGATTCAGAGTTCAACTGTTTACAGTACAAAAGGCCCGATACGTCGTACCTCAAGTACCGGTGGCAGCCCTTCTCGTGTAACCTCCCAAGGTACAAATCTGTTTCTAGCCTGCCCTGGCCTGGCTATTTGTGGTTTTGAATATCTGGGCTCAATTGCAACTTTTTTTACCTTTTGTTGCAGGTTTAATGGGCTGGTTTTCTTGGAGAAATGGAGGGGGAAGAAGATTATGTTTGTGGGTGACTCACTGAGTTTGAACATGTGGGAATCCTTGGGTTGTATGCTCCATTCATGGGTGCCAAAGTCTAAATACAGTTTTGTAAGGAAAGATGGAATTTCTCAGATTACGTTTCTGGTAAGTTATGAGTTTTTTTTTTTTTTTTTTTTTTTTTTTTTTTGAGTTTTAAATTTCAACCCCTCTAATTATTTCTATGCCAGATTTGCATAATTTTGCTATTGAATTTTCACTTTTGGTGAAAAAATTTGGGCTGAATGAATAAATGAATGAATGATGACTTAAATTTAGTGCATGCATGTCTTGTCTTTGTCCCTCCCTTAGCTTATTAGCCTATTTGGAAGGTGAAGTTCTAAATGTTCACTTCAATACTCCCATACTATTCTTGCCCCCCCCCCCCCCCCCCCCCCCCCCCCCCCCCCAAAAAAAAACTCTTCCACATGCGCTCCTTCATAGTTATGTCCATTTTCAAGTGCTTTCCATTTGGAATTCTTAATATAAGTTGTTACAGAAATATCTATATGAGATATGTCGTATAATCTTTTGAATTTTAAAAATAAAATCAAACAGTAAAATAATAGGGCGGTAATACATTCAAAATCAAAATGACCTTGTTCTCTTCACTATTGTGATTTGGTAGCACTAGATATAAATTGTGGCTAGTTTTAGGATCTCAAGTACGAGAAAGCATAAACTTTTGGGACAGCTTGTTTGGAATTCTTTAACTTTGTTAGTGTAATGCCAGTTGGTATTTGCATGGTATTACTTTTGCAATTACCTATCCATTCTTTTAGTTCACTTTTTGAAAGTAACCAATGGTCCATTTCCATCAAACTTTCTACACATTTTAGCCTTTCTTTTCCATGTAACAAAGGGTATAACAATATCAAAATATACCCGACGGGATATTTTACCATATACGTTATTATATTATGAGAAAAAAGTTAGTATCTAGAAATTAAAATCTTGTTTGTAATACTATTTTAATATTACAAATAATATTTCGATGTAAAACAAATGAATTAGTTGTAATTTATTTTGAAAATAATTAGAGTGAAAAAGTGTCCTAGGGTTAAGCATGATTTGTAATTATGGAAATTATGATGATAAAATCAAGAAGGATGTTGGATGGGTTGGTTGGTTGGTTGGGTCTCATGATCATTTTACTATTTTTAGCGCTAATTATGGAGTCCAAAATTGAGTACGTAGTAAAATGATAAAGGATAGGAATTTAGTGTTTTTGGTCTTTTGAATGGAAAAGGACCAGTGGAAAGTGACTACTCAAATCTCACCCTCAAAGTTTCAATTATTTTCAATTTTACAATAATTCAAAATAATTCCACTCAACAAAACACCTCAAAATTATATTATAAATATAATTATGTTTATTGTTTATTTTTTTAGAGTATTTGTATTTTACAATTCTTTTTTGTAACTTATATTTGTACACTTCCTTTGTATTAAATTAACTATTTAATTTCTTATGTATTAAGACTATAAAATATAACTATATATATATATATATCAGTATTTAGATAATTAATTTAAACCCGGAGGGGTGGTAGTTAAATTTTAGAATTGGGTATACAACTTTCCCTTCTTTGTTTTTTGTAAAGGGGAAAAAAAAAAAAGAGTAAATTTCAACAAATTATATTAAGATAATTAAAAATCATCTAACAAGGAGTTAAAAAAAATGGTAATTCGGATTAAAAAATTACAGTTGTTACAAGTTATTTCATTTGGTATATAACTACAGTCTGTATCGGTTGACTCATTATTTGGGTTATTATCAATGTTGTAATTTTGAAAGTTACTATTAGTAATTTTTTACCGTTGACCAGCCTTTAATATTTGGTCCATAAATAGGGACAGAAACAACGAGTATGTATGTGAAAAGGGAAAAATTAATGGGCTTAGTTAGAAAACAGAAGTTGGTGGGGCCAACCGGGCAACCCGGCGAAATACATTATATATGGGGTGGGGTCGGGTCGGGGACAGGAAACGAACTCAAATAGGAACCGCCAACGAAGTTTATGAACAATGCAGGGACCACCCCCCCCCCTCCCCCTTTCGACCATTTTGAATTTTCTTTCTTCTTTCTTCACACTCATTTAGCACGTGCATCACTTCAATTTTGGAATAAAAGCATTATCGTCCGCCTAAAAATATAAGTAAATTTTAATTATATTATTAATATTAGAAAAGTTAATTTGTAATAGTTATTTACCTTGTAAATGTGTTCCATTTTATTTTTTATTTGAAATATTTTTTAGAAGTGGATGAATTTTTTTTCTTTAGATGTTATATATATTAATGTAAATTTTGAGATTTTAGTCATAAATTATCCCAATTTAATGGTCAATTTTTAATAAGATAAAAATAAATATGTTTTAGAATAATATAATATTATTTTAAAAATTAAATAATAATTAATCACTAAATTTTAATGCATAATTCTAAAATCCTATAAAAGACAATAAAGTATTGGTTTATTATATTACTCATTATAAATTATACACTTAATTGTATTTTATTTTAATACCTATAAATAGTAAATAGTAAATACTTTAAATTTTTTTATAAATATAAGAACTCTAAAAGTTGTATGTATTTGAAACAAAAGAATATAAAAATAAAAATTTTATTTTTAAAATTAAAATAATATATAGAAGACTATTATAATGACATGTTGGGAGTGTCATAGGAGACTATTATATATGTATAAAATGTATCACTATTTTTTCTTAAGAAAAAAAAGTACTACATTTGTTCAAAAATAAAATTTTATTTATTATTTTTGGAATGAAAGAAGTATATTATTTGGTTGTTTCTTAAAGGTTTTCTCTATTTAGTTCTTAATAGTGGCATAATTAAGAGGACAAATAAGTAATAAAAGATAAATTAAAAATTTTCAATAAATTTGAGAGAAATTATACTAGTGGTCTTAAAAATGTCTTTATCAAAATTAATGAAAATTTATTGTGGAAAATTACAGATTAAGACAACATTAGGATGGTTAATTTATATATTTAATTTGGTTGATCAGGATTATGGTGTTAGCTTGTTTCTGTATCGCACTCCATACCTTGTGGATATGGTGAAGGAAAATGTTGGGACGGTCCTACAATTGGACTCAATCCGGGGCGGTGATGCTTGGAGAGGAATGGACCTTTTGATCTTTAACTCCTGGCATTGGTGGACCCACACCGGACGATCCCAACCGTACGTTTCGCAAATCTCCTACCCAACTTTTCTCCTCCATATAAATTTCAAAATCAATTATTATTATTTTTTTTGATAAAAAAATATAAATGTAAATGTCTGGAATTTAAGATTTTGGTATTAACGGAGTGTGTGAACACTTGATGATAACTCTTTTATCTATTTTTTTAATAAAAATATAATTCTGTATACATATTAAAATTATATCATTAAATTGGGTACTCTAAAATTTAAATTAAAAGTATTAAATATTTTTTATCTTTTATTTTTTGAAATATTTTGTATAAAAATAGAGGAAAGAGTTGAATTTTTTTTTAATTTAAATTAATGAGTGGATTCTTCAAATGTATTTTGCAGATGGGATTATATACAAGAAGGTAACAAAATAGAGAAGGATATGAACCGGTTAATTGCTTACTACAAGGGTATGACCACTTGGGCTAGATGGGTCAACCGAAATGTCGATCCTTCCAAAACTAAAGTCATCTTTCAAGGCATTTCTCCGGTTCATTACGAGTAAGCTATTACACGGTTCATTATCTGGAGTTTTTTTTTTTTTTTGGTTAAACGTGACTTGAATATAATTTTACTTTTATTATTTTTAATACAGCAAAAGTTATAAAATTATATTATAATTTGTTTTTTCTTAAAAATCTGAAATATTTAGGGGGAGAGAATGGAACCAGCCAACAAAGTCCTGTGCCGGGGAGACTCAACCATACTTGGGTGCCCGATATCCAGCCGGCACGCCGCTGGCCACAGTTATTATAAACAAAGTCCTAAGCCGAATCAAGAAGCCGGTTTATTTACTCGACATTACCGCACTTTCTCAGTACCGGAAAGACGCACACCCGACTTATTACAGCGAGCACAACGGCTTGGACTGCAGCCATTGGTGCCTTCCTGGACTGCCCGATACATGGAATGAACTCCTCTATGCAGCCCTTTTCGCCTGACCAACCATTATAAAACCAAGAAGATATTCCATCAAGTATATTCTGACTGTTGACAAATATATACACTCATTCATCTTCGTCTTGATCAGAATTCAGAAAGGAAAGAAGAGATTTGATAGGTTGCTGCAATTGTAGAAAATATTTGTTCTGTTAATGTGGGGTGGTAGTGAAAATAAGAGTATAAAATTGAAGATACAGCAGGGATTAATTGATGATGCTTCAATTGTGTCAAATTTTAGTCAGTAGAATTATTGTTTCTTCGATGTGTCATATTGTTGTAGTTTAATAACAAACGTTGGAATAAATTTAGGATGAAAAAAAGTACGTGTTAGTTGTATGGTTCTTGGCATGAAGGGATGCCACACAAGACACAACTGAAGTATTTTGTAGAGTTTCTTTCAGTGTCAGCTTTCATAAATCAATATTAAAATTGTTTCGGATTTTCTCTCCCCCTCTCTTTTTTTCTCTCTTTTGGAACAAGAATTTGTTTGAAGTTTGAAAGTAGAGCTCTTCAGGGGCAGCACCACACGGTGAGGGCTAAAATTTTCCCTAGTACAATTATTTCGGTCGAACTCTAATCAATGTCCGCTCTCATGCCATTGTAATTTCACTCTCAAAAATTTAAAATTTGCGTGAAGCTGATGATTTAAAGCAAAGGAAGGAGAAGGAGTTCAAGCTTCACTCTTGGAGGAGGAGGAGGAGTTAATGTAATAAAATTGTCAATAATTTCATATGATTTATAATATAATAGAGTTATTTTGTTTATGGTTTACTAAAATAAACCATCTTTAGAGTTGAAAAACAGGTAAATCTCACAAAATATAGATCCCACGCGGTCCAAAGTTCAAACCAAAAGGCTGAAAATTCAGATTGGGGGCAGTACGATATGTTAAATGCAAAAGCAGATTTTCACTATGTGGCAACAAAGTATTGATAGCCATAGATATTGAGGAGAACCTCAAGGTCCTATTTCATGGCGACAAGAGCAAAATTTTGGGGCACTCTTCTGACCCTTTTCATCAATGCTGCTTCTTACTATGTAGATTCGACAGTTCGTAAGTTACGCAGTAATTATTGAATGGTAAAGAACTAAAGATGTTCCATTTGTTACAGGCAGCTCTCTTGACTGTTGAATCGTATGACATTAGCACACTTCCGTAGCTAGTATTGTTGGTGATTAACATAGCCTTAAGACTCATGAGTCTTATAGTGATTTGAGAAAGAACACTATCAAGAACAAAACAAATTTTAGAGAATTCTTGGAGGAAATTTACGTACTGCAAACTTGGATTAACAACCAAACTTTACAAACGACATGATCTATTTATACGCCAACTAACTTTCAGTAATTCTTTAATATTCTATAGAAAGAATGTTTTACGTTTGTACTAAAAAGTTTATGTACAAGAAAACTTTTTAGAACTCTCTACTATCTTCTCGAAAGTACAAGATTCACACCTTTGATAATCATGTTGTTGTTATATCACAATCCGCAAAGCGGGTAATAGATGATTGGATTATTGGGTTGTTGGGTTTTGATTTGGTAGTGTATTTTAGAATACATTGTAGTTTGGATTTGGAATTGGTTAAATTTAAAATTACGAAAAAAAGATAATGATACCTAATTGTAAACTATCTAAGAGTCAACTTATTCACGACCATCATTTTTTTGTATCTTCATCCAAAAAATAGTAACTTAGGTTAAATTTTAAAAAAATTCGCACGTGAGATGCATGTTTTTCTTATTTATTTTTTTTCTCTTTCTTCCGCTACATCGCAACTTCCTTCTTTCCTTTTTTTTCTTTTTAAATTATTATATTATTTCTTCTTTTAATGGGTATTTTTTTTCTTTTTTTTTCTTCGTCAATATTTTAAAAAATTTCTCAAAAAGTTATCATCAAACCATAGAGTTTCTCTCAACTATGTAGAAGAATGTAAGAGAAACAGATACACTATTAGAGTAAATGCATACCATTTTATTTTGAGAAGAGGAATGACAACATTGTCGAGGTCATTTGACTGGGGTGAAAATTCCATCTATAATCAAGATGCTATTGAATTTTTTGGTGGCAGATAGTCGTAGTTTTTTTTTTTTTTTTTATGTGAAAATATAAATGATCCCTTGATATAGTTAGCTCTTATTCAGTAAAAGCATCATGAAATTTGGTTTTGTAACAGTTTGTTACATGTTTTCATAGTTATTTATGAGTTTCATGCCATTGCTTCTCTTTCTTTTTTTTCTTCCCCTTCTGTCACCATCGATGTTTCTTTTTTGTCTCAATTAGTGTGAAAACTCATTTTTTTTATCACTGTCAGTTTGTTCGCAATCAGTTAGATATTTTTAGATAGGTTGGTTTATTTTGAACCATTCTGATATTTTTTGAATAAGACACCCTGACTATATCATAATGACTCACGACTTTGTATTTTCCCCTTGTGCATGTCCCTCGGAAGAATCTTGTACCTGTTGCTCTTATCTAGGCTTGTATGGCAAATTTTTCATAAAGACATTACTTTTTTTTTTCCAACAAAATTAATATCTAAACACTAATCATTATTCAAAATTTAAACCTAATTTTCCTCTTAAAAAAGAATTCAGATCTCCAATGTCTTAAAAAATTTATCAAAAAATTACCATCCAACTATAGAGTTTCTCTCGATTTTGTTGAAGAACGTAAGAGAAACAGGGATACTGTTAGAGTAAATGCATGCCATTTTATTTTGAGGAGTGGAATGGCAACATTGTCCAGGTAATTTGACTAGGGTGAAGATTTCATTTTTTTTTTCTTTTGTGAAGGTTCCATCTATAATCAAGATGCTATTGAATTTTTATGGTGGTAGATAGCCGTAGTTTTCTTTTTTTGTATGTGAAAATATAAATGATCTCTTGATATGGTTTGCTCTTGTTCAATAAAAGCGTCATGAAATTTGATTTTGTAACAGTTTGTTACATATTTTCATAGTTACTTATGAGTTTCACTGTCATTGTTTCTCTTTTTTGTGTTTTATTCCCCTTCTATCACCATCGATACTTCATTTTTGTCTCAATCAATGTGAAAGTTCATTCTTTATTATCAGTGTCAGTTTGTTCGCAATTGGTTTGATATTTTTAGATTGGTCGGTTTATTCTGAACCATTCTGATATTTTTCGAATAAGATATTTCGACTATATCATAATGACTCACGACTTTACATTTTTTCTTTGTGCATGCCCCTCAAAAGTATCTTGTACATGTTGTTCTTATTTATGTTTGTATGGTAAATTTTTCACAGAAAAATTACTTTTTTTTTCAAAAAAGAATTAAATATCTAAACAAGAATCATTATTCAAATTTTAAACCTAATTTTCCTCTTAAAAATAATTAATATCTCCAAAAGCTACTCCAGATTTTTGGTTAATCTCTGGAGGTTGAAGAAGTCTGGCCAAAAGGAATTCAAGAGAAGAAATTTGAAGAAGTGGAGAAGTGGTTCGGGTGGAGGTGCCCAAAAAATGGAGAAATGGAGTTTTTGTAAAGTAAGAGTGGAGCTTGATTCTTGTAGAGGAAGAGTAGGACACTATTATTTTAATCACTCTTACGTGAGGTGTCCTCAAGTTGCCAATCACACATGTACACCACTTTCCTTATTTATAGTTTTAGTCCCTCCAAATGTTACTTGATCAACACCTAATCCTTAGGTTTTAGCTTTTTCTTTCACTTGTTCCAAAATTCTTATTTTACTTGCAATTATAACTTCTCTAAAAATCATCTCTTAATTAATTAACTTGCTAATCTCAGTTTATAAATTATTAGTTAGCTATTTTTTAACTAGAAAAATTTCTAGTTAACTATTTTAAATTAAATTACTAGCGGTTACATTTTAATTATAAAGCTTGAGAAGTAATTATTTTCTCAAGAAAATATCCTTATGACTTTAGGGGATATCTCACAGTACATGCACTCGATCTAACAGTATAAGAACTGAGCTGAGAGATGGGAAGAATGGCAACATGTCAAGGTCATTTGACTTGGGTGAAGATTTCCATCTTTAATCAAGATGCTATTGAATTATCTGGTGGCAAATAGCCGTAGTTTTTTTTCTTTCTTTTTTTATGTGAAAATATAAATGATCTCTTTATTTATTAAAACCACCATGATATTTGGTTTTGTAACAATTTTTTACATGTTTTTATAATTATTTCTCAGTTTCACTGCAATTACTTCTCTTTCTTGTGTTTTCTTCCTTTCCTATCAATCGATGTTTCTTTTTTGTCTCAATCAATGTGAAAGCTCATTCTTCATTATCATCTTTGTCCGTTATTTCAACTGGTTTGATATTTTTTGGTAAGTTAGTATGTTCTCAACCAACCTGATATTTTTCGAATAAGTTACTCTGACTGAGTCATGAACTTGTATTTTCTCCCTTGTGCATGTCGCTCGGAAATATCTTGTACCTGTTGCTCTTATCTAGATTTGTATGGTAAAATTTTCTTTTTTCCAACAAAAAAAAAGAATTAATATTTAAACAATAATCATTATTCAAATTTTAAACCTAATTTTCCTCTTAAACTATTTCTCACTTTATTTTAAAATTTTTCCCTACCAAACAAATATTTTTTACTGACTTTCTCCAAGATCTAATACCATGCAATCATAGAGTTTCTCCTGATTTTATGGAAGAATGTAAAAGAAACAGAGACACTGTTAGAGTAAATGCAAGTCATTTTATTTTGAGGAGAGGAATGATAACATTATCGAGGTCATTTGACTAGGGTGAAGATTCTTTTCTATAATCAAGATGCTAATGAATTTTCAGGTGGTAGATAGCCATATTTTTCTTTTTGTATATGTGAAAATATAAATGTTTAAATTCATTTCTAATCCTTATAATATGTGTTATTCTAGTTTTTGTCCCTTTTTTGTTTTAATGATTAATATTAGTTTCAGCTAATTTTTTTTAATCAATTATAATCATTTTTAATAAAAAAATTGACCGTTCAAATTTTTTTTTCCGAAAACCCTAACTTTTTTTCTCTTCTTCTTCTTCTTCTTCTGTCTCCACCGCCGCCGCCTCCCTCCCTCCAGCCAGCAAATCTCCTCCAACCGCGATTCCCTCCCTCCTCCGGCTGGATCTCCTCCCTCCCTCTCTCTCCCTTCGCGTCGATCTCACCGGATTTCTGCAATCTTCGGAAACCCGGTGAGATTGCGAAACTCGGTCTTGAATCTATGTTAAAGAGAAAAAATAAAAAGAACCCTCTGTTTGCTAAAAGTTCTTGAATCTCTGTTAAAGCTAGTCTCATCGCATAAGGGCCAAGATAGAATCATAGGATGACAAGACTACACACACCAAAATAAAAGAATCATAGGAATATCGTGGAGGTTTCACTTCTGATTGTCCTTATACAAATGTTGAGTAGCTCTCGAACACTCTTCTCCCACCACTACCATCATCATTACTTGAATCCTCATCATCAATTTTCAACACGATCTTCACTGCTATTCCTCTAATTGCCGCAAGAATCATGGTTTTATTTTATCCCTAGACAACCCTTCTATCACCTTTCATCTCCTTCTCATTCTTCGTTAGTTGTTAAAGCCACCCGCAATTCGTTTCTCCTAATCTACATGAAGATTTAGATTTTTATCAAACCGCGGTGATGGTATCGATATGGGCGGGCCCTTTTTTGAAATGTATTCATCCCACTCAGAGTCGTCCACTTTCAGGATTTTCAAGGTACTTGAATTGTGTTGCTGCATTTGGGGATAACTGGTTTTGATGGTGCCTTTGGATTTCGCTTTTTCTTGTGTAGTAGAATACAGCAAAATTTTTATTTTTCAAGTGTTTCGCTTTTTTGTTATCTGGAATATGGGAAAGTTCTTAATTTTTTAAGTGAATTGTGGAGATTGATACGTTGAATTGCGGTCCCCTTGTGCATGCCCCTGGGACGGATCTTGTACCTGGGCTCTTATCTAGATTTGTACTGTAAATTTTTCACAAAAAAATTACTTTTTTTTTTTTTTCAAAAAACAATTAATATCTAAACAATACTAATCATTATTCAAATATTAAACCTAATTTTTCTCTTCAAAAAGATTAATATCTCCAAAGTTTTAAAAATTTCTCAAAAAGTTACTATCCAATCACAGAGTTTCTTTCCATTTTGTGAAAGAATGTAAGAGAAACAGAGACACTGCTACAATAAATGCATGTCATTTTATTTTGAGGAGAGGAATGACAACATTGTCGAGTTCATTTGACTGGATAAAAATTCCATCTATAATCAAGATACTATTGAATTTTCTGGTGGCAGATAGTCGTAGTTTTCTTCTTTCTGTATATGAAAATATAAATGATATCTTGATATAATTTGCTGTTATTTAGTAAAAACGTCATGATATTTGGTTTTGTAAAAATGTCATTACTTCTCTTTCCTTCAATACTTCTTTTTTGTCTCAATCAATCTGAAAGCTCATTCTTCATTATCATTATTGTTAGTTTGTTTCAATCGAATTTGATATTTTTAGATTAGTCGGTTTGTTCCCAACCAACTTGATATTTGTTGAATAAGTCACTCCGACTGAGTCATGAACTTGTATTTTCTCCCTTGTACATGCCCCTCGGATCTTTTGCTCTTATCTAGGTTTGTATGGTAAATTTTTTACAAAAAAATTACTTTCTTTTGAAAAAAAAAAATCTAGTTAATAATCATTATTCAAATTTTCCTCTTAAAAAGAATTAATTTCTCCGTCTTAAAAAATTTCTAAAAACGTTACCATTCAACTATAGAGTTCCTCTTAATTTTGTGGAAGAAGGAAAGAGAGACGGGGACACTATTAGAGTAAATGCATGCCATTTTATTTTGAGCAGAGGAATAGAGAGCTGTTCATGTGTTTCCATGCCATTTTTGTCATCATCTCAGCTCAATTCCCAGAACGCCCAGAACCATCATCGCTAAATGGAGTTTCAGGTCAAAATTGTAGTAACGACGCAACATTTCTTCCTTTAAAACACCCAAACTTTAGTAGCCATGAAATAAGATCCAAACTATTCAATCGAAACTCCCTGCCCCCTGCTGTGTGCTGAAGCTTCATGGATCTTCTTCCCGTATACCTTTCTCTAATCTTTCTTATCATTCTGCATATTATTATCAAAATAAAAACGAGAAAAACATCAAAATTTGCAGCAAATTTTAATCTTCCACCAAGCCCTCCAAAGCTTCCCATCATAGGAAACTTGCATCAACTGGGCAAAACACATCACCGGAGCTTATGTCAACTCTCCAAAAAATATGGCCCCATTATGCTTCTTCAACTCGGAAAAATCCCCACAGTAGTCATTTCCTCAGCTGAAATGGCTAAAGAAGTCTTGCAGACTCATGACGCAGTCTTCTGTAGCAGGCCTAACTCCCCTGGTGCCAGGAGATTTTTCTACAATTTTTCAGATGTAGCCTTCTCCCCATACAATGATCTTTGGCGCGAACGTCGCAAAATTTTCGTATCCCATCTCCTGAATTCAAAAAGAAATAAATCATTTCGCGAAGCAATAGAGATTGAGATCAATCATTTATTAAAATCCGTCTCATCAGCTTCACAAGAACCAATCAACCTTGATGAAAAAGTGTATGACTTGGTGGATGGAGTTATTACTACTGTTGCCTTTGGTAAAAATTATAGAGGGAAACAATTTGAGGGTCAAGTTCTGAAAGATGTTCTTGATGAAGCCATGGAAGTTATAAATTGTTTCTCTGCTGAAGACTTCTTTCCTTCTTTTATTGGGAATTTTCTTGATACAATTACAGGGCGCAAGAGAAAGTTGAATAATTGCTTTGTTAAACTTGATGGTTACTTGCAGAAGGTGCTGGATGAACATCAAGATCAACGAAAGCCAAAAGATGGAGATGAAGATTTTGTTGATCTCTTAGTTGAAATTTCCAGGGATCAAAGTTATGGTGGTCTGAACAACAATCAGATCAAAGCCTTGCTCATGGTAAAACAACTAGAACTTGCTATTAACTTTTCTTCATTAAACTTCAGATATAGTTCCTGTTTTTGTGTCATGACAAACTAAATTGGATGCGAAACTTATTTCTGCTCTCTTAACTTACTTCAAATATCGCAAATTGTTTGACGTTAATGCATAGTTACAATCTGTAGAACACATTTCTTGGGGGAGTCAATAGTGCTGCAATTGTGATAGTATGGGCGATGTCAGAACTTATCAAGAACCCGAGAGTGATGCAGAAAGTGCAAGCCGAGATCAGAGGCTACGTCCGAATAAAACAGAAACTCATCCCAGATGATCTTGGAAATCTTCCATACTTAAAAATGGTGGTGAAAGAGACATTGAGGCTGCATCCAACCGCTCCATTCTTACTCCCCCGTCAAAGTATGCACCAGTGCAGGATTGGAGGTGAGAATGGCTATGACGTTTGGCCGGAAACTCGGGTTTTGATCAATGTTTGGGCAATCGGAAGGGATCCAAAAAGTTGGGAAAATCCCAGTGAATTTATTCCAGAGAGGTTTGAAAGGAACAGTGAGATTGATTTCAGAGGGAAGCATTTTGAGCTACTGCCATTTGGGGCTGGTAGGAGAGTTTGTCCTGGAATCAATTTGGCTAATGATGTTATAGAGTTCACTTTGGGTAACCTTTTGTTGGTTTTTGATTGGGAGGTCCCGTTTGGTATGAAAGTTGAGGACATAAGCTTTGAAGAAAAAATTGGGATTACTACTCACAAGGCAAAACCCCTGTATATTGTACCCATTAGAGCAAGTGATGTGATTACCATGCCCCTTGATGTATGCTAATCATCATTTACATGTACTAGGAGTAATAGGGTTTCTAGTGTAGTTTTTTTTTTTTTTAAATCTACCGGTCATCAAGTCCCAGCGGACAAGATAAGGTAGACCGACGAGTTTGAATTACTGTTTGCTTTTCTTTTACTATGTACTATCTTCATGTGAATATAGTTTCTGGTTAAATTATCTATTTAAATATTAATGTATTATTAGGTTGATATACATTAAAGAAACAAAAAAGTTAGCATTGGTATGGAACAGAGTTAACATGGTTCCCTGATACCCATTTTGTTGTGTGGATTAGCAAATCCAGCAAATATTTTTGGCCGTTTTTCCATCACCCAAATATCAAACTTATTTATAATATAAGATGTTTAACGATATGCACATGATTTAAAGATTAGTTATATAAGTATATACACGACAGATGATAGGAAAAGGAGAATTACCAAGTCCCTATTTCCCCAAAGTTTTCTTACCGTATAATATAAATAAATCATGTTGTTCCCTATTTCCCCAAAGGCTGCTACCCAGTCATCTATACCATTAAAACTGTCAAAAAAAAAAAAAAAAAAAAAAACCCCTAGATTAAAGTCAATCCATTCTATAAAATTTGAAGAGAAAGCCTCACCTGATTCGCAAGGTCTCCAAATGTTATGAGTCCATTAGCAATTAAAATAAAATTCAGTAATTAAGCTAAAAGGCTTGACAGTTGATACCTGCGGCCCAATAGTTCTAATACACATCAGCTGCGGCCCAGCCCAATACATGCGTTCCTCATAGTAATTCCCACGTCGCCAAAATATGAAGCAGAACAGCAGTATTTAGCTCCTTGCGCTGCACATCCGATAAAATATAAAATTGGAACGATACAGAGAAGATTAGTACGTCCCTACGCGATGACAGCAAATCGAGAAATGGTCCAAATTTTTTTTCGCCTTCCGGCTCCAAATCTCGAATGCTAGTAGTTTAAGTTTAGGGTTTTGATTCAATTTCTTTTTAAAAAAATTCAGCTTACAATATCGCCATTTGCATAAAAATTATTTATTTTATAATCAATATATATCAATTTAAATCAAAATAGACCATAAATGAGCATTATTATTATTTTCTAAATAAAAACCCATGAAAAAGAAGTTCCAGAAAGGGAAATGAGAATTTAAAACAGTGATCAAGTGCAGTAACGTCCTTAATGTTAAAGTTTAATTTTGTCAATTGGGTAGTTAAATAGTTAGATTGATTGTAACAATGAACAATTTGTGTATCTTGCGATTCAGTTAAAAAAGTTTAAATAAAAGAAATGTTAAACATAAATAATTTTTATATAAATCCTTCTTATTCATATAACACGCATGTCGATCTCAATTCCGTGCTTCAAATCTTCAAAGTACCGAATTTATTTGTGTAGTTACAGCTCCAATTTCGAATACTAGTGGTTTGGTTTTTGGGTTTTGATTCCAAAATTTTTTTTAAAAAAATGCAGCTTACAGTATCGCCACTGGAAATGCTCCTCTGCCCGATAAGCCAATACTAGTCAATAATGAAGTTAGACATAGGAAGCTCCGTCGCTGGTGGAAACCGGCGGCATCTCCGAACAGTAATTTTCAGTCTTTGATGTATATGATGATAAAAATAACACTATATAACTAACGAATCTTGTCATGATATATATTTATATTTTTATATATATTATACAAAATCTAATGCATATTATGTTTACATTAAAAAGTATACTATTATTAACTACATATTTGACCACATTTATGCAGATCACACAAAAAATATATATGTCATCATAAATAAAATATGATCATATGTTATTTATTATAATATTTTTAAATATTTTGAAAGCAAATTTTTTTTGTAGTATTATTTAAAAATAAAAATACATACAAAAATTTATACTATTAATTTACTAAACCAATTAAAAGCAATTTTATTAATTTATTAAATAATAAAAAATAAATAAATCTCACTTTAATATTCAATTTATTAAATATTCATTGCTTTATTTTCATTATCGTGAAATAACAGCCCCTTAACCGATCCCTTCTGATTACCCTACCGACGACAGAAGAAGAAGAAGGTTGGAGTAGATTTGAGGAAAAAGAAACAGAAGAAGATAAACATGAGAGTTATTGATGGTTATTAAAATACGTACATGAAGAAAAATTGTAAAAAAAAAAAAAAGAAAAAAAAAAAAGAACACACACACACACACACAATAAAAAGAGTAAAAAAAAAAAAAAAAAGCACAATAGCTGCTTACCCATGCCTGGCGGTCTGAAAGAAGAGAAAAGAAAGATTTGTTGGAATTTCTGAAATAACTGAAACGTGTACATTATGCATGTCCTCCGCTGCTGACTCATATTGAACCTCGCCACCTCCCTTTCCCACATGTCACTCAAATACTTATCTTAACTAGGATCATCTCCAGTTCAAACCGCCATTTTCCCCCCTTTTAAACCTCTTACAATAATCATTTCCAAGCATCAAACAATTCAAGAAGAAGAAACATTCGATCATTGTATCCTCTACTACTACTTATATACAATACATCCCTTTTGTTTTTTTTACTCTGTGTGAGAGAAATATGGCACAGCAATTGAAGAAGGAGGTTATTACTGTCAGAGAGGAAGGTGCTGTAGATGTTGAGAAAGACAAGGTTCCCAAATTGGCTAGCCATTTCGAGTCACTTTCTGAGAAAAGTAAAGGGTCGGGGGAGGAAGAGAAGCCCCACCAATTTGAGTCTCTTGCTGGTAAGATTGAAGGGGTTGGATACGAGAGAGGTGTCAGAAGTCAGGATCGGAGGGAAAGTGAAGCCGGAAGGGTGAAAGAAGAGATAAAAGGGAGTCATGAGGAAGCCAGGAAGGATAAGGATGATGCTGAAATGGAAAGAAACAAGCAAGGAAGTGGAGATAAAGAAGGAATTTCGTTGGAGGAGTTAGGTAAGTACAGACAACAAGCGCAGCAGAACTCTCTGGAGGCTATCATGGCGGCCGAAGAACGGTTGCAGAAGGCCAAGGAAAGAGTTCAAAGTGGAACCCAAATTGCTGCTGAGAAAGCTGGTCAAGCCAAGGATTATGTGGCGCAGGGGGCTCAAACTGGAATTCAAGTCGCTGCGGAGAAGGCCGGGCAAGCCAAGGATTATGTTGTTCAAGGGGTTCAGAGTGGAACCCAAACCACTGCTGAGAAGGCAGGTCAAGCTAAGGATACGGTGATGGAAAAAATGCGGACTGGAACACAGGTTGCTGCGGAGATAGCTGGACAGGCCAAGGATTCCGTCGTGCAAGGGGTTCAAATTGGAACTGAGATGGCTTCAGAGAAGGCCAAGACTTTGAAAGATACCATGGCCGAAACGGGTCAAAAGGGGATGGAGACGGCAAAACAGGCCAAGGATTGCACTGCAGAGAAGGCTGTCCAAGCCAAGGATACTACTGTTGATGTTAGTTTTAAGGCTGCAAGTTATCTTGGTGAAAAAACTGCTAAGGTGGCTGGAGAAGCCGCCGACTATGCAGCAATTGCAGGCTGGGAAGCAGCCCATCTTACTGCAGATATGGCTGCTCGGGCTACTAAAGCAATGGCTGGTGCGGCGGTGGCGGCTAAAGATACGGTGGCTGGTGCTGGGCAGTCTGTGTCTGAGTTTACTGAGAGCAAATTGGCCGCTGCAAAGGATGCTGTTATTGCAACTGAAGAAAGTACTGGTGAATACGCTGCTAGGAAGAAGGCTGAAGCTCAAAGAGATTTACAAGAAAAGAAAAAATCTCCTACACAAGTAATAAACTAGGAACTGCTATCGCTGTTCTTCATACTATTCTAGATTTGTTAATTTGCATTCATAATTTGTTATGATCACAGGGAAACAACAAGAATTCTGCTATAATTTAGTTGATTTAAAAATATCAAAACCAGAACATTGATGTGTTCTCTGTTCTTGCATTGTTTTAGGAAGGCGGGTTCATCAGCAAGGAAGAGAAATTTAAGGAAGAAGGGGGAAGAAGGGAAACCATGCCAACAGAAAAGGTGGAGGAATCTTTCCAGACAGAAACAGCACCAGGACAAGATCAAAAGCATGGACAACGGGAATCATGCGGTGGGGTGTTCCATGCAATTGGCGAAACTATAGTGGAGATTGGGCAGACCACAAAGGACCTTCTTGTTGGTCACCAAGAAGAGGAAAGTGACGAAGACGTGAAACTCCACTATCGTTCTTAGTGAACTCTTGATCGAGTTTCGGGGTGTTTTCAAATCCTTGTTTTTGGGTACATGAATTTGCTTCCTGTCAAGTATATTTTATTCTAGTGATTTTGGGGTTCTGCATGCCTTCCGGTGCTCAAATAAAATGACGTAAATAGTTGTTCTATATATGTAAGTTGAAACCTCTTGAGACCTTGACAGGGCATCTTTTACAGTAAGAACTAGAGATGCTGGAAGGCTACATGTATTTTACAAGAAGAATGGAAGCTTTTTGTTTTGTGTTCTATGTAGCCATTTCATTTACAAGGATGCAAATATTTAGAATCCGAAGAAAACAGATTCCAAAGTAATCAATATTCTGCGAAGAAAGCAATATAGCCATGAATTCCAAAGAAAGGTGGTTAATTCATGGATAGAAAGATTTTGCATACCCAACAATCCAGAGATCAAGATGCCTACAAAAGAGACGAGAAGAGAAAGAAAAGCAAAAGGTAGGCCTAGCAAGAATGCCAAAGGCCTACAGTCTCCTTCACGGCAGCAGCACATTTCTATTCTTGAGGATGATTAATGTTGAATTCCGCAGCAAATATGATGGGCATGGGCCGAATTATTTCAGAGTTTATTTATAAATCTTCGTATAGGATTCCGGGTTCGTTTTCTTGACGTCGAATGTTTGCTTCTAGAGATTGGTGCTTTCTTAAAAGAAATGGAAACTTCTGCAACGTGTTATCGTGATTTGAGGTGTTCTTATCTTCTTATTTATACCATAAGCTGTTCGTCTTTGTTTACTTGTGTTCGCCGGTAACAGAAAGCTACACGGGGTTCTTGATGAAGATACCAGCACAAGTATCGTTTCTTGAAGAAAATAAAGAAAAGAATCAATCCAATGAGGAAATCAAAAAAGAGCGAGAAAATGACTAATAAGGAAGGATTGAATATGATTCCAGATTGAGGGAGGTGGCAGATTCGGTCGTCATCATCACTAAATAAAATGACTAAATTATTGCTAATGAATTCAAAGGTACAAACTCCAGATCTCAATTCACAGAAAATTCCACGTTTTGGATAAGACGCATAATGCAGAAAACACATCTCAAGTTCTGCTACAAATTACACTGTACAGAAGAACTCTTTTTTTCCTTCTTTACGCAGCAAGGGAACTACGTAATGTGTTGATGAAGAACAAAAGATATGGATGCTTACCCGAAACTAGAGTTATATATGTCATATTGTTGGATTCGAACTTCGAAATGGAGTGAGTAACTACTATCATGTATTGGTAATCATCTAGCAGGTCCATCTACCTTCGAGTTTTGTTCTTCCAGGGAGATTATGCATGCTAACCTATCATATACCTGCCAATGTATGTATAACAAATGGAAAAGCATTTATATTTCATGACATTTCCTTATTGAAATGAGCTAATTTCCACAAAAGTTCAAATTCGAATACCTCAGAAAGTCTGGTATTCTCATCACCTTGACTTGAAAATGAAGGATCATACCTGAAAACGAAGTTAAGCCCATAAGTTCAACTTTTCTTGAGCTCTCTCAGATATTGAATCATTTCTCTCCACTTACCAGTCCCTTGGGATTCCGGCTTCATCTCGAGCTGAATAGTTGAAGGGCCCTTTTAACTCCACATTATATTCTTTCAACAAGTCTGCAAATGATGAAAGTATGATACAAGTTAAGACTTGAGACAAAGTAATCATGTTTGTTAAACTGAAAGAGTCTGTGATTGTATGATTAAATTGAACCTTTAAATGTTGAGGAAGGTGCACAGTCCAGTTTCTGGCAGACTGAAAGAAACCAATAGAGACCAACAGCCACATGTGCAAGCTCTTCATCAGCAATCTTAGCCACAATGTTGGAAGTTCTGAGATCACCATACCCAATCAGTTTTTGCACAAGCCGAGGTCCAGCATCAAGTCCTCTGGCCTCCTGAAATAATGCAAAAAGGAATTGTCAACCTCTTCATTCCTAACTACCAAATACAATTGGAAAAATTGAACCTTGTGAAGTATAAGAATACCAGATGGACCTATGAATACATATTAAATAAGCCTGCTTCTCAAATTTTGAACTAAACATTATAGAGGTCCGGTTAAAGTAAAGTAGGGTGGTGAACTACCAGATGGAACCATACAGAGAAGATTAGCATGGCCACTACCCACGAATGACACGCACAAATCAAGAAAAGTAGGGTGGTGAACTACTCCCGCCAAGAAGTCACAGCTGGTAGGGTTTAGAATCTAGATATTCGCTCTTTCAGCTCACTTGGTGTTCTTCCAATAGGGCTAGTGGAAAATATAAGGCGTCTTTCAAATGCTTATTTATTTGGGCTGCACATGAATTAACTACTACCTTTTTTCTAATGCCATATTTAAAGAACTTCATAGTCTCCAAATAATGAAAATAAGGCACAACTAGACCACTTTTTAAACATACCTAATACTGAAGTCTCAAATCTAACCTTTCAAGAGTGTTCCAGAATGCTGTAATGGTTACAGGAAATCCATCAAAGCTTCAATCTTCCTAAACTGGCCGTGGATAACAAAAACAAAAGAGAAACTATATCTACCTGGACCAGTGGAATGGCGGCTAGACGAGCAGCTATGTTATCAGATGTCTTATTACACTCCCTCCAGAGCAAATTATGAGCTGGCAAGTCACCGTAGCTGCAAAAGAGAAAAGATGGAAACTTCCGGTCAAACAGAAATTATACGCAATGAAACACTGACACTCGCCACACACACAGCTACGTAAAGAAAATGATGAGGTGTTAACCTGAATCCAAGTTCTGTTAATCTCTGCAAACACCAAGCAAAATGTCGGCTCTCGTCATCAGCCACATGAGCAAAATCGCCGAAAAATGCCTCTCCAAGATGCTCACAGTGAGGGGAAAAGCGAACAACAGTATCCCAGGCTAAATCAATGGCATTCAGCTCCACATGAGCAAGATTGTGGAGCAGGTAGGCATTAAGAGGCAGACCAGAGTGTTTTGGAGATGGAATATCCTTTGGCGATACCTAAATTAAAGAGGGCGCCAGTTCATCATCAGTTTCCACGGTATCTAGCATATCAGACTTGTATAAGCAATACATGGATAAGGCAATCTTAAAGCTATAGATTGCCAAACACTTGCAATCAAAATTTGCAAACAGGAGCTGCCAACTTTTAATACAAGAGCAATGCATCCATGTAGGATAAAGATTTTATTTAGGAAAAAAATTTCCATTTAGTAAAGGGTCAGCCCTAATAGCCAATTCTTTTAATTAGAAGGAAGTCCTGAGACAGTAAACATCATTAAGAAAGTCTCCCGTATCCAAATCCGTGCATCACATTTAATCTCTATCATGCAAAATTACAAACATATTAGGCACATGCAAAACTTCCAATGTGGATCAAACTAACTCAGATGGCAACTGAATTTATTCTTCTGAATATAAAGATTAAAGATTTAGCAAACATCCCTAAAAGGAACAAGTATACTCTGATGACAATAGATAAACCAAGAACTTCTGTGCTTAAAAATCCATTTTGCGCAATGATAACAAAAAAAATGAAATCCAAAAGAATAAAAAGACAACGAACCAGTTGAGGCTTCTGGGGGCGAGCAGGCTTTGGGGGTGCCTCATGGACTCCAATTGGAAGTCCCTCTTGACACCACCTGGTATATGCCAAATGGGAAAGTTTTGATTTTTCCAAAGGTTCAGCAGTAGAAAGCACTACCGCTCCCATTTCAGCTAAAGAAGAACAAGAACCCAAATCAACTGAACCAGAAAATGCACCATTCTCTGGCTGGGTCTCCGTCTTCTCCAAAATTGAGAATGATGGTTGTACCACTGATGGTGCTTGTGGCCCATTGGAACCCCAGAACCGTTTGTGATTGAGTGGGCCAGTTCTCCAATCCTCAAGTCCGGACCAGTACGCAATGAATTGTTCAGTTTGTGTTTGTGATTGTACTCCTCCTGCTGGGTTTTTGAAGGCGTAAGAAGAAGAAAAATGCTTGTTTGGATTGAATAGCTTTTGAGTTGGGGGAAAATATTTGACACAAGAGGACCACCTTAGAGTAATTAGCATGGTTCTGAATTTGAGTTTATGGAATTCCATTAAACTGAGAGGGCAAGGGGAGGACACAGATAGAGCATAGGTTCAGTGCAATTTACGTCAAAAACCAAAAAGGGAAAGTTTCTGTGGAGGGAGTAGAAAAACAAAATTATTAATGAACATAAATATTATGTAAATATTGGTAAGGGTGTTTAAAATGTCTCAATCATATAAACAACCTTAAAATGAATATTCCCAAACAATGAGTATCAAAATCTTAATTTTTTGCTTTTTAAATCGTGAAAAAAATGTTTGATGAACAGAAAATTCGCCTAATTCAGATGCTTCATTGGCAAAACTGCAGTGCGGCTTTCATCTGCATATATATAAAAAGAATGCACCCATGCTCTCTTTTCGTTTTTTCCACGTGTGATTCTTCGTCACTCTCATGTGTGTGTGTGTGTTTTTTCCTTCTTCTTCTTCCTCTTTTCTTTTCCGTTCATTCTCCTCCTCTTTCTTTCTCGGTTCTATTCTTTCCCCCATCTCCTCCTCTTTTCATCCTCTTTTCTTCTCTGGCTTCCCCATCTCCCCCATCTCGTTTTTTTTTTTTCCTTTCATCTTTCACACAAACCCATGACGAGAAGCCCTTCTGTCGATGTCGAGTCCGATGGTTGCGAAGTTGGGGGTCGCGAAAATGGGGGTCACCGACGAGAAGCCCTTGTGTTGATGTCGAGTTCGGTGGTCGCGAAGTCGGGGGTCGCGAAAACGGGGGTCGTCGAGTCCAGTGGTCGCGAAGTCGAAGGTCGCGAAGCCGGTAGTCATCGATCGAGTCCGGGGTCCTTCTCCTGGTTTCTCTCCTCCCGATCCCTTCATTGTTCAGTCGCCAGAAAATATCCAGCATCACCGCCGCGTTGGTCTCTCCTTCCCTCGGTTCCCGACCGCCAGTGACACCACCTCAAACGGTAATCCTGGCCGCCAGTGACACCACCTCAATGCCATGATACAGCATGTAGCAACAAAAAAAAGCTCTAAAAGTGTTTAATGAGTTTGAGCTTTATTCTGATTCGTCTGCTCTTTTTATGGGAAGCATTTTTCTGGGTTTTCATTGTTTCATGCGAATATGTATTAACAAAAAAATTATTGACAATTAATGAAAGCTGGGTCGTTTGGGTTCGATGCTGAGGTTACTTAGAAAGATCAACAAAATATTAACAAATTTGGTCGGTTAAGATTACACGAGCTTGAACAACGCGTCCACGTCTCAGAACACAAGCACCACGTCCAGAAACGTCTACTCCATGCATGTGAATTCAAACAGATTTTTTTAACAAAGACAACCCACCACGTCTCACAACACTTGAACCACGTCAAAAACAACTAGCACCACGTCCAGAAACATCTACATCCATGCATGTGAATTTAAGCTTTTTTTTTTCCACAAAGATAGCCCACCACGTCTCATAACACAAGAACTACGTCAAAAATAACAAGAACAATGTCCAGAAACGTCTACATCCATGCATGTGAATTTAAACTATTTTTTCACAAAGACAGCCCACCACGTCTCAGAACACAATAACCACGTCAAAAACTACTAGCACCACGTCCACAAACGTCTACATCCATGCATGTGAATTCAAGCTATTTTTTTCACAAAGAGAATCCACCACGTCTCAGAACACTAGAACCATGTCAAAAACAACTAGCACCACGTTCAGAAACGTCTACATCCATGCATGTGAATTTAAGCTATTTTTTTCACATAGAGAGCTCACCACGTCTCAGAACACTAGCACCACGTCAAAAACAACAAGAATAACGTCCAGAAACGTCTACATCAATGCATGTGAATTTAAGCTATTTTTTTTACAAAGACAGCCAACCACTATTGTTTTACAAAGACAGCCCACCACATCTCATAACACTAGCACCACGTCAAAAACAACAAGAACAACGTCCAGAAACGTCTACATCCACGCATGTGAATTTAAGCTATTTTTTTCACAAAGACAACCCACCACGTCTCAGAACACAAGAACCACGTCAAAAACAACTAGCACCACGTCCAGAAACGTCTACATCCATGCATGTGAATTCAAGCTATTTTATCACAAAGACAGCCCACCACGTCTCATAACACTAGAACCAAGAAAACAACTAGCACCACGTTCAGAAACGTCTACATCTATGCATGTGAATTTAAGCTAATTTTTCACAAAGAGAGCCCACCACGTCTCAGAACACTAGCACCACGTCAAAAACAACTAGCACCATGTCCAGAAACGTCTACATCCATCCATGAATTCAAACAGATTTTTTTCACAAAGACAGCCCACCACGTCTCAAAACACTAGAACCACGTCAAAAACAACTAGCACCACGTCCAGAAACGTCTATATCCATGCATGTAAATTTAAGCTATTTTTTTTTTACAAAGACAGCCCACCACGTCTCTTTACACTAGCACCACGTCAAAAACAACAAAAACAATGTCCAGAAACGTCTACATCCATGCATGTGAATTTAAGCTATTTTTTTTTTCAAATGCAGCCTACCAAGTCTCAAAACACAAGAACCACGTCAAAAACTAATAGCACCACGTCCACAAACGTCTACATCCATGCATGTGAATTCAAGTTATTTTATCACAAAGACAGCCCACCACGTCTAATAACACTAGCACCACGTCAAAAACCACAAGCACCACGTCCAGAGACGTCTACATTCATGCATGTGAATTTAAACTATTTTTTTCACAAAGACAGCCCACCACGTCTCATAACACTAGCACCACGTCAAAAACAACACGAACAACTTCCAGAAACGTCTACATCCATGCATGTGAATTTAAGCTATTTTTTTCACAAAGACAACCCACCACGTCTTAGAAACCACGTCAAAAACTACTAGAACCACGTCCAGAAATGTCTACATCCGTGCATGTGAATTTAAACTATTTTTTTCATAAAAATAGCCCACCTCGTCTCATAAAACTAGCACCACGTCAAAAACAATAAGAACAACGTCTAGAAACGTCTACTTCCACGCATGTGAATTTAAGCTATTTTTTTCACAAAGACAACCCACCACGTATCAGAACACAAGAACCACGTCAAAAAATAACTAGCACCACGTCTAGAAACGTCTACATCCATGCATGTGAATTCAAGCTATTTTATTACAAAGACAGCCCACCACGTCTCATAACACTAGAACCAAGTCAAAAACAACTAGCACCACGTTCAGAAACGTCTACATCCATGCCTGTGAATTTAAGCTAATTTTTTCACAAAGAGAGCGCACCACGTCTCAGAACACTAGAACCACGTCAAAAACAACTGGCACCACGTCCAGAAACGTCTACATCCATGCATGTGAATTTAACCTATTTTTTTTCACAAAGACAGTCCACTACGTCTCAGAACACTAGCACCACGTCCAGAATCGTCTACATTCATGCATGTGAATTCAAACAGATTTTTTTTTTTTACAAAGACAACCCACCGCATCTCAGAACATTAGCACCACGTCAAAATCAACTAGCACGTGGGACGTGTGAATTCAAACAGATTTTTTTCACAAAGACAGCCCACAACGTCTCAGAACACTAGCACCACGTCAAAAACAACTAGCACGTGGGACGTGTGAATTTAAACTGAATTTTTTCACAAAGACAATCCACCACGTCCCAGAACAACTAACACTACATCAAAATAGAAAAACATGAATAGAAAGACATGTTATCCATGGAAAACCATGAATATGGAGGCATGTTTTGCTGATAGAGCAGTTTTATAATGTTGGTTACAACTGTTATATTTTTAATGCAAACACAACGACATAAAGTGTTCCACTTGAACTGTGTAAATATATTTTTTTTATGTTAATCTGATGATGATATCTTGTGCATTAGTTCTAAATAATATGCTGAAAATAGAAAGATAATTTCTAAGAAAGTGGCATGACAATGGTGTAATCACGATTCATATATAATTAAAAAAAAGAAAAAGAGTGAGGACTAAAAAAAACTAAAATTTAACATGAAAAAATGAATATTACATTTTAAAAAAAATAAAAAAATTTAGAGAGAACAGGAAAAAAAAGGAGTGATATATTTTTAATTATTTATTTTAATAGTTATTTTTTAATATGAGATTTATTTTTTTAACATTATTCTTTAATAATTCATTTTTATTGCGAGTTTGATGAATTGACCCAACATTATTAACTCTTTGGTTACAACAGCCCGTTTGTAGTGAGGTTTATTAAACTTAATTTTCTTCATCTTCACTGCTATTTAAAAAACATGGATATAATAACTTCAAGTTTGTAAATAATACTTCTATTAAATATCTGCTTATTTTCTTCATTTTCACTGCTATTTTTTTAAGTTCATCAAGATTAATTTTCTTCATCTTCACTTTTAAATACCTCTATTAAAAATTATTTTAAAAACTAAAATATAAAACAAACAAAACAAAAAATTCGTTAACAATGAGCCGCGACTAATATCTTATTATGAAGATTTGTTCTTTACTTTTGTTGGGCCAAGTTCACCTATTTTGTGGCCCAACAAAAGAGAAAAGAAAGAAACGGATGCCTATCCTTCTTCGGCCTTGTTTTGACTAAAACATAAGGAAAACAAAGATTTTTCTTTCGGGCAAGGAACAAGAAAAAAGGGTAATTTATATGGTGGTATTATAGGATCATCATTCAATTTTAATTCTACTCTAAAAATAGTAAAATTTTTAGGATGGGCTATTTATAGAAAAAGGCGGACGAGTGGCGCGGGTGTAATTTTCTTTTCAGCCCCCAGTGAGACGCGCTCAGCGGAGATCTCTATTTTTAAACAATTCCTTCACGAGATTTTGCTTCAATTCCTTTTTCCTTTCTTTTTTTATTTTTTATTTTATTTTATTTTATTTTCTTCCTCCTTGAAACTTTTTTCCGTCCGTTTTTTCTAAATAATTCAGTATTTTTTTAATATTTTTGAATTTTATAAAAAAATATTTTTAAATTATCATTTTATTTATTTTATAATTAAATAATTTTAGATATTGTGATACATATTATGGACATTTTTGTTATATGATATGATTTCTTTTATATTCTTGATCTGATAACTATAGTCTGTTGATCTGATGTCTACTATTTTGTTATCTGATGTCTATATAATCATGATTTGATCTCCCTTGTTAAGTATATTTTAGTTCTATTTAATAATTTATTTTATATTATTTATCTGATATCTATAGTGTGTTGATCTGATGTCTAGTATTCTGTGATCTGATGTTTATATAATCATGATGTGATCTCCCTTGTTAAGTATGTTTTAGTTCTATTGTATGATTTTTTTTATATTCTTGATCTGATATCTATAGTCTGTTGATCTGATGTCTAGTATTCTCTGATCTGATGTCTATACAATCATGATGTGATCTCCCTTGTTAAGTATGTTTTAGTTCTATTGTATGATTTCTTTTATATTCTTGATCTGATGTATATAGTATGTTGATCTGATGTCTAGTATTCTCTGATCTTATGTCTATATAATCATGATGTGATCTCCCTTGTTAAGTATGTATTAGTTCTATTGTATGATTTCTTTTATATTATTGATCTGATATCTATAGTATATTGATTTGATATCTACTGTCTTATTATTTTTATTAAAAAAATATTTTTTTAAAAAAAGACTGTGCATCAAAAAAAAAAAAACTGTAACGCGCTACAGTAAGAGTAAAATTCACGGTAGTCCTATAGGTCTACTGTATACGAACTCAATTATAAGCGCAAGGGCAGATCGAGTCATGTTCGTCCATTTTTAAAACTTTTTATAAAAAGAATTTTAACTTTTTTGTACACCTACTTTTTAAAAAAATATATTAAAAAATTTTGGGTTCAGATTTTTTGTGTGTTTATTTTTTCAAAATTGCTTTTAAAAAATAGGAAAAAAAATTTTAGTTCAGATTTTTTTTGTTGAGGATATGTGTCCTACATTTCTGATTTATATTTGTTAGAAAATTTGAAGTTTTTATAAATTTTTGTAGGTTTGAAATTGAAAGTATTTTTATAAAGAATTTGAGTTGGGATATATATTATATATTTATATAATTGTTTGAAAAAAATTTGAGTTTCAAAAGGTTTTTATAGAATTAAAATATTATATTTATAAATAAATTATATTAAGAGTATAATGATAATTTATAAAAAAATTGACGATAATTAACATTTGAAATGATCTACTGTAGTTAAAAGAAAGAACAAGATGCGAATTTTGATTGAGACAAAAATATCACATGAAGTTGCAAACTAGCTTAATTTGTGTGTCCTAAATACTTTTTTCTGAATTGTGCCACGTTTACTTCAACGAAATAACCACATGATAAAAGATGACATCGTTTCCAGTAGAGAAACATTCTCTGAACATTAAAAAAAAAAAAAAAATCATATTGTTCGATTCCTCATTATATATTTTTTCATAATTTCACACATATATATATAATAGGTAATTGAAGAAGTAGACATACCTAAATTAGATCGGGAGGATTTTGACGCATGGTTAAGAGGGGAAGGGATAGCTTCAGCTTCTCCTCCATCTTGTTTCTTCATTATCTCTACCCCTATCATGCCCGATGATTTCAACGTCGAAGCACCAATTTCCACAGTAGCTAATGAGCATAAATGCACATGATTCTGAAGAATGATCTGAATGAAATTTCTCTCACTCTTCTCCAAAAAATATGCCCTCTCCCGCTAGGTCAACTTTAACATGCCAAACGCCACCCCAAAGACCTCTTAGAGTTGCAGTAATAGGAAAAACAACAATCAATTGTAGACAGTTTATGATTTACCAATGATGAAAAATTCATTTCTCTGTACAAATGCCCGCAAAAAAAAGGTCTATAAAACTCGTCTTCTATTCGTCCTTGCTCCATCCTAATCTACTAGATCGTGCGGATTTATCAATTGAGAATTAGAGAAGATGAATGCAAAGGGTTTTTTAAAATTGACTGCAAATGTTTAGTGTACCTTTGTTTATGCTTAAATCAATAAATTGATTCTTAGTAAGAAATCTTGTAAATTGTGACTTCAAATTTTGTTATTTTGTTTTTCCAGATCCGTATATAGGGCTATAGGAGTAAAATTCATCATGCTCCTATTGTAACGTGCTACATTTTTTTTTTTTTTTACGCAGAGCCTATTTTTTAAAAAATAAATAAGACAGTAGACATCAGATCGGCGGACAACAGATATCATATCAAAAATATAAAAGAAATCATACACTAGAACTAAAATATAATTAACAAGAGGATCAAATAATGATTATATAGACATCAGATCACAAAATAGCAACAGACTATAGATATCAGATCAAGAATATAAAAGAAATCATACAATAGAACTAAAACATACTTAACAAGGGGGATCAAATCATGATTATATAGACATCAAATCACAAAATAGTAGACATCAGATCAACAGACTATAGATATCAGATCAAGAATATAAAAGAAATCATACAATAAAACTAAAACATACTTAACAATGGAAATCAAATCATGATTATATAGACATCAGATCACAAAATAGTAGACATCAGATCAACAGACCATAGATATCAGATCAAGAATATAAAAGAAATCATACAATAAAACTAAAACATACTTAACAAGGGAGATCAAATCATAATTATATAGACATCAGATCACAAAATAGTAGACATCAGATCAACAGACCATAGATATCGATCAAGAATATAAAAGAAATCATACAATATAACTAAAACATACTTAACAAGAGGGATCAAATCATGATTATATAGACATCAGATCACAAAATAATAGACATCAGATCATTGGAAAACAAATATCATATCATAATATATAAAATTAAATAATTATAAATTAATTAAAAATATTTTTTAATCATTTTTTTAAAAAAATATAAACGTAGAAAAAAAATTACTGAATTGTTTAAAAAAAAATGGACGGAAAAAAAGTTTCAGTGATGAAGAAAAAAAAACCACCCAAGATATGTCAAGGAAGAGAGAGAAAAGAGAAACTACTGATGTTATGCCACGTACTATTGTGAAGGGGGAAAAAAAAAAAAACCTAGGCGGGCAGCAGCGCGTGCGGAAAAAAAAAAAAAAAAAACCCTTTCGTATATTCTATTAATCCTATTCCCCAAAACTTAGTATTTTTAGGGGTATGAGTAAAATTACATAGTGGTCCTATATGACCACCATATAAATTACCCCTTGCAGAGACCTCATAACTGTCAAACAATCTTTAGATGAGAAAAAAAGATTAAGACAACCTTTGGACGGAGAAAAAGAGAAATTTATGAAAGCAGTGAATGGATGACATCCGTGAATATGACAGTTTGATTTTAAATGTATTTGTCGTTTAGTTATTTAAACTCATTACAGATTTCTTGTGTACCTTTGTCCCTATTCAATTCTCAAACTTGATTTTCTCTTTAAGAGAAGTAGTAATTGTGAAGTGAAGAAGATAAATAGAGGAAAGCAGTGAAAAATGATAGAGGAGGAAGATGACAGATGGTGACTAGTTGGAAATAAGGAAATGAAAATTAATATAATTTTTAAATGGTGAATTATATTTTTTCCCTTAAACTTTGATCAAAATACGAAACTCCCCCTAAAATTCTAAAAATTACAAAAAAATTTCATGTACTATCCAATAGTCTCTTTTCGCACCCTAAGCAGATGATGTTATTCAATTTATTAAGTAAATGGACAATAATATCATTAATAGATCCTTAAATAAATTTTCAGACCAAAACACCCTCATATTTAGTATACATAACCCAAAATACCCTTTTTTAAAGGCAAAATACATGAATTAAACACGTTGTAAACTGAACTTTTGGTGTCTTGTTTATAGATCGGAACACATATTGTTATCATATTTACCTAATACATTTTTGTGTTTCTGAAAAAAGAAAACAAAAATTCAAAACGAGGTCATCTTGTTAGGCAGAAAAGACTTTTTTGATTCGAACGGTAATTTAATAAAATTACTGTTAGCAATAAGATTAATAAGAAAGAAAAAAATAATAAGATGTGAAAAAGTGAAAAAAAAAAGAGAAAAAATAATAAGAAAATATTATTTCAAAATTTTTAAGATAAAAAAAATTGAGTATTTTATACAATTTTGGTATATGTATATTGAATAGGAGGGTGTTTTGGTTTGAAAATTTATTCTGGGATCTATTAAGGGTATTATTATCTATTTATTTAATAAATTGAATGACATCATCTATTTAAGGAATTAAAAGAAACTATTGAATAATAGAGAGAATTTTTATAATTTTTAAAATTTTAAAAGAGTTTTCATATTTTGATTAAAATTTAAGGAGTAAAATGTAATTCATCCTTTTTTTTAACTTTGTGACTTAAAAAGAAAATGAAAAATGGGGGCGTGCGTGCCCTTTCGTGCTCACCTGTCTAGGCATTTTAAAACAATGCCCACCCACCCAGCGCACGGGCATACCATGTCATGCCCGTCCATTTTAAAATTTTTTTGAAAGAGAATTTTAATTTTTTTTGTACACCTACTTTTTAAGAAAATATATAAAAAATATTTTGGTTTGTCTCTCTGTTTTTTTTTTTAAATTATTTTTATAAAATAGAAAAATAAAAAATTTTGTTCAGATGACACATGTTGATTCATTACCAAGGTTGACATGAAGAGTTTGTGATGACTTAGATATTTTCTATGAAATATGATAATTATTTGATATTGAGAATAATTTTGCGGAATAAAAGCATATTTTTTTGGTTTATGGGCGTTTTTCTCTTATTTGTGCAATCCAATGAAGTAGTGGCAAATCACCTTATTTTCTTACCAAACTAATATAAATGTAAAATTAAATATATTTGATCCATGTAACCGCTTACTTTTTTCAAGAGTTTTATGTTTCAGTTCCTGCCTCCTTGCTTTTTCCATTCTCTTACGTGCAGGATAAGTGTATGGATATGACGTTTGGGAGTTACTTAAAAATAAAGTGTCTACATATGTCAGTGGTAAGATTCACTCCACACATTTTTAAACTAAATACTTTGATGTTTTTGTTGTGTGCCTAGAGTTTCCAAATTTTGTTACTGGAAAATTTTTATAGATTTTTTTGGATTAGAATATAATATTTATAAATAAATTCTATTAAGAGTATAATAGTAAAATTTTATTAAAAAATTGGCATTTTATCTCTGGCGTGACTCGAACTTAGAATCTCTATACGCCTAGCGTCTCCGTCATGAGACGAACTTAAGACTTCCTGATCCTAAATGAGAAGGCATACCACTATACTAATTCTTTCTTGCGACTAACTAACTTTAATAGTTTTTTTTTGCTAAATAGTTTGTGCTTAATTTGACTCAAATTTCTTTCAAAAAATTGTATAAATATATAAAAATAATTTCAAACTCAAATTATTTTTTAGAAAATAGTTTTTTAATTAAAAATAATTTTGTGCAATATATGTGCAAGCATTGTGTAAATATTGTGCAAGAGTTGGTGGAACGCTATGACGAATCATGTCAATGATTGAAAAGCCTATGACGAATCATGTCAATGATTGAAAAGCCCATGGTTGATATATATTCTTGTTGACACATTCATGGTTGATAGAGATATCAGATACTTTCCAATGCTATTTACCAATTCTCAACGCATAACTACATTTATTTCATCTGTAATTTCGTCAAATTATATTTCTTTATAAATGATCATTTTGACTGAAATTCACATAATTTCTGATAAAAATAATATGTAATTTAATCAAATCACAACGATGGTAAATATAATTTGTTAGGTAAATATATACAAATTCTAATTATATTATTTTTATAAAAACCTAAAAATTTAACATATATATAATTTTAATACACATATTACATCATAAATCCACTCGTTGTGCCTTAGGCCTCGGAGGAATTACCATGACAGAGTCCACTCCTGACTCCCTATCATTGCCGTAAATCGGAATGATGCTGGAATCCTGCACTTCTCCCTCACACAAAAGACACTCTCTTGCCATCCCTAACGCCATAGCAACAAGAACGCAACTTTTCCTCCTCGCCTCAGTCCTTCCCCTGATACTCTCATTGTCAGTCTCACCATGCCTAACCTTTTAAAAAAATAAATTTCCAAATAAAAAATAAAATATTCCACCAAAAAATTGATGTTTCTTGGTCATGTAGTTTTAATGTTGTTAGCAATATTGTTGAAAATATTTGAACGGGATCTTCGTTTGCTGTTTTGTCATACGTTGTGCAGTAAATAATTTAAAATTATTAAATATCGTCCCTTTCTTGTTTTAAAAGTTTTCAATTTTGTCATTAAATTTTTTTTTTTAAAAAAGGGGTTCGTGCCCACATAGTATGCTAATGCACGCCCACCACACGAGCAGATCGAGTCATGCTCCTCCATTTTTAAAACTTTTTTAAAAAGAATTTTAATTTTTTAATTTTTTTTTAATTTGTTTGTGCACCTACATTTTAAAAAAAAATATTCTAAGAGCTTTATATTTCAATTTCTACTTCCCTGCCTTTCCCATTACTTATTGACATTCCTTGTCTTTCACATTTCTTATTGACATCTCTAACATTCATTATAAGTATATGGAGAAATATAGTGGTCTACCATTCACATGGGTAAGATCCATTTCATATCTTTAAACTAAATACTTTCTCAAATGTTTACATCCATCGATGTTTTTGTTGTGTGTCTTGAGTTTTCAAATTATGTCTTATTTTTGTGTATACTTCTAGATTTTTTTTTAAATATTTTTGGAACTTTTTTTTATATTTATATAATTTTTTTGAAAGAAATTTGAGTCTGAAAAGATATTTTTGGATTAGAATATAATATTTATAAATAAATTCTATTAAATATAATGGTAAATTTTTATTAGTGGGCAATTTTTAGCATTTGAGATGATTTACTATAGTTAAAAAAAAAAAAAAAAACGAATTTTGTTGAAGGCAGAAATATCACATGAAGTTGCTAGCTAGCTTACTTTGTGGGTGCTAAATGGTTATTTAAAAAAAATTAAAAACAATTGTGTGTCATTTGTTAATTGTGCAATATATGTGCAATTATTGTTAAAATATTGTGCAATATACGTGTAAATATGTGCAATTATTTTTAAAATATTGTACAATATATGTGCAATTATTGTTAAAATATTGTACAATATATGTACAATTATTGTAAAATATTGTGCAATATATGTGCAAGTATTGTTAAAATATTGTGCAATATATGTGCAGATATGTGCAATTATTGTTAAAATATTGTGCAATGTATGTGCAAGTATTGTTAAAATATTGTTCAATATATGTGCAAGTGTTGTCAAGCAATTTGAACGTAATTATAACCATTTGGACATACACATATTAGAAATTGTACTAGTTCACGTGAATGCACACGCAAATTCAATGAATTTTGACTGTAACGCTTATGAGAAATAAGTAATCAAATTTTGACTATAACATTTTTTAAAGTTGTTGGAAGTTGCAACAAAATGGGTCATTATGTTGAGAAACTAAACTAGTTCATATGATTGTATGTGTTTTAGCCAAAAGAGACCCCTTTCACATTTAAAATCTCTTTTAAGAGTTTGTTATGCTTTTTTGGTATTTTTTAGCCGCCATTGTCGAGCAATTAGAATGTAATTATAACCATTTAGACATACCCATACGAGAATTAAACATTGAAAATTGTACTATTTCATGTATGTTAATCAAAAACGATTCCTTTCACATTCAAAATCTTTTTTAAGAGTTTGTTGTGATTTTTTGAGTAAATTGATCAAGCATTTTAAACGTAATTATAACCATTGAGAAATAACCCTTACCAAAATCAAACATTAAATGCACATCTAAACTCCATATTTTTAAAATAGAGTGGTTTACAATTAGCACCCGTACCCCACATTTTTAAACTAAATACTTTCTCAAATTTTTACATACTTTGATGTTTATGTGGTGTGCCTTACGTTTCCAAATTGTGTATTCTTTTTAGGTATAAATCTAGATTGTTTTTTTTTCTTGAAATCGAAAGGTTTTGTTTTTTTTAATAATTTGAGTTTGGAATTATTGTTCTATACATATATTTTTTTTGAAAAAAAATTGAGTCTCAAAAGAATTTTGGGATTATAATATAATATTTATAAATAAATTCTATTAAGAGTATAATGGTAAATTTTTATAGAAAATGGGCAATTTTTAGCATTTGAGATGATTTACTGTAGTAAAAAATGCGAATTTGGTTGAAGGCAGAAACATCACATGAAGTTGCTAGCTAGCTTAATTTGTGGGTGCTAAATAGTTTTTTTTTTAAAAAAAAAATTGAAAACAATTGTGTGTCATTTGTTAATTGTGCAAAAGATGTGTAAATATGTGAAGTATTATGAAAATATTGTGCAATATATATGTCCTTGCTCGCCTCTGTGCTCCGCCGTGGAGTCGAGCGGTTGTCTGTCTGTTACCGTTACGGTGCTTCTCGTTTCCCTCTGTCTTCTTTGAGTGTCACTCATTAGCTGAAGTAGACCTTTTGCTTCCGATCACTTTGGATCTTCCAGTCCTCACTACTCTCCCCCGATTGAAAACCCTGAACTTGAGCAAAGTCATCATCGTAAATCCAGATGGCAACAATTCTAAGGAAGTGGAGTTTAATTTCCCTACTTTGACGGAATTCACGATGTTGAGTTGTTTCTGGGAAGACATTAAGGCAGTCCATTTCAGGGCCCTGAAACTGTCCAGTTTCCATATGTTGTGGTCCAAATATGAACTGAGTGAGAACAATTTTGCTGTGGAAAATGTTAGTGTGAACCTGAGAGAAAGCACCAGCATGAAAATCTTCAACTGAAGTCTGCAACTACCGCCCTAAATTTTGAAGATTTGGGAAGAAGTAAAAGGGAAATTATATAAATGCCCTTAATTTATTATTTTGTTTTACAAAAAAGTCTCCCCGACTAACAGGAAATATGATCAACCCGTTTGTTGATCAAAATTTTCGTTAAGAATGACTAAAATACCGAATAAACTAAAGTTAGAAGACTAAAATGGTTCTTGTAAAATTATAAGGGACCAAAAATGATACAAAGTATATTATAAGGGGCAAAAAAAACATTTTGGCCTAATATTTATAAATAAATTCTATTAAGAGTGTAATAGTAAATTAGTAAATTTTTATAAAAAATGGGCAATTTTTAGCATTTGAGATTCGAAGGCAGAAATATCACATAAAATTGCTAACTAACTTATGTGCTAAATATATTTTTTTTTAATTAAAAACAACTGAATTGTGTGAAATGTGCAAGATGTGTGCAAGTATTGTTAAAATATTGTGCAATATATGTGCAAATATAACAATTTTCATTTGTATTATATTTTGAAACAAAAACCAACAAATTTTAATGAAGGGGGCAGAAAACAGCAAATTATATTATATTCTTACCAGGACACATAGCAATGTGTCTCTACTCTCTTTTTATATAATAATTAAAAACTATCTTATAATGCGATCCCCTAATACCCCACTACTTTCCCTCCATAACCAATACACTCCTCCCACCTGTACATAGGACATAAAGATCAAGTACAGAAAAAGCATTGAATAATATGGCAATCAAAAGAAAAGAATACCTGAGACAACAGCATACCATAACCATATTGACAGCTTTAAGAGATGGAACAAATGCAGACTCCACACCCTACCTCAAACAAACAGTGAGGGCAAGAAATCAAGGATTAGCCTCGACCGGAGCTCTTCATTATGAAGAGTTGACAAAAAGACTGCAAGGAAATGGAACAAATAAATCATCTGTATTTGAGACTACCAACATGCGAGGCTGGATCAAGGATGACTGAACTGAAGCAAAAAGAATCAGAGAGGTTATTGAGAATTACTGCACAATGTCATGGTTTAAGGTTTTCTTCATTCAATTATAAACACCATATCTTACTGTCATTTCATAAAAGTCAATCCAGCTGTCAAACGTTATGAAACCAATTTGTGTTCCAGGACAGCTAGCCAACCCGTCCAAACATGAACTAACAGTATCCGCAACAACCTGGAATAGATATTGTACGAATTAGAGAGTAAAAGAGTGGAACAAATTGGCACGACAAGGTCAATACTGTTTTCAACTAGTTTCCTGTTATGAGGTTCTGCCATAATTGCTTAACACATCGCTAAAACATAAGGAAATGAAATAATAGAAATTTAACTAGGGTGTAAGAATTTGAGAAAGATGTGGAATAGCATTTGAAGTATCAACCACAAGCCACTAACTCTTAAGGTAAATTTTAAATGCAAGCTTAAACCCAAAATTCCTAAATTGGTGCTTGTTCACTCTTCTGCTCTATTGATGTCTGAATACATCCGCTGCAATTATTGCTATGTGTTTAAACATAAACTGTGCATTTACTAACCTTAAGTGGATCACAACATATTATGTATGCCGCAACTTCATCATAATTCTGATTGTTCAGATATGCAATCCCCTGCAACCTGCCAAAGTAAAGGAGACAATGCATTATGAGTCGATTCCATTGCAGGAAAAGATGACTTGGCATTCTGTAGCAAAACTAAACAAGGCCATGCAGTATCAGTTTTCTCAGGTTAAGTGTCCAGGCTTTCTGGCTGATGCTGCATTTCCCTTGAAGTACTATGTGATTTTTGAGGAGAATGGAAGTTGTAAATAAGGCTATTGGAGGTCTGATTGAAGGATGCAATCCTTGGAGCTCCACAAATGTAGACCATGCAGATGGAACTTCAACCATGGAAAGTAGCTGCAGCTGTAGAGTAAGAATAGTTCGTGCTACCCCAGATAGAGGTGAAGACGACAATTTATCCATATAGAGGAGCTTTGGCTGCACAGTGGGAGTAGTTGGTGGAGCACAAGATAGACGTCAAGGTGGCATTGATTGTCTTCACAGATGTAGACCATGCAGGCCATACTTCAACCATAGCTGCAGCTGCACATAATAATAGCTGGTGCTGCGCTAGATAGAGGTGAAGGCCGCAATTCATCCATATAGATAGAGCAGCTCTGGCAGCACGGTGGGAGCAGTTGGTGGAGCATGAGATAGAAGTCGAGGTGCATTCATTGACTCCCACTAATAGAAACTAGGATCACATTCTCCAGAAAGAGGTGCAGATTGTGAAGAAGTCCTTGTCACAGCTGTAGAAGTATTAGAATATGAAATTTCCAGAGGGCCATTTAGTGCAATAGCCGTTCCACTACAGGAAGCACATATGGGAGATCAAATAGGCCTTGTAGGTTTAATTTAATGGTTTGGATTTTGACTAGCCATTGTTTCATACAATACACATTTCAGACTCCAACAACTAACCTGCTAGGTCATGCAATATAGAGCATTATTCATTCTAAAACTACAAAATAAGAATATCCAGTACCTGAAATGAACCCCAAAAAAATGAAGAAAAGAAGAAAACATAGGACTAGATTACTTATTATTTTAGTTACAGTTACAAGGTTACAAGAAGAATCATCAGAACCACTTTTTAAACATGCCTAATACTGAAGTCTCAAATCTAACCTTTCAAGAGTATTCCGGTATGCTGTAATGGTTACAGGGAACCCATCGAAGGTTAAATCTTCCCAAACTGGCTGTGTAATTACCAACAAAATATAAAGAGAAAAACATTACCAGTCGAATGGTGGCTAGACGAGCAGCAACATTATCAGATGTCTTATTACACTCCCCCCATAGCAAATTATGAGCCGGCTAGTCACCATAGCTGCTAAAGAGAGAAAAGAACTTCCGGTCAAACGAAATTGCACGCGTTGAAACACTGACACTCACCGCACACACGGCTTTTTCATAAGAAAACGATGAGGTGTTAACCTGAATCCCAGTTCTGTTAATCTCTGCAAACACAAAGCAAAATGTCCGCTCTCATCATCAACCACATGAGCAAAATCGCCGAAAAATCCATATCCAAGATGCTCACAACGAGGGGAAAAGTGAACAACAGTATCCCAGGTTAAATCAATGGCATTCAGCAACACATGAGCAAGATTGTGGAGAGGTAGGCATTAAGTGGCAGACCAGAGTTTTTTGGAGATGGAATATCCTTCGGAGATACCTAAATTAAAGAGGGTGCCAGTTCATTATCAGTTTCCACAGTATCCAACATATCATAATATATAAAGCAATACATGGATAAGGCATTCTGAATGCTATAGATTGTCAAACACATGCAATCAAAATTTTCAAACAGGAGCTGCCAATGCATCCATGTAGGATTAAGATTTTATTTAGAAAAAAATTTCAATTTAGTAAAGTCTCCCGAATCAAAATCCGTGCATCCCATACAATCGCGATCATGCAAAAATTACAAACATATTCCAATGTGGATCAAACCAACTGAGATGGCAACTGAATTTATTCTTCATATTATAAAGATAATAGATTTAGCAAATGTCCATACAAGGAAACCAAGAACTTCTGTGCTTAAAAATACATTTTGCCCAATGATAACCCAAATATGAATTCCAATAGAATAACAAGACAACGAACCAGTTGAGGCTTCTGGGGGCAAGAAGGCTTGTGGGTGCCTCATGGACTCCAATTGGAAGTCCCTCTTGACACCACCTGGTATATGCCAAATCGGAAAGTTTTGATTTTTCCAAAGTTTCAGCGGTAGAAAGTTTTACAGCTCCCATTTCAACTAAAGAAGAAGAAGAAACCAAATCAACTGAACCAGAACATGCACCATTCTCTATCTGGATGTCCGTCTTCTCCAAATTTAAGAATGAGGGTTCTACCGCTGACGGTGCCTGTGGCCAATCGGAACCCGGAACCGTTTGTGATTGAGCGGGCCAGTTTCCAATACTCAAGTCCGGTCCAGTACGCAACGAATCGTTCATTCGTGTTTGTGATTGTACTCTCCCGCTGGTCTCCGTGGGTTTTTCAAGGCATAAGTGGAAAAAAAAAAATGCTTGTTTGGATTGAAGGGCTTTTGAGTTGTCAGAAGGGATATTTCTATGAAAAGTAGGAACAACAAAATTATTAATAGATCCATAATGGTTGTACATAAATATTTTTAGGGGTGTTATAATGTCCCAGATACAAACCATGTTAAAATGAATATACAAATGTTAATTTTTGTTTTTTAAATCGTCAAACGATATTTATGAACAAAAGATTCACCTAACTAATATATTTTATTTTGTAAATGATTAATATCACAAATCTCTTTAAACTTATCAACGAGACGAAATTAGAGCTCATCATTGATAGTCGGTGAAGCTGTATCGACGGAGAACGAGAATCAAACAAACAAATATGCAATCGAAAGAATCCAACACAAATTTACAAACAAATTTAGAATCATAACAAAACAAGTCGATTGAGGGACGAAGCCTCAAACCTACAGCGATGATTTTTCATCTCTATGAAATGATAACGCTAATAAAATAATTTCTCCGCTACTATTACTCCAATTTATATTAAATTGTGCTCGTGCGTTGTTACCTTTTTGAAATAGGATAGTCCCAATAGAGGGACGAAACCTCAAATCTATGGCGATGATTTTTTATCACTATAAAATGATGACACTAATAAAATAATTTCTCCGCTACTATTACTCCAATTTATATTAAATTGTGCTTGTGTGTTGTTACCTTTTTAAAATAGGATAGTACCAATAGAAATAGGTACACTATGCTATATATGGATCTCAATAGAATATATGCCTTTTATCTGCCATGCCTTACCAAGGGTCCCAATTATCCTAGGTATGATATAGCTTTTGTTGCTAATCTGGACTGAAGTTTGGAGAAGAAGATGGATTTTAATGTGAGGGAGGAAAATACTTTTCTTCATGCGTAGGACAAAAATGTAATTTCATATATTTTTAATTTTGACCCCTTTTACTTAAATTGTATGGGTTTTTATTCATTTTCTCAAATTTGATCTCAAGTGAGGAAGAATTTGATATTTTCTAAAGTTCAGGAGGGTGTGTGATATAAATAAGTAAAGTTTAAGGTGATTTTTAATATTAACCCTTTTATAAAAGTACTTTTGAGTAGGGCTTTCATTTTTTATTTCTGTAAAAATCAATTTTATTCCTCACTTGTGCATGTTCAGAGCAGATGGGATTTTCTTATGAACTTGATTACGATCTAGATTATCTGTAACGATCGAGTCACCCATTTCGGTGCCATATTCATAATTATGTAGGTGTTATATTTGTGGTTTATGTTGGACCTGAATATTTTCACAAATATTACTTGATTGTCGTGTACTTTTTGTAGATTTAATTTGTTGCTTTAATTAATTTGAAAGGTTTTTTTTTTTTTTTTTTTTTTTTTTTTTTTTTTTGTGCAGGGATTCGGTCTCACTAGAACTTTTGAAGCTGAGGAAATGACATTAAAAAGGTCTGAAAGAAAATTTTAGTGTAAAAATCAATTTTGTTAAAGATTTGAAATAAATAAAAATGAAACGCGCATTAAATCCTAATTTGTCACTGATTTTTTGGAACAAGGGCTAAATAATGTTTAACTAATTTTACAAAATTTATGAGTAGTTTCAGTTCTCTAATAATAATTATATAAATATTAAGCCATTTTTTTAAATTTCATTTCTACTTATGCCTTCTAAAAAAAATTATCCAAATAAAAAATAAAATATTCCACCGAAAAACTGATATTGCATGGTCATGTTAGCAATATTGTTGCAAATATATGAATGGGATCTTCGTTTGCTGTATTGTTATATGCAGTAAATAATTTAAAATTTTTAAATATCATTTTTTAATAAATTTTTAATTTTGTCATTTAAATTATTAATTTTTTCTTGAAAAAAAGGGTGTGCGTGCCCGTTTCGTGCGCACATAATATGCAAATGCCTGGATGATGAATATTTATTATATTTGGAGTGGGTGTATTACATTTTTGGTTAAAACCTCCTAAAATTTTAAAAATTATAAGAACCTTCATGTACTATCAAATGGTCTCTTTTAGCCCCTAAACAGATTATGTCATTCAATTTATTAAGTAAATAGACAATAATACCCTTAATAGATCCCTGAATAAATTTTCAAACTAAAACACCTTCTTATTCAGTATACACATACCAAAATTATATAAAAAAATCATCCATTTTCTTTATCTTATAAATTTTTTGAAATAATAATTTCTTCTTTTTTTTCCTCATAATTTTTTCTCCATTTTTGTCAATTTTTCACCTTTTATCCTTTTTGTTCTCACTTTTATTAATTTTCTTGCTAACACTAATTTTATCAAATTATCTTCTGAATCAAAATACTTCATTCGCCTCAACAAAATAACCTCATTTTGGAATTTTATTTTATCTTATGTATACTAAATAGGAGGGTGTTTTGGTTTGAAATTTTATTTAGGGATTTATTAAGAGTATTATTTTTTATTTACTTAATAAATTGATTGACATTGATATCATTTGCTTAAGAGGTAAAAAGATAACTATTAATAGGACAAAGGAGGTTTTATAATTTTTAAAATTTTAAGAGGAATTTTTTACCAAATTTTAGGAAATAAAATGTAATTCACCCATTATATTTTGAGTCATTTTGATGCTGTAGAAGCCGCAATTCACCGCACTGAGTGGTAAGCTGCTGCGCTCAGCATCCCATTTTCACCACAGTAACCAAAGGAGAGACGTATCCATTGCATCAACCCATAGCTTTAACGGAAGAAGAGGGAAATAAATAAAGTCACACCTCTAGGCTTGCTCTCTCTCACACACCACACACAAACAGGAACTCCAACCATAAACTTTAATTTATAATACAGTATATTTTAAAATTAAGTATTTACAGTATTTTACAGTACATCCACTTCACTTCAACTTACCAACTCTATCTTTTACCTAAAAATAATATTTTATTTAAATTTATTTTTAGTTTTATTATTATATCATTATAATTTTTTACTCATTCACAGTATATTTTTTATAAACATATCTATATTTATAAATTTAGTAATTTAATCTTAAATTATATTTTTAAATAATTAATATTAATTAATAAAAAAATAATTTTATGGAATTAAGTATAATAATAATAAACATATAAATTGTATTGATTTAGTTTTATAATGAAATAAAATAGGTAAAACGTATAAAATATTAAATTTTATTAAATATAAAAATTTTAAAATATACAAAATACCAAATTAGCATGCTTACAAGATATTATTACAAAAAATATATATAATATTTTAGTAAGTAATAAATTTTAATGTTATTTAATTTCATTTTCCCTTAAAATTTAATATTGAATAATTTTATATTTACTTCATTATTTATAAAAATGACGGTCAAAATTCGATAATTTTAAATTATATAATTAAATACAAAATTTTTAATCATATATTAATTATTAATATTAAATATATGTTAATAAAAAATTTATTAGTGTTGAAATTAAAATAAAATGAATAAATTATAAAAAAGAAAAGAAGAAAAAAGAAATAATAAAGTTACAAAAAAAAAAGAAAATGAAATAAAAAAATATTTAAAAAAGTAGAAAAGCACATTGCTACAGTAATACAGTGGCTTCTCCATCCGCTAAATATAGCGTATGAAGTCCTTTCTCTCTCCATACGGTAAAAATTTACCGTATGGATTTGAGAGGATTTTGACTGTAAATTGAGAGAGAAGCGGGACTTTTACGTCCGATTGTAGTTGCTCTAACATACTACTGCCCATACAACCCAACCCCCCTCCCCTCCCCCCAAAATCCGGTGGCCCGCCCACCCCTATTCAAACGATCCCAAATCTATAACTTTTGCCAATCTTTTCAAGGAGAACGCAATGTCATTCTCTCTTCCCAATCCAAAATCAATTGAATACATAAATGACAAGCTCTATCTTTTAGAAAAAAATGCAATTTTGGTCCATCATCTTTGGACCCTTCAAAAATACTCATTTTTCATAAAAATATTTTAAGCTGCTATAGCAGGTTTTTGTATAATTAAAACAAGTCAAAAGTCACAAATACATACATTGGGAATATTTTCTAATTAAGCAAAATATTTTGGACTAAATTTACAAATTAAGGAAAGAAGGAAAAACATAGAAATTAGGATTTTTTTTAGGTACAAAGAAGGAGATCGAAATCTAGATGAGTCGAACTCAAAACCTATTAATTTTAAGCGGGGAGTGTCAACAACGAGTCCGTTTACAGTGGTACTATAGGAGTAGGATGAATTTTACTCCTACTTACTGTAGCGCGCTACAGTAGCGCGCGCTACAGTGACGCGCTATAGTTTCGCGCTACAGTAACGCGCAACAGTTTTTTTTTTTTTTTTTGACGCACAAACTTTTAAAAAAAAATACCTTTTTTAAAAAAAATTCTTTTTTTTTAAAAAAAATACTTTTTATAACAAGGGAAATCAGATCAGGATTATATAGACATCAGATTAGAGAATACAAGAGATCAGATCAACAGACTATAGATATCAGATCAAGAATATAAAAGAAATCATACAGTAGAACTAAAATATAATTAACAAGAGAGATCAGATCAGGATTATATAGACATCAGATCAGCGAATACTTGACATCAGATCAACAGACTATAGATATCAGATCAAGAATATAAAAGAAATCATACAGTAGAACTAAAACATACTTAAAAAGGGAGATCAGATCAACAGACTATAGACATCAGATCAGCGTATACTTGACATCAGATCAACAGACTATAGACATCAGATCAAGATTTTAAAAAAAATCACACAGCAGAACTAAAACATACTTAACAAAGGAGATCAGATCAGGATTATATAGACATCAGATCAACTCATACTTGACATCAGATCAACAGACTATAGACATCAGATCAAGATTTTAAAAGAAATCACACAGCAGAACTAAAACATACTTAACACAGCAGAACTAAAATATACTTAACAAATGAGATCAGATCAGGATTATATAGACATCAGATCAACTCATACCTGACATCAGATCAACAGACTATAGACATCAGATCAAGATTTTAAAAGAAATCACACAGCAGAACTAAAAACATACTTAAAAAGGGAGATCAGATCAACAGACTATAGACATCAGATCAGCGTATACTTGACATCAGATCAACAGACTATAGACATCAGATCAAGATTTTAAAAGAAATCACACAGCAGAACTAAAACATACTTAACAAAGGAGATCATATCAGGATTATATAGACATCAGATCAACTCATAATTGACATCAGATCAACATACTATAGACATCAGATCAAGATTTTAAAAGAAATCACACAGCAGAACTAAAACATACTTAACAAAGGAGATCAGATCAGGATTATATAGACATCAGATCAACTCATAATTGACATCAGATCAACAGACTATAGACATCAGATCAAGATTTTAAAAGAAATCACACAGCAGAACTAAAACATACTTAACAAAAGAGATCAGATCAGGATATATAGACATCAGATCAACTCATACTTAACATCAGATCAACACACTATAGATATCAGATCAAGAATATAAAAGAAATCATACAGTAGAACTAAAATATACTTAACAAGGTAGATCAAATCATGATTATATAGACATCAGATCACAAAATAGCAGACATCAGATCAACAGAATTTAGATATCAGATCAAAAATATAAAAGAAATCATATCATACAACAAAAACGTCCATAATATGTATCATAATATCTAAAATTATTTAATTATAAAACAAATAAAATGATAATTTAAAAATAATTTTTTTATAAAATTCAAAAACATTAAAAAAAATACTGAATTGTTTAGAAAAAAAACGGACGAAAAAAAATTTCAAAGAGGAAGGCAAAAAAAAAAAAAAAAAAAAGCCAAAAATAACAAAAGAAATGAAGGTACTGTAGCGCGTTTACTGTAGCGCGCGGAACTGTAGCGCGGGGTAGGAGTAAAATTCATGGTGGTCCTATAGGAGTAGGATATAAATTGCCGTCAACAACTAGGCTACAACCCTCTTGTCAAGATTTTTTTTATTTTACATTATTTGTAAAATAGTCTAAAATATTTTTAATATTTATAAAATATCCTCATATATTTTTATAATTTACAAATACAGTCTCCTTTTACCTTTGACTATACAAAAACTTTCTATAGCAGGTTAAATATTTTGGATGGACTAAAAGTGTTTAAAATTTCAAATATAATTATTTTTGGAGGGGTCCAAACATGATAGACCAAGAGTACAATAGTCAAACGTAATGGACCAAAATTATATTTTTTCCTAATTTTAGGTATAAGTCGAGTTCATAGCTTAAGTCCATTATTTTTAATAAACTTCCTAAGGTTATAGGTTTATGACTTAGTCCATTAACCTTATCTCTTATTATCTCTTTCAACTGCTCAAGATTACAACCTTAAACCAACATGTCTTTACCATTTCTCAAATTGAACATTGAGGTACTTTAGGGATCAAGGATAGTTCAAGAATAAGCTATATTGATAGATCAAATTAAAGGCTAATGAAGAACATAATCAAGGCTAGATCAATACACTATCTTTGAAGAGTTTTCTAATCATTTTCAAACCATGCAAGCTTTCCAAAATATTGAGGACCCGAAGCTAGGTCCAATCTTGGTTTCAAAATTCTAACTTTTAATACATGATTCTAAAAATTCATTCAACCATTAAAGAATTATTACAACGCCTCAAAACTAATTTTACAACTCAAAACATCCAAAGAACACAAAAGGGCCGAAATGGCTTCAAAATCCAAAACTCCATTTTCAAAACTCTAAAAATCATTTTTACCTCTGAAAATATCTTATAACCTTACAAAACACATTTTAGAACTTCAAACATTCAAAATGCATAAAAGGGCCAAACATGCCCTCAGGGTTCAAAATCAAACTTTTATTTAAAGGCTTCCAAAAATCCATCTAATCATTCAAACATCCTTAGAATGCTTCAAAAATAGTTTCTAAGTATTGCAACCAATAAAATGGCCAAAGAACATCAAGATGGCCGATTTGGTTCAAAATTGGAAAGTCTATCAAATGGTTCCCAAAAATTATAGAAATTTCAAGAATCATTCCAAATACCATATAAGGGGTATAGAAACATTAAACAAGTAAAAAAAAAAAAAAAAAAAATCACAATTAATGCATGAATGAAATAGTTGCCGAAACATGTGCATGAAAACTTCAAAAATCAAACTTGCATTTTAAAGTTTCTAAAAATTCATCCAAACATTTGATAAATCTTAAAACATCCTAAAAATGGTTTATAAGCATTAAAACCATAAAAAGAATCAACATACAACAATTGGCCGATTTGGTTCAAAATTGAAAAACTAACCAAATGATGTCCAAAAAGTATACAACTTTCAAGCATCACTTTAAACATCATAAAAGAGACATAGAAACATTAAATAAGTGAAAAGAACAACAATTTATGCATGAACCAAAGTCATGGCCGAACATACTCCATAAATAGTCAAAATATTTTTCAACTTTAAAAAAATGCTTCTCATGCATTTTAAACACTTTCAATAACCAAAAGAAATTCGTAAGAACACTAACCAAGTGTTAGAGATCAAAGAGGGCTAATGTGCTAACTTTGGCCAAAAGTTGATTAATGAGGAATTGCATGATTCCTTCACTAGAATTCCCTAAATTTGGTTGAGACTTACAACCCATAATTTAGATTAGAATCATTCATAAAAACATTAAACATGCAATAGGAAAATCTAGAGTTTACCAAGAAATGGTCTGTTGAAGAATAAAGGATAATAAACACTTTATCACTTACTGCGAAACCAAGATCGCCGTCTTCTGTTATCAGCATAACTTTTCTGTAGGATTATTTGCATGTGTTGGTTGACATAGGCATCAGAGATCCATGACAAATGATGGTGGTTCTCCTACTTCATCCTAACACAAGGCGGATCTACATGCAAGCTTAGAGTTTATCATGTAAATTGGGTCCATAAGCCACTAATTCGAGAAAGATATGGAATAGCATATAAAGTATCAACCACAAGCAACTAATTCTTGAGGTAAATTTTAAATGCAAGCTCAAACTCAAAATTCCTAAATTAGTGCTTGTTCACTAAATTGGGTCCACTCTTCAGCTTAGAGTTTACACTGCTGCATTGATGTCTGAATATATCCTCTGCAATTATTGCTACGTCTAAAAATAAACTGGGCATTTTTTACTAACCTTAAGAGGATCACAAAATATTGTGTATGGAGCAACTTAATCAAAACTCTTCAGATTCCTACATGCTGCCAACGGGTGGAAAATCATTTTCCAAAGATTACAGAAAATAACAAAGTCAAATCTTTTTCTTTTTTTTGGGTAAATACCAATAAAAAGAGAACATATTTCTTGGCCAAAAACCATGATTTTGCACCAACAACAATCGCCTTTGAAAGATATTTTACAGGAAGATCTAAGGCATAATAAACTGGCCACTAACATACACTACATTACTGCTATTACTACATACATACAATTCCAATTGACTATGGCAAAAGGCAAATCTTTCCACTCCAGGCTGCTGCTACAGGACCCGCTTATGAATAATAACAAAACACTGGGCTAGATGTTGTTAGGGCTTTATATACAAAACCTAGAACCAAAATACAAAAGAAAGGGACCATCTAGTTTATTCCCCATTGGACATCTACACTGCGTCTACAACAACATCAACAACAACACTCCCACTGTACTGAGGGAACCCACTGGCTCAACATCATAAAGCAGCAAAACCTCCACCATAGCAAGTCAACAACATGTATCCATCACCCACAAACTCAGAAGAGTCGTGTACGAAACCATCGCACCGTTCTTGAAATGCATGATATCTGGAAACAAGAAGCGCAGACATCAGGCAAGATGGCATGTAAAGGGAAGTAGGTTGCAAAAGTTTCCAGATAAGGTTCTGGAAACTAAGGTAAATACACAAAGGATGAGAAACAGCATAAAGTCCAAGACCTCAAAGAGGAGCATAAGTTGAACATGGATGTGTGGTTGAAGCAGCATTTGTAATGTATTGATGAGGAAACACAGATAGGTTGTCAAGATACTTGAATGGCTCTAAATGTGACAGAAATAATGATTATACAACTTCATCGGCTAAGGCAATACACTACAAATCAAAGGACATAATGACAAACTGTCGAAACTCCATAAATAAGTTTCCCATCAGGAACTTTCACTTGAAGAATGTAAAAGGAATACATGCTGGTGGGAACCAGGAAACAAGCAGATTTATTGGTTCATATACCCTTAATTCCTAACTCAGCTTGTTAATTAAACATTCATGTCCAGATTTTTTGGGGTTGTATACCCCTAATACCTAACTCAGCTTGTTATTTAAACATTCATGTCATAGTTGGGCTCTTTCTGTTGTTTTTTCATCATATATTTTGCACAATATGATGATCTCTCTCAACTCCAAATAAGCTCTTTTTTTTTTATTTTTACAAGATCAGATAATCCACACTGATCCTGCAAAAGAATTCCAAGTAGAACACTGCAACGACTTTTTTCTCCAGCTTAGATCAGTTAAGGTCTCATTGATGAACTGAACACAAAGATCAACTAAGAGTGATTTCATTTAAGGGTATCTGGTGGTTCATTTTTGGCTTGAGATCAGTTGGATTTTTTGGCTTTTTTGGTGGAATGTTTAATCTTTATCTAGTTGTTTCTTAACTTGCATAAGATTGAGCATTACTTGGTATACATTATAGCTGATCTCCATGCAAATGTAAAAGGTAGCTATTATTTCCCGTTAAAGCAAAAATGGATTGCAGAGCACTCATAAGCCAAAGCTAACAGAAACTTAATGCTTAATGGCCACCTTCGAGAGTTACATCCAACGCTGAACTTCCCATCTCCAAAGTTGACAAAATAACATAGACATAGAATTAGTTAGCACAAATCCTGTACAGGTTAATTGAATTCTCCAGATAGAGACACCAAATGAAAGCAGAAAAAGACACAAATGCCATAAAGAAATGAGTCCTCAAATGGCTCAAAAGAGCACAGCTCTCCGTTCACTGTTATTACTCCACAAAATATATACACCACTTAAGATAAAATCTGGTCATAAGCGTATAGAAGAATGCTCGATAATGATCTTGGGAATGTAATAAGTGTCACTTCTAAAAAAGGCCCCCTCAAGAATAGCCAATAACTCCAGACAAAATACAGCTATCCAGTATATGAATTACCCAAAGAGAAGTGAAAATCATAAATAGAAAATCTTGTTCAGCAAAATAAATGGCATAAACAAGGTAGAAACAAAGGAAATCCATTTAAAGCCATTAAATCAGATGCATGAATTGGAAAATATTATTTTTAGCAGTCATTACAATCACAAGTGAAACATCCTACCTGGAAAAACAACTATAGTTCCTTGTCAAACATCATGCATCTGATTCATCATCTGAGGAACTTCCACTGTCAGAATCTGTAAGTTATAGAAACAAAGAATAGAATGAAGCAGCTTGACAAATGCTAGGGGACAAACAAACAACCTGGTACACATAGATAATATGTGAAATAGAAGAGCAATACTGACAGAAAAAGAACCTGAATTGGAATTGGAGCCACTAGATTTACTTGATCTACTGCCATTACCACCCTTCTGTTTTAATTCTGCATGAGATGAAGAAATGTCCCCACCTTCTGCTCACAACAAAAAGAAAAGGTTTCAGTTACCTAATCTCTGAGTTTCTCTTTCTGTCAAGAATTACAGACATTTCAGGCTTGGGCTGTTCACCCATCTTACCCGCTTTTTGAGTTCCTAGTGCAGCTGGGGCAAAGCTCTGCAGAAATAACAACAAAAATGAAATGTATCAAACAATCATAAACAATACATGCCTGGCCTCACACAAACACAAAAACATTAATGGTTACCTTCTCTTGAACATGCACCAGAGATTCTTCATTTGTCTGATTGGCAAAGTCCGCTTTTCTCTTATTCTTGCTTAGGCTCTTCTTATAATTGGTCACAAACCTATCCAGCTCCCAAAGAGTTTCAGTATCGACACTATCAATATCTACTTCAATCTCATCATCATTTTGGCACAGCGATGGATTCCTCTTTTTGATAATCTGGACAACATTTTCAAGCTTTTCAGAAGGTAAGCTCTGTAGATTCCCACTAAGCTTTTGCTTCTCATCATACGTCATATCCCTTTTATTGGGATCTTTAGCCTTCGGTTTCTTATTGGCAGCTGTCCTGACTGAATGAGCTGAACTCATGGGTTTAGTTTTGGGCTCAACAGGATGAGTCATTGCTTCAGACCTGCCTAAATTCCTAATTTCTGTAGGTGGCGCCAGTGCCTTCTTGGATTTGGGAATGGGTGATTCCATTTCATTATCCTTCCCAAGCATCAAATCACGCATATAATCTGCCTCTATAGTAGCCCATTTGTCCTCAAATATCTTAGCTAGCTCCTCTGCCATCAGATGCACATCTTGTCCTTTAGGATTATATATCATAGCATTGTGAAATGTAAGTCTAACATCTTCAGCAAACTCTTGTGGATGTTTATACCAATTTTTGCTCAGCCTGGATTTTACAGTACCCAGATCCATTGGAGTCTTGATAACATCGTAGTAGTCATGCAAACCAAGAGCAACAGTATCAACAGGTTTGTTGAACACCCACCCATGTTTGTGCTTCATCAATTTATCAAGTAAAGAGGTACAACTCTTCATCATTTGATTCGGAAATTTTCCCAAGCCAGACCCGTCTCCTGATTCACCCCCTCCACCCTTCTTACCAGCATTGGTTTTAGACTTCTTATTGTTTTCTGCAGGTGAAAACTTATCCTTTGCAAGCAAAAAATCTTTATTCTTATAATATTTGTTTGCCTTAGGAGTCCGTTTCTCTTTATCAGTGTCGGTAGCACTGAGATTATTCTCAGTCACAGAAACACCTAATTGATTCAAAGGCTTGGAAATCCGAGAATCTGTTGCTGAATGTCCCCGTTTCAACTTAACAGCATTATCAACACCACGACCTGCATTACCAGTTTTTCTGACTTCTTTCCCCTCTATCTTTTTCGCCAAACTCCTAACAGCATCCAATTCACTCTGCAGCTTTCTCTTCAGATCCCGTACCTCCCCCTTTGAGTTCATCGACAAATTGATCGTAACTCTACTCTCCGGCCTCTGAAAACCACCTTTCCCCAACACATTCCCAGCAGAAACATCACGATTTCGATTCTGACTTGACGAATCGACAGAAATCACACCAAACGCAGGTTCTTGCAACATATTTCCATCGTGAATATCAAGTTGTCCAGTTGGAATCTGTGACAGCTGGCCCCCATAACTGTTCTTGCTACTCTTTAACCCCTTAAAGGACTTCCTTTGATAGACTTTTTCTTCTGCCCACCTCTGCTTATCTTTGGACCCTTCATTCTCTTCACTTCCACCACCCACTGTTGTCCCCGAAGCCATTTATCCAACACCAAAACCCTAAAAGTTCAATCTTTATCAACTAAGCTGCACTTGAGCTCAAACTTACACCCTATGAACAAACACATCATTAGCACTTGCATCAGCACTCAGGTCACTCTCTCAGAATCACCAAAAACACCAATTTTTAGCTCTAAATTCACCTTGTATTCACAATCATGCAAGAAAAACACGCACAGTGGACCTTCAAACCCTAGCACTAAATGAAACTCCAGTTCTGATTTTGGGTTATGTCCAATATTTACTGAATCGTTCCAGTTACGTGCACAAACACAAAAAAAAACATTTAACTACAACGTTTATGAACTGATAAAAACACTTAAAACCAGCAAAGAAAACGTTAAATGCAACCAAAAACAGTTGAAAAGGGAATTTTTTAGGGTTCAAAGTCCATAAACAGCAAGAAATACGGTACCTTTCTGGCCTTCTTCGAAATATCTGTCTCTTCTAACTTTTCAACACACAGTCACACAGTTTCTCTCTGCTTTCTTCACGCTCTTTCTTCAACTGGCAGTCAATTTCTGAAGAAGAATCAAAGAAAGACGAGAAATGAGCAAGAACAAAGAAAGAATGAGGAGAGCAGAGCTGAGGAGAGTGGATCAGGAAAGTCACGCGTTGAGAGGTGCGTCAGATGTACGTGGTCATCAGAGGGCTAGGGTATTGGGATTCCGATTAGTTGAGTGTAGTTTCTAACGGCTGAGATTTGGTCGGCCCGGGCGGAACTGGGTAATTTGAGATTTGACCAACGCGTCTATGGTGGCGCGTTAATTTAATATAAAAGAAGCTTTTGCGGGTTACTTTAACGTCGGCGTCCTATCTTCTTTGGTTGCCACTTGCTAAGAATAGTTAGTTGGGCTGGGCCGACAGCCCATTATCAGTTACGGTTTCGTTTTGCTTTGATACTATTTGTAACCCATTTTTTATTATTTATAGTCATATTTTCAAAACAATCTTCTTAAATTATTATTTTATTAATTTTTAAATAATTTATCAAAATTCACTAAAATAAATCTATATTTTTTTTATCCCAACAAAATGAATACTATCTTAATTATTTTAAACATATTTAATTTTATAATAACTAATTATAAGAATAATTCTCATACATACAGTATTTTTTAGAAAAATACAAAGATTAAAAAAAAGAAAAAATGGGGAAGGAAAATAATCAAAAAAAATTTTGGTAAAAAATTCATGAACAACTACTTGTGTTAATCGAATGAAACCCGAATCAATTACTAGAACCAATACCATCACAGCCGTCTTCATAGGCATGATCGCAACAATGATTTTGATTTTCATCCTCGTGATCATCGTTGTCATATTCATCAAAGGGTTTATTTTTGTGAAAAATAGAACATTTTTTTGGAGGGATTTTTCCTGCTACTGTTGCAGAGAAGACAAGGAAAATGACGAGAACATGGTTAGGATTTGGGTAAGGCTGGAAGAAGAAGATGACGGCGTGAATTGTCACATGGTGGCTCTGGTCATCGTTAAATGGTATCCGCGGGAAGAAAAATAATTCTAAAAAATGGGCTAAATAAATAAATAAATATATATATGTGTAATTATGAACAAATTCTATTATGTTATTATGTTATTATGAGAATATGCTATGCACTAAGTAAAAATAATTATTTCAGAATTCAAATGTTCTTTAATTAAATTTTTTGTGTAGAAATTTTTTCCAGGGTAGTGTGTTGGTGGTGGAGTTTGAAAAAGGAGAAGAAAAAATAAGAAAGAATGTCGAATTTTTTTTTTTTTTTTAGATAGGCATTTTAGATAGTAAACTTTGAAAATATTGTTATAAATAGTAGTCAAATTTTGGTTTTTGTCAAGAAACTACGGAGAAAAGCACTTTTGGTTCCTCAATTTATGGGTAATATTACTTTTTTCCCCCATCTTTTAAATATAGTATTTCAACCCTTCGCATCTTTCAGTTCAATGAATAGAAACTAAATGTTGATAAGTTAGTCAATTGGATCAAATGAAACTATATCAAGTTACACAAATACAATTAAATCTACCATTTTAATGTACAATCTGATTTAATTGAATTAATTAATACATTTTTTTATGAGAAGAAAATTCACCATAATAACTCTCTCGTTCAATAATATATAAGTTATACGAGAAATTAAATCATTCTTAAAAAATTTTAGTAATAGCTTTAGGTAAAACAAAAAATAAATAAATAAACTTTAATAGAAATTCAAACACCGAACCTTATAGTTGTAGTAGAATCACACAATATTTTTAATGTATTTTATTGTTAATTAATCTAAAAGTGATGAAATTAAAGAGATGATACGAAAATAAAGAGTCAAAAACACATATTTAATCAGGTGAATCACAATATCAAGTGGATAGTTTTGTTAAACCACTAGGCGCTAGACTCTCAACTTCTATATAAAAAAAAAAACACACACACACATATTTAAGTTTGAACTTACCTCAAAAGTACCATTCTCATCAACCATCCCAAGCATCCTCTCTTTATATATGAAAGAATAGAGTTAAAACAACTAAAAATAGAAAAAAATTTCACCATATGAATTTTCTTTTACCTTTTGCTTAGAGCCTTATTTTATAAGCAATGGGGAAAAGATTTTCAGAGAAGACTAGAACATTATACAAAATACGTTATCTAACAAAAGAAAAGAAAATGAAGATTCAGGCAATCAACCCAGGCGATAGGCTTTGCTAAAGCCATGACACTACCGCCGTTATTACTATTTCGTGTAGAGTTGGTCAAGCTTATTAGTTATACATAAAAATAATAGATTTTCTCAATCCCACATTACCGCTTCGTTTTGACCATATTAAATAATCTCATCATCTAAAAACAAAAAATCATATTTATTGTGTTATATTAATTATATAAACACCGTTTTTCTGTCTCTTTTCCATTTTTTTTTTAATGTAAAATATGGACATTGAGAATGTCCCTTGTGATAGGCAAATGGATGGATCCACCAAGCAAATGGTTTGTTTGTGGGGATGAAGGGATCATCCTTTGGCTTATTCCAAAGGGCAATAATAGAATCACTAGAAGGGCTGGCCCCGCAATACGGGCCCACTATAAATTAAGAAATTAAGAACCTCAAACTTTTTAAACACACATTTTGTAAATAGTTTCAAAATATTTGGTAAATGCATAGAATATAAGCACGAATCTTATATTTTCATTAATTTGGGATGTAGATTGGCCTTTAATTTCAATTTCAATTTTCATTTTAATCTGTTTAATTTTTTGTATCTTACACATTAAATAATAAATAATAGTACTATTTTTCTCCCTTTTGAATGTTCTTAAACATTTAAATCATCAGCAAATGATGATACCAGATAACGAAATTATTTAGTTGGATGAAACTCTTGAGATGATCTTAGCTATCGCATTAAACATTTAAGATTTTTTCATGAAGCAAAAAATGTCAGTTTTACCATAAACAATAGGTAAATATGAGTTAAATATGAAGAGAACTCAAGGATTGACTTTCATCACTCTGAGAGAATTCTGGACAGAAGGTCACATCCAGTTCTAGATACTCAAATGCAATACATAATAGCTTATGGGACAGAATTGTTCTTAAAACTTTGCACGGTTAGTACTATAACCATTTATTCAAACCCAAATACCACCAACCTTATCCCATCATTTATCATATATCCATCTCCCGTCTTTCTTAAATATATACTCTATCACATCTCACCATCTTGAATTCTGACAAGTCTTCGATTCGGTCATTCACAAACGATGCCTCTTTTTTTTTCCCATCTAGTAAAGAAAACAACACCTATTAATACAGTGAAGAAAACATTTACATGACCAAGATAAGCTCTTTCTTATGCTCTCATACATGCAAAACATATTATCTTCCCTTCTTTTCTCTCATTAAGTATTCATTGTAAATAAGGCCTAAAAGTTTTCAATAAATTCTTCAAGCACTCACTTCCATGATAATATCTGTGGACCCATTTTTTATCTAGGGGCAAAAAGTCACAATGTTTAAGCTAAATAACTGGAGCAAACTTCATACCATTGTTGATTCTTCCTGAACTCAGTTAGAACTGGGTATATATATTCTCAAATGCAGTGTATATTTCATCCCTAACCTGAAAACCAAGAATGCATTACGAAAATCACACAAGTATCACATCTTCTGGCACTAGTTCCTATCTCAGAAAAGAATAATAATAACCAATACCAATTAGTTTTCAACTATAATTAGTGGAAATGATAGCAAGAGAACTTGTTGTTTACTTGGATGCAAAAGAAAGACATAGTATAAAATTACTTAGAAAAGGGAAGAATCAGGAGATTTACAATGACCTTACCATGAAAGTTTTACAAGGAGTTGCATTTTATAGAACAACAGAAGACTGTACTTGAGTTCCATCAGCTAGCAACACCTAATAATTTTGTTGAGTTTCTTAATGTCAAATTGGGCAAGTTGACCCTTGAATTCTTACAATAGTGAAAGCCTCAATACAAAGGAACTTACTCCCTCTACTAGGCCATAATCATCAATCATCAGTTGGAGACCTGAGCATTAAAAGTAAATTATTTCCCCACTACTTATGAATTGGATGTATAAGTAAGACACGTTGATATACCTCAGCCTCAGTCACAATAGTAGCCCCGGCTTCTTTCGCAACATTAGCAATTACCAAAGACACTAAGTTCACCACCCCCTTCAACATACCTACAGCTCATGTTAGGCCTCAATCAGTATTGAAGGTGAGAAAGCAGCATAACAAAAAGAAACTACCAGTGGCGAAGTCATTTAACTATTGACAAACTGATGAAGTACACAATAAAGCTACTCTAATAGTAGCTGTCCAATAAGATGCTACGGTAGGCAGAGATACACAGTCAGAGTGACAACAACTGTTTGCAAGGGACAACAATAAGATGCTACTTGTGCAATCTTCATATGAACAAATTATAGTAGTAAAACACAAAAGGGAAAAGGGGAAGGGGTGAGGAAGAGTAGTCAGAACCTACAACTGACAATTTCCATTACCAAGTTGTACGAAATAAAAACGCCAAATATGGAAATCAAAAGATAGTAATTCAGAAGCCTCAAATTCTCAGTAGCACCAGAGAATGAATGACGGAAAAAACGAATTATAAACCTTAATATTCCCACTCAAAGAAGCCGAACTCAATGCACTTTCAAGATTATGTAACGCCAACAACAGCTTCGTCATCAAATTTTGGTCACCAGAGATTCTCGACATTGATATGAATACTTTTACTCGTCAGATTGAACGAAAAAATGCTGGAACAAACCCAGTTCTTGGAAAAATTTGGGTTCGTAGCCATGGGAGGTATGTCTCCGTGAAAAAAGAACTCTTTTTTGGAATCAATTTACGCCGGAGAAATATGCCGGGGGAGGGATGGGCAGAGAGGAGATATTCGTCCTCGCCAAATCCGCTGTCAAGGAGATCATCGCCAAACCCGTCCTCGCCAAATCGCTACTAAACCATTGGATGCAAAAAATGGAGAATGAATGACAAAGAAAAAAAAAATCTCACGTGGGAGTGACGAACACTCCACACGTGGGAAGATGAAAGGAGGGCATGCCTAGTTTCATTTTATATATATCTTTAGATAAAGTATATATAGATAGGCTAATTAGCAGGGCAATTTTTTTCCTACAACTAAGAGTACAAATAGGATGGTATGAATAGGAGAATTTGTATACAAAACATCTCATTAAATGATGTTTCCCACCTACCCTCTTCTATACTCCCTTACGCGCCTCTTTTTTGTTTGCAAAACCCTCATTTTCACTTTCTTCTCTTTCTTCTTTCTGCAGCCATTTTTTTGCCTTGTAAATTGTCCCATATTCATGATTTTGTTTGCTCCTATTTTCCAGATTTCTCTATTCTACATTTTTCAGATTTATTCAGCTGCTCTGATGGAGAAGACTAAGGGATGCGTTGGATTTTGCAGAAGACTTCATGGGTTTGTCCCCTCTGTTTTTTTCATTTTCCGCTTCATTTTTCCCAATTTCTTGATGTGGTTGGTGTGTTCTTTTAAACTCGATTTAACTAATGATCCATCCATGCTATTGATTGTTTTCGATTTTCATTGTTGGTTTTCATTCAGAAGCGAGACAGCAAGAAGAAGAATTGAAAAGAGCCCAGAACACGAAGACGAAGACGAAGAATATCAGATCAACAGACTATAGATATCAGATCAAGAATATAAAAGAAATCATACAGTAGAATTAAAACATACTTAACAAGGGAGATCAGATCAGGATTATATAAACATCAGATCAGCGAATACTTGACATCAGATCAACAGACTATAGATATCAGATCAAGAATATAAAAGAAATCATAGAATAGAATTAAAACATAAACAAGAAGATCAAATCAGGATTATATAGACATCAGATCAGCGAATACTTGACATCTGATATCTATAGTCTGTTGATCTGATGTCAAGTATTTGCTGATCTGATGTCTATATAATCCTGATCTGATCTCCCTTGTTAACCAAGTTCACATTTACCATCACCAAGTTCACATTTACCATCAACTTTGGACATTTACCATCACCAAGTTCACATTTACCATAAACTTTGGACATTTACCATCACCAAGTTCACATTTACCATCAACTTTGGACATATTCCATCAAACAAAAATTCTGATCTGATGTCAAGTATTCGCTGATCAGATGTCTATATAATCCTGATCTGATCTCCCTTGTTAAGTATGTTTTAATTCTGCTGTATGATTTCTTTTATATTCTTGATCTGATATCTATAGTCTTTTGATCTGATGTCAAGTATTCGCTGATCTGATGTTTATATAATCCTGATCTGATCTCCCTTGTTAACCAAGTTCACATTTACCATCACCAAGTTCACATTTACCACCAACTTTGGACATTTACCATCACCAAGTTCACATTTACCATCAACTTTGGACATTTACCATCAACTTTGAACATATTCCATCAAACAAAAATCATTTATTTGATTGTTTGGGAAATTAAAAAGCTTTCTTAAGGAATCAGAGGGCAGTGTGAGTGAAAATAGTAGTATCAGTACGTATAATTAAAGCCTCAAAAGAAAAAAGTTGGCTCCAAAAAGGACCATGTTTTCTTCTTCTTCTTCTTCTTCTTCTTCTTCGTCTTCGTCTTCGTCTTCGTGTTCTGGGCTCTTTTCCATTCTTCTTCTTGATTTTGTACCACATTGTATGCAGAAGAAGCAACATAAACAAACCAAAAAAAAAAAAAAAAAAAGGTAATAGTAGAGAATATCAAGAACTGCGCTGAGATTGTTTTTAGAGTGGAGGGAATTTCTAATTTTTTTTCTTAGTCATACTACGAAATCCAGCAAAACCCTTAAAGAAAATCAATGAATATAAAGTTCTTGTTTCTCCAGAGACTGCCACCACCATTTCTTCTATTCTTTTCCTCTGTAGGCTTGGACAAAAGCCATCATCTGGGCTCTCTGTACCAGCTCTGGATATGGGCAAGAACCAACCTCGAAGCAGCTAAAGGATGGCCAAGCTTTGTGACGGGAACCTATTTCTCTTCTTCTGTTTCGCGACGTCCTCCACGGCGACCACCACGGCCCCGACCACCGCGTCCACGTTCACCTCCTCCTCGGCCTCTAAAGCCTCTGCCAACGACGTCTTTGGTTTTCTTGAAATGGAGAGTAGCAATTTTGCTTATTCAATCAAAAATGGGAATGAAAAGTCGTATTTCGTGTCCATTTTATGAGGATCGATGAAAATTTGAATTTGTTCAATTTCCCACACAAAATGAAATCATTACTCTTGTCTTGGAAAGTGTAGGGATTTAAAATGCAACTGCAACAGTTTTTAGGGTTCTTTTATTATTTTGAGGGAGCGTGACTACACTTGCTTCTTTATTTAATTTACTGTTTTACATTTTGATTTAATTTTTACTAGGAGTACCAAATAAATTAGTACTCCTAGTTGTACTATATAAGTATTGTAATTAGCAGTACTTTGGTTGCCTGGCATGTAAATTGGGATGTTGAATCCCACCACCTTATCATTTTGTCATACATATATAAGAGGAATCTTTACTATAATCTAAATAATACATTTGGGTGTGTTTTTTCCCCTTCTTGATGTGATGGGGCTAAGTGAGATTAAGAGAGTTACTAGTTACCACCTCATTTTTTGGGCTGTAATCAATAGGTTTTGATAAAAATGTCTTTTTATATAAAAGGTGGGGAGAGAGAGGGTATTATAGGGGGGACATTTTCGTCCAAATTAGAGCGGTAAAAAGAATGGGGCAGTAACTAATAAGTCCTTGAGATTAATTTATAGTTGTAGCTTTTCAACGCTTATTTTTGTTTATCCCCAAACGGCCATAAAAAAATTTCTAAAATTTTTAGTTTCAGACAATTGTTATATAGTACAACTAGAAAAAGAATGTAATGTATTTTTTTGACAAATGACAGGAGGTATTAGTTAGGAAGGAAAACGAAGCAAATTCAAAGAGCATCAATGCATTAAATGAATTATTTCTATTGGGTCAACGCTATTAGAAATAATGCTCGTAGTTGTATAATGTATTTTGCCAGGTTGGAAGTAAAAAGGACTAATCCAATTTACTGGGTAGTTGTGATATTTAAAATCTAAAATTTAGACTATTAATAATTTGAATTAGATCATATCAATGGTTTTATCCTAAGTTCAGGGGACGAAAATAACATATTTAATAAAATAATTGTGGTTAAGAACTTTATAAGAACTGTGACTTGTGACCCAAACCTTTATTATTTAAAACATTTGTGTTTAAGTTTTTGATTTGTTAGGGTTTTAGCATAATGAAGTCTCTAAACTTTTTCCCGAGATCTCTAAGACAAAGTGGGTGAAACTTGAAGGGGAAATTTTATGTTGGCTGAAAGACAAAGTAGGTCCTTTAAGTTTTTGTATCAATTTGTTTAGACAAATCACTTTAATGATTTCTTAAAAGTGGTCCTTAATTCTATTTATTTATGCAAATCGAAAATGATACAATTAAATTCTCTAAAAATAAAAGTGTAGTTATTAAGTCACTAAAGAAGGTTTGGTAAAAAAATCGTGAAACTCAACGCATCTAAAGAGAAATTAATAAAATGTGTGTTTGGGCAAGAGAATGAGAATGAAGCAATCGGTATTTGATTAATTAAATATTCATTAAAATAATGTGATTGAATTTGACTTGTTTAATCTTATTAAAAGAATAAGATTACTTTTGATTTGTTTGATTTTTGTCTTTTGTCTTTATTTTACAGACAAAAAAATATAATTACAATCATTTATCAATTACTCTATTTCTGTTATCGTGCCTCAAACACACCTAAGAGTAATTTAAACAATTTAAAAAAATTCATTTTCATTTTTGTGAGATTAGTGAGGATAATTTAAACAATTTTTAAAAAATTCATTTCATTTTTTGCCCTAGTCAATATTCATCATCTCTCTAGTTTCCCCTATCCGCCATGGAAAACAAGGAGAATATTCTTCCTCTAAGGAGATTGATGCATCAGATTTGGTATCTTAATTTCTGGCACGTGTTATGCACATGTATACACAAATAAACATTTACGTATTCGAAAATACATTTTCTATATATATCAGGATTAAACACTTACTAAAATCCAAAGAACATTGTCATTATTATATTCATTATTTTAAGAATAGTTAGTAGGAGCATTTTTGTCTCAAAAATACTTTTTTTGTATACACGTATACAACATGTGTCGCCAAATTAGATACTCAATTCGATATGAATAGTGCCAAAAGACCAACTAAATTTGATTTGTATACTTGTACCCAAAAAAAAAAAAAAATGATTAGTAAACATAAGGGCCTTGATTGAATTATCTTAAAAAGTTAAAGGACCAAATGTGACATTCATTTATCTTGTTTATTCTTTTGAAAGCAACCGCTCGAAAGTTGAAAGTTGAACCTTATCCAGCATATTTCCAGTCCGTAATCTTATAATTAAAGAAGCAATTTAGTCAAAATCTAGAAACTATGCCAATCACTAAATATGTAATTATCTTATCATTTCTCCCATCATTAACCAAACGTTAAAGTTTCGACATGAATTTATCAGAGTTGGAGAAAGATTTGGTTGATGTGATTTTACCGTTTAACACACTTCGAAATCCCAAAATGTGTATATATATTTAAAATTTTTCTTATTATGTTTATTTTTGCTTTCTGGCTTTAATGATTTGAGTTATTATATTTAATCATATTTAATTTAATTTTTATTTTTTTGGTATTCTTATTAAGTTTAGCAAATTAATCATGGTCAAATTTTTAGGTCATTTATTTTAATTAGTATTTTTTGGAATATTATTTAGCAGTTGCTATCTTTGGTGTAGAAATCTAGTTGGGGGAAGACCAAGGAGACTTTCTCAAACTGTTAAATTTAATTTTGTTGGTTGAAATAGGAAAAATTTATTGGGTTAAAATAGAAATAACATGTTTTTATGTGTTCCAAGTAAATTTTTTATGACTTTGCCACATATAAAAGCTCATGAAATTTTCATTTAGCGTCGGAGGTAGATGAGATTTTAGAGATTTTTTCAGCACTGCTAGCTGAGTCAGTGGTTGAAGTTGTGCTTTTGGTTCGCTCCCTTTCAAATCCAACTCTTTTAGGCATATCAGGTAATGGAGCTTTTCATAATGTTGGGATCCCATAAATGTTCGAGTAAGAAGAATCTTTGAGACAGTTACAAGATATAATTCGGATGGGGATGATGGTGATATAAATCCAGATTGCTTTTCTTTTTCAGAGGAAAGGCCCTCCCCGGTGCAACGAAAATGAGGATGCCCAAAGAAAATTTTGGGAGTTTCACCTCTTTTCCATCATGATGATCCATGCGCACCTATCGCATACTGTTTCGGTATCGATGAAACGTGTGTAGTAATTAGGGTGGTCCTTTTTTTCTAATTCTTTTTGTTGATTTTGAAATTGAGACTTACAGATTAGTAGGGAGTTTGTTTATTAATAAAAAAAAAGGCATAACTCTTGACAAAAAAAAAAAAAAAAATGAATGAAAGCTCTTAAATTGATTATTTAATGCCTATAACGCCTTAATTATGATCAAATAGTGTTTACTGAAATATAGATGATGTGCCATATCATAATAACAGCATAACTAAATAATCAAACTTTTATTATGAATTGTCGACTACATGCATCGTGTTTTCTCCAAATGCAAATTCTCATTTGTGTTTAAATGAATCTTTGTTTTCCTTTTAAAGAAAAACAGTTTCCTTTTTGTTCTTTTTATTAATACTTTTATCTTCAAATCAATTTTAATTTGAGATAATAATTCTCTTTATTTTAGGCATTTTATTGGAATATCTGAAAGTTAATATGCACACGCACGCACATAATTCAATCATAACTATATTGGTTATCATTGTTAGAACCTCCTAACAATTCAATCTTATCAATTTAGCACCAGCAATCAAGAAACCTCCGTTAATTACATCTATAATCAAATAATCAGTCATGAAACCTCCTAGAACACATATTTTGATAATCAATGACCCAATTCAAACAATAATTAAATAAATCTTGTTCAACTGTAATTTGATTATTTATTCTCTTCAAAATGCTAACTTACGTACCACGTGATTAGTTGAATTGAAACTCTTAGGAATACCGACCCTCGTATATTCGAGTTAATTAGACTACTTAAGAAAATTTTAATGCTACCAGTGATTTAAATAATACAAAATAATCTACAATACAAATCAAGAGAATAAATTAATAATCATAAATTAATTGATATTAAAACACAATTAGATCTCACGTTTTTATCGATATCAAGGTTTAAATTCCTTTAACTAGATTAAGAAATTTAGTTACGCATAATTGAAAAACAAACCATAATATAAAAATGGTACTTCATTAATTAAAACAAAAAAATAAAAAAAATAAAGAAGAGTACTAGTACTAGTAGTAGTAGCCGCAGGAACCGAGAACAATAGCTTGTCCCCCAATTCTTGTTGGTTGACAAAAAACGTAAGTGCCCCAGCTAAATTAAGTACCATATATGTATTACCTAAACCGGAGGCCCATCATAATGCCAAATTAAAATTAAAATCCAATCCTAATTAATTTTAGTAACTCCCTTTAATAGAAATTAATTATGAGTTTCAATATAAAACCTAAATCTTTTTTTGTTCTCTATCTTCTTAATTTCTTTAATCCGACCCAATTAGATTTTCTTCTTCTCAACTTTCAACTTATTCCAAAAATCGCCTATTTTGCTCCAAACGAACCAGTCTTCTTGCATGTGCAAAAACAGTCCATTAAACCCTACAATTCACCTCAATTGCCTTAAATTCCCACGAAATCTCATCATTAATTTCGAGCTCATCAATATATAAATAGTTTTAGGCTATTGAAATTCTGACCTATAATAATTCAAGCTCAATCATTCTCTTTTAATACTACAGTTAACACCTAATCATTCCCTTCATTTCCAATGTGGGACAACAACAGACGACTTTAAATGACACTTAATAATGTAATTATATATGTATTACAATTACACTATACATAGTAATCTATGAATACCTTAAATTAATATATTAATAAATAAAATAACACTTTATTGTATTTCTATACTTATAAAATTTTAATTACATTTGTTAGTATTTTGATTGAAATTCTATTATAACATTTATTTATAGTGTCATGGTAGAATTTTATTGGGTGACACGTTAAAATATTTATAACAATATTACTATTATAATGTTTTATTATATATAAATAAGTTAATATTTGATGTGATTATAGATATTAATAGATATATTTATAGTTTAGTGTTACGAAATGTGTGTGGTGAAAGCCCAAAATTTTAGTAGTGAAACTAGCACTTATTTTACTTTATAACCACTTTATGTCTGTCCATTATTCTTAAAATTACCTAGATTAAGGTTTGTCCATGTCCTAGTTGGTTAATTTCATATTATGTCAACTAATTTTCAACTGCCATCTTCAACTGCATGGAGTCATTCCATTTCTCAGGCACTTATGGCATATAAAGAAATACAGAATATTATTTTTAATTTAAAAAGTAGATATGTTTTGGCAGGGAGGGTTTAAAACTTCTCAAAACTTATATTTTAGTATATTAGATTACTTAATTAATTTTTTTTTTTTTTTGCACAATAAAGGAGATCTATCTAACTCTCAATTTGTTACATTTCTCGAATATGAGACCCAATGAGGTCATGCGACAGTCATGATTTTCTTAGTATCGGCTGTATATAATTTTGGTTTTCCTGGTTTCCTGAACTGCTAGCTAGCTAGAGGAAGAACAGAAAACAAAAGTGGTAATTAATGATCAAGTAAGAACCAAAGAATTATTAGGGTACAAAAACTTTTCATCGATCCGGCAATGATGGTTACCATTTCTTTCACTTCCAAAAACATTCCAACAAAATTCAGCTTATACAAACAAAAAAAGAAAGAAGATTAAAAACCAATGGATCCTCAAGAGCAAAATCTCTCGTTGAATTCTCTTCAGAACTAAAAGAATTCAAAGGCCTTTTTGTCACTTTGATTATCGATCCCTCCAACTTCGATCCCGGCTTACTTCACGATCTCCGGCTCCACAGAAGCAACCCAACCGTGGGGTGGGGTGGGGTGGGGTGGGGAGGAAGGAAAAGGAAAGAGAAACAAGAACCGCCCAGAACATGATCATCGGCATGCATTACAGTAATATATAGCCAGAAATGGATGGATGGATAGAGCTAATGATGGTGAGGATCTGGGCCGCTGGGCACAGCATGATCGATATCGGGATCGAGAGTCCTTCTTGCATAGTAGTACTGAAGCTGAGATAGACTAAAACCCTTTTTGTTCAAAAGAATTTGGCTATGAGGGCTCCATTGGCGGCTACCACGCAAAGAAGGAGGAATAGACGCTTGAAGGCGTGGTTGAGAATCATGCAGAAGGCGTGGTTCAGAAACAGAAGCGAAGAAAACGAATGACAAGTACATTAGTAGTACTAATGTTGTTAACCTCGTATGGGAAGCTGAAAAAGCCATGTTTCTTGAACAAGAAAACCCTACATATATAATCTAAGTGGGCTGAAACTAAAAGGCTAGAAGAAGATCTCGATCAAGAAAATTATGGCAGCAGTAATGGTATATAATTAATGATGTGGGTTATGATTCATAGTAATGATATGATCAATATTTATAAGAGATTAGAGTTGAAGGGGTTATGGGCGGAGAAACAGATCATAGTGGGCGGAACGTGTCAACGATCATTGTTTATCCAAATTGCAAAACCGACAAAAAAAAAAAAAATTCGGCACTCATATGTTATATACACACACATATACTACTGTGTACTATTTTTTTTTTTTATCATTTGTACACTTTTGGAGGAATCGAAAAATTCAAAATAGTGAATTAATTTGGATATATATGTCGAGAAGAGGGTGTAGCTCAATTGTTCACTCCCAGTAAATCTTGATTTTGAGTTATTTTTGTATAAAAAAATTTGAATGTATATATCTCTACGTGGAATTCATTTATTGGTTATTGATATGGTAATTTTTTTTATTTTTGTTTTAAAATAATAATTCAATGAAGTATGGACTATTTTAATATCGGAAAATGATAATTTACGAGAAATGTATATCGAGTATTATACTATAAACAGATCACTATAAAGTATAATGACAGGGAATGGAACATCTACACTTCAGCTGCTTTATAGGCATATGACTCTGAGTTACCTTCCTTGTCATCCACCACATATTGGGTTGCATTATGATAAAGTCAAATTTCAGATGTTGTGGGTTAGTATTTCATTGGTAAAATAATAATACTGATATTTAAGCTTTTATTTTATTACATAAAATTGATTATAGGGTATTATTAGTTACCGTTTTAGTTTTAACTATTATCGTCCTAATTTTAGTAAAATTATTATTTTATTTTAAAGGAAAAAAAGAAAAAATAAAGAAAAGAAATTTTAATCCAAATTAAAACGATAAAAATAAAAATTAGGATAATAACTAGTAAAATTTTTAATTATACAAATCATAGGTACATTAACAGTTTTCGACACATATATGAAAGGTAATCGAAACTAGTATCGATAATAATATTATACTTAATCATCCGATATTTGAAAAATAAATTAGGGCCGTAACATGTATGCTAAACTATGTATGAAACACACTAGATAAATAAGTAATAACATTCAATATTTATTTAGGTCTGGTCTATGAAACTTTAATTAAATCACTTAACTACTGATAGAGTAAAAAAATCTATAGTAAACACATAAAAATTTTACCCTCTTTAATTATCATGATGACATCCCACAAATTCAAGCTTTTTAGTGTAAACTTACTAAGGAAGGTTGATTTTTTTGTTTTCTTCTCCTCGGAAGACTTCCCGAAATAGGAACGAAATTCAAAATCTCGACAGCTAGGGTTTTGAAATTAAAAAAAATTTAAGGAAACACTATATTAGAGGAAGGTAGCTTAGCATGTACAGGAGGGATATAGTTCAATGATAGGTGTTCCTTGTTTAAAATAATAAATTTTGATTTTAAGTTATTTTTGTAGAGAGAGAGAGAGAGAGAGAGAGAGAGAGAGAGAGAGAGAGAGAGAGAGAGAGAGAGAGAGAGAGAGAGAGACAGCTTGCATTAGTGAGAGAGTCACTAAATGAAGACTACTAAAAGAAATGGGTGTTAATTAGTTAGTTAAAGTGGGAGAACACACATTAATTTAAGTGTACGATTTAACGTAAATTTTATTGAACGATTGCACCGATCTATTTATCTTCAACGTTAATACTCACTTGCAGAAACTCTTCACATTTTGAAGGGTTGTCCAATAAATAATAAATTTGTCATGACTCACGAACATTCTTATCTCCAAGGCTCTTGCAATAGGTTGATTGGCATATCAAGCCAATGGGGACACCTCTTCAAAAAAAAAAAAAAAAAAATTCTTCGCCAAAAAAATGGGCAAAAGTCTAAAAAAACCCACAATTAAATCATGTGAGTAGGAAATTTTGGTAATATTTTATTTTTTTTATGGTGGTGCAAATACTCAACTTTTTTCATCGTTACATAATAGTACTAGAGTTATATTACAATGTATCATTAACTAAGGAGGAAAACAATGAATATTCAAGTGAGGACTATCGCATTAAATGATAAAACATTCTTTATATTAAAATGTTAGGGACACACAATGTGTCCGTAGTGTATAATATAATTTACCCAAATTTTTGAAAGGAAAAATAAATCATCTTTCTTATTTTTAATTTTTATTATTTTCATTCAAATTATCTGTTAAAATTATATGTCGGATATTTGAATATATAATTTTAGAGTGAAAAGTACTCCCTCCATTTCAATATATATGTCGTTTTGACTAAAACATAAATATTAAGACTGTAATTAATTTTTAAAAATTTTCATAATTTTTAATGGTTAAACTTGTTATACCCTTATTCAAAGTATTTTTTATAATAGTGTTATAATTTGGAATAGTCATGACAAAAACAAATCGCAATGAAATTCTAAATTAAATAAGGGTAATATAGTAAAAATAATAAATTATTTCTCAGAAATAGACAAGTGACTTATATTTTGACCGGTTTTATAATGGGTGAAAACGATTTATATTTTGAAATGGATGGTGTATATGCATATAATTTGAGGTGATAGAATAGTTAGTAAATTCTAAAATTGGTCATCATACTATAGTTAGTTTCCAGTTTTGGTCATCATACTTTGAAAACTATTTTTAAGGTCATCATACTTTCATTTTATTTTTAAAAATTGTCACTCCGTCTATGTTGGCAGTTAAGCTTCATAACGGAGCCCTTTTTTGAGGGTATTTAGGTCAATCTCATTTTTTTCACAATGACAACTAGCACCTCGTCTCAGAACAACAGGAACCACGTCAAAAATAACTAGAATCACGTCCAAAAACGTCTACATCCATGCGTGTAAATTTAAACTAATTTTTTTCACAAAGATAGTCCACCACTTCTCAGAACAACTAGCACCACGTCAAAAAACGTCTACATCCATGCATGTGAATTTAAACTATTTTTTTCACAAAGACAACTAGCACGCATGGATGTAGATGTTTCTGGACGTGGTGCTAGTTGTTTTTGACGTGGTGCTAGTTGTTCTGAGACGTGGTGCTAGTTGTCTTTGTGAAAAAATAGCTTAAATTCACATGCATGGATGTAGACGTTTAAGAACGTGGTGCTAGTTGTTCTGAGACGTGGTGCTAGTTGTCTTTGTAAAAAAAAATAGCTTAAATTCACATGCATGGATGTAGACGTTTATGAACGTGGTGCTAATTGTTCTGAGACGTGGTGCTAGTTGTTTTTGACGTGGTGCTAGATGTTCTGAGACGTGGTGCTATTTTTATTTGTGAAAAAATAGCTTAAATTCACATGCATGGATGTAGACGTTTCTGGACGTGGTACTAGTTGTTTTTGACGTGGTGCTAGTTGTTCTGAGACGTGGTGCTATTTTTTACAAATACAACCAGCACCATGTAAAAAACAACTAGCACAACGTCCAGAAACGTTTACATCTATACATGTGGAATTTAAGCTATTTTTTCACAAATAAAAATAACACCACGTCTCAGAACATCTAGCACCATGTCAAAAACAACTAGCACCACGTCTCAGAACAACTAGCACCACGTCCATAAACGTCTACATCCATGCATGTGAATTTAGGGTAAATACAAAAAAAAAAAAAAAAAATACCCCATCATGCACGTGACTTTAAAAAGTTTTATTCTTTTTAAGGGTGTGAGTTAGGGCTGTTAATTCATGTCAGTGTGTCGATTTCGTGTCGGTTGAAAGAGAAAATTATATTTTTTCCCCGGCCCTAACCCGAATCCGAACGGGTTGGAAAACCCCAACCCCAACCTGACCTGATTTTTACCAGGTCAACCCAAAACCGACATAATCAACCCGTTGATTGACCCACCAACCAGAGCCAAACGGGTTGATCGGGTCGGGTTAGTGTCAACCAACCCTAACTCGACCCGCAAACTCGATTTTTTCACACAATAATTTTTTAAAAATATTTTGGGTTATCATGTCAACCCGTTGACCTGGTGTGTTGACTTAATTTTGACCTGAAAATCTTGGACCGACACGAACTCGACCTGAAAATTTTTCGGGTCCAAAATTCCAACTCGAACCCTACCCGTTTCGTGCCGATTTCGTGTTCAATTTTTGTGTCGTGTTAGAAATTATCAGCCCTACTGTGGGTGTTCGTGGCGAAGATGCAAAAAAATAATTAATAAAAAAAGAAATTTCACGTGTATGATGGAGAGCGTTTTTCTGTATATACCCTCAAAAAATTATGACCGTTAGAGACTTAACGGAATAGTTAGATAGAATGACCAAAATTGAATAAAAAATGAAAGTATGATGACCTCAAATATAATTTTTAAAGGAAGATGATCAAAAATATTCTTTTTTTTAATTTAATAAGTTAGTGAAAAGACAAAAATAGCCCTAAAAAAGTTGACCGTTAGTGGGTTAACGGTCAAACTTGACGGAGTGACCATTTTTGGAAAAAAAAGTAAAGTATGATGACCTTAAAAATAGTTTTCAAAGTATGATGACCAAAACCAGAAAGTAACTATAGTATAGTATAGTTTTTAAAATTTACTCAAAATATTAAGAATTAAATTTGTCAACTACTAATTAATTAATACTAAATTTAACAGGAGTTATACTACAGGGACTATTTCTAATTAGTAGTTGTGTACGGAAATAATTAAATAGGTAAGATAGAAGCACGTATATTTTGTGAATTAGAAAGTGTGCCCTCACTAGAAATCCTATATGAACAGCCCAGATTGGGCGGCCGGTTGGTGGTTAATTTTGTTGACCTCACAAAATGGACATTTTGGATTTTACCTGTTGACCACAATACCCCAACTGCACTTTTCTATTGGGAATTCAACTTTCATTCTCAAAAAGTCTCACTTCTTTAACATAACTCTACAGTTAGTCTTATCTTCCCTTTCGAAAATTCCAATATTTCTTGCTGTGAAGCATCATATGATTCATAATGGCCGATTATAATAATAACAGTGACATTTTTTTTAAAATTAAAACAGTACAATAAATATAAATTTTATTTTAAAAAGAAAAAATTAATACTTTTTTGTTTGTACTCCTTCAATCTCGTAAAAATAGTTCTGTTTAAATGAGATATGACTTTTTAGTTTGATTATATATTTTAATCATAAATTATATAAAATTTATATTAATTTAAATATTAAAAATAAAATAGTATACATTAATAATAAAATTTATAAGGTATAAATTAATTTTTAAATATGATTGTTATCGTTAGACGGAAAAATCCTATGATTGCCACGTCAATACGACTTAATTTTTATTTTGTCTATAACGTGGTCTATTTCGAATCTGTAAAGTTATTAAAATGAAAACAATAATCTCTAATGTGGGTGGCGGGCAGCTGCATAATTTAACAATTGTCACTCCATTCCAAAACTATAACTATATTCAATTATTTTATTATCTAAAACATATTTTCTTAAAAAATCTTATTTATTAAAATATTTGCATGGTCTTCTAGAATTAAGTTAGGTTGTAGGTGGAGTTATTAAAAATCACTTATTTTTTATTTATCGTTTTTAAATTATTAAAATATTATTAATTTTTTTAAAATAAAAAATATTTTAATCATCAAAATAAATTTTAATAGTCATTTACCTCTTACAAAATTTTGAGTGTCCAATTTTCATTCAAAATAAATCTTTCAAAATGCTTTTTTTTTTTTTTGGTTTTTATCTCATTTTCATTTCTTCAAAGTTTTATTAATTTATGGAAATAGTTAAAATTGTGTTAAAAATATTATTTTAACAATAATTGTTATACCCTATTGTCAGACGAAAGTTTTAAAAACATTTCACAGTGAGGGTATATAGTTACCCAATTGGAATTGCTCTAGGCAATAAGCTAACGACCAACATAAATATATTAAAACTCTTTGTTTTAATTCCTTGTGGGCTATGATTAATTATCATATATTCTTCATAACACTGTTAATTTTATCTTCAAATAATCATTTAAATTAGTATTTTTAAACTTAAATATTATATTTCAATTCTAAAAATATGAATATGCCTTTGTTCATCATCAAATCTCTTCCATAATTAGTATTCATAGTCCTTTAGTCTCTGTAGGTCTAATAGCGAATGGATAAGTCATTACTTTCATGTCATGGGAGGTGTCTCGCCACGCCCTTTGGTTTGAAAATCAGAAACTTCCTATATTTTATGAATCCATGGTTTAACCGGATATGGCTATGTGATTAGAGGAGGTGAAAGATGTTTTCTATTCAGAGAGTCGATTATTACGGGTATTCATAATTCGTTGCGGTAAAAATATCAATTGTTCTTGGGAGTGTACGATGAAATAAGGAGGTAGAGCTGACAAGAGTACAAATATAATTTGATAATTAATATGTGGTTTTCATATTGTAGAAGGGAGTTTTCTAGAAAGAGTATGATGCATTGGTTGAGAGTCGGTCTCCTAGGACTGTCCAAATATATTCGTTGAAGCATGTATTTAGAAAAACTTATAGAGTAATGAATTTTTTAGCTATACATGTTTCGCAAAAAATTTTAATGATTTATTCAGATTATTCTAATTTACCTTATAGATGAAGAGATTTAATAAAATTTGATAACATAATCATCCCTTCATAATCCTTTTTTAATTAATAAAATTTGATAACATTATCATCGTAACCTGATTTCAATTAAAAAAATATAAATTTTTTTTGGATGTCAATTTTGTTACGTAATTATAAATGGAGGGTACTATTTTCTTATCTTTGTAGCCACTTAAGTCAAATCATAAGTTCGCAGTTGAATTGTATGTACATTAAGATATAGGAAATGATTCATGTTTCCAACTCTAAAAGGCATCCAATTCATTAGGCGTTCCCTTATTATAGGTCACCAAAAATTTGCCTATTCAAATCCAAATCCTCAATTCGGCCATGCGATCCACACGTAAAAATAGACGGACTCTTGCTTCATACTTTATCAAACAGTACACATATAGAGTCATGTCAAAATAGTTCGGGTATTACATGCTTAATGACGAGATCAAAAATTTGATTTGCATGCATAATAATAAACATACAACTTCTGTAAATTTGACATGTGATCCTTTCAACTCGCGCAATCTAACCTGCAAATTTAACTAGTTAAATTAGGTTAAATAGGTTACAGTCAAACTGGTTACGAGTAAAATCAATCACATTTTATATAGATTGGTTAGAGGTTAAAATTATGGGTTATGGGTTGGGTCACTTGCATGTGCAAATTTTGGTAAAATAATGTGGAACTAATTATTTTATTTACTAAACTAAAATAGTATAATAACTCAAATTATTTTATAAAAAGATGTGGTGTTTAAGAGGAAAGACAGGTGATAAAATTTTTAAAAAAACATATAATTTATAAATGATGATTGATTTTTATTAGGTATTACTAGTTACCGCCTCAGTATTTCGTCCCAATTTCAATAAAATTATCATTTTACTTTAAAGAGAGGGAAAGAAAGATGGTATTGTAAGGGGTATTTTAGTCTAAATTTAAGTGATAAAGTATAAAAATTGAGACGGTAACTAATAAAAATTTTTTTGTTATTAACTAGTGATTTATTTCACAAGGGAAATCTCAAACCAAGAAGAGTAATATAGATCAATTGTAATGCTGTATATATATATATATATATATATATATATATATATAGTGGGTCAGCTGCACATGGGTGCTTGACTTCCTTAGTTGAGGCTGGAGCTGCAGCGTCTTCTTCGGCGGCTACATCTTCTCCAGTAGCCACACGGCAAGTGTGGCTGCTGCATCAAGTCCAACAGTACTGCTCCCGGCAACAATTGATAGGTGATCATAAAAATTTCATGTGGCATTATCGGCTTGCGCACCCCTCACTCAATTATGTCACGTTTATTTCCTAAGTTGTCTAAGACTTGTGGTTTATGTTACGTGTGCCATTTTGCGAAATCTACGAAGTTGCCTTTTGGTGTTTCTTTGACTAAATTTGAAAATTTATTTGGTATAATTCATAGTGATGTTTGGGGACGATTCAATTGATGGTTTCAAGTTTTTTGTTACCTTCATTGATGATTGTTCTCGCTTTATATGGGTTTATCTCTTAAAATCCAAAGGCGAGGTTTTTCGTGTGTTCAAAATGTTTCATGCCATGGTCGTTAATCAGCTTGATGCTAGAATTAAAATTTTGCGGTCTGACAATGGCACAGAGTTTTGTTCTAGTGACATGCAGTCTTATTTGGCAGATAGTGGAATTGTACACTATACAAGTTGTGTCTATACTCCTCAACAGAACGGAGTTTCAGAACGAAAGAATCGTGATCTTTTGGAGAAGACTCGCGCACTTATGTTACACATGAATGTGCCAAAGGTTTATTGGTCATATGGTATTCTAACAGCTGTATATTTGATCAACCGATTGCCTAGTCGAGTTTTAGATTTCAAGTGTCCTATTGAGATTTTGACAAGTGAAAAACCAGATTTATCCACTTTACGTGTGTTCGGGTCTAGATGCTTTGTTCATGTACCAGATACCCGTCGTGATAAAATGTGTATTTTTGGGGCATTCCATCACTCAGAAGGGGCATAAATGTTTTGATCCGTTGCGTAAGAAACTTTATTTTAGTCGCGATGTTGAGTTTCTTGAGATGACACCGTTTTTTGAATCTAATTCTTCTGATGAGCTTGCATCTTTGGTTCCTCTGCCTGTCATAATGGAACTGTCAGATTCTGATGATAAATCACTTGTTTCTCCAAACTATCCTACTCCAGCTCCTATTCCTGTGCGTCTGAATCCGGATCGGGTCCGACAATGTCCAGTTAAGTTTAACGACTATGTTGCTGCTACTGCATTTCCAGACATGGCTGATTTACATCCTTTTTCAGCCCCACATCGAGCATTTCTCATGGCTATTTCTAAGACATCTGAACCTTCTAACTTTCGTGAGGCCGTTGGCGTCAAGCGATGAAAGACGAGTTGTTAGCTCTTGCAGAAAATAAAACTTGGAGTGTTGTCACGTTGCCTCCTGGGAAGCATGTTGTAGGAAGTCGATGGGTGTTTAAGACCAAGTTTAACGCCGATGGTTCAATTGAGCGACATAAGGCTAGGCTTGTGGCTCAGGGGTTTACTTAGCAGTACGGGGTAGACTACAAGGAAACTTTTGCACCCGTTGCAAAGATGACGACAGTTCGAGTTCTTTTGTCGGTTGCGGTTAATTCTAGTTGGTCACTTTCTCAATTGGATGTCAAGAATGCATTTTTGCATGGCCAACTTGACAAAGAAGTTTTTATGCGATTACCTCCGGGACATCCTCAGGCGCATCAGCCTGGTTTGGTGTGCAAATTGCACAAATCTATCTATGGACTGAAACAAAGTCCTCATGCATGGCATTGAAAGATTATCTGCCAGGGCCTTGCCAGAAACTCACTTTCGTGCTATGCATTCCAGAATCGGAGTCTCTGGCCAGGCATAGACGCTAGCACAATTGCTATTCCAACCCTTTTGAAATAACATTGCGTAGGATCTGGGTTTGCACTTATTCGATTTATCACGCAACAAAAATTCTTAATGATGTGAAAATATAAAAATTACCTATTAAAGCGTATACCCAGGTGATTCTCTTGTATGCCTCAAGACTTTGCATGCATGCTGTGTGGGCAGCAATCTAACAAGCAATTTGATCAGCTAATCACCACAATCCACCTGCCGGAATAAACCAACACCGCTGCACCTGGCGCGTACAATTAATGCACTGCCTGGAGAGAGAGAAAGCTACACGTTGTTGCCAAAATTCAGAAGAAAATTTTGGCCCCAATAAGCTATAAAAATCCGATTCTAAGAGAGAGAAAAGTTTTCTCTCTAAGTTTTCTTGTCTTAAAAACTTATTAATTGTATATTGAATTGTGTGTTTTGAATAGCTAATCCCTTGTCTATATATAGAGTTACAAGATAGACCACAAGTTGGTTTAGGATTGGCCTTCCTACTGGGTTTCTGTTTCCTTCAATCCTGTTCCTGAATTGATACACATCCAACTGATACAGGGATTCACTTATCCCAATTCAGTTCCTGATATGATTCACAACCAACTAATATAGGGATTCACTTATCCCCAATCCAGTTCCTGGTATGATTCACAACCAACTTACACAAGGATTAATTAATTACTTAATTAATTAAATCTACCTTTGTCAATAACCCAATACATAATTAATCGTACCACTAACGGATTAATTATGGCACTACCATCTTACACAAGAATTGCTTCCGGAACAACTTAATTAATTTATATTCATAATCTCCCCACATCAAAGATATAGTGCTCGTTAATATATTAATTTACTGATAAATTAATTGATTAACCGTTTTAATTCCGAGACTAGTACCACTCGACCTTTTTACTAAACCGGACATAAGTTCACCGGCCGGGTTTAGTATAATAAACTTTACGAGCTCATCTCGGGAGCACCATTACCCCAGACGCACCGGTACATGGTTTCCTTTCGAAAAGCAGCAGCACACCAAGCAACTAAACATGCACACTCAACCTACCGAGACTATTGGCCACAATTGACCTCACCAATTGGCAGATCAAAGTACGCTATGTCTAATCCTCATGCCCGCTCGAGTCTAGGGATTAAGAGATAGAATACCAAGAACGATTTCTCTATTAAATCAGTACAAGGCAAATCATTCCTAATGGTCAAGTTCAATACGCCCCGGGCATATTTATATGATTCAATTAGTTTAGACAAACCAATTATCTGAATCACATAATAACCTAAACTGACAGTTTGTCCAAAGCTGTCTCGGTTACGAACCTCATTTATATATTATGTCTTTCAACCAATGATGAGATCTACTGTGTCGCACATGTTAGTTTTGAATACAGAAAAGCTATGGCTTGTATCAAAAACTAATATCCACAGTTGACATATCATTTTGTTCCGGTATAAGTTTGTTCCTTTATATCATAGAACTAGATAACGGGGTGTGGAAAGACACAGTAGATACAGTTATTGGTTAAAGTATTGATATATTAAAAGTATGCTCGTAATCGAGATAGTCTGAACATACTATCGGTAAAGGTTATCGTGTGGTTTGGAAATTAGTTTATCTAAACTAGTTTAAATCACACGGATATGCCCGGGGCATATTGAGCACGACCAGTTTGGATAGAATTGACTTATACTGATCGGCGTAGTCAATTCGGTCCTAGTATTCCGTCTCTCAATCCCGAGATTGGGACGGGCGTGAGGGTTGGATATCGTATGCTTTGATTTGCCAAAGAGTGCGGTCAATTGAGGCCTATACCTCGGTAGGTTGGGTATACGGTGTTTAGCTTCTTACGTGCCATTGCTAGTCGGAGGAATCCACGTACCTGTTCGCCGGGTTGATGGTGCTCCCGAGATGAGCTCGTAAAGTCTATTATACTAAACTTGGCCGGTGAAATTTATGTTCGGTATAATAAAAGGACGAGTGGTACTAATCTCGGAAACCAAGAAGTCGGTGAATTAATTTGTCAGTAAATTGATAAACCGACGAGCGCTAGATCTTTAATGTGGGGAGATAGAATAAAATATAATGGCGCGATGTAAAGTCGTTTTCGAGCGGTAGTTCCATAATTGGTCCGTTAGTGGTACGACTAATTATGCATTTGACTAATCGACAAGGTGAATTAATTAATCCTAAAGGTTTAATTAATATTTAATCGACAAAGTGAATTAAAAAATTAATTCTATTTGAATTAATTAATTCTAAGGGTTCGATTAAATTAAATTAACAAAGTGGGTTAAATAAATTAATTTAAATGGGTCGCTTGGAGTTGATTAGTCGGGAAGACTTAGCGGTCAACGAAAGTCAAATTAAAAAGGCCCAACTCGAGAGCCCATTAGGTCTCCTTAGAAGCTCCTTATAAATATCCTTGTTTGGCAAGAAATTAATTAAGAAACTTGGCAGCCAAGAAAAGGCTAGAGAGAGAAAGTTTAGCTTAGAGTGAGAAGTTCGTCTTCCTCGTCGAAACTTCTTCTCGAAGTCAGCTAAGAAAGCTTTCTCATTCGAAAGACTCGTTTTTATTTTTGCCCGGACTGTTCTATAAACCAGCCGCTGGTCGGATTTCAAAACAGGCTGCGCAGCTAGCTTTCCCAATTCTAAAAACCCCGGCGACTGCTCTGTCCAGTGCCCTGAGCCGATCGATTTTCACGTTGATCTTCTTGCTGAGTGATCCGTGAAACCGGTTGTACAGATCGGGACTGGATTGGGCATTTCCGGTGGACTGTTTTCCAGTTTTTCCAGCGGGTTGCGCAGCAGGTTTTCTGGCGGCTTGTGCAGCGAGTTTCAAAGAATTCTGGGCAGTTCCATTTCCGAGTTTTTTGAGTTTTCTTCCGAAGCAAGTTTCTTGGGTTTTCTATATTTTGCCGTGGGTAACTCCGTAGATAATAGCCCACACTATTTCGGAGTTGAATTGGAGTCATTCTTCGGATTTCTTATGGTAATCGCAACAAAGATTGGATTTTTTCTTTAGGCAAGGGACTTCGCTACAAAAGGTAGAATCTTTAATATTCAGCTTTAATTAAAGATTTAATTTTTTGTGTCCCGATTAATAAATTAAATAAGTATAAGCTAAGATCCATTCATGGGTAAACTAATTTGAGCCTGAGCTTGGTCGAAAGCTTCCGATTCTGGAATGCATTGCACGAAGTGAGGTTTTCGATTTAGCCCGGGCTTGTTCAGTTTTCCTTCAGCACAAGACACCTCATCATCTACTTACATAATATAAATGGACATATCATGTACAATAAAATATAACCAAAACATAAATCGATATATTAACTAAGAAAATGTACAATACAAGCATAGCTTATGTATTCAAGTCCAACAGGCATGCCCAGTTGAGTCATGCCCTAGAAGATTGTGGGTTTACTAGGAGTACAACGGATTCTTTTTTAAATATCTGTCGTCGCAAGAAAGAGACTCTGGTAGTTCTAATTTATGTTGATGATTTAATCATTACGGGGAGTTGTTCACATTCGATTTCTGAATTGAAGCAACAACTTCAGCCACATTTTTCGGTCAAAGATCTTGGCCCGTTAAATTATTTTCTGGGAATTGAAATGGCAACTTCATCCAAAGGGTTGTTTTTGAATCAACGGAAGTATATTATTGATTTGCTTCAGGATGCGAATCTTCTGTCATCTCGGCCGGTGCCCACACCGTTGGATGGTAAGCTCAGATTGCACTCTGCCAGCAAGTTGTTATCTTCTCCTCAGGTGTATCAACGGCTTGTTGGAAGATTGATTTATTTGACTATTACTCGGCCGAATATTGCTTTTGCAGTAAGTTTAGTCAGTCAACACATGCATGCACCAACCGAGTACCATTTGCAGTTGGTTAAAAGAATTTTGCGGTATTTGAAAGGTTCCCTTAGTCGTGGTCTTTTGATGGCTTCTCACGGACATACTAATATTATTGGATACACCGATTCTGACTCGGCTGGAAATGTGATAGATCGTCGGTCAACTACTGGCTATTGTGTCTTTGTTGGCGGTAATCTGGTATCTTGGAAGAGTAAAAAACAACATGGTGTTGCTCGTTCAAGTGCAGAAGCGTAATATCGGGCGATGGTTGCAGCTGCTTGTGAGCTTGATTGGCTTAAGTCTTTGTTAGTGGATCTTGGGTGTTCTTTTACCACTCCAGTTACGTTATTTTGTGATAATCAGGCAGCCATACATATTGCGGCGAATCCAGTGTTTCACGAACGTACTAAACACATTGAAGTTGATTGTCATTACATTAGGCATCAAGTTCAATCCAAGTTCATTGTTCTAGTTATATTCGTAGTTCAGATAAGCTCGCGGATATTTTTACTAAGACACTCTCACGGTTCAATTCCAACGATTGCTCGGCAAGCTCGGCTCCATCAACCTGCTGGATCCTGCTTGAGGGGGTGTGTAGATTATCACACGTGTACTTGTGTGTGTATATTTTGTAGTTAGGATATACTATATATTAGAGATATTAAGATCAGACTTATCTCTAATTATCTTATCATTTATCTTACTAGACTCGGTTAATTTGTATTATAAAAATTAGGCTGCATGTACACTACTGATTATGAGTTTAGAATACAATAAACGTTAACTCTTGTTTCACACAGTATTTCTTTCTTCTTAGTATTTATTTCTTCAGGGCCCTTGTCGCCAGGAACCACCGTATTAACACTGTTCATATATGCCACAAACAGTAATAATGGGGTTTGGGTTTGGGTAAGGAAAAGAATAGATGAGAGGGAGGGAGGAAGTTGAGTGCGGCTGAGGAAGGGACAAGGCTGAATGTGGAAGAAAATGAACAATAAGGGTCAAAGATTAATTTATTAACTTTATTCTTTAAATCCTTATTTTATTATGTCTTTCCATTTCATCCTTCAATTTTTATTTTAATTTCAAATTTTATCTCAATTATTCTAATTTCATATTATCTATTTTCTTCTTCTTACACCCTGCACCCTCTTGCAGGAAACTCTAGTTCCGCGACTGCGGACAAGGATTAGCTGGCAATGCCTCCATGATACATTTGGCACTCAATCGATACGTGTTTGTCACTATCACCTTATTTCATAAGACATTTTTAATTTTAATGATAAAATTAGTTTTTCGATGATAAATATTCTATCATATGCATAAGTATATATTTTTTTAAAAAAAATTTAAAATTTTTAACCCAAATCCAAAGCCACTATGTAACTTTTCCTTGACTGAGGTAGGAGGGATTAGTAAAAAGGTAGAATTATATTGCATCTTTTCTTTCTGCTTGTTACCGGAACTTGACTATAAGAAGGTAAAGAAATAATTGGCAACAAAATTTGCTTCACGCGAAATATGAACGAACCCCACACTCTAATCCTTCTCTAACATCGGCTGAATCCTCAACATCTGCGTTTCTATTTTTTTAATTCATCATTTTTTTTCTAAAAAAATTAATTTTTTAAAATATTACCTCTTTAATTCAACTCGCAATAATTAAATTTAGACCTCTTGGTATTAAGTATTAAAGGGCAATCTTGTCTCTCCTTTTATGTAACTTATATTAAATTTAACAATAATATTTCTATCTAAATATTAGTGTATATTCCAAAATTAATATATTTGTATTAAAACTATATCATAAGCCAATAAATATAAATTTATAAGATAATTAAGTTAAGTAATAAAATGATAATTATTAAAAAAGTGAAAAGATATTTCAGACCTAATCATACATTTTCATTGTGTCTTATTGAAAATTGCAAAAGCATATCATCCCATGATAACTTTTTCAATAAGAAAAATTAGTATTCTTCTTGTAATGGTCTAACAAAATTAATTTTGTCTAATAATAACTTATTGTGCAGGAAAATGAATCTCCAGAGTGATTAAATGATGCCTACAAGACAAATTATAATAACTCAAAATAATCCTATATTTCTTTTCTTTTTTTAATGCAAATGACTATCCCTTTTGTATTTACACCAAAAAAACAAAAAACAAAAAACAAAAAACCCTTCAATCAAAATTTACCCTAAGCGATTTGGATTTGAAAAGTAAATTTGGAACAAAAAGGATTAAACATGAAGCAAGTCTTACTCAATTATGTAGTGAGAGACAGTTGTGTGATGTTTTTTCTCTTGCAACCTTCAAGAAAACTGCGCCAAATAAGTGCATTTGGTGGGAATGGCATCCCTGCAATGAACCCTTGAGCTTCTTTAAGATGGCCATATCTAGCTAACAAGTCAACTATGAGAAGGTAGTGATCCATTTCTGGTTCAATCCCATATTTGGTTTTCATTTTCTCAAACAATTCCAAACCGTGGCTTACTAATCCAACATGTCTGCAAGCTGAAATAACAGCCATAAACGCAACCTTATCCAGAGTAAAGCCCTCTGCTTCCATCTCTTTGAACTTTTGCAGGGCTTCATGACCATAACCATGCAATCCAAAGGCTGCAATAAGAGCAGTCCACGAAATGATGTTTTTGCTTCGCATGTCATCGAAGATCTTAACTGAACCCTCCAGGCTCCCACATTTCCCATACATATCAATCATTATATTGAACACAAATGTGTCGCAGCATTCCATATCAGTCTTCGAAATAACACTGTGTAGAGAGCTCCCTAAAGCAAGGTTGTTAAGTTTGGTGCAAATACTAAACAGACTAGCGTAGGTGTAACTGTCTGGATCTATTTTAGCTCTCTGCATATGATTGAAAAGGTCAAAGGCTTCTTTGTAATCGCCATTTCTAGAGCAAGCAGCAATTAAGATATTCCAAGAAACAAGATCAGGTTCCTCAAGAGTAGTAAACAAATCTTGTGTCTTTTCGTATTGCCCAATTCTGTTGTATATACCAGCAACAACATTGGTAGAGACTGCAGCAAGTGGTTTCTTGATGGCATCTACAACCGACAAAGCATCCGACACAAGATCATTTCTGGCATATGAGGTGATCAGAGAGCTTGACACAAACTCATTATAGTCATATCCTGTCTTTATTATGAACGAATGAAGCTGCTGTACCTCTAGGGTTAATGATGATTTCAGAAGAGTTGAAAATGAGAACTCATTCGGCCGATGTCCCAAGTGAACCATTTCTCCAAAGAGCACAAGAGGAATAGACGAATCCTTATTTGAATAACCTGCCATCAAAGAGTTCCAGGAAACCAAATTCTTTTGAGATATTTCATCAAAACAAAGATGTGCAAGTTCAATTTTATCACATTTCCCGTAAAAATCAACCAATGCACTGCCAACATACACGTCAGATTCCATATGTCTCTTGATGATCTTAGCATGTACGAACTCCCCAAAGGATAAGCTCTTCATTCTTAAGCAGGAGTTAAGAACACTAAGCAATGTTGTCTCATTAGGAATGATTCCATTTTCACACATTCGCAAAAAAGTTGCAAATGATTTTTCTGGTCTTTCACTCTTTGTCATCACGCCAATGATAGTGTTCCATGTAACAATATCCTTAACAGGAGCCTCATTAAACCCTTTCTCTGCCAAGCATATTTCACCACATTTCGCATACATACTGATCACAGAGTTAGTCACAGAAACCGAGTCTTCAAAGCCATACTTGATTACTAGCCCGTGCACTTGTTGTCCCAATTCCATGCAAGAATCTCCAACAAAACCAGACAAAAGACCCAAAACAGTTGACTCAGATATTTTAAGTCCACGTCTAATCAGCTCAAGGAACATCTCAGTAGAATGGGTAACAAATCCATAATGCCCAAATAAAGATATCATAGAATTACAAGTGACCAAGTTCTTTACAGCCATGTCCTCAAAAACCAGAATGCTTTCATCCAAACGTCCATGACGTCCAAACATCCCCAATAATGCAGTTCCAACAAAAGCATCGGCATATAAAAACCCACTCTTCACAATCAGTGCCAGCAGCTGCAGCCCTTGAAGAAGACTCATTAAAGCAGAAGATAAAAGGCTGCCAAGTGTAAATTCTGTGGGATGAAATCCTGAAATTCTCATCTCACAAAATAATTTCCAGGCCTCATGTAATAGCTCATCACGAGAATAAGCTTTAATCATACTATTAAATGACACAACATTTCTTTGTGGCATTTTGTCAAACAAGTGACGCGCTCCAGAAATCTCACCCAAAGATGCATACTTTGTGATGATATTGTTGTAGAGAAGAACAGGGTCATTTGGGCTCGGCCCGATTGTGATGGTGAGAGCATGGATTGCCTTGGTTGTGTTCATGGATTGAACCCTTGCAGATTCTTGAAGTAGGTCAATAAGTGCTTGGGGTGTAATAGTTTGGGGAAATGAATGTTGATGGAAATTCCGTCTTCGGCTTGGGATAGATAAGTGAAGCTTCTGACAGCAAGAAGAAGGGTAAGTGACTCCATTGAAGAGGCCAAAATTCTTGGATGCAACTGAAATCGTCTTTCTCATGCAGTCCCAGTTAGTGGCGGTAACATTAGGTGATTAACTAACTTACTACCCTGGGTTTCTCTGGCAACTACGTCATTTATAAGCTTTTTCCTAAAATGTCACCGATTGAAAATACGTAGTTTCGTGACTTTTTTAAAAATAATAATAATAAGTAACTTATTGAAATGACTCGTTTTAATATCAATAATTTTAAGGAAAAAAATAACACTTGATTCTATAACTAGCGACAGTAGTCACAGAGTTATTCTTATTGATCAAACAACATCACTAATCACAGTATTAAGGGTTTTTTCGACGACATGAAATTGCTTCAAATATAAAAACCAAATTTGTTAGTGTAACAATTACATTCACATTAAGAGTTGAAAACTCAATTGTCATTGCAAAAAAAAAAAAAGAAGAAGCAATTTCATTATCTATTGGTAGGAAGACCTTTTTATTTTGTAGTTTTTCTTATTTATTTTTTAAGAGACGTTGGGCAGAACACAAAAGCTCTAGGTCTGGCTGAGTTCATGAAAGCATATACGATCACTGACTTTAGTGCGTCAAAATCATAAATTTGACCTGTGCCATTATCTCAGTACTTGCTAATCATAGGAAAGTTGTCACTTTTTTGAATACTTTGTAATTGAAAACTATATGTTGTGTTGGTTAAAAGTCTATTTTTTATTGAGATAGCCTTATCATTCACTAATATGTGCCATCTCCATCACCATCATGAAGAGATTACTCAAAGGACTTCAACCAAGCCCACCACATCCATCACTTGTTGCATCTTACAACTATTTAATTTATCCAAAGCTAGTCACTCCATTATGGACATGTGTTCATAAATTATTATCCGACTCTAAAACAAATAATCATATTTATAATACTAATTTTGATATTAAAAATAAAGATAATTTTTTTGCGAGAAAGTTAATAATCCACTCTCATCGACCCTTTATAAAGTGAAAACCCTTCTCATGATTACATCAGCTCTGCCCAAACTAGATGTTAAGAAAATGCACAATAGAAAAACACCCTCTTCTTATTTTGCCAAACTAGGAGTAACACAGTTGTGCATATAAACTATTCAATTCTATTTCGGATAGGTCATAAAAGGAGGAAAGGAAGGTTGAAAATGTTGATAGCCTCTATTATTTAATTCACTCGAATTGATAGTGTGAAAGTCACCGAATGAGTAAGTCGTTAATCTGTGGACTATTCTCTGCTCATCTATTACTTGATAAAATCCTTCTCTTGATTCTAAGGGGTCATGGAATGATGGTAGGGGTCAGGGCCAGCAGGAGCAGAGCGCGCGGGCCGATAACGACCTTCAGTACTGTTATCGTCCAATCGAGATACTACCTGGGATGCTTTATGTTTCTGGAGAAATGCTTGAAAAAATTGAGTCGGATCCACTTCGCGGTTCAATCCTGAAAGAGGCCGGGTTTCTGATCTCACAACTATGAGCAGAAAAATGAAAAGGAAGAAGGAAGATTTGCAAGAAGGCATTGCTTCTAATTTTGGTACTAATATGATACTGACAGTAGAACTTTGTAGGAATGAATGGAGTAGTGGTGGTATATATAGATAGTTTGGTTCCTAAGTTTCTAAAGAAATGGTGGAAGACAAAGGGTGTAACGCAGCCAATCTGTCCCAAGATAAGAGCCGTCCATATCACTGAACTCACTAACTATAAGAAATCTTACCTAGGACCATACATAGATAATACGATAAATCATCCTAAAACCATCATACATTTTTTTGGAAATTATCAGATGAATGCACATTAAAAAAGAAAAAAAAAAAAAAAAAACCTCCCTGAAGTGTAAATCTACTCAGCGGCTCTTGTGATCTCGAAAAGCTCCAAGGGGAAGAGCTTGAAATTATAATGTAAGCATTCAAGAGTCAACATCGTATAATTTATTTTGGCTGCCTTTCATGGAGCACTCAGCTCTACTGAATCTTTTGATGGTTAGAAGTCCCTTCGGGGACATCGGATAAAATTGGAATGATACAGAGAAGATTAGCATGGCCCTGCGTAAGGATGACACGCACAAATAGAAAAATAACAATACAAGAGTCAGAGCTAGCTGATTATCCACTTGTACCAAAATGAATCTCAGAATTAGGGGGATGACTAGAGATTCTGGTTAAAAGTTAAAAGTTAAAAGTTAAAGCAAGGAATATAACTTGTGTAGATAAATGCAGTAGTAGATTATAATCAGTGGCGAAAGTAGCTCAGGATCGACCCGGCTGGCTTTTCATGATATCACTTGCCAGAGAAAGGGAATCACTTGCTCTAGTTTTATGCAAGCTAGTTCATTGACCAGACTGTAATGCAGGACAGGATCAAGATAAATGTCCCAAGTATTGCATGCAAATGCAGGGGGGGACGAAAACTTTAAATTTTTGGAGGCAGAATTGCAACGGTATGGAGGACGGATATCGGTCAGAATAACCTTATTAGAGAAAATTCCAGCAGTTTCGGGGGCGGGCGCCCTCCCTCACCACAGTGTAATGTCGCCCTGTGCAGATGCTACATAACAAGTCCCTAATAGTTGAAATGAACATAAGATCATTTAGAGATTTGCAACAATCTCTTCAATAAAGAAGAATTTTGTGCAGAACAAACATCCATAGATGAAAGTTTATATCGCCTTTTGTTGGCTCTCACACAATTAAACTAATCAGAAGCTGATACAAAATTTCTGCTTCTAATCATGAATTCTTATCTGATAAGTTCACTGCTAAAAATTATATCTTCTAATCTGTGGTTCTCCTTTCAATCATTCGGACATCAGGCACAGGTGGAAAGAACTAACTAAGAGCATGTAGCAATGAGCACACATCCTATTTGCCTCTATTGTATTCTTTATTCAGCAATCTTTCTGAACATCTACAAACTAGAAAATTAAGGATTGTGAGGTCCTCAAAAACTGAGAAACAGGACAAAGTTTCTACTGTCAACACTTTTGTTTGGCACTTGAGTTGATTATGACTAGGTCTTTAACACTTGAGCTTTTACCTATTGTATGTATTGCAAAATCATTCTTATATCATGTTTGAAAGAGACTGTTTGGCAGTAATGAGGCTCAAAAGTGAAAGAAGCAAGCATTTTCTTAGGTCTGCACCTCATGATTAATGTCTGCATCAATAAATCCAAGAAGTTTGTTTAATCCCCAAACTGCTAATTTTCAACTTTTTTCAATATGCATGTCAACAATGTCCTTGAAATTCTTATAATCTCAGAAAATTGGCAACTTGTGATCCACAAAATCTTGCTGGTTAAACTTAACTTTGATTCCACATGAACATGATCAACTTTTGATGGGGAGAAGAATCCAAATTATAAGTTGGACAAATTATGTTAGGCTTTGACCAATTAGTTTGAAGTCTTTTGGGATGTTTTTAGAGGGATTTTGCAGGTCAAACTTGGTTGGCCAAAAGAGCAATTTTTGTTTGTTCTGCAGACACAACAGAAGAAGACAGCATAAATATGCCAAAAACAGGTAAGTATATGGCTTCCACTTACAAACCTTTTTATGTAGGATTTGTTGGCATTTGTTGATCAATTGAAATGGTTTATTGTGCAATAGTAGTTTATGATAGAAGTGAAAACTATTCAAAACTTTATATTGGAACCTAGCAATCCCATTCTGTAAGTATGCTCATCTTTAACATTTTTAGTTACTCTATTTCAAGAATTGTTGAGTTTGATTTGCAAAACACCCACCTTTTATATTGTATTCCTAAAAAACACCTTGGAAGGTATCTCAACACTTTAATATAAAGAATATTAGGTCATTTAATGTTGTGACCCTCTTGAATGTTCTATTATTTTCACTAGCCAATATAATCATACCATTTGTCAAATGGACACTTTGCAATGTAGTTGTAAAATTACTATATAATAAATGTGTATGAATTTCATTATATTTTGTAGGAAAAAATGCAAATTTAGTCTCTTTAGTATGGTCCAGTGGCAAATTTAGTCATGAACGTTTAGTAATTAGTAAATTTAGTCATAAAGTTTTCTAATAATAGCACATTTGATCCCATAATAATTTTTTTAACATATTTAACACTTATTTTTTAATTCCGCCAGTTTATTATCACATGGCGTACATGTGGACGCCATGTAGACTAATATAATCTATTGGGATGACATGTGGATGGCACGTCATCAAGACTGCACATGAATGTAATTCATGGGGATGAATGTTTTTTAATTGTTTAACCTGGTAAAATTCATGTGCAACCTTGATGTGTCGTCACGTGTCGTTCACATGCCATTCAAATGGGTTATATTACGCCACATGGCAATGAACTAACGAAATTGAAAAGAAACTGTTAAATTTATTTTTAAAAAAATTATTATGGGACTAAATGTGTTGTTATTAAGAAATTTTAGAACTAAATTTACTGACTACTAAACATACAAAACTAAATTTGTCATTAGTTACTATAGAACTAAATTTGCATTTTTACTGTAAAGATAACGTAGTGAAAATAAAGTAATAAGAATAGAAATTAAAAATTAGATTGAAATTGGCCTTAGGTAATCATAATAATGATTATTAAAGGCAAAATTAATATAGTAGTGACTAAATTGGAAGGAGATGTAGCCACATTGAATATGAGCTCAAAAATCTTCAAAATGAAAAATTTTACTCTCTAATATATTTTATAAAATATTCCTAAAAATAGGTAACAATTATTTCATAAGATATTTAAATTTTCAATATAATTTTTGGACTCTTATAGAATTCAATTACCTATATTAAATGATAAAATTTGAATGGTAAAGAAGAGAGAAATGATTTTGAGAAACAAATATAATAACAAAAGAATATTATATCTTTTAATTATGGATTGTGTATATAGCTTTAAATATATTAATTAAAAAATAAAAAGGTAAGTATTGTATATATTCGCAATTAATAGCCAGTTTTTTTTAAGCAATTAATAGCCAGTTTAATTATCCCAAAAAAATAAATTAATAGCCAATTTTGTTGAGTTTTAATTTTAACTAATTACGCAATTTATATGTTGTACCACTAGGTACATGTACCTAATAATACATCACCACTCTCACTATAATAGAGTGAGATACACGTTTTTCTCTTCTTCTTCTTCTCCAAAAATCCACTTCCTTCTTTTTCAAAAGTCAATTATTCTTCTTCAAAAATCAGTTATTCTTCTTCGTCCTACTCCATTCGAAACCGCATTTAATCAAATCTTTCATCCAAACACAGATTTAACGGAGATCGACGATTGTATTTTCCGACGAACAACACCAAATACAACGGAAAAATCACTTCTCACTACTAGAATTTTGTCCTATTAAAACACTTGAAAATGTTTTAATAGATAATATTTGATAACATTTTATCTATGACGACACGTACTTTTTGTGTTATCTATTCTGTTAGTTTTGAATACAGAAAAGCTACGGCTTGTATCAAAAACTAATATCCACAGATGACATATCATTTTGTTTCGGTATTAAATTGTTCCATTATATCATAGAACTAGATAACGGGGTGTGTGAAAGACATAGTAGATACCGTTATTGGTTAAAGTATTGATATATAAAAAGTATGCTCGTAACTGAGATAGTCTGAACATACTATCAGTATAGGTTATTGTGTGATTTGGAAATTAGTTTATCTAGACTAGCTTAAATCACACGGATATGCCCAGGGCATATTGAGTACGACCAGTTTGGATAGAATTGACTTAACTGATCGGCGTAGTCAATTCGGTCCTAGTATTTAGTCTCACAATCCCGAGATTGGGATGCGCGTGAGATTGGATATTGTATGCTTTGATTTGCCAAAGAGTGCGGTCAATTGAGGCCTATACCTCGGTAGGTTGGGTATGCGATGTTTAGCTTCTTACGTGTCGTTGCTAGTCAGAGGAATCCACGTACCAGTTCGCCGGGTTGATGGTGCTCCCGAGATGAGCTCGAAAGGTTTATTATACTAAACCCGGACGGTGGACTTTATGTCCGGTATAATAAAAAGGTCGAGTAGTACTAATCTCGGATACCAAGAAGTTGGTGAATTAGTTTGTCAGTAAATTGATAAACCGATGAGCACTAGATCTTTAATGTGGGGAGATAGAAAAAAATATAGTGGCGCGATGTAAAGTCATTTTTGAGCGGTAGTTCCATAATTGGTCCGTTAGTGGTACGACTAATTATGCATTTGACTAATCGATAAAGTGAATTAATTAATCCTAAAGGTTTAATTAATATTTAATTGACAAAGTGGATTAAGAAAATTAATTCTATATGAATTAATTAATCCTAAGGTTTGATTAAATTAAATTAACGAAGTGAGTTAAAGATTTAATTCAAAGGGATCGATTGGAGTTGATTAGTCTAGGAAAGACTAAGCGGTCAACGAAAGTCAAATTAAAGACCCAACTCAAAGGTCCATTAGGTCTCCTTAGAAGTTCCCTATAAATATCCCTTGTTAGGCAACTTACAAGACATTAGAAACCTTAGAGGCATTTGCCTAGTGAGAGAAAGTTAAGTCTAAAAAGAGAAGCTCTCAAATTTCTTAATAGCTTTTCTTTCGAAGTCGACTTTGGAGCTTTCTTCTTCGAGAATCCTCAAAACCCATAACCTAGAGAATCCAAGATCATCATTTTGAGAAGTAAATCATCGCCTTTTTGTTGAGATTTTCGGCCACAGGACATCAGCCGCCGGTGAAGCATTTTTGGCGCCGGCGAAGTGTATTTTGGTGTAGCGATTTAGCTTCCTCTTTAGTGGGTTTGTTGTTTCTTGTTGTGTTGATCCTCTAGCTTGATCTTCTTAGATCGCTAGAGTCCAGATTTACAAGCAGGAACACATTCCAGACACTTTGGTGTGAATTTTCAGATTGGGTTCAGTTCCCCGGTTAAATCTGTTTCTTCAGATTTGCGTGATTCTTGAAGTGAGTTTCTTAGGACTTCTTCGTTTTTCCTTGGGCTACTCCGTAGACATTAGCCCCACACTAGTTCAGAATTGGATTGGAGTTATTCTTCGGATTTTTTGTGGAATTCGCTTGCCCGAAGTTTTGGTATTCCATTTGCTAGGGACTTCGCTACAAAGGTATAATCTTTGAACTTTCCGCTTTAATTAAAGATTGTATTTTTTGTGTCCCGATTAATAAATTAAATAAGTATAAGCCTAGATCCGTTCATGGAAAAATGAATTTGAGCCTGAAGTTTGTCGAAAGCTTTTGATTCTGGAATGCATTGCACGAAAGTGAGGTTTTCGATTTAGACCGGGCTTGTTCTGTTTTCCTTCATATTCCTGTGTGGCCAAATGTGTATTGGATATAACGACATTTTCTTATGTGACCATATACTTTGAAAGTGTTGAGTTAGACTAACGTATGAAAACACAAGTATATGCCATGATAAATCATCTATCATGACCCGTTGTTAGCTATCCAGTGTTATATATCATAACATGTTAATACATAATAAAGTGTTTGGATAGAAAACCTATTATGACAATTTTAAGTATTCATACCAATACCATAATATCATAAAATTATATATCATTATATTATATAATTGAAAACATAAAAATATGTTTAAATATATAATATATTACATCAGTTGTAAGTAAATATACAAATAGTCTTAGGCTGTTGAAATTTTGGCCTTATAATAATTCAAACTCAATCCTTCTCTTTTAATACTACAATTAACAATCAATCATTCCCTTCCTTTCCGATGTGGGACAGCAGCAGACGACTTTAAATAACACTTATAATGTAATTATATATGTATTACAATTACACTATACATATTAATCTATTAATACCTTAATTTAATATATTAACAAATAAAATAATACTTGATTGTGTTTCTATACTTATAAAATTTTAATTACACTTGTTAGTGTTTTGATTGAAATTTTATTATAACACCTATTTCTTGTGTTATGATAGAATTTTATTTGATGACACATTAAAATAGTTATAACAACATTACTCTTGCAGTGTTTTAGTAGATATAAATAAATTAATACTTGATGTGATTGTAGATATTAATAGATATATTTATACTTTAGTGTTATGAAAGGTGTGTGGTGAAAGCCCAAAATTCTAGTAGTGTCTTCTTAAAAAATCACTTCTTCCTGTTCAAAAATCTCTTCTTCTTCTTCTTCAAAAATCTCTTATTCTTCTTCAAAAATAACTTATTCTTCTTAAAAAAATCACTACATCATAAAGTATGAACTATATTTGATGGATTTATGGAATCTTATTTTTGCGGTTTGATGTTGGGTAATGTATTAATGATGTTATATTCGTGTTTTCTTAATCAAATAATGCTCTGTTACTCCGAAGTATGATATATAAATATTTTCCGTGAGGTATTGAGACTTTCATGTGAAATGGGTTGTTTCTGATTCTTCCCCGCTGCTGGACTTAGTAGAACGTGTTATGGGACGTAGCTAGACATAACCCATAACGGGACGTTGCAGGACATAACGGGATGTTGCTGCTTTGTATTTTGAGTGTAACAGGACGTTACTGCTTTGTATTTTGAACGTTGTGGCAGTTATTTTTTGGATGTTGCGGCAGTGTTAGGAGATGTTGTAGAAGGTGTTATGTGAAAAAATCAGCTTAAATTTACATGCTTGGATGTAGACGTTGCGGCAGTTATTTTTTGGACGTACGGAGACATTACGACAATATTAGGAGACGTTGTAGAAGGTGTTATGTGAAAAATTCACCACATGCCTGGATGTAGACGTTGCGGCAGTTGTTTTTTGGACGTGCGGGGACGTTGTGATAGTGTTAGGAGACGTTGTGGAATGTGTCATCTTGAAGTTGTATTGCAGGGATGGTTCGGGAGGGCATAACTCAGCACTCGATTGTCCGATTTGGACACGCGAGTAGTTGATTTGATGGTTCTCGACGAGATCTACGCAGTGGACATGGAAGATGGGTGTTTGGAGATGGTTTTGACATTGGAAAAAGTGTGGTTTTGGACGAAAACTTTAAGGGGTCATAACTTTGCTCTCGGGGGTCCGTTTTAGACGAATTTTTTTTTTTTATTTCATATAACTTTTCGAGATCTCTCCAGTCGCAAACTTTCAATGACGGTTTGGGCTGCTCCAAACTCCAAAAAATGCCGTATTTTAAAAGATAAGAAAGATTTTTAATAATTTCAAGCGTTTTTCAAACTTTCGACGAAACATTTGACATATATAAAAAATAGTTTTTTACGATTTGTATACATGAAAACCTTGTTCCTCCGGGGTTCTACTGACCTATGTATTGGGAGATGGGAAATTCAATATTGACAATAGTGATCTTTTAAATGACATGTACAAAAAAAATTAATTAAATGTCATTTAACTTTAGTGGATTAATGGCAATTGAATTTTTTGAAGAGTCACAAGACTAAAATGACTAGGGTTCAAGTCTCATCCCTGACTTTTTTTTTTTTTTTCCTACTAATAGTTACTTAAATGGTATCCATTTTTTACATTACTAAAATCAGTTTAGACGTTTTTTGACGTTGCGGCAGTTATTTTTTGGACATACCGGGACATTGCGGCAGTGTAAGGAAACGTTGTGAAATGTGTTATGTGAAAATTTCAGCTTAAATTCACATGTCTGGATGTAGATTTTTTTAACGTTGCGACAGTTATTTTTTGGACATACGGGGACGTTGCGGCAGTGTTAGGAGATGTTATGGAAGGTGTTATGTGAAAAATTCAACTTAAATTCACATGCTTTGATGTACATGTTTTTGTACATTGCAGCAGTTGTTTTTTGGGCGTACAGGAAAGTTGCGGCAGTGTTAGGAGACGTTATGGAAGATGTTATGTGAAAAATTCAGCTTAAATTCACATGCCTGGATGTAGATTTTTTTTTACGTTGCGGCAGTTGTTTTTTGGACTTACGGGGATGTTGCGGCAGTGTTAGGAGACGTTGTGGAGGGTGTTATGTGAAAAATTCAGTTTAAATTCACATGTCTGGATGTAGATGTTTTTTGACGTTGCGGCAGTTATTTTTTGGACGTACAGGGATGTTGCGACAGTGTTAGGAGACACTGTGGACATGTCTAGATGTAGACGTTGCAATAGTATTTTTTAGACGTTGCAGCAATTGTTCTGAAACGTTGTAGATTCAGTGAAGACATCGTGGACTCAGCGAGGAAAAAAAAAAGACACGCGCGTCGGCGAAACTTACTATATTTAGTAAATGTACAACTGTCATGCGAAAAATTACTATATATAGTAATAGCTACATATACCACTGATACAAAGTATACCTGCTGAACTAATTATTATCAGAGAATTTCACATGAAATTCAGTCCTTAATTGCAAACTTTTCATGTGCATCAAATTTTCTAAAGCACTCAACGAAGGGGAGTCAAATTTAACCATTTTCAGTTTTCTTGTTCCCTAAATAACACTATCAAGGAAGTGAAATAGAGACTGAAAATCAAAAACAAAATCAAGAGAACTTCCATCTTTGAGTACTTGATCTGGTATTCAACTCAGGAAATCGACCTATTAAAATCAAACCACTAAAAAACAAATATTATGTGTGTGTTTTTTTCCACTAAAAAACTCAGGCATTTGTATGTTTGACATTTAATTTGCTCATTAAATGTGTAGAAATCAACCGCATAATTGAAGACTATCGAAACCCTTTTCTTAAAATCTTGGACGCATTCTTCCTCGTTGAATCAACCCCATCATCATTGATTGCAGCCTTTCGTTTTCGAGAATTCGCAGGTAAAGGAGCAGAAGAACGCATCGGAAACCCAGAGGCGCCGGAGCTTAATTGGAGCGGCGGCCGTGAATATTGTGAATTGACGAACAAATGAGTGATGTCTTGAAGTGGCCTTCGGAGCGGTCTTTTAACAATTGGGATAGAAGACTTGGCCTTCTCAACAAAAGGGACGGCACCATTTGCGTCTTTGTTCGAGATGGATCTGGCGTGTGAGCTGATGTTCTCCTTGTTATCAAGCTCAATGGGTAAAAGGGTTACCTCCATTTCTGCGGGTTTCTAATTCGGGAAACTCTATCTGTAACTGGTTGGGATTTTGTTGAGCAAGGAAGGATTGAGGTTTGATCAGAGATTTATCAGAGATTTATAGGTGAATGGGTTTGAAAGAATGGTGCATTTTTCAAAGAAAAATTGGAGGGTTAAACTCAAAGTTTGAAACTGTGGCATCTTAAGATTGTTTTGCTTCTAAAATTTTGTTCAAATTTTGGGTTTCAGAGAGAGGGAGGAAGCCAAAAAAACGGTAGGGAGGAAGGAGGGAGATTTTGAATATTTTCTGACTCTGATTAGAAAAAATGGTTAGGTTCGTCCTCTAATTTTGATGGCGGGCAACGCTGATTCTGTCGGAGTTTAAGAATAAAATGAAAACAAATTTTGGATGTAAAAACATTGGCGCGAAAAGGAGGGAATATCTGTTTTGAGGAGGAGCCACGTCGGTTTGGTTCGGCGCGGCAGGTTTGCCTCAAAGACCAAATATTTTACCCGCCCTGGTCGAAACTGCACTTTTGGGTTTTGACATTTCAAAAGAATTTGGATTGGCCTTTATTTGTCGAAGCCCAACATTACTGAGCTACGTACGTTGGATGGCCCATTGGGTCTGAAACCCTGAAACTCTATTGCACAGACCATAATTTTTGAAGCGAAAGGTGTGTATCTGGATGATAAAAATGATTTGCTGTGACGTCACAGCTTCCGTAATGGTAAGAAAATTGAACTTCGGATTTGAAGGGTTGGACAAGTACTTTGATCCTGACATAAAGAAAACTGTGACTACCTCTAACGTTTTTTTTTTTTTTTGGGAAGAAGACTTCCTCTATGTTAATTATTGAAAAGATTCTAACTCTATGTTAATTATTAAAAATATAAAGTTAATTAGAACAAGGAAAAAATACAAGAATACTCCCCATAGTATGGTTCAGTGACAAATTTAGTTCTAAACGTTTGGTAGTCGACAAATTTAGTCCTAAACTTTGCTATTCACAACACATTTAGTCATACTAACATGTTTTTTAAATAAAAAAAAAGTATTTTGGATTCACAATAACATGTTAATCTATGTGACATAAAATTTTTCATATAAAATAAATTAATCCATGTGTTATTTGCGTGGTTTAAGAATTGAGAGAATAATAGTTCAACTCTTGACTATCCAAAAAAAATAGTTATTATGATTAAATGTGTTATAAATAGTAAAGTTTAGAATTAAATTTATCAACTATCAAAAGTTTAAAATTAAATTTACTACTAAATCATACTTTATGGACTATTTTTACATTTTTTTTTTCCGTAGAACAATGATAATTTTAAGTGCACGTCGAAGTTGCTTGCAACTACGTCTTACCTACCATGAAATCACAATTTTAGTCCATCAACTATATTTATTTTATATTTTTATTAAATTAACTTAAAAATACTAAAAAAATTTCAAAATTTAACCCATCAATTTATATTTTTATGAGCTAAAATTACTAAAATTTAAAAATATTTTAAGTATTACTGAATATGTTTGACCAAAAAATGAAATAACTATAGTTCATCAACCGAAATTATAATTTTTCTTTGTACCTACAGGGTAACATGGAAGATGAAACCAATTGCCACCATTTACTCTTTTTTACCAAAGTTGATTTTCAAAAAATATATATAACGCTAAAAAATTAAAGGGAAGCTACTAATTTTAGAAAGACCAAACCTCTGCCAAGCCACCGTCTCTTCTCCCTCAAACTCACCTTAAAAAAAATATTTCTTCCTATCTTCTCATCTTGAGAGGATGGGAGAAATAAATTTGTTGCAAACTTCCTTTTTTTGTTTTTAGTTTTGTCATCCAATAAAGGGGATTAACCTCAATCTTTATTTTATTGTTCCTTCAGTAGATTCAGATTTGCTGATAGAGTATTGTTCCTTAAGTGGATTCAGATCTACTGGTAGAGTATTGTTCATTCAATAGATTCAGATCTACAAGTAGAGTATATTGTTCCTTTAGTAGATTCAGATATACTGGTAGAGTCTGGTTGCGGCTTCATTGATGGTGTTCGTTGTTATGGCGACAGTTTCGTTTGTGAAGTTCGTTGGCGTGATTGTGACGTCGCTGATGAAGTTCGCTGGTTTGGTCCAAGAAGATTCAGTGAGTATATATCTAAGTATGAGATTTATAGTTTCGAGTTTTTATCAGAAAATTAGTGATGTATCATTGTCCGGATTAAAATTTATATCCACAATTTAATAGAGTAGATATATATAGGTTTATCTGTAGTAAACACAATAACAACAATGACGTTTATACTTATAAGTTGTGTTTCTTTGGTTGTATCTTCTTTTTGTCAATCATTACTAGACATTTTTCAATAAATTAATATATATATATATCTTTATTTAAAAAAAAAACTCCTAATTTTGGAATAAATTTAACACATCAAATATAAATGACAAAGAAAAAATTACCAAGATCAAATTAACCGGCTATAAATTTTGAATAACAGAATCCTAAGATCAATTAGTAAACCCCATATTGAAGGCATTTTGGAGGGGAAAAATCACAAACGGTGAACAAACTAATCCATATACATATGTAAGTAAAATATTTATATATAAAGAAATATTCTATCTTGAAAACTCGATAGGTACTTTATTATATGTATAGAAATATAAAGGGAGGTGGAAATGAGATGGCATAGTTATCTTGGCACAAAATGAATTGGAATGGTGATAGTGACGGTAGATAAATTTGTAGTTTAAGATCAAATACTGGATCTCATACTAGCCCTTTCCCCACTTGTCTTGTCATATTCATCGCTTAACAATGCTTCATCAAGCTGTTCACGTCTCAAATACTCCTATTTTTTGTATTTTTGTAATTTTAACTCACCTAATATGCATATGTATCATATTTAAAATTAGGATACCATGACATGTAGGAGTTGGTTTGGTGTACAAAATTGACTTATTAGCACACTCATATTATCACACTAAACACGAAATATGATAATTGATATCTATTAGCACACCAATTTATTACTTAATAGAACATTACATAATTGATGTCTCTATAAATATATTATTGGAACATCAAATTAAATCTTATTATGACATTTGATGTAGTTATAGTAATATATTTAAATTATGACATCAACAAGTGTAATGTATTTTTATGAGAATATAGTGACATTGTTTAGTGTAATTTATATCAAATGTAATATCACATTTATTTTTTTAGATATTAACACATTAATAAGTGTAATTATAAACATTATAAAAAATATATAATTTTTTAATTTATATTAATGCACTATATAATGTGATAATAATAAGAGAACTTTAGTCTCACATTAGAAAAAGAGCGGAATATACTATTATTTAAATAAATAAACTTTTAGTAGGTATTGAAATTCATACTCTACATTATACGTCACACTTTGTTTCGTTTCACAACTAATTACAATACTTACATATGTTATAATAAATTTAAATCATGATCTAATGTAGCACTCTTAAGCACGTATCTTGATATTTTATAGTGTTTTGATAGCTATTAGACATATTATCAAGGCACGATATGAGGACACTAAAATTTTGGTGTTACAATAGCCTAAAATGTGATAAATTATTATATATTAAGACATTTTTACATGTGTTAATAAGTCAATTTTGTATTAGTTGTGTTGATATTTCTCACTTATATAATAGATATTACTTATTTACGTAGTGCAATGTTATTGTAAATTTACCACATACTTTGTACTTAAAAAAATGAGGAGACCATGATTTGATGGGAATCACTACAGTTTCATTTAAATTGTTTTAAAAAACCCCAAATCCTTATATTTTAATTTCCATTTATGCCCTCAACTCGCCATGAAATTTTCTTAATTTTATCATTTTTTAATTCATATGTTGATTTTAAAATTATTATATGAGTGGAGTATCAAAAAGATAATTAATTAGATTTGAACTTTTTAATTGAATTTAACTTTTTAATTGAACATGTGAATATCAACTCTTACACTGCGATTCGTAATTTTATTATTGATTGCTGCACTATTTTCTAATTAGATGGGTGGACGCAAATTATACCATGTACCCATCTATAAATATATATATATATAGTAATATTTGTGAAGATAACGATACAGTTTGTAATTTTGGTAACCTTTTTTTTTTTTTACAATGAGAGAGGCATAACGCCTATTGAAACCTATTAATATAAGTTTGGTGGAACTCTTGAGTGCCTTCGATGTGATCTACTATCTTTGGGTGTGACTCGAATTTAGGACCGCCATGCTCCTAAATGCTCTCGGTGTGATATAATAATATATACCTATTGGGCACGTGTATCTAGTAAGCATATGGTATACAAACTGTAATGATAGTGTTATATTACACCCTTATTTTTGTTATTGAACGCCCCCATTTTTGTTATTGAACGCTTCATTGAAAAAAAAAAAAAAAACCTTTATTTTGTTAAGTATTGCATCCTTAATTCTTATTTTTCATCCCCTTAATATTTATCTTCCATCACTCCTATTATTACCTAACTGTTCTTAATTAATTTATCAAAAATTTTATAAGTCTCTTCTTAATCTACTAAAAATTATAAAAATTATGATTAAAGTAGCATAGATAACCGTAACTATAAATAAACTTTTTTAGTATTTTTAGTAATTGATTAAGGGTAGTTAGATAATTTAACATATTATTATATTTTATATTTAAATATTATGATTAGTATTTCTTAATTTATTATAAATAATTTAAATGTAAATGAAACGCAAAATAATAAAATAGGGACACAAAATAAGCTAAGTCTTCACAGACTGGGAGTGTAGAACAATAGTATCTCCATAAAAAAAAAAACATATTCCTCACAGAATTGAACATTTACCTTCTAAATTGCTATCTCCGTCCCAATGTAACAATACTTTTTAAATATATGAGTGATATTTTTCAATCACAAATATTAATAGTATGCTCAAGATATTAATTTTTTTTTTTTTTAACAATCTTTCCCTGTTCTAAGGATAGGGAGACGATGAGATTGGATATATTATTATTAATTAAAAAATTAGAAAATGCATAAAACTTACTTTAAAAGTTAAATAAAAGAAAGTAAAAAGTTAAGCTACTGAACAATCTATGAAACACTAAAGTAGGGAAGATTCCTGATTAAATTTTACTAGGGCAATAACACTTAAAATTGAGGTAATAAATAGTAATGTTTTCCTGATAGGAGAGTTCATCTCTTATTTTGCTAGTTATTGAAGATAGCAGAAGTTTGGTGGATACTATGATGATAGATAGCTTTTATTGGATCCCAAGCACACAAAATGTTTATGCCCACGGGATCGCACAGTTTGTAAAGGAAAACGTTGTTTCTGTACGGAACTGGCCTTCTGTGCCAGAGTTCCTCACTCACTTGGTGCTGGACGATTTCCAGTAATTTCAATGAAATTCCTTTCCCAAAAAAAAAAAAAAAAAAAAAAAAAAAAAAAAAAAAAAAAAAAGTAATGCCTTCCTGATTTAGAGCAACTAAACCTTATACAGCTTGTGAAATAGTCAAACTGCTTATCCAAACACAAATGAATGGCCGAGTGCGTCAAGACATTAGCTATTATTTTACTTTCTCAATAAACGTGATTCAAACTAATTAGAAAAAAAAAAAAAAAAAAAATCTAGTAGCAATCTGACCTCCACTATAAATTATGGTCCTCTAGGGAATTTGCTATTGGCTAGATTTGTGAGACAATCGCCATATTGTGCTTCTCCACCATTAGCTTCCCTCAATACCTAATATAACAGTCCGAAATTCTTCATAACTAACCATACAAAATAAGTGAAAACCCCGGAATAAAAGCCTCTTTTATCATTTCTAACAACATGTGAAAGCTCCAAACAAAAACTTCCTTTATCATTTCTAATAACATATACTCTACTATCATTGCCTGAGTTACCAAGAGAAGAATCATCAGTATTCAATTTATAGTATCCAACAAAGGGAGACCACCAAGAAACAACCAGACATTTAGGAACCCAAGGAAGAGATCACTAAAGAATCAAATTCTTGCTTGCTAGAAAATTTGTGTCCCCAGTAGATACTGTTTGCCAAAAAAATTACTATGAATAGTCTACAAAGCAAATACTGAACCACCAATATTACTGCAACCGCCCTAGGCTGGCACTTCCCAAAAAATTACAGTGTAAATTGAAGTTCCTATTTAGCTGTTTTGCCTCCCTGACCTGACCACCAGGCATCCAACCGCTCCATATATAAGTTTTGAAGAGTTGGGAAAAAAATTCTAAAGAGAATCAAAATAAAATCACCACCCCAAAGCTAAAGAGCAAGAGTCATAATAATGATTGACCCCATCTGCCGAATCCCAACACCGAGATAAATGGGATGTGGAAACCAAATCCTACTAACCAGTTAAACCAAAGTAACAAGTTATTTAACAAACATCAAATAGAAAAGACTTTTAGTGCGACTCGCTTACCTCATATAAATAGAATGATAATAGAATGCAATAACACTGTTTAAACGGTGGCGAAATAAAAAATTTTATGATGAGGGTGTTAATTTTTAGAGAAAAAATAATGAATAAATGCTGTTAGGAAGGGAGAGAGGAATACTACAATGGAGAATGAAGAAAGAGTTTGGAAAGGATAAGGTGAATGATGAGAATTGGAGAGGAGAAAAAGAAACTAAGAGTTTTTTTTTTTATATATATATAAATATATATATATTAATTAAAACGATGTTGTTTCAACGAAAAGAATAAATCTATAGCTAAACAGTAACTGTGTTTCGTCGTGAGCAGTCATAAAAATATCTCCATGACTGCTTCCATGATAGAACTACCGATATGAAAATGTTGTTGCATTATTTTGCTCCACGCCACTATATTTACGTAGAATGGCCCTTATGCTGAAGACAATTAAAAAAAAAAAAAATTCTCCAAAATTAGGGGCATACAAATAGTAATATCATTACTAACTTCTTTTAAGATTAGGGTACGAAGTACAAAGCTACATGTGATGTCGAAGCACTGTGAGAGAGGATAGTTTACAACACAAGTATGTAAAAATAACATTCACTCACAATTTAAACCGAAATTTGAAAAATTTTATATTAAAATATTAATGGATATTATTTCTCCTTTAACATTAGGGTTTGTACTATTAATCAATTTTAATGTTGAATTCGTACTATAGATTATCTCTGTCGTATGATTTTTAATCTAATTTTACACAAAGTATATATGTGTAACATAGTTGTGCCACAAATTATGGCACTGCTGCCATACAGCAACTGACATGGGCTGAGCTTCGTTCTCAGTTTCTTGGTTCATACCTCAGCTGAGCCCAGTACTCATCGTTTCTCTCTTCTTTTTCCTTTTTTTTTTTTTTTTTTTTAACAATAAATCAGTACTTATCTAAGTGGGAGAGGGGGAAAAATAATGCAATATAGCTCTTCGGCCAAACAAAAGTAGTCGGCTGGCGGGTTTGCCTCAATTAATTCTACGGTCTTAAAATAATATTATTATTTATTAAATTATTATTTTAAAATAAATATAATATAAATTTCACCAATAAAACACGATTTAGTTAAAAAGTAATAACGAAAAGAGATATATGTATCTATATTGGAAGAATTTAATTCTCATCAAATGCATCCATTCTCTCACTGCCATGAAATGAAAAAGCCATAGAGAAATATATAAATTTTATATAAAATTCGATAATTTATGTTATGAATGACCATTTTTAACACGACATAAAAATTTAATACAAATTTAGTAATTATAAGTTGGATAAAAATCTAGTTATATATGAAAAATACGAAACTCAAAAGGTTAGATTCAGGTCATATAATGTAATCAAAGTGAGGAGTGAGTGGGCTACGTGAAAAGCCAAATAAATTGAATTTGGGTTGTGCTATGTCCGACCAAATAAAAGTTTAATAAACTTTAAAAAAGAGCTGCTTATTAAATTTTTTATTTTGAAACATTGCAACTAAATCAGATCGTGCTTCATATCCATAGAAAGAATAATGGATAGGTCAAATTTGTGTAAGAAAACTTTAAATATGGGCTGTGTAAAAATTCGATGTTTGGATGGAAGGCAAGCCAAGAAGCCAAATGTGACTTCTGGTAGCAGCTATGTATGTGTTTAGCAGGGAGAAACGACATTGAGACGAACAAATTAGATTGAAGCTTAAGGGGAGAATTGTATAGAAATTTAGAGGTGAGGTTCCTTCCGTTGTCTTAAGAGCGGAGCAAATAGCAGTGGCAGAAGAAGAAGAAGCAGAGAGCCAGAGGGAAATGAAGTGTTAAATTTTCATTTTTAGTCTTAGTCACCAATTTTAATTTTATTTAATTTTTTTTTTACAATTCTAATCATTTTCTTACGAAAATACATTTGACTAACCCTAATTGTTCACTCCTTAGTCGAAAATATTTTCACAAGAAGATGATTAGAATTGTCAAAAACAAAATAAAAATAAAATTGATGATTAAAACGATAAAAAATGAAATAAGCCACCAAGAATGGGGCCAGGACCAAAACGGGACCAAAATTTAGGGTGTGGACTGAAAGAAATTGAAAAAATAGGTGTGTGGACTGAAATGAGCCTCTCGGATTTGTAAAATATGAAACACTAATTAAGAGTTTCGGATTTTACAAATCCGAATCAGTTGTAAAATGTAAAAAAAAAAAAAAAAAAGCATAAATTCGGATTTCAAAAATCTGAATTTATTCTTCCCGAAATACTTCTTCAAGACAGTCCACCACGTCAAGAACAACTAGCACCACGTCCAGAAATGTCTACATTCATGTGTATGAATTTAAACTGATATTTTCACAAAGACAGTCCATCATGTCCTAGACAACTAGAACTACGTCAAAAAAAACTAGCACAACATCCAGCAACATCTACATCCATTCATGTGAATTTGGACGTGGTGTTAGTTGTTCTGAGACGATGTGAGATGCTATTGTGAAAAAATCAGTTTAAATTCACATGTCTGGATGTAGACATTTTTGGACGTGGTTCTAGTTGTTTGAGACGTGGTGCTAGTTGTTCTGAGACGTGGTATACTGTCTTTGTGAAAAAAAATTAGTTTAAATTCACATGCATGGATGTAGACATTTTTGTACGTGGTGCTAGTTGTTCTGAGACGAGGTAAGATGTTTTGTGAAAAAATCAGTTTAAATTCACATGTCTGGATATAGACATTTTTGGACGTGGTGCTGATTTTTTAAGACGTGGTGCTAGTGGTTCTGAGATGTGGTAGACTGTCTTTGTGAAAAAAATAAGTTTAAATTCACATGTATGGATGTAGAAGTTTTTGGACGTGGTGCTAGTTGTTCTGAGATGAGGTGAGATGTTTTTTGAAAAAATCAGTTTAAATTCACATGTCTGGATGTAGACGTTTTTGGACGTGGTTCTAGTTGTTTGAGACGTAATGCTAGTTGTTCTGAGATGTGGTAGACTGTCTTTGTGAAAAAAAACAGTTTAAATTCACATGAATGGATGTAGACATTTTTGGCTGTGGTGCTAGTTGTTCTGAGACGAGTTGAGATGTTGTATGACCATTTTATTTGTTTTATCTTATTACAACACATACTTACAAGATCATGAGCATTTCTAAGGGTTATATTATCATTTTAATTGTTTTATCTTCACAAAACTCTTAGATCAGAGATCATGAATATTTCTAAGAGTTGAATGGTCATTTTATTTGTTTTATCTCATTACAAGTCTTAGATATGAGATCATAATCATTTATAAGAATTGTATAGCCGTTTTATTTGTTTTATCTTATAAAAAACCCTTAGATAAGAGATTATGAACATTTTGGTCCACCTCGATGGAATGATATGATCGTACAAGGCTTGGTAGACTATATGACCCCGATGGAATGATATGATGTTCATATGTATGTAATTGGTGCAATTGCTTACAAGTGCTTATATGTATAATTGATTATGTGCAGTTGCATTGGTGATTTGGTTAGGTATTGATGTAAAGGTATATGTAATTGGAAGAATTGTTTATTTGATATTCGATGGATTAAATTTGGGAATTGGATTATGGTCATATTGTATTTGTATATTGGATAGAAGTTTTATGAATACATTATGGTTAGTATATTGGTATAAGTGTTATGGATTGGATTATTGTACTATTTATTCTTTCTTATAATTATCCGCTTTCAATTAAATTCGGATTTAGAAGATCCGAATTTCAATTAAATTCGGATCTTCTAAATCCGAATTTAATTCATTTCGGATTTATAAGATCCAAATTTTTAATTAAATTCGGATTTAGGAAATCTGAATTTTATGTATTTCAGATTTTCCTAATCCGAACGTTTTATCTTGTTGGCCATTAATAAAAAAAAAAATCCACGTTTGTGGCACTTTGGAGCGCCATGGACGTGGTAAGCAGCAAGAATAGGGGTGTGCACTATTCTGGACGTGGTGATAGTTTAAATTCACATGCATGGATGTAGACGTTTCTGGACGTGGTGTTAGTTATTCTGAGACCTGGTGGGTTGTTTTTGTGAAAAAAATAGCTTAAATTCACATGCATGGATGTAGACATTTTTCGACGTTGTGCTAGTTGTTTGAGACGTGGTGCAAGTTGTTCTGAGACGTGGTAGACAATCTTTGTGAAAAAAATCAGTTGAAATTCACATGTCTGGATGTAGACGTTTTTGGAGGTGGTGCTAGTTGTTCTAGACGTGGTGCTAGTTGTTCTAGACGTGGTGCTAGTTGTTTTTGGACCTGGTGCTAGTTGTTCTGAGACGTGATGAGTTGTCTTTGTGAAAAAAATATCTTAAATTCACATGCATGGATGTAGACATTTCTGGACGTGGTGCTAGTTGTTTTTGGACGTGGTGCTAGTTGTTCTGTGACGTGGTGGGTTGTTTTTGTGAAAAAAAATCAGTTTAAATTCACATGCATGTATGTAGACGTTTTTGGTGCTAGTTGTTCTGAGACGATGTGAGATGTTATTGTGAAAAAATAGTTTAAATTCACATGTCTGAATGTAGACGTTTTTGGAAGTGGTTCCTGTTGTTTGAGACATGGTGCTAGTTGTTCTGAGACGTGGTAGCCTGTCTTTGTGAAAAAAATCATTTTAAATTCACATGCATGGATGTAGATGTTTTTGGACAGGGTACTAGTTGTTCTGAGACGATGTGAGATGTTATTGTAAAAAAAAATTAGTTTAATTCACATGTCTGGATGTAGACGTTTCGGGACGTGGTGCATGTTGTTTGAGACATGGTGCTAGTTGTTCAGAGACGTGGTAGACTGTATTTGTGAAAAATATCATTTTAAATTCACATGCATGAATGTAGAAGTTTTTGGACGTGGTGCTAGTGTTCTGAGACGAGGTTAGATGTTATTGTGAAAAAATCAGTTTAAATTCACATGTCTGGATGTAGACGTTTTTGGACGTGGTACATGTTATTTGAGACGTGACGCTACTTGTTCTGAGACGTGATAAATCGTCCTCAATATTCGAATTTCTAAAATCCGAAATTTGTTAATTTAATTAATTACCGTCATTAATTTTTAATTAAAACAGATTTTCTCTTAATTTGGATTCTTAGAACCCGAGTTATCTAAAATTCGAATTTTAAGAATTCAAGAGACCCTTATATGTCCATAATTTCAAATTTTCTTTCTTTTCCGTCTACACTGAATTTTGGTTCTCCCTTTTGGTAAAAAATTCCACCAAAAATGCATTTAGGCCAATAATAAAAGGGGAAATAGTGGGTGCCTCGAGTTGCCTGGTCGGGATGCGCAGAATCTGCATCTGAGTTGTGCTGCTGCTGCTGCTGTTGCAAGTTGTAATGTAAGATAAGTCACAAAGACAGTGACTTATTGGCATCTTCTATTCGACTATAGCCACTCCCTCTCATAAATTGCATCCAAACAACACCAATTTCCTTTCCCTTCCCAAAAGTCGTCAGACCTTCGCTATTGGACATTCATCCTCTTGGATCACGCGCCACTTGCTTCATTTTCACGTTTTTCTTATTCCCATCTTATTTTTTTTCACCTATTCATACCAATACTCTTCTCAATTTTTGAAAACAACGTATGCACTCTTAACTCTTTTAACTATTTAAATTAATAATAACTAATTTTTTGATTAATGAAAAAATAGTAAAAATATTAACGTAAATATTATTATTGTGTTTAAAGATAAAATTAATATCATTTTATACTCTCATTTTAATAAAATATCGTCAAAATTTTCCCTTTTTTATATTTAACTTTGATCAAAAGGGATATTAATAGTTGTCACAAACCTCAAAGAGTAATTGGTAGTTTGAAATCACAGGAAAGATAAATGTAATTTACCCTTTAATTTATATAGAATTATTAAATAAATATGACCTAATCAATTCAAACCCCCACTTCTACTTAATAACAATAAATATTAATTTTTAGATATTCAAAAATAAGTCATAATCTAAATTGTAAAATAGGAATTTAGAAGTTCCAAATTCGATGCCTTTCAAATAGTATAAGATTCACATTTATATATATTATAAAAAAAAAACTCATAGTATTTCTACGGAGGAGATAATTATTGGAAAATGACATGAATTTTTGTCATATTACGAAAGAGCCCCAAACGTTTAGTTGTAGTAGTATATACCCCAAGTACTTTTAAGTTGTTGCTCTTCGATAAAAGGAAATTCCAATGACAAAATTAAATAAGGTATCAAATTTGATCTTCGCCCGACCTAATATTGTTGTTACACTTAAGTCTATTTTATGAGTTTTCGCGTGACTTTTTGGTCATATGTAATAAATGCTATAGTCGTGTTTATAATAATATAACTATTTTTTATATGTAAATACTTTTTTATATAAAATATTTAAAATTATTTTTATAAATTATAAATTAATTATTATTTTATTTAAAAATAATATTATCCTTTTTTTTTGTTAATAACTACATTGAATATAGGAAATTTAGGATTAAGAGTCGAAAATTTACATTAAAAATTTTAAATATTTTTAAAAAAGATTCCTCCAAAATTTAAAAACATCTTTGAACATAAAAATCGGAGAGTCCATGTTTTTAAAAGCTAAAAATAATCCCATTTTAATATTCTTCTTTATATATACATTTCTTTTAAGTGCAATAAATTAATCCTTCGAGGAAGATATTACTGTTGTAAAAAAAAAGAAAAGGGGGAAGAGGAAGATATTGCTAAAATTGAGTGCATTGGGGACATTTTGTAGTTTGAAGATCTTAGTGGGCTCAGTTAGAAAGATTCATATAAATTCTTTCTGGCAAGCGCCGTTGCTGAACGGCCCTACAAGCCTACATCTATTGGGCTTTGATATGGATTTTTCTGCGTCAGTACAGCTGCACTGTATTTATTATATTCATTTTCCTTTCGGGACAAATTATTAATTTTTTCCACAAATTTTTTTTTCCAAAAAAATATTAAATAATTATCAAAATTATCACACTAATTCTAATTTCCTCAAAATTTTTCTTATATATTTTAAAAAAAATTACCCCTCCGGTACATTCTTTCTTTTCTTTTCTTTTCTTTTCTTCTCTCCTTATAAAAATTTTCTCTAAAAAATTATATTTTTAATATAAAATACACAAATTATATTGTAGTACTAGGAGAAATACATTTAATGATGTGACCATTTTTGAATGTCCATTGTTTCTTCCCTTTAACCTTTATAGTTATACAATTTGTCAAAAAATACTTTGTGATGTAACTTTAAAATTACTATATAAGAATGATATATACCCTACAAAAATATAAACATACATAGCCTAAATAAGTTATAGTACTAACACTTTTGCTCTCAAGCCCTAGTCGTCGTCTCTTCTCTCCCAACCTCAACCTTCAAGAAATATTTACGAAGATGGGAAAAATAAATTTGTTCTCTGTTTTCGTTTTCCTGTTTTAGTTTCGTTATCTAATAAAGGGGGTTATCCCCAATTTTTATTTTCTTCTGTCATTTAATAGATTATTTATAGAAGGATAGAATGTCTTTTTCCTTTAGTAGATTCAGACCTACTGGTAGTGTCTGTTTGCGGCTTTATTGATGGTGTTCGTTGTTATGGCGACAGTTCGTTGGATTGGTAGCGGCGTCGTTGATGATGTTCGCTGATTTTGTCCAAGAGGATTCAGTCATCATAGATCTATTTATAGATTTATGGTTTGGAGTTTTCATCTAATAATTAGTGATGTATCATTATTCGGATTAAAATTTCGGCAAGAGGTATATTCACTGCTTGACAGGGTAGATATATATAGTTTTATTCGTAATAAACACAATAATACTTGTAATTTGTGTTTCTTTGATTGTATCTTCCTGTTGTCAATTGTTGTTGGGCGTTTTTCAGTAGATTAATATATGTCTTTTATTTAAAAAAAATCAGTTATAGTACTAACTATTTAAAATAAAATAAATAAAAAGTCCTACAAACCCCAACGGACAAGGCGGATCGACGAGTTTGGTTACCCTATTATTAAATCAATAAATCAATAAATATTTGTACCAACCCACCTAAACCCACTATACAATCACCAATATTCCATTGGGAGCCCTATCTACCTATACTACCGGAATCTCAATGAAGGTACTGAATTGGCTTCTAGTTCAATCAAACCACGTAAAACTCGAGGAATTGAAGATAAACCACTGCTATATTTCTGACGGGATATAATAAATTTTTGTTGAACATTCGAACGAGGAACAGGAAAAAATAGAATTTTGGTCGCAAATAGTAGTAGCTAATACTGCAGTTAACAAGGCATTCAATCGATTAAGTAACAAACAATAGTCGTATATTTCTTTCTAGCATCCTTTCATCCAGCAGCACCTCCACCAGACGAACCGTTCTCATCCTGTAGAATGCACATTTTAGAACACAATAAAGAACAACCAAGGAAACATTGAAACAAGCTTTTGTTGAATACAACAAGAAACTTTGACTCCTCAAAACCTATAGGTATCTGAATAAATCAAACCTGTTTTCATTAGAACAAAATAATATAGTCATGCATGTTTTTCTTGGTACTGTACCAGTTTCTGAATGTCCTGGTTTTCTTTAAGATCATGAAGAAGTATGATAGGGTACACATAAAGCAGCATTTAGTACAAAGCTTAGTTAGAAGTTTAACTTTGGTTTTCCATTCAGTAACATCCTGTTGATTATGTTGTTTTTAGGTTACATCAAGAAATGCATCTAAATCTTATTTGGAAATGATTGAGAATCGCCTCTCGCCTCTTTGCAAAATGATCATGTTGCTTTTTATATATATGTCTCTCATAAGATCACTAAACTAACAGAAAGAATGGAGGAAACTGTCATAAAACATTTTGCAAATGGAAATCAAAGGGAAGGAATGGTGGAAACCAAAACAAATCAAACCATCAAAAACCAAATCAACAACCTCAACCATCAGGAAGATCTAAAGACAAATCTCACAAACAAAACAAAATCTGATTTAAAAAAAAAAACAATCGAAACAGAAAGAGTGGAGGCTACTGTCATAAAACATTTTTCAAATGGAAATCAAAGGAAAGGAATGGCAGAAACCAAAACAAATCTAAGAAAGAACTCAACCAAATCTCAGGAAATTTATAGACGAATCTCATAAATAAGCCAGATCTGATTTAAAAAAATACAAACGAAAATAACAAAAAAACCCTGATAAAAAAACTAAAATAACTAAAAAAAAAAAAACACAAGCAAACCAAATCTGATAAAAACCAAACGAAAATAACAAAAAAAAATTAACGCTCACCAACATATTTTGAGATTCAAAATAAAAAATCTCAATAACCTAGATCAATTGATTGGATTATAAAGTCTATAAGCTTTAGACTGAGAATAATAACCAATAAAAATGTACTTTGCAGATTTTGTTGGGGGTGCAAACCCAATCCCACATCGGTGGATGGAGAGTCACGATCTCAATATATAAGTGTGGTGGGCTACTCCCCCTATTACCAATTGGTTTTAGGGTGGAACCCCATTAGCTTATATGTTGGGTTTGAGGATGATGTGGCCTATGAGAGGATCCTACCCCAACAAGTGATATTAGAGCGAGGTTTAGCCTAGATGGAGTATGTTGATCCATGTTGCGTTGGTCCTTTCAACAATGCGGACTCCATACGGGCTTAGATGGAGCATGTTGATCACTGAAGTGTTCCTTCACCCGTTTGTGGATAACGACGGTGCAAAAAACGTAGGTTTTAGAGTAGGTTAGTTATATTAGGAGTTAGTATACATATATATAGTAAAAAAAACGTAGGTTTTAGAGGAGGGGAGTTTTTAGTTTTGTTGACCCAGGAAGCGGCGGCCACTTTGTTGGCTTAGGATTATGGCTAAGTTTTCTTTTCTGTTTTCTTTTAATTTCAATTATGTATTTTAATTAGGTTTGATAGTACTTGGATTGGATGAACTCATGAATTATTTAATTTCATAGTATGATTATGTGTTAAATATTTTTGGATATTTATTGTGATTTATGCTATTTGGTTTATATTACAGTCAAATAATTTGCCTAGAGCTTTTAAGTTTGATATAATATAATCTCAATTAGGATAATCCGTAAAGGCTTACGAATTTGCCAATTAGAGTTGAAGAGGTTAAAAAGGTGGTACCTTTTAAGGCCTAGAACACTAATAAGGCAATGGTTTGTAGCAATAAATAGGTTGAATTAATTACTGTGATGAAGTGACTAATAAGGTCGGCGGATTCAATGGATTTGAATTGAGCCTACTAATTGGTGAGACGATGACATGTTGATTCGATTTGCATATTTGCATCCAAATATCTTTAACTGTTGGTGTGTAAAGCACTATGAAATTAAATAGTTTATGAGGGATTCTTATCTAAGTACTACGTTAGGAATTTTATTATTTTCTTTATTTTTATTTATGCTGGTTACTTTAATTAGTTAATAAATTCTCACAAACCCCCGCTTCTTGACTAGATAGTAGAAAAGAGGTTAGTTCTAATAAATAGTCCCTGAGGAGACGATCCTACTCACTGCTGTGCTACTAAACCCTTAGAGTAGGTCTTTTATATTTGTTGGTTTGACACCCATCAAATTTTGGCGCCGTTGCCGGGGACTAAAGATATTAGAAAAATCTTGATTTTATTATTCTAGTTTTTATATTTTATTATATATATTTGTTTTTTTTTCTGTATTACATTATTTTCCATATTTGCTGTTTAGGAAGCTTGCAAGAACAATGATGGATGAGCAAAATTATTCATGGCAAGGTCACAATGGATTCGGTGCAAGTTACCCGCATGGCTATGAGGGAGAGTACCAAAATATGCCCACTTGGCAAGCTCGTTCAGAAAATACATCATATGGACAAGATCTAACAAGTCAAATACGCAGATTGAACAATGAAATAATGGACAGACAAGCACCAAATATGCAGATTGAACAATGTGAAAGGTCTTGCAAATGCGAAAGTAGATTTTTCGAATTGGAGACTCGACTTACCCAAATGCAAGAGACAATGGACCTAGTGCTGCAAAAATTGTCACAACCACAGCGTCAAGGAGCATTTTACGTGCAAGAGAAAGAGCCAGAGGATCAACCACCAAAGGATAAGGGCAAGAAGTTAAATTTTGAAAAAGAGGTGCTCAAATACTTAGAAAAGGAAAGTGCAAGGTGGAACAAGCATCTAAAGGTTCAAGACAAGATAGTTCAAAGAGAGTATGTCCAAGAAGAACAATTGTTCAAAGTGGACTCACAGATTAAACAACTAAACTCCGCGGTCAAGGATGTTTGTATCCATCTACTTGAGAAGGAAAGTGTTCAGATGCTCTCTGCAAAGAATGACATCAACAATGGTGGGATCGTTCCAAAAAGTCATGCCAAGGGGGGAACACATGGCAGAGAAATTAGTGGGAATGAGCAAATCAAGGACTCTCCTGAAACGATGTACACATATCCTGATGATTCTAGCGAGGAAGAGCATGAAGTCATAGAAAAAATGTTATTGCGTGACCACGCTATGGCATTTGAGGTTCACAACCTCATTCCAGAAGAAGACATGATGCCTCAAATTGCCAGAATAGACACCAAGAAGAAGTGCATCAATAGTAAGAAGAGTAAGAGACGGTTAAAGAGAGAAAAGGCTAAGATAAAGGGAAAGAGATTCAAAGAAAGACTAACCGTTTTAGAAGACACGGTGTTCCAACTCCTGAATAGTCAGAAGCCTATAACTACAAGTCTCATATCTGATCCAGGAAAGGTAACTGCACCTCAAACACAAGGAAAGTACCATGACGATAGTCAAAACTACGTATATCATCCACCTTAAAGCAAGCTATCTCACGTCGAGCTACAGACGTAAAACAAGCGCTTATGGGAGGCAACCCAAATTTTTTTTTTCTAATTTTCTTTTGTCTTTTAATTGTATTTTTAAGTGCTTTTTAGCAGAGAATTTCGAGTGGAATTAAAGGCTTGGGCAGAATACAATTTTTCCTCTAACATGCCCAGGTCAAGGTTTGAATGGTTTTTGCATTTTCTGAAGGCTTGGGCAGAATACAATTCTTCTTCTGACATGCCCAGGTGAGTTTTTCTTTGACTTTTAAGGGATGTGGCACAATATAATTTTTCCTCTGACATGCCCAGGTCAGTGTCTTTGATTTTTCCACGTTTTTCTTTGCTTTTTATTGGAATTTTTAAGGAGTTGGGCAAATTACAAGTTTTCCTATGACATGCCCATGTCATTTACACTTACAAAAAAAAAAACAAAAAACAAAAAAAAAAAATTTTTCTTTCGATTTTTTTTTTTAATTAGGGTTCTTAATTTCTTTGGTTTTCATTCTTGTTTTCAAATAGCGGCGCCCGACTCCCTCTTCCCAACCAAACCCGCCTCCACCATCCTTCACCATCACAGTTTTTCTTCTCCAATCGGCCACCTCTAATCTCCGCAGGGTACGGCGACCACTCCGCCATCTTCTCCTTCGACATCCGGCCAAGCGTTGGAGCAAACCAGTGACGCCCACTCACCGCTGTCAACCTCATCTTCTCCATTCGTCCTGGGCTGAAATTTTTCTTCCCTTATCTTTCTCTTGTTAATTTCCTTTACTTTGAGGGTTGATTGAACTTTTTGGGTGCTGATTTAATTATTTTTGCAATTGATTAGTGGTGAGAATGACGGCCAAAGCAAGAAGGCCCACTAGAGGAGGAACGATTAGCTCAATGGCTTCAAAAAAAAAAAAAATAATAATAATTCAAGAAGTGAACTCCAATCTCCACGCCCTTTGCGCACATGTGGGCTTGAAACCACCAATTCCTCCACCATAGAGAAGCTTCTTTTCCCCTTACTAACTTTTATTTGTTTTTGTTATTTATTTTATTTATTTTTCTTCTGTCTTGGTGGTGTTTGTTTTTGCGATCCTGTTTATGCCTATTTTTTTTTCTACATTGGGGACAATGTAGAGTTTTGGGTGTGGGGGGGTTGTTTTGTATGATTATTGTTTTGGGGATGTTTTGTGTTTTATTGTGTTTAGAGTCTAGGTGTGGGGGAGATGTAAATGTTATGTGTTTTGTGTTGGAAAATTGATATGCAATGTGTGATTTGGTGAGGTAAGGATGAAATGTAGGGAATATTAGTAGTATTGTGTGTTGAATGACTATAACTGTTCCTTATGATAATTCAAATGATGATACTTGTGTGAGTGACACCCAAAAAGCTAGATAAAGTGAGATTTTGGGCCTTAATGAGCAACAGTTCTTTCTTGTGCTCAATTATTTTTCTTTAGAGTGTTTCACACATAGTTTGCATATTCTAGAACTTGCTTTGTTATGCATGTTACCATTGCTTGTGAATTTGAAGTACAAAAAGGATAAAGGCAATAGGATAAACCAATTTTTGGCTTGCAAAAAAATCCAACATTCAATGCTTACCCTTAGTTAACCTTTTTGAAGCTTGGACCTGATTCTTTGATTTTAAAGCCACTAAATTAAACCTAGGCCTGTGTTTAGCTTGCACTTTTCGCCTAGTTATTGAAAGAAGTGCATACTTGGTTGTTAACTTGGTTTGTGGTTTGAAGGCGGACATTGGAAGGCAATAGTAACTCATTAAGGATAAGTTGTGCTCTGACCAAGGCTGTTGAAAAAAAAAAAAAAAAGAGAAAAAAGAAAAAAAAAGTAAGAAAAAAGGAAAATGAAGAAAAAAAAGAAAAGAAAAGAAGACAAGAAAGAAAAGGAGCCAATATAAACAAATTCAAATGAATTTGTGTGGCTAGAAGAAAAAAAAAAAATGATTGTGGAAAGAGCCAAGTTTGGAATCCTTTGTGGGTTACTAGTGTCTTGCATGGGTTATCCTCGGTAAGATGGTTGATGGTTAACAATCAAGTATGTTCTTTCTTTCATGACTTTAGCCTTTGTTTAATCCTTGTTTATCCTACCTTGTCCTGAGCCCCATTATGACCCTTGACGAAGACCTTTTGATTTGTACTTTGATTTATTTGAGTGATAGTAATGTGATAATTTTGCAAGCTTATGGCAAGAACATGTTATGTGATGAATTTGAGTGATTATATATCCCCTAAACACTTTTGAGTACATGAGAGATTACCTGAGAGGTAGATGTCACACTTGCTTGTTATTTGATTTTGGAGAGTTATGAGGAGTGGGTATAGTAATAGCAAATGCATGATACTATGAAAGTTTCCTATGTGGATTGCAAGCCTTGCTTGATCGTATGTTGTATATTGAGGATCCATGTGTTCGTTTGTTGTTTTGTGTTTATTTCTTTTTCTTGATGAGTCTTGAGTCATGCTTGGGGACAAACATTGTCTAGGTGTGGGGGATTTGATAAGCCTGAAATTAATGATTAGTTTTTGTTCAAATTGAAGGTCAATTAGATCAATTCTATGGCTTAATGGGCTGTATTTTGAATGCAGGAAAAGATGGACTTCGGTGGAGCTAAATACGCAATTTGGCCATATTTTTGGAGGAAATCGAGAGTTTGAGCAGATTAAAGAAATATCAAATTGGGCTTGCAAGGAAACTTATTTGTGAATGGAGGTAAATACGCGAATTGGGCTTTATGTTTAAATCCAAAGTTAGATTGGATTTGTAATTATTATTATTTTAAATAATTTCTAAACTTAATAGGCATTAATTTAGGATTAAGAATTAGTTTTATATATTTTTGCTTAAGTGGGCCGCCGAGACAAAATAAATAGAGTAGGTTAGTTATATTAGGAGTTAGTATACATATATATAGTAAAAAAAACGTAGGTTTTAGAGGAGGGGAGTTTTTAGTTTTGTTGACCCAGGAAGCGGCGGCCACTTTGTTGGCTTAGGATTATGGCTAAGTTTTCTTTTCTGTTTTCTTTTAATTTCAATTATGTATTTTAATTAGGTTTGATAGTACTTGGATTGGATGAACTCATGAATTATTTAATTTCATAGTATGATTACGTGTTAAATATTTTTGGATATTTATTGTGATTTATGCTATTTGGTTTATATTACAGTCAAATAATTTGCCTAGAGCTTTTAAGTTTGATATAATATAATCTCAATTAGGATAATCCGTAAAGGCTTACGAATTTGCCAATTAGAGTTGAAGAGGTTAAAAAGGTGGTACCTTTTAAGGCCTAGAACACTAATAAGGCAATGGTTTGTAGCAATAAATAGGTTGAATTAATTACTGTGATGAAGTGACTAATAAGGTCGGCGGATTCAATGGATTTGAATTGAGCCTACTAATTGGTGAGACGATGACATGTTGATTCGATTTGCATATTTGCATCCAAATATCTTTAACTGTTGGTGTGTAAAGCACTATGAAATTAAATAGTTTATGAGGGATTCTTATCTAAGTACTACGTTAGGAATTTTATTATTTTCTTTATTTTTATTTATGCTGGTTACTTTAATTAGTTAATAAATTCTCACAAACCCCCGCTTCTTGACTAGATAGTAGAAAAGAGGTTAGTTCTAATAAATAGTCCCTGAGGAGACGATCCTACTCACTGCTGTGCTACTAAACCCTTAGAGTAGGTCTTTTATATTTGTTGATTTGACACCCATCAAATTACTTCTTCCACGTCCTCAACCAGAAGCACATTCACAATTCGATATTTCCCCTTTTACATGAATAGCCTTTTCCTCATATTTTTCATCCTGCATACTCATTCTTACCTCATGAGATTGCATGGATCACATTAATTTATCAAAGGAGTATACACTTAAATCCTTAGATTCTTTAATAGCTGCAACTACATGATCAAACTTGGAGTTAAACTTCACAAAATCTTTGCAACAATGGTTTGATCAGTAACTTCTTCTCCATATTACCTCATTTGATTCACAATGACTACAACTCTCGACAAGAAAACTTGCACCACTTCTCCATTCTTCATCTGCAAAGTCTCAAAATCACGACGAAGAGACTGTAGTTTTACAGTAATTACCTTTGAAGAACCTTAACAAGCTGTCTGCAAAGTTTTCCACGCTTCCCTTGAAGTGGTTGCTGCTGCAATTTTGAAAAAAACTTACTCATGAACAGCTTGTTGGATGAAGAATAAGGCTTTAGAATCCCTTTTCGTATTCTCTCTTAGCCTTGTTTATTCTTCTGAATTTGAATAGCCAATTTCAACTAGGTCCTAAAGGTCCTGATACTTGAGACTTGAACAAGGTTCTCATTTTATACTCCAAAACTCATAGATATCCAAGTAAAAACAGGAATTGATTGTTGGGCCATATTCACCAAATTACCATTGGTTGCCATAAGTAGTACGCCAAGTTTTAATCGAACCTCTGTTCTGATACCACAATGTTGGAATCAAATGCTTAAAATATGAAACTAAGTACATAATTTCTTTTGAAATGGGAACTGAGTTCTGCTGCTCTGTTCTTCATGAATACGAACCAGCCTATAAATAGGCTTTACATGAGAACAAACTTCTTAAAAAAAAACTGAAGCAGTAAGTAATGCCTACAAATCAACAACTAACAAGAGAAAATAAAACAACTAATAAATTAATTATCACGACTCAGTTCATAGCTGACTTAGACTTAATTAATTGTTGAATCACATTCCAACAAAAATCTAATATTACTGTTTGATCTGAATCATTACATAATAGCGCCATAATGAGCAATCGTAAGCGTATGCACTCTTGTGATCTCCTCATTTTAGGTCTAAAATCAAGATAATTGACTCATTTAAATGAACACTTTTAATAAGTTTTGGATGTTGTTTCTAAATCTTCAAAGCACAAATGTGCCCCCCATGACCCCAAAGATTTAGTTACACAATCTCAAATATTGATAAACATAATACTATCTCTCATAATTACATATTTTTATAGTATAATTCAAATTATGGAACAAATGGATTTCTTATAGTTTATCATTTATGCGTCGGGCTTTAAAAGAATAGTGACCCAGATATGTTTAAGACTTTTATTATTATAATTTAATTTGACCCACACTTAACAAAGTGATATAAATTTTTATGATAATCTCTTCTAATTAATACATAAATCTAATATGACAAATATATATCATAAACCTCACGCATGTATTGTATTTATTACTACTCCCATACTAATTTACATATCATAGTAATAACCCTGTGGAAGTCGTGTGTATGCAGATCCTATAACGTGTAGACGCGACAGATTTTAATTTTATATTTACTCAAAAAATTTTAATTATTTAGAAGTATTGAAACCGTTGAAACAATATGTTCATTCATTAATTTGATCTTAATCAAACTAGATTTGTACAAAACTTATCTCTTGGAAGCAAATTAATTGACATACTTAGTGTTCATGAATGATCGATCAATCAATCAATATATTATTGGAAAAAAATTATTCATGATCGATGATCAACCGTATTATATCATTTTTAAAATTAGAATTTAAATCCTATAAACTGACCTTCAAACTTAAAAAATAATAATAATAAATAGAGCTCTAAATTTTGGCATTGAAAAAAATTATTCATGATCGATGATCAACGGTATTACATCCTTTTTAAAATTAGAATTTAAATCCTATAAATTGAACTTCAAACTTTAAAAAATAATACTAATAAATAGAGCTCTAGATTTTGGGATTGAAGGCGGTAGATCAATAAAATGGGGAAAAATGAAATATATTTAAATTATTATATAGATACGTGATCCATAGTTTTATTCAGGCATCATTTTCGGGTATCTTGCGTGCCTTGCTAGAAAGGCAATGGCGGTGTGAATTGTGATAATCATACACCAAAGAAGGCGAAGAAAGCACAAGGAAAAATTAAAAAAAATAATAAAAAAACATAGGAAAAGAAAAAAAGGGATATTTTTGAAGATTTACGAAAAAATAATGAAAGGGACTTATCGAGAAGGGAAAATAATAAAGGTGGGAAAAAGATTTAAAGCAAGTCATTGTCCAATACCTTGAAAGTAATGGTGGGAATAACTTTTCCTAACGCACTCCTTGTCCTTTGGAGTCTCCAACCAATAATTATATTTCATAAATTCATATATTTATCACACACAATTCATATATAGTTAACACTTTTTATGAACCAACTTGATCCATCATCACTTTGTACATTGACGTCCTATCAATTTATTTTCAGATAATCAATTATTATTTACTAGTAGTCACGTCTTTTTTTGTAAGATTTTGAGTCGTAATTATAATTAATATCAAAAATTTATTTTTATTAGTTGTAATTGGTAATTTCATTGATCGATAATGAAATTTTGGGTTTTGGGGTTATGGAGAAATGGAAAAGGACTTCAACTATGGAATGAAGGGATTATTAATTGATAAGGCTTGGCTAGTAATTAAAACCAATTTGTTCTTGAATAAGTAAACGTGAAAACTCTAATTATATTGTGGGAGATAAAGCTGATTATTTCATTGGAGTTGTATTCTTTACTCTATAAATTCACTATGTTTTGCATTGATGGGCATTAGTAGTTACCAGAAAGAGAATAAGGAAGGTAGGGATTTTTAGTCCAAATTGATACAGTAAATAATAAAAATTGAGACAGTAACTAGTAAAATTTTTATTTGAATATGTTAAGAAGTCTTTTGCTATAAATGTGCAATTTGTCTTCTAAAAAAGATTAATTTCCTCTTATATTTTGTTTTGGTTTTGATTTTGATTGGGCAACAACCTAGCTAGTTTGTCAATTAAGTACCATTATTAGCTCGTGTTGAACCTTAAGAAGAAACGACCGCCATGTCCATCTCCATAATTATTAATTTACATCCATTCTTTTTCAAATGTAACCCTAAGATACATAATAACAAATGGTAAAAATGTCGTTCAATTAAGAATTTTTAAAATTAACATTCAAGAATATTTATTGTGTGTGCTTGTAAGAATCGAACAAGAATCTCTGTTGAAAAACCTATTCTCATAAAAACTCGATTTGGATAGAAATGGTGTATTATTGTATTCTAATTATAGAAGACAATAAACACTTTCTTACATATTTGTCATTAGTTCGTCTTTTATGGATTCATCCCAAAATATTGTTTCATGAAACTTTTATAATTTCATCTCACACATAATCTGTCAAATCTGACTTTATTTCACAATTGTTATTGGATGTTATTCAATAAATCTTAATATAATTTTTTTATTAGGAATTACTAGATACTGCCTCAATACTTTTCTTTTATCGTCCCAATTTAAATTAAAATGTCCCCTTATAATACCCTCTCTCTTCCCCCTTTTATGTAAAAGGATATTTTTGTTAAAACTTATGAACTATCGCCCTAAAAAATGAGGCGATAACTAGTAACCCTTTTTTATTTTCAATATATATATAGACACACCAATTTATTAAAGAAATAAGCTGACCTATAAATGGAGTTAGTTATTTAATTTTTTTGAAGCAAGAGTTAGTTATTTAATTAGATACTCAAAGAAACCAAACCTTAAAGGCACAAAAAATGTCGCAAAAGTGAAAGTAATCCATCTGTTCTAGAGCTAATAATATCGAAAATAATGTCACAACAGAATAATTTTTTGTCTCTAAAAATTAATGACGATGGTCCTTGAAATTAAATTTTTTGTGCGATTTCTTTGTTAAGGTCAGAAAATTTTCAATTTCATTTTTAATGATTTAATCTTCGTTCTAATTGATTTAATTAATAAAATACAACAAAATTATGCAGATCAAAGACTTTATTTTTAAAAAAATAAAAAATAGATCTAAATAAGCTAGTTTTTCTTATTTTGTCAAATTTTTTAAATTTAATCAGTTAAAACTGAAATCAGAAGATTAAATACTAACTTTAAAACTCATTAAACTTAAAATACTCAGTCAATATCGAACATAGGATCCAAGTAGTTGATACTATACCTAAATATTTATATCATCATCTCCAATTTCTTTTTTCTTATTTCTCTATTATTATAATCAAGCCATGAATGAGATTATCAAACTGTTGAATTCTTTGATGGTGTTGATTCTTAGTTGGATTTAGATATCTCCAATTTATACAGGGATAGTTTTCCTTGTACATCACAAGAGTATAACACGTGTTTGAGTAGGAATCGAATGGCGGTGGAACCTAAATTATATACACATAAATTAATAAGAAAAAAAAAGAATTTTGTGAGAATATTGGATGAAATAAAAATATTAAAGTAAAATTTCATGTATCAATTTTTTATTTTTTTATCATAATTTTTTAACTAATTAAAGTATATTAACTATATTTTCTTATATTATCTTTTATTAAATAGATTTTAGTAATCATTTATTTCCTTTTAAATATATTTTTTATTTTTAAATCAAATAAATCTTTCATCAAAATAAAATTTTAACCTATAATTTTTTTTTATTTTAGTTATAGGGGTTATTAGTTACCGTTTCAATTTTTGGAGTCGTAATTCTAATTTTAACAAAATTGTCTTTTTACGTTGATAGGATATTGTAAGTTATATTTTAGTCAAAATTAGATTGTAGAAGGTAAAAAGTAAGGCGGTAATTAGTAATTCTTTTAGTTATATGAGTGATTGGATTTTTTAAAATATTACTTGAATTATTTTAAATTTTAAAATATTTACTTATAAATTTTAATTTAACTAATTATTTTAAAGTCTACAATTATCATCATAATTATTTAAATCACGCTTTCAAACATGAATTCACGCCGATACTGAAAGAGAAAGGCAGAAGAGACTAGAGACAGTGGTAGTAGTAGTAGAAGTCTTAATCAAGAAATAGTTGGCAATCATGTTTCACGGTTCACGCCCAATTTCTTTGACGCACACGCCCTCCTAATTCTTTTTAATTTCTTCTTGACCCCTCTACTAAATTCCAAATTCAAATACCTCCTCCACCAGATTACTTTTTTTTTTTTTTTAAATCCCACTCACCAATCAATGCAAACCTCCTCCTCTTATAAAGAAATTTTAAAATTGTCTTTCCATATAACAAATTTCATTTTTATTCTATCAAGTTTCAACACCTATCAAACTCAAAAACCCGTTCCCTTCATTTCTTTCCCAAACTCAACCTTCAAAAAATATTTTTTTTCTCATCTCCACATCATAGAAGGATGGGAGGATGAAGAAAATAAATTTGTTATAAGTTTTCTTTTTCTTATTTTTATTTTCGTCATCCAATAAAGGGGATTAACTCCAATCTTTATTTTATTTTATCCTCAATAGATGATCTATTCAAGGGCAGAGAATTTTAGCAGTATTATTCATTCAGTAGATTCAGACCTACTGGTAGCGTATGGTCGCAACTTCATTGATGGTGTTCGTTGTTATGGCTACGGTTTCGTTGGTAAAGTTCGTTGGAATGGTAGCGGCGTCGTTGATGATGTTCGCTAGTTTGGTCCAAGAAAATTCAGTCATCATAGATCTAATTATTAGATTTATAGTTTGAAGTTTTTATCAGAAAATTAGTGATGTATCTTGTTCGAATTAAAATTTTGGCACGTGGTATATCCACCTTTGGACAGGGTAGATCCATATAGATTTATTCGTAGTAAACACAATAACAACAATGACATTGTAATTTGTGTTTCTGTATCTTCCTTTTGTCAGTCGTTGCTGGACGTTTTTTAGTAAATTAATATATATTTTTTATTTTAAAAAAATTCAACACCTATATTTTATTTGATTACTAGTGTGATGTATACTAAATAAAGGTATAAATAAAAAAAATGACAACTAAATCACTTAAATTTATACTCTTTTTATCCTATAAAAAGAATTATATTTCATAAATTATTTTTTAAAAAATTGTAGTTTATGTAATTTATTTTTAATATGCTGATTAATATAATTAAAATATAAAACTATAGTGACAAGAGGGTTGTAATTTAGTGATAAGCACTCCCCACTTAAGATAATAGGTTTTGAGTTCGAGTCAAGTTATATAAAAAATAATATAAAACTATAGTGAACCAATATAATAATTAATATTTTTTAACTATATTTTTTAAAACTTAAAGAATATATATCTTATCAAACATGACTCCTTTTTACTAGTGGAATGGAGAAAGTATATATATACCGTACATATAGGCATAATAAAAAAAAAAAAATACAAAACTTAATAAATTATATAAGTGACTTTTTATTTACCACTTTTATTTTAAAATTACCTTGACTTTTATCCAAATGCCTTAAATCTCTTTGCCCCCTTCTCTTTTCCCTCTGACCTTCTCCTTCGCTGATCTCCCTCCTCCCAATCTCCCGCTGCAATCGCCGTTGCTTGAAACTAATAAATTCTGAATTAGAATAAAAAGAAGAATGAGAATATGTCTAGATTTTTTTTTTTTTAAATGAGTAGTTATCCTTCTTTCACCTGTTGTTACTGTATTTCCATTTCAATATGCTTACAGTTTCAATGGCAAGAAATTTGGGATGGCTAACATAAATATTAGTACTTTATTTGTCCAATAATTTTAGTGGGAAAATTTGAGAATTCTCTTTTATGAATGGAAAATTAAGCATTATTTTAGGTTTAATTATTGCGCATTCAATTTTATCAAACAAAATGGTAAGAAAATTGGATAAACCTTTTTTTTTGAAATAGAAAATTGGACAAACCTAACTCTCTTTTCTTCAAAATTTTTCTTTCCCAAAATTTCCTCCATCTAGCTTTAGGTAGCTACTACCATTATACTCTATATTCAATGTTGCCAGAAGTTTTTCCTCCTTAATTGGCAATTAAAGTAGAAAATTAGAGAGTTTTCTTAATTTTTCTTCCGCCCATTTTCTTAATAAAGAGGCCATCTATGTAATTAATATATACTTTGGGGACGTAGCCCATCTTTTGATCAATCAATGAAGTTGTTAACCAATTAAGGTACTGAATTTGCCAGCTTGTGCCAATAGGCACATTCATAAGGGCTATTAATTAAAATTTGTTGGGTCCTCAAAATTAAATATATCCATGTTATCAAACTTCTTTTGGGGTATGATGTTAAATGAACCCCAGTACAAACTAGTAGTACAAAAAAACGAAGACAAACATGCATTATTTCTATGCTTCCCATCTTATAGGTACTTCTTGGTTGAAGTCAAAAGAGCAAGCTAAGTTATGCCTCTTTTTCTGTATATTACATATTATCTACGTCCCGTAATTCTATATCGTATTCATAACGTTAAAAATATTATTTGAAATATAACTAAAATTACGAGAGTTTTTCGAACTTTTGCGGGCCATTTACCCCAAGTGAAAACATGCAAAGTTGCTGACTTTGGGTATTTTGAATAATTTGGCAAGACAAAGGAGCACTGTTGGAGGAGATGATGGTTTGGGAGAAAAGAACATAAGAGAGGATGTTGGTCGTTTCTTTATGGTGAAAGTGCTTCATTTTTTAGAACAAACTTATGGTTGAACTTAGTACAAAATAGTGAAAAAAAGAGTAAAATTGTTAAAGATCACTATCAAAGGCTACAATGAGGAGTTGGTGTGCTAGAACTTGAATAATATATACATATATTGATTCAATACCTTAGATATTTTTTTTTGGGCTCCCTTAGCTTTCATTCATCTTGTCTCATTCCACTAATTAAAGAAACTTTCTACCCACAAACCTCAATGCCAGAAGAGCATAGAAATGGGAGGAGAAAGAAATGATAGTAACCATTAGAAAAACTAATTTTAAGTCATAATCTTAAAACAAATTTTCACTACCAATATCTTTATCTAATTTCTATAATTAATTAAGAAGTGAAAAAGATTATTAAATACTTGTCAGATAGAGACAAATTATATCGTACATTTACAGAAAGTGTCCTAACACTTTATTAAAAAAAATATTTTATCATTTAATGCGGTGTCAATTATTAAATGACACATTGCAATGTAACCCTATTACTGATGATATAGATACCAAATAAATCATGGTACATATTTATTTTTAGATCGTTTTTATCTTATTTATCATTACTTCTAAATTGTTGTATTCGAATAATTACTAATAAGGTTTTTTTTTTTTTTTTTTTTTTTTTTTTTTTTGGACCTATCATTAAAATAAAGGGAACAAAAAAGAAAAAAAAATTATCCTCGATTTTCAATGTGGGCAAAAGCTACCACTAAAGCATGAAAGGTGTCTGACATGCCAAGGTACACTCTCTCATAAATCTACTGTTCCATTCATTTTTCAATTTTTTTTTTTTTTTGCTTTTTTTCCTTTGGCTGTCTCTCCCTTCCCTTCCCCTTTACCCCCCTCTCTTCCAATTCCAACCATTTCTCATTTCTCAGCAAAACAAAGTACAAAATTTCAGTAGTGGCATCTATACCTAGATTTACCCCCCTCACTTAAATGTTTCTGCTTTGATGAGATGCTTTTAGAACAACCTAAATAAATTTTTCTGAACCAAAAGTTGGGATCCGAGCTAGCTAGCTTCTTGATTTCCTTTTCTTTTTTCTTTCTTTACCAAATTTTTTTCTATGTCGAAAGGGAGAGAGAGAGAGAGAGTGATTCATTGATCTTTATTCTTGACAAATTGTTGTCCTGGTTTTGTCTTTTATATTCAGCTCTGATTTTGGATAGAGAGGTGTCGGTTGGATTTGTGGGATCTAGAGAGATTATATACTGCTAGGAAGTTTTGGGATCATCATCATCAGCTCAGCTGTACAAGTACTGGCAGGCTTATATATCAGGTTCTGATAAAACCCTTTCTGGCATGCAATTTTCTTGATAAGGTAGGTAAGAAAAATTTAGAATTGTATTTTTTTGAATACGAGAAAAAAAGGGTTGGATTTTCAGGGAGAAAGAAGAAAAGGGTTTGTGTTGGGAAATCAGTTGAATCTGGATATCCGGTGGAATTTTCAGCAACAAGTTATAGAGAACAGAAAGTACCCATCGGCTGAGGAAGAAGAAAACCAGTATCATCAGCATGTACAACTTCAACAGCAGCATGTACAACAAGCCTTGAAATATGCAAAGGCTGGAGGAGGAGCAAGAACTGGGATGAAGAGAGCCGGAGTAGATGGGCATAACCAAACCCAAGGTGAAATAATCCAAGTACAAGGTGGTCATATTCTCCGAGCCACCGGCCGGAAAGACAGACATAGCAAGGTTTATACTTCAAAAGGTCCCAGAGACAGAAGGGTTAGGCTATCTGCCCACACTGCTATTCAATTTTATGATGTCCAGGACAGATTAGGCTATGACAGGCCCAGCAAGGCGGTGGATTGGCTCATCAAAAAGGCCAAAACTGCCATTGATAACCTTGCTGAACTCCCCCACCATACAAATGAAGCTACAGAAATAATGGCTGTTGCTGCTGCTGCTGCTGCTGCTCCAAGTTCTGATAATTCCAATCCAGGCTCAGATGAACCAGCGTCGTCTGTTTATGCAATACAAAGCCACTTGCATGACAATAACCACAGCGGCGGTTCTACGATTATACCGGCGCCACCGCCGCCCGGAGTAGAAACACAATCCATAGCAGATACTATGAAATCGTTCTTCCCCGTTAGTCCAGGGAATTCACTGATGAATATGCCGACTTTCCCTGATGAAAGAATGTCAAGACAGCCTCTTCTTCAGAATGAAGATCTCGGGCTGTCACTTCATAGTTTGCAAGATCAAAACATGAACCACAGGTCATACACCGAGCAAATGCTGTTTTCAGGCTCAAATCCAACAATGTTTGAGTCAAATTATCATCAGAAATCGAGTCATGAGTCTTGGAGTAGTGGTGGTGGTGGTGGTGGTGGTGAAGGAGGAGAGAATAGGATGATTAATGGATTTATATTCAATCCACATTCATTGTCACAACAACTGTTTTTCAGCCAAAATCCAGGCGCATTTTCGTCTCAGAGGGAACCCCTTCAGTCCAATTATTCAAACTTACTTCAGGCCTGGAATAATGAACGACAAATGCCCTCTCATCATGTGGATCATCACAACACTCATCATCAGGCGGCTGCTGCTGCTGCTGCTGCTGCTTTCAACCAATCTTCATTCTACAACATCCATTTTGGTTCAGATTTTCAGGTTCCGGCTCGAATTCACGGCGAAGAAGATGATCCAGGAGTAGTATCCCTCCAGCCATCCTCAGTATCCCCGAGCTCACAACATTAAGCTTTGATTTTCAGATTCCACAAGGTAACGTGTATATAACTTAACTGAAAAAAAATAAAAAACAAAAAGAAACCCTCAATTTATTTTGCATTGATTTGATAATGTTAAAACGTTCTCTTTGTAGGGAAATTTGAAATGTTGGTCAAGACCATGATGAATTCTTGGAGATTGATTAATTTTGGTCAAGTTTCTGGGGGAAGATTTTAACTGATTGAGTTCATTTTAGTGGTTTTTAATTCATTTAATTTTTGTTTTTTTCCTTAAAAACATTTTGTTCTTGGGGATGCATTAATTCTTGTCTGAGCTCGATCAAACGTAGTACCCTTTGTCTACTATTGTGTTTGAAGAAGTTGTTGCGTCCTTATCTTGGTCCATTTTTATATAATGTTGGAAGCGTATTTGTTGGTACCATTTTTAGTCAAAATTGGAAGTATCAAATGTTACATTTTCATTCTCTATTTTATGATTTGAACATCATGATTTGGGATTGTGTTTTATGTTCCTCAGATTTGGTGGTTAGTATTTCTTTTTCATACCTTGCTATTTTTTCTCTTATTTATTCAACCAATATATTATTTGCTTCACTAATCAACTCATTTGCAAATTATACAAAATAAGTGCCAAGTTCTAGCTTCAATTTCAATGAAGATAATTATTTTTTTCCATTTCTGAATATGTGATTGAGGTAATAATGTAATTTTTATCAGAGAAAAATAGTTTCGATTAAAATTTTTTAAGTGAATTTGTGAGATTTGTATATTATAACGATTGAGAAATGAATTTAAATATTAATTATTTGAATTTAAAAGCTAAATTTAGTTTTGATATTTGACTTTGGGGAAAGGGATGGGGGTAATATAAATTTCTAAAACCAGGTGCTATATGTAGTGTATTCAATTTTTTTGGACACTGTAAAAAAAATGTTGAATTTTAATAAATGACTGGTATTAAATTTAGAAGTTCTAGAGAGAAATCTGATATAGGCTTATTTTATTTTCAATTTTTTTAATTTATTTGTTTTTCTATATATATTTATACACGTATGATTTAACAATAAAATTAACTTTACCTCAAAAAAAAAAGCAATAAAATTAACTTTTATAAAATTTTGCTCTGAATTTAATATTCTTATGTCGCAGACGAATATGATATGTCATGAGTAGACCAGTGTAAGCAATTAAAACGAAAAAATGTAATTTGAGCAATAATTGGGCTTACCATTATTCATGTTATGCTTGGGCTTTTCTAGCAAGCAAAAAGTACTAATCCATTTGATTCCCACCCATTGTTCATTCAGTACTGTTGGATGATTTAATTGGGCTTCACTCATTTGGACCATTTTGTTTCCTTTCCCGGCTTTATTATAGACCTTCACACTATCAGAACCTGGAGTAATTCAATAAAGTAAACGGTAACCAAATTGCTATTAAGAATAAGAATTCAGCAATTTAGGGGGAAACAGAGAATTCAGAGGGAGAAGAAGAAGAATCCATGAAGGAATTCATCACAATTACAGACAAACCACAATAACCTACCCTCTCCCTATTTATTCATCCTTCCCGCCAGTTCTGAGCTCACAAAAAGTGTGAGAATGAATTAATCCCCAAGCTACTAAAGAGCATGCTAAATATGTTGTTGTTTTTAACAGAAAGGACTAAATGATCAAAACAACGCCGTATTATTTCCTGGGCATGACACACCCCAACCCTTTGAAGACAGTCTTGTCCTTAAGACTGGAATTGTGTGAATTGTTGCTGGATGAAGGTCTGGTCTTCCCAAGATGAATCTTCTACTGGAAGTCCTTGCTATTTGATCAGCCATTGCACTACCCTTATGTCATTCCTTATGATGAACCTCCTCTGAAGGATCTTCTCAGGTTTCAGCATTAATTCATCCTCTGAGTTGAGTTCTGGTAATGGTACTGGACTTACTGGAGTTTTTCCAACATGCTTCTTAAGCAAAGAGACATGGAAAACAGGATGTACCTTCGAATGTGGAGGCAGCTTGAGACTGTAAGCTACAGCTCCAACTTTTTCTAACACCTAGAATGGTCAAAAGAACTTAGCAGCAAGCTTCAAGTGTGCTCTAACAGTTACTGAAGATTGTCTGTAAGGCTGGAGCTTTAAGTATACCCAATCTCCCACTTCTAGGTTCCTTTCTGACCTATTTTGATCTTCAAAACACTTCATGCGGGATTGAGCTTGTCTCAAATTATTCTAAATTTCCTGCCACACCTTAGCTCTTTGCTGCACCAAATTTTCAGCTGCAGGAATCACAACATCTTCAAATGGTCCTAGAGGTAAGTCTATTAGAGGAATTCCAAATAAAGCCTGATAAGGAGACATCTTGAGGCTCACATGATAACATGTGTTATACCATCTCTCAGCTAATGTTAACCATTTACTCCAGGTGGAAGGATGCTTACTTGAAAAGCACCTCAAGTAATTCTCCAAACATTGGTTCACCCTTTCAGTCTGCCCATTCGATTAAGGATGATATGCTGTGGAAAGATGTAACTTAACTCCTAATAGTTTGAATAGAGCACTCCAGAAGTGACTAGTAAAGATTCTATCTCTATCAGCGATTATAGATTCAGGCAAACCATGGAGTTTACAGACTTCCTTAATGAACAACTCTGCAATATCTACTGCACTATAAGGATGCATTAGAGGAAAAAAAATGAGCAAATTTGGTTAATCTATTCACCACCACCAAAACTCCAGTGTAACCTTGAGATTCAGGCAGCTTCTCTATGAAATCCATAGAGATATGCTTCCAGGCCTGTTGAGGAATAGGGATTGAATTTAGCAATCCTGGATATTGAACATGTTCAGCTTTGTTCCTTTGACACACCTCACATCCCCTTATGTAATCTTCCACTTGTTCTCTCATCTTTGGCCAAGAAAACAGATTTTTCAGTTTATGCCAAGTCACTTTCTGTCCTGAGTGTCCACCAATTGGAGTGGCATGCACACTCTTCATTAATAACTGCCTGACTCCACTTGACTCTCAAATAAAGATCTTATTATCTTTCCTCAGCAAGCCTTTTTCATAATTCCAATCCTTGTGAGTTTCTTGTTGTAGTAGTACTACAGTAATAACTTCCTGAGCTACAACATCATCTGCATAGCTCCCTTGCACCTGTTGCATCCACTGTGGGTATACTGAAGTTACTACCATGCAATGTGATCCCTCTCTGTCAACTGATTCTCCATTAAGCAACCTTGATAGTACATCATCTACCTTATTTGTGCTTCCCTACTTATACTCAATAGTATAGTCATGCCAAGAAATTTTGTAAGCCATTTGTGTTGAAGTGGATTGTTCAACTTCTGCTACAATAAATACTTAAGAGATTGATGATCAGTTCTGATTATAAATGAATGCCCCATTAATTAATGTCTCCATTTCTGAACTGCCAAGACAACAGCTAACGACTCCTTTTCATATACATAAAACACCTATTTCTTGGTGCAAATGCCCTACTTTTATAAGCTATAGGCCTGCCCTCTTACATCAAAACAGCTCCCATTCTCACACTACAAGCATCTGTCTCTAAAACAAATATTTTACTGAAATCAGGCATGCATAACACAGGTGCTGAACTCACTGCTTCTTTCAGTTTCAGAAATGCATCAATAGCCTCATATGTCCACTGGAAAGCATATTTTTGAGTAATTTGGTTAATGGTTTGGCCAATACCCCATATCCCTTAATAAACTTCCTGTAATAGACCGTGAGCCCTAAGAAACCCCTCAGCTCCTTAATACTGGCAGACTGTATCCACTCCTTAATGCACCTAACTTTCTCTTCATCTATCTCAACCCCATCAATGGTTATATTGTGTCCCAAATAATCTACCCTTTTCTGAGCAAACACACATTTGGACAGTTTGGCATACAACTTATGTTTTCTTAAGATTTCTAGCACACAACTCAAATGAATCACATGACTCTCCAAAGAAGTGTTGTAAACTAATATGTCATTAAAGAAAACCAAGACAAATTTCCTCAAATGTGGCTGGAATACATAATTCATAAGTGATTGGAAGGTGGCAGGGGCATTAGTCAAACCAAATGGCATGACTAAGAACTCAAAATGGCCATGATGAGTCTGAAATGCAGTTTTATGAATGTCTTCCTGGCTTACCCTAATTTGGTGATAACCAGCTCTTAGGTATTGAAAAACACTTGTAACCATACAATTCATCCAACAATTCATCAATATTAGGGATAGGAAACTTATCTTTTACTGTGGGCTGATTAATCTTCCTGTAGTCAATGCACAGCCTGCATGAATGGTCCTTCTTATCCACTAACAAAACAGGAGAGGCAAAAGGCTCTGACTGGCTCTGATGATCCCTGACTCAAGCAGTTCAACTATTTATCTCTCAATTTCTTCCATGTGGGCATGCGGATGCCTATAAGGCTTCAATTTGAAAGGCTGAGCATCATTGTTCAACACAATCCTGTGTACTATTTCCCTCTCTGGTGGCAGTGAAGTAGGTATGGAGAACACATCTTGGAAGTTCTGTAGTACTTCCAAAATTTCCTTTGGAACAACAAATGACAATGTATCCTGGTTCTTCTTCTCAGTGGACACATGCTTTTAAACTACTCTAGAGCTGCCCTGCTTCACTGTGTTATCTCCTTGGCATTCCACTAATGATAGGGAATCAGCAGGATGTGCTATTCCCTCTAGAGTGATCCAATTCTGACCAAAACACAAACCAATACTCCTTCTCCGAAAATCAAACATCACTGGATTGAAATGGTACATCCATTCTACTCCAATAACATGTCCTAAACTCCTAATTCCATAATTCTAAAGTCATGAGTAAAAACCTTATTCTCCATTACCCAAGTCACTTTGGGGCAAAAGTAAGTTCCTGTCACTATTGTTCCATCAGCTATGGTTACTGAAAATGGAGCGCTTTTTTGGACCTTCAGTACAGCTTCATCCACCATTCTAGGAGTTACAAAGCTGTCTGTAGAATCCGTATCAATCAGAATTTTAACCAACCTTCCATAAAGTCTACCCTTCACTACAATAGTTCTAATAGCCTTGTCATCAACTATTGTATGTAAAGTCATCTTGTGGTGGTTTTCCAGCTCCATACTAGTGTCAATCAACTCCACCAAAGGTGGTTCCACTGCCCCAGGTTCATCTTCATCATTTATCATAAAAGCATATCCTTACATCTTACATTGATGTCCAGCATGAAATTTTTCTCCACATTTGTAACATAAGTTGTTATTCCTCCTATACTGTAGCTCTTGAGGTGTTATATGCTCATATCTCTCCTGCCAAGGCTTTCTCTCTTCATCTTTAGACAACACCTTAGCAGTCTTAACCTGATTTCCTCCAGATTTACAATAGTTCATATTCATAGACTTCATCCTCTTAACATACATTTCCAAATTCTGCTCCTGTAATATGGCCAACTCCATTGCCTCAGCTACTGTGGCTGGCTTCAACATTCTCACTCCCGGTTTGAGTTCCTCCTTTAAACCACTAATAAATCCAAAAATGAAATATTGCTCAGTAAGCCTATGATCTATACTCAGTACCTTGGATTTGAGTATTTCAAACTTTTCTTGATAATCTACCACGTTGGTCAGTTGCTGAAGTTTATTATATTCTTCAAAGTCGTCTCTACCACCCTTGTCCCCAAATCTCACCAACACAGCCTCAGAGAACTTTTCCCAGCTCAATTGCCCTTTACCATTCTTAAATCCTTGGAACCACACATCCCCCTTATCTTCTAAGTACAACTCTACAACATCTACCTTCCACTTATCTTCTATACTATAGAGTTGGAAATATCTCTGGCACTTCCTCAACCAATCCCTAGGATTATCACCTCTAAACATACATAGTTCAATACGCAAATTATGATTATTCCAATTCTTCACAGTTTTATCCTTCACCTGAATTCCATTCTCATCATCAACTTGAGTATTGAATCGAGATGTACCTGGAGTCTAAAGCAAAGGAGCGCGATCCACCACCTTCTCCTTCTATAACCATCTGCTCAAGCTTTGTTCGATCCTCTGATCCAGCAAAGTGCTCATAGCGTCCATTTCTGATTTCAACTTAGTATTCATGTCCTCCGCCATAGCCTTCTGTGATTTCACCAGTTCTACCACACTATTCTCCAGTCGTTTCAGTTGTTCTTCCTGTGCTCTCGCTCTAGTCTCCGCCATTTCCTTCGGAAACGTGCCGAATATCACTCCTCTGATACCAATTTGTCAGAACCTGGAGTAATTCAGTAAAATAAACGGTAACCAAACTGCTATTAAGAATAAGAATTCAGCAATTTAGGGGGGAAACATAGAATTCAAAGGGAGAAGAAGAAGAATCCATGAAGGAATTCATCAAAATTATAGACAAGCCACAATGACCTTCCCTCTTCCCTATTTATTCATTTTTCCCGCCAGTTCTGAGCTCACCACAAGTGTGAGAATGAATTAATCCCCAAGCTACTAAAGAGCATGCTAAATATGTTGTTGTTTTTAACAGAAATGACTAAATGATCAAAACTATGTCGTATTATTTCCTGGGCATGACACACACTCACAGCATGCCAGCCCAGTCTTGTAAAATGGTCACCAGTGGCAACTCTTGGGTCAAAATCAATGTGAATGGTCCAACCCAGTGCTAGCAAAAGTTGCGGTAGGCGGACTAATAAGGACTGTGTTATGTTTTCTGGAGATTTCAACTTTGATTAATGAGCAATATAAAGTCGCATTGAAATATCATAGTGACACAAATCAAACGACTCCTTAATAGACATTGGGATGTTCATATACTCCATAATTTATGGAAGGAAACTCTTGTTCAATGAAATAGGCCTTCTCCCTCCATATGGATATCATGTGCTCGTAGAATCTCGTGTAATGCCCACCAAATTAATTTCATCTTTTTAAATTTCTTGGCATATAACAAAAAAAATCTCATTCTTTCAATTTAAAATTCAACTAATTCATTCAAACAATTATACTTCTAACCAAGATTGTAAAGTTTGGTTATCTATACTTGGACCACATCGAATTGTGCGGTTCGATAGAATTACGGATCAGTTCGGTTTCAATTCACGAGATTTATTGGTGATTACCCACATTGTAGAGTTTCAGATCGATTCAGTTTACTAATACTTAAGCGGTTCACCGGTTTAGGGCGGGTTAACCCGGATCAACTTGATTATTATTATTATTATTATTTTGTGAATTTGAATTTGGAATTTTCTTTTTCATTCATTTTAATGTAAAATTATTTTTTTCACATTTACACTATTTTAACCTAAATCGACTAGTTTTAACCAGTGTTATCATATTTGGATCGAATCAGTAGTCGGACCAGTTTAACCAAACAAAATATAACTAAAAGTACTACATTATAAATATAAAAAATAACTCCAAAAAATTTAAATATGTCAATTTGACTAAAAATATATTGAACTATGTGAAAATAGATTTTATCTCGACTAATTAGTTTCAATATATATTACCTATTTTGACCCGGATTAATTTATTTGATTTTTTTTTTGAACTTTTTCCTTTTCTTCCTAATAATGTAAAAAAAATTTAAACATGATTTAGACAATTGCCTCCTTCTTCTTTCGTACCCAAAAAAAAAAAAAAAAAAAATTACCTTCAATAACTACCCAATTTAGTTTGACAGTGGGGAAACAAATTCTTAAGTAGAGTTGTGTTACAAACCTTGTACAGCTTCCTAAATCCTCATAGTTAAGTATTAAATACCGCAATTTTTTTATTTATCGCCCATTTTTTTTAAATGTTCTTATTAGTTTTTAATTAAAAATAATAAAGATATTTTAGTAAAAAAATAAATAAAATGATAATTTAGATGACTATAAATTTAAAAAAAAAAAAACAGTATTTAGACTATGACTCCTACTATTTACTGTATTTATTTGATAAGCCCCTCCAACACACATGTATTCTAAACTCGCCCAGTGTGGAGGACACGTGGTCGCCACGCGTGAGTCACATCTCAACAACAATTCAAAAATCTCGTGTGTACTTGGGTCTCGAGATTCATTTCAAACTGAATGTAACGTCCGTCTACTTTGAATTTCAATGCCGACGGCCACAACTCTACTCATCTCATCAAATTTCCATTGGATTACTTCTCCACTACGTTATCTACCTTTTAATCTCAACAATTTAATTACATCTTTTCCCCGAAAAACATATTAAGTCTTACTAAATAAAATTCTGACTTAAAACTTTGAAGTAAAGAAATTCTTTGGTCTTTTCTTTTTCTTCTAATTCTCTCTTTTTTTTTTTTTACATTATTTTCACATAAATTTGTATTTTTTCTAATTTAGCTCCTATTTAATTTTTAATCTTATCATCTTATCTAATTTAATGAAATTTTGAATTATATTATAATTCTTTCTTCTCATTTTCACACAAATGATTATTATTTTATTTATTTTCTATATATATATATATACCAGAAAATTATACCTCAACGATAGCATCTCACTTAAAACTATACGTCTTAACTTCGAGTCAATAATTATTACACCATCTCTACTCATAATCTATTAATAATAATATAAAAGAAAGGTATGAGAAAAATTTTGTGATGGAAATAAAAGGCTACAAAATGTTGGATGTGAAGGCAAATTCTCTCGTCTTTGTGTGAAATGGAAGCTGATAAGCATATACAAACTAAGAGCGCCTTTGATTTGGGGAAAATGGAGGTCGGTATTCATTCTCATTCACCACTCTTCATTTCACTATCTCTACCAATTTACTTATTTTTTATTTTCATTAACTCCCCCTCTAATTTTTTAAGTGAAGAGTGTCAATCACTACATTACTACATTGTCGTCAATTTTTTTACCAATTTTATATGGTCGCTCTTAGTTTTACTTTTTTTTAATAACAAAACATATTTTTTTAAAAATATTTAGTATACTTCATTAATAAAAACTTTGAACCATATCAGCCACCGTTCTCCTCTCTTTTCTCCGTTCTCCTCTATTTTCTCTCAAATTCAACCCTCAAAAAATATTTTTCTTCATCCATCTTCCCATCATGGGGAGGATGAGAAAATAAATTTGTTTTCTATTTTCGTTTTTAGTTTTGTTATCCAATAAAGTGGAATTATTCATAATATTTATTTTCTTTTATCTTTCAGTAGATTCAGATCTACTGGTAGTGCATTTAGCGACTTCATTGATGATGTTTGTTGTTATGGCGACGATTTCGTTGGTAAAGTTTGTTGGATTGGTAGCGGCATCGTTGAAAATGTTCGCAGGTTTGATCTAAGAAGATTCAGTCATCATTAGATCTATATTTTAGAGTTTTCATCAGAAAATTAGTTATGTATCCTTGTTCGGATTAAAATTTCAACATATGGTATATCCACCGCTTGACATGGTAGATCTATATAGATTTATCTATTGTGTTTCTTTGACTGTATTTTCGTTGCTTGACGTTTCCAGTAAATTAATATATATTTTTTATTTTAAAAAAAGTATGCTTCATTAATAAAGGTAAAATTAAATTTTTTTTACTTCAACTTATTAATATTAAATTAAATCAAATAAAATAATACTATTTTTAAATTTGAAATAAATAATAATAAGAGTATTTATTTCGATCGAAGAATTTGAACTAAACGTCCCCGCATAAACATGTACATGTATCCATTTTCCAATTGCAAGGTAGCTAAATTCAGACACACTTCTTGTTAAATCAAATGTAATACAGAACTCTTAAGTTGTTTTCGTCAAAGAAGTTTCTAGGAATGCAACTAGCTTAGATATGACGTGATTTGTTGAAGGACTTTTTGGTCATACTTATAAATTAATTAAATACTTAATTTTAATTTATTAAATGTTTAACTAATTATTATTGTTTAATAATTTAAATGAGTTTAAAATATAAGCATAGTTATTTTTTTTATATATATACAAAGAAGGATGTCATAACCTAAATGAGTCAAAATCAATAACTTTTGTCTTCAACGGGAAATGCAACTACTGAACCACAAGTCTCTTATCAAATATAAATATAGTTTATTAGTTTCAAAATAAGTGATAAACTTATTATTATTGTTGTTGAATTAAATTATTAGATTCTTTTTTTTCTTATTTTTACCTTTTTAAAAAATTTTCTTTATTGATACGGAAATATTTATTTTAATTATTATTTTAATTTTAAAATAATAAAATTTTAAAAATATTTTTATTGTTATAATTTCATGTTGTTAAATATAAATAAATAAAAATTTAAAAATTATGTTATATAAATTTTTAAATATAATAATTTCTATTACAATAATTGTATATGTGCAATATTTTTGAAAAAATAAGTTAATTTGGTTTAAAATTTTGATATATTTAATTTCATAAATTTATTTCAAAATTTAGCTTTCAAACTTTAAACTTCAAACATATTTCTTTTTTTTTTTTTTTGTCAGAACTTCAAACATATTTTCAATTTAGATTTTAATTTTATCAAATAAACTAATTTAATAACTCAATATTAAAAAAAAATCAATTATCAAAATTTAAACTTTAGGGTAATTTATATGGTGGTCATATAGGACCACCATGCAATTTTACTCCTACCGCTACAGTAACGCGCTGTAGTAGCGCGCTACAGTGCCTTCCTTTCTTTTGTTATTTTTTGCTATTTTTTTATTTTATTTTTTTGCCTTCCTCTTTGAGACTTTTTTTCGTCCGTTTTTTTCTAAACAATTCAGTATTTTTTTAATGTTTTTGAATTTTATAAAAAAAATATTTTTAAATTATCATTTTATTTGTTTTATAATTAAATAATTTTAGATATTATGATATATATTATGGACGTTTTTGTTGTATGATATGATTTCTTTTTATATTCTTGATCTGATAACTATAATCTGTTGATTTGATGTCTACTATTTTGTGATCGGATGTCTATATAATCATGATTTGATATACCTTGTTAAGTATATTTTAGTTCTACTCTATGATTTCTTTTATATTTTTGATCTGATATCTTGTATTCTCTGATCTGATGTCTATATAATCCTGATGTGATCTCCCTTGTTAAGTATGTTTTAGTTCTATTGTATGATTTCTTTTATATTCTTGATCTGATATCTATAGTCTGTTGATCTGATGTCTAGTATTCTCTGATCTGATGTCTATACAATCATGACGTGATCTCCCTTGTTAAGTATGTTTTAGTTCTATTGTATGATTTTTTTTTATATTCTTGATCTGATATCTATAGTCTGTTGATCTGATGTCAAGTATTCGCTGATCTGATGTCTATATAATCATTATGTTTTAGTTCTATTGTATGATTTCTTTTATATTCTTGATCTGATATCTATAGTCTGTTGATCTGATGTCAAGTATTCGCTGATCTGATGTCTATATAATCATGATGTGATCTCCCTTATTAAGTATGTTTTAGTTCTATTGTATGATTTCTTTTATATTCTTGATCTGATATCTATAGTTTGTTGATCTGATGTCAAGTATTCGCTGATCTGATATCTATATAATCCTGATGTGATATCCCTTGTTAAGTATGTTTTAGTTCTACTGTATGATTTTTTTTTATTCTTGATCTGATATCTATAGTCTGTTGATCTGATGTCTAGTATTCCCTGATCTGATGTCTATATAATCCTGATGTGATCTCCCTTGTTAAGTATGTTTTAGTTATATTGTATGATTTCTTTTATATTCTTGATCTGATATCTATAGTCTGTTGATCTGATATCAAGTATTCGTTGATCTGATGTCTATATAATCCTGATGTGATCTCCCTTATTAAGTATGTTTTAGTTCTATTGTATGATTTCTTTTATATTCTTGATCTGATATCTATAGTCTGTTGATCTGATATCAAGTATTCGCTGATCTGATGTCTATATAATCCTGATGTGATCTCCCTTGTTAAGTATGTTTTAGTTCTATTGTATGATTTCTTTTATATTCTTGATCTGATATCTATAGTCTGTTGATCTGATGTCTAGTATTCTCTGATCTGATGTCTATATAATCATGATGTGATCTCCCTTATTAAGTATATTTTAATTATATTGTATGATTTCTTTTATATTTTTGATGTGATATCTATAGTATGTTGATCTGATATCTATTGTCTTATTATTTTTTTAAAAAAAAATATTTTTTAAAAAAGGCTGTGCGTAAAAAAAAAAAAAACTGTAGCGCGCTACAGTAGGAGTAAAATTCACCCTACTCCTATAACCCCACCGTAAACGGACTCAAACTTTAGACCTCACACCTGAAATTAATTTTTATCAAGCAATCCTAAATTAAGCATATTTCAATTTTCTACTAATCAAGTCAGTTGTAAAGGACCAATTTTATGCTCACTTTACCATTAATTTAAACAAGTTTCTTGATGGATTTCATTAATTCCCAAAAATAATAAATGACGGGCTACACTATTTATTCCTATTTGTTTTTTTCTTTTAATAATGTTCTATCTAGTTATAAATCATTTCTTTATTTAGTCAGTGGATTACGTACTGCTGAAAGATTTTAACGTCTTTGAACGTTCTTCGAAATTAATATGCATTTTCCATGTCCAGTTGTGTTTTATAAGGGTTTTGTAAGTGTTGACTATAGTTATTTGGTGGGCAAATTATACTGTAATATTAGAGATATTTTGTAACGACTTTAACATTTTAATTAAAAATATTTGGTGACATTCTAAGTATTTATTGTTCCTTTTTAGTTAATATAATTTATCTTTGATAAAATATATTTTATAATATAATTCTAAAATTATTATATAACGATAGTACATTTCATGATATAGTATAAATAGAAACTAACATATTAAACTTTTAATTACAATAAATTGCCCAAACATCTACAAAGAAAGTATGATAAATATTATCTTTTCTAAAGATAATTAAGGAAATTAATTCTCCAAAAAAGGTAAAAAGTTGAGAATTGGGTCGGCTCCCACTTCAAACGTCCAAAACTTAAAATATTTGTCTCTAAAATTCACATTCTTATACAAGACACACGATATATTTTAACATAAAATAATAAAAAATAATAAGAAAATTAAAATTCGGCATAACCGAAAGAAAAATTAATTTATATCGTTTTATTTAAGAAGGGTGAAAAATACATTTTACAAAAAATTGTGAGGAATGGTATTGTTAATTAATTGGAGAAATGAAACGATGAAAGGCCAACTGGGATGGGAGACACATGATGATGATATAGTACTAAGTATGAAGAATAATACATAATACATGATACTGTTCCCAAATACAGCTATTTGTTTTTTCATAGAAAAGGGCCTAAGGTTCAGAGTCCAGTTGTTTTGTTGAACTGGCCACAAGTTTCTTGAGCTGGTTATGTTCCCAAATAATTATACCTAAAATCATTACTAAAATATTCTAAATCAATTTTTAATCTTGTTTCTGATCACCAAATATACTCTTTTATTCTATTTTTTTCACAGTTTCCAAAGATCATCTTCTAATTAATCAATGGTAATTTTAAGCAAAAAAAAAATTTAATTACCCAAATAGACTTTTTTTTAACTCTGCATAAGTGGTTGCATAGCGAAAGAAAGAAATGAGATAGAGAAAATACAAGGTAGGTTAAATATTTTAGATAAATTTTATAAAATATTTTGCATTAGATTTTTTTATTTTTAAATTATCCATATTCAATGATAAAATTTTAGTAAGATAGAAATGAGAAAGTTTTTGAAAGAAAAATCATAATATTCTATTTATTGTATAATAATAGTTCTGTTTAGATAAAATATAAATTTCAAAAATATCTTTGTTATTATTTTCTTACTTGTAAATTTATATTTTAGTTAGAAATTAAATAAAAATTAAATATAATTATATTAATTTAAATTTTAAAAATAAAATATAAATGGATAGTAAAGTATTAAAATTAGACTATATTTATAAAACAAAAAAATAATATTTAATTTTATAAAATTAAAAAAAAAATTAAAAATATATATTATTTTTAAATGAAATAATAATTTAAAATTTTAATTTATATGTATAATGGGTAAATTTCTTAGTATTTTAATAAGGAAAAAAATTCGACAGGGTTTGTCAATATTCAACAGTCAACCCTTGGTTAATACGCCATATTACACGGATTACCAACGCCCCACGCATCTTCTCATAAGTCAAATCCTGGGACATAATGCATTAGTTTTCTTGCCCGAGTCAACTAAACTCCCCCCAAAAACACCAGAGACTTGAGAAACGAAACTGCTCGAAGCCACGTACGTAAATTCAACAAATCTTGCACCTTAACTACTCCAACATTCCTCCCTCAAGAACAGCAGCACCTGCAAAAATCCCACTACAAATTGAACCTAAAATCCATCAATTTTTCTCAGTGTATTATCCTCTGCTCCATCCGCCATGGATTCTGATGCCCAAATCAGCTATCCAAACCAATTCTGGCATCATGATGAGAAGCGCAAATACGACGTGAACAGCAAGATCATGCTCACTGCTATCATTTCCTTATCCGTGGTTGTCCTTCTAGTTTCCGCTCTTCACATCTATGCCAGATGTGTTTTTCGCCGCCAGGCCCGGAGGAGGGCCGCGCTTCGCCAGCTGAGGATCATTGCAACTGCCCACTATCAGTCTGCCGAGCCACCCAGTCGAGGGCTTGATCCCTCCATTATTGCTTCCTTGCCGAAATTCAATTTCATCCGACTCGGTAGGAAAGGGGATGCCAAGGAGTTGGAAACAGGGGCGCAAATAATAGAGTGCTCTGTTTGTCTGAGTTCGTTGGAAAACGGTGAAATTGCCCGGAAATTGCCCAATTGTGGCCATATATTTCATGCCGAATGTATTGATAAATGGTTCACTTCCCGATCGACGTGCCCGGTTTGCCGGACCGAAGCCGAACCGCAGCCAGGATTTTCAGCAGTCAATCCGGAGCCGAGGGAGGGCGCAGTTGGGGTCCCGGTCCCTGTTTCAGTTGGCCCTACTGCTCCGCCTTTAGAACGTGGGGGAAGCTTGGAAGGGACATCCATTAATGGCGGTTCTGCACCAATGAATGGGTCGTCGAGTTCTCGATTGAGTTCGTTTAGGAGCATACTCAGTTGGGATCGATCTTCTAAGAGAATTCAAAACATTGGATTGGGACAAGAAGCTTGTTCGGAAGATCTTGAAAGGCAGTGAATTTTAATTAGGTACAGAAAAATTAAGTTTCAAGTCTTCTTGATTATTGATTATGGCTTAATTTTTCTTTTTCTTTTTAATTCTTTTTTGTCAATAAGAATTTTCACACAAATTTTTATCAAAGAAAATATCAATACTACAGATTATACATGCACAGTATATATTAATAGTTGAATTTCAGTTCAGCATGATCCTCATATTTGTTACTGTCAAATTCTTAGCGTCTTCTTCTTCCTTGGCTTTTTCAAATTGATATCTTTATTGAATAAGGAATTTATTGGTGCCTTTCAATATCGAAAATACATGCATAAATAGTGTTAAGATATACTACTCTAAGGGGAAAATTAAAGACTAGTAATATTCATCCTTCCCTCCCAAAAAATGCGCACCTTTTTTTTTTTTTTTTTTTTAATATTTTGACACCCTTATAATGTACTAATCGAATTCATAATCGTCATGCTTACAAAGGAAGCTCGTCCTTCTACCTTAAAATAAAAAAATTTGTTTTCAATACTTTTTTTTACTTATTATATATATAATTTTCATTTTATCCTCACTTTAGGATGACTCGAATAATTCCCTTTAATTTTAAATAGAAGATATTAATCCCTAAATTATTACGGTCTCGTTTTTTATTTTCAATACTCATTTTCGTACCAAAAAAAATTCTATCCATAGTAATATTATTTAGTATTACAATCATAACAATTTTTTTAGACACAAATATATGTATTTTATAAAAAAATAATAATTTTGATCTACGAAATGATGTAATACTAACTTCCTTTTTTTTAAAAAAATTCTTTATTTATAATTTTCAGTATTGGATCACACAGTATTACTATTATATTAGTAAGAGTATTTGCAAGTTAAAAATTGGAAGTAAACTCTGTTTTTTTAAATGCCTTTTCAACTATATATGAGAACGTTATAAATGAAATTGATTGAGACGAGAGGAGTAATAAAAGAAAAAACTAAATATTATCTTCTACTCTTTAAAAACAATTATTGTCTCATCCATACAGTCATTAAAATTTAAACGGAATAACTTTACTTATATAATACGCCTCGGTATAAATTAAGACCCAGCCCATTATTGTTTGGAGAAACCCTCCACTTCAATTGGTATTTTTTTCACAAAAAGCAAACATGAGTTAAGAAATTCAGTGTTTCATTAAAATTTCGAATAGTAATCTCGAATTCAAGTTGATTGTATTTTGTCTCTTCCTCAGAGAAAGAAGATCATTAGACAACATATAATATTAGTAACTAATTTTAAAACAATTTGTCTTGGGTTGTCAAAAATCAAGTACGAGTTGAATTTGAGAGTAGTAAATTGTCAAGAAAAAATTTTTTTTTTTTTGATGAGGGTCGTAAGAGTGAATCAGCATTTGGTGAGCTAATAAGATGAATAAATTGTCAACAGCAGCAGCAGCAAGTATTGAAATAGAAAATAGGAAGCTACAGTTAGGTAAAGCAGAGCCATGTGAATCAATCATATTAATTTTTTGCGCCTTCACATGTCACAAGCAACCAATCACGGAACTACGAAAAATGATATGAGGTGCAGTCATGACTTAGTAGCCATGGAGGTGTTGCTCCACGGCTACTGCTCCTCTTACCAAAATGCCCAAAATAACTTACCTATTAAGAATTTTTTCACCATGATAAAGATGTTTCAGGACCGATAAGCTATAACTTGGTTCTGCCCCTCAAACAAGGATCAACTTCTATGACAAATTATATTATACATTTATGAGATATTTTGTAAAGTGTCTCTAATATTTTTAATAGAAAGAAAGAATATTTTATTATTTAATGTGGTGATTCCCTAAATGTCTATTATTATTTTTTAATTAATATTGTCCTGTCATTTTTCAAAAGATACATTATAATATAACTGTAATACTACTATATAACGTGCCTATATTAACTTTGTTCTTTGTACAAGTGAGAACTTAATCGAAGAGATGAGAAGGATGATGAAAGGTTTTGCATAGATGAGGGTTGTTTGAACCCTTTTTCTCTTTTTTTTTTCCCAAAAATTAGTAATTATATCATAGTATTAATTTTAAAAAATGTTTATTAAACTATAGTTTTCTCGTGATCATATGTATAGTTAAACATGGAGAACAATTGAAAAAATAAAATGGAAATAATAATTACAAATACTCGGCATATCAAGTGAGAGCGTATTTGCTATTTTCTTCAATGCCTAGTCTTTCCACCCCAAAGTATAATGAATTCATAACCATATCCTTAATATTTAAAAAATCAGTTAATAGTTGTCATTTATTTTTTAATTTATATGTATTTATTATATTATCAAAAAAACCATACACTTATTCTTCTTTCTAATACTTATAGTAATAGCAAAAGGTACATTTAATATATATATATATATACATATAAACTTTAAAACTTATTTAATAAAAAAAAATTAAAAAGTAAGAAACAATACACTTGTAGAACATTTATTGTGTGGAAGACTACTTCAACCACCGCCGTGACTTTCACCCCATAAAAGAACTTCCAAGTCTTGTCTATGGAATCCAAGGTCAACAACGTTTTGTATGCGATTGATGAACGAAATTAGTAAAAAAGACATGAGAAAAAGACTTCCCATGACGGTAAAGTAATTACCATATACGTTTCTTACTTTATTTTTCAATATTTGTTTTGTTAAGGTGTTGACAACGTTTTATATATATATACATATATATATATGAGGTAATGTCATATTGTCAAACTAGATTATAACATTGTTTTAATAATTATTATTAAAAAATATTTAATATTTTAATTATTTTTTAAAAAAGGTAAAAAAAAAAAGTAACAAACTTGGGGAAAAAATCATTAAAGGAAGACAAATTGTTATATCATGATCCTATAGGCAAGTTATTATGAGTCCGTTTACGGTGGTACTATAGGAGTAGGATGAATTTTACTCCTACTTGCTACAGTAAGCGCGCGCGCTACAGTAGCGCTACAGTGACGCGCTATAGTTTCGCGCTACAGTAACGCGCTACAGTTTTTTTTTTTTTTTTGACGCACAAACTTTTAAAAAAAAATACCTTTTTTATAAAAAATTCTTTTTTAAAAAAAAAAATACTTTTTTTAACAAGGGAAATCAGATCAGGATTATATAGACATCAGATGAGAGAATACAAGAGATCAGATCAACAGACTATAGATATCAGATCAAGAATATAAAAGAAATCATACAGTAGAACTAAAATATAATTAACAAGAGAGATCAGATCAGGATTATATAGACATCAGATCAGCGAATACTTGACATCAGATCAACAGACTATAGATATCAGATCAAGAATATAAAAGAAATCATACAGTATAACTAAAACATACTTAAAAAGGGAGATCAGATCAACAGACTATAGACATCAGATCAGTGTATACTTGACATCAGATCAACAGACTATAGACATCAGATCAAGATTTTAAAAGAAATCACACAGCAGAACTAAAACATACTTAACAAAGGAGATCAGATCAGGATTATATAGACATCAGATCAACTCATACTTGACATCAGATCAACAGACTATAGACATCAGATCAAGATTTTAAAAGAAATCACACAGCAGAACTAAAACATACTTAACAAAGGAGATCAGATCAGAATTATATAGACATCAGATCAACTCATAACTGACATCAGATCAACAGACTATAGACATCAGATCAAGATTTTAAAAGAAATCATACAGTAGAACTAAAACATACTTAAAAAGGGAGATCAGATCAACAGACTATAGACATCAGATCAGCGTATACTTGACATCAGATCAACAGACTATAGACATCAGATCAAGATTTTAAAAGAAATCACACAGCAGAACTAAAACATACTTAACAAAGGAGATCAGATCAGGATTATATAGACATCAGATCAACTCATACTTAACATCAGATCAACAGACTATAGATATCAGATCAAAAATATAAAAGAAATCATACAGTAGAACTAAAATATACTTAACAAGGTAGATCAAATCATGATTATATAGACATCAGATCAACTCATACTTAACATCAGATCAACAGACTATAGATATCAGATCAAAAATATAAAAGAAATCATACAGTAGAACTAAAATATACTTAACAAAGTAGATCAAATCATGATTATATAGACATCAGATCACAAAATAGCAGACATCAGATCAACAGAATTTAGATATCAGATCAAAAATATAAAAGAAATCATATCATACAACAAAAACGTCCATAATATGTATCATAATAGCCAAAAATAACAAAAGAAACGAAGGTACTGTAGCGCGTTTACTGTAGCGCGCGGAACTGTAGCGCGTTACTGTAGCGCGCGCGGAACTGTAGCGCGCTACTGTAGCGGGGTAGGAGTAAAATTCATGGTGGTCCTATAGGACCACCATATAAATTACCAGTTATTATTGTTATATAGTACAACTAGGAATACATTACAATATTCATTTTTGACAAATAACAGAAAAGTATTAGTTAAGATAGAAAACGAGGTAAATTTATGGGACATTGTATTAAATAAATAATTCTTATTAGGCAAACACTGTTAAGAGTACATACTCTTAATTATATAATATAATTTACTCCTGTTGGGACACCTTTTTTTTGTATCCAACCCAAGCAATAGGAATCAATCTCACCTCCCCACGAAAAAGGCACGTGCTTTCAAGTAGTTATCAAACAGTATAAATTATATGATGGTCATATAGGATCACTATTTGTTGGTGTATCTACATTTTGTTATATTGTATTTTTTTTTTAAGGGAGTCACTTTTCAAATCAGGGTAAATTATATAGACACTTGCTAAATAAATGTGTACATTCTTGTTACTTGGGTCTAACACAATTGTCTGCTGATATTCCCAAATGATATTTACCAACTGATCTTGAGCAACCAACGAGGGAGCCCTGTTGAAATGGTAGTTGTCACTGCCCTCGTATAGTTGCAAAGCGTGTGGATCATGATCAACATTGTCTTTGGCTCACATTATACTTCCATGTCCATATATGCTGTCCTTACACATTAGAATGAAAGAAGAACACTTAACTAACCAGTGCATTAAAACACCTAATTAACTATTGGTTATAGACATTAGAATGAATGAACATTTAACTAACTAGTCCTTAACAAAATATTATATTTGAAATTATGTTATAAAAAATAAAAGGAAAAATGCAAATTTAGTCCCTATAATATGGTCAAGTGACAAATTTAGTCATGAACGTTTAATAGTTAACAAATTTAGTCCTAAAATTTCTTAATAACAACACATCTAGTCTCATAACAATTTTTTTTTACAGATTCAACAGTTAATTTTTTAATTCCGTCAGTCCATTGTCACGTACATGTGAAACATCTGAATTTCTGCCAAGCATCTGAATTTGTGAGGCCTGAAACATGTTCTTCAGTTCTTGCTCAAGCATCTGAATTTCTGTCAAAATAAGAGCTTTTTCTCCTCGTTCGCAGCAGCTAAAAGCTCTCATTTTGATGCAATCTTCCTCTTGACGCCTTTTATCTTTCCGTAAGGCCATCTGAGTATTCCAGCTTCTCTGCATTTCTTCTTGTTGATCACAGTTGCTGAGACCTCCATTTGCCCTGCTGCTTCAGTTATGCTGAGATTGAAATGCTTTGAGAAATCGTGCAGCGTCATCTTCCCCGTTCTTTCTCTCTGCTTTGCTAATGAGATCTAACCACGTCCTGTTCCTCCTCTACTGCATTTCTCGTTACAGTATTCGCAGCATTCTGTTGGCTTCCGCTATATTTGTTGTTGTGGCATTGTGTCACTGCGAGAAGCCATTGGAGCAGTCGGCTGGAAGAAAGTGTTGGAGTTCTCCATGCAATCAATTCCAACAGATAATGCATTGTAGAAAGTTGATAAAGAATCAGGTACAACAAAGTAACCTTCCCTATTGCGAAATTCACAGTATTGAACCAAGAAATCCTTCACCCTAGTTATGCTCTCCTGATGACTGAACATTCCATGTCGTCCATGAATCTCAAGATTTGTAATCCTGATCCCTTTAGTGTGGACAACTTTCCTGAAGGTTTGGCAAGAAGAACAGGTATAAAGGGATAGAAGAACAGACGAAATATTCAATTGTATAAGATTCCCGAAATCAGCATTTTGTGGAATGTTATTATAATTTCCACTAGAATCAGCAAGCATATTTTTCCTCGCCCCACCACCACCACTAGAAGATTGAGGAAATAACACAGGATTGTTATCATTTGTATTAGAAAACTCGAAGATTATGGATAGAGTTGGCTTGATATATATGGATCGTAAACTCAAGGGAAAAATCAACCAGTGAGTTACAAGGAATTTCATGAACAAAAGGAACATAATTATATCTTTCTATTTTATTTACCATTGACAACATAATTACTGCTACTATATCCTAGTCATCTACTTCAACACCTTGTGTTCTGAATACCTCAGCATCCAGCAACTTGAATACTTTCTCTACAGCAGAAACATCAATGTCAAACCCACAACTTTGCCCGCCATATTCAACATAAAGGTAGCCTTTCAGCGACAGTGGCGGAGCCAAGATCTCAGATATTTCCGAAAATACTTGGCTCGAAGGTGAAGCCACATCCTTCTTCTTCATCTTCATGGAGAAGTAAATATCAGCTATAAGAAGCCATATTAGATCAGGGTCCATGCCTGCAAGACCCAAAAGGGCATTTATAGCTGCATCTCGGAGACCTATGACACCACTGCAAGCTATCCCCACAACAACGCCACTGACCTTTTTCAGCACTGTTTCAAGAGGCGAAGCGCTGCGTTTGTTCTGAGCAATATCAGCTATCATGTTGAGCACTGCCGCCTGAACTTTTACGTCGGATAGCTCAGCCGCACTGTCTTCAGAAGATCTGGCTGCCTTCCTGTAAGGCAGCTGTAAAGAGGTTTGGTCCTCTTTTGAGTGGGGCTTTCTCTCGAAGGGAAATGTGCTCAGGAGTTTCCAGAGTTGAATACCATCGGTATGGAACCGTCGAGAAAAGAAATCTCCTCCGCTGATTTGTACTACATTTCTTATTGTCTGTGAACATCTTCGAACAGCCTGTACAAGTAACCACATGAAGAGATGGGATCCAGTTAATGACTATTTCTGCATAATGTTTATTTAATGGTTTGCATAGAGCTACTCTTCCAATGTACAGATCCTATCCTAAGACCAAGTTTCCAGGAACCCCTTGGCGTTCCCCTAGTTGCATATTGTAAATCGATCTATAATGCAACTGCTACACAGGCGTTCAATTTCATTGTCACACTAAACATGGATATTATCACGTACTAACACTTTTCAGATAAATGGCCTTGATTCAGACATCATACTCTTATTCGCAATCAGACTTCAGAGAGTTAAAGAGCACTCACCACTGGGTTCTTATTTCAAACAGAAGCAATCAGGAATGGCCAAATTTTGTTCATTGCTGGAAGCAATCGATTCTCCCCAGCTTCATCCTCAGAGGCAGCTAGACTATCTTGAAGGTTACGCAGTGAATAAAAATCAAATATTTGGTCAAGTGCCTCGTGCTTGTAGGCATCTTCTGTAGGAACTAGGCATGCATAATTTCCTAAATTATGCTACGGAATAGCCTAAATTCTAAGAGGATTTGGGTCTTACCCTCGAAGCGTAATCGGTTGTGCAGACGCCTGGCTCCTCTGAGAAGATGGCGTTCACCAACAATTCACGTGAATTGTCTCTACGTTCTTGCACTGGAGTTCTCTCAGAACTGGTGCTAGCCCCAAACTTTGCCTGTCAAGAGAAAACAATTTTCTCTGGGAAGAATCGTTTTTGAAGAGTCTGTTTTTTTTTTTTCTCACTTCAAAAGTGACAGAGAGAGTCTTCCTTTAAAAATCTTTAAAACGTGTTTTTTTAAAACAAAACTGATTTTGTTTAAAAAATCTCTCAAATGTCCAGATACTTCTCTGATGTTTATTTGAGAAGTATCTGTAAGTAAATAATTATTAATTATTTACTGAGTTGGGTTTAACCAACACCATGGATCAACCCATTGATCCATGGATCAGGCTGATGGGTCAAGAATCTTAATTCACAATTAGGTCCCTTGATTTATCAGCTCAACTCAATTCTTCCCAGGTAATTAATTAACTTTTAATTAATACCATAAAACTCTTCAATAATATTTAATTAAACCGTTTAATTAAATATTATCTATTTAAGTATAACTCTTATACTTAGAACAGGCAATTTAATTAATTCTGACTCATCGAACTCACTTATGTGCGATCCTGTAGGCCCATTCCAAATTGACAATGAATAAATTAATCTCATTAATTAATCCATAAATCATTAGTGGTCTCTAGCAAGACATAATGACTACACAATTCAGAACGGAGGGTCGAATGGTGATTCAACACAACCTTCCGAGTATACTACGTAATGTCCTCTACACTGATATCCAGTTTAGCATAAGGCATGGAACCAATCATCCTTATATAGCTAAACGTTTTACTTGATCTCTTAGTGACACTGAACTTAATCAAGCAAATGATAACCCTTATCATTTATTGGGCACGGCCATGCACTTCTCAGTTCACTATCAAGCGGCCAAGATATCATCTCTCATTTAAGAAAGACTTGTAGTCCCATCACTTCACCTACATACCTTAGCGTGACTCATAGTGTACCCAATCATACCCGTACTTGGCAACCTGTTACGGTCCCGTTAGGCATATGTCAAAGCACACTCTAATTCACCTAAGACTATGCAGTGATTTCTGGTCTAAGGATCCTCGTACGAGTACTACTCAAAATAATCACTCATGATCTAACAGTCCATGGAGTGTTTCTTTTGGCGGATCGATTTCATAAAATTCAATATGCACAAGAATATAATTTCATGAAATTAACTCATCAGATAAATAATCAATCAAACGACAAATGTCTTATTTACATAAATAACCCTCAAAGTTTATTTACATAAATAGCCCTCATTAGGGCATATACACCAACATCTTCAACTCCAGCAAGTGCTACAGTGACATCCTAACACACAAATGATCAACATAAGAAACCATATATTGGGCGTGAGAGCATAAATTTGAAGAATAGCTCACACATCCTAAGAAGTGTCACTATAAACCTTCAATAACATCCAGATGTAAATAAGTCAAAAGCTGCTGATTTGAGTTTCCCATGTAACAGTACTCAGCAAGAGAACTCAGGATCAAATTTACAGAAAATGAACTGTAATTGTAGGACCACATGATAACAAAACTACATGAGCAAGCCAAAAGTACAAGGCTTGTACCACAGTGACACTGCAGGTTCAGTAGTAAGGTTTCGAAACCTTAGTGCACTCATAAAGAAAGTTGTTGTACTACTAATACTAACTTGTAAATGAATCCAATAGCAAGACTGTATATCATAGCAGCTATCTGAAGTACAGAGCATCTTGCACATGTTCAGTTTGAATGGTTCAAGTTTTGTGGTTCGTCAAAGAAACATTTTATAGAAGTTTGATACAGCAGTTAAGGTCTAGAGTGCCAGAAGTCAGGGACTCAAACCTTTACCACACTACCCTATTAGTAAAGTGGTGCAAACTGGGAGTCCGTGCCAGTACAGTCAACAGAAACACACAAAATTATATATATTAGGGAGCGGATTCAAACCTCAATTACATCTTGAGCTGTCAAGCAAGCTGGTTGTTGTGATGAGGCCAGAATTGGAGTTGCAACAACTAGACAAGAACTTGCAATGGATCCAACTATCCGTCTGTAGCTTCTAGATTCTTTCAACTCTAATAAAACTTCTTCCCATTGCTGTATCTCCATGCCGAAGTTATTGAAACAGACATTCATCTCTGTTTTTTTGAAGTAAAAAAATAAAGATGTGTCAGCACCTTTTGGAAGAACAAGCAGGGATTCCGTTGCTCAATAACCATCTAGAAGCTCAGTTTAATGTGCACATGCAAGTAAGAGCTATGCAAACGTGCACGACATGAATGACAACAGCAAGTGTTTTCCATTTTCAAGAAAATGCCATGAAACTGCAGAGGAACTTACCAGATTCTGCAGTATCTATGTCTGTGTCAATTTCAATGGACGATCTTGACAAGCTAGTAGTCTTTTCCATTTCCTTCCGTATTTCCAGAAGTTTTGATTTGATATCCTCATAAACTACTTCTGCTTCACTTGTCAGAATACGAGCCTCATGTTTTGAAGCCTTGCTTATTTGTAGTACTGCCTGATATTTAAAAAAAAAAAAAAAAGGTAAATGAATACATCAAATTAGCCACATTAAAGAAGATATAAGCAATAAACTATAAAGAACTGTTCTCCAGCAATTTACATAGACATGGCACGTGTGATTAACACAATGTAATGTTTAGCTCAAGTAAATTTAATGGACAAGGATAAAAATAATACACAGAAACATAGCAAGTTAAAAAACAGTGCATACTTTGATCAGTTTCATCTAATGACCATCTACATTGTGAAAAAAAAAAAAAAAAACAACTAAAACCAATAAGAACGCAACATTAGAATTAGTTAGAGATGACCTTTAAGAAGGGAACAGTTAAATCTGGGTGCTGATGTCTGCCAAGAATCTCAAGTTCCAAACAAACAGCACGCATCTGCAACATATCCACAAATCAGGTCATTGATGGAACATGTCAAGTCATCAAGAAGTAATAATAATACACCAAGACCATTGTCAAGAGATCAAAACATGTTAAATCTTTAATATAATCCATACCGGATCCTCCAACAAGGGCAGTATTTTATGACCTATTCCAATGTAAGAAAGCATTGCAGCTAGTACATTTGGCATGTGAGGGTTCAGATCCAAATGGTGCAGTTGCCAGCATATCGAGTCTATAACAAAGTCTTAATTCGCTAGAACTAAATGGCCCACCTGCAAAGTATGGTTGTAGTGAACAAAACAGAATCCACCCAAATTCAACAAATGCAACTTCCCACTCACCGTTGGGTAATCAAGTGTAGCAGCAATAATACATAAGACAGCATCAGACGCACTTTTGACTTTTGAGTTTGAGCAAACAAGATTCTCAAGTAACATGAAAAGACAGGAATGAAGAAATCCACAGGAAGGAAACTTTTTCCCAAGGCAGATAGTGAAGATACCAATTCCTTCGGCAACAACCTGATTCCAAAAAAAAAAAAAAAAGAGAAAGAAAACATTCAATCAACATTGTGAATTGAAGAACTAACAATTTTTGCTGAATATGGTCAATTTGTGTCTCTAGCAAAGAAACTTAAGAACTTAAAAAGAAGAAGATATATTTCCTGGTGAAGCATGGCATTATCAGGGAAGAAATACAAATTTAAATTTCCGCCATCATTATTAGACTGCAGAAGAGATTCAGTATGGCCAAGTGGAAGAGTCCAGACTTCAGGTGAAAGATATTCATGCAATAGATTCCCAATACAGTCAATCAAGTGATTCCCGGCCCTGCTATCCTGGGAAAATTTCCAAGAGGTATCATCTGGAATAGTTTGCCCATGCTTGCAAGACTGAGATTCAAAACTTGCATCATAACCTTCAAAATTTTGCCCCTTTAACTTGGAATGTTGAAACATTGTCGTAAATGTATCTATTGCTTGATCCGAACAGACCGTAAATCATCTCATTTAGAATGCACACGGTTGTACTAGCCTGTCGAACCAATTGTCCTGATCCTGTTCTGTTGTACCAGGACTCCCAGCTCTTCATACTGCACTCCCTAGTGTGAATCTCTGAAATCAGTTTACAAATGAAACCCAGCGGAATATCCATGATAAGAGATAGAGATGGAGATGCACCACTTCCAGATTCTAGTAGAAAAAATTTACACATCACAACATGGCATAGTTTGAAACTTTGGAACACAAAAGAAGTAATATCAAATCATTGGACAGCTCAGAGACAAAACCAACCTGCAAATAAACATAAACCTACAAGTCTAAGAATGCCTGCAAGAGCCTGGTACAGCTTTTTACTGCCAAACCAAGGTGGTATGCCTGGCAGCTCATATGCCCTTGGCACGAGTTTTTGTTGGTATGGAAATGGTTTGGTCTCCATGGATTTAGAATCCTCGGAACTAGCATTTTAGTAGCTTCCATCTCTGCAATACAATGCATATAGCAAGCAGAAGATGGCTTTGCTACAATAATGCTGTCCAGTGAGCCAGCAAAGCCTGTGTTCTGATTCAGGCAGACAGCAAGAACATCCAAGAACAGAGCAGCTGCTACCTAGAAAGCCATTAGAAGACAATAGTGCCCGGGTTGATACAAGAGGAGAATAACTAAATGGAATATCAATACTCAGCTTAAATATACAAGAAAAGTAAACGTAACTCATGCATGACTATCTAAGTGAAGAGTGATTTCAATTCTTCATTTAATGGTAGTAATAATTAAGAAGAAGCCAGCAGCATATACAACAATAATAAATCTTTGTTCTAACATGTGGGGTCAGCTATATGGATCATCTGTCCCCATCGTGCTCTGTCCAACAACTGTGTTCAAAAACTTAAATATTTGAAACTGGGAAATGCTGAAAAGATCAAAAACTGTGTTGCCATGAATATAATTGAGAAACAGAACTTGACGGTAGCTAAGACACGGAAGTTTTGAACCACACATGGTCCATGTGAAGTAATTTCTTACGAATTAAAGGAATTTCAGTCTAAATCCAGGAAAATACTTAGCAATGCAATAAGCCAAACCATCAATGTGTTTACAAATAATGAGCAAACCAGGTCTCTTTGATTTGGAATCAGTTATCTGTCAGCTGAGACACATTGGTGAGCAAATCATATCAATATCTAACATGAAACAAGAGGTCCAGACGTGGCCATTTTTGCTTCGTATCTAGAAAAGAATTACTGATGTAAAAATCATGAAAAGGTAAAGTTTCACTTACTGGAGAGTGGACTAGGTGTGCGGCCACAAATTTTGGACCTGAGACATATATCACTACAAGTAACTTCCGAGCATGTGAGAGAGCCATTGTTTCATCATTTCCTAAGACCACATGAGGGATCTTTTCAACGAGCCTGGATAGAGTAGAAACCAAAAAGAATTATGTTTCCAAAAGCAGGAACTCATATCAGAAACAATATAATCCTCAGGGAATTCAATGCACCTGCTAAGGATTAAGGCAAAATCATGTTCCATGTTCTCCCTGCTTCATGAAAACAAATATTCTAAGAACATTTGTGCAGTAGAGGACAAATCCTCAGAGTCATCACATGCCAAAACACACGTGCACTCCTGCATTGAGAAAAGCAAGGTTTTGGTCAAGTTCGAGAACTAAGAAGTAAACATGCATAAGCAGTATCAACTAGTGTACTAGCAACTCATAAAGTAGTCTTACCAAAAGCAACAATCTGCTATCTCTCAACGTATATCTGCACTTCAACAAGAGAGTCTGTATCGCTGACAGAATTCCTTGTCTCACCTTTTTTGATGGATGCACAACAAGCTGAAGAACATGGAACAATTTAGCATTTGAACCAGATGAGAAAAAGAATAGCAACTAATAGCACAATGGTCAAGCATTACTAACATAAATCTCAACCTACAAAAGGAAATGTTGCACACAAAAGTTTATTGATGCGAGTTGAAGTATTCACAATCCAATCCTTAGTGCGGCTCACACGCAAAGAACCCTTCATGCCTTTGTCAGACTTTGAATCCCCCTTACAGCCAGCTTCACTTAAATTCTCAACCACAGCATCACCTGGATTTTGTATCTTTGAAGGCAAGTCACGAAGTTCATCCAGAAAGGAAACAAGAAATTTTTCCCTGCTTGTGAATGGGACAGAATCATTCTGGAAATCACCAAGGCTAGGTACATTTATATCATCCATCAGAATAATAGCAAGAAACTCTGCCAAGCTTTTTATTGCCTGATCTAAAGCTTCACTACTTCCAGCCACTCCACTAATCATTGTTTTGGACATCTGCAAAACTTTGCCAATTTGACTAACAACACCTGGTAAAAAGAAAGCCAAAGCATCTACATTACCAACCTGCAAAAGATCACATCAAAGACGGTTGCTGATAAGAAGTAATAACAGCGAATAGTTGCACGCAGAGCCTTTTGCCAATCTCTGCCATTTACTTACTCCAGTTAAATATACAGAAAACAATCAATATCGATTAAACAACCAACAAAAAACATGAAATTAAGCACATGCTCAAGTAAGTAAAGAGCAAACCAAAGACTTCTCATATGCATGGAAATTTAATTTAATAAATGCATGAAAATCTTCTGACAACAACTGAAGCAAGCATTCAAGTTTTCGGTGTTATTACACAGATTATAACCCAATAACTAGATATTTGCAACTAATGGGTCAAGCTCTTACAACTATTAACTAAAACTTTCTATGGAAACAACCGATAATACAACCATGAATTCTCAGCATTTACTATGGCCAATAGCATTCCCTCATCATGTAAAGCGTTCAGCATCTACACTAAACTAATGGAAGTTTTCTTCATACCCCAAATGCCAAAAAGTACCAAATTTACCTTAGCTATAAGCACTCGGAGTGTTAAGAAAGCTTCTAGATGCAGTACTGCACTACCTCGGTGTCCCCGTGCAGCCTCAACATCAGCAGCCTTTGCGTACAATAAAAGTTACTTTAGAGAATTATTATGTGTATCATAACAAGAAAAAAGAACACCATAAAGATCAAATCACTGAAGGAAAACAAACCTCAACAGAGGAGGCAAAAATAAACAACCTTGAGAAGAAGCTGTAGCCAGTGTCCAATGGCAATAGAAGCAGATTCAGATTGGAGAAATGCAAGCAGACACTGTTTTGATTCTTAATAATACTTTAAGACACTTAAATATCCAAGATCCTTTCTGGCCAGAAGCTCTGGCATTTTATCAATTTGTCTACATGGGCACAACTCATCAGAACAAGGCTGCAGACGAAGCAGCAAGGCTCTGAAACATTTTAGTACTCCCAGACGGAATTCTTCTGAAGCCTCTAATGGCGAAAGCATTGCACAGCGACTCAATTTCTTCAGCATGATAACCATCTGAAAACGCAAGCCTTCTAGTTCCAGTTACACTTAGCGATTAACTGTGGGAGGAATGTTCTCCACTTTGGCATGTTAAGGGATGTGTTCAAACAGAATGTAATATAATACTATTATTCAAACACCGGGATCAACAGATCAAGGGTAAGATTTTTCATGTATACAGAGAAACAATGAAACAGATACCACACACTAGAATCTAAGCTTCAATCCTATTAGGCTGCCAATAGGATTACCTAATCCACAGATCCCAAAGCACATTTTCTGAGAAGTTCCTCCAAGCAATCAACAACCCCTTCCGCCACAAGATCACTTACTTTATGAGGCAACCGGATAACACCAGACACCTCTGACTCAATAGGATCATTTTCTGGTGAAGTTCTGCAATCCACCGCTGCATCCAGTAGAATCAGCAGAGGAAACAAGGCGTAACTGAAATGAGATGTGCAAAAGAAGTTAAGAATTGTATTTCAAGAAAACCGAATGGATAGAAAAAGAAAGGTTCTAGTAATACTCTTAGCAAGTATGCGAACCATGCGAGAGTAGAGCAATGAAAAGTTTTTTTGACAAAAAAAAAAAAAATGAAACTTTTGTACCATATAAATTTAAGCTCTCAGTGAGCAGTGCTTTGCAATTTAGAGACACTTCTTAGAGATGTAACTTTTCTTTCAACAACCCAATGGAAACAGCAAGAGGAGCATTTAACTGAACAACAAGATCATAGGTTAACAAAGTACTATTTAAAATGTAGTAAAACGGAAGGAAAACAAAAAATCACTCTTGACATAAAAATGTTGTCTTTTAACTGCATTTCAATTTTCAACAATCCTAACTATAAGTAAATTGAAGGAAACGCACCCCAAAAAAACCCATACATTATCTATTGCCTAAATGTAAAACAATAGTAAGAATCCTAGCAACTAAAATTTTCGAATAAAATATGGAAGAAGTGTACAGAGCCGAAACCATACTCGAAGAAAGGCTGTAGAGAATGAGGAGGGGAACCGCGGAGAAGGTGGAGGAGCTGAGAGGTAACCGAATTGTGGGATGTCGTCATCCTAGGGTTTTGATGGAGCTGCAGTAACTGTAAGCAGCAGTGCTTGAGTTGCGTAAAAATTGTGCTGTTTGGAAAATCATCTTCTCTTCTCCTGCAGCCGTCCAAATCACCCGCGACCACGCCGGCAGTGTACCTCTGTTCCGGTTGTTCCATCTTGCTTGAAAAGAAGTTTTCAGTTGGAGAATTCCCGCGAAATATAAATGGTAGAATTACATTTTCCCGTTTTAAACTTTGTCGAAAATTTCCCAAAAATTCTAAAAATTATAAAAAATTTTGTGTACTATTCAATTCATTAATTTTACCATTAATAGATTTCTGAATAAATTTTGAGATCAAAATACTCTTATATTAACTATATATAAGCCAAAATATCCTTTTTTTTAATCAAATGTATAAATTAAACAGGCCCTAAACTAGAGTTTTGATGTCTTGTTTATAAACTCATTGGAATACACATTGTTCTCATATTTAACTAATGTATTTTTGTGTTTCTGAATAAAAGAAAAAATTCCAAAATGAGATCATCTTGTTGAGGTGAAGGGAGTATTTTGATTCGGACGATAATTTGATAAAATTACTGGTAGCAAGAAAATTAATAAGATTGGGAATAAAAATGATAAGAGCTGGAAAAGTGAGGAAAAAAAGGAAAAAATTATGACAAAAAAAGAATAAATTATTATTTCAAAATATTTTAAGATAAAAAAATTGAAGGAGTTTTAATACAATTTTGGCTCATGTATATTGAATAGGATGGTATTTTAGCGTGAAAATTTATTCAAAAATTATTAAAAGTATTATTGTCTATTTACATAATAAATTAAATTATATCATTTATTTAGGAGCGAAATTAATGAATTAAATAGTATAGCGGGTTTGTAATTTTTAGAATTTTAAAATGATTTTTATATGGGTGCTGATTTTGGCAGAGCAAAACTTAGTATCTAAATCAAATTTTATTTAATTTTATAAATTTGCCCTTACTAAGTATTCAAAAACTTTTCCCCTTTTTCTTCCCTTTTCGCAGCTGCTCCCTCCTTCGTTCTCCACAATCGCCTCCACGGGCAGCATTCCCACCATCACCACCACCACCGCTAACATATTATTTTTCTCCCTCTCCCTGATCCACTACTCGAACTGTTTTCTATTTCTTTTTTCTCTCCATAGTCTGCCCCTTTCCCGCAACCGTCCATCTCACCACTATTGAATAACACAAATTTCTTGATTTCTCAAAAAACTCTCGTACATCCTCTAAATTAAATTCTAATATAGGAATGGACTAATTTGAGCTAAGCTACGTTTTTCTTCCAGCAAAATATATGGAAAACTACAAAAAGTAAAAATGAATAGTAAATCACTTTTTTTTAATTTATTTTTTAAGAGGTCTTGTTTGAAGAATGGAGGCCCAATATTCTTCAGCCTCATTGGCCCAAAGTTTCGGAACCTTTCTACAACCGTGGTCATCCTTCTGTAGTATATTTAAAATACAACAATAAACTTTAAAAAATCCAATTCCATTTCATTTTCATTTTTTTTAATCAGATTTTATTTTCAAATCCCTAAACCAAAGGCTCCTCAATGAGATCCAGTGGTCATGTAGAGATTCAATAATTAATAAAAAAACAAACATTATTTTGAATTTTTTGTTTGGATATACAGTACAATGCTCTACCTCTGTCCCGTGATTACAGGTCTATACTACACATTTTGCTTTTCTAGCTTCATACTCTCTGAGTCCCTTCCTCTCTCTACCATTATTTATCAATTCATTCGAATCCAATCCGCTATAAATAAGTTGGCAGATATTTGAATTTAACTTATATACTTGAATTTAATTTAGATGACGTATTAGAGGGTTAGATATTTGTACATTGGCAGTTTCCTCAATTTCACTATTTTTGGAAATACATAAAAGGCTTTATTTGGAAGTATTTTATATTTTCTCCCTCACATTTTTATGTTCTTTCTCTCTTTTGATCTGAACTTTGATTTTTTTATGGTAATTTCATCTAAAATTAGAGTTGTAAACGAGTCGGATCGAGTCGAGTTTTGACCGAACTGCTCGCGAGTAATTCAGTTTGTTTACAGCCCTATCTAAGATACGTGTGTGATGCTCAGGCATAATTGTTTGTCGAGTGGGCTGAATTTAGCCCAATGATATGAAGAGCATAAAAAACTATCACCCCCACGTTTTGACCTTTTAAATTATTTTCCAACAACGTCGCAAGAGTTCATCCACATCCAATCCAATATTCAAACCACTGATTTTAGTTGCATCGGTTACTTTCTTATCCATTTTCAACAAAAAGAAAACAAACAAATATCGATGACTTATTTTTCAGTTAAAAAAGATTTCGATGGATTTTATTATATAATGCTGTTTTGTGGGACGTACTCCGAGAAATATTGTCTGTGAAGTATGATATTGATCATGGACTTTGTAAAATGAAGCCTTTTAATCCTCAAACAGGAATTGAGCATTTCAACCTCTAAAAGCATTTGCAATTCACCGGGCATGGCAATCAGGGCAAACGAGCCTAGGAAAGTGCTTCCGTTATACATCACATAATTACATCAATGATTTGGATGATAATACAATTCCAGAAATACAAAGAACAGACCTAGCAAATGTTGTACTTGCACTCAAAGCCTTGGCATTCACGACTTGTACAATTTCGACTTTATGGATCCAACACACCATCTTAAGCCTTATTTATTTTTGGTATAAAGAAGGAGGTTGAACTCTAGATGACTCAAACTCAAAATATATCGATTTTAAGCGCGGAGTGTTATCACTGGTTACATACAATCCCTTGTCAAATAATCCATCTCAAGCCTAATTAAAAGCCTTGGAACTGCTATATGTACTAGGTGCTCTCAATAAGCATGACAAATTAACCAAGCAGGGTAGAAGAATGGCCTTCCCTTTCAATCCCATGTTTTCAAAGATGATTGTTGCCTCTGAAGAGTGTAAGAATGTGGTATGGATGTTATTGCCCATGTCTTTAATAAGTCTAATTAAGTTAGTTTAAGTTTCTTAATCAGCTTAATAATATAATTAAATCTGGACCGTTAAACTATTATCGATAGATGTGCTAGATTAAAGTTGGTTGGTATATAAATTAGTTCTCTCCCTACCCTAATCAACAACACACTTCAATTCATATGTGTAGGTAGAATACAGTTGCCTCTGACTATCTACTACTTATGAAGGTTAAGGTGGAGAAACTAGTTTATGAGATTATTGAATCTTGCTGCAGATCTGGTGTTTCTGTGTATCTGGTGATCTTCTGTTAATGATCAATTCCATATTAAAGGTATGTTTTATGTGTTTTATCTATATGATTATTATTATATTCAAATTCTTATGGGCACGAATGTATTATGTTCTTATCATGTTAAAATTTAACAAAGACATCATCTCTATTGTTGCTGACATACCATGATCAGTAATTCAATATTTTATCGTCCTCAGATAAACAATTGCATGCAGATAATTGCCCAAAAAAAATTTTATGCCGGAAATGTAAGGGACCATATTGCACCATTAAGGGCGTACAACTTTTTCAAGTGGGTGGTGTTATGAGAATTACATCCAATCAGGAGAATGAAGCGGGCGGAGAGATATAAGTGATCAATTGGAGGGATTGCTGGAAAGGGTTGAGATTAAAGGTCCGATTGAGAATGATCATAACATCAGGGTTTTCTCCCATTCAGCCGGGTAGCAAAAGAATGCATCATATGTAACTGCGAAATTCTCTTATAGTCGAAGTTGAGTAACAACACCATTCAAGATTCTGATCAGTGATCAATACTTCCTGAACTAAATTAAGGAAGAACTAGAAAGATTTACATTTTGATATAGTAGTTCCTTTCATCATTACTTTGTGACTACATTTGAATGCCAGAACAACATTCCAACTTAAAACTCTCACTGGTAATTCAGCGGATCAATGTACTCAAAGGACATCTTTGAGCAATTCTAACATCCTCAAGAAAACAAAATAAGGTATTACTACAACTTGGCCTCAAAGACAACACGTTACAGCGCTGAAGAAATGGATATAATGACCAAACTCCACATCCATCTCATTGAAACTGAGTAACTACTACTGACATCTTCTACCGACGGTCCAAGATCCCCGGTGACTGATCCGGAGAAGTTCCCGTTGCCAGCACTTTTGCTGTTTCATCAACAATAACAAGACCCTTTAATTACCTTAATCCATCTAACAATAATTTCAAAATAACAGGGCATTGTCTAGTATTGCAACAACTTGCAGTAATAAATTGAATAGTGAAAAAAAGATAGCTTGAAAAGGTTTGTCTGTCCCTTTAAAGTTCAACTAGTTTTTTGAACAACAATATTAAACCACAAAATGGACGTATTATCAACTTAGGATTTGAATGGTTTCTAGTACTATCGACCACGGCTACTCCGGAAGTGAAAACTTGTCCAAAAGATGTCCCACTCAAGCAACAAAAACTGAATCTTTTTATAGACTATCAACACAGTAAATCAATTTTCTGTTCTAGTTCAGTATCAAGGAAAATCTCAGACATTAACTAGAAAAAAAAGTCCAAAAGATCCCTACTAACGTCATACAAAATCAGATTGACAATGATAAAATGTCACAGCAACTGAATCGAATATTAGTTAAAAAGGGAATCCAATAAATTATTACCTGGATGGAAATTTGCAACTGCCGTAACCTGAAAAAACAAACATTTAAGGATCAAATTAACCCAAACTAACAAGATCTTCTTAACTTCATCTTTTCAAGGGAGAAGGAAATAAAAGAAATCTTACTGGGGTTGAGAGAAGTAAGAGCAGCGTTATTATCAAAGTTACAGCTATCCTCAGTCAAGCCGTGTTTGAGGAAATAATCATTGAAGGCAAAAGATGCTGTTTTCTGAATATCTGAAGCGTCATAACAGGGGCCACCTTGCTGGATAGGCGAACAATTAGCCCCACCTTGCCCACATGCCCAATCTATTGCCGTCTGAAGAGCCGAGTCCTGGGCATTATTCTTAGCAACACACCACAGTTCCACGCTCACTCCGGCATTGCCGTCGTTCTGGGCGTCGGAGGCAAGAAAAGCAAGAGCAAAGCAGAGTATAAAAACACTAAGGGCCATTGTCGTTTTAAGACTCTAATAATTAAGTGTGAAAACAGCCAGATCAAGTGTTGAAGAAAACTTGAACGAAATGAAGAAGGAGAAGAGGAGATTTTAACTGGAACCGTTTCAAGAAACTGTTTTTCTTTGTGTGAGAATTAATTTCGGGGAAGATAACTGAACGGTTTGAGGTTTGATTTGTGGGGTGGATTTATTTGGGGTTATGGGGTTGATGGCGCAGTGTGACAGAGAAATCTGGAAATGTGACCGTTGGTTTTGGTCTGGGCTTTGGAGTTTGGAACTAAAGAAGGTTCCTCTGGGCATAAGAAAGAATGGAGAATGCAGATCTAAGATGAGATTAACGAAAGAAAGAAAGGGTGGAATATTTATGAAGCCTTGTTTAGATTTTCAGATGATTCTTTGGAATGTACTAGGAGAAGGAAGTGGAAACTAGGTAAGCAAGATAGTGGAGTCCAATACCAATAATCCAATATGCTGGAATGTTTGGATTTTCTTTGTACAAATTTTGGGTTTTATGTTTTCCAGCAAATAAATACGAATCTTCTTGTCACTTTTTTTTGACCCCCTTTTTAGTTTTAAAGAGAACTTCTGTATTTTGATGTTGTTGTGGTTTAGATAAGGTTGAGAAATTGGTGAAGGCGTTGTAATTTAGTAATTTATAATATATATTTAATCACAATTAGAGTGATTTGAGTTCAATTATATGTGAGAATTAATTGTATAGGTGTCTTTAATAGACTGCTTATGTTTCCACGTTTGCTGTAATAATATATAGATCAGTTGAATAAATTGGACCTTATATTTATATTTGCAATTGGTTTAATGGGTGTGTCATGTTTGTATATTAATTGTAATGAAATTGTTTGAGTTAAAAGTTAAACAGATAAGTTATAATAAATTAAACTTCACACGAATTCAGAAGTGTAATTGGTTTTATAAGTATTACGTTAATATTATTTGAGTTAAAAATTAGTGTATACATGCTAATAAATGATTTCATATAATTGTAAAGTGAATATACTTGATGAAGTGGGGAAAATCAACCCAAATTAAGTCTTATTTCTTTGAAAAAGATGATTAGTTAAATAATAGCCATAATCTCCTGCTGCTAATGCTACTTTTTTCACTGCCAGATCGCCTGCTCTGTTTTTTTTTTTAAAGTCTTTTATAGTGTGCAAAAGCCAAAGTAACACTACTATAAATAGTCAAAAGGGGGAACACGAAAGGAAAAACGAAACCAAAGGAAGAGAGGAAGAGAGTGAAGCGGCAAGAATGCACCATATATAAATATATATATATATATATTTGTGTGGTTTTTATATTTATTTTAGTAGATTGTTGTTTCACATTTCGACTTCATTATTTGTTATTCTATAAGAATGTTATGAAAGTTTAATGGTCTAAATTGGCACTTTCAATTAAAAAAAAAAATGAAAAGATTTTATTTTTTTGATAAACTATCCCAATATACTATACACATCAAGTACAAATGGTGCACACATGAAATTTTCCCAATTAATTACTATTACTTTTATCTCACTCAACATAAATATTTTCTTATAAAATAAAAATAAAACTTTTGGTTTTTGACACTTGTGAACATTGGCAGCATGCATGGAACAAAGTAGCTTGTGTGGTGAAATGAAACTGTGAATTGAGGACTTTCTGTCTCCAATTTTATTGGTCAAATTGTATAAACTTTTGCTGCCTAATCTTTCATTGTACCATTTATCTATTATTGAAAAAAAAAAAAAATTAAAACCTTAAAACCACGTTCTAGAATATTCTAATTCCCTTTTTTTAAACATCGCACTAAAATATGAAGTCTACATTTAACCGTTTTTGTCACTATATATTCGCTTCCATCAAACTGAAGATTCAAGAAACCAATCTTTGCATTGGCAATAAAAGGCATTACATCATATTTTTATAAATTAAATAATTATTAACACTTTTTTAATTATTTTTGTTTCAATCAATTTTTTTTCTTTTTGACAAGCCCATCTCTCTCCTCCCCCTCCTCCTCTACTTCTTCCTATCCTTTCTCTCTCTTCCTTCTCCCTCTTTTTCAATTCTCCAGCTTCCACAACCCCGCCGTTCAGACCTATCCTCCATCGACAGACTTATGCTAAAAAAACTCCAATCTAGATATAGGGAGGCAACAGCGGATTTAACTCTTTTCTTAAATATCTTGAATTTTTTGGGTGTTCATTTAGACCGTTTTGGGAATTTTTAGATTTTTCTCTTCTCATTATCCGTATAGGTTTTTTTTTTTTTTTTTTTTATTGTTGTAGTTGTTGTTTTTAATTTTTGTTGTTGTGAGATGTGAAAATTTTTTCGGTTAATATTATTCGTTGTTGTTTTTTAAATTACCATTTTTAATTTTTGCTGTCACTGTTATAAATCTATAATTTTTTTAATGAAAATATTCATACACTCGAATTTATATATATTTCCTAAGGTTCCAAAATGACTTCATAACAGTTATAATGTTTGTTTTTCATGTCCGAAACTTCTTATTAAAAAATAGTTTTAGCACTAATACGAAATTTGGACAAGTCCGCTCTCTCTATCCTTAAAAAGCTTCATACTTAAATATAAGGCTGAATTGGTATTTTGGTCCCTTATAAATGAGGGTGTTGTTTTTTTGGTCCCAAATAAAATTATGATTGCTGTTTTGGTCCCTTATCAATTTTTTATTAGCGTTTTTAGTATCTTTTTACGAAAAAGTTTAGAAAATTACGGATTAACTCATTTGATCGCTAGTCAAATCTAATTTTTTCTTCAAAATAATTTATACTATGATGTTTTCAATCCATTTTATAACTATGTTCTTCATGAATGTTCAACCCATTTAGATCGATTCACAATCCGAAATAACAGTCAAAACCTTAAATGGTTTAAACATCCATGAGGAAACGAGTCATAAAATGGATTGAAAACATCATGGTACAAATCATTTTGAAAACAAAAAATAGGTTTGACTAGCGATCAAATGAGTTAATCCGTAATCTTCTAAACTTTTCGTAAAAAGGGACTAAAAATGCTAATAAAAAATTGATAAGAGACCAAAACAACAATCGTAGTTTTATTTGGAACCAAAACAGCAACACCCTCATTTATAAAGGACCAAAATACCAATTTTGCCTAAATATAACTATTTTTGTTTATATTTTGACGGTTCTTATCTAATAAATGAGATTATTCTCACAAAATTTTTATCTTTTAATTTTGTTGTTTGCCGATCTTGGCATGTTGTTTGTAATTTAGCATTTCAATACATGTCCCTTGGACTTAAGTTAATTTAATAATTTTTAATTAAAAATTTTATATAAATTTCATTCACCTAACTGGGAGTCAAATGAATTATTTATTACATTAAAATACGTAATCATAGATGTATTGACCCAACAAAAATAACTTATTTAATACAGTGATTTTCTGAATTTGTCTTCTTTTCATCATTTCCTAATTAATGTTTTCCTGTCATTTTGTATTGTATATTGTATTATTGCTTTAGTTGTACTACTCCATCCATTTCAAAATATAAGTCGTTTTTACCCATTAGAAAATCGATCAAAATATAAGTTACTTGTCTACTTCTAGGAAGCAATCTATTGTTTTTATTCTCTTACCCTTATTTAATTTGTAATTTCATTGGGACTTATTTTTGTCATGACTATTCAAATTATAGCATTAATATCAAAAATACATTAAATAGGGGTATAACAGGTTTAACCATTCAAATTTATGAGACTTTTCAAAAATTAATTCAACCTGGTAAAAATGACTTATATATTGAAATGGAGGGAGTATATAATTATTTCAAATGAACCAATAAAAGATCCGCTATTCAAAATCAATAAAAGAAACGATAAGTGAACATAATTAAATCTTAAAAAAAATTACAAATATTACCCCACGACATTAGTTCTAAAATTTTTAACTTCTATAAGTTTTAAAAACTGAAATATGGTTACTACTAAGGAGTTTTTATTATTGTTGTTGTTCTAAAAGTAATAATATTAAAATAATATGATTAAACCATATTTTTGTCCCTTATATTTGATCAAATAATTTTTTTAGTCTCTTATATTTTAAAACAATTTTTTTGACATCTTACATTTAAAATATGTATTATTTGGTTCCTATTTTGTGATTCAACCCAAAATTTATCAACTCGATGAATATAATAGTCTAAATATTAATTTAACTATTAAAAAATTTTAAAAATTTAAATTAGACGATTAAAATTTATAAATAACTAACTCAAAATTTACTAAATAGAGACGAACCATTTTAGATTTTTATAATTAGACTTAAATTTTAAAAATTTTAACGTATATACGGGTGTTGAAACTATTTTATCTTTCATTGAAAAATTTGATATATTACACATAAATAAATTTGGAATAATTTAGATAAAATAAACATTACATGGACTAAATAATACATTTTTAAAATATAAGGACTAAATAATGCATATGTAAAGGATAAAAAAATCATTTTAAAATGTAGGAGACGAACCAAATTATTTTACCAAATCTAAGAGAACAAAAATATGATTTAATCAAATAATATTATGGTAATTTAATTTTGAAAGAACAATTAATTCGTGTGATTTTGTGCTTTTAATTTTTTTAAATTAAGATAAGTAAAATAGGTACGTCTTCTCAAATTCTAATATAAATTTTAGAAATTTTATTATTGGGTCACTACTTGAATCTCAATTTTTTTTTAATATTACAAGTTCTATGCCACATATCTCATTTTTTTTCAAGTAGTCACAAATTAATAAAATATGATATATTAGACGATGATATAATATTAAATTTTTGTCCATAGTGAATATATTTTGAATATAATATATATAATTAGTTATTTTGGTTCGGGTGAACCAACTTGAAAGAATACCTATATTACAGCTTGTGAGCGAGTGAGCCCAACAAAGAGATTGAGAAAAAAGCGTTGGCCAAAATCACTTCAACTTCTCACGTCGTATGAAACTCCATTTCAAACGAGGCAAACGAGAGGGACTCCATCCTCCGCCATTCTACTTAACCACCACCACCACCACCACCACCTCCTCCCCGGCCCCCACCCTCACCCAATTCATGTGTAGTAGTCCGTCTCGTTCCCAGGAGCCCCAAACTTCTTCTCCAATTCAATCGCACCAACCAGTTGCCCTTCCCGACGACCATGAATCTCCTGAAGCCCTAGACCCCATAAACCCTGCCATTCAACCCGACCCGGATAAGCCTAAATCCAGTGTTGATCACCCCGACGATAACGAAGAAGACGCGGAAGACGAAGCAGACGAGGATCAGGTTGACCAGGACCAAGAAAACCCTGGTGTTATTCTCTCTGCTTTTCCCCCTCCCCCTTCCTCTATTGATGCTCTCGTGAACCCCACCTCAGGATGATGTCACCCCCGCGCCAGCATCTACCAAATAGGTCTTTCTCCTTTAATAAGAGGAAGAAGGGCAAAGGGAGCGTTAAGAAACAGCAGGCTATTGGTAAGAAATTGCAAAGCCTCAAGGAAAATTTGAACCCTATCCCTTTTATCCCTTCCAAAATTCCTGATTTTTCGAAGCAGGAGAAGTTGCTTAAGAGGCTTGGTTTGTGGGATTTTTTTTATATCGAATTTGATAGGAGTATAAGGTCTGATTTGATTGTTCAGTTGATTGCTACTTATGATCCTAAATTGCGATTTAGTTATGTTAATGAATTTAGGATTGCTGTTAATCGTGCTGATTTAGCTAGGGCGTTTAGTTTGCCTGTTAAGAAGGAGAAATGTGGGAACACTGATGGGGTGGACTTGGATTTTGAGGCATTGACTGACGAATCTATTGGGTTTATTGAGAGTTTTGTTTCGAATTGGGTACTTTTGCATGAGGATACTTGGATGATGCCCAATGAGGTGTTGAATTGGACAAAGGCTATTAAGGACGTTCACCAGAAAAGGTGGATTGGGCAGGATTATTGTGGTTTATGGTGGAGAAGGAGTTGTTAAAAGGGGAGCAGTTGGTTGATTGTTATTATGCTTCGCATTTGCAGTGCTTGATCAAATCACAGCGCGAGGAATTGTTGTTAAGGCAGCCTGTGGAGGTGGTTTTGGAGCTGGATCAGGACAGAGGGGATTTGGATGCGGACGAGGTGGTTTTGAAGGAAGAGCAGGATAGAATTGATTTGGATGAAGAAGAGGAGGTTCTCAGGGATGAGGAGAATGCAAGAGTGGAGCTGGATGCAGAGAAGCTGGTTCCTAGGGAGGATCAGAATGGAACTGAATTGGATGCAGAGGTAAAGGAGGAAAAAGATGGTGATTTGAAAATGGGTGATGTTGGTGAGATGCAGGCCAATGATGTTTTGGGAGGCCCTAATGTTGAGTTGACTCTGGGACAGGAGGCTGGGGAAAAGGAAGAGAGGAAAGATGCTGAGATGATGGATATAGAAGACGGTGAGGATTGTGAGGAGGATGAGGAGCAGGAGTTGCAGCAGCGACAGTGGCTTTCAGATGGAAAGAACAATGTTGGTAATCACTTCATCCAGCGTTGCAGTATGGGAGATACTGGAGGATTTGATAGTTTTGCTGAGAGGAAGGAGGAAGTTGATGAGCTGGAGGGTAATGAGGAAGATGCAGAAGACGAGGAGGAGGATGGATTTGATCTTGGGGCAGGTGATGATACCCTTGGTGGTGGGGATGGACTGACAGGAAATTTTCTTCAAGCTATGGAAGCAAACCATATTGGATTTGGTTCACAGGGACATCTTCATGATGACTCCTCACTTGACATTATTGAAAACGGGAATGGGTTGCGGCATGTCGCTGTTGGAGGTCTGTCATTTTACAATGACAGTGGCAAGAGAGAAATTGACCATGAGCATGATATGTTGCATCAATCTCTTAAGGGTAGCAATAAGAGAATGAGGATTGATGTCCCAATGGATGTCAAATCAATGGATTTTGGGACATGTATGGGGCAAATGGAACAACTCATGGATAGAGCTAGGATGGTGTATGAGGAAAAGGAGCAGGCTATTGAACAGTCCAATTTGCATCAACAGGTACTCCTTGATGAATTGCAGAAGAGGGAAACCATGATGGACCAGATGCATAAGTCGAAGTGTGAGGAAATACAGAAAAGAGATGCAGAGATATACCGTCTGCTGCGTGAGCTGTATCTCATGGGAAATCTCTTGGACGATTATAGGAAGGCCTTCAAGCAAACGAACAAGGCTTTTGCTGAATATAGGCAAAAGGCTCGGCTTCCTGAAGAGCTAATCTACAGAGATACTGGTCCGGGAGGTGTTGTATTGAGCACTTCAGAAATAGAGAAACAGCGTTTGAAAGAAGAAGAAGAATATAAATTGACCTGTACTATTCTGGAGCAGAAGGCTAAGGAAGCTGAAGAAGGATATGCGCTCCATTTTGCGGAGTACTTAGAAAAGGTTCTTTGGCTCGACAAGAAGTTGACTGCTGTTGAGTGCACTTTCAAAGAGCTTAGAGAGTTATATTCAAATTCCAAAGATTCAGAAACTCAAAAGCACGATGTGGAAGATGCAGTATGCCCTCCAAATGAATGAAGTCTTATTTAGGTGAAGTGGAGGTGATAAGTATATTGATTTCAGTTACTTAAAACTTCAGCTGTAGTTATGTGATCTTTCATGTTCAATAGTTTTATCTTTTCTGTTTAAAGAAAATGATTAGCTCTTTGGTATGCATCTTTTGCGGTTCGCTGCTGACCTGACAATCTAGTAGATTGCAATCTGTTCCAGCTGTCCTGACAATCTTGGTTATCCCTGTGAAATTGAATTTAGCCTTTGATGCATTTTAGTCCTGACTTTCCTTTTAACTTCTACTTTCAAGTTGCATACGCCGGCATTATCTTAATTTTCCTGCAATACGATAATTTTATAGTTTACTGATAGGGGTGAACTGCATGCATCGTCTTAAATTCCTTGCTTGAATCATGGATGCTTTAGTTTGGTGAGTCGGTGATGAATACTATAGCAGAAGGGCTTGGCCTGCCGTTGGCTAGAATCAATGTGTTGGGTTTGAATTGTGCGTGTATGTGGATGTCTTTCGCATTTTATGGATAATGGATCTATTGTTAATATATGTTGTGATGTTATTATTGGTTTAATAGTAAGTTATCCATGGTTGATTGGGGAAGTATCCATAGAATAGTTCAGTTTATGATTTAATAGTGAAGTGTTCATGTATTGGGTCTGAATTGTCCATGAATGTTTGTGTGGGTTATTAGCCTACCCCAACCCGTCTAGCTTATCCCCGACCCGTCTCTAGCTTATCCCCAACCCGTCTAGCTTTTTGACCTGTCCATCTCTACCATGGACTAATCTCATGGCTTCGTTCCTTTGCATTTTTTAGTGAAAAGTTAGCCACTAGGAAAGGTATGCCTTTGTCACGGTGAATTCTCCTGGGCGGCATATGTGTCATTTAATGTATTTTGTGCGTATTTTCTTATTGGTTATTTTGATAAATATATTTTGTGGAAACTCGGAATTATCTTGCGAATTTCATTAATTCCGTTGTAATCCGTAAATGGTGACGAATGAATATAAAATTTCGTTGTGTTTCTAAAAATGGGTTTTGGTGATTTTGGATGAGTTTGGATTGTCTGAAAAGAAAATGGATTTGTAGACAGTTGGAAGACCCTTAATTGATTTTGTGGTATTGTTGAACCTAAATTCCGGTTAGGAATGGTTAGAATAACAACAGGAGATACAACTTTAAATTTGGTCTAATTTTCAATTTTATGGTGTATTTGAGTTGGAATTTTTGTCACTCGATGACTTCGGGTTCAACAACAAATTATATCTTACTCATATGAGTAAAGGTTCATGTATACACTCATTCGGTTGTTGATAAAAAATCAGGTTTATTAGGTAAAAACTGGATAAAAATTGAGATTTTTTTCTTCAAAAAGACACAAAACAGGTGGGTCAGGTACATTTAATGCGTATTAAATGCGCCTGTCCCCTTCCCTCCTCATCTTCTCTCTCCCTCTTACTCATCACACCTCATTTGTTTGAATTCTCACGCCACTTACATAAATGTAAACTGCTAATTTACATAAAAGTTTATATAAACTGCCTTTATGTAAACTGCCTTTATATAAACTGCCAGTTCACTTCTTTCTCTTCAAAAATCTCTTCTTCTTCTTCTTCAAAAATAACTTATTTTTCTTATAAAATCACTACATCATAAAGTATGAACTGCATTTGATGAATTTACGGAACCTTACTTTCACGATTTGATGTTATATTCGTGTTTTCTTATTCAAATAATGTTCTATTACTCCGAAATATGATATATAAATGTTTTCCGTAAGGTATTGACACTTGAAATGGGTTGCTTCTGATTCCTCCCCGATGCTGGACGTGGTAGAAGGTGTTATGGGACGTAGCGGGACGTAGCTGAACGTAGCGGGACTTAGCTGAACATAGCTGGACGTGGTGCTAGTGTTTTTGGACGTAGCGAGACGTGGTAGACTATGTTATGTGAAAAATTCAGTTAAAATTCATATGTTTGGATGTATACGTGGTACAGTAGTTATTTTTGACGTTGTGCTAGTTGTTTTGAGACGTGGTGGACTGTCTTTGTGAAAAAAATTAGTTTAAATTCACACGCATGGATGTAGACGTTTCTGGATGTGGTGCTAGTTGTTTTTGACGTGGCGCAAGTTGTTCTGAAACGTAATGGATTGTCTTTGTGAAAAAATTAGTTAAAATTCACACGCATGGATGAAGACGTTTCTGGACGTGGTGCTAGTTGTTTTTGACGTGGTGCTAGTTGTTCTTAGATGTGGTGCTAGTTGTCTTTGTGAAAAAAATCAATTTAAATTCACACGCATGGATGTAGACGTTTCTGGACAAGGTGCTAGTTATTTTTGACGTGGTGCTAGTTGTTCTGAGACATGGTGGACTGTCTTTGTGAAAAAAATCAGTTTAAATTCACACGCATGGATGAAGACGTTTCTGGACGTGGTGCTAGTTGTTTTTGACGTGGTGCTAGTTGTTCTGAAACGTGGTGCTAGTTGTCTTTGTGAAAAAAAAAAGCTTAAATTCACACGCATGGATGTAGACGTTTCTGAACGTGGTGCTAGTTAGTTTTTACGTGGTGCTAGTTGTTCTGAGACGTGGTGGACTGTCTTTGTGAAAAAAATCAATTTAAATTCACAAGCATGGATGTAGACGTTTCTGAACGTGGTGCTAGTTGTTCTGAGACTTGATGGACTGTCTTTGTGAAAAAAATTAGTTTAAATTTACACGCATGGATGAAGATGTTTCTGGACGTGGTGCTAGTTGTTTTTGACGTGATGCTAGTTGTTCTGAGACGGGGTGCTAGTTGTCTTTATGAAAAAAATCAGTTTAAATTCATACACATTGATGTAGACGTTTCTGGACGTGATGCTAGTTGTTTTTGACATGATGCTAGTTGTTCTGTGACGTGGTGCTAGTTGTCTTTGTGAAAAAAATAGCTTAAATTCACACGCATGGATGTATACGTTTCTGGACGTGGTGCTAGTTGTTCTGAGGCGTGGGGAACTGTCTTTGTAAAAAAAATCAGTTTAAATTCACACGCATGGATGTAGACGTTTCTGGACGTGGTGCTAGTTGTTTTTGACGTAGTGCTAGTTTTTCTGAGACGTGGTGCTAGTTGTCTTTGTGAAACAAATCAGTTTAAATTCACGGATGTAGACGTTTCTGGACGTGGTGCTAGTTGTTTTTGACGTGATGCTAGTTGTTCTGAGATGTGGTGCTAGATGTCTTTGTGAAAAAATCAGTTTAAATTCACACGCATGGATGACGACGTTTCTAGACGTGGTGCAAGTTGTTGGTGCTAGTTGTTTTGAGACGTGGTGCTAGTTGTCTTTGTGAAAAAAATCAGTTTAAATTTACACACATGGATGTAGACATTTCTGGACGTGGTGCTAGTTGTTTTTTACGTGGTGCTAGTTGTTCTGAGACGTGGTGGAATGTCTTTGTGAAAAAAATCAGTTTAAATTCACACGTATGGATGAAGACGTTTCTGGACGATATTTTTAGACTAACAAACACCATTTTGAACCAGAAAATATTATTTTACACTAAGAAACAACATTTTGACCAAAGAATCAGTAGTTTACATAAGCCAACAGTAGTTTACACAAACATTCAGCACTTTACATAAACAACCAGAACTTTACACAAACGAATCAGAATGATGTTTTTACACTAATAAAGACCACTTTGAACTAGAAAAGAGTATTTTACACCAAGAAACAACATTTTGACCAAATAATCAGTAGTTTACATAAGCCAACAGTAGTTTACATAAACAAGCAGCACTTTACACAAACGAATCAGAACGATGTTTTTACACTAACAAAGACCACTTTGAACTAGAAAAGAGTATTTTACACCAAAAAATAGCATTTTGACCAAATAATCAGTAGTTTACATAAGTCAACAGTAGTTTATATAAGTCAACAGTAGTTTACATAACCCAATAGTACTTTACATAAACATTCAGCACTTTACATAAACAAGCAGCACTTTACACAAACGAATCATAACTATGTTTTTACACTAACAAAGACCATTTTGAACCATAAGAAAGTATTTTACACAAAGAAACAGCATTTTGACCAAAGAATCAGTAGTTTACATAAGCCACCAATACTTTACATAAACATTCAGCACTTTACATAAACAATCAGCACTTTACACAAACGAATCAGAACGATGTTTTGAACCAGAAAACATTATTTTACAACAAGAAATAACATTTTGACCAAAGAATCAATAGTTACATAAGCCAACAGTACTTTACATAAACATTCAGCACTTTACACAAACGAATTAGAACGATGTTTTTACACTAACAAAGACCACTTTGAATTAGAAAATATTATTTTACACCAAGAAACAACATAAAAGGCTATTCAAATATCTAAACCATAAGAATCTTTTGAGTCGGATTTACACTTAGCTAATTTATGCAACAATAATTAATGAAAAAGTCCAGAAAACTATCCAAGACCAAAAACCTAACAAGGATTGTCTATAAATAGTTTTTGAAAAATTTAAAAATATGTATTTTTATTATTCTAGTACTCATATTTCTGACTTTTAAAAATTAACTTGAATTTATGTGAGAATCTCACTTTCATCGCTTTTAGATACAATTGGAAGAGTTTCAAAGACTTTATAATCATCTAAGCATGCGATACTCAGCAAATGGGTTGTCGATGGAGACGTTTAGGGATATGATAATAATAAATAAATAGTAGAAGGAACATAAACACTACCGATTATTACGACGAGAAAACAAATAAGGTTAAGGTTGAGAGTCGGCCGAGCTGGCGATCAAGATGGTGAATTGGTTCTCTCGCAGCATTTTCGTGAGATTTTACCAAGAGTGGAGCATTTTTTCCTGAGTTTTTTCTAGGGGCACTTTTGTCCGATTGCCATTTGTGTCGCCTAACAAATAGCACTCGAGCTCATAAAACCATACATTTTGTGGTAGAATTCGTTTTGATGCGGCTGCTGATGCAAGTTGTAATGGCTGCTGTATATGTTTGGGCTACACTCTTTGTAACATGAAGGTCCAATCAAACATGTTTAGGAGTGCTCTATTGGATATTAAATATTTGGTTACTCATCTAAGGGTTGAGCCAATATATATTTTAAAGGAAGAAGATAATCGTAAAATTTTACCACGTTTAAAATGGTTAGGAGTGCAACTAGTAACTGAGGAGGGGTATGGAGAGGGATTGCATGAAAATTTACTACAGAGCATAAGGAAGTTCTAAAGAGGGAGTGGAGAGTTAAGTTTTCCCATGTTCATAGAGAAAAGAATGTTGCAGTTGATTGCTTGGCTTCGTTGGCTGCGAGGGGAGACAGAGGTTTCACTCGGTTGGATGTTGTGCCATCTGAAGTGCTCAATTTGGTAGATCATGATGTGAGGGGACTCGCTCTTCCCCGATATGTACCAACTGTTTAGGCTCTAACATCTCTCATTGTACAAAAAAAAAAAAAAAAGGTTAATTATGTGTTCATACACTCATTAGATAATTATTAAATTTATCAATTGATGAATATATATTAATTTATTTATTATTATTAATGTCATTAATCGTCAAAACTCATAATAATGTTAATATATTATTTCAAGAGTTTTTTTCATGATAGCGCCTCTTGCATATTAGTTGAATGAGTATCATAGCGCCTAGTTGCAGATACATGGATGCAACAAACTCTATCCTTCAGAAAAGATAACAAACTTGTAGATTTCTTAGCTAGAATGGAATTAAACGGAAATTTGATTACTTTTTTGAGTTTAGCCTCTTTGTCCCGTGGCCTGATTGTTCTGGCTTCTAGTTCGACTCCTGTTTTGAGGATTAGCTAGTCTACTATTAAAGGGTTTTTGTAATCTGGATTGCTATTTGTATCATGAATTTGCTATTTGTATCACAAAAAAAAATAAAAATAATAATAAAATGACCACAACGCCCTTATGGTGCAACTTTTGCAAAAAATACTAAGTGGGGGACAAAAACGCACAAAAAATGCGTTTGAATCATGCTGACAAACGCATGAAAAAAACGTTTTGTACATGTAAAAACTGAATAAGATCGCGTTTATAATGGTATAAAACGCCAAAATGCAACGTTTTTAACAGTATTAACGCAGAAAATTTGCGTTTTTGGATCGTATTAAACGCAAATTAATAGCGTTTTCACCATGGACGAAACGCCAAAATGGGGCGTTTCGTCCACGGTTCGCTCGCTGAACGGGGGCGTTTCCGGACAGAAATTTGGATAAAAGCCCCCAAATTGGCAGGCGAACCACTTGCCCTAATTTTTCTCAAAAATTCACATCAAAACGCAAATTTGCTTAGATTTTGTCGGCCAAAAACGCAAAGCATGGACGGAGGAGATGGCGAACAATCACGAAGGCACGGAGCGGGCAAAGGTCCACTGATTAACCGGGTAAACATCGATATGAATATGAGTTTTTCTGCAATTTTTTTACGTTTATATTGCGTTAATTTTGTTAGAAATCGTTGTTTATGTGAGTTTAGGTATGTAGAAACGCTAATTGGTATGAATTAGGTGGATTTTTGACGCCGGAATAGCCGGCCGCTGGCGTTTTGGGATCGCAAAACGCCATCGGCCGGCGTTTTGAGATCTAAAAACGCAATCGGCCGGCGTTTTTAGATCTCAAAACGCCATCGGCCGGCGTTTTGAGATCTCAAACCGCCGGCCGCCGGCGGTTTTGAGATCTCAAAACGCCGGACGCCGGCCGTTTTGAAAAACTCAAAACGCCTTCGTCCCGCGTTTTGAGTTTTCAAAACGCGGTCCGATTGCGTTTTGAGTTTCTCAAAACGCGATCCACTAGCGTTTTGGATGACTCAAAACGCAGTTGGACGGCGTTTTGAGTAAAAACGCCGTCCAACTGCGTTTTGAGAGTATCGTTACGTCAAAAGCATGCGTTTTGATGTAAATTGATTTATCGTATGTTACAATATAATTGCTTCGTTTTATTTATTTATCTATTTATTTATGCAATTATTCGTTTATTTATTTAGGGTGGCGCTAAGTTAAAGCCACGAGGCGAGAGGCCGGCTCCCACAGCTTCTGCTAGGAGGCAGAAGGTGCCAGTTATTAGGGGAGGTGGTGGTAGACGAGGAGGTGGTGGTAGACGGGGAGGCGGGATTGTTATAGCCGAGGGAGGACGGGGAGGTCGTGACTCCTCATTTCAGTTGAGGGATGAGTATTACGATACTACTGATTCCGATGACACTGATTCGAGCGAGGAGGAGCAGTTTGGCCATGAGGATGAGTCTGGGCATCCCCATGAGGAGTCACGGCAGGGGGACGCTAGTGGGAGTGGACGGCCACTAGGGGACCAGGGTGAGGGGTATACCTACGGAGGTGACCCTTCTCACCCACATGCTGAGAGGACGATCCGGTATAGGAATCCGGACCACGGACAGTTCGAGGAGGTGGATCCTGCTGCAGGTACGCGTTTTAATTTAATTGTATTATTTATTTTTAATAAATAATTGATTTATTTTAGTTGTTCATATTATGAGAATTTGGTATTGCTTGACTTATATTAAAATTGTGCACTTTTTATGTAGTTCAGTAATTATTCTAATTCGTATACGTATTTTCTTTACTTATGTATGTTTTTCTTTATTTGTTTTAATTAGGTGTACTTATTTTTAATTAGCTTTTTTTAATTACGTGTATTTTTTACGTTTTACAATTAATTTACTTATATATTTTTATATGCATATGTTGTCCATATAGTTCCGCCTAGGAAGCGCCCGCGGGAGGATCGTAGTTGGATAGTTACAGGGCCCATTGAGGGGGGCCCTATAGATGATAGCCTTATCCCTAGCTTTTTAGGGCATGTGGTATCTAGATATTGGCAGGAGGGGGTGCCTACTAGATACCACATTAGAGTTCACAATAGAGGTAGCATGTACGACCTTTTTGAGAGGTGGATCGGCTCGATGACGGTCGAGGATGCGCAGATATTGAGCGGGACAGGCCTTGGACACCTGCCCCGTATTATGCACCGGAGCATTGATGAGCCTCTCATCAATGCATTTTTGGAGAGGTGGCAGCCGGATACGAATTCGTTCCACCTCCCCTTCGGAGAGATGACCATCCTCCTACACGATGTGTGGGAGATTTTGAGGATTCCGGTCGATGGTCGACTCATCACCGAGGTGACACCGTCGTCTACCGTACTGTCATGGTCTAGGGGATTGCTAGAGATTCCTCCTGAGGAGCGGATAGAGGGGGAGCTGTATAGGAATGGCGGGTTTTCTACGCAGCGGGTGATCGAGCGGTGTATGCAGCGGGCCAGGGATGATTCGGACGTTGCTGTTTTAGTATGGAGCCTTATTGGGACTTGTTTGTTTACAGACAAAAGTTCCAATAAGTTTATGCCAGCCCCTGTTGTACAGGTTAGGAATGGGCTGGATCAGATTGGCCAGGAGGCATGGGGTACCGCGACACTCGCGTACTTGTATTACCATCTAGGGTGCGCGAGTCGTCACGGGACGCAGGCAGTCGCTGGATGCATGACGCTATTACAGTCATGGATCTACGAGCACTTTCCTGATTTCAGACCCCACCCTCTGCCCCTTCCATTGCACGCCGCTCAGCCACGTGCAGCGAGGTGGGCCATCGACCACCACCGGACCACAGAGCAGCGATTGGCAGCCATTCGACTTGCGCTGGACGAGATGACAGCCGACATGGTTAGTAAATAGTTATAAATGTCTTCAAATATATTTTGATTTAATATATTTTATATATTTTATTATTCACAATCATTAACTACTTTTCAAAGGTTACTTGGATGCCTTACGGACGGGACGCCGTTTCGCGGACGCCGAGGACCCTGTACCGTGGACTTATTGCATACAGGGACTACATCGAGCCGTACATGCCAGACCGATGCGTCCGCCAGATTGGGTATGTACAGTGGATTCCCTCGCGCTTCATCCGTCCGGGCCGGGACACCTACCGCGGATACTCAGGGAGATCATATGTGGTACGACACGCCGTCGAGTATGCAGAGTCCGCGTGGGATGAGTTCGGCACGGCTTCCATGGGTATTTCCCTAGCTGGCCGCCAGCGGACAGGTGGCGCTGTTTCTCGGAGTGCTGCGGTCGACGGCTACTTAGATTGGTTTCGTCCCCGATCACGTCCGCGCGTACTTCCCCCGGATCCCCAGGCTGCTATCGAGCCTCCTCGACCACGTCGCGCCGCCTCAGAGTTTGTAAGTATTCATATTAATTAATGTAATATATTATATTTGTTAACTTATGTTCAGATGAATCTAATATATTGTTTATATATTTGCAGTGGATGGGTCAGTATGGTCAGCTACATCATGCATTATTAGATGTAGTGCGAGAGAGCGTTCCTGATATGTACGATCAGTTCGCAGCTCGTACTGCATATCTAGAGGATGAGTTCGACCGTTCCATATGATTTTGGATTGTATTATTTTTGTATACATTATACGAATATTGTATTATTATTTCGCTGATTATATTTTATTGTATTCTTCATATATATGTTGTATTTTTATACGTATGTTTATTCAAAACCCAAAATAAATAGTGGTAAGCACAAGATAATAATAATAAAACATATGTCACATGGCAATAAACGTCCTATCCATCGCGGAGTGCATTCCAAGCATTAAATCTAGCCTCTAAATTTTGTGGCCACTCACCTACACTTTCAGCATGACGCTGATGGTGCCAAACGAAGCTCAGCGGCGGGATAGGGCAGTCATCGACCACATCTACGCGTACATAATGATTCCCATTCACAAGGGCAAGCGCTATAACCCGTTCCGGTTGGGTGTCGCCAGTCGAGCAATACAAAGGTAGTACAGAATAATTTCCATCTGAACGAGTACGGTCAAACTGTATTACCAGTGCATTTGCATAAGTGGCGAGAGGGAACAAATCCGTAGGTGTAGCCATCCAATGCTGCTCACCACAATCAGTGCCTTCGAAATTTATTCGCCTAAGTACCATGGCCACAAAATCACCATCGGCCGGACGCAACTCCAATGCTTCGAAGACACCCCTATACCTGTCCGGGTGGCTCGTAATCTCTCCACTCAATGACCTGCGAGCTAACCTCCAATATTTCTCGTGGCCAAAAAGGTACGTAGAAATTACTCGGAAACCACAATGGCCATCCCCATCTACATCTGACCACCCTGTACAATAAGGCTGAAAAAATGCTGGCACACACTGAATGTCTCCACCAGACCCTGTTAAGTAATTATGTTACAGTAAATAAACAAACATTCATCATTTATTTAATTAATTGACTAAATTAAAGGGCGTATTTACATGTCCTTAATGGAGACTCACCATCAAAACCTGTATGAATGCGGTGTGATCTACCTGTTGATCGACCGGATGACCCTGAACGGCACCTGCCACGCCGGCCACGTGTCGCTCTTTCTCGTGAGCTCCACTCGCGCATAACAGAATGATGTAATCTATTTGGTGGTCGCCCCCTTTGGGGTCCCGACAAACCTGGCTCTCCAACACTGGCCATGTCAGGGTACATCTGCTCTACGTACGCCCTATTCAACAGCCGGGCCAAAAAAGACGGGCTGGTAGATACGGTGGGGACTACTTCCTCATTGAAATACCTTAACAAACAGATATATCAACTCCAAATATTTCTTCAAAAAAATTTGTCAATTCAATTGCATAATATTAAAGTTCATAATTGAAAAATGCACCTGATGTCCTCATCAATGTAATTCGCATCCCCATGTGATGGCACAATGGTCAGCCTCTTCCAAAACTCATGCACGTGTGGAAGTAAGGGATATTCAGGCAATGACTGTGCCTTGAATATGTCGCACGCACAGGGAATCCCACGTGTCACCTTGGGCACACATCCACATCGCTCAAGTACCAGGCCTCCCAACTTATTCTTCCGCCGAACTTCTTTCCTAACCAACTTCAAACAATGGTGTGACACGTACTTGTTCAAATAACAGTATGGATATCCCTGCATACTTGTTTGAGTCGTGGAGATGGAAGCCTCAAGAGAGCCTCTATAATAATGTCAATTAAAAATAAAATTACTTGAAACATCTAAATAAATAAAAGCATACCAAAAAAGAAATTATAAGACAATAAACAACATCTGCTATAAACAATTAAATAAGTAAACTAACCCGATGTGAGGGTACAAGTGGCTGAGGTGAGAGTCAATCTTTGTGAACAAAGTGTCAAGGGAATTGGTGGAAGAATTAAGCCAATCTTTCATAGCAGCATGCGAAGCCTCTACTCTGTTAGTGGAAGTATTACCAAAGTGTAGAAATTGATTGGTCCAGGCTCGAACAAATTTCTCCTTGTGAATGAGCCATGTAGTCTCTAGATATTCAACAGCCAACGGCTCAAGGAGAGTGTACTTAACCTTGAAATTCTGCAATAAACGATTAAATTCCTCTACTGTCGGAGCCTTAATGATTTTCTTCCACCAGTTGTCATGAATATCACATGCTAAATTTTTGTTCCTCCTCCCAACATTTTTTTCCAACCACGCGTTCACATCACGCCCAATATGCCACAAACATAACAAGTGATGTGAAGCGGGAAAATGATCCTTAATCGGCTGTAACAAGCCCAACTCCCTATCTGTCACAATCACACTAGGTGACAAACTTGCCGGCAGCAAAAATCTCAAGTTCCTCATAACCCAGTCATATGTATCCTGTTTCTCATTCCTAACAATAGCAAATGCAATATTGAAATTCTTATTTGTAGGAGTCATACCTACCATCTCGACGACAGGCATTTGGTACTTGTTCGTCTTGTAGGTAGAATCAATCCCAACCACCCAATACCATCTGTTGAACATCTGAATTGATGTTGGATGTGCAAAGAAGACATGTGTGATCTCATCAGTGTTCGCATCCTTCAGAATCTTCAGATAGTACTGCTTCTCCTCAGCCAAATGAATAAATTGCTGCCCAATATTCCTACCTTCCAATCCGGCGGTCTTCATCTCTCCTTTCAAATTGTACACAGATTTGATAGGTACCTGGGAATCGGGAAACTGTTTATTAACAGCTTCCCAAACACACTTTGGCTTAACATTCGAACGCAGCATAAATTCAGCAACAGCCTTTGAATCCTTTGTAAAATGGCTCAACTGTCTGTGACCATATGGATGCATTATACCTGTAAATCACATGTAATTATAATAACAATTAATACATACAACACATCAATCAACTTAATTAATATTATGCGCAAATAATGAAATACCAGTGTGATTGTGAGTTGACGCTGCTCCTGGGTTTGTATAAACCTTGTGCCGTCCCAAATCAATCCGCTTACAAGTCAACCTAAAGGGGCAATTAGTGCCGCTCCTTCTTGTATTCTTTCGTCTAGTTGGGAGAGGGGCTTTGGCAGGATCTCTCCATCGCTTGCACGAGAAGTAGTACGTCGCAAATCCTTGGTTACCTCCCCTCTTTGTAATTACAAACTTCAGCCTCTTAGCTATTTTCTGGCAATATTTCAAAGCCTTGCCAATTGTTCGGAACTCTCTGTCAATCTTGAAATATCCACTCAAATCTGCGCCAGGTTCAAGTTCCACCGGCTCCCCATGAATATTATCCGCCTCATTGTCATCTACATCCTCATCTTCATCGTCATCCTCCTCTTCATTCTCCGCCTCCTCATCATCATCATGCAACTCATCCTCATCGTAATCATCATTGTCAGCCTGTAGGTGAATACACAGATTAATTAAAATTACAGCACAGTTATGGTTCTTGCAATCAAAAAACGCAACAGTTTGAAGTTTCATCCAACATGAAACGCAAAATTTTTGCGTTTTTGTAGATAAAAACGCTACAAATGTGCGTTTTTATCTGAAAAAACGCAAAAGTGATGCGTTTCATGCAGTAAAAAACGCACCCAGATGTGGTTTTCAGCAACCTAAAACGCAGAACTTTTTATATAATGCATGTCAAAAACGCAGCTCTTTTTAAATAATTCATGTCAAAAACGCAACACTTTTTATATAATGCATGTCAAAAACGCAACACTTTTTATATAATGCATGTCAAAAACGCAACACTTTTTATATAATGCATGTCGGAAACACTAAAATGCGACTTTTTCTACACTCAGAAACGCTAAAAAGGGACGTTTGACCGCTTCCTAAACGTCATTTTAGCGTGTTTCGACATACAATATTTTTTAAAAAACTTATATAACTTTAAGGTACGGAAACTTACCATATCGTGATGATTCGCTTTCTAAATATTCTTTCGCCGACAACTGAATGATCCAACAATGTTTTTACGTTAAGAATTTATCTGGATTTGATTTTAGGATAGTTGTTGTGTATGAGTTTTTCATCCAATTCACATGAATGTATGTAAACATTTTTTAACTTCTGTACATGTCAAAAACGCAACATTTTAACGAGCGAACCATGGTGGAAACTTCACATGTTCACGTTTTTGACTGTAAAAAACGCATCATTTTAACGAGCGAACCATGGTGGAAACATCACATTTTTGCGTTTTTGACATATAGAAACGCACTCATTTGGCGTTTTTTACATATAAAAACGCACTCAATTGGCGTTTTTTTCATATAAAAATGCCATTTAGGGTAAATTTTGTATGTCCAAAACGTTTCTGCATTGCGTTTTTTTGAGATTAAAACGCAATTTTCGCCCCTTTTTTGACATAAAATCTGTCAATTTATTAATTTTTTTGTTCATAAGGGCATTGTGGTCATTTTATTATTATTTTTATTTTTTTTTGTGATACAAATAGCAAATTCATGATACAAATAACAAGTCCCTTTTGTAATTTATTCGATGGGACTCCCCTAGGAATATTGGCTTTTGTATATAGGTATAGCAGAGTTGGATTAAAATAGGTGCTCCTTCCCCTCCTCCCCCACCCCACCCCACCCCCCCCCCCCCCCCCCCCCCCCCCAAACACCCGGGGAGATTTGGCTTTTGTATAGACTTACATGTGAACTTGTCCCTCTTTAAAATTTTTTGATATATATGAAAGTGTACACAATCTCGTCAGTTTATCTTGTCTCTTTAGGTTTGATAGATTATTTCGCCCAAAAAAAAAAAAAAAAACTCTAATTATAGTCTTAACATTATATTACAAAGTGTCGTATAACAAATAGCATGACTATGTTGGTTAGTGAAAAAACAATGGACATTATATGACAAAAAATTCTTTATATTAAAATGTTATGGACAACTTTCAGATTTTTCGAAATACTATAATATAATTTACCACAAATACTTATAGACAAATTCTATCATGTATACATGGGAAAAAGAAAAGTTTAAAACTTTATATTACCATTATAATGTTAGAAATGTAATCCAAAATCTTGAAAAGTGAAAACGTTATAAACAATTAAGAAAGAAAAAAAATTAATAAGAGTATGACACATTATATTGAAGAAAATATCATTTTTAGGAGAGGAAAAAATTGATAAAGTATGACACATAATATTATATAAGCATTGCATATTGAATTTTATAAAACAACTTTACAGTGAGGGCCACCTTTGGCACACAATACTATTATTTCTGGTCAAAAAAGGGGTGAAAATCATGGAATGGAGCACAGGGCAGGACTCAGATTTGGAACCACAATAGTTATCAAAGTCAGTCAAATTATTCAAAATAAAAAGAAAGGGCAGTCTCAGATATAAACTGAGCCCTCAATATTTGTTTACAACCAAAGTTCTTTAAATTTTTTTTTTTAAAAAAAGCTATATAATATTTACAATTTTCCATTTTATTAATGCAAAGAATTACAAGTGAAGAATGCAGCCTCAGCCTCTATGGCAATTACAAATTAATAACAAAAATTAGAAATAAAAAGATGCCATAACTTCTGACATTGATTAAACCAACTAAATCTGACAAACCCCTTGCTTTGCTTTCAGCCCTCCCAACACAAGCCCACTAACCCTAACGCACACAAACAATTTTTTACTTTCCCACACCCCCAAAATGTAAAAGAAAAAAAACAGTAAAAAAAACAAAAAAGAAAAGAATGATTGGTTAAGACATATTTAACCAAGCCCATCCCAAGCTCACAGAAAACCCTAAAGAAAAAAAATCAAGAAAAAAAAAAAGAGGATAGAATTGATGATTGGTTATAACAAAAAACTAACCACGCCCATCCCTGAGAAGCGGCAGAGTAAAACAAACAAGCTTTGGTTATGGAGATTATGATATTGGTTTTTTTTTTTTTTTTTTTTTTAGGGTTTGATTGCAGGTAGATGCAATGCAAGTTGGCCTTATCTTGTCGCTCTGCCCAAAAAAAGAAAAAAAAAAAAAATGAAGGTTTCCGTGGGCCAAATGGGGATGGATAAGAGAGCATGTGAGTTTGCATCCTCCAAATAGTCTTGTCATGCATACAAATCGACTCTTCAATTTCTTCTTCTTCCTGCATGCAAACCATTTTTTTATGTTCAATTACAGAATTTACCGTTTATGAAAAAAATAATGCAATATATCGTTTTCACAAATGAAATTAGAGTATTAATTAAGAAAAAACGAAATAAATTCAGGGATTTAATGTATTAAATGAATTATTTTTATTGGATCTAATTTTTCTTTTTTTCTCTTTTGAAATGAAAACCATAGGATTTAATGAATTAAAAAATTTATATAAAAAAAAGGGTAAAATGAACTAACAAAACTATACATGTAGTGATGAAACTAAAGTTTTGAAAAAGAAACGGATATTTTGGCAAATATATAAAAAAGGGACATCTCTTCCAATATTTTAATGTTGAAGCCATATAAGAAAGGCCGACCGACTATCCTATCTTACTTTAGGGTTCTACTTTAGATGCGTACAAATATATATAATATTATGTGTGTATTATATTTTTTTCTAATTAATTCAACTAATTGAGACAATTAAAATTGTTTGATTTCTTGGTTATGGAACTCTATATTTAATTCTCAATTTTACAAACGTTTGTTGCATCAACATTGCTTCTTTTGCAAGGAATTTAGATATGCAATTTTTATATGAGACCCAAATAACATCACTAATTCCATTCCACAAAAGGAAGGAACCTTTTCATTTTAAGTTATTTTGTGAGGATTATATAAATTTCTATTCATTAATTAAACATACCTGAAAATAATAATGTAATTAGGAAATGGTTCCATTAGATCGCTCCCAACTAGATAACTAGTTGCTCTTTCTCAGCAGAAGCATTGGTGGCAGGAGGCGGTTGTGATTTTGGCTCATTTCCAGCATTGTTTTCCATTTTCTTCAAGTTTTGCTGGCAGAATATTTGCCTTAGCCTTTCTATTTCCCTTTTCAATGCTTCTTGATGAGCTGCAATATGATATGAAATGATAATAATCAATTAATTAAGTGAAAATATCTCAAAATTACCACAAAAAGAAATTATGGTAACTAGTTACGGTAGCCTTCGTCAAATCAAATTTCATCGTACCTTAAATAAAATTCTAATTTTGATTTTGAGACCAAGCCTATGTCACAACTAATTGATCATAACTTTCTTGACCTAAAATCAATTGGGATGTGACTAGTTTAAGTAGACAAAATGTAGTTCCAACATTAATGGAGTGCATTATAAGTACTACTAAATAGACAAACAACGTCAAATTATTCCAAGTGATTCTTTCATTTCATGTCGGGAGATTTATCCTCACCTTTCTCATTTTGTAACCCTAGTGAGGCTGCTTTTCAGCTAATCATGTCAATTTTCTCCTCTAAAATGGACAAAATAAATATTTCTATGAAAGCAACAAAAGAAGTGATCGTAATTATTTATGGGGTTGAAATCAGGATATATTTTAATTCTAAAGACAAGTAAAATGGCTTAATTAAAAATATTTTCCCTTAGATTAAACTCACCATCTTTGAAAATCTTATCTTGGGCAAGGGCAGCAATTCTTTGCTTGAGAACACTGTTGTCAACGTTCAGAACCAAACGTTGGTGGTCCAGAAAAGCTACTCTTGGTGACAGTACTGAAACTTCAGCCTGTCCCGAAAATTTCAACCAAACAAACAAAAACGAAAACACGATCCCACTCCCATGTGAGAATCAATGTCAAATTAATACTACACTACGAATATGAATAATAAGGGAAGAGGCAATTGATGTATAGTCACACCGTTGTATAATAATTGTACTGTTTCAGTACAAATCGAATTATTATTTTCGAACGAAAATAGTATTTTATACGGACTCTAAATTGACGGAAAGTTTAATACATACTTGAAGTGAGGTTACACTTCTCTCTAATTCTGAAATGTATTGCAGCTTCCTCACACGAGACCTTTGTGCCGATTGTCTGTTGGCCAAGATTCTAACACAACCCCAAGAACCCAACATATATAAATCAATCTCTGTTTATTCTATTTATAAAATTAACAAAATCCCTTCTTCCTAAATGCATCATTAACAAATTAATGGCCTTTTCTTAAAATAAAATAATGTAATGCTTGCACTTTGGTTAATTAGATGGGAAGAAATATCCATGACTCATGCAAAACTGAAATCATTATATTACTTTGGAATGGAGATAGTATTTTGTCTTCATGCAAGAAATATATGAGAATATGCTGAGTGAGAATTAATGTTTGAATAATTAGGATTACCTTTTGATCCTCTTTGGATCCACAATTTTGTCATTAGAATTCTCCATAGCTTCAATGGAAGCAGCCAATTGTGCATCTGACAAGCTTTGGACTTCCTCAGGCTCACTCTTCATCATCTGCTGCAGCTGAAGATCACAAGGGTTCTGTTTATCATCATTTATACTATTATGATCTGAAGGAGATGAGGGATTTGAGCACGACATATTATTCTTGGGATCCGCAGAATTAGTTGCAATATCATCATTAAACATAGACATGAGTTGCTCATCATCAAATTTCTCGAATTCGTGGCCTGAATTCATCCTGGACCCGGGAAGAATAGCTGATCTCCTACATTCTTCCACCATTGGAACTTCAAGAAATGCAATTGAGTCACTGATTGATCGCCGGTGAGAGCCGCGCTTGGCCAACGAGAAGTCAAGGAACTCGTCAACCCATGAAGGGTTGTGATTAGGAGCAGCATTTGCAGCACCTAAGTTGTCCAATGTGGAAATCTTTTGGTGACCAAAATCAGGCCAATTTGGTGCCAAGTTTGGTACTTTTGGAGGTAACTGTGCCATTTTGTTTGAAAATTATGAATATGAGAGCTATAGTACCCCTCTAGTAAAGTGCAAAACCAAAACTACCAAACTAAGATGAAATGATGTTTATATATATGCTGAGATTGATGCAAACTTTAACTTTTATTTTATATATATATATATATATATAAATAAAAGGGGGAACATGGCCAAAAGAACAAATTGATCAGCATCATCATCATAATCACAAATCTGATGTAGTAAATTTATATTGAATTTTTAACACAATTTTATAGTGAATTTTTTGATCTGTAGACTTTGTGAGATTTATGAATTGTGTTTGATCTTAACTCGATTAGATCTAATATAAAAAAATTTAACTGATCTACAAAAGACGATTTATCCAAAAAAAATAATTGACTAACAACGAAAAAAGCTTTTGATCTGCATCTGTCATTGAAAATTGATCTCTTTTGTGTGTGATGGCAGCATGGTGGCATGGTGGGGTCACATGGTGGGAGATTGGGACAGCTTATCTACAGCTGTTGGGGTTTGTAGTACCAACGGTATTACTTGGGGGGCTCCGAAGAACAGCACTAGTTAAATAATTAAGAGGAATCAGAGACCACGTGCCCTTGCGACCATTCCCCTTCCCATCTCATCTAAAAAGAAGCTTATTATAGTCTCATAATTTTTAAGTTGCAGAGCAGAGAACATTCCTCTGTATCATGTACTTCATCAATCTAATCTTGCATCTCATCCTTACTACCGTTGGATTTCATCAAGTGATGCTCTACCATAAACCTATAGCCAAAATGTATCAACATTATCAATCTACCCAATGTAGCTATAGCTAGCTAGTGCTAACATAGCCCAGAAAATAAATAATTGAATGGTTCCAATCCAATGTATCAAATTGTGTTGAATGAGGTTTCAGGTTAAAATTGAGTTTCTTTTTTATATATTTGGTATGGTTTAAAATGACATAAATGCAATAAAATAGTAAGTGTGTTAAATAAAATAATTTGTAAATGATAATCTAAAAATTATATTGCAAGATATTCCATTAACAAATGACAGTATTAAATTAGTTAGATGAGAACAATATAACCATTCAGATGTCTATATCATTAAAGTAATTTTAAATTTTATATAATATATTATATTATATAATAGTTATAAAAATATGATATAAAAAATCTAAATAGATTGAGTGAATTAGATCATTTTTAAAAATGATATGACTGTGTTAGATTTTGACATTTATAATGTTTATTTAATATGATACCTTTAAATTAGGTTTAAATACAGTTTTGGTTCTCATAATAAGAATAATTTCACTTTTGAGTCCTTTTATATTTTGAGTGACAATATTAGTTCTCATCATTTTTTTTTAGTAGTTTTAGTCTTTTTTTTTATAAAAAAATTTAGAAGATAATTGATTAACTCATTTGATAGCTAGACAAATCTAATTTTTTTCCACTATGATTTATACTATGATATTTTCAACTAATTTTATGATTCGGATCATCATCAATGTTCAACCTATTTAAGGTTTTAACCGTCATTTTGAATTGTGGGTCAATCTAGATGAGTTAAACATTTATGATGAATTAAGAAGAGGTTTCCCTCTTAAATTATAATCTTGATTAGAGAGGAACAATTTAGACTTTCCACATTGAGAAGCCTAATATTAATCACTCTCCCATCATGAGATAATTGACATGCCAACATAGCTGATTGGACAAGTTTTGCTAAAAACGAGAATTAACCCACACTGAAAACCTTGATTTGTGTGGTTAACTCCAAGTCAACTCAACTAATAAGTCAACTACTCCAATCTAAATCAACGGTCATCATTTAGGATTTTTTAACGACTCTTCTTAATATTTTCAATCGAAATAATAAAGAAAATAATTATTAATATAAAAAATTAAAACTAAAATTTAGTTTTATAAGAAAAAGTAAATGAAACCTTTTTTTTGTTTTAAACCGTCCTCAAAATATAAAAAATTAAAACTAAAATTTAGTTTTATAAGAAAAAGTAAATGAAACCTTTTTTTTTTTGTTTTAAACCGTCCTCAAAATATAAAAAATTAAAACTAAAATTTAGTTTTATAAGAAAAAGTAAATGAAACCTTTTTTTTTTTTTTTAAACCGTCAATGATGAAGGGTTGATTGTCTTTTCCATTAATTGATGAAAGGATTACATGATAAAGGATTGTGATTAGATAAACATATTTTTTTATATATATATAAAAGTTAACACTTATGCTCCCAAAAATAAAAGACCCGTATACTAAATAAAATGTCAACTACTAAACCAATTTTCTAAGACAAAAAAAATTTTACTATCTCCTACCATTTACCATACTACTCATTTCACCACCCAAATTGCTTGATGAAATCTCTCAGCTAAACAACAAAAGCCATCTTCCAAAACTACCCCAAAATTAAATGAAACCTAAATATGAATTTTATTTGGCTCATATCGAACACTAAAATAAAAATCCGTCTTAGTTCCTGGGATTCCATTACCATAAATGGAAGAAACATTAGAAGTCCTATAATTAGCAAATCCAGATTGTGATGAACTTGTGTGCTTAATGAAACCTGGGTGCATATGAATAAGATGAGAAGGGCAGAAGGGCAGAAGAAGGGGCCAGGCACACGACTCTTGTTGGAGTTATCTAGTTCTGCCAATGTTGTTGTGGTGCAAGTGTATGGCCCGAGGTTGGGTTCATGATGGTCCACCCACAAACAACATTTCTCTAACCCTAATAACATAACCAATTTCTTTGTTTCTTTTAGTTTGTGGGCACAGAAATCAATTTTGGTCAGAGTGCTATCATACTTGTACCAATCCATTCCGTTGTACTAAAATAAAAATGAATGAGAAAAAAAAAAAATGAAATCTAAACTATTTACGTGTTTTTATTTAATCAGATCTCTTTTTTATTTAATTTTTTAAGGCCAATCAATTTCATAGACTGATTTAATGATTTTCGGTCTTTCATTTTCATTAGTTCAAAATAATTAAACTAAATTATTAATAATTTGTAAAATTATAATTTATAAACAAATCACTTAGTCAATACATTGATGTTATAAAATGAAATTTTACATTTTAACTTTTAAATAATTATTTTTTGTCACTTTAATATTTTACATTTTAACTTTAATATGTTATAAAATTAAACTATCTGGGCATTTGCATGGACCGTGATCTAATAATAAGTTAATACTCCCCCTAATCATAGAGAGATACTTGTTTAGAGAAAAGTATCCTTAATTTGTGTGAATAACGTTAAACTTATTATTTCGGCTAATTTTTTTTTCCACAAGTTACTAGTTAATTATCATTTATTTTGAAAGTTAATACTAACCTTTTCTTATTTTATTATAACCCTTCTCCCCAAAAATGTAATTTATTTTGTACTATTAAACCTCTATTATTAAATTATAATTTTTTATAATATTATATGGGAGTAAGTATATATTTGAAGAATGAAGAGCATGTCCATGTGTGAGTAATCCTTATGTTGTACTTTATTAAGAACACAAGAGGTTGTCTCTCTGCCTCTCTATAAATGAATATGGAGTTGGAGGAGGATGAGCTGTGGAAAGTGAGGAGGAGTTGGGGAAGGGATAATGTGTTGCCATGTGAATTGTTCGCACGCCCTAAGCTTCTTTACTTTGTCTCCAAACTATGCCCACATGTTGCCTTCTTCCTCATCAATTCACACCCTTTTAACTTATTTTCCTTTCATCATCCTATATGCTTATCCTATATATATTATATATATATAGTGGAAAGATAATCAATTGGCATTTAACCTAACCTTTATTTGTTTTTTTTTGATTTCGGTAGGAATTGTTATCATTATTTACCGGAATGACTTTCTGATTTTAATGTGAAATCAAATTAAAGTTAAAATGTATGTAATTATTTCAAGATTCCGTCTTTAATTAGGTTTTATTGTAATAATCGCGTTGACAAAGGTATTTTTTACTGTCATCGTCCCAATAAAATGAACATATATCATAAATTAGACGGGACTTTTCGTCGATGAATATACATCATACTTTTGGGTGTAGTAATTTTTCGTGAAAGAGTTTAGGAAAAGATCTACAGTTAGATTGGGGCAGAATTTGAAAGCTATCGGAGGAGTTCGCTGGTTCTTTTGAAGCAGGCGGTTCGGACGGGACGAGGTTGGGGGTGGTTGGGTGGGTCTCTTAAGGGATGATTTGATCAAAAGTTTGATAAGTTTGATCAAAATTAAAACTAACATGTACAAGGGATGATTTGATGTTTTGAAGTGAGGGTAGAAATGGAATTTTGCTTCATTCTTATTCCATTTTAGATCACCCACCAAGCAGCTAAAAATTATTGCTCCAAAAGTCCCTACTATTTCGTAGGGTTATAAAAACCACCCCTAGTCTATTTCAAATAAATGAACCCAGCAGGCCCTAAATTTAGTCTATAAAGCTTCCATTGCTTTCAAAAAATAAAAAAATAAAAAATAAAAATTATAAAGCTTCCATTTATATCTCTCCCATGCACATTGTCACGGCAATTTCTATAGTACACCTAGGTATACTATGAGCATGGTACACTTAGTGGATTTTATATACAAAACATTTCATTAAATGATGCTCCCTACTTTTCCTCTTCTATTCTTACTCACGCGCCTAAATTATGTTTGCAAAACCTTAATTTTTTTGAAAATTGCTCCATTAATTAATGCTCCATCTCTGGCATCCATGGCGACCGCAACGCTATTTCTCTTCCTCTCCCTCTCTCTCAGCGTCCTCACGGCCTACGCTAGACCCTGCAAAACCCTCTTCGTCTGAATCAGGCTCTATAATTTTTTCCCTTTTTCTTTTCCATCCCAATTATAATTTGGGATTAATTTGCTGGAAATGAATGGAAATGGAGAAGGAGGTGAAGAAAGTTTGACGATGGCAATGGAAGTGGAGAGAGAGCGATTGGTGTACGTGTGGGGATATTTGCCCGGAGCTCTGCCGGAGAGGTCGCCGCTTTTGTCGCCGGTGTTGGTGAGGCTTCCGCCTTCTGTTGGGGCTTCTTGGAAGGATGTCTGCGGCGGTGGTTGCGGATTTGCTATGGCTATATCAGGTAAATCTCGTTCTGTGTTTTCATCTAATTATTGTCTTCTTCTTTTTTTTTTAAGTTTTTTTATTGTGGGAATCTTTCTCTGGGGAAGCAATGAACCCTTTGGGCAGTTTATGCTTATGGGTTCAGCGCAAAAATTGCCCTAAATTCTATGGCAATCCAGAATTTCAAGGAAATTGAAGAGCCCAAGGAGTGGGGATGGACAGAGAAAAAATCAAAAAAGAAAGAAAGGGAAGAAAAGACTTGCAGCAGAATAGTTTTGGGTGGCTGGTAATGGCATGCTACAGAAAGCTCAGTAATGAAATGGAAATTGGCTGGAAAGGAAGAAGCAGGTACAGTTAAGCATAAAAATTTAATAATATTCAACTCCTTAAATCATCACATTTGCTGTTTAGTCATGTCTAAGTTTGTTGGTTTTCAATTTCTTGAGCTGGTTAGAGTTCCATCCTGATTGGATTCAAATTTTAATTGCCAGTTTATGGTACGCAGAGAAAAGCAAAGAAATAAACTTGCTGGAATATGTCCAAATTTGCTGGAATATGTCCAAATTTGATGGAATATGTCCAAATTTGATGGAATAAAATGTTGTATGATATCTATTATGGTTGATGGAATATGTCCAAAGTTGATGGAATATGTCCAAAGTTGATGGATTATATCACTAAACTCTTGCACTTATTTTTAGTCTGTTATTGTTGATGGAATATCACAATTTGTGATGAAATATCGTACATATGGTGATGGAATTGATGGTAATCATGTTACTTATGTGAAACTGTTACTCGATGGAATAAAATGTTGTATGATATCTGTTCTGGTTGATGGAATATGTCCAAATTTGATGGAATATGTCCAATTTTGATGGAATAAAATGTTGTATGATATCTGTTCTGGTGATGGAATATGTCCAAAGTTGATGGAATAAAATGTTGTATGATATCTGTTCTGGTGATGGAATATGTCAAAAGTTGATGGAATATGTCCAAATTTGATGGATTATATCACTAAACTCCTGCACTTATTTTTAGTCTGTCCATAGTTGATGGAATATGTCCAAAGTTGATGGAAAACTCTTTACGTACAGGCAAAATGAAGAACGATGATGACGAAGAGACGGATGATGATTGATGGAATTGATGGAATATCGTACAAAATGGTGATATAATGGCGACGTGGGTTTTAATCTATTGGAACTGTCAAGTTTGTATTTTGATGGGTTATTTTGTTCGTGTAAATTGTCATTTCTTTGTTGTTGTTGATGGGTTATATCACTAAACTCATGCACTTATTGTGAGGATTGATGGTAATTTTGAATATGTTTTATTTCCCTAGAAAATTGAAATAATTATCATTATCTTGGAAAGTGGTGAGTTGTAAAATGACAGCTTTATTAATTTATTTATGTTTCCTTATTTTCAAGAAAACATCTCATTAAATGATGTTTCCTTATTTTCAAGAAGAGAGTGTAAACACTCTCTCAATAATTAATTTACTTTTTAATTTTTTTCCTAGGGGTACCACTCTCATATGGCACTCCTAGTGGTATGATATAAGTATTGCATTGCCACTTCCCTAAGTCATTTTGCTAATTAGTTTTAAGCGTTGGGGCAGAGGCACTAATTAATTATGATTAGAGGAAATCCCATTACGTGGAACATGGTCATCGACTCATTTCTCAAGTAATTTATGTGTGTGTGGATTAATTAAGACAATGTCAATATGGAAGACAAAAACAAGTTTTTTTTTGGTCTAAAAAAATTAATCGCGTTTATATTATTAATTTATATGTATAATATAAATAAGAAAATTAAGTAAACAGGATCTCTTAAAATAATATAATTAAATAGATAAATGGCATATCATGAATTCCAAAGACATCGAGATAATATGAAATCTTACCTAGTTAACTATGTCCTTCATGTAAATTTTACCTCGTATAATAATCTGTATTGGTGAAAAAATTTCTCTATTTCATAATAAAAATTTTATTTAGTGAATTAAAATAATAAATAAAATTATTATTATTGGACTAAAATAATAAAATAGTAATAATAGTAATAATGATGGTTGCATTCACAATCACTTATGCCAAAGGAGTTTGCAAGCAAGCACCAGCCAGCCGCCAGAAGGATAAAATTAAAATAGTCAACCAATATAAAAAAATAGATTTTGGAAAATTTTGTAGTATAGAGTGCCAGAATTTTCATTTTTAATTTAGGCTGGATTTTCAATGGACTGCTTGGTTATTTGCTTCTTTTTCAAAGTGGATGTCACGTTAGTTCCTTTTTGAGAGTTTAGGTTAAAACATAATCCGCAATAATATATGAGGTCAATTTTTGTAATTTTTGGATAAAAGAGGGGATAAAATGAAAATAAAATTTATTCTACTTATAATTTTTTTTAAGCATACTTATAATTTAATTATAAATTTTACAAATTATCATCTCAATTTTTATCTTATATCACTCTAATTTAAACTAAAACATGACATCTTTTACCTTATCTCTTTCCCCTTAAAGTGATTGAACAATTTTATCATAATTTAGGCGATAATACAATACCCTTTAATTAGTTGGTTGTATTACAACTTGTTGTGGTTCACCAAATATTTTTACACGTCTCATAATTCTTTTTAGTAAAAAAAGTAATTACTGGATAAAAAAAATACTAAAGCTACAAAGTTTAGGGAAATTCAGAAAAATTAAACTAACGTCCGACATTTATCATTAATCACCTTAGGACTTAATTAAATTAAGCCTACAACACGAACATATAATTTTGAAGTGAAAATAACTTAACGTTTGGTTTTAAATATTAGAAATTAATTTCTTCGTCTTAAAACTCTATTATAAACACAAATCATTAATACATTTCCTATAATTTCTTCGAATTTGACAAAATTTTTGAGATCCAAATCGAAGTTCTGAAGAAATATCCAAGTGACAGAAATCATTAGAAGCACATGTACAACCATATATACCTCTCAAATTAGTACACTAATCAATACTCCCTTCCCTCTGTCTCCATTTATTTGTCATTTTATACATTTCACTATTATTAAAAAATAGTTAGTATTGATTTAGTTGAATAAGTATTCTTTTTTACCTTCAATTAATTTAAAGAGAGAGTGACTTATTTATGAAGAAAATAGGTAATTAAGTGGTAGAATTTAATAAATTTATAACCTCCGAAAAAGAATATAATTAAAAAAATTAGAAAAGTTACCTAGATAATTATAATAAATTTTATTTCTTAAAATGACATATAAATGGAACCGTTGGAACAAGATGATTCATTTACTGTCACAAATTCTGCTCCATAATAGCAAAGAAAATAGCAATGTGGTTTTATTAATATTATATATATATGATTCCGAATCTGTTAATAGGCATTCGGTCCTTTTGCAACGAGATTGGGGAGTGCGGCTCAACCACATGTACATAGAGGTTAATTTTGTAATAAATTGTCTAACTTCGACAGCAGTCGAAAGCGTTAGAAACTTCATCGACTTATTTATCGCGTCATAAAAATTACAAAAATAGTTAATTCATGAGGTTAGAGATCACATAACCTTAAAATGTACTCAGTTAATTAAGGGATAACGTCTCTTATTATAACTAAAAAAAAGTCTTCCAAAATTAAAAGTGTTTAATTCATAAATTATTCAAGTATGTCGTATAAAATCTTTTTAAAATAATTTAAATCTGTCATATAATTTACTACCTATTGTATAAAAATAATTTTGTGGATTGATTTCGTCACAAAAATAATTGTTAAGTATATTTTTCATCTTATAATATCACTATTATCCAATAATTATTTTTACTTAATTTCCCGATTAAACCAATTTTATTTTCTTCGATCAAATTGTACTACTACATTATTTAGGGTGACAGGTGTTCGTGAAGCCTAAGGTTCGGTGGACATGGGCAAGAAGAATCAGGAAATGTACTTATCCGTATTCTGGCACTGACCCAAGTTCCAATTTTCATGTGACCACTTTACCATCTGATACGACTAAGTCATTACAATTCACCATGACTTTCTCAAGTTAATTTGTTGTCGTTGTCAAAAAAAAAAAAAAAAAAAAAAAAATTACTAGTATAACTTTTTTGAAAAAAATTCAATGATTCTAAATTTTGAGTATTTCAATACGGTAATTATATTGAATTAACTCTAGTGAATTTTGATGAATATCTGTGGATTATACAGATCATATCATGTCATTAATGTGCTTCATTCATACATTTTTAAAAAAAACAAAAAGAAATTTCTTAAGTTAAAAAATGGAATAACAAACATTTTGGGATGAGAACCCACATTGACATTGTTGCACAAGTTGATGATACCACATTAAGGGAACAACAGAATATGACATAGTGTAAACCACCAACTTTTATACACTTCACACAAAAAAATTCTTTTCTTTAAATAAAGTGTTGTGTTATATCTCACTTTTTTTTTTTATTGAACGGTTCTTTCTTTAAAAAAACTTTTCATCTTGTTAAGTAGTGTCCCTTTAATTCTTATTTTTTGTCTTCTTAATATTTATCTTCCGTCCCTCCTATTATTACCTAACCGTCCTTAATTAATTTATTAAAAATTTTATAAATCCCTTTTTAATAACGTAGATAATGTAGATGAGTGAAACTATAAATGAAATTTGTAATGAGTATTTTTATTAAATTGATTAAGGATAATTAAGTAATTTAATATATTATTATATTTTATATTTAAATATTATAATTAATATTTTTTAATTTATCAGGAATAATTTAAATATAAAAGAGACGTGAAATAATAAAATAGGAGAGGCAAATAGATTTTCACTTAAATAAATTTATAAAAGAACACACAGAGTTCAAAAAAAAAAAACAAACAGTATTGGTGTTGGGGTGGCAGCCAATGCTTGGGAACCCTAATTCTTTCCAAAGAAACAAGCACTAGTAAGTATTATCTGCCACTTTATATTTTTCATTGTTTTTACCCTCCAATTAATTTGAAAAGAAAGTGAATTATTTATAAAGAAAATAGATAATTAAGTGATAAATTTAATAAATCACAAATTTTAAAAAAAATAAAAAAAATTAAAAAAATTACCTAAATAACTAATAAAGAACAAATTTTATCTCTTAAAATGACAAATAAATAGAGCCGGAGGTAGTACCAATACTTATATAGTACAACTAAGTGTACTATAAAAATCTGTACACATAGTAAAAATTAAAACAAAAATAAAAACTACTATGGGAAACATCATTAATGACCTCAATTTAAGAAGAGAAAAATTGAGAAACATCATTTAATGACATGTTTTATATACAAAAACTACTATGGGTACCATCCTACTTGTACACCTAGTTGTAGGAAAAAAATTGCCGAGGTAGTACTACTACTGCTGCAACAGATAGGAAATTAAATTGACACACAATATCCCAAAAAAGATAATAAATTCTGAAACGCGGTAATTCTCTTGTCTCCGATAATTTAAGGGAATTGAAATTTTTTACATTATGAAATAATTGTGAAAATCCATGAGCTTGTCTGCAATACGCGATTTTAATTTGAAATGACAAGTGAAAGACTTAAACTGCATGATGGTAACTAGAATATGCATGACAAATTCTAACAAAACCAGTTGAGAACTTCTGCCCCCTTCCAATTTCATGCAGCAACTACTGCCATCTCAAAACTGGATGAGAAAATGTTTCACTATTTATTGAAATTTGTCGATCAACTGTAAATCAGAGCAAGGAAACGCTTGGACACAATCGATTCGCACAAATTCCTGGTGGGTTGCAAGCTCATTTGTCAGCCGCGGGCAGTTCTGCCAAAGCATCCTCAGCTTTCACTCTCTCCGGAACGGAACGATATCTAAACATATAAACAGCAATTTTGCAAGGAAACACAGATAACTGAATGAGGCACGCGATATAAGATGATAGAATGCAGGGTGATTGGAGGAATACTAAAAGATACCTGACAGAAATTCAAATCTCTTTCTCTTCCTTTTGGAGACAACAGAAGCTAAAACAAGAAAGAAGCAAGGTCAGATCAACCAGATTACATGTTTCTGTCCATGCCAGAGGTAGAAAATATGACTCAAACTGATAACAATAAAAAACCAGATGTACTTTTCTGTAGCACCCAAAGCAATTCATAAGTAGCCCAAGCTAATCAGTGTTCGTGTACAAATATGTGTTTTGACTTTAGATCACAATTATTAACTCTGGCTGCTAGGAAAATGATTTAAAATTTGATAAGCTCAGAGTTAAAAGGAGAGAATATCAATCACAGAACATGTTCTTTTTTTCCTTGTTCATAAGCCAGCCTATGAAGCAAGACTAAATATGACAATAAAACTGCTCACAACGGAGATCTCTTCGTGAGACATTAATACTTAACAAGCAAGCAGTGCAATTAATCATTCATATTAACAACTAATCTGTTCATGAGATTTCCAAAAGCAACAGAAATTGCATATTTTAAGCGAAGGATAAGGAACTATAACGATGTTTGTAGCAACTAGCAACTCAAAAACAAGAACTGTCCTCATATAATCAATATACTAGAACATTATATTGATACTAGCTAGCAGAGAAGTTAAATTACACTGGAACATTAACCAAAAAGCATAATGATGATATGCTCAAATTTTCCCAGTATTCAGGGTCCACCATGAAAGTTGCTAGGACACAGTTGACATTTATGATTATTTTTCTTCACCTCTTCTAAAATCTGTCATACATCTTACTAGTTAATAGTTCACACCCATTTACTAATATTCAGAAAAGGCATAAAAGAAATTCATGAAAATTATAACTTGGATAATCTCCAAGTCATTACAAATTCAAGCATAAGAGAGCTTACCAAGGTGGTCATAAGAAATCTGACTTTTATGATCCAGAAAAGCACAGGCATAAAGCCTCCCTGCTGCGCAGCTCAAGAAATTTTTCCTGAAGCGGCCAAAAAATAAACATAATGAGACTCAAAGCAAAATAGGATCCTATATAATACAACTCTCATTAACCATAACAACCAAAAATACAAAAGGAAAAGTGTCACCTTGACTAAGCATCTACCTGTAATTCATTGGTGGATTTCTTTCATCTTTTTATCATTTAAGAAGCAAATATTTACTCACGTTCGAGAAATTAATGCCCAACAAAAGGAAAAGTCATTTTGAAAAAGAATGGTCCTCATGTAACCCAAATCCTAGCAGTTCCAAAATGATATGCAGATTTACTTGCATAGCCAAAGCCTTGCACAAAACATCTCCTCAACTTCATGAGGTAGCTTACAATCACATGCAAAGAGTGCAGTGCTCTCTACATAGATTTATTAACTATCCTCTCAATGAACAATACCATCTTCAAAATCATCTTACCATAGTTTTCATACAAATCAAGGAGTATCTTCATGCATAACTTTCATTTGTTTTGTTATCTCCCTTGACCCATATACATGTACTCCCTTCCCAGCTCCATATTGACCCACTTCTTTTAAGGATAAAAAAATGCCAAGAGTATCACGAGATAAAGGTTAAGGACCTAAAGTTGCACTCTTGATATTTTCTTGTTATTTGAAACTTATCAACATCATACTGTATAAAATTAACCATTTTCCCTAAGCTATATACTCAAGAAGAACTGTCCAAACAAATCATCTCTGGAGAAACAGTGAGCCAGTAGAAGTCTGACTATACATACGAGCCATGGAAGCCAATGTTAACTAATATAACAACATCATTAACATGAGAGTTTTCACCCATTGGAAACATTTTGACATGTTCCCAACTCAATCATCGTGATATTGTCAGCAGAACCAGAATTTTCCTGATAGGGGTGCAAAATTTGTACTAAAATTTGTGGGCAAAAAAAAAAAAGGAAAGAAATTAATGCTTGAAAAGGGGGAAGAAAGAATTCATGGCTGCTAGATTTAGAAAAGGGCGGAAGAAGAAACAAAGTTGGAGCCGTTTTTTTTTGCCGTCTAGTGCTGCTGGAATGACGTCGTTTCAGCAGCAGGTTTGTTTTTTTAAAAAAACCACTTACTGACATGACATCGTTTCAGTAAGTGGGTTTTAAAAGTGATTCTGCGAAAACAAAATAGCAGCGGAGCAGCCACCTCCATGGCATCTCAAATGGTGGAACCAAGCTGGAAAACCCTATCCAAGGTGTCCCGGGGCATGGTTCGCCAACACCTACTAAGCATTTCTCCCACATTGTAAGAAAATAAATTGTATTATCAACATATGCACCAAACAAAATTACATCACTGAAACCACTAGTAATGGATTCTATTACAGCAAAACCATGCTCAGAAAACGTTACTAGAGCTTTACTGCAGATGGTCTTTCAAAGGCATCATGGAGCCTTCACATCAAACACCATCAGATATCATCCCGGCACATTTAACCTACCATCAATGAGCAGATTTCTTAATCTTACATACTATAGCTCTCTCAAAGATACCAAACAACTTTTCTAAAAAGTATTCAGTGTAGTTATGTGGAACCAATAATAAACCAAAGGAAACACCCAATAAAGCACAAGAAAACAACACAAAGAGGAATTGCACTTCCCGAGCTAATACATACCGAAAGCAAATCCACTTACTGCATTTTGTACCTTCAGCATTAATTCACAGATGAGGGTATCAACATTTTTAAACATGCCTTGGTAATGATATGACTTAAATAGTTTGCACAGAATTGAAGCAATTAAAAACAAATTCAATCAATGTGACATGCCTAAAACTGTATACAACACTAAATAAACTGCTCCAACAAATCAAGAGACAAGGTACAAGAAAAACACATTTGGGTTGGGGGAGATGGAAGGAAAGAAACAGAGCAATCTAACAGAATATATACCGCAGCTTTATTAGCCAAGAAAATAGCCTCCTGAGAAATCTTGACAATGCTACCCTGGTCCTTCATAGTTCTAGAAATTCTATTCATTCATAGGAAACTTACAAGGCGACCCGTCTCCTCTTTCACCCTCCTTTTCCTCTTCCTCCGCTATTTTCTTCTTTGATTTCTTCGAAATCGTCCCATTGTTTACTTTCTTCATCCCACTTGTTCTACCATTACTTCCCTTTTTCTCTATTTTCTCACCATTTTTCTTCGACTTCCCATTCCTTTCAACTCTTTGTTCAAACAACAACCTAATTTCCTTATCATCGCTATCCTCACGTTGCTCCGCCGCAGAATGATCACTAGCCTCCTCCTGCTCCGCCTGCTCCGCCGCTTCAGACTCAGACTCAGACCCAGACCCAGACCCAGACCCAGACCCCAGAAGGCGACGCCAAAGACGATTGCTCTTCATTCACAACCTCTCTATCGCTATCCTCCTCCTCATCATCACTAGGGTTATCTTTCTTGTCCTTCTTCGGGCTGGTGGATTTTCTGGTTTGGATACTTTTTTGCTCCGGGTTTTATCACCATGAAACGTTGGGTTTCAAGAAAAAATTAAAACTTGAATACAATCTTATTTGCTCTAATTAAAGGATGACAAAATGAAAAACCAGCAGGAATTGAAATTGAACCCACTTTGGTGAATTGTCTCCTTGTTTAAAAAAGGCGAAGGAACTACAAAAGGATTAAATTAGGAGCGGAAGAAGAAATCTAGGCGGTGATGTGAATGTTGGGGCGGGCGGAGGAGGGAAAACTGGAGTATGACCTGGGTATTTCCGGCGGTGGACGGAGAAAGCCTTCCCCCTAATATGAAATCCCACATCGTTTCTTCGTAAACGAATCTCTCTCCATATAAGATAGTTTGTTTAACCACTCGTCACATTGCCGCTGATGACGTGAATGGGCTAAGCTCAACAATGTTGAGCAAAAGCTCAGGAAAGTCCCCGGGCTTTCTCCGCAGAGATGCGGACTCGAAAACGAGTGATCTTCGTGGGCTTGGGAGTCGACATGGGGCTGAGACACGTGTGGAGCCCCGAACTCTCTTTCCCGGAAGCAATTTAGCCGAAACACAGTTATTCACGTGGTCCAATTGGACTAACTGAACGGGGCTTATGATCGGTGGCGTTCATCTTTTCGTTGTTTTCTTGTAAAATTAGTATTGTTTTTATTTTTTTAATAAAATTTTTAAGATTAACTCTATTTTTAGTTCTACAAAGTAAAACCAAGACTTTGGGTGTTACCAGGCTGATTCGGGAGTCCCGGTAGATCTCAATACAAATAGTGCGGTCCTAACAAATGAGAAGGCAAATGCAGGGGGTTATCTTCGCAACAGTTACATTGGATGGGATGGAGGATTTCTACTAAATAGTGGCAAATGCAATGCATTAGGGGCTGAGCTATTTGGGGGGGGGGGGGGGGGGGGGGGGGGGGTTTCCATGGGCTGCGGATTGCTTGGGAGTTTGGATATTGACGATTGGAGGTGGAGTTGGACAATGGAGAGGTTGTTCGGCTTATTTCAGGGCGGCCAGATGGTGGTGGTGGCCATTCCAATCTGGTTTGGCGTATTAAGAGAATGTTGGAGAAAGAGTGGTCAGTCCGAATTGATAATATCTTCCGGGAAACTAATTGTGCAATGTATTGTCTAGCATCCTTAGCATTGAGAGCACCAAAGGGATGTATCAGGCTGTAGGAACCACCTGATCAGGTCCGATGGTGGTTAATCCATGATGCAAAGGAGAGGTGTTCTTTCGAAACGTAACTTTGAATTAGGCAATAGGCTCCTTTTTTATACCAAAAAATATCATCAACCTTCAAAAATATTTCTTCCCTCATCTTTCCATCATGGGAGGATAGGAGAAAAAAATTTGTTACAAATTTTCGTTTTCTGTTTTTAGTTTCGTCATTCAATAAAGGAGATTAATCTCAATCTTTTTTTATTTTGTCCTTCAGTAGATTCACATCTATTGGTAGAGTCTTGTTCCTTTAGTAGATTCCGATCTACTGGTAGAGTATAGTGGCGGCTTCATTGATGATGTTCGTTATTATGACAACACTTTAGTAGGTAAAATTCGTTGGTATGGTAGCGGCATCATTGATGATGTTCACTAGTTTGATCCAAGAAGATTCAGTCATCATATATCTAATTATTATATTTACGGTTTGGTGTTTTCATTAGAAAATTAGTGATGTATCCTGGTTCGAATTAAAATTTCGGCATGTGGTATGCCCACCTCTTAATAGGGTAGATCTATATAGTTTTATCCGTAGTAAACACAACAACAACAATGACATTTATACTTGTAAGTTGTGTTTCTTTGGTTATATCTTCCGTTTGTCAATCGTTGCTGGACGTTTTCAGTAAATTAATATATGTCTTTTTATTTTTAAAAAAATAAATCTAATTAAATTGGTTTAGATTTTTTAATCGGTTTCATAGTAAGATTAAATTTGAATCGTTAAACTAGTATTCGAAAAACATACTAGATTAAAATTTGTGGGTATATAAACTAGTCATCTCCCAACCCTAAAATAACACACGTACCACCAAAATTGTGTAGGTATATAAACTAGACCTCTCCCGACCCTAAAATAATAACACACGTACTAGGGGTGTAAATTGTTTGGCAGAAACCGCCTAAACCGTCCAAATTTGACTGGTTTCAAAATTTTTAAAAATTTTATTTGTTTGAAAATTTTCAAAGCAGAAAGAATTGTTTGGCGACGGTTTCAATGGTGAAACCGGCCGTTATGTCAGTATATATTTATTATATATGTTTCATTTTATTATATATTATAATAACATAATTTTTATTTTTTTATTTTTTTCCACCATAAATCTAATGCATTCTCTTTTCTCTTTCATTGTTGTATGTTTTCTTTCTTTCTTAATTGATGTTGCTCGTCTCCCTCCTCCATCCACCTCAATTATTGGCTACATAGGAATCTCGCGGCACATTGTGGTAAATCATAAAATAAAATTAATTTTAATTTTTAGACATCATTGAAGATATATATATATATATATGATTATGGTTTGATTGTGGTTGTAAAGTTGTGTGATGAGAAGTTGGCAGATATTTTGTGTTGTGAACTTATTATTTTTTAAACAAAAAGACATAAAATAACTCTAAACCGACCAAACTAAACTGCTTAAATGTGGCTTGGTCGACTTGATTTGGCATACTTATTTGGCCAACTTGGTTTGAAAAATTTTGAAACCATAGTTATTGGTTTGAATTGTATTTTAACCTTCAAACCGGTCAAACCAGCCAACTTACACCCCCTAATACGTACCATCAAAATTGTGATATGATTTCTTTTGTATTGTGATACGAATACATGTTATGGGCATTTTTGTTGTATGATATGATTTCTTTTATATTCTTGATATGATATATGTTTTTCACTAATCTAATATCTACTATTTTGTGATCTGATATTTATATAATCATGATTTGATCCCCCTTGTTAAGTATATTATAGTTTTATTGTATGATTTCTTTTATATTCTTGATGTGATGTCTATAGCCAGTTGATCTGATGTATACTATTTTGTTATCTGATATTTATATAATCATTATTTGATCCCCCTTGTTAAGTATGTTTTAGTTGTATTGTATGATTTCTTTTATATTCTTGATGTGATATCTATAGTCCGTTGATATGATGTCTACTATTTTGTGATCTGATGTCTATATAATCATGATTTGATCCCCCTTGTTAAGTATGTTTTAGTTCTGAGATGATTTCTTTTATAGTTGTGATATGATATCTGTTTTCCGTTGATCTGATGTCTACTATTTTGTGATCTGATGTCTATATAATCATGATTTGATCCACATGGTTAAGTATGTTTTAGTTCTATGAGATGATTTCTTTTATAGTTGTGATATGATATATGTTTTCCACTGATCTGATGTCTACTGTCTTGTGATGCGATGTGCATAGAACGGATGATTTTATACCCCTGTTAAGTATGTTTTAGTTCTATTGTATGATTTCTTTTATATTTTGATATATGTTGTATGTTGATCTGATGTCTACTGGTTTGTGATATGATGTTTATATAATCATGATTTGATTCCCATTGTTAAGTATGTTTTAGTTCTATGAGATGATTTCTTTTATAGTTGTGATATGATATCTATAGTCCGTTGATCTGATGTCTACTGTGTTGTAATATGATGTCTATATAATGCATGATTTTATGCCCCTGTTAAGTACTCCTTCCGTCCCAAATTAATAGACCTTTTAGAGATTTTACTGTTATCAAGAAAAAGTAGTAATTAATGATTGAGTCAAGTAAGTTTTCCTCTTTTACCCTAACTTAGAAAGGAAATTACTAATAAAATAAGTAGTTGGATGGTAGAGTTCAATACACTCACAAATTTTGAGAAAAAGTAAAACAAGAAAAACTAAAAAGATTACCTTGATAATGGTAAAGTGTCAATTAAAATAAGAGACAACTTTCAACCTCTAAAACGTCTATTAATATGGGACAGAGGGAGTATGTTTTAGTTCTATTGTATGATTTCTTTTATATTTGTGATATGATATCTATTATATGTTGTATGATATTTTATGTCCTGTAATAAAATATGTTATAATATTGATTAAAAAATATTGATTGAGAAAAAAATAGGGAGATTGCGCAATTGGGGGGGGGGGGTTCGGATTAGTGTGAATATTGGAACCTTGGATAATCTCCCAAATTGGGTGGTTTACATGGAAAGAATCGGCCATTTTGGGAGATTATCCAGTGGACTACTCGCCCTCGATTGGCGATTAATCCACTGGATAATCTCCCTAAATAGGCAATTTTTGGTTGAAAAATCTCCCAATAAAGGCGATTTCGATGGAAAGAATCGCCCATTTTGGGTGATTATTCAATAACCAACTCGCAAATTATGGGCGATTTACCATTGGAAAATCACTCAAATGGGGCGATTTATGTGGGTAGTAAATAAAAATGACGAAAACATAACAAAAACTTACCATTTTTGTGTGATATCCCCACTCGAACGAAACGATTGTTTGAAGGTTTTTTACATTCTTGGAAGAATTTTTGTAAGTGTTTTTAGATTGTTGTAAGATTTTGGAAGGGTTTTTGTGTTGTGGGGGTTGCTACAAATAGCTTTTTAGGTTTTTCAATGTTTTGATGGGTTTTTGAACTTTTTTTTTTTAAATGAAGGGTATTTTTGGAAATTTACTCTCTTTTTTTCGCTACAAATAGTAAAAGTATGCTACAAATAACAAAATCCCCGCCACCTTTTTCCTTCTTCCGGATCCAGCCCACCTGAAGCCACCATCGCCATTTGCCCTCGATCGATCCTCGTGGTTGGCTGCCTCAGGCCTCCCCGTTTGCCTTGATTGAGTGGGGCACCACCACCGGTAAAGGGACATGGAGGAAGAACGGAGGTTGGTGAACATGAGAGGGCTATCCTTGGCATCTTCTTCATCCTTATCGTCGGACTCGGAGGTCGTGAGGTTGTCGCACGAGCAGCGCTCGAAGGACTCGCTTTCTCTCTCTCCCTGAACCCTTCCTCCGCTAACGCCGCTTAGCCCGTCGATTCGGTGGTGACTGGAAGAAGAAGCATGATCGTGGGGGGTTGATCTGGTGGTGACGGAAAGAAGAAGCGGGAGGTGGTTGGGGTGGATCTAGTGGTGGTGGTGTTGGCGGGGTGGATATGGTGGGGGGTGGTGGGGGTAGATCTGGTGGTGGGGGGGTGGATCTGGTGGTGGGGGAAGAGATTTTCTAAAATAATTAAAATTGCGCGGCGGCAGTGGTAAAAAATGTAGAGATCCAGCTGCGCCTGCGTCGGCTTCGGTGGTGTCTTTGCAGATTCAGCGACAGGATGGATCTGGTGGTGGTGGCGAGTGGTGGGGAGTGGATATGGTGGTAGGAGAAGTGAGATTTAAAAAAAAAAATTAAATTACAATTGAATTTAAATGTTTACCCTTAAAAAATTCGTCCGTTAAGGAGTTAACGGTGAAAGATAACAGAGTGACCAAAACTAGAACCAAATTAAAAAGTTGGTGATTTTAGATAGAATTTTAAAAAAATGTGACCAAAAGATGAACTTTTACAAAATAAGGGGACATTGTTTAGAATTCACTCAATTTTAATTTCAAATGACAAGTGCAATAACATGAATAGCTGCTTCTGCTTTTGTCACAAAGGTTATTGGTGTTTGTAGGGATCATTCATTTAAGCATTGAATGTTCCTCCTTTTCTCTTCACAAGTTCGTGTATTTTCATTTAGTTCAATATTATTTAACATGGATTTTTACCTTTGTAAGTTAGTATGGACAAGGTGAAAAGTACAATGATTCATACAATGTGTATGATGTTTCTTTGTATTCTAAAATGTGAACTAACTAAAACAAATTAAGGCACAATATCGATGAGGTGTTCTTACCGTATAGTATGTGTGATATTATAAATTCGACATTATTATAAAACATAATATGATCATGTTTATGTCTTACACACTACGTAGTATTTAAAATGTGTATCATAATCACACAATAATAAAATATCAGTATAACTATACAGTCCAACAAAAATATTCGAAAAAAATTAGCTTAGAAACTATTAAGAGTGAGTTCCAAACCCCACCTTGAACTCACACAGCAAGGGAATGGGTAAAGGACACCACCATTCATCATCAAGATAAGATCCACAAACTAACAACATTGCATTGATCAATTCTCAAAACCAACCGTAGCAGTTAAACTCTACCTCAATCCACTTATTTTCTAACCATTGCGTGTTTCCTTAATATCAAGAATCCAAATTGCAGTACTGAAATGGCATTTGCTAAACTCGTAGCATACTTGCCCCATTGAATTAGTAGAAATGAACAATTTTCGCATGAACCCAACTGACTTGCCAGAAAATGAACAACCAAAGCAAAATTGTTAGAGCAAGTTCAGACGACACTCACAACTTCCTTGTGCATCTGCATTTAAAAGGATATGGACCATCATCACAAACTCATTCTGAAAAGAAACAACATATACTATATACCTACCTCCAAGCCAAAATGAAGGAGCTTTCATTCAGAAATGCTGGCTTTCTTGCTACCACCATCACTCTGCTTTTTGGGATGCTATTATCGATCCCATCTGCAAGCTCAAGATGTTTAAAGGAAGGCTCAAAGTGCTTCGACCCATATGGCAGTCTCAAAAGGTTTGAAGATTGGCTGACGCGATTTAAGAAATCTTACGGTGATCAAATTGAATGGGAGAAGAGATTTGACATATACCAAACCAACATTGAATTCATTGATTTTGTCAATTCTCAGAACCTTACTTACAAACTCACTGACAATCAGTTCGCAGACATGACGAATGAGGAGTTCAGATCAATCTACTTGGGCTACAAACTTCCCAGGCATTTGAAGGAATTTAGGAATTACACAGGACGACATCACTTTCCTAGGTTGCCAGAAGCAGTGGACTGGAGAAAGAGTCATGCTGTCACTCCAATCAAGGATCAGGGCACTTGTGGTATAAAACAATTACCTCCACTCTTATGCATTAGTCACTGCATTGTTACCATATCAGAAACTCTTCTAAGTGAAGCATTCATCAAAAATATCAGTAAAACAATTACTGTTCTAACTGGGAGTCTAGGCAGTTTCATTTCGCTATAGGCACTAGGATTGCATTTCAATTGCTAATCAGGAAAGCTCGAATTATTTAGAAGCCTTTTGTTTCGTTATCATTTAGAACTGAACTGAAGTGACAGAAATTTAACTATGTATTGCAGGAAGTTGTTGGGCTTTCTCTGCAGTTGCAGCAGTGGAAGGGATCAACAAAATCAAAACTGGAAAATTAGTCTCACTGTCAGAACAAGAGCTTGTAGATTGTGATTACAACAGTGACAACCAAGGCTGTGAGGGTGGATTCATGGACAAAGCATTCGAGTTCATAAAAGCAAATGGCGGAATTACAACTGAAAAGGAATACCCTTATGAAGGACAAAATAATCAATGCAATAAAAAGAAAGAAAGAGATCATGCAGTGAAAATAAATGGTTATGGAAAGGTACCCAGAAACAATGAACAAGCTCTTCAAGTTGCAGTTGCCCGGCAGCCAGTATCAGTTGCTATTGATGCCGGTGGCTATGACTTTCAACTATACTCCCAGGGAGTCTTCGATGGGCAGTGTGGAAATCAACTTAATCATGGCGTGACTGTAATTGGATATGGTAAAGAAGACGAAGAGTACTGGATTGTGAAGAATTCATGGGGCACCAAATGGGGTGAAGCTGGATACGTCAGGATGAAACGTGGAACCGGTGACAAGGAAGGTCAATGTGGCATTAACTTGGAAGCTAGCTACCCAGTTAAGGATTCCTGATAATCTTTAACATGGATATCAGCTAAAATCTGCAGCTGTTACAACAACAAAAGGATATTAAGGCATATGTAGCTTAGTAGGGATCATAATAGTTAGGATTAGAAACACAAGTAAAGAACACCAAAACAAGAAATAAATGTATTTCTGGGTGGCAAAGTAAAATACTTCAAGATTTAGATGCCTATGACTTGAAGGCAAAAAAAAAAAAAATTTACTATCATTTCTAAGCATAGATCTAAATTCTTTCTAGTCCATCCAACCATCACAAGAATCCCAGCGAACAATAAACAAATGAAGGAATATACAATTTGACAGATTCATGACCTTAAATTTAACTGTGCCTTCGTTATTATTCCATCACCATTAAGACAAAATCCCTATAAGGTGGTAATACATAGTAAACTGTTAAGACATCAGATAACTAGGCTTCCAGTTCCAGCAAAGCAGTGAGGAGATTAACCCACAATTGAAACCACAAGAAATGCCTGAACAACAGTTCTTCCCGGCATAATACAAAGGAAATTGCTTACAACACGAGAAAATCACTTTTTCCTTCAGGAACTCATATTATAACTAATGATTAATGCTCTACAAAAGTACAAATCATACTTGTGTTTTAAGGAAGGTAAACATACATGATGCATTATATTATTTCTTTAGTTTTCATTACAACATCATATTAGAAGCTAACTATAATTTCAATTTCAAATTACATACTTCATATCAATTGCCCAGAAAGCAGCACAAATTAATCAACAGCACACATAAGTACAAGATTGTCCCATGAGGTCATCCAATTTAATTCATTGCAGAAGGTCAAGCTGTTCTAGTTCAAATAGCTAAGATTTCAAATTTGTAAATCTACTCCTCACAACTGAAGCAAGATCCAACTCATCGATGCTGGAAAGGCCTTCGAGGACCCTTTGCCTCACTCTGATGTAAGGTATATAGCCTTTACCAGTCATTCTCAAGACAAGCTTTCCTGCCACAACAAATTCACGACAGTCCAAGCACCCTTCCAGCACCAACTCATAGGCATCAAATCCAACATGGACATCCTTACTCTCCAAATATTCAATCATCTCAACCGCTCTCCGCACCTCTTTATTTGCTCGGAACAGTGCTGCAACTTTAACCACCAGTTGTTGTCTTGGGCTCAAGCTGAAGGTTCCCACCATCTCCTTCATCATTTCCACAACATTAGAAGTCATTCCAAGATCAACCATTTCACCAATAAGAGTGCCATAACTATCCAAATCAGTAATGCAACCAGCCTTGGCCATTCCCTTCAAGACTTTAACAGCTTCAGTTAGCTGATCAACTCGGCACAGTGAAAATATAAGATAGTTGCAAATTCCAGAGTCAGGATTATATCCAATAAGCTGCATCTCCAACAGTACGTTTGAAACAGACTGATCTTGCGATCTGCGCTCAAGCCAGGCTGTAGAGAGTAGGAGATGAGTTTCGGGGACAGGAAGACAACCAGAACGCAGCATACGTTGGAGGACAGCCAGGGCAAGGGGAAGGGGATCAGGACTTTGAAGAGTGTAAGTAAGGAGACAAGAGTATGCAAAGCGAGGGCGAGAACGGGGTCTGTGGGAAACAAAAGATTGTAAAATTTCGTCAACAATACTTGTTCTTAATTTTAAACCAAAGGTGGTTAGAAAGGAGAAGGGATTGGACTTCTGGAAGGATTCTTGTGAAGCAGTGAGAAGGTCGGGAATTTCTGCATAATTTTTTGCCTCAACTGCAACTTTAATAGATTCCTCCAAAGAATCTGGTGAAAGAAGCCTGGGAACTGAGGAAAATAGTATGCAAGATTGACGGATAGCATACAGAGAAGACTGGAACTTCGGAACCGCTGTTGCCATATATCAGTTCTTGATCTGCCAAAATTTAAAAGGGAAGAAACAGGTACGGTAGATAGCAGACCCTGTATGAATGAAATTAGTGCAGGTTACTACAAAACTTTAACCAGAAATGCTAAGGAGTACAAACAATAATCAAGCACATATGAGATCATTAAAAATGCATAGTCAAAACAAAAACGATTATATACATGAGACAGCTTGAAGAATATGACTTTCTTGAGGAGGAAGTACACAAATAAAAAGGGGGTTTTCGAGGTGACTATTGAAAACTTTTATGCTAGTTGTCGACCTAACACATCCTTCCTCGTTCATCCGGATCTGGGACCAGCGTGCACAAAATATTGAAATCTCAAACAAAGAACTATTCTTTTTCTTTCTTCTTTTTTTTGGTTGGGGGGTGGTGTTGAGCGGTTCACAAAGAGTGTACCACCTTTAGCAAAATAGATTGAGGAGCATTCTTCAATAAGAGTGTCTTCTTTTAGAGTTAGCTCGGAGAAGAAATACCCTTTTTCTTTTTTTGGTTTTTTTTTTTTTTTGGGGGGGGAGGGGGGGGGGGGGGGGGGGGGGGGGGGGAACGGTTTACAGAGAGTGTACCACCTTTAGCAAAGTAGTTTGAGGAGCACTATTCAATAAGGATGTCTTCTTTTAGATTTAGCTCGGCAGCGAAATACCCTAAATGCCATGGCAACCACCACAAGAACAACCTGCAGAGTTACCAATACCTTAAGACCTGAAATCACCAAAAAATAATTATTACCATACAGTATACATAACTGTAGCAATGCTCAAAAAACAAAACCAATGCACCTTTGAGTTTCTCAAATGAGTCTAGAGCATCCAAGCCAACTCCAGTCCTCTCTACAACTGAACTCTGTTGTCTAATTTTTGAACTATGAATTACTGACTGATAAGCAATATTCCCACCCATAATGCAAGTATTGGGACAAATGACCATTCCATCATACTCATCACTTCCATCACAGCAATCTAAAGAAGGTTTAATCAGCAGAAGAAATTTTCCAAAGAATTTAGAAATATAACAAAAGCTTTAAGCAGGAATCCTACAGGAAAATGCCAATGCCAACATTGAGCTTGGAGGGGAGGTATCATCGTTTATTATTGATGCTGATAATAACAGTTCCTAAAGGGAATTTTGAATTTTGACAGAAATAAAATAATATTTTTCATCACATTGGACTGTACATCCAATTAGGTACCAACTACAATTCACTATAAGCATTAGGGACTGTCCACCTTGCAACTGCATCATGAGAGAATAAATCTTCCCTCCTCTTTTCCTCAAAGATTATGGGACAGAAGGTCAAATATTAGTCAATACATGTTATGAGAGACTGCTATTTGTGATGACAGTAAAGTGAAGATGATTGTATCTTTTATGAAAAATATGAATGGAGTTTTATAATTTAATAACTAGTCCTCAGCTTGATGGATTGGATATTTTAAAAAATGAAAGTCAGTAAGCAGTCGTGAGCAGCTTAAGGACTGAAAGAAGTAAATACTTTCTGATAAAAACCAACCTTTGTTCCATGAAATTTTCTTCATATTGAAGTCAAAAGGCAGATAGGAAACAATTTTCTCAGTTTTGCATTTTATGTTCTAATTAACCAAAAAATAAGAGTGGGTTGCAAAATGACCATTGAACAAAATAAGCTAAATTATCAAATAAAATGTTCTTCATCTAGGTTATACATAAAATTCAAGAAAACAAAGTACATATTCAACCAAAATACTCACCACATACGTGATCATTTATGCGAGAAGAGGACAGAAACAGGGGCCTGCTTCCTAAATTCTGGCAATAAAAGCTACCAACAGGACATGCTGAGGTCCCTGAATGTCCAAACAGAGAAGCTCAACTCCACACAGTAGTGAACAGTGAAAATATACTGCAATTCATACACCGTTTTGCAAAGAAATGATAAATGATAAAACGAAGTAAGATGGATCGTGGTAGCTGAATTCTTCTTACATAGTTTCAAAGGCATCCATAACAAGTAAAAGAGAAGATTGCTCCCCGGATAAAAATCTACAAATATGTTGGTAGCTACAGCAACTAAAAAAAGATCCTATCCTGCTATTCTCATTTGAAATATTTCAGTATGTAGCCTGTGCCAGGATTATTTGGGTGCTTATAAAGTTCTACAGCTCCATCAGTAATAAAAAGCTGGATATTAATATTTCAGCTTTGCAAATTAAAGCCAAGGCAAAGATTATGAACTCGTTACTTAAGTTTTGACAATCAATAAAGGCATAAAAAATAAAAGAATAGCACAAATTAATGTTCGTTAGAACTAGAAATCATACAAACGAAAACATTCATCACCAGACCACTAAACTATACAAGATCGTGCAATAAGAAACTGATCAACCATTTCAAAATCATTCTCCTCAAGATTAAATATGCTGGAATAAAAGAATAACAAAACTGAAAACTTACGAGAAATTAGATACCACAAAATCAGTTGTAATTTGATACTCAAAACTATAAAAGCTACAAGATCACACAAGTAATAAAGCTTATAACTTGGAGTCTTGGTGTACTTATCACTTGAAGATCATTCTAAAACTAAGACTACAATTCAAAAGGTTTGTCCTCTCATTGCATTTCTTAAGTAAAGCCAATCTCACATACCCAATACCCTTACCAGAGATTAACGAACAGATACCACTACAAATAGTCTTAAATGTAAATAAGAATTCCTAATGCAGCAAAAGCGAAAATATATATATACTATCATACGTTGCAGATAGCGAATTCTGCCAAAAATTCAACATCATGTTACACCAAGGAAGAAAAACCACGAGTATGACAGTAATAGCATAATCCATGCGTTCCAAAATTTTGGCACAAAGTATAACAAAAAAAAGCACAAGTGGGGTTTTGTTTAAGCGAGGCAAAAATGAGCACCTGGTTCATCGGTTCCATCTGGGCAGTCACAAAAATCATCGTTAGTACGGTCTTTAGTGAAAGATTTCGACCCGTCTTTACATTTGATCACTTCTGACTCATAATACTTCTCATCTGCAATATTCCATTCGTGAAAAAAGTCGAAAAACTTCATCTTGAAATTGAACTAAACCAAAATACACAAGTAGCATATCGAACCCAAACATAATTGTAAAAGAGGCAAAGTGATAAAGAAAGAAACCTGAAGGATGTGCCCCCAAAGGCAGAAGAGGAGAAGATGAATAGGCCAAATGGAAGAACAGGGAAAAGAGGATTACAACACTGACGAGAAGACTAGCACCCATTAGATTTGGTGGAGGACTTCGATCTTTGACTTTATAGCCTAGGCGGGCAAAAGGCCCCCAGAACTGAATACCCAAAACAGAAGTGTCCACTGGGGCTGATTTTTGGGGTTTTCCGGGTTATACATTTCGGGTGGTTCGGATACGGTACAACTTCTGAAGTCTCACTCACCCGAAGCATGAAAATCACAACCGCAATTGAATTTTAATTTGGTTGGTTCGGTCTGTTTTCTAGTATTCAACTCTTTCTTTCTCTCTAAACCTTATTTTTTTTATTATTTCACAAAATAATTTTCCAACTTCTTATATTTTTAAACAATTTTTTAATCTCTTACATTTGAAAAATATATCACTTGATTACTAGTGTTCATTCGGTCTGAATTGTCCTCACTGCTCATTACCTCTCCAAGTAAAATGTATAACAATTTCAATATTAACCAAACGATTAAAATTTTCAAAATTAAAAAAACTATGCAAAATTTACTAAATAGAGTGCAATCTTTTTGAATTTATACGATGTGACTTAAATTTTATTTTTTATAATGGGTAGATCAATGTTTAAACTATTATATTTTTTATTTCAGAGTTGTTGTGCGAAATTGAGATAATTTAAATAAAATATATACGAAATATATCAAATAGTATATTTTTTTTATATCTAAGAGATCGGAAAATGTTGTTTAAAAATATAAACAAAACAAAAAAGAATGGAAAGAAAATGAGACTTATATTCAAACTGCTAAAAAATGTTCAGCACATTAAAAGTTATGAAATAACCTCCAAACTGAATTTTCTATCAAATTCTTATTCGAATAATGAATTAAATCATAAATTATAATGTTGAAAAGTTTCATGTCCAAAATAAATCACTCACTCACATAGATTGAAATAAGTGTTGGACATTAAATACCATCAAAAGTATTTAATTTCTTGCCAAATATTTAGAAAAGTAATTTATGAATCTCCATTAATTAAAAATTTAAATAAATTCAGTTCTTGATGATGAGCAAGCACCTCTGCCACCCTAGGTCACAATCCAGTACAAAGGATTTTGAGGAAGCATGCCCAAATTCTCCCATCGAACTGCAAATATACGTTTGTTATACTCCAACTATTAGATTGGCAAAGGATGGCACGCCATTAAAGAATACATGAAGGGAGCTTTTGAGGTACTCATTCATTAAACAAGAGTTTGCACCATAGTTGCTAAAGTTGTAACCAAGATTCAATAAGATGCTTATCATAGAAACCATTGGATAAGGGAATATGCGTTTTAAATTTAAAAGTTTTGCGTTTTGGCTATGCTATATTTAGGCACAAATTACGACAATTGTTTCTTGAATTGGCTTACATATGGCTAGAATGTCATGAGCCCATAATTCAGCTAGAGGTTTAGTCTTAATCTTCGTTTTGTGGAAAAATTTGACAAAAAAAAAAAAGAAAGTAAATTGGAGTGCAAATGAAATATATATAATTTTCTCAAAACTTGTTTTTACATTATTTGATTGTAGACTTTTCTGATTTGATTGTAGGTTATCTTAATGTGACTATAAGAGATGAAAGTGAAGACTTAACTGTGAGCATATTAATTTGACCAAACAAAAAAAAGTGGATAGACACTTCAAATAAAATAAGTAGATATAATACAGGTTGAATCAGAACTCATCATTTAATTTCTAAAAAAAAAAAAAATTATTGTAAGAAAATTTTATTTTCAGTGTTTAGTGCAACAAAGAGTTAATATAGCTCATGATATTGTGGTTTTCCTTTGTAATGTAATTTTTTCTATGATTAAAATGGTCACTTGTTTCCTTCCTCTCTTGAAAACTTGTTTCAATATAAGTGCCCTAAAAATCAGGAGCCCACTGGTAATACTTGTTCATTAATTGCTATCATTTCTTGAAGAAACTAACCAAACATCATCCCACAGGGTACTGCCCCCCCTGCCCTCTCTAATTTCAGCTTGGAGGCTATGCTGCCCACAACTCATCCCTTTCTCTAAAATCACTTCAACATTAATCTAAATAAACTCCTCTATATTTCTATACAAATTTGTGTAGTTCTTCTCCAGCAAGCCTCAAGCATGTTAATAACAAACAAATGGAAGAGGCAATAATTCATCCATCCGGTCAGCAAAATAATCAAAATGAGTTTAAGGCCACCTTGAAGTATCCAAATTCCCTGCTGCTGCAGCATTCCTAGAGGCTTTGGCTTCGCTTGTTGGATGATATTGCCCTGTAAATTTTGGAGAAAAATACAGCCAAATTGTTAAACAAGTTCTCATGATTCAACTCTAATTAATACATTCAGTTCCTCCCTTACATTGGATTATCTAAAATTTGTCTGTATCATTAACTTGTGTTTATACAATTAACAATAATTAAGCAAAGATTAATGTAAAAGTACCGGTGCCATTCAAGAGTTGCTGGTTGAAATTGGCCATCTGATTCTGCAGGGACAGAAGTGCACCATTTGTGCGGCGGTCCCTTTGATCTTGCAAAGGGTTTCCCATGCTCTGAATCACTTCTTCAAAAGCATGCTGCTGCGACGGTGGCGGCTGTCCAGAGATGTCTTGTACATCCAAATCCTGAACCATCCCATTGAATTGAACATTATTTCCCTTATCATAGCGATCCGTATATGAACTGACAAGACAGCTATCCGACACAGTAATCGTCCCTCCATTACTAATAGCACCATTGTTAATAGCAGAGCCGGCTCCATTATTGTAATACTTGTTCCATCCGTTTGGTACCAATGCTGGCGACCGCGACGGAAGGTGAGTCGGTATTAGAGTTGGCGACGGTGACGGAAGCTGCGGCTGGTTGTACATCAAATTGGAATTTGATGTTGTGGGCAACCTGTTAATTAAATTGTAGTATTCGTTTTTGCAAATATTAAGCTCTTCCACAAGCCGTTGGTATTCTCCGTGCGGACCCTGAATCGGGTCGTTTTCCCAACAAGAAGCCTCCCAAATCAAAGAATCCGCGGACAGGCGCCGGTGCTCCTCGCTGCCGTGCTTCCTGAGTTGCTTCGCCACATTGCTTACCCCAAAAATCTTATGAACAGCCCGGAATTGCTTGTTGTTTTGGACTGGAAAAAACGGCGCCATCATACAATCTTCCTTACACTTCTTCCTCTGATGCTTGCATGATGCACATGCGTGATCCCCATGAGGCCTATGGTGCATCCCTCTTCCCCCTTCAATTCAATTCGATCAAAGTTTTTCAAACTACAAATACAGAAAGCATCATCAAAGATTCAAGTTAAAAACAAAAAAAAAAAAAAAAAAAACGAAAAGAGAAGAAACCCTTTTAAATTCAACAAAAAAAAATGAATTCTTTACGCATGCAGAATATTCTAAATATGAATAAATTATCAACTACTGTGAAACAACAGAAAGATAGGAAAAAAAAAAACCTCGTACCAAATAATTTCAAGTGGGATTCTTTGAGAAATTTGGGGGTGATAAAAAAGGGATGCCCAAAATAAATTAAAGAGTAGGGAAAAAAAAAGCATAAGAAGTAGAGGATTGGTGAAGAGAAGTAGTTTTGTAAAAGAACATGTAAAGATTGCAGGGGAAGAACTGTAAAATAATGGGTGTTCGGAAATTGGTAAGATTAAGAGTTAGAGTTAGTTCGTAAGAATAATAGCAAAAATTTTTTTTTAAACTTTTATATTTTAGTCCCTTCCATTAGTCGGTTTTTAATGAAACTTGCATGCTAATCAAACGTCTAATTACGTTTTATTTTTATGGAATATTTTATTTTAAGTGATTGTCTTGTGTCAATTTTTAGAAGTAATAGATATATATATATGTTATTTTTTTAATAAAAAATAGAATAGTTTATTTTTAGGCCTCCAAAAGAAAATTTTTATGAGATTTATAATTTGATAAAATTTTTATAAAATTTGCAACCCAAACTTGGAATGTGGCTCTGCCATTCCATAAATGTAACCCAAATAACCTAGATTGAAGGAATCTTTGAAGAATGCTTAGGGTAGATTCGTAGTTATGGAAATAAATAAATGGGGAAATTTTTTTTTTAAAAAGTCAAATTATTTATCCAAAACTAATTTATCATGAATTATGAGAAAAAAACCTATTTTATCCAAAACTAACAATCATGAATTCTTTTCAAAATTTGTTATCTTCCTGGTGACAAAAATTTTAAACAAATATTATTTTTATTTTAAAATAATAATATTATTTATTGTATTATTTAAATTAATAAAATTAAGTATATCATAAAAAAATTTGTAACAAAATAGATTCTTATTAATCATAAGACAAAAGAATCACGTCTCAAAAATTTATAAATAAATTTTTTTATATAATATAAAATATATTTAACTAAATGGGAGAAACTATTTTTGTATGTGTACATAATTATAGAAAAAGAACTACAAATATATGCTAAAAAGCTTATTATTATTGTAATTAGAAAAAAAAAAAAGCCTTATCATTTTATTTATTTATCTATTTACTTTTTAGAATTCCTAAAACCCTACACCTTCTCATCGTCAGCTTTAAGAAAACCAGTTCCTCCTTAAACCCCAAAATATCTACTTCACCATCTCCGGCCATCGGAAATGGTGGGTCCACTTCTTCGTTCTCTCTGGTCAACAGCGGCTAAGAAATCATTTTCCTCCTCCTCTTCGCATTTCCACAATAACAATGCGTCTAAGGTATTCACGCGCGCCATCGGAACATTTCGCTCCTTTTCAGCTTCAGCCACGGCTACCAGTCCAGCATCAGCGGCTTCAGTCGCGGGCGGCGAGCTTGACCCCAGCCGACTCAGGAACGTGGCGGTGATTGCCCACGTTGATCACGGAAAAACTACACTCATGGATCGGCTCCTCCGTCAGTGCGGCGCAGACATTCCTCATGAACGCGCCATGGATTCAATTAGTCTGGAACGCGAGCGAGGGATTACTATTGCTTCCAAGGTTTATGCTTTGATGTAGTTTACTAGTCAGTAAAGCAGTTCTTTTATTTGGAAATCAGTTTTCCTAGTGTTTAATCTTATTACTTTTTAAATTTTGATTTCGGAGAGTTCGTTATGTCACCTATTTTAGCATAATTTTTTTTCTTGGAATTCAGAAATAATAAGTTCATGGATGAACTGATTAACTCATCCACATTTCTTCATCTCCTGATATTTGGAATGCATAAAGTAAACAACTTGGTTAGGGTGGATTGTTCTTCTTCTTTTTCTTTGTTGGTGGTTTTGTAGGTTCTTGTGCTGTAGCCTGTCTTGGTAAGCTTTGTTTAAATGTGGATTGTACTTATAATTAGCAGTTTGGATGGATGAATCATGTCTTTCATTAGAGAAAAGAGTCTTTCTTTATTGTTCTATAGGACATAATTAATCAGAAAGATTACTGGAGGTGATGGAAAGAATCAGCTAATGAGACCGATTAGGGATTAGGATTTAGAGAACTGGGTTACTCTTTTTTTTCACCTCACAAATTGTTTTCCTTCAAAGAAACAGTAAAATATTTAAAACTAAATGCTGGCAAAGAGGGAAAGAAACACTACATCATCTTTGCAAGAAATCTAGAGGTTTACTTTGGTCTAAGTCACCATGAGGATCTAAGGGCTGGCTTTGTGTTTCGGGTTCTGGGCCATTTGAAGTGCAAGCGAAGCTTTTTTGTTAATTTTGAATTATTCATGGTAAGATATACTCCTATAGTCCTCTGGCTGGCTATGATGACAAAAAGGCCGGACTTATGGCCGCCACCTGGTATATTGGTTGGCAGTAGATTGATGAAATCTGTAATAAGGTATTTTTGCTCTGAGCCAGAATGAAATTTTATGGATTGTTTGGACTATTTGTTGTTGTTTTACCCTACTTGTATGTCATGAGATTTCAATCTTCATGAAGTTGGTGATTCTTGATGTTTATCAGATTCTAGGATTGTCAAGGTGTGCATGGTTTCCCTAATTAAATCACTTAAAGCGAGCGGTTGATTAACTAGTTTCGATAGTTGATCATTAATTTGTTTGGAGTAATTATTAAACTGTTGTTTCTTATTGTTTCCTTGTGGACATCCACTACTGTTTTCAACTCTCCTTCTTTTGGGGAATGCTTCTGTTTTTTGCATGCAACTAATTCTTCATCATTTGCAGGTGACATCGATTTCATGGAAGGAAAATGAGCTTAACATGGTTGACACTCCCGGGCATGCTGATTTTGGTGGTGAAGTATGCCACTTATGAGGATTTTAAGCATTGTAAACTACTTTATATAGTTTGGTTCTTGTTGGATCGTGACTGAAGCAACATATAAAAGTTACTCATTGTAATTTTCGTGATGAGTTTGCCGTAACTAGTCATAAGGTTCAAGATAAGTAAACAAAAAAGATTGAAGATTGCATTTCAGAAGCATTCAGTATAGTAATAATATCACTAGTGATGTAGCTATAATTAGCGACATTGTTTATAAGCAACGTTAATTACTGCATTTCACCTTGTTCATGTTCCTGAAGAATTTATTCATCTTGATGGAATTCAGATTATGTATTTATGATGCAGTGAAACAAAGAGCCCTCCATGATAACTAATCAGGCAGTCTGTGCACCTTTTGTAAATTGACTTCTGTTTGGAAGAATACAACAAAATAATGAATTTCATGCAAAATGTGTCTAGTGCAGAATCTTAATATGTAGACATCCATGCTAATTCAGAGGTTTACTAGAGGCTACGGAATCAAACAAAACTTTTTGTACTAGATGATGTTCAGTTTTATTGGTTATAAAATAAGGTCCAAGATTATATCCTGTTGTTTGAACAAACAAATATAAAAACGCAATGAACGTTGTAGCATTGTAGTTATTGTGACTACCTCAAGGAATGAACTTCTCAAAAAGTAATACTAACATGAATGTGCTTTAAACCTTCTAAGCAGTGCAATGAAAATAATTCTCCCTCCATCACTTTATTTTATTTGCAATGTTTTAAATATTTTGAGAATAATTATAGATGACCAAGAGATGCTGACCTTGTAGACTCTTAGTTCAATAAATTTCCCCAACAAAATAATTTGTTGTTTTTCCTTTCCTCCCTTTCTAGGTTGAGCGAGTAGTTGGCATGGTTGAGGGTGCAATTTTGGTTGTCGATGCTGGTGAGGGTCCACTAGCACAGACGAAGTTTGTGCTTGCCAAGGCATTGAAATATGGACTGCGTCCCATTCTTCTTCTGAACAAAGTAGATCGACCATCAGGTATATCTTTTCAAGATGTTCTTGTTTCTAAAGAAATTTGTCAGTTTTGTGGAAGTTTTTGTAATTCTTTAACTCTTGAGACGGTTGATAGTACCTGAATTGCGTGAAGGATATCCAAGTTTTCAAATGGTTCTTTGGTGAAATTTGCTGGTCAAGCTTGATTATCATTCATCTAGGTTTAGTTCCATGAGTAATTTTTTCTTATTGCCCCCACTGATAATTTTGGGAAGTTAATAGATATATGTAGTTTTACTATCATCTGTGCAAATTTTTGATATAAGTACTTTCCACCTTATGCTTTTGATAAAAGGTCTTTTTATATACCATTGTACATTACTTGTTTCCTGGAGACTGAGAATTGAACCATGTTCAGTTCATCTCATGAACTGTTAAATGTTAAGCAGTCATAACTATGAGCTCTATCTCTGCATTCATTGTCCTTTTATCCAATTTTTATGTTATAATTGATTCATCACCAGTTGATTATCCTGTTGTAACAAACTGGTTGACATTATTCTTCTATATTATGTTCTTTTTGGAGCAGAATGATAAATATGTGGGTTTACATAAGGGGGTGTTGTTGATAATTGATAAACTTTGTTAAAACAAAAGCATAATTGAAGATACTCATTTCACCTGATTATGGTCCTTATCTCATTTATTGTGTGTTGCAGTTACGGAGGAAAGATGTGATGAAGTAGAAAGCCTTGTTTTTGACCTTTTCGCAAATCTTGGTGCTTCAGGTGCTTGGGGAGTTTTTTCTCTTGGATTGATCTGTACACTTTGATTGCTTGTGCTTCAGCGTTTTAGGAATAATTTTTTTTTTTTTTTTTTTTTCTTTTCCTCAATTTCAGACGAGCAGCTTGATTTTCCTGTTCTTTATGCTTCTGCAAAAGAAGGTTGGGCATCGTCTACTTACACAAAATGTCCTACAGATGATGCGAAGAATATGTCGCAGTTGCTTGATGCAATCATAAGTCATGTTCCTCCACCATCTGCAAGCATTGATGCTCCATTCCAAATGCTGGTTTGTATTGGAACACTTTTTACTGATACAAAAGTATATGTTAATGCTCCACCGTGCAATTTGGCCCCATTTCCCCGGTAGATTAGCTATCTGCAGTTTTCTATGATATTTTCTGTTCTTTGGAGGCAATGTTTAGTAGTTAAAATGCCTCTTTAGGTGTCTATCTTGTTCTTAGCATTGTGTGCATTTTCTGTTGACTGCACTTGAAACCAGCTCGTATATTACATCTTTCATTGGCATAACATGTTGGAAACTTCTTAGGGGAAAACTTTACTGAGATCCAATGCTGTTGCCACTGATTGTGCTGCTAGTGAGTTTTACAATTGCTTTCTTCCTTCTTGTGCCTGATTGGTGAGTGAAATTGTTGAAAAATATTGGGATTACTAAAGACTGAAGCTTCTGATTAAATTGTTTGAAAATGGTTGCAATATATTACTTAAGAGTATTAACTTAATGAATATTTTCTCCCAATTCAAGGGCATTGCTAAGATAAAAACGCCAAACAATGTTTGAGTTGGTACTGGAGCTCTTGTAGGCCATGGAGCAGGACTGCATCAATCATGCAAATAATTTGTAGATTGGATTAAGCATATTTATGAGTTGAGAAATCATTGGGACCCACAACTTGATCCATAGTCATTGTACTATTAGTTGATAACTCTTTGCTGGCCTGAGCTGAAATTGATTCATAAAATGGTTTTCACATGAATCCGGAACTGCAATCATATACTGCTTGCCCTAGTTTCCTCTGTTTAAAGATTACCTGGACAGGTTGTTTCATGTAATTCATGAAGGGGCAACCATATTTCTCGGTAATTAGTCATGCAACTCGTGTTCATTGATTTGCTTGTTTGCCTCCTTTGATTAACCTGTTACTGCATGAATCAGCTCCTTGTTCCATGTTTTCTTCTCTCTTCTTTTCTTTTGTAATTTTTTTTTTTTTTGAGTTTCTGATAATACTGTGCTTTTCCTTTGTTCCATAATTGTGTTTTTTGAGTTTCATTGTCTTCTTTTGATGCTTTGTTCTTTTCTTGGAAACATTGAAAAAGATGCTTAACAGTTCTTCTTAGGTTTCCATGATGGAACGGGATTCGTATCTTGGGAGGATTCTCACTGGACGTATTTTTTTGGGAATACTGCATACGGGTGACAAAATTCATGGACTTCGGGATACTGAATCTGGAACTGTCAAAATTGAAGAAGGGAAGGTTTGTTGTTTTGTATTCCTGGATTTCTGTTAGACATTTGCATGTTCTTTTAAGAGTCTTGGTTGAACCTTTGGCTTCAAAAATCTTCTGGGCTTTTAATCAATGTTCTTTTCTATGTCAAGTTTCTAATTTGTATTATTAGAAACCATTCTGATCAATTCTACATTTGCAAAAATTCTTATATCCACTATTATCTACAGTGCCTAGCAGCTAATCCCTGATGATAGGAACCTTATAAGTTGCACACTCATATCTTCACCCTCCCTCCCTTGTTTATAATGAAAGGGAAATAATTGAATCCGTGGACTCATAGCAGGATTGTTGATTGTATTAGTTTAAATGTTGAAGACATTTTTTTGTTTTAACATATTTTTGTTATAGATTTTGACTCAATTGGAGAATGAATACTCTAATGTAGGTTCTAAAGCTGATGAAAAAGAAGGGCACTAGCATGGTTATTGTTGATAGTGCCGGTGCTGGTGATATAGTGTCAATGGCTGGGCTAATGAAGCCAGCAATAGGCCACACAGTCGCAAATGTGGAGGTTTTCCAATTCATTGATTGCATGGGCAACCTTTAGTTCATTATGAATTCTTTATATGCTGTTGCAATACATATTTCTTACAATTATTTTTTGTTTTTGTTATTCCTCCATCCCCAGTAAGAGTATACTCATGTGGTATTAATGTTAGCATTCTTTGTTGTATTTATGATTCCCCATCTTTACTTCTTTATGTTATGCACGGGTTTGTTTTGAAACTACTTTTCTGATTTCAGCTAAGTAGGTCTAAAAACCCAAGGAGTGCTTCTGATTCTTATTTGTTGTGTTGTTTTACCCTTAAACATTGTTCTGGTGTCAACAGCTAGGATCTTTGTGTTAGAATGTTTGCTATGTGTATCTTTGTGAAGTGACTTTTCATTTACTTGCGTAATTTGATGGATCTTCTATGTGTGTAAGTGTCCATGTAAAAGTTTTTCATACCACTCTGAAAATTCATAAGCATCAAAGTCCTTTGCATTGGGATGTTTTATGTGCTTCCTTCATTTGTTTGATGTGTGATTGGCTATCTCATTGTTGGCAGGTTACAACTGCCTTGCCCACTATTGATCTTGACCCTCCAACCATTTCAATGACCTTCAGTGTTAATGACTCTCCTTTGGCTGGACGTGATGGTACACATGTGAGTAGGGAGGATGTCACCGTTCCACTTTGAAGTACTTTATGATGAATTGATTTAGTTTGCTTACATTGCTTATGGTGAACTCACGGTTAGAACTATTAGGAAATACATGACTATTAGTACACCAGTTGTACTCTGGTTTTAATTTGGGAAGTCGTAAAGGTTGTGTTGTGAAGAGTCACAAGGTCAATGAGTCCTGGTTGAAATAGAGGCAAGAATTTTGTTCTAACTTTGTTGCTTATCTGTGCCAATTTTATCTCATTGGTGCACTTCAATAAATCTGGATGTCTAAATAACTATTGAAAAGATAATGATAAACCTATAAAGAATATTTAATCTTAGACACCTTTTCAGTTTCTGAACTTCGTTTGGCATTGGAATAATGTCCTAGACATCATATGCACATTTCCTTGAATGTATTCTTATTTTTCCTTGCATGGTTATGAGCGCTCTTAAAAGTTATTTCTTGACTTGCTCTTTGCTATCTTTTGCTGTGGGCTGTTCGGACTTCATTCTTGTACTGTGCTCTTTCAAGGATCCTTGAAAAATCAAATAAATTTCACTAAAGTTGTGAAACTTTCTTTGGAAGACTCGGGGGGTGCTTGGTTCATTTAAAGGAATAGGAATGAGAATGATAGTGATAGTTTCAGGGAATGGAATGGATTTAATCATTATAAATATGCCCCTTGGTTGGGACTAGAGAATGAAAAATTTGAAAAAGAACATGTTACTTTTTCTTTTTGGAGGAATGAAAGTGATTCCTCCTAATAATGGGAGGTTTGAGTTAATACTCCAAAATGGGGAATGAAAAAAACTATTCATCAATCACACCCTCACACGAAGCACCCTTTTTCATTCCTTTCCAATTCCTTTACTCTCAAATCCCTTAACCAAGTGCCCCCTCAGACTTAATATACGTAATTGTTGTGCATTTTTAGGAGCTTTGGATATGACAAAGTACATAGCTTCTATTCTATGTATCTGAATCTGTAATCTTAATAATAATTTATGATTCCTGTTGTTAACTATTATATTTCAGTTGACTGGAGGAAAGATTGGGGATCGTCTATTAGCTGAAGCAGAAACAAATCTTGCAATAAATGTAATACCTGGCATGTCGGATTCATTTGAAGTTCAGGGCAGAGGAGAACTTCAATTGGGTGAGCTTTTCTTTCTTTTTCATTCTTCTGGTGGGGGAGGGAGGTTTCGGGGTTAATAATAGTCTATCCATATCTTTTCTTATTAATTTTTTGACTTCTTTTGGTAACCCAAGCTTTAACCTTTCATGCCACATTTTTCTATAGCCTGGTACGTTTGGGGTTATCTTGTGCACTTGTTAGGTATGATATTGTTCATTGTTTGATACAGGTATCTTGATTGAGAACATGAGGCGTGAAGGTTTTGAGTTATCTGTTTCACCGCCTAAAGTGATGTAAGCTTGTCATTGCACTTATTGGATGCTTTTCTTTCAAACTTTCCCTAAATAATGGATTATTTTCTAGGGCACAGTAATATTGTTATGGTAATTGTCATGCGCAAATCTATAGGAATGTCTCAATGGGATGATAGTGGGTTTTGTTGATATCATGTCTTCTCAAGATGGCTATATCTTCCATTACAAAATTAGGGGTCTTTATAAGAAGAAAGTTTATTTGTTAAGGAAAGAAGTTTATTCTCTTTATTATTTCACTGCATTTGTTGCATGAAGTCAATTTGGCCTGTTATCTGAAAAAAGTGTCAGCTTCTTTTTGCAAGGGTCTTCCTAGTTTCTCTTTTCACCAATTAACCTTTCAATATTTTTTGTTTCCATTGTGCTGTACAAATAGATATATTAAATTATCTCTTGGTTTGAGTTACCAGGGGGAGAGAAAACAATGAAAATATCTCTCCTGCCTACAAAAAAAAAATCTCTTGTTGCTGGATACCTTGAAGAGAAGAAGGAACTTATGCCCCCAAAGAATAATGTTCAGTAAATACTGGCTTCTCTTCAGTTGGGCATATAGGAAACAGTAGCGATTAGAGATTAGTATCAAAATTTATGTGTCAAATGATTGCTCGCCCATTGAATGTTTGGCACGTTGGATGTACTTTGATTTATAATTTGAAGCCCCACAAATTTCTACAACAAAATGGATCGAGAGTGTGTTGCAGCGTAATGCTTCACCAGTCCTCTGTCCCCCCAATTTCCTAATAATATTACTCACTCACTTACAAGCATAGACAAAGGCTTTATGTATAATGTCTTCTCTTGCCTTGGGCACATTTTTTCTGTTCCAGGTACAAAACTGAGAGTGGTGAAATGCTAGAACCAATTGAAGAAGTTACCATTGAGGTGACATGAACTGATTGTTTCTGATGGATCTCTTTCAAATTTAGTAATCTGCTCTTGTACTGAGGTATCATTTGGTTAATCCTAGGTTAATGAAGAGCATGTGGGTCTGATTCTGGATGCACTTTCTCATAGACGTGGTGAAGTTGTAGAGATGGGTCCAGTTCCTGGTCATGCTGATCGAACTAAAATCTGTCTGTCTTGTCCTTCAAGGTTCTGCTTTTTTCTTACTTTGTTGCTGCTCGTGTTCTTTTTCTGTTTTTAATTCTTAGCTGAGAAGAAGCTCCGGATGGATTTGTTATTATAGCCATTGACCCATGCTGATATTTCTGTTCCAAACTAGAGGAATGTTTTTGACTGTTGAGATCAGGCTGAGTACTATTTAGGGATAAGATATCTGTTTCAACCCCAGGATATTGGTGCTGTGACTTTGCCAGGGTGCATTTCCCTTTTTCCCCCTATTTGTAGTCAAGTTTGTGAATGACATGGAATTCAGACATCAAACCCTTCTGTAGTGGTCTTTATGGACAAATAATTATTGTACAATTTATTTAGGGCCAAAAATGCGCTTTCAGGCATACTGATTAACATTCTTATTTTCACTGAATTTAGGAGATGATTCATTTTAGCTTTTTAGTTTCCTGTTTGTTTTGTTGCCTTGTTATAGTTTTTTTCATTGGTACTTGCTTCTTAATCCCAGGGGATTGGTGGGATACAGAAGTGTATTCAGCAGCAATACACGAGGAACTGGATTTATGCATCGCGCTTTCATGGGTAGGCTTTATTTCTCACCCCTTATTCTTGATGTTTTATTAAGATATAAGTAGGTGATTTAAGATCAAGTGATTGCTTTCACTTAATAGATAGTATCAGTCTCCATCAGTTGGAAATTTTGCTTTTGCTTGGTACCAAGCTGGGTTGGCACGCTGAATTGCTTGATTTTGGTCTAGATATATCCAGATTTTCTTTAATGTAGATGAATTCAAATTATTTGACAGTATCAGATCTGGAACGATCCTTAAATGGCACATTTAATTAATGTTTGACTCATTTTGGATCCTCGGTCCCTGGACAGTGAACAGCTCAACATATGCCTTTCTTTGAAATATCCTGTGAAGATGCAATAGAAGGATTTGGGTTGATGTAGAGGGAGTATGTAAATGGTGAAAATTACAGTGGATTATCTGTACCATTCCTGAATTGCTTAATTAATTAGATTTGCATCATAGCTGTGCCCTTGGAGTTATTAATTCTGATTTGTGATAAGATTTAGTTTTACTTAAGCAAGCAGAGATGGATAGTTTAATACCGAGTGATTCATTCTTAAATTTTCTTTTTTCATCACTCATTGCTCAGGTTATTGTATATTTAGTTTTTAAACTTTATGGATGCTTCGTACCACTACCAGGCAGCCACCAATTGAACTGTCAGAACTAACCAATACTTGGTGTTAACCTGTTATTTTTGTCCATCTTACCCAAGTCACTGTTTTGGCTTTTTGTGGCTGAATTGTTTCTGGAATGTTGTATCCCTTTTCTTTTGCAGCTTATGAAAAGTATCGAGGTCCTCTTGGGAACGTCAGAAAGGGAGTGTTGGTACAGCTCTTTTTCCTATTTAGGCATGGTTATGGTTATGATAGATGTTCTGTAGGTTGGACATTCCAGCTGTGCACATCTAACTTTTTAAGTGCTTATATAGTTGTGCACTTTTTGAACAGGTTTCAATGGGCCGTGGGGCAATTACATCTTATGCGCTTATGAGCTTAGAACCTCGGGGGATACTGTTCGTCACTCCTGGAATGGAGGTCGTGTTGCAAAAATTATACATTCTAGTTCTTATCCTTTATCTCATTTCTGATTCAGTTTAGTTGTTCTTTATATTAGGACAGTAAGCATCACAAAGAAGAACTCTGACTGGGGGTTGTAATATTATGCGTGCCCCTTAAATATCTGACAGATAAGTTATGATCTTAAATGTATCCAAGTGGAGTTTCTCTGATAAACAGATGTTTAGTGTCTGGGTTAAGTTCAATGCTTCTATCTTGAAGGATGCGTTTTTGGGACTTGCATGTGACACCCTTTGGTACATTAAAATGAACTAGACTAAGCAAATAGGACAGTAGGTTTAGTATACTTGTACAATTTTCTTATTAAAAATTTTAATATAGGTTTTGTTTAAATTATTGGATTGTTTTTTACTAGCTTAAAATATGCAGACATATGATGGCATGATTGTTGGTGAACATTCACGAGACTCAGATCTTGATGTAAGTAGTAGATGTTTCTCCTAAAATTCCAATTTTGTTTGTCGTATCTTTGCCTTTGATGTTAATGATCCTTTGTGGTTGCTGATCACAGGTGAATCCAGTAAGGATGAAGGAACTAACAAATATTCGAGCTGCTGCCAAGGATGATAATGTGAAGCTAACTTCACCTCGCCTCGTATGTACTCTTTTTATCTTCTACTTCAAACTAGGTGTTCATTCTTCAATAATACAATAGAATCCTATTGACTGCAGATTTTATGAGAAATGATATTCTGTTTGCGACTCCTTAAGTGGAATCTCCTAGGCTAATCTTAATAGTTTATGAGCATTTAGAGATTTAAGTGGCTTCCTGGAGTGACTGCTGCTTATAATGTCCAACGCTCTAAGTCTCATGGACCACACAGTAAACAAATTTATGTTGAGAAGCAACGTAACCATTACTGCCTCTATATCAGTAGCGCATCTCATAAAAATTTGGAATCATATTTATTCTTTTCCTCCTTTTATGTGGGTTCTCTTGGTGATTGTGTACACCTCGATTTCGTATGGTGCAGATGACTCTTGAAGAAGCAATTGGATATGTCGCCGCGGATGAACTTATTGAGGTGCGTCATTTAATCTTTAGATTTAACGATAAAAGGTGATAGAAAGAAACCTTTAGGATCTTCCCTTTTGCAATTTCGAGACATCAGTTTCAGTAGACGAGTTTTTAAATCAAGTTGCAGTGGAAGAATGTTGATAGGTTTTCATTTTCCTTGTACATGTTGTGAGCGTCGGATTCTTGAATATCTTTTCCAACACATCCATCCTTGTCTAGCTGCATCTTTGAACAAGCGAATCGCATCATATAGCGCAAATCTTTTCCCTGCTTCTCTGATTGAATCCTCTTTGTGATTCTGCAGGTTACTCCAAAGGCAATCAGGTTGAGGAAGAGATACCTTGATGTAAACAAACGAAAAGCAATGAGGAGCAGAACCAAGCAGGGAATAGAGAGTCTATGAACCACTGTTTCTTCTCCCTGGCATTAATGTTCAATGTTAAAAGAGGCGTAAGCCAAACAGAATGGTAACTTTAGTTTATACATAGTCAGGTGTTTGTGCATCTGATTCTTCAGGGGTAAAGAAGAGTAGGAAAGGGTAAAAGAAAGCAAAAGAAACAGCACCAAATATTTGAGGTTTAGTCGACAGAAGAAATATCGTTTTATAACACTATCAAAATTTTATTTTTTTTTTGATTTACCACGGATAAAAATTTAATCGGTGACGGAACAGAATTTGGAAATTGATGACAAGACTAATTGGCTACAAGTATTATAGTAATTTAAATTTTTTATTTATTTAATTTTAAAATAAAATAATAATTAAAAAATAAATATATAACATATTACAACAATACGTTTGTACTATCATTTAATAAAATTTATTATTTAAAAAAAATTATCAAATTTTAAATTAATTAATCAAACAATATAAATTAAATGGTAATTTATATGGTGGTGTTATAGGAACATTATCTAATTTTACTCTTATTTAAAAATAGTAAATGTTTTAGGATGAGCTATTTATGAGAAAAAGGAGAACGAGTGGCGCGTGTGTAATTTTTTTTCGGTCCTCAGTGAAACGCGCTCAGTAGAGACCTCAATTTCTAAATAATTCCTTTAAGATATTTTTCTACAATTCTTTTTTCTTTTCTTTTGTTGTTTTTAGGTATTTATTTTATTTTATTTTATTTTTTACTTTCTCATTGAGACTTTTTTTTGTCTGTTTTTTTTAAACAATTCAGTGTTTTTTTTACTTTTTTAATTTTATAAAAAAATATTTTTAAATTATTATTTTATTTGTTTTATAATTAAATAATTTTATATATGGTGATATGATTTCTTTTGTCTTGTGATATGATTTTCTAAAGTCTACATATATGAATACATGTTATGGACGTTTTTGTTGTATAATATGATTTATTTTATATTCTTGATCTGATATCTATAGTCTGCTGATCTGATATTCATATAATCATGATTTGATCCCCCTTGTAAGTATGTTTTAGTTCTATTGTATGATTTCTTTTACATTCTTGATCTGATATCTATCGTATGTTGATCTGATGCCTACTATTTTGTGATCTGATATCCATATAATCATGATTTGATCCCCCTTGTTAAGTATATTTTAGTTCTATTGTATGATATCTTTTATATTATTGATCTGATATCTATAGTATGTTTATCAAATGTCTACTATTCTGTGATATGATGTCTATATAATCATGATTTGATCCCCCTTGTTAAGTATGTTTTAGTTCTATTGTATGATTTCTTTTATATTTTTGATCTGATATCTATAGTCTGTTGATCTGATGTCTACTATTCTGTGATCTGATGTCTATATAATCATGATTTGATCCCCCTCGTTAAGTATGTTTTAGTTCTATTGTATGATTTCTTTTATATTCTTAATCTGATGTCTATAGTTTGTTGATATGATTTCTACTATTCTGTTATCTAATGTATATATAATCATGATTTGATCTCACTTGTTAAGTATGTTTTAGTTCTATGAGATGATTTCTTTTATATTTGTGATATGATATCTGTTGTCCGCTGATCTGATATCTACTGTCTTATTTATTTTTTTAAAAAAAGTTTTTTTTAAAAAAAGGTTGTGCGAAAAAAAAAAAAAAAACTGTAGTACGTTAGTGTAGCGTGCTAATGTAGGAGTATGATGAATTTTACTCCTATAACCCTACAGTATATTGATCCAAATTAAATAAATATATATTCCCAATAACACATGATATTTTATTTATTTAATTGCTATGCTTGCCCAGCAATTGGACAAGCCCAATTGTACTCTCCAACCCAGTGAGGCATACACATAAACTTACCTAAAATTGGGCCTTTTTGGTTTTTTTAATAAGAAAAGGCATTCTTCATCCCAACCGAGGGTTTCCGAAGTTTTTTTTGTCTTTCCAACAGCGTAGCAGCGGCTTGCTACGCAGTAAAGGTGGTCGTCTGCGTGCAACTTGTTATGAGGAATGGCGGCAATACAAACCCCAGTAGAATGTATGAAGTCAGGTAACGAAAGCTTACAAAATGGTAACTGGGGAGCAGCTCTCCAATGCTATGAAAAGGCAATCAAACAGACTACAAAGAATGCCGAATACCAGTGCAAGAGGGTGAAGGTACTAGAGATGCTGGGTCGGTTGATGGAAGCCACTTGGGAATATGAAAATATTCTCATTTTAGATGGTAGCCTGCAGGAGGTAACAATGGCTGTTACAAAATTGTATCTAAGGTGAGCTTTTTGATTTTCCAATTCTCGGTTTTGACTACAAATTCTGTTTTGTGATTTAGTAAATTTTGTATTTATGTGCTTGTATCTAACGTGAGTTTTTTTTTTTTTTTTGTGATTCAGTAATTTAACTTTTTGGTTTTATTGATTTAGGTTAGGGTAGCTCGTTCTGCGAAAAAACACATTGACAGCCTTAAAGGGCCTGTGGAACTCCAAGACAAATTTGACAAACTTGAATTGAAGCTTCTGTGTCGCAAGATGAAACAATCGCCGATTTTATGACACAATGCGAGAATGCTAGGAAGTCCAAACAATGGAAGAATGTATTGGAGTTGGCAAAGCCGCAGAGCGTTATGGGGCTGACAAGAGCTGCCTTTTATTGGCGTGCATGGCCGAGGCATGTGTGCACCTCGAAAGAACACCAGAGGCTGATGATTATCTGAAATTTATGCTACAAATGTAAGGTCTACATTAGGGATGTAAATCGAGCCGCTCGCGAGCAAAACTCCACTCGAGCTCGAGCCAATAAAATGCTGGCTCGAGTGCTCGTCGAGCATCTCTATATATTTTTTAAAATTTTTTAATTAGTGAGACCCACTAATAATATTTATATTTCTTATTTTCTTTTCTCTACATATATATCCATATATATTTCTCATTCTATATATTTATTTTCCTTTCCTCACATGTTATTTATTTTTATTTTTTGTTATTTAATTATTTTAATTATTTATTAAAGTTTTTAAATAAATTTTTATTTAAAAATATTAAAATATAATTTACTAATTAATATTACATTGTGAAGTGTTTTAAACGGAAAAAATAAATATGCAATAGAATTATGATTAAAAATATAGTCATTTCAAATTAAAATTAATAAATTAATATTCTAATTATGCTACTTAATGTATCCTTATATTTTGTTTATTATAGTTCGTGGCTAACTTTTTTTAATTTAATTTTATTATTTTATTTAATGAAGTAATTGTAATGTTTTGTTTAGTTTTCAATCTATTAATTGTGTTTTTTTAATATTTTATTAATTTATATAGGTTCAATATGCTAATAAAATTTACTTAATTTATTAGATTATGTTATATAAAAATAATATTTTTTTAAATAATTAATATTTAATTTTTAAATTATGGTATATTTAATTTATTAATCTCATTTATTAGATATATATTTTTAAAATATATATTAAGATTTAAGATAATTAAATATATTTATTCAATAATAAAAATAACATGAAATGATTGGTAAAAGAAGATGTTTAAAATATTATTAAAACTGTAAAATATAGAGATTTGGGTTGGAGATGACCTTATATATTTATGTTCGACTTTTTTATTAAAATAATTTTTATTTATTATATTATTTTAGAATTTAATAAATAATAATATTATTTTAAACTAAAAATATCATATTTGAGCGGTGAGAAATAGAAGAAAATTTCAGCCGAGGGAAAAGCAAAAACCAGTTGACAAAGGAGTACGACAAGAGGATTGTAACTCAGTGATAAGTATTGAGTTTGAGTCACGTTGTATTAAAAAAATTATGTCAAAATTTATGCAATGAGAAATAGAGAAACGAAGACCTAGAAAGGATAAATGTATTTGAAACGGTGAGAGTAATTTTTAACTATTAAAGTATAATTTATTTTTTTTTCTCATACTATTCTTCTCTAACCAAACACTTTGGTTATTTTTCTTTCACATATCTTCCAAAATCTGTTCACGTCCACTATTATTATTTGTAAAGACATTAAGAATTATTAATAGAATAAAAGAGGAAATAAAAGTCTAGAAAGGTGAATCAAAATGAGAACACCATTGACCTTTTCAAAGAGTTCCCATTTGGGTTTAAAAAAACAAAAAATTCCAATTACTTTTTTATTTTTCCAAATGAAAAGTACGCAAACTTCTATAATAGTATTGCTTTTTAAATTTTCAGCATTTTCAATTCTTCAAAAAATCCACTACAAGATTAAATACACATTCTCTCACCAAAAATAGTACTTAGTACTAATATTCAATTGGGTTAGTTTCGAAATTCGAATTTTAGTTCTATGAATTTTATTTTATTTTTATATAAATTTTATTATTTTGAATTAAAATAAGTAAAATTTAGTATTTAGAGCAATCATTATATAATAATATTAGGGCTATATTGTTATATGTCATTTGACAAATGGTATGATAATATTGATCGGGGAAGAAAATAATGGACATTCAGAGATCATCACATTAAATCATCAAAGATTCTTTTTAGGACACTGTAGGTGTAAGGTACCGTATTCAGAGAGTTATACTTTTAAGTGAATGTCTATTTCGCGCCCCCTTTTATATCTAAATTATTCCTGACAAATTAAGAAATACAAACCATAATATTTAAATATAAAATATAATAATATATTAAATTATCTAACTACTCTTAATTAATTTACTAAAAATACCAAAAAAATTTTATTTATAGTTCCGATCATCTATGCTACTTTAATCATAATTTTTACAAATTTTTGATAAATTAAAAAGGGACTTATAAAATTTTTGGTAAATTAATTAAGGACAATTAAGTAATAATAGGAGGGACGGAAGATAAATATTAAGGAGAGAGAAATAAGAATTAAGAGGGCGATACTTAACAAAATAAAAGATTTTTTTGAAGAAAGAAGACATCCAATAATAAAAAGAAAGCGCGATATAACATTACCTACTTTTAAATATAAATACAAAATTAAGAATAAAAAATATCTTATTTTAGTGATAATTTATGCAAAAAATGAACACCCAAAATTATGAGCTCAAATATAAAGTTACAGTGGATATAAGAGGGAGTAAAAAATTAAAAATTTAATTGAAATATAATAGATTGAGTTGAAATAAAATATTTTATTCCTTTCTTATTGATGTCGTTTTTATTATTTTGATTTTAGGAGTAACTTTCAATTTTCAAAAATATTTTGTCTTTCGTTTTTGTTTGTGAAAAAACAAAATATTTTCTGAAGAAAATCTTTAAAAAATTTAAAGTATTTTTCAAATCGGAGAAAAATCTCGCCTCGAATAAAAACTATTAAAATAGGGAACCAAAAAACACACACACACACTGGACAAAGACCACAGCTACAGTAGTGGTGCCACTAGGGCTAACTTAGCAATTACAAAAAGCTTTGAACGCGCTGATCTCCCTCTCGTCTCCTTCAAAATCCTCATTTCCCACGGTTCTTTTCATTTTCCTCTTTTTTAAAGGGTTTTATATTCATTTCTTTTCAATACTAAGATTTTTACTAGGAATTGAGGGTATTTTGCGATGGGGGCTTATCGGGCAGACGACGATTACGATTACTTGTTCAAGGTTGTTCTAATCGGTGATTCCGGTGTCGGCAAATCCAACCTCTTGTCGAGATTCACTCGAAACGAGTTCAGTTTGGAATCTAAATCAACAATCGGCGTTGAATTCGCCACTCGCAGCATCCGTGTTGATGATAAAGTCGTCAAGGCTCAGATTTGGGACACTGCTGGCCAAGAAAGGTATCCCACTTCCCCTTATTCCATTTTTTTTTTTTTTATAATTGTGGTTTGCCTAAATGGGATTTTGATTGTTTATGTGGTATTTTGTGTTAGTGTGATGAAATTTGAACGAATTTAGGCTCGTACATTGTGGTTTCTGCTTGTTAAGTTTGCTAAGTAATATTTAGTTTAGTATATATTGTTTTTGCGATGGAGATCTGCGATAACGTATCTGTGATTTGAGTGCCATTCTGTTTTGTGGTGAGAGTGTGGATTTTGAAGTTTGTTTTGTTCAGATCTGATGGATTCGTTGTGCTTTTAAGTAGGGTTCGTAAGAGGGTTTATTGATCCTTGGAGGAATTCATAGTTTAGGTGAAGGTAAGTAGAATACATTAATGGTAATACTTCGGTCTGGTTGGTGAGATCAAACTATCTCTGTTGTTATAAGCTTTGCATAATTTCTTAAAGCAATGGCAAGTGAACTGAAATGTAATTGTTAGGAAATAATGTGATGGTGATATGAAGCTAAAACATGTCTTGGGAAATGTAAAGGCAGAGTCTTCTTGGTTTGGATTTGAGTGACTGTTTGTTCGGAGGGTTGTCAAACAGCTTTTTGTAGTTCAGATTTGAAATGTTAAAGAAGAGGTGGAAGCTAGAAAGAAATATTTGGGATTTAGATTATAATCATTCAAACTTCAGTACAAGAAGAAGTGTACCACTTGATTATTACAGAACAAGGAAGACAATAGACCTGCATACAGTTTTTCTGAAACTCTATGTTAGTGGTGTCTGCAAAATTGTTATCCTTAGCTTGAAGTACCTTTTGCCTTTTGTTTATGGGGTTGCTTTGATAATTTCTTTGACATGTTCTAATGGTTTTACTGATCCTGGGAAAATTTAATCACTACTAGGGGAATGAGCAAGTGAGAGTATCTGGAAAGTAACAAGAGTGGAAATTATTTATGGAACATTTGAGTGAATAATTTGAACAAACTTGAAACTGTTTTAAGTGACATCTACCTCTTTTATCTGAGATGGTTTTTAAGATGGCAAATTGCTTCTTATGGTTCTCAAGTTGAATAATATTTTGTGCTGTTTGAGCATGCTGTTCCTTTAATCATAAAGATAATCCATTCCTATGTCATATTGTACTTCATTCTCTGTTTCAGTTTAATTACTGAGAATTACTGGTACCAAGTAAAATGTTCTTGAAGTTTGTAGGAAGTGCACAACCCTTTAGCAGATATCAAATTTGTTATGCTCCAAAACAAAGTTTTTGCTCTCCTTTTGTCTTTTATTGGTGTAGGTTTAAATTATCATCCCAAGCTTAAAATATGTTCATTCTTTCTTTTCTGAGACAAGTTGGATCCATGATTGCATTTGGCTACAAGATTGTTGTCTTCTCTTGTAGGACATGCCTTATGATGTCTAGTTTGTCGTTTGCCTAAACAACATTCTTTACTGTACCACTTATTCCTTACCTCTTCTATTTGTCACAGATACCGTGCAATCACGAGTGCCTATTATCGTGGAGCTGTTGGTGCATTGTTAGTCTATGATGTAACCCGTCATGTTACATTTGAAAACGTTGAGAGATGGTTAAAGGAGCTGCGAGATCACACAGATTCAAACATTGTCATTATGCTTGTGGGCAACAAGGCAGATTTGCGCCACCTGAGAGCTGTGTCCACGGAGGATGCCAAGGCCTTTGCCGAAAGGGAAAGCACTTTCTTCATGGAAACCTCAGCTTTGGAATCTATGAACGTCGAAAATGCCTTCACAGAAGTGCTTAGTCAGATATATCGCGTTGTCAGCAGGAAAGCCTTGGACGTGGGTGACGATCCTGCTGCATTGCCTAAAGGACAGACAATTAACGTTGGTTCTAAGGATGATGTCTCAGCTGTAAAAAAGGTTGGATGTTGCTCTGCTTAGATAGATAAAATCGAGTGAAGGGAAAACAATTTGTCTTTTTTTTTCCTTCAGTTATGATCCTATGGTATCATATCCATGAAGCCGTGGAATATTCATGATGAAAAATTTTACTTGATGGGTATGAATTTTCTACTCTATGCCTTCCATTATTAGACCATATTATGTAAGAGAAAGTCTAGTCTCCGGTGTTTAGGTTAATACCTTCAAGAGCTAGGGATCTTGACGAATTCTTCTTTAGTTGGCCTTGTTTTCATTCATTGCTTTCCCACAATGTATCTATCATATCATTTTAAACGCTTGGTATATTTTTTGAATTGGAATTGTTTGGTCTTTTGTCCTTTATCATATGATGGAAAATTGAATTCATTTAGGCTGTGTTTTTTTTTTTTTTTTTTGAAGCACATTTAGGCTGTGTTTGTTTACTCTGGTTTTTTTTTTCTTTTTCTTTTTTGTTAGCTCTTTTACTATAAAATATACGTTCTTCTAACACTTGTTGAATTATATCACATCGAAGAGCAAAATTAAATAAACAGCAAAGAAGAGTCCATCCTATTATTAGTTTGGGATAGGTCAGTAATAAAAAAACAAGACGTTTTGCATTATTTTAAGTGAGCTCTGTTATGTTGGAGAGCTCTATTATATTGGATTTGGATTTGATTTAAGGGTGAGAAAGAATAGAGTAATTTTGAGTCACCTGCTGTAAACGCTCTCCCTGGTACGTATATATTTTTAAAATTTTTTACACTATACTCAAAAAATAATTTATTATATATAGTGAAAATATCATTTTGGTCCAAAATAAAAAAAATTACTTTTTTAGTCCACTACATCATGTTTTTTAAAAATTTTAGTTCAAAACTCACTTTTGCCTGTCTTGACCAGGGATATTTTTGTTTTAATAATTTTTTTCTTTTAACTGACTGAAATTAATAAAATATTCAAAAAAAAAGAAAATAATTAAAATATAAATTTTTATAGACTAAACCTAATACCCTAAAGCTTTAAGAAATTCTCAATCGACCCCCTTCCTTTCTTTATAATCTCACCCCTCCTCAATACCCTAATTTTTAAAGAAATTACTTTACCTCCCATTTTCTTCTCCTCCTCTCTCCCTGTTCTCTTCCTCTACCATCGGCAACCATCGCCTTCGCCTCCATCTCCCATCACTCCACTCCTCCCGCCACCCTCTCTTCCCGCCCAACATATTCAGTATTTTCAATCCATTAAACCTAAACGTTAAAAGTAAACAGAAAATTTTTCTCAAGAAACCCAAAATCATAAGCATCATAACAGGAAAAAAATGATGTTTTGAAGCAAAAAATCGGCCAAAAAAAAAAAAAAAGAACATTGGGAGTTCGCAGCCATGGGGTTTCCACCTAAGTTTAAGATAATCAGAATAAGTCATACCATTCTTCAAACAGTTGAAGACATCATGAATAAAACAAGGGGTTTTGTGCAAAAAAAAACCCTAACACCCTCATTTCCTTCTCTTCCTCCCTTGGTCGCCCCTCTGCCCCACCACACATAACTCGAGCCCAGTTCCAAAAAAAAAAAAAAAAAAAAAACTTAACCACATCTCTTCTTCCCCCTTCTCCTCGTCCTTTGACACCGGACCTCCCCGATTTCCCCTTCTCCACATCCCTTGACGCCACCCCTCCCTGATTCCCCCTTCTCCTCCTCCATTGAGCTAACTATGAGCGCCGGGCAAATTGATGTAGAGTTATGGCGCTGGTGGTGTGTGGTCGCGACAAGTGGTAGCGTTTGGCCTTCGACACAGTGGTGATGGAGTAGCAGTGGCTGCCGTTCTAGGATGAGGGGGTCGAGGGAGATGACGGCGTCAGGGGGGTTTTAGGGCACAGGAGATCGAAAAGGAGAGAGAGAGGGACGGATCGGGAGAAGAGAACATTGACCGATCGACGGTGGGATGTCAGAGGCGACCGATCGGGGTTTTGTCGAGCTTGCTACATAATTTCTCATTTGTTTGTCCCATTTCTGTTGATTAATCGTTTGTCCACTTTTTTTTTTTTTTTTTTTTTTCATTTTGGCTGATTGAGTTGTTTGTTGGAATCAGTTTGACGTTTCATGATTGCTGATGATTAATTGTTTGTCCAATTTCTTTTCATTTTGGATATTCATTCTTGCTGATGAAATTATTTGCTAGAATCAGTTTGATATTTTGGGTTTCGGAAGAATTTTTTTAGTGGTTCTGCGTTTTGGTTAAAAGACCACCGTTGTGTGGTGGCGTGCGGCGGGAAGAGGGGTGGCCGTCCAAGGGAGAAGGAGACGTGTGTGGTGGGGAGAGGGCAGTCGTCCAAAGGAGTAAAATAAGAGAATAGGGAATTAGGGTTTTTTTTGCACAAAAGCCCTTTTATTAACTGTTAAAATTGGTCCAATTGCTATTAAAAGGGACCATAATTGCTTAAACAAAATTTAAGAGGGACTAGTATTGGTAACAAAATAAAAAGAGGGACCAAAACTGGAATAATCCATATTAATGGGACCAAAAATGGAATTAAGCCAAGAGAGAAAGAAAAGAAAAAGAAAGGAAAAGGAAAAGGAGAAAAGAGGGGGTTGATTGAAAATTTCTTAAAATTTAGGGTATTAGGTTTAGTCTACAAAAAATTATATTTTAATCATTTTCTTTTTTTGAATATTTTGTTAATTTCAATCGATTAAAAGAAAAGAATTTTTCATTAAGACAAAAATACCCCTGATCAAAACAGGTAAAAGTGGGTTTTGGACCAAAATTTTTAAAAAACATGATGTAGTGGACTAAAAAAGTATTTTTTTACCAAAATGATATTTTCGCTATATGTAATGGATTATTTTTAGAGTATAGTTAATTTTTAATAACAAATTTCAATTGAGTTATGAAATTTCGATTGTTTCTATTTTCATTTTCGCCAAACGAACGTTACTTCTTTTCAATAATTTAGTTTTGATTGGGTAAACTATCACTAACTTTTAATTGAATCTACTCTTTATTTTGTTCTATTGATTCAGGAATTTGGTGAAATTCAACTAGTTTGAATTGGATACTATAAATGAGTTTCATTGAATACCCAAAGTAATCCTCTGAGGAATCCATTATATTGAGCCCAGATTTGAATAATATTTGGCAAAATTTGTTGAAAAGCATAAACCAGCACTCAAAATGGGGGATGAAGGAGAAGCAATCGAGAAAATGATTTAGTCCTGAAAAGAAAAAAAAAATAAAAATCCAAACTCAAAAACTGGTGGCGATTTAGAAGAAAGTAGAATATTTAGTTGGGAAGGAGAAGAAATAATTGAGTTTGGAGGATAATAATGTTTTGAGACAAAAATCTGATCATTGAATGATTGGGGTGTAATTGGAAGAATTTTTTAGGGAATAAAATCAGGGTTTTGTGTGTGTTTAGTAGGTGTTCCTATTACTATATAAATTTGAAGATTGATGAGTGATTGATCAAATAAAAATGTTTAATGACTAAAAAGTATATTAATTAATAAGTTTATTCAATTTTTAACTCTTATTCTAATAAAAATAGGTTGCTTTAAGGCCTCCTTGTTCCAATCAACTTTCACTAATTTTCCTTTTTAATAACAAAAAATACTCTCGTAGTAATTTTTTTTTTAAAGAAACTCTCGTAGTAATTAATATTCACTTTAGTTGAAAATTAAGGTATTTTCCTCATTAGAAAATCAAAATTTTTTCATATGGCTCAGATACAAGTTATTACTATTTTTTTTTTTTTCATCATAACACTTTATTAAATCACAAAGAAGATACTCCCATACTTTTTAAATCGGTATTATTTTACACGTCACTTTATTATCAAAACGTTAATTAATAATTTCACTTTTTTAAAAAATTTTTATTTTCTTTTATACCTTATTATTTTTTAAAAAAAGTCAAAAATCAATAGAGATTTATTATGAAACTAACTCTAATTAATAACTTCATTAAAAAAAATCTAATTAATAATTTGTATTTACTGTGAATATATTAGGAGAAATTGAAAGGCATAAAGTAAAAAAAATGAGTAATTACTACTTTGAATTCTATTTGGAATGATTAAAAATACAAAAAAAAAAAAATCTAAAACTACTTATTTAGATGAAGAGGAGTATCAATCTATGATAATTCAAAACTACATTACAAATAGTAAAAAATAATTAAATTATATTAGTTAAAAAAAAGGAAAGTTTAATAAATATTTAAGACGGTTAAAATTTTTTTTTTAGAAAAAAACTTGACAAGTTCTTACCATGGAAAAACAAGATAATATGCATATATTTATATATTTTCCAGATAAGATTGGACTGCACACCCTCCAAGAATAATTGTTAGTACTATTTAAGAAGTCGTTGGGTCGCTGGAAACGTGCTCAGCTGATCTAATCTACGTTAACACCGTTTGGTTTTCAGGGCAAAAAGAAATAACACCGTTTCCTCCACCGTCCCACATGCTTATTAGTCGCGTGGGATGCACTGATTATTTATTTTTGCTTATCAAATGTCACGCTGCTGATCTCGAGAATGGGAATCTTACTACTAGTAACATCTTTCTTTTTTTTTTTTTTAATTAGACCAAATGTTTTATATATATTTATAATAAATTATAAATAAAAATACATTATAATTTATATGTTTTTCTATAATAGATAAAAGAATAACTTTCTTATGATAACAAAATTCTAGACTTAGAAGTTATATTTAAAAATAAATAATAATATTATTCAAAATTTTAAAAAATTAAGTTAAAATTAAAATTATCTATTTAAATACAAATTTTAAGGTATATTTTTATTTTATTATGAATATATCATAAATTAATAAATATGTCAAATACTCTACACTATAGTTTAGTTAATTTTACATATGAGACTTTTATATAATAAATTATATAATAACATGCTAACACAATTCCATTATAGTTTTAAATTTTATTAAAATCATATATTAAATTTATTATTTAAAAATATAAATAATATTTTTATTCAAACATATTGTATTAATAATGTTTTAAATTACAAAACACACACATATATATAACGTTCTTAAAACTATGAGGATCAAATAAAAATAAGTCAAATTTGAAATAAAAATAATATTTCTTAATAATATAGTATGTTTGGATGAAACATATATATATATGTAGATATATTTTATGAATGAAATAAAGAAGTTTTTTTTCAAAAGAATTAAATTAATAAACATGTATCGTGTACGGTAAGAGACAAATTATATTATAAAACAAAAAATATATACTCATAATAGTATTATTTAATAAAAATAAATTATTTAATACAATAGTTTATTAAATTTATCTTATTTTTACCCTTAATTAATGCTTCGACATTTGTCTCATAAGAAACAACATTTAAAAGGGCAAAATAAGTGATATGTATAAAAGATATATATTAATAATATTTATCTATGATACATATCATAAATTATGAGATATTAACAATTATGGTTATAAGGTGTATTGTGTCCTCATAATTACTTTATTTTCTTTTTATATCAATAATTCGGGATAGATCGCTCTGCAACTAAAGTTGTTCCGGCATAACATGTTTATTGGCTTCGTATCCATCATCCGTTGGTTCACGCACAGGGTGGTTGGTTATGAATTACATCATCAAAAGGGAATCATGCGTTTCAACTAGTAAACTTGAGCTATGAAACTAGCACACATCAATTTTTTCTTTACTCAAATGAAAATTGTTGAAAAAGACAATCAATTCTAATAAAGAAAAAAAATGGAAATAGTGAATCATGAATGAGTAAAATGAAGGTTGCATTAATGATAAAGATCTATGAGAAAATCACTAAAAAAAATTAAACATGGGTGCTTGTTTAGAGGTGTTGTTCACTTTCTCTCAGCCGACCACTGCACAATTCTCTCCTTACTTATTTTATTATATAAGTGACTTTCTATCCTAGAGCTGCTCCATCTGGCCTGGGGAACAGGTGCCAAAACAGGGCAATTCACTGTTCGGAACGTGCGGTGCGAGTTGCTATATAGAAAAGAAAAAAAGATAAGCAAGTAGACAAGTGAATTGAGATTCAAAAATATATATATATATATAAGTAAAAGGAAAGTCAATAATATATTAAATAACATTACACGAATTTTAAATCAGCTCGCAAGAATGGTGTGAATTATAATGCTCTTTGTAAAAAAGAAAAAACTTAACTAACTTTCTTTTATTTTACACGAATATTCACGAATTTCACACGAATACCTCAATGCTTGTTTAAACGTTAGGGCGAACTTACGAATTATGACATTGACACCAAAACTGTGTTTTTCCTTCATTCATTCATTTGGTGTCTTCTTGAAAGGTGCTGTTTTGTTTAGGAGTCTTCATTCAACGCGATCACGCGCCTAATCTTCGCGCGTTACGTTAAATAGCGTCGTTCCCCCGGGTTTAATCGGTAGTAATTTTTTTACCCTTGCCGTGTCGGAATATCTTAATTAGGATGACCGCATTAAAGTATAGTAAAATGGTTCTCTATTTCAATTCATTCCTCTTTGTTTTCCCTATAAAACTCCCTCCGTTTCTCCCCAATATTGATTGTACTCCTCCTCCTCGTAAATGAGCCATTCTTCTTCATCTTCATCACAATCTTCAATGGAAAAAGTTCATTTTCGAACCAAAGTTATAAGCAAACACCTTGATCCCAACCCGAACCATGGTAATTCGAAGAACCCATCATTTCTCCAATCATCACCATGTTTGAGTTACACCCCCCCGGAGCTTTCGGAGCCCAGCTCAGCTTTTGACGTGAGTTTGATGAGAAAATTAATGGATGGGCATAATATAGAGGATAGAGATTGGTTGTATAATCTCATACTTCAGAGTAAGCTATTTAACCCGAAAGAAAAGGGTGGGAAGATCTTTGCTTTGCCTGATTATAATCAGTCCATGGAGCAGCAAAGGGAGATGACCATGAAGAGAATTGAGTACCTCCTGGAGCATGGGGTGTTTCAAGGTTGGCTTACTGGAAAGGGGCCCGAAGCTGAATTGAGAAAGTTTGCATTTTTGGATGTTGTTGGGATTTTTGATCACTCTCTGGCTATCAAGATTGGGGTTCATTTCTTCCTTTGGTATGTTGGTTATCTGTTTTTTCTCGTTTTTAGTTCTAGTTTTCTTCTATATTTAAGTGGGCGAATTTTTTTTGATTTTCGACTTTTGGTTTTTGGCTTTGGAGGATCGTTGCCATTTGTTTTGTTGCTTTAAAGCATTTTATAAGTGATAGGTCCTTAATTGGTCCTGTGTTTGATTGTGAATTTAACCAAACAAATGTCATGAGGCAAGTGTGTTGATTGATGGATAACTGAATGATCCTTAGATTTCTGCACTATGTAGCTCAGAAATATCTCTAATTCTCATCACTACCATAAGCTTAACTTTATTACAGTGTAGAATTATTTAAAGGATGTGATCAAGTCTTCCTTGCCTTTATCATTGCAGAGGATATTAAACATTCTGGCCTTCTTCTTGTTAGATTTGTTCAGTATGGTTGTTTAAACTATTTGATTTGTGTTATTTTGTGTATGAGCTGTTGTTTTTTTATGTATTTGATTGGCATCAGTGGACTCAGTTGTCCATACAAGATTTCAGTAGGTTTGTAGCTGAACACAAGACTTGGAAGTCCCCCCTCAACCCCCACACAATCTGCTCAAATCCTCTCATACAAACATTAGTTGACATTATTCACTTCTTTTCAGTCTGGAGGAATGCTCTTTGTTGTTTGCACCTGAATTGAATGAAAATCTGATTTTCTTGCTAATATTACTTGATTTCTCTTAATATGTTTTCATATTGCTAGAATTGTCGGGCATCATAAGCTTTGTTATAATTTCATTTCATTGATATATCTTAGTGGTGGATCCTTAAAAGAACTTGCTTCTTAGTGAATGACACAATACTCTGATGTTGTGTATACGATAGTGAAGGGAAAGACTGACGTTGTGTTTATGACTACTGGTATACAGGGGGGGCGCCATTCAATTTTTTGGTACGAAACGTCACCATGATAAATGGTTGAAGGACACAGAAAATTATGTAATTAGAGGTTGCTTTGCGATGACGGAGTTGGGTCATGGAAGTAATGTATGTGAACATGGTGAAGTTGGTTTTGATTTAGTATGTTCACTTGTCAAAAGAATCATTCCTTAGTGTGAAGGAAATTGATTAGACACTTCTGCAATTATTTCTTTTAGGTGCGAGGCATTGAAACAATTACAACTTATGATTCGAATACCGGAGAGTTTGTCATCAACACTCCTTGCGAATCAGCTCAAAAATATTGGATTGGAGGTGCAGCTAATGTAATGATCTTCTTTTAACCTTTGTCTATGCAATATCTTGTTCTTGATTATTCTCTTACTATCACTATTTTGCTTCCCCACTCTGAAAGATTCAACTACTGAGATTGTTTCTCTGATTGCGCTGTAGCATGCAACACATACAATAGTTTTTTCACAGCTGAACATTGGTGGAAAGAATCAAGGAGTCCATGCTTTTATTGCCCAAATTAGAGATACAAATGGAAACATATGCCCTAATGTCCGCGTAGCCGATTGTGGTCATAAAGTTGGTTTAAATGGTGTAGACAATGGTAGACTCTGGTAAGTAATTGATTCTTGGATAATTTGCTTTAACTGAAAAAATATAGCATAGTCAAATGTCTCTGCAATTACCGGAATTTTAATGCTTTCTCCTATGTAATTTTTAGGTTTGATAATATTCGAATCCCTAGAGAAAATTTGCTGAATTCTGTAGCTGATGTCTCTCCTGATGGGCAATATCTGAGTGCAATTAAGGATCCTGACCAGGTATAATTGTTATCTCAATTCATTTGAATACTGCTATGCCATGCCTGGTATAGTAGGAAGGCAAATACTCTAAAGTGAACACTTTAATCCACCAAGACTACTTGTTTTCTTCTTCTTCTTTCTCTTTTTCTATTTATGTGGAGGCAATCGGCAAAAATGGTGCCTTCAATCTTTTGTCAGTCTACATAATAGTACTCATATGTAGTGTAGCCAAGCTTAAACCACAATGAGTATTTTTCTAATGGCAATTAATCAACATTACATTTCTGAGCTTACCTGAGACAGATCTGAGAAGGCTTCTTTTGGTACATTACTAGTGAAAACAACATATGATTTACATGGAATCTATTGATTTGTTTTGCAGAGGTTTGCTGCATTTTTGGCCCCTTTGACTTCAGGACGAGTGACCATTGCAGTCAGTGCAATTTACCAATCAAAGGTAATTTAAGTCAGAAGGTGCACCTTTTTTAGATGTACAGATTGGAAGTGCTTATTGTTTAATGTTTGAATCAAGATTCTATTCTGGTGACAGTACATTTTGTATTTTTTTATTTCTTCATTAGATTAGCTTGGCAATTGCAATAAGATACTCATTGACAAGGAGAGCATTTTCTATCACACCCGATGAGCCAGAAGTTCTTTTGCTTGACTACCCTAGTCATCAAAGGAGGCTTCTGCCCCTTCTTGCAAAGACGTAAGTGCTTCAGGCTGTAAATTTTTTGTATTTGAGATGTGATCTTTATTTATTTTTGTAATTTATTTCTAAATGGAGTAAATCTGTATTCAGTTTATTAAATCAACCGAGTTCAGTATTCTTTCTTGTTCATTGTTATACATTGTTTGCTTCGTGTTTTAATGTTAGTATTTGGGAAGTTGAAGTTGATTTTGTAACCCGTCACAGTTAAAGTTTGTTTTTGAGCTTTTAAATGCTTTTGTGCTCTTAAGTATGCACTATTCTATTAAAATTTCCCAGCTACCTGTAATTAATAGGTTTGGCATGGACTTCTGGATCAACTCATAGCATCTATTCAGTCAATTGTTTGGTCTGGATTTTGGCATTAAGTAATGCATTCCAAATGTTGGCTAGTATTTTTTGTGTCTCAGCAATTGATAGGTCCATAGGATGTCATAAGTTATTGATGATTGTGCTGCAGATACGCAATGAGCTTTGCTGCTAACTACTTAAAGATGTTGTATGTAAAGAGGACACCTCAATTGAACAAAACTATCCACATCATTTCTAGTGCATTCAAGGCCGCATTAACCTGGCATAACATGCAAACTCTTCAGGTACATCCAAAGTAAGGTGTGGGTTTAATTTCATTCAATTGTATATCTGAATTGTTACTGTTATGGATCAGGAATGCCGTGAAGCTTGTGGTGGACAAGGCATGAAGACTGAAAATCGTGTTGGTCACCTCAAGGGTGAATACGATGTGCAATCTACTTTTGAGGGGGACAACAATGTTCTTATGCAGCAGGTCTGTAGTTAAATGATGATTTTATTCTTGTTTAATGGGATTGTGGGGACTGAGTTAGTTCTACTATGGTAAATTGTGTTAAAATGTGAATTCACGTTCTTGTTTTTGAGGATATCTGCCTTCCTAATTGGATATTCCTTATAGACATACTTGGACCTAGATTTCTGAAGTTACAGAATTTAAAACATCTTGTAGAATGCTGGTATGTAGATAAAATATTAGCTTTCAAATCAATATGTATGAATTGCCACCTCTTTTTAGTACGTGAACCCTGTTGAGATATTAGAATTCTCAAACAGCAGAATGAGTTTATCCAATTAGTGATATATTTTTGTATTGGTTCTCATACTGCTTAAGTTGCAACTTATTTTAGTAGCTAATAAAGACCATACCCATTATGCCAGGTTAGTAAGACACTCTTGGCAGAATTCGTGGCAGCAAAAAAGCAGAACAAGCCATTTAGGGGACTGGGACTGGAGCACATGAACAAATCTTGTCCTGTTGTACCTTCTCAGCTTACAAGTTCTGTCATGAGAAGCATTGGCTTCCAGGTACGACTTTGTTCGTTTGAATTCTCTTCCAGTTCTATATTAGGGCAACATGTTGTAATTCTCAAACACATCCATGACAGAATGACATCTCATGCCTAAGAGAACGAGATCTGCTGAATCGTTTTGCTTCTGAAATTTCACAACGCCAAGCACAAGGGGAAAGCAAGGAGTACGCTTTTGTAATGGTGAGATTCTCTTTTTGAATACAACTTACGTTGAATTCGCTCTGGCTATATACGCTCACACACAAAGAGACACAAAGACATATTTTTGAACCCCTTCAATCTTTACAGAGCCATCAGCTTGCTGAAGACTTGGGAAGAGCCTTTTCTGATCGATCCATTTTTCAAACTTTTGTGGAGGCTGAGGAAGCTGTAACTGATGGATCTGTTAAGGTAATTAGTAATGGTTTAAAGTTCTTAATAATAATGTGTGGTGAATACCAAACCCCGAATGAATGCATGTTGATTTGATGCCAACTGATCATTCGAGAAACATTCTGTAAATTATTCTTGCAGAGAATATTAGGTCTTTTGAGATCATTGTACGCCTTGGTTATTTTGGAGGAAGATGCTGCATTCCTGCGTTACGGATACCTGTCAGTAGACAATGCTGCAGCAGTGAGGAAAGAAGTTGCAAAACTTTGCAGTGAGCTGAGGCCTCAGGCACTTTCCTTAGTGAGCTCCTTTGGCATTCCTGATGCTTTCTTGAGCCCTATTGCTTTCAACTGGATTGAGGCAAATGCTTGGTCCTCTCTCATAAACTAACTTCTTCATAATCATACACATTCCGAGGGTGGATGAACTTTCGGTATTTTCTGCCAATAATTGCATTGTTAGTGAAAGCTACCTTTGAATAAACGCAAGTAAATGGCAGACGCTGTTGTTCAAGTATGTCTTAAACTTGTTATTTACGTTTTCCATTACAAAATTTATGTTGTTTCACATACTACTTTTGCTTCTTGGACGGATGATTGGAACATGCTTTGCTGGGGCCTTTCTATGCACCCGTGTACACGAAATCGTGAAAAAAGAAGATGATAATGATAAACAATTTACATCTCCATTTCCACAGTAGCCTGAGTTATTGTGAAAAGATTGGAAAATGGAGACGTAACACCAAACAATGTGATTATACTTCATTCTATTACACGATCATTTGTAAAAAGATGCCAGTTCCAAAACTACATAGGGGTAAGAATTTTTATGCTTTCACTGAGGCTGCCAAAATTCCTTGTGTGTGAATCCAGTTATTGATGTTCTGTTCCAGTATTTGGGCTCGTTCTACAGGTTCATACTGCCCCAAAATGAGACAATATTGAATCAAGTTTTCACTTTATTAATGCCAGCGCTGTAAGCTGTCCCGAGGTTGAAAATCCCACGTTCTCGATCTTTCATAAGTTGCTCCAGTTCAGCAGTGCGCTGCTTCAGCAATTCAACGTCTCTGCTTAAATCTTCATCCCTTTGCTTCAATGCCTGGAATTCGATTTTTATGCAAATGAATACTTACTGAAATTAAAGTGAGAAATCAGAACTCAGCAAGAGGATGTAACCTCACAATCTTCATCAGATAACTTGGATAACTTCATGAGATTCCCTATGTACAATAAGTAATTGAGCTAACAAGTATGCTTCATGCAAACTACAATAAGTAATTGAGCTAACAAGTATGCTTCATGCAAACTCAAGTGAGATAATGCGTAAAATATTTCTTTGTCACTGACATGCCCTGTAATCTTATAAATGTGGTGCATAAAACACTCTGTCAATATTCCACTCTTGTTCTTGGCAGGCAATACGATGCTGCTTTCGACACTAGCCTGCGGAAACAGATCACTTATGCACACAGAGACAATACTAACTAGAGATTAACGATGCAGAATGGAGGACCTGTAGTAATGAAAAGCCATCATGAAAGGTGAGGTCGTCTTTTTGGTTTATGTAACGGCATCATATCAGTTTCAGGGATACACTTAAAACTAGTAGACACTTGAAAAACGAAAGCGAAACCGAGAAGAGGAAAATTATGAACCTCTATTTCTTGTCTTCGTAGTGCCTCCTTTCTGGCTTCTGCTCTAGAGCTTCTTTGGACTTCCAAAATTACAGCAATCCCAGCAACCTATTATAATGAGAAAAATATGATCAAATACATAGTTTATAAGGAACTACTTTCAGTCACCTCAAAACCCTCTGCTTCAAGTACCAAGTACTGATCCATTCCTCCCTTCCTCCCCAGCCCCGAGGAAAATAATGAGCTCTTTCTTTCCAGTAAATTTCTTGGCACAACTCAGATGATAAAGCTTAATAAAGGTTATTTCATCATCAAATGAGTCAAACCATAAATATTCACGAGTAACACTGAAATATTTCAACTGTATCTTTAAATAGGAAATGATTGGCATCATCAAACTAAACCAAAAGAAGCTGATTCCTATACGCACTAGAGAAAGACATATCGTCATTTACCCAAAGAATATCCACATAAAATAGAAAAACAAAGAGAACCTCCCGACTCAAATGTAAGTGTGCTTGGAAACAAGTCATCATACACATTACAAATTTTGAGTCCAACAAAAGTCAATGCAGATACACATTTTCAGTCGTAATGCATAAAGATAACGGATCAGAAAAAACAACACATAAATTGGCTGAATTTGATTCAAACGAGAGATTAAAGATTCCCATTCCATCAAGCTGAAAACAAGCCAGTATTACCGTAAACACAAAAAGTTCGCCTAGAAGGTCAGCAGCAGCCTGAACAGCTTTATCTTCATTTAGAGGACGGATGGCTACATCTGTTGCATGGCCATAGATCCGCCTTTGCAGAGTTGTTGTAAATCGGTGGTTTGCCTGATGCAAAATTACGAAAGCACATGTTTAACTCTTTTTGCTTTAGACAGAGAAGTTCCTTCACACAGAACAAGAAACTGGCACATTTCAACACTACCATTACCAAAAGCCAGACACCTCCTGATACAAAATTGGTTCCAAAACATTCAAAGCGCTTATTTTTTCTTCTTTGCACATTCACATATGACTGCAATATAACATTTCAAGAGCTTCCAAGTTCAATGATTTTTTTTTTTTTTTTTTTCACCACAAGCAGCATGTCTAGTGACTCATTCTTCTTGCATCAGTTAGGTCAAATACCAAAACAGATTTGGCAACATACACAAAAACAGACTTCAAGTTCAAATTTTATTGATAACAAGCTTGCTTCGGGCCCATTTTCCATCCAATCAGATGAAGGATTTTAACAGAGAAATTGAGGTGACTAGCTACTTCAGTACAAATTCTCACAGCCAATTAGTAAATTCTCTTCATCTAAGAATACAATTTTGTCACTTTCAACAAATTAAAATGCTAAAAAGTAAAACATCATGATCCACGAAAAATTTTCAATAAAAGCCACCGATTTACTATTAGATTTCAGCAATCTTGGACATCAAATTGAAAACAAAACAATGCACATGATTTACTGCAAGGAGTTGCCCATTTGTCACCAATTCAGTGTATCATCGATGACTAATCTAACCCCAATACCCAAACGAATAACTTGAAAAGAAAAAAAACTTCGTGAACTTAAAAGTGCTGCTCGTACACCAGAATCAACCAATTTGAGTACCCAGCTAAAAAAAAAACCCTTAATAAACTAAATTGCATAAAGGGCTGTTCTTCCAAATATTGCACAACAATCATCACAAATTAATTAGCTGCTCTAATAAAGGGATAGCGGCAGAAACTAAACCTGGGCAAGATTGGTGATGACGAGTCTAAATTGAGGGTGAAAGCCAGCTTGTTTCTTGATACGTTTTGCAATGGGTTTGCAGAGTGTCTTGAGCGCAAGTGTTCCTAGCTTCGCTACGGGTAATATCATCACTAGAGGGATTATTGTCAGCTAGCTGCTGAGATACTTCCTATAAAGTACGGTCCAAGTAAAATAGAATAGAGAAATGGAGAAGACGACCCAATAGGGTAGGCCTACTACACGTTTGAGGTATTAGTGGGCTCTTTAATTCCAGTAGTTGTGGCAGGGGTTATTTCCACTCGTACAAATCAATTGCGGATTCGTGGCACACAAGGACGAAGATGATCCTCCTGGGTTAATTTCACTCGGGGTCATCGCTGAAAAATCTACGTGTACCTCTATCTGTTTTGTATTGTTAAATTTAGTCCTTGTAAATTTTGTAATTTATTTAAATAAATTATTAGTACACACTTCAATCTTAGTTTATTTTTTATACTTTGGCTTTTTTTTTAAAAAAATTTCTATCAAATTTATATTTTACTAAAATTATTGTACTATTTTTCTAATTTATTATACAAAAAATTAAAACAAATGTATCTTAAGAATGTTCTCAATAGTAAAATTTATTAGAATGAAAATAAAAAAAATTAGTATAAATAACAGGAATATATACTTAATAACATTTATAATGGAAAATGTATATATGAGTGGAATATTGATGGATTTGATGAAAACAGATTTATAATACAGCTCATAGAATGCTTATGTATAGTAGCATATGTAAAGTCAATGGAAATATAGATGTTGGTATAGCCAAAATGATAGTTTCAGGTTTTACTGGCAAACTTAAAAGTTGGTGGGATAATTATTTAACTCTCCAAAATAAAAAAGAAATTAACAAAGAGAGAAAGAAGAGAGAAGGAAAAAAGTCTATCCAAGTCTGTCCCTTAACTAAAGAATTTCTTAAGCTATTTATAGAAAACAAAACCTAACTATTATGGACTTGAAAATTTTAATTTGAAGTCCATTACATTATTAGTCCTATGAGGTCACTGCTTATATCAACATCTGCTTTATAAAAGCATCTCTTTAAGTCGTATTCAGCTTTACTTTAAGTCATCTTCATCTTTAAATCATCATCAATCTTCAGCTTTATGTCTCCATCATATAATTTTGGCTTTTCCTTTGCTTTTAGCATCAGCTCGCTCCTTATTCAAGCTAGATATTAATTCTTCCAATTGCTCCTGCATGAATTCTTCATCCAGTTCTTCATTATCATAGGGATCTTGTGATTCACTCGCTAAAACATTATCTTCCGAAATGCTCCCATCGAAACATCAAATTTTGCATCAGATTTTAAAAAATTAAAACAAATGTATCTTAAGAATGTTCTCAATAGTAAAATTTATTAGAATGAAAATAAACAAAATTAGTATAAATATTAATACAAATAACTCATGACAAAATCATTATTTTGCAATTGAGAGTGCTGGACTCATATAATAAATAAAACAATTATTTTAAATAAATAAATATAAAATTAAATTTTAAATAAAATTTTAATAATATAATTTTTATATTTGACATAAATCCAGCCTCACTTCATAAAAGATAATGGAGAAAAGAGAAAAAATAATAATAAAATAAAAGTGCAGGGTTGTGGTTATCGCAAATTATATTAAATACATATATTGTGTGGGTACATGATATAATATATGTGTTGTTGTGTTGGGTAAGCTATGAAAAATAAAAAAATAAATTGTTATTTTGTTGCTTAAAAGAAGGAGAAAGAGATGTTGAGGGGTTTTAGATAAATTGAACTTTTGATTCGATGTGAATACAAAGAAACCCAACAATTTTTTTTTTTTTTTTTGGCAGGGTTGAGTAGATGAAAAGATTTCGTTTTATTTAGACTTTTTATTGGATAAGAAATTACTTAAGTAGAACGAATTAGTTTAAATAAAATTACCTCATTTTACTATAATCAATTTTAAAGAATAATAAAATGAAGCTTAGCCCCGTGTTCTTCCTCCAGCAACGCCGGTTTTACTGGGTAATTTCTATGGTGGTCGATATAACCATATAAATTTATTCTCACTCCACAAATAGTAATTTTTTGAGATTAATGATTTTACAAGCGCGGGGTTTAGGAGGAGTGTTTTTAATTTTTTTTAAAACTCGCGTGGCAAGCGCACTTTCAATTTTTGTCCAGTTTTCAATTCTTTTTTATTCCTTCAATGATTTTTTTTTCTTTTTCTCTGAAAATTTTTTTGCGTCCGTTTTTTTAAACAATTCAGTAATTTTTTTCTATGTTTTTGAATTTTAAAAAAAATGAAAAATATTTTTTAATTATTATTTTATTTATTTTATAATTAAATAATTTTATATATTGTGATATGATTTCTTTTATATTGTGATATGATATGTGAATTTTGCAGATACGAATACATGTTATGGCCGTTATGATATCTGTTGTCCGCTGATCTGATGTCTACTATTTTGTGATCTGATGTCTATATAATCATGATTTGATCCCCCTTGTTAAGTATGTTTTAGTTTATTGTATGCTTTATTTTATATTTTTAATCTGATATCTATAGTCTGTTGATCTGATGTCTACTATTTTTTGATCTGATATCTATATAATCATGATTTGATCGCTCTTGTTAAGTATGTTTTAGTTCTATTGTATGATTTCTTTTATATTCTTGATCTGATATCTATAGTCTGTTGATCTGATGTCTACTATTTTGTGATCTGATGTTTATATAATCATAATTTAATCCCCCTTGTTAAGTATATTTTAGTTATATTGTATGATTTCTTTTATATTCTTGATGTGATATCTATAGTCTGTTGATCTGATATTTACTATTTTGTGATCTGATGTCTATATAATCATGATTTGATCCCCATTGTTAAGTATGTTTTAGTTCTATTATATGATTTCTTTTATATTCTTGATCTGATATCTATAGTCTGTTGATCTGATGTCTATATAATCATGATTTGATCCCCTTGTTAAGTATATTTTAGTTCTATTGTATGATTTCTTTTATATTCTTGATCTAATATCTATAGTTTGTTGATATGATGTCTACTATTTTGTGATCTGCTGTTTATATAATCATGATTTGATCCCCCTTGTTAAGTATGCTTTAGTTATATTGTATGATTTCTTTTATATTTGTGATATGATATTTGTTCTTCGCTAATCTGATGTCTACTGTCTTATTTATTTTTTAAAAAATATATTTTTTTTAAAAATGTTGTGCTTCAAAAAAAAAAAAAAAAACTGTAGCGCTACAGTAAGAATATGATGAATTTTACTCAGTATACAGATTCACATTATTTTGTTGGTAATATTAAATTAATTTTAATTAGAATAAAATTTGATAATTATTAGTTCATTTATTTTTTATTTAATTTAGGATAATAACATGAGAACTAAAAATGTTGAGTTGATAATAACATTCGAATCACATTTAAATAGTATATCATAAAAAGAGTCATGAAATGTTGAGTTAGACTTGTGACAAAAATCGAGTAAAAGATGTTGCAATTCGTATATAGTACTACTAGTACGATATTATTGTACCCGTCCTAATTTTCCACCTTCCACCAGTCGCAACACAGGTGATTAGTAACACGCACTTTTTTTTTCTTTTTTTCTCCAACCCTCTCTCTCTCTCTTTCTCTCACGTCGCCACCCTCCTTCCCTCGGATCTCCTTCGACTCTGTCGCGCCTCCTCTTCTTCAACTTCAGGATTTTGGCGCCTCCTCTTTACTCTTCCCGACGTCTCGATCGCCTCATCTTCAATGCTTGGTTCTTCATAATAAATGGTGGTGGTTAGTACATTAGTAGTGTTTCGAATTCCGCGATCAGTGAACATGTGGAGTGATAAGGATGCTTGGAGTGATAAAGATGCATTGGAGTGATAAGGTTACCATGTTCATAATTTTATCTAAATATTTTGTGATAATGAATCTCAAGTAATCATTTTATCTACAATATCTCTTATGTTTATCACCTAGACTAGCATTCTATAAATCAATTACATCATGTACTCTATCAGATGAGTTTTATGAAATATAATTCTTTACTTCTTACATTTTTCATCTCTTTTCACATTTTCTTTAATTCTAAGTGGATAATCTTTAATGACTTTAAATCTCTTTTGGGTGTTTTGGTTGATATAAAATACCATTGTGTAGATATAATTCTTAATTTTGGTTGATATAAACACAATTTCAGTTGATACACTATTGTTTTTATCAGGAATATGATTGATATAAAATACTACTGTATTGTATTTTTTTTGTTGATATAAACTCTTTTCTGATTGATATAAAACAATATTTTATATGATATAACTCATATTTTTTGTTGATATAAACTCTACTCAAACACTATTAATCAAATTTTTACTCATTATACATGATATTAACCATTGTTATATTGATATAAACATATGCTCTACATGATATAAACTCACATTCTACTCGATATAAACTCGTATTTTTCAACGATGTAATCTAATCTTTACCCATGTACATATGATATAACCCCTTGTTATATTGATATAAAAACATGTTTCACATGATATAAACTCATGTTCTACTTTATATAAACTCATGTCTCAAATGATATAATCATCTTTCCTTTGTATATATAAATATACATATAAACCAAAGCGATATCTGAATAAGAACATTGTCTACTACATTCATACCTCATCTAATATCTAATTCCAGAAAGTTTTGATTTATGATATCTTCCTTTTCTAATATTAAATACTAATCTAAAAGCAAAATGATTATATAAACTGAAAGCAGCTTTCTCGTTCTCAACAATCTCACCAAGCAAAGATTTGTTTGACTTATCTACCATTACTCCAGAACCTACAAAGAAAAAATAGTTAATATAACAAAAAATATAGAATCACATAACATAACAATTAATGTAACTTTAAACTAGTACCTTCACCGGAAACAATAATATCACTTCCTTGTAGCGCATTATCAATAAGTTTGGATATTTCCTTGCCTACATATTTAATAAAAAAATATTATATCATACAAGACATTACTTTATATCAACTATAACTCCATCTTACATCATTAAAACGTCTAACATTATACATACTAACCAATAACGATACACTTATATCAACCATATCTCAATATTATATCAACTAACAATTTCATTTATATAATTCATTACTAACCTTCATAAAAAACAACAACATCGTTCAAAACAGAACTCTCATTCGATCGATTATCATCTTTTCGAGAAAAATTCACTGCACATTCAAAACACAGAACAAATATTCAGGTTCTATCATATCTCCACAAATTATCAAATAAAAAATCATTGCAACATCATAAAATGAATCGAAATACCTTCTCCGTTCAATACATTACAATCGCTTCCAAACAAATCATCCTCCGATCGATCAACATTACTAAAGTGATCACAAATCTCCATTCTAAACGAAATATTAACGAAAAATCAAAATATAACAAAATAACGAAGAACATATAGCTTCAGCAACAAAAACAAGAAAAAAAATCACCATACTTGCAATCTAATCGATCAAATTTATTAACGATATCACAAATATCCATTTTAAACGATTGAGAAAGTAAAATATCAAGAAAAAGGAAACAGAGCATAACTCAGCAACAAAAAAAAAAAAAAAAATGAACGATACCTACAATCCGATCACAAAAATAACAATTATAAGTTAAAATATCTGAAATTCGAACAATTTGCAGTAGTTGAAGATCAATTTGGCGGGAAGAAAAAAGGAACGATATAAACGATATTTGGTAAATTGAATGAATGTAGTATTTGAAAACGAAAAAACAGGTGCCTTATAAATAGAATGTGATTAGTTGAGCATCAAAACGCATGTGAGGAAATAAAATCCAGACAAACTACCTTAAAAAAAAAAAAGTAGGGACCACTAATTAAACCCGCTCATTATATAAAACCCGTGTTGAATACAATAGCATGGTAATAGTAGTACCATATAATTTGCCAAGATGTTGTAATCACTCAAACTAAATTGACAAGTACACCTCTTATTCGTTATGATTTTTCGTGAGAATTATTTATGCTCATACTTTATTAAAATTTTACCCGAGAACTAAAAATAAAAATTACATTAAAAGTGCAAAACTTTTTATAAGATAATATTATTTTTAAAAAATCTTAAGTAAAAAATGAAAGGAAGTGTATTTTAGATTGCATTTTATGTATAAGAATAAATTTAATTTTATAAAATTTAACTTTAAAATTTGTATTATATAAAATTAAAGAATAAATGTAATATATTATTTATTCTACTTATTTAATTTTTAAAATTAAATTATTTAAAAAATAAAAATAAAAATATTCTAATAATTAAATTATTTGACCACGCGCGGTTGCACATTCTAGTTTATTATAAAGAAAACCCTAGCAACAATTGTTAACGCCCAAAATCATTTGTTCATTTCTCTTGCAAGATTAGAAAGAATGGCGTAAACCTTACACCAAGTTCTGAATCTAGACGCACTAAACACAGAACAGTGTGTGAATCTAGGTGACAAAAGTGTCGAAGAGGGTAACAATAGGAATGCTCTCAAATGTTACGGAAGGGCTGTACGAGATACGAGAAACAATGCCCCATACTGCATTAAGAGGACAGAGACACTAGAGACTTTGGGTCGGTTGACGGAAGCTTGTTGGGAATATGAGTGGATCATCTGCTTAAGTGGCTTCTTGCGTAAGGTATCATGGGCTGCAACATCTATGTATTTAAGGTGAGTTTTTTATTTTCTTTTAGACTAAACCAAAATTCTCGTTTTGATACATATTCTGTTTTGTAATTTAATAAATTTTTTATTTATGTGTTCACCTGTATATTAAGGTTTGATTTTCTTTTAGATTTGACCAAAATTTCAGTTTTGACTATTCTGTTTTGTGATTTAGTAAATTTTTTATTTATGTGTTCAGTTGTTATCTATGTTTGAGTTTTTGATTTTATTAGACACAAAATCCTCAAGTTTGACTACAGATTCTGTTTTGTGATTTAGTAACTTTTTGTTTTTTTTTTATTTATCCTAGGGGAGGTGTGTCTTTAGCTAGAAGACACCTTGATGCGCTTAGAGCTTTTCAAGGGTTTATGGAACTAGACGACGTTGACCTCCATCCATTTAACCAGATGGTCAATGTGTTCAAATTGAAAGAAGATTGGATATTAAAATGCTATTATTATCGGAAGTCCAAGGAGTGGAACCATTTATTGAAAGCAGCGGAAACGACAGTAAATTATGGGGCCGAAATGAGCCCCCTATTGTTGGCCTGTAGGGCCGAGGCATTGATGTAACTCGTCAAAAAAAAAAAAAAAAAAAAAAAAAACAACAGATGTTGAATGTCTTTTGAAATTGATGGGAGAAACCCAAGATGGATTTATGGGTGTTGATTCCCCCATACTGGAATGCGGGAGGGCTACGCGAAAGGGCTATACGAGATATGAGAAACAATGCCCCATACCGCATTAAGAGGGCGGAGACACTAGAGACCTTGGGTTGGTTGATGGAAGCTTGTTGGGAAAGCTTCCTGCGGAAGGTATCATGGGCAGCAGCATCTATGTATCTATGGTGAGTTTTTTTATTTTCTTTTAGATTAAACCAAAATTCTCTTTTTGATACATATTCTGTTTTTTGATTTAGTAAATTTTTAATTTATGTGTTCACCTGTATATTAATGTTTGAGTTTCTTTTAAATTGGACCAAAATTTTGGTTTTGATTATTCTATTTCGTGATTTAGTAAATTTTTTATTTATGTGTCCAGCTGTTATCTAAGTTTGAGTTTTTTATTTTATTAGACCCAAAATCCTCAAGTTTGACTACAGATATGTTTTGTGATTTAGTAACTTTTTATTTTTATTTTGGCTAGGGGAGGTGTCTTTAGCTAGAAGACTCCTTGATGCGCTAGGAGCTTTTCAAGTGGATCAAGGGTTTATGGAACTGGACGACGTTGACGTCCATCCATTTAACCAGATGGTCAATTTGTTTAAATTGATCGAAGATTGGATACTAAAATGCGATTATTATAGGAAGTCCAAGAAGTGGAATCATTTATTGAAAGCAGCGGAAACAAAAGTAAATTATGGGGCCGATACGAGCCCCCTATTGTTGGCCTGCAGGGCCGAGGCATTGTTAGAACTCGGCAAAAAAAAAAAAAAAAACAGATGTTGAATATCTTTTGAAATTGATGGGAGAAACCCAATATGGATTTATGGGTGTTGATTCCCCCATAATGGAATGAGAGAGGGCTACGCGAAAGGGCCATGCTAGATACGAGAAACAATGCCCCATACCGCATTAAGAGGGCGGAGACACTAGAGACCTTGGGCCGGTTGAAGGAAGGTTGTTGGGGATATGAGCGGATCATCTGTTTAAGTGGCTTCTTGTGGAAGGTATCACGGGCTGCAACATTTATGTATTTAAGATGAGTTTTTTATTTTCTTTTAGATTAAACCAAAATTCTCGTTTTGATACATATTCTGTTTTGTGATTTTGTAAATTTTTTTATTTATGTGATCGCCTGTGTATTAAGGTTTAATTTTCTTTTAGATTGGACCAAAATTTCGGTTTTGACTATTCTGTTTTGTGATTTAGTAAATTTTTTATTTATGTGTTCAGCTGTTATCTAAGTTTGAGTTTTTTATTTTATTAGACCCAAAATCCTCAAGTTTGACTACAGATTCTGTTTTGCGATTTAGTAACTTTTTGTTTTTTTGATTTAGGCTAGAGGAGATGTTTTCAGCTAGAAGACACCTTGATGCGCTTGGAGCTTTTTGAGTGGATCAAGTGTTTATGGAACTGGACGACATTGACGTCCATCCATTTAACCAGATGGTCAATTTATTGAAATTGCTCGAAGAGTGGATACTAAAATGCTATTATTATCGGAAGTCCAAGGAGTGGAAGGCTTTATTGAAAGCAGCGGAAATGGCAGTAAATTATGGGGCCGATACGAGCCCCCTACTGTTGACCTGCAGGGCCGAGACATTGGTAGAACTCGGCAAAAAAACAGATGCTGAAGGTCTTTTGAAATTTATGGGAGAAACCCATGATGGATTTATGGGTGTTGATTCCCCCAGAATGGAATGCGAGACGGTTACGCGAAAGGGCTATGCGAGATACGAGAAACAATGCCCCATACCGCATTAAGAGGGTGAAGACAGTTGAGACCTTCGGTTGGTTGACGGAAGCTTGTTGGGAATATGAGCAGATCATCTGCTTAACTGGCTTCCTGCGGAAGATATCATGGGCTGCAGCATCTATGTATTTAATGTTAGTTTTTTATTTTCTTTTAGATCAAACGAAAATTCTCGTTTTTATACATATTCTGTTTTGTGATTTAGTAATTTTTTTATTTATGTGTTCACCTGTGTATTAAGGTTTGGTTGTGTTTTAGATTGGACCAAAATTTCAGTTTTGACTATTATGTTTTGTGATTTAGTAAATTTTGTATTTATGTGTTCTGCTGTTATCTAAATTTGAGTTTTTTTTTTTTTAATTTTATTAGAACCAAAATCCTCAAGTTTGACTTCAGATTTTGTTTTGTGATTTAGTAACTTTTTGTTTTTTTGATTTAGGCTAAGGGAGGTGTCTTCAGCTAGAAGACACCTTGATGCGCTTGGAGCTTTTCAAGTGGATCAAACTGGACGATATTGACGTCCATCCATTTAACCAGATGGTCAATTTGATTAAATTGATCGAAGATTGGATACTAAAATGCGATTATTATCGGAAGTCCTAGAAGTGGAACCATTTATTGAAAGCAGCAAAAACGGCAGTAAATTATGGAGCCGATACGAGTCCCTACTGTTGGCCTGCAGGGCCGAGGCATTGCTGGAACTCGGCAAAAAAACATATGCTGAAGGTCTTTTGAAATTGATGGGAGAAACCCAAGATGGATTTATGGGTGTTGATTCCCCCAGACTGAAATACGAGAGCGCTAACCGAAAAGGCTATGCGAGATACGAGAAACAATGCCCTATACCTCATTAAAAGGGCGGAGACACTAAAGACCTTGGGTCGGTCGACGGAAGCTTGTTGGGAATATGAGCGGTTCATCTGCTTAAGTGGCTTCCTGCGGAAGGTATCATGGGCTGCAACATCTATGTATTTAATGTTAGTTTTTTATTTTCTTTCAGATTAAACCAAAATTCTCGTTTTGATACATATTCTATTTTGTGATTTAGTAAATTTTTTATTTATGTGTTCACTTGTGTATTAAGGTTTGATTTTTTTTTAGATTGGGCCAAAATTTCGGTTTTGACTATTCTGTTTTGTGATTTAGTAAATATGAAGTTATGACGCTAAAACCAACAATTACATTAATAAAAAAATTTTAATTATAAAAAATAATTTTTTAATTTAAAATAAATATAAACGCTGATTTTCAGCGCGACAAATAATATCCAGGTGTGAGATCGGTTCTCAGATATTGTGCCCAGCACAAGGGCGGGACCGGAGCGGACTTCAAGTGATGAAGTCCATCTTGGTTTGGGCGCCAGATGACGCCCAAACCAAGATTTTAACGTTTTAAAATTTCTTAAATTATTAATTATATAATTTTAAGTAGATATTAATTATTAATTTTTTAATTCTATAAAATTACAAATATATTATTTAAATTATTTTATTTGTAGATTTATTTGAATAATAATTATTTTTAATTTGATAGTAATATTTAATATTTGGAGATAATATTTTTTATAAAATAGAGTTTGTAATTTAACATATATATTAAATTAGGAGATATTTATATTTTTTATAATTAAATGATTATATATAAATAAAAATAAAAAAAATACTTTTTTAATTAAGTCGAGATTCTATTCATTTGAAATTCAAAATAAAATAGTGATATTATCATTTTTTCCCTTTAATTTTTATTTTTTAGCTTTCGGGTGATCACTATTGTCAAATAATAAAATTTTTATAGTTGTATACAGCTAAAAACAAAAGAGAGAATTTTACACTTACTTTTTACTTTCATAATATGCCAAGATGGCATTTTGATCTAGTTTTAAAATCTTTTAACTATGGAAGAAACTATTCAAAAGAATTAAAAAAAATCCATTTCGTTAGAAAATCTGTCGTAGTGTTTAATGTATTGAGGTTTGAGGTTAAGATTTTGCTTATCTCCTTGAGTTCGTCAAAAATTTTCCATCGATAGGCTGAGTCCCTTTGTCTATGAATTGCACAATCTGGGAGTTATCGCTCAAATAAAAATAATAATATAATTAAAAATAATTAACTAACCCAAAGATAAAATATGAATAAAAATAACAATATTTAATAAAATATATAATATATTTAGCAATATCCTCAATCGGCTACGTGGAAAGACCCGTCCGTCCGTCCGTCCACAGTCCCAAGTCTGAAAAGATTCTCCACAACCAAGTCTTGTCTGCAGTAATGTTGTTGGGCATATGCGGATTGCAACATAATCATTTTAAGCGTTTACCCCAATACTACGCTCCCCTAAACTACAATCCTAGAATATTCATTCTACAATAATAATTCTATTTATTTTATTATTTTAACCTATCAAATAATAATAATATTTTAAAAAATAATTATTAATTTAAAATAAAAGTAATATTACACTTGATTTAATAAATTAATAATGGCGTGAAGGTGTTCTAAAGACAGACAATGGCAGCAAAAAAGATACACACAGAAAAGGGGAAAAAAAATATAAAAAGAGATAAAAATTTCAATTAAAGTATGTTATATATGTAATGTCAATTATTTAAAGCAATTCATAGCATGGTTCACGTGGTCAGTGGTCCCATGCATGTGCATATCTCTTAGCAAGCTATGTGTTTATAAAGGTCCAGTTTGGACAATCGCTCTGTCCAAATTATCCAAACATTAACAGATAATTCAGATCATGGATTTAGATAGAAATGGCGGTGGTCATGATGCTGATGATGATCATCATAATGATCATACTGAGCAGCTTGCAGCTCAAGCTCACGTATGGAATCATATATTCAGCTTCATTAACTCAATGTCCCTGAAATGTGCAGTTCAATTAGGCATTCCAGACATCATTCACAAACATGGCCACCCCATGACCCTTCATCAATTGACCCTTTCCCTTCCCATAAACCCCGCCAATTCCGAATTCGTCGATCGGCTCATGCGAATTCTGATCCACTCGGGTTTTTTTCGCAAAGAAAAGATCCGGGAAAATGTTGGAGAAGAAGAAGAAGAAGGTTATGCACTTACTCCTTCTTCCAAACTGTTGTTAAAAGACAACCCTTCAAGTGTGACACCGTTTTTGTTGGCCATGCTTGATCCACTCTTGATGGATCCATGGCATCAGTTGAGTCAATGGTTTCAAAGCGGTGGTGCTACTCCGTTTGTCAGTTGTCATGGGAGGGGACTTTGGGAGCTTGCAGGCTGCGAACCGCGGTTGAATCGATTCTTCAATGAAGGAATGAGAAGTGATGCCCGGCTGGTGAGTTCAGTGGTGATAAACAAGTGTAAAGATGTGTTGTTGGGGCTGAAATCAATGGTGGATGTTGGAGGTGGAACTGGAACTATGGCTCAGGCCATGGCGGATGCTTTTCCAAACATGAAGTGCACTGTGTTGGATCTTCCACATGTGGTTAAAGACTTGGAAAACAGTGAGAATTTGGTGTATGTTGGAGGAGATATGTTTGAAGCCATTCCTGCTGCTGATGCGGTCTTGTTGAAGGTAATCTAATCTTCTTGCGCACCACTCATTTTCTCTCTCACGATACAGTTGGACTTCTATGATTTGTTACTATACATAGTGTGTACTGATGTTCACAGTTGTGTCGGCCAATCTTTTTCTTCTATGTCATCTTTCAAACTAAAAATATTTTAATTCCATCCGTAATATTTTGATTTTAGTGGGACTTTAATTTGATTTTTTTTTTATTTTTTTAAATCAAAATATGAATAAGAAGGACGAACTTAGAAACTTTTAATTTGTAGAATGAGATAGAATTAATTGTCAATGATTAATTCTTTCTGTTTCTTAGCAAAGAAAAAAAGAAACATTTTAGTTGTAGAAATTTATTTTGACCATTCATGCACTTGTATTCACCAAGCTTCATATCATTTTTTTTTTTTTAATCCCTATCAAATAAAATATAGTCCAGTCCTCCACAAGTTATAAAAAGAAAGTAAAAATTCGCAATATAATGACAGTTTCTTATATTTTAGGACAAGCAAATTACTATAGGAATAATTGTACATGAATTACATAAATGTAAAAATTCAGAAAAAAAAAGGAACAAAAAGAGTTATCAAACCTGAATTAATTTAGTCGATAATAGCTTTAAAAAATAAATGCAACTTCCAAATTTGGAATTTTTAACATATTAAACACTGATGCGATGCTCCTAAATTATTAAACGGGACAAAGTAGGTAACTTATTATAACAATAGAAATTAGACTTTGCATGTATATTTGCTTTCGTGCTGTTTGGATGACAACTTTTACAAGTGTTCTTTTTTTCCAGCCGCCCCACTCAAGAAATTGACTTTAGGATAAATTATATGTTTTGAAATAACGCTCTTGTTTTTTTATACTATTTTAATTTACTAAACAAAATTATTATTATTATTATTAAATGACGGAAAAATTACTTTCGTTCCTTTTTCCAAAAGCAATGACTATAATATTAAAAATAAAATTTGTTTTCCTTTATTATATCATTTCGAAGTAATAAGTTTAGTTTGCAATACGGAAAAACGATTGTTTCCCCTAACAAATTTCTAATAGTAGTTCTAAATGTTGTAGTAGCATTTATTTGTCATTTTGAGTTTTAGCAGCAAATAATGTTTTGTCTTGAGTTTTTTCCGAACATTAGTCATTTGTTGTGGGCTAATCATCAATATTTTCAAATGGAATGGATGATGAATGGAACAGTGGATATTGCATGATTGGAGTGATGAAGAATGCGTAAAAATACTTAGGAAATGCAAGGAGGCAATTCCAAGCAAGGAAAAAGGAGGGAAGGTGATCATTCTTGATATGGTGAGGAAAGAAGGGCATGAAAACCACAGTGATTATGAAGAAATTGAGACTCAGCTCTTCTTTGATATGTTGATGATGGTTCTGGTGACTGGGAAAGAAAGAAATGAGAAGGAATGGGCAAAACTCTTCTTTGAAGCTGGCTTCAATGGCTACACCATTTCTCCCATACTTGGCCTCAGATCTCTCATTCAGCTTTATTATTAGCATTTAATGAGAAGGAATGGGCAAAACTCTTCTTTGAAGCTGGCTTCAATGGCTACACCATTTCTCCCATACTTGGCCTCAGATCTCTCATTCAGCTTTATTATTAGCATTTATTTATGATGTCTTCCTATGAGTTTCTCTGTTAGTTATTTCTTTCCTTACATAGTTTGAATTTTGCTGATGATATTGATGATGATCCTGAATTGTATTTATAAATTTATTTTATTATTTTTTATCGTCGGGATAAAAAAATGATAAAAATAAAATATATACTCTCATTATCCCATAAAAAAAAAAAAAAATCAATTCGAGTGCTTGAAAGGTTATACTACTTATGATTTTCTAACTTTGACCTAAACACCATTCGACTGCCAAAATTACGTGTTTGGTTCTATGGAATTGGGGTGTGTTTGGACTAAATGTCAAAGAATTAGAATTCAACTCTAATTCCAAATTGCCCCAATTTCACAAAATCAATTCCTAGTTACCCCTAAGAATTTGAATTCCGATCCTTCTCTCATTCGGATAAACATGCGGATTTAAATTGGATTATAAAAAAAATGGATCGCGAATAGTGTTTGTTAAAGTTAGAAAATCATAAATATTAACCTTCGAAGCACTCGAATTGGATTTTTTCACCCATACTCTCTCTATGTGGTTTCATGAAATTGGAATTGAATTAGAATGATGTGCTTCTATAGAATTAGAATATCAATTCAATTCAATTTCAATTTGACCTGCACCATGAATTAGAATACCAATCTAATATTATAACAAAAATGTGGGTTTGAAAGATCTTAAACACATGCCAAGACATTATTTTTACAAATTATATTTTATGGGACCGTTGTTATATCGTACAACTAGGAGAATAATGTAATGTACCCTTTTAACATATAGCAGATAAGCATTAATCAGGGGGACACTACTAGGAATACATACGACAAATTATACCGTAGTTCTAAAATTATCATGCAAGATAGTCTATTGTATAGACTTTATAATCAATTTAGTATTTTGATGCCCATTATTTTCCCTCTAACCAATGTAATTCTATCCTGTAATGTAGTTTTAAGACTACCATATACAAATTAGAAAGAGTGTTTTGTTATTTAATATTGTGACCTATTTTTTCTTCCCTAATTAATATAGTCCTATCATTTGTAAAAGAGAAGAGAGACATTTTGTAATGTAATTTTAGAATATAATATTAAAACAGATATTGATGAATAAATAGTTTTTATTTTTTAAATATCAAAATAATCATAAATCTTGGAATTGGTAATTTAAAATCCTAACTTCACCACTGCCTTATATTAGCCAAGAAAATATATAAATATATAATGTATTTTTTATCATCTGAATTCTTTCAAGTTTATGATATTCATAATTTTTCATTGAAAATAATTTATTATATATTAATTTTATCACAAGCATAAAAAGAAAAGGAAATGTGAAAAATCTAATGTTATGAGGAGCAATGATGCACAAGAATGGGACGACCGTTAGTATATTATACTTAGCAAAAAAAAAAAAAAAAACACAAAACATGAGGCTAGATGACGGTGACTTTAACGCGCCTCTTTTATAATATAACCAACATCAGATCCTCTTTTCCCAAATCTTCATCCCTTTATCTTTCTCTCTCTAGCGATTTCTCTCCCCAAACTCTCTTCCCCCGTAGCTTCTTGCTGCCGATTCCGAGAAGATTTTTGAAGATATCTCACCGCCAAAATACTCTACACATCTCAAGCTTCAAAACCCATACCATTTTCTACAATTTCGCCATTTTTTGGGTTTGAGAGAACCCTAAATCAGCCACGAAAATGAAAAGAAAACTAGGGTTTTATAGATCTGAAGAAGGGGATTCATTTGGTTGTGTTTGCAGCCCATGAAGATGAAAGAAAAATTAGGGTTTTGGCAAAATATGTGTTTTTTTTTATGTAAAATCGTATGTTTTTGCTGGCTTGGTGGTGTAAAATGGTGTTGTTTGTGTAAAATGGTGTTTGTATAAAGTGCTGCTTGTTTATGTAAAGTATTGTTGGCTTATGTAAACTTCTGATTCTTTAGTCAAAATGTTGTTTCTTGGTGTAAAACACTATTTTCTGGTTCAAAGTGGTATTTGTTAGTATAAAAACATCATTTTGATTCGTTTTTGTAAAGTGTTGGTTGCTTATGTAAAGTGCTGAATTTTTGTGTAAAGTGCTGGTTGTTTATTTTCTGAATGTTTATGTAAACTGGCAGTTGGGCAAAGTTTATGTAAACTGCAAAGTTTACTGTAAAGTTTATGTAAACTGCAGTTTACTGCAAAGTTTATGTAAACTGGTGTTTGGACAAAGTTTATGTAAACTGCAGTTTACTGCAAAGTTTATGTAAACTGGTGCTTGGGCAAAGTTTATGTAAACTGCAGTTTACTGCAAAGTTTAGGTAAACTGGTGTTTGGGAAAAGTTTATGTATATTGCAGTTTACTGCAAAGTTTATGTAAACTGGTGCTTGGAAAAAGTTTATGTAAACTGCAGTTTACTGCAAAGTTTATGTAAACTGGTGCTTAGGCAAAGTTTATGTAAACTGTAAAGTTTACTGCAAATGAATCAAAATGATATTTTTACACTAAAAAAGACCACTTTGAACCAGAAAAGAGTATTTAACATAAAACAAAATCATTTTGACCAAAAAATCAGTAGTTTACATAAGCCAACAGAACTTTTGCAGAACGCATCTCTGTTCTTTGTTATTTTTCGGAAAATCTAGAAAGCCAAAATTGCTTATATAAATTTCTGAGTAAACCTTATGCAAAGAGGTTTAAATCGAGCTATAGTTTGCTTAAATCGGACAAAGAATGAAGAAGATATGAATTTCTGAAGTACAGTCATTACTTCAGATTTTTTTGCGAAAAAAATAGCACTTGCAGCTCTATTTCAGAGCTGATTTATGGGAGATTTACAAGTCCAAATAAAGATCCGTAAAATCATGTGTAATCCTTGTAAGAAGAGGTTTAAAACAAGCCAAAGTTTGATCAAAACGGATGAGAAACGATGGAGATATGGAATTCCAAAGTTTGATGACAACTGTAGAATTTTCACTTCAGTTTACATAAACTTAACAAGGGAGATCACATCAGGATTATATAGACATCAGATCAGCGAATACTTGACATCAGATCAACAGACTATAGATATCAGATCAAGAATATAAAAGAAATCATACACTAGAACTAAAATATACTTAACAAGGGAGATCACATCAGGATTATATAGACATCAGATCAGCGAATACTTGACATCAGATCAACAGACTATAGATATCAGATCAAGAATATAAAGAAATCATACACTAGAACTAAAATATACTTAACAAGGGAGATCACATCAGGATTATATAGACATCAGATCAGCGAATACTTGACATCAGATCAACAGACTATAGATATCAGATCAAAAATATAAAAGAAATCATACAATAGAACTAAAACACACTTAATAAAGGAGATCACATCAGGATTATATAGACATCAGATCAGAGAATACTAGACATCAGATCAACAGACTATAGATATCAGATCAAGAATATAAAAGAAATCATACAATATAACTAAAACATACTTAACAAGAGAGATCAGATCAGAATTATATAGACATCAGATCAGCGAATACTAAACATCAGATCAACAGACTATAGATATCAGATCAAGAATCATTCAAGAAATCATACATTAGAATTAACACACACTTAACAAGGGAGATCAGATCAGGATTATATAGACATTAGATCAACGAATACTTGACATCAGATCAATAGACTATAGATATCAGATCAAGAATATAAAAGAAATCATACAATAGAATTAAAACACACTTAACAAGGGAGATTAGATCAGGATTATATAGACATCAGATCAGCGAATACTAGACATCAGATCAACAGACTATAGATATCAGATCAATAATATAAAAGAAATCATACAATAGAATTAAAACACACTTAATCCTGATGTGATCTCCCTTGTTAAGTATGTTTTAGTTCTAGTGTATGATTTCTTTTATATTTTTAATCTGATATCTATAGTCTGTTGATCTAATGTCAAGTATTCGCTGATCTGATGTCTATATAATCCTGATGTGATCTCCCTTGTTAAGTTTATGTAAACTGAAGTGAAAATTCTGCAGCTATCATCAAACTTTGGAATTCCATATCTCCATCGTTTCTCATCCGTTTTGATCAAACTTTGGCTTGTTTTAAACCTCTCCTTACAAGGATTACACATAATTTTACGGATCTTTATTTGGACTTGTAAATCTCCCATAAATCAGCTCTGAAATAGAGCTGCAAGTGCTGTTCTTTTCGCAAAAAAAATCTGAAGTAATGACTGTACTTCAGAAATTCATATCTTCTTCATTCTTTGTCCGATTTACGCAAACTATAGCTCAATTTAAACCTCTTTGTATAAGGTTTACTCAGAAATTTATATAAGCAATTTTGGCTTTCTAGATTTTCCGAAAAATAACAAAGAACAGAGATGCGTTCTGCAAAAGTTCTGTTGGCTTATGTAAACTACTGATTTTTTGGTCAAAATGATTTTGTTTTATGTTAAATACTTTTTTCTGGTTCAAAGTGATCTTTGTTAGTGTAAAAATATCGTTTTGATTCATTTGTAGTAAACTTTACAGTTTACATAAACTTTGTCCAAGCACCAGTTTACATAAACTTTGCAGTAAACTGCAGTTTACATAAACTTTGCCCAAGCACCAGTTTACATAAACTTTGCAGTAAACTGCAGTTTACATAACACTATAGTGCCCTTAAATACACATTCGAGTTTACATAAAGCACACAGTCGAGTTTACATAAACACAAAAAGCGAGTTTACATAAACTATCGTCCCTTAAAACTGCCACAAATGGATACCAAATTTGAAATTCAAAATCACCGCCCGTCATCATTATTTATCTGCTGAGCAACAAAATGGACCAAAAAATCAATATTTGATGCGCGTGAACCTTTCTTTCCCTTCAGCAGCATTAAATGCGACGTGAAGGTAGGAAGGATTTACAGAACCCGGTTCAATTCCGGTTTTGCCATCATTAATCCGGTTTTTTAAACAAAAACCAACTAGGAGTAAACCGTCCAATTTACTCCTAGGGGTAGGATATAATTTGCTACGACCGTGCGTGCCGGGTGGAGGCCCCTTTTTCTGGGTTGCCCCGATGCCTATTGGCTCCTATAACATTAAAAAGCGTTTTATTAGACATGTATTAACCTAAAGTAATGATACATCTCTTAAACAATAGAGAAGAGATTATATTAAAATTTACATTAAGCTTTCCAAAAAACCAGAATATATTTTTTTCCAAACATTATTATTGGAATTAAAAAAAGTAGATGTTCTTCATTTCTCCAACATTTATTGCTACTTATTAATTACTATATTGCATAGATTTTCTTTTTAAAACTACGTACGTTTTATTTTTTTATATAAAATATTTTTCAAAATAAAAATTAAAAGGAGTACAAGATTACGGTAATTTATATGTTGGTCCTATAGGACCACCATGCAATTTTACTCCTACTGCTACAGTAGTCTTCTTTTCTTTTGTTATTTTTGGCTTTTTTTTTTTTTTTTTGCCTTCCACTTTGAGACTTTTTTCGTCCATTTTTTTCTAAACAATTCAGTATTTTTTTTAATATTTTTGAATTTTATAAAAAAATATTTTTAAATTATCATTTTATTTGTTTTATAATTAAATAATTTTAGATATTATGATACATATTATGGACGTTTTTGTTGTATGATATGATTTCTTTTTATATTCTTGATCTGATAACTATAGTCTGTTGATTTGATGTCTACTATTTTGTGATCTGATGTCTATATAATAATGATTTAATCTACCTTGTTAAGCATATTTTAGTTCTACTGTATGATTTCTTTTATATTCTAGATCTGATATCTATAGTCTGTTGATCTGATGTCAATTATTCGCTGATCTGATGTCTATGTAATCCTGATCTGATCTCCCTTGTTAAGTATGTTTTAGTTCTATTGTATGATTTCTTTTATATTCTTGATCTGATATCTATAGTCTGTTGATCTGATGTCAAGTATTCGCTGATCTAATGTCTATATAGTCCTGATATGATTTCTATTGTTAAGTATGTTTTAGTTCTAGTGTATGATTTCTTTTATATTCTTGATCTGATATCTATAGTCTGTTGATCTGATTTCAAGTATTCGCTGATCTGATGTCTATATAATCCTGATCTGATCTCCCTTGTTAAGTATGTTTTAATTCTACTGTATGATTTCTTTTATATTCTTGATCTGATATCTATAGTCTGTTGATCTGATGTCAAGTATTCGCTGACCTGATGTCTATATAATCCTGATCTGATCTCCCTTGTTAAGTATGTTTTAATTCTATTGTATGATTTCTTTTATATTCTTGATCTAATATCTATAGTCTGTTGATCTGATGTCAAGTATTCGCTGATCTGATGTCTATATAATCCTGATCTGATTTCCCTTGTTAAGTATGTTTTAGTTCTACTGTATGATTTCTTTTATATTCTTGATCTGATATCTATAGTCCGTTGATCTGATGTCAAGTATTCGCTGATCTGATGTCTATATAATCCTGATCTGATCTCCCTTGTTAAGTATGTTTTAATTCTACTGTATGATTTCTTTTATATTCTTGATCTGATATCTATAATCTGTTGATCTGATATCTTCTGTATTATTATTTTTTTAAAAAAATTTCGTTCATAATATGTATCATAATATCTAAAATTATTTAATTATAAAACAAATAAAATGATAATTTAAAAATATTTTTTTATAAAATTCAAAAACATTAAAAAAATACTGAATTGTTTAGAAAAAACGGACGAAAAAAAGTCTCAAGGAGGAAGGCAAAAAAATAAATAAATAAAAAATTAGCCAAAAATAACAAAAGAAAGGAAGACAACTGTAGCGCGTTACTGTAAATGAGAATGACATAAATGCCCTCAAAAAAAGGTTCCGTTAAGAGGGTTAACGACCAATATGGACGGAATGACATTTTTTGAAAATAAAATGAAAGTATGATGACCTTAAAAATAGTTTTGAAAATATGATGACCAAAACTGAAAACTGACCATAGTATGATGACCAATTTTGGAATTTACTCTTCTTTTTATTATTGTTAAGTCTTTTAAAAAAAATATAAAACCTTTAAATTCATCTGTAAACTACGATCTAGACTCTCCGATCGAACATGTGTATCAACTCAATGGGATGTAGTCGTTTGTAAATTATAATTGTGCCATTCAGGTTAAAACACATGTTCGAATAGGAGGTTTGGATCGTAGTTCACGAATTACCCGTATATTTTCTGTTAAAAGAATTAAAAATTTATAGACAAAAGCAATAACTAGTAAAAGACAAATTATATTGTAGTTCTAAAACTATTAATTACTACTATGTTCATAACCCTTTTTCTTTTTGTTAGAGTTCAAACTCACCTTATTGCTGGAGTCACGTGGATGTTTATTGTTTCCCTCCTAACTAATACATTTCTGTCATTTGTTAAAAAGAAAACATATTACAATGTAGTTATATAGAACTACCATATAACAACCGAGTAAAAGATAATACCCTATTTGAAGTTGCAAAAATTTATATTCAATCTAAAAATTAATCATAAAATGTAATTTAACTCTAATACTTTGTGTCAAGAAATAACTCTACAAGTAAACACAACCATTATTTATAATAAATGTAACAAAAAAATAATTTTGAATTATGAAAAGATTACACTTAAATTTTCAATTTCTTGGAGGCTACAAAAATTGATGCTAAAATTATTATACACAAAAGAAGAAAACTTTCTTTTAGCATGGATAAAATCTTTAGCATTGAACTTTGCTCCAAATGGAAACAATTGATGATCTAGTCGTGGTGCAAAGTTTCATTGAGAAAACCACTTAAAACGAATACTTGCTTACATACGTCTTAGTTAGGAAACTCTGGGTTGATGGTATTACTAAAGCTAAAACTGCCTTCAGTGCTAAAATTTTCTGTTCAGTATAGAATTACCCTTGAAAGTTACAAGGTTAGAGTTGTTTACACAAGGATAAATTGTCCAACTGGTAAAATTTAGCTCTGAAAGGTATTAGTTGCTATGATGATAACATCAGCCAAAACACATTGATTGACCTGTATATATAGTGTATAATGAAGATGCAAAAGTCAAATGCTTTTTATGTGAATTAATATTGACTTTTGGTCTTTTACCAGGAGTAAAAGTAAATTATAACCATTGTTTTTTTATTCAAGTGAAGGCTACTGTCATATCAAATGCAGCTAATGCCACTATGGGTTCTTTCTTTCTGTTAGTTATCTCATGTAGGTGCACAAAAGAATATTTATATTATATTTCTAGAACATCAAGAAACTGAAGTTTGATACTTTGACTCGTAAGAAATTTTGATTCTCTTGTATACACATTTTATAATGCGTAACTTTGAGGAACAAAAACTTTCCCATGGATCATTTTGTTCTCTTATTTCTCTGGATTCATGTGTATAAGGTGGGATGCTAGAATATATGGTGGGATGAAGTAAAAGTTAAATGCTTCAATAGAAACCTTCCGATGTGTTTTACAATTTTGCTAAATGTCCTAATTATTTCTTTTAGAACCATGGAGATATTCACATAAAGTTTGATTTAGCATACCTACCTAACATGTAGAAGTTGTATCTATAACTTCAAACGAAACCTAACTATTCCTTTAATGCTTAGTGGCACTGTTGTTTTGTTAAAAGGTTTGGTTCACGACTCGGGCCATTAACTTATCATTTTTCCAGGAATTCTTACTGGTGGCAAGTACTACCATGGCAATGTATTAGAGATGCACAGACATTCGGTGTCATCAATTAGACAATTTGATTGAAGTAGATACAAATGGTTTGAAGGCTGGTGAATAAGGGCATGGAAGCTGTTGCAATGGTGTTAAATGAGTGATTCAGCGTTTTACACTGGTTTGAAAAACATTGCCACGAACTGAGTCCATCTGGTTCTTATTGATATTCATGGCGTACCAATAAACACCAGACTTCTTCAGGTATAACCCAGTGTCTCATGACATCCAATTTCATGAAGCTGTTTGATTAATCTATATGTGATTTAAAGTATATTATGATGACCATTTATCTTCTTTGGAGCTTCTGCTTGTGCTGCTCATCACATCTGAATTTCTAGTTAATGATTGATTAGAAGCCTAATCTGGATCATTACACTAGTAAACTACTTTCTCTCTAGTTGTAGATTTCTTAGGATGAGGAAAGGTTTTATAGTTTATATTGCAAGTATGTGACAATAGAACCTCATACTGTTGCCAACCCCATTGATTTTTCTATGAGGAAGTCATCTGAACCTCATCATAGTACTCCCCTCGTTTCCTTTTATTAGAGGTTAGTTGGCCAAAGTATAATTACCAATATGACTACTAAAAGTAGTTAACAATGGGGAAAGTTTCTAAAATATCCCTATTTCATTGAAAAGACATGAAAGTTATCGCTTAGCGAAACTAAAGAGTAATAAAAGGAAGCATATAAGAAATTGAAGAGTCATAAGAGTTAGTTTAAAGGGTAAAAATAAGAAAAAATGACCTAGAAAATATAAAGGAACAAAAGAAAGTCCCAACTAATATCTAATAAAAAGAAACAGAGAGTACTTCCTAAACATTCCTTTGCTATAATTCAAGAATAAAAACACCTAGGAATCAAATAACATGAAAGTAAAAATATTGTGTGAGGATTCGGATGGTACTAGAATTATTTTGTCTTCGGAATTATTCGGATAACTGTACATGATTTCTTGTGGCTGTTAAAACGTTTTTCTGTTTATTGGATACCTGACTTTGGAAGTAATATTCGACATCTCTTTTTTTCACTGAACTTACGATCTGTATTTACAGTGAGAAACAGTTAATAAATTTGGCTTATTTTTAGCCAGCAGGAAGAGCTAATATGGGTTTTCTTAATGTTTGATGATAGGTCTGTTGCTGTCATGTTCAGAAGGAGGAATCAAGTTTGGCCCAGTGATTTTGAAGGCTGGATGCCTACGTACAGCTTATCAAACCGATAGTTTGGTTTGATGGACACATTGGGAGACCATTTGCCAAGGTATTCACTGAAGGTGTAACTACTCTTCCATGGCGATTTGTACAGCCATTATTTGCACATTATTGGGATTTCACGACAGTTTTGATCACTTTCACAACAATGTACATTTTCTAACATGCGATAGCCTTCTATTCATTATGAAAATTTTATCATTTTCAGAAATTTTGGTGGTAAAGTTCCACTTCTGATAAATAAAATGCTAGATATTAGGAAATCTGTTCCATGTGTGTTTATTTATCAAACATAATTTGATAAATAGTGAATAATTAATATGATTAATATTTATAATTTATTTTTTTTTAAAAATATCTCGTGTATATGAATAATTGATAATTTTGTAATATCAAACATATAAAAAATAATCAGATTTCTTTATAATTTATGAAATATATCAAAGGTGATTTCTCTAATAAATATTACTAAACAAGTTAAAGACAATCAATTCTTTCGATGATTGTTGAGTTATAAAATTCTGATTACCCACATTCCGATTGCTCCAAACACAAGAACAGGTTAATGCTTAGTTACATATATGTGCTGGGAAGGAAACTCTTTGGTGATATTATTTCCAGAGCAAAAATCAGTTTCCAGAACTAATTTCTTCTGTTTTGGCTAGATTTACCCTTACAAGCTACAAGGTGAGAGTCGATTGTTTAAGTAAGTAGTTTTCTTTTGTAGAGTAATTGGAAAATTGAGGATTAACAGAGTGAAATAAAAATAAAAAATGTATTCTTTCAAAGTTTTATAATTTAAGGCATATTTAAAATATAAATATGAATATCATAGTTGAAATTTTATTTAATTTATGTAAACAAATAAAAATGACTCAAATAATAAAATTAACAAATAATGAAAATCAAATAATAACTCTTTCGTTTTCACATTAGAAATTGGTGTTTTGTGATAGTGGTCAAGCATTTTGTTGATATAAGTGGTGGTTATCCTTATGTATTTTCTTGAAACTCTAGATCAACTAGTTGGGTAGAGCAAAAGATTTGGAAATGAGTAACTCCAATTTATGACACATTTACATATTAATTTGCATCCAGCCTATTTTATGAAAAAGTAAAATAAAATGTATTTATCCCTATACACGGGTATGTGGTAAATTTTGTGTCAATAAAATTCTTAAATTGGAGAGAAAATTTATATTTAGAAGGCTTAAATCCATTTTTGGTCCCTCATATCATGGGTTATTTCAGTTTTGGTCCCCCATATGTTTTAGTCACCAATTTTAGTCACACTTAAATTTTTTTTACCAATTATAGTCTCTTTTAACGAAAAAATTTAGAAGATAACGGATAACCTCATTTGATTGCTAGTCAAACCTAATTTTTTTTTAAATGATTTGTACCGTGATGTTTTCAACTAATTTTATAATTCGGATCCTCATGAATATTCAACCCATTTAGGGTTTAGGCCGTCATTTTGGATTATGAGTCGATCTAAATGGGTTGAACATTTATGAGGAATCGAGTCATAAAATGGATTGAAAACATCATGGTACAAATCATTTTTAAAAAAATAGGTTTGACTAGCGATCAAATGAGTTAATATGTTATTTTCTAAATTTTTCCGTTAAAAGGGACCATAATTGGTAAAAAAAATTTAAGTGGGACTAAAATTAGTGACTAAAACATAAGGGGGACCAAAACTGGAATGACCAATGTTACGAGAGACTAAAAATATATTTAAGCCTATTTAGAAATACCTATAAATTCACGATGGCAAATTATATCGAATCGATGCCCTTAATATTTTAATAGAAAAATCTTTTATTATTTAATGCGGTGACTCTCCTAAATGTCTATTGTTTATCTCCTTAGTCAATGTTATCTTACTATTTATCAAAAAAACACATTATAATATAGGCCTAATACAACATGTGATTGCTAATGGTTAAATCAAGACAGGTACCAGATAACAAGGAGAGTAAAGAAGATAGTTAAGAACACATTTACAGAAGATCACCGAGACTATTAGAGTTGCAACATATTTAAGAGCCCAACTTACTCAAAATATGTTAAGATGATCCTACTTAAATTTATAAAACTCATTTATTATTGACCAAAATGCGTTTTTTTGTCCTTTATAATTGGTATTGTTTCACTTTTGGTCCCTTATCAGTTTACGAGACCATTTTTAATCCTCAAACATTAATTTATTAGGTATTTTGGTCTCTCTTAACAGAATTTTTGCTCAACTCACTGTTTGACCAAAATTGATTGTTAGTCTTGGAGTTTTTATGTGAAAAAACTTTTTAGTTGCCTCTTGTGCAAAAAAAAAAAAAAAAAAAAAAACATCCCCCTCATTCTCTCAAACCCTAATTCTCCTTTTCAGCAGTCGTTGCCTGCTCGCCGCTTCTTCTTCTCCCCCCCGATCGATCCCGCTTGCCCGTTTCTTCTCCTCCTCATCCTTCTTTTTCTTCAGCCGTTGATTGGGGACCGATTTGTGTTTAAAAAAAAAATAATAAATGCCTTTGTATAATTTTTTTCTCCTAAACCCTAGTAGCTCTCCCCTTTCTCCTCCCCTTCTCCAGCCGCCACGCCACCTACCCTAAACCTTAGTGTCGTCCTCCACCCCACCTCTCGCCACCAGCCTTCTTTGCTTCTCCTCCTCATTCTTCTTCTTCTTCTTCTCCCCCCCTCCCCGAGTGACCAGCGACAACGGGAAGAAGAAAGAACATAAGAAGAAGAAGAAGAGGGAGGGGAGGCCACTGGCGGGAAAAAGAAGAAGAGGAGAAGAGGGAGAGGAGAGGTTTCGGGGTTTAAGGCAAAGAAAATCGGGGAGGGAGATGGCGACGAAAGAAGAAGGAGGAGGAAGAGGATGAGAAGCAAAGAAGGTTGGTGGCGGGTGGTAGGGTGGCGGGCAACGCTAGGGTTTAGGGTAGGTGGGGTGGCGGCTGGAAAGGGGAGGAGAAAGGGGAGAGCTACTAGGGTTTAGGGGGAAAAAATTATACAAAGGCATTTGATTTTTTTTTACACAAATCGATCCCTAATCAACGGTCAAACATAGTCAAACTGCTAGTTGACCAAAAGTGATCAAAAGACCTACTAAATTAATGTTTGTGGACTAAAAAAGCTCGCGTAAAATTATAAGAGACCAAAAGTAAGACAATGCCAATTATAAGGGACCAAAAAAGCATTTTGACCTTTATTATTTGTAATCCGTTTTTTACTGTTTGTACCCCTATTATTGAAGTGTGTTTCCCAAACCGCCCTTCTAGCACAAAAATAAGGCATCTTTACGATAAGTCACATCAAAATGCACTCACACCATGGTTTGCTCACGTTAAAATGCACTTCCACCTTGGTTCACCCATGTCAAAATGCACTCCCACCATGTTTTAGACACTCAAAAAGTGGCAGAACCATGGTTGGCCCACGTAGGTTTGTCATTCAACCCACGGCCCGCCACGTTGGTTTGTCACTTAACACATAGTCTTCTACGTTAATTTGTCACCCAACCAACGGTCGCTCACATTGGTTTGTCACTCAACTCACGCTCACCCACGTTCATGTGCGTCCTTCCCATGGGTGAGCCACCTTTTCGTGTGAGTCTCGCCAACAGAAAATTAATATAATTTCAATTCATATTAAATTTAAATAAAAAAAACACTATTTTACGTTTTGTAGTGCCTAGACCATGGTCCAATCACTTCTATATGCTCCAGAACTATAGTTTAAGTGGTCCAGGCACGTCTATATGCGCCTGAACTATAGTTTAAGAACTTTTTTATGCGCTCAAACCATGGTCAAGGCACGTTTTTATGCGTTCTTACCATGGTTCATTCGTATTCATTTGTCACGCATATGTGGTCGCTGTATGTTTTTGTGAGTTTTAACTATGGTGAAATTTTTTAGTTTTAATATACATAAATTGATAAATAATATTAGTTTTAAAAAGTTTTAAAATAATTTTAGGCCAAAAATTTATTCATTATTATAGTTCCCGTTCCACCTCCAACATCGACAATTGAATTCAGCCCCAAGAACACATCTTTACAGTTTTTTATCACCACTGAACTAGCCAGTCGGCTACAGTGCTAGAACAGGTCGCCATTTTTGTTTTGGGATGAAGTGAATATAGAAAGATATTATTAATTACCATCTCAATTTTAAATATTATTAAAAGGGAGTTTTTAGTCCAAATTAAAACGGTAAAGATAAAAAATTATGGCGACAACTAGTAAAATTTAAATCAAAACTTTCAAGGAGACTAATAAGTCACTATAACTTTTATTGAATATTTTTAATATTTATTATTAATAATAATGATTTTTTTTGTACAAAGAAGAATGTGAAATTTAGATGACTCGAAATTAAAATTTATTAATTTTAAGCAGGGAGAGCCAAACACTAAATTAGAACCTCTTGTCAATAATTAGTCCCTTTAATGAAGTGCAAATATTTTATAAAATAAAATAAATACACTAACAATTTAAAACTACTAAATTTTCAAAATAAAATTTAAACATCTAACATTTTAATTAATAAAGTATAAATCATTTTGATCCAACTCTACCTTTTCAAGTAATTCAGTTACCAAGATGATTTTGGTTAGCTTGGAAAATTAATTAGATGGTTTAGCATTGGTTCCAGAAACATCACAATCGCAACTGATGAGTGGTCCCTTGCATATTAATTTACAATGGGTTATTATTTATCACTCTATTTTATAATTCATGTTCTCAATTTCTCTCCAAATTTTTATAAATAAAGGAATTTAATTAGAATTTAGGGATAATGTGATAAAAAAAAAAAAGGTGAATAATAAAATAGGTTGGTAAATATTTATTACTGTATTTATACTTATAGAATGTGTTGTTTCATATACTTTTTTTTGCACAAACTGGAGCACACAGAAGAGAGAAAACGGATGGATTTATTCAGAAATGTGGTTGAGGCTGATGTTCATCACGAGCTGCTTGCAGCTCAAGCTCACATATGGAATCATATGTTGAGCTTCATTAACTCAATGTCCCTCAAATGCGCAGTTCAATTAGGCATTCCAGACATCATTCACAAACATGGCCACCCTATGACCCTTCCTCAATTGAACCATTCCCTTCCCATAAACCACGCCAAATCTGAATTCGTCCATCGTCTCATGCGAATCCTGATCCACTCGGGCTTTTTTCGGAAAGAAAAGATCCAGGAAAATGTTGAAGAAGACGAAGAGGGCTATGCGCTCACTCCTCCATCTCAGCTGCTACTGGAAGACAACCCTTTAAGTGTGAGACCATTTTAGTTTGGCGCACTTGATCCACTCTTGACGAATCCATGGCATCAGTTGAGCCAATGGTTTCGAAATGGTGATGTTAATCCACTGGTTACTTGTCATGGGAGGGAACTTTGGGAGCTTTCAGGCAATGAACCGCGGTTCAACCGATTCTTCAACGAAGCAATGGCTAGCGATGTTGACGTGGGATGGATTGTTTTTTAGCGATCGCTATAAGTCTATGTCTATGAACCGCATGATTTCTCGAGGGATCGATCACGTGTGGCAATTGAATGAGAACAGCATGATTTATGAAGAACCACAATCTAATTTAAGGCAAAATTTCATTTACAATCTTATATGACTAGGTAATTCATTCAGCAACTATTAGTGTATCATGTGATGAAAATCATAGTTTAAAATTTTAGATTATATAATAAACTATTAAAGCAACTGACAATTTGTGTAGAGAGAAAAAATTATCTACTTAGACAATCTGTAGTTGGTAAATAGGATCAATGTTTTGACAACAAAAATGAGTCTGGAACAATTTTCGGCCAATTTATCCATCTTTTCGGTGATAAAAACATATCCAAAAGGAATCAGAAACAAGACCACAACTCTTACCCTCTATTTTCGCTAACAAACTCCCATAGGCATAATAGTTTTCTCTGCCCGTCAACCAATTCCGATGGAACCACCGGAACCCTCCCGTGGTCCGCAAAACCACCCCCACCTCAAACACAAATCATTTGCCAGCCTTTTCAACACCCATTCTAATCCCTCCGCTACTCAGACCAAACATGTCCAATTCATCGATGGAAAGCCGTTCCTCATCTACGAGGATGATGAAATGGAGCAACTCTTTGCACCGCACAGACACTCTTTAATTGGGAAATTCTCTTTCAGGAGGCCAAACATGTCAAAGATTAGAAAGGAATTCGAAAAAATTGGGTTTCATTGAGATTACGAACTAGGGTTGTTAAATCAACCACATATTTTTCTCCGGTTCAGCTTGGAAGAAGATTATCAGAAATGCTGGATGAAAACAATTTGGATAATTGGAGGATTTCAGCTCAGAGTGCTCATATGGGCTCCTCACTTCCGCTATGAGGAGGATCCACCCTTTGCCCCTATTTGGGTGGCGTTAGAACAACTGCCGGCGGAATACATCAACCAAGAATCAGTTTTCTCGATAGCAACAGCGATTGGCACACCTCTCCAAGTTGATAAATCAACCCCGCAGCTCTCAATATCATCTGTTGCAAGGGTTTGTGTGGAAGTGGATCTAAGAAAAGAACTTCCCAAGAGCATTACTATCGGACAGAAAGGAAGAATAATGGAGCAAATGTTCACTTATGAAAAAATTCCTAAGTACTGCGATGTATGTAGGAAAATTGGGCATGGTTCAATGGAATGTAAGAAAGTTGTCCCTGCAATGGAAAAGGCGAATTTGGGAAAGGAAAAGGAGGAAATGATTTCTTGCACAATGGAAGCCGGGTTTTCTGGCCTTACCCAAATAGAAAAGGAGAAAACGTAAATATTCCCAAATGCCCCACTGCCAAGGCCAGCAACCCCAATGCAAGTCTAGCAGAATGAGAAAATTCCCAGCCCCAATCCGAAGAGAACGACAGTGCCTAGAAATAGAGTAATTCAGGAAAAGTTGGCTTCAGACTATCAACTGCAAGAAAACCCAGACTCACTCAATTTGGCTCACAACGATGAGAGGAACGAAGGGAAATTATCCATGCCACTGGAAGGAAAAAATTTGAACACCCAAGAAATCTGTGACATTCAGAAAAAAATAAATGAAGCTCTTGAATTAAATACCTGGAAGGAAAAAGAAGTAGTAACTGGTCTCCAATGATCAACCTCAACCCCAAAGGAATTAGAAGGACTAGTGTTGGACCTAACTTCCTTTAACGAAGGTTCAGAATCCGAATCAGCATCAAGTCACTCTCTGGATGAGTCTGCACTACAACTGGAGGATGACTTCACAGTTGTCAAAAAGAAGATACGAAGGAAGCGCCTAAGGGGATAAGTCACACTATGCCATTCAGACCCCTCGGAGCAAAGGTACTGGTCTCTCGAAGAATTGATCATCGCCACGAGAAGCAGGTTCGTGGCTCCACCCTTATTTTAAATGATTGATTGTTTGATCTGGAACATCCGTAGGATTGCCATTGTGGCGTCTCTTCAGAGAACTAACCTGTTATGCTCTAGGTTTAATTTGACTCTCTTGTGCATTCTTGAACCACTTGTAAATAGTAGTAAATGTGTCGAATTCGCTAAAAAGCTTCGTTTTGACTGTGCTGTTTCAAATCCTAATGGAAAAGTGTGGATATTATAAAAAAAAAATGTAAATTTCACTCCCCTATTGATGACTGATTAGATGATACGTGGTAAAGTATAATACTCTAGTCTCTCTTGTCCAGTTTTTGTGACCTGTGTTTATGCCAGTACAAGTTATACAAAGAGAAGGGAGCTACGGAAAGATGCTTTGGATTTCGGGAATTCTGTCAAAGGACAACCCTGGGCTCTAGGTGGAGACTAGAACACTATAAGGTCCACAGAGGAGTACAAAGGATCTTCTCAACCAGCAAGAACACCAATTGAGGAATTCAATGATTTTATCAACATGGCTGAACTTGATGAGATCCCTGTTATTGGTTACCAGTATACATGGAGTGGAAAGCGAGCTTTGGGACATGTCCTGAAAAGCTGGATAGATTTCTTTTCTCCAAAGAGTGGCAAGAATTATTCCAATCATCCTCTGTTCATAATCTCTCAAAAGCATGCTCCGATCACTGCACGATTTTCTTTCAAGGCAAACTAGAATCGGAATCAGGTCCTAAGCCTTTCAGGTTTCAAAAAATGTGGCTTCGCAGGCCAGGTTTTCTAAAATTAGTTGAGAAAAGTTGGAACAAGCCAGTATTTGGGAGAGGTATTTTTGCTTTTTCAACAAAACTCAAAAGGTTGAAGATGGAACTCAAAGAATGGAACAAGAATACTTTTGGGAATGTTTTCAAAAATCTAAAGGACAGTGAGGATTTTATGATAACCAAAGAGAAGGAATTCCAAGCCACTCCTAGTGACCCGAGTCGTACTGTTTTTTCTAGAGCGCAAGCAAAATTTTATCAAAGTCTTAAAGAACATGAGGACTTCATGTCTCAAAAATCTAAGGCGAATTGGTTGAAAGAAGGAGATAGAAATACAACGTTTTTTCACGCTTCTGTGAGAGAACAAAGGGCTCGCCAAGTCATCAGCAAAATAAAAATCGGTGATTCGTGGACCTCGGATATAAAAAATATTAAGGATCAAGCGGTTTCATTCTTCTAAAAACTATTTTCTGCGGAAGGACCTCCCCAACATGAGGCAATCTCTGATCTGCTGGAAAATGTTCCCAGACTCCTCTCCCAAGAAGAGCAAGATTTCTTGATCAAACCCCTGGAAGAATAAGAGTGAGAAAATCAGTTTTTGATGCGGATGTGGACAGCGCCCCTGGTCCGGATGGCTTCACAGGATATTTCTTTAGATCAGCATGGGAAATTATCAAGACTGATCTCTTCTCAGCCACGACAGAATTCATGAATGGAGTCCCGATTCCGAGATCCATGGGCAATGCCTTCATCACCCTTATTCCCAAGAAGAAAGAGGTCTCAAACTTCGCAGACTACAGACCTATTAGCCTTTGCAACTTCACGAGTAAAGTTTTTTCTTCGATTCTCAAGAATAGAATCCAGGGCATTCTACAAAAGATCATTTCTCCCGAGCAAACCGGTTTTATGAAGGACAAAGGTATAATTGATAACATTTTGGTAGCTCAAGATCTATCACAATTCATTGAGGATCGGGCAGGAGGACTAAATCTGATTTTAAAATTAGATATAGCGAAGGCCTTCGACAGAGTAGCTTGGGTTTTTCTTGAGCGAATCCTCCTCAAAGTTGGTTTTCCCACCTTTTTCTCCAACCTAATCTTGAATGTGCTAAACAATGCTTGGTTTTCAATTCTGTTGAATAGATCCCCAGCCGGCTTTTTTAAGTCCTCCCGAGGTTTGAAGCAGGGCGATCCTCTATCCCCTCTACTGTTTATAATAGCAGCAGAAGCCTTCTCCAGATGCATCAAAAAGAGGATGGAAGCAGGTGGTCTGATGCACTTTTACACCCCGCCGGGATCGAAGATTATCTCACACTTGAGTTTTGCCAATGATACAATGATTTTCACCAATGGATCTCAAAAGTCCCTCAAAGTACTCATGGAATTCCTGGAACTTTATGAGACAGGCTCAGGCCAAAAAATCAATTTAGCAAAAAGTGAAGTGATATTCCCCAAATATTGCACTCCTCTCAAGAAATGAAGGGTTTTGCAAACACTAAAGATGAAGGAGGGGCAGTTTCCTTTTTAATACTTAGGAGCAAGGATTTTCAGAGGCAGAACCAAGGCTAGCAATTTTAGACAGCTTTTAGAAGGTGTAGAAGCTAAATTATCTTGCTGAAAAAATAAGTTTCTATCTCAGGCAGGCCGGATTCAATTGATAAAATCTGTTCTACTATCCATGCCAATTCACATTGCTGCGTGTTTTTGGATACCAAAAAGCATCATCGGAGATTTAGAGAGGATGTGTCAAAATTTCTTATGGGAGACCACTGAGGGTGAAACTAGGAAATATTGGAGTTCCTGGAATCGTATGACTTATCCAACCAATCAAAACGGACTTGGAGTTCGTCAACTTCCAGCCATGATGGAGAGTTTGTGGGCAAAAATTTGGTAGAAATGGAAGAAGAGGGATGGCCTTTGGGCTAATTTTATAGCCTCACTCTCCCATTCCACATGGATTAAAACTTCTTGGAAGAGGGTTTGGAAATTGTCCTCAAAGTTTGCGGCTATGTCAAAAGTCATCTTATTAGACAGTTCCTCGTCGTTCTGGCTAGACAATTGGGGAGATCTTGGCATCATTTGGAAACAACACTCACTCCCCCCATCTCCAGAAATCTCAGTCAAGGAATTCTTCAATAACAAGACTCAACTGCTGGTGGACTTGAACACTTTTTTGGATGAACAACAAGCAAGTAAGCTTAGCAACTTGAGTCTTATTTTCGGGGACTTTCCAGACATCCTGGTATGGTGTCCAACTCCAAACGGGAACTTTTCTACAGCCTCAGCTCACAAGGAACTCAGCATCAACAGAGAGGAGACTCCGTTGGTGCATCACTTCTGGAATCAGCAAATCCCTCCAAGGATCTCAATCTTCCTATGGAGACTCTACAACAACTTCATTGCTTCTCCAGAAACCTTGTGTCGAGTTGGACATCCTGGTATGGTGTCCAACTCCAAACGGGAACTTTTCTACAGCCTCAGCTCACAAGGAACTCAGCATCAACAGAGAGGAGACTCCGTTGGTGCATCACTTCTGGAATCAGCAAATCCCTCCAAGGATCTCAATCTTCCTATGGAGACTCTACAACAACTTCATTGCTTCTCCAGAAACCTTGTGTCGATTTGGTAACTACTGTATTCTCCCATCACGATGTTGCTTCTGTTGGAATAGTTGTGAAACTATCATGCATTGTTTTTTTCAATTGCCCCAAAATTAGACCCTTTTGGTTGTCTCTGATGGCTACTGGCGGTTTTGGATTGAGGAGGGAGACGGGATGGAATGCGCTGCAGCACTGGTTTACAACCCCTCTGTCAAGTTCAAACCAAAATCACTGGAGAAATGCCCCTCTAATTCCACTTTGGAACATCTGGAGAATGAAACACTCACTTTTTTTCGAAGGGAAGACCCAAAGCTTGGGGAACTGGCGGATGCTCTTAGAAAATAAGCTATTCACTTTGCAATCACTTTCCCTAAACCTTGCAGCCACACAAAAAAAAACAACAATGATTGTTTGGATGGATTTCTGCAACAGCCAAATCATTGTAAATGTTGACAGATCATGTAAAGAAGATGGACTAGGAGGAACTGGCGTCATTGTAAGGAGAGCTTCAGGAGATCTTATTTATGGTGAAGCCAATGCTTTGAAGGAAACCACGCCAATGCAAGTAGAAATTCAAGCAACCCTTGAAGCCACAAGGTATTGTAGAAAAATGGGTTTTTCAAATGTTGCTTTTCTCACAGACAACTCCAGCATGGCAACAATGATTATCAAAGGCAAGGATTTTTTATGGGAGGAGCTCATAGCATTGGAAGAGATTCATCTATTCATGACTGAAACAAACTCAAACATTGGGCATATTTTTAGGGAAGGAAACAAACCTGTAGATTTCTTGGCTAGATTGGGGGCTAAAGGCATGGTGGTTGCCTTCATCTCAACCAGATTCATGCCACAAAAGTTAAAGGGTCTCATTAGATTAGATGTCGCAGCAGTTCCTGCAATTAGATTCAAGTAATTTAGATGTCAGCAGTTAGATGTACACTTCGGGCAATCACCCCTTTTTGTCACGGACGGATTTAATTTGTTTTTGCATAGGGGATTGGCTGTAGTACAGGGCCAAGCACACCCCGATTTTTTGTAAAAAACCCCAGCCATCATATAAGTCTTTGCCCTTCAATAGAAGGGATTTAATCCCACCAGCCCTCATTGAGTTCTGTTAAAAAAAAAAAAAAAAGGAATCAGAAATCCTCAAAATTTAAGATCTGTTGAAATCTATCTGGCTGACAACATTACAGCTTGTTTTTCCAGATTCCGACTAATGACAGTAACGAGGGAGAGCGACGGCGACAACAAAGGGGTAGAGGGAGGGGAAGGGAAGGGATGGAGAAGAGTTTTCATAAAGGCAAATGAATTAAATTTAGGAAGATAAATAGCAAAATTAGGGCAGTTAATAGTACCTCATTTCTAATTTATTCCACAATCTTGTAGCAATTGTTCTCTGTCACTTCACCCAATATTTCATCAAACAGACTTAATAATGTGGCATTGTGGGTCTTTTCCATAATCTCATTTTTCTTCTCCGACTTCAATTTTTTCGATCCATCCAACATAGTCATATTTCCCTGCCGAACCAGAAGACCTCTCATTTTAATCTTTCACGTGGTGACATTTTTTAATCCATTGAATTTATTAATTAAGATCCGTCTTCTCTATAACAGACAAAATAGATCGAAATTCATTACAAAAATTTGAACTTTTCTTCACAACAAAATTCAAAAATTCCAACTTTTATAACCTTACTCACTCTGCTACTAGATGTTAAGAAAATAAAACTGTTGCCATTTTTATGTGAAATAAGTTTTTTTTAACGTATGTAAAATAATAAGGGAATGAATATCCATAAAAAAATCTTACACAGTTTACTAATATAATAGAAAATACATCTAAGAACTAATTTTCAATGAGAATTGAAGGCATATAATAACAAGAGTGAATTGTAAAAAAGGTCATCATACTTTGGTAAAGTTTAGGTTTTGGTCACTAACTTTTAAATATTCAAAAAAGGTCACTAACTTTAGCATTTGAATTTTAGTTTTGGTCATTCCGTTAGAATGAACCGTTAAGTCCACTAACAATCCTATATTTGGAGGGTATTTTTGTCCATTCATTAATGATGTACACATGCTGCTCGCGCTACAGTGCGCGCTACAGTATGCGCTACAGTAACGCGCTACAGTTATTATTTTTTTTTAACGCATAGTCTTTTTTTAAAAAAATAATTTACTAAAAATATCAAAAAATTTTATTTATAATTCCGCTCATCTATGCTACTTTATTTATAATTTAAAAAATTATAAATAAAGTAGCATAGATGAGCGGAATTATAAATAAAATTTTTTTGGTATTTTTAGTAAATTATTTTTTTTAAAAAAAAGTATTTTTTAAAAAAAGTATATTTTTTAAAAACTTTTTTTAAAAAAAGGCTATGCGTTAAAAAAAAATAACTGTAGCGCGGTACTGTAGCGCGCACTTTAGCGCGTTACTGTAGCGCGAGCAGCATGTGTACAGCATTAATGAATGGACAAAAATACCCTCCAAATATAGGATTGTTAGTGGACTTAACGGTTCATTCTAACGGAATGACCAAAACTAAAATTCAAATGCTAAAGTTAGTGACCTTTTTTGAATATTTAAAAGTTAGTGATCAAAACCTAAACTTTACCAAAGTATAATGACATTTTTTACAATTCACTCTAATAACAAATAGTTTGCCTTGTAAACCGAACCAAATCTCCGTCCCCTAACTTGTTGGGTGAATTAATCAAAGTTCTTGGTAGCAGCTTTTATCTGTCTTAGTGTAAATAAGAGCTGAGTTTGTAGATGGAAATTACTAGTTACCGCCTCAACTACCGTCTAGTTTGGATAATAATACCCTTAACAATACATTAAATACTTTAATCAATATTTAAATTAATAAATACTAAAATACCTTCGTACAAATTTATGTAAAAAAAACCATACAAGCCCAACCCACCACCCCCCTCGCCCAAATCGGTTATCCCCCACCCATGTCCTAACGATTTCACCCCTCTCCAATGAACTCTAGCCGCCGCTACCCACCCTCTCCAAATCGGTTATCTTTCGCAACAAAGCAGGGGGTCGCGAAGCCAGAGGTCATTATCACCCCACCCCTCCCCAACGAACCCTAATCGCCGCTACCCACCCTTCCCAAATCGGTTATCTTCCACAACGAAGCCGGGGTCGCAAAGCCGGAGGTCGTCGCGTCCTGGTCGCGAAGTCGGGGATTCTCCATCATTGAAAATAACGGTATCTTTAGCCAAAATGGGATTTGATAAAGCAAAGCATTCACATAATTTTTCTCTTCCTTGTCTTTCTTAAATTGCAGGCCACCAAAGGCTGAGACGCTAAGAGATATTGGAGTCGACCCAATATAGAGATGACAGTGAATCCTAGTAAGCCTTGAATGTCTGTATATTCAAATGATAAAGTTCATTTGTTCTACTTTGTGAATGCAACTTTGTCTGTGCAAAGTTTGCCTGCTTTTTTTGGGAACATAATTTCATCAAAAAATCCTTGAAAAAATGTCTGCTTCTGGGCATTGGCATCTAGTTGGTGTAACAAGAAAGCTAAAAATGGCGATTTGCAGTCATAATGAATTTTGGCTCAATAAGATGTTTTCTCAGTAAATTTGCTCTATTTTTTATTAATTGAGGTTGGTTGTTAAGAGTCATAATAAATATAATTCACCTATAAAATTTTCTATTAAACTTAGAGATTAAAGAGTTCCAAGATTGAAAGACTTCCAGCAGTTCCTCCATCTGGGTTGTTGTTGGGAGACAAGACTTTTGGGAACACAATGTCACTGTAGATTTCTGTTGAGGAATCCCAACTTCTTTGAAGAAATTTTGTGCAGGAATGCTGTTCTTGAATAAATTTTTCCTACTTCGAATATAGTTATTTTCATGGATTTGCAGGGAGGATGACATAGTGAAATGAATCCCTTTCTGTCGGCGCGTCCATCTTTTGTTGATCTTGGTTGGTTATTATATGTCCCTATGCAGAAAAATGGAGTTTCTCCAAGAATAAAGGTCAGTATTGTTTTACTTCTCTCCTTGCTATTATGATCACTTGAATTTTTGTTTCTTTTTCAAAGAATGTTGTTGCAGAGAAGGAATAGATCATCAGCAACTGTTTTAACCTTATTACAAAAGAGTTTGGTCATTTCTTGGATAGATGATTTTCTGGGCAACACATTTTGAATGCTTCATGAAGACGCTTTCCCTACCACTTCACCTGAATCTTTTTTTTGGACTGATTTTCTGAGCAATTCTTGGGTTATATTAAGTTGAATTTTTGGTATGACAATGTCTTTTAGCTTGGAGTTTGGATTTTTCAAATGGAATATTTCTGGCTTGGTGTCTTGAGTGTTTCTATCTTGTTAATTATTTTTAGTTGAACGATGATTTAATTGAATTTTAGATTATAATGATTGTTTGAGTGAATTATAAAAAAGGTCATCATACTTTGGTAAAGTTTAGGTTTTGGTCACTAACTTTTAAATATTTAAAAAAGGTTACTAACTTTAGCATTTGAATTTTAGTTTTGGTCATTCCGTTAGAATGAACCGTTAAGTCCACTAACAATCCTATATTTGGAGGGTATTTTTGTCCATTCATTAATGCTGTACACATGCTGTTCGCGCTACAGTAACGCGCTACAGTTATTTTTTTTTTCACGCATAGCCTTTTTTTAAAAAAATATATTTTTTTAAAAAAAATACTTTTTTTAAAAAAAAATAATTTACTAAAAATACCAAAAAATTTTATTTATAATTCCGCTCATCTATGCTACTTTATTTATAATTTTTATAAATTTTTGGTAGATTAAATTATAAATAAAGTTGCATAGATGGGCGGAATTATAAATAAAATTTTTGATATTTTTAGTAAATTATTTTTTTAAAAAAAGTATTTTTTTAAAAAAAGTATATTTTTTTAAAAAAAGGCTATGCGTTAAAAAAAAAATAACTGTAGCGCGTTACTGTAGCGCATTACTGTAGCGCGCACTGTAGCGCGTTACTGTAGCGCACACTGTAGCGCGAGCAGCATGTGTACAGCATTAATGAATGGACAAAAATACCCTCCAAATATAGGATTGTTAGTGGACTTAACGGTTCATTCTAACGGAATGACCAAAACTAAAATTCAAATGCTAAAGTTAGTGACCTTTTTTGAATATTTAAAAGTTAGTGACCAAAACCTAAACTTTACCAAAGTATGATGACCTTTTTTACAATTCACTCTGATTGTTTTGGTGTTTCCAGCATTGTTTGTTTGCGGCTCTGCTTGTTTGTGGTGGTGTTTTGGTGTTTGGCACTGTTGAAAACTTTTTTTTTTCCGTTGCTTGAATTAAAAGGGAATTTTTTTTATTTTATTCAGTAAATTAAAAAGGGGATATTTTTTTAAAACTTTAATTTTCTTGCTTAAAAATTAGAGGGAGCACTAGTTGCCATTTAGCACGTGATGGTTTTCATATACATAAGAAAAGTAATGGTTTTGCATTCATTTATTTAAGAGACTGATTAGATGACACAGAGTAAATGTTTTGTGAAACGCTATGTCTTGGCAGCTATGTTGACTGATATAGAACATGTTTTTGTAAAAATTTGTTTCTTGTATTAACACATTACTTGTGGACAGATAATACCGTAATTTTAAAGAGAATCTCTTCTAGCAATGCTTGTGGTTGGTGATGGACGCTCTAGTGTTTGAAGAGATCAGCAAATATTGGAAAGAAAGGATAACAATCCCAATTATAATTTCTTTGGCCAAGGGTATAGAGGCTGAATTGGATCCTGCTCCTCGTATATCCCGGGAGTCTCTGCTGTGGGAGCATTTTATGAACTTTTAAGTCAGTATAGCCTAAATGTACTGCACCCTGATAATAAGAAGCATGTCGCACCAGTCGAGCTCGGCCCCATCATCAAGATGTTGTATAAAATACTAATAACAAGGGAACAGAGTAAGGGTCATTCTTTAGGCATTGAGAGATGAGAATCTGAATGATCCCCGTGACAGAATAGAAATTGCACAAACCCATACTTTCTAGAGGCCTTGGCGTTTTAGAAATTTTGACATCAATATTTAAAGTGAATTTCATGAGGATTGATTGTCAATTTTTTTCTATTTTCTTCAATACATAGTTTGTGTTGCTAAAATCAATACATAGTTTCTGTTGATAGAATCTGAAATAGAATCTAAATTTTCGTTTGTCAAAATTTTATTTTTTTATTTAACTCATTAATTTTCGATATAGTTGACTAATTGAATTTTTGCTAAACAAATATTAAGATAAATATAACTCTTGTGAAACTAAGTGTTTACTAAAACACATTTTATCAAATTAGAGTTTTGTTATAAACTATGTTTTGTCAAACAAGTATTTTGTCAAAACTTTTTTTTGTCAAATTAAGGTTCTACCGAAATTATTTTTAGTCAAACTAGGATTTTGTGAAAAAAAAAATTTTGCCAAGCTAGGGTTTTGTCAAAATTATTTTTTGCCAAACAAGGATTTTTGTTTTATCAAATTGGATTTTGTCAAACTAATAGTATTTTATTACACTTTCTTCACAGTTTTTAATTATAAATTATAATAAAAATATTTTTATTAAAAATAAAAATAAAAATATTTAATATTTTAATAGAAAATTAGTATTTTAAAATTTATTATTTTTTATTATATTAATAAAATATTATAATATTATATTAGTAAATTAAATTAGAACGATAAATAAAAATTAAGACGGTAAACTATAACGGTAATTAATAAAACACAATAATAATTTTGTCAAATTCTTATACTACCCGCCCATTTTTTGCGGGTACCCCCCCCCCCCCCCCCCCCCCCCCCCCCCCTTCCCCAACACCAAAATGAAGATCTAGGCGAAGAAGCTCCGTAGAAAAGCTCAAAATGCACGCAGCACAAATGCTGTAGTCATTTATGAACTGCCTTAGTGAAAGTTCTGAGAGTTGGGTGGCTCAAAACCCAGCTCATCAGTTGTTGATTAATCAAAGCCATGCATACGCAAGCTGTCATTTTGAGTTAGCTGCGTGCCTTGAGAACTTTGCTTGCATTTTTACTCCTCATTCTTACTTGACTTTCACTGCAAATTACTTAATACAAGTGTTGTGTTCCTGTTCTTCTTACTACTATTACTATACACACAAACGTTATAAGTAGTTTAGATGGTGTTTGGTGGTTTGGTGGATTTCCTAGAAAAGAAAACTGTTTGGTTAAAATTTTTCATTGTCATGTGTGACGGATGCGTGCTTCATGTCTACAAGTCTGCAACCAATGCAATCTTACTAAAAAAAATTTAAGTATCTTCTTCCTTTTGGAGTAGAGTATTCCCGCGCCGTTTCTGTCATTTCATTTATAAAATACCATACTAGCTCTCCATCACTCGGGAGTTGATTTCCCCACAGCCAACATTCCAAAAATGTCATCTTGTTCGTAAAAGAATACGTAGTGTTATATCGCGTCCTATTTTTGTTATTGAATGCCTCTTTTTTTTTAAAAAATTCTTCATCTTGTTAAGTAGTGTTCCCTTGATTCTTATTTCTCGCCCTCTTAATATTTATTTTTCACTCCTCCTATTATTACCTAACTGACATTAATTAATATACTAAAAATTTTATAAGCCCCTTTTTAATTTAGTAGAACTATAAATGAAATTTTTAATGAGTATTTTTATTAAATTGATTAAGGATAATTAGGTAATTTAATATATTATTATATTTTATATTTAAATATTATGGTTAGTATTTCTTAATTTGTCAAGAATAATTTGAGTATAAAATGGGCCCGAAATAATCCTTCACTAAAAGAATTCATATACCTTACCTTAAAAGTTAAGTTTTACAACTGAATACAGATTTGACGCTAACTCTTAGATCTCTCAATGTTTCAAAAATATATAATACATTATGGACACTTCCTCCTGGTTAAAGCGTTGAAAACTCTGTGAAAATCCTCAAAAAGAGAATTGCAAAAGCAAATCAAAGCGCTATAAATTCCAGGAAAGGATGAAAGTAGAAAGGTGGTTATCATCGAACAAGTAAACAGGGGAGAAAAGGAGTGTTTTGAATCATAGAAGATGTTGCTTCTTTTCAATGCCAAGGAGAAGGACCGATAGAGAATGGGCGCTACACCATTCTCAAATGCAGAGGTTTCCATGAGTTTATTTCTCCTCTACTGAGGAAGAAACGAGGTGAATCATCAAACGTTGTCCATCCTAGAATCTAACACTATTGTAGTATCATGCATGGCAGTGAGAAAAAGCTGTTCAACTGGGGATCTTAGATGTTATCAATCAACATGCAATGTTACAGAATGATGAATGCTGACTTCATTCTTCCAATTTCATGGGAAGAACAGAAAGGTACTCATATTCTTGCAGAATGCAAGTGTTCTTGACCTTGACAAAAGTCACTCTCATTGTCCTTTGATTCAATGATTCACTCAAATGATCATTATCTGTAGAGGGGTTCAACGAGATTAACATATAAGTTAAAACATGCATGCGAACTGGAAATCACAAGCCAAGAAAGGAACAAATGAATGGGTTGTAAAAAGGCTAACAAACTTTTGCATTGTTGTTGATTTGAGAGGTCAATTATGAACTAAAGATCTACGAATCCCTACTGCTAACAAGACCCAGGGCAATCCACCCTTTTAAACAAAGATAATTGTGGATGGAAGGCACCAGGTCAAAATCCAACAACCACTGGGATAGAGAGTACCCACCCAGCATCTAAAAAGTAACAACTATTCTCAGGTAGAACTAAGCATCATTCATTGGGAAAGACCCAAATGTATCAAGTTCTAGTATCTTTGTCCAGGAAACACCACAGCCTCAGTACATCCATCCTGTAGGAGTAGAAATTTAAAGCGGGAGTCATTCGGGGCTACGCCAACGCATACAAGTATACTAAGGTATTATAAAGCAAGAAAGCAAGAACATGAACAAATCATCTAATGATCACTGCTTCACCTGCAAAGCAAAGTGGATGTCTTTTTAATTATCAGGAATTCAAACAAATGGAAAGTACCACCAACAGTTGGCCATCAAACGATGAGAGGATTGATGGGGATAATTTGGCCATATTCCTAACTACATTCTTAGTTTTTGGTAAGATCATAATTTCAATAAAAGATTGAGCACAAGCGAGAAATGTTTCCAATAATGCTACCCATAAAATGACTTTACTGGTGAAGGGCAACTAACTATTCCACGATCCCAACAAAAAGCAGCAAAGGAAGAAAATCAAAAAATCAAAAAAAAAAAAAAAAAAAAAAAATTTAAAAGACCCTACATACAGTTTCGCAGTTAGACAATAACCACAAACAAGAGAAGACCTTATCCCAACAAGATAGTGTTTTGAGGCAAAAAATTCATTAGCCATTTGAAAGTAGTGTTTATCAATAAGTAAACCACAGTGTACTGACATGATACATGGGGAAAATAATCAGGTTCAATAGCAAAAGGAACTGTGTATGACGAGGAAATCAGAAATTTGTTAAGTTCATAAAGGAGATGAAGTGCTCTAGACAAAGAACTACAAGGGAATTTTACATTTGTGGAGTTCATAAAGGAGATGAAGTGATGTGGACAACCCTCAAAGAGTATTAGCCTGCCACGCACAGAAATGCAAATAAATTCACTGAACTCACATCCAGACAACTTATGGAAACTATGTATGATCTCCTCAAAAAGGTAAGGTATCCACAAAAAAAAAAAGATTGTCCACTTTGATTCCTCATGGTTGCTTACTATACATGGAAAATAACGTAACAAATGATAGGTTGAGCAAATGCATAGCCTTGATAGTGTATCACCATCAAATTACTGAGAAAAAGTTCGGAAAAGTCCAGTGATATCAAGTTTGCAAGACATTGAAAGTAGTCCAATAACTCATCTTGATATGACAATGTACAAATTATATCACCAATCTAATTTCGAACAACACTCAACAGACTTTTGAAAAACAGTGATAAACAACTAACTCAAATACCCTCTCCTTTTCCCTTTTAGAAGTTTCACCTGATCTCTTATCCCAGAGATTGAGACAAATACTTTTTGAGGGAAAAAACCAAGGTCAAAAATAAATCATGTGAAAATGAGTAGACCTACTTCTAGGGGATTTGTTTGTCTGAAAACGAGCTCGAAATGAATTGGTGATTGCTCCAGAGTTGAATTATTAATTCCGGAAAGCGACAAAAGTGATGATCGAATCCAGAAAAGGATAGTTTCAAACCTTTCAATTTTTATTAAACCAATGACAAAACGACCCAGCGCTAAAGATGATACACTAGATGGTTGTCTCTATATGCTTACCACAAAACAAAGACTAGAAAGGACAAATGAATAACCCGCCAATGAGTACAAAGATACATAGCATCATTTTCTGCAACAAAGTCACCAGGCAAGTTAATGAGAATCCATAGACGCAATTATATTCATTAGCTTTGAGGGAACACAAAAGCAAACCAGCGGCTGATTAATCAAACAATACATCATACAGCATTGTCACTCCCTAAAGTAAAAGGGAATCAATAATATTGTTTCCAAGCCCCCGGCAGGCAAAAGCTGCCACAAAACCTAACATGTTTTGGCTTCTTTGGCAAGTCATAGGAATGATGAACCAGGCGCATATACAGTAAGTTAATGCATTCCATAAAATCTCAATTTCACATAAACATACAAACTCATGCTCAACAAATTATAGAGGAGCTCTGAGATGATGAGGAGAAAATTATTTCAAAGGGAAAATACTAAATAGTGATAACATATACTTGTCATAAAGGAAATTCAAAACAGATAACAATACATAACGTCCAACCTGCAAAAGTAGAAACAAATTTATGCTCCAAGCAGCGAATTGCACAAAAAAGAAAAAGCCTACAGGTAAACATCCTAAACAGAATCAAGGAAATAACCTAAATTTAGATCAATTTTCTTTGTAAATGATGGAATTCCCACCAACCAGGACGAAAACATATACATGAGGGGAAAAAGCATCCAAAACTGAATCAGAATGGATGATCAGAGAATCATATGATTGTAACATGTAGACACCATAACTGAAAACAGTATTACCCATTTTATTCGAATTCAACCACATAAGGGGGGGGGTGTGTGTTTGTTGAGGAGAAATAAAGAATAAAGCAAAAGCAAGACAATGAAAAAAATTACCTTCATCCACTAGAACTGGGGCGACCACCGCTTGAACCGGGTCGGAACATATAATCCCCGGGCTCCGGCTCACTGCCAAACCTCTTCATCCTGTCATGCCCGCCCCCAGATTTTGGCCTCCCTTCCTCCCCATGTACGTTCTGATATCCAAACTGCCCTCTTCCTCTTCCCACTTGCCCGCCCTTCGCAACCTCAGGCCCAGGTTTCTCCTCTCGACCCGCAAAACCAGGTCTGAGATGGGGCGGCACAAAGCGGTCCGACTTGAGAAAAGGCGAAGTCAAAGGCGAACTGGGTTTTCCAGGAGAAGGCAAAGGAGAAACGACAACCGGTGAACCGGATCCGGTTCGACCCTGTGGGCGGAGAGAAATGGAGTCCGGTTCAGACCCGGTTTGATCTGCAACTTTAGCAGTTTTCGTGATCGGCGGTGCCGCCGCCAAGGATGGTGTCTTCTGAGGCTGGGTTTGAGGGATAGCAATGGGTTTCGGTTTAGGAGCTGCGGGTTTGCTTAAAACGAGCATATGTCCATGGATTCTTGAATTCGATAATACAGTTTTGCTGTGACTTCCCAAAGACGAAGAGGTGGATGATGACGAAGAAGAATGAAATGGCGACGGATTAGAAGAGCTACCGTTAACGTTGTTTCCGCCACTATTAATCACTTTCTTCTCGTAGATGTCATTGAAGTTGATGGAGGAATATTTGTTGCTTCTTGCCATCCACCACCGCTAAACCCACCGTATTGGGAGGAGATGAATGAGCTCTGGAGAAATGGGAGAAAAGAAAAGAAAAAAATGAAGTAACGGTGATGTCGGATTATGAGTTTTTTTCCTTTTTTTTTTTTTTTTTTTCCCCTTTGTTTATGGAGAGAACTTGCTAGTTTATGAATGGAGGTACTTCTAAAATATATTTTATCTTAAATGCATATTTATTAACTAACTACTACTATAATTTTAAGGTGTTCAAATGATTCTCATTAACTGTTAATTAATAATACAAATAATTGGGAGAAAAATAGAATTTGCCAAAAAAAAGTAATTAACTGAACTAGATTTGTTATCCATATTTGCTTGCACCGTTTTTAGTTATGTTGTGAAAGGATTTAGATATTTTGGGCCAAAAGCCATCTAATGTCCAAAATTAGATATTTTGGTTGGCCCAATAACTACTACTACACTCTGCAGTATACTCTTTTTTTTTCTGTTTTTTTTTTCTTAAGTATTTTATGCCCCCTGTATTCTATTATGCGTATGATTTTCGTCCCCTTAACTTTAAAAATATGATTTTTTTCACCCTTTAACCACGGGTATTATTTTTTACCCTCAAAAGCAAATAAAAATTAGGTTAAAACAATTTAAATCTCATGTATTCTTCAAATCTACCATCTTTTTCTCCATTTGAATGTTATTCAATGGGCTAAAAAGTATTAAATGATATTTTAATACATATTTTTTAATATGTCTCTTTTTGTCATTAATTAAAACCCAACAAAACTTGTGGCCAAACAAACATGGCAACACAAAAAAAAAAAAATGAATCTTTGAGTCAGTTCTTATTACAAACTCAAAAATAAATTCAAATTCAACTAAATTTATTTTTTACATAAAATTTCATTACGAGAAAATTTTCTAACAAAAATCAATCATTAAGTCAACTCAGGTCAAAATAGTTAAATTAAGAAAAATATAACCTTACATTTAAATTTTTATTTTATTTTTTTAATATAAAATAATTTCTTTTCTTAATTGAGCCAATTTGACCCAAATTGACTTGATAATCGAATTTTGTCTCAAATTTTTATGTTGATTATGAAAAATAGCCTTCTTGTCAGCAACGAAGTTTCTTCTTGTTATTGTGAGTATGTCGAATTTAAAATTTTTTAGATTTTAAATCAAAGTTCACATATAAATATTCACTTACATTTTTATAGAAATGTATTTTATTAGATTTCGATTGCTGGTAAAAGATGATATTTTAAAATGCAAGGGCATAAGTGACACATGAGTCTGAATCAATTATTTTACCCTAATTTTTATTTGATTTTGAGTATAAAAAATAATACACATTAAAAAGGCATGTACTAAGATATCATTTGATACATTTTAGTGATTGACTTGTGAAAGGGGCAAAAAATACATTTTAAGAATTGAATGGGCAAAAGTAACACGTATAGCAAAACCAGGGGGCAAGAAAGAATTTAAGTATTTTTATTTGTTTGTTTTTACGAGTCCTTTTTTAAGATAGATTTATATATATATATATATATATATATGAGTGCTTTTATACAATTAAGACTATTTTAATCATTTAACCCTAAATTTTCTTTATTTAAATATAGAATTTATAATAAGATGAACATAAAAAAAAAATTAAATAGAGTTATTTTCGTTTTAGGAAGGCTACTACTAGGGGTTCTCTACCCCTTCAATGACTCGAAGTCACAACCTCAAGAAAGCAAAGGAGGTGTTTTACCACTTTATTTGGTTGTTTTCAAAAAAAAAAAAAAAAGTTATAATAGAAGAAAACAAATGGTAATATTTTCTTATAAATTAGATAATATTTTATTTTTGTGGATAATTTTAAACGAGTTACTAAAAAAATAGAGCTAATGTATAATATTGGAATTGAACAATCAATAAATGATTTTAATTGTTACTTTTTTTTGTGAAAGACAAACATAATATGATTAATACTCCACTTAAGGTAATTTGATTATTTTGTAGGATAATTTCATATTATATAATTATTTTTTAAGACAAAAATCAAACAAGTCAAAGGCAATATCATTCTTTTAATGAATACTCAATTAATCAAATGTTGGTTGCTTCATTCTCATTCCCGTGCGCCAAACGTGCCAGTTGACTTCTAGCTTTATATATTTTTTTTTAAAATAGTCTTGCAAACTCCAGCTGACAAGGTAGACCGGTGGGATTAGTTACCCTTTATTATAATAATAAAATATTTAACAAAGAGTACATAGGCAGAGTTGCATCATACCCAAGCCCCTTACTAATCTAGCATAGCCCTCCTCCCCTTCTAAACTATACAATCACCGATATTCAGTCAGAGCTACCCACTCTTACAAAAGAGTAATTTAATTCAATTTATTTTGAACTATTCTCAAGCCAAGAATTCCCTATTTGTCCAAAGCCACAAGACCCTGTAATCGTTGTGAAGCGTCCGTTATTAAGTACCAATCAACTCGGAAGCCCTATTGTCCCAACAATGCTAAAAAATCTGCAGGCGTATTTCTTTCTCTATGAATATGGTCAATTGATCCTCCCAGTGTCCTCAAGATGTCCCTATTTAATTATCTCTATTTAATGATAGAATTTTACTCCTATTTATAAATTTTCCTTTAAGGGAGCCAACCAGCATGGGCAGTATGGGTGGCACACAGTTTCAAGGGGTGGTTAATTTATTCACATAAACATTTCGTATTTGCGTAGTCAAAGACTCATAAAGATGTTTCAGCTATTGCAATTTCGGAAAAGTAATACCGTCCTATTTTTTATTTATTTCCCTACACTTTTATATTATTTTTTAATTTTAAAAAAATAATAAAAATATTTTAATAAATAATAAATAATAATATAATAAGACGATAAATAAAAGAAATAGACGGTATTTAAGAATAAAAAAAATTAATTAGACCAACCTCAATAGTACAATAATCCACATACACAAGTTTTATTAATTGTTTGTATTAAGTTAATTAATATTGTTCATTGTGAAAATGGATTTGTTATAGTAAAAAGTGATACGAAAAAAGAAAATGTGGAAATTTCGAGTTTAATTAAATCATACCAAGTTGGAACTGCAAGAAAGAAAAATAAATAGATTTAAACATAAATAAATACAAACGGTCGTTATTTACAGTTCAAAAACTAAATGAAAATTTTAGTCAAATGATTATAGAAAGTGAAGGCTGTCCTTTTTAACATTTGTTTAGTTTATATGCTAATTAATTAATACTACTAATCAACTTTCCAAGTTCACATAGGATGCTTTCTGTATTTTACTAAATTAAAATCCAGAAGATGCTTTCTCTATATATTTTAATTTGTTGTTTATCTCTCTGCAATAATTTGTACATGCACGTCCTTACTGGCGAATTGAACTTCCTTAAAATTTAGGAGGGAGTCCAGAACAAACTAGTATATATACATATTGTGAAATTCTTGTCATGTTTTCATTTTGAAAAGATTTTATTATTTTATTTTTTTTATTTTTTTTTTTTTTGGGAGCAATCAACCCTAATGGATAGTTCCTGCCCTTAAACTTCATCTTATGGTTAGGAACATATTTTATAATCGTAAAGATAGTTTTACGAAATTCTAATTATAAGAAAGTACTGGAAAAAGTATATTGAATTATTTTATAAAATGGTATTGCATGCAAATTAAGCCACCTAAGCCCTTGCTGATATTCGGTCGTTATAGTGTGGTACGATGTCCTACCTTATTTAATACTCTTAAGTTTGCACGCGAGTCTTCTATTGCTCACCCCGTTCGATCACTTCTTATACGGTAGGATTGTGGAAAAATTTTATAATATGACTAGATTCATATACAAGTAAATAGATATAGGATTAATAATGTAATTTATTACAAATTAATCATAATTTTGATAAGACTTTTTTATTCAAATTAACGTTTAAATGTACAAATATTTATACTAATTAAATTTAAATCTTTTTTATCTTTGTCATGTTTCTATCAACACATTTCATGTTCATTTTCTCTCTTAATGTCGTTAATTCATCTACACAAAACAATTCGCGTTCATCAGCCGCCAATTTATGCAATCACTTTTCACCCTCATATTACATAATATGCATGCAATGAAACAGTGACATACGTAGAAATTTTGACAATGTTAGGCGAAAAAATTTTTAACTGATCTATGTCTGTTGTTCCAAGTAGGGGTGGCAATTTTTGACCCAACCTGTGAATCCGTCACGATCCAACACGAAAAAAAAAAGCATGTTGGGTTGAGATTTTTAACCCGTTTATTAAACGGGTTGAGTTCAGGTAAACTCGGTGGGTTCACGGGTTAACCCGTTTAACCCGTCAAAAAATATATTTAAATATATACATATGAAGAATAGCATAGCAGGCTAGCAGCCGACGCCGTCTCTCTCAGACTCACTTTTCTTTTTTCATTCTCACTGTCTGTCGTCTTCCAAAACCAAGCCCTTAAATTCACATGAATAGATGTAGACGTTTCCGGACATGGTGCTTGTGTTATGAGACGTGGTGGACTGTCTTTCGGAAAAAAATCAGTTTAAATTCACATGAATGGATGTAGACGTTTATGGACATGGTTCTACTTGTCTTTGACGTGGTGGGTTATTTTTGTGAAAAAAATAGCTTAAATTCACATGAATGGATGTAGACGTTTCTGGACGTGATGCTAGTGTTATGAGACATGGCGGACTATCTTTGGGGAAAAAAATCAGTTAAAATTCACATTAATGGATGTACACGTTTATGGACGTGGTTCTAGTTGTCTTTGACGTGGTAGGTTGTCTTTGTGAAAAAAATAGCTTAAATTCACATGAATGGATGTAGACGTTTTTGGACGTGGTGCTAGTTATTTTTGACGTGGTGCTAGTGTTATGAGACGTGGTGGACTGTCTTTGTGAAAAAAAAAAATCAGTTTAAATTCACATGAATTAATGTAAACTTTAAAAATAAATAAAAAATTGTCCAAACCGTTAAACCGTCAAATCAAACCGTTGAAAAATAGTTTGGCCAGTTTGGTTTGAAAAAGAAAATTGGCCAGTTTGGTTTGAAAAATTTTGAAACCGTATATTATGGTTTGGCCTATACTTTTACTTTCAAACCGGCCAAATCGGACCATGTACACCCCTAGTGTTTATGTCCTTCTTTGGTTGGTAATATTAGCAGGATGTTGTTTCTGTTTATTTTGCTTATGAAATTGACTTAAAATCCTCGGAGTAAGACTGCTAGCACCCTGACTTTGGCTGATTCAGTAAAAGCTCAAGCATATGAAAGTGCTCAGTATAAGTTTCATTTTGCTATCAAGCACGTATATATATAATATATGTATATGTGAGTGAATTCATGAGCAAGCATATATATAATAATATAGACAAGTTTATTATACTATTCAGTTGTTTATATGTGTTTGTTTCTATTATTAGCAAGGAACGAATGACATGAAAAAATGATTTATATTTTTAAATAATTAATTAAAATATATTAGGCGGGTCGGAGGGTTGGCGGGTTATGGGTGACCTGTTTAATTAAATGTGTTAGACGCGTTGGGTTGGGTTGACATGTCTATTAACAAGATTGGGTTGGGTTCATATTCTTAACCCATTTAATAAACGAGTTGGGTCAACTCAACTCGATTTTTTCACGGGTTGAGTTGACTCAACCCGTTTACACCGGGTCAACCCGTTTTGACATCCCTAGTTCCAAGATCACTTTAATTGAATAACAATATAAAAACTTCTTTGTACCATGAAGCATGCCAACTTAGTGTAGAAAAATAACGGAAAAAAGTGGAGCAACAATTCAATTGTCAACAAGGAAACAAGACAAGTGAAAGAAAGACAAGGTTAAAAAGCAAGTATTGTGAGGGCTAACAACTACACAGCACCATGAACAATGAAAATCACCACAGATCCCAAAAAATTGCAGCCAATAACTTTTGTCAATTTCAGAAGAAGTATTGATTAGTAATTAAAGCTAGAGTACATTCTTTAAGGTTGTCTCATTTGAAACACCTGTAAATGAGATTGACAAACAAACCTATTTCCAGCTTTGTCTCGCGAGGTTGCATGTCTCTTTTAGGTGCAGATGGTTCTTGGACCAGAATTGCCACCAAAGTGTCAACATAAAGTGAACAACATCATCATTTTAAGGTTTGATTCACTAACTTCATTGCAATCAAACTTTTTGCCTTTGATATCGAGTTCATTTATAAGCATAATTCATTAGTAATGGGTTCCTAAACAACTCACAGTTGATTCTTTGTTGGTTTTTCTGTAGTCCATTTCCAACCAAGTATAACACTTGGGGTGAGCAACAAATTCATGACGATCATGCCAATAGTTCCTAGTCTTCCCGTAGAACTTACTTACAAAATCACCAATTGCTTCTTGTTTTGATATTAAGGGGCCATTTAACTTATTCTGACCCTTTGAGCCAACTCTGCCCCATCTGTTAAAAACCATAAATTTTCCACCCGAATTGGACTCTTATTTTAATCGAAGACAAGAGAGTAACAATTGAATATGTCAATAATAACTAAGAACAAGGAATCCAAGAAGACAAACCAAATCAGAAATTTATGCCTCCATTTAAGATTTGAATACCTACCCAGTACTCGAATAATATAGAACTTATTATTGTTATCTCCAACATTTGTCCGGTTCAAAGTGGCATCATAAACATCATCACCCTGTACTTAAGAACAGGGTGAAAAAGAAGTCAAGTTTTTTCAGCCCTGAAGGAAATCAAAATAGCTAACATTGGTCTTTCTAATTCACTCATATAAACAAAATAGAGCAAACTATTTCAAAACAACAAACCTTTGTCAACAAGGTTGCCATCACTGGAGAGCCTCTCCAGGGGTTCCTTCTTGGACCCAGTGGTTAAAACTCCCAGAAGATTAGCCTGTTCACGTAGTTCTTTAACACTCATTCTTTTCAAATATTCATCTTCAACCTCCGTTCGTGAGGAGAAATCCTAAATCCACCAACGCAGCGCCGATGGTGGGACAATTTTGCAACTCCGGTTGTGGGGGGCGCTGCAACTCTCCATCGATCGAATACCGCGAACCCCTAAAAATTCCGCATCAACGTGGGGCTGATGCCTTACTATTGTTGTATGAAGATTCGCCACTGTAGTGAAATTTACATAAAAATATACATAATATACATGTCATGTTAAGGTTGCCCCAATCTCACATCATTGACCCACAACATGTGTGTCTAATATAAATAATCCAAGCGTCTCTCCACCCATTGCCAATTGGTTTTGAGTTTGATGCTCGTGTTGGATCAATAAATTTAACAAGGTATCAAAGCGGGTTTTGGGCCTCTTGACTGATCCGACAGTATATCTGACTTGTTCGCCCATAGTTTGGGCCTATTTGACTGATCTGGCGGTATATCCAGTTTGAACTCGAAAAAAAGCTCATATGTTATGGGTTAAGGGAGGGTGTTAACATTGTCTCAATCCCACATCAGTAACCTACAACACTCGTATCTAATATAAATAATTCAAGAGCCTCTCCACCCATTGCCAATTGGTTTTGGATTGAATGCTAATGTTGAATCAACAAATCCAACATAGTATCAGAGAGGGTTGGGGCTGGCAGCAGAGGGCGTCGCCAGGAACCTGGAAAGTTAAAGGGGCGTTGTCAGGGAGGGTGTTAAGGTTGCCCTAATCCCACATCGTTGACCCACAATATTTGTATCTAATATAAATAATCCAATGATCTCTTCACCCATTGCAAATTGATTTTAGGTTGGATGCTCGGATTGGATTAATAAATTTAAAATGTTAGTTTGGTGAAATATGCATAATATATATGTTATTTTTTTTGCAAAATGTAATAATATTTCTCCTTCCCTACGAAATACGATGAACATCATTATTGAATTCAACAGTTGAAAAAAAAAAAAAAGAGAAAATCATTGAAATAAATAAAATATGAAAAAATAAAAAAAATATATTAGATCTATGATAAAATAAATAATCAAGAAAATTGTAATACCCGCTAACTCCCAAAGAAGTTGGGATATTCCTTCAAGCTCTTGGTTACCCTCCATCAACATTGATTTATATTGGTGCTGGGGTTTATTGATTTAATTGTGTGAGAAATGGAACTTGACTCCAAATATTAATGCTTAAGATGCATGAATTAAAATGAATGAATATTAATGCATGAACTTGACTCCAAAATGAATTAAGTTGCATTATCTGATTTAATGAATACATTACGAAGAGGCAAAAATATTAATGCTCCTAATATTAACCTTATCTATCTACCCATTTCTCTCCTTTTCAAAATTTTTCTCTCCCTTTCAAAATTAATTGTTTAAGTATATATTTGTTTGTTAATATTAATACATTCCAATATTGATGTATATACATTTATTTTTAGAAAAAAAATCACAAATTATTTAAATGTCTTCATTGTTCTATTAGATAAGATGATAAAATAAGAATACAAGTAAAAGATATTAATTTATATACAAATAGTGAAAAAAATGGTAAATGAAAAACATCCAAGAATTATAACCTAATTAATGTAAAATAAAATTCCAGATTTCTTCATAGAACCGCATTACAGTTTGTTAATAAAATTCCAGATTTCTTAATGATTGCCCACTTTTGAACCAAATTATCCCTAACTTTTAAAAAAATTTCTTTAACCACCCACACTGCTGCTACTTTTTCTTCTCTTTCCCGCCGCCACCATTCCCAATCTCCCTCTCTCTCCTCTTGCCATTCCCGATGTCGCCCAACCCAGTCCATTAGGCAGGCGGGTGATCAGGATCTACCAGTCTAGCAATTTTTTTTAAAAGAACGAAAGTGTAATTTTTTTTAATACTCCCTCCATTTTATATTATAGGTCGTTTTTGACCAAGCACGAATATTAAGATAATAATTAATTTTTTAACATTTCCATAAATTTTACTAGTTAAACCTATTTTACCCCTAATTAATGCAGTCTTGGGAACAAGTATTCTTAACTATTAAGGAGAGAATTAACAAGCACACATCCCAGTGAAATCAATAAATAAGGGTATTGTAGTAAACATACTCTATCAGTAAAAAAACCTTTGACATGCCACCTAATTTGAAAAAACGACCTATAATATGAAATGGAGGGAGTAATATTTAGTAAAATGTGAACCATATTTAAGTAAAACCCTTGTCTTAGTGTTATAAACATAGAAAGACCCTATGATAAATGCAACGGGCTCATTAACATCTCAACAACCCTATAGTTGATGCCAAGAGTTGCATTACGTGTTCCATAGAAGTAAGGTCTATCCCTCGTACTTTTCCTTAAAAAACTTATTTATTAAAAAAAAACTAAGTGCACGGACTGTTCTAAAGTATCCTCTAAGGCCATCTCCAACTCAAAATTCTATAATTTACAGTTTTACAGATGCTACAGTATCAAAATCTCTATATTTTACAATTTTACAGTTAACTCATCTCCAACCCAAATCTCTATATTTTACAGTTTTAATAATATTTTAAACAATTTCTTTCACCAATCATTTTATATTATTTTTATTATTGTATAAATATATTTAATAATCTCTTAAATCTTAATATATTTTTAAAAAATAATATATTTAATAAATGAGATTAATAAATTAAATAAAAAGTAATTTAAAAATTAAAAAGTAATTAGTAATAAAAATATATTATTTTTATATAACATAATCTAATAAAGTAAGTAAATTTATTTTTTCCATTTAAAACACTTCACAATGTAATATTAATTAGTAAATTATATTTTAATATTTTTAAATGAAAAATTATTTTAAATACTTTAATAAAAAATTAAAATAATTAAAATAACAAAAATTAAATAATGAATAACATATGGCAAAAAGAAAATAAATATATAAATATTTCAGTGGGTCCCACTAAATAAAATATTTAAAATATATATATATATATATAAAGATGCTACAGTACATCTCTAAAATAGAGATGTAGAGATAGATTTGAAGATGCATTGGAGAGCATCCATCTTCAAATTTTGAAGTTGGGTTGGAGATGGACTAACTATTAAGCGGGGAGGTTGATAACAAATTCCAGAGTGTACAAATTTTACTCAACTGACGACATGAGTCAATACCTAATTGTTATCAAATTTTCTTATGGAGGTACTAGTTACCGCATTAGTTTTTGAGGCGATAGTTTCAAATTTTGACAAAATTTTTTTATTTAATCCAAATTAAAATGTATTTTAATTCAAATTAAAACGATAAAAAGTAAGTATTGAGACGATAACTAGTAATAATTATTTTTTTATAACACATTGGTGAGATGCTACTTAATAATCACTTCTTAGTCAACTTTCCAATGGCCCATTGCATGGGATACTCTGGCTGTTTTCCTAAGTTTTAAAACCACAAGATGCGATCGACATTAATTAATGTTGTTTTTTAGGTGACAGAGGTGTGTAATGAAATTGAAGATTACAATATTAATTTCAAGAAAAATAATTGAAGACTCAATTTTATTAACATTGAACCAGATCGAAAATCCGCATAAGAAAAGAAAATAAATACCAAATTATGAGTATACAAGTGCAATGTGAATGTACAACAGCTGGAAAAATTGGTAATCAATATATGAGGAAGAAAATTCAAGAAAATAGGAATTGCAAATGAAGCAATGGAATAAATGGAGCTGCCTTAAAATGTCTCTGTGTAATATTTCATGGTTTGCTCTGTCCCCTCAAAATAGCAACCCCATGCAAAGCAACCAAAGCCCTGAAACCAAGCTCACCCCCACCGTCACGCTCTTGGCATCGCTCGTCCCGCCGGGAGATGGCTCCGCCGCGGCTTTGGCTGTGCTACCGCTCTTGGGTTCACTCGGAACCGGTGAGGAAGATGGAGTAGGAGCAGCTGTCTTGGATTCATTGAACTCCGCAGGCCAAAGCACTTTATCCACTTGGAAAATAGACAGAGGGAAATCCTTATTCACTGTATTATAAATTGGAACTGTCACACCTCCGGAGGATGTCACGTTGAGTTGATTCTGATTAGCCTCACCGGAGACAAGCAGGATGAAGGGCTTGCCGTCGTTGCCGGAAGCTTGAGTCCTAACAGGGTTGCTTGCCGTTGCAAGAGTTTGAACAGTATAAAATTTGGGAAGAGCATGATATAAAACCAGCTGGACTTGCTGTTGTATGGTGAGGTTGTTGAGTGCTCCGGCGGGGAGGTTCTGGAAGGCATTATCTGTGGGAGCAAAGACAGTCATTCCATCGTTTGAGTGGTTGACTTGGTTGCTGATTTGGTTGCCGAATTGTGTCTCATTCAGGAAACGAATTAACACTGCATAGTTGCCAGTTTTGTTAAGAATTTGTACGACGTCGACTGGCCCTGCCGCGGCCGGGCCAGGAGCGGTGGTCGATTGAGCATTAGTGTGGCCTGAAAGGAGGAAGATGAAGGGAGTGAGGGTCAAAATGAGCAGAGGGAGATGTGGTGCATGAACCATAATTTGGAATTTGGATGAATGAGTGAGATTGATGGATATGGATGGGAGTGGGGAGGCTGTGGAAGAAGTGGGATGGGGTTTTATTGGACAAAATGGATGTAGAGGCTGGAGTTGGACATTGTTGGAATGAGCTGGAATTGGATTTTGAATATCAGGAAAAGACTCATTAGTCACGGGCTAACTATTACTTCTACCGCTCCAATTTAAACTAAAATACCCCTTCTATAATATTATCTCTTTTCTCCCTTTTTAAATAAAAAATAATTTTATCAAAATTAGATACTATCACCCCAAAAAATTGAGACGATAACTAGTAACCTCCTATCAGAAATCAGGATGTTTTAAAAGATGAACTAACAAATAAGACACAAAATAGTGAAGAAGGTGATAACCTAGATTATTCAAAGTCAATACCTATTAATTTTAAACGGGAAATTCCAATGATTGGTTACGACGCTAATATGAGTTAAACAATATTTTTAATTGGGTTAGAATTTCAATAACACTTATAAAATATATTTTTATTTATTATTAATTAATTGTGAGCGAAAAAAACTCATATCAAATTTGGTAGAATCAACTTGATATAGACGTTAGCTAAAATATTAGATTATGATCAGAATCATCTGTGAAACAAACGGGCAAATTGAAATTTTAATGCTGGGATTCTGAAGCATGTGGATGTAGAGTTGTGAGCCTGGGGAGTTTGCATATGAAACTGATTTTACCATCAATGTACTGACATGCTTACAAAATTTTAATTGCTTGATTGGCATTGTAGTAATCCATTAGAGATTGATGAAGGTTTCCTTATTTTGATATATTTTATGAGAGATAGAATATTGATTGTTCATGCTAGTAGTTAATAGAAAACCGATGAGATTGAGTTTTCCATATTCTTCAATTATTACTTTTTACATTATCATTTGGAATGAATAGAACAATAATTTAGTGAATTCATTCCCTAAATTTGTTTAGAGAAATTTGATATAAATGTAAGGGGGAAAAAAATTAACTAACTTAAATTATTTATCACGTTTAATTTTTTTTTATACTCTTTTATTTTAACAAATAAAATATTATTATTATGAAATGAAAGTATATAATAATGAGAGTATAATAGAGAAGACATATTAACATCGATTTGGAAATTAAGTGGTGCTTGGTGGGAGCGTATGAGAAAGAATGAATGAATTTTTTTATTATTTTTTAATAAATAAAATGTCAAAATCTAGATAACTTTAATTCAAAATTTATTAATTTTAAATGGAGGGTATTAACTACTAGATTACAATATTTTTTTTTTGATACAAGGATGATTCGAATTCAAAACCTATTGTCTTAAACGAGGAGTACCTACTACTGGACTACATCCTTCTTGTCACTGTATTATAACCTTCTTGTAATGAATTTAAAAACAAAATTTAATAGTTAATAATTATATAAGTACAAGGGTGAGAGGGGTTGAGAAAATAATAAGGATGAGAGTATATAATCGTGAAGTTGGAGTTCAAACATCATTTGATAGGTTAAAAAAATTACAAATTTGAAACGACATTTATAGAATCTAAACCAACCCTATTAATTACTCCCTCCGTCCACATATAATAGTCATTTTGCACTTTTTCCTGTTATCAAGAAAAGTAATAATTGTTGAGTTACTAGTTAGTAATTTTTCTTTTTTACCTATAACTTCAAAGAAATTACTATTTTTTATGGAGGAAAATAGTAGTTGAGTAGTAGATTTTAATGATCTCACAAATTTTAAAGAATGATAGAGTAAGAAAATTTTAAAATTTACATAGATAATAGTAAAACGTCAATTATTAAAAAAAGATGACGATTATATGTGGACGGATGGAGTATGAGAGAACAAAACTCATTCCTTTTTACCATTAAACTCAACCCTATTAACATTCCCTTATATTTACGGACCAACCCTAAATATCATGCCAACCAATACAAGGAGTAGATAAGGAACAAAGGAATATTGGTTTGATTTTTCTACAATGATGAACAGCTTTTCAACTATACAACATCCAGATATCACATAGCTAGCTGATCACGACCCTCCACCTTCCTCCCCCAAATCAATATACAATCTCCACCTAAAAATAATTATTTTATTAAACTAAAATAGTTCCACAACCAAAATTCTTTTTGAAATTGAAATGTACTTTCTGCCTTCTTCTTCGGTCATTTTAGATTTTAATTTTTTTTGTTCTTATTATATTTTTGTTTTTTTATGAAATGAATTTCATTCCAGAATCTCAATATAATATTAATTAAGAGTAGAAATTAGAAGTAGATAATATAAAAGAAAAATAAAAGTAGAAATTTTATTTATTTCTTAACATTATTATTTGAGATGAATGATATTAATTGTATATGAAATTAATGAACTGGAGCCAACAGCGTTACCTACACTATAGAGAGTGGAACACGTATTATAAATCTGGGCTGCTATTTGTAGCTCAGTTTTGCTATTTGTAGCTCAAAAAAATTGATGAAATGACAAAATTGCCCTTAAAATAGAAAATGTGAAAATGTAATGAAAAATCGGACCCAATGTGCGAAATAAACATAAAAAATCGGACCTAATTTGCGAAAAACTGATGAAAATTCGCCTGTGTTAGGCGAAATTTCAAGGAAATTTCGCCCCACTTATGCGAAATTTCCATGAAATTTCGCCTGTGTCAGGCGAAATTTCCAGGAAATTTCGCATAAGTGGGACGAAATTTCCTTGAAATTTCGCCTAACACAGGCGAATTTTCATGGAAATTTCGCCTAACACAGGCGAATTTTCGTGGAAATTTCGCCTGTGTTAGGCGAATTTTCAATGAAATTTCGCTTTTATATATGTCTGCAAACCTTACAAAATCATAAGTCATTTCAGATTTTCTAACCAAACTCTCTCAGACCAACGAAACAAATTTTCCAAAAAAATCGCACGTAATGGATGCCGGCGGATCTCAACCACCACAGCGTCCCGGGAAGGGGAAAGGATTGTTTGGACAGGTAAAAAGCGTAAAATTTCAGTTAAATTATTGAATTTCACCCTAAAATTCGCACATGATGTGCGAATTTTAGGGTAAAATTCGCACATGATGTGCGAATTTTAGGTTGAAATTCGCACATCATGTGCGAATTTTGATGTAAAATTCGCACATCATGTGCGAATTTTGCCCAAAAATTCGCACATCATGTGCGAATTGTGGTGTAAAATTCGCACATGAGGTGCGAATTTTACACATAAATTCGCACATTATGTGCGAATTTTAGGGTGAAATTCGCACATGAGGTGCGAATTGTACACCAAAATTCGCACATCATGTGCGAATTGTGGTGTAAAATTCGCACATGATGTGCGAATTTTACCCTAAAATTCGCACATCATGTGCGAATTTTATGGGTAAAATTGTTTACATTAGTTTTGTATTACTTTTAAATATTATTTACAATTTGCATGTTTCTAACTTATTATTTGCACTTTCTTGTAGGTTGCGGGGAAAACCATCCCGCGACAGCGGCCCACCGTTTCTGCACGGATGAAGAAAGCAGCGCGACGTGTGCCTGCACATACGCTGGTAGACGAGGACTCCGATCATGAGGAGCAGCATTTTGAGCATTTTACTGGCGGCGAGGAGATTCCGTCGCCCTCAGGACGCGGTCAGGAGATTCCGTCGCCCTCAGGACGCGCTGAGGAGCCCCCACGAGGTAAGTTTTAAATATAATGCACTAATAGCATGTATATGTTTTGATTTCTATTATTTAAATTTTGTAGTGCATCCGTGATGATAATTATTTGTGTAATTTTATTATATGATATTATGGTGTTATATAAATTACATTGTTCCATCATTTATTATTTATGTAATTTGATTATAATGATTACGTGTTTCTATTTCAAATGATTGTGTGTTGCTATTTCAATTAAATTATTGGATGTATTTGTTTTATGTTTTTTTAAATAAGTTTATTTATAGTCCATATTTTTTAAATTAGTTACGAATAGGCGTGGGCGGAGCGATACGTCGTGGATTGTGACCGAGACGTGTACGGGTGGCCCTATTGATGGGTCGGTGATACCTAGTTGGAAGGGCCATGTGGCCTATAGGTATAGACCGGACGGAGAGGAGGGTGAGGAGGTAGTACCACCTAGGTCCACACTGAGATGCCAAAATAGGGCAGGTGTGTGTGAGCGTCTGGTATCTTGGTTGGCTTCGATGCCATCTGACTGGCAGCTTCTGTTGCGCTCCACTGGTTTAGCACACTTGCCGTACACTATGCACACGTCCATCGATACCCCACTGCTTATTGCATTTATTGAGCGGTGGCAGCCGGATACGAACACGTTTCATCTCCCTGTCGGTGAGATGAGTATACTCCTACACGACGTGTGGGAGATACTTCGTATCCCTGTGGATGGTCCCATGGTTGCTGACATCACTGACAAGTCAGTGCTATGGAGCCTGTGCGTAGATTTGTTTCATGTGTCCGAGAGGGACGCGGATTGGGTGGCGAGCCACAACGATGGTGGCGTTCTAGTGGACTACGTGATCAGGAGGGGGTCAGCTTTAGGTACGGACATGCCGCGAGCTTTGGAGGCTTGGTTGTGGTTGACTATTGGTTCTACTCTTTTTGTGGACAAGAGTGCCAATAGGATTAAACCACAACACCTTGTGCACATTCGGGGACAATTGCAGACTGTGCATCAGAATGCTTGGGGTACATCTACACTAGCCTACTTGTATAGACATCTAGGTAAGGCTAGTAGAGGATCTTGCAGCGGGATGGCGGGTTGTATGACCCTACTGCAGGCATGGATATACGAGCACTTCCCAGCGTTCAGACCGCATTCAGTGCCGATGCCTGATGTGTGCCAGCATTCATCCAATCCTTCAGTGCGGCATGCGTACTCTCCACTCTGTTACTGCTAGTATTGCCAAAGTGCAGAATCTTGTTTGTCCAAGCCCTACAAAACATCTCTTTATAGGACAGCCAAGTCCTCTCCAGGTAGACAACAACAGATCCAGCAACTACAGAATAACCACTCTTCAACCGCTGCAGTAACACTTCATACTCTTCAACTGTTGCCGCATTAACAATTCCCTTCCAAAGCTTTTTTATTGCTTTTTTCCTATCACCCTCACCAACAAGCTTTCGCAACTGATTATCAACATCGCGGTCGATATGCCACAAACACAGCAGGTGGTGTGATCCAGGAAAATGATCCCTTATAGGATCCATCAAACTCATTTCGCGATCAGAAACAATAACGCTAGGTACATTTTCAGCATCCAACAACCCTCTCAATTGTTCAAAAACCCAATCATAACTAATTCTTTTCTCATCTCTCAAAAGGGCACATGCAATATTAAAATTCTTGTTGGAAGGAGTCATACCTATAATCTGAAAGAGTGGCATCTTGTACTTGTTCGTCTTGTATGTCGCGTCCACCACAATCACCCAATAATATCTGTTCAACAGCTGGATGGAAATTGGATGGGCAATGAATGCATGTGTGATAACACCTGTGCCCTCTTCTGTCAAAACTTTTACATAGTAATGCTTCTCCTCGGCGTAATGAACAAATTGCTGCGCAATATTTCTACCCTCGAACTTTGCTCTCCTGTCATCAGCTTTAAGATTGTTTAGCTGCCTCACTGTCACATTATCTTCAGGATACGTCTCGGCAAGATGATTCCTAATCAATTTTGGCTTCATATTTGCATTGTTCAAAGTCCTAGCAACCTCCCTTGCGCCAGCACTCATGCGGCTAAGCTGCCTGTGACCCTCTGGATACACTATAGCAGTGTGATTGTGCATTGAATTCGGACCTGGTGTGACTCTGACCCACCAACCATTATCCTTCACCACCTTGCAATATAACTTGAACCTGCACTTACATCCTCGCCGGCTAGTGTTCTTCCTCTCTTGTGGGAGAGGCCCTTGTTCAACCGGATCTTTGAATCTATTGCAACGATATGTGACTGAGTTTCCATTGTTACCCCACCCCACTTTAATCAGCTCGAAGCGAAATGTAAGAGCCAACTCCGAATAATATGTATATGCTTGTTCTTCAGTTGGAAAAAAACCAGGACACTGAAACTCGAGACTCAAATCCCTCTGAATGTCTGGTAATCCATTTGGATCCTGCGACATTCATCAAATTAATACCAAAAATAAGTAATTACATATACAATTAAAAGATATAAGTTCCAAGGAAAAATCGCATGTAATTGGCGAAGTATCAGGAAAAAATCGCCCAGCTTAGGTGATTTTTTGTGGAAAGTTCGCCAATTGCATGTGAAAATGGGGATAAATTTCGCCTGCAATGTGCGAATTTTGCTGAAAAATTCGCCTGCACTGTGCGAATTTTTCAGCAAAATTCGCCTGCACTGTGCGAATTTTGCTGAAAAATTCGCCTGCACTGTGCGAATTTTTCTGCAAAATTCGCCTGCAGTGGGCGAATTTTGTCAGAAAATTCGCCTGCATTGTGCGAATTTTTCAGCAAAATTCGCACATTGCAGGCGAATTTTCTCCCGATTTTCACATGCAATTGGCGAACTTTCCACAAAAAATCACCTAAGCTGGGCGATTTTTTCCTGATACTTCGCCAATTACATGCGATTTTTCCATCAAATTTCGCAAAACATGTGCGATTTTTACACCAGTATGAAAAAAACTATACAAAAGTGTTAAATTCGTACCATATTTGCGTATATTTTGGAGTAGACGCTGTCCCAAACTAACCAAAATATGTGTTCCAATTTGCTTCGACGATTTTGAACGTTTTTTGGAATGATTTCGAATGGTTTTGTTTGATTTTTGAAGGAGTTTTGTCTGTTTTGATATGTATTTTGTATTGCATGAAGTATATACCTTATTCATATGTTAGGGGCAGTTTTGTCATTTCACTTTTTTTTTTGAGCTACAAATAGTAAATTTGAGCTACAAATAGTAAGATCCATTATAAATTTAGTTTTCCATTAATTTGACAAGATAAATAAAATAATAAAAGAAAACAAACAAGGGTATGTAGAAGGTGGCGTTTAATCAAAAAAGGAATAACGATGTTGAGCTTTATACAGGCTGGTGGGTTCTACAGGGCAGCTAGTCAGCACATGGTGTGATTGGGTGGGGTCCCCAACCAACTAAGCTTCCTCAGGCACAGACCTCGACTTGCTATGCTATGGCGGCGCATTCAGGATGCACTTCGCCATGTTTACCATAGTCAATTATAGCACAAATTTGCTATTTGTAGCATAAAAAAAAAAAGTGAAATGATAAAAATACTCTTAATATATGAATAAGTTATATATTTCATAAAATTCAAAAAACATCTCAAAACATATAACTTATTTGCTCCTATTTTTTGAAATTATATATTTTGTATGGTTTGTAATTGTTTATATAATTACTTATTATTAGTTTTAATTTGATTAATGACGCAAGATCCAAATGGATTGCCCGACCTTCAGAGGGATATGAGTCACGATTTTAAGTGTCCTGGCTTTTTTCCTACTGAAGAAGCAGTATACACTTATTATTCGGATTTGGCTCTTATATTTCGTTTCGAGCTGATTAAAGTAGGGAAGTGTAATAAGGAAAAAGGGGTCATATATCATTACAACAGATTCAGAGATCCGGTTGAGCAAGGGCCTCCCCCCCCAACAGAGGAAGAACACCAAACGGCGAGGATGTAAGTGTATGTTCAAGTTATATTGCAAGGAGGTAAGGGATAATGGTTGGTGGGTCAAAGTTACACCAGGTGCGAAGTCAATGCATAATCACACTGCTATAGTGTATCCAGAGGGTCACAGACAGCTCAGCAGCTTGAGTGATGATGCAAGGTAGGTTGCTAGAACTTTGAACAATGCAAATATGAAGCCAAAAATGATTCGGAATCATTTTGCTGAGACGCATCCTGAAGATAATGTGACAGTGAGGCAGCTAAACAATCTTAAATCTGATGACAGGAAAGCAAAGTTTGAAGGTAGAAATATTGGGCAGCAATTTATTCATTACGCCGAGGAGAAGCATTATTATGTAAAAGTTTTGACAGAAGAGGGCACAGATGTGATCACACATGCATTCATAGCGCATCCAATGTCAATTCAGTTGTTGAACATATATTATTGGGTAATTGTGGTGGATGCAACATACAAGACCAACAAGTACAAGATGCCACTCTTTTAGATTATAGGTATGACTTCTTCCAATAAGAATTATAATATTGCATGTGCCCTTTTGAGAGATGAGAAAAAAATTAGTTATGATTGGGTGTTTGAACAGTTGAGAGAGTTGTTGGATGTTGAAAATGTTCCTAGTGCTATTGTTTCCGATCGAGAGATGAGTTTGATGGATCCTATACGGGATCATTTTTCGGGATCACACCACCTGCTATGTTTGTGGCATATTAACCGTGATGTCGATAATCAGTTGAAAAAGCTTGTTGGTGGGGGTGAAAGGAAAAAAGCAATAAAAAAGCTTTGGAAGGCAATTGTTAATGCACCAACAGTTGAAGAGTATGAACTGTTACGGTAGCTTTTGAAGGATAGTTATACTACAGTTGCGCCGTCTGTTGTTGTCTATTTGGAGAGGACATGGATGGTCTACAAAGAGATAATTTGTAGGGTTTGGACAAATAAAATTCTGCACTTTGGCAATACTAGTAGTAACAGAGTGGATAGTACTCATGCTGCACTGAAGGATTGGATGAATGCTGGCACTCATTCACTTGACACGCTGTTTGGTGTGATTAACGACCATGTCAATTACCAGTTATCACAGATAAGGTAATTTTATTACTTAGTTTAATTCGCTACTTACTTTATTTATTTAAACTATGCACTTATAACTTGATTATTTAATATGATTCTATACTTACTTCATTAATTTAATATATGCATTTTTACTTTATTAATATATTTTTTAGAGAAACGCTTGAGGCATGCATTTCTAAGAAAGCAACCGCTATGTTGTGTTTTTCATATGAATTATTGAATGGTCATGTGTCGCACTATTGTTTGGAGTTGATCAGCGAACAAGTTGAAAGGATTACTAAGTTGGGCAATGACTTGTTTGAGCGATGTGGCTGTGTCTGCAAGGCTACACATGGGATTCCTTGTGCATGTGAAATTTGGAAGTTGAAGGAATCACAAGACATGATCACTGTTGAAATGGTGCACGAGTTTTGGAAGAGATTGACGATTGAGACATCTGAAGTGGGTTCGAACACTATTTCTGAGGAACTTAGGTATGATTTACATTATGTATGTTATTTTACGATGTTATGATTTATTTACATACATTTTTATATATAACTTTTATATGTTGTAATTAAATTTTTTTAACAGATTCTTCCGCGAGGAAATCGTTCCTAAATTCGAGAGCAGTCCACGCGTGGTCATGCGTGATCTGATTGTCAAGATGAACGCGTCTCTGAATCCTGACAATTCAAGTGTGTTTGAGCCAGCTATTTTGTCAACATCAAGGGGTCGCCAAAGATTACATCCATCAGTGAGGCGCGAGCTGAGTGCTCGCGAGAAAGTTGCACGTCGAAATAGTGCATACGGGAGATCATCCAAGAGATCGTTGCAATTTGAGGAATGTAACCATTGTTTTTTGTCAATTAATATTGACTATTTACATTAATTTTCTAAAATAGTAAAATTACAGTAATTGTTTATTTCAAATTTGCAGTTAGAGGAGACAGTGAGAGTAGTCCCCTCATACCACATTATATTCATCATTTCTATAATGGCATTTCGGACGTAGAGCCAGATGGCAATTGCGGATTTCGAGCTGTTACATTTGGTATCTACGGCAATCAGAATGAATGGGGAACTGTTAGAACTGGGTCTATTGGAGAGATTCTTGTGCATCAGGATACTTACATACCGCTTCTCTGTGCTTGTATACCACCCACTCTTCCTGAGGACACTGATCCTATTGCTTGGGGAATTGGTCGATTGAATCATTTTTCATCACCATGTGACAGTGTTGGCTGGTTGACCACCCCCATGGACTTGTTTGCTATCGCCACTTATGCAAACTCCTTGGTAATCCATCTAAGTATCGCTCGTGGTTGTTGTTTCTCCATTTTACTTTTGAGGCCGTTAGGGGGTGGCAGAAGACCATCTCGGCAGATAGCCATTGCCCACGTACATGGAAATTATTATGTCCATGTTAGTTTGACTGATGATTGCCATGTCCCTCCGTTGGCATACTTGTGGAAGTATCACAGCGATGATGTTATGGCACGATTTGGAGAATCTCCTGAATTTAAAAGGAGGTTTGACCACTGGGACATGATTTGTGGACCATGATTTGTGACATTTCACTTTGATTTGTATATTTATTTTGTTATTTTTTTATAGTTGTCATTTACTTAGACTTCAAATTATCATTTCATTAGTCAAATTACCATAAATCATAGCTAAATGAAATACAAAACAACCAAAAAAAAGGTCTTCGCGAAATATATTATTGCTACAAAATCCAAGAATACCAACAAAAAGAGTACAATAATACAATCATCCAGCTAAATGTCATCTATCCATCTCCGTCCTCAACATAGCCTTGCACTCATCCGACTGTGGATATCCACCATCTCTAATGATATGCAGAAACTCCTCAAATATATGCGTAAATCGGCTCACCCACTACAAATTAAACACATTGAAATTATTAAGTTCAAATTTCATATAATAATATCAAACTATTATTAACTAAAACAAAAGAAAAAATTACTTACATATTCTGTGTTGGTGCGAGGCGGAACTCCACCAACATCAGCGGGGGGTCCATCAATGAACAAATACGGGTGAGAGTGCTGCCGATACCATGTGATGTACTGGTCTGTGGATGCGCTGGGAGATTGACACGGCTCAAAGTCCTCAGTACGTAAGCTAGAACTATGTAACGACTGCCATAAATTCTTGGAGAACTCCAAGTCGAAGTCCACACTGTAACCCCCACTGTACGGCCTATACGCTGTCTTCGGACGGAAGATGGGGAATGGGATATCCTACACGTACCCCAACTGTCGAACACACCTATCTGGCATGTATGGCTTGACCTCGTCACCAAATGCGATCGATCCCCGATACGTGGTGATCGGGATGCGTGCGTGCGGATACTGACCGCATGGGGTCCATGTCACCTGTAATATATACAATTATGGTCAGATATTTATTAAATATTTACAATTTAACTAAAACTTTAATAATAAAAAGTACAAAAATATTTTAACATACCTCCTCGGGTCTCAAATGGTCAAGTGCATCCCGATATCTCTGCAGACGGGCACTCGTGCCCTGTCGGGGGCTAACAGTCTACAGAGCAGCTCGTGGAGTATGGGGATCATCAGACATAGGCACGGAATGCGGTCTGAAAGCTGGAAAATGCTCATATATCCATGCCTGTAGCAGTGTCAGACAACCCGCAATCCCTCTGCAGCTACCTCTACTAGCCTTACCTAAATGCCTATATAAGTATGATAGTGTCGTGGTACCCCAAGCATGCTGCTGAACAGTATGCAATTGGCCCCTAATCTGCACAATATGGTGTGGTCTAAACCTATTGGAACTCTTGTCCACAAATAAAGTAGAACCAATAACTAGCCACAACCAAGCCTCCACATCATAAGGCAAGTGCATAGTACCCGTCTGTAAATGCGACCGTCGCGTAAACACGTAATCAGTGACTACCCCACCATCTGAGTGCATCACACACCAATCCCCATCCCGCTCAGACACCTGTAGCAAATCTCTGCACAGGCTCCACATCACTGACTTGTCAGTACAATCAGCGACCATAGTACCATCAACGGGGATACGAAGTATCTCCCACACATCGTGCAGGAGTATACTCATCTCACCGACAGGGAGGTGGAACGTGTTGGTATCGGCTGCCAACGTTCAACGAATGCACATATAAGGAGGGCATCTATGGAAGTGTGCATGGTATATAGCAGGTGAGACAAACCGGTCGCTCTCAATAATGTCTGCCAGTCATCGGGCATCGCAGCAAACCAAGTAACTAATCGCTCACATATCCCTGCCCTATTGTGGCATCTCAAGGGGAACCTAGGTGCTACAGCCGCGTCACCCTCCTCACCGTCCTGTATATAACTATAAGCCACATGGCCCTTCCAACTAGGTATAACTGACCCATCAATAGGGCCCCCGTACACGGCTCAGTCACAATCCAAGACGTATCGCTCCTCTCACGCTTATTTGTAACTAATTTCAAAAATATTTATAAATAAAAAAATCAATAATTTAATTCAAATATCAACAAATAATCATATAATCAAATTACATAAATAATAAAATTCACCAATATAATTCAAATAACAACACATAATCATATAATCAAATACATAAATAATAAATAATAAAAATTAAATATTATAATTCAAATAACATAAATTAAATACTATAATCAAATTACATAAATAATAATAATCAAGAATACACATAAATAAATATATATGATATTAATCTTAAATTTAAAACTGACCTCGTGTGGGCTCCGCATCATATGCTGAGGATGAGGGAACCTCCTCCCCACCTATGAAAGGCTGCTCCTCCCTATCGCTATCCTCATCTACCAACCTATGGAGAGGGATACCTCTTCCTGCCTTCTTCTTCCTATAAGAAGCAGTGGGCCGCTGTCGCGGGATAGACTTCCCCCCAATCTACAACAAATTTCATCAATACAACATTAAAACTACGAATAATAATTAAAAACATGAAAAATATTAATAATATTTAAAAAACAAACTTAAAATACTATTTTTGGGTAAAATCGCACGTTATGTGTGATTTTCTTTGGAAAAATCGCACATTTGGTGCGATTTTTCCCAAAACAATCTCACCTTGTATTCTGCGATAAGTGTAAAAAATAAAATTAAAATAGAGTAAATAAAAACACACCCTAAATAGATCTAAATAGAGGTTGAATATATCATCAGAAGAAGAATTAGGCCAAAAATTAGGATACATTCTGGGAAAATCAAACTTCCATCGAAGAGAAGCAAATGAAAGGCTTTCATTTTTGTAGGCTGGTCTGGTCTATTGCTCTTTCCCTGTGCCTATTTCGCTGTAGGGGGTTGGTTCACAGGTACAACCTTTGTAACTTCATGGTATACTCATGGATTGGCTAGTTCCTATTTGAAAGGCTGCAATTTCTTAACTGCTGCAGTTTCGACTCCTGCTAATAGTTTAGCACATTCATTTGTTGACTCTATGGAATCGAATATTTCTTTCACGCATGAGTTATATACAAGATATGAAACCTATAAATTCAATTTATTTTCTTTGTTGTTATTGAATCTAGAAAGGTTGTTATTGAATCTAGAAAGAATAGAGAAATCAACTAAGAAGCCAGTCAAGATGTGAGAAATCGGTCATATCGTTGTAGCAACTGAATTTTTTTTGCCAAAAAACACTCAATAGGATTCAAGTCAGGTTTTTTTGTTATTAGGATAGGTGAATTATTATCGATTCATCCCCTGAAGGAGCCGGACATGATAATTTTTCATCATCCGGCTGATTAGCCCACTTTTCTGTAGGTTATATATTTACTTACCCAATCACTAGAATTGGTTAGTAACTAATAAGTAAGGAGTTTGAGTATTGAAAAAAAAAACTCTTTGTTGTTTTGTGTAAATCGTATGATATGACTATGCTAGGGAATTCCATTAATAACTGGCCGTTTTGATCCTTTGGAACAACTTGATGAATTTAGTAGATCTTTTTAGGAGGGCCTAATGACTATAGATCGAACCTATCCAATTTTTACAGCTCAAAAAGACATTAAGAGGGGTTTAGCCTATTCTACAATGTCTCAATTGGGTTATATGATGTTAGCTCGGGGTATGGGGTCTTATCGAAGTGCTTTCCAATTTTCGCGTCTTAAAAATAAAGGAAATAAGCGAATTATGATCGGGGTAGTATTCTAATAAGATCCCCCGATTGAATCGGGGGCAAACTCCTACGAAAAGATCTCTTGGATTTAAGAAAAGATCGCTTGGATTTAAGATAGAGATTAATCTTTTTTTCCATATGCGTTAACATTCCCCTTTTTTTATGATGATTCAAGATACAATCAAATATCCGTGAATTGTCCCACCGTAATTGAAAAAGCAAAAAACGTTTCATAAGGAAATCTAGTTCTGCTGCTGCCTTACTTTTACCTTTTGCTCAAGGAGCTATATTTTTCATTAGAGATTACAATCCGGAGCAAAATGAAGATAATGTATTGGCAAGAGTGTTAGACCATAAAGAATCTAAGAAATTCAAAAAAGACTTTCATTTTTTAAAAGAATCTAAAACTATCTTTCTTTTTCGCAATCTAATAATAACATTAATTAAAATTAATAGAACAGGGGGTTGGGTTGAGCATACGCGAGGAGGGTAATCAAAAAAGATGCGATTTTTCCAAAACCAATCGCACGTAATTTGCGATTTGGTTGGGTAAAATCGCACCTAATGTGCGATTTTAAAAAAATTAAACAAAATAATACGATTTTTACTTTACTATACAAGCCTTTCCCCCTCCCAGGACCTCGTGGTGGTTGAGAGCCGCATGCGTCCATTTTGCTATTTTTTCTATGTTTTTTGGATGGTCTGAGAGATTTTTGTTGAGAGAATCTGAAATGAATGATGAGTTTGTATGGTTTCCCAAGCAATTATATAACCAAACATGCTGGACAAAATCGCACCTATTGTGCGATTTTTCACCCAAAAATCGCAGGTGTTAGGCGATTTTTTGTTGAAAAATCGCCCCACTTATCCGATGTTTGGGTGAAATATCGCACCCCTTTTGCGATTTTTCCTATGTTAATCGGATTAGTATGGCGATTTTTTATTAATATATCACGCAATTGTGACAATTTTTACCCTATTTTTCGCAAATTGCTGCCATTTTTTGCCTTGATATTCGCAAAGTACAAGCGATTTTTCATTGCAATTGCCAATTTTCAGTTTGAAGGGCATTTTAGGTATTTTATCAATTTTTTTGTGCTACATATAGCAAATTTGTGCTACAAATAGTTTTCCAGTCAATTATATCATATCTTCCCACTCGTTAGGGTTTTCTTATTAGTATTATTACTATTTAAGAAGTGAGATCAATTTAGTAATCCATATTAAATTAACTGTTTAATTATGGTCTACTTAGAGTCCTTTTACGGTGGGCCTATAGAAGTAGGATGAATTTTACTCCTACTGTAGCGCGCTACAGTAACGCGCTACAGTTGCGCGCTACAGTTGTGTGCTACAGTTTTTTCTTTGTTTTTACGCACAGCCTTTTTAAAAAAAAATACTTTTTTTAAAAAAATAATAAGACAGTAGATATCAGATCAACAGACTATAGATATCACATCAAAAATATAAAAGAAATCATACAGTAGAATTAAAACATACTTAACAAGGGAGATCACATCAGGATTATATAGATATCAGATCAGAGAATACTAGACATCAGATCAACAGACTATACATATCAGATCAAGAATATAAAAGAAATCATACAGTAGAACTAAAACATACTTTACAAGAGAGATCACATCAGGATTATATAGACATCAGATCAGTGAATACTTGACATCAGATCAACAGACTATAGATATCAGATCAAGAATATAAAAGAAATCATACAATAGAATTAAAACATACTTAATAAGGGAGACCACATCAGGATTATATAGACATCAGATCAGAGAATACTTGACATCAGATTAACAGACTATAGATATCAGATCAAGAATATAAAAAAAATCATACAATAGAACTAAAACATACTTAACTAGGGAGATCACATCAGGATTATATATACATCAGATCAGGGAATACTAGACATCAGATCAACAGACTATAGATATCAGATCAAGAATAAAAAAGAAATCATACAGTAGAACTAAAATATACTTAACAAGGGAGATCACATCAGGATTATATAGACATCAGATCAGCAAATACTTGACATCAGATCAACAGACTATAGATATCAGATCAAGAATATAAAAGAAATCATACAATATAACTAAAACATACTTAACAAGGGAGATCACATCATGATTGTATAGACATCAGATCAGAGAATACTAGACATCAGATCAACAGACTATAGATATCAGATCAAGAATATAAAAGAAATCATACAATAGAACTAAAACATACTTAACAAGGGAGATCACATCAGGATTATATAGACATCAGATCAGAGAATACAAGACATCAGATCAACAGACTGTAAATATCAGATAAAAATATAAAAGAAATCATACAGTAGAACTAAAATATACTTAACAAGGTAGATCAAATCATGATTATATAGACATCAGATCACAAAATAGTAGACATCAAATCAACAGACTATAGTTATCAGACCAAGAATATAAAAAGAAATCATATTATACAACAAAAACGTCCATAATATGTATCATAATATCTATAATTATTTAATTATAAAATAAATAAAATGATAATTTAAAAATATTTTTTTATAAAATTCAAAAATATTAAAAAAAATACTGAATCGCAGTACCTACTGTTGTGTCTTTGGCATCGAAAGCAGCAGCAGTCACCTCAAATGGGTTGGGTTCGCTCGAAGTCTGTTTAGAAAAAAAAAAAAAAAAAAGGACGGAAAAAAGTCTCAAGGAGGAAGGCAAAAAAATAAAATAAAATAATAGCCAAAAATAACAAAAGAAAGGAAGACAACTGTAGCGCGTTACTGTAGCGCGCACTGTAGCGCGTTACTATAGCGCGCTACAGTAGAAGTAAATTTGCATGGTGGTCCTATAGAATCTCCATATAAATTACCGTCTACTTATAATAGTGATTTTGTACTTTTTCTGTTATAAAAAAAATTAATAATTGTTGAGTTACTAATTAGTAATTTTTTTTACTCTTAATTTTAAAAAAATTACTATTTTTTATGAAGAAAAGTAATAATTGAGTAGTAGATTTTAATGATTTCAAGAATAAAATAAAAAATTTAAAAATTTATATAAATAATAGTAAAACATTAATTATTAATAAACACACATCATTTGTTAAAATGGCTATTATTATATATGCAGCGGAGGAGTTTGTATAGGGTAGACCTATAGGACTACCGTGAATTTTACTCTTACTGTAGCGCGCTACAGTTTTTTTTTTTGCACAGCTTTTTTTTTAAAAAAATACTTTTTTAAAAAAAATAATAAGACAGTAGATATCAAATCAATATACTATAGATATTAGATCAATAATATAAAAGAAATCATACAATAGAACTAAAACATACTTAACAAGGGAGATCACATCATGATTATATAGACATCAGATCACATAATACTAGACATCAGATCAACAGACTATAGTTATCAGATCAAGAATATAAAAGAAATCATACAATAGAACTACAACATACTTAACAAGGGAGATCACATCATGATTATATAGACATCAGATCACATAATGCTAGACTTCAGATCAACAGACTATAGCTATCAGATCAAGAATATAAAAGAAATCATACAATAGAACTAAAACATACTTAACAAGGGAGATCACATCATGATTATATAGACATCAGATCACAGAATACTAGACATCAGATCAACAGACTATAGATATCATATCAAGAATATAAAAGAAATCATGCAATAGAACTAAAACATACTTAACAAGGGAGATCACATCATGATTATATAGACATCAGATCACAGAATACTAGACATAAGATCAACAGACTATAGATATTAGATAAATAATATAAAATAAATCATAAAATAGAACTAAAACATACTTAACAAAGAAGATCAAATCATGATTATATAGACATCAGATAACAAAATAGTAGACATCAAATCAACAGACTATAGTTATCAGATCAATAATATAAAAGAAATCATATCATACAACAAAAATATCCATAATATGTATCACAATATCTCAAATTATTTAATTATAAAATAAATAAAATGATAATTTAAAAATATTTTTTATAAAATTTAAAAACATTAAAAAAATACTGAATTGTTTAGAAAAAAACGGACGGAAAAAAAGTCTCAATGAGGAAGGTAAAAAAATAAAATAAAAAATAACAAAAGAAATGAAAAAAATTGAAGCAAAATCTTGTGAAAGAATTGTTTAAAAATAGAGATTTCCATTGAGATCCTCTTATTGGGGGCTGAAAAAAATTACACCCGCGCCACTCGTTCGTCTTTTTACTATAAATAGCCTATCCTAAAAAATTTACTATAAATAGACCATTATTATTTTTTAGGTAGAAGTAAAATTAAATGATGATCCTATAAGACCACCATATAAATTACCGGAGCAGAGGGAGTACATTTTAAATACTGACACGGCTTTTGATGGAAAGGTAAGAGAAAGTTGGGGATTTGTGCTCCTTTTCGTGAGTGGAAGATTAATCCACGCCACTTTTAAGGTTTTTTTGTCACATGGATCTGTGGTAGGGACGGAAATTATTGGGGTCCTGAATGGCATGAGATACTGTAATTACTAATGTGTTCAATTGCAGGGTACTGAATTGCATGACATATTTTAAGATAAAAGAAAATAAAGATTAAAAATAATTTTTTATATTGAATAATGAAATTAAAAATAATAAAATAAAAATTGATAACAAATTTATTTTTCACATTTTCTCGTGATCAGAAGATGAAAGAAGAAATATTTTGTGAGGGTTGAGTTTAGGAGAAAAAAGAGGAGAATCATAAAAGATTATATATTATATAAATAATTTTTTTTCAAAGATAATATATTTTTATATTTGAATTATAAATTGCATATAAAGCATGGGTAATCATATTACTTATAATATTGAATGTCAAATGAATATATTACTCCCTTGTGTTTTTTTCTTTAATAAAATGCAACAGAAATTAAAAACCAATCATTAATTTCATGTGAAAATTAATATTATTTTTTTTATTATTATAACTCTTTTGTCAAAAAATAGTTTTTTTCTATGTATTAAAATTTTAAAATTAGAAAAAGTCAAAAGTTTTATTGAAAGTTTAAAACTCTTAATTGTCTCACTTTTTAAAATATATTTAAAAAATTGAGAGAGTAATATATAAAACTTTACAAATTTTTTCTTTCTTTAAATATAAAAAAATTATTTAAAAATAAGGGGTTGCTTGGTTTAGTGGAATGAGAATGAATGTTTGGGATTCATTCCAATTTTTATGAGTTATAGATGCTTGGTTGCTTCAATGGGTATGCAAATAGTGGATTGGTCGCTGAAAATGGGGGATTGAACTATTCCCTAGTGATTTGATGGGATTGAGAATTTTGGAATCAATTCTCTTCTTAATCTCTTTCGTTTTTTCTCTGGTTCTCTCTCTCTCTCTCTCTCTCTCTCTCTCTCTCTCTTTATTTCTTCTCGAAGTAGCCACAAAAAAAGGAAAAAATGAGGGCTTGGGCTTTCTCTCTCTCCCTCATCTCTTCTAATTTATCTCTAAGCAGCCATAGAAACAAATAAAATAGGGCTTTGGGTTTGAGTTCATGGTAGGAGGAAGATGATGGGTTCACAGTAGTGATGGAAGAGTGTAAAAGAGAAGACGGAGGAGATGAGTTTGACGGGAGGAAGAAGATGGTGGCGGCGGTTGGAAAAGAGAAAATGGGGGAATAATGGGGTTTTGTTTTTGGGTTTGTGGTTGTGCTAGGGATGTGATGGAAAATTGAGGGGAGGAAGAAGATGGTGCCAAAACTGAAGAAATAAATGGAAGCTCCAACAATGTCATCTTAAAATTGTCTCTGCTCCATCTTCTTCTCTCTTTAATTATTTCTTTAATTGTATCTTGGAGATGTGATGTGTTTGATTCTTGGGAAGAAATGGTGCGATGAGTTTGATTTTAGGAAAAATGGTGAATGTTTGCCGAGAACTCACTACGTCTACTAGCTTCTGGGTTTGATCTGATCATATCAGTTTAGTGGGCTAGCTGACTGTTAATTAAAGTTCAATTATTGTTTGACTGTGAAATTTTTCTTCATGAATAGTTTTTAAGCGCAGAATGTTGTATAATTTGGGGATGACTTCATTTGCAGGCTTGTACTTTTCTCCGTAGCAGTTTTAGTCATCTGCCTGAAGAATGTTGTGGGGCAGGGAGGTGTGGTGATTGGAGAAGACAACCAATCATAAAAAATTATTCTCATTTCAATTTAATAATCTATTGTCATTCCATACTACAATCATTTCTATTTCTATTCCCATTGCTAATCTGAAACCAAGGAGCCCCTAAAATTATTTTGATGATAGAGAAGTATGATTGACTTCCATTTTTCACAAGCATTGGACCGCTACCCCACCTCACTTGCTCTATTTTCCCTTATAAAAACTTTTTAGAATATTGTGGTAGAAATGATGAGAATTAAAATTTGCGCCTTAAAAGTGTCATTGAAGACTATTCTTTTTGTCCCAAAATATAAATAATTTTTTATCCTAAAATATAAATAACTCCAAAACTTTTGGAGTTCCTATGCTTATACCCCAAAAAAAAAAAAAAATTTTGAAATTTATCATTTACCATCTATAGTCATTAAGAGAAGTCTAACTCACTGTATCCCTACTAACATGCAATATTCTAAGGATTAGTACGACGTGGTGTTATTTAATTTAATCAATCAAAATTAAGAATTAAAGGGTTTAAACAATTTTAAACATTAGGGTAGGAATGGAAACTTACTAAAATCACCATCAATTTTCATCAATTAACTCCAATCATTCCACGCATTCGTAAAGTTAAAGGTGAAAGGTGTAGTTTAAAAAGTCGGACAAATTTTTCACATTAACTCGCATAGAGCATGATGTATGTATTTATGATCTCATAAGCTCAATTTAATTTTGCTGATATTTAATTTTAAAGAACATAATCACATACCCAAGAATTGGAATGAATGCCGACAATGATAGAGGAGATACTGTCTCCATAAATAAAGTATGGTATTTTGGTGGTTTAATCGGCTCTACTGTCAATTTCATACAGCGCAATGATAATTCAACTTGTAACGTTAAGGTAGTATAGTTCTCAAGTTCCAATAACAAACAGGCTGTGTTTGACGCACGGGAATGAAAATAAATTAATTGATATTTGATTAATGAACATTCATTAAAATAATAAAATTGTTTTTGACTTGTTTGGTAGTTTCACATTCGATTAATGAACATTCATTAAAATAATAAAATTGCTTTTGACTTGTTTGGTAGTTTCATTAAAGGAATGAAATTGCATTTGAGTTGCTTGATTTTTGTCTTAAAAGATAATTTATATAGTATGAGATTATCCTAACAAATAATCAAATTACCTTTGCCTTTGATTTACTGACAAAAAGAGGTAACAATCGGAATCATTTACCGATTGTTCCATTCTTATTTCCGCGCATCAAACACACCCATAATGTATGAATATTCCCTACAATTATTCCCAATTATGCTATGGTGTCGTATTTTCCCATTCTTTCACATATAAAAAAAATGTCGGGAATCCCCGTCCTCCACCTAAGCCACCTGTCTAAGAGTATCGCCCAAAACAAAAGCCTGTTGAAGGCTCGTCCAACCTATCGAATGCTGACAAATTCATGATCCCGACAGATGTTTCAGGCCTCCAAGAGCAAATTGTAAGTTCCAAGAGGTTTGATGAGCCGCAGTGGCAAGATACTATGCCTGATCCTTCGGTTTTGCAGCAGCCAACTGCGCCATTGTGCAATTCTCAGCTGGTCTCTATGTAAAAGCCACCTATTGAAGTTTATAAATCTCCTGGGATGGAAATTTTTGAATTGCCACTGAATAAAGATGACGTTGAACAGAATTCACAATTGGGTCCTTCTCTTGTGAACATGGAGCAGAACCGTAAGTCGGATAAGTCCACAACGATTGCTGAATTGTTGGACGATCAGTCAGAAATTAACGTTGGACCTGATATCTCTCCCATGCTGCGATTTTCTTTATGAGATCCTCAAGTTTCATCTGATAGAGCCCAAACCCTTTAGGCTACACAACTATCTTTAGAAGCCTTGCAAACGGACTTGTTTCCCACAGCTATCGCACTAGTGTTGAGCTCTCTGTTGTGGCTTCCTTATAGGCTCCTGCTAATACGTATGGTTTTCAAATACTAGACTACTATTTGTAGCCTATTTTTTACTATTTGTAGCCATATTTTCAAAGTTTACTATCCAAAATGTCCATCTAAAAAAAAATACTCAATATTTTTTCTTATTTCTTCTTCTTCTTTTTCAAACTCCACCACAAACGCACTACCCTGAGAAAAATTTCTGCACAAAAAGTTTAATTAAAAAATATTTAAATTCTGAAACAATTATTTTTACTTAGGCATAACATATTCTCATAATAAGATAATAACATAATAGAATTTGTTCATAATTACACATATATATTTATTTATTTTGCCCATTTTTTAGAATTATTTTTCTTCCCGCAGATACCACTTAACTATGACCAAAGTCACCATGAGGCAATTCACACCATCATCTTCTTTTTCCAGCCTTACCCAAATCTTAACCATGTCATCGTCATCTTCCTTGTCTTCTCTGCAACAACATTAGCAGGAAGAATCGCTCCAAGAAATGCTGCATTTTCCACAAAAATAAACCCTTTGATGAAGATGACAACGATGATCACGATGATGAAAATCAAAATCATTATTGCGATCATGCTCATGGAGACGGCTGTGATGGTGATAGTACTGGTTCTAGTAATTAATCCGAGTTTCATTCGATTAGCACAAGTAGTTGTTTATGAATTTTTTACCAAAATTTTTTTTTGATTATTTTCCTCCCTCATTTCCTCTCTTTTCTTAATCTTTTTATTTTTCTAAAAAATTCTGTATGTGTGAGAATTGTTCTTATAATTGGTTATTATAGAATTAAATATGTTTAAAATAATTAAGATAGTATTCATTTTGTTGGGATAAAAAAATATATATTTATTTTGTTGAATTTTGATAAATTATTTAAAAATTAGTAAAAGGACAATTTGTGAAGATTGTTTTAAGAATAGGGCTACAAATAGTAAAAATGGGCTACAAATAGTACTACCCTTTGAAATAATTACGGCTCCCATCCAACGATATGATTCTGAGGCTTTGAATCATTTGGTTCTAGAAGTCAGTTGCGCTCTAGATATTCCGCCGCCATCATACCTGGCTGCGGCTTTATAGCCTGAACAATCATCATCTCGCCAAATATTCAGTGGTTCAGGCTTAGAAGCGGGAAAACGTGGTTCATTGGAGGACAAGGGAGGCTTGGGTGCATTATTGGATGGTGCTTCGAGAGGAGATTGGGATTTGATAAAGGACCAGGAATAGGAGAGGATTTTGATTCAGACTCAATAAATTCTGAACCTATGTCACCCCATGCATGTAAAAAAGGACATCCTAAGAAGCTTTTAGATGCTTCATTGCTAGTCCAACATGCCATTCGGTGCGCATTCATTGCTCACCGCTTCGTTTTGTTGATTTTTTGAGTGGTATGATTATGCATGTAGTTTCAGAGCTCATTTTATCTAATATAGTATAGTCTAATATTAGGAGCTAACAAAGTAGTAGGGGCTTTTGCTTCAAAAAAAAAAAAAATACCGTAATAAGAGGGTTTTTTTACTCTTGTATTTTTAGAATTTTTCAAATTTTATTAATAAACGAGTAACCAATTTCACCCTATCGTTAAAAAGATTTTAATATATATAGACACACATCAATTGGTTAACTACACTAACCATTTATAAAAGTCTATTCTTTCCTTTAAAAAATTAAAAAAAAAAAAAAAAAAAAAAAAAACAACAACAACAACAACAACAACAACAACAACAACTCGATCTGAAAAAATTAAGGTGTACCCTCTCCTGCATCTTCAATGTATTCACCACATATCAAAGTTACAGAAATACAGAAGTCCTAACCTCATAGTTTAATTTTTCTAAAAAAATGCATATTTCATTTTAATAGACGAAAATAAATAGAATTCTATAAAGAGGGGCGAAGGAAAAAAATACTTATATAAAAAAAATTACTAATATTTTAAAATAGTGCGAACAACTCGCCAAATGTCAAAAACAATAGAAAGGGAAAAAAAAAAAAAAAAAAATCAGGGCGTCATGGTATAATAAAACCCCACAATAGCATAAAGAAGGAAAATGAATTTCTAGCCCAACACGAAAATGGAGAGAAAGGAACGTTTATGTCGCTCTCTTTGGGCCTCAAAAACTTTATTATTTGGAGAGAGTAATAGCACATTTATAAAATGAATTTCTAAGCCCAACACTGAAGAGGGGGATAAAGTAACCAAAATAATTTTCCTTTTGGGCCTGAACATTTATTAATGCTTTTGGTATGTGGGGTTTTATTATATACCATTTATTTTTTATTAAATATTGTCGTCTTTCTATTATATTATCCTCAATTTTTTTAAATAAAAAATATATATTAATATACTCAAAAACGTCTAACAACGATTGACAATAAGAAAAGACAATCAAAGAAATACAAATTACATGTATTATTATATTTACTACGGATAAACCTATATAGATTTACCCTATCAAGTAAGCGGTAGATATACATCACTATTTATCATATGAAACCTTCAAACCATAAATGTAATAAATAGATATATGATGACTGAATCCTCTTAGACTAAATCAGTGAACATCATCAACGAAACCGCTATCAATCCAATAAACTTCACCAATGAGCTGTCGTTATAACAACGAACACCATTAATGAAGTCGCGACCAGACACTATCAGTAAAACTGAATATACTGAAGAAAAAAGACACTCTACCCTTCTATAGATCATCTATTAAATGATAAAAAAAAATAAATAAATAAAGATTGGGGATAACTCTCTTTATTGAAAGACGAAACTAAAACAGAAAAATAAAAATTGAGAATAAATTTATTTTCCTCATCCTCCCATGATAATAAGAAGAGAGAATAAATATTTTTTGAAGGCTTGTTTGGGAGAGAAGACAAAAATCGTGACTGCTAGGATTTTTTCTTATCGAAAATGTTCATATTATCCTCAATTTGGTCACAAATGTATTCGGATTGCACACATCCACCCATGTGTGTGCATTCGGGTTGCACTCGCCCAATGGACAGGGCACAACCCGGGTGAACCCAGCCTGCCGATGCAAACGTGTGCAATTTGTTTGTCGTCTGGCGAGCGAGTGGGTGCAATGTGCGTAACCCACTCGCACCAACAGGTGAGTGTAAACCTAACAGGCCCATTAATAATTGTAATTATTTTTTTCTCATTTTTAATATATATACGTTATAATTAGAGAAAAAAATAATAAAATCATTAAAAAAATAATATTTAATATTTGGTTGAAATAAAAGGACAAATTTTTAGTTAGTCCCTTTTTCTTTTTGTCCATTTCTTGGATATTCTAGTTTGTTATTGATTGATTTTAATATTTTCATCGAGACAAATTTGATTTTTTTTATTTGATCTCATTTGATTACTACGCTACTACATAAGTAAAATTTGTAACTCAACCAATGATGTTATATCTTTGTATATAGTTGTTAATTTTAATTACTTATATATATAAATTAAACACTCAACCTTACAGTTATAACAATAAAACATTAACCATGGAAATAGAATTCCATTAATGGGTAAAGGAACTAGCAAAAGAGATGAAATTGTTTATGGTGGCCGGACGGTGGGCTCCTAAAATTGGCCGCTGTTTCATCATTTGGAGACAAAACAAAGGGTGGTTTTCAATTATCGTGCTTCAAACGTTTGTTCCAAATTTCCATTCTCACAAAATGGTAAGTGGGATGGATCGACACGAACCCTCAATTCACGTGATTTTTTCATACCCTCCTGAGGTGTGATATCAATCACCGTTCTTCTTAATACGCCTCCCAATATTATAAAAAATGGTGGATAATAATTTTTATTTTTTGGAAATTATTGACTATCATTTCAAAAATCCCCCACAAAAAAAAAAAATAATAATAAAACAAGGAATAGAGTAGTAATTTTACATCAATTTTCCCAACATGGAGGACGTAGTAATAATTTTGTAAAAGAGGTTAGTTTACCAATTTTTTCAGAACTGAAAGGAGGTAAATATAATTTATTCAAAACAATAAATTTAAAAAAAAAAAAAAATTCGCAAGGCAATGCATGTCAAAATCAGTATTCGACGTAGTGGATATCAAAATTAAGAAGCGGGTACCATGGTGGTACTAGGTGCATCATATTGCATCCTTGCTGACTACGGTCCATCTCTAATAGATAAACCTAGTACTACGTGGTAGTATAATCATCCGTATTTATTTATTTATTTTTATTTTTTTACCTCAGCCGCATTTTCAACCGAGCTCATAGCTCATGATTTAGAGATAGGGTGGTAATTTTTCTTTTAGTTTGATCATAAAATTTATACGCTCTAAACTTTTTAAAAGAAAATCCTTTTTTTTTAATATATATAAAAGTGACTCAAATCTATTATTTTACGTGAGAATTATTTATCACTGAGTTACATACCTTTTATTAAAAAAAAAATCTCCTTTTAACCTCCCTAATTAAAAAAAAAAGAAAATAAGAAAAATTTTTAAATATAAAGCTGAAATCCCGTTCAAACTGAACTCGAATAATAATATAAATATTCAAATAAGTTTGAGATCAAAGTTAAGCGTGTATTTTTAATCTCAAGGTTTCTTTTTGAAACATTTTTAATCTCAAGTTAAATATTCATGTTCGATTTAACTTATTTACAATGTTATATAAATTGAAGAGATATTTTACATTTTTACCCATGAATAAAGTCCAAAGTCTTATCTTTTTTTTTTTTTTTTAATTGTGCATCCCTAATTAATTTGTCCACAAATTTTCTACTTGAATCCAGATATCTGAGTTAGGAATTGAGATATTCATGGAAAACATGACAATTAATTAGGTGGCTTCAAACTTTTACCCACCAAATAAATATGTATATCTTTATCAAACTTGGGACCCCCTTTCCAATTCTTAGCTTTTACATTCCCAATTTAAATTCAAGCTTTTTGAATTAAACCAATCTGCAATAAGAGGTTGGTCAATTAGTTTATTATTTATTTCACCACCAAGGTATCCTTAGTTCTAATCTCTGGCAATATAATATATAATATATTGTAGTACTATTCTACGTACTTCTACTAGGTTTGATAAACGAGAATAAATAATTAATTTAATATCGTGATTTTTTAAATTTATCTTATTTTTTCTGTAACTTATGTTTTTCGTCATTTATAAAAAATATACTTGCATCGTATTACTATTACTACCGTATACTAATTGATGATCTCTCTAGTAGCATTTCCTTCCATTCATTATTTTATAAGATTTAGTTATGATATTTTTTCGAATTAAAAATAAGGAATAAATTAATTAGTCGGTATATCGGATCTGGTGCTACCATATATAAGTAGCATATTCGGTATTCGTACAGTAATTTTTTTAAAAAAAATTGAACAAATTTAATGGTTGATATGTCTGAAAAATCATATTCCTTCCCCAATAATATCTCTATTTATAGTATTATAACACAAAATTAAAATTTTAATTTTAACCCAAATAAGTAAAATAAAAAATATATAAAATTATTTTTTTGAGACTAACACAAAAATTAACGTTAAAGTTATTGACTATTTTAAAATACTAAAAAATTCAAATTTAAGGGGAAGTACATTATCATTCTGAAGTTTGTTTAGCCCATTTGGCCAAATGCATGTAATCTAACAAAGGACCAAAACCACAGAATATATTATTTTTAATTCCAGAATTTGATATTTTTGGACGAAAAAGAAATTTAAAATTGGGGGATGGTGACGGAGAAAATTGACCCCAAGCCAAACACGTCCTCCAGAAAATCATGTGCTCACAGTCATAGCCACCTGTCCATAGTCACGCAAACGTCATTCAAAACGTGGACAATGCGACGAGTCACCGTTGCTGCCTTGAGTTGGCAAACGGCGTTAATAATTTTATATTAACCGAACTTCTCTCATTTTCCCCAATTATAACGTCACATAGAAGGATGGATGACGCGGCTTTGTTGGTCCCAACAATCGTCGTTTTGTCCATTAGCTGACGAACTCATTGCGCACCGTCCGCGATCGCCTCTTCTCTCTACTTTCCGGTTCCGTTTGCATTTTACATCATTCCATGTGGGGAGGTCGTTTGCTTTTCTTTCTCCTCTTTTCTTATTTCAGTTTTATCACAAAACTTTCACTAAATTATATTTTATACTCAACAAATAAAATTATTATTTATAAATGCACCCTTATCTACCTCTCAATTACAAAAACCGCCTTGATATTCTATTGTAGCAAAAATGATATATGTGATATCTGATTTTAGGCCAATTATGTTATACTCGACATGAATCATTGTGGTTATAGTAGTGTTTCGTATGTTAAATTAATAATTGTAATAAAATAGTACGAATTTTTTTTATTCATTTTGATCACGTGAGAAATGACAAATTATATTATACTCCTAAATGACTGTTGATATTGTCTCAATCACACATCGAAAAGTTGAAGTGGCGTTGTGGGTTAGAAAGGGTGTATTATAAATAGTCCAAAAGTCTTTTCACACATTGTCAATTAATTTTGGGTTAGATGTTCGTGTTGAATAAATAAATCTAACAACAATACATTGTAATATGTACCTGAAATATTATAGTTCTAATAATTGGTCACTTTAGTTTTAAGGCAGTTACTTCATTGAAAAAGTCATATATACAATTTAATAGTGAAAATATGAAAAGTAAATTCAAAAAATGGATAAATTTGTCTTCTCAAGATTGTTTGGTAGAACCAAATCTAAAATTGATGGCAATTAATTGAAAAGATTAATAGATATTTTGCTGTAATTGAAATATTAAAGATTTTCTTTTGCAAATTATGAATAAATGGAGGATATATTTTGTAATTTACTCTGGAAATTTGGCGATTTTTCTAAAAAAAAAATTTTCAGGTGCAAAGCAAACAAAAGGATGATGCCAGAGTTGTATGGATGGGATTTGTTTAATAATTTGCATGAATCTTGCTTTGCGTTTTATTTTATTATATCCCAAAGTGACTATATATCCATTTCACACGCACAATAATCGAGAAAATTTTTCCAATAAATATTTTAACTTACAATAAGTACTCTTCCTTTTTAAAAAACTAATATTATTTGTTAAATTATTTTAATTTAATAGATCATAATTTTTGGAGACCAAAATAATAATATTGTAAGATAAACAAGATTTACTACTCGTAGGATAAAAAAATTAGTCATATTTCAAGAGGAAAGTAGAATTCAATTGAGTAAATTGATATTGTATTAATCTCAGGAGATCAGTTAAGCATTAGTTAATCAAATAGCATTTGGAGAGGTTAGGTTAACTATGCCTTGCTTCTCTAAGTAATCATTCTAATTAAATTTTTATAAATAAAATAGGTTTTTAGTATAGTGAATTAACAAAATGAAATTAAAAAGTAAACAATATAATACATATAAAAAGATAAAATCACAAAATTACATGATGTATTTTAAATTATAAAATTGTAATGAATGACGGATTTATTATCTTAATAATGTCATACTATTTATATTTTTCTATTTTACTTTAAAAGAGTATTATTCATAAAAGAATAGTCACACCGAGTCATTCATGATGTTAGTTTGATAGAAAAAAAAAAAAAGAATTAAATTAAATTAAAACTTGGAAATACTAGAAGAAGAAGAGGGTGGTATAGTTTTTTTTTTTGTCTAGTTGAGCGACTGTCACCTAGTTCATGCATAGTTGATTACCCTCCCTCTGTATCTCCACCAATTGTTATATGTAAATTAGAATACAATACAATCTATTATTTTGATAAATGACTGAAAAATATTAGTTAGAAGACAAAATAAAGTAAATTTAAGGGACCAATATATTAAATAAATTATTTTTATTAAATCAATATTATTAAAAATACATACTATTAATTGTAAAATATATTTTTCCTATCTCCATCTTCTAATGATTTCAGTCTCGCATGTATATATCATGGTTGTTGTTTTTTCGTCCGACTTTAAAACATTTTTAATTTGAAATTCCATGCTGAAAATTTTCACAAAATTACATTTTTAGCATATATGGTCATATTTATTTTTAAGTTAAAACTCTCATCCAATATATTTTTATAAGTTCAATTATCAAAATTACAATGGTGTATTAAATACTATTCATTTTACTAACAATGTTAACGGTTTTATATTTACAAATTATTTTTAAAAAGACAAAAGAGGATCTATCAGAAATTACGACTCGTATCCAATGGTCGAACACATATTTTGAGTAACAGGTACGATCGCAATTTTTAAACAATTACATATAAGTTGGTTGAAATTCGTGTTCGATCGTGATGAGACAAATTTTCCATGCTTTTAGGGAGAGTGATAGGCAATTCAAGGACATATCTGTATTTTAAAAGTTCTTAAAAAAATAAATTGGTAAATAAGACGGAGATATTTAGTAATAGAGTATATTTTAATATTTTTATCATCTTTTTTCTTAAATAATCACCTACAAAATAATTTGTTCACTTTTTTTTTTTTTAAATCTTCCTAAGTCCTTTATTTATCCTCTTATTATTTTTTTGTCATGATTTTCTGTTCTCTTCTCTTGTGTGGATTGCGCCTGGCTTGGGATTTGGGTGTCGCCGAGTTTTGACAGAAGTAGACAATGCATGTGTGGTGTCCCTAGTTCAGGCGTGGTCCTTGGTGGGTGTTCATGGCGGTATGATGGAGCAAACTAGTTAGGTGGCAGTAACAAGTGGAGATTCGACGTAGAGATTCGACATATATACAGGGAAGAAAATTTTACAGTGAATTACTTGACAAGTTTGGCATCAAATGAACCCATAGGCTTGAAAAGGATGTTGAGGCCGTCGTGTGAGCTGGCGGAATGGTTAAAGTATGATGCAGTAGGGTGACATATTTACGTAATGTAATATCGTGATAAACTAGTTAATTTTTTATTTTTTGTACAGAAAAAACGAATTATACTTCAAAATTTGCTACCTCAAATTGTTTTTAAATTTAAATTATATTTTTAACAGTTCAATTAATTGGTGAGATAACAATTAATTTTTGACCGCAACTCATGAAAGAAATCAAAATAACTTATGTGACGTAAAATTAATTTCCCTAAATTACAGGGCACAACACTAGTTAGTTTTAAATACTCTCCAGAATTAGAAAAAAAAAAAAAAAAAGAAAAAAAAAACAGAAGTCGTAAAAAATATCTAAATGAGGGTGGGCATTGCTGAAATTGTGGAGATAATCTTATGCCCACTTAAGCATGATGATTCGTGCCCACTACTTTCCTACATTTCTTACGTCTACTGACGACTCCCTGTCTTTGGACTTATCATTTTAAACACTGCCTTTTTTCGATATTTTAAAATTTTATTTACACATTAACTCTTCAGCTTTGCAAGTTTCACATTTTCCTCCCCTACTACATCAATCAAGCTTCCTTTTGGGACCTATATAGCTTGTTTGTTTCTGTCATTTTCCAAACAGCTTTTTATAGTTTTCGAGTAAATTTTACTTAAAAGATGTTAAACGTAAAATAGAATACTGTTTGTAAAGGATTTTTTGTCAAATTTTTATATAATTTTATATTAATTATCTAAATTTGTTATATTAAATATAAAAGTGTTAAAACTTTTTACACTTTTAACCAATTTATTTTGAATTGAATATTTAAATTTTAACGTGTTACATAAGGCTTGGCAATTTGTATCATCATATGGTGCAAGCATGTCGTATTTGAGGGATCTATTGATCCCAAATTCATCGTCAAAACTCTTTAAGTTTACAAGTAAATAATGTTTTAAACCTTTTCACTACTAACTACTTTATTTGAATAATATTTTAATTTTTCATGATTTTTAAATTTTTAGTGTTAAGAAAGAACAAATAAGTAAAACTAAATACAATGTATTTCATCAAGAGAAAAGATATAAAAAATTAAGACATCTAAGCATAGTAGAGAGTATTGTAAACTAAAAGAAACTGAGAACGTAATATATTCGAAAAAAATATAATGTAATTTTATCTAAATATTTTATTTGACGTTATTTTATAACATATTCATTATTTATATTTGGCATAAAATCTGTAATATTAAAAATATATATATATATATATATTTTATATTAGTTATATGTAAACGGATTTGAATAGTGAATTTAAAAATAAATTTGATCTCTATGAAATTGATATGTATTATAACTAAATGTTGTTAAATTAAATATGGTTCCGAGATTTTGGTATAACATGTTAAAAATTTCCAATATAAATTCGAGCTGACTGTTTTAATTGAAAAAAGAAAACAAAACTTGTTGGATTTGATTGAACCTATTAATATCACTGGGGGGCAATGTGATTAAATAGGATAAGTTTGAGGAGTATTTTGTCATTACGTAGGCCTCCTATTGTATACTTGAAGCTGAGTCTCGCAAGAGAGTTTTGTTCCGGCCGAACTCATACTAAATTACAAAAGCTAACATCATTAGAAAACACAAATAGATGACGTGGTGTGCCTGAATATCATAATCAGTGGGACGTAGCTAATGGAATCACCCAACAATGCTCCTTGACACCATTACCCAAGATATGACGTAATTTATTGTACTAAAATGCAAACCGTCCAAAGCTTCACATATTTGCAAAATACCCCCTCTAATTCCACTGTCAATAGCGGATTCACCTTATAATCACAAATATAGTGCTTCCATCATCCATGGTGTTCGAAAGAGCTTCAAGTTTTGTGGTATCGAGTCATGAAATACAGGAAAATGCATTCGCATACTTTTATTTTTTAACATATATTTGTGAACAAATTATTAATATTATAAAATTTTATATAAATTTTTAATGAGTTCAATTTTTATGAAAATAAAAAAAAATTTTAAATTAAATTTTGATGACTGATAAATGATGTTTGAAGTAATTAATGGTGACATAATTCTTAGTTACACAAAGATTATGTAAGAATCTAAAATATTTTACAAAATACCCCTCAAATTTTATTACTCATATACAAAATTTTAATATGATTAAATACTACTAAAATGAATGTAATTGTAAATTTGTTCCTCCACTAATTACTCCATTATACTAATAAATGTAAGTGGTTTTCCTAGAAAAGACGTACAAAGTAGGCTCATGAGTCTCCCTAACGGCTGACACTAACAAATTTTATTAGCAGAAACTTAATTCTTGTAAAGTCTTTGCTAGTATTTGGGTGGTTTTGAAGGAGCAAGTTGAAATTATGGAAAAATAGAGGAACGTCATTGTAATTATATACTAAAGATAGCTAGCGTGACATGATGAAACGTAAGCCACAACCTATGTAACGCGTAAGAAAGCGTAACTGCCGTTGACGCCGGACTCTTTCAAGCCAAACAGCCCCTTCACCGCTCCCAGGCACCCCCCCCCCCCCCCCCCCCCTAATTTTTCCCCATATATAACCATAAAACATTCATATATTCCTTAAACACAAGCCAATCTTAGCTTTCCTAAGATCCTAAATACCATTCCCAAATACTACCATTCATTGATTTCTTCGAAAGAACACACACAGCAAAAGAAACAAAACAGAGCCAGCCATGCAAGAAGCACTTCCGTACAAAACATGGCTCCCAATGCCGAGCAAAGACAACCCTTTGAGCAAAACAGGGGTTCCTTCAGTTTATAAAGTTAAAGGGTCAAGGGAGGAGTTGAAGAATGCGATCAAGGTGAACGCGGTGATCGTGATCGGCAAACGAGGTTGCTGCATGACCCATGTCGTCAAACGTTTGTTACAAGGTCTCGGTGTGAATCCTCCGGTGCACGATGTTGAGGAAGAGGACGAGAATGATGTGATCAGAGAGTTGGAACGGATGAGCAGCAGCACCGGCGGCGACCAACCGGCTACTCTACAGGTTCAGTTGCCGGTGGTGTTCATCGGCGGTCAATTGTTCGGAGGATTGGATCGGATTATGGCGACTCATATCACAGGGGAGTTGACTCCTATTTTAAAACAAGCTGGAGCTTTGTGGCTGTAAATCTGATTAATTCTTTACAAGTGTTGTTAATTTCGTCAATAATTTGGGTCTTTTTTTTCTTTTTCCTTTTGTCTTCCTTTTTGGCGCAAATTTCCATCTTTCTTCTGATGGGAAATTCTTGAGCTGTTTATTAACTTGCAAATTAGGTTGAGGAGTTCATTAATATTTTATTTATAGAAAAAGAAAATTGAAATTGAAACTTCCTTGTTAGTGATTTATCTCTATATATGCTTTTTTACCAGTGAGGATAAAAGGTAAATGTTTGGTTGAGTAGAAGAGTAATTGCAAATTCATTCAATCGTGTTGCACAATTTTTACTTTTTATTTGAGTACATGGTATGTATAAATGAGAAAATTAAAATAAATATTAAATTTCATTATTTATTGAAATTCGTGATGGTCCTTTAGTTAATTATAGTTTATTGATAGTTTTAGAAAATTTCACTAGAAAGGGTTAAAGAATTTTAATTATAAATGTTTGGGTTTAACTTTGACAATTTAGAAAAATAGGAATTGAAAAGGGTGTTTATTTACCAATGGGATTTTAGAATTTTTACCGCATAATTATTGAGTTAGAGGGCGATTGAAAAGGGGGAATGAAAGGAGGGGTAGAGTGGCGGCTAATTAAGACTGGGCCGGATCACAAAAAATCATCCAAAAGGCAAAATTTGTAGATTACCCCACCCCCACTTACGACAAAATATGTTATATAACTATAAGTGTTTACTCTTAGTAATGTTAGCTCAATAAAAATAATTCATTTAATATATTATTCTTCTTAAATTTTTTTTATTTTCTCCCATAACTAATACTTCTTTACTATTTGTTAAAAAAGTACATTATATTATTCTTTTAATTGTACCATATAACAATTGCCCACTTAGGTGCCCCGCTGACGTACAACCAACATTGTAGAGACGTGAACCGATTTGTGTTCATCTGCATACTTGGATTTTCTACATTTGGTCGCTAAATTGATTTTGGATTTGTATTTGTAATAATAAAATGTCAAGTTGCCTACTTGTAGTTTGATTTTTCTTTATAATTATACAAAGAATAAAGAATTTCGTGATCACCTAATTGTTTTTATAGTATATTTTTTATATAAATTATTTATATTCACCTTCGTTTTTATCAAATTATTCATAACTTTTTTTTATATCTTTTAAAGGGTAGAAATTAGATGCAATTTAACAGTAAATAATAATTTTATATACTCAATTCTTATTTCACCTCTTAAATTGTAATATTGTATAACTGTATAAATATTTATTGTGCAGTATAAATATGAAAGACACAAATATAACATCAAATTGAATGAGCATTTGATGCACAATCTTATAAATATGACATCTTACAATGAAAATTTACTAATAAAAACAAACACACGCAAATTTTGTAATTTGACTCTTTGGGAGTTTGATTCTTATTAGGGGTAAAAATGTATTATTGAATTCGAATCAATTACCGATTCAATTCAAATTGAACCATTTTGATAAAATAAATATAAATAGTATAATTTTTTTAACATGTTCAAAAAAAAAGTTTAAAATTTTTTAAAAAATAAAAAAATTAAATCAATCCAGATTCAAATTAATTTGGTTTGATAAAAAAAAAAAAAAAAACAATCCGAACCAATCTAAATAAAAGTGTTTCATGAAAGGTTTAAACCATTCCTATTTAAATAGATGGATTCAATTTAGGGTTCAATGATGAATCTAAGCCTCCAAGATATTTTCACTTATTAATAAAGGATATCCACAAGTTTCTAAGTGTCTAATACTAAAGCATACAAAATTAGGACGTATATAAAAAAAAATATTTTTAAATTTTATATTACTTCTATTTTTTAATTTTTTTTTATACAGAAAATGAGGTCGATTCTACAAAATCTACAAGCCTATACAACGGGATAATTTCTATGGTGGTCCTAGGACCACCATGCAATTTTACCCTTACTAGCGCGCTACAGTAACGCGCTACAGTGCACGCTACAGTGCGCGCTACAGTTATCTTCCTTTCTTTTGTTAATTTTGGACATTTTTTTATTTTATTTTTTTGTCTTCCTCCTTGAGACTTTTTTCCATCCATTTTTTTCTAAACAATTCAGTATTTTTTTTTAATATTTTTGAATTTTATAAAAAAAATATTTTTATATCATTTTATTTGTTTTATAATTAATTAATTTTAGATATTATGATACATATTATGGACGTTTTGTTGTATGATATGATTTCTTTTTATATTCTTGATCTGATAACTATAGTCTGTTGATTTGATGTTTACTATTTTGTGATCTGATGTCTATATAATCATGATTTGATCTACCTTGTTAAGTATATTTTAGTTCTATTGTATGATTTCTTTTATATTTTTAATCTGATATCTATAGTCTGTTGATCTGATGTCTTGTATTCTCTGATCTGATGTCTATATAATCCTGATGTGATCTCCCTTGTTAAGTATGTTTTAGTTCTATTGTATGATTTATTTTATATTATTGATCTGATATCTATAGTCTGTTGATATGATATTTAGTATTCTATGATCTGATGTCTATACAATCATGATGTGATCTCCCTTGTTAAGTATGTTTTAGTTATATTGCATGATTTCTTTTATATTCTTGATATGATATCTATAGTCTGTTGATCTGATGTCTAGTATTCTCTGATCTGATGTCTATATAATCCTGATGTGATCTCCCTTATTAAGTATGTTTTAGTTCTATTGTATGATTTCTTTTATATTCTTGATCTGATATCTATAGTCTGTTGATCTGATGTCAAATATTCGCTAACTAATGTCTATATAATCCTGATGTGATCTCCCTTGTTAAGTATGTTTTAGTTCTATTGTATGATTTCTTTTATATTCTTGATCTGATATTTATAGTCTATTGATCTGATGCCAAGTATTCGCTGATCTGATGTCTATATAATCCTGATGTGATCTCCCTTGTTAAGTATGTTTTAGTTCTACTGTATGATTTTTTTTTATATTCTTGATCTGATATCTATAGTCTGTTGATCTGATGTCAAGTATTCGCTGATCTGATGTCTATATAATCCTGATGTGATCCCTTGTTAAGTACGTTTTAGTTCTATTGTATGACTTCTTTTATATTCTTGATCTGATATCTATAGTCTTTTGATCTGATATCTAGTATTCTCTGATCTGATGTCTATATAATCCTGATGTGATCTCCCTTGTTAAGTATGTTTTAGTTCTATTGTATGATTTCTTTTATATTCTTGATCTGATATCTATAGTCTGTTGATCTGATGTCAAGTATTCGCTGATCTGATGTCTATATAATCCTGATGTGATCTCCCTTGTTAAGTATGTTTTAGTTCTACTGTATGATTTCTTTTATATTCTTGATCTGATATCTATAGTCTGTTGATCTGATATCTAGTATTCTCTGATCTGATGTCTATATAATCCTGATGTGATCTCCCTTGTTAAGTATGTTTTAATTCTATTGTATGATTTCTTTTATATTTTTGATGTGATATCTATAGTCTGTTAATCTGATATCTACTGTATTATTATTTTTTTTAAAAAAAAGTTTTTTTTTTAAAAAAAGGGTGTACGTAAAAAAAAAAAAAAAAACTGTAGCGCGCAACTGTAGCGCGTACTGTAGCGTGCTACAGTAGAAGTAAAATTCACCCTACTCCTATAGGCCTACCGTAAACGGATTCATACAACTGAGGTATGATACCCCTTTGATGTTATTGTCTAGCCATCTCTTTATTTTTACAAGTGGTTCTATTATGTGAATCTCTCGGAATTTTGACATTGCCAAACTTATTAATTAATTTGCTGCAAAATTCTCTTCCCTATAAATGTGACTCACATGTAACAATTTATTTTTTAATATTAACCGTACAAAAAAAATATATTTATTTTTAGAAATAGAGGAAGTATTAAAAATTGAAACTAAAATATTTTACTATATATATAATATATTTTGAACGTAATTTGTTTGGTATTTTTGTCTCAAATTGTCCCTATTCAATAATATAATTTTTAAAAGGAGAAAAGAGTTGTAAAAAAAGAGGTGTAGGAATATTATTTTTTAAGTTAAATCATAATTAATTTTAAAATTTTTGCATAACCTTAAAAATTCTATAAAAAAAAGGGAACAGCATTTATATTTGGGTAGTAATATTTGTAGCCTATTTTTACTATTTATAGTATTATTTTTGAAACAATCTTCTTAAATTGTCCTTTTACTAATTTTTAAATAATTTATCAAAATTTAATAAAATAAATAAATATTCTTTTAATCCTAAAAAAATAATACTATCTTAATTATTTTAAACATATTTAATCATATAATAACCAATTATAATAACAATTCTCACACAGTATTTTTTAGAAAAATAAACAGATTAAAAAAAAGAGGAAATGAGGGAGGAAAATAAATTTTTTTTTAAAAAAATTCATGAACAACTACTTGTGTTAATTGAATGAAATCCTGATCAATTACTATACATAGTACCATCACAATCACAACCGTCTCCATGGGCATGATCGCACCAATGATTTTGATTTTCATCATCGTGATCATTGTTGTCAACTTCATCAAAGGGCTTATTTTTGTGAAAAATACAGCATTTCTTGGAACGGTTGTTCCTGCTACTGTTATTACAGAGAAGACAATGAAGATGACGAGGACATGGTTAGGATTTGGGTAAGGCTGGAAGAAGAAAATGATAGCGTGAATTGCCTCATGGTGACTCTGGTCATCGTTAAGTGACATCCGCGAGAATAAAAATAATTCCAAAAAATGGGCAAAATAAATAAATAAATAAATATGTGTAATTATGAACAAATTCTATTATGTTATTATGTTATTATGAGAATATGTTATACACTAAGTAAAATAATTATTTCAGAATTCAAATGTTCTTTAATCAAACTTTTTGTGCAGAAATTTCCCATATCGGAGGTTCATTATCAGTGTTGATCGGGATTTTAAAATTCGTGTAATATAACTATCTTAGTTCAATTGAAAAAACTTATGATGATATGGTGCTAAGGTTTCATGTTTTATAACCATAACTTGAAAGAATCGGTAAATGGAGAGGTGAAATTGAATGCGAGGGTAGTGTGTTGGTGGTGGAATTTGAAAAAGGAGAAGAAGAATAAGAAAGAATGTTGAGTTTTTTTTTTTTTTTTTTTTTTAGAATGGCATTTTGGATAGTAAACTTTAAAAATATGGCTACAAATAGTAAAAAATGGGCTACAAATAGTAGTCTTGTTTATATTTTCGACCAAGTAGGCTAATTGGGTAATTTATATGGTGATCCTATAGGATCACTATGTAATTTTACTCATAGTCTAAAAATAATTAATTGTTAGGTGAGAGAAACACGTTCGCGTCATTTTTGTAAAGATGGGTCGGACGCGCGGCGCCTTTGGCGGACATAGAATTTCATTCTTCCCTTTTTGAGCCAATTTCATTATTTTTATTATTATATTATTTTTATCATTTTTAACAGACTTTTTTCTTTTTTTTCCCTTCTTCCCTGAAGTTATTTTTCCGCCCGCTTTTTATAAAACAATTCAATAATTTTTTTTCTACGTTTTTGAATTGTTTTAAAGAATGATTAAAAAATATTTTTTATTTATTTATAATTATTTAATTTTATATACTGTAATATGATATATATTTTTCAATGATGTGATGTCTAATATTTTGTGATATGATGTCTATATAATCATGATTTGATCCCCCTTGTTAAGTATGTTTTAGTTATATTGTATGATTTTTATTTATATTTTTGATCTGATATCTATAGTCTGTTGATCTGATGTCTAGTATTCTGTGATCTGATGTCTGTATAATCATGATGTGATCTCCCTTGTTAAGTATGTTTTAGTTATATTGTATAATTTTTTTTAATATTCTTGATCTGATATCTATAGTCCGTTGATCTAATGTCTAGTATTTTGTGATCTGATCTATATAATCATGATGTGATCTCCCTTGTTAAGTATGTTTTAGTTCTATTATATGATTTCTTTTATATTATTGATCTGATATCTATAGTCTGTTGATCTGATGTCTATATAATCATGATGTGATCTCCCTTGTTAAGTATGTTTTAGTTCTATTGTATGATTTCTTTTATATTCTTGATCTGATATCTATAGTCTGTTAATATGATGTTTAGTATTATGTGATCTGATGTCTATATAATCATGATGTGATTTCCCTTGTTAAGTATGTTTTAGTTCTATTATATAATTTCTTTTATATTTTTGATTTGATATCTATAGTCTATTGATCTGATATCTACTGTCTTTTTTTTAAAGTATTTTTTCAAAAAAATACTGTGCATCAAAAAAAAATACTATAACACACTATAATAAGAACATGATAAATTTTACTCTTATAATCCTATTGTATACCAACCCGGCTAATTGCCCTACTGTACTCCCTTGGGCCTTGGCCTTAACAACACTACAAAAACCAATAGAAAATAATAATAATAATTCATTCTTGACCGACTCACCAAACCCAAGTGGGTAGTCCGCCTCCGCCCATTATTTAATCCTAAAGACTTTGATTTTTTTTTCCATTTTTTTTTGGGGCCAAATTTTCCCAAAAAGGATGAGACGATAGTCGGATTTTCGCACCGGTTTTAGCCATTTAAGGATCTCTCAAAGTCTGGGATCCACATCCACATCTACATCCACACTTGCTTTTTTTAATCTTTCAAAGGCCAATTTAGTTCCCCTGCTGTACTGAGTTATTTTATCATTCATTGCATCACAAAATACGCCATTTATTATTATTTTTTGACAGGCTGACACCAGCTCTTTTGATTTCTTGTACCAGTCAAGATTTATCCTTGTGTAGTTTTCTGTTTACAAAACCATGTATGACGTTGAACATTAGCAAAACTACGTATTTTGATTTTATTAAACGCATATTTCAAAGCTCAGACAAATGTCATTAGTTCTATCTCATCTCATTGATTGCAAAACATATTATTTGGGATCAAAAATTCAAATTTAAAATTTTGAATTGACTAATAAAATTGCTCGTTATAATTTAAAAATATATTTTCTAATCTTTTAATAACTATATGAATTAAGGGACAATGCCGTATTCGGCATGGCAAACAAGCGACTGCCCAATTCTCTTATCAAAGGTCCAGTGACGGAACCAACATGGAGTAAGAGAGTACAATGCAACAACGCTCTCATGCCTAATGATTTTACTATTCCCTCTTAGAATTCACCTTTTAAAATTATTCACTATTTTTCATCATTCATTTCTCCATTTTCATTTCTTATTTTTCTCTCAAATTAAGATTCTTATCCCAAAATTTCTAAGCACGACACTACAAGGGTCTCTAAGCTTTAACTTCAAGCGAAACAAACAAGTATTGGCACCTTCAAAAGTTTCAGCATTCTATAGCTACTGTCAAAGAATAAGAACAATGGTGGTGATGATCTACTTCACAATCTTTTGTGAAGGAGATGAAACAGGATATTGTCCCCCACCTTCCATATCTTAGTTGTTCTAAACATTAATGGTGGAAAAAAAAAGAAGCATTTCAGAGAGATAGATTCGATATTTGACAGAAGTAGGTCAAACCAATACACCACATAAATGCTACAACGACTATGCCCTCTTACTTAATGAGTTGAGGTCCTTGTGGAGATTATTTATTGTGTTCAACTTGATGCTTATCTGATTCTCAATCTTATATTAGGTGTGTTGGATTCTCCATGTATGGGCTAATCTGAACATATATAAACCATTTCAATCAAATCCATCATCATCAACAGTGAAATTCAGAGAGTGAGACAATAAACTACCCAAACAAAACAAATGAATTTCAATAAAATGTGAAGTGTACTCTTCAACTAAGCCATCATAAATGAATTACTATCCCAGTTAACTGTGACTTCCTAATAACAACATTGTAATGAACACGTATCAAAAAGAAATGTCGTCACAGAATTGTACAAGCTAATTACACAACAAATATAAGTGGGCAGGAAGTCAAAATTTTCTGTTTCTTAGTAACTAAATTGTGTCCAACCATGAATCAAATTCATCCAAAATTTTAGACCTGGAATTAGGTTGGGATGTAGAGGGAGTATCATTCAGAACAATCTTTACCTCATGTCCAGGTTGTACTCCTTTTGCAGTTGTTATATTGGTCAGATTGGAGCTTTCTTTGAGTAGGTCATCAAGACTATCATCAAGGCTGGTGTTCGTACTTCCCAAGTTTGTCAAATCAAGCTCTTTCTTCCAATGTTGCACTGGGAATGAAGCTTGTGTTTCCGAAGATTTATAACTAGATTTCTCTGTTACACTTGTTGAGCCAAAAATCTTCGTTTCATTAAATGAGCCAAGAAGCATGTCCAGCTCTGCCTCTGCTGCAGTAGCCTCGAATCTAGATACTTTTTTAGAAGCAGAATTTGCAAGGACATCCAGAGCTGACTTTTCGGACGTGCTTCCACTGTGCCTCGAGTTATCCACAGACTGGTTTGCAGAAATTGGGAGAGAGTTTTTGCTGCTTGTGCTCGAGATAGATGAATTGTATTCAGGGAAAAGATAGGTGCTTTTGTTTTCTATTGTGATACTATTGGAAGTTTGCCCATCTAAAGCTGTTTCGGTTTCGTCACTACTGAATGAAGCTTGATCAGGATACTTCTCATTATTTCCTTCTAACTCAGAAAGCTGCCATATAAAATGCATAGCATTGTTCAGTACCATAGCACATGAAGTTTTAGATATCAAAAATATTTCTGGCTAATACAAGCTACAAACCAACGGGCAGGCCTAATTTTTAAAAAAGTGATTTACTTCTTTCTATCCTTCAAACTGGAACTTTTGCTGAGTTGAAATACTAACCACTTCCATGCAAACTAGCTACAAAACTAGACACCAAAACTCTACAGACCACGAGTGCAATATGTAGTAGATTTCCTAAGAAGAAAAATTCAATACTGCACCATTAGGCACATTATATAAGTTTTGAGTTTAGTTTTCTTCAGCTTAATAATCTACACCTATGCATAGCATCATTACTCTCCAAATACCAGGGCAACTTTTCATTGCAAGATAAGGGTCAAGTGCATACATATGTTGCTCAGAAACGGACTATAAAAATTGCAGGTTTAGTGGAGAATATTTGAGAAAACTACAGCAAGAGAAAACACCTAGTGCCAAATAAGAAAAGATTAGTAAGTCAGCAAAAGAAATAGAAGGTTGCCCACATACAAAATTTACTCAGCCATCAACTAAATACTGTTCTAGTAAAGTAGGTTTTTTCTAGTTTGAAGGAAGTCAACAGGAGTAATTATGTATACCAACTCTGGAGGCAATATGTCAGATCCGATAAAAAGCCTTTCCACTAAACTGGCTTTTGAAAGCTGCTCTGCAAGAGAGTTTAAATTGAGAGAGAAAAATGATGCCTGCAAGAAAACAAATGAAAAGAGAACAACAAAATTGGCTTCAGTAACTTTAAGAAAAGCAGTTCCAAGAAAGCTCGTTAGAGCAGTTATTACCTCAGAACCATATAAAGGAATTCTTGGTCCCCATTCCCTTAGAAGTGAAACATATTCTTCCTAGTTCTTCCTATGAGCCCTACTAATTGGGGAATAAATAAGCATTTTGCTATGAGAACCACAAAAAAACTCAATCATTTCTGTATAAAACTAAACTAACTTGAATTATTTCTTTCTTTAATATATTGAGCAAAGTAAATTAACTGATACTTAGACAACAGCTATTAGTTATAAGTAAAGCAGTATATAGCTATGTAACATTAGAATATTATTCCAGTACATAGTATTCAAATGATTGCTTCAGCCTTGACTATTTTTAAAGCCAGAAAAACTGTTCATGATGCTACTTTGGCTTGGCAGTTCAAAAACAGTTCATTCTGAAATTCATGCAATGTTTTGTGTTGTTTACTACCTGTTACTCTGTTCTTCACAACAACAGCTTGACGTGAACACAGCCCTAAAGGGATAATTCAAAGTAGCTAAAAGTATATGGCAAAGAAAAGGCTTTGTTTTGGAAATACAAAATGAATTCTTCAGAAGCTAATTTCATTTGACATCCCGGGAAACATTCTCACTCATAAGCTTCAGACTTCCAGAGATAATACGCAACCAAAAATGATTACAATGAAGAAAAATTACTACCTCTTGACTACTAGTTCCTCTATCATCGAATGGAAAATTGTCATCTGACATCCACGACAGCAGACGTTGCCCTTCAACAGAAAGCAATGGACCCAGTCCATGATGGAAATCTAAGAAATTTTGGAAGTCAATTCTCCGTACTGTTAATGTCGAAAACTAATAGAAGCAGAAAGTATGAAAAGTTAATACACATGTATGTGTGTGTGTGTGTGTGTGTGTGTGTGTGTTCATACATGCACACGAACTAGATATATAACCATCAATTCATACAGACAAGAACAAAACTTTAAAAGGGATCTAATATCACGTAAATAATTTATCTGATAGTCAGCTGTCTTTTCATATGAACAAATATAAGTCCTCCAGAATATAACATATATGTGTGTTTATACATGATTAACGAATGTGTGACCCTTGCAATATATCATATATGTTCAAGTGCGTGTACCCCAACCCACCACCCCACACATAAACAGCAACTATAATAAGAAAGGGAAAAAAAAGTCATACTTGACTATATAAACTTTTATACAGAAGCAATGTGGACCTTAAACCTTTAATATGCACAATGCAAAAGGTTGACATATTACTCTCCACTGATACTGAAGGTGCATTAAGAAGATGCAATCCTTCTAACAAAACAAAAAATTAGTCTAACAGAATCGCGGAAGCATCAGCTGGTCTAACTAATGAGACAGAAGAACATAAAACCAAAACAGAAGCAAGAAAAACATTTCTCTAACACCATTCAGTTGTTCAATCATACTAAAAAACAACAAGGTCAAAATGCTTAACATTATTAAGTATTTTTTGTTTGGCTTTCATGTAAGACTGACTAAGAGAAGGCAATAGCAAAAATAGGTTTCTCAAAATCTACAGGTGAAATCATCATCTTTTTGGATGTAGAGAGATCATGGCATTTGGATGTAATTGGGTTATTTTTATGTAGAAGAGAAGTTCAAGAAGTAAATTCATAAATCAGTAGCAACTAAAATTCTGGATGCAACTACAAAGAGAAGTGATCATAAAGACCTTTCATTTCATGACCATGTAAACCACTTTAATCATCCAAATGAGAAATTTACCATTAGGAACATCATCGAGCAAGCTAAAGCTGAGGGATGAAGAATTTGCTTGCAATTGAGCTTTGGCTTCGGAAATCAAGTAAGCAAAGTCTGCGCCTTTACTCTTTGGTACAAGAACATCAGATGCCTGACTGGTACTGACTTGAGGTGACCCTTCAGGATCTAAATCAAGTTCTTCGGCATACCGATCCCAATTTGAAGGGAGTTCTTTAGAGACCAGGGACCGATTAGGTTTATCTTTTTCTTGTTTGTTGGTTGCTTTTTTACCACTGGTAGCTGTAACTGAGCCAACGAGTGCTCTAGATGTAGGATTTGGATGATGCTTTTTACTATGGTGTAAAGAATGTGCTCTTTTAGATTTAGCCAAAGCTTTTGCATCCATAATTACACTCACATATATCAATTGTGAACAACCCCTGCAGGAATGGTGTAAAATTTTAATAAAATAAATCACAAAACCCATCATCAATTGAACAATATATGAAATAAATTATTTTTTTAAAAAAGTGAGGCCATTATCAAACCATTTTGCCCAAGGTCAAGTTAATTAGTTGCATATTCACCGGAGATTCCAAATTAGCGACTGGGGATAGTGATAAAATGCACAAAAGAACTTTATGCTATTCAACAATCAGCATGTAATAAAACAATTGATGATATTTCATACATCACCCTAGCTTGCAAGCCAATTTGTGAAACATCCAAACTTATAAAAAACAAGCTCCATGACTATTTGGGGTTCTGTTTTTTGAGGAGCAAGGTCCATGCTTAAACTATATGTTGCTTAGTTCATCATCCTATAGTTTACAAAACAGAGCCCAAGTTGCAAGCTTTCCAGAAGATTTTTCCATACTCCAAAATATTATCTTCCTTCAACAAATTCCTTTTTATTAGTACTTTCATCTCGACTACTGAGTAGCTGGTTGAAGACAAAAATTATTAATACTAACACCGTCAGCCAGGTGGGTTCCAACATAACTATACAACCTAACTTAAAAACAGTTCATTCTTAACTTTAAAGACATTGCAAAGAAGAAAATACATAAGAAATAAGCGAAAATTTGATTTAGACATACCACACCAAAAGTACTCCTAATTTTCTAAATTCTCTATTCACACCCGTTCTGTCAGGAAGATCGAAATTAATACCACAGAATCATAGCCAAGAAAAAGCCAACAGATACAGATATGAAAAGAAACATTTAACAAACATAGTGCGGAATCGTAATTGACTGATACTATACAAGCGTTCCACATCCCAATGGTGTTACCTTCAGCAATGCAGTCAAAATACCAAAACCATTTGCTTTTAACAAACCAAATCAGCTGATTTTTCTTCACTGCCCTAAAAAATCCAATAAAACAACAATACGAAGAATCCCAATTATTATCCAAACTACCAAAAGTCACATGAACAAAACTCCAAACATCCACAAATAGGTAAAAAAAGGCCCTTTCAGTTGTTAACCAATGAAGGCACGAACCCCAACTACTAAAAATTACTAAAGCAACAAACTTTTCGTCGAAGTGAGCTGCCCTGATCCCAAATGATCATAAAAGTTTCTAAACTAAATGTTATTCAGTAATCAAGTTTTAGATTTTACTTCTACGAACCATAAAAGGGGAATTGAATAAACTTTTGCAGGTAAAATTGTAGTTCTTCAACAGGTTAAGAAATTTAAAATAAATTAGACAACAGATTAAAGAGAAATAGATTCAGTTTTGGCACCTGCTACAAGCCTAGTAATCCGACGAGGAGTTCCGCTCCGGTTTAAAGAACAACAACGAGGAGGAAGCAGAGACTGAAGCGGGTGAATATTGTTCAGGGACTGGGCTGCATGAAGTTTGAATCAAACCCGGTTTCCTTAAGTGAGGGCTAAAACCAATTTCTCAAGGCCCAATTGTGAATGGAGGATCGAATATTTGATCCAGAAATAAATTTTTGTGGACACTTCACACTTGGATTTTGAAATATTTTCTACTTCTATTAAATTTAAGTAGTCCTCATATAAATTGTACTGCACGGAAGTAATATTTTTCGATAACAATAATAACTCTTTTAAAAATATAAATGATCTTCTTTTTTGACTCGTGAATTTCCGTGGTATATATTTCTTCTATTTTTTTTTTTGTTGGTACAACATATTTCTCCTAATTTAATGACAATTAAACCAATCTTTTTCTTTTTTTTTTTTTTGATAAACTTACCCAATGTTTTTCTCTTCTTTTTAATTGAACCTCTAATTTTAGACCTTTATTACAATACAATCTGAAGTACTTAGCCTTTAAAATAAACTTCAAAACTATCCTAATTTGCTATCCAAATTCTATGGGAAAATTATTTTCCTAAACTAAATAAAAAAAACAACTAAACTATTAATGATAAAATTATATTCTAAATATATCTGATTTAATATTATCAAATAGTTTATAGTTTAAAACATGAAATTTTGTATATTTTTAAAATATAATTCAAAGATAAATTTTTATGCTTGAATAGAAATACGCACTTTAAAACACAATTTGAAAAAAACAAAGCATGCATATAAGATATTGGAAATGCATATTTGGACGTTGTTTGAGTTGTGATAATTTACCTCATATGGACCATGGAACAATAACATTTGCTTCGTACTTTAAAATTTGTGATACTTTGCTAATTCGAATGAATTAAATTTTTAATTAAAATATTTGGTTTGGTTAAGGAAAAGCCTGCTATGTCCTTACAGTACCAATCTTCATTAAATGTCAAGTTTTGATTATTAGTTAGCATTCATATGCTACCCGAACTATCGTGCCAGATAATTTATTTACAAATGATATTATTATATTGATAATTTATAATCATTTTAATATTGAGAACTTCAGAATTATCATTGTTTTTTCTTTTAATCAATATAATTTTACCATTTATTAATAGACTATCTTATAGTATAGTTCTAGAACTGCCATATCTGATTGATGCCATGCAAATATTGGGTATGGAGGTTGCTTATCCCTCCTTATCATTGCAAACACCTTAAATATATATTTTTTTTGACAATAATTCTATTTTAAACTGTCTCTAACGTCTATCTTATAGTGAGACATTTATTAACTATTAAGAAGTCGGGTATATTAAAGAAACAAGTAACTAGAAATTTCTCAATCTAATTTTAAGGCCACTTTAATTGGTAGCACTTCATCTAAACCTATTTGCTCTTATAACGAACAGTGCATCAAATTAGTGCTACCTATACAATAAAATACACCAAAGACCTCAATTCTAAATCTTCTTTGAATAACAATTTTGGTGACAAAACAAAGTGGGCAATGGAAAGTGGACCGTCCCTTAATAATGAAAGTTCACAACTCCCATTTGAGTTACAACTAAACCTCTTCCCTAATTAACAAGGGTTCAAAACAAATCTTACATATCTTTTCTTAACAATTTCAACCTGAGTGAGAACGTTTGCAATAAATGTCATATGATTAACTTGTTCAGGGTGTGGGGTACAAATTATTATACCGAGAATATTATTATTATTATTATTATTATTATTATTATTATTATTATTATTATTATTATTATTATTTGTTGTAAGAAGTGGTAGGCGATTTCATTCCCTCCTTAGGGCAGAAGATCTTCATGAAAGTTGCTTAATCTAATGACACCGCTTGAGGTAAAACCGGACTTTGTGGAAATCACCAGTGTTATTAATCAAAGGTGAACAATGAACAAATGTGGCACCCATTTTTAAAAAGTAAGCAAAAATAAATAAATAATAAAGAGTAATTGTTTCAAAATAACTGACTAAATATTAGGGGTGTTAGGCACAGTTGAGCCGAACCAAACCACGTGGTTCGGTTTAGAAATATCTCAGTTTGGGACGAGTTCGATTTACAAGCGGGTAACGGTGGTTACTCGAATCGGTTTAACTAATAATTAAACTGATAATCGATTTGGTCTGATTAAAACGAGTCATTTTGGGTTAAAATGATGTAAATGTGAAAATAATAATAATTTTATATCAAAATAAATGAAAAAGAAAAACTAAAAAAAAAATGATCCGGGTTAAATCGGGTCAATCCGACCTGAACCAGTGAACCGTTTAATTCGATTTGAGTTGTTTCGATCGCAATTATCAAACTCATTTAAGTTCGTGATTCAGTTTTGATATACCGAAACTGACCAAATCTATAGACTTAAAACCAAATTCGAACCGAACCGTGCTTTTTTACTTAACCCTACTACTAAATATCTCCAAAAAATATTACACATTTCTTCATATCCCACATCCAAATCATTAATGGTCATTCCATATTTTCCTTAACAACAATCACCATCCAATTGTTTATGTAAGTGGAATTCCTGTATTTGATGAAATAATACAAAACTTTTTGGTATGCCAAAAAAAATAAAAAGGAAAGAAAGAAAAGTATGGATGGTTGGAATTCTGCATTTCTCCATCAATCACAGTCGAGCTCTTCCTCCACCATTCTCACTTATATTTTTCAAAAGGTGATTCATAGACTACTAGGGGAATCAATAGGGACCATCCAACCTACCTGGGATGAAAGCAAAGAATAATAAGAAAATAAATAAAGAGCGTGAGGAAGGCCTTATTATATATATATGAATTATATTTATATATATTTCAAACCCTAGAAAGGAATCTTTAATCTTCTTATGTATGACATTGCATGGAATTTGCATACTTAATTGCCATGCGCACTTCGCCTTGCCTTATCGATAAAGGATTAATGAATGTCAGATAAACCTTTTTTTTTCTTTTTTCTTTTTATGTATTTCCTTGTAAACTTCTTAGAAGAATACTAAATAATGAGACAAAAATTAGGATACTTGTATATGTTTTTTTTTTCTTCCATCAAAAGTATATTGATATTATATAGGCACTTAAATTCTACTTAATTTCAAATGACTTTCATATAAATTGGTTTGAGAAAGCTCAAATCTATTTATTTAGGAAAAAAAAAAAAAAAAAACCAAACTAGTGTCCATGGTATGGCCCAATTCAAATTTAATTTTACACATTTGATAGTAGAAAAATTTAGTTTAAATTTTGATATTTACAATACATTTAGTTCTAATAATAATTTTTTGTCACACTTAATAGTTAATTGAATTCAAGTTACAAATTTTATGTCATATGGACTAACACATAAATTTGAATTTTAAATACATTTTTTACTAAACAAATTATTACTAGGATTAAATGTGTTGTGAATAATAAAATTTAAAACTAAATTTATCTGTTTAAAAAAAGACTAAATTTATCGATTACTATAAGTTTAGCACTAAATTTGACACTAAACCATACTATAGGAACTAATATTACAAATTTTTTATTTATTTAGTGGAATATATGAGTTATAACATTTAATGATTTAGTTTTTTTAATTAATAATTAATAAAATTTACAAAAGTTGTGGGCTATACGAAGTCTAGTGATATGTGGGATTAAATTGTTTTTTTAAAAGAAAACATAATTTTAAAATTATTTCGGTTGGCATCTGGATTTAATTGATTAATACCTTATTTAGAGAAAATATTCGATTTAGGCTCGGTTTGATCCGGAGCTGAATACTGAAAATTGAATTTTGATAAAATTAAAAAATATATCAAATCTAAAGTTTAAAGTCTAAATTCTAAATTTTGAATTACAAAATAAGTTTATAAAATTAAATATATTTAAATTTCAAACTAGATTATTTTATTTTTTAAAAAATATTAGACACATATTTTTAGTTTATATAATATAATATAAAATTATTTACATAATAATAAAAAAATTCTACTAATAAAAATATTTTTAGAACTTTTAACAATAAATTAGACTGTTATTATTATTTTAAAACTAAAATATTAATTAAAATAAATATCGCATATTAATTTATTTATAAAAAAATAATAATTCATTTCATAAACATGTTTTTTATTTTTTTAAATGATAAAAATATTTTTTTAAAAAATATTTAATAAAATTTATTTATAAAAACTTTTAAAAAATAAATAATAAAAAATTACAGATAATTCAGTTGAGCAATAAAAATTGTCTTTGGTTGTTGTTGTTTTTTTTGGTATATTAATGTGAAATGGGGTGTTACATGGTCATATGTGAGAGTGACTTGTATTGATCAAGCATGCTTCCATTCTTTAATCATAAAAATAATGCTTAATTCGTGTATATTTGCCATCGCCCACAGTTTTCATCTGAATTATTCAGATGAGGCTAATTTCACATTTCACCACTCAGATTTATCAATCAAACAAATTTTCCCTTTTTGAAATTATATTTTCTCCCTCCATAATAATAATTCTATTTCAAAATGATTATTTATTTTAAAAAATAATTTAATTTTATATTTTTACTATCAATATATGATTTTCAACTTTCAAAATCCAAATGAATACGAGTACATGAAATTTTTATGTAACTTACAACATAAACATAAAATTATACATAAAAAAAATAAAAAATATTTTATATAAATTATATGTTATTTAAAATAAAAAATAATTATGTATTTAAAATAAATTTAAAAAGAGAGGAGTATTACTTTACAGTCACGCTTGCAATGAAAATGACCAAAAAAGTAATGGAGACAGAAAGAGGGAGAGAAGGAGGGGGGGGGGGGGGGGGGGGGGGGGGGTGCGCAAATGATCGATCTGGGAAGGTTACTGTAGTGGTCAATCTAAGAAAACTCTTTAAGATGCATTATTGTCCACTCAAGATAAGGTTAATGCTCTTTTTATAACATCTTTGCACAGCCAAACCATAAAAAATAAGTATTTTCCAATTTATTAGGAATATATAAGATATATAATGATGATTAATTACTTAGTCAATTAAATTATGATATTAATAATTTAATTATATAATTCACTGATAGTCATTTATTTATCGATCGATTTTGGTTTGAATGTTGCAATTTATTTATGAATGTATAGTTTTTTTTTTAAATATAAAAGAAGATAGCGAGTTTAACTCTATAGGTCTATATATAAAGTAAGATATCCTTTAATGTTATGATACCAAGCGAAGACCCCAAGCTTAAATCCAATCATTATAAATTTAAGCCTTAAATTCATTTTTGGTATAAGGAGTTATTTCGGTTCTTGTCCCTCTTCCTATGTCGTCACCAATATTAGTTCTATTTAAATTTTTTTATAATTATAATTTTTTACGAAATTACCCTTTGACTAATGGTACTTTTCAAATCTTACAAAATAAATTTTTTTTCCTCCATCTCCTTACCATGAAAATAAGGATGGAGAGTAATAGTTTTTAACATTTTATATTTTTTCAAAAAAAGCAATTAAAAATAGTATTTAATAATTTTTTGGATGCGAATAATTTAATAATTTTATAATGTTCAGAAATGTTTAACTTGATAATTTTATAATATTCCAATATGATTTGGTGTAAATAATATTCAATATATATTTTGTTACAACAAGAGATCGATTGATGCAATACAAAGGCAATGTGACAAATGTAAAATAATTCCGATTGTTATCTCTTTTGGTTAATAAAGTAAAGACAAAGAAAATCAAATTACTTTAACGAAGCGATCAAATTCATTTAATGAAGCGATCGCATTCCTTTAATGAATGTCTTGCTAATTTATCAAACAAATCAAAGATAATTAAATTCCTTTAATAATTATTGAGTTATAAAATTTTGATTGATTCATGGCCTTTGCCTTAGCATCAACTTCACCCAAGAGGATGAATGCTAAATGATTCGAGAATTATTGGTTTTAATGGCACACTAATCACCGTAGATCGAAGAGCAAGGTCATAAAAAAAAAAAAAATACTTCACTTAATCACCTTCCTGACTAACCGTGACTGCCAAACGTATTCGTAAAGCATTCCAGAAAGGTTTGGATTCATAGGATCCGAATATGAATATAATAATCCACATTTGATAAAATAGTTATTCATTTATAAATTAAATTTTTTTTTGTTTGTTTAAAAATAGTGATAATAATAAAGAATGAATATTTGATATTAAATAATAAAATATTAATTTTTCTAATTTTATTGTGTATAATTTATATTATATCATGAGAATTTCAAAATAAAAACAAAAAAATTTAAAAATTAATACATTTGATGGGTAAAAAACTTATTAATATTGTATTAACCTTTAGATGATTTAATGGGTAAAAGTTTTTAAAATTTAATATTATATTATTTTTTCCCAATGATTTGATGGGTAAAATTTAATAATACAATTCATTGGAAAAAAAATTTAATTAGACCCTCAATAGTTGTTAAAGAAGAAGAAAAGACCATGAAGAAAACTCTTCGTGACTCCATCCTAAAACAATAATTATATTTATTAAGTTAAAATAATATAATAAACATAATTAATATTTTAAAATTAATATGTTGATTAATCAATATTTATTTATTTGATGTTTATCCTATGGAAAAGTAGGAAAACAGCCTTTGTATTCCTCTACCGATCTAATCACATTCCAGTCCCCTCCTAAAGCCCAGGCATTCCTTTATACAAGTTTTCAAAGTCCAGCAAATCTTGCCAGAGTTCTCTTCTCTTGACATAGCTTGAGTTTGCATAAGTCCAGCTTAGAAGAACAGGACACAGCAGCATTGGATGATCCATTTTACCATAAATTAATTGGTCAGACATTTTTAACAAGCTAAAATTTACAGCTTTTTTTGACAGAATCCACACTTTACCACTAGGATTAGAAACAGCAGAGTCAAATCGAAGTTTTCTAGCAAACTCCAAAATCCTACTTTCATGTACAAAAGGTTCTAATATGCACAAAATAGTATCGTTACACTTAGCACGTAGCAGTGTGATTCTCCCAGGGAGGCCAGATTGGCGATCCCTCGGACGTTTCAAGTCAGAAGATCAATCATTTAAAAGAGATGGTGAGTGCTACGAACCTAGAGTTCATGGTGTTTCTCTGAGTTTCTTGAGACTCTGGGAAGAATAGAGTCAAAAGGTACGGCGATAGCTTACACTTCAACAAGTCTCATGCCCTAGAAACTTAAAGGGCTGATAAATCTAGATGCGATAGAAATTCCAGCGCTCAGGGTCACGGATTCTGAAAACTGAAGATAGTTCCCAAAAGAGTAGAATCAAGTTGTGGTAGAAATCAAATATTTATCTGTTCCCCCCTTTTTTGGATTAGTTATTCCATTAGTGGCTTTTGTATAGGGAAAACTTACCAAACGGCTAAAGAAAACTGCATTTTTGTAACTCGTTCATATTCTAATTGAATATTAGTTTTTACAAAAAAAAAAAAAAAAAAAAAGTAGGAAAGCAGCCATGCATGATTAATGTTTAATTTAGAATATAAACCAAATAAACATGAAACAGTAAAACATGGCTGCCCCACATGCCTTACACAGCTTCATTACCTGTGTGGATATGCAAGAAATTAATGGAGATTGGCCCGCTTACCCTAATTTTTTTTCTCTTTGAGATAGACTAACAAGCTCCTAGAGCGAGGTAGCCTAGCTGGTTTGCCGATCCTATTATTAAGTTAAAAGGTTTATAATGAGGTAAAAAACCTCCTATTAACCCTGTACAAAATCGTTTGATGATTACAAAAATCTTGTTATATTCTATACAAAAATCACTATTCTTTTCTTGTTATGAGACATCTAATAAAAACTATACAAAATCAAGAACTATACAAGAGTGCCAACTCTAGTGTTTCGCAATGTTGGAACAGATGTTGCATCCAACAGAACCAGCCCTTTAAATAGCACAGGCGCATTTATTAAGGAGTTGAGGGAGATATGGTTGCCTCCTGAGCCTATTTTTGCTAAGAAGTCTGCGGGTATAATTTAAAGTGGAGGAGTGATCTCTCAAAAAGTCTCAGATTTTTTAAGAAATGTTTATATTCCTTCTCTATAAAACCCTTCCCTCCGTTAACCATGAAAACCAATAAAGCATTAGCTTAGAGAAATTGAACACCTATCAATCCTTTGCTTTTACAGCAGCGGACTGCAACGACAAGACCGTACCTCGCTTACTTTAATTCATTCATGGTTATATTAAGATATGCGATTTTCTCCTTTTTTTTTTTTTATAATGTTGCTAATTATTTCATATATTTGTCACGGTCAATCTTACCAATATAAATTGCAAACATCACTAATTAAGAGAGGATCAGTTTCACGGGTAGAAAGTGTCCATCTTTTAATTGGCAACTAACTTTAAAAATATCATTTAATTATATAATATAATGCATTTTAATTTATTAACAAATAAAAAAATTGAACCCTTTATAATAAAATGATGTTTTTAAGTAATATTACTTTTATTTTATATATATATATATTATAGCAAACAGTCCATAATCGAGGGACTAAGGATCGGTGGGCAGAATCCTTCCATAAAGCAAGAAAGGATTAGGAGGCATTTTATATGTTTACCTCCTAATGACTACAACCCCTCTACAAAAACAAAATCAAAGACCGCCTGGACAAAAATAGGGGGAAACAGTGTAGACTACATTTTGGTTCACAATATTTTGCTCTTGCTTACCCACTTCCTGGTTTTTTGTCTCACCGAATTTTAGAGTTGGAACTGATTCTGCATCTAGATTGATTAGTCCCTTTAGCCTTTGTGGTACCAACCTTGTCGTAATATAGGCTATAGTCGTGCCACTTGCCCCCAATCTTGCCAAACAATCCGCCATCTTGTTATCTTCTCTGTAGATGTGCTTGATTTCCGAGGAGGATTGAGCTATGAAAATTCCAATCTCTTTCAAGGCATTATATTCTCTCCAAACTGGTCACTTCCTTTGTTAATTGGGGATGCCAATGTCGAGTTGTCTCTGAGGATTGTAACGTTCGACAGCCTCTTCCATTTACAGTATTTGATTGCTTCCAACGTTGCTTGATTTATGCTTGAATCGAAGTTGTATCTCACAACACATTTGCTTATACAAATTCTCGAGAGCTTCTTCTCACTATAAAGCCATAGCCCCCAGATCCTTCTATTGGAAATTTTTGCTAAAATTAAAGGAAGGAGAAGTTTGGTTATCCCACATTGCTAGAGTATAAGAAGGGTGGAGGATTTCATGCCTATAAAAGGAGTCCAAGGCTTTGGTTTCAAAGTGCACCAATCAAATATACACTTTAAGTATTTGATTTCCCTTTCTTGTTTCTATTCTTGTAATAGATAGTAGAAAGTGGTAAGTAAAAACTTTGGAGAGTGTGGGTGTATTTGGTGGTTGGCTTGAGAGTTTAGTCTATGTGATTGTAAAACTATCATATAGTGGAGTTTTCTCTCTGGAGGCCCGTGGTTTTTCTCCAATTTTGGAGTTTTTCACGTAAATTCTTGTGTTGTTATTTCTATTCATAGTTCGTAGGGTGGTGTTTGTTGGGAATCTCTGAGACCATTTTCCCAACAAGTGGTATCAGAGCCCTGGTTCGAAGGGGGTCTCGGTTTTAGAGGTTCGTCGTATGCTCTGTGGTTACAGCTTTGTCTGATCTTCCACATCAGAAAATGAATTTTCTATTGGTTATTTTGTGTACGTCAGAATTGTGTTTGAGACCTGAAGTGAGTGTATATCCATGGAAGGTCTGGCTAAGAAAAGACTTGGTACTTAAGCGTGTCCGTTGTGACCCACCTCTCTTTCCTGGGATCCTTTGTTGGGTGTACTTTTCATTGGTTAGTTACACTTTTCTAGTATACAAAATGTCGAGGTTCAGCCCTATGACGTTCGGTGTTGAGAAATTTGCTGGAAGTGTGGACAGTCTGGGCATGTAAAGAGCAATTGTCCAGGTGGAGTAGATGCGGCAAAAGGCTCCAACTCAGCTAACGTTGTCTCTGTCATCTCTAATGAAGATGAATTCTTTTGAGATCTTTTGAGACATGATATCCTCATGGTATGTCCGTGCCATGGAAGAGGATGTGTTAGCGGATCCACATTTTTACACATGGGCATTGGTTTGGCAAGTATGCAGGATGTGTGGTGGAAATGGATGTCGATGGCTGATGAACTTTCGAGAAAGTCAAACAGGGAAGTTGCACCATAAAGCTTTCAGCAAGATTTCGACATGTGCCGGTTTGAAATTCTTAGGATTGGGATATTCTAAGTGGTGATACTCTTTTATGGTGGAGTATGATAGTTCTCTGATCTGAGAATTATGATTGTCGGTCAAGACAATATTACTCTGGATGTGGCATCCATGTTTCTCACTTTATTGTAGCCAAAGGTGGAGGTTATTGGAAATTTTTGGCTAAAATTAAAGGAAGGAGAAGTTTGGCTATCCCACATTGCTAGAGTATAAGAAGGGTGGAGGATTTCATGCCTATAAAAGGAGTCCAAGGCTTTGGTTTCAAAGTGCACCAATCAAATATACACTTTAAGTATTTGATTTCCCTTTCTTTTTTCTATTCTTGTAATAGATAGTAGAAAGTGGTAAGTAAAAACTTTGAAGAGTGTGGGTGTATTTGGGGGTTGGCTTGAGAGTTTAGTCTATGTGATTATAAAACTATCATATAGTGGAGTTTTCCCTCTGGAGGCCCGTGGTTTTTCTCCGATTTTGGAGTTTTTCACATAAATTCTTGTGTTGTTATTTCTCTTCATAGTTCGTAGGGTGGTGTTTGTTTGGAATCTCTGAGACCATTTTCCCAACACCTTCCTCCTTGCAAGAGCCATCCACACTAATCACAATTGACCTGTTGTAAAATTCTTTCCACATTACTTTTTTCACACTTGAAACTGATTGTGATCACAATAAATAAATAAATAAATAAATAATTTTACTAGTTATCATCTCACTTCTTACCCTCTACCGTTCTAATTTGTACTAAAATACTGTCTCTCTTTCTCTTTTAAGTAAAAGGGTAATTTTGTTAAAATTTATGAACTACCGCCCCAAAAATTAAGACAGTAACTAGTAAACCCCATATATAAATGTATATATATACATATATATATTTTGCTTAAATTGTGTCCATCGTTCTCCTGATTTCGTTGCATAAATATTATGAAGTTATTGTTAGAGGAAAAAATCTATTAGAAAATGTTACGAGAAGCATTTTAGTTTGATACCATGATAATACTTCGATGAAATTAAGTGTATGTATTAATTTTTAAAAAAATAAGTTTATATATATTAATCATTGGGCAATTAATTTCAAAAACAGGGTTAATATAAAAATAAAGTAAAAAACTGGCCTGAGCAATTGATTTGTTAAAAATCCTATGAGTCGGGTCGTGGCACAATAATTGGTACTTCTTACTTAAAATAATAGGTTTTGAATTCGAATCACCTGAACTACGACATAAAACAAAATCCAATGCGTCTATGCGGTCCAAATCATGCCAAAACTTCTCATATAGAAATCTGTAACTGACGCATTCTCCATAGCTGTGATAGATAGTTTGCTGTAGGGATGCATGCATCATCTTCGTATAAATGTTCTACAAAAAAAATTATTCATCAATTTTCTTTCTCAAGTATTATTTTTTAAATTTTAGCTATTACTTTCAAATTAAGGTTTAAAGGATGGTAAACAAGATCAATCTCAAACAATTAAAAAAATTGAGACAATTTGATCGAATTTTAAATTATACATTATGTGATAGTTATGATCAATCAATTTAATTTTTTACTTCGTACGTCACTACAAGAAAAATGGTCTTTTGCAGCACATGATTTGTGCCGCAATAGATGGTAAAAGTGTCGCAGATACTGCTTTGCGACATAAAATACTACACATTCTGAAGAGAAGCAATAGGTCCAGTGGCAAATTTTTGCGGCAATTTGAACAAATATGTCTCAGAAAATGCGACAATTATGCGACGATTTTCAATACGTCGCATGAAACTCATGACACATTTAGTGGCAATCATGGTAATGCCGAGAAATAAATTGCGACATTTATTGGAGTCACTCATTGTCGCATAGTCTATGCGGTACAATTAGTGTCATCCAATGAAGTGTCACCAATTTTATGCGTCATAATTCATATTGACGCATAAGTGTCGCATGGTTTGCAACATAAGTGTAAGAATCGATGCAAAATCTTGCCACTGGATCTATTGCTTCTCTTTGAAAATGTGTGGTAATTTATACCGCAAAATAGTATTTGCTACATAAAATACCACACTTTCTGAAAAAAAAAAAAAAAAAGCAATAGGTCCGGTGGCAATTTTTACTGCAGTTCGTACAAATGTCGTAGATAATGCGACGATATAGATTACGACACACAAAATTCGTGACATGTTTAGTGTCAAATGAGTAAATGATGAAAATGGAAATAACAACATTTATTTGCGTTAGTTTGATTTTTGCCACATAATCCATACAATATATTTAGTTTCATGATATGATGTGTTGTAAATTTATCAAAACACTACATAACACTTAATGAAAACAAGTTGAGGGCAACTCAAACTCATACTAAAATTCAAAAAAAAAAAAAAAAAATTGAAGTACAAACCAATCTAATACATGAATATATCTTGCCAAATATATATATATATATATATATATATGAATATATCAACTTCTACAAGTTTGAGGAGGTGATTTAGATCAAAATCCAACATAGCTGGTTTATTCAAAACCAAATTGAATGAAACTTCCCTAAAAAACATTGAATGATGATTGTTAGAGCATGATTGAATGTCTTCCTTCCCGTCTTCATATCCTGTTTCTTCATATGTATCTAGAACAACCTGATTGTCATCTTCAAAAAATTATTTTTGTAGTTTCATCAAAGATATCTTCTACCACTGGACAGTCATACTTCTCTTCAACGATCCACTATTCAACCTTCAAGATCTACTGGTAACTGGATAACAAATAGATTGATATTCTTGGCATATACATATGTAAAGGATAAATATAAGGGTGATGAAAAATTTCTTATGAATGATTACAGATGGAAAACATAGATAACTTGGTTAAAAGTAAAAATAAGAGAAGAGAACTTACAAACTGGTTTTATGATGAAAGAAGGATCAATACTGTGAACAGATATATATCTATATATTCTCCGTTGAAATTTGCATTCATCTAAAAACCTCCTTGACATCAAGGCTTGCTTGTAAGGTTTTGGACTTAATGTTAATATATAAATATGGTTATTGTCTATATAGTTACGCCTAATTAAAGTGATCAATTAAGTTTAATAAGGCATAAGTATCTTTTAAGTATGGAATATTATTGTGCAGAAACCGGTATATTCCTATAATTACTTTTTTGCTATGAGTGAAACTGTAATTTTCGTCCCCGGGTGAATCAAGACTTTCTGTTTTTCTTATTCCACATCAATAAGAAAAATACTAGGGAAACTACCTCTCTGGAAAGAAGGCTGAAAAATACTAGGGAAACTAACTATCTCTCTGGAAAGAAGGCTGGTAATCACCTGGAAGACCATTGCCGGGGTTCAGCACGAGATTAATTCAACCGTCAGTTCAGTTTAGTTGCTTGATCGCTTCAGTTTATCCCAATAATTGATTGAAGGTTTATGTTCTTAGGAATTAATTTCCTTACATTGCTCGCTTTGAACTGAAAATCAATGAATATAATAATAGATAATGTGTGATTTCTTTCAACATGATAAACATAAAATCTAAACCTATAATGATTATTTCCATAACGAGAATTACAATTACTATATTCAATTTCTTTTTCATGCAACTATTATATTCATCGACTCACCCCTTTAGAAATAATTCCAGCAGACAATTCCAGGATGCGCAACTATACTAAATGTTTACAAAAAAACATCAAAAAAGTTATAATGCTCAATAGAAAAACTATAGTAAATGCAGCAATACTCCTGGAGATACTCGCAATGAAGAATCCAATAATAAAACTAGCCAAAAGAAAAAAGGGTTCAGTAAGGTGAATACTCCGGTGTTCCGGAGAAGAAATAGAAACACAACCAATAAAGAGGAAGGAATTCGCAGAAGCCAATGTCAGAAAACTCAATACTACTTGTGACGAAGGGAACTATTGACGAATCCAATGGATATACATATACTCCATCTTGATCAATATTTGTCGTCCAGGATGAATTCCCACACACTTCATGACTCTTTAGGATTTTGATGTCTCTTTCCCGTAATGTTCCGGTGCTATGAAATGATCGGTTAGGTTAAAAAAAAAAAAAAAAAAAAAAAAGCAAAGAAGGGAGAATTATCTTCAATTGGAAGTCATAGATAGAGTTCTCAATTTTGCCGCAGTGCCTCTTATTAAATGTTAATTATTTGTGATCCTTATTTTCTCTTTTTTAGTATTTTATAATCTTTATGATTTTATTTATTTATTTTATTCATTCTTGAGTATTAGTGATAAAATTTATAAAAATTATTTTTATAATACTAATTCTTTTAATGAATATAAGTTAATTTAAATAAGCTATTACTTTTAAAAATTAAATTTTTTATATAAACACTTATCTAAACATTATTACAAATTAAAATCATTTACTATAAAAAGTGTAATTTAATTTTAAAAAAGATACATAAATTATAAGATAGAAATTTTTTATATTAAAATACATTATATTTAAAAATATAATAAAATTTATCAAGCAACGTTATAAATTTTTTAAGTTTCAATCAAGGTATACAACATAAAATATATAATATAATAATAATTTTTAAAATATAATATACTTTTGATAAAAACATTTGAAATTAACAATTGGCTATATATTGAATATGAATGTATCGATTTCTTAGCATTTTATTATGCTCGATAAAAACTCATATCATTTATATGCAAGTATCTTGCATATAATTATTTTAAAATTTTATAACACATAATTGTATCTTGGGTATTATACTTGGTGTCTGTATAGTACAAATGTACGGGAATGGTTAGTTGGTTTCACGTAAGAAGAATGTAATTAGAATATACTCTACCCTTATATCTATATTTTTTTAATTGGATATTATAAAATAATAGTCAATATCGTGGATTCGCCTTATTCATTAGTTTGGGGACTTTTTCATACTCTAATATTCTCTCATTCAATTATAAATATTTTTAAGATTTTTATTTACCTCAATTAATAATTTTCTATCAGTGTTATTTATTAATCATGATATGAACGATTATGAAAATTTATAATTAGATTAATATACAACAGAAAATATATAATATAATAATAATTTTAATATTTTGTCAGACTTAATTACTTAATGTTTAAATATATTTTATATATGAAATTAATAGAGTATTAAATTAGAGACTTAATTGAAGGATTATATGGATTAAATGGCTAAATTTAATACGGGTGATGAGGTTTAAGTCTATATAGACTAAATAAGGTTAAGATAGAAAAATTCTAAAAGAATAGAAAAAAGTATGATAAACAATATGAAAATAAAATTATTGGAGAACAAAGGGGAAATAAGCCTCCCTCAAAAATGCCGATATATATATATATATATATATTAGAATTTTTAAAAATGGTTCATTAGTCCTCCTTCAATTTTGTCACTAAATATAAATATTATATAGTAGGTGATTTTAAATATTATATAATCTTAGTTGATTTGGCGCATATTAATAATTTTTCACATGAATGTCGTAAATTTACAACACAAATTTAATTGTGTCACTAAATAACAATACTTTATTAAAGTGCAGCAATGATTGTGTCGTAATTTTGCCACATTAAAATAAAATGACACAAAAGTGTCGCGAATTTGTCGCATTTTCTTATAGTGTCGCAATTGTGACTTAAATTTGCTTCAGAAAAATATATGTGTCATTATTTAAGGGCATTTCATTTCAGTGTCGCATATATGTGTTGTATAATAACATCACAATAACCAAATGTTGCATATTAGAGTCAATATTATTAACTGATGCTATAATGCTACAAATAAACGACACATATTCAAAAGTGTCGTAATTTTGCGACATTATCTTGTGACAGAACTTTAAAATGTGTCGCAAAAAGGTTTTTTTCTTGTAGTGCGTATTTTTACAAAAGTTAAAGAGAAAATTGATATATATTTTTCTCAAATCATGTAGTTATGTGTAATTTAGCTAAATCTAAAATAGTAAATGTAAGTTTCATTATTGTTGATTTAACAAAAAAAAAAAAAACATTGTATTTGTGCAGCTAATGAGATTCGAATCCTTAATAATACCGAAACCTTAAGAATATCTGTACTATGCTTGTGAAAACTCTCCCTCATGAAGATGCTCAAAGACTACTTCTTCATTGACATTGTTCAAGTCTTGTCCACAATTTCTGAGAATTCCCCAATATGACAAGTACGTCCAATAATATATTTATTTATTTATACCAAAAGCAAAAGTAGTAAAGATAATAGGAAGACTGATATAGTTTAGGGCTTGCAAAAAAGAAAGAAAGTATCCTGCATTTTCCACCTTTTCATGACCAGTCCCCAAGTGGGCTTGTGTAGGATTCCTAGATCCAAATCTCTATAATGCATCACTCACATATATAAATATATATATATATATATATTTACTAATCCAAATCTACTCAAATCTTCAAGTTTGGACAGTTACTGTCCTAGTTTTACAATATTAGGTCCAACCTAGAAAAAAAAGGAAGACGAAAGGAAAATATTAATTTTCTTAATCGAGATTAGTTTTGTTTTAATTTTCTATCGGATATAGACAGACGCAGGTAGGTTGATCGCCTTATCCGTCATTGAAACACAAGTGGAGATGTATCGTCCCACTAATGTGATCCTTATTGTTATGGACAAATCTGTTTGGAAACAGAACTCTTTTAAAACGGAATTAGACCTGCTATTAACGTTAACTTATTTGTCAATCGTGTTGAGTTTACCACTCAGTTGAAAGCTATGAAACAAGTTTCCGGTAGTTCAAAATTAGAATTGACACAATATCAAGAAGATATCGTATCTTCTAATTTTTAGTAAATATGTAAAATGCTTCACAAATTCAAATTACTAATACTCAAATTATAATGTCTATAACACAAAATTTGATAGGAGAGATGTAGCCCAATGGTAGACACTTTTCGCTTAAAACAATAGGTATTGACTTCGAGTCACCATTGTATAAAAAAAAGCGCAAAATTTGATATTTTTATAAATTAAAGACTAAACTCCAAAAATGGTTCATTACATATAGCGAAAATATCATTTTAGTCCAAAAAAAAATTACTTTTTTAGTACATTACATCATGTTTTTTAAAAATTTTGGTCCAAAACCCACTTTTGCCTGTCTTGACCAGGGACATTTTTGTCTTAATAAAAAATTCTTTTCTTTTAACCGACTAAAATTAATAAAATATTAAAAAAAGGATTAAAATATAATTTTTTATAAACTAAATCTAATACCCTAAAGTTTTAAGAAATTCCCAATCGACCCCCCTTCCTTTCTTCTTTTCCTTTCTTTTCTTTTTCTTTTCTTTCTTCTTCTTCCTTTTTCTTCCTCTCTCCCTCTGCCGTTCTTCCCTCCACCGCCCCCGCCGCACCTCCGCCTCTCCTCTCCCTCTTTTCTTCCTCTTCTTCTTCTTCTTCTTTAATTTTTCGGCGCCACCTCCTCTCCCTCTTCTTCTAATCCCTTTTTTTCCCACTTTCTCCCCTGCCTTAGTCGACAGCCGCACTGGACCGAATAAAAAGGAAGTTTTTCTTAGCTTCCCATATCGGTACCACCTTTGTTATTTCCTAAGACCCCGCCCTTTCTTCGTTCTTACATGTCTATTCAACTAGCCTAGACATTTTACTTCTTCTAGTCTAAAGTAGGGTGTAGGTTTCAAGTTATGTCTCTTGAGCAAAATAACATTCCTAGTTAAGGGATGTAAAGAAGAAACAAGTCAAGAAGTAAACAAAAGAAAGGTTAAAAAACCAGACTTTTCTACAAAAGAAACTCAATATGACTCAAACATAGAAGAGTAAGAAAGGAACTTCCAAGATTTCAAGGATGGTTTCAATTTTCAGAAAACTGCTGCAGAACGTAGCTCTGTTCTTTGCTGTTTTTCAGAAAATATAGAAAGCCAAAGTTACTTCTATAAATTTCTGAGTAAACCTTATGCAAATATGTTTAAATCGAGCTATAGTTTGCTTAAATCGGACAAAGAATGAATAAGATATGAATTTCTGAAGTACAGCTATTACTTCAAATTTTTCTGCGAAAAGAACAACACTTTCAGCTCTGTTTCCGAGCTGATTTATGAAAGATTTACAAGTCCAAATGAAGATCCATAAAATTATGTGTAATCCTTGTAAGGAGAGGTTTAAAACAAGCCAAAGTTTGGTCAAAACGAACGAGAAAGGAGGGAGATATGAAATTGGAAAGTTGGATGACAGCTGAATAATTTCTGTATACATAAACTACTTCTGGCTACGTCTGGACACTTCTAGCCATGTCTAGCAGCGTCCAAACTATATTTCATGACTCATTTAGGCATAATCATAGGATAGTAATGCCCTCGATGGACTATGGATTCTCCCTGCATCACTTCTAGTTTTATCCAAAATCAGTCATCCAATCTGCATGAGCTTCTTGCCTACATTAAGCTCCTAAATTTGCAGAATCATAGCAGTAGTTCACTACTCAAAGTAATAGGAAATGTTACTTACGATTAACAACTCTTGTAAGTTGCAGATTCAAGATCCATATAGAATACAATTTTTACCTATTCTACAAGAACATGGCAACATTTTTGAGCTTCTCTCAAGAAAAAGAACAGAGCTGAAGGAAATGCAGCTCAGAATCATTCATAACAAATGCTTCCTTCAGAACTATAAATGCTCAATCAATGCATGCAACTAGGAATGAACAACATTTTCATTTTGCATTTCAGAGTTGTAGGGTTATAATGTAGAAAATTACTATGAAAAATGGAAGCTGCAAAAATTACACGGTGCCATCGATTTGAGGCTCTATATTTTCCTCATAAATATATCGTATAAAATAATAGTCACTGCTGCTTCCATGCATCTCCTATCCGTACGAGCCATCGAAGACAGAGAATGTCACGTGCGATCTCGCCACGATCACGTGAGGCGGCATCATTTCCTCGTCGTCCACCTCCTCCAACTGATCCAAATGATTCCTGCCGAATCCTCCTGTGCCTCTCTTCTTATTCTGCGGCCAGACAGGGACGTTAACTGGAGCCGAATAGTGGTATCGCCCAACAACGGCGTTGTTGAGCTCAAATGGGGACTCTCGGATGGAGGAACTATCCTGGTGGCGTAATGGGAATGAGGAGGAGGAGTGTGTAGGGATGGTGGTGAGGAAGAAGAGGATAGGCGGGACGGTGGTGGAGAGGGAGAGGAGCGGCGGTGGCACAGCGGAGGGAAGGGCAGAGGGGAGAGGAGAGAGAGGGGAAAGAGAAGGGAAGTGAGAGTAAATATTATTTTGTGGTGTCGCGCGATTGAGAGGGAGATCGAACGGCCGATTTCGTTGGCGGCGAGGGTTAGTCCGGCAGGTTGGGGTGGCTGTCGGGGAGAGAGGAAGAAAAAGGAAGAAGAAGAAAGAAAAGAAAAAGAAAAGAAAGGAAAAGAAGAAATGAATGTGGTCGATTGAGAATTTCTTAAAACTTTAGGGTATTAGGTTTAGTTTATAAAAATTATATTTTAATTATTTTCTTTTTTTGAATATTTTATTAATTTTAGTCAGTTAAAAGAAAATAATTTTTATTAAGACAAAAATGCCCCTGGTTAGACAGGCAAAAGTGAGTTTTGGACCAAAATTTTTAAAAAAATGATGTAATGGACTAAAAAAGTAGTTTTTTTTTTTTTTTTTAGACCAAAATGATATTTTTGTTATATGTAATGGATCATTTTTGGAATTTAGTTTAAATTAAACGAAAATTGAGAAATATATACAAAATTTGATGTTCTATGTGAAAACTAAGGAACGTATATTCCATTCCAAATTTTTTGGTATAAAACCCATGTTTGAGGGAATTAACAAGTAGAAACAAAACAATACCATCTGAATTCTTTTTAGGTTTGAAGGGAATGAGCTAATTAAGTTGTGATTATATTAATTATACTAGGAATAAATTAAGATAATTCCATCCATTATTCCTTGAAATGAGGACATATATAACTCTTATATAATCTTAGTTTTTAGGAGTAGGATTAACAAACGCCCTATATCTAGCTCCTCCAACTTCAGTACTACCCTACAAAGTAAAAGACAACAAAGAAACAAACATACCTGAAGGTGACAACAATTTACTTTTCCCAGAAACCATTTTCAAAATAAATTCAAACCCTTAAATAATTTTCTCCCCTAAATTAATTACAATACCATGTTAATTGATTACTATCATGAAGCCTATAGATAGATGGATCCACAAGACCTAATTATTAATGCATTTAAGTTAGGAGATCAAGGTGGTATCTAATTAATTAATTAATTATAATTAGCAGGAGTAATTTATTAATTAAGTATAGCTTGGGGGGGGGGGGGGGGGGGGGGTGTTTTGAAGGGTAACAACTAACAAGAAGAGCTGGAGGGACCTTGAAAGTTGAAGGGGGCTTGGGGGAAGGGGAAGAATATTCTGTGAGCCACCAAAGTTCAACAGCTAAATTCCAAAATTAAAATACTAAACAAAGTTAGAAAAGCAAAAACATGATTTGATTATGATTAATGGCTTCACAGGAAAAGTCAGCCCACAAGTAGACGACCCGCTCACATCTCTAAAAATTCACTGCCTTTGTCAGTTCGCTTTCTTTGAAGTAGTCTTTCTTTTTTTAAAAAAAATATAATCCCCTCCTTAATTATTATTCCTATAATTAATTAATGTTTCTTAATTAATTCTTACTACTACTCCTAACCATTTTAAAGTGGGATTACTTGAATTAGCTTTATGCAAATTTTTATTATATATATACCCACAATATGCATCCTTCATCCATCTTTCTATAGAAAGATTTTTAAAATTTAAACTTTATCCATCCTATAAAATTCAGTTGTTATCTAGTAGTATTAGAATTGCATTAAAGTGTTTTTGACAAATAATAGAATTATATTCAGAAGAGACTACAATATTAAATGATAAAAAAATTATTTCTATTAAAATATTTGGATCAACTCAAAAGATATTTTCTAATACTACAATATAATTTGTGGTAAAAATTTCTACGAAATTACTAGGTGAGTTAACCTAAAGATAGATGGCCAATATTTTCTTTTCTCAAGCATTTTTTTTTTTTTCTTTATAATGATTCTACTCACACTTACCTTTAAGGACAAGGAAAAACAATAAAGTGGTGAAGGGGTACTATGATAAACCTACCATTCAAGATTTTTTTTTTTTTTTCTATTAAAATGTTTGGATTAACTCACAAGATATTTTCTAATATTACAATATAATTTGTAGTAAAAATTTTTTACGAAATTATTAGGTGGGTTAACTTAAATATAGATGGCCTATATTTTCTTTTCTCGAGCATTTTTTTTTCCTTTATAATGATTCTACTCACACTTACCTTTAAGGACAAGGAAAAGCAATAAAGTGTTGAAGGGGTACTATGATAAACCTACCATTCAAGAAGCGCATCGAACAATCAAAGTCTCATCTCCTCCATGGATCCAACATGTGTTAATTTCCTCAAAAAATAAAAACAAAAACAAAAATTGAATCCTCATTATGTGTAGATGCATGTCATTTCAATAAAGGGCTCTACAAGCAAGTTATATGGGATCTTTTTCATTGTTGTTAGAGAAGAAAAGAATGTGGAGTGGGAAGTGGGCAAGAGAGATCTAAGTAACATTAGAATGTGCATTTTGCAACATTTTTGAAAGTGTGGGACTGCCACTGTGTGTAGTATCATAAGGACGATTATTCCCTTTTGTGAGTGTTTTCTCGTCGTTTTCTTTGAATTTTACCTTGTAAATTGACAGTTGGGGCACGTGGATGGCTTTTCTATGTCCCAAACCATTCAAAGGAATACATCTTGCATAAAGAGATCTATATCCTAAAGCATATTTATTAACTTACCCGAAGTAAATTTCAAGAAACCAAAACAAATACATTATTTTTGTAAAAGTCTCCCACTTTACTCAAATCTTGTAATTTTTCACATTTTTTTCTGATAAAAAACATAAAACTTATTAAATACTCTTTTAATTTTAAAAGACAGTTAATTTCGATATCTTCGTGTGCCGTGTGCATGAGCTGAATTGGCCAGATCGAGGTTAATTAGACCATCCAAAATAATTTAGCTTTCAATTTTAAGGAATCTGATCATACTTTCTTAAACATGAAGAGTGAAATCTATCTAAAAACTTTTTTTTTTTTTTTTTTTTGTAGAATTCAGCCGAGGGACTTCATGAAGGAATTTGGTTGGAGAAATCAGTATTATGATAAATAGTAGGAGATAGTAGAATCGTTTTTTGTGTTAGAAGATTGGTTTAGTAGTTGCACACTTTATTTATTATATGGTTTTCTTTTGTTTTTTGGGAACATAGGTTTAATTTTTGTATAGGAAGAACATGTTTGTCTAATCACATATCTCCACTATGTAATCTTGTAATCTTTTCACTAATAAATGAAAAAAGCAATCAGACTCGTAGTTACTTGTTTCTGGAAAAAAAAATTAAACCACTAAATAGTTCATTCAACCTACCAATTTTAAGATTTTTATTATTTATATCAACGTACACTATGTATTATTATATTAGTCATTAGTAACTAGGATTTGATATGAAAAAGATTGAAAGAGAACTTTTCTTTTCCCTCTAATTATGAAGGAAGATTTATAAATTTTTTTTGACAAATAGTAAAAACATCAAAATGTTTATTTTGTATATATCACTAGTTTCGTTGTAGAGTTCATCAATATGTACCATTGAAAATTAAGCAAAAACATGCATGAATCATCAAAATACATATGACAATATTTGTATCAAACCATATATTGCTTTATGGAAGAAAGAAACCACAAAAATAGATGGATTTAAGTGTATTGATTGGAAGAGAGAATGAAGGAATAAAAATATAAAGAAAACAAAAAGCTAACAATTATGGTATAATCATTCCAAGGGGAAAAGGCTCACAGTCTACCTTTCTCCAAACCTCATGATATGTGTCATCATGCACCTCTCCACAAAGTGTTTGATGTAAATAAGCAAGCTAGCCACCCCCCACAAACCCTCCCTCCATCTCTTCTCTGCTCATTTTCCCAACTCTTAACCCCAACTTTTACCTTTCACCGCCTCCCATGAAATAATCCATATTCTATTCAGACAGAATTGTCAGTTTAAAAAACACACAACAAACTCATCTGGTTAGCTAGCTAGACCAAGATATCTATCTCTCCATGTGTTATTCCCTTAATATATAAGATATTGGAAACTTAGCTACTTCACTTCTCTTTTTCTTCTCCTAAGTTTGTATTATTAATCGATCTCTCTTCCTTTTCTGTTAAATACTTACTTCTCAACTCTCCCAAAACTTCCTCTTTAGGTATATGTGTGACACACAAACACATAATTACTTCTTGATCTTGGATATCTTTCAGGGAAATTCCCAGTTCTTGATCTTGGATATATGTTTGAACTTACTGATCTTCTTGATTCATTTTGAAGAATATATATATACACTTCAAGAGAAGGGAAAAAAGGGATTCTTGAGAAGATGACAGAGGAAGTAATCTCAAGTAGTGCTACTTCTTTCACTGAAAATCCAATTGGAGATCCCAACCATCTTCCTCCTTTAAAGAAGAAGAGAAATCTTCCAGGAACTCCAGGCAAAAAAATCCTTCTTTTTTCCAAATCCTAAAAGTTCTTCTTCTACTTTTATCTTCATTTTCTTTTGTTGTTGTTGTTGTTGGATAGTAGCTTTATGGGCATAAGTATATTCATGGATATTCAAGAGGCAGGCCAGGGTAAATTAAGTAAATTATATATAAATAATCCCTTTTTATTAATTCTGCAGATCCGGAAGCTGAAGTCATTGCCTTATCTCCAAAGACTCTGATGGCCACCAACAGATTCTTATGTGAGATATGCGGAAAGGGTTTTCAAAGGGATCAAAACCTGCAACTTCATCGAAGAGGACATAATCTGCCATGGAAACTGAAGCAAAGAACCAGTAAAGAAATCAGAAAGCGTGTTTATGTATGCCCTGAAAAGTCCTGTGTCCACCACCTCCCTTCCAGGGCACTCGGGGACTTAACAGGGATAAAGAAACACTTCTGCAGAAAGCATGGGGAGAAGAAGTGGAAGTGTGACAAGTGTTCTAAACGGTACGCTGTTCAGTCAGACTGGAAAGCCCACTCTAAGACTTGTGGCACTAGGGAATACAAATGTGGCTGCGGGACTATATTTTCTAGGTATATATTGTCCTCCCTTCTTTTTTTTTTTTTTTCCTTTTATTGGGTGTATTTTTGTCACAGTCACAACTTTCTCTTTGGGGGAAAATAATGGTAGCATCTATACATGTTGCATGCAAAAGGGTTGGTTGATCAAATAGTTTGGAAAACTAAAGAGGAAAAAGTTTAAGGTATTTTCTTGATCCATGAAATGAATGTTTTTCCTTATATTCTCGTCTTCTTGTCGTGATCATAACTTGTGGATTTAATTTAATGTTATGAATGCTTTCTTTGCATATCTTCAACCCCATGTAGCCTCTAGTTTTAGCATGCTAACAAAACTGAGTGAGGCATGCATTGAGGTTACTCATTAACAAGAGATATCCTTTTTTCTTTTTTAAAGATTTTTGTGAGATCTGGTGAGATTAGACTAAAATGAAGCTTTAATATATAGTTGTGAAACATCTTGTTCATCTGATAAAAAGATTAGTATGGCCTGCGCAAAGATGACACACACAAATTCAGAAATGGTCCAACTTCAGGCCAGGAGGGTATTGTTTGGTTTTGTTCATATAATTCCAAATATGCGGCAAGTACCCTGGGAGTGATTTTAAAACCCAGAAACATGATTCAGTTTTGAAACTATGGTTGAATTGGTTATATATTGTTCATTATCTTTTTAAGCTAATGATGACTGTCTTTTCGTTGTTTTTGTTGTTTCCTATGGCCTTGACCATTCTTATATTGACTATGTATGTATGCCTAGATATCACCAAAGACTATAATGGTACTCCTACTACTACTGCTAGTACTTGTAGTTGTAGATAACATAGGAGTATAAAGTTGTCTCCTTGCCTAAGTTGGTGCTTTAACTTTTGACTTCCAGATCGATTATTTTGGCTCTCCTCAATTTCCGCTAATTTTGCCTAAATCTTTTTTTGTTTTTGTTGTTTGTTTAAATGTATATATATGAGCAGGAGGGATAGCTTCATCACACATAGGGCCTTTTGTGATGCCTTAGCTGAAGAAACAGCAAGAGTGACAGCAGCATCCAATGTTGTTGTAGCAGCCAATAATATGAATTATCATCATTTTGTAGGATCATCACTTGGTCCGGCTGCTGCCATGACCACCACAGCCCAACATTTTTCTTCAATTTTCAAACCCATCTCATCAGCAGCAATCACAAGCAGCAACATTGTCGTCGTCGACGAGGAATCAACAAATCCAATAAGACAACAACCTCTCCCTCTATGGATGGGAGTCCATGGCCTTGGAATAATATCTCAACAAGGTCAGGAAAAAATTCCCAACATTAATAATAATAATAATCTCCAAGAAGTAGTGATGCCTCATCTTAGCTCATCTGGGCTGCTGTTTCCTACTGATTCTTTCGTCATACCCTGCTCAAATCCTCCACCAACAAGTTATCAACTGAACTGGGATTTTGGAAACAAACTCTCCTCCAACACTAGTACTACTACCTCAGATCAAGAATTAGCAGCAAACAAAGTTAATAAGGATCACGATCATCATGGTGGTGGTGGTGGTGGGAGTCAGAATCAGATGATCAGTGTTCCATCTTTGTTTAGTACTCAACATCATCATCATCAGTCTCATCAAACACATTCCGCTGCAACTGCAAACATGTCTGCCACAGCTTTACTTCAGAAGGCTGCACAGATAGGGGCCACCACAACTGACCACAATTCATTCCTAATTGGAAGCTTTGGATTGAATAAGTGCAATGACAGCCCAATTGATCAAGACGGGAACAAATTATTCTCTGGCTTGTTTGGTACAACCCCAGTAAGTAGTACCCTGCAAGGTTCAGGAAATGACCATCTTTTAGCTCTGAACCAGCTGAAAATGTACCCGGCATCGAAGCGCCGTCATATACAGAGTGATCAAGATACAACAACAACAGGAGCAGGAGGAGGGGGAGGTCACACTAGGGATTTTCTTGGGGTTGGAGTACAACCCCTTTGCCATCCATCTTCAATCAATGGATGGCTATGATGTTTTTTGTTTTTTTGTTTTTAATTATGGATTAATTTAATGGGATTGTTAAGGAAGTTAAATAAAATTATGAAAAGGGTTTAATGCAAAAAGGTGGTAATAATTAAGGTGGGGTTTGAATGTTGTATGGGCGGTTGAAGGAGGGGAATTTTGGAAAGGGTTATTGTATTGAATAATAAAAAAAAAAAAAAAAACTTTGCAGAGAGGAAAAGGTGGCATTTTGATAGAGTGATTGATGAAAGCTAAAAAGGTGGCAAGAGAGGAAGGGAGGGGGGCAAAATAATGAAAAAAAACAAGTATATTAAGAGAGGGATGAATATATAGCTGGCTATGCATATTCTGTTTGATCCTGAAAGCCATTCTCTTTAAAAATGGTGGCTTTTGGTTTGTTGATAAAAGGGTTGAGTAGTGGGGACAAAGCAAAGAGGAGAAAAGGGGTGAAAGGTGGGGAGGGGTTTGGCCTTTTGACACCTCCATTATTGGTTTTGTATTTTAATTGATGTATGTGTTGTAATCTGGTTATTTTTTTCTCAAGAGGAAATGGAAAAGGATGATTATAGTGGGCAATGAAAAAGTTGATCTAGTTTATGTGCACAGCTCCCTAGCTAGCCTTTATATAACTTAGTCTTACTTTAATCTAATGTCTTATTAATTTAGTTTACCTACTGTTTTACCATGCAAAATTGTACAATAGACCGTGTAAATCATATTCCATCGTTATATAATAATATTATATTTATAATTATATTATAATATATTATTTAATATTAATTAAGGAAAAAAATAATAAAGACAATTACTACATTAAATAATAAAATATTTTTTTATTAAAATATTAAGAACACGTTATAAGGTGCGTCGTAAATGTACGATATAATTTGCCAAATCATGTACTCGTTCTATTTCTCATATAAAATATTTAAATTTAGTTACCATCATCGTTTTGTTTAAAAAGCAATTTTGTTTTAATTTTTCTTTTGAAAAATATTTATTCTTTCTAGTTAACTCTTTGACTAAAAATAAAAAATATTCTATTAAAAAATTTCTTTCACATTTTAAAAAAATTTTATGTAAAAAATGGAAAAGACTATATACAGTGTATCTGTATGAGTACTTTTGCTTACCCTTTCGTTCCTCCCACGTATACAAGATACGCAAATCTTCCACACAACTTTAGAAAAAAAAAAAAAAAAAAATGTTCATCTTTGATTCTCTGCAGAAGCTATAGCTAGCTTGCCTTTTATTTGTATTGGTCGTTAGACAAAACTTTTCTTGTGGGGTTTGTTTCATAAGAATAGGACGTCATTCTTCTTAAAATGTAAATACATGTAATAAAAAAGAGAATACTAAAAATTTAATTCATAAAATTTTTCAATTTTAACACACAGTATTTATTATATCGAAAGTACTTATTCGATCAATATATTGAATCGACGTCGACTATAACTCCTAACCTTTCAAGCTAACGATGCAGGTACCCGGTACTCGCCCTTTTTTTTTTTTTTTTTGGCATCCCACAAAACAAATTGAAGAGAGAAAAAGCCCTTTGGGGTAAAAGTAAAACTATGGCGTGTACAAACCAACAAACAAAGCCCATATTGTTGGAAAATTGAAAATCTGAAATTAGTCGCACTGGAGTTGCGGATTTGAGTCGCCTACAGAGGATTGAAAAATTATTATTATTTAAATAAAAAAAAAACCATTATATGAATAAAGGGGGAATCAAGTGAACTATAACGAAATTGCTTTAAAAAAATAAAAAATAAAAATAACTATATCGAAAGGATAAGTATGAAGTACAACACATCTTACACGCATGGAACATATATGCTTGGCTTGACGCGACTGAGAAATTTTGGTTCTTAAATTCCAAACGAGCAATTATAGTTTGTGTGACAATCAAATCTAATAATAATAATTTAATATGTCAAAAATATGATGAGAATTTAATAATTTAGTGATTGACACTTTTCACTTAAAATCAAGAAAGTCCTGAGTTCAAATTATAATATTATTAAAATAATACAATTACATTATAATTTAATCAAAGTTATCTAACTTTAAATTTAAATAATGATTAATCAAACAATATAAATTAAACACTTTATCTACTTTAAATATTGCATAGGTAATAAAAATGTAAAGGGTAAAAAAATAAATAAAATTTTTTCTTTTTTCTATCTGAGGGAACCAATAGGTTAACTATCACGGGTCAAAATAGACGATATTGTGGCATCCTTGACTAAGTCATAAAGGGGGGTTCTGTTGACTATAGAGTTTGCTTCTCTACGGCTATGTTGAAAAACAATTTTTTGATTTGCTTCAAGAAGATTTGAAAATCTGTCTACAAATGTTCTGGTGACCTCCCTCTGCTGTAGGAGAATGAGTTATCATGTCCAGAGCTTTTTGGGAGTCAAATTTGATTATGAATTGACTTTCGCTCAGACGATGTGCCAGTTTTATACCATAATATATCCCAGTGTTCTGCTAGAAAGGGGGAGCAATCACTAAGATTCGAGAGGAAACCTGCAACCCATCTCCCTTGACTGTTCCTATCAACTCTGGCTGTGGCAGTTTTAGACGAAATAGCAAATGAGGCTCTATTAACATTCATCTTTACCCAATCGGTTGCAAGAGGTCCATGATGCAGGTCTCTATTGGGCAAGTTTCTAAGTGCTGGATAAAAATAGCTCCCTATTGGCTCTGTCTACTTCTTTAACTCTTGCTTGTATGGTGGCGTGAAATGAGGGTCCTAAAACAAAATCTTCGTTGAATAACTTTTCATTGTGTTGATCCCATAATGACCAACCGGTGACTCCGAACCACGTGCAACATGGAATGTCCTTTTGTAAGGTTAGGGAGACAAGATTATATGATAGCCAGCCACAAAGATCACCACTCACTCAAAACATGGAGCTAGTTGATGCTGCGAAACTCTTTCATAATTCGGATGCCATAGAGCAGACCTTGAGGATGTGATTGATAGATTCTGGCTCGCTGCAAATGTGACAAAAGATATCCTGGGATGTGTCTACGTACCAATTCCGTTTTGGTGAGGAGGGTCTCTTTCCTTGTAAGCCATAGGAAGAATTTTGTTTCCAAATCTAAGACCAATGCTCTCCTTTCTTATTCTAGTTGAGTTTTGTGATGAGTTGATATGTAGAGGGGACCGAGAAGTTTCCTAATGTAGACATTCATCATGTAGGGTTGTCTACTTCAGCTTCTCTTCTAGGAGGGAAGATAGCTACAATTTTCTTCCAAATATTCTCTAGCAAGGAGCGTGAAATCTGAAGCTAGTTTTAACCCCCATTGTTAATAACATAGTCTGTAACCATTTTAGATAATTCCAAGCTTGGGGTGGCTTGAAGCATATTCGTGAAGGAGTGAATCGGTAACCCAAATGTCCAACCAAATTTTGACTTTCTTTCCATCCCCGATTTTTCATTTAAGGCTCTTGAGGCAATTGCAACGTCGAGTATTCAGTTGGTTTTAGAGATACGAAGGCCATTGCGAATGATGAGTTCTATGGCTATCTTAATCATTACTGACATATTTTCCAAGCACTAGTTTCTTCCAAGTGCTATTGTTCTCCATCTAAAGGGTCCAGAGATGTTTAAAGAGACTGGTTTCATAACTTTTCTTAGGCCCAACCTCCCTCTTTTTTTGGGTTGACAGATCGTGTTCCAATTGATGAGGCTCATCTTGTTTGTGTCATCAGTACGAAAGAAATCTTGTTTTGCCATGTCAAACATATAGCAAGTTCCCTTTGGGATTAAAAAAAAAATAGGGTGGATTGCAATGGGTATGTTAGCATTGCTTCTAAACAGCTTTACAAAGGGTGTTGCGACTGGCCAGGGAGATTCTGTTGACTGGCTAGGAAATGGACATCATTGTCACTTTGTTAGTCAACTCCGTGTATATATTCTTTGTGATCCTCCCATGAATAAGAGGTACTTGAAGAAAAAGATATACGAATACTTCTGTTTCTTATCAAATTACTGTGATACATGATATCTCTTTATAGAGAGATTGACTGTAACTAAAAAATATTACAAGATTTACACAAGATTAATTACAAAGAGTTTGAGATACAAAGGACACTATCTACCAACTAATCTCCTGTAATCTCTATTCACAATATTCTCGTAACATACTTTCAACACACCCCCTCAAGCTGGATCCAATGAGTTAATGGAGCCAAGCTTGGCAAGCAAACGATGAAACTGGGCGGTTGACAAACTTTTGGTGAACACATCTGCCAACTGGTCAGAACTACGAACATAACAAGGGTGAATGAACTTCGACTGCACTTGTTGACGAACATAGTGACAGTCGACCTCGATATGCTTTGTACGCTCGTGAAAAACCGGATTAGCCGCTATATGCATAGCAGCTTGATTGTCACAAAACAAAGGAACAGGCACTTTGAACGAACATCCAAGATCACGTAACAAAGACTTGAGCCAAACTAACTCACACGATGCCGATGCCATAGCCCGATATTCTGCTTCGGCACTTGAGCGAGCGACCACATGTTGTTTTTTGCTTTTCCAGGACACAAGATTGCCACCAACAAACATGCAGTAACCGGTAGTGGAACGTCGATCCAGAGGACTCCCGGCCCAATCGGAATCCGTGTAACCAAGAATGTCTGTATGACCATGATTAGTCATCAAAAGCCCGCGATTAATAGACCCCTTTAAATAACGAAGGATTCTTTTAACCAGCTGCAGGTGATACTCAGTAGGAGCATGCATATACTGACTTACTAAACTCACTGGGAAAGCGATATCTGGCCGAGTAATAGTTAAATAAATTAACTTCCCCACAAGTTTTTGATATATCTTGGGAGAAGTCAACAGTTTCCCAGTTGCTGACAAATGTAACTTGCTATCTAACGGGGTGGAAGCTGGCTTGGAGTGAACAAGATCAGCATCTTGAAGCAAATCGAAAATATATTTCCGCTGACTCAAATACACTCCTTTGGAGGAAGTAGCTAGTTCAATCCCGAGAAAATACTTTAGAACTCCAAGATCTTTAATCGGAAAACGACCTTGAAGCTGCTGCTTCAAAAGAGAGATAGCAGCCGGACGATTACCGGTTATAATCAAATCGTCAACATAAATCAGAACAACTAGAACTTCTTGATTACAACGCCGAACATACAAGGATGAATCTGCCGAACTTCTAGAAAAACCAAATGTCTCAAGAGCCGAACTAAGCTGCGCATGCCATGCCCTCGGACTTTGCTTCAAGCCATAAATAGATTTGTGCAACTTACAAACGAGGCCCGGATGATGGCTCTGTGGATGCCCCGGCGGAAGACGCATGAAAACTTCTTCTTCAAGTTTCCCGTGCAAGAAGGCATTTTTGACATCCATTTGGAATAATGGCCAACCATGGTTAATAGCAACTGACAAAAGAACCCGAACAGTTGTCATTTTGGCAACCGGAGCAAAAGTCTCTTTATAATCGACTCCAAACTGCTGCGTAAACCCTTGAGCTACTAACCGGGCTTTATGCCTCTCTATCGAACCATCCGCATTAAATTTAACCTTGAACACCCACCGGCTGCCGACAACATGTTTCCCGGGAGGCAAATGGACAATACTCCAAGTATTATTTTCAGTCAAGGCAGACAACTCCTCAGCCATGGCATTACGCCATTCAACATGCTGGACAACATCTTTAAAAGTCTTAGGCTCTTGAGTACATGCCAACGCTACAAGAAATCCTTTGTGAAAATCTGAAAAAGTATCATTCGTGGCCCATGCAGCAGCCAAAGGATATCGAGTAGGCTGAATAGAGTTTGCTACATAATCTTGCAAGTGGGCTGGAGGCCGCCGCTCGCGGCCAGGATTGCGGCGGACAGCACCCGCATCAGCTGCTGGACGCTGGACATCCGCAGCAGCAGCACGCTGGACATCATCCGCAGCAGCAGCACGCTGGACATCACCCTCCGCAGCAGCAGACTGCCCACGCCCAGGTGTCGTGCGCGACGCCCCCGACAGCAGCGGAGGATTGGTCGCGGATGCAGCAGGCCCTGGACTAGATGAGAACAAGTCTGCATCAGCTGAGTCTGCAGAAACCGACTGAAGAGGAGTCGCGGCATCAGCTGAGTCTGTAGACGGTGGAGTAGAGTCAGGCACTGCAAGAGGCACAACACTGAATGGAACAGCCCCTGAGGATTCAGCCGAGAAGGGAAGACCAGAAGCAGCAGTGGGTGGACGGAGTGAGAGGTCCAGACACGCATCAGAACAACCAGAAAACACAGCCTCATTTTCAACAAAAACAACATCACGAGTGACAAATAATTTTCGAATAGACAAATCATAACACTTATAACCCTTCTGATTAATAGCATAGCCCAAAAATACACACTTACGAGCACGAGCATCGAGCTTATCACGATGAACACCTGGGATATGAATGAAACACTTACAACCAAACACACGTAAGTGAGATAAATCCAATTTTGATCCTGTCAACACTTCAAGAGGGCATTTAAATTTTAGAACCCGACTAGGCAGTCTATTAATCAAATAGGCAGCGGTAAGAAGACCATAAGACCAAAAAGTCTTAGGAACATGCATTTGCAACAACAAGGCGCGTGTCTTATCCAAGAGATCCCGATTTTTCCGCTCTGCGAGACCATTTTGCTGCGGCGTGTACACACAGCTGGTTTGATGCTGAATCCCATGACAAGCGAGATATTGCACCATTTCACGGGACATATACTCAGCTCCGTTGTCAGAGCGCAAGACCTGAACTTTAGAATCAAAACGATTCACAACCATCATATGAAAATCGCGAAAACACGAGAAAACCTCCCCTTTGGATTTCAATAAATACACCCAGGAAACTCGGGAAAAATCATCAATAAAAGTAGTGAAATACTTGAATTTATCAACAGATTCGGAAAAAGGTCCACACACATCGGTGTGCACTAACTCAAACGACTTACTCGTCTGGGACGAGGATAAACTATAAGGCAATTTTTTAAATTTAGCAAACTGACACACATCACAGGATAAACAATCAGTAGGCTTTATTGGAAGAAGACAGGACATAACATCCGCAGATGGATGAGCCAAACGCTGGTGCCAAAGCGAAGACTGGCAGGACTGATGAGCACGAGATACAACTAACGACTGTAAACACTTTGGTGACCCCGAGTTTGATCCTGAAACAAAGTAATACAGCCCTTGCATCTGAACACCCTTACCAATCGTCCTCTTGGTGAGACGATCCTGAAAATATACATGATCAGGTGTAAAACGAACTTCACAATCAAGAGTTTCAATAAGGCTCTTAACAGATAACAATTTCAGTGGAAAAGCAGGCACATATAACACAGGAGATGCGACATTGGAAACCAGGTGAGTTTTGCCTCGGCCTTCTACAAACACCCCTTTTCCATTTGCAACAGAAATAAACGTAGGGGAAGAAAACGGGCTATAATCATGCAGAGACATACGACAATTAGTCACATGATCTGTGGCCCCAGAATCGACTATCCAAACATTAGCCAAAGAATTAGTAGTCAATGCAAAACACAAGGTCGTTAACAAAGTCTGGGAATTATCAAAAAAATTACCAGTGCCTTTAGTCTCCAAAAAATCTGAGAATTGACTTAGCAAGACTTTGGAATCCGCCGCTGGAGTCACAGCCAAATGCCCAGTAGAATTATTTTTGGATTTCTCCTGCTGGCTTTGCAAATATGTTGTAAACTCGTTCAGCACCATACTTGGATTCGAGGCAAATGACCCTGGGGTGCCATCCACCATATTTCCATGAACCTGTCGTTTCTTCTCCCCATTCCGTTTATTCATGAACTTTGGTTTTTGTTCAGGATGCAATACCCAGCAGCGATCGACCAAATGCCCAGGTACCTTGCAATGACTACAAATCCTGTCAGAATTTTTACCTTTATTCGTTTTACCTGCGTGAAGGCTATAAGCCGCGTGAGCCTGGTTCTCAGACCCAGAGTCATGAAACATAACTTTTCTCCGGACCTCCTCTCTTTGTATTGCTGCGCAAATAGTTTTGAGTGAAGGCAATTCTTCCAACATCAAGCTATTCCGTCGAAAATCCTCGAACTCAGGACCGAGACTAGCAAGCAACTGAAATACTCGATCCTCCTCCGTTCGTTTTTTTAATACTACCGGATCAACACAATATGGACGATAAACGTCCAATTCATTCCAAAGATTCTTGAGACGAGCAAGAACATGAACAAATGACTTACCCTCCTGACGAATACCAACAATGTCCTGTTGAATTTGAAACACGCGTGCGGCGTTGTTCTGGTTACCATACATGTCAGACACAGCCTCCCATAAATCCATCGAAGACTCATAATAGCTGAACACTTCAGCTATATGAGGCTCCATAGAGTGCAACAACCAAGACATCACCATCTGGTCTCTAGACAACCACGCATCAAATTCAGCAGCATTGGATTCAGGAGCCTTTTCCTTGCCAGTGATAAAGCCAACTTTCGACCTCCCTCCAAGGGCAATTTTAACAGCCCTGGACCATGGTAAATAATTATGCTCGTTTAGAAGAATCGAGGTGAGCCGTTGCGATGAGTGAACATCAGACTCTCGAATGCTAGAGACTTCGGAAACACTCGATCCCGCCATTGATATATGACAAGGAAAAAGAATAAAAAAAACTAACAAAACACACAGACGCAGTGTTGGATCACTGCTCTGATACCATGAAGAAAAAGATATACGAATACTTCTGTTTCTTATCAAATTACTGTGATACATGATATCTCTTTATAGAGAGATTGACTGTAACTAAAAAATATTACAAGATTTACACAAGATTAATTACAAAGAGTTTGAGATACAAAGGACACTATCTACCAACTAATCTCCTGTAATCTCTATTCACAATATTCTCGTAACATACTTTCAACAGTACTCCTAAGCAGCAACCGAAGTTATTTACCAGCTTAGTCCTGAGTCTGAAGGTAAGATGTATGTTGTCTAGTGTCAACGTTTCGAGAGATGTACACCATGGACTTGTCCCTACTAATCATTTGCCCGAGAAGTTGCAGAACATTTGAAGGACTTTATTGATGGTGTTCACTTGGTGACATAAGGCTTCTCCAAACAAAATTATATCATCGGTGAAGAAAATGTGAGAGAAGTGGATTTCATTTGTCTCGATGTGTAGCGATTTCCAATGGCGAAGGTCAACTTCTAAGTCTATGACTTGGGCTAATCTTTCCATACACATGATAAACTAGGGTTGTAAATGAGCCAAACCGAGCTAAGAGTTGCTCGGGCTCGAGCTCGACTATAGGAAGGATAGCTCGAGGATTCCAAGCCGAACTAGAGCTTGAACTCGTGACTCGGCCGAGCTTACGAGCTTGATGTCAAATTCAAGATTGATTTCATCCTGTTTTATTTTTCAGTTTTAATTCATAAGATTTTAGCATTCAAATCTTAAAAAATTCTATAAGCAATTTAATTTTAATATGTGGGATCGTAGTTGGGAATAAAAATAATAAATTAACAAACTCAGGATGTTGGACAAAACACCAAAATATTAAATTGGTAGTATAAAATTAATACAAAAGTTAGCTAAGTGGAAATAAACATAAAATTCGGCCAATAAAATTCAATGCCATTGAGATTTGCAAGAAGATTATCTATATTACTTTCAACATGTTCATTGAGCGATGCCAAAAAACTACTACAGAAATCTAATTTCACATATGCTTTTCTGGTTATAAGACGTCTGATATCAGCAATCACCTATACAAAATCCAATCAAACAAAGACAAATGAGAAATGATTGCAGAAATCCTCATGACTTTCAAGCACTGAATTTTACAAATAAACATGTTTGCATGTTTGTAGAAACCCAACATCGATATGAGCAACCAAAAACTACATACAACACCGTATGTTATAGTTATCCAATTTAAAAATTTTAGTTGATTTTATTTGTAGGAAATCAAATTGCTCATGGAAGTTTGCAACTCAAACTTAACAATGTTTCAAGCCCAATAATTTCACAATCAAGTACATTTACAGACAAGGAAATGCATGTTCACACTAGTTATTTTCACTCATAGCTAATTAGCTATTTCACACTGGCTATTTCATATTAGAATTATTTCACATCAGCTATTTCAAATCACTCCTCACATCAGCTATTTTCACTCATCACATCAACTATTTCATATTAGAATTATAAAAGTCAGGAAGAATAAGAGAAATATTACTTTCGTAAGACAAAGTATATAAAATACATATTAATACTTTCATACTAACATAGATTAGAATTTAACTTACTTTGATGAAGTAGAAGTTGACATGGGAAGATAAACTTGTTGATATGTTTTGTCCTTCTAGTAAAAAATAATTAAATAAAAACAAACAAATAATTAGACCATTTGGTGTATGTAACCAACTTATCAAACAAAAAATGAAATAGAACTTAATTTTATATTTCTCTTGACTCCATTGATATTTTAAAAGAAAAAAAATGATTCTTTTTATATATGAAATGAAATATTTGATATAAATTATATAAAGAAATATTAAATTTATTAACTAATAAAATACATAATACATCCCCATCAATGATTAGCATTATATCTTGTTTGTGTAAATCCAAGGTGGATTGGTAGTGAGAGTTTTTGGTTTTCATTGCTTTGAAAGAAGCAACCTTATTGGAAAGTTAACCTTGAGCCCTTCTGTTCTTTGGCTCTAAGAAGTCAGTCGGTGCCAATAAACGCCAAAATCTTCTACACCGCCCACACCACTGTTCCAGAGACTTGTCAAACCAAAAATAAAATAGAACTTACTTTTATATTTTTCTTAATTCCATTGATATTTCCAAACGAATCCCCTCTACAAAGTATGACTCGTACTGTCTCGGGAGGGAGTGATGCCTTTGTCCCAGCACTAAATGTTGTTTCAGAAACCACTGAATGTATAACAATAGCTAAAATATCGGTAGCCATCTTGGACAATATATTAGATAGTGTAACTTATTCATCTTCCACCACTTTAAACAAGAAAAATCATCAGAAATCTCATCAGTCTTCAGACGAAACTTTTCTAAGTAGTCTATCAATTCATATTTTTTAGGCACTGAAGTTTCAAGTTGTGCACAAAATGTATCAAAATCATACCACTTTCTTTTTGTAGAATTCAATTTCTTTCCAAAACTACTAAAAGAACCAAGATTCTATGAACTAGAAGGAAGATAACTTTTACCACAAGTATTTTTAGTCACATACTCTTTATAAAGACGCGAAAGAGTATATTTCACATTAAGAATATTGTCTTGTGCCTCATACTCAAGATAAAGTCTAGAAAAACAAAAATCAACAGCTGACATTTTTATTGTTGGATCAAACATTACAGCTATAGCCATCAACAAATTACATTCCCATAATATTCATCAAATATATCTTTCATTTTGCCAACCAATTCCCTAATGAAAGTATCTTCATGATTGATATTTTCATCCATTGTTAATTTTATATTTTGAACTTCTTGGAGAAATATATTTGATGTAGGATAGTCAGTACCTAAAATGATATGGGTTGTTGTCCAAAAACTTTCCAAAATATAGCATATTTTTTTAAACTTGTCTCAATCTTCTCTTACAGGGCAGCAATCAAAATATAGATCACGTTAACTTGTCAAAACCCTCTCTAAATTTGAGTCCACAATTCAACATCTCAAAAGTGAAATTACATCTTGTTTTGCAATCACGAACTAACTTTCCATCTTTTAAAGATAACTGGTGCACAATCTCTGCAAACTGCATACATCTTGCCTCTGAACAATTTACATATTCAACACTTCTCTCCAACAATAACACCTCCAATATGTTTTAATCCATCTTGAATGCACAAGTTTATATATGTGCACAACACCGCACATGAAACGGTTTTCCTCCACAAGCCATATTTTTAGACTTTAGATCGATATGTATTTTTCATATTTTCAGGAGTCACATTATTAGTTAAAGCATTATCAAAAGTAATGCTAAAAATATTTTTCTCGATATCCCAATCTTTCTTGCATTTGAATAAAGCATTAGAAATTCGGATAACTCCTAATTTCCAAATGGAGTCAATCCAATGTCCAGTGACAACCATGTACTCAATCTTCTAATTTTTTGGATTTCCATCAATCTGTCATCAAACTTTTTTTTTTTTTTTGACAAAAAGGACATAAACCTATGTGAATTCCACATTGACAAAATGAACATAAACCATTAACAAAAGGAACACAACCTATAAAAATTCAGATAAAAGGGAAAATAACCTAAGTAGATTCAGACAAAAGGGAACATAACCTATGTGGATTTAGACAAAAGGGATTGCAAATGAACAAGTTACTCAGAAGAAGTCAATCGGGACAATGAGATGATATTCTTCTCGTAATAGTACCACTCTAAGGATTAGAAGCAGCCAGGGGCTAAACATCATAATAATCAATCTCAATCTCTTCCAACTTTATCTCAATTAGATCAAATAAATAGAGTTTGTCAACTACTTCGGTGTCATAAATAAGCATCTTTTTATTTGGGAGTACACCAAATGCAACATGTTCAGCTATACTCCCAGAAGCTTTAACCAAAGAAACCTCAGAAACCCAAACTCCTTTGTCATCTTTGCTATCGTCTTCGCCATCTTTGCCATTGTGAAAGATATAATGTAGAATGATTTCCTCCTCCACCCCCTCTCCATATACAACAGGTTTGGTTACAACTATATTGGGTCCGAAATTAGCTAGTTGCCAAAAGCAAATTTTTGATTCTTGAGGTTCTGAAATGGTCAAGTGACCTTCTCTTTGACCAAATAAAAAACTACCACACCAGTTCCATTATGGTTATCCTCCCCCCAACAATAGCATCGTCCAAGCATGATGAATTTAGTCTTCCAGGTGTAAAAAGTAGATGATTTGCTTGATCAATGCTTTTCCATCAAGAATCCATCCGGATTGTAAGGATCTCGGCATAGATTTGGCCATCCCATGGGCTTCGACTTATCTTGAGTAGCTTGTAACGATGATTGACGGATAAAAACCAAAGTGGCAATTGACAGCATCAAAACCAAAGTAGTAATTATAATGATGACGCTAAAAATGTTTGAATCAGGGAGTTGAACCATCTCCCGAGTGGCAATGTTATACAACCAAGAATCTTTCCCATACAAGAAACACATCAATCCATTCACAACATTTGAACATTGATACACCTTATGATTAAGACTGATTTCATTGCTCATGAGAGTGGTGCCAGTGTTGGTGCCGGTGGGGAGGGGTAGAAGTTCTAAACACATACGGTCCGATATACGATCCTAATTGTCAGTATTGGGCAACACTTTGCGACAGTTTAGGAGACTTGGATGAGCAGCACCAAGATACTCTTTCGTGAATAAATGATCGGTGATGATTGATAGCCAATCCCGGGACACACACTTGAATCTCATCAGCGGTTTCACAGGAACCCTCCTCAGAATTTCCCAAACCAAATCGTCCACAGCAGTATTAGCCCTATTAACCTTCACCATATTAACAGAAGCTTTGCCAAAATTCCAATCTCTGTGTGTTTCAGACCACTTGGTCTTTGGCTTTTCCACCTCCTCACTATCAATCAATTTTTTCCGCAATCACTCACCAAATAGATAATGAGTAGAATAATAATAAAGCCAGAACTAGAGATATTTGAATATAGAAAATTAGAAAGAAAGGTTCACAGCAGATATCTAAGCGAACAACAACCAATCAACCAAACTAAAATCCAAATACTTAATCACACAGAAATGAGAAATGCTGGCAAATTTGTTCTCCCCTAACTATGGGAACTGTAATACTAACCTTCACCATATCACCGTAGCTTTCAATCTGTCATTCAAGCCAAAAATTCTATATCCTTCAATGCCACTCCCAATCTAGTCGAACCAATAACGAGCTTTCGGTAGTGAATCAAATGTAGAAAATCCGAAAATGTTTCATCAGCGAGATTCTTTATAAACTCCCATGTGACCAAGTAGCTTTGTCCTACCATGTATTTTCGTGCCAAGAAAAAACCCTAACTATGGAGGCTGTCGAGTCTGGACTCGGCCGATTATCAATCTGTCATCAAACTTATTTTACTAACTACTTTAAGATTTTTCTTTAACTTCCTCTTTTGAATTTCAAAGTTCTATAACAATCAGCTTTGCACGTGTTTATACTAATTTTATGCTGCTTTCGCATTCCCCACTTCATCATCAAGTTGAATCCCTCCTTTTCCAAAATGCTAAATGGATGCCCATGCATCATAACCCAATGTGAGGCTGTCTCTTTCATTTTTTTTCCATGTCAAATTTTTCGAAATGTAAAGCAGGAACAGAAGGCGACGACGAATCATTTGGCAAAAAGTTCAGCTTTGTTTGTTGTTCAACTATTTTCAAATTGAGTTTTCTTTTCACACATCCTTTGACATGTCACAACTATCTTCAAAGCTACTCTAGCAATGAATACAATTTGTTTTCTTTTTCTCATTCACAAGGACTTCTTCAAAATCATTCCAAACATTTCTAGTTCTTTTCCTTTTATTGTTTTGGAAAACTTTATCTCCACATTGAGTAGTTTTCTCTCTCTTATTAGCATTTGATCTTGCTAAATTCAACTCTATATTTTCTTGAGTTGTGATTTTCTTTTGAAGCTCATCATTAACCATGTTACTTTCGACAATAACACTATCAATTGACAGTGAGAAATATGTATTTTCTGTACTCATAATGATAATTGCAAGACAAGAAAGTCATTTAACACAATATAAACAAAAATGAAAAGTGTTGAATGTATTAAATAAAAAAATATCCAAAAGAGAGAGAAAATGACCGGGTTTTGCTAATAAGGAAAAAATGGTGGTTGATGAATTTATTGGCTGATTCATGAAATGTGACTCTGGTTTTGTTGGATTTAAAAATAGAGAGGATGGGTAAAGATTTTTTTTGGTTGGGGTGGGTTTGTTGTTGTATTGGAGTTAAAGCTAAAAAGAGTGGTTAATGATTTTTATTTGTTAATTAGCAAATTTATTGGTTGTCAAATTGAATAGCTCAGATGGTTTAGTTAACTAGAACCTGTTAGCATTTTGTTTGATTATATTATGTCGACTGCTACCTCATGTAACGTTTCATGTTTTGTTATAATGCTAGTTATGATATTTGATTATTAGTACCTTTAAAATTATGATCATTTCATTTTTTTATTATTATAAAAACGTGAAAATAGAAATACTCTCAAGTTGTTAACTGAAAAGCTTTCCATCGCATGAAGTCAAATTAAACGACAAGAAAACAGTAAAAGAAATGCGAAAGCGGGAACACGTGAATTTCGTACTTAGTCTGGGAACACCAAGTGGCAAAAGCGGGAATATGTGGGTTCTTCTTGGGATGGCGGTGCTCGCTGCTAGCAGCCTCTTTCGAGGATAAGTCTTCGGCTATTCTTTATCTTATTTATGTTAAGTGAAGTTGCACCCTCATCTGTTGGATTGGTTCGTGTTCTTTTTCAGTTCTAGTTCAAAACTAACCTCCATTGGGTTAGCAGAAACTAGGGGTGTGCATGGTTCGGTTGGTTTGGTTTTTTGATCAAACCACAAATCGAACCGTGAGAAACGGATTGGTGATTTTAACAAACCAATCCGAACCGTCAACGCTTCAAAACCAAACCAATCCGAACCTTCATAAGCAGTTTGGTTCGGATTGGTTTCACGGTTTGGGCCAAATTTTTTAGGCCTATATTTTAGTTTGGGTTTTTGGAAAAATGACACACTTTATTTGATATGAACGTAAACATACTTCCTTGTCTTATGAATTTTTTATTTACTTTTTAGCCTGTCTTTCGAGTATGTGACAGGACTTAAAGGCCACCTTAAATTTTACATATGTACACTAAAAAACAAGACTCTAAGTGTAGCAGCCGGCGCCGTTATTTCCTGGGCCAAAAACCAAGTACTAAATGGTCAGTATAAAAAATAAGTACTAAATAGTCAATATGCTGGTCACATAATAGGGTTTGATTGGGTCAAACATTTTTCAATTTAGTAAAAAAATAATAAATTAATATACATATTATTAATAAAATATAAAAAATAAATATATTTAAATAAAATATACGGTTTGGTTTGGTTTGAACCGCAGTTTGGATTATCGAAAACCACAAACCGAACCATTCAATTGGTTTTTCAATTTTAAAAACCATCGGATTGTAAAATATTTTTAAAACCGACCAAAAACCAAACCATTGAATGAATTGGATCAGTTTCGCGGATTAGACCGAACCGTGCACACCCCTAGCAGAAACTGGCACTCATTCTTCTCGACCGGCCTAAACATATAAAACATAACCGAACAGAAAGCTGCATTTCCTATAAAATTTCTACCTTTTTTGACTGCATAGATCCATGGACAGAGGAGGCAGGACCATTGTAGGTTTGTGGCTGAGTTGTCGTTGATAGTGGCTGTACGGTTGTTGGTTTCTAACGGCTGGGTTGATTTTGCAGTGTCATTGATTGTACGGCCATTGGTTTCCTACGTCAGGGGTGTTGCAACTGTGGCGATCATTAGTGGCGTGTAAAGATCTATGAAGGTGTTGCTGGAATCATCGACTGACACAGCAGATTTTCCCAAAATTGGCTTTTCTGATTTTTGGTAAACATTTTGCATGTGATTGTAGAGGCCACAATTAAAGCAAATCTTTTTGAGATCCCTGTTCTTTATTATTTGACATCAGTCATCGATCTTGATTTTTCCAATCAAGGGTTTGGTAAGATCCAATTCAATTGTTATTCTAGCAAATTTTCCTCTTTCCATTTTGAGGATGGTGTCATCAAATTTAAAGAATTAACCCAAGTTTTTCACAATACACCACAACATGTCCTCATGATAGTATTTTAGCGTGAGATCAGGCAGGTGAATCCAAGCTGGAACCATGGAAAATAGGTCAGAGTCTAAATTGAAGCTGGTATTCCAAGGCTGCACGGCGACATAGTGGTCGAATATCAACCAAGGACCTTTCAGAAGTGCAACTTTATAATCCACCTTACAAGACAGTTTAACCTATAAGTACCGTTTGTGAATTCTAAAAGTTTGATATCTCCTTGAGGTTCCCAGAGAGATATGGGGCGATTGTATAGTGCCATATATCCAATAGAGTGCCCAAGAAGTCTAATCATGACAATGTTTGCTCTTCCAAGGAGGAGTTTGCTTTATCCAACTTTCTAAGACAAATGTTGATTCATTCCGATTAAGCTTCCTTCCTATGATTCTTCGTAACGGATTTCTCCATAATGGCCATGAACAGTTGCTCCTGTGGTGGCCAAATAAGGCTTAATTGACCGTATTACTACGGAGTCGACTTGAACAAATATAACTTGACCCGACTTTAGGCGGGGTCTATTTTTGGCTATCTTGTAATTTGGCCTTGAAGTTTGCAGAGAAATTGATTGTGGGAATAAAGTCGCCGGAGTTGTAGGAGACCTCTAAGTCTAGGACTATAATTTGATTTTCCAAAATACTACTGCGGGTTTTGTTCTCTGGTGAGTCTTTGAGGAGGGCATATTTTAAAGAGAAATGTTGCTGAAGGCTGGAATATCCTTGCTTTTTTTACATTGTAGGTTGCCGAATTTTAGTCAGGGCCGGAATGATTGGGGTGTTCATCTGTTTCCATCAAGCTCTCCATTAGCGTTGAGTCATGGATATTGAAGTGGCTACAGTCTCAAAGGGACACATTGTCAAAAATATTCTCCAAAATATAAGTGGGAAGAGTAAGGAAGAATCATCAAAAAAAAAAAATTTTAAAAAAATAAAAAATTATCATTTATTTTTAATTGAATTAATTTTTATTCTATCACGTTGGATTTTTTTTTTTTTTTTCCTTTTAACGGTTGAGGTGGTCAAACAGCAGTTGAACTTGTTTTTTTCTTCTCTTTTGTCCCTAAGCCCGTGTTTTTTTTCTCCCTTGCTTTTGCAACACTACCATTGTTATGGCGCTGCTACAGCGGTGAAGGGTGGGAAAAAAAAAAATGTTTCTAATGGTTTTTCCAGGCATTGAGGGGTCAATCCGCTCAAACCTTAATTAAATTCATTCCTCTTTTTTTTTTTTTTTTTTCTTTTTTGAACCAATTAAATTCATTTCTAAATATAAATATTTACTAAAACTCTTACCGTGATAAAATATTATTGTATTTTGTATATGATATAAAGCCTTGAGGGGCCTCTAGGGAAATTTGTGTGAATTGGACTTCAGGCCCAAACCCAAGTTTCAGAAAGAATCTCTTTAGTTCACTTAAAAAGCCATTTCCCGGTCAGGCCTATCCAGCCCATTACCAAGCACCACCAACAGAACCCGCAAAACCAAACCGGCAAACCTAACGAGATTCTCTGATCGGTGAAAGGAAGAAGTAAAGATAGCAGCAATGAAATTCAACGATTCACCGGTGATTGACCTCCAAATCCTCTCTACTCAACTCTCTTTCCACCAGGACAACGCCACCATGCACGTCGGCACCTCCGTCTGGCCATGTTCCTTAGTACTCGTCAAATTCGCAGAGCGCTGGCACCCTCTGACGCGTGCGGCGGACGACAATCCCTACGCCGACCTCCTAAACTTCACCAACAAGCGGGGCATCGAACTCGGAGCCGGATGCGGGGTCGGGGCGATGGGCTTGTACGTTCTTGGCCTGAACGATATCGTGGTGACGGACATCGCCCCAGTAATGCCGGCTTTGAAGCACAACCTGAAGCGCAACAAGCTCGCTTTGAAAAAGGCCCTCAAGACGGCCCAATTATACTGGGCTAACGATGCCCAAATGAAGGCTTTGGGCCCTCCCTTCGACGTGGTGGTGGCCGCCGACGTGGTTTATATCGAAGAAACGGTCGGACCGCTTGTGGAGACGATGGCGAAGTTGGTTGCGGACGACGGCGTCGTCTTGCTGGGCTACCAAGTGAGGTCCCCTGAAGCCCATCTTCTTTTCTGGGATCTTTGTGAGAAATCGTTTGAGATTGAGAAGATCCCGCATGACCATTTGCATCCCGAATATGCCTACGAGGAAACTGACGTTTATATCCTACGTAAGAAGCAGAAGAAGAGGGACAGTTCCGAGGAAGACGATGTTATCCAGCAATAGGTCCAACGAGGAGGGAGGTGATTTCTTTTCACACTTGTTCTTTTTCCCTATTGAAATCCAAATCAGGGGGTGCAGTTTTTGGACAATGAGCTGATGAATTTGGCCTGGAAATGGGATCTATGCAGTGTCTGGAGAATGTATAATAAATACTATACAAAATAGATTTTTGAGGTTGATGATTGTATTTTGCAGCGTCAGATCTGGCTTGGAAATTTGGAATGTGGTATTATTAATCTTTACCGGATATGCTGTAGGATGGAGATGTTGTAGGATTGTTTGTACCTCCATGGATTCTATGGTTTCATTAGAGACTTACAGTCTAATGATTGAGGAATCATATGTTAATCGAATCCATTTTTGGGCTCTTTTTCTGTCATGTTCATCGTATCTCCATCTCTGTTAAAATTTGTAGAGATTAATGCTGACTTCAAATCCCATTTTAATCTCCTTTACATGCCTCTGTCACTACCCACTGCTTCCAAATTGTCCGAACTGAAATACCACAAACACTCAGGGAAACTATTTCCGGGTGCTGCTTTAAGATAGATTTTTGTACAGGGGCGGTTCTTTTGTTATGTACAAATTACATATGTCCATTTGGAACTGAAACTTTTATTTATTATATTATTATATTATTTTAATTTAACAAATGAAATTATTAATAATAATTAATCATGGCCTCTAATTCTTTCCATACTTAACCCCTTGCCAAATTGTATTTAACCCCAATTTATATCCCAAAACTTTACCAATTTACGTGATACAGTTAGTATATGAAAAACTCACTTTCGTTATTGTAAGTAAATAGAAAGTTGTTCTAAAAATTTTTAAAAGTTTAAAAATAAAAATTATAAATTTTCAAAAATTATTTTGATTATCTTTTATTTTTTAAGTTGTATTTATTAAAATAAAATATTATGTTTAATAAAATTTAGGATTAGTGAGATTTTAATTATAATTACAGTTAAATAATATTAATTAAAATTTTATTAATCTAAGTAAAAAATTTTAATTCCTCAAAAGAAAAAAAGTAAAATTTTTTAAAAATTGGTCAAAAAAGTAAAGATTTTAGAACACCCGAATATTTCCCCAGCTAACTAAGGCATTTGAGTTTGACTATCTTCTTGTAGTAATTAAATTTGGCCTTCTCTCATCATCCCTTGGATTTTCTAAAACTTTTGGAAAAAGATTCAATTGGTAAGACATCGGAATCAAAGGGAGAGTTTCCTTTGTTTCAAAGAATGCATGCAAAATCAAAGCACACTAATTCTGCGAAAAACAAAAATCATAATAATAATCTTATTTATTATATTATATTATATTATATTAATTTAATAAATAAGATTATTATTTTAGAATCATGAAACAATTAATAAAATGGATACTGAAACATTGGAATTGAAATTGAAAATTTTGAACAATTTTTATAGCATGTTTATGAATAATAATCCCAGAAATGGGAAACGGTAATAAAAAGGATCAGCATATCCATCAAGAAGTTACGTTAGCCTCACCTGCACAAAGCTACAACTCACATTTTAATATAAATATAATATAATATATATAATTTTTAGTATACTGCTCAAACTTAACCATCAGCTCAGCTCGCTAGCCTCCATTGATCTCCATTAATACTGGAATGAATCATGAACCAATATCATCCCTTGGCCTTCATTCAACATATCACCATACTTAATTAATTTATTCTCCTCTGTTACCGCTAAAATTAATTAATTACTCCATTTCCAACTTGATCCTGCACCCCAGCCACCAATAAAAGAAAAAAAATTAGTGGAAACAAAATTTATTCTTTTTCTATTTTTAAACTCTTCAGAATAGAAAATGAAACATGAAATGAAAAACAGAATTCCACCAAAATTAAAACCCTTATTTTATAAAATGTGGAGGGTTTTGTAGTACTCAACGTTAATTTTCCGCCTCCCTTTTTATTTGTTCGGCCCCTTTTAAACTAATTTATTCCCCATTTTTTTACTTGTCCCGTCTCTTTAAATTATTTTGTCCCTTTTTATTAAAAGAGCAAAATAGTCCAAAAAGAACGGGACTAAGTAAAAAATAAGGAGCGGGAAACAGCAATGCCCTCAATTAATTATACCAGGCAATCATTTAATGATCATTAAATTAATTAAAGGTAGGGAGAAGGTTGAGCCATTGTTCTCACATTGATCAAAGGAAATGAGACCTGAGTTGTAGTACTCAACAAATGCAGGATTATTAAGATGGTGATGATGATGATGATGATTAGAAGCAGCCCTCTGATCGTTTCCATTAGTTCTTGATCCATTTTCCATCAAATGATCAGGACTAGAATCCTTGAGGATCAAGGAACTGCATTGCCTAGGTTGAGTTTGGTAGAAAACCTTGGAGACAACCAGTTCGCCTTCCTTTTCATCCTCATTGTTGCCGAGGTGATACTGATGCATCACCCAATTGGTTTTTTCGGGCTTTCTTTGCCTTCCATAGTTGGTGTAGAGCACAAGTATCTTCTTGTAACCTTTCACTTTCCCTTTCAAAGTAACTGGCCTCGTCTTCCCTGTCTTGTGCCACCGAGTTTCGCAGCCGTCAATGTCTGTGTGTACTTTCCTTCTCTTCCTAGTTCCTGTTGTATACGCTTTCGAGGGTCGATGGAAAAAATGTCGAACTAATCCATCTGTGCTCACTCCTGCATGATGCATCAACAAAATCGAAATTTTATATCCCCTTATTAATTCAATTTTACTTCCTTATCACATTCGTTTCATAATTTGACTCATGTTTATAATACGATACGAATGTTGAAGGCATCCATGTATGGAATGGAAAGGGTGTTACATTATAGTACTACTTGTATGTTATATTAGATGGTTTAGGAAAGTTTTTTATACAACATGTTTTACACTTTTGCTTGTAAATTTTTAGTATAAAATTATTTCTATTTAGTTATCTAGTTTTAATATGATAAAAGATAGATTTTTCGGAGAAGAATTCTAATAAAAAATACTAATAACAATATACGATGTGAAAACATCCCTTACCCCCTAATTTCAAACCCCTCCCCCCATAATTATCAGTGTTATTTATAATAGTATCAACAAACAGAGGAGCGATTAATGCTGTGGATTAACATAGCAAAATAAATTTCACACATAATGTGTCACGCATTTCTTCTCTTATTGTATCATTAGAAGAAAGCTTGATTCTTCAACTAAGAACATTCCTTGGCTTGGGATTCAGAAACAAACATTCATGGCTGTTTTATGAATTAATTACCTGGTAATTTTTCTGGATGGGTGTAACAAATTCCATTCTCTCCTTCAAGTGTCTGGATGAACTCATCAATAAGAGGATGAAGCTTATGAACATCAGACCTCACTTTAGCCTCCAAATGTTCTAGAATTTCTTGATCACTTGGGTCGAATTTCACCCCGGCAGGCAATCCAGGAAGATCATTGATTCCAGCCTATACAACCAAAACCAAAAAAATCCCTCCAAGATCAAGATTATGTCCAAGATCTGATGCATATAAAACCAAGCAGTAAAGAAAAGAAGTCGACATATATGAATATGGTAAAAAATGAATTCTTCTCCAACCTTTTCTTGACATTTGAATTTAAGACCACAGGAGGGACAAACCAACATTTTGTGACTTTTTGGGCTCTCATGATCATCATCGTGATTATTACTAGAATTCTCATGATGATCATTTGGGATAATTGGCAGCCTTCTTGAAACAGCACTTCTCTCTTTGTTCCCACAATCACTACAACAAGTCATGATGATGCTCTTCTCTCCTTTGTTTTCCTCTTATGGATATCATTCCATGCTCTACTTTTCTCAAACAATACTAAAAAAAAAAAAAAAAACGCTCAAGAGAAGAGAGGAAAAAAAGGGGTTCAAAGGCAAAAGAAAAAGCAACTTGTCTCTTCTTCAATTGCACGTGTACTCATCCCAAATGCTTGTATAGAATAGTGGGGAAAGTATTGCATTCTCTCCTTGTTCTTGATCCCACTTTTTTTTTTTCTTTTTTTTTTTTTTCGGGGGATAGTTATGGATTAGTAATCGTTGTCACTACTCACCATATCATCTTCCCCCTCCCCTTGCAAATTATTTGCTCGTGTTTGTTTTATTTTGAGGAGGGATGTAGAAGATTTATGTAGGTAACTAGAAACACTTTAGGGTTCACATTAGTTAATTTGTTTCCAAACATTAGAAAAAAGAGGTTGCTTGGATCTCACGTTTTGGTCACACTTTCTTTGATTTTTTTTTTTTTTTTTTTGGTTGGATGGAAAGCCCTAATGAGCAAGAAATGCATTTAAGAGTTCTCCATAACTTTAAGTTTATTTTGATTGACAGTCCAATACTACTTTTTACTATATCTGTCTTAATAAAAAAATTCGTAAATTTATTAACCTAAAATACTTTGATAAATATAACAATTTTGGAAAGAAAGGGGAGAGAGGATTATATACTAGGACCATTAATGAAAAGAGATATAGTGATTAAACTTAATCATGACAAGAAAAGGTGGAGAAAACCTACTAAAACAAGAGAAGGGGGGGGGGGGGGTACTAAAACTTGACTACATAGAGTATAGATGGGACAACCTACTTAGAGGGAGATTTCTTGCATTGTATTGCATGAGAACTCTACGCAAAGGAATATAGAAATATTGTTGGGTGCCAAATATTTTTTTGTTTATTTTAATTTACTCCCTTTGTGTTTTCCCACAAAATTCGTGGCTTGATTTGCACTCTAGGGTGACATCGGACCTGAATCCATCTTTCGTCGCTTGTCCCCCCCCCCCCCCCCCCCCCCCCCCCCCCCCCCCCACCCCCACCAAATACTACGATCGTGAACCATATATTTGTACTCTTCAATATTTTGTATTCATATATTTCTAGTTTTAACTTCAAAGGGATGATCATCTTCAAGTAGCTGATATATATATATATATTATATTATGTTGGAGAAATAATTTAGCAAATAAAATTATAAAGATAAGATAAAATATACATATTTAAGAATATTTACAATCTTTATGGTGCGTTTGGCGCGCAAAAATAAAAAAATAGAACAATCAAAATTTGATAGGGTGGAAAATGACTTGTTTCTCAACTCTTTTATATTTGGATGAGTCTATAAAAAATCATCACAAAAATATAATTAAATAGAGCATACATTTTAAAAATCATAGGTGATATGATCCTACGATCTTCTTCACTCACACTATCCAACCTTGAGAGAAGAGCCCATTCATGAAAATCATATATTTGACTAAATAATGAGCATCAAACCCAATTTGAAAACTTTAGAGCAAATTAAAATCAATTGGGCACAAAGTTGAAGAGCCCATGAAGAAATCACATTTGTACAAGACTAGAATTTTAAAACTAAATAAATTCACCAAAAACTTGTTTAAGGTGCCAATAAAAGAAAGCCAAAATTATTCTTCAAGAATTTTGGAATTATGTTTTAAAAGGATGTTGGATCCTCACAAATAAATGTTGGCATCGATGAACAATTATCTGCATCCTTTGGCTATAGCTTTTCTCAATTAATTCTCTCTACTTTTGTTCGTTATTTAAATTCACTTTGAATTAACAGTAATTTCCTTTATTTAATTTTAATCCTTCATGAGTAGTTAATTTTCAAAAACCGCCCTACTTTTTGGTTCTTGATACTTTTAATTAGAAATATTTGCACAATCTGTTCCTTGAAGAGACGGAGGGAACCAGAAGGGAAAAAAAATAATCAACTACTAGGGCTCACATATCTGGCGCAGGAAGTTGATCTTGATCTTGAGGAAGAAGAAATCGAACTCCCTACAGTAGAAGAAAGTTCGAACCCATAACCCATGGGAGAACAAACCTTAAGGAGTTGGCTACTCCCAATGTTAACCAATTTTCTTTGTGCATTACTTTTCCATAAGATACTCCTTCTATTTGAATTAAAGTCTAGCACAATACGTTTACGGTCTAAATTTCGTAGTTTGACAAGTGAGGATCCCCACAAGCATTTGATGGAGTTCCACTGTTCAGCAATAAATTACCAATATATCACTGAAGAGCAGATCAAACACCATGGTTTTTCATTCTCACTAAAAGACAAAGCTAAGCATTTGCATTTTGGATTACCAATCACTACATGGAATGGGCTTAAAAAGTTACTTTTCAAAAAACATTTTATTCATGGATTCATCAAATAAACAGAATAACTTGGATAGAATAGCGGAAGCGTGGCTGACTCTACTTTTTTTTTTATGTTAAGGCCGCAACCCTCCATGTTTTAGCCCACAAGCCGTAACCCTCCATGTTCTAGCCCCCAAGCCGGAACCTTCAAGATAGGGCTGGCAATTGCTGACACGACACGATAACCCGACACGGACACGACAAGAAAAAAATGGGTTAGGATTGAGATTTTTGATGCGTATAATAAATTGGTCAGGTTTGGGTCGACACGTTTAAATAGCGGGTCGAGTTTAGGTCGACACAACAGGTTGGCAGATTGACACGTGAACCCATTAAGAAAATATTTTTTTTAAAATTAAATTTTACAACCTTAATAATAGAGGAAACTTCCAAATTCCTAAATAAAAAATTCAACACGACTTCCTATGGTGGTATTTTGTTATTTAAATTTTCTAATTGTAATTACCTCTGAATTTTATTTATTTTGGTTGGATTGAATTGGATTTTGGTTGTATTAGGAAGAATTTAAATTGATGAAATTTATGTTTGTTGGAGTTGATTACATAAGCTATGCTTGTATTGTACATTTTCCCAGTTAATATATCAATTTATGTTTTGGTTATATTTTGTTGTGCATGATTTGTCCATTTATATTATGTAAGTAGATGATGAGGTGTCTTGTGTGATACAGTAGATCTCATCATTGGTTGAAAGACATAATATATAAATGAGGTTCGTAACCGAGACAGCTTTGGACAAACTGTCGGTTTAGGTTATTATGTGATTCGGATAATTGGTTTGTCTAAACTAATTGAATCATATAGATAAGCTCGGGGCGTATTGAACTTGACTATTAGGAATGATTTGTCTTGTACTGATTTAATAGACAAATCGTTCTTGGTATTCTATCTCTTAATCCCTAGACTCGAGCGGGCATGAGGATTAGACATAGTGTACTTTGATCTGCCAATGGGTGAGGTCTATTGAGGCCAATAATCTCGGTAGGTTGGGTGCGCGTGTTTAGTTGTTTGGTGTGTTGTTGCTTGTCGAAAGGAAACCATGTACCGGTGCGTCCGGGGTGATGGTACTCCCGAGATGAGCTCGTTATGTTTATTATACTAAACCCAGCTGGTGGACTTATGTCCGGTATAGTAAAAAGGTCGAGTGATACTAGTCTCGAAATTAAAGAAGTTGATTAATTAATTTATCAGTAAATTAATAAATTAACGAGCAATATATCTTTGATGTGGGAAGATTATGAATAAATTAATTAAGTTGTTCCGGAAGCAATTCTGGTGTAGGATGATAGTGTCATAATTAATCCGTTAGTGGTACGATTAATTATGTATTGGGTTGTTAACAAAGGTAGATTTAATTTAAGTAATTAATTAATCCTTGTGTCAGTTGGTTGTGAATCATATCAGGAACTGGTTTGGGATAAGTGAATCCCTGTATCAGTTGGTTGTGAATCATACCAGGAACTGGTTTGGGATAAGTGAATCCCTGTATCAGTTGGTTGTGAATCATATCAGGAACTGGATTGGGATAAGTGAATCCATGTATCAGTTGGATGTGTATCAGTCCAGGAACAAGATTGAAGGAAACAGAATCCCAGTAGGAAGGCCAATCATAAACTAACTTGGGATCTCTCTTGTAACTCTATATATAGACAAATGATTAGCTATTCCACATATACAATTCATAAGTTTTCAAGACAAGAAAACTAGAGAGATAAAATCCTAGAGAGGGAAATTATTTTTCATCTCTCAAATTCGGATTTTACAAGAAAGGTGCGGCTGGTTTTCCCCCTGTGTTGGCCGAAATTTTGGCCTGTTCAAAACTAGCAGCGCGTGTAGCTTTCTCTCTCTAGGCGGTACGTTTATTGTACGTGCCAGGTGCAGCGGTGCTGGAATTTTCTAGCAGGTGGATTGTGGTGATTAGCTGATCAAATTGATTTCTAGATCGTTGCCCACACAACGTGAAATCAAAGTCTTGAAGCATACAAGAGAATCACCTGAGTGCACGCTTCAAAGGTATTTTCTAAATTTTCACTTTTAATTAGAAATTTTTGTTTCGTGGTAAATCGAATAAGTGCAAACCCAGATCCTGCGCAATGTTATTTCAAAACGGTTGGAATAGCAATTGTACTAGCATCTAGGCCTGGCCAGAGACTCCGATTCTGGAATGCATAGAACGAAAGTGAGTTTCTGGCTAGGCCCGGGCAGATAATCTTTCAATGTTGATGTCATGTATAAGAATGTTATGGTTAAATTTAAATTGGTGGATTTGAATTTGATAGATTCAAATTTTAGATGATTTATTATAAATAAACATGTATGTTTTAGTCTCATTGACAAATTCAGTCCCCTTTTTCTGTTGCGAAAATTTGGACCGAAATTTCACATATCAACAATTAAATGGGTTACGCAGGTTAGGTTCTGTTCGACACGATTATAAACAGGTTGGGTTAAGTTGGAATTTTTGACACGATTAATTAAATAGTTTGAGTTTGGATTGAGGGTTTCTCGACACGCCAACACTCCAACCTGAACACAATAACACGAACCCGACAAGATACGAATTACCAACCCTACTTCAAGATTTGCTTTCAGTTTGTCCTCTTTCCCGTAGCTCAAGCCGCAACCGTCCAGCCTTTGCTGCTGCCAGCCATCTAAACCTCTGCTCTACTAAGCTTATTTGTTTTATTTTTCAATTCGGTTTCCAACTACAACTCTTTCTCTAATTCAATTGCAACTTCAATAGGGCCCACCTATTATTTCTTATTTTTATTCCTTTTAATTCTTTTCTTTTACATGTCCACACATAATTAATTGCAGTGCCTTTTTTCCCAAACAATTTAACCACCGCCTGCACACCTCATGTCGCGGGATTAACTACTCTTAACGATGACATATATTTCGTGGGTTCATCAAATATGAGCACTATTAAAACCTAACTAAAACTAATAAAATGAAAAAGAAGAACTTGGATACAACGGTCGAAGCATGGCTGACTCTTCTTCCCCGTGTGTCAAGGCCGCAACCCTTTATGTTCTAGCCCACAAATCAGTAGCTCGCTCCGGGTTCTATTATCATATAACTCCCCTTGCAGAGTCATAAAAACAAAAAAAAAATATAAGTAATGCAATTATAAATCTCATGGAGAGTTCGATCCTTGCTTCCGTCTGTCCTTTTCCCACAACTCAGGCCGCAACCTTCCTGTCTTTGCTGCTGCTAGCCGTCTAAACCTCTTCTCTTGGCCTGTTATATATATATATATATATATATATATATACCACTAAACTTATTTGTTTTATTTTCCAATTCGGTTTCCAACTGCGACTCTTTTTCCAATTCAATTGCCACTTCAATCGGGCCCACCTATTCTTCCATATATTTTTTCCTTTAATTCTTTTCTTTTGTGGGTTCACTCATAATTAATTGAAATGCTTTTTTTCCAAACAATTTAACTACCGCATGTAAGGAATTTAAATTCCTAAGAACATAAGCCTTCAATCAATTATTGAGATAAACTGAAGCGGAAGCGTACCTTGATCCATAGCGATTGATTGATAGATCAAGCAACTGAACTGACGGTTGAATTAATCTCGTGATGAATCCCAGCAATGGTCTTCCAGGTGATTATCAGCCTCCTTTCCAGAGAGATAGTTTCCCTAGTATTTTTCTTATTGATGGGGAATAAGAAAAACAGAAAGTCTTAATTCACCCGGGGACCATAACCTTTATTTATAATATCAGGATTTCCTAAATTACAGTTTCACCCATCGCAAAAAAGTAATTATAGGAATATACCGGTTTCTGCACAATAATATTCCATACTTAAAAGATACTTATGCCTTATTAAACTTAATTGATCACTTTAATTAGGCATAACTATATATAGACAACACTTTAATGTACAATAACCATATTTATATATTAACGTTAAGTCCAAAACCTTACAATCTCCCACTTGGACTAACGTAATATATATACCTTATAATTGTACATGAACTGAATGAGTACTCTGAATTTGTTGTCATAACATATCTTTCACAATCCCGTCCATTGACTATATCAACATAGGATCAAAGAGGCTTTCGCTGCGACTAATGCAACTAGACCCATCAATGGTCACATATGTCAACATAGCCAAATGACATGGATCAAGTATGGATGCACAGCATGGAAATTTCACGTGATGTGATCTTTAACGTGCCTAAATCCAACTGGTCCAACTGAACTTTAATGAGATCAATTTAATATGAAAATCAGTATATGAGCACAACTAAAAAACTGAAACTTTAAACTTTAACTTTGTGGTTTACGCTGCAGCATTAAAACCAATCCAAAACTTAAACTGAAATGTTCGAAACCACGAACAAACTGAAAAATCAAAAAACTCCCACTAAACTGATATATCATCAGACAATAAAACACCCATTTGAGCAACATGCTCAAGAAAGACCTAGGGTGGCAATATTGGAGTTTGTCTTTATGTGCTCAATGAAAAATTAATTATTCTGAATTACTTCTCTAACAACTAGGTACTTAATCTCTAAGTGTTTAGACTTAGAGGAACTCCTATTATTGTTAGAGAATTCCACGGTTGCTTTATTGTCCCAAAATAACTTAAGTGGTCTTTCAATACCATTGACAATTTACAAATTCGTGACCAAAATTAGCAGCCATATAACATGATTGGATGCTTGAAAACATACACTTTAATTAGAGTCGGAGTACCAAATGATCTCTAACTGATCCGACCTCTGATAAGTGAGCATATAATCCAAAGTTCCAAGAAGATACTGCATGACCCGTTTGGCTGCTCCCCAATGTTCCATACCGAAATTACTTATCTGCCTAAAACTCCAACAATGAACACAATATCTGGACGTGTACATACCTGAGCATACATTAGACTTCCCACAGCAGAAGCATAGGGAATCTTTTGCATTTCCTTTCTTTCGAAAGAGTTCTTGGGGCATTGATTGAGACTGAACTTGTCTCCCTTAGAAACTGGAGTAGCACATGGCTTGCAATCCTACATCCCAAATCTTTTAAGGATTTTTTCGATATAGCTCTTTTGTGACAACTGTAATATTACCTCGAGAGCGATCTCGAAATATCTGTATACCTAATACAAAAGAGGCGTCGCCAAGATCTTTCATCTCAAAATGATCTGAAAGAAATTTCTTGGTTTCGTGCAATAAGCCTATATCATTGCAGGCAAGCAGTATGTCATCAACATACAAAACCAGAAAAATATGTCTACTCCCACAGAACTTATGATATACACAATCATCCACTAAATTCACCTCAAAACCAAAAGAGATGATCACTTGATGGAATTTGCGATACCATTGACGGGAAGCTTGTTTGAGTCCATAGATGGATTTCTTTAGTTTGCACACCATCTGCTTTGAATGTTTAGAAACAAAGTTTTCAGGTTGCATCATATATATTGTTTCATCAATGTCTCCATTGAGAAACGCTGTCTTAACATCCATCTGATGAAGCTCAAGATCAAAATGAGCCACTAATGCCATTATGGTCCTAAAAGAGTCTTTCGAGGATACTGGAGAGAAAGTCTCTGTATAGTCGATGCCTTCCTTTTGAGTAAATCATTTTGCAACAAGACGTGCCTTATATCTTTCCACATTACCTTTTGAATCCCGTTTGGTTTTAAATATCCATTTGCAACCAATTGGTTTCACACCTTCAGGTAATGGGACAAGATCCCAAACGTCATTGTCTTTCATTGACTTGATTTCCTCATTCATGGCATCTATCCACTTTTGAGAGTTGGAACTTTCAATGGCCTGGTGGAAGTTGATTGGATCATCTCCCACCATTTCATTGGCTTCTTCATGTTCCATGAGAAACACTATATAGTCATCCGGAATAGCATTTCTCCTTTCTCTAGTGGATCTTCTTAATGGCATTTGTTCTTGAGGCTGTTGAGTTTGTTCTTCATGATTTTGTTCTTGATGAGGGAAATCATCGACATTGTCTTATAATTCTTGAACAACTTCAGGAATTACAACCGTAGGAAGAGAAACTGATTCCTCTTCAAGGACAAAGTCATTAACCTTATCTTCCCCTCCAAACTCAATATCCTCAAAGAATTGGGCATTTCCCGTCTCAAAGAAGGATCTGCTTTTGGGATCATAGAATTTGAATCCCCTAGACCTTTCAGCGTATCCAACAAAATAACAACTTATGGATCTTGAATCCAGTTTTCTTTCATTAGGCTTATAAGGCCTAGCTTCAGCTGGACAACCCCAAACATGAAAGTGCCTAATACTGGGTTTTCTGCCAGTCCATAGTTCATAAGGGGTTTTAACAGTTGCTTTAGTTAGAACTCTGTTAAGTATATAGGTTGCAGTCTTTAGTGCTTCACCCCAGAGTGTATTCGGTAAAGGAGTACGACTTATCATACTTCTTACCATATCTTTAATTGTCCTATTTCGCCTTTCAGCAACACCATTCATAGTAGGACTACCAGGCATGGTGTACTGTGGGACAATGCCACACTCATCGAGGAATTTAGCAAATGGGCCCGGACGTTGTTCACCTGATCCATCATATCTACCGTAGTATTCACCACCACGATCAGATCTGACAGCCTTAATGCTTTTTCCAAGCTGATTTTCAACTTCAACCTTAAAGCTTTTGAACACGTTTAGGGCTTGTGACTTCTCATGAATGAGATAAAGGTAACCATATCGTGAAAAATCATCTATGAACGTGATAAAATATGTTTGACCATTCCAAGAAGCCGTAGGGAATGACCCACAAATATCTATATGTATCAGTTCTAAGACATCTTTAGATCTTTCAGCCTCAAATCTCCTTTTGTCTGTCTGTTTTCCCTTAATGCACTCAACACAGATTTGAGAATCTGTAGAGTCCAATGGATCAAGAATTCCATCTGACACAAGTCTTTCAATTCTCTGTCTAGAGATGTGACCTAAGCGCTTATGCCAAAGAGTAATGGAATTCTCATTGATTAATTTGTGTTTAGTACCACGTGTATCCACATGCAAGGTTTCATTGTATGAAACAATAGTATCAAGCAAATAAAGGTTATCATTACTAATTAAAGAGCCAGTTCCAACCTGCTTTGAATTAAATGAAAGACTAACTTTATTGTTTCCAAGAAGACAAAAGTAACCTGATTTGTCCAATAAAGAAACAGAAATTAAATTTCGTCTAAATGACGGAACAACATAAGTGTCTTCCAAATCCAAATAAAAACCAGTCTTTAATAACAACCTAAATGTGCCTATTGCCTCAACTTCAGCCGTCTCGCCATTCCCCACATAGATGATTCTTTCAGCATCAATTGGTTTGCGATAATGGAGGCAACCCTGCAAAGACACACTTATGTGAGCAGTAGCACCGGAATCTACCCACCAAGTATGTCTTGGTACTGAAACCAAATTAACCTCAGAACAAACACTAACAATGACCATACCTTTCTTGGCACGCCAAGCATGATATTTAGTGCATTGTTTCTTTTGATGAGAAGTATCACGACAGAAGAAACAAGAGGATTCCTTAGTCTGTTTCTTTTGTGGTGCTGCAACTGCAACTTCCTTATCCTTCTTTTTCCTTTTGTTCATGTTATTCTGTTTAGAGGTTGTTGCCAAATGAGCACTCTCAGTCTTTTCTTGCTTCAATCTTTCCTCTTCTTGCACACAGTGAGAAATGAGTTCGTTAAGATCCCATTTTTCCTTTTGGCAGTTATAACTGACTTTAAACTGCCCAAACTGTGCAGGAAGGGAAATAAGTACCAAATGCACCAACAAGTCATCAGACAAGTCTAACTGCAGTGCCTTTAATTTTGAAGCAACATTAGACATCTGCAAAATGTACTCCCTTATGTTCCCAGAACTCTTATACCTCATGGAAACAAGTTTACTCAAGAGAGTGCTTGTTTCCCCTTTATCACTTTTAACAAAAGACTTTTCGAGTTCTTGCAGGAACAAATTGGCATTGTTTTCCTCTTTAACAGTGCCCCTAAAGGTTTCCGGAATTGACCGCTTCATGATCATTAGACTCATGCGATTTGATCGCTCCCACCGCTCCATGTTCCTTCTCTCCTCAGAGGAACTAGTATCCGTAAGAGCAGGGGGGCAATCAGACCGAAGCGCAAGGTCTAGATCCATGCAACCAAGAACTATCAGAACATTGTCCTTCCAATTCTTGAAATTTGCACCATTAAGTGTTGGAATAGAATTAATAGTGGCAGAAATAATTGCAGCAGAATCAACTGGAAAAACAAAATAACCAAACATAAGCTCACACTAAAAAAATATGACGAAATTTAAATTGACATCCCCATCACAAGATATCTAGTGCAACATTGGGTTTAGTCTTTGGACAGAAACATCAATTTGCAAGTGATACTCTTGTTGCAGTAATCAAATATTGACAATACACTCCTGTCAAATAATAAGCCTTCCTTTGGGCCGACTTATTATTCACATGGAAAAACCTAATATTATCACATATTTATTACCGCAAGTATGTTTTAATTTCGGCCAAGTGAGGACCTTCCTTTGGGCCGATCGTCACCCGCATGATATTAAAACACACACAATCACCTTGGTAATTTAAAATTGATCATCAAACACAAAAGAGGTTACTTTGGCAACTTTTTATGTCATCTAATCAATCAAAATATACTAGGTGTTATAAACCTTATATTTTATGTCAAAATAAATAAATCATATTATCTGTAATCCCAAAATCTGAACTAATTAAAGTTTTGAAAAATTTTTGCAACCAAATAAAATTTTTCCAAACTTAAATAGTCCAAAATATGATTTCTTTTAACTTTAGGGTTAAAATTGCAATTACCTAAAAGTTTACAGGCCAATATGTAAGTTCTATAGTCTTTTAGGGCCAAATAAGAAATCATAATAAATTTCGAACCTAATTGAATTAAAACAAAGTCTGCAGGAATGATTTATAGAACTTATTAACTTGAGGGGCTGAAATTGCAATTTTCTTAAAAATTAACCAATAAACCCTAAAAAGTCTTTCTTCTTCTTCTTCGTTCAAACACAACAGAGCCGCCGCCGCCTTCCCTAATCCCACCACCTCCCGCTGCAACACCCGCCACCACCGCTCGCGCTCACCACCCGCCACTGCTGCAACATGCCGTCTCTACTGCCCACCATCGTCTCCACCGACGTCTTCACAGCCACCAAGTCGAGACCTTCACCGCAAAACCGAAGGCGGTGAAGAAAACGAAGATGATGGTGGCGAAACCGAGGACCAAAAAACCGCAAGGTGGAGAAGCGGAAATTCGCCGGTCGCTGGACGGAGACGATGCTTGATGGCGAGCGGCAGCCTTGCAACCGTTCGAAGCCAAAACGAACGGAAAAAAACAAAACGGCGGTGGGCGGCGATCCTGACGGAAACCAAAAACCAAAACAGCGAAACTGATGGGAACCGTAGGCGGCGACGTTCGCGACCGGAACCCAAGACTGAACGGGAAGCCTGACTCCGAACGAACAAGTCAGAACCAAAAAAAGAAACCTTATGGCGGAGGTGGGCGGCGACCAAGAAAACCAAAAAATTTGTCCAGGAACAGAAAACTAAGAAGCCAAAAAAAAAAAAATTTATTCTTTCTACCATGGCCAACCGAAACCAAACAGCAAAAGCAATAAAAGTTTGTACTTTATTATGGCAAACAAAAAATCAACCGAAAACCATAATGATTTTAAATCCAACTAAATATTCATCAATTAATTCCAGATAAACAGAATAGGAATTAGGATTAATATAAATTAATTGATTCTCAAATAATTGATATGAAGGTGGCTCTGATACCACTTGTAAGGAATTTAAATTCCTAAGAACATAAGCCTTCAATCAATTATTGAGATAAACTGAAGCGGAAGCGTACCTTGATCCATAGCGATTGATTGATAGATCAAACAACTGAACTGACGGTTGAATTAATCTCGTGATGAATCCCAGCAATGGTCTTCCAGGTGATTATCAGCCTCCTTTCCAGAGAGATAGTTTCCCTAGTATTTTTCTTATTGATGGGGAATAAGAAAAACAGAAAGTCTTAATTCACCCGGGGACCATAACCTTTATTTATAATATCAGGATTTCCTAAATTACAGTTTCACCCATCGCAAAAAAGTAATTATAGGAATATACCGGTTTCTGCACAATAATATTCCATACTTAAAAGATACTTATGCCTTATTAAACTTAATTGATCACTTTAATTAGGCATAACTATATATAGACAACACTTTAATGTACAATAACCATATTTATATATTAACGTTAAGTCCAAAACCTTACACCGCATGCACACTTCATGTTGCGGGATCAACTACTCTTTTATCTATTTTTACAACGATAACTTCATCAAATCTGAGCACTAATAAAACCTAATTAAACTAATAAAATAAAAAGAAGAACTTGGATACAACGGCAATAACAAGGCTAACTCTTCTTTTTCCCGCATCAAGGTCGCAACCCTCAGGATTTGATTTTAATCCTTCCTTTTCCAGCGAGCCCTCCATTCCTTCTCTGTTCCAGCCGTCCAAACCTTCTCTATTGGCCTAGGATTATATATATATATATATATATAAAGAAAAAATATATATTAATTTACTAAAAAACGTACAGCAACGATTGATAAAAGGAAGATACAGCTAAAAAAATACAAATTACGAGTATTAAATATCATTATTTTTGTTTTGTTTACTATGGATAAACTTATTTAAATCTACCTATCAAATTGTGGATATATCACATGTCAAAATTTTAATCCAAATAAGGATACAAAACTAATTTCCTAATAAAAAATTTCAAACATAGTTCTCATAATTATATCTATGATGATTGAATATTCTTGGACCAAACCAGCTAACATCATCAACGACACCGCTATCAATCTAACGAGTTTCACTAAAGGATCTGCCGTCATAATAACGAACACCATCAATGAAATCGCGATACACTACCAGTAGATATGAATCTACTGAAGAAATAAGAAAATAAAGATTATGAATAAAATTCTCTTTATTAGATGACGAAACTAAAAAACAAGAAAATAAAAATGAACAACAAATTTATTTCTCTCATCTCTCATAATAGAAAACTGAGAGAAAAAATATTTTTTGAATGTTGAATTTGGAAGAGAAGAGAGGAAGTGACATATATATATATATATGTGTGTCTATATATATATATATATATTAATACTAAGTTTATTTGTTTCATTTTTCAACTAAGCTTATTTATTTCATTTTTCAATTCGATTTCCAACTGCAACTGCAACTCCTTTTCCAAATAAATTGCCACTTCAATGGGCCCACCTATTCTTCCTTCTTTTTTTAAATCTTTTTTTGGGTCCCACATGATTAATTGCATTGTTTTTTCCAAACAATTTAACTACTGCCTGCACAACTCACATCATGGGATTAATTAGCTTCTACCATTTTATTTTGGCTGAATTGGTATTTTGGTCCCTTATAAATGGGGGTGTTACTGTTTTAGTTTCATTTGGGACCAAAACAGCAACATCCCCATTTATAAGGGACCAAAATACCAATTCGGCCTTTTATTTTTAATATTCCACAAATTTGATAATATTTCATTTTTTTGCATAATTTCTCTAATTATCACCCTATTCTAAAACATGGACAAAATCATTCTTATTAGCATAAAATTGAATCAAAATCACAATAATAAAGTCATAAATAGTGACAAAAACAATATAATTTAGTGATTAATATTCTTTATTTAAGATTAAGTGAGTCTTGAGTTCGAGTCACCGAAAGTTAATATAAAAAAATCATAAATAATACACAAATAATCACCATCAATCTTAGCTGGAGTATTAATGGCTAATATATGTGATTTAGTCACTCTTTAATATCAATAAATACGTCTAATAATTAATTTACAAATGAACTATTCTTGGAATTTCAAGTTCACATCCTTTTATCAGGACAAAATGATAATGATAATTCATATTAACTTATTTCTTTATTTAGCTGCTTATTATTCCCCCCCCCCCCCTTAAAGTCAAAAAAATTGATTTAATAAACTGACAATCAACAAATCTAGTTGTAAATAAATCTCCCAGGAAGAGCTCTAAATATTTAAGAATAGATAGATATTCAAACCCAACATATATTCTCACCTTTCGTTAAGGACCAGTTTTTTCGCCGTGGTGGAGCAATTCGAACACATACTACACAACCTAAAATATTGAAATGGGCATATTTTGTTCTTGACCAAAAACAATTGTATAGGGGATGTTATATATTGGTCACAAATTATATTATACTCCTCACACACTTCCCTTTCTCTCTCTCTCTCTCTTCCCTCCCCCCCCCCCCCCCATTTCTCTCTTCCCCACCCCCCGTTTATTTCTTCTATTCATTTTCCTTTCTTCTTTTTCTTTCTCCCCGCTACACCACCTCCCCGCCGGTTCTTCACGGCCGCCCCCATTCCGGCCAATCGGCGACCGTTTTCGGCCGTCTTAACCCATGAAAATGTTCCCCACACTCCATAGAACAAAACCATGTCTTCGTTTCTATATTTCGTGTCATTTTTCTCTCTTCGCGAATCTCCTTTTCCCGTCGACCGTTCGCCACCGATTCATCCCTTTCCGGCAAAGATTTGGGTCGGTTCTCACCACTAAAAGATCCCCCATGGTCCCTAGAACAAAACCCCTCCATTATATTTGCATTTTGGAAGAGTTGGAGTGAGGTTGGTTTTTGGAAACCCTAGACCGCCACTTCCCCGCCTCGAACCGCCGTTCTCCGGCGTCTTCTTGGGCTACCGACACCTTGCATGGACTTCTCTCCTTCAGAGCTTCAAAAGCCACCCAGAATCTTTGCATTTTGGTGACCAAAAAAACTACGCCGCCACAGGACCACTGCTCGACGGTTTCCCCTTCATCCAGTTGTCGGTCGAAGCCTCCTTCCTTCGACTCCAGCCTTATTCTGAACTCGTTATGTAAACTGAGGGTTCTGAACTACTTATGTAAACTGAGGGTGCTGAACTACTTATGTAAACTGAGGGTTCTGAACTACTTATGTAAACTGAGGGTTCTGAACTACTTATGTAAACTGAGGATGCTGAACTACTTATGTAAACTGAGGGTTCTGAACTACTTATGTAAACTGAGGGTGTTGAACTACTTATGTAAACTGAGGGTTCTGAACTACTTATGTAAACTAAGGGTGTTGAACTACTTATGTAAACTGAGGGTGCTGAACTACTTTTGTAAACTGAGGGTTCTGAACTACTTATGTAAACTGAGGCTGTTGAACTACTTATGTAAACTGAGGGTTCTGAACTACTTATGTAAGCTAAGGGTTCTGAACTACTTAAGTAAACTGAGGGTTCTGAACTACTTAAGTAAACTGAGGGTTCTGAACTACTTATGTAAACTGAGGGTTCTGAACTACTTATGTAAACTAAGGGTGCTGAACTACTTATGTAAACTGAGGGTTCTGAACTACTTATATAAAACTGAGGGTGCTGAACTACTTATGTAACCTGAGGGTTCTGAACTACTTATGTAAACTGAAGGTGCTGAACTACTTATGTAAACTGAGGGTGCTGAACTACTTATGTAAACTGAGGATGCTGAACTACTTATGTAAACTGAGGGTTCAGACGTGGTGGTAGTTGAAGTGAGCCTCATTTTTTGCCTTTTTTTTTTTTTTTTGCTAGGAGTAGTAACTGTACATTTACTCCTAGGAGTATGATATACGAACTGTATATTGGTTTGGTACCAATTAGTGTTACTACATGCAAAATAGCATATCCCCAAGCAGAAATAGATAGAGAGTTTAGATCCCAGAAATTATACCATGTATCGTGGGTATATGTACCGTGGGTACATGTACATACCTACTATATATAGTAATTTTTGCATGATAGTTGTACACTTACTAAATATAGTAAGTTTCGTCGACACACACGTCTTTTTTTTTTTCCCCTCGCTGAGTCCACTACGTCTTCGCTGAGTCCACCACGTCTCAGAATAACTAGCACCACGTCCAAAAACGTCTATATCCAGACATGTGAATTTAAGCTAATTTTTTCACAAAACATCCCACCACGTCTCAGAACAATTAGCACCATGTTTAAAAACAACTAGAACCACGTCCAAAAACGTTTACATCCATACATGTGAATTTAAATTGATTTTTTTACAAAGACAGCCCACCACATCTCAGAACAACTAGCACCACGTCCAAAAATATCTAGATCCATGCATGTGAATTAAGATGATTTTTTTCACAAAGACAACACACCACGTCTCAGAACAACTAGCACCACGTTCAAAAATATCTAGATTCATGCATGTGAATTTAAGCTAATTTTTTCACAAAGACAACACACCACATCTCAGAACAACTAGCACAACGTCCAAAAACATCTAGCACTACGTCTGAAAACGTCTACATCCATGTATGTGAATTTAAGCTAATTTTTTTCACAAAGACAACTCACCACGTCTCAGAACAACTAGCACCACGTCCAAAAACATCTAGCACCATGTCCGAAAAAGTCTACATCCATGCATGTGAATTTAAGTTAATTTTTTTCACAAAGACAGTCCACCACGTTTCAGAACAACTAGCACCACGTCCAAAAACAACTAGCACAACGTCCAGAAACGTCTACATCCATGCATGTGAATTTAATCTATTTTTTTACAAAGACAGTCCATCACGTCTCAGAACAACTACCACCACGTCCAAAAATGTCTGCATCCATGCATGTGAATTTAAGATGATTTTTTCACATAACACCTTTCACCAGGTCTTCTAACAATACTGTAACGTTCCAATACGTCCAAAAAATAACTGTCACAACGTCCAAAAACGTCTACATCCAGGCAACATGTGAATTAAAACTGAATTTTTCACATAACACCTTTCACTACGTCTCCTAAAAATATTGCAACATCTTCGTACGTCCAAAACACAACTGCCGCAACGTCCAAAAAACATCTACATCCAGACAGCATGTGAATTAAAACTGAATTTTTCACATAACACCTACCACCATGTCTCCTAACAATACTGCAATGTCCTCATACGTCCAAAAAATAACTACCGCAACGTCCAAAAACGTCTACATCCAGGCAACATGTAAAAATGGACACCATTTAAGTAACTATTAGTAGGAATAAAAAGAAAAAAAAATGTCGGCAGTGAGTCTTGAACCCTGGTCATATTTGTCTTATGTCTCTCCAAAAACGTCAATTGCCATTAATCCACTTAAATTTAGTTAACAATTAATTAAACTTTTTTGTACATATCATTTAAAAGATCAATATTTTCAATATTGAATTTCCCATCTCCCAATACATAGGTCTACTCCTGGAGGAACAAGATTTTCATGTAGGCAAATCGCAAAAAAAATATTTTTTATACATGTCAAATATTTCGTCGAACGTTCGAAAAACCCTTGAAATTATTAAAAATCTTCCGTGTCTTTTAAAATACAGCATTTTTTGGAGTTTCGAGCGACCCAAACCATTGTAGACAGTTTGCGATTGGATAGATCTCAAAAAGTTATATGGAATCAAAAAAAATTCGTATAAAACGGACCACCGAGCGCAAATTTATGACCCTTTAAAATTTTTATCCAAAACCATATGTTTTTCAATGTCGGAACCATCTCCAAACGCCCGTCTGTCATGTACATTGCGTAGATCTCGTCGAGAACCATCAATCCAAATCAAACAATCGAGTGCCGAGTTATGCCCTCCCGAACCATCCATACAATACAATTTCATAGATGGCAGCAATTCCCCTTCACAAAGAGAGCCCACCACGTCAAAAAACGTCTACATCCAGGCATGTGAATCAAAGTTGAATTTTTCACATAAAACCTTCCACCACATCTCCTAACACTACTGCAACGTCCCTGTACGTCCAACAAATAATGGTCGCAACGTCTAAAAAGTCTACCATTTTTTTTATCAAATGGGAATAAATTAATTGGAATATAACTACTACCATCACGTCCAAAAATAACTACCACACCACGTCTACATATAAACATGTGAATTTTAGCTAAATTTTTCACAGAACACAGTCCACCACGTCCCGGTACGAAAAATACAATGCAACAACGTCCAGCTACGTCCTACTACGTCTAGATACGTCCTATAATACCTTCTACCACGTCTAGTAGAGGGAAGAATCAAAAGTAACCCATTTCACATGAAAGTGTCAATACCTCACAAAAAATATTTATATATCATATTTCAGAGTAATAGAGCATTATTTGAATAAGAAAACACGAATATAACATCATTAATACATTACCCAATATCAAATAGCAAAAATAAGATTCTGTAAATCCATCAAACGCAGTACATAATTTATGATGTAGTGATTTTTTTAAGAAGAATAAGTTATTTTTGAAGAAGAATAAGAGATTTTTGAACAGAAAGAAGTTATTTTTTAAAAAGAAGAAGTGATTTTTCCGTTGTATTTGGTATTATTCGTCGGAAAATACAATCGCCAATCTCCGTTAAATCTGTGTTTGGATGAAAATTTGATTGAATGTGATTTTGAATGGAGTGCGGCGAATAAGAAGAATTGATTTTTAAAGAAGAAGAATAAGTGATTTTTGAAAAAAAAAAAATGAATTTTTGAAGAAGAAGAAGAGAGCGTGGGTCTCACTCTCTTATAGTGAGAGTGGTAAATAATAATTGGGTACATATACCCACGGTGCAACATCTAACTTGCGTTTAGATTCCAAAAGTGATGGTCTTGCAATTAATTAAACCCACTTGATAAATGATTTGGCAAGACCACTTTATGTATGCACCTGAATCAATTGTTATATAATACTACTACAGTTATATTACAATATATTTTTAAAAAAATAATAAAATAACTTTAATTAAAGAAAAAAATAATGAACATTTCGAGATTACCATATTAAATGATATTTTTTTATTAAAATACTAAGTGATTCATAGGTGTACGATATAATTTATTTACATGAACTACATGATGCTCAATATTTATCCTAATAAACATACAATAATCATTGAATATTTAGCAAGTAAATTCATCAACATTGTCAAGACGAATTGCTTTGAGAGGAATATTTTTATTTTTTAATATATTTTGTGTCGTTCACTATTAGCAATGTTCATATCTTTTCATCATAGGTGGAATAAGCAGGTATCCATATTCTTCAAAATAAATATAATGAATTTCATAATTCTAAATTAAAATTATTACAAAAGAATTAAAATAAAACATTATCAATTTGAGATATCCTAAATACTACTAATCCCTGACAAATCAATGGCAGTTGTTTCTTGAAACTCATTAGCATTGTTATTGTCACATGCAAAATTTATCTTTATTTTTAATGACGGTAACAAAGATCATCGAAATGTTTTGTTGTACAATAAATATGAGATTATTATTATTTTTTTTTTCCAACGATAACATATATTTTCAATACCCCCTGTGTGTTTTTATGTGAAATGTGATGTAACCACGGAATGCTTAAATTTAAACGGACAAAATGTTTAATTGGATGTGAACTTTTTTACCTCCAATGTTTTTTTTTGGGGGGTGGGGGGGGGAGGGAGAGAGAGAGAGAGAGAGAGAGAGAGAGAGAGAGAGAGAGAGAGAGAGAGAGAGAGAGAGAGAGAGAGAGTGTGTGTGTGTGTGTGTGTGTGTGTGTGAAGCCTTTAGTAATAGCTTCAATCCTTCAACTTCAAGTAAGAATTTTAACTTCCACGAATCCACGCTTAAGAGGCCGAAAAAATGAGAGAAATAGAATATTACTTTTTATTAGTTACCAACTCAATTTTAAATATTACCGTTTTAATTTTAATAAAATTATCCTTTTATTTTGAAAATGGGAAAGAAAGAGGGTAGTATAGAGAGGTATTTTAGTCCAAATTAAGACGATAAAAAGTAAAAATTAAAATGATAACTAGTAAAATTTTAGTTAAAAGCATGGGAGATCCTCTATTAATAAATGGACTTTGATTTTGTAATTATTATTATTTTTTCTTATACATAGAGGATGTCAAAATTTAAATAATTCGAATTTAAAATCTATTAATTTTAAACTGGAAGTGTCATATCAGTACAACTCTCTTGTCTCTTGTAATTAATTTTAGTAAGCATCAAACAATTCTTCTTTCAAACATAATTTTAATTTTCAAAATAAAATAATTTAAGGAATTTAAATAAATATATAACTTTAATAAGGCTGGAATTGAAGGGGGAAAGGGAGGAAAATATTGAATAATTTGTATAACTAGTCCAAAAACTAAAAAAATATTTTTTATATGCTAAAGTGGTTTTGGGACAAGCTTCATCATTCCAAATATTCACATTTAGCCTTTTCTTTCTCTATTACCTCACATTTTTATAAAAGAAAAGAGTTTATAATAAAAATAATAATAATAAAATTGAACCACCCCTAGCTCTAGTTTATTTAGAACATCCAAGTTCCACCATCAAAGATAGAAAATGAGCAGCAAAACGATTGTGGTCTAGCGATTAACCTTCTCGTTTTAAGATAATAAATTTTAAATTCGAATTATATTAGGATCCAACATTCTTCTTTATGGGGAAGAAAAAAAAAATTGTGAATGGGCGGTGGTGGTAGCCAGTAGATCAAATTCCCGCAGTGAGCAGGAAGCTGTTGCGTGTGAACACGGGCGCTAATGGCTGAATCCATTCACCTCGCTTACTCCGCATCTTCGATTGCGTACCACACTTGCGTTTCTATTACCAAAACGCTTTTGCATTTAAATTCGATCCGTCTAATTTTACGAAAATGACTCATTCCTGTTTTTTTTTTTTTTTTTTTTTTTTTTTTTTTTTTTTTTTTTTTGAGAGCACATCAAATCTACAATATCAATATAACATTTTTCTTTTAAAAAAATCAATATAACATTTCCACAGTAGGTTCTACTATATAATGACTCATCCTTTCTTAATAATTTTTTTTTACGACTCTTAAAAAAATTATTAAATATAAAACAGTTTTAAATATAAAGTAATTCATATTTGATATTTTAAATCCAAAAAAATATACCCATAAGAATAAGAGGATCAATGTTCTGAATTTTAAAAAAAATTAACTTTGCATTTAATAGTAGTCATTTTAAATTTTTAAATCAGCTTTTTCACTCAAATGAAACACTCATAACTCATTGACAAAACTAGTTATTGTCATTAACAAATAATGTATTTTTGTATCGTTCTCATATGTGTCTAAATAATAGAAACAATTATTAAAAATAAATGATAATAATTGATTTATTTTCTTAAATTATTTTGTTAATCAATATTTACACAAAATTTTATAACAGGTAAGAGAGGACAAATTTAAAATTTATTTGTATAAAATATCAATTATTTGGAGGGTATAACTTAGATGATTGATCAACATTTGAGGAACAAACGTATATAAGCTCTGGTCATTTTCTATTAAAACTGAAAAGTTGATCTCTTGACTTGTTGATCCACACGACCCAGGTTCAGTAAATGTGGGCGGCAAAGCAAAACATCAAACACTTAATAATCCCACCACCTCCTTAATTAATTCGGTCGGATTGACATTGACTGGACTTTAACTAGACTACATTTTGTGGGACTGGATGAAAACCACATTTTGACAAACACTTGACATAAGAGATTAGCTACGGCAAGTCTGCAAGAGTTGCATTTCCAACTGCACTAATATTATAAACGTTCTGGATTAATCTAGGCTGGCATGTAAACTGGACACAGACTTTAAATTTTCGGAGGGCGAAATTATAACGGTATGGAAGGTGAATATCAGTTGAAAATTGACCGAAATAACTCTACTAAGAGAAAATTCTATCCGTTTTGGGAGCGGATGTCCCCCCTCGCCACCATGTAGTGCTGCCCGTGAGGAGCACCTTTGTAATACAAAATCTAGATGCCAATTCTTGCTAGCTTCTATAGGCGAATTACCATAATGTTTATCCTTTATTTATCAGTCCACATAGATGGAGTCATCTTCCTAACTTTTTAAACTAGCTATAAGCTAGTCTTGACTGCATCAATCTTTGGAAGAATAAGGTTGTAGATTTAGATTGCTCTCACCGCCTTCTGCGATCTTTGCGTTGAATCCAGCACCCGATTCTCGCAGCATATTGACTACCCTGCGCATGGAGGGGCGGTTGAAAGGAATAGGGGTGGTGCAGAGTAGACCAATGTTGAGAATTCTACAAATCTGTTTCTTGTACATGGACTGATTAATGCTGGGATCGATGACTTCATCTACTCCCTTCTGGTTCAGTTTTGTGCATGCCCATGTTGCCAAATCTTTCTCCCTAATTTCTGAATCAACTGGCAGCCTGCCTGTTACTAATTCCAGCAGAACAATCCCAAAACTGTATATATCACTCTTCTCATTAACGCGCAGAGTATACGCATATTCTGCAATAAGATGAAGGGTAAATGACCATCAGCTGGATTCATCAAATGGCCCGAATGAAGACAAATGTGGTTTATCTATGGTGCCATGATGTGGAAAAAAAACAAAAAAAAAAAAGAGCTCATCAATCATGCTTTATGTGGAAGAAAAAACGTTACAGTAAGCAAAAAGACAAGGTTTTTTGTAACTTATCAAAGTTTGTTTTTGCTCATGTAAGCCTAAGGATTAAAAAGATGAAGACCAAAGGGGAAAAATGCCAGAGGTAAGAGTAAGACATGATAACCAGATTTATGCCAACAAACTCAGCAAATGAAACAAAACGTAAAAATTCATTCATGCCCTTCTTCGGGTACTAAAACAGAAAATCAGGACAGGGGCAACACTACATGGTGTGGAGGGAGAGGGCCTTCGCGCCCTGAAACGGCTAAAATTTTGCCCAGAAGGTTATTTCGGCCGAGTTTCGTCCTCCATGTCGCTGTAATTTCGCCTCCCGAAAATTTAAAGTCTACGTCCTGACCTGAATCAAGAGCTACATACCTGGTGCAATATAGCCACAAGAACCAGCAACAACTGACATGCGATGAGCATCCTTGTTAGCTGCTTTAACAATCTTGGCTACTCCAAAATCAGAAATTTTGGCACGAAATTCTTCATCTAACAAAATATTGTTCGACTTGACATCCCTGTGGACGATCGGAGGTACACAATCATGATGCAAATAAGAAAGACCTTCTGCGGCGTCCAAACCGATTTGGAACCTTGTTGGCCAATCCAACAATGGACTCTTACAACTATGCAACACATCACTTAAACTCCCATTCCTCATGTACTCGTAGACCAACAGCTTGTGATCCCCGGCGCTGCAACAGCACCACAATCTCACTATGTTTTTGTGCCTGATTTTCCCCAGTGTCTCAACTTCCCTTTCAAACTCGCTGTGCTCATCAGAATCATCACTAGGAAAATTGATTTCAGCTTTATTTGATCTTTTCTGGAGCTTCTTCACTGCCACTGCCTGACCATTGCTAAGAACTGCCTTGTAGACTTTTCCAGAAGAACCACTTCCAATCAGATTATCTTCTTTGATGCAATTTATTATCTCAGATTCACTGAATCCCAACCTGTGGAAAGATCTCCACTTTGTCATCTCTCCGACCTTACTTTCTTCCACATTCTTGAGCTTCCACATCACAAAAACAAGCAAAAGAATCAAACAGAGGGAAATGATCAACAAAACTGATCTCAGCGCCAGCAAAAAATGTTTGTTCCCACCTCTACTTTCGCTATGACATAAACCAGCAAAACCACCACACAATCCTTTGTTATCCAGAAAACTGTCCCTATAAACATCCTTATCAAAGAGTGCTGGTATAGGCCCTGATAACTGATTAGATGACAAATTTAACACATTAAGCTTCAAATTCTGCAGGGCAGGAGGAATTTCTCCGGAAAAAGTATTTGAGGAAAGGTCGAGATAATTAAGAGCCCGCAAAAACCCGATTTCATCTGGGATGGTTCCTGAAAATTTATTCTGAGCCAAATTAAGCACATTAAGGTGCTTCAAATTCCAACTTCCCCTGGGAATTTCTCCACAAAGTTCATTGCTTTGAAGATCAACATTAATTAACTGCCCCAACTTAAACAATGAACTGGGAATATTTCCACTAAATTTGTTATGACCAGCAGAAAGTTGCATCAAGTTTTCCAGCATTCCAATTTCTTCAGGCAAGTGCCCGAAAAAGTTGTTTTCCGAAACCAAAAGGCTCGACAAATTTTTTGCACCTCTTATCGTGTCTGATACATTTCCTGATAAGCCATTGCGACTGAGATCCAGCAAATAAACATGCGGCAATCCCCAAAGCTCCGGCGGAACGTCTCCTGTTAGACGGTTACCCTGTAGCCGGACTCGGCTTAAATTCTGACATTTCGCCAAACTAGCCGGAATTTTCCCGGTGAATGAATTATGCATCATTACAAGTATACCCAACTGCCCCTTTTCGCACAAATTTGTCGGAATTTGACCAGAAAAGTTATTATCAGAGACATCTAGATTTCGTAAAGGGGAGTTCAGCCCGAGTTCAGCAGGCAATGGCCCGTCGAGCTTGTTAGAGAAAATTCTCAGTTCATATAAATTTGGAGACTTGGCAATGCTTTCCGGGAGTCTGCCCTGTAACTTATTCTGATACAAATGCAGAGACTGTAGTGGCAACGCACATAGCTCCTCCGGGATTGTCCCGATTAACAAGTTCATGGATGCGTCAAACCGCCTCAAACTAGTCAAATTCGCCCATCCAGCCGCCGGCAAATTCCCGGTGAACGAGTTGTTAAACAGCTCAATCTGTACAATGCTGGTGAACTGGAAGATAAAACTCGGTATCGACCCAGTGAAATTATTATTAGCCACATCAAAATTAGTGAGTCCTTTCAGCCTACCAAAACTGTCAGGAAGTAAGCCAAAGAGATTGCAACTAGCCAAATAGAAATCCACTAGATTAGTCAAGTTCCCCAATTCCGGAGTAAGTTGACTCTGGTTGAATGGATTGTAGGCAAGCTGAAGTCGTCGGAGACTCGTAATATTACCCAGTGATGCGGGGATTGTCCCAGTGAGGAGGTTGCTTGTCAGAGTAAGATTTTCAAGCCGCTGGAATTTGCCAAAACTCGTCGGAATGTGGCCAGAGAAAGAATTTGATCCAAGATCAAGGTGCCTAAAATAAGAAGAACACATTCATTCACCCAAAAAAAAAAAAAAAAAAAGACAATTTACAAAATCTTTACTAATAGAAAACATCTTAAACAATGTTTTTGCTACTACTTTTGTAAACCCATTGAAATGATCCTAAATTGTTTCCCCAAATCTTATCAAAAAGCATTTCAGCCCGCTAGAAACAGAGAAATCAAACAAAAATTATTAGCCTTTTATTCCCCAACTTTATGAGCATTTAACTGAGAATCATCATCATACCTGAGGTTTGGGAGGTCAGCAAGAGTATAAGGAAGAGGGCCGTACAGGAAATTGGAAGAGAGATCGAGGAATGTCAAACGTTTGCAGGAGGAAATGGTTAGAGGAAGGGAAGAATTGATCGCATTGTCATTGAAGGACAGCAGAGAAAGATAAGGCAGGCGGCAAAGGACCACCGGAAAGCGGCCGGAAAGAGAAGCCGACGAGAGATTAACTCCGACAACGGAGAGATAAGGCAAACCGTGGTTCTTCTGAGAACATGTAATGCCAGTCCAGTTGCATGGAGTGGCATCCACGTCAGACCAAGAAGACAACGAACCAGCTGGGTCCAATAAAGACCGCTTCACTTGCTGAAGCAAAACCCCTTCTTTATTAAGAGCAGCAGAAGTAATGGCCGAACATTGAAGGTGTATGAAGACAATAATGGTTAGAAGTCGGAGGACGACATTGAAGAAGGTCTGATACTGGTCCTCCATAACCATAATCTTATTATGCATGGAGCCCTGTTTCCTCAATTTCTTGAATTTCTTATTCTAAGTCGTAATTTTTCAAATGGATTGAAGATGAATCATAGGATGTTGGGATTTGCTGCTGGACTCTGCAGTTTTGAATGTTTTTCAGGGAAGCATCCGGGATGAAGAATGTGTGAGTTTTTTTTTTTTGGGATTTAGTACAGAGGAAAAAAAATGTGTTTCTTGGGAAGATGGAATGGAAGGATGATAAATGTGAATCCCATTCTGGTGGGACCCTGGTATGTTTGGCTTACGTGGATGGTGGGGTCCATGGTAGTGTTATTTGGGTGAGCTCTTCCCCTCTTTTTAGTTTTATTCGTAAACAGTAATAATAGGTTTTGGAGTTTTCTTTTCATTGCCTTCGTAAAAAGATGGTTCTAATTTCCTTTTTATAAAATGCGCAAATTATACTAGGATATATATTTATTATTATATTTAAAAATAAAATAATTATAATTTAATAGTTTCACCGCCATAAAGATAGTAGTATTGTGAGACGTATTAAAAATTATTGCATTGTCATTACTTTATTTTTAAATATAATATAATATAATTTACCCATAAAATTATTTTTGTAAGAAATCTTTTTTATATTTTATACATACTATATAATAAATTTCCTATTGAGATGTGAACTTTCACCAATCAACTTTCTAAAAAAAACCTTACTTTTTTCTTCAAGAAAAAAATAAAATAAATTATCGTAATGTTTCTAAGTGCTCCCGGTAAGTGAGAGCCTATCACTAGATCAATTCATTCTGGTCAACTAATCTATTATTTAAATGAATTTAATTTTTTTTAATTTTACATTATGTATTCTTAATTAGTTATAAAATTTTAAAAAACTGTAAAAAGAGAATTCTCTTTATACTTGAGGAAAAGATAAAATTAAAGTACTTTATCCTTGATATAATAATTTAATTTTGTGTTTGAAAACCAAAAAATAATGAATTTGTTAATTCGATATTTTAAATTTAGAATAAAATTAGAAAAAAAAGAAAAAGGTACAAATTAATTTATATAAATAGCCGCCATTTGGCCATCATGCATAAAATTAAAAATCGGGGCATTTATTATGAATATGCAAGACGCAAAAAAATAATTTGGTCCCATTCCTCCACCGACCAAGAAGAAAGAAAGGTATTTGGGTTTAGTACGTTCGAGTGCCAAATGGCAAGTACTCGTTTACCCAAAATTTTTGCAAAAATCATATTCTATGTGTTAAGGATCATAATCCATAATCCAGACCCTCAATCTCAATGTCAGCCTCAATCTACCATATGAGTTTGTGGTATAATAAGGTGTTCTAAATCATGAAGGGAAAAAGATGAAAATTACTCATGTTACCGATTTCGGGACTATATGGATGGAATTTTTTTTTTTTTCCGCCAACATATATATATTTTAATATTAAAAGAAAAAATATAATAATTTAGTAATATTACTAAATTCACAACAATAAAAAAATAAACACAAATTACACAATAATAAATATAAATCAATAAACAATAATCAACAATCATAATATTATATATTTAAAATACAAAATATAATACATTAATCACAAAAATACTAAAATTAAGACAAAGCGGATAAAACTTACTTAAAAATTGGAATTAGGGCTCAGATATTTTGATTTGGGATTAATTGTTGTGGGCTCAAAATTTTTGAGGATTGGGATGCAGATTTTTGGGGGAGGACCGGAGGAGAATTTTGAGTTTAAAACAAAAGGGTTTGAGGGTTCGAAATTGAAAATAAACCCTTGTTTTTTTTTTCCGAACCACTATGTACTTATTACTTTTCTTTTTTTTTTTTTTTTAATTTGCCCTCATATCTTTAAAAAAAAAAAAAAAGGAAAAACTTCATCTTCTTCGACGAAAGCTTCCATGGGCGGCGCCTAGGATTTGCAGCGCCGCCCATGGTCAGAGCTACCAAATCAGGGGCGAAACTATATACTCCCTAAGTAAAATTTCGAGATCTACATGGGCGCATACCATACTCGGCCATAATGTAGCTACGCCCCTACGTAATTTATTCCCAAAAATCAGCTTCAGTCCACGGCTGATTGATTGATTAGGAATAGGAAAGATTACTTAATTCTTATCCTATCCTATGAAGGTCTATAAATTATGTAGGAAAACCAGATTAACGAAGAGCAATACAAAGTTTCATTTTTCCTATCTTCTCTAAATTACAATTTCTTCTTAGTATCAAAGTAGCCTCGTGTGTTGCTCTCACGATTTTTTTAATGGCTTCCGCTATATCTCTGAATGTAGGGAACCTCGTTACCCTCAAACTAACCCAAACAAATCCCTATGGAGAGAATATAAGCTCGGCTTAGCAGAAAGCCAGGATCTGATCGATCATCTTATCATCGAACCATTAGTTCCTCCTCCTTCATCACCCAACAAGGAAGTGCAGGAATCGACAATCACCCTTCAAAAATTCACTACATGGCAAAAATCTGATCGACTTCTCCGAGGCTGGATTATTAGTACCCTCTCAGAAGAGTCGTTTGTGCTAGTGCTCGGCATTGACACAATATATGTAGTTTGGAAGGCTCTAAAATATGTTTATGCACAAAAATTCCCTGGAAAGGGAGTTCACATTACGTCAACAATTGACGTATCTCCATAAGGATAATCACAAAACCATCACAGATCACATCTGTACCTTTAAAGGACTCTGTGATAGTCTGGCTGCCATTGGGAAACCTATTCCCAATCAAGAAAATGTATAATATGAGATGTTTACTTTTTCTTGATTGGGAATAAGTTTCAGAAACACTGAAGCTCAGTTAAATTCAAAAACACTATTCTCAAGGTAAATTCAGAAACACTCAAGCTCAGTTTAATTCCACATGATGAGGGTTTCATACGCATCAAGGGAGGCTGCCAGCTTCAAGTGTTTTTGAATCATCCTTTTGCGAACGTAGGCCAACACCACCTGGACAGAGACGAATGACTCCAGATAAGCGAGAGCTTTATCATAATGAAACTTGTCAATTCTGCAACAAACCTGGACATATAGCAAAAATATTTTGGTGGATCCCAATGATCGCCTTAACCAGCAACTATTCCACAAGCTCTTGCAGCACTCACTCTTGACAATTCAATTCCTGAAGATGACTGGAAGTCTGATACCGGCGCAACCAACTATATAACTTGAAATCCAGGTGTGTTCTCTAATATTTGCTCTGCGCCTAGTTCAAATTTCTTAACTTTTGGGGATGGATCCTTAGTTCCCATAAATGGTGTTGGCTACTCTACAATTCGCTAATAAAATTAAATATTACCTTATGTGAAGTTTTATTTGTTCCAAAATTTTTTAAAAAAATCTATTGTCTATTAGTCAACTAAGATCTCAAAATCCAGTTAACTGTGAATTTACTAATGACAATTTCTTTGTAAAGGATCAGAAAACAGTTGTTTACTGACAAGAAAAAAGAAGGCTAACTTGTACACAATAGGCAACAGTCCTGAAACACACTTCTCTACTCGATTCTGGCATCAACGCCTTGGGCATCCTCAAGTTTCAGCAGTCACTGAATTGAAGAATAGAAATTTAATTAGTGTTATTGGACCCTTGAAGTCTAATAATCTGTGCGATAGTTGCCAGCTGGGCAAACTCAGTAAACTGCCATTTTTAGCTTTTAAACATTCAAATTCTAATTGTTTTGAAATGATACATTGTGCTTTGTGGGGACCTGCACCAATCATGTCTATTGGAAATTTCTGGTTTTATGTATGTTTTGTTGATGATTTTACTAAATATATGTGGCTTATCTATTGTGTTGAAAATCTGATTTCTTTTCGGCCTATATTGCATTTGAACGGTACATGGATTGTCAATTTAATAAAAATAAATAAAATTATTCATTCTGATCTATGAGGGAAGTTTGTTAACTCTTCATTAACAAGTCATTTTCTTGCTATAGGAACAGTGCAGCATATTGCGCGTCCGTATACTTCGGAACAAACAGGAATGGTTGAACGATGTCATCATGTCATTCGAGAACTTGGGATGATGACGATGTTTCATAGTCACTCACTGCTTTTTCTATGGGTGGAAGCATTTTCTACAATATTTTATTTGCTAAATCGATTACCCACTTATTCTCTTCAATTTGATACTCTTTTTTTCAAGTTATGTGGCACAATCCTGACTACTCCTCATTGTGTGTGTTTGGTTCCAAATGTTATCCTACACTTAGGATACTAGGAAAAATAAATTTGATCATAAATCTGTTATATGTGTTTTTGGTAGGTATAGTCATAAGCATAAAGATTACAAATGCTTTCATTCACCAAGCAAAAACTTTTTTGTGTCACGGTACGTCATTTTTATGAACTGTGTATTCCCTACAAAAACTCATATGCTCCTCCTTCTATCATGTGGTACAAATTTTTGATAACTGGCTCCTTAGACCTCAATCACCTCTAGCTCACGATATTCTATCTTCTTCCTCCACAGCACATGATCACCTCCCCTTCCTACTATCTATTTGATGCATCCACCGCTTATTTCCTCAAGTGATCATCATTTACCAACTTCGCATCATTGTCAGCACATGATGACCCTTCTTCCCCATATACCTTATCTCCATCAATTTCCAACTCAACTACCTCCCCTTGAAACTCTCCTCTTACTCCTATATCAATTTCAATATCTCACATGAGTCTGATATCTTCCTAACCCTCAATTCTTCATCCCATGGTCACTCTCTTACAACTTTGAGTTGTCAAACCAAATCCCAAATGCGCTTTGGCTGTTGCTCCCTCCATCTGAACCCCATACTGTTAAATCGACTATCATTCATCCTGATTGGAAGGCAACCATGACTGATGAATTAAAAGCTTTGCATCACATTTGGACATTAGTCCCTCACACAACATCCATGATGGTTCATATCCTCAAGGCTAGGTTAGTTGCTAAGGGATTTCATCAACTTGATGGTGTTGATTACATTGAAACATTTTCTCTTGTCATCAAGCCCGACACTATTTGATTAGTCCTCAGTGTTGCTCTTTTTCGAAATTGGGATATTCGTCAACTTGACATTAAAAATGATTTTTTTTTCATGGTCATATCACGAAAAATCTATACATTGAATAACCACCAAGATGCCTAGATCCCTAATTTCCCTCGTATGTATTCAAGCTCCAGCGTGTCTTATATGGTCTCAAACAAGCTTCCCAGAGCTTGGTTCGATCGCCTCAGTCAATTTTTAATTTCTTATAATTTTACGTGTAACCTCGCTGATTATTCTATTTTCATTTATCATTCACCTCATGGTACTTTAGTATTACTTATTTATTTTGATAATATGCTACTTAACGGCTCATCTTCTACGTTAATTTCTCATTTTATTACTATTTTGAGTAATAAGTTCTCTATGAAAGATATAGGTATAATTCATCATTTTTTTGGTGTAGAGATAACTCGACATTCCGAAGGCCTCCTTTCATCTGGACCTGTTCAATATGTTGGATAGTAAACTGATGTTGACCCCTCTGGATGCCAAGTTTGATCATTTGACGTCCCTATCTCTTGCTGATCCTACCTCCTATCGAAGTATTGTCAGAGCACTTCAATATCTCACACTCACCCGTATAGTGTCAATTTTGCTTCTCAGTTTATTCATAAGCCTATTGCTACCTATCTCCGCCTCATTCATCGAATCTTGCACTATACCAAAGGTACCATTCGACTTGGCCTTCGTGTTAGTTCTTCCTCAAACTTAAAGTCAACTGCATTCTCTGATGCTGACTGGGCTGGTTCCCCCTTTACTCGCAATTCCACAACTGGCTATTGCACCTTTCTTGGCAATAATCTTATCTCTTGGTGTAAAAGAAAATAATATATTGTTTCTCTGTCTAGCACTGAAGTGAAATACCGATCAATGGCCAACACTGCTGTTGAAATCATATGACTCACTTTTCTATTTCAACATCTTCGTGTGACCCTTCATCCCCACCCTTGCTCTCCTGTGACAATCTCAGTTCACTCTTCCTCATAGTGAATCCGGTGTTTCATGCTCAAAGCAAGCATATTGAATTAGACTATCATTTTGTGCGGAAACGAATTGCTCTTGGCTTACTTGTCACCAAAGATGTTCCTACTAATCGTCAGGTTGCCGACATTTTCACAAAACCAACTACAAAAAAGGCTCTCCATTTCTTCTACAACAAATTGTGCCTTCGCCCCAAGCTCTGTTTGCGGGGGGATGTTAAGGATCATGATCCAAACCCCCAATCTCAGCCTTAACCTCAATCTACTATATGAGTTTGTGGTGTAATAAGGTGTTTTAAATCATAGAGGAATAATGCTAAAAATTACTAATGGTAGAGTCATTAGAAATGTGTTTAGAGCCAAGTTGTCGTTGCGTAATTTGTTCCTAAAAATCAGCTTCAGTCCACAACTGATTGATTGATTAGGAATATGAAAGATTACTTAATTCTTATCCTACCCTATGAAGGTCTATAAATTCTCAGCTATATACTTGTAATAGATATGTAGGAAAACCATATTAATGAAGAGCAATACAAAGTTTCATTTTTTCTATCCTCTCTAAATTATAATATCTTATCTATGGAAATGTTACAAGTTATAGTTGGTGTTACTACAAAATCTAAATTCTTATATTATATTTTTAAAGTATACTCATAGTAGATATAATATAAATATTACATCAAATATAATTAGGAATGCATCAGCTATAATATGAGAAAATAACAAATATTAAATGATATTACACCATTTTTCTAAACATAAAAATATATCAAATATTACATTAGAATACAACACTTCCTAAAATATGAAAATAATTAAATATAATTGAAAAATATATTATGAAAATACTAATAGTGTATATTTCTAGTAGAGTATGATATAATTTGTCACAAAATCTTAAAGAATATTTTTGCAAAATTTGCAAATCATGACCTCGAAAAAATTATAAATATTGAATGAAAAAACTTAATGAAATAATTTTAATGTTAACAAACACAAAATCACCATGATTATCAGATGAAAAAAATTATGAGATTGGTTCTTAGTGTGTGTCTCTACATGCCTTTTTAGAGGGTTTGAGTTAAGTTAATCCTTTATTGCCTTATCTTTTCATTAGTAGTTGTAAGATTGGGTTAGCTTAAGAAGATGCAAATGTAGATGCATCAAAACATAATAATGAGCACAAGTTCCTTAAACTACAAAATATCACCTATGAATGTATATCAGTGCATCAGCCTCAAGGGTTCGCTCAGTTGGTGTGGCAGTGTAAAGCTATACATTACTCACAACCTAAATTGAAGACAAACAGAGTATTCAAATAAAAGAAGAGAAAATCTGCTTAATTTTCTTCCTTCTTCTTTGCCTCATCTGCAGCCTCATCAGCAGTCCTATCTTTTTCTTTCATCTTCAACAACACTTTATCCAAAGCTTTCTCCATCAGTTGGTCAAACTCTTTATCCTTCTCTTTATCCCTCTTCTCTTTAACAACCTTTTCAGCGATCACATGTCTCCCATGTTCAATGAAATATCTCTCAATCATGGTAAAAGGGCTTTTGTCACCCACCTCAGCAAAAGCCGCCTTATACATTTCCACGAACTTTCTATCAAACAAAAATGTACTGCTGCGAATCACCTCTGCCCTCTTGGGTGGTTCCTTAAAAAAAAATTTCAACTCTTCCCTCAAATATTCATCCTTCCTTTTATCCTAATATTGTTCCCAATATTCTTCAAACGCTTTACGAATATCAGCAGCCTTCTGTTCCACCTCATTAGCCTTCCGTTTCTCCTAAATGAAGAGATACTTGGATGGGCAAATTTAAATATATATATATATATATGATAATAAGATTTTTATCTAACTAGTTAAGATTGAAGGTACAAATGAGCGTAGAGTGAAACTCCATCTAGGTCTTGTTCGATGTCTGCTCAAGTCGAGCCAATACATAAAGGTTCAAGTTTGGCTCATTTTTGTACTTTTTTAAACTCTATTTTTCTTTTATTATTTATTTATGGCTTAAATCCATTTTTTGCCCCTCATAACATGGATTATTTCAGTTTTGGTCCCCCATATGTTTTAGTCACCAATTTTAGTCCCACTTAAATTTTTTTTTTGACAATTCTTGTCCTTTTTAAAGGAAAAGTTTAGAAGATAACGGATTAACTCATTTGATCGCTAGTCAAAAATAATTTTTTTTCTTCAAAATGATTTATACCGTGATATTTTTAACCAATTTTATAATCCGGATCCTCATGAATGTTCAACCCATTTAGGGTTTCGGTCGTAATTTTGGATTATGAGTCGATCTAAATGGGTTGAACATCCATGAGGAACCGAGTCATAAAATGGATTGAAAATATCATGGTAAAAATTATTTTGAAAAAAAAAATAGGTTTGACTAGCAATCAAATGAGATAATCCGTTATCTTCTAAATTTTTTCGTTAAAAGGGATCATAATTGGTAAAAAAAAATTTACGTGGGACTAAAATTTGTGACTAAAACATATAGGGGACCAAAACTGGAATAACTCATGTTATGAGGGACCAAAAATGGATTTAAACTTTTATTTATTTATTATTTTTTCTTACAAATATGAATACTAATTAAGTCCTCAACCAAAGTATGCCTTGATTTTCTTCTACTTAGTACCACTGCAAGCTGTTGCCCTTAGCTATTGCGTTTGTTTTGTGAGAATTCCTAATTTTAATTTCTCAAATCATTCATAACTAACGGAACCAAAATGCCACAGTATGTGGATTAATGGACTTTTGCTTCAAAAGAAATTGACTTAAACACCTCATCCATGCTTCAAAATCAGCTGTTTTCATCGTCCGTGGTTTCTTCTTGTTCTGTTGTTGGTGGTTTATTGTTCTTTCCACGGTTTAGCTTAGCTATCTTACTTCGATTCAGCCACTATTTTTCTTTCACTCTCTTCCTCGTCATCCTGCAACTGCCGCTTCACAAAGTCCCCGTATCAATACAAATTTCGAGCACTAATCTTAATATGGTGGAGTGGGGGTAATGGTCTAAACCATTCACTCCACAACACTTCGATCGTGAATGTGTGTCTTCCTGTGTCACCAAAATTTTCCTTCACTATTCTTGTCGTTATTGTTCTAGTTATAGTCTCTATTTTCTTTGTCACTTTGTTGTACTGTTTCTTTATCTTCTTTTTAAAAATCAGACGGTCTCCTGTCACGACATTTGAAGTTATAGACATTTTAACAAATTACAAACATTTTTTTTTTTTTGGTTTAATTTAGTTTACAAATTTTTTCATAAAATCAAAGACTACAATGTATGAAATTATTTTTAAAATTTCAATCCATCAAAATGTATTTTAAAATATTTCAATCCAGCCTTAGCTCCAAATCCCTTATGTTTGCTGCAGAAGTGCCTAATACGTTCGTCTGCTGCAGCTGAATCTATCGCTCGAATATTTCTTAAAAATAAATTATAACTTCTCCGGCGGGTTTGAATGTCTTTCCGTATTTGATGCATTTCTGCATCAATTGCGGAAAGTATGTTGGAAATTTCAACATCCATAGCATTGCTATTACTAAATTTCTTTTTTTTTTTTTTTTTGAAGTGAAGGCACTTATTGAGCCTCCATTTATAGAGTGGTAGAGTAATCTCACCAGGCAGTAAGAATTTCATGGCTGGCACAATTCTTACTAATTTTTTGCACAATTTTTCTGTAGTTGAAGACTATCATGCCTGTTTAATGAAAAATTGACTGGCTCTTGCTACCTCAGAGCAAACAAAATCTTCCCAAATCATACTACCTGTATGAAAAAACAAACTTTTTACAACCAGTTTACGTGAAAAAATAAATATTTGATATTTGATATTTGTTAGTTAATAGTGGATAGATGATATTTCATATTTGAAAATTGAAAATTGATGGTTGATATTTAATAATTGATATTTGATAATTGGTTGTTGATATTCGTTTTGATAGATGATAGTTGATAGTTGATATTTTAGTTTGAAGGAACCAAGGATTCCTATATAGAAAGACATAGACAAATATCTGTATGTTCAATTTTCAAGCAAGTCTCAGATTAGTAGTGATAATGTATTTTTCCCATCACTGCTGATATTAGCCAAAAGATCAACATCATTTCAGAATGTTGGAGATCTTGATGCTACATAAATAAAGTTGTTAGTCTCACAAGAACACAATCAAACAAACATATATTCCTTATAGAAAATTAATCAATTTTAAAATTGGTGACCTATGTTAAGGATATTGTGTTGAATGTAGCTGGCTTGCTGACATGTGGTTGACATTGTTTTCGACATTGTTGCTGGTGTAAAGTTGGGTAACCTGTTGAAGATCATTCTTTACTTGAGGGTTCGGCGGCTACCCTTTTTAATAGCATATGCTATACAGTAACTTCTATGATGAGTTAGATATTATTTTTTCCCCCAAAAATCTATTGGGAGTTGAACAGGGATGGTGGTAATGTACCTCAGGAAACTGCTTTGTTGTTAATCAGAGAAATAGTGTACCTCAGACACTTGTTCTTTGCCTTTCTTACCAGACACATTTGGCTTTTGAGGCCATGGAAATGGCTGAGAAAGAGTTGATTTTTGTAGAGGCAAATTCTGGAATAAAACATTCGGTTCAAGGAGTTCATCAGGCTCAAGACATGGCTGCAAACCTTTGCACACAACATAGTCCATGTTAAAACGTGAGAAGAGGCGGAGAAAAAGGGGAGTTAGAAAAGAAGGGTGATGAAACAAGAGTTAAAAAGAGTAAGAATTGTGTTTGAGATTACTACTTTGATGTTAGTATTTATAGGAGGAGCTCTTCCCATTGAAGGGTCTGAATTTTTCTTTTCTTTTTTTTTTTTTTTTTTTTTTTTTTTTTTTCTGAAGCTTTATTCTGGAGCTGACATGGATCTGATATCATTATTGTGTATAGTTTGTGAAATCTAAAAAAAAAAAAAAAAAGTACGTGTAGTACATATGAATGCATGGAATTGGGATCTTTAAAAAAAAAAAAAAAACTTAGTATTTATAGGAGATGGCCATGAAACCTAGCATATATAACTTGATTTAATAAAGGAGAATGCCTATATTTTATGTAATGTTTAATGAAAATGTTTTTTCGGTATAATGATTTTATGATTTTTTTCATGTTATTAAAAAATTAATAGTATCTCGCAACTTTATATATATATATATATATATATATATATAAAAGTTAAACAATTCATGAAAAAATATATTTATATGCAATAAAAATAATTTAAATATTTAGAATATCATATAAATTTAGTCATTATTTTTAAAATTTTGTGCATATTCTTAAATTTTTAAAATTCATACAATAAGTTATAATAAAAATTATAAAATCTAATAATATAAGTCAATTCTAATTCTAATTCCAAGTTACCAAACAACTAATTTAGAATTATAATTGTAACTCTAAATCAATTCTACATCTCACCAAACAAACGAATTGGAATTGAATTATAATTCCAGTTCTTTAATTCAATGGTTAAAATCTTCACATGTCATTAAATTTATTCAATAATATACTTTTGACCATTAAACTTTTAAAATATAGTACTTGACATACTTTCGTTAAGAATCATATTTGAATTAATAGAGTTTCATTATAAATGGCGGTGGCGGTGGTAGTTCCCGGCGGCGGCAAGGAGAATGGGTGGTGGTGGTGGAGGAAGAAGTAGAAAAAAAAAATTTATACAAAGGATCTTAAAAAATATTTTTAACACAAAAGTCACCAAAACTAACAACAAATTTGGTCTAACTGTTAGTTGATCAAAATTTCCATTAAAAGAGACCAAAAGATCTAATAAATTAATATTAAATAACTAAAAAGATTTTTGTAAAATTATAAAGGAACAAAAATGAGACAAGACCAATTATAAGGGACCAAACAAGCAATTTGGCCAAACTATAATATAAATTGACTTTTAAAATAATAGTTTAAAAACTTCATAAAAGAACACATATTTAAAATACAATCTAGTAAATACAAGTAATCTTTAAAAACTTTAACTATTATTAATGAATTGTTTGTAACTCCTATATATATATATATTTTTTTTTGAGGCAACTCCTATATTTATTTTGTAATTGAAAAAAAAAATGTTTGTAAAGTGACCGTTACGACTTCATCTATCTACTAAATTAATTTAAATTCATGGTGATTCTGTTGTTCTTTTTTTCTTTTTGACCAATTTTACAGAAAATTTCGAGTACAACTATTATACACCACGCCGGACGATATAATTTAATTCAATTCCATTATTTTTTTTTTAGTTTTGAGGAGAAATTATGGACAAATTAGGGGGCCAAAATAAAAGTAATTCTTATTTATTTATGAATTATACCATAAATAAATGTAGATATAGCACATGCCTGCAAGATTTTTCCCCCACATGCCCTTGACTGAAAGCTTGTTTTGTGTCAGGGAAATCGTTTTTTGCTCATCTTTTAAATTGCACTTTCTTTTCTTTTTCTTTTTTTTTTTCCCTTCCTTTTCTTAAAAGGTTAAAATAACGAAAGTCAACAATTTAGTGTCAACTCTTTTTATTTACATCCTGAAATGTAACCTCCCAATTTACACCATCATAAAATGAAGGCTTTTACCACCTATAAATTCATGCCATTTTCACCATCTCAAAATGGGGGAAAAACCTGTCCTGAAAAACCCTTCTCCTTCATTAATTTGAAGGCTTCCCAATCCATCGATGCTGAGAGTTACTTTCTCCTCATAAACCATTTCTTGAAAACCTTCATCCACAATCAAACTTCAATTCTGATAATTCAATCAGAATCCAAATTTTAGGCCTTTTTTTTTTTTTTTTTTTTGAAAATTTTCCTTATTTTTCTAACTCAAAAAGAACCTTCAAACAGAAGAAGTGAATTTCAGGACAGGAATTGGGGAAAATGAATGCACGAAATGCTATAATCAATGCAGGATTAACAGCTCTGGAAGAACAATTGGTGTCGCCCCTTTTGGGAGATGAACCTGCAAATACAAAACCACCAAAAACACCAGCCCAGATAGCCATGAGGAAAACATTTAAAGGGACAGCGCATTTAGCCAATCTTCTCCCCACAGGTTCGGTTCTTGCATTCCAGATTTTTTCTCCATCTTTAACACACGAAGGTAAATGTCAATCGGCCACCAGCCAAACCATGACTTTAGGGCTTCTTGGCCTCTGCGGCCTATCCTGTTTCCTCCTCTGCTTCACCGATAGCATCAGGGACGAACGGGGAAAAGTCCGGTACGGCGTGGCGACGTTTGACGGGTTGTGGGTTATTGATGGTTCTTCAATCAGGGTTCTTCCTGAGGATGCAGCCAAGTACAAGATTGGTTTCGTGGATTTTTTTCATGGATTCATGTCCCTTTTGATCTTTGGAGCTGTGGCCATGTTAGACCAGAATGTGATCAATTGTTTGTGTCCTCATCGCTCCGATGAAATTCAGGAGTTTCTGAGTGTTTTGCCTGTTGTTGTTGGAATTGTTGGTGGTTTTTTGTTCGTTGCATTTCCAAGTAAGAGACATGGAATTGGCTTTCCTCTTTCCCGGAATTAATGCAAATTCCTTTCAATTTTAGTAATATTCCAATTGCATCCATTCTTGAATTTTTTTTTTTTCTTTTTCTAATGTCCCTATTGCTTTAATTCTCTTCATTTCACTGAATTAGTTTTCATTTTTGTTCCTCAATCGGGTGAATTATATTTGCTCCTTCTAATTTTGGATAAACTACAAAATGGACTATCAATTTTTATAAAATTACAATACCAGTGCGCAAACAATTACACCCCTAACTGTCTAAATGTGATAAAATTGATGTAAAAATAAAGTTCTAATAAATTAACTATTTACATAAGAAGTGAGTCAGTTAGAGAAATGAAATACTTGATAAGACAAGAAGATGAATAGACAATGATGCGAGAGGAGTAGTGCATATTCGAAATCTAGCTACCGTGTAATTTTAGGTTGATAACCCTCCTTATTAATAAATAAAAAAAAAAAAATACTTGATTCATATAAAAAAAAACTGTAATTTATGTAATATTTGAAACAACTATGGAGAAAAAATAGTAAATTTATTAAAATTAAAAAAGTTACATTTGTAATTTATGCAATATTTTCATTGTAATTTATGCAATATTTCGTTATTTTAAGACAAGCTATGGAGATTAAATGGTTAACTCACTAAAATATTTTTGCTTGATAAATTTTATCATTTTTTTATGCATTAGAGGTGCAATTGTTAGTTGATTATTCAAGGGTAACTCATAGTTTTTTAAAATATGAAGGTTTATTTTGTAATTTGTCCAAACATGAAGGATAAATTTAATTCACCTTAAAAAAATACTCTCTTGGTTCCAAAAATTTAAAAACTTTTAACCAGGTCTTCAGCATCAAAGTTATTTGTCTTTTAATTCTTATTAGTTTGCAATATTACTACCCATATTAAATCATACATTTGTTAATCTTTTCTTTTCTTTGTAATGTTTATAGATTATAAAGGGGGTAAAATTGAAAAAAAAAAAAACTAATATAAATATTAATAAAAATTTTATTTATATTTTGAGACGTAGAAATTAAAAGGATAATAATTAATGAGAACTGAAGTCACCAACTTTGCGATGCCATTATTCATTCTTGCACCCGACAAATTAATTTGTGCTTCATTGAACTTTTCCGAAGAAATTGAATTAATTAGGTTATGAGCAAATGTTTGGCTACCAAAATAATGTTGACAAGACTTCTTAAAGATTCATAGCCAAGACTTAGAGGGACAATGTATGTTTTTCTAAGCCATAGATAATGCTCTCTTAGCTAGGGGGTCTTCGGTGAAACGTAACATCCTTCAATTTAGTTATTATATTCACAATAAAATTCAGTTGTCTTAAAATCTATTTAATATTGGAATAATATTTTCGTTACATAAAAAGTAGGCGTTATAGTATCACAAAAATTTTGTATCAAGAGAAATCGGGCATATCGAATGGTGATGTCCGATTGATAATTTTATTTTTATTAGGAGAATACGTAGTTGACAAAATCAGAATCTTTATATTCTTGAGAATAGTTTCGAACAAAATAGTTCTATTAAAAAAAATAATTAACGGATCAAATTAGTCAAACAAATAGAACACTCATCATTTTAAATATCGGATAATTAAATAAAAAATGTACATAGAACCTCTAAAAATTAACTATCCACTCTTCATCAAATTGAGATTATGTAATAATTCGGTGACTCTAAATTAAGTAAATAAAATTTATACTATATGGTGAATCCAAAAAATTATATATTTAATCTAATAATAAAAATACGAAGGCTGATTTTATTACAAAAGATCGAGAATGTCGATTTACCCCATAATAATGACTATGACAACAAACGCCCAATTAGCTTATATAACATAGTCTTAGCAAAATAGAAACTATTTGAGTTTTTTTTTTGGGATAGATGATAATATTACCATTGACCTAGTACCATCAAAACCAAATTAATCCTAAGTCGAAACTAATTTACTAAACTAAAGTCAAAACAAATAAATTAAGTAATTATTAAGTACAATTAAAAATATAATTTCTTAATAAAATTTGATTTAACATCCAACATATTTCTCCTCTCCTCCTCAAATCAAAGAAAAAAAAAAATGGTCCGTTTGGAAGGTATTTTAAACTAATAATAAAAAAGTATACATTAAAAATATCTTTTAAAAATAGAAGAATACAATTAAATAACGTCTGATATAAATTCACAACATCGTTTCTTGCTTAGAAAAATTTTAACGTTAGTATGCTATACTCATTGTATTTAACAACACACTATTTATATTACAAATAAAACAAGTTTTATTCACATTTTATTCCTATTTTAATAATAATTTTCTCTAAAATTAAGAACTCCTAATTAAATAAAATATTACCCTCTATCTCATCTCATTTAATATATTTACTCAATATTATCTCATTATTTAGGAGAAACTTTAACATCAAAACATAGATATTATCATCATTCTAAAATAAGAATTCTATTTATTAAAATTAAAACTATACAATGTATTTGACAATTATTATGAGATAAATTAAATGTATATATTTATTATAATGGGTATTAATTTTCTTTAAATTCACTTTTTAGTTTGTCACCAAACTTATTATATCTAAAAATTAAAAATTTTATACTATTTCATATGTTATCCTATTTTTTCATCCTATCAAATTAAACAGCAAAATCTTCTCAAAATAGAAAGAAAAATAAAAGAAAAAATGAATAATCTGCGGCGGGGCCCGCAATTTCTTCTCAAGAAAAAAGTCGCGGCAGTTTTTTCTTTTCAACAATGGGTAATGCAATTCAATCGCGTTGACAAATTATCGCATCGTCTTCCACAAGCGTGGAACCACGCGTCATTCATGCGTCTGGGAATTGCTCCAACACCCACTAGAAGCCGTTTGAATCCTCCTCGACCCGGATCATCGTACCAAATTTAGACAAGATGTAAACATGAAGTCCGATTATGTTTATGCCGTACGTATGGAGAGAGAGAGACTAGTGTGTGAGAGAGAGAGAGAGAGGAAAATTCAAGAATTATAGAGAGAGAAAGGAACAATAAAACACGCACAAATACACACACCCCTGAGTCCACACACAAACAACAAAAGCATCAATCCTTTGAATCATCAAAGCCTTCCCAATTCTGACAATTCTCAATCCTAACCCTTCCTTCTATCCTTTCTTTAATCATTTCCAATTAACCTCTTTCACACACTCACACACACATATACACACAGAGAAAAAACCCACAATTTTTTTTTTTTTTACACCAATTTGTAATATCTTACAGTTCGTGTATATTCACACAAAACAATTCAAACAAACAAAGAGATCCCAAAAAAAGAAACCCATTAGTAGGAAAAGAAAGAAAAACCACCCTTCCCAAAAAAAAAAAAAAAAAGCGGTTGAAAGAAAGAAAGAAAGAGAGAAAGAGAAATGATGGGTGGGATTACAAAGAAAAAGATTGGTTTTTTTGTAGTTGTTGTTGTTGCTGTTGTTATTGGTTCTTGTGGAGTTCAGAGTTTGTCTTCTTTATTCATTTTACTACTTCTACAAGGAGTATTAGTATTATTATTATTAATACTAATAAATGAACATAGATTCCATCAATATATCTTTTGCAAGTTTCAATTTGCTTTTGAGCAAGTTCAACAAATAGTAGAAGTACTAGTGATAGGAAGAATACATAACAATTATTTGTGGGTTATTTTGGAGAGTACTTTATTTATTGTGTGGTATTCTTCAAATCTCACCGCACATCTCCATCATTCACATTCAACCGGGATAAAAGAAGGGCAAGTCTTCTTTCTTTTTCCTCATTGCCAAAATCTCCCAATTCTCTACCAACCCTAATCTTAAACTTTTGTGGGATGAGAGGGTTTGGATGCATAATTTTTAATTTTTTTTGGTTGGAACTTTTTAGTTTCCATTCAAATGGTGTGGTGGGCTGCTTCTGAAAGCTTTGATCTTTGAAAGAATTTAATTAGTCTTATTTTTGGTGGGGGAAAGATTTGAGTTTGCTGTTGCAAACAAAATGGAGGTTGATGATGGTGGGGAAAGTAGTGGCTGTGCTGCTGCTGGGGTAGTCCAAGCAGGAGGAGATGGTGGAGGAGGTGGTGGTGGTGGTGGCGGCGGCTGCGGCTCTGAGCTGGAGAGGAAGAGTATACCAGAAGGGGAGCCTAAAGTGAAGAGGAAGATGAAAACTGCTTCTCAATTGGAGATACTTGAGAAAGCTTATGCTGGTGAGTTCATTTTAATTTGTTGTATTTTGTTGATAATTTTCTTTTTGTTGTACGATTTTCGAGTTTGTATGCTGTAGTTTTTAGTTCAGTTTACTTGCCTAGGAAATAAACGAGTTATTTATTTTATTTTTCCTTCTTGTTTGGAAGATATGGGCTATATGATGCAATTTTCGTAATGGTTTCAAACTTTGAATTCTATAGTGGAGACATACCCATCCGAGGCATTACGAGCAGAGCTGGCAGTGAAGTTGGGGCTATCTGATCGGCAGTTGCAAATGTGGTTCTGCCACAGGAGGTTGAAGGACCGAAAGGGGCCAGTAGAGAAACGAGCAAAGAAGGAGGCTTCTTCAGGAATGGTGTCTGGGTTGTCCAGTGGAGTTGGGGGAGAGCTGACGGTTGGCCATGGAGGTGAGCCGCGGAATGATCACCCTCCGGTTTTAGGGCGAAGTGCATTAGGGCCTGTGGAGATTCAACGTAGAGTTGTTCATCGAACTGGGACAGCTCTGGCAAGGATTGGAACTGAAATGCCTGCTGTAAAGAGGTATTATGAGCCTCCCCAAGCATTGTCCGAGCTTCGAGCAATTGCTTTTGTGGAAGCACAATTAGGGGAGCGACTGAGGGAGGATGGTCCTGTTCTTGGGATGGAATTTGATCCATTGCCACCTGGTGCATTTGGTGCTCCTATTGGTAAATGTTTACAGTTTTAGGTTATTTTTGTGGATTGAATTTTAGTTACTTCTAATAAGAAACATTCTTAGAATTCCTAATTTATACTTAAGTGAAGAAATTATCTGAAATAGAGGAGTTTATGGTGGGGATTGAAAGAACCAAACTGGATCACTGATCATACTTCTCAAGTTAATAGCTATACCAAAGCTCCTTAAGATGTTAGAGTAGAAGTGAATTTATCTTCCACTGTTATCAAACCGCAAACCCCACCCTATCTCCCCGAAAGGGGAAAAAGAAAAAAACTCTTGTGAGTTCTCCAAATGAATAGTAATCCTCATTTATGTCTAAGACCAAAGGGTGACTGTATAGGGTGTTTGTGATAACTTTGTTAAATAACAAGGCAAAGGACTGAAGGAGTTACTGATTCTTTTGCAAATGTACTTTGGGAATTTTGTCCACTCCAGTTTGTGTGGGCCATTGTGCTTTCATACAGGATTCATGTGCAAAGGATTGTATTGCTATTTCTTTTTCTGTTTATACCTGCAATGCTTTATTTAAATTGCAGCTTTTGATGATCCATTTGTGATTGTGCAATGGTACTTATTCATTTTGAACTACCAGTGGCATCGGGACCCCAGAAACCAACTGTGCGGCTTTATGAGGCTCAAGTATATGAGACTCCAGATGCTAAAGTCATACAGGTTAGCTGATGTCTTTTTTGTCCTTGAAACATGTGCTCTGCCAAAATTTTATCTGAAGGTTATCTAGTGGACTGATTTGGTCTCCACAAGTACACAAGTATGTTTAAATTTTGGTGCAGTTTGTAAATTACTAATTTGGAATTCCTCTTTCCTCAATGAATGTAAGTTTGTGTACTTGAAATCCATAGTTTTTTTCATTCAGTTGAGAGAGAGCTCTTAAAGTTAGCGAGTGTGGGTTTTGTGGCAAGGGATAATGCATATTTGTTTTGGAACTTCATTGATTGATGGGATATATTATCAGTTCAAACCATGAACACTTTGCTGTCGGCAATTTGTTGTGATGCAATTGACTATTTATGTCTTAAACTATTTTTCATCTGTAATTTCCCGTATCTGTGATGTTTACTTAAAATTTTCCCTCGCATGGATTTGGATGTCTATTTTCTTCATTTTACTTTTTCTTAAAGATTTCATTCCGATGTCTATTACATCCTGTTCTAAGTAAAAACAAGAGTTACCAGGAGACTATGTATTTATTAGGGTGCCAAGAGGACTATCCATGAATACCAGTTTCTTCCAGAGCAACCATCTATTAGAGATGATATAAATGAAAGAACAATTCCTCTTCATCAATATGGCTCGTCAGTAGATGCTCGAAGTTCTACAACTCCATTCCCTGCTTTAAGGTCCTTTATGCATGGTACTGAGCAGCTACCCCCAGTTTATAGTTTCCAGGGTAAAATGCCAAGTCTAAGTTTATTGCCTCAGCTTGGGAACCAGGGCCATCAAATATCTCCACCATCAGCAGGACAGATGGATAGTGTTCCGCAGAAGAACTCCCTTGTGAATATTGACCTGGATGCACATGTTTCTCATCCAATAAGGGGCCTTGAAACACCATTTGTGCCATCTAACAGACATATCATTAATGACGAGGAGCGTCTGGAGAGAAAACGCAAGGTCGTCAAGTTGCTTCTTTGCCGTTCGTTATATTTATTACATATCCATGTACAAGAAATAATCAAATGTGTGAATTTCCAAAAATTCATATTGCTATGTCTTGCAGAGTGAAGAGGCAAGAATCGCAAGAGAAGTTGAAGCTCATGAGAAGAGAATCCGGAAAGAACTGGAGAAGCAAGATTTATTAAGGCGAAAGGTCTTTATTTCTGGACTTGTACTTCTGTTCCTATTAGGTTCTGTCTATTTATGTGTTTCGGGTGGAGATGGAAGAGAGTGGGTACTTATTAGAACTAAAATAACTCTCTGTTCTTTTATAATTAGAGAGAAGAGCAAATGAGGAAGGAGATGGAGAGGCAAGACAAGGAAAGGCGGAAGGAAGAAGAAAGGTTTCTGCGTGAAAAGCAGCGTGAGGAGGAGAGGCTTCAGAGAGAGCAAAGGCGTGAAATGGAAAGAAGGGAGAAATTTTTACAGAAAGAATCTATGCGAGTAATTCCTGGTTACTGTACCCATTTTAATTTTATGCTTTGGTCCGATATTCTTAATCTGACATTCACATGCATGCATGCTCCAGGCCGAGAAAATGAGGCTTAAAGAAGAAATGCGGAGAGAAAAAGAAGCTGCTCGGCTTAGAGCTGCTCATGTTAGGGCTAAGGCTCGCCGGATCGCCAAGGAATCAGTTGAACTACTTGATGATGAACATTTGGAACTTATGGAGTTAGCTGCCTCAAGCAAGGGGTTGCCCTCAATTTCGGCCCTTGACAGTGAAGCATTGCAGAATCTTGGGTCATTTGAAGGTAATTGCATCTAATATATATGGCAATTTATATGCTTTCTATATATATTGTTCATCTCTCTTAGTTGTGTCTTTGAATCATCAGAAAACATTTTCAGTTTATAATTCACTGAGTATGGTTACTATCATTTGGATCTTTTTTTAACTTTTCCCCATAAGCTGACAAGATCACCAATGTGGTATGATTAATTTTGCATTTGAAGAAATCTGAGTTCTAATTTTGCAGTTGATTTCCATTTTTACCATGGTTATAAAGTTCTCTTTCTTCATTTCCCCTATTATTCATATCCCATTTCTCCCCTTTCTATTCTTATTTAAAAAAAAAAAAAAAAAAGGTTGTTTTTTCTTGGTCCTCTGGATTTGTTAACTGATGACTGATTTTCTTGCTTTAGATGCCCTTGTGGATTTCCCTCCGAAGACTGTCCATTTGAAAAGACTACTTGGAATACAGCCTTGGACCGAGTCTGAGGAAAGAGTAGGCAGCGTTTTAATGGTTAGTTGAAATGCTGTTTAATCTAGTTTATTTGTTTTTTGTGCTATGTCATGCATATTGATAAAAGGCATTGTGATCCTTTGTCCTTTTCATTTGTTTAGAGAGTAAGGGGAATGAATCTCCTTTCCAAGCTGCTCCTTGCTTGTATAAGTGATGATAGAAATTGATGTATGCCCAGATTGAATAATAATCTTGATAGAGTAATTGAGTAACTGTTTTTGTTGTGGCATGTCAACTGCAACTTGTGACCTGACATAAATATGAATGGTTTAGTTCACACGTTTGTCACCTAACCTTCGTCAAGTCCCTCAATCCTTCTCTCTTTTTTAAATATTTTATTTCTAGTTAGTTCTGGATTTTATTTTCCTGAGGAGGTATTCTATGCTTCTAAATGTGTTTTGCTCTTTCATTGGTTAGGTTTGGAGATTCTTAATTACTTTCTCTGATGTTCTTGGGCTTTGGCCTTTCACTTTGGATGAATTTGTCGAAGGGTTACACGATTATGTAAGTGCTTGATTGCGGATTTTTTCTTAATGAATGAGCTCTTCATGTTTTAAGAATATTTCATGACTTTTAGGAGTCGAGATTGCTGGGGGAGATACACATATCTCTTCTAAGGAACATAATAAAAGATATTGAAGATGTTGCCAGAATTCCTGCCACTGCCGTAGGAGCAAATCAAAGTGCTGCCAACCCTGGAGGTGGCCATCCATATATTGTTGAAGGGGTATGCTCTGATAAAGTTTTTTCCTTTAATCTTGTTTAGAGTCGTGGCTCTGACTGGCTGTTATCATCTGTTGGAATCACTTAAGCGTTGTACTTTAAGCAGGCATATGCGTGGGGTTTTGATATAAGAAGCTGGCAGCACCACTTAAATCCATTGACCTGGCCTGAAATTATGAGGCAATTAGCTTTAGCTGCAGGATTAGGTCCGAAATTGAAAAAGGGAAATATTGAACAAGAAAATCTTCAAGATGAAAATGAGGTATGATTGTATTACCATACTGAAGTAATTTCTTTTGTGATGCTCTTGCTCCCAAGAGTTTTTCAATACTCAAACCTCACGTCTCCCCAGTTTTTAGTCCTGAATTTCAAGTTCTCAGAATACAAACCGTTTGATGTGTCATAATGGTTGAATATGGAAACTTTCACTATCTCTTCAAGAAAATGGGTTTCAGAAACTTTTGAACAGAATCTCTTGGTGCACTGCAGGGGCTTTCTTTAATTTGATTTTAGATTCTCCTAAATGTTAACTCTGTGGCTTAGAAATCCCTGTTATAAAGTGCTTTCATTTTATTTGAATGGGAAAAAAATCTTTTCATTACTAGAGGTCAAAGATCCTGTAGTAACTATGTATTGTTACTTGTTTTTTTCGAGATTCCTAAGAGTTTGCTCCTTGATCTTGAGCATGCTTGCAGGGTAACGATGGTATAGATATCATATCAGACTTGCGGACTGGGGCTGCAGCGCAAAGAGCTCTTGCCAAAATGCGTCAGAGGGGTATCTCAAATCCCCGAAGATCTAGACACCGCTTAACCCCTGGAACGGTGAAATTTGCTGCATTTCATATTCTTTCACTTGAGGGAAGCAAGGGTATTACAATAATGGAAGCTACAGACAAGATTCAGGTAGGTCTAAACCGATAAATTACACAAATTTTGCTATTGTCCTGTTGACTAATTCCTACTTTTTCTCCCTCACTCTCTCTGTTATATGAAGAAATCTGGTCTTCGAGACCTTACTACGAGCAAGACTCCAGAAGCATCAATTGCCGCTGCCTTATCCAGGGACACAAAACTTTTTGAGAGAACTGCTCCTTCAACTTATTGCGTGCGTGCCCCTTATAGAAAGGACCCTACTGATGCTGAGGCTATACTAGCTGCTGCCCGGGATAAAATTCAAGCATACAAAAATGAACTATTGGATGCAGAAGAGCCAGATGATGCTGAAAAGGATGATGCAGATAGATACGATGACTCGGAAAGTGATGTGGCTGATGATCCTGATGTGGATGATTTAGATACTGGACTCAAACCTGAAGAAGCTTCTCATTCTGGTGAACCAAGCAGTTATGAGGGCAAACATTGTTCTGCTAATAGAAAACGGAATGTGGGTAGTAATTTTGTGGAAGTGGCATGTAGTGACAACCCAAGTACAAGTAGAAGGGATGACATGAAGCATAAGGGCGCTGGCACCGCTGTTGACCATTCTGCTACGGCTGTTGGAAGTCATCTAGAAGCAACTAATCAAGAAGAAACTCTGACTGATGAGGGTTACTGTGGTGATTTATGGGTCCTAGGACTAACAGAAAGTGATTATTCTGATTTAAGTGTTGAAGAGCGCCTAGATGCCCTTGTTGCTTTAATTGGCATTGCAAATGAAGGAAATTCTATTCGTGTTGTCTTAGAGGTATTCGTCTTTTGCTGGTTGGAGGTTTATGTGTGATTTTGTTTTTTGGTGCTTTTTGTATCACCATCTTGCTGTTTTAAAACAAGTTTATTGTTTAGGAACGGTTGGAAGCAGCAAATGCCTTGAAGAAGCAGATGTGGGCAGAGGCACAGCTAGACAAGCGACGCTTTAAAGAGGAGTATTCATTGAAGGTACAGTATCCGCTATACACAGGGAATAGATCTGATCAAAATCTCAATGTCGAAGGAAGAAATGAATTGGCTTCTTCAAACCCCACAGACCAGCTGGACAGTTTAGGTGATTCCGAAAAAAATCCAAATTGTTCTATTTATACGCCCCCTGAGAGAAATGTGCTGTTGCAAGATTTGTCTGGCCCTGATGTACTTTCACAATCTGCATATGCTGCTGAGAAGTCCCGGTCTGAAATAAAAGCATATATTGGCCAGAGAGCAGAGGAGATATATGTATACAAGTCATTACCTCTTGGGCAAGATCGAAGACGGAATAGATATTGGCAGTTTGTTACATCCTCTTCTCAAAATGATCCTGGCTCAGGCAGGATTTTTGTTGAGTTACATGATGGTCGGTGGAGGATCATCGATTCTGCTGAGGTTGATATCAAACCCAACTACTGCCCCTCCCCTAGTTCTGTTAAACATTTTCCATCTGCAATACACCTGTTTTATCAATCATATTTTGTTGTGCAGGATTTTGATGCTTTGCTGGCATCCTTAGATGTTCGTGGAATTAGAGAGTCTCGTTTGCACTCAATGCTGCAAAGAATTGAAATTGCTTTCAAAGAAACTGCTAAGAAGAATCTGTGCTTGGCCTTTAACAGCCAAGATAGGGAGGATTTGAAAATTAAACTTTCTGAAGAGAGACATAAGAGCATGCTATCTGGTGAAAATCTAGATATCAAACCGGCAAGTATTGTTATTAAAGGTGAGAGCTCTGAATTGGAGAAAATTGAGACCTTAGAGAGATATGAAGATTTTAAGAAATGGATCTGGGAAGAATGCTTTAATTCCATGAAACGCTGTGCTTTGAAGTATGGGAATGCTAAACAGAAACAGTTACTGAGCATTTGTAGCAGCTGTCATGATCTGTTTTTCTTTGAGGATCAGCACTGTTCCTTTTGCCATATGGATTATCGTACTCATGGAAAAACTATGAGCTTTGTGGAACATGTTTCTCAATGCAAAGAGAAACAGGAGGTAGTGATTAACAGGACCTTAGCCAAATTAGACTCTGCACCTCCCTTGAGGATCAGATTGCTAAAAGCACAATTAGCTTTCCTGGAGGTAACCTATTTAAGCCTGTTGCTATATAAATTTCCAACAAGAAAGATATATTAGCACATGTCAGATATTAGATTCGCGTAAAAATAAATTAAGAAGATTTTCCTTTTTTTTTTATCATGGTGAAGGCTGCTCTTCTGCCGGAGGCTTTTGAAGCTTTTTGGTCAGAAGACTGTCGAATGTCTTGGGCTAGGAAGTTGCAAATGGCATATACTGCTGAAGATGTCCTTCAGGTTCTCTTTCCCCCTCTCTCCTCTGAGTTTCTTGTTTGGTTTGGGTCTTTTGTTTCTCTCTTGAGCTCATATGATCTGAATGCCTTACTCTTTCCTCTTCTGATGGAATTAGATTTAGTTATTGTGAATTATTACTGGAGGCATGATTTTAACTCACTTGGATTGAAGAGGGATGGATGCAAACTTGCTTAATATTCTGAACACTAGCCTAAATTTGGAGAATTAAGGAGATACGGCTTGTACAATTCCATTAGACTCTTTAGCTGTTCAAAAAAGCAAGGAGACAGTTATCTAGTTATTGAATATTTACAGAAATTTCTTGGCGCACCTCAATAAGTTTGTCTTCACATTGGATTCGACGCACATTTCTCAAATAAATGCATGGACTGCCTACCTATCGGTTGGAGTTGTTGTATTCTACATATGTTTTCTTTCTTTAACTAACCATATCGTTTCCCAGACAGTTTGGTTTTGATTCCTTTTTTCTTCGTTGACTTCTTTTGTTTAAAAAAAGAAATAAGATTTTGTTTCCTCTGATAATTGTATTTGTCAATTCCAGGTTCTGACATCGCTGGAGAGTGCCATAAAGAAAGATTTCTATGTTTCAGATTTTGAGACAACCTCTGAATTACTAGGTTTCAGTGTAGTTGGACAAGTGGTTAATGCTTCGTCCTTCCTTGAGATAACTGCAGTGCTTCCATGGATACCTCAAACATCATCAGCTGTGGCACTAAGGTTAATGGAGTTTGATGCCTCAATATTTTATACAATGAAACAGAAGGATGATTTTGAGAAAGAGAAAGGAACCAAGCATACAAGTGTAAGCATTTTTCTTTTTCCATCCAATAAAGTAGATCCCTTTTCTGTTGCATATTACTGCATCATTTCTTGACTTTTGGTTTGGATTACTTTATTACCTCAAAAAGTTCAAATTCTTTTGTCGATGGCAATTGGCTATGTTTCATTCACTTATATGGTTTCTACGCTTTGTCATTACGAATACTGTTTTCTCTTCTCTTGCTCGGGCTATTAAGGGAGGTTGAATTTTGCGATTTTTAACATCTGTTGCTGCCATCATAAGACGCTCTTCTCTGCTGATTACATCACTTATAGCAATGTCATTTATCAGATTATGATTGTCTGTTACTTGTGCTTCTGTTGAGCCTTCTTAATTATTGACTTCAAATAATGTTTCTCATCTATTGGGGTTTATTTTGTTTGCTCAGACAATACCATCAAGAAGTAATTTCTCTAGGAACAGCTCAGAGAATCTATGTACTGATCCTCCACATGGTAGTGGTAATGTGCCTAAAGATTCTTATGATGGTCCTGCCACAGAGCGAAACAGCTCAGGTCGGAGGGGAGTAAGTGGTGGTATTCGTGTTGGTAGACCTCAGAGAAAGGTTACTGAGGCAACCAGATATGGATATGGTCAAGGAACAAATGCAACAAACATGGATAAATTTGTGCCCTTGCCAGGGTGGAAAGGCCGAACACGGGGACGAGGTGGTCGTAAGCGAGGTCGTCTAACAGTTGGAAGTAGGCTGAAATCAGGAAAAAAGATGTCAGAAACTGCTGGTAAAAGATCTAGTGCCAGGTCCACCGGTATTGAAAAGACTCCTAGCTCGGATCAGCAAGAATGGACTGCTGAAGAAGTAACACCCGTTCTGGTTGAAGGAGCAGAAAATCTTAGCAGCTCAGAAAAGTCAGAATTTGATGATGAGAATGGTCAAGCAGTTGGTGATGACTATGATGACCCTACATTAGATGACTATTCGGTTAGTCGAAGTGTTCCATCTGCACGCTCAATGGAGGGTATGGACTTTGCTGTTGGTGAGGAAAACGAGAAGTTTGAAGATGATGATGATGAAGAGGACGATGTAGGCATGGAAGAGGACGGCAATGGAGGCGACGAGAGACAGAGAGGAGATGAGGAGGCAATGGAAGAAGACTATTACAGTAGTGAATCTGAAGAAAGGAATAGATTTGTGGGGGCAGGTGGAATGGGAAGTCCAAACAAAGGTTTGGAATTTTCATCATCTGATGAGTATAGTGATTAGGACAAAATGGTAGCTTGAAAAGGTTAGCAACAACATAGGCAAGTGAGACAAACTGACTGACATTTTCAGGATGAAGCAAAGGATGTCCAGTATATATTTTGATGAATCCTGATGTTGTATTTGCTGAGTATCATATCAAATGGTCCATTATTAGATTCAATTTATCTAAATTTTTACAACTTCAACAAACTAGTGTATATTCACCATTCACTTTGATGTGAAGTCATATATGACTCCAAAAATGAATTTACATATATCCAAAGAACTAAGACAACAAGCAAGAGATGGTTTAAGGGGTTGACACTTCTCATCATTTAGGAGTATGGAGGATCTGAATCATACCGAGAGTAGATCACATTGGAACACTTAGAAGTGATTTTAATCGAGATTATAATAAATAAAAATATTATTTTGAGGTGAATAATTACATAGGTGAGGTCTATTAGGAACTTCACTGACGTCTTGGTTAGTTCGGTGATTGCTGTCTTAGAATAGCTCATGAAGGTTCAACACGCCCTAATAGGAAATTGGAGTCCAGATGCATATTTTCTTCAAGGTCCAATACATACACCTAACCAAACCGCCTGCCAAATAACATTTCAATATCTTTCCATGTCCGCAGAGTCGAACCCACTTGCATTTCTATTCCCCCCTAGTATTCGAGTATGAATAGATGTGCGTGCATTCCATGTGTTCGATTGTTGGTCACAAAGAGCTTCTGTATTTTCCCTCCTTGTGAGGAAAAGATTTATAGGCTGTCTTTGTCTTGAATTTTGCAACTGGCTTCCTATGTACGGCACTCGATTCCACCGTCTACCTTGCATCTTACAGAATATAGCACTTCAAATCTGCCGTTTCTCGGCTACCCCAAATGTGAATAAGGTCACCTTGTACCTCCAAAGAGCCAGGCTTATTGATTCAATGAGGCTCAGCCTCCGTTCAGAGTCTCCAGAATCCCTTCTTCATCTTTTGCAGAGTCCCACACTGGACTCTTTTGTAGTCAACAATGCACTAAAGTCGGCCCCTTCCCCTGAGTCTGCTCTTTCACTGATTGAGAAGCTTAAGAAAATTTCACATTTCTCGCATAATCAGCAAACACTTCACACATTAGCCAAGATACTTGCTAAATGCGGGCAAACTAGTAAACTTAGAGCCCTGATCAATGCGATCAATGCAGGAAAGTTTACGAATGTTGCTCGTGTAAGTGTTATGGATAGGATGCGTTGGTTCGCTCTTGCTGGAGATATTGATGAGGTAATTAGTGTATGGGATGAGTGGAGGCCCTCAAATAAGCCTCCCAGTGTTGAGTCTTACAACATTGTGATGGCTCTTTTGGCTAAGAGTGGAAAAGATTTTGAGGCCGTGACAATTTTTCGTAGAGTAATTGATGAAGGATTGCTTCCTAATTCAAGAACCTACACAATAATGATCAAGCATCTTATCAACTCGGGGCATTTAAATGTTGCATTTGAAGTTTTCCGAGCATTGCCACAGATGAGAATCAAACGTAGCTTGAGGCAGTACTCTGTTATGGTTGATGCATTTTGTCGAAATGATCAGCTTGACATTGTCAAAACTTTGATTCATGAGATGCGAGTTGATGGCATACTTCCTGGTCGAGCTATGCAGGGCTCTCTGCAAAGACTGCAAGAGGCGGGCTATTCCGGGGAGATAAATGAGTTGGTAAGGGAAATGCTACCAGATGGAAGGATTAAGAGCATAGCATATTCATTAGAAGGCAGTGAAGATGACATGGAGGATGAAGAAGAAGAAGATGCTGACAATACTAATGTGGAAGTTGTTGAACAAGTGCGATTGAAACCTTGGTTGGATCCAGCTGCTTTGGCAAGCGCCTTAAGGAACTGGAAACCCGAAGAAGTGTCAGCATTAGAGGATGCGAAAATTATATGGACCACGCGATTAGTCTGCAAGATGATCCGGAGTTTCAAGTCTCTTGAAACAGCTTGGCAGTTTTTCAATTGGGTTGCTTATCAACCAGGATTCACTCATGACGTGTACACAATGTCGAGGATGGTTGCGAAACTGGCTCGCCATGGAGACGTCCATTTAGTTGATCAGCTCTTGTCAAAGTTAGAAAACGAGGGCATGATCTTGTCATTCAGCACAGTGAGATTAATAATTGACTTCTATGGCCTTTCTGGCAACGGGGATGCTGCTCTAAAGATTCTTCACAGAGTTAAAACAATTTGTGGTACTATTTCAAGAAGCCGCCTACTGATCTTGTATACATCTGTCTTAAGAGCCTTGACCAAGTGCAAGATGAATGCAGCAGCCTTGGACATACTCGACGAGATGATTCTACTCGGGATCATTCCAGAGATACAAACGTTTTCCGGCTTGATGCATTATTTCGCAGTCCAGGGGGATATCAAAACAGTGCAAAGACTCTTTGGGATGGTGAGACAAAGTGGTCTAGAGCCAGATGGTTTCATGTACCGTGTTCTGATTCGGGCTTATTGCAAATGCGAAAGAGCTGCTCTGGCAATGAGGGTGTTGGATGATATGATGAACTCGGGGTTAGTTCCTGATGTTAGCACTAAAGACTTGCTGGTGAAGAGTCTTTGGAAGGAAGGGAAGCTCAGAGATGCAGCTGCTGTGGAAGAAAGGAGTGAGGAGGTTGGATCTGGTCTTCCGGCGGCTTTGCCTGGACGTTTATATACCCTCAACTCATCAGATGTTATGAGAATATATGACATATATTCTGCTATATATAAAGCAACATCTGACAATGAGTAAATTATAGCTTCAGGCACAACTTTGTAACTGGCTCTCTAAGTTTATTCAGACTTCAAGTCCAACGAAATAGCATCAAGTATGAATGGCTAATCTTTAATTTTTGTGAACAGAGTTACCTATATCAAACAATAGTTAATGGATGGAATTGTCATTGTAAAGTAAATGTTAGAAAATGACACCTAATATTTATACAGATGAAGATACACATTTGGTTGCATTCTAGCCAGGCAGCCTTTTCTTCTTAAGGCGTACGTACAGAAGAAGAAAAGATTATAGGGTCTGCCCACATTAAATCCCACCAAAAATCTTAAACAGAAAACTGAATATATTGTAGGTAGCAATGCTAAGGTACCATAGGATAATATCTTATCCTGAACTCCAATGCTTGGAAACATAGATGCACAGCAGAAGACTACCACTCAGAAATCTGAATCACAACTCCAAAGAAGTGAAAAGTTTTTTATTTGAGATTTGGAATTTGTAACTAGTCTTGTTTGTTGGGCAGGCCAAACCATCCTAGGGTCGGTAGCAACAAAAACCGGAGGATCCTGGTGGGCAGTTTCCAAAGCTCGATCCTGGTGGGCAGTACCCAAAGCTCGATCCTGGTGGGCAGTGTGGAAATGGGTTGTGCATGGGGTGTCCGAACGGCGGATAGCTATCGAAGTGCATGGGGTTTCTGAACCCAGAGTGGCTGTGACCGTAGGCATCTGGATGTGGGAAATAGGGGTCTCCGCGACTTGGAGGAACTGGAGTATACTTGATTATCAAATTTCCTTTATTAGAAGGTTCATTCGGGAGTGGCATGCCTTCACCCTGTACTATTTGTTTATCATTACTAGGATTGTCGATAGGAATACGCAAATCCCTACCATCCAAAGTTGTGAGGTTCGCTGTATAACCTCTAAAAATTCTCCAAGAGATCTCTGGGGTAGCAATCAAGTCGTCTCCGTCACGCGTAAAAACACTATGAGGCTTCTCAGTGATGATAAAAACAATATCCGGGAAGATGATTCTCGTCCCTTTCCTCCAACCCGGTCTAACATGAATTCGTCTGGACGCTCTGTATCAAGACCCAAAAGAAAGAGCAAGTTCAAAACTGCATTAGGAAAGCAGCTAGAAACAAACATAATACTCCTCTGTAACGTTCCCTTGTATCTCAGCAAAATGAAATCAGCCAGTATGAACAATTTTAAGTCTTGTGTATTTGAATTAGGGTACTATGAATATATAGGTAGAAGAGTGTCCCTACTAGTACTCACCCAATACGAGGAATTTCAAGTGTCTTGACTGTGCCATTGTAAAGCTCTTCTAGTGTACAAGCCAATCTACGCACGTTTCTTCAGCCGCCGCCCAATTCCTCCTCTCCTAAGGAGTTTGAATCCTCAAAAACTTTTGCAAATGCTTCATGGGCAATGCTAGGAAATTCCACCCTATAATCATCAGGAGGAGGAGGAGGAGGAGGAAGGCTGACCATTTGCACCCCAGGATTAATCTGTCCCTAAAAATCACAACAAACATATACCAACTCCTGAATTCACAGACGCTAAAATTTAGCATCATATCAGAGAAACCCGTGCACCAAAATTTCCGCAACAAAGAAATTTAGACCATATGTATGCGATATCAACCCTTCATCTCTATTAATAGCAGCATGCATAGCTTTGTACATGAACAAATTTACAGCATGGAAACACAAAAGAGTAAAAGGTGGGGATAAAAGAGTGTAATGAACTTACAACTCCCATGTTCTCAAATTCTTAGTCCTGAATCTTTCCTGATCAATTTGGAAAAGGGATCCGTCAAACCCACAATTTAGCCAAAGAGATTTCTTCAAGTATACCAACAAGGATAGCAAATGGAGCGAGGTAGCGTGAAGGAGGAGTAAGACACGCCATAAAGAAAAGTGGAAACCAGAGGGGTTTTTATAGCGGATGTCATTGTGGTTTCATTCATAAAATTTAAAATTTATGGCTGGAGAATCTTTCGCCAATGCAGCTTACAACATTTACTAAAAACTCTAATTATTTTGTATATATAATTAATTTTAACGTAATACATAATTATTTACGTTTTTATTTTTTTTAACATGACGATTTATTTTTTTTAGAGGGTTAGATATATTAAATTATTAATATAATTTTTTATTATTAAAAAATCTCAAAAATATATAAAAAAATAAAATAATATTAAAAAAATAAATTATAAAAATAATCTATTAAAACTATATATTACCAATATATTTAAATTAACATGAAATACAATATATATACACAAAATAATTAAAATTTTTCACAAAAAATGTCATATATAAATATCACAGAAGATCCTCAACTACTAAATAAGGTACAACCCATTTTAATTTGTTACAAAATTTTACCATTTTTAATTATAAATCATATTATATACCTATCTATTTCACTTCTTGATCGTAGTCAACCAGAAAAAGTTACACGAGAGGCTGTTGTTGGGAGAGAGAACACAAATCAAAATTAAAGAAATAGGGGAGAAGGCTCTGGTTGGTTTGAAAAAGAAAAGAAGAATTAGACAACGTTTCTCCTCCCTATGATACGTTTTTTATTTTTACCACTCACTTAAAAGCTACCTATGAGTGAATAACTTTTTTTTTTTTTTTTAAAAAAAAATAGCATGCTCTATAAGTGACGGAGTAGCCATGAAAATTTTCATCCATGGCTCCTCGTGCTAGCAAAAAGCTCAAAAACACCATCCTATTAAGAATTTTTTGGTCTAATGAAGATGTTCAAGCAACCCTCTGATTGTAGTGCTGTATTACATGGAAAGACATATTCTAATGAAATTGTAATTAACTGAGGGTAATAGCGCAAAAATAATTATTGTTTATCTAAAACTAAAAAAATAGCTATATTTTGATATGTTTTCCAAATTCGAAAAACTATTTATAATATGAAATGGAGGGGTAAATGAATACTTTTTTATTTCATAATAATAATTATATTTGGACAAAGTATATATATTTTTCTTTTTAAACAAGAATATTGTAGTCTAGTGGTTGATACTCACTACCAATACTAAATAAATGGAATAATTTCTAATAATTATATTTGGACAAAGTACATTTTTTTTTTTCTTTTTAAACAAGAAAATTGTAGTCTTGTGATTCATTCATATTCTCCACCAATCTTCACCAATACTAAATAAAGTGAGTAATTTTTAAATTTAGATAAGACATGTGTAGGTAATTAGTGAGTAGTAAATGTGGTGCAATATAAAAATTGCCTTTTTGCCTTTTTGAAATTAAAATGATATATATTGATAGTAAAAATATAAAAATTAAATTATTTGTTGTGGAATAAAAAACATATTTGAAACAGGACTATTAATAAAGGACAAAAGAAATATTACTTTTCTTATTTTTAATCTAATATAACTAAATAAATATTTTAATTCAAAATAAACAATAAAATAAGGACGATAAATAATAACTCTAAGCTAAGTAACACGTTAGGCTTTATGCCTTGATTAAAGTCAGAGGGCTGCGTTCAGATTTTCATTTGTGAAACTTCCAATTTTGTTTATTAATTCATTTATGACTTTTGTAGGCAGTAAATGGAGGGAAGCAGGATGGAGAGGAGTAATACATAAGATAAAACAGTTTTTTTACAGTGCCTATCATCAGTCGCTTGAAAAAACTGGATCACCAATTGCTGCCACTTACTTGAGAAGACTAACCGCTTTGATTGTTGAAAATTTGTATACCCTACGTAGATTAATTTGAGTAATGTTGTATCTTACCCTAATTTACGTATTAATACAATGAAAATTTTTTACACCGGACCCTTTCATAATTAACTACACACTAAAATTAGCCTCACTTCGGCCAAAATTTTACAATAGACTTTAAAAAACGATAAATATAGAGTACAAGGAAAAACAACTCTATTCCTATTCATGCGAGCCCAACTTATTTTTTAAAATTTTTTTTAACTTTATCTAAATTTTTATTATTGTGAGCCACTCTCTTTCTTTATTTTTTTGAATAGAATATTATTTGTAGGTAAAAAAATAAAGCTATTAGGTTAAAATGAAAATTCCGGTATCCTCTTTTTCTTTGTTTTTTAATTTTACAGTTCTCACGTAACACTCCAACTTATAGTTTCACTTAGAACACTGCAACTTCTTCGATAAAAGTTAATTCCTACCGAAAGCATTATGGATTCACTTAGTTCCAAGGGCCACTAAACATGAAATAACTATCGGAATAATGATAGAGAAGCTGACTGAAAGAGTGAATATAAAGTTTAACATAGAGGAGGAATATCATTATTAGCAGATACACATTAGACAGCATATTTTAGTACATTTCATACAAAATCAGCTACTACTTCCCCGTAACATATGCAAAAGAGCAAAACACTTACTAACATTACACAATACACGCTGTTTCTACCATCAATATTATTTTCCCTTGTTAAAAAAACTCTGTTTGTTCAACAAATATAACTCTCTTTTTTTCTGGATGGAATAGTACAAAATATAAGCTCTTTCCACATAGCGTTATTCTGCAGACGTGCAAAAGCTCAGAAGGTAGAGACACTCAAAAGCTTAAACAGAAAACTCAATACACAGGCAGCTTCCAACAAATGTTTATAACTACTTTTCTTTTTATCACATTAGCTCTAAAAATCTCAACATTCATGCTTGACGGTCAAGCTTATAGTACATATAATATAACACAACCAAAACAAGCAACTAAGGGTATAATTTTTAAATCATCTATGTCTTTCTAAATAACAGGAATAGACTAAAACTCCTAAATATCCCCAACTCGACCCTATGATACATATCTCATTCTCCACTGCAAGGCTTGGAAGCTTGAAAAATATACAGGCCGACTACGCAGACTAACCCCCCTCACTAAAATGGATTCTATCACAACTTTCAAGAACCTAAAAGTTCTTTCACCCCAGATTTTTGAATTGCAGTTAGTTTTGCTGGGAATTTAATGTCAAAGTTGATCCTCAAATTTCCCTTCTTAGATGGATCTTTCGGAAGTGGCATTCCCTCACCTCGTACTACTTCTTCATAAGTTGGATGAATAATATTGGTGATGGGAATAGTTAAATTCCTACCATCCAAAGTCGTTAGGTGTACAGTGTAACCGGTTAACGCTTCAGCCAAAGAGATCTTTGATGTAGTAATCAAGTCATTTCCATCACGCGTAAAAACTCTATGAGGTTTCTCGTCAAGGATAAAAACAAGATCAGCAGCTGTAATACCTGGGACTTCATTTCCTTTTTCCGGGAAAGTGATTTTTGTTCCTTTCTTCCAACCCGGTTTGACATTAATGGTAAGAATTTCCTCCACAGTCGTTGACGTGCTATATGAAGATAAAAACTGTATTAGGGCAGCAAAATCAAACAGACAACAAAACCAACTAGAAACATGTTTAATATGCCTTTATATCTCAGCAAAGTGAAACTCACTTTCTCAACAACAAATACTATTTTCAGTGACAGATATGACAAACCATGCTTGCAAAAATAAAACCTTAAAAGCATTCGGCAAAATAAGTTCGTACAAGCTAAAAAGAGTAAATTTGAAGTACACATAGGCACTAACTAAAAAGACAGATGGCATCTCACAGTTCCACCCAACACAAATTTCCTAACCATTAAAGGTTAGAACAAACTAGTACTAACTATCCAGTTTCTAGCCATGCCTGTAGCAACTTTATTCACGCAATAGCTAGAATCAAACATCCATGCCAATCTTAATCTGGTTAAAGAGTGTCAAAAAACTATCAGTACTTCGTATGAACAGTGCTAACACCATCAATGGGTAAATTAAGATGCATAAAGTTAAAACTAAATTAACATGGCATTCCAACCCAAAAAAACAAAACTTTAACTTCACATTCTACTCAGGTTAAATTATAACGTGTTTCTACTTCAAACCAAACCAAGGGCAGCACCTGATTGACAATATTACATTCATAAATAGGAAATTTGACCACAAGCAATTTCAGAATACTATATCATTCACGTCACCAACCAGATCACCATAACGACACAGTAATATGTTAATGACATATTAACATATTATCTTCAGATTATTTATTTACAAGTTATATTTAGGTCTCCAATTACCATATAGCAACTCTAGCATGTAGCATCTTTTTTTCCAAACCTAGAAACCTAGATTTTCTATCTGGTACTATCTCACTGCATCTAGTAGATGTCAACCACATAAAGGAAAAGTTAGAGATATAGTATTGGTTCCTTATGGCTAATAATTAAATGGAACACCAAAAACCAAGGTTACCGTTTCTGGACCTGTAATAACAACCACGTCCATGTGTGTTACAACCCAGGTCAAAATTTTTTTATTAATAACTTTGTGCAACCCAGATCCTCTAAAAGTTGAATCTTGCCCCATGATTAATCCTGAAAACAACTGCTAATCATGCAAGCAAGAGAGGCTGACAACAAATATAAAGTGAACTTCCTAAAACATAAACTAAGAAAGTTAAACGATGCCCAAGCATAGATTCTCACATGGCTAGGCTTCTCAATCCTAGATTCTGAACCCCAGAATCTTGATGAACGTAGATGGAAGTATGCTACCTCCAGAATCCAACACTAAAACATACAGGTAACACCTGTTCATAGATGGGTTATTCAAATCAAGAGGATGAGCCATTGACCTACTTAGAATATATTGGTCATTCGGTGCGTGCTCGGTTGACCTGTGATTTCATGGATCATGTAACGGTATAATAATTAAAGACGTCGAGTTCAGCTTTACATGTTTTCTGTAAATGTTGTGTTCTAACCTACTCTCGTACCTATGAGCAAACTGATGCTGATATTCTGACTATATTTCTAGCCTGCATTAAACGAACCTATGAGCAAACATAACTAAAAATAGTTGGAATGGCCAAGGGTATAATATTTGAGGCCAATGCCTGCTTGAAGTAAACTAAAATCACAACATATTTGACTAGATCAGGTAAACAACAATGAAATAAGTGGTTTTTCATGGTCAGAGAACAATGTTCTACATCTGGTATTGCAAATGTTAAAATTACCAGCAAAGAAATACAGCAATCCACGAAGACTAAATAGATGACAATTAAATACTAGTAATACTCACCCAAAGGAATCAACAACTTCACGAGAGATCTTCATTTTCTTGGATGTCCCCTTATAAAGCTCTTCCAGAGTACAAGGCAACTTTTGCTCGATTGGAGATGCTTTTCTAACCACTGGCTGATGCATTGATCCGGCTCCGCTACCACCTGCTTCACCAAATGAGCCAAACATGCTATCGCCAAACATGCTACCAAAACCTGAACCCCTCATTCCGCCACCTCCGAATCCAAAGGGCCCTGAAGACCCAAAAAATTCTGAAAATATGTCATCAGCACTCCTAGGATTGAACTTAAATCCACTGGGCCCTCCACCAGTAGAGAAGTAGGTTGGTCCACCAGGACCACCAGCAGCATCAGGAGGAGGAACCCCCCCTTTCAGACCCTCTTCACCATACTGATCATACACAGCCCTTTTCTGAGGATCACTTAGCACCTATAATCATAACAAACATATACAAACTCATGAATTGACAGAGATTAAAATTTAGCACCATAACGGAAACACCCTACACCAAAATTACCACAACCAGCAGACACATGACGTAAACAGGAACAACCAAAATAAGAAAAAGATTGAATTTTTTCATCGAGAAAATCTCAAAATATGTACACAAGAACAGAACAGAAAGCGATAAACTCTTCTGATCAAATCCACTCCAATGAACTATAATTAAACCACATCTCAAAGTTCCCATGACCATTAATCAACAACAAAATCTAATAGAGATTGTTAAATTATAAATCAATGCATCAAAGCACATACTTCGTAAGCTTCAGCAATCTGCTTAAACTTGGCTTCGGCTGCTTTGTTACTGTTACGGTTCTTGTCAGGATGCCATTTCATAGCAAGTTTCCGATAAGCCTTCTTCAAATCATCATCTGTAGCTTTCCTATCAACCTCCAATACTTTGTAATAATCCACACCCATATTCCCCTCCTCCCCTCTCCTCCTCTTGTGGTTTACCTTCCCAATCTTTACTGTTGCTACTTTGACAAGAACCGAATAATTAAACAAATGCAAAACCTGGGATTTGGTGGGATCGTCGTGGGTGCTTGTAATCTGCAATGAGATTGTGTAGATGACTTCGAAAGAGAGGGTTTGGAGAGACGCCTCTGGAAAGACGTAGCGCTAGAAAGTTCCCGAAGGCTATTATATTATTTCAGATTCTGTTTTCTGAAATTGATATATACAGATATAGATTGCATTTTAGATTTTTTTCATTTTACTCTTTTGTCTCAAAATTATTAAAATTCTGTCAATTTAAGTAACCAATTAGAAACAAAAAAAGTAACCAATAAATGATTATTATATGTATTTAAATTAGTTTAATATTCCAGATTTTACTTGGATGTTAGTTTTAAATGAGAAATGCCATCATCATTTGTAGTTTTTGTACATTTCATTTACAATACAATAAATTTCAAAATTGATTGGTCATCATATTATTGTCAGTTTCTGATTTTAGTCATCATATTTTGAAAACTATTTTTAAGGTCATCATACTTTACTTTTCTTTTAAAAATAGTCACTCCGTTAGTTCTCTTGGTTAAAACACTAACCATCCATTTTTAATAAGGCTATTTTTGTCTTTTTATTGCCTCAAAGTAATAAGAGTGTAAAATTACAGGAGCTATAGAGCAACGGGGCTAATGTACAATTTTTAAAAATTATAAGAGGGTAAAATTACAAGAGCTATAGAGTAATAGGATTAATGTGAAATTTAAAAAAAATTAAAACCCCAACAGTCATCCCCTTCCTTCCCCCTCTTCTCTGGCGGCTGCCCCGACGTCTATCCAATGAGATCGACGAGGACCACCCCGACGTTCGACCGCCCATCTCCACATTCGTTTTAGCTCGCCCTAATCACCAATCAGATCCCCCATCGCAGATCTTCAAAGCCCAACCATTTTCTCTCTCCATACGTAAGGTTTTTTCTCTTCCCGTTTTTCCAACAACCACATTCCAGCACCACCACCACCGCTCCTCGCCTCTCTCATTCTCTCATTTCCTTTCGCTGCGAACCATCAACACCGCACATAAAATCGAAACCCCAAATCCATTTTGCGTCCCCCTTTTTTCGATTGAAATCGAAACAAAAAAAACCAAATCTTTTCGGACAAAATGTCACCCCAATTCTTGAAAAAAAAAAAAAAAACAGGGGTGAAAATCACAAAATCAATTACTACTAATCGAAGAAAATAGTATGAACTTAAACCATAATAGCAATACATAAACCCCATTATTTTATGGTTTGATCAAAAAACCTTGGTGATGATGAAATAGTAGCTTTCCAAATTCATCAAAGACGAAGAAGTCGGCAAAGATTGTCGGTTGCTCTGGTGTCTACTCCGCCTGTTTCTGCGTTGCAGCTGAGCTTACTGGGCCTCTATGAAAACATGGGCAAAGGCAAGCTGCTCGGCGGTGGAGGACAAATTGTCAACACAACAAATCCATTTTAAATTGGGTTTTTTTTAATTTTTAATATTTTATTTAAGGAGCATTGAAAAGACAAAAATAACCCTAAAAAAAAAGGTTGTTAGTATGTTAACGGAGTGACCTTTTTTGTAAAGAAAAGTAAAGTATGATGACCTTAAAAATAATTTTCAAAGTATGATGACCAAAACTAAAAACTGACTATATTATAATGACCAATTTGGAATTTACTCTTTACAATAATAAAAAAGGAAATAATTTCCAAATTTTCAAAATAGTAGGGTTGTAAGCTGTTGTTCGAACTACAGAAGACCGGGGTAGACGACGGGGTGAAAATTAGGTTTGTTGTTTAAACAAGGCTTCTATTAGCCCAAAACCCAGCAAAAGTGAGGCGGCTCAATCACCTCCTACACCATAAAACCCAAGGGGTAAGCCCAAACTCCAGAAGAGCCTCACATTTATGCCCAAGTTTTGTTTGGGCTATTAAGATATTCCGTATGAAGATTACTTGTAAGGAATATTTGGACTGGAAGGATTGCCTTCTGGTAAAGATAGGTGTCACATTATGTGACGTTGAAATCCCAATACAAGCCCACATGTGGTTCCACCTCAAAATCAATTGGTAATGAGGGGAGTAGCACATGGGAGCTTATATGGTGCTCTCAAGGTCCTTATGTTTTTAATGTGTTTCAACACGGCCCTCGCAAGCCCAACGGGCTTGGGCATGTGTATTTTTATTTTCTTTCTGCGTCGGTTTTTTTTTCAAGATAAACCGTCACTTGTCGGGCCAGTCAAATTATTTTTTTCAAGTCAAACCTAATATCGGGTCAAGATCAAGCCCAGTCCACAAGTCCAATAAAGTCCGCAGGTCGAAAAACTCACTCTGATACCATGTTGAAAGCCCAATACAGGCCCATATGTGGATCATATGGATCATTCACCACCCTTGCAGCCACAGCCTTTATCACATATTCATCTTTCCCTGTGTTGAACCATGAAAGTTCGTGTTGTGGGAAGATGACTTCATCCCCCATGCAAACATCGCATCTACAATCTATGTCAAAACGTTTTTGCAGAATATTTGGTCTCCCCTCCACCTTCAATCATCGTCTCTTGATGCTCTGCAACTCTGTTAATCAGCTGTTTTTTGCTCCCCATTGCTCTCAATCCATATTTCTGCATATACATTTGTAATGCTACCTCCGTCGTGACTGATTGGTCGATTTCCCCAGTAGTACTAATTGATTGAAAAGACAAAAATTATTACATTTCAAAAACAAAATGATCATGTTAGGGAGTCTTGCCTCAGGGGATTTGTAGAGATTCAAATAAATTCAAATGAAAACCTGCATGTCCTTGAGAATCATAATTGGATTTTATGTATAAAATCTAGCTTCAAAAAAGATTTGTCTTCTATTCTTCAATTCCCAAATAGCTTTAGTCCTTTCTCTTCCATTCGAGGGAAGTGTCCGGAATCCCCCACCAAATTTGTCAGCAGCTCCCAATCAGTTTTGACCACCTTCCATCCACGGCCGTACGTGTTACTTTTCATCCTTGAAACGAGGTTCAAGAGTTCATAAAATTCAGGAGTGTGATCATCCCCCGGCCTTTTGTACAGTTTTTTAACTATATCCATGTTTAATTGTTTGCAGAGGTAAAATTTTGAAGCCATAAGAATATTGTAAACACAACACTGAAGCAATAAGCAAATTAAACTAAAATTTTGGAAAATAAAGCAATAAAGTAACGTTTAATGAACTAAAGCAACGTTTTGAATTTATCTTTAATGGTACAATAAAGTCTGAGCACATTCATGACCCTCATAACCTCAGTTCAAAGGGAAAGAAGACAGACATGTAGTAAAGTGCAAAAGAAATACCTTGTAAGAACTATCTGAGGGTTGTAGCTGCGAAAAACACCACAAGACGGAGGAGGTGAAATCTGCGGTTTAGTAGAAGGTAAACAATGAACCATTTTTGTAAACATCAAGCAATTAAAAAAAAAAGCAGCAAACAATAAATAAATAACACATATCAACATAATAGGATGATATAAAACCGTATATCTGGCAGAAATACCTTGTAAGAGCCAAAATAGTAGGGCTGTAAGCTGCTCAAACTCCAAAAGACCGAGGGTAGACAAGGTGAAAATTAGGTTTGTCGTTTTAAATAATGCTTCTATTAGCCCAAAGCCCAGAAAACTAAGGCGGCCCAATCACCTTCTACACCATAAAGCCCAGTGGTTAAACCCAAACTTCAGAAGAGCCTCACGCTTAGGCCCAAGTTTCGCTTACACTATTAAGAAATCTCGTATGAATATTACTTGTAAGGAATATTTTGACTGGAATGATAGTCTTCTAGCAAAGATGGGTGTCACATTATTGACGTTGAAAGCCCAATACAAGCCTACATATAGTTTCACCTCAAAACTAATTAGTAATGAGGGGAGTAGAACATGAAACTTATACGGTGCTCTCAAGGTCCTTATATTTTCAATGTGAGACAAGTAAACATGAGCCATTTTTCTTTATTTCAACACGGCCCTCTCAAGCCCAACAGGCTTGGTTCTGTGTAATTTTTATTTTTTTTACGCCATTTTTTTTCCGAATAAACCGTCACTTGCCGTTCCAGTCAAATTATTTTTTTCAAGTCAATAAATATGGGGTCAAAGTCAAGCCCAGTCAACAAGTCCCACAAAGTCTGAAGGTCAAAAAACCCGCTCTGATACTATGTTGAAAGCCCAATACAAGCCCACATATGGATCATATTGATAATTCGCTACACTTGCAGCCGCAGCCCTTATCACATATTTATCTTTCCATGTGTTGAACCATGAAGATACATGTTATGGGAAGAGGACTTCATCCCCCATGCAAAAATATCGCCTCTGCAATCTATGTCAAAAGTTTTTGCGAGATATTTGGCATCCCCTCCACCTTCAATCAACAGCTCTTGATGCTCTGCAACTCTGTCAATCAGCTGTTTTTTGCTCCCCATTGTTCTCAATCCATATTTCTCCATATACGTTTGTAATGCTACCTCCATCGTGACTGATCGGTCGATTTCCCCAGTAGTACTAATTAATTGAAAAAACAAAAATTATTATATTTCAACAACAAAAAATTCAAATAAATTCAAATGAAAACTTGCCTGTCATTGAGAATCATGATAGGATTTTCAATATAAAATCCAGCTTCAAAAAATATTTGTCTTCCAGTCTTCAATTCCCAAAGAGCTTTAGTCCTAATCTCTTTCATTCGAGGGAAGTGTTCGGAACACCCCACCAAATTTATCAGCCGCTCCTAATCAGTATTGACTACCTTCCATCCACGGTCGTACGTGTTACTTTTCATCCTTAAAACAAGGTTCAAGAGTTTATTCAGGAGTTCATAAAATTCAAGAGTGTGAACGTCCCTCGGCCTTTTGTACAGTTTTTGAACATTATCCATGTATAATTGTTTGTAGAGATAAAATGTTGAAGCCATACCAATACTGTAAACACAACACAGAAGCAATAAGCAAATTAAACTGAAATTTTGGAAAATAAAGCAATTAAGTAACATGTAATAAACTAAAGCAACGTTTTGAATTGATCTTTAATGATACAATAAAGTCTGTGGCACATTCATGACCCTCATAACATCAATTCAAAGGGAAAGCAGACAGACCGGTAGTAAGGTGCAGAATAAATACCTTGTAAGAACTACAAGAGGGTTGTAGCTACGAAAAACACCACAAGAGGGGTGAAATCTGCGGTTTAGTAGAAAGTAAACAATGAACCATTTTTGTAAACAACAAGCCATTAAAAACAAAAAAGAGCAGCAAACAATAAATGAATAAAACATATCAACAGAATAGAATGATGAAACCACATATATCTGGCAGAAATACCTTGTAAGAGCCAAAATAGTAGGGTTGTAAGCTGCTGCTTAAACTCCAGAAGACCCAGGGGTGGTTGGGGTAAACGACCGAGTGAAAATTAAGTTTATTGTTTAAACAAAGCTTCTATTAGCCTAGTCTCATGCTCGTCTCGTCCTAACACTGTTAGATAATAAATCAGTGTGCTCGTCCTTCTCTCCTAAACAGATCGTCCAACATTGATTCCCTTTCCATCATCGGTCTATTGGCAAAAACAGAGATGATGACGTTTTCACTTGCCCGTGCTCGTCCTCTCTGGTCTTTCATCAGCAGAAGCATTGATTCCCCTCGTCCTCCCCTCGATATGTCCGTGTACAAAAAGATCCTCATCCTATTGCCAAAATGGATGTATGGTGCTACCGTTACAATCGGGATGTGACCACCCAAGGTGGTCTGGACGAGCATAACAAGCTCGTCCATCCAAAAATGAATAAGATGTGCGGGGTGTGCAATAATGTCTTCAAGGATGAAAGGGCTGTGAAGCAGCACAAAAAGGCTATCAAAAGACATAGATCCACCAAGTAAACATGGACATGGAGCGTGAGTCTGTAAGTCTGTGAGTCTTGAGTCTGAGTATGTTCTGTTATGTTCTGTTATGGAGTAAGGAGTTATGTTCTGTTAGTAGAGTAAGGTAGTATCTGTTTTGTTCTCATGGAAGTGTTGTTTAAATTAATAAATATTATTATTCTTTCTTAGATATTGAATTTTGTTTTCAAAAAAAAAAATGCTTTTATTAGCCCAAAGCCCAGAAAAACTGAGGTGGCCCAATCACCTTCTACACCATAAAACCAAGGGGGGAAACTTAAACTCCAGAAAAGACTCGCGCTTAGGCCTAAGTTTCACTTGGGCTATTAAGAAATTCTGTTTGAATATTACTTGTAAGTAATATTTGGAGTGCAAGAATTGTCTTCTGGTAAAGATGAGTGTCACATTATGTGACGTTGAAAGTCCAATACAAACCCACTTGTGGTTCCACCTCAAAACCAATTGACAATGAGATGAGTAACACATGGAGCTTATATGATGCTCTCAAGGTACTTATTTTTTCAATGTGGGACAAGTTAACATGGGTCATTGTTTATTATTTCAACACGACCCTCTCAAGCCCAACGGGTCTGGACTTGTATATTTTTTATTTTATTTTTGAGCCGATTATTTTTTCTCAGATAAATCGTCACCTGCCGTGCCAGTTAAATTATTTTTTTCAAGTCAAAACCAATATCAGGTCAAGATCAAATCCAGTCCACAAATCCTACAAAGTCCACAAGTCAAAAAACCCGCTCTGATATCATGTTGAAAGTCCAATACAAGTACACATGTGGATCCTATTGATAATTCACTACCCTTGCAGCTACAGCTCTTATCACATGTTCATCTTTCCCTGTGTTGAACCATGAAGGTACGTGTTGTGCGAAGAGGACTTCATCCTCCTGCAAACATCGTCTTTGGAATTTATGTCAAAAGTTTTTACAGGATATTTGGCACACCCTCCACGTTCAATCATCAGCTCTTGATGCTCTACAACTCTATCAATCAACTGTTTTTTTGCTCCCAATTGTTCTCAATCTATATTTTTGCATATAAATTTGTAATGCTACCTCCATCGTGATTGATTAGCCGATTTCTCCAGTAGTACTAATTGATTTAAAAGACAAAATTTATTACATTTCAACAACAAAAAATTCAAATAAATTCAAATAAAAACTTACATGTCCTTGAGAATCATGATGGGATTGTCTGTTTTAGATCCAGCTTCAAAAAATATTTGTCTTTCATTCTTCAATTCCCAAAGAACTTTAGTCTTTATCTCTTCCATTCGAGGGAAGTGTTTGGAGTCCCCCACCAAATTTGTCAGTCGCTCCCAAATCTGTAAAATAGCACAGAAGCAATAAGCAAATTAAACTGAAATTATAGAAAATAAAGCAATAAAGTAACGTTTAATGAACTAAAGCAACATTTTGAATTGATCTTTAATGGTATAATAAAGTTTGGGGCACATTCATAACCCTCATAACCTAAGTTCAGAGGGAAAGCAGACAGATATGTAGTAAGGTGCAGAAGAAATACCTTATAAGAACTACCAGAGGGTTGTGGCTGCGAAAAAAACCACAAGACGGAGGGGTTATAAACTACGAATTAGTAGAAGGTTATCAATGAACCATTTTTTGTAAAAATCAAGCTATTAAAAAAAAAAAAAAAAAAAGCAGCAAACCATAAAGGAATAAAACATATCAACATAATAGGATGATGAAACAATGTATATTTGACATAAATACCAAGTAAGAGCCAAAATAGTAGAGTTGTAAGCTGCTGCTCAAACTCCAGAAGACCGGGGGTAAACAACAGGGTGAAAATTAAGTTTGTTGTTTGAACAAGGCTTCTATTAGCCTAGTCTCATGCTCGTCTCGTCCTAACACTGTCAGATAATGAAGTTGTGTGCTCATCCTCCTCCCCTCAGCAGATCGTCCAACATTGATTCCCTTTCCATCATCGGCAATCGGCTCCTCAAATTGGTTTTGGTCTATTAGCAAAAATAGAAATGATGACGTTTTCACTTGCCCATGCTCACCCTCTTCGGTCCTCTATCAGTAGAAGCATTGATTCCCCTCGTCCTCCCCTCGGCATGTCCGTGTATAAAAAGATCCTCCTTCCATTACCAAAACGGATGTATGGTGCTACCATTGCAATCAGGATGTGACCACCCAAGGTGGTCTGGAAGAACATAACAAGCTTGTTCATCCAAAATTGAAGATGTGCGGGGTGTGCAATACTGTCTTCAATGATAAAAGGGCTATGAAGCAGCACAAAGAGGCTGTCAAAAGACATGGAGCCACCAAATAAACATAGACATAGAGTGTGAGTCTGTGAGTCTTGAGTCTGAATATGTTTTGTTGAATAAGGAATTTGTTATGTTCTATTCTGTTATGGAGTACGGAGTTATGTTCTGTTAGTAGAGTAAGGTAGTCTCTGTTCTGTTCTCAAGGAATTGTTGTTTAAATTAATAAATATTATTATTCTTTCTTAAATATTGAATTTTGTTTTTACAAAAAAAAAAAAAAAGGCTTTTATTAGCCCAAAGCCCAGAAAAACTAAGGCGGCCCAATCACCTCCTACACCATAAAACCAAAGGAGTAAGCCCAAACTCCAAAAAAGCCTCACGTTTAGGCCCAAGTTTCGTTTGGGCGATTAAGAAATTCCGTATGAATATTACTTGTAAGGAATATTTGGACTGCAATGATTTTCTTCTGGTAAAGATAGGTGTCACATTATGTGACGTTAAAAGTCCAATACAAACCCATATGTGTTCCACCTCAAAACAAATTGACAATGAGGAGAGTAGCACATGGAGCTTATATGGTGCTCTCAAGGTCCTTCGGTTTTCAATATGGGACAAGTAAACATGAGATATTTTTCATTATTTCAAGACGGCCCCCTCAAGCCCAACGGCTTCGACTTATATATTTTTATTTTCTTTCTGTGCCAGTAATTTTTTTAGATAAACTGTCACCTACCGGGCCAGACAAATTATTTTTTCAAATCAAAACATATATCGGATCAAGATCAAACTCAATCCACAAGTCCCACAAATTCAATCATACAAATGGATCCTATTGCAGCCACAACTCTTATCACATATTCATCTTTCCCTATGTTGAACCATGAAGGTACGTGTTGTGAGAAGAGGACTTCGTCCCCTCTGTAAATATCACCTCTGCAATTTATGTCAAAAGTTTTTGCGGGATATTTTGTCTACCTTCCACCTTCAATCATCAGCTATTGATGCTCTACAACTCTGTCAATCAGCTTTTTTTTCCTCCCAATTGTTCTGAAACCATATTTCTGCATATACATTTGCAATGCTATCTCCGTCGTGACTGATTAGTCGATTTCCTAGTAATACTAATTGATTGAAAAGACAAAATTTATTACATTTCAACAACAAAAAATTCAAATGAAAACTTACCTGTCCTTGAGAATCATGATGGGATTGTCTGTATAAGATTCAGCTTCAAAAAATATTTGTATTCCATTCTTCAACTCCCAAAGAGCTTTAGTCCTTATATTTTCCATTCGAAGGAAGTGTTCAGAATCCCCCACCAAATTCGTCAGCAGCTCCCAATTAGTTTTGACCACCTTCCATCAACGGTCGTACGTATTCCTTTTCATCCTTGAAACATGGTACAAGAGTTTATTCAAGAGTTCATAAAATTCAGGAGTGTGAATGTCCCCCGGCCTTTTGTACAGTTTTTGAACTTTATATATGTTTAATTGTTTGCAGAGGTAAAATTTTGAAGCCATACCAATATTGTAAACACAACACAGAAGCAATAAGAAAATTAAACTGAAATTTGGAAAATAAAGTAATAAAGTAACATTTAATTAACTGCAACAACGTTTTGAATTGATCTTTAATGGTACAATAAAGTCTGAGGCACATTCATGACTCTCATTACCTCAGTTCAAAGGGAAAACAGACAAACAGGTAGTAAGGTGCAGAAAAAATACCTTCTACGGACTACCAGAGGGTTGTAGCTACGAAAAACACCACAAAATGGAGGGGGTGAAATCTGCGGTCTAGTAGAAGGTAAACAATGAACCATTTTTGTAAACATCAAGCTATTAAAAACAAAAAAGAGCAGCAAACAATAAAGGAATCAAAAATATCAACAGAATAGGATGATGAAACCACGTATATCTGATAGAAATACCATGTAAGAGCCAAAATGGTAGGGTTGTAAGCTACTGCTCAAACTCTAGACGATCGGGAGAGGGGGGAGGGAGGTAAACTACTGGGTGAAAATTAAGTTTGTTGTTTAAACAAGACTTCTATTAGCCTAGTCTCATGCTCGTCTTGTCCTAACACTGTCAGATAATAATGCCGCGTGCTCGTCATCCTCCCCTCAGCAGATCGTCCAGTATTTATTTCATTTCCATCATCGGCAATCGGCTCATCAAATTGGTTTTGGTCTATTGGCAAAAACAAAGATGATGACGTTTTCTCTTGTTCTTGCTTGTCCTCGTCCTCTCCGGTCATCCATCAGCAGAAGCATTGATTTCTCTCGTCCTCCCATCGGCATGTCTGTGTATAAAAAGATCCTCCTCCCATTACCAAAACAGATGTATAATGCTGCCATTGCAATTGAGATGTGACCACCCAAGGTGGTCTGTTATGCTCGTCCATCCAAAAATGAAGGAGAGCTGTAGTGTGTGCAATAATGTCTTTAAGGATGAAAGGACTGTGAAGCAGCACAAAGAGGCTGTCAAAAGACATTGAGCCACCAAGTAAACATGGGCATGGAGGGTGAGTCTGTGAGTCTTGAGTCTGAGTATGTTTTGTTGAATAAGGAATTTGTTATGTTCTGTTAGTATAGTAAGGTAGTCTCTGTTCTGTTCTCATGGAAGTGTTGTTTAAATTAATAAATATTATTATTCTTTCTTAGATATTGAATTTTGTTTTTACAAAAAAAAAAAAAAAAGCTTTTATTAACCCAAAGCCCAGAAAAACTAAGGCGGTCCAATCACCTCCTACACCATAAAACCAAGGGGGTAAGCCCAAACTCCAAAAAAGCCTCACGTTTAGGCCCAAGTTTCGTTTGGGCGATTAAGAAATTCTGTATGAATATTACTTGTAAGGAATATTTGGACTGCAATGATTTTCTTCTGGTAAAGATAGGTTTCACATTATGTGACGTTGAAAGTTCAATACAAACCCATATGTGGTTCCACCTCAAAACCAATTGACAATTAGGGGAGTAGCACATGGAACTTATATGGTGCTCTCAAGGTCCTTCGGTTTTCAATGTGGGACAAGTAAACATCGGACATTTTTCATTATTTCAAGATGGCTCTCTCAAGCCCAACGGGCTTCGACTTGTATATTTTTATTTTCTTTCTGACCCGGCTATTTTTTTTCCAGATAAACTGTAACCTACTGGGCTATTCAAATTATTTCTTTCAAGTCAAAACATATACTGGTCAAGATCAAGCCCAGTTCACAAGTCCCACAAAGTCTGCAGATTGAAAAACTCGTTCTGATATCATGTTAAAAGCCCAATTCAAGCACACATATAAATCCTATTGATAATTCACTACCATTACAGTCACAGCTCTAATCACATATTCATTTTTTCCTATGTTGAACCATGAAGGTACATGTTGTGGGAAGAGTACTTCATCCACCATACAAACATCGCATCTGCAATCTATGTCAAAAGTTTTTGCGGGATATTTGGCCTACCTTCCACCTTCAATCATCAGCTATTGATGCTCTACAACTCTGTCAATCAGCTGTTTTTTTGCTCCAAATTGTTCACAATCCATATTTCTGCACATACATTTGCAATGCTACCTCCGTCGTGTCTGATTAGTTGATTTCCTAGCAGTACTAATTGGTTGAAAAGACAATTTATTACATTTCAACAAAAAATTCAAATAAATTCAAATGAAAACTTATATGTCCTTAAGAATCATGATGAGATTGTCTATATAAGATCCAGTTTCAAAAAAGATTTGTTTTTCATTCTTCAACTCCCAAAGAGTTTTAGTCCTAATCTCTTCCATTCGAGGGAAGTGTTCGGAATCCCCCACCAAATTTGTCAGCCGCTCCCAATCAGTTTTGACCACCTTCCATCTATGGTCGTACGTGTTACTTTTCATCCTTGAAACGTGGGCAAGAGTTTATTCAAGAGTTCATAAAATTCAGTAATGTGAACGTCCCCCGGCCTTATGTATAGTTTTTGAACTTTATCCATGTTTAATTGTTTGCAGAGGTAAAATTTTGAAGCCATACCAATACTGTAAACGCAGCACATAAGCAATAAAGCAATAAAGTAACATTTAATGAACTAAAACAACGTTTTGAATTGATTTTTAACTGTACAATAAAGTCTAAGGCACATTCATAACCCTCATAACATCAGTTCAAAGGGAAAGCAGACAAACCGGTAGTAAGGTGCAGAAGAAATACCTTCTACGGACTACCAGAGGGTTGTAGCTACGAAAAACACCACAAGACGGAGGGGGTGAAATCTGCGGTTTAGTAGAAGGTAAACAATGAACCATTTTTGTAAACATCAAGCTATTAAAAACAAAAAAGAGCAACAAACAATAAATGAATAAAACATATCAACAGAATAGGATGATGAAACCACGTATATCTGACAGAAATACAATGTAAGAGCCAAAATAGTAGGGTTGTAAGCTGCTGCTCAAACTCCAAAAGACCGGGGTGGAAGAGAGGTAAACGATCGGGTGAAATTTAAGTTTGTTGTTTAAACAAGGCTTCTATTAACATAGCCTCATGCTCGTCTCGTCCTAACACTGTCAGATAATAACGCCGCGTGCTTGTCCTCCTCCCCTCAGCAGATCGTCCAGCATTGATTCTCTTTCCATCATCGGCAATCATCTCCTCAAATTAGTTTTGGTATATTGGAAAAAACAGAGATGATGACGTTTTCACTTGCCGGTGCTCGTCCTCTCCGGTCCTACATCTGCACAAACATTGATTCCCCTCGGCATGTCCGCGTATAAAAAGATCCTCCTCCCATTACTAAAATGGATGTATGGTGCTACTATTGCAATCGGGATGTGACCACCCAAGGTGGTCTGGACGAGCATAACAAGCACGTTCATCCAAAAATGAAAGAGAGGTGCGGGGTGTGAAATAATGTCTTCAAGGATTAAAGGACTGTGAAACAGCACAAAGAGGCTGTCAAAAGACATGGAGCCACCAAATAAACATGGACATGGGGCGCGAGTCTGTGAGTCTTGAGTCTGAGTATGTTCTGTTGAATAAGGAATTTGTTATGTTATGTTCTGTTATGGTGTATGGAATTATGTTCTGTTAGTAGAGCAAGGTTGTCTCTGTTCTGTTCTCATGGAAGTGTTGTTTAAATTAATAAATATTATTATTCTTTCTTAGATATTGAATTTTGTTTTCACAAAAAAAAGGCTTTTATTTGCCCAAAGCCCAGAAAAACTAAGGCAGCCAAATCACCCCCTACACCATAAAACCGTAGGGATAAGTTCAAACTCCAAAAAAGCCACACGCTTGGGCCCAAGTTTCATTTGGGCTATTAAGAAATCCCGTATGAATATTACTTTTAAAGAATATTTAGACTACAAGGATTGTCTTCTTGTAAAGATGGGTGTCACATTATGTGACGTTGAAAGTCTAATACAAACCCACATGTGGTTCCACCTCAAAACCAATTGACAATGATGAGAGTAGCACATGGAGCTTATATGGTGCTCTCAAGGTCCTTCGATTTTCAATGTGGGACAAGTAAACATAAGATATTTTTCATTATTTCAAGATGGCCCTCTGTATATTTTTATTTTCTTTCTGTGCCTGTTATTTTTTCCAGATAAAATGTTACCTACAGGGCCATTCAAATTATTTTTTTCAAATCAAAACATATATCGGATCAAGATCAAACCCAGTCCACAAGTCCCACAAAGTCCGTGAAAGAATTTGGTAGGATCTGGGTTTGCACTTGCTCGATTTACCACGCAACAAAAATTTCTATTAAAGTGGAATCTTAGAAAAATACCTTTGAAGCGTGCACCTGGTGATTCTCTTGTATGCCTCAAGACTATGACTTCACGTTGTGTGGGCAACGAACTAGAAGTCAATTGATCAGCTACTCACCACAATCCACCTGCTAGAAAACTCTAGCCCCGCAGCACCTGGCACGTACTATAAACGCACCGCCCGCAGAGAGAGAAAGCTACGCGCAGCTGGTATAAACCAAGGCCAAAATTTCAGCCACTAGAAACCCAAAAACCAGCTGCACACTTTCTTGAAAATTCGACTTGGAGAGAGAAACGTTTTCACTCTCTAGAATTTTCTCTCTCTAGAAATCCTGTGGATTAATTGTGTTTTCTGAATGACTGATCCCTTGTCTATTTATAGAGTTACAAGAGAGACTCCAAGTTGGTTTAGGATTGGTCTTCCTACTGGGTTTCTGTTTTCCTTCAATCCTGTTTCTGGACTGATACAGATTCTGTTTCCTTCAATCATGTTTCTGGACTGATACACTCCCAACTGTCACAGGGATTCACTTATCCCAATCCAGTTCCTGGGATGAATCACTCCTAACTGACACAGGGATTCACTTATCCCAAACCAGTTCCTGGGATGATTCACAACCAACTGACACAAGGATTAATTAATTTCTAAATTAATTAAATCTACCTTTGTCAACAACCCAGTACATAATTAATCGTATCACTAACGGATTAATTATGGCACTACCAACCTACACCAGAATTGCTTCCAGAACAACTTAATTAAATTATATTCATAATCTCCCCACATCAAAGATATAGTGCTCGTTAATTCATTAATTTACTGATAAATTAATTCATCAACTTCTTTAATTCCGAGACTAGTACCACTCGACCTTTTTACTATACCGGACATAAGTCCATCGACCGGGTTTAGTATAATAAATATTTCGAGTTCATCTCGGGAGCACCATCACCCCGGACGCACCGGTACATGGTTTCCTTTCGACAAGCAGTAGCACACCAAGTAACTAAACACGCGCACCCAACCCACCGAGACTATTGGCCACATTTGACCTCACCCATTGGCAGATCAAAGTACACTATGTCTAATTCTCATGCCCACTCAAGTCTAGGGATTTGGAGATAGAATACAAGGATCGATTTGTCTATTAAATCAGTACAAGACAGATCATTCCTAAGAGTCAAGTTCAATATGCCCCGGGCATATCTATATGATTCAATTAGTTTAGACAAACTAATTATCTGAATCACATAATAACCTAGACTGACAGTTTGTCCAAAGCTGTCTCGGTTACGAACCTCATTTATATATTATGTCTTTCAACCAATGATGAGATCTACTGTGTCGCACCAGACACCTCATCATCTACTTACATAATATAAATGGACATAAACATGCACAACAAAATATAATTGAAACACAAATCGATATATTAAACTGGGAAAATATACAACGCAAGCATAGCTTATGTATTCTACTCCAACAGTCCGCAGGTCGAAAAACCCGCTCTGGTACCATGTTGAAAGCTCAATACAAGCACACATATGGATCCTATTGTAGCCACAACTCTTATCACATATTCATCTTTCCCTGTGTTGAACCATGAAGGTACGTGTTGTGGGAAGAGGACTTCGTCCCCCCTACAAACATCGTCTCTGCAATTTATGTCAAAAGTTTTTACGGGATATTTGGCCTACCCTCCACCTCCAATCATCAGCTATTGATGCTCTACAACTCTGTCAATCAGTTTTTTTTTGCTCCCAATTATTCTCAATCCATATTTCTGCATATACATTTGTAATGCTACCTCCGTTATGACTGATTAGTCAATTTCCCCAGTAGTACTAATTGATTGAAAAGATAAAATTTATTACATTTCAACAGCAAAAAATTCAAATGAAAATTTACCTATCCTTGAGAATCATGATGGGATTGTCTGTATAAGATTCAGCTTCAAAAAATATTTGTCTTCCATTCTTCAACTCCCAATGAGCTTTAGTCATTATCTTTTCCATTCGAGGGAAGTGTTCGGAATCCCTCACCAAATTCGTCAGTCGTTCCCAATTAGTTTTAGCCACCTTCCATCAACGGTCGTACGTGTTCCTTTTCATCCTTGAAACATGGTTCAAGAGTTTATTCAAGAGTTCATAAAATTCAGGAGTGTGAACGTCCCCCTAGTCTTTTGTACATTTTTTGAACTTTATCCATGTTCAATTGTTTGCAGAGGTAAAATTTTGAAGCCATGCCAATACTGTAAACAAAACACAGAAGCAATAAGCAAATTAAATTGAAATTTTGGAAAATAAAGTAATAAAGTAAAATTTAATGAACTAAAGCAATGTTTTGAATTGATCTTTAATGGTACAATAAAGTCTGAGGCACATTCATGACCCTCATGACCTCATTTCAGAAGGAAAGCAGACAGACAGGTAGTAAGGTGCAGAAGAAATACCTTCTACAGACTACCAGAGGGTTGTAGCTGCGAAAAACACCACAAGACGGAATGGGTGAAATCTGCAGTATAGTAGAAGGTAAACAATGAATCATTTTTGTAAATATCAAGCTATTAAAAACAAAAAAGAGCAGCAAACAATAAAGGAATAAAACATATCAACAGAATAGGATGATGAAATCACGTATATCTGGCAGAAATACCTTGTAAGAGCCAAAATAGTAGGGTTGTAAGTTGCTGTTCAAATTCCAGAAGCTCAAACTCCAGAAGACCGGGGGGTAAACGACGTGGTGAAAATTAGGTTTGTTGTTTAAACAAAACTTCTATTAACCCAAAGCCCAGAAAAACTGAGGCGGCCTAATCACCTTCTACACCATAAAGTCCAGGGGGTAATCCCAAACTCCAGAAGAGCCTCACGCTTAGGCCCAAGTTTCGCTTGGGCTGTTAAGAAAATTTCGTATGAAGATTACTTGTAAGAAATATTTGGACTGCAAGGATTGACTTCTTGTTCAGATGGGTGTCACATTATGTCAACACGGCCCTCTCAAACCCAATGGGTTTGGACATGTATATTTATATTTTCTTTCTGCGCTGATTTTTTTTCCTGGATAAACCGCCATCTGCCGGACCAGTCAAATTATATTTTTCAAGTCAAACCAAGTATCGGATCAAGGTCAAACCTAGTCCACAAGTCCCACAAAGTCTGCAGGTCCCAAAACCAGCTCTGATACCATGTTAAAAACCCAATACAAGCCCACAAATGGGTCCCATTGATCATTCACTACCATTGCGGCCACAGTTCTTATCACATATTCATCTTTTCATGTATTGAACCATGAAGGTAAGTGTTGTGAGAAGAGGACTTCATCCCCCCTACAAACATTGCTTCTGCAATCTATGTCAAAAGTTTTTGCGAGATATTTGGCCTCCCCTACACTTTCAATCATCAGCTCTTGATGCTCTGCAACTCTGTCAATCAGCTATTTTTTTCTCCCAATTGTTCTTAATCCATATTTATGTATATACATTTGTAATGCTACATGTATCGTGACTGATTGGTCGATTTCACTAGTAGTACTAATTGATTGAAAAAACAAAAATTATTATATTTCAACAACAAAAAATTCAAATAAATTCCTATGAAAACTTACCTGTCCTTGAAAATCATGGTGGGATTGTCTGTATAAGATCCATCATCAAAAAAGATTTGTCTTCCATTCTTCGATTCCCAAAGAGTTTTAGTCCTAATCTCTTCCATTCGAGGGAAGTGTTCGGAATCCCCCATCAAATTTTTCAGCTGCTTCCAATTAGTTTTGACCACTTTCCATCTACGACCGTTCGTGTTACTTTTCATCCTTGAAATGAGGTTAAAGAGTTTATTCAATAGTTCATAAAATTCAGGAGTGTGAACGTCCCCCTGTCTTTTGTACAATTTTTGAACTATATCCATGTTTAATTGTTTGCAGAGGTAAAGATACACTACTTTCTATACACGTAAAGATATAATAATACATCAAAATATTATATGATAATACATCACTCAAAATATTATATGAGAATACATCACTTTTTAAAGTATAAAAATACATTAAATATAATTAGAGAATACATCAAGTATAATATGAGAATATTATAAAGTATATCATAGTAGAATATGATATAATTTACACTGTATTATAAGGGAGAAGGAGAATTTATGATACGACATGCAACTAGCACCAAACAAGCAACTAGAAAGGATTAATAATGTAATTTTTGTTTAATAAAATTTTTAAAAATTATTTTTAATATAATAACATGAATATTTTATTTATATATTTTCACACACATTTCATCTATTCTTTTAACACGCATTCTCCTTACCAACCGTTGAATTCACCGTAAATATTCAAAGTTATTGAATTCAACGTTAATATTCGTAGTAATTGTAACTAAAATATTATTAACTTCAAGTACTATTGTGATATTTTCATAACTTTATTATTAAAATGGGAAAAATTAATATAGTGTAAATTAACTTTAAGAACTATTGTGATCTTTTCACAACTTTATGATTAACAATTTTGTGGGCGATAATATAAGATAAAAAAAACAAGGATCAAAATCAATTTATTTATAAAAGATTGGTTAAGTCTACTACACTAACTAGAGGAGGAGCAAACTTCAATGACCTTAAGTTGTAACGAATTTATGCACTTCCTTTCATGTCTCGTTATATTAAAAAAAAAAAAAAAAAAACTTTAAAAGTCATTCATGATATTGGGAAAGAATAGAGGGATCAGAATAAAAGGGATCACCCTCTAAGCTCGCAAATTATAATATACTCATAGAAGTAAACCGGCCGGTTTACTCATAGGATCAATGAGAAGATAAATAGGTGGGCTTTTAATGGTGCATAGATAATTATAGTTTAACATATCACAAATGGTCTCTTTAATGATTTTTATTTTTTTTTTTAAGTATAAAGCCTATTAAGCCATCCCTGAATATTACCGGAACTCAGGATTTTCTAAGTGTCCGATGTGATTCGAACTCAAGACTTCCATGATCTTAAATGAGAATTGTCAATCATTAAATTATTTTTTTATCAATAATTTTTAATTTTAATAAGAAGGTGACACTCATTTTAATACACATGCAAGTTGGTTCATCAATAAATGTAGACTAAACTCCCGACAAATTCAAATATGACATCACCTTCATGTAGTTTAGAATTGTGAAAGGACTTATTAGTTTAAAAGTCATATTTGAATCGGTTGGTTTTTTAACTCTTTTTTAACACTGAGTAATAATTTAACCGTTCCAAAAGAAAAAGGGCTAAAACTCGTACATCCATTAGAATTGGTCCAATAAAAAATTTTGGTTTTCTAACACCATATTAATAATTTGAAGCAATAATAAACAAAGAACAAACTTTTTGTTTTTAGAATTGTAACGTATCAATTGCAGGAATCAAACAAGAAGAGCAAAAACAGATGTTCATCTCATCACCACACCCAAAACAATCAATTTTCATTTCACAAAAGGTTTTTATCAGTATTTAAAGGGTGAATTATAAATTTGGTCATTATACTTTGGTAAAATTCAGGTTTTAGTCATTAACTTTTACAAATTTAAAAAAATACTAACTTTGTCATTTTAATTTCACTTTTGGTCATTCCTTCAAAATGAACCGTTAAGTGCATTAACGGTGTTAACTTTTAAGGGTAAACTTATCCAATCATCAATAATTTATAGTGAATTACAAATTTGGTCATCATACTTTGGTAAAATTAAGGTTTTAGTCACTAATTTTTAGAAAACAAAATAAAGCACTAACTTTGTTATTTTTGCTCTATTTTTTGTCACTCCGTTAAATTGCACTGATAATACACTAACGGGCAAATCTGTATAAGGTTATTTTTGTCATTTTATTTTACAACTCTCTCGTGCTTATCCAATAATTTTTCAACCTTCTTCCCCTCCCCCCCACCTTTTTTTTCTCTTTCCACTACACCGCTCAACCTCTATTTCCCTTCTTTTTTGGTTTTTCTTTCTAATGAAAATTTAGATAAAACATAATTTAGTTTGCTGTCTCCACCGTCTCCTCCATCTCCATCTCCTTTTATGTTTTATCTATATTTTTGCAGTGGAAAGAAAGAAAAAAAGGAAAAGCATGTTGAAGTGTTGTAGTTTTATGTTTTATTTAAATTTTACAGTGGAAAGAAAAAAGAAAAAGAAAAAAAGAGAGGAAAATGAGGTTGAAGTGCTGCAATGGAAAGGGAAAAAAATGGAGAAAGAGAAAATAAGGTTGAAGCGCTGAAAGAAAAAAAAAAGAAAAATGAGATTAAAAAATTGCTAGATAAGCAGGATAAAATTGCAAAAGAAAATGACAAAAATGACCTTATACAAATTTATTCATTAGTGTATTAACAGTGAAATTTAATAGAGTGACAAAAAATTAGAACAAAAATAACAAAATTAGTTACTTTTTTGCTTTGCTATAAGTTAGTGACCAAAACTTGAATTTCACTAAAGTATGATGACCAAATTTGTAATTCACTATAAATTATTAATGATTTGATAAATTTACTCTTAAAAGTTAACATCGTTAATGCACTTACGGTTTATTTTGAAAGAATGACCAAAAGTGAAATTAAAATGACAAAGTTAATGATGTTTTTTAAATTCTTAAAAGTTAGTGGCTAAAATTTAAATTTTACCAAAGTATGATGACCAAATTTATAATTCACTGGTATTTAAAAGAAAATGATTTTACTATATAAGATCTGCCCAATCTGATTTTGAATTATTGAGGGTGGAAGTGGGGTCAAAAATTGGTTTTGGATTTTGGTATAGGGCGTCGGACTATTGGGTGAGGGGACCTCTATATATTATTATCAGAAAATACAAAAATTAATTTAATAAAAAATAAAATCCATATAAAATAGTCCAAATCATGTTGAAAACAATACTTTTCATGTTTTAAAATAATATTCATATTTATTAAATTAAAGTAATACTACAAATAGAATTATTATTTTTAAACATAACTGAAAGATAAATAGGAACATGTTGGTGTTAAATTTATTAATCCAACATGAGCATTGGAAATTGATGAAGAGACTTTTGGATTATTTATATTAGACACAAGTGTTATAGGTTACCGATGTGGGATTGGGGCAATCTTATCACCCTCCCTTAACTCACAACACATGGTTTTTTTTTTTTTTTTCAAACTGGATATACTGCCAGGTTAGTCAAACAAATCCAAATTATGGACGAACAAACCGAATATATTGTCGGATCTGTGAAACAGACCCAAACTATGGCCAAACAAGCCAGGTGTTCAGTCAAGAAGCCAAAACTCGCTTTGATACCATGTTAAATTTATTTATCTAACATTAGCATTCAACTCAAAACCAATTGGAGTGGAGAGGTTAAACACAAGTGTTGTAGATTACCAATGTGAGATTGAGATAATCTTAATAATTTTATAACACAAAATTATTACTTTACTAATTAAGATATGAATAAATTTTTTAAAAATAGTAATCAATTTAATTCATGCATTAATCAGATATTTTTACTGAATTATTAAATTATCATATTACGTTTATCTTTACTTTTAACATTTAAAAAAATAATAATTAAAATTATTTTTTGATTATTACATGTTTATCCCGGCGAAACAAACGCAACCACAGTAAAACACAAATAATCATGGCAGCATGAACAATAATTGAAAGCTTTGGAGGTCCCAGTCCGTGTGCACACATTTCATTGTCTATCTACAACAGTAAAGACATCTATGTCTCTTTTTATAAGTAGAACAAATGTGTCATCTAATTAGTGCAGTTGCCCTGTCTCTGCACAAAAATCAAAATTGTTTTGTTTATGGTCACACCATTCATCCATCCATGTAGGCTACATCAAAGGAGACCCTACCATGTATTTCTCTTGGATATATTTCTTTATTTTTTAAAAAATTAATTTATTTATTTATGGGGGGACTGCACGTTAGATTTTGGCTTCACATATATGTATTAATGGAATATGTACTTTTTTTTTAATCCCTGACAAACTTTGGTAGGATTTACTCGAAGAAGATAATAATAATAATATGAACGTTGGTTTAATTTGTATATTTTGAAGCATAACTAGAAAAAGGAAAAAGAAGAGGGAAATCAGTATAGCTTACTTAAAGGAATGATTTAGGATAGTTTATATTTCTTGTATGATTAAAGTTGTTTCAATCTCAATAATTCATAATAAGTGTGAGTAATATAAATAATTCAAGAGATTTTTTATTTATTAATAATTAATTTTTTATTATATTTTCGTATTGAATAGATAAATTTAACATGGTATCAGAATAATCCTTTATTTTTGGATATGTTTAACTGATTTAACAATATATTCGATTTATTTATCTATAATCAATTTGTTTTGGGTTAAATATTTGTATTAAATAAATAAATATAACAAGTATAAACTTTTTTTACTTTTTTTGTCAAAAAAGTAACTATTGACAAAAAAAAGTATAAATTTGTTTGTAATAGTTATTTTTCGATAGAATGAGATTTTCTTCTTTCTATGTGTGGCTTTAGACCACATTAGTCTAATCGTGTAGTTTAATACTCTTGAAAAAATTATTTTAGTGGCCAATTAGAAGATAATGTAATATATTTTTTTGACAAATACAAGAAAGTATTAGTTAGGGAAAAAGAAAATGGGATAAATTTAAAGAGTTAATGTATTAAATGAATTACTTTTAGGTGTAAGATATATTTTGTCCAATAAAAACATATATTTTGCCGAATAGAGAGGGTTACTGTAAATGGTAAAGTGAGTGTGTTTTGATTAGGGGTGTACACAATTCGGCCAAAACTGTTTAAACCAGTCAAACCAAACCATTTTTTTCAGTTTGGCAGGTTAAAATATATATTTATAGGCCGACAGTTTGAAAAATTTATAAACCGTAATAACGGTTCGGCTAACAGGTTAGGCAGTGAAACTGGCCGTTCTGGCCGAACTGAACCGTATATATTATAAATATATTTAGCATTTAATATACATGAGGGCAACATGAGGGTGCTAGTTCCCCAGCTGGACGTAGCGGGACGTAGCTGTACGAGGTGCTAGTTGTTTTGGGCGTAGTGAGACGTGGTAGACTATGTTATGTGAAAAATTCAGCTAAAATTCACGTGTTTGGATGTATACATAGTGCTAGTTGTTTTTGACGTAGTGCTAGTTGTTCTGAGATGTGGTGGACTATCTTTGTGAAAAAAATCAGTTTAAATTCACACACATGGATGTAGACGTATCTGGACGTAGTGCTAGTTGTTTTGGACGTAGCGAGACGTGGTAGACTATGTTCTGTGAAAAATTCAGCTAAAATTCACATGTTTGGATTTATACGTAGTGCTAGTTGTTTGACGTAGTGCTAGTGGTTCTGGGACGTGGTGGACTGTCTTTGTGAAAAAAATCAGTTTAAATTCACACACATGGATGTAGACGTATCTGGACGTGGTGCTAGTTGTTTTGAACGTAGCGAAACATGGTAGACTATGTTCTGTGAAAAATTTAGCTAAAATTCACATGTTTGGATGTATACGTAGTTCTAGTTGTTTTTGAAGTAGTGCTAGTGGTTCTGGGACGTGGTGGACTGTCTTTGTGAAAAAAATCATTTTAAATTCACACACATGGATGTAGACGTATCTGGACATGGTACTAGTTATTTTGGACGTAGCCAGACGTGGTAGACTATGTTCTGTGAAAAATTCAGCTAAAATTCACATGTTTGGATGTATACGTAGTGCTAGTTGTTTTTGACGTAATTCTAGTTGTTATGAGACGTGGTGGACTGTTTTTGTGAAAAAAATCAGTTTGAAAACTTAATGGACTTTACAAATAATTTTGTAGACTTTAAAAATAAATAAAAAATGGCCCAAACTGTCAAACCGTCAAACCAAACCGTTAAAAAAGGGTTTGGTTAGTTTGGTTTGAAAAATAAAATTGGCCAAATTGTTTGAAAAAATTTCAAACCGTATATTACAATTTGACCAAACCGCACCATGTACACCCCTAATTTTGACTATGGGTTAGTTTTAACCAAAGCGTTGATGTGGATATTGGGATGGCGATGTTGACAAACTTTAGGAATATCCGACATTAAATATTGGGTCCTGGCTGATTCTAAATAATAGAATATATAATTAAATAGAAAACCTAAAAGGGACATGTCCATTGCCATGTCGGTTAGAAAATAAGACAAATAACAGAATAAAATCTAATAAATATGTGGGTAGAAATTATCCCAATTCCACGGCTTCTATATTTTTCAACTTCACTTTAATAGAGACTAGTATTTTTTTTTTTTTTTTAGGAAAATATAGACTAGTATATAACAATATGGGAATTTAAAATCCGTAATTTTCTCCAAAAAAAAATCTAAAAATTTCATTGGTTTAAAATTTATAAATTTAGATAACTTCTAATGATTAAATTAAAGTGGATAAAATAAATGTAATATGCAACTCTTTCATAATATTAAAGGTTTAATTTGTACGCTTATTTCAAAAAAAATAAAATTTTGTACGCTTAAATAGTATTGGATGCATGTATTAGCTTTTCAAGGACAGAAATGAATTAACGAGGCTCATAAACATTTGCATTCGTTAATTAATAATTTTTAAACTCTATCAAAATCATTATATAATTTAGCGATTTCGCATATACGCGTCTACTTTAGTAATACAAGTTCGAATTCTATGATCCATGCAATCATACGGCCTAAACCAAAAATATGAAAATTATCACTTGATTAAATTATCCAGCTCAGTTTAATCAATTTTTTTTTTTTTTTTGGTCTTTTTTAGAAGAATGGAAGATATAACGATTTAATTCATTTGACCGTTAACTAAATTTACTTTTATTTTATTATAATTTTTACTTGATTTGTTTAATTTATTTTATAATTCTAAATGTTTTTAATATTCAATTCATGTAAATCAGATTTTTTCACTATTTACTATCCACTAAAAAAACTTCCCTCTCAAACTTGTCAGACATGGATAAAGCTTTTCTGAAGTTGCCGAAGAATGGATTGACGGCGGCTGAGTAGTCGGAGGAAGGCGGAGCAGTTTAGCTATGGTTGATACAGTATCCACGATGGATTGAATTTGGAAACCTGAGGGTTTTCTTCTTGGCTTTGATTTACTGAGTTTTCCCAACATGATTATGGGCTGATATAATGTTCAATATTTTAGACGAGAATACAATAATTTGATAATTAATAATTTTCATTTAGTATTAAAAGTTCTGAATTCGAATAACTACAAAATAAAAATCTCAAATTTTTAAAGCAGCAAACTCTTCATAAAAATACCCATAAATGTTGTTGCCTAGGGGGCCGGTTTGGGGTAGAAATTTAAAATATTATTATTTTGGTCCTTAGATCCAATAAAAATTTTGCTATAGCCACAAATCAAAATTTTTTAAGGGGATGGCCTGCTTTAAATATGAACTATATATATTTTACAAATAAAGATGTCATAATCTAAATCATTCGATTCAAAATTTATTATTTTAAACGAGAAGTGTCAATTACTGATTCACAACTCTTGTCATATAAACCCTATACATTGACTAGCCTCATTTACTATATTTTATATAATTTTTTTGTGCAATTTAAACTTTAAGTAGATAAGATAAAGACAGTGATACTTAACAGTAAACAATAACTCTATTTATTAAAAGTAAAAATTAAAATTTGGATGCAAGTAGTAGGTAACAAGACGGAAAAGAGGGACAATATTTTATTATATGTTGGCACGTGTACAGTTAGGAAGGAAAAATTATTTGCTCAAAAAAAAAAGGAAAAATTATATTTTCATACTATAAGTTAATACAGATAAATAGATACTAGAAATGTATTACTTATAGATAGATAAAATGTATTAGTTATAGATAGATAATCGGTTTATATAACAGATGAAAGATAACATTTGTTTTTATTTCATAATAATAGTTCTATTGGGACAAGCTATATATTTTTATCTTGAATAAAATAAAACTCATATAAATCATTTATTTTTATAATTTTTTCATTTATAACTTAATAGAGCAGTTGTTGACTATATAAAAATTTATATATTAATTTGAATTTTGAAAATAAAATAATATATACTGATAATAAAAATATACAAACTAAATTAGTTTTGTGTGATTAAAAAAACACATTTGAAACAGGACTATTAATAAGGAAGGAAGGAATATTATTTTTCCTATTTTTGAATAATAATAAATACAACCATAGAAATTTCTGATAATGATGGGGGCTCTAAAGACCATCAAAGTCAATTCATCATTTAATCAGATAATACAATACGTTAAGCTTTATGTCTTAATTCCCATAAGATGATAAGAAGGAGATTAAACTCAGATTGCTGCATTTTTTCTCTCCAGCCCCAACGGCACCCTGTGGACCGGCGACGGTGACGGTGACTGTACCAGATGAATACTGACCCATCTTCCCTTCTTCTCTTTCCTTTTTCTTTCTGGTTTTCGAAGGAAATTAAGGTATAGTGACTTGTGAGTTCCCCGAATGTTTCATTATGTTTTATAATCCACCTATGAGGTTTTGATTTGTCCATCTTCGAATTTAGAGAGTGAATACTTATTTTTCGTCCCTTATTTTTTTTATTTCTCGTTCTTTTTGTTCAAATTATTCCTGATAAATTAAAAAAGATCAATTATAATATTTAAATATAAAATAATATAATATTTTAAATCACTTAATTGCTCTTAATCAATTTATCAAAATATTCATAAAAAATTTATTTTTAGTTCCATTCATTATTTTAATCATAATTTTTGATAAATTAAAAAGTGACTTATAAAATTTTTGATAAATTGATTAAGGATAGTTAGATAATAATAGGAGGGGTGAAAAATAAGTATTGAATGGGTGAAAGATAAAAATTAAAGGGACGATACTTATCAAAATTAAGATTTTTTTTGGAAAAAGAGGGCGGGATAATACTACCCTTTTGTTTAGGAAAAAAATGTAAGAATAGTTATTATAATATGGTCTAGTGGTAAATTTAGTTCTAAACGTTTGATAGTCGATAAATGTAATCATAAATTTTGCTATTAACATATTTTTTAGGTAAAGAACGTATTTTGGATCTACCATAACATTTTAGTCTATGTACTATAAAATTTGTCACATGAATTAAATTAATTCATGTCACATTTGCGTAGTTTAAGGGTTGGCGGAATAACAATACGACTCTTAAATATTCAAAAAATAGTTATTAGAACTAAATGTGTTATAAATAGCAAAATTTAAGACTAAATTTATTGATTTCCAAATGTTTATGAATAAAGTTGTCATTGGATCATACTTAAAGGACTATATTTACAATTTTTTCCTTTTGTTTATTAATTCATTTATCACTTTTCTATGCCTCCTCAATCATTTTCTAGGATTATTCTCATGATGCGTCATTCCCTAATCTTTTCTAGGATTATTCTCATGATGCGTCAAATTATTCTCGAATAATAACAAAAACAGTGAAAAGAAGTAGAGTATTATAGTAAATTTGATAAAATTGACTTATCGTTCTCTCATTCATTAAATTTTAAATGAACAATCAAAAACTGAATGATATACTATTCACTTTGCTTCACTAATTTTGTGAAAAGTAAGTTCTTTCCTAATTGGAAAACTAGGTCTTAAACCAGCATGTACATTTTAGTACTAATATGATCCTGTTTCAATTAAATGATGAAATGAATTTCATGTTTGTTGGGCAAATGAAAATCCAATTTTGGTAAATGGATGATAGAGACAGCCACCTTCATTTATTTACGTGTCGGAAAAGTATGAGGTATTTGGCTACTTTATTTATTTTTTTAAATAAAAATCTTAAAAACTGGTGTATTGCATAGTTTTAAGGGTCCGGTTCAAATTAATACAAAATTTCGGAATGTGAACGAAAATATTTAGAATTTGAAAAAAGTGGACCATTTTTAGGCCTCTCAAATTTGTGAAATCTGAGTCTCTTAATCTATTATAGATTCAGATTTCACAAATCTGATTTCTTAATCCAAAAAGAATTCGGATTTTGGAAATCTGAATTCTTAAAAAAAAAAAGTAGCACCACGTCCAGAACAACTAGCACCACGTAAAAAACAACTAGCAATACGTCTAGAAACGTCTACATCCATGCATGTGAATTTAAGCTATTTTTTTTACAAAGACAACTCACCACGTCTCAGAACAACTAAAATCACATCATAAACAACTAGCACCACATCCAGAAACGTCTATATCCATTCATGTGAATCTAAACTGATTTATTTCACAAAAATAGCCCACCACGTCCAGAACAATTAGAACCACGTCAAAAACAACTGGAACCATGTCCAGAAATGTCTACATCCATGCATGTGAATTTAAGCTATTTTTTCACAAAGACAACCCACCACGTCTCAGAACAACTAGAACCACGTCAAAAACAACTGGAACTATGTCCAAAAACGTATACATCCATGCATGTGAATTTAAGCTGATTTTTTTCACAAAAACAGTCCACCACGTCCAGAACAACTAGAACCACGTCAAAAATAACTGGAACCACGTCCAGAAATGTCTACATGGAATTTAAGCTATTTTTTCACAAAGACAACCCATCACGTCTCAGAACAATTAGAACCACGTCAAAAAATACTAGAACCACGTCCAGAACCGTCTACATCCATTCATGTAAATTTAAACTGATTTATTTAATAAAAACAGCCATCCACGTCTCAGAACAACTAGAATCACATCCAAAATGAACTAGCACCACGTCTAGAAACGTATACATCCATTCATGTGAATTTAAGCTATTTTTTCACAAAGACAACCCACCACGTCTCAGAACAACTAGAACCACGTCAAAAACAACTAGCACCACGTTCAGAAACGTCTACATCTATGTGTGTGAATTTAAACTGATTTTTTTCATAAAGAAAGTCCACCACGTCTCAGAACAACTAGCACCACGTCAAAAATAACTATCACCACGTCCAGAAAAGTCTACATCCATTCATGTGAATTTAAGCTATTTCTTTCACAAAGACAACCCACCACGTATCAGAACAACTAGAACCACGTCAAAAACAACTAGCACCACGTCCAGAAACGTCTACATCCATGTGTGTGAATTTAAACTGATTTTTTTCATAAAGAAAGTCCACCACGTCTCAGAACAACTAGCACCACGTTAAAAACAACTATCACCACGTCTGGAAAAATCTACATCTATTCATGTGAGGTTTGTCTTCTTGGAACTGTTAGGTGGAAAATAAATAAGAGGTTTCGGGTTTATGCTGGAGAAATAAGGGAAAAAAGGTTTTCTCACCTACTTTAATGGGACAAATAATGTGGAAAAAAATAAATGATTGAATGGGACAAATGCAAATCTAATATAAAATATTTGTCAGTTAAATGTAAAAAAGTAAAAAATAAGCTGAAATATATTTTTTTTTGTCATTTTTAAAAAATAGGTGGTACAATGTTCTATGTGCCACTTAATTTTAATGGGTATCGCTTTAATTTTAAGTATTATTGTCTCAATTTTAATAAAATTATCTTTTTATTTAAAAAAAAGAAAAAAAAAGTATTATAGGGGATATTTTAATTCAAATTAAAATGATAATTAATAAAATTTAATTTTAATGAATGATAACCGTGATTAATCTATCTGTTTATTCAATAATTTAATTATACTTTTTATGTTCGTTGTGAAGGTCGAATATCTAACTTTAATTAAACGGAAATGGATTCTTTCCATACATACAGAATGTAACAGAAAATATTTATTGATTGCTTCTTACTAAAAAAACAAAATTGAAATAAAAAATTGAAACTAATGTGTTTCCTTTGTTCTCTTTTTTTTTTAAATTTTCCTCCAACTCTCTCTTCCCCAACCTTTTTTACTCCCTTTACAGAAAATTACTCTTTTTTCTACCTAACTTTTAACTCTTATATAATTTCATTTTACACACAGATATCTTTTTTTACAGTTGACAATGGCTAGAATTGATTGGTTATCATCTCACGAGCTGTTTTCTCATTTTAACTTTTAAGTAATTATATTTTGTCAATTTAATATCTTATTTATTATCCATTAATTCATTTAACACAATTTCTCTCCTATCTCTAACCCTCTCAATTAATCCATGCGTTTATTTTTAAAATTGTAAATCTACTCAAATTTTATGAGCTAAAATACTTTATGACCTAAAATGTATGTTAAGAATTCAAAATTTTCACGAGTATTGACACTTATATAGAGGCTTCAAGTTCTCCATTTTTTCAATGTGATACAAAACTTTCTCCCACACATAACTGATCTCATTTTTAGATCAATCAATTTTTCTTTTAAATCTTTTTCCTTTTTGAATGCTATCTTCCAATTAATCAGGTCACTTTGCATAAATAATGATGATATTATTCAAAAAAATTTATCAATCGTTACTAAATAAATTTTAGTAATTTTTTATTAATGCAATTGAGATTTTTTTCAAAAAAAAAAAAAAAAATCGACCAAAAGGTAGATCGGGTTGAGTACTTTCGACATTGTACGATAATCCAGCCATTTTGAAAATGTACAAGTTCATGGGAGAGACAGAGACCGTTACCTACTTATAATGGGGTGTCAATTCTTAAACTATCAATGTTAAAATTTGATTACGTCATTTACCTGTAGCATATACTCTACATATGCTATAATATAATTAAAATACTATGTTTTAGTAACAAGAGATGTATGATTAAGTGATTGACACTTTTCGTTTAAAATAATAGATTTTGAATTCGAGTAATTTAAATTATCATCTCTTTCTTTGTATCGAAAAAAATACTATGCCTTGGTATTTTTTTAAAAAAAAAAATTATTCGTCATATATTATAAATTATTTTTATTTCATAGAAATAATTTAATTTTTATTTTATTATTAATATATTATTTTACTTTTAATATTCAAATTAATATGATTATAAAAATGTATATTTATATTGACGGTAATATCGATTACAAGATACACATCTTAAATATTGATCACCGGTTAAGTACAAGTATTTTGCTGATGTTGTGCTGGTTCCTATGTTGGATGCTTTTCGCTGATGCTTTTCTGGAGGGTTACTATATTTTGTTCTGGATTTGCTATTTGGGATTATGGTTCAATGGTTTTGCTAGTTTGGATGGTTTTGCTAGTTATGGATTTTAACTTGAATGGTTGGCAAACATAATCGAGTTAGGGCAGAATTTATCGAGTTTGCTGCAGTAGTTGTAGTTTCGACTACTGTTGAATTCTAGGCTTGTTTGGAGAGTTCCAACTCTATGTTGTTTTTGGCTAGTATGGAGATCCAATGATCTCTTTTGGGCTTGCTTGGCAAAGGTTTGTATGTCGTTTAGAGATTTCTTAGCTAGTTAGAGTATGGATTTCGGCATCAATATTGACCTGGAAAGTTCAGCTTGTGAAGATTTTGAGCAGCCATATTCTACGAAGTTTTGTATGAGTCCTTCTACTTAATTGATAGACCTTTTGGTCCCATTTGTATACAGGAGGAAAGTAGATTTTAGCAACACTCTAGTATTAAAAGCTTGTAGGTGCAAGCAAAAACAATCTTTTGTAATTCCTCATATGCTAACAAATTAACATAGAGTTATCAAACTCACGGGTCTCTCACGAGACTATTTTGGCAAAAAAAAAAAAAAAAAGTACAAGTATTTCTATCCATTTACGAATTTGGGAATTATGAAACCTATTCCTATTTGGTGGGTTTCATCAAAGTCATTTCATCTATCTATGTACGACCAATTTTTTTTTTTTTTTTTTTAATTGAACAGTCAAACGAGCCTTGTTTGGCTTGTAGACCGGCGGGGGCATCCCTGTATTAAGGAAATAAGCTGAATTTTTACAAAAGAGATTGGTTCCATGCCTCCACAGAAACCATCTAAGCTTACACTACCCCACCTATTCCAAAAAACTTTCCTAAACACCCAATTTACATTACGAAGGAAAATCTTAACCTATTTATGTTGCATATTTACCGTTGAAGCCCGCAGCTTTTGACCTTAAGCAACCTGAGCCAATCTAGTTCTCAGAATTGGAAACCTCTCCCTGTCCAGTTGGCATAGCCTTCTGGTGATTGTATTCATGGACTCCAAGCTTTCAAATGAACGCTCTTGTTCTATGCATGCCATCTTTGCCATTTGATCTGCTGGGGCATTCGCTTCCCTTGGAATGTGAGTTATCCTATGCTTCCTCCTGCGCAACTCGTCCCTGATTTCCTTGAGGGCGTTGTAGTTTCTCCAACAAAATTGTTCTTCCCCTTTTTGCAGCATGTTTACCATTTGCAGACAATCACTGAATATTTCACAACCAGAAATATTTATAGAATTGCAGTGCCTTACACCCTTGAGTAATGCTCTGATTTCAGCTTGAAATGGTGTGTCTGCATGGACTTTGAACATTTCCGCATGTATTACTTCACCTTCCCCGGTTCGCAGAAGCAAGCTCCCTCCACTCTCACCAGTTTGTCTCCAGGCTCCATCCGTGTGTAGTATCAGACCAGCACTTGTCGTTTGATTCTTCCATGATAACAGTTGTGGAACTGGATGTCTTATCCTGGGCAGCCAGCAGCCAAAATTTTTGAAAATATATTTCTGGTCTGATTCACTTACTGCCGGGTAGAAAGCTAATGCTGTTTCTCTTAATGCCGTGCGAACATCTTCAAACCACCATCTGCTGTCCAAACCAACATTGTCATGTGCTATTCTGTTTTTTGCCTTCCATATAACCCATAGTAATACGGATGGGATGAGTCTATGTAGTATTTAACTACCGATTTGCCCTGATATTGCAGCCACCATTTTTGCACCAATGCTCTTCCCAGCTGCAGCCTTGAGGATGTAATTGAGATGGGCGACCAATATTTCCAAGCAGGGACGATTTTGGAGCATGAGAAGAAAACATGATTTGTTGTTTCTGCGGCTTCTTTGCAAAAAGGACACCTTGAGGGGTATGCATTTATTCCCATTTTGCTGAGATTTTCTGGGAAAGGCAACAAAGAGTTCCATAATCTCCAAAGAAAGACCGCCACTTTTGGTTGGCACCATGAATCCCACATGACCTTTCTATACTTCTCTACTGATTGTACTTTCCTCAAAGCATTGTATGCTGACTTGAAAGTAAAATTCCCATTCCCTTCTGGTTGCCAGATTAGTGAATCCGGGGAAGGCAATAAATTAAGTTCCATTCCAGCTAGATGTTGCACCAAACTTGTAGGCAAACTTGAGGAAATCCTTTCCAATGTTGCTGTCCTGTTTAAGACAAATTCCCTGAGTGTGAGATTTTGGTCAGGAGGCTTTTCTTTGCTCTTCCAGATACAGCCAAGTTCCGACCAGTTGTCATACCAAAACATGCACGAACCATCTCCAATCCTTATTTTGGTCATGCTGACTATCTTGTCTGCAATCCTATTTGCTCTTTTCCAGGAGCTTCTTAGCCGAGCTGTAAAAGATAAGGATTGGACAAATCTTGCCCATAGACCTTGCTGCTTCCGCCATGTCCACCACATTTTTGCTTCAAAACATTGAACCATCACTCTTCAATGGGGAACGACATTTTTGACCATGATCTCCAATGCTTCCTTGTACCCTCTATACTTTGTCCCCATAGAAACTTTTGACATTTCCTCTCAATTTCCTTCAGAAGTGCTTTTGGAGGATCCAATGCTGCCCAAGTATACAGTGGAATGGCTAGCAGTATTGTTTTGACCAAAGTTAATCTTCCCCCCCAGCTTAGAAACCTATTCTGCCATGCCCCAATTTTTTTCTCTATTTTCTCCAGAATATTGTTGAAGTGACTGATTTTCCTTCTCCCCTTGTAAATATTGCAACCTAGGTACTCCAGTGGCCAATGACCCTCGGGGATGTTCAAAATTCCTTGTATTCTTTGCCTTGCCATGTGTGCTGCTTTGTCCGAAGTTAGAAAAAAACTTTTACTCTTGTTTACTTTCTGTCCTGTTGCTCCTTCATATTCTTCAAAGAATTGCTTGAGAGTTCTGAGTGATTTGGAGTTCCCCCTCGTGAAGATCATAAGGTCATCCGCATAAGCCAGGTGAGTGATGATTAGTGAACCAGCTGGAGTGTGGAAGGGAGAGAGCCTGCCTTGATTTGACAAGGAGTTTAGTGTTCTTGACATCGCTTCTGAAACAATGTTGAATAAAAGGGGGGAGAGCGGATCGCCTTGCTTCAGACCTCTAGTTGCCGCAAAAAAACCTGCTGCACCTCCATTTATCAGAACAGAGAACATACTACTGCAAAGATTGCTTAAAATCAGATTTATGAACTGCTGGGGGAACCCGAATTTGGCCATGATTGCTTTCAGGAACTGCCAAGAAACTCTGTCAAACGCTTTTAGCATATCCACTTTAAGTACCAGATTATGTCCCGGGATTTTGGCATTCAGGTAAGCTATAAGATCTTTTGCAAGCATGATGTTGTCTGAAATATGCCGACCAGTAAGGAACCCAGACTGCTCTTGTGAGATTAAGGAATCCATGATCGGAACCATGCGGCTCTTCAATATTGCAGAAAAAGTTTTTCCAATAAAGTTGCATAAGCTAATAGGTCTAAAGTCTGCAAAGGAAGCTGTGACTTTTTTCTTTGGAATTAGCACTATGAGTGTACTAGCTATTGCTCTTGGAACCGGCACTTCCGCAAAAAAATCTTGACATGCTGAGTAGACATCCTCCTTGACAATCTCCCAGGCCTTGTGGAAAAAAATACCAAGAAATCCATCCGGGCCTGCTGCACTGTCCGGATTTAGAGAAAAAACAGCCTGTTTTACCTCCTCCCTAGTTATTTCTTTCATGAGCTGGCACTTTTGTTCCTCCTTGATGAGATCAGGAATGTGTTGCAGCAGCTTGTTCATATCATGTTGCTCTCTTGAAATCTGCTCCTCTGCCAGTAGTTTTGAGAAATACAAGATTGCCTCTTTTTCAATCTCTTCCAATTTGGTTACCCATTTCCCTCTTTCTGTTCTGATTTTTGCTATCTGTAAGGAGTTTCTCTGTTCCTTGAGAGTTGCATGGAAGAATTCTGAATTTCTGTCCCCCTTAGCTATCCATCTGATCCTTGCTCTTTGCTCTAAGAAATCCTCCCGTTCTTTCAATCTTCTGGTAAGTTTAGCTTGAGCTAAGGAAGCTGCTGTCTTTGTTGCCGCATTCGGATTTTGTTCATGATCTGTTTCAGCCCTGATTGCTGCTTCTTCAGCCTCCATCCAGTTTTTGTGAACATCACCAAAGATTTCTTTGTTCCAGTCTTTGAGTGCCATCTTCAGCCTTCTGAGTTTGATCGATAGAGCCAGCATTCCAAACGTTCCCGTAGGTTGTACCCAGTTGGTCTTAACAACTTCCAAAAAATCCTTCCTATTTAGCCACATTTTTTGGAAGATGAATCTTTTCGGTCTTGATTCCTGAGTTCTTCTCAGCTGAAGCAGAAGAGGAGAATGATCTGATGAATTTCGACATAGCACATGTACCACTGAAATTGGGAAGATTGCTGAGAATTCTTGAGAAACCAAGAATCTATCTAGTCTTTTGCTCACCCAACCATTTGACCTGTTTCCACCCCATGTAAATGATCTTGAGACTGTAGCCGCTTCATGAAGATTGAGAGCGTTGATGCAATCATTGAATTCCTGCATTGCTTTTTTGTTTGGAGAAGCCCTGCCTTTGTACTCACTTTGTTCACGGATCACATAGAAATCACCTCCTAGTGCCCAGGGTCTGTTTTGATTTTGTCTCCTGAATTCCTCCAGCTCCGCCCATAGCATTCTCCTTCCCACTTGTCCAGAACTAGCATAAATGAATGACAGAAGATAACTATAATCCATAGCATCATTAGTAGCCTTGAAATGCAACACCTGTTCATGATCTTTCAGCAAGACTAACTCAACCTCTTTCCTTGCAAAAACCCAAATTTTACCAGCATTTGATGCCCAAGCCCTATTAAATCCTAATTTAAAACAATACTCCTGGATTTTATTTATCGCCACCATTGGTTCTAATATTGCTAATATAGAGACTTTTCTGCTATTAGCCAAAAAACGTAAACGTCTAAAAGAGGGGCCATTCGCTATACCCCTAATGTTCCATGACAGAATATTGATCATTAAAAAGAGGATTGTTTGCGGACCTGAATTCTCAAAGACTGTCGGGTATAACTTTGATTGGTTATTTCTCCTTTGCGTCTTCTACCTCTTTTTCTTCTGACAGGGATAAACTCATCTTCATATGATTTCGTGTCCAGTTCTGATGCTGTGAAATTGCCATATGATGAATAAAACTCAACTGTATCACTAGCCTGCTCAAGAAATGCCATATCCGTTGTGTCATTATTTCCTGCCAAGCCGGTTGGCAAAGCTTGCCTGGGACTTGAAATTAATGCTTGTTCTTCCACCTCTGGCCTTTCTATTTCCAGGTTGTTCTTGAGCCTTAGCATTACATTCTTTACCGCCACGTCTTTATCCTCCCTCAAACCAATCAAATCAATGGAAATTGAAGGATTGCCCCTCGTGTTGTTCTCTCCTTTTCGTCCTTCTGTTTCCCCTGAAATTTCTACTAATTCTCCTTCCTCTGTTTCTGTCAGCAAATTTTCCTTCACCGTGCTCTGTTCTAGAGCCTCTTTTTTATTTTTTCCCATCTGCTGAGTAAACATCTTCCCCGAGTTCTGCTCTGGACATTGAGCCTTGGAACTAGTCTGATTTTCTTTTTTGCAATCTTCTCTTTTGTGTCCTATTTTACTACAGCAGCTACAGTAATAAGGCACATATTCATAATCGAATTTCTGTTCTACTGTGTTACCTCTTTTCCCAATCTCAATGCTGGTAGGCAGTTCCTTTAGCAAGTTTACCTCCACGCAAATTTGAGCAACTGAGGGTCTTGTTTGGTTCCTTGTCGGAGCATCCACCTGGAGAGGAGTACCGATTGAAGTTGCAATGGAGAAGAGAGTCTTGTGGTTCAGGTATTCCAATGGCAGTCTATGTAGCGAGACCCAAATTGGGGCAAATGGGGGTTCTTCGTCGAACTGGAAATTTGGTGTCCAGCGCAGCATTCTCATCTGGAATCCTTTGATGTTCCATCTTGTCCTCAACCAGCATTGTTGATAATCGGAGTCCAGTTGAAAGCGATAAAAAACATGCCGGGGATCGAGTAGACTGATATCCAGCTGCCCCTTCAGCCCTAGTTTGTCAAAATATACTCTGATATCATGGATTTTGGGGCGGCCATATGAGAATTTCCCGATTAGGCAGAGTTTGTGCGGTTCAGCGAGCAGATCCAGCTCGTCTTGCTCATAGAAGAGATGGGGTTTGCCATTGATGAATTCTATAGGTTTGGTTTGTGGGAGATTGGCTTTGGTGGGATTTTCTGTGAGAAGGCTAGCAAAGGTTCTGGGTTTAGAAGAGATGTGTTGTGAGTGTGTGGTTGTACCACCGGAGAGATCCGGTGGCACCATGTGTCCGGTAACCTACCGATGTTCCGCTGTTGCAGATGAAGATGAAGATGAAGTATCTGATGCCAGGGTATGTTGAGCAAGAAGGACCAAATATAGGCACAAATGATTTGTTAAAAAAATAGATTTGTCATAATTATAAATATAATTATATTTATAATATTATAAATAAGATTTTTCTAAACTTATTATTTTTTCATCCACGGTACCTGGGTGGGAGTTAATTCCATTGCATTGAAAAATCAAAACTGTTAGTTTAATCTACGCAAAGATATAAGGTGACATTCTAATCTAGTTTTAATTATTTTTTTTTCAATTTAAAAAGGTGTTATTAGTTACCGTCTCATTTTTTGAGATCGGTAGTTCATAAATTTTGATAAAAATATTCTTTTACATAAAAGGGAGAAGAGAGAAAATATTATAAGGGAATATTTTAGTCCAAATTAGGACGATAAAGAGAAAGTATTAGGACAGTAACTAATAATTCCTATTTAGAAAGACTAAAGTAGACCGAGTATCTTAATAAAATTTTTCAGAGTGCAGTTGTCATTATTCATAAGCCTATCATTTATTATAAATAATATTATATTTATAATTATATTATTACAACATTTCTAAACCTACCATTCCTTTAATTCACGCAATTTTTTAAATAATTGTTGAACAAGTTGCTCTAAAACTGAGCCTAAAAGTTGCAAGCATTTAATACCTCCTTGGATCTTTCTCAACTTTTGTTTTGCCCCCATTAAACAACAAAAGTTTCAATGGATATGATTTTTAAAATAATATTTTTTATTATACCATAAAATTTATAAGACAAAAATATATATTTAAATATATCTTTTTAGTTGAAAATGAGAGATTATATTAAGTGAAAATTAGAAAAGAAAGGACGAGATTATAAGTCCATTCTCGTTAATTTCTCTAAAAACTTTATCTAATTACCATATTTACATAAACAGAATCCTATTAACCTGTACATATTAGGTATACAAAAAAAATCTATATTTAAATATACATATGCCTAAAATTATATACATACATAGGTAAAAATTAAACTCTAATCCTTTGAAATGAAACATTCTTAGTTTTGATTCGTTCATGTTATATGGATACAAATATATATATATATATATATTTAAAAGAAGAAAAATTAAAATAAAATTGTTATTTCATCCAACTCGCGGTGATAGCATCACTTTCTTTTACTGTACCACAGATATGCATGAGCTGAAATTTATGAATATTCAACTCCTTCCTCATTGTCACTCTGAATTCAACTTGTACCTTTCTTTCATCCCTTTAAGTCCTATATAATATTGGATATTAATTTAAAATTAGCTCACGGGAGCACTTTTATAGATTTTTTCCAAACTTCAAAAAAAGCCCATCCACAAAACGCATATTAAAATGTTTTTATAATTCCTCAAAATAATAATGTTTATATATATATATTCTCAAAAAAAATAAAATTAATTATTTTTTAAAAAAAGGGGCCAAAAACCAGATGCATAAATACAAATCTGAGAGCGCACTCTATACAAGTTGTGGTGGAGATCAAAGCTTTCCACACTCCCACTCTCAAAATACAACCAAAAACAAATACTCCAATCCCGTCCTCCCGGCTTCCTCCCTCCCTCTTCCTCCGGAGAAAATCTCGTCGGAAAATCATCTTTGCCGGGCTGGTTGGTTCTTGCATGAACCATTCTTCAACAATAATATACGATTAATAGAGGTGCACCATTAATTTGTTACTCCGGTGGAGTGAATCATTTGTAATGCTTGCCGTGCCACCTTTGAGAACTACAAATGATGAAAGGCAAAGCGAGATGGAGAGCTTTACAATTGGTGGAGGAGGAGGATCACCAGGAGACGATTTCCCGGATTTTTCATGCGGGAACTTGCTGGATAGTATCGACTTGGATGATCTTTTCTATGAAGATGTATTACCAGATTTGGAGATGGACCCTGAGATTCTCGCTGAATTTTCACTCAGTGGAGGTGAGGAATCCGACATAAACACGCCTTCGGTGTCTACAGAGAAACTACTACGGGAGGAGGAAAATATTTCAGCTAAAGAGGAAGTGGATAAGGCTAGTATTAATAATAGCTCTTCAGAGGCTGTGTCCACCTTGACCACTCAGGCTGATCAAGACGTTGTGAGCAAGTCTTCCGAAGACTCGGTGGCCGGAAACCCTTCTCCTAAAGAAGCTGATAGAGCCAAGAAATCATCTGCACAATCCAAAAATAATTCTCAGGGGAAGAGGAAAGTCAAGGTAAATTCATAATGTTGGAATTAGGGTTTGGTGGGTAATTTTAATGTCCATGTTTGAGTGGATGTGTTCTTCTTTCTCTTGCATACTTATGGATGGTCAGTTGTTTGTTCACTTACTTCACGAGAATCTTAGGGGAGAACTTGGAAAACATGATATCAAAATGATTGTCTCTAAACACTTTTCTCCTAAAAAATACTTTTTTTAAAATTTAAACCATTTCTCAATTTGTACGTGTGTCATATTAATTTTCTCTGTAATTTTTTAATTTTATCAAATATCCTGATAAAATGAGAAAGAAGTGGAAAGGAGGTTGAAAGTACTTTTTCTTTTTAATTTGATATAATATTTATGTTTAATTTTGTTTTGATTAAGATGGGAAATGATTTCTTGAACTGTGTGAAGGTGGACTGGACGCCAGAGCTGCACAGGAGGTTTGTGCAAGCAGTGGAACAGCTTGGTGTGGATAAGGCCGTCCCTTCAAGAATTCTTGAGCTAATGGGGATCGATTGTCTCACTAGGCATAATATTGCCAGCCATCTTCAAGTATGCTTTTTTTTTTAACTTCCTTTTTTTGCTTAGGCATTTCAAAGATCTGTTTCCATTTCTGCATTCCACTCTCTATTTTCCATTTTGCATAATTCGTCCAAGATTCAACAGTCAGAATGAAAAAATTCTCTACCCAAAAAGTTTGAGTCGCTCTCACTTCTTCAAAGTCAATTATAGGGCTTCACTTTTCATGCCAATCTCAATAAATAAATATATATATATATATATATATCCTAGTTTTGCAGAAACTTTATTACAAAAAAAAAAAAGGGTATTATGGGCTTCCCAAATTCTGCCAAAATGTTTCATATTACCAAATAATTACCCCTTGTGAAGGTCAATGGTATCATATATAATCGGTTACTTAATTAGTACAGTTTATGGTTGCAGAAGTTTCAGACAGCATTATACTGCCCAAGAAAGCTTGACGTTTCATGACCCTTTTGTTTCTTTTATCTTTGCGTTTTGTCTCTTACCCTATGTTTTCATGCTCAGTTTTGGAACCCACTTAAATCCATTCTCAGAAAAGAGTTACTTCTCTTTTCTCCTTTCAACTTTCTTTCAATTGTCACTCATTACATATACTACTATTTCATGAAAGTATGTAAAAAGCATATTCCCCCACCTGAAGACTGGAAATTCTTTCTTTTATTTCTTTTCGAAACTTCTGATTGTTTTTTCAATCAAATTAATGAACAAGGGAAACGATGATTAATTATCGTAAATCCCATTTGTATATTCATAATTGGAATTGCTGCAAGTCCCTTATGTTGTCATTTTGTTGTTGAATTTCATTAAAATGAATGTTAATAATGAAACATGCAGAAGTACCGTTCTCATCGGAAACATTTGCTGGCACGGGAAGCGGAGGCAGCTAACTGGAGCCAAAGACGGCAAATGTATGGTGGCGCTGCTGGTGCTCCGGCAACCACCACGAGAGGAGGAGGGAAGAGAGAAATGAGCCCTTGGTTAGCTCCCACTATGGGATTTCCTCCCATGGCACCTGTTCCACATCCACATTTTAGACCTTTGCATGTATGGGGTCATCCATCCGTCGACCAATCCTTAGTGCCCGTTTGGCCTAAACATTTGGGCCCTTCCCCGTCTCCTCCGCCACCACTGCCGCATGCTTGGGCTCCGGCCGTGCCACCTCACCCCGCAACACCGCCACCTGACCCTTCTTTTTGGCATTCACACCACCAACGAGTAAGCAAATAGTTCACCTCAACTTCATTTGAGCCAAAATTAAGATTTTAACCTTTCTTGAAATTTGAAAATTGGCTTAATTTGCAGGTTCAAAATTCTCTTACCCCAGGAACACCTTGCTTTCCACCACATCTTGCAGCCACGGTAATTGCTTACTCTTTTGGTCTAATATGCATGTTTTATTTGCAGTAGAATATATGCCATGCATGTTTAACCTTGTTTTGGGCACTTTGGGACGATGTGATTTTAACCCTCTTGGCTACCTAAAAAATACATTAATTGTAGATAATGGTCATAGTTAATTATGAATGTACGGTACATTTCTTCAATTAATTTTTAAAAATTAATATTCCTCGCATACTTATTTTTAGTATTATAAACATGCATGACTGTAATATAAGTTTAGGGAGAGTGACTAAGAAAGATTACAATGTGGGACTGATATCATTGAAAGAATGATTTGGTTTTGATTAGGTATAGATGGATATATAGATATAGATGTCTGAAAAATAAGTGGTAAAGAAAAAGTAGCTATCAGTGAAGTACCACATCTTTTTCTACCCACTGCGTCGAGTTGAGGAAAGAAAACAGTATCCAATTATTCTCGGAAAAACATTAAATAGTTCCCGTATGAGATGGGAGAACTTTACAGATTTAGAGCTCACGAGATTATTATTTTCTTCTTTTTTGATGCAGAGGTTTCCTACTCCGCCGGTTCCCGGGATACCACCCTCTGCAATGTACAAAGTAGACCCCGCCGGCATTGCTGTCCCGACTGCCCCTACCACCGGACCCTTACCTCACCCTCCAATTGACTTCCACCCGGTAACCATATTCCTCTCCCCTCCCCCCCTTTTTTAAACTATTTTGCTGTATAATTACTCTCTCTCTCTCTCTCTCTCTCTCTCTCTCTCTCTCTCTCTCTCTCTCTCTCTCTCATGCGCTTTACCCTGGCTTACATGTTTCCCAGATTGCCATGCAACAATTGATCAATGTAATTCTGAGTAGGAAAAGAAAAAAAAAATGGGTTAAGGCTCTATCATATGTAGTTGAAGGTTGAAATTTGATGTCTAAAAACTAAATTATTAAATTAATTGATTAAATAAAAATTGAAATCTGAAATCCAAATATAATTACATATAATACGTTGGTGTTTTCTAGCGAAAACAAATTAGGAAAACGAAACAATAATGTTGGTGTTTTCTTCCATCTTGTTTAGGAGCATCCTTGATGTACAATTCAATTATTACATTTCTATTGATGGAATTCTTGCCAGTATGCTTTTGACCTGCATGCAGATAATAATGGATGTCAAACGGAGAAACTCTTTAAAAAAAAAAAAAAAAACCCTTTTGCATTATAGGTATAGTACCATGTACACATATACAAATAATAGAGATAGAATTACAAATAAATAAAAATAATAACAATGATACTACCTCCATCCCTTAAACATACCTTCAAAATTTCATGACATAAATGTCACATTGAATATTCATAAAACTTGTCATTTCTCTGTATAAAAATGGATCTTAATTTTGATATAAAATATTATATTTAAATTATGAGATGAATGGATGGATGCAATCAGTGGCGGGGGAACTAGTTTGGGGCTGATAATTGCTGAACCACCTTCATCAGCCCCAACCTCCTCCTCGTCCTCCCTCTTCCTCTAACAAACTTATTCAATATTTTGCCAGTTTTGCCACTGGATGCAATTTGTAAAAAATAAAGATGTTAATTTAACAGTGGATATATGTGTGAAATTTTTGCAGTCGAAGGAGAGCATAGATGCGGCAATAGGAGATGTTTTATCGAAGCCATGGCAGCCGCTTCCGTTGGGCCTGAAACCGCCGTCGGTTGATGGTGTGATGGTGGAGTTGCAACGCCAAGGAATATCAAAAATACCACCTACCGCCTGTGTCTGAACTTGGAACAACTAATCCAACCCCCCCAATTTGACGACATTTCCAGCTGCGACTTTAGATATATAATTAGCATCAGCCTAGATATATCTAATGTCCCAAAATTTTCCTTTTTTTTTTTTTTTTTTTCTCATTTCCACCCAAATTTTTGCATTGTTCTTGTTCGCTTTGTACCAAGAACAATGTTTATTTTAACATTGGACTATGAAAATTAAAAAAAAAAAAATCGTGTCATGGGATACTATTCGGTCTTCATTAATGGATCTGCAAATCATCTGAGAATGAAATGACGACAGAACTCCCTTTGTTCATGCGTGAGTCCTTCTTTTTTTTTTTTTTTTTTTTTCTTTTTGTAAACTATGAACTGATTAATATATTCATGTACAAAGAAATTAATCATTGTCATGATAAATATTGAAATTAATGTTAAAAAATTAAAAGGCTGGTTAAGTTAATTTTCTTCCCGCAGTATGCAAATTAATGGCTCCAAGTTTTGCATTTGGAAGTGGTAATATTTGAAGAAAATGCATGCATAAGCTTACTGATTTTATATATGCCCTTTTGCATGTGAAGGCACAGTAGTCCATGCATGCTCTTGTGCGCTTGTTTGTTCCCTCTTCGACTTGGGAATGGATTGAAAAGCACAACCGAATAAATTTATGGAAAAAATTAAAATGAAGACCCCAAGAATTTCACGAACCAAAGACCACTTGCATACAACATTGTACTATATCTATATTAATATAATAATTTAATATATTATATTATTTTAGTTCAATAAATAAAATTTTAATAAGATAAAAATAGTATTATATCACAAGATTTTTTATTATTTTGTTGTGTATAGATTTGATTCTCTAAGATCGATCGTTATAATCAATGTAACATCTTGAATCTCTTACCCTTCGAGAAACTAACTGCAAGTCAGCCATTTTCAGGTCGTGAATTTCATCATTATGAGATATTTTCTCTTAACTATTTCAACGCTAAAATAGTTGGAGAAAACATCTCACATATGCCTTCCAATCTTGGAAGATTGTCAATCCTTGTTTTTGAGTTTCGACCGTAGCTCGTAAATTTCCTGTTTTAGCAATGAGACTAAACATATTCTAGTAATCATGTATAAACCTTTCCTTTTAAAAAGAAAAAAGTACTAATTAATATGTAAGTTTTTATCTTACAAGTTATTAATAATTTGGCTTAAATTTAGATTGAAAAGGACAAAAACTAAAAATTTTATTGCTTATAAATATTTTTTCTTTAAGAAATAATTTGCCAAACTCAAAGAAATTTTTCTCTATGACAATCGATAACGCTAAGTACATGACTAAGGGGTAATGATACTCATAATAGTAAATATTTGTAATATTTAGTGAGGTATACAAGTATTTATTCCTTGATAATCATGAATATTTATCAATTAATAAATATATAATATTTTGTAAAAATATCCTGATTTATTGTTACAAGTATTATTACAGTTTAATTAAGTGTATTTCCAAAGTTTTAAGATTTTATATTTACATTAGTTCTAGAAATGTTTTTGATCAAGAACCCAAATTAAGAACATGGAAATTTAAATTTTTTAGCTAATTCGACCTTTTAATAATCAAATCGCTCACAAATTGAGTTAGTTCAGATTTCAATTTGTTTGGGCTCTTAATTTCTTCTAAATTCTGTAAATCCAAACATAAGACAAATTTTCTAAGGATATATCAAAAAATCATTTTCCTTGTGTCGGAAATGTCAATGTCCCTTACAATTATTTGATTGCTTGAATTATTGAATTTCTAGGAGACCATCCTTTAAAATGTTTTTAACATGAAAATTTGCAACAACTAATACAAAATGCTTGTCTCTAGTAGATCGATAGATCTAGATTTTGGTCTAAAATATTCCGATGAATTCATTCAGCACTTAAATAATGATACTCTAGGAAACAAAGAATTTTTTTTTTTTTTTTTTGGTTATAGAGAAGCGTATTTCTTTTTAACTTTTTATATAAAATATTTAACAAATTAAGAATCAATCATTATTTTATTTAAAAGTTAATATTATTCTTACCTTTTTTATTATATTTATTATTTGTAAAAATATCTTTTTTCTATCAATTTAGCCTTTATCGTTAAATATAAATAATTAAAATTTAAGAATTATATTAAAAATCTAAAACCGTCTTTCAAATTTTAAACATCATACATATTTGAATAGTAGGGAGCATTAGTGTAATAAGTGAGGGTGAGAGAATTTGAAGAAATAGTAAAAGTGAGCAATTATAATTGAGAGGTCGGATTCGAATTTCACGATTATTAAAAAAAAAAAATATTGTAATAAGTGAAACATTTTTTATCCACCACATGAGGTAATAATACTCTATGTAAGGCTGCGTGCACAAAATTACAATCTGCAACGATCTACAGCTCCGGACCACTTGCATCGCACCCGACCCACCACAATCGACATTGTCACTGTAACCGGCCGGATAAAGAATCTGCCGGAATTTTGGCGGGGCCCGCTAGACGTGGACGTCTTGACGTTTTTCAAAATGGAGCAAAAAAAATCACAACCGCAGGATGTTATGACTGGATTGTGGAACTGGGACCGCTGACCTCTTGGAAGTACCAAAAACTCCAACGCTGGACCCCATCGAAAGTGACGTGGCGGGCCGTTTACCTGTACCGGGGACGGGGCAGCCCATTTACTACGATTGCTACTGTACAAAATATTACGCGTGAAAAAAATTAACCATGATAATTCTCTTCCCTCCCGAACAAAAAGACACAAATCACCTCTAATATTCATACCATATATATTCTATTATTTAAATTTAATACATAAATTATTCTGAGATAAGAAATTAATTTTTTCTTTAGCATTTTATTATGAATTAATTAATTTAAATCCTTTAATTTTTTAAAATAATTTTTTCTGTCTTATAATAATAATTTTATTTAAAAATTAATTTTTCCTCATAAAAATATATTTTTTTTCTATCCATACATATCATTTGATTTTTCATACCTAAAATTAATACAATTTATAACTAAAATATAAAGTTACACATAATAAAAATATAATAATAAATATTTTTGAATATATATATTATTCCTCACTTAAAATAAAAGTTATTTTTTATTTAAACACAATTATTATTATGAGATGAGAACCTTTGAAGAAACTGTATTCATTAACAAAATTGATACAATTATGAAAGCATTAATGCAACGGATGTAAGGAAAAAAATACCTACATCTTGGAGGTGCTCGGTCAAAATTCAGGGATCTTATTTATCTGGAAGCGAACTCCATTTATATAAATCACACCTATGTAATAATTCAAGGGTTTTAGAAAAGGAGTAAGCGGCCATAAACTAGAGAGTTTTGACCAATTTGAAAGATCATTTAATGTAGTTGAAATAACCGAATTTTGGGCGGTTCGGTCAAGTAAAGGAACCTCAATGGAATTCATAACAGTCTCAATTTCCTTTTTTCTCCCTTTTCTTTGTATTGTCTGAATATTCAGGAGCTAAGATTTCACGGCTTTGTTGGTTTTTAATTATTTATTTTTTCAACTCAAAGAAATATATTTCAGAAATATACAAATTATTATGATCATCAAGATATATATAAATTAATTACAGACTATTTTAATTTAATGTATGCCTTTTGCCTTTTAATTTTTCCCCCCACGAAATTCTATGTTGACGGAAATATTAACACTTAATATTTCATTCATCTCATAATAATACTTTTATTTACAAATTAATTTTTATTTAATAAAAATAATTTAATTTTTATATTTTAATATAAACACATATCATTTTATATATATAAATATAATCATAAATATTTTATGTGATTTATAATTTATTTAAAAATAAAAATGATATTTTATATATCTAAAAAAAATATTGTTAGAAAACAAGATATAAAAAATACTATAACTATTTTATTCATGCCAGATAATATTTATAAAACTCTTACATTTCACGTATTATAGTCCTATCACAATAATTTCCCATATATTTTATTCCATCATAACTTAATTAATTTTAAAATTTAATTTACAATGTTCTAACTATCCCGCTATGATTCGAATATTGACAATTATAAATGATTTGTATTAAAAATTATACTTAGGTACACTGACCTATTATTATATTTTGTCATTTTTACTAAATATAGTAGTACCTACATATTATTATATTTAATAAAAGTTATTAAATATAATAGCTGGTACATATATCAGTAGATACATAGTATAATCTGTGGATTGGTATGGCACGTATTTAAAAAGTTCTTGATGAAATAGGCATTTTAATTGTGGATTTGGCTTGTCCTAAAAACTTTCAAGCAATTGAACTGTGACACACGCACTTTTTTCTATTTAATTTTTTTGATACTTTTGCTACATTTAAGTAAGGGTGAATTACATCAATGCCCCTTAGGTTTGCTACGTACCTAAGTCCGGATGTGATAAGGAGCATTGGAGTCGATGGTGGATCATGCCTATCTATCTAGCACCGAAAGGTAGAATGAAAAGCCCGTTTAAGCACGTAGAGGGCTTCTGTATGGCCCAATGTTACAACCCAAGTGACCCCTCAACATCAAACCGTTGGGTCCGGTTTTGTTGGTGGAACCCAGAAGAAGTAATTAGCACACTTCGGGTTGTTTAATTGGGTTGGAAGCACAAGTCAAGAATCAAGAATCGTCCATCACTTGGGTCTCTAAATTTAATGCTAGGATGCATTTAATAAGTGAGGCTATATAGAAATTCATTTTTTTTAAAAAAATTACCTTTTCCTATTTCACATTAACCTTTGAATTTTTTCGTCCAATTTATGAGGGAATGATGAGTAAGAATATAATTTAATAAATTTTAAAAAATGCTGTTGATACTTTTTAAAACTAATAGAATTTCAGTTCGAGTAATTTAATTTTGACCTCCTTTTATGTATCAAAAAATATATATTAATAAATTTATTTAAAATATTAATAATAAAAGAAAACGAATTTTATTTTTCACAGATCAATATTTAGTATAAATTTACTAAATTGTAGAAACAAATTCACACCTCTCTATATATATAGTAAACACGAAATTTAGGTTTTCAACTAATTAGTTTATAATCTTATATTAAAAAATTAACATGTCTTTTACTAATTTTAAGAGTTGGAGAGGGCATTGTTGTATATCTTTAAACTCCCGAATTCATCATGATGATAATTTTTATATGCTTATTTTTTAAAATAAAGAAGATTTAAACATTATCAGTTTTAAAAAAGATTAGAAGAATAATGTAAATCCTAACTTTTGATCTAAAAATATGAATTTCTTTTACAAAACCATCCAATTTTATCATAATTACTAAGGTATTAATCATTTATTATCAATCTTCAACACTAAAAAAAAAAAAAAAAAAAAACTGATAAAGAAAGCGCATCCAAAACAAAATAATTTTTTTAAAAAAAAAGTAAAAACACTGGAAATTAATTTCGCATTATTTGGCCTATTTAATATAACAAAAGAAATTAACCCATATTTTTAATATGCGCCACATTTTTTTTTAAAGTGGTGTATATTATATTTACTGGGAAAATGTCTAAGTAGCTGCCAATTAAATAAAATAAAATGACCTTCACGTAACTAATTAAGGGCAAATTGAATGACATTAGTTGGTCCCTTTTTTTTTTTTTTTTTTTTTTCTCTTTATTTGCTTCCATGATATGCTCCAAATTAGAGCAAAGGTCACTTCCTCTTTAAGCGTCTGAAAAGAACAATATCTGCTTTTGACTAATTAATGTCACACTTTTCTTCTCTTGGCTTGAAATCAGCTGCCTCAATTCTGCAAGACATCATCAATAAACCTCACATGCCCATCAAATTAAGCCAACACAAATTGCCTCAATTCCCGCAAATCGTCACGCCCAAAAAACGGAGAAGAATAAAACAACCCCAACTTTTGGCCTTTTTGTCTTTGTGTATAAAAGGATGCATTTGGTATGTTGCAATTTCAGAGCCAAAACGTACCATTTCTCTCCCAATATGGCTCCCTTTTCGTCTAAACGTGCCACAATTTTCTTCCTGCTGCTTCTTATTTCCTCTCTTCATATTGAGGCCAGAGTAGGCAAGTTCTACAACAGCAATATTGCTCCTCAGCCTCAACCACCACAAGGATCAATATTTCTTGCACCTAGTGAAGGTGGCTTTGGTCCAGCACCAGTTCCCAGTGGAATAGCCCCAGCACCAGATTCAGTTGAGAGTACTGATGACAATCCCTACGGTCTACACAATATAGATCCCACCCATCAATTTTTTCCCCGAAAAACGACCACGACCACGACATCAGACAACGAGGAAGACGAAATACTTGCTGATGAAATTGCTAATGAAAAACTCGGGGTATACGACGTGGAGAATCAATACTTCAACAACAATAATCCTTACTCCAACAATTACGATTCCAACAACTACGAGTACCCGAATTCGGGTAATTACAATTACAACAATGGTGGTGGTGTTAGTAGCTATGATAATTATGACAACAATGGGTACGAATTAGAGAACAATGATCCCGAGCAGCAAAAAGGGATGAGTGACACAAGGTTTTTGGAAAGTGGTAAGTACTACTATGATGTTCCTTACAATGAGAATGGGGAGGCTGCAGGGAAGAAGGTGATCAATGGGTATGAATCAGCTAAGGAAAATAGTTTTACAGAGGGTAATAATTACTATGGTTATGGTGAAAACTCCAAATATAAGTTTGATACCATGGAAGAATATGAGAGGCAGCAGGGATATCCAGACACAGACAAGCTTTATAATCCATGAAGCTTCTTCATTCTGCAGAAACAAACAGCACAGAAGATTAACAGCTACCTATCATATATAGATTACAAGCAACCATGCATCCTCCTACCAAATTATGTTAGGATGTAGGATTTTTTTTTTTCCTTTTTTTGGTTGTTTCTTGAACTTATTTAATTTTCTTATTCAAAATGTGATTCCATTTGAGTTTGCATAACTTTTTTTGCTTGTAAGAGTAAACCAGTGGATCACTTTTCATGATATTGGAAAGATATTGAAGAAAAACTCTCCATATTCCATTGTACCTTACAGTAAGTGATCGTGCCCATAAATATTATATTTCTAAAGCACCTATTTGGAATATATATTACCATATATACATTATTTTATTATATTTTCACTGCCTTATATACATAATATACATAATGTTATCCACATCTCAACAATCCCTTGAGGTTAGAGCATGCCCAAGTCACTACAAATATGTCCAATGTAGAAATATGCTGGGGTTTGTGTTGATATATGCAGGGGTTTGAGCGAATGAAATTAGCCACCAATTATTTGTCATCAAGTTCTCCCCATATAAAATGATAATCCACTTGGTGAAATATCATATTACAGGCCATATGAACTTGATTTTCACAAATCAATTAGTCTAAGGCCCTAGCTCTTCAATCTTGCGTAGTAACTGTTCTAAATATATTAATTCAATAACATAACTTGATATTATGCTTGTGTACTTGATCGTGCCATCACATTTTGTTTCTTGTTATTCTGTTACGTAAAATTGTTTTTAAAATACACAAAAATGAGATGTTGATCGTCTATCAATGAAGACCTGACCTAATCTACATCAAAGTTATTAACAATTCTGTTCGTTTCAAAATAACTAACAATATTATTCTATTCATGTTTATATTCTAATAATCTTTTACATAGTGTTGTTTTTAAATAGCAAAGGATATGAACATGGTCGTCCCAATGAAAAACACAAGGCTTATTCATAAACTAACTAAGCGCACCAAACTGCATAGGATATATGAGAATGAGTAACAATCAAGTATTAAGTGGTCTCCCAATTAACAGAAGGTATATTACTATATGTAATAATTTTTCGCATCACAACTGTACACTTACTAAATATAGTAAGTTTCGCTGACGCGCGCGCCTTTTTTTTTTCCTCGTTGAGTCCACAACGTCTCAGAATAACTGACGCAATGTCCAAAAACCGTCGCAACGTTTACATCTAGGCATGTCCACAACGTCTCCTAACACTACCACAACATCCCCGTACGTCCAAAAATAACTGCCGCAACGTCCAAAAATATCTACATCCAATCATATGAATTTAAGCTGAATTTTTCACATAACACCTTCCACAACGTCTCCTAACACTGTTGCAACATCCCCGTACGTCCAAAAAATAATTGCCGCAACGTCCAAAACCATCTACATCCAAGCATGTGAATTTATACTGAATTTTTCACAAACACCTTCCACAACGTCTCCTAACACTGCCGCAACGTCCCCGTACGTCCAAAAAACAACTCCTGCTACGTCCAAAAATATCTACATCCAACCATATAAATTTAAACTGAATTTTTCACATGACACCATCCACAACGTCTCCTAACACTGCCGCAACATCCCCGTACGTCCAAAAAATAATTGTCGCAATGTCAAAAAAATCTACATCCAGGCATGTGAATTTAAGCTGAATTTTTCACATAACAACTTTCACAACGTCTCGTAACACTACCGCAACGTCCCCGTACGTCCAAAAAATAACTGTTGCAACGTCCAAAAACGTCTAAGCTGATTTTAGTAATGTAAAAAATGGATACCATTTAAGGAAAAAAAATGTCAAGACGAGATTCGAACCCTGGTCATTTTAGTCTTGTGACTCTCTAAAAAATTCAATTGTCATTAATCCACTTAAAGTTAGTTGATATTTAATTAAACTTTTTTGTATATGTGATTTAAAAGATCACTATTGTTAATATTGAATTTCTTATCTCCCAATACATAGATCAGTAGAATCCCGGAGGAACAAGGTTTTCATGTAGGCAAATCGTAAAAAATTATTTTTTATATATGTCAAATATTTTGTCGAAAGTTCAAAAAACCCTTGAAATTATTAAAAATCTTCCGTATATTTTAAAATATATATTTTTGGAGTTTTGAGTGGCCCAAACCGCCTTCGGCAGTTTGCGGTTGGATAGATCTCGAAAAGTTATATGAAATAAAAAAAATTCGTCTAAAACGGACTACCGAGCGCAAAGTTATGACCCTTTAAAATTTTTGTCCAAAACCACACGTTTTCCAATATTGGACCAATCTCCAAATGCCCGTCTGTCATGTCCATTTCGTAGATCTCATCGGGAACCAACGAATTGACTACTCGCGCATCTAAATCGGACAATCGAGTGCCGAGTTATGCACTCACGAACCATTCCTGCAATACAATTTCATAGATGACACCTTACACAATGTCTCCTAACACTGCCGCAACGTCCCCGCATGTCCAAAAAAATCTGCCGCAACGTCTACATCTAGACATGTGGTGAATTTTTCACATAACACCTTCTACAATGTCTCCTAATACTGTCGTAACGTTCCCCGCACGTCCAAAAAACAATTGTCGCAACGTCTACATCCAAACATGTGAATTGAAGCTGAATTTTCACATAACACCTTCCACAAATTCTCCTAACACTGCCGCAACATCCAAAAAATAACTGTCGCAACGTCTAAAAATGTCTACAAATTTTTTTTTTTCATGTGGGACTAAATTAATTAGAATATAACTACTACCATCACGTCTAAAAATAATTACCACACAACGTCTACATCCAAACATGTGAATTTTAGCTGAACACAGTCCACCACGTCCTGTTACGTCCAAAATACAAAGCAGCAACGTCCTGTTACGTCCCGCTACGTCCAAAATACAAAGCAGCAACATCCCGTATGTCCCGCAACGTCCCGTTACGTCTAGTTAAATCTCATAATGCGTTCTACCAATTCCAGTAGCGGGGAAGAATCAGAAGCAACCCATTTCACATGGAAGTGTCAATACCTCATGAAAAATATATATATCATATTTCAGAGTAGCAAAGCATTATTTGAATAAGAAAACAAGAACATAACATCATTAATACATTACCCAACATCAAATCGCGAAAATATGGTTCTATAAATCAATCAAATACAGTTCATATTTTATGATGTAGTGATTTTTTAAGAAGAATAAGTTATTTTTGAAGAAGAAGAAGAGATTTTTGAAGAAGAAAAAGATATTTTTGAACAGGAAGAAGTGATTTTTTAAGAAGAAGTGATTTTTTCGTTGTATTTGGTGTTGTTCGTCAGAAAATATAATCATCGATCTCTGTTAAATCTGTGTTTGGATGAAAGATTTGATTAAATGCGGTTTTGAATGGAGTATGACGAAAAAGAATAACTGATTTTTGAAAAAAAAAGAATTGATTTTTGAAAAAGAAGGAATTGAGCTTTTGGAGAAGGAGAAGAAGAAGAAGAAGAGAAGAGCGTGTATCTCACCCTCTCATAATGAGAGTGATGATGTATTACTAGGTACATATACCTGGTGGTACATCATATAATTTGCGTCCAATTAATCTTTTATATTGCCTTTAGAGTACAACTCCCCTCTTGGTAATAGTTCTACACTTAGTCAATGGGTCACAAGGTTTACATTCAATCATGCCAACATTAGACGGTATATTTAAAGTGTACTTCCATGGAGACAAAAATATCAGAGCAACTTATTTTTCAAAAAGTTATTAAGGAAAATCTAAACCCTATATATAATATTGTGAATGTAAAAATAATTTGAACTCCTAAATTCCTACTCCATCATCCCCATTGATCACAATATTATCAACATAGATTATTAGCAAGATACCTTTACCCAAAGGACTAGTTCTAGAACACCAAATGATTTATACAGTGTTGAAGTCGAAATTGAGTCATAGCACCACTGAAACGATCAAGTCATTATGAATATGTCCTATTTCCAAAATAGATTAATTTTTTTATTTATAAAGATTGGAAATTTTGCCCACCCACTTTTTAATATTCTCTTAAAAATGAAAGTTACCATTTCATTCTAAATTATATTATTTTAGTTCAATAATAAAGAAAATAATATAATTTAGAATGAAATGATAAAAGCGATTCCCGTAGTAGCGGCGAGCGAAATGGGAGCAGCTTAAACCGTGAAAACGGGCCGTTTGATATCCAAAAACTGCTCAGCAACAGTCGGACAAGTAGGGAATGTTGGGGTGAACCAAAAAAGATTGGGTAGAGCCGGATCTAAGCATTGGCTAGGTAAATGTCCTGTAGTCCCCATGGGGGTGATCCTTAATAGTTCACTGTTGGCGGAAGCCAATGTCTCGGGGACTCATCCGGACTGAAACAAGGGGCGGGTCTTTACGAACTTCAAAATATTCGATTTTAGGGAAGCCATAAGGTGAGCACCCACACGCTCTCCTTATTGATTTTGATTGAAAAAGCCTCTGGTTGAAATTAAATCCGTTCAGGTTGAAAGCCATAGTGCTAATCCCTAAAGCTGTAAACCAGATACCTACTACAGGCCACGTAGCTAGGAAGAAGTGCAATGAACGGGAGTTGTTGAAACTAGCATATTGGAAGATCAATCGGCCAAAATAATCATGAGCAGCTACGATATTATAAGTTTCTTCCTCTTGACCGAATCGGCAACCTTCATTAGCAGATTCATTTTCTGTGGTTTAGAATGGAAAGAATTAGGGGAAGAAGGTCCCACGGGGAATGAATGGGAAGATCGAAAAGTTGGAAGAAAAAAGGATTTTTTGGTTCGACGTATGGAACTCACTAAGCATTTTATGTGAATCTAAATTTGATATAATCAACATGTTTTTTTTTTACGTATTTGTTTATTTATAAATATGACTAATCAATAATGATATATGTGTGAGATACAATCTTATTTCTTTCAAATCAACACTAGAATTCAACAATAGAAGCAGTGATCAAAATGGAAACGGTTTTAGTCCATACAAATTTCAAAAAAGTTTGATTGGTGAATAAAGTTATACGACCCATCTCGTATTATTAGTTTACTAACCGACTCTGGAAACGGAGATACCCACATTAATAGCAGGCCTGATTCCGACATTAAATAGATCGACGGATAGGAAAATTTGGCCATCCGTAATAGAGATTACATTCATAGGAATATAAGCCGAAACATCGCCCGATTGGGTTTCAACGATTGGTATAATTTATAATGAAATGATAAAATAATATAATTTAGAATGAAATGATAACTTTCATTTTTAAAAGATGTCAAAATATCAAATTTTATCAAAATCTAATAGTAAAATATTATTTTAAAATATATTTCTCATTTTGCGAATAAAATTTTAAAATTTTAAATATATAATACTTATATTCCTAACATTTTTAGAGTGTCTTTTTAATGTTGCGGAACAAATGTTCTATTTTTAAATAACTTTAAAAGGAACATAAAGGAGATGAGACTATTTTACTTCAACCCGATTTGACCCGGACTGAAAATCCGGTTTATTAATTGGCACAGGGCGGTTTGTTCTGCGGCTGCACCGATCCGATTTAGGAATTGCTTTGGTATTCATATAACAAAAATCCTAGCATCTATTTAAGTTAGGAACTGGACTCTCCCTCTTTTGGGTTGCTCGACTCTCTTCTCCAATACGATACAATCAGTCCAATAGTTTCAGCAGCGTTTACGATTTCAGTTTGATTCTAGGTTAATCATATGGGTATGGCCGATCCAAATAGCTCCGGCGCCTCCAAGGATGTCGTACTCAAGAAGAAAAAGGACGATAAAAATAACAAGAAAGAGGACGAAGATCTTGTATGCTTCCAAACTTTTTACTTTTTCTGTTGTTTTCCGAAAATTGCTTGCTTTAATTTGGGGTTATTTTTTTTCAATGGCAAAGTCGGAGGAGGATATAGCACTGAAACAGCAACTGGAGTTGTATGTGGAAAGAGTACAGGATTCCGATTCTGGGTTGCAGAAAATTGCCCTAGAGAGCATGAGGTATGCGGTTATGACCATAATTTAGGTTTACCCAGTAATTTTTATTTGAAATTCATAGCAGATTGTGGAGTTTTCCTCTTTTTTTTTGGGATTTTAGTGCATTACTTTCCTTTGATAAATGGTTTCTTTGGAGAGAGTTTAAATGTAATAGGTGGTGCCAAGAACAGTAAATTAGGGTTTTGGTGCCTTTCAGGATGATGTGGAATGAAGGAGGTTTTTGATTAAGAATATATTGCTAGAAAAGCTTTTCTTAAATCGAGGCTTCATAACATGGTGTTATATTTTATTTCTTTTAGGCAAGAAATTAGGAATGCAACCAGCTCTATGACATCAGTTCCAAAGCCACTGAAGTTCTTGCGGCCTCATTATGGAACACTGAAGGCCTACTACGAAAGCATGGCAGATTCAGAGCTCAAGGTGCATAGTATATCAATCAAAAGAACTGCAGTGTCTTTAGTCCTTTACAATTCTAACTTTTTGCTTATGTTTTTGTCTTCTAGAAACTTTTAGCAGATATCCTATCTGTTTTAGCATTGACAATGTCCGCTGAAGGAGAAAGGGAGAGCTTGAGGTACAGACTGTTGGGTTCTGATGGCGATATTGGTTCATGGGGACACGAATATGTTAGGTAAGCATTCCTCTATTTTGGTACTATGTTCATGTAACTTTCTTGTGGTTGAGTTTGCCCCTTTAGTTTTGCAAGTTAACATTCTTCATCAACTGAGTATAAAAGGGTGATGATTTAATTACCGTAGGAACCTTGCTGGAGAAATTGCTCAAGAGTATCACAAACGGCAGGTAAGAGTTCTATTCTTTGACCGATTTGGAAATTAGATGTAGGCTGTCATAGTCATATGATTTATAATTTTCCTTTGAGATTTTGCTTGTCCTAAGTAGTCATAATAATTTCAGAGTGAGGAGGCTCCCATCGATGATTTAATGGAGCTTGTGCAACAGATTGTAGCTTTCCATATGCAGGTAAAATGGTTCCCAAGCTTTTGGTTTTAATTTGTAAATCCTGAAAACATTGGATTGTATGTCTACCTTTAGTTTCTGTCAGTTGCTTTGACCACATACAAGATGCCTTAGGTTGTGTAAACTAGTCTAGACCCATGTTTTTTTTCTATTTTTGATAAATTTCAATTTTATTGTTTGCAGCACAATGCTGAACCCGAGGCTGTTGATCTTTTAATGGAGGTAAGAATTTTTATGAGTTCTAGTTCTAGATCTAACTAATGTGCATTTCCTTCCATTGGTGCATCCAAACTATCTGAAATATCACTACTTACTCTAGGTTGAAGACCTTGATCTGTTGGTAGAGCATGGGGATAAGACAAATTTTAAAAGGACCTGCCTGTACCTCACCAGTTCAGCTAAGTAAGTGGGTTTTGAGAGTTGATATCCCCCTCCCTTAAGTATATTAATTTCCTGTTTATGAATGTATTGTGTAAATGAAGTTGGGTGTTGATTACAGTTATGTCAGAAGACGGATCATTCATGTGATGAGCTATTGAATATTCATTCCATTCTCTTCCTCCTTATCGTGGAAGCAAATTATGCATCATTTGTCTGATTTTTTTTGCAATTGGATTTTCAGATACCTTCCAGGACCTGATGACATTCTTGTTCTGGATATTGCATACATGATCTACCTGAAATTTGAAGAATTTCCTCGAGCACTTCAGATTGCGCTGTACCTTGATAATCTTCAGGTCTATTTATCTTGAGGCATTTTTCAGCAGTTAATTTACTATGTATCTATTGTAAGTTACATATGCTAGTATGTGGGAAACTGTGAATGCCTGACGTTAGGACTTAGGAGTTATTCCCCATCTCTGTAGTGTTCCTATGGATGTTGGCTTGGTTACAGTGAAAAATTTTGCCTCCTCACCCCATAATTTTCTCAAGTCTGATGTTTTAACTTGGCTGTTTGCAGTATGTGAAGCAGATCTTCACAACATGCAATGACCTTCTGCTGAAGAAGCAATTTTGTTACATTCTTGCGCGACACGTAAGTTCTAAGATTTGTTACTGTCTGCAGAGTAGGTTGTTGCACAAATGCATCTGTAATTGTGAGTCAGTTGCTCTTTTACTTGGAATACATCTGGCACTGTATAGGAGATTTAAGTTGCCTGTTAAATTTTGTTGTCTTGTACCAAGTGCTACACTGATCTGGGGAATGCCTTGTCATGCATGCTTCTCTTGCTTGCTGTTGAGATGACATTTTGTCAGCCATTTTTTTAATTGGAGAAGATCAAGTGGTTGATTGTATTGAGCTCATGAAGTGTTTAAATGTTCATCTTAAAAGTTCTTGCATACTTGTTACTTTTAAACATGTGTTCTGATTGCAGGGCATTAGTTTTGAGCTTGATGATGAGATGTGTGTAGATGATGACGAGAGGTGTGTACTACAAGAGATAATCAGCAATACTAAACTAACTGAAGGCTATCTTACTCTTGCTCGGGACATAGAAGTCATGGAACCAAAATCTCCTGAAGATATTTACAAGGTTTGTTTGTGTAAAACTTTTCACTTCCACCAACCCCCCTCTCTATATATATATATATGTAAATATGGTGCAGATGTTGTTTACAAGGTTTGTTTGTGTAAAACTTTTCACTTCCACCAATCCCCCCCCTCTATATATATATAAATATGGTGCAGATGTTGAAACAAGAATATAATAAACTGAATTTTGCTAGACATTCTACTGTTGCCTTGTGTTATTTTTTAATTTCCATTAAATTCTACTTCATTCTGGATTCAATAGGCTCATTTACTTGATGGTCGGGCCAGTGCTGGGGCAAGTGTTGATTCCGCTCGACAGAATTTGGCAGCAACTTTTGTAAATGCATTTGTGAATGCAGGCTTTGGTCAGGTAAAAGGATATTGCAATGGTATCGGAAATTTTTTAATGGATTGTTTCTGGTTTTTGTGTGATAGATCTGAGTGTTCCTGTGTTCATATGTTACAGGATAAACTAATGACAGTTCCATCAGAAGCTTCAAGTGGTGGTTCTTCCACAAACTGGCTTTACAAAAATAAGGATCATGGAAAGACTAGTGCTGCAGCAAGTCTGGTATGTGGGCTTATATACTATCTTCATTTTTGACATGGTTCATATCAAGATGTTGCCTAATGAATGTCGTCTCCATACATTAGGGTATGATTTTGCTCTGGGATCTTGATTCTGGACTTGCTCAAATTGACAAGTACTTCCACAGCAGCGATACACCTGTTATTGCAGGTGCATTGTTAGGAGTAGGGATTGTCACATGCGGTGTCAAGAATGATTGTGATCCTGTGAGTTCTCCACCTAACTCAATTTTTAACTTGTGCTCTGTATAATTTTATACCTTACTTGCGTAATTTTACCTCAGGCATTGGCCCTTCTAGCTGAATACGTTGACAGAGAGGATGCTACCATCAGAATTGGTGCTATAATGGGCCTAGCACTAGCATATGCTGGTTCTCAGAACGAACAAGTGAGATTTCTTTCTTTGTCTGGCCATGTATGTTGTGTTGACAGTCCTTTATTTGTAGATAGTTGTGGATAATAATTCTTTATTTGGTAATGAGAAACAAACCTCAGTGGTCTAGGTTTCTGCGGTGGTGGGGGGTATTTCTGTACATAACTTCATGTGCCCCATGATTTTTGCTATCTAGTGCCAACAGAATGAATTGCTTTGTATTTTCTCTGCAGATCCGAAAAAAATTAACCCCTATACTTGGAGATGCAAAGGCATCCCTTGACGTGATTGCGTTTACAGCAATCTCTTTGGGTCTGGTTTACGTTGGTTCTTGTAATGAAGACATTGCCCAGGCAATTATATTTGCATTAATGGACCGGGAGGCTGAATTAAGTGATCCTCTTACACGACTATTGCCTCTTGGTCTTGGTTTACTGTACCTTGGCAAGCAGGTAACTCCTGTTCTAATGTGGTTTATTTGATTATCTGAATGTCTTTGATTATTGCCTTGCTTTATCTCTCTAATTTTCTTTTTCCTCCCCCAGAGAAAATCTGTACATTGCCAAGATCAAGTGTACCATGTTCCAAACTACTTCTTTTATACCATCTTACTGTTTCTGCTATTGTATGTTTGTATTAACAGGAAAGTGTGGAGGCCATATCTGAGGTGTCAAAGACCTTCAATGAAAAAATCCGAAAGCACTGTGAGATGACTCTGCTCTCATGTGCCTATGCTGGAACTGGGAATGTACTTAAGGTTCGAAAGTTAAAAATGTGTTATTTGCTTTTTGAAGGTATAACTACATATAAATTATATAATTTCTTTATTGTCCCCTTAAAATAGGTTCAACACTTCCTGGGCCAGTGTGCACAACATCTTGAGAAGGGTGAAACCTTCCAGGGTCCAGCTGTACTTGGAATAGCTATGGTAGCAATGGCTGAAGAACTTGGCCTTGAAATGGCTATTCGCTCATTGGAGCATCTTTTACAGTATGGTGAGCAGAATATTAGGAAGGCAGTTCCTCTGGCTTTGGGTCTCCTTTGTATATCGAATCCAAAGGTTTGTATCATGTTGATTAATTGTAGTATGGCGGGCGAAAGAAATCAAATGACTAAAGTGATTCTTTTTATTCAAACTTCTGCTATTTGGCTGCCCTTAATAGGTCAATGTCATGGACACGCTAAGCAGACTCAGTCATGATTCTGATACAGAAGTTGCAATGGTGAGCTATACTGTTTGCGGATATTGAGAGTGTCTTACTGCCAAATTTGAATGGAATCTTGAGTGTTCTTTATTTTGATATATTCAGGCTGCCATAATCTCGTTAGGCTTGATAGGGGCTGGAACCAACAATGCCAGAATAGCCGGCATGCTTCGCAATTTGTCGAGTTATTACTACAAAGAAGCCAGCCTTCTCTTCTGTGTGAGCATAATTTTTTCCCAAATGAGAACTGATTAGTGTTAACGTACTATTGAACACAACTTTAATTACTCTTTTTGGCTTATTTGCAGGTGCGGATTGCTCAAGGTCTTGTTCATTTGGGAAAGGGTTTGTTGACACTTTCTCCATATCATTCTGAACGGTTTTTGTTGTCCCCGTGAGAACCTTTGATCCCCTTTGCTATTTCAGTAAAAGATTGCTGCTTAATTTATAATGCCATCTCAATGCTTTAAGTTTTTGACCTCTTTCTCTTGGTTTCTCTAGGACTGCACTAGCTGGACTGGTGACTTTGTTACACGCATGCCTTGATATGAAAGCTATCATTTTGGGGAAGTACCATTACGTTCTATACTTCCTTGTTCTAGCAATGCAGCCGCGGATGCTATTGACGGTTGATGAAAACCTCAAACCTCTACCGGTACCTGTCCGCGTGGGACAAGCCGTGGATGTTGTTGGTCAAGCAGGCAGACCGAAGACCATCACTGGTTTCCAGACTCACACAACTCCTGTCCTCCTTTCTGCTGGAGATAGAGCAGAACTTGCAACAGAAAAGTAAGTGCAGTTCCCCCTCAAATATTCAAATTCTGCTTTTGTGAACTTTAGTTGTGTGCTAATACGAAATATGTTGATGTTGATGCAGATACATTCCTCTCTCACCAATTCTTGAAGGCTTTGTGATCTTAAAAGAGAATCCAGAGTATAGAGATGATCAATAGACGATTTGATGACCGCACTTCCTGCAATTCCATCATCTAAATTTCACCTTGGTTCTCAGTCTCAAGCGTTCTGGGCAGCGCCGGTCCTATGGGGTCAGCTAATCCCACGAGCCCAATAGTTCCTAGTAGGAATTTTTAAATTTTTAAATTTCTAAATTTAGGATTTCTGTTTTCAAATACTGACTAATTGTATTTTAATTGTGTATGGTATTTTTGAATTCATAGAATATGGTTTATGATTTTGCCGGAGATTTTGAACCTATGTTGACAACTACCTTGAGTTTTCAGCATTTTGCTATCTCAAGTATTTTGTCATATTTGCATTTTTTTAAATTTAAATGAATTTATTTTATTGACACGTGTGATTATTATTTTAAGAGGCCAAAAATATTGAATCAATTGTTTTGCTAATGAATTCAAATAATTTGATTGTTTATCTATAGATTGGTTGTAATAATTATTTTTGAAAAAATAATTTTATTTATTTATTTATTTGATTGTATGACGGAACATTCAGCAACTTTCTGAAAAAATATATTCTTATACATTTTTAATTATTTATATAATTTAAATAAAATTTTTACTTATTAAATAATTTTCTCGTTGGTATAATTAGATAAGTTGGGCCAATTTAATTGGTTAAAAATGTATTTACCGTATATTATATAATAAATATATATTTAATTAATTTTTAATAATACTCACCCCTAATTTTTCTGTCCTATCAATTACAAATCGTTTTTTTCTGCCCTAATTATTCTTCGAATAACACAAATTTCATCATCTCCGCCACACATTCCTCACGCCTCTCTCACGGCACCACATCCTGAGTCAGAGTCACGGACGGCCGCCGTGTTTCCTCTGCTCTGCCTTTAGCCCGGCCGTTTTCTCTCCTGTGTTTTCTTCTTCACCTTCAGTCACATTCACACCCGCCCCCGTTTTTAGGGTTCATATGTAATTTTGCCAAAATTCAAGACAGTTGGAATTATTATAAATTGCAACCTCGTCCTGCGAAACTTTCTACTAATTGAACAGACTCAGCTGTCTGTGTGGCGGAAGCACCCCGGCACGCTCTCTTACTGGGTTCATAGTCTCTCAATCACTACCAATCATCACTTTTATTATACACAAAACAATGAAGGTGAAAGTGATATCGCGTTCTACGGAAGAGTTCACCCGGGAACGAAGCAACGACCTCCAGGTACTAAAGCTTTTTCATTCCCTTCTTCAACCTACATGGTTTTTCCCATTCAGTTCCTAAACACTTCTGAACTTGAACTTGATCAGAGAGTTTTTCGAAATTATGACCCTAAACTTCGGCCCCAAGAGAAAGCCGTTGAATACGTCCGAGCTCTTAATGCCGCTAAACTTGAAAAGGTAGGTGTCTCAATCTATGTAATCTTTTTTGGTTTTAGTTTCAAAATTGAATCTGTAATGAGTTAATTGTTAGATGTGTTTTTTTGGAGTGTTTCTTTTAGATATTTGCGAGGCCGTTTATTGGAGCAATGGATGGCCATATTGATTCAGTCTCATGTATGGCGAAAAACCCAAATCACTTAAAAGGGATTTTTTCGGGCTCTATGGATGGAGGTATTGATTTTAGTATCTTTTGATGGCTCTTTGTTCCTTTGTTTAAAAGAACTTGTGGAATTTAGAAAAATTCAAACTGTATGAATTTGGGGGCAAGCATGTTTTACAGGATAAGTACTAACTCTGTTATCCGGATTACTTGAATGGATAGGCTATTTTTATGCTCATGTTTATGATTCATATTGAGTTTCCTCTTGCAGATATTCGACTCTGGGATTTAGCTACAAGGTAACAGGTCTAGTTGTCTCCAATGCATAAAGATTTCAGTTTTAGTTAGAATTGTTCCCTGTCCTAATTAAATTTTGCCTCCTTTCATCTTTCCTTTGACAATAGACGAACAGTTCGTCAATTTTCTGGACACCAAGGTGCTGTACGAGGTTTAACAGCTTCTACTGATGGTGAAGTTTTGGTCTCATGTGGAACTGATTGCACGTAAGAGAATATCCGGTGTACTGTACATTATGTTTTGAGTCAAGTAGATGAGTTAACAGAAAGTCTAACTTAAGCTCCTCTCCTCAGTGTGCGGATCTGGAAAGTGCCTGTTGCTACTGTTGCGGAGATAGATGACTCAACTGATGGCTCAGCTGATGTTAGTGGTCTAACTTGTCTTTGATTGTGCCTCCCTAATAGTTGATTTGGTTCTATTTGTTTTAAGTGCAAATTTTATTCCTTGCAGCCTTTAGCAGTTTATGTGTGGAAGAATGCATTTTGGTAAGTGGTGTTACTTGAATTCATTTTCTGTGATGGTTTTGTATGTCTCTAATGTCTTTGTTGTTTTTTCTGTGCCATTAGGGCTGTTGATCACAAATGGGATGATAACCGCTTTGCAACTGCTGGTGCTCAAGTTGATATCTGGGACCATAACAGGTTGATTTGAAATTATATCTTCTTCCTCCTTTTTATTAAATGACCTATTTAGATATCTATCTGTTGTACTTGCATTTGTTCAAACAGGTCCCAGCCAGTGAACAGTTATGATTGGGGAAAGGAAACAGTGGTATCTGTTCGATTTAATCCTGGAGAACCTGATATATTAGCAACGTCAGGGAGGTACGCTATTCTAGTTATCGTTGAACTTTAATCTGTATGCAGGGTTGTTTTAGTTTTTAATTACTTATTCTCTTATCCTGGCATGTTGGTCTAATTTTTAGTTTGATTAAGGTTTTTATCTACGAATCACCATACTGATTCATGATGTTACTATCTCTTGCTTCTTCTCTTGTATTCTGACTGGTTGGTGGGCTCATCCTGTAGCTATTTCTCTATCTTTAAAATTAATTGTGCTGGGACCTTGCCAAGATCTGACTTTTACGGTTCTGTTCCTAATTAGATCAGACACGGAGTTATCTATCTCAATGGAAGTAACTTTTGTAGTAGACACAGTTTTTGTTTTTGTTTTTGTTTTTGAACTTCTTTTATTGTTAAATAATTTGATGGGTTTTTTTGTTAAATTAGTGTATGACATGCTAGTTCGGATCTTCCTCTGCAATTGATTGGTCTTTAATTAGTTTTTTTTACCTGCAGTGACCGTAGCATAACAATATATGACCTCCGGTTGTCTTCTCCAGCAAGAAAGCTTGTTATGCGGGTAAAGTGTACTTATATATTTGTACTCAAACTGAGGCTGTTAAGTATAAATTTTAATCTAACTGTTGTAAAAGCTTTCTTATAATTTTTTGGTCCCACCATACTACTTGTTGAAACTTTTTTTTGTTCCTAATTTGAATTTGGTGATCTCTTACCTATGGCTTTAATTGCTTATATCTTTCATTGCAGACAAAAACAAATTCTATAGCGTGGAACCCAATGGAACCAATGAATTTCACTGCTGTAAGGACATGATTCTTTTTTCTTTCTGGTTTTCTTAATTGCCTACTGTGTGGGACAATGCAATGGTTTCAATCAGAGATTCTTCCATGTGCTTTTCCGTTTCTATCTTTATTCCAGGTCTCTTTGTCTTTATGTTTGGCTTGTCTTTGATTATTGGGGCTTTCTATTGTTTTACTAGTGATCATATCAAGGAAAATCACTTGCTTTTGGAATCCCAACCGTTTTCGTAATCGTTTGTTGATTTTTTTACTAGTTACTTCTGTATTGTGTCACTCTGATTATTTTGATCTCAGTCCTTGCTCATTGTTATATTTGATTATTCAATAAAGTTTTCTTATCCTGGCCTTTACACTGTTATTCACATTTTTTTTTTGCTATTTTTTCTTACATATTTGATTTCGGATGCTGATTTAGGCAAATGAAGATAGCAATTGCTACAGTTTTGATTTCAGAAAATTGGATGAGGCCAAATGTGTGCATCAAGATCATGTTTCTGCAGTGTAAGATTGGTGTTTGTGAATCTAGAATATGATACATTGTTCCCATAATTTACAATTGAACTTATCTTGTTGCTTCTCATGACTATTATGTAGTATGGATATTGATTACTCACCAACTGGTCGGGAATTTGTGACTGGATCTTATGATAGAACAGTAAGTATAATTGTTCTTTGTCAAATTTGCATCTCAACCATTTTGAAGTCATGGTTGCAATGTGGATTAATTAATATGATTGTTTAACTTCCTTTTACTCTGTAGGTGAGGATATTCCAGTATAATGGTGGCCATAGTAGGGAAATCTATCACACTAAAAGAATGCAAAGGTGATCTTCTAGATTAACAGTCTAAAATTTTTAACGTTAACCTTTTGTATAATCCGTTTTTGAACTGCTACTGTGAATGAAGCTTGAGGTTGATATGCCTTGTATCGTTAGTTGGTTGAAAACTGGATGATTAATATTATATGTAATTTGGTATTAACTTGAACCTGTTTGTGATGTAGAGTATTCTGTGTCAAGTTTAGTTGCGATGCAAGCTATGTCATTTCAGGCAGTGATGACACCAACCTCCGACTTTGGAAAGCAAAGGCATCCGAACAACTGGGAGTTGTATGAATTCTTCCTCACAATATGCGTAATCGTTTCGTTTCTGAAAAGATATGCATGATTTGGATGATATTAACTGGTTGCTCATTTGTCATCTTTCATTATGGGAGTGTTAGTTCCTTCGGTCTTTGGTCTATATGTAATCATTTCTCTTTGTTCCTCGGTAGTTACTTTCCATTTGTGCCTTCCAATCTGATATTTGTGCCCCATTGTTATTCTTCTTTTCTCTAATTTTGCCTAAAGGGTTAAGTTCTAAATAAAAAGTGTTAGAATAATCGGATACTTTGCTAACAATCATTCACTTAAACCTTGCTTTTTCATTTGGAAAAAGTGTTGTACAACCCCATGACTATAGTTTTCCTGAGCGCCAGATTGATTTGTGCTTTTTAACAAAACTGAAACGGGGAAGGGTGATAACCTCAAGTGGCTGATAAAAAAGGTTCTAGACTTGTAGGGCTTGTCAGTTGCATCCGCTATTTCCAAACCAGAAACTCTTATGCTAAAATGTATGCCTTATGACCAATATGGCTACGCTGATATTGTTATTTCAATGTATTTCAGCTTTTGCCTAGAGAACGGAAAAAGCATGAATACATGGAGGCTGTTAAGAATCGTTACAAGCATCTTCCTGAAGTTAAACGTATTGTCAGGTATGGCAAATAAACATGTTAGAAGTGGACGGCTATATTGATTTTCATGCATGTATATTTAAATTTTTTTTTTTTAATCTTCTCTTCTTGATCATGATGCTAGTTTTCGTTATTAAGCACATGCTCACATTCTTTAGTAACTAGATATGTCAGAAAAGGTTTGAAGGGTCAGTGTTAGTAGCATAATTTTATGTGCTTGAAACAACTTCAAATGTTAATACAAAGAGAGGAGCTGAATGAACAGAGTGTAAAGAGTTGAAATTTGCACTTGAGTGGAAGTATTTGTCCTTTTGAAGATATCTTTAACTTGAATCCCTTAAATTATCTAGACCTAGAAAAAGCAGTTGATGAAAAAGGATCCTTTCATGTTTATGATTTCTCAGGCACAGACACTTACCGAAGCCAATATACAAGGCGTCGTCTCAGATACGCGAAATGCGTGATGCTGAAAGAAGGAAAGAGGACAGGAGGCGAGCTCACAGTGCCCCTGGGAGCATGCCCAAAGAGGCCTTCCGTAAGAAAAGAATTATTCAAGAGCTTGAATGAGTTTGGTCCTAACAAAGCATCTTTGGACCAGGCTTTGTGCTTATGCAGCAGCACACTCTTTGGGATGAGGAAGCTTAAATTTTGTCTTGGCCGGTTGAGCACCCTGAGCCTTGTAAGAGATTTAACATTTTGTGCCGCAATTTTGTTTATTTTAGAACAACTTAGGCATTTACATTAGTGTTAGTCACCGTGTCTTTTTGCTTAAACTTGAAAGACAAATGGATTTCTCTTAATGGATGGATAAATAATTATACGGCACGGCAATAAATTTTCATTTTTATAATCATTTTACCTTTTTGTGTGGACTCACTTCCAAATGGGTTGACGAGGTTGTCATATTTTAATATTTATTTTAAATAAATAAAAAAGATTAGTTTGCTAAAAAATATATATATATATATATTACAAATGAATCAAGTTGATGGATCTATCGATCCACCTTGATTTGCATTAACCCAACTGGTTTTGATTCAAACTAATTTAAACTAAGACATATCAAAATAGTTCGGATCAAAACTAATCATATTGGTTTAGATCAATCATAATCCTTATAGTATGGATAGTCAATAAATTTAATTTTAAACATTCTTGTTCATAACATATTAAGTTTTAATAATAAATTTTTAAGGTGATTGAATTATAATTTTATTAACTCTTATTGTTGGATCGTGTCAAGTGTTGAGAGGGGGGGGGGGGGGTGAATCAACACTTTATCAATTTTTCTTTCAACTAAAGGATTCCCTCTCAAATGTTAGCTCAGTTAGAGCTTATTGTTGAACTCACGTTCTTGGCTTAGATGGACTCACTCAAGGAGGGTTCACTTACACAACCACAACACTCCTGTTCAAGCTTACAGTTTGAGAACACCACACCAGTCAAGACACACTCAAAGCAGTAAATGTGCAAGGGGGATTTTTACGTGGTTCGATCAAATGATCTACATCCACGGACAGATTCACTCCTGTCAATCTTCACTATCACGGAATCATTCAGCTCTGGCCTCACTGACCGTAAGCAACATAAACAAGAGCTCACTGCTCAACACATTGAGGTTCACTACCTCTACAAGTTCATCAACTAAAACAACAACATATAAACCTCTATTGTACTGCCTTTTCTACACAAATATCTTTCAAAATCACTTAATGAAAGAAGTTTGATAGTGTTCTAGGCTTACCACCTGAAGCTGCAACCTCAGGGTCAGTTCTCCCGATTCTGCATCATCTTTGATCGTAGTTTCAGTCTTCCCTTTTTCTGCTCCTCCTCAGCTTCTTCTTCTCCTTGACTTCTGCTTCTCCAAAGCTTCAGCTTCTCCTTGTGCAGCTGACTGTTTCTTTCTCTCTTGTATTTCTCATATCATCCTTTTTGCAGCTCTCACTCTTTTACTTCTCCCTTTTCTCGGTTTCGTTCGGTTCAGCACACATCCTTTTTGTTGCTCATCTCTCTCTCTATTTTTCTTCTCGTGCCTTCCCCCCTTTTTTTTTTTTTAGGTTTTTTTTTTTTTTTTTCCGTTCTGCAGTTGTTGTACCTACCACACCTACTCATATGCCCGTTTTCTTTTTCCCAGAAGAAAAACTGTGCCCTATCGTGCAGTGTGTCAGCACATCATACACGAAAGGCGGCTCAAGATTCAAATAATCCATTTTCAACCTTTTGAGTTGCAACTTGCTTGCCATGTCATATTCCTGACTGTACTCCTTCATACTTCTCGAGTAGCTTGTCTTAGATATTTTGAAACAGCAGAAGTGATCTGATCTTAGCTTATAGCTGATCTGATGTGCGCGGCATTTGATCTGATGTCGCGCTTCGGTTGATCTGATGTTAGCTTGCAGTTGATCTGATGTTAGCCTTCGGTTGATCTGATGTTAGCTTGCAGTTGATCTGATGTTAGCCTTCGGTTGATCTGATGTTAGCTTGCAGTTGATCTGATGTTAGCCTTCGGTTGATCTGATGTTAGCTTGCAGTTGATCTGATGTTAGCCTTCGGTTGATCTGATGTTAGCTTCATGTCACAACGTTCTGTCCAGCAACTCAGAACCATCCATGTAGCTCCTGCAGTTCTTCTGATCGGGCACTGCTTGATTCTTTTGTATTTCTGCTCGCTCACAGGATTGCTAGATACTTCAACATGATGCACCTGCGTCTTCTGAATCTTTGAGAGACTTTTAGAGTCGCGCGTTTGAGGTGTGATTCACTAGCCGTCCTTGACTTCAGCTTCTTAGGTGTCTGCTCTAGCTCTCCAGCCTTGAGTTGTTCTCTTCTGCTGCAAGTATGTTTTGTTGCTGACTTGCCTTGCTTCTGTGAAACCAAGCTGCTGAGCAATCCCTTGAGAATTTGATCTGATCTTTACTTCCGTTGATCTGATCTGTGCTGCATGTGATCTGATGTGTGCATCCTTTGATCTGATGCGCACTGCATTTGATCTGATCTTCACTTCCTTTGATCTGATACGCACTGCCTTTGATCTGATCTTCACTTCCTTTGATCTGATACGCACTGCCTTTGATCTGATCTTCACTTCCTTTGATCTGATACGCACTGCCTTTGATCTGATCTGTGTGGCCTTTGATCTGATATGCCAACAGTACACTTCCTTCTCATTTTGGCACTTCAGTTTATTCATCGGCTTCTTGCTGAGATTTTGTCCAGATAAAATGCTTTCAAACCTCATGAACTCAGTCCATTATTGCCTTAGTAATTCACAGATTTGTCACAATGTGGTTGCAACAATTACAACAAAACATTGGACTTTAACAAAGGCTAAGAAAGCTTCATTGTAGCGGCTCCAATGGCTCAACAATCTCCCCCTTTGGAATTGTTGGCAACCACATTTGCAGCCAATCAGTCAACTCAGTGCTAAGCTCCCCCTGAGCCTTATTCTTCTTCAGCTCCCCCTGAGCCTTATTCTTCTTCATAGTAAGCTCCCCCTGCATAGAGCTTTTGCCAACGTCCTTCTCTCCCAAGGATAATACTGCTGCGTCTGGCCGGCTGCTGCGACTATCTCTCCCCCTTTGACAACCAATTTCAAAGGGATTTGGGGATGCTCAACTGATTCAGCATGAGAAGGAGGACTGCACTCCCATTTGCATCCTCAAAGTTTCAAACATCTCGGCTGGAAGAGGCTTTGTCATTACATCAGCTATTTGTTTAGCTGTGGGAACATACTCTAGCATAATTTCTCCTTTCTCAACCTTGTCCTTTATGAAGTGATACTTGATTTCTATATGTTTGGCTCTCGAGTGCTGGACTGAATTCTTTGACAAATCAATGGCACTTTTGTTGTCACAAAGAATTATCAGTGGCAGGGGAACTTCTTCTTTAAGATTTTGCAGTTCAGATCTCATCCATATAGCTTGAGTGCATGCCTTGGTTGCTGCTATGTACTCGGCTTCAGCAGTGCTTAAGGCTATACTTTCTTGCTTCTTGCTTAACCAGCTCACACATCTATTACCAAGAAAGAATACTCCTCCTGAAGTGGATCTCCTGTCATCAACATTTCCTGCCCAATCAGCATCAGTGAAGCTTCTTAATCCCAAGCTTCCTTTCCTTGCATACCACAGACCATAATCTACTGTCCCTTGCAAGTATCTTAGCACCCTCTTTAGTGCAATCATATGAGAACTCTTTGGATTTGCCTGGTATCTAGCAGCTTGGCAGACAGCAAAGGTAATATCAGGCCTTGTTGCTGTTAAGTACAATAAGCTTCCTATCATGCTTCTGTATAGACTTTGATCAGCTTCAGCTCCTTTTTCATCCTTGCTCAGCTTGCAGTTAGTTGCCATGGGTGTAGACATTGGCTTAGCATCAGTCATACCAAATTTCTTCAGCACTTCTTTGGTATACTTGGTTTGAGAGATAAAAATTCCAGTTGCTTTTTGATGAATCTGTAGTCCAAGGAAAAATGATAGCTCTCCTATCATGGACATTTCAAACTCTTCTTGCATCTTTCTAGCAAATTCATGGCACAGCTGCTCCTTATCTCCTCCAAATATTATGTCATCAACATAGACTATGGCTATTAACTGTCCACCCTTTCCATCAAGGACATATAAATTGCTATTTATGCAACTTTTTCTGAAATTCAGATTCTTCAGGTAACTGTCCAGCCTTGAGTACCATGCTCTTGGGGCTTGTTTTAATCCATACAGTGCCTTTTTGAGCTTGCACACCCTGTTTTCATCTTCACAAACTAGAAAACCATCCGGTTGCTCAATGTACACTTCTTCTTCCAGATTTCCATTTAAGAAGGCAGATTTAACATCCATTTGGAAGACCTTGTAACTCCTTGCTGAAGCCACTGCCAAAAACATTCTTATGGCTTCAAGCCTTGCTACTGGGGCAAAGGTTTCATCCACATCTACTCCTTCAATTTGAGAGTATCCTTTGCACACAAGCCTTGCCTTATTCTTTACAACCTTTCCTTCCTCATTCAACTTGTTCCTGAACACCCATTTTGTGCCTATCACATTTTTGTTTGCTGGCCTATCCACGAGCTCCCAAGTTTGGTTTTTCTCAATTTGGTCCAGCTCTTCATTCATGGCTTGCAGCCATGACTGGTCCTCCAGGGCTTCCTCTATTGACCTTGGCTCAACTTGAGACAGTAGGGCAGTTGCAACCATACTTTTCAGTTGCCTTCTTGTTCTTACTGGAGCTTTGGGGTCTCCAATGATAGGCATCTTGTCAATTCTCTTGTTGTACTTTCTTTTTGCTATTTCCAGGCCTTCTGTAACTTCTGTCTCTGATCCTTCTGCATCAGTCTCCTCAGTAGCTGATTTCAGCTCCAGGTCTGCCTCATCTTGGCTCTCTAAGTCATCTAAGTGATCCAGAAAATTTTCAGGATCAGTGGCTTTCATCTTGACTTCCTCAACCACTTTCACATCATAGCTTTCCATAATCTTATCCAGCCTCTTGTTATAAACCTTGTAAGCCTTGCTCTTATTTGAGTAACCAAGGAAAATGCCCTCATCAGCCCTCTCTTCAAATTTTCCAAGGCTTTGCTCCTTGTTCTTGATGAAGCATTTGCTGCCAAAAACTCTAAAGTACTTCACATTTGGCTTGTGACCATGCCAAAGTTCATATGGTGTCTTTTCAGTGTTTGGCCTCAACATGGTTCTATTTTGTACATGCACAGCTGCCATTGTGGCTTCCTTCCAGAAGTGCTTTGGAGTATTGTGCTCCAACAGCATGGTTCTTGCCATCTCAATCACACTTCTATTTTTCCTCTCTACAACTCCATTTTGCTGGGGAGTGTGAGGACTTGAGACTTGATGTTTGATTCCCATTTCCTCCAAGTATTCTTCAAATTCCTGCGAGGTAAACTCTCCTCCATTATCTGATCTCAAAACTTTGATCTTCCTTCCATGCTGGTTTTCTGCCAGTTTTTGAAATCTTTTGAAACAGTTGAAGGCTTCACTCTTTTGCTTCATGTGCATGATGCACATCATCCTAGTGAAGTCATCCACAAAAAGAATAAAATACATCTCTTTACCTGTACCTTTTCTTTTCATTGGTCCACATACATCAGTGTGAACTAGCTCCAATGGCTTAGAGGTTCTATGCTCCTTGGACTTGTGAGAAAGCTTTGCAAATTTCCCTTTTTGGCATGAGTCACAAGTGCTGTTGTCCCTCTTCAGTACAGGGAGGTTTAACACTGCATTGCACTTCACCAGGCTTCTCATGCTCTTTTGATTTAAGTGTCCAAGCCTGCAATGCCAAAGCGTATTTTCATCCATTTTGCTTAGCATGCACAACTTTTCCTTCACATCTATGAGATATAAATCCTTGTTGTCTCTTATTCCTTTTGCCATGATTTCTCCAGTCTTGCAGTCTTTGATGAAACAGCCATTTTTTGAGAAGTCTACTTTGAAACCATTGTCACACAGTTGTCTTACACTCAGCAAGTTGTACTTCAGCCCTTCTACAAACAGCACCTCCTTAGATTTGAACTTTTCTGATCCAATGGTGGCTTCTCCAACAGCCTTGATCTTTAACCCACTCTTATCTGCAAACTTGACAAACCCTCTTTCAACTTCTTTTGTGTTTCTCAGTAGAGTTTTGTCTCCAGTCATATGGCTTGTGCACCCACTGTCAATGATCCATTGGGCTTCCTTAGCTTTTGTTTTCAGTGCAACTTCAGCAATGCAAGCTTCTTCAAATCTGTGTTTCTTCCTCCAAATTTTTCTTGCTGCTGGTATGCCTTGCTGTTCATTCAATCTCTGATTGCTCCTGCTGCAGCTCCAGTGATCATTCTCTTCTAACCCTTCAAAAATTTGAAATCTGTTTCTCAGATTAAGTGGCTGCATTAGAGACTGATTTCTTCTTGTGTAATCTGCTTGGTTTCTTCTTGTTCCTGCTGCAAAGTTTCTTCTATTTGTAGCTTGTTGCAGTGGCTGGGCTCTCCTGCTATTCACTTCTTCCGACCACTTGCTTCTCTTATTTGGCAATCTGCATCTGCACCAGACATTCAATTTCTGATACACTTCTCCAGGTTGTATGATATGGCCTTTTCTGATTTCAGCTTCAGGGATCCTTCTTGAAGTACTTAGGCTTCTTTGATGATAATACTCTTTTCTATTCCATCCTCTTGACTGCATTGTTCTTCCTCCAAATCTCCAGAATACCTTCCTCCAGCAATTTGCTGCATAGTGACCTGATTCTCCACAGGTGAAACATACTCCAGCAATCAGCCTTCTACTTTTGAGCAGGCTTCTTTGATGCATAGATTGCCTCCCCCTCAGCTCGTGCAGTCTTTCATTTTGCTCAGTAGACTTTCTTGATCCATTAGAAATTTCCATCTTCTTAGAATCAACAAAACTAGTTCCTGCCTTTACACCAGCAACACAAATTGAACCTTCTTTGACAAAGGTAACAGTCTTCTTGGTTGTTGCAGCTGGTTGTCCTTCTGATTTTTTATCTCCTTCATAACCAAGACCTTTCTTCCCTTCTGAATGAGATCTCTGCTTGCTGAGGCACTCATCTAACTTCCTGGTGGCTTCTTCAGTTTTTGCAGCCACTTCTTTGCTCCTTGAGGATTCACCAGGCTCAGTTTTGCTTGACTGAAACTCCAGCTTTCCTTTCAATTTTGATTTTACAGTAGTTCCATCAGTCATTTCTTCAGCTTTGATCACAGTTTGTTGAGACAGCAGATCTTCTATCTTTCTTGTTGCATCCTCTAGTTCGACAGTGGTGGCATCTAGCTTTTCTACCAAGGTTTCACATGTCTTTTGAAGTTCCATCTTTTCTCTTGTACAATTTTTGTGAACCTCAGCTTCATTTTGTATGAGAATCAGTTCTTGCTCCAATTCAATTACTCTATTCTCCAGTATTGAGTTTTCTTCTTGACTGCTCAAGATGACCTTTTCCATCTCCTTCATTGTCTTCATTGTCTTCTTGTGCAATCTCTTCTGCTCCTCTATCTTGTTGTATGCAAACTCCAGTTCTTCCTCTAGATCCACTTCTTCAGCATCAGCTGATTGGTTCTCTAGTTCAGCATCCTCCTTTAATGAAACAGTTGAAGATTTCATCACCATGAGAGTCTCCTCTTCAGCTTCAGACTCATCTTCACTGTCTGAGACATCAGTCTCTTCATCCTCCTCAGAGCTATCATTTTTCTTCTTGCTCAGGTAGCTCCGTTTTCTGTAAGCTTTCCCTTTTCTTGATTTGAAGCTCATCTTCTTCTTTCCTTTCTGCTCAGGCCACCTGTCTGATGGCTTGTCAGCTTCCTCATCTTCTGTTCTCTTGTTCTTCATGAAGCACTTGCTTGCAAAGTGGCCTATTTTGCCACAATTGAAGCATTTTAAGGGCAACTTTCCCTTGTACTTTCCAGTCTGGCCTCTGAAACTCCTTGAAATCAGCACCATCATTCTTTCAAGATCACTGTCTGCTGCTTCATCTTCACTGCTTTCCTCCTTTAGCTTCCTTGAGTGTTTTGTTTTAAATGCTATCTCCTTGACTGCCTTTGACGTCTCCTCCTTTGAATTTGAAATCCTCATTTCATATGCTACAAGGGTGCTTTGTAGCTCATCTAATGTCACTTTATCTAGGTCCCTCTCCTCTATAGCAGAGACCTTAGAATCATATCTTGCTGGTAGGGATCTAAGAACCTTTTTAACTATATTGGAATCTCCAACACTCTCACCCAGACCCCTCATTGAGCTAACTAATTCAACAACTCTGTTTAGAAAGTCCTCAATGTTTTCACCTTCTCCCATCTTAAGACCTTCAAACTTACTTCTAAGAACCTGCAATTTTGCCTCCTTAACCTTGATGTCTCCCTCATGAATATTAATCAGTTTAATCCATATTTCATGAGCAGTAACACAGTCTATAACTTTAAAGTTCTCTTTTTCTGACAGAGCTGCATATAGAGCATTCCTTGCCTTTCCATCAGCTTCTAAGTTTCTAATTTCTGCAGCTGTAGGATTCTCCTCATCTACGGTTGGTGTAAATCCATGCAAGACTACTCTTTGTACTTGTAGGCCTTGTGCTAAGAGATAAGCACTCATTCTCTTTTTCCATAACTGGAAATTTTGGCCACCGAAATAAGGAACTCCCTTAACAGTCGTTGCTTGATTCTCCATTTCTACTGCTGGTTCTAAGTTTCAACAATCACTTGACAAAAGCAAACCTTGCTCTGATACCAATTGTTGGATCGTGTCAAGTGTTGAGAGGGGGGGGTGAATCAACACTTTATCAATTTTTCTTTCAACTAAAGGATTCCCTCTCAAATGTTAGCTCAGTTAGAGCTTATTGTTGAACTCACGTTCTTGGCTTAGATGGACTCACTCAAGGAGGGTTCACTTACACAACCACAACACTCCTGTTCAAGCTTACAGTTTGAGAACACCACACCAGTCAAGACACACTCAAAGCAGTAAATGTGCAAGGGGGATTTTTACGTGGTTCGATCAAATGATCTACATCCACGGACAGATTCACTCCTGTCAATCTTCACTATCACGGAATCATTCAGCTCTGGCCTCACTGACCGTAAGCAACATAAACAAGAGCTCACTGCTCAACACATTGAGGTTCACTACCTCTACAAGTTCATCAACTAAAACAACAACATATAAACCTCTATTGTACTGCCTTTTCTACACAAATATCTTTCAAAATCACTTAATGAAAGAAGTTTGATAGTGTTCTAGGCTTACCACCTGAAGCTGCAACCTCAGGGTCAGTTCTCCCGATTCTGCATCATCTTTGATCGTAGTTTCAGTCTTCCCTTTTTCTGCTCCTCCTCAGCTTCTTCTTCTCCTTGACTTCTGCTTCTCCAAAGCTTCAGCTTCTCCTTGTGCAGCTGACTGTTTCTTTCTCTCTTGTATTTCTCATATCATCCTTTTTGCAGCTCTCACTCTTTTACTTCTCCCTTTTCTCGGTTTCGTTCGGTTCAGCACACATCCTTTTTGTTGCTCATCTCTCTCTCTATTTTTCTTCTCGTGCCTTCCCCCCTTTTTTTTTTTTTAGGTTTTTTTTTTTTTTCCGTTCTGCAGTTGTTGTACCTACCACACCTACTCATATGCCCGTTTTCTTTTTCCCAGAAGAAAAACTGTGCCCTATCGTGCAGTGTGTCAGCACATCATACACGAAAGGCGGCTCAAGATTCAAATAATCCATTTTCAACCTTTTGAGTTGCAACTTGCTTGCCATGTCATATTGCTGACTGTACTCCTTCATACTTCTCGAGTAGCTTGTCTTAGATATTTTGAAACAGCAGAAGTGATCTGATCTTAGCTTATAGCTGATCTGATGTGCGCGGCATTTGATCTGATGTCGCGCTTCGGTTGATCTGATGTTAGCTTGCAGTTGATCTGATGTTAGCCTTCGGTTGATCTGATGTTAGCTTGCAGTTGATCTGATGTTAGCCTTCGGTTGATCTGATGTTAGCTTGCAGTTGATCTGATGTTAGCCTTCGGTTGATCTGATGTTAGCTTGCAGTTGATCTGATGTTAGCCTTCGGTTGATCTGATGTTAGCTTCATGTCACAACGTTCTGTCCAGCAACTCAGAACCATCCATGTAGCTCCTGCAGTTCTTCTGATCGGGCACTGCTTGATTCTTTTGTATTTCTGCTCGCTCACAGGATTGCTAGATACTTCAACATGATGCACCTGCGTCTTCTGAATCTTTGAGAGACTTTTAGAGTCGCGCGTTTGAGGTGTGATTCACTAGCCGTCCTTGACTTCAGCTTCTTAGGTGTCTGCTCTAGCTCTCCAGCCTTGAGTTGTTCTCTTCTGCTGCAAGTATGTTTTGTTGCTGACTTGCCTTGCTTCTGTGAAACCAAGCTGCTGAGCAATCCCTTGAGAATTTGATCTGATCTTTACTTCCGTTGATCTGATCTGTGCTGCATGTGATCTGATGTGTGCATCCTTTGATCTGATGCGCACTGCATTTGATCTGATCTTCACTTCCTTTGATCTGATACGCACTGCCTTTGATCTGATCTTCACTTCCTTTGATCTGATACGCACTGCCTTTGATCTGATCTTCACTTCCTTTGATCTGATACGCACTGCCTTTGATCTGATCTGTGTGGCCTTTGATCTGATATGCCAACAGTACACTTCCTTCTCATTTTGGCACTTCAGTTTATTCATCGGCTTCTTGCTGAGATTTTGTCCAGATAAAATGCTTTCAAACCTCATGAACTCAGTCCATTATTGCCTTAGTAATTCACAGATTTGTCACAATGTGGTTGCAACAATTACAACAAAACATTGGACTTTAACAAAGGCTAAGAAAGCTTCATTGTAGCGGCTCCAATGGCTCAACACTTATACCATATTGACATCATATAAAAATAAGTGATAATTTTTATATTATATGAATTAACACATCGTTTTATATTTCCAATACATATTGCAATTCAACCGTAACATTTTGACTTACGTTCTCGTAACAAAAACATTAACTCCTCAATATTGCTGCTGTAACAAACCAACCAGTACAAGCAAAGTTTTAACCACTCCATCCAAACAGAACCTTATGTAGGGTTTAACAATAAACCCTCTGGCCGCTTCTCGTTACTCTTGCTGCGTTCACTCACTCCAACGCTATAACTCACGCTTGAAGAGAAAAATAGAGGACAGGAGAAATGGCAATCGCCGTCGCTGCTGCCGCAGCCAGATCCGTTCTCCGTTCAGCACCCGCCCGCAGTGCGGCTTCCCGAGCCGCTTCGGCTGCCAAGTCTTCTCGCTCCCCCTTCTCTTCCACTCCAAGAATCCCTCTCTCCGGTCGCGTATTCAGGTGCGATTACATGTTTTTATGCGTGTTTTTCGACAATTCGAGTTAAAGAAAACTTCATTCTTGATTTCGAATTATTGTAAAAATTTAGTTTATCCATTGATTGATTGATTGAAGGTATCCGGTGGAAATGAGTGCTTGTTTAGAGACGATACAGCCGTTCCACACCGCTACGGCATCGGCTTTGATGACTTCGCTTCTCACAGTCTCTAGATGCGGTTACGGCTGGCTTCCCGATGGTAATCTTTACTCTTTAATCCTTGATAAGAGTTTTACTTATATTTTTTTAAAAAAATAAATGCAACTTTTTTTTGTGAAATTCCCTGCTACTTTTTGTAGTAGAAATGCCATGGATTTTTCTTCTGATTTATTGGGATTTATGAGTTGTGACTTATGTGTATGATGTGGCTGGTTTGTTGGTGTATTTTCTCATTTTCTTATTGAGTTCATTTTGAATTGTTAGTTCTAGTTGATTAGTCAAATGGTTTACGAAGTACCTCAATGTGGATGATTAAGTTTTTTTTGCATGAGAAGTTAACTGCTTAATTGGATGCCACCCTAAAGATGAACGTGGAATCTTTTTTTTTTGTAATCTTTGGATTATGTTTGCCTTGCTTGTTTTGAGGAGGGTAATAGGAAGGGTGTGAGATAATTACTAGACGGGAGGACATTTCATTCAGGCTTCGTGCAAATAGTTCCAGTGTCAAAAGGGTAAAAGTGCTGACTTCTAGCTTCTGTATTGCATGTGTAAATCAATTAAGAAGTTCTAGCTTGTATGTACTTACAGATAAAAAAATGTTCCAGTCTAGCAATGCTCCAAAGCATGTATTAAACTTTTGCAGTAGATTTATTGCACTCTTCATTCAGGTTCTTCCAGGTTTCCATTATTGGAGTCTCCACTCTATAGGTGCCTTCCATTTTAAACACTTGTCCTGATGCAATCATTTCTGATTTCATCAAATGCTTTACTTTCTTCTGTATATGCCTACCCTATACCCATGAGCTCTGTATCTTTTAAGACATTTCCTCCCTCCTATGATTTAATATTTATGCAGTTCAGTTATTACCAAATAGGTTCCTAACCAATGGATTTTCGTTCTTGATTTAGGTATCTAGCAACACCTTCTAGGACTATCCTTTGACGTATTTTTCTTCATGTCTGTATCTGGTAAGTAAGTTCGTTTTGGAAGCTTGTGGTTGATGTAACATCTAGCTCCTCTTATGCCTAAACCCAGCGAATCTTGAGATCAGGGTGTCAAAATCACATGAATCCATATTCCAGGGTCTTAGTAGTCATCCCCATTTAGGATTTCCACAGAGAGGAAAGTTCTTCTAATGATACCAAACAATAGTTGCAACCCCCATGATATCCTTTTGTTGCATCTTGGACTATAGTCAATTTTGGCTTTAACATTATTTAACAAAGAAATGCATGCTTCATTTACTGTTGTAGGCAATGACAAGACTAGATGAAGATGAAGAAGCAAAGAGGATGACTTGGATTTGGTTACCCCTCAAAAAGCCTTAATTTTTGTATGGGTGGAAAACATTGGTTTAATATGTTAGACCTTTAGGAATGAAATAAAATGAATTTCTAGGGTTTGAATTGATAATTATAGTTTCTGCTAGTTTGTGCAATTTACTTTCACATACACCTTTGCAATGTTACATCAGTATCTTTTGGAATTTTATTTCTGATTTCTGTTTGATCTTTAATTTTTTAAAGCTGGTACCTATATGTTTCTGAAATGCTATAATTTACTGCCCTTTCTCTGTTCTTTGGTGGTTGCTTTAGGAATTTTTCTAAGTAGCGTCTAACTGATGCAATCAAATCTAAATGAAAACTGATCGATGCTGGAACTCACCTAAATTTTATTCAACCAGCTTGCAATGATGATATGTGACGAATATGTGGAGGAGCAAGCAAACTGTAATGATAAATTCCATCATTTTCATTCAATGGCATTAAGATAGGAGATTTCAAAGAGCTGCTGACGAGATACTTCCAATGTGCACGTGTTCTAAACTTAACACTTCTAGTCCCTTTTCTTGTTTGATGACCTTCAGATATACATTTGAGATTTCTGTGTTCAGAATGCTGAACAATGACTTGAATGCAAAATATATCAGCCATTAAATTCTCTTGCTTGTTAGTTCTATCCTTTTTGTAATAAATTCCGAAAGCAACATACTAATTTTCATTTACCAACCAGCTTGCAATGACGATGTATGATCAGTATTCTTCTGTTGTCCAAGGCATTCAACCGAAGGTTCTTCATTGCGAACTCTGTCTTCTGAATGATTGAATCAACCACCTTAATGTGCCTTACCAGCTACGTAAACCATCAATATAGCATTTTTGCCTCTTCTGCCTTTTCTGGCCTTATTCCTATTTCAAATTGTATTGTTGATAAGAGGAATCAATGGATTATCTGTGTACTTGAGGATATTATCCCTCTGTACCCATCATGTATATCTTTCAAGGGAGTTGGGAGTTCAAAAATGTTCCTCATTGTGGTTAATTATGATAAGTTTAGTGTTGATTACAGATGATTCATATGGTTATATGTTCAATAATACCTGACTTCGTTGATAGATGCATATCATGCATTCTGCAACCATTTTAACTTCCTAGATGCATTCCAAACATATTATTTTGCCATGACAACTTGGTGTACCTATCCATTATTTAGTCTTGTAATGTCCAAGTTAAGATTGTGTGCAATTTTTAGCTCCTAATCACCATGAATATGCAATTGAAGTAGATAACACGCTAAAAGTGGATATACTAAGAGGTTTCACCACTTATATACGTAGGGCTCGTGTCTCACTCGCATTTTAATCATTTCAGATAACTAGGAAGATTTGGTGCTTTGGCTGAAACCAAGAATTGGAGGGATCATGTGGCCAGCTTAAGCATGAATATTTTGCTCTTGACTGCAATGTGTGATCATTGTATGCATTGGTTTTGCTTTGAACCCCTCGCCATAGTTTCTGACTACCAACATCCCTCCTGTTAGCCTTGGATGTTAAAAGTATTGCCCGTCGTGATGATTTGTTTTCGACACTCTGAGATAATGGTAGACACTCTTCAGTTTGTTGTGTTGACTGTCAGTGGAATATGCCTTCTTCATAGTTTGTACAAGAAATTTGGTTAACCAGCCTATTCTAAGACGTACTTTCACTTGGAATCATGGTTTGAATACAGGTTGATGCGAGGTGGGGGTCTGAATCCCCCAAGTTGAAGTTGAGACTTCATAATTCGCTCCCTTTTGATTGCAGGTTCGTGATCTGGGAGACACACCTGGATCATTATGAATTACGCATATAGAGAAGATAATGCCTTTTTCTATCACCACTAGGGCCATGCCCGCGTCTTTCTTTCTATCTAGTGCGGTAATCGACACGATTTCGTGATTATGGTCGCCACAATCTTATTATCGCTGTGAATTGTTAAAGGCCGATGGCTAATGAACTTAGTGATTGACTTGATATTTATTCTTCTTCCAGTTTAGTTTAATGAGTAGTGGCACTTTACAAGAAACTGAAGTTTTGCCATTAGGGTGAGAAAACTAGCAGAGAGCCAGCCTTCATTGGGGAGTCGAGTTTCGATCTTGTATTTTCCGGAAAAATGTTGTGTTCTACTATGTATGATATTAAGCCAACCCAAACTCACGGCCTGAATCCTACAGAGTACAGACTTCAACGCAACTAAAACACATCCTAGATCGACCATTGATAGAGATATCTCCATTGACACACTAGATCACAACCTTGTACTTACCGTTGAGTAGTTGATCATAATTTGGCCCTTCTCCAAACCCATTCAAAATCTGGAATGCAAATGGGGTATGGTAACAAAGATAAAAACTCTTTACTTCTTGAATCGGGGCAAAAGTACTTACTGCTTGTACATGATGGCAAACTATCTTTCCCAACCAATTGTAAGGAAAAAATTACTAATATTTTTTAATTTGCAATCAATTTCAAAATCCGTCCACATAATAATTCACATTTGAAAGAAGATAAGAATCTCCTATCTGCCTCAAACAAATTTACTTCTTCCAAGAGAAATAGCTCACTCTTCCACAACATTTACCAATTCATACTCGACTAGAGATAGATTGTTATCTTCCTTCACTATGAAACTAGCCGGTTCAGTCACCTCTACACGACCCCATTTGTCAACTGCAAGCCTCATGGACCCCTTGAACATGTCTATCTTTGCATTACGAAGAATCACGGTTGCCCCTGGCTGCAGCATATCAACTGTAACAAGAAGGACAAAGCAGAGCCATTCAGACCTAGAAGCACACAGAAATGGCAAGACTACAGCTATTCATGCATATAAAATACTAATCCACCTAGCTATCCAATTTTTACGATGGGGAATCACAAGGGCAAAGCCACATTAACATATAGAATCAGGAAAACTGAAGGATAACATCAACATTGTTCATATGTAACCATTCACACACTCCCTTTTGTCGCATAGTCAGAACTTTCATCCCAGCAAGAGATGAAATGTGCAGAAATCACTGCAAGCGCGACAAAAGAGTAAAAACTCTCCATGTTTAACTTCATTAGGGAGCAAAAAGAGATACTATTTTCTGAACATTTAGAACAATCTATCTGTTTGAACCTGGACAAAATCTCAACCAAAAAGACACCAAAACGAAGCAGAGGGCAGAACCACCAAAAATTCTGACCATGATCCTATCAGTGGCTGAAGAACCTCACGACATCCAACCGCAGTTTTAACTGCCAAAATAGCCAGTAAAATAATTAACTGGCCGTTTTGAATAACTCCCATCAAACTTTTACAGGTGATCTCAATCAGATGCTTCATTTTCCAAGCATACAAACTGCATATAACTACAAAAATTCTGGGCCAAAAGTTTGTATTTGTAGCCATTAATTTCATTTCATGTTGCTCATGCCAGCAAAGTTTTACAAAATATATAAAAGTGTACCCGACTTCATTCCTACAAAAAATCAAACGCCAACGGACTTCAAAAATAAATAAAATGCGTAGTCTCAAAATTCTAATAACATACACGAATCATCCGCACATAAACATATTCAACTCCATTTATGGTTTATATTGCTTTCTTTGAGCCGCATTTCAATTTCTGATCACAAACAAACCCAAAGAGAGAACCCAATTCCCAAACCAAACTACAACAGAAATTAATATAGCAAACTCATACCTTGATCATTACGGGCAGTGAAGATAATGGTGCCGGTATCATCCCCAATAAGACATTCAGCAATCTTTGGCCTGGGCCGAGAATTAAGAGGCACCCCCGTTCTGCCGCCGCCTCCTCCTCCTACATTCGGGCCCTTATTCACAACGGTCTTGGAACTTACCACCTTTACTATCAAAGTGTGCCCATAGGTCCCGGGCTTTAGGTCATCCACCTTCACAAACACAGGTTTCCTCTTCGCCGCCGCCGTCGCCGCTACTGTTGGCGCTGCAGAATTAGCCGTCTCCGCGGTAGACATGATGTTAAACGATAAAACCCTAACCCTAATTTTGCAATTGGGTACTCTGAGGTGATTGACTTGAATGGCTAAAATGAAAATATTAAATAATAATCTGCAGGGTTTTAGGTGGGGAACGTGTAAAACAAAAAAAAACAAAAAAACAAAAAACAATTTAAAAAAAAAAAAGAAGAAAAAAGAAAATGCACCTATAGTCCTTGAAACTTTACAGAATTTGGTTTTCCTCTTTAAAGTTCAAAAATATTAACACAAATTATCATCAAAGAAATGCTCCAACAATCAAAGTCAGAGAGCCGACATTAGTTCCTGCAATCGGGTCTTTGCTTTCAATATTGATCCGTTGTAATCTTTCTTCCCGTTTTAGCGTTCTATGTTTCCAACTTGGGTTAATTTCACTGAATTTCAACATACTGGGATCTTCATTTTCATGGTATAAAGCTTAACCCTGCATAGCTGTTTTTCTTGATTTTGATTTTTAATTAGTTTAAACCCAACTGTATAAATAAAGTTTTATTAGAAGATTTGGTGGATTCATAAGAATATAAATAAAGTTTTCAAGATAATATGATACAATTGCTTGATAATCTTTTTGATTGATGATTCATTGAAAGAAAAGGTTTAAGATCATTAGTTATTCCTTTTTCTAACATACAAAGATGAAATCTGGAAGTCTAAAGTGCTAAAATTATTGTACAACTGAGCTTAGTCCTTTTTGGGCTCAGTTTCCACCACCACCAGGGCCTGGTGTAGCTGCCTTTGTGATTCCTCAGCTTCCACCACCTCCTCCGCCGCTGCTACTTCAGCTTCAGCCTTTTCTTCTAAAAGCTGATGTTGCCTTGAGTATCTAACTATTACTAGACATATGAATGCTGCAAAATCCATACACTAACCAGTTTCACTAAAGCGGTTAAAAAAAAAAACCGAACTTCTTGATATAACTAGCCCAAGAAATTGTGGCATTTGGTTTTGTAGCAATGAAATTGAAACCATTCTTCTCTTCTCATATTTGTTACCTGCAAATATTCTGGTTCTGATGCTTGTCAGATGCCAAAACGCTGTCGCTCCAGATGCAGCCACCATCTTCTTATGGGAGCAATCTCTCCATGCCTCCAACATCCAACATTTCAAATGATCAACTGCATATTATTGCAAGTACAAAAGTAGGTCAAATGAACAAGTGAAACAACAAAAACCTCACTGTGAATGCAAAAATACAAGTAAAATGGTTGGTTTTGAGACTACCTTTTCTGCATATCTGAACTGAATAACTGGAGTACAATTTTGGACAAGTGAAACTAAAGAAAAAACCTGTCAAAATTCACACAATGGTTAGATCATTATTACATCAGGTTTAATTTTACATGAAAGTTCTATTCATCAGTAATAATGGTAACACATCAATCTAAAAGTTATGGCTACCACCATGTAATCATCATACCAAGTGCACATAACCTCCTCAGGGTCAAAAGATGTCCATATTCAGCTCCAAGAAGTAGGAATGGAACTACCTAAAATCCAGTATATATTAGAGAATGACAAAGTCAGAGAATTCCAACATTTAGAAAAAGCAACTTGAATAAGCAAAATGGCCGCTCAAGAAGAAGATAGCGATACCTTTAGGGTCATTGCTGGCTCCCCTGAAAACAGCTCCCTGATCTTTGAAATTGCAAGATTTGTAGCTGGAAGTATCGATTTCCCCATTCTTAAAATGTCTTCTTCAGTGAGCTTAAAATCATAATCAATCCTAGTACTATCATCCCTATGAAGTTAACCAAATCAAAACTGAGGATTTAAAAGGAGACTAATTTGATATTTCCACTCATAATACTTTACTAAGAGACATGGACTATACCTTTTACGGACTGAATTTGAGAAGAAGGACAATCCCAGAAACAATAGCCCTAGTCGAGATATGACTGAAAAAATGCTGGGAACAAAAAACGATGCAAACTTATCATACAATTCTGAAATAAGAATGATTGATCAAATCAGCATCTCGAGTAAAACCTACCTGAAATTAATACCACTAGTAAAACAAGAAGACAGGAAGCAAAGTGATCCAAAACCAAACCAAAGGCTTGATTTTGCTGCATCTTTCCACATAACTAAATCACTTATCACTTGCTTAACTTCATCCAGATTACACTCACCATCATCACTTGGTTCTAATCCACAAAACCAAAATCAAATAAGCCCAAAATTAGTCAATAACAAACATATAGATTAAAAATCACATAGAAAATTAAAAATTTACTCCAAAATTTGTTTCATACTTGGTGATGGGGTTGAAGGGACCAAACAGAGCTTGTCCTTCTTGGACCTACCGCTGTGTCTTTTCTTCCTCGGCTTCAGCATCTCTTCTCCCACCCCAAAATCCCTATCATCCCTCATATCCTGCTCCAACCGCCTTCTTGACCTCCTATTAACCTTTGGGGAAGGATTCCCTACCAATCCCTGTGCGGAATTCTTGTTCTTGTGTCTCTTACGAGGTGCTCCATTGGACTCGGCTCCCTCCTCAGCCGTTTCAATCCTTTCCGCGAGACGGGTTCTTGATTTCCGGAGCGGGGAAGGGGAAAGAAGTAGGAGTTCATGAAGGGGAAGACCACAGGGAGACTTTGAAGGGGACGGACAGGCTATAGTTGGTGAAGAAGGGACGATTTCAAGAGAGAAATTTGGGGAGGTTATTTCATTTTTATCGTTGTAATAACGCAGTTTGGAGAGTCTGGAAGATGATTTTGTTCGGCTTTTGGGATCAGATCGATGATAGGGAGGTGTCAAATCCATAGTTTTGATAGAAGATTGTGAGAATTTTGGTAGATTTTGTGAGCTGAAGATGAGGGAAACGGATGGAGTTTTTTGGGATTTTGAACTGTGGGAGGAAGATTACCCTAGAGGAATAGCCGTTAGAGACTCGCTGAAATTCTTTTCGGAAAAGGAAAACTTTGTTTCAAATTCTTTAACGGCGGCAGTGGGTCTGTTGTGTTCTAGCTATTTTAACGGTAAGAAACGGAGACAAGTCCGTTAAGTTAAAAGTGCCAACTCCAAACTCATTCAAATAACTATATATTCAATTGGATATGTAGTTTAGATAAGTCTGTTCAGAATTGGATTTTCATGCGGATTTTCATTACAAATGCAAAAATTTGCTCATATAATATATAATATATATATAAAGTTAATAAATAGTACTACTAGGTGGTTCAAAATAATAATAATATTATTAAAAAAATAATAAATAAATTAAACAAATTACCCACAAAATTTTAGGAAGATATTGCAGAGTTATTTTTTGGATATATTATCTGAATATTCCTTCTAAAGCCTATATTTCAAAATAAACAAAAATCTCATCTTATAAACCCAATTGAAGAAGCACCGGAAAAGAGGAATTTATACCCATCGACGAGGTACAGTAGAAAAAGCACTGGCAAAGAGGATTTTCTTCTCATTGACGAAAACTAAGAACAACGAGGATTTTCTATCTAATTTCAACGGCGAAATCCAACAAAAAAAATCCTCAACTTTCCAAAAAAAACTCACTATATATGAGGATTTTGTTTATCTTTTTTTTTTCATTTTTCTGGTGAAGTTTGATTAGAAATTTTTGTCGATGATATTGAGGTTGCTAATGATGTACGAAAAAGTGGGTTTGTGATTATGGTTGTTTATGATATTGGTGTTGTTGATGATGTACAGGAAAGTGAGTTTTTGGTTGAAATGAAGATATTGTACATGTAATAGAGTAATTTTTAAAGTTTTACAGTTACCGTCCCACTTCTTACCTTCTACCACCTCAATTTGGACTAAAATGCCCCCTACAATACCCTCTCTTTTACCTCTAAGTAAAAGGACAATTTTGTCAAAACTTATGGACTACCGTCCCAAAAATTGAGGCGGTAACCATGGGGGGATTTTTGGGTTTTGTTGGTGGGATTTTGTTTATTAATGTGTGGGATTTTCTTTATTCGCGTTGTTTTTTTAATAATTTTACAGGGGAAAAAAAACATCATATGCTATAATTGAATTTCATCAAAATGATTTGAATATGTATTTTTGTTTCTGTATTTGCTTTTTGTTTTTGTTTTTGTTTTTTGTTTTTTGTAGTTAGTACTGTTATTCTCAATGATCCATGAGACATTAATAAAGGAGAAAGTTTTGGTATTGATGATATAGGATGTTTGTTTATCATTTTTTTTTATTTTTATTTTTTGGCGAAGTTTGATTGGAGATTTTTGTTGATGATGTACGAGAAGGTGGGTTTGTGGTAGGAGTGAAGATGTTGTGTTCGGTTAAGTGGTGAGATATTTTGCATATATTGGTAGGATTTCGTTCAGTAATATGTGAGATTGTACATGTAATGGGTATACTTTGGTGGGATATTTTGGTTATGTAGGTGGGATTTTGCTTATTAATACGTGGGATTTTTTTCATTCGCATTATTTTGTTTTCATGATTTATAAGTTGACCCAAAAAAAATCTCATGTGTTATAATTGAATTCATCAATGATTTGAATATTGTATGCCCCCTAAAATGAACAACAAAATTAAAATAACGTGACTGAAGAAATTTTTCCCTAAAATAGGGAAGATTTTCAACACACAGAAAGATAAGCGTGTGAGTCTACAAAATGTAAAAATACTAAATTAAAATTTACAACTAATAAAATATAGTAATTCTAATACAATAAACCACCTTACTAGGTAGTCCTAGTACCATGGTATAATTTGCCAAGGACAATCCCTAAAAAAAGTTACTGTAGAAAACTTAGGTAACGTGAATCTATTCATATCTGTTTTAAATAAAATAGTTTCTCCTTTTTTTTTAAACAATTCTTGCTCCTGTATTACAAGGTGAGACTAAGGCTTTATACCTAAGCCTATATAAAATTGTAACATGAATGGATCTTCTTTTGCTTTTATATTTTTATCCTGCAGAGAAACACATAAATTAGGAAAATAATCAAAATAAACCGGTCCCTCGTTATTAAGTGGTTTTACTACAATTTGGATTAAGCCAAAATGTAAATGATTGTAACCATTTTTTCCATGAAAATCAGAGACTATTTTTCATTTATCTTTGTAAATCTCATTAGTTGGTCTCTTTGATATTTTTCAATTATCCTAACCTTGGGATAAATTTTCAAAATTTATTTCTTCTTTAAGAAGAATGGTATTTGAAGACCTACTTGAAGAGGCCTCCGAAGATTTTTTAGAAAAGTTTCTAAAAATTGAAGATATTTTACTAACTAGCAAATGACACAAGTAGTAAATGAAAGAGGATAGAGTGTTTTAAAATACTAGAACTTTTTTTTTTTTGAAAACTTACTCCATACTAGCTCATCACATTCCGGTTCTATGAACTCTATATAATAATTTAAGTTATTCTCACAAATGGTGATGAAGATCTGACCTTGTTGAATATCGAATAACTAAACTATGCTCAACGCCGTACCAGAAAGTCACTCTGGCACCTTAACAGTAGGGTCCGGGCTTTACTTTCATTAGCCTACTCCCACTACTTCTGGCACTAACAGGTCTAAAACATAGAATTACTGATCCAAGTTCAAGAACACAGATATGCAAGAACATTGTTAAGAATAAAAGAAATACATACCTAGTAGAACACTTCCCCTTCTGGCTTTGATACACTAGTACAAATTTGGCTTATTAACACATGTGAAAATGTCTTAATATATAATAATTTGTCGCATTTTGGGCTATTGTGACACGAAATTTTAGTGTCCTTATATAGTGTCGTGATAATAGGTCTAAAAGCTATCAAAACACTATAAAATGTCAAGATACGTGCTTAAAAGTGTTATATTAGACCTTGATTTAAATATATTATAAAATATTTAAATGTTTTAATAAAGTGTGTGTTGTGACATATGTAAATGTTGTAATTAGTTGTGAAACGAAGGAAAACACGTGTTGATCAGACCCACTATTTTTGCCTACGAGCGGTCCGACATTTATGTCAGCAAGAGCGGGCGTACGCTCGCACACAAGTTCAAGCTATTTTGGCACGCGCACATGCGAGCGGGAGGTGTGACGTATAATGTAGAGTAGGAATTTCAATATCCACTAAAAGTTCATTTATTTAAATAGTGGTATACACTCCTCTCTTTTTTCGATGTGGGACTAAAGTTCCCTTATTATTATCACATTATATAGTGCGTTAATAATACAGACCACCACGTCACAGAACAACTAGAAGCACGTCCAGAAACGTCTACATCCATGTATGTGAATTTAAGCTGATTTTTTTTACAAATACTGTCCACCACGTCTCAGAACACTAACACCATGTCAAAAACAACTAGCACAACGTCCACAAAAAAAATAGTACCACGTCCAGAAAAACTAGCACCACATCCAAAAAAACTAGCACCACGTCTAAAAACAACTAGTACCACATCCAGAAACGTCTCAGAATAACTAGCACCACGTCCAGAAACGTCTCAGAACAACTAGCACCACGTCCAAAAATAACTAGTACCACGTCTAGAAACGTCTCAGAACAACTAGCACCACGTCTCAAAATAACTAGCATCATGTCCAAAAACAACTAGTACCACGTCCAAAAACATCTCAGAACAACTAGCACCACGTCCAAAAAAACTAGCACCGCGTCCATAAACGTCTCAGAACAACTAGCACCACGTCTCAGAACAACTAGATTCACGTCAAAAACAACTAGTACCACGTCCAAAAAGTCTTAGAACAACTAGCACCACATCCAGAAACGTCTCCAAAAGCGTGAATTTTAGCTGGATTTTTTGCCTATATTTTTATACTTTTACGATCCTAATAATTCGATCCTACCGATCCAGAGACCGATCCCATCATGTGATTACAAAACGATTTGATCTGAAAACTATGAGTGTGACAATAAGCCAATTTTTTTACTAGTGATACCAGAAAGAGAAGTTGGTCCGTAAAAAATTAAAAAAAATATATAATACTGAAAGGAAAGTGGATCACAGACGGACTGTCATTATGAAATGCAAGTAAAATAAATATTAGTTGCAGAAATATAAATGTTAGATACGGAAATTAAAACATAAAATAAATGTTAGAAGGTAAAAGTTAAGAACATAAATGGAAATCATATTGATTTCAATTAAAATTGAAATAATACAATCTCCAATTGACTTACAATATAAGCCTTTGTTCATACTCAGGTTCTAGGTGCTAGATGCTTAGGTTCCCAAACTTAGGTAAAAGAAAAAAAATTTATAAGTAAGAAATATAATGGAAGGAGGGAGAAAGCTTAAGAAATTTTGGAGAGAAAGTCTTGAGACTCTAAAAGCTAGAATAGAGAATAACTTATGCCTTCACCTAAGGTAGAAGGCCTATTTATAGGGAAAAACTCGTTTGCTACAGTAAAGTTTAAAGGAAGTTTCCTTCGGCTGCTACAGTATCCTGTACTGCTATAGTAATTTTTTTTTACCAATAATTTAATTTAAGAAATTGGGGGAAAATATCCCAAAATATTGGTCTTCATTTTCTTGAAGGTTTATGAGGAGATTTTCGTCTTCATTCTCTTCTTTGATAGAAGAACTTTTGCTGCCTTGGGAGCTTGTATCACTCTGTTTTAACTGAGTCAATATAATGTACTCTTCCTAATTAGATACCGATACTAGCTTGGAAGTAGCCAACGTTTTCTGATGATGGAATCGTAAAGTTTGATGATCTGCCGGGGGAAAATATTTTAGATTCTTTTTAAACCATGCTGTAATTATTTATGGATGGACAAGATCAGTTTTAAATTTTCTCCACCACTTAGCGTATCATTGCCTTATCAAAGCTGGTGGCATATTTTCCTATTTTGAAAATTTAAATTTTTAAATGTAAATCCAAGATAAGGAAAATATGGAATAAAAATGTAACAAATCCTGGTGCCAAATAAACTTAAGAATACTAGACTTCCTGGTGCCAAATTAAGAAGTGACTTCTTGCATGATCCCGACATGCTTATTAAAGTAAGATTACACTTGTTAACAAAATGATTTTTAATATATATATATATATATTCAAAATTAATTAAATTCAAAATTCCAATATGCTCTATGTATTTTTTTCTTTTTCATCATGATACCATATAAGAGTCTGTTTACGGTGGGCCTATAGGAGTAGGATGAATTTTACTCTTACTGTAGCGCGCTACAGTAACGCGCTACAGTTGCGCGCTACAGTAACGCGCTACAGTTGCGCGTTACAGTTTTTTTTTTTTTGACGCACAGTCTTTTTAAAAAAATACATTTTTTAAAAAAAATAATAAGACAATAGATATCAAATTAACAAAACTAAAATATACTTAACAAGGGAGATCACATCATGATTATATATACATAAGATCAGAGAATACTAGACATCAGATCAACAGACTATAGATATCAGATCAAGAATATAAAAGAAATCATACAATATAATTAAAACATACTAGACATCAGATCAGAGAATACTAGACATCAAATCAACAGACTATAGATATCAGATCAAGAATATAAAAGAAATCATACAGTAGAACTAAAACATACTTAACAATGGAGATCACAACAGGATTATATAGACATCAGATCAGAGAATACTAGACATCAGATCAATAGACTATAGATATCAGATCAAGAATATAAAAGAAATCATCCAGTAGAACTAAAATATACTTACCAAGGAAGATCACATCAGGATTATATAGACATCAGATCAGAGAATACTAGACATCAGATCAACAGACTATAAATATCAAATCAAGAATATAAAAGAAATCATACAATATAATTAAAACATACTTAACAAGGGAGATCACATCATGATTGTATAGACATCAGATCAGAGAATACTAGACATCAGATCAACAGACTATAGATATCAGATCAAGAATATAAAAGAAATCATACAATAGAACTAAAACATACTTAACAAGGGAGATCATATCAGGATTATATAGACATCAGATCAGAGAATACTAGACATCAGATCAACAGACTATAGATATCAGATCAAGAATATAAAAGAAATCATACAGTAGAATTAAAATATACTTAACAAGGGAGATCACATCAGGATTATATAGACATCAGATCAACAGACTATAGATAACAGATCAAAAATATAAAAGAAATCATACAGTAGAACTAAAATATACTTAACAAGGGAGATCACATCAGGATTATATAGACATCATATCAGAAAATACTAGACATTAGATCAACAGATTATAGATATCAGATCAAGAATATAAAAGAAATTATACAATAAAACTAAAACATACTTAACAAGGGAGATCGCATCAGGATTATATAGACATCAGATCACAAAATAATAGACATCAATTCAACAGACTATAGTTATCAGATCAAGAATATAAAAAGAAATCATATCATACAACAAAAACTTTCATAATATGTATCATAATATCTAAAATTATTTAATTATAAAACAAATAAAATGATAATTTAAAAATATTTTTTTATAAAATTCAAAAACATTAAAAAAATACTGAATTGTTTAAAAAAAAACGAACGGAAAAAAGTCTCAAGGAGGAAGGCAAAAAAATAAAATAAAAAAATAGTAAAAAATAACAAAAGAAAGGAATGCACTGTAGCGCGTTACTGTAGCGCGCTACAGTAGAAATAAAATTGCATGATGGTCCTATATAAATGACCTACCAGATACTACTATCTCTATCTTAAAATAGTATTCTTTCATTGAAAAAAATAATTTTATTTATTCAATTAAATTAGTATAATAAACAATACTTGATAAAGATAATAGTTTGGGTTATTAAATTAAAATATCAAAATAAGCATAATTGTTTTCTAAAAATTGAAATATGTTCAAATTCTCTGCTCCATAGATTACCATTCAAAAATATATAGTTTTGATGAATATCGAATAACAGTAATTTATGCTTAAAAAAAAGTAATTTAATTTTTACCAAAATTTTATCTTTCATAAGATAAAATTAAATAAATATTACTTTTGCTCTAATATTACTTATTATATTGTTTTAATATTAACTTATAAGTTTTTTTTTTTTTTTTTGCTTCTAAAAAACCTTATATCTTACCGCACAAAAAAAAAAAAAAAAAAAAAAAATTAACATCTAGCGTCATTTATGAAATATGCATTAAAATTTCTTTGCATATAATATTTAACCTCATTTATTATATTATTTTAGTACAATAAATATATGACTATGGAGGGAATTGGACTAAAGAGCACTTGTCCTTGGGTATAAGCAGCTCAAACATTTTTGAGCTTCATCTGATGCTTGTCCTGTCAATCACTAGGCCATGATTGAAGTTGGCATTTCATTTCAAACAAGAAAAACTTCACAGCTTTTTCTCATGTCTGCAGCAGAAGGATTGGATTCTTTCCAGACCATATTCAAGAGAAGATAGCTCAACAGCAAATGTCACTCGCACCCAGTTCCTCATCCCCACAGTAATTCCTGGCAGGACGATTACAGATTCCTCTCTAGCAAGTTTGATGCAGAACTCCATATCATCATTTATGCCTTCCAGAATTGACAAGTTTAGTTTTGCCTAAAAAAATGTAATCTCATCAGCTCAAGCATTACATCGAATGCCCCGACTAGATGCCACCGCTTTTAACATTAGTCTTACCATTGTAAACATGGATCCTTCTGGTTTGTATGGGCATGTAAAGCAGGGGATCCCCCAGAGCCTATCATAACAAACATCTGCAGCTTCTCTTAGCAAATGTATAGTCCTCGAGTAATAATCGTCTGGTATTTCTTTTAGGATCCTAGGAATTGCTGCCTGAAGAACATAGTATATATAATCCTCTGCTAACTGTAATACTTTTGAAAGTAACATAATGAAACCAACCATGACTTTGTTTCTATGTTTATTTGTGTCACATCTTTAAGAAAATGCGCCATGATATCAGGGAGAAAGATACTGGAGAAAACAGTTTCGATCTAATTGCTGCTAGTGTTAACATGGTAAGATCCATCATCAGCCTCAAAGGATTCATGTACTAGACAAAGCTAATAGATAAATAACAGGTGATGATCTGAGATAAATATTTGTAGGGCACTAAGATCATTCAGCCAAAAATCGAACCAGGAATTAGCTAGAGATACTAGGATTCTTACTACTACTTTCAGGCTAAAATCCAAGCAGTTGGTATTCAAATTCGTAAAACAGAAGTTCAACAGAAGTAGGAATATCTTTATTCGCAAACCTGAATACAAGTTGCAGGGTCGGGTGCAATATCAAGAAAGCTTTCAATGCAATCAACAATCTGACATGAAAAGATAAACATTACATTTACCACAGGAATGCCAGAATGCAAATTCATATTTACATATGAGTATATATCTACTTTAGAAGATCTGAGTGCGAGTTGACGAGGTAGAAACAGCAAAATCAATTGCTAGTGCAGACTGTTACGTTATATATGTGTTTCTTGATGATGTATTTCTGCTAATCTAGAATGTAAGTTGTATTTCTTACTAGATATTATCACCTTCTTGTGCCCATTGGTCTTACTTGTAGTCTTATACTTGTTAGCTAGGGTAGTGTATACATCATACAAGTTCTTTTAGTGCAGTTGACATTTTTCCATCTAAAGATGTCTTCCAAATTGCATATCAGTAAAGAACTAATCTCAAACTTTCAGCCCCTTCTAGTTCTGGACATAAAATGGCAGTAGTGATGTTACTAGCAGAACTGTAAGTGGGCAACTCCATATTCACTTCCAGTTATTCTTCTTTTGATTAGATTATTTTCATGGCAACTACAATCATCCAATGAGAATCTTGATAAAAACTTGTGAAACTATTGCAGAGAATGCAGGAAGGAACCCCATGTTTCCGAAGGATGCCATTTGGATCAGTGATCACAATCCAACCAAGCCGCCAACCAGGAAGCATCCACCTCTTTGACAAAGAGCCAAGTGAGAGAACTGGTACAATTGATCCACACAATTTCATTGACACAAACGGGTTATTTCCAAAAGATAGATGAGCATAGGCTTCATCTGCAATTACAAGAAAACCATGTTGCCTTGCAGTCTCTGCAATCTACACAAATTACCATTACAACTTGAACCAAAGCATCTGAATACCACATGCACTTTTAGTCCAAACAAAAGGGCCCAAGAAAAGTTACCTTCTGCAAATGCTCAAGTTTGTAAACATTTCCACATGGATTACCAGGGTTAATAATAACTATCGCAACTGTTTTATCATCTGCAAGAGTTTCCACATGATGAAGATCAACTTCCCATGCCTGTTCGGCCAAAAGATCATAGTGGCGAATTTCAAGTTTGCTAAATGTAGCACGAGCTTCGTAGAATGGATATCCTGGTTTAGGAAGCAATACATTGGCACCAGGACGAGCAAGGGCTGTGAGTAAGACATCAATTGCATGTCTTCCGCCAACAGTTATATGAACATTATCCGGGGATACTTCCAATTGTTGGTTACAAGATAGATAGTCTGCTATAGCCCTGGTAAAAGAGAATGGATATTGGGTTATCCTATGAGTCTATGATTAATATTTTTAAGTTAGGATTTCTCCACCCTTTACATGTATATTATGTGCAGAACTTAAGGATATCATATTGGATAATCCCTTAGCAAAAACTCTTAGTTCTTCTTCATTCAATTGACATGAACAAATGACTATCCAAATCTTAACCATCATTTATCTTGCTTTAATAGTTTCAATTCTGGATGTTGAATGAGCTATATAAACACTTCAACATGAATAATGCTAACTAACTCACAAGTTTCAAGTAACATACAAAGAAGAAAAAGAATAAACAAACCTAGCAGATAACTCTTGTCCTCCTAATTAACCTAATCAAGCAAAAATTTAGCGGGAAAAAAAGCACAAAAAAAAAAAAAAAAAAAAACAGAATGATCCCAAATGGAACAAAGATACAACACATTAAAAGCACAAAAAAAATAAAAGGGTTTTAGCAAGTGTGGCTGTACGTACCTTCTTGATTGAGGAATGCCGTTACTTGGGGCATAACAATTGAACTTAACAGATTGGACCGCTTCAATGATGGCTTCTTCTGCAACTTTACTTGGCCTAAAGCTTGGAAATACACTGGGATCGCCAACCCCAAGATTTACAACAGGCCTGCTGTCATTTCCATTCAAATTACTCTTGAGTGTGGTAATTGCTGTTCTGATAGTCCAAGATGCTGCTTTGTTAACAGTTTCATCCCCTCTGAAATTCCAATTCATCGACCCTTCCATTACTTCTGCTTCCTAAACAACTGATGGATTCACCACCAAACTAGTCTAGTCTGTTGAGAAAATCTGGATATTTTTGAATGTACAACTTCTTGATTAATGGTCTGGGGTGCGGGATGCGAAGTTTTATCGGTTGACGGAAACTGAATAAAATTTGTGGGATATTTAAAATAAAAACCAGAGGTTAATTATTTTTTGTGACGTGGGCGAAAAGATAGTAGCTAAATTAGTTGAAAGCAGGGAGTTACAGTCGATTTAATTAATTGGAGATGAATATTCTGGATCCACAAAAAGAAAACAAAGGAAGAATAGTGGTCGTTTGATTTGAAAACCAAATAAGGGGAAAAAAAAAAAAATGAATTGAAGAAGGTAGGGTGTTTAACGTCTGGTTCAAACTGGTTAATTCATCCAATTTAAATTTTAGTTTGGTTTTATGGATAGTTTTGAAGTGTTTATAAAAATCAATTTCAAAAATAAAAAATTGAAAGTATCGGTTTTGTTTGCAATTTTATGTTTAAAAATCATAGTAAAAATCGAACCGAATCAAACTGTTCAATTATTATGTATATTAATTTTTATATATAATTTTTTCTATATAAATTATGAAACAAAAAGAAGTGCAGGAGTGTTGGTCCTAGTTATTTATCACTTCTCAAACTTTCAATTATTGTTTATTCCGTTTCATTTATTTTTCGCTTAAATACAGTTTTGGTCCCTCATAATAGGAGTAATTTTACTTTTGGTCCCTTTTAATTTTACGGGACATTTTTAATCCCCTAACTTTTCTTATTAGGAGTTTTAGTTATTTTTACGAAAAAGTTTAGAAAATAACATATTAACTCATTTGATCGCTAGTCAAACATATTTTTTTTTTCAAAATGATTTGTACCATGATGTTTTCAATCCATTTTATGACTCGGTTCCTCATGAATGTTCAACCTATTTAGATCGACTCACAATCCAAAATGACGGTTGAAATCGTAAATAAGTTAAACATTCATGAGAATCTGATTATAAAATTTATTGAAAATATCATGATATAAATTATTTAAAAAAAAAAACTTTGATTAACGATTGACTAAAACATCTACTATTGATGTGGGGATTGACCTCGTCCAATGCCAGCAAGGCAGAATACATAAGTGATATGACAATATTACATATTTTAACCAGACCATTATAAGCAAAACAAGTGTAACTTGTACTGCTACAATAAGGTGTTAAAACATTCATTCAATTACAATGTGTTACAACATCTTACTAAATTGCAAGGTTTTTTGTACTGCTGGTTGGGAAATTCACTTTGCACAACAAAATCCATATCAAACTAGCAACAATCATTGAAAAAAATTCATTCAATCAGTAATATGTCTGGGAAAGTCTTCTTTTAATTTCTTATTTTTCTTTTTTATACTACCACTAAAATCACTAATGTTGAAACAAACGTTTATTCTTCACCGATTTCACCAGAGTATTAATCCATCATAGAAGCTAGGATAATTTCGATAGATCTCTCAAACATCAATTTCTGAACCCATGTTTCACCATAAATTTTCTTAAAATTTGTGGTCATTGGCTACATAACAATTACTACAATCCGAAAATGTCAACCAAATTTTTACTTCATCATTTTTTTCAGAAGTGACAGATCTACTACAAGAATTTTCTTTACTCCTAGTACTTCTCAATTTCGAGGGGAAGTCACATCTACATGTTGATGGATTTGGAGTCGCAGAATGCTTCAACATTTTTGTTTGTAGTATGGAGTGAAGAACAATTTTTGCAATTAGGGATTTGTAGTCCTATTTATAAACTACGTGCCAGTCTCCCGCTTTTTTTAGAAGAAAGTTTTGCTTTACAGCATGGAGATTTTTCTCTTTTGCCCTCAAAATTTGTGGCTGGCATGGCCATAGCGGCTGAGTTTGACCTAATGAGAAGTTTGTGATTTTAAATTGAATTTTTTTAAAATAGTAACCAAAATTTAAATTTAAAAATAATATGATGATCAAATTTATATTTTATTCTATTATATATCTAGTTGATAAAATCTTTATTTAAAATATAAAAAATAACAAAATATGCTTGGTGAGATCATTGAAATCTCATATATTACTTGCTATTTTTCTATTTTATTGATGGTTGAAACCCAAATTCTCCCGAACACATAATAGGCACAAAAATTTCTGGTAATTTCTTACGGGTTCAAATTATTCCCTTGGTCCTTTAAGGATGAATTTTCCATTGAATTTTATGTTAAAAAAATATTAAAAATCATATAATGTTGAAAGTTAATCTAAATATTTAATTAATTAATATTTCTGCCACCATGGTGGATCCAATCACATGCCACCGCCCACTGGCAATGAGGACAAAATGTCGCGTTGGCATTGTCTTTCAATTTTGTAATCATGTGAGCAAGTTATATACAATATATAAAATTTTATTAATTACCGTCCTAAATTTTATGCTTGATTACTCTAAAAAATCTTCCTCTTGTCTCTCTCTTTTTTCCCTTTCCAAATAAAAATATAATTTTATTAAAATTAAAAGGATAATATTTAAAATTAAGACAGTAACTAATAATACTCTATATATATATAAGTCCAAGTTCGGTAGATGATGTGTGCATACCTTAGCTAGCAAGCCCAAATAATCAGCCAAACATAAAGGTTAGAAATCGGATGGATTTAGTTCGAAATGTTGAGGCTGACGATTGTAATGAGCAACTAGCAGCTCAAGCTCACATATGGAATCATATATTCAGCTTCGCAAACTCAATGTCCCTAAAATGTGCAGTAGAATTAGGCATTCCAGACATCATTCACAAGCATGGCCAACCCATGACCCTTAATCGATTGATCCATTCCCTTCCCATAAACCACGCCAAATCCCAATTCGTCCATCGTCTCATGCGAATGCTGACCCACTCGGGCTTTTTCCGCAAGGAAAAGATCCCCGGAAATAATGAAGAAGAAGAAGAGGGTTATGCACTTACTCCTTCTTCTAAGCTCTTGCTTAAAGATAGCCCAGCAAGTGCAGCACCATTTGTGTTGGCCATGCTTGATCCACTCTTGTCCAATCCATGGCATCTGTTGAGCCAATGGTTTCAAAATGGGGATGTTAACCCGTTTGTCACTTTCCATGGGAAGCTCATCTGGGAGCTTGCAGGCAACGAGCCACGGCTGAACCAATTCTTCAATGAAGGAATGACAAGCGATTCCCGTCTGGTTAGTTCGGTGTTGATCAACAATTGTAGAGATGTGTTTTCCGGGTTGAGTTCAATGGTGGATGTTGGAGGTGGAACTGGAACTATGGCTCAGGCCATTGCAGATGCTTTTCCACACTTGAAATGTACTGTGCTGGATCTTCCTCACGTCGTTGATGGCTTGAAAAACAGTGAGAATTTGGTCTATGTCGGAGGAGATATGTTTAAAACCATTCCTCCTGCTGACGCAGTTTTGATGAAGGTAAAATCTACTTCTTCTTCACATCATACTATAAATCCTATCCGTGTCCGTCCCAAGATAATAATTTAATTCAACAAACTAGATTATTATTTTAATTCAACTAACAAAACTATTATTTTTGGTTTTTGGTTTAAAGAGTGCCTCAACTTGAGTAGGTTGGAGCGACTGTAGGCTTTCAAGCTTGTTTCATTAATGAATAAGGGTATTATTAGTTATCGCCTCAATCTTAATTATTATCGCCCCATTTTTAATAAAATTATCCTTTTGCTTAAAAAGAAATAAGAGAGAGGGTATCGTAGGGGGATGTTTTAGTCCAAATTAAGGTAGTAAGAGTAAAAACTGAAATGGTAACTAGTAAAATTTGATAAATAATGAGATTTTACAAATGACATTGTTTTCATTCTCATATTTCATATAGATAAAAAGTTTCCTAGTCTGGAAAGAGCAAAAAACATCTCCCTTTCTATTATCTACAAAAAGTCAGCACTTAATTTACCACAAAATATACCCTATACAACTTTGCAACGAATGTCTAGAGGACGAAATACTGGGATTGAATCTTTGTCAAGAAGAATAAGTCATTACAATCTTCTTGGTAGAGATTCAAAAGTTTGGAAACATCCTACACAGCCTTTTAATGCCATTTTTGCTAACAACACTATTATTTGTGTATAAGTTTTACTAGTTATCGCCCAACTTCTTATCTTTTACTGTCCCAATTTGAACTAAAATACTCCTCACAATACTCTTTCTTCCCCCCTTTTAACTAAAAGAACAATTTTATGAAAACCTATGGACTACCGTCCCAAAAAATAAGACGGTAACTAGTAACCCCCTTTGTTTATGATGATTTAAATAATCGTTCAAGTTTAGTGAACTTTTAAAGACTTGAATATATGAGAAATTAATCAAATATTTCTAATTTGGTGCAATTGAAATCAAACTATATATGCAGTGGATATTGCATGACTGGAGTGACGAAGAAAGTGTAGAAATACTTAAGAAATGCAGAGAAGCGATTCCCAGCAGGGAAAAAGGAGGGAAGGTCATCATTCTTGACATAGTACTGATGAAAGAAGAGCATGGAGATAAGGGTGATATTGATGATGATGAGGCCATTGAAACTCAACTATTTTTTGATATGCTGATGATGGTTTTACAGACAGGAAAACAAAGAACTGAGGAAGAATGGGCAAAACTCTTCTTTCAGGCTGGCTTCACTCACTACAACATTTCTCCCGTACTTGGCCTCAGATCTCTCATCCAAGTTTACTACTAGATATATCTACCAAACGTTACTTTGTTCATCTTTTTCTTTGGAAGTATTATTTACCGTTCTCCCTTTGTTACTTATTGCATTTTTTTTTAAAAAAAAAAAAATTAGTATCGACCTCCTAATGCTTATCTTCCATTCTTCCCCATTATTACAATATAGCCTTATTTTTCTTCACTTTCATCCCGATTATTACAATATATTATTATCAATTTTCTTTTCTCTAAATAATTTATAGGGCGAAAAATGGTCGCTAAATCCAATTAATTAACCAGGGCACTAACAAAATAAAACTCAATGAAGAACGAAAATATTTAAGTTTCAGTATTATAAATAAATTAAACTCGAATATTTTAAAATGAATTTTAACTTTCAAAACAAAGATACTCGGACCGGCGGGACTGGGGCCAGAGCCGACGGAACCTGCGGCTGAATGTGCCCGGAGTAGGACCATAATGTAGCCAGAATTACTCCTTTACGGTTTTGTTTTTTTATTTTGTTGTCTACCCATTGTTGCTGCACACAGACTTAATATTCGACCTGACATTTTGTTCAATTTTTAAAATTATCTTGCTCTGAGATATGGAAGGCCACCTAAGCGCCATACTCTAATTTAACTCAAAATTTTGTCTATTTATGAATCCAACAACATCACTGTGCACGCCTGTTCGCTAAATCCACAGTGAGGATTCTGGGCAGGGGAACTCTTGACGTGCTTGTGGATGTGGCGATTAAAAAAGGTTTAGGATCGAGGTGTATTTTTTTTTTCTTTTACAATTGGAGAGGCTATTGCATGATTAATTTAATATGTCCCGGGAATATATAAATTTTTGAAAAGCAACCATTTACATAATTTCCGTGGTGCTGACCGGAAATAGGTAAAACTCCTACTACCATGAACTGTTAATGACGCTAGATAATCTTTTTTGTAAGTGATATAATACGCATAAGATTATTTTTTAAAATTATTTATTTCTTTTTTTTGAATTTTTCTGATAAATGACCTAAGAGCAATTGGGTAGTTCATATAATTTTTTTTTTACAATATCTTTCTTTATATTTAAATATTATGAGAAGGTATTTCTTATATTGTCATGTAATTATCTTATTTTATATTTAAATGTTATGTTTAAATATTATTAGAATTATTTCTTGTATGGTTAGCACTAATTTTGTTCAAACAGTGGTATTAAAAAAATGAAGGAAAGCACTTATGTGCTGGATGCAATAAATATTTTCGCCTGAGCGTAAAGAGGGTGTTGTTTGTAATATTAATTTGTTTTGAAGTTTTCAAAGTTTTTTCCCCTCCTCATCTACTTCTTTTTCTTGAAAGTTTGTATTGTCATTGACTCATTGATGAGTATTTATTATTATTATTATTATTTATTGTACTATTTTTTATTTTTATTTATCTTTTCAAAATTATCATTCAAATTCATATCTTTCGCCTTCTTATGTCCTCCGTCTTCTTTGTCGCTTTCGTCACCACTTATCACCCTCTTTTTTTCTTGATATTTCTTCTTCTTTTCCTGGTCTTGATTGACGAGGAGTGACGATGAGGGAGATTGGGAAGAGAGATCGGTAGTGACGGCAGGAGGAGGGAGATCGGCGAAGAAGGGGACAGAGAAGGATGAGAAGGGGGTGGGAAGTTGAGGGAGTTTAAAACACTTAGGTAAAAGTTAGGAATAATTTTGAAATAAAAATAATGATAAATAAAAAATGGGCGCTAAATAAAAATCCTAACACTTTTATTGGTGTTCTTTCTTTCTGTGTATCGAATGATATTTTATAGAAAATGGTCTTACTCCCTTCGATCTCGTCCGTAGTATTATTCCTTTAAAATTGAGAACAGTTGTTTTTCTTTTCACAAACAATTAATATATTATATTTCATTCATATGTCTCACACCATTATGATATGAAACATTTACAAAATAATACCACTATTCATTTCAAATTATAAGGGACTACATTACAAGCTAGTTAATTGAGTTTATTGTATTTTTTACATTGTCATGTAATAAAACTTTTAGGGTTTGGAGAAGAAGTAAAATTTTTTTTTTTTATATTAGAGGCACTTAAAAAAAATTTTACACAAAAATTCATTGACTATCAGTCAATTTGGTCAAATTGTTGATTAATTTTTTCGTTAAAAAAGATCAAAACTCCTAATAAAAAAAGATAAGAAATTAAAAGTGTCCTCATAAAATTAAAAGGGACCAAAAGTGGTACTACTTCTATTATAAAGGACTAAAATTGCATTTTGACATTTTTATTTTTATTAAATTATTAAAATTTTATAAGATTATATTAGTAATTAAAGGGAATTGTATATAGGATTTAGGGGTGAAATTAAGAAAAATAAGGACTATATTGTAATAATGAGAGGGGCGGAGGATAATAATTAAGTGACGATAATTAAAAAAAGAGTTAAACACTTGATTAGTCACTAAACTTATTTAATAGTATACTTTTGGCTACTGAACTTTTTTGCTTGACTAATAGACCATTAAACTTTTAAAACAGTATACTTTTGGCAATTTGACTTTTTTGCTTGACTAATAGGCCATTAAACTCTTAAAACAGTATACTTTTGGCCACTGAACTTTGTTGCTTAACTAATAGGTCATTAAACTATTAAAACGTATAACTTGTCATACTTTTATCGGGTATCCGTGTATGATTCGACAAAAAATTAAATTTATGCAAAATCTGTTAGTTTTTTAGAAGGCAAAAATGAACTATTAATTTTGAATTTTTTTAAGAAAATTTTCCATCGGATCATGCATGGATACCCGATAAAAGTATGACAAGTTATATGTTTTAATAGTTTAATGGCTTATTAGTTACGCAAAAATATTTATTGGCCAAAAGTATACCGTTTTAAGAGTTTAATGGCATATTAGTCAAGCAAAAAAGTTTAATGACTAAAAGTATATTATTGAACAAATTTAGTTACCCTAGGATATTTTAAAAAATAAGGATGGTAAATAAGAAAAAGGCCTCTATAGATAATACACCCCTTCCAGCAATTTTGGTGGCTGCCCTATTCTCCCTCATTTTTTCCACCATGAACCTGAAGCGTCCTTCATTCAATTCAACCAAGAAAAATCCCCCCCTTACAAGTTTTCAATTTTCTTTTGTTCTAGTTTGCTGATGAGGCAATTTCTGTGTTAGATTAACTTCAAGTTTTCATAGTATCATAGAAATAATTCTCAAGTACACATATAAAGGGATATTTGTTTTAAACAAATTATGTCCAACACAAGGTTTGGAATTTTTCTTTGATTCTCCCCAAACTAGCCATCTAACATAAATTTCTCCAACAGTGTTTTGAAGCTTCACGCATATTCACATCTGAACGTGTTTTTGCACTTGTTGGCTATAAATCAAGGTTTGTTCAGTCGATCTAAAACAAGAAAATTAACTCAAATCCATGGGATTTGTCAAAATAAGAAGTTGCAAGTTCGATTGTTCATTGTATTTTGAGACAGAATTTATCTTAGTGAAGATAATGTACTGTTCAAAAATAGAAAGATTGAAATGACAAACATGATGAAAGAAATGCAAGTACTTGAAAAGGAAAGGAACAAGATTGCCCATTTTCAACATGAACAAGATTTCAATTCTCAATTTATGGCATTTTATGATAAAAGTCTATTTGAGTGACTCCAGGCCTCTTTTCAACACATGAATGATAAATACAAATGAAACAGGACATTCAACGATAGTTGAAATCCATGGCATCAACGGCATTCAGCTTTTATGACAGAAAGTCCATGTTTGATTCTCTTATGGCCGCTGTGATGATGAGGAATCAAGAACTTCTACTGTTTCTTGGCATGCCTCTGACAGAATGCCTTGATCCTGTTGAGTCCATCATCGAGTGATGACGGATCAACTGCGAAAGTTATACGCAGCCAGTTCTTGAGTCCTACAACAATCCCTACAAGAACCAACACCCTTCAAGAACTGAAATCAAGATTCCTTTGAATCTAAATCCTTAACTTTCATTTCCAGAATTATGATATGGTCTTTTTTACCTGGAAGAAGTAGCACAGACTCCTCCTTTGCCAGCTTGAGGCAAAAATCCATATCATCTTCAATGTTTTCCAGAAGGGACAAATTTAGTCTTACCTGAAATTAAAAAAAAAAAAAAATCAATAATAAGCTTTCACTATAGATCCTAACACAACCATCTTACCATTTCAAACAAACCTCCTTCAGGCTTGCTTGGACAAGTAATGTAAGGGATTTCCTTTGTTTTTCTGTAACACAAATCTGCAGTTTCTCTAAGCAATGCCTTAGTCTTAGCAAAGAAGTCTTCTTTTGTCTTCTCAAAGATTTCACTTAAAGCACCCTGTCAATAAAAAGGGTTCTTGAAGTTTTTACATCAAACAACTGATTATAAATCACCAACCAAACAATTTTACAATCGTACAAGACTCTGCAAGACAATTTTGGCCAATTCATGGAGAAAAATTTGAACAAACCTGAATGAACGTAGCAGGGTCAGAAGAAATGTTGAGAAACCCGACGATGGAATCAATGATCTGCAGCAAATATGAAAATGTGTCGTCATTTTTTTACACTGTTAAGGTCATGAGAGATATTCAGATCAGTACCCCATATTTCTTGAGAATGTTGTTGGGGTCATTTGTGACAAGCCAGCCAAGACGCCAACCAGGAACCATCCACCTTTTTGATATGGACCCTAAAGTGATGACTGGAACAATTGATCCAAAGACTCCCATTGGCACGAAGGGATTACTTCCAAACGTAAGATGATAGTACACTTCATCGGATATAACTAAGATCCCAAGCTTTCTGGCAGTTTCAGCAACCTTAAAAACGACATTTCATACACAATATTCCCTAAAATCAATAGCATCCGGGTAGCTAGCTGGGTAGCTAGCTAGCTAGCTAGCAGAATTATGGTACAATAAGTATGCACATACCTTGTGATGGGTCGTCAACCAATCAAAAATAATTACCTACTCGACACAGAATAAAATAGAAAGCAGTGAGTAGGATCGTCTCCACAGGAAGCAAGGTAGTGAATTAGTTAAATCAGAAATGGTAACCATACGGGGGGTTTTTTGAGAATTTAATCTACTTAATTAAACTTCAATTAATTAAGAAAACAAAAATTGTCTTAAATCTAATTTAGGAAATGATCTAGTCAAAGGAATTGTTTCCACCCTGATGTGATAAATTGATCATCGATGCACAAATTTTCCCAATTAACCTTGATTATATTGGTTTTCCCTGTTGGAACCTCCTAACAGTTCAGTCCTATAAATTTAACCCAGCAATTAAGGAACCTCCGTTAACTGCATCTATAATCGAATATCTGTCCTGGAACCTCCTAGAACATTGATTTCGATAGTCTATGACCCAATTCAATTTACAATTAATCAAACCTTGTTTAATTGCACGTTGATTAATTATTCCCTTCAAAACGCTAACTGACGTACCACGTGATTAGTTGAATTGAAACTCTTAGGAATACCAAACCTCGTGTATTCGAGTTGACTAGACTACCTAGGAAGAATTGAATGCTACCAGCTATTCAATTAATGCCAAATAATCTAACATACAAAACGGAGAATAATTAAATAATCAGAACTCAATTGATATTAAGAACAATTGATCTCACAATTTAATTCACATCTAGGGTGTAATTCCTCTGACTAGAATTAAATATTTAGCTACTCATAATCGAATTAAAAACAGAACTAATCATAATAAACAATTTAGACATGAACAATAAATGAAAGAAAAACTAGTACTAAAAACCGCAGCGCAGGAAGCCCTTGCCCAAGGCTGCTCCAGTCCGCCAAATTTGCCCAGCAAAACTAAAGTCAAAGATAGCCTCCTCTCCAAACCTACGTTTGGTATATATTTTTCTCCCCATAACGGGCCCACAATTGAATATATATAATTATCCCTAATTAAGTTTGGACACCAATTAAAATAAAACTGATTGTAAAATCCAAAATAAATCTTGGGTCTCAACCCACAGCCCACTTTAATAAATCTCCCTTTGCAGTTTCTTTTCTTCAGTCCAGCCCACTTCTTCCAAAATTTGCCAAAATCTCTTTTCTTTGCTCTCCTTTAAGAAATCTCCCCTGCAAGTAAAATTAGCCTATCAGCTCATTAAATCCCTCAAAATAGCCCTCAAATTGCATTTAATCCACCACTTAATTTCCAGCTTATCAAATTCCCCCACACCTAAACAATGCTTGTCCCCAAGCATGACTCAACACTAAACAAGAATCACAAAACAAACACACACAATAACTTGGCTTCTCAATATGCAATGTGTAACTAAGCAAGATTTGCAATCCACATAGGAGTTTTCATAGCATCAAGCATTTGTAATGACTATACCACTTCCTCATAACTTCCCAAACTCAAATAACACACAAAAGTGACAACCACCTCACCGGTGATCTCTCATGCACTCAAAAGTGTTTCAAGGACATTTAAGCACTCAATTCATCACATAGCATGTTCTTGCCATAAGCTTGCAAAATTATCACATTACTATCACTCAAATAAATCAAAGTACAAATCAAAAGGTCTTCGTCAAGGGTCATCATGGGGCTCAGGACAAGGTAGGATAAACAAGGATTAAACAAAGGCTAAAGTCATGAAAGAAAGAACACACTTGATTGTTAACTTTCAACCATCTTACCGAGAATGACCCATGCAAAACACTAGTAACTCACCAAAAATTCCAAACTTTGCTCTTTCCACAATTTCCAATTTTTTTTTCTCTTTTTTTTCTAGCCACACAAATTCATTTAAATTTGTTTATACTGGCTCTTTTTTCTTTCTTGTCTTCTTTTTTCCTTCATTTTTTATTTATTTATTTATTTTTGGTCAGAGCACAACTTATCCTGAATGAGTTACTATTGCCTTACAATGTCCGCCTTCAAACCACAAACCCAAGTTAACAACCAAGCATATACTTCTTTCAATAACTAGGGAAGAAGAGCAAGCTAAACACAGGCCTAGGTTTAATTTAGTGGCTTTAAAATCAAAGAATCAGGTCCAAGCTTCGAAAAGGTTAACTAAGGGTAAGCATTGAAGGTTGGATTTTTTTAGCAAGCCAAATTTGGTTATCCTATTGCCTTTATCCTTTTTGTACTTCAAATTTACAAGCAATGGTGACATGCATAACAAAGCAAGTTCTAGAATATGCAAACTATGTGTGAAACACTCTAAAAAAAAAAAAACAATTTGAGCACAAGAAAGAGTTGTTGCTCGTTAAGGCCCAAAATCTCACCTAAAATGGCTTTTGGTGTCACTTCAACATGCATCGTCATTTGAGTTATCACAAAGAAAAGTTATAGTCATCCAACACCAAACACTACTAATTCTTCCTACATTTCATCCTTATCTTACCTAAATCACACATTGCCTATCAATTATCCACACAAAACATAAAACAAAACATACTTAAAACAAAGCAACCAAAATAACACCCCCCCACACCTAAAATCTACATTGTCCTCAATGTAGACAATAAGTATGAAGTCAACAAGCAACGCATAAAAAAAAATAAAACAAAAAAAAATAAATAAATAACTAGACACTAAATTGAATTACTAAACAAAATTAAGGTATGGAGGGAACTCCCTATGGTGGAGGAGCTACTGGATTGAGGCCGACTCGATCACACAAGGCCTGGAGAGTGGCTTGATGGATTGCTAAAACCTCTTGAATGCTATTAAGCTGGGCTTGGAGAGCTGTGAATTGCTCCTTGGTCACGAAGGAAGAATCGTCGTGTTCGTCCTTGGATTCACCTGCATGAGAAGAACTGGCATGCGTGCTCGGGAATGGTTTTCCCGGCGGAAGAAACTCATATGAATCACCTTTACAAACAATGAGTTGCATGCGTAATAAACTAGGCAAATTCAAAGGCACCACAGGACGAGCCACATGCAAAGGATTATGCTGTAAATCCAAAACCTTTAAATTAACTGCCAAATGGGTTATTAACGACCCCAAGGTTAACCCCCTGCCCTTACGGTTATGAGAAACTCTCAATTGATGCACAAAAGTATAAGCAAAGCACACACGTTTCCGCTGGATCATGCGAGTAATTAAAAACAATTCGTGTGTAGTGATTATGTTCGCTTGATCCTTCCTCCCTGCTAAACTATAGCCCAGGAATCTATGGCACAATCTTAATACAGGATCCTCAAAGAAATAATCACAGACTTTGCTTGGTTTAAAAATATCCAAAGATTTAGGAGCTAATCTTTTCCATTCAGCAAGACATTCAGTAGGATAAAAACCTTGCGGGACATCTAACTCACATGACGTATAAGCTTCAGTTTTAGACTCACTCTCAGAAATAAAACCCATTGCACCAAAGACATTTTAAAGCACTTATTCATCAGTTGGAAACAAATAACATTTGGTGAATCCAGAGTAAAATTCTGCTTTGGAGGTTTATATTCTAAACTCGCATGAAATTCTCTCGTTAATTCAACATAAGCAGGCAAGGATAAATTGAAATATTCTTCCCAACCAATACCCTCAAACATTGCCCGCACTGCATCATAAACATTCAACTTATGCAAAGCTTCCAAATCAAAACATTTACACTCATAAATACTTTTGGAAGAAAGCAGTTTATACTTCTCCTGGTGACTGGGTTTAGCAAATTTTACCTTGAATAAACGAGAGTCGGAAGGGGGCAGAGTATTGGGGCCCGAGGTGGTCTTCCTACGTCCTTTCCTCGTTGTGTCTGCTCCTTTTGATTGATCTGCCGACAACCTAGACCGTTTAGGTGGCGGCGGCTCTGGTACATCGCTGGCTGAGGATGATTCGGCGGCAGCCGAATGCGCAGTTGAATTCGCGGCAGTGGAAGTGGGGGGAGGACCTGAATTTTCCGCCGGCCGCTTGGCTTGGGTTCCTCGAACAGGAACTAGCGCCCGAGCGGACCGAACCGACGGCGATGGGGATGATGGAGACGTGTCCTCCCGCTCCAATGAGGTTGACTCAAACCGTGGTGGCCGGGTGGCTTTGGCCTTCTGGCGAACCATACTCGCTGCACCGTAGAGACGACCGGGCAAAGTGCTGAAGAAGTCACGGCTGTGAATGGCCGACGAATCCGCCGAATCCGCGGGTGATGTGCGGCGCCGACGGAGACCCCCAGACGAAATCGAAAGAACTCGGTGCGTCACCCATCCTCTGCTGAACCGGAACCTGGGCGCGGCTGAACGGAACCGAGATAGGAAGAGAGAAGGAGGGTGCTGAAGGGTCCGGGACAGATGGCCGGGCGGTTGGCGGCGAAGCAGAGGGCCGAGTGGTTGTTGACGGGCTGAGAAGGAGAAAAGCGGGAGAGGTGGCGATGGAAACGCTGAGCAGAGAGATGGCCGGCGATGACGACAGCTGTGAGACGGTCGACTGGTGTGGACGACAACAGGGAGAAAAGAGAAGGCTGCGAGGGTTAGGAATTAGAAAAGGATGAAAAGAAAAAAAAAAAACGTCTGACTCTCTTCTTTTTTTTGTTTTTTTGTTTTTTTTTTTAACGGAAGAACCTTAGTCAACATGCCCATGTGAGAAGGAAACTTGTATTCTGTTTGGGGACCCGAAAAATCTTTAAGAAACACAAAAGTGGTTGACATGGGCATGTCACAAACAAACTTGTATTCTGTTGGTGGACCAAAAATTCTTTAAAAACACAACAGATTTTTGACATGGGCATGTCACAAGAAAACTTGTATTCTGTTGGTGAACAAAAAAAAAAAAAAAAAAATCTAGATGGGGCCTCCAAAAGAGGTTGAGAATATATGTTGAGTTTAAATCTCTAGTGACACTAAAATATCTTGATTAAAAGTCTAGAGATCTATTTATAACTCGATTGGTTGATTGTTAGTTTGACGAATTAGTAACTCTGATGGAAGACCTATTTACTGCTCGATTGGTTGACCTTCAGCTTGACGAGTTTGTTATTTCAACATTATGGGGGATGTGAAAATGACCAATTAATAAATCATGTGAAAAATCATTATCTTATCATGATCCTTAATAATATGAACTTGAAGTTCATAGAGATAATTTTAAGGCTAGTTATAACAAAAACATGTGCTTGGCATGTAAGTGGCTGTTAAGTCTCCGAATTTGAAATTACGTTCTTGAAGGACAATCTACTGCTATTTATAAATTGAGTCCATCTGATAAGTGGTAAACCATCAGTTCCATGAAAATATAATAATCCTCGTATAAGAAAAGAAGCAAGTTAATTATGATGGCAAATACGAGTGATTTAGATTCTAAAAGAATCTTTGAAAGTCACTGGTAGGATTTTTCAAATCTGTTAAAAGATAAACTTCTCGAAGAAGTTGAGACTATTTAAAAGTTTGATAATCATAAGATCTTATAGCTCGGGAAAATGGAACTGATTAGGCATAAAATGTCGACTTGAAATTTATTTTTGTTGCAGCAATTATGAAAAAATGATCATATAGTAAGTCTGCTGCGAGTGCAGACATAAAGCTGACCATTTTGAAAAATGTAATATGCACACCTGAGGATGTGTAATAGAATTAGCAAAACATGAAGTTTTGGCAGTAATGTTTACACCAGAACATTTCAGTAAATTGAATATGGTGAATACAAATAATCATTCACTATTTACTGAATCCGGTAGCAAATGAATGAGTTAAATATCCATTTAAAAGGATAAAGTGATCGCTTGGATTAAATCGATAAGAAGATCCCTGAAGGATTTTAAATGACATGGTCCTAGTTCTTAAAAGATTAATTCTAGTGACTTGCGCAAGTCCCAGTGTCTTTATGTGTCTAGACATAAAATGATGGGGATTACTAATTATCGCCTCAATTTGTGGGGCGGTAGTCCATACGATTTGATAAAATTGCCTTTTACTTAAAAGGGGAGAAGAGAGAGGGTATTGTAGGGGGTATTTTAGTCTAAATTGGGGCGGTAGAGGATAAGAAGTGGGGCGATAACTAGTAAAACTTTAACATGATTTATGCAAATGTTTATGTATCTTTATATGAGCGTATTATGTTTATGCGTGTATAAATCTTTCTATTAGAAATCGTACAATATCTTTATGTAAAATATACGTTTGACTCTGAATTTGTTGTTAGACTTGCTAATTATTTAGTTAACATCAATATCTTGAAGAGTTTGAAGAGATTAATTATTATCGGGACTCCTGAAGGGTTCGAATTATCTATAACTCATTAAAACTCTGTATATCTAATTGAGATTTTATTTAAGAGTTCAACTGTAGCTATTTGCCCGAAACAATAATATCAAAGAGACTTTGAGAAAATTCTCGGTCTGAATATTTGACATTGGCATATTTGCATTAACCAATAGTTAAGCAAAATATACCTGTTGAGCCCACTAGATTGAGATTTTTGATGTGCATAAAAATCTCTTTCAAACCATATGTTAATGATTTGGTCCAGAAGAACCATGTCTTAAGTAGGCTTAAGTATTGATATATCTTGTTGAATATATGCAACCGAATGAATTACTTCAAGTTTGCAAAGATACAAATTATTCGAGAGATTACATGTATATATCTCCTTTTAAGGATATGATAGTTATATATTTTTGTTACTAAAAACACTCAAAATTGATCTGCTACATTATGTCGTTGCTGGATGCTGAAGTGATAATTATTAAACTCGGTATCGGACGAGTTTTAAATTTTCAAGTGAAGATTATCGAAGTTGTTGAAGTTATATCCGAACATATGGGTTTATCATGAAGATCAATCATTACGAAATTGATAAACATCCTTGCATTCAATTAGAAGATAACATGTGATGTGCTCAACAGGGGGAGACGCGTTGTACTCTTTTCCCTTGACCATGGTTTTGTCTCAAAGGGTTTTCCTGGCAAGATTTTTAATGAAGTTGCATTACAAATTTCGGACGTGTACTCTTTTTCCTTCACTGGACTTTTATCCCATTGAGTTTTTCCTAGTAAGGTTTTAACGAGGCATTGTTCCGTAGAGATGGACATTCAAAGGGAAAGTGTTATGAAAATATTTGATTGATGTTAATTGAATGTCCATAATTATTGGAGATATTATATGGTATGATTTGATATCATATTATTTGATTCGATGTGATTTGGAATATTTAGTTTCTATATGTAAACCACTCCTACTAGTATAAATAAAGGTAATTCATGTATTCCTAGACACAACTAAATACAAGAGAGTTCTCTCATATTTCTATGTTAGTTTCATACTGCAATGTTGGTTGTGTTTTTTTTTTTATAACAATATTATCTTTTTATAATTATTAACTTCATAATATTTTTTTATTCTAATATTTTATCTATATTTAAAATATAAAAATACTTACTTTAAATATACATGAAATATCCAAAAAAATAAAAATACATGAAATATCTTAGAGTGAATTGATTAGTGATCATTCTTTTACAAAATCTCACTTTTGATTATCAATTTTTTAAAAATAATATTTAAAGTCATGAAACTTTCATTTTTGCATATTTTTAATGACAACTTTCATTTTTGCACAATTTTAGTCACTCCGTCATCTCTGACAACATGCTCTAACCGCCCATTTTTATAAGTGTATTTATGTATTTTCTCATCTCCTTTTGACTTCTTTCATTTTTCAAACCCACTTCTTCTTCTCCGGCTAACCACCAATCCCGACCTCCACACCACCCACCCTGTCACCACCATCTCCAGAAAAATTGATCTCCGATGATTACTTATATCTTATGAATAAATCATATAATTTTTTTGGGTAAAAATAATATAATATTTTTTAGTTTTAATTAACATCTAACTTTCTAATTCTTATATTTTATAATATAATATTAAATATTAATAAATAAAATATACAAGGTAATTTGTAAAAAATTACTGAAATAATAATCTAAACGAACATGGCAAATAAAATAAAAAATAATAAACTAGAATATAAATTATTTAATAATAAATAAAATTAAAATAAGAGCCAGAATTGGATCAACAAGAATCTGGGTGTGGGTGTGGGTGTGGGTGTGGGTGTGGGTGTGGATGTGGATATGGATCTGGATCTGGATCTGGATCTGGTTGGCAGACTTTTGAAGGTGGAGGTGGTGGGCTAGAGGATTTGTTCATAGGATCTTGCAGCCTTACGTGTTTGTTGCCGAAGTTCTGGCGCAGGTCCAGATTTGGAGACCCGATGTGACTATTGTTTCTCAGGACTGTTTTTTGTTTTTTTTGGTTGAATGATTATTGTAGTAAATGAATTTAGGTGTTTATTCCAATAAACTTGCATAAAATCAATCATACACATTCGAAATAAAATTGGATAATCAATCATACACATTTAAAAAATTGAAGAAATGAAGTCGATGAAAAAGAAATCGATTAAGATTGTTTATCAAGATGGGTGAAAAACTTGACAAATCATTAAATTTATTTAATCGTATTATTTTGTCCATCAAATTTCTTTGCTTGACTAATCTTTAAAATTAATATATTAATAGTGATTCTATTATTATTTTATATATATATATACTAATGGATTTAAGGATAAACATGACAATCCACCTATTTATAAATAAATTATATTTTACCCCCTTAACTTTGATTAAAATATAAAAATCACTCTAAAATTCTAAAAATTGCAAAAAGCTCTTTTCACCACCCAAATCGTTCATATATGATCTCCTCATCAAACGGAAAAGTGATGCAATCGAATGATGTAATCTAATTTAATAGATTAATAGACTCTAACACCCGTAATATAATCTCTCATTAAAGTTCTAAACTAAAATACCCCTCCAATCAAATATAAACTCATTTTTCAGTTATTTTCTATTTTTAACATATTTTAAAATATTATTTTCGTTTTTCTTTTATTTCTTTCGTTTTATGCTTTCAAAATAATTTTTTGTTTTTTCTTTTTTGTTTCACTCTTTTATTTATCATTTTTAAAATTTTAAAATAACTTTGATTTCTTTTTTAACATTTTTTATTTTCTAATAAAAATATTTTTCAATTTTAATTTCTCCATTTTATCTCAATTATATCATTTATCTAATTCTAAAATAAAACAACAATAAATAAATAGAGAAATACACAACATCATTAAAATAACAGGATTAGATTATAATTTAATGGAAGTTACCAAACTTTAAATTTAAATAATAGTATCAACAATATAAATTAGACATTTTATCTACTTTATGTATTGTATAAGTAATAAAAATATAAGAGTGTGTTTGGGGCACGAGAATATGAATGAAGCAGTAGGCAAATGATTCAAATTGTTAACTTTGTTTGTCAGTTATTCAAAGACAAAGACAATTTGAATAATACTAAAGATAAAAAAATCAAACACGTTACTTTGATAATATCATTCATTTGATGAAATTACTATTAATTTACCAAACAAGTTAAAAAGCAATTATATTATTAATCGAGTAACATCGAAAGATAAACAACAAAGCAAAGCATTATTAACAAATTAATGTTATTTGAAAAGAAGAAACATGGAACCCATGTCAGTCTAACCTGACGGGACTACTGCATGATGACCTTTTCCATATTGGTTGGAGAGTACATTCCATGCCACACAAAAAATTGCAATCTATGGAGTTAATTAAGAGAGAAATATGAAAAAAATAAATAATTAAAAAAAAATTCCTCATTTTCTTAGATTATGCAAGGATAGCTTGGCTTATTGTACTTTCTTATTATTATTTTTTTTTTCTTATTTAACTCCTCTCAATCAATGCATGATTTTTCTTTCAAAATCATAAATCTATAAACGTAAAATAAATTGCAGGGAATCATAATCTAGTACAATTTTACAAAGAACAACAACTTCCAAGGTGAAAACAGGCTACACAACGGAAGAACAGGAGCACGAAAACAAGTACCATCACAAAGTTGCTAAGCTTTCCAAATTCCAAATGTATGATGCATGATCATGCATCATCATACATGATGCCATTTCATTTCCTCGTATCCTCTCAGATACGAGGAAATTTTTGGAAACTCTTTAAGTACATTATTGAAAGTACATATGAAGCATAATAACCAACGACAAGTTGAGAACCACGCCATTAGTAGCATTGTACTGAATGATAGACAGCCTAGGATCAATTTTATTGCTTCTTGGCATGCCTCTGACAGAATGCCTTGAGCCTGTTCAGTCCGTCATCGAGAGATGATGGATCAACGCCGAAAGTTATACGCAGCCAGTTCTTGAGTCCTACAACCATCCCTACAAGAACAACATCCTTCAAGAATTAGAGATCAGTTATCTTTTGAATCTAAGAAAGAAAGAGAATGCCAAAATTGTTAACATTCAATTTCAGTTGGTCTTTTTACCAGGCAAAACTATCACAGATTCCTCCTTTGCCAGCTTCAGGCAAAAGTCCATATCATCTTCAATGTTTTCCAGAAGAGACAAATTTAGTCTTACCTGAAAGAAAAAGCTTTCGCTAGATCTTAACCAAATTTACAGCAGAAGATAATAAAATGGCACACTTGCAAATCATCTTACCATTACAAACAAACCTCCTTCAGGCTTGCTTGGACAAGTAATGCAAGGGATTTCCTTTATTTTTCTGTAGCACAAATCCGCAGTTTCTCCAAGTAAATCAGTAATCTTTTTGAAAAAGTTACCTGTCGTCTGTTCAAAGACTTGACTTAAAGAACCCTGTCAATACAAGCGGGGTTCTTTAGCATTTAGGTTTCGCGAGAACTGAGTGTCGAAAAATTCAGCTCATAGATTTCATGAGAACAAAGTGCATGACCACTAACCATAAATGTATAGTAGCAGTTCAAAAATCAAAATGCAAGGCAGTGATCTAACTAACAAATCAGAATATATTCAGAACTCCAAACTTTCATTTATTCTTTCAGCAATTTCAAGTAGAACGCTGCCTTGAAAACTGTGAAACATCTACAGCTCTATGTCAGATATTTGAAATAGTTTTCATTATGATGTTCATAGTCAAAGGATGCTATGTCAATTAATTCAGCACTGAGAAAACTCTTCACAATGGCATTCTTTTAATGCCTAATTTACATGAAAAGACTAATAAACCACAACCAACAATAAGACAAGACTCTGCAAGACAAACTTCTCGAATCGAGAAAATTTAAACAAACCTGAATGAAAGTAGCCGGGTCCGGTGAAATGTCGAGAAACCCAATGATAGAATCAATAATCTGTACCAAATATCAAAAAGATAATAAACTTTCTCAATGTATTTAAGCTCATCGTGAGTGATTCATCAACGCTATTATGCATCATATTCAACTATGTGGAAAGAAAGGATATCTAGAATCTGTTCTTCCATGCAAGATAATAGAGAGAGATGCAAAGATAATAAAATCCTTACAGCAGCTATGAGGTTCTAAAAAAAGTATGATTCAAATGTGACATCATTCATAAGACTTGCAGGTCTAAATCACATCAAAATGGGGAAAAAAAAGAGTACCCCTTGTTTTTTGAGAATGTTGTTGGGATCATTTGTGACAAGCCAACCAACTCTCCAACCAGGAACAATCCACCTTTTCGATATGGATCCAACGGTAATGACTGGGGCAATTGATCCAAAGCCTCCCATTGGCACGAATGAATTACTTCCAAAGTCCAGATGATAATACACTTCGTCCGATATAACTAAGATCCCAAGCTTTCTGGCAGTTTCAGCAACCTTAAAACACATACTAGCACTCAGTAAAAATGCATCTTGTAAATTCGTCTTTTAGCAGAAGCATTTTACATCCTTAATGGAAAAATTACATACCTTCTTCAAATGTTCATACTTATAGACATTTCCACAAGGATTTCCAGGATTTATAATTACCATTGCAACAGTATTTTCATCTGCTACAGCTTCAACTGCATCAAGATCAACTTCCCAATCTTGTTCAGGAAGAAGATCAAAGTAACGGAATTGAATATTGCTGACCATTGCCCGAGCCTCATAATAAGGAAAACCAGGTTTTGGAAGTAGAATATTGGCGTTAGGACGCGCAAGGACAGTTAAAATTGTTTCAATTGCTTGGGTACATCCACATGTTAGATAAACATCATCTGATGATAACTTGTATGGCAGATCATTTGACAGGTGCTCTGCTACTGCCCTGATGAGTACAAAAACATAACAGGTTTGATCATATTAGTCAGACCTAAATTTTAGACAGGAAGAAGAGATTTTTTTTCATCAAAAGATTTTTTTTTTTTTTGCATACATTACATTGGACTTATTGGCTTATGTTAATTGTACGGACATTAGATTGAAGGAAGTGTTCTGCACAGAAAAATAAATATTTTAGTAGCATCTATTGCCTTTCTCTGTACATATCAAAGAAGGGCAGTAAATCTAGACTTCCACAGAGTTCCCTACTCTAGAGCACCGCAACAGAAACCTATGTTTTCATTTCTTTGTTTGCTTTCTTAGAAGTAGGAGTGTATAGCCAAGAAAAATCTCTGTTGCTAGACTCTAGCAGACACAGATATGACCTAGTCTCATGAAAATAAGGTTTTAGTCTTAGACAATCAGAATCTTTTTCTTTTTCTTTTTCTTACCCCCCAAACAGAACAAATCTCCAAGGTCAAGCTCCACAAAATAATTTCAGCAAATGAAACCAGAATAACAATACAACTCCTTCGATTGGCACCAAGAATTGCCAAACCATAACAAGCAATGATCTGTAAAGGTACGGATATAGTAGCCTTACTAATTTTCCCCAAACATCAAAGAAGTTTGATAATTTCAGTGCAAATGTTTGACATACATGTATATGCATACACACCCACCACATGCATGCACAAATTTCTGGGCTCAAAATCTATATATGTTGGCAGATAGCAAATTGCCTGTACATTTTCTTTTCTTATTTTTTTTTTCTTATTATTATTATTTTTTTCATTTCAGGGCTTCTAATTCAGAGCTGATTCCGGTGCAGAACAGAAAAACACACTACCACAACAAGCAGACATGATAAACATCAAGAAGTAACCTAGACCAAATGAAACAACACTGATTTGCTTTATCCCAAATGCATGCATGTGGGAATTAATCAGGAAATAAACCATATTCGCAAAAAGAAGCTTACTTTCTCGCAGGAAGAATACCAACAGTGGAGGAGTAACCATTGTACTTAGCAGAAAAAAGGGCATCAGAAATAGCATTTTCAGCCTCAGGAGCAGTCCGAAATGATGGGAAGGCAGAAGGGTCGCCATGGCCTAATGGAATAGTGGGCCTTGGGTCATTCGGGTCCAAATTTGCCATCACCTTGTTCAGAACACCCCTCACGGTCACCGCTGAAGACCTCACCCATGACTCATTCCCTCTGAATCCCCATTTTTTAGATGACAAACCGTTTGTCATCTCCATCGCCTTCTTTTCCTCTTTTGACGAAGGATTTTCACAATTTCAGGGCTGATAGAAAGGAGACGAGAAGGCGGAGACGACAATCTGAACTGAGAGCTTATTTTGTCTTATATAGTTCAGAGAGGGACTGTTGTATAAACTATTAATTACCGTCTATTTTCCCAAAATACCCCTAATGATTTTTAAAAAAATTTGGGTTAAATTACATTTTCTCCCTCAAATTTAGGTTAAAATACAAAAAGAGACTATTGACAGTACAAGAAATATTTTATAATTTTTAAAATTATAAGAGAGTTTTGATATTTTGAGCAAAGTTTAAGGATGAAAATGTAATTCACCCAAAATTTTAAATCACCCCCAAATCCCTCCCGCTTTGCCTCCCGGAGCCCACGGCCGAAGGTCTCCAAACCTGCCAAGGAAATTATACTGGAACTAATACTCATAGTACAATTAATAAATTTTGGTGATCTTGCATTTTAGTTGGTGGATAATAAGAAATCCAAGCAATCAAATGTTGATATTTCGAACTTTTTAAAAATTTTTTAATTTTGTGTAAAATTTAAAAATTATGCATCTATTTTTGGTAATTTATTTTGTGCTTATTGTGTTAGTTATTGGGTTTGTACTCACTCTCATTCTCTTTATAAAATAAGTTATTTATATAAATTAAAAATTAATTATTATCTATTATTTTTATTTTTTAATGCAAAAATTTTTTTAAAAAATATTTTATTTCATTTGATTACAATTTTATTTTTTTTGGTACATTAAAATTTTATTTTTAAATATTAGTGATCTATTATTATAAAGTTAAAAATTATATTAGAATTTACTAAAAAAATTATATTAAAAAGAAATATTAGCACTGTGGCATGCATGACCTGAGAACACATGGTAGCGCAATATGCAACGGCGGAACCACTGTGGGGTAAGGGGTGCAATAGAACCCCTTGCCGTCGGGAACCACTATATTATCACTGTTCAGATATGCCACAAGCAATAATAATGAGGTTTGAGTTTCGGTAAGGAAAAGACTGGATGAGAGGGTGGAGGTGCGGGCGTAGGAGGTGAATAGATGAGATGAGAAAGAAGGGAAGGAAAAGTTGGGTGCCGCTAAGAGGGAGGAGAATCAGAGGAGGACGGGGCAAGGCTGGATGTGGAAGAAAATGAACAGTAAGGGAAAAGGTCACAGTCAAAGATTAATTTAAATTATTACTAGTTACCGCCTCAGTTTGGACAATAATGTCCTTAACAATACATTAAATACCTTCATGATATTTAAATTATATTATACTAAAATACCTAAAATACCCTCCTAGAAAATTTGGTAAAAAAAATTTCTACCCCAACCCGGCGACCCCCCTCCCCCCGTCACCCCCCATTCCCCCCATCGCGCCCCTCCCGCCTTCCCCCAAATCGGTGCCCTACCTTCCCCCGGCGACCCCTCACTCGAAACCCCCCATCGAGCCACTCCCGCCTTCCCCCAAATCGCCCCGGCGACCCCTCCCTCGAAAACCCTAACGATTCCACCCCTCCCCCTACCAAAACCCTAGCCGATCGCGAAGGTCGCGAAGGTACGAATCCACCCCTCCCTCGAAAATCTTAACTATTCCACCACCCCTCCCCCTACCAAAACACTAGGCGGTCGCGAAGGTCGCGAAAGTTGGCAAGGTTGCCGCAGAGTGAAGGTCGCGAAGGTTGCAAAGGTTGCCGGTCGCGAAGGTGCCGCCGCTGTTTGGAGTTCTCAGCGCCGGTCGCGAAGTCCACTGGCGAGCCTTGGGTCGCGAAGGTGCCGCCTCGGTTTCGTGTTATTAGGGTCGGTCGGGAAGTTGATTCGCGAAGGCTTGGGTTGCGAAGGTGATGCCGCGGGTTGGTGTTAGCGCCGGTCGCGACTTCGCGAAGCCGTTGGGTTGCGAAGGTTGCCACCGGGGCCGACCGTTATTAGATCCGATCGCCGTCCTTGGTGTGCTTGATCCGGGCTCACCTTGTTTGATTTCTTTTGGTGATCCAAGGCTGAGTTCGTCCAGATCGTGACCAAGGATTGCGGTGGTTGGTTAGGCTTCGAACGATGGTCGGAATTCCTTCACTGCGGAACAGTGACCGGCACGTGATTCAAGATTTGGTCAAGTTTTGGAAACAGAAAACTTTGGTAAATCTGATATTTTATAATTTGGGAAAAATATGAGCTGAAAATCTGAAACTTGTGCTTCTTGTTCTTTTTTATGCAATTGTTCAATTGTTCTATTCTTTTGGTAGATTTGGATGGTTCAATTGTTCGATTCTTTTGGTTCTACTATTTATTTTGAGAAAAGGGTTGCAAGTTGCAACTGATTGAGGGCTTGATGTGCTACTTGAAATGAAATTCTTGTTTTGACTTTCAAGAGAAGATGATTTCAATTTAATTCTACTTTCAGGTTTGTATGAAACTGATAATATGGTTTTGTTATGATGCCCTTTTTAATGTTGTATGGAAAAGGTTTTGGTGGTATGGTAGTTCGGCTTGTAAGGAGATTAGATAAGGGTTGGAAAGTTTTGGCTAGTATGGACAAAAATGTTTCTCAGTGGAAGTTTTGAAAGATTTTTGCTGCTGTTCAAATTAGCTTTTGCTGCGGTTTGTTTTGGCTTGGAAGGAATGAACAGAAATTGTTGCCTGCTGGTTTATGTATGCTGGAATATTAATTCGTTGTCTTCTCTGTTTATGCATATTGCATCAAAGTTGGCACATGTAATTTCTTGAATTATAGCATACTTGTCTTCTCTGTTTGGGATTGAGTTGGTCAAAGTTTTTATGAAGTCTCAGCAGAGTGGTGTGGCTGGTTTTGGAGTTTGCTGGCTTCGTTCTGCTGGTTTAGGACTGAGAATTGGTTTCAATGGCAAAATTTTTGCTTATGCTTATTACAAGTTCTTCTGGTTTAGGATTGAGAATTGGTTTTAATGGCAAAATTTTGGGTGCTGCTTTTAACAAGTTCTGCTGGTTTAGGACTGAGGAAGTATTGAGGAGGAAGTATTGAATTGATATGTAGCTGGAGGTGTGTTCAAGAACTTTCAAGAATTAAGTGCGAGTTTTTTTGTAGTTATAATTATAAAAAACTGCATTTTAATGAAGGAAGAAATCTGCAATTGATATGTAAATGCTGGAAGGATTCTGTTCTTTTTCTCCATTTCCATGTTCTAACTCAATAATCAGTTTAGTGTTCAAATGAATTTCTGTTTCTGCATTATTATTTACTTTAAACAATGAACAGTGACACATTTCTATGTATATGGTTTGTAAAAGAAGAGTATGAAACTTCGGGTTGCTTAGTTTTTTTATTTCTAATATTACATGTAATATTTATTTGGAAATTTCATTTTTTTTTTTTATATTTTGATGAACCCATTTCAGTACGGCATAGTTATAGAAGCCCTGCCTACTTAAAATTTCACATTGTTTTTCAATCTTGCGGTTTTGAATGCTCTAGTCACATATCCGCTGATCTTTTTGCATGTCTTCATGATAGGTAATGTTCTTTTGTTGAAGAACAACTTGAGCTTGAGTCCAGACATTCCTGAGGTTTCATAGCAGAAGTTGCTTTCTCTTGTGGCTGATCGAATATTCGAATCGAATTCTAATATTGATGTAATTTGTTTTTTTTATATGCTTGATTTTTGTTGTTTTAGAACCTTGTGATTTTGAAAGTAGAGAATGAATACTTCAAAGTGAAATCTTGTTTTAAAAAAAAAAAAAAAGTGTTTTTTTTTTTTTTGTTAAATAGTAGATATATTTTTTGTGGCATCGGTCATTCTTGCAAAACCAACCATCTTGAAGCCAATATGACCTTTTTTGTTGAATCTGAACAACTTTGTAGGACAAAGATGCTGGATATGTTGAAAATCAGCAACAAAATATTGCTGATGCAATTGATTTGCTTCCTAGACTCACGACTGGGATTGATGTAAATATCAAATTTAGGAGGTAAAAGATTTGGGAATTTCAGATTATTAGGATCTCGCTGGTCTCGTAGGAGACTGTTTTAAAAAAAAAAAAGTGTATTGATGTCGGTTTGCTTGTTTGCTTCCCCTGTTCCTTGCTTAGTGAACTATGACCGAAAGCTTTCATTTTTAAAGTGGATGAAAACATTATTTATAGAGATTATATAATATGTATCATGTGAACTATTCCAAATATGAAGGAATTGTTAAAATATGAATCAGAACTTTAAGTCGAAGTGCTGATATACTGAATAAAGCCTGAGTTGTTTGTCAAAATTGTATTTTCGTATTGAGTAAATTCCAAAATTGTCTTCCTTTCTTTGGTTATTTTTGGCTAATTTTTTATTTTATTTTATTTTTTGCCATCCTCCTTGAGACTTTTTTCCGTCTGTTTTTTTTAAACAATTCAGTATTTTTTTAATGTTTTTGAATTTTATAAAAAAAAAATTTTAAATTATAATTTAATTTGTTTTATAATTAAATAATTTTAGATATTATGATACATATTATGAACGTTTTTGTTATATGATATGATTTCTTTTTTATTCTTGATCTGATATCTATTGTCTGTTGATCTGATGTCAAGTATTCTATGATCTGATGTCTATACAATCATGATGTGATCTCCCTTGTTAAGTATGTTTTAGTTATATTGTATGATTTCTTTTATATTCTTGATCTGATATCTATAGTCTGTTGATCTGATGTCAAGTATTCGCTGATCTGATGTCTATATAATCCTGATGTGATCTCTCTTGTTAAGTATGTTTTAGTTCTACTGCATGATTCTTTTATATTCTTGATCTGATATCTATAGTCTGTTGATCTGATGTCTAGTATTCTCTGATCTGATGTCTATATAATCCTGATGTGATCTCCCTTATTAAGTATGTTTTAGTTCTATTGTATGATTTCTTTTATATTCTTGATCTGATATATATAGTCTGTTGATCTGATGTCAAGTATTCGCTGATCTGATGTCTAAATAATCCTGATGTGATCTCCCTTGTTAAGTATGTTTTAGTTTTACTGTATGATTTCTTTTATATTCTTGATCTGATATCTATAGTCTGTTGATCTGATGTCTAGTATTCTCTGATCTGATGTCTATATAATCCTGATGTGATCTCCCTTATTAAGTATGTTTTAGTTCTATTGTATGATTTCTTTTATATTCTTGATCTGATATCTATAGTCTGTTGATCTGATGTCTAGTATTCTCTGATCTGATGTCTATATAATCCTGATGTGATCTCCCTTGTTAAGTATGTTTTAGTTCTACTGCATGATTTCTTTTATATTCTTGATCTGATATCTATAGTCTGTTGATCTGATGTCTAGTATTCTCTCATCTGATGTCTATATAATCCTGATGTGATCTCCCTTATTAAGTATGTTTTAGTTCTATTGTATGATTTCTTTTATATTCTTGATCTGATAGATATAGTCTGTTGATCTGATGTCAAGTATTCGCTGATCTGATGTCTATATAATCCTGATGTGATCTCCCTTATTAAGTATGTTTTAGTTCTATTGTATGATTTCTTTTATATTCTTGATCTGATATCTATAGTCTGTTGATCTGATGTCTAGTATTCTCTGATCTGATGTCTATATAATCCTGATGTGATCTCCCTTATTAAGTATGTTTTAGTTCTATTGTATGATTTCTTTTATATTCTTGATCTGATATCTATAGTCTGTTGATCTGATGTCTAGTATTCTCTGATCTGATGTCTATATAATCCTGATGTGATGTCCCTTGTTAAGTATGTTGTAGTTCTATTGTATGATTTCTTTTATATTCTTGATCTGATATCTATAGTCTGTTGATCTGATGTCTAGTATTCTCTGATCTGATGTCTATATAATCCTGATGTGATCTCCCTTGTTAAGTATGCTTTAGTTCTACTGTATGATTTCTTTTATATTTTTGATCTGATATCTATAGTCTGTTGATCTGATGTCTAGTATTCTCTGATCTGATGTCTATATAATCCTGATGTGATCTTCCTTGTTAAGTATGTTTTATTTCTAAGTTCTACTGTATGATTCTTTTATATTCTTGATCTGATATCTATAGTCTGTTGATCTGATGTCTAGTATTCTCTGATCTGATGTCTATATAATCCTGATGTGATCTCCCTTGTTAAGTATGTTTTAATTCTATTGTATGATTTCTTTTATATTTTTGATGTGATATCTATAGTCTGTTAATCTGATATCTACTGTCTTATTATTTTTTTTAAAAAAAAAGTCTTTTTTTTTAAAAAAGGCTGTGCGTAAAAAAAAAAAAAAAAAAACTGTAGCTCATTACTGTAGCGCTACAGTAGGAATAAAATTCACCCTACTCCTATAGGCCCACCATAAACGGACTCCTAATATATATATAAAATATGATCACAGGTTGAGTACTCCCCATTCCAAAATATAAATCATTTTGCAACTTTTATGCATATATCATTTGATAGAAGATTTTAATAAATTCAAATCAATTTATTTTTATTAATTGTACATCAATTTTATTTTTACTCGAATTCTCATATGCATTAAATAAATAAGAATATTTTGAAATAACACATATAATTCGTTTAAAAAAATTTTAAATATATAATTTAACCTATCGCTCTTTTGAAACAGTATTTATATTTTAAAATGGAGAAAATATTAAATAAGTAACATTCTTTTTAAATTCATCTACTAAGCATATCATTATTTATAACACTCATTTAATCAAAAGTCATAATCATACTTAATTAAAATAATTATTTATAACACTCATTTAATATTACAAAACCTTTAATTATAAACCCAAGTGGGTGTAAAATAATCAAATTATTTTATGGTATTATTACATTACAATGACGTTAATACTATCATATGGTACTATTTTAGTATGATAAGTTGTTTATCATAATGATTAGCTAAGCCTTGATTCATGATTAGTTCGCAGTTTGCACCTAATCTCGTACATTACAACTATTGTTTACATTTTACCATCAAATTTATTAGATCATTAATACATTTAAATCCTATACTACAACGCGATTCCTTAACTTTTGTAAAGGTTATCAATTTAAGTTATCAAAAAATAAATAGGAGAAATCATTATTAATTGTTTTTAAAAATCAAATTTTAAATTAAATTATTAAAAACACCTTTGAAATCTTATAATTTTTTTATTAAGGAATATTTAGATTTTTACGTAAGAATATAATTTATAAAAAAATAGATAATTAATTAAGAATATTTTATAAGTGTATACGTAACCTTATTCGATGTATTCAGTTCTGCAGCTAACCTACTTGTTTAACTCTATTAATTACTTACTAAACCCCACCAATTACCTATTGGAATAATTGATTCGTCAACTTTTTATTCAATGTTAACTATTTTTGTTATTAGGGAAATTGAACAACTAATTAACAAAACAATTAAAATTTATGAGCCTCAACCATGAGCCAATGTTGAAGATTATTTTAATCAAGTTTTATTCAATGTTCTATACGCATTTCTCACTATATATATGTACTTTTTTTTTTTTTTTTTGGTACAACGACAAATTACCTTTAAATGCCCAAACAAACAAATGAAGACGAGTATAAGTATTTGTTGAGTTTTAAATGCCAAAGGTATCTTTTTGTCGGCCACGGAATCATTTTTTCGTTCTTATACTAAATTTTACTTTCTAGTCCTTATGTTGGGTAGAATTACTAAGATAATAACCCTATAGTTTCCTTTAGCTTTTAGTAAAAAAAAAAAAAAATCCATAATCATAAAGTTTCGAAAACAAAAACGCTTTTTCTGGATAGTTGTCCAAGAATTGGAATCCAAAATCTTTAAGTTTCAAATTACCATCCACTACTAAAAAATTTAGATATTAGGACACTTATTTTAAGACACTTTAATAATAGTGTCATCATACAAATATTATCAAGACATTTAAATAATAATTATTTGTAATGACACTCTTATAAAGACATTTTAATATAAGTGTCATAATCAAATTCTTAATATGACACTTATTTATGTTTTTGCATTATATAAGTATTATTTTAAGAGACATTTATTAAAAATGTCACTAAACAATATGTTTAAAGACATTCTATTAATATTAACCTTTTTTTACTTATAATAATTCGCGGGTCGGAAACCGGGTTATAACCAAATTCGGATCTTTCAATTTCTTCAGCATCAAAAGCCCTCAATCGACTTGTCCTTCAACGATTGTCGGAAAATTTTGCTTGCTTTGGTCCGATCGAATTCACGTGAATACTTCCCAGCGCAGGTACCATTTTCTCACTTCCTTTTCCTTTGGTTTTGGGTAATTGAGATTTGGTTCCTTCGTTTTTGTGTTTTCTTAATTGGGGATAGGATTTGGTGAGTGTTAGCATTGAGGTTTCGGTGTGAATTACAGCATTTGCAGAATCCACTTCTGAAAGCCTAAATGTTTGTCAAAACACTGTTGTTATGTTAATTTTTGCCTTTGTTATGCATTAATTGTGGCTATTGTTTTAACATGGCAGCTTCCCGGTGACAAAGTACTGTGTCTCGCAAAGTTTTTTCTTGGTATTGGAATCCCTGGCAATTTCAAAGACTTGTATAACCAAGTTGATGCATTGGCGTGCTTGATTTTTGTAGAAAAAGTCCAGACAGAGAGGGATGTATGAACCTATTTAAGTCTAGGTTAGTCTTCTGATTCAATCAATGTTCTTTCCTCTTTGTTTTCTCTCTGAACAATGATCCATAATTTTTGTAAGATGTCTTTTTCTTTCTTATATCAATGCAATTATGAAGTCAACGATCGGAAATGATTCAGTTTCTCTTTTTCATTTCATTTTTGCAATTATGATGTCTTTTTTAGCCTTTTTGCATTATTTTAAGTTGGACGTGATTTGAATTCCATAGGTTCCCTCCTGTTTCTGTCTATTTTCATGCTTTTCTAGCATTAGCTTTCTATCATATTTAGTTGGTAATATAGACTTAACTTAGGAACACATTGATTCTACAAGATGGTTGTAACTGATAACTGTCCTTAATTCATATCTAAAACAGAGATGAATATAGACTTAGTTGTTTTTTGGTTGGTGTTTCACCTATTGTCAAATATCTAACATTGATAATGCACTAACATTATAGAGCTCACTTTTTAGAATCTCATTATGTGTTGAATTTTGATAACATGGTTTTTCAGTTTCATCTGGTAAAATTAGGTGCTCAAGGCAATGAAGAATATTTATCCATAGTCGATGAATTCATGGAAGCTGTCCATGCACGTTGGCCAAAGGCTATTGTGCATGTCCAGACTTGTCCTTTTATGTTTGCTAATCACAGTTATTGACTCTCTGCTGATTTCCAGTGATTGAAACCACCCTTTCTGTTTGAGGATTTCCAAATGAAGTGGGCTTTTGAACTAATGGAGAAAGATTGGTCTTTCCTTGAATTTGTTGACAAAATTCCAGAGAAACAACACAATCAGAAGATAAATCACATAATATCTACAGAGCAAATTAGAGAAACTTCAAAAGTGTTAGTTTCAATTAGTTCAAAATATTTTGTTGATAGAGTTGTTCGTTTTTTGCCTTATGAGCAATTGTTTGTTGTCCATGACTCATTGTTTACATTAGCATGCATCAAAGAAAAATATACTTTTATCTTTACATTGTTTTTCGCATGACTCAATTAGCATGACTCATTATTTACATTGTTTTCCATGACTCATTGTTTTCTTGCACTTGATGCTATTTTCATGGCATAGATTTGCTTACTGGTTGATTGTTGTTTCTTCTGTTCAATATAGTCCATCCAAGTTTATCAACTCTATGCCCTAATGGCTACTGTGAACTGGTACTGTCTAAGGTGTTTTACAAATCTTTACAATATCTTAGGACCATCAGTCATTGTGGGGCAGGGATCCTTATGGAGAAATAAGTCATTCATTTGCAGTTTAATTGCCTCAATAGGAGGCATCTCATCATCTTTTTGAGCTGCATGAACTCTTCGAAGTGTAGCTTCAGCAGCAAATTGGGCAGCTAGAGCTGCTTTTTTCTTTTCGCTTATCCTCTTGATCTCTAAATTCTGAGATTCATGGAATTTTTTGTTTCGTGCCTATTACTAAAATGTTATGTTTGTTTAATGTTATAGGTGAAACATGATCAATTGTCCATAGATGATCCAGTATCTCATGATTTGAGATCACTTGCTAGGGGTCCAAACATAATTGGAGTAAAATATGACATGTACATTGTAAATGGATTTAGGTTTCATACGAGAGAGTTGGGACAGACAAGAAAGACACAAAATAGTGGGGTAACTGTGAAAGCTACAACGTCTAGTTTCTCTAGCACAAGGGATCAAAATCCTATTATAAGTGACATTGATTACTATGGAGTTTTGAATGACATTGTTGAGCTAGATTATGTAGGGCGCAAGGTGGTTTTATTTGATTGTGACTGGGTTTTAAAAGGTTCACGATTAAAATATGATAGTGATGGATTTCTTTTGGCTAACTTCAAAAATGTCAAAAGCCACAATGAACCTTTCATTCTATTATCCCAAGCTGCGCAGGTGTTTTACATTGCAGATCCAGTTCATCCTGATTGGTGCGTTGTCATCTTCACATCTGCTAGAGGAATTTATGATATGCAAGAAATGGCAGATGTTGAAACCTACTTGCAGAGTAATGTAGGCAATCTAGTGGATGAAAATGGGGATGAGGAAGTCAAATGGATTCGTGAAGGTGTCGATGGAGTCGAAATTGACATTGGTGAATGATGTAAGTTCATCATTCTGCTTTGCAAACTCTAGTAGGCTGCGAAGCTGCATTTTCTGGTTTGATTCTCTGCTTTTGATCCAGTACCATGCTTAGTCTTATATTTTTTTCATATGCTTAGTCCGAGGAGACCAAGATTAAGAGCTTGTTGGGTTTATTCAATTCATCGCTGATTACTATCATGTCCCAGAAAGTTTTTCTTTTTGATGGTTTCTATATTTTATGTTCTTTTGTTCTTGTTTTGGCCCTGTTCTGCATTCATTTGTTTATATTAGAAATGGGTTGAAAAAGCAAGGGTGGTATTGATTTTGAGGAGTTGGATCAATCCCTTCTTTCCATTTTACTTATTCGACTGTTTCACTGTATTTGGAGATTTGTCGGATTATCATCTCATTAAGGGACTAACGAGAACAGAACTTGAGCAGGGTTGAGCTTATGAATTGTGTATCTGAGCATGCTTCTCAATTATGTAACTGATGTGTATTTAGATTTGGAATTTCAATTTCTTGTGGCAGGTTGTCCATTTTGGTCTGCTTCTGTGTTTGATCATAGACTACCCTGATTCATTTGCGTAATACCCCATGTTTTTAAATGTTTGTTTTTCCTTGGAGCTTATTTGGGGTTTGTTTAAAATGGTGTGTTAGGTCTATATGGTTAACAAGCTAGCTAGCCGGCATGTTAGAGTTGGACTTGCAGAGCCACGTGAAGAAACTCTGAGTGCTTAATGCTCCATTTTACTCAGAGCTGCTATATTTATTTTCAATCTATAAAGGTAACAGGTCTTGGTGGTTTTGCTGGCTCTGTGAGTTGGTGCTTTGTGCTCGTTTTTGCCGTAGATTCCGTACGGCTGTGCCGTACTGGTGGTTGATTTACCTTCTGGGCCATGAATGTATTTTGTGTTCATTCTTGTTGTAAATTCTTGATGATTGTTGCTTGGAGTTTAGTAATTTGATTCTTGGTCTGATAGGAGGATAATCAGAGGCTTGTATAACTTCATTTGGCCCTTTTATTGCCTTGTATGATATGACTAAGCAACTTGTATTCTCTGTTTCATGGTTTAATTTGTAGAGTCTTGCATGTAGATGTAGAAAACTCTTTATCCAGATTAACATTTTCAGTTCATGTAGAGACTCTTTATTGCGTAATGGTGTTCAAATTGATTTGTTGAATAGTTGCCTCTGAATTGTAAGATTCTTGTTACCATTTCTTGACATGTTCAGTAATTCCCATAATAAATGTGGTTCTAAATCAAAGGTTGAAGATGTTATACTGATTTGTACACCATGGAAATCAGTCAAATGGTTCATGCTCATCATCTATGGTGCTATTTTCGGGGACAAAAGACTTTGGCTCTCTATAATTAACCATTAACTGCACCTTCAACATAGTTTCTAAGGTTTTTAAAATGTACATTTGAACAGAATTATCTTGTTACTGATTCTCTTCTTTTGGAGTTGATTTGTAATGTATTATAACTCTTTAGCTGCTGTTTGACAACATCAATCACCACAAGAATCATCCAAGTTTTTACTTGAAACCAATATGAAGATTTCAAAGGCCAACAGAGCAGAATTGACAATTCATGCTATTCAAGGCAAACAAGACCGTACTTCCTCTGTTTTCACTTATTAATGTATTTAATTATATTTTCACTTATTAATGTATTTAATTATATTTTTAATATTAATATATCAGAAACTAAACAATTAATTCAAGGCGAGAAAAGTATTATTTCACTTACTGCATATTCTTTTTGTCTATACGTAAAAATAATACAATACGAGACTTGTAGAAAATGAAAAATTTTGGGTGAATGTTTTGTTAGAAAATGACAAATGTGGTGCTAATATATAATTAGAAATTTGTTGGCTTGGTGTTTTGCACGGCATCTGACGGGTCAATTAAATGTGTGAAGGGACCCGTCACAATTTGGGTATCATTCAACGCAAGTTTGGCGAGACAATTTGCCGTAAATTTTTTTTTTCTGGAGCACATGCGTGAGGCGAACTTGCTGGATTCTTCCCAACAGTTCCTTGATCGCCGGCACCAAATTCTTATATTCCCAGGCGCATTCCTCCTTTCCACCGGCACCTTCTTCGCCCATCCTTCTCGCTCCTTCTTCCACAACGCGAAATTTCTACACCTTCTCTTCTCTGTAGAATCTCAACTCGTGATGGTTACGTCTCAAATCGACCTTGGCGGAATCAAAGACTCCTTATCTCTGTATAAAAAGGTGAGAAGTCGATTCTCTCGTGAGCTGGAAGAAGAAGAGCTAGAGGAGCAAGAGCGAGGAATCGGAGCCTCCTCATATCTGCGTAAGTTGAGAAGTCGTTTCTCTGGTGAGCTAGAAGAAGAAGAGCCAAAGGAGCAAGAGCCTCCACCTAGAGCTGCGCCCAAGGGTAGGTTCTTTTGATTTTAGTTGTGATCGTGATCTTAAATTTTTTTGATTATTAACTCTGATTTTAAATTTATTGTTTGTGATAGTGATAGTGATAAGGTGCAAGTTATTATAGATAAATAGATAAATGGATAGATAAAGAAGTAAATAATTAGAGTAAAAAATTTAGTAAAGAAATAGGTAACTAAAAAAAGTTAGGAAAAGAAGTAAGGAGAGAAAGACATGCCAGTAGTTTGAGAGAATATTGGTTTAAGGTTTTTCTCTAAAGGTTTTGTTGTAGATAATAGTAATATGATGATGATTTCAATTGTTAAATTTTTATACTTTGATTTTTAAATAATGATAAAGGTTTAAGTTTTTATACTTTGATTTTTTAGAATTATTTTTCAATTTGTTTAGCAGGTTAGCCAACAAATTTGAAGTAGTGACTGTATATTTGCACCATCATATCGTTTTTGGTTGTTTGAGGTTATATTTTTCTACATGTTCTGTTACTTTCTCTGAAACATGTTGTTGCATATTTGTTGGTGGTGAGCCATCTATGGTTAAATATTATTATAGCTGATCTCTGTTCTTGTCTCATGGTTAAATATTATTAGATTAGTATTATTTCTGGATGTTTCTTTTTGAGGGCAAAAAGTGATGAAACAGTTGTTGCGACATAGTTTGCCTCGTAACTATGGGCTCTCTGTTACTGTAACCTACTTATCCCTACATACTTTAATGAACTGCTGATAGCATGAATCATTCTACTTGTACTTCCTGAATTTGGATTCTGTTGCATTACGATGCATGGCCCAGTGTAGTTTTTCAACTGGATTTGTTATTGGTTTTTTGTATTTTGTATTTAGGGGTGATGCATTGTCACATTCTGTGGAACAGATGTCTGTTTGAATATGTTATACCTCAGCATACACGCAGAGACTAGTTTCACCTTTTGAACGTTCTCTTTGTAAAATAAGTTTGATTTTTTTAAATTTGTTTCTTGATTCCATATTTGGTAGAAAATGTAGAGGAAAGAACTAGAGGTCCCACCTATATGATGAAAATATGGGGTCGACCATCTCATTTGCCTCGCATGGAACTCGACTATGATGAACTTGGACTACCAATAGGCACTAATGGGCAAAAACTTGCTGAATTCTTGGGCACCATAGCAAGGAATAGTAAACTCTGCCCAATTGATGTAGAAAATTGGCATCAAATGCCAAAGCAAAACAAGAAGGAGATGCTAGATAATGTCAAGGTAATATGAATCATTATTTCACAATAGGTGTTACCTCTTTTCTCCTTACTAACTCTTTTTTTGTTTTGTTTTTTGATTTAGTTACGATTTGATATTAGTATTGCCGATGAAGATTGGATTTTGCAGTCCATTGATCACAAATGGAGGAATTGGAAGCATAAACTAAAGACTAAGTATTTTTTACCTAATAGGGGGATTGAGGAATATATAGATGAAATGGATGAAAGGGTAAATAAAGAACAATGGATAAAGATTCTCCAACATTGGAACAAAGAGAAAATAGAGGTTTTACTTGTTTTAAAACTTGATTCCTTAGTTTGTTATATATAATAAATTATGAAATACAAATCTGTTTGTTTTTTTTGCAGGAACAGAGTCAGAAGAACAAAATTGCAATATCAAAAAAATTGATGGATCATTCAACTGGAAAGCGATCATTTGCCTAAGTTCGTCACAATTTGGTGGGTTTAAAATTTTTTTCCACATAATCTCTATCTTAAATGGCTTATTGTTTTTTCTGGCATTGTATATTCTCTGTGTGAATGTGAATGTGAATGTGAAACCTGTATAAGGAGCACTTTCATGTTCAATCTGTGGAATTATAAGTTATATAATAGTGTTTCGGGAGTTACTTTATCATTAAGCTTGCTCATGGTTTGCTTTTCAGTAATCTTTCTTTCCCCCTTCTGTGAGTAATCTTTCTCTCCCCCTTTTGGGAATTAGAGGGTGATGGATTAATCCTATTTTGGAAGAGATGAGAAAACATTCTGATTCTTTAATTAATGAAGCCAAATACTCATTAAACAAAAAAAAAAAACTATTTAATTTTTACAGCTCTAATTTGTAAAATATCTCAATGACATTTAGAGAACCATTCTTTGATCTGGGAGTAATTTAGTGCTTCCAATGTACTTGTTCTTATCTATGAAGACTCATTGTTGCTCTATTTTCAGTTATATGCTCATGAAATTAGTGAGGCTGATTTACATATTAGACAGTGAACCATTGGCCTTTTAGGCCTTTCCACCTTGTGGTTATGTATGATAAGATTGTCCTTGAATCATTGATATCTACCTGCAATAAGAAAAAATGATGATTGAAGTTGAGCTGCTATCCAAGAAGCTGAGACCTACTGACGCCTGGTATTGAAGGTCTGGTTATTCATGATTGAAGTTGGTTCTGCGAATTGAACCGCCAAGTATTGGCATCAGAACTATGTTTTTCCTTAAATCGGTCCAAGGACATGTGATTGATTAATTGTTTTGTGCTGTTTAACTGGCTGTTGTAAAAGTACATACTATTGTGGTCAGCCTCAAGGGTCATACTCTTTTAGGTTAATGTGGTCAATATGCATTGATAGCAGCTCATGTGCTACTGTATCCATCTGTGTTACTGACATATGCAAGGGCATCCAGGAACTGAAGTTTGTTAAAATGCTTCAAAATTGACTATGTAAATGTAACAGTTGCATGAATATTGGGTTGTATACAGTTGTATATTTCTTGAATTGTTTGTGTGTAAGACAGAGAGAGCAAGGTGGTTGTGTGTACATGAATTTTACACTTGCACTGAATATGCCATATCTCTCTGCTTTCTGTAGGCTGATAAATCAGGAACGGTGGTTGAGATTCTTGTTCTTATCTTCCAATTCTGCAATACCTTTTAGATATGTTAAAGTGCATGAGCCCAAGGGCTGATAGAATTTGAAAATACACTTCAGGCATCTTAGATTATCAGTTCATATTTTTCAATTGCAGCCTTAACTACTCTATCGCAAATAGTAGTAGTTAGAATATTTGGTAAGTTTTAGTAGTTAAATTGCAGGAAGCCGTTAAGTTTTAGATTTTTTTTTCTCACATAATCTGTGTCTTAAATGATTTACTAAGTAATCATTTTCTTTTTTCAGAAAAAAGAGAAAGGTTGTTCTCCTTCACGTGCTGATATATTTGAGGCGTGCCATAATCCTAAAAATGGGAACTCATTTCATATTTCTGGATATTTGGTACGTTTGTTCTCTATTTCATGTGCCACAATACTTTATGTTTTATTGTTGCTAAGATAAATCTTGTATTGAAGGCTGAAATGAGAAAACGATAACAACTACTACCACAAGGTTCAAAAGATAGCATTAGTCAAAATGATATCTTTGCACAAGTTGTTGGCCAAGATAAACCGGGTTGGGTACGAATGATGGGGGGAGGAGTTCGTCCATCAGATATTTGGGGAGAAGGTCCTAGCCGAAACACCTACAAGAGAGTATTGTTAGAGCAGAATAAAGAGATGAGAGAAATGAAAGATGCAATATATGCTATGCAAGCACAACTTTGGGCACAACGAAGTTCTAAGCCTAATAATCTTTCCAATACTCCTTCAACAGCAAAATCTCTTCAGGTAAACTAAGTTTAAGGGTACGTAAGATTTTAACAATGACTTGAAGGGCTCAAATACATGGTGTGGCTTTAAATTTCAGGTTGGAGCTGTTGTGTCTCTCAAAAGCATATCTGATCCAACTAAGATTGTGGCGAAAGGATACCTTCACAGCATTGATCCAAATGCAGAAGTTGGGGGATACACAGTTGGAAAAAATTGGTGTCAGATACATATAAGTGCAGTACTTCATGCAGAAGAGCAGTTGATTCGGCCTTATGTTTTTTACAAGACAATTGGAGACACGATTGGTGAAATGGTTGCTTGGCCTTGCTCATTGGTAAGTTATTATATCTAATTCAGTATTATACTGTTTCTTTTTTTATTATCTTTCTCTTTCAAGGCTTTACTCAACACTTATAATAACTGAAAACAGGAAATGAACTCATGAATTTCAGTTAAGTTTACCTGATTCATTTCTTGATTTGAAATCTACTAATTGCCCACTTTCTCACATGACAAGAACCAAAGATGTCTTCTCTGACCTCAAAACAGAAAAAGATGTATATGTCTTGACTCTTGACTTAGTTCTTGTGGAATGAAAAGCCAAGAAAAGAGAAAGCACTTTGTGTAGTAATAAGGGTAGATTAGATTCATATGTTTCATCTCAGAATATAGCTTTTGGTGACTAATGTGAATATGATCTGAAACAGAATCATCATGCATGGAAACACAAGCTTAGAGAAATGAATAGTTGTCTGAACAGAAAGCAAGCCAGCTTGTGTTTTGTCAAAATTATATGAATTTTGTGTCATTTGCTGTACTTTTCTACTTCCTATTGCTGAGTTTACATCTTAAATTCCTGATTCTATCCCATGACAGCAGGCTAGGCTCACAAGTGTGAGTGATTCAGTTCTGCAAGAACAAGCAGCCTGGAGAAATCAAATCTATTCTCCAGTCTTAATGGTGGCCAATTTGGTCTTACAGATTTTATTGTTTTAAAAATCACTATCCTGTTAGTTGTATTTCTTCTTTCTTTCCCTACCTAACATTCCATACTAATCTCAATTCCTGACTATTTTGAAGGTAAATTAGGTCTGGGAGGTCATCAGTCAAATTCAGACCTAGTTCACTTGATGGAAAACTAACAACCAAATCATGTGCAGTCTCAATATATTAGCATAAATGATGCCCAAAGGAATTTTGCACTCAATGGAAATTTGATTACTAGAACATTGTCCCTACATAATTTGTAGCAAATTATACTGGAGCTAGAGAGCTGGGGTTTCATGCATTAATAAACCTTATGGATAAATTTGTTGAAATAGTTATTATAGCAGCAAAATAGTTATTTTATTTTATGCTACTGGTTTTTAGAGATATTATTTCAGCTAAAATGCAATTGTAAGATTGGAGTTGCTTACATAGGTTTCTTCTTTCTTTGCATATTTAATCCGAGACTTGCAATTATCTATTATAATATTTTATAATATCCTCTGTTACTAATTATTAACACTTCCTTAAGTGTCTTAAAATTAAATTTTGAAACACTTAACATTGTTTGAAAAACTAATTTATCAAGATACTATATAGTGTCTTGAATAATTATTTATTAAGATATATTTAAATGTCTTAAAATTAATTTGTCAAGGCACTTAAAAGTGTTTTAAAAAGTAATTTATAAAGACATTATATAATGTATTGAAAAATTATCTATTAAGACATTTTAAAATGTCTTAAAATTAGTTTATAGGACACTTAAGAGTGTTTTAAAAAATAATTTATCATGACATCAAATGATGTCTTGAAAAATTACTAATCAAGACACTTTAAAATGCCTTAACATTAATTTATTAAGACACTTAAAGAGTGTCTTAATAAGTAGTCTATTAAGACATAAAAAAATTTCTTAAAATATTGTGTATTAAGATACTCTAAAATGTCTAAAATTTAATTTATTAAGACACTTAAAATTGCCTTAAAAATTAATCTTTCAAGACATTTTATCTATAGCCACACTATATTTAGGTGACATTTAATATAAGTGTCATAAAAGGTAAAAATGTCACTAAATCTCATTTTTAAGACACTTTTAAATGTCATAAAAAGCCAAATTTGTTGTAGTGATCATCTCTGTTATATCATATTATATTATACGTCTAAACACACATTTATAAAGTGTCTCTATCTATTTATATTAAAATCACTTTGTAATGTGGCCTCCCTGAGTGGTCCACTATCTCCCTCGTAACCATTTTACTTTTGTTATGTGTATATAAAATAACTAATAATATAGTTCTAGAACTATTATATAAAAATTATTCTGTCAACCCATTCCTCAAAAAGTACTATTATCTGTAAATTATTTTTTTTTTTTTAAAACAGTGGAAGATGACCCTTCCATATATTCCGCCAAAACAAAGGTTCAGTACAATGGCATTACTGCCTCATCCTGCATTAACCCCTATCGAGTTATGAACAAAAGAAAAGGGGTTTGTTAGATATATAACATGCTATCTAGCATTATCTAGCTATCTACCTTTCTACTCTATTAGTTATTGACATGCTTTCTCCCTGATACGCAAAGCTGGTGTAGAAAGTGCATCTAAGGCGATGAGACCTTGTAGTCTAGCCGGGGTTTCTCTGATGTTTCTGAAAGCAGCTGATGTGCCCATTGATCCTAGTTTCGCCAGAAAATCTGCAGTAGTGTTGCCTTCTCTAGGAATGCATTTAATCTTCGAGGAACTCTGACGCAAGAAGTTGCATATCTCTATAAGGGTTATGTATTCTTTCCAAAAAAAACATTCTCCCCGTGAGACCATTTTAACCAGCCAATCACAGTCGGATAGGAAGAGGACTCCATGAAATCCTTTTCTTCTGCAAAACTGCATTGCTGCCTCCAGTGCCTGAATTTCTGTTTGGATTGCTGTTTCTGCTTCTGTAGCTCCCGCAGCTCCATAAATGAATTCCCCAGTGCTTTTGTTAATAAGGAAGCCAAAACCCGCAGCTCCCGAAGAACACTTAGAACCGTCTGTATTGACCACTAAATTTGAGGAGCAAAAATTTTTCCAGATTAATTCCTGCACTTCTCTCTTCAGTTTCCTGTGTGAATACCTGTAAGCCGAGATGATGGTCATTGTTTCCTTTTTTATCTGTTGCAGTTGGTCTCCCATTTGCGGCTGGGTTCCTTGAAAGTGAGCAGCATTCCTCATTTGCCATATTTGCCATATGAATACACCTGGAACAAGGTCCCAAAAGTCTGTTGCTTTGTCTTTTTTTTTAACCAAATTCCACATGTACCATATGTTCCACCCCTTGATCCTCGACATACCAATTCCCGCAGCTGCAAAAAGCCTATCCCATATCTTTTTAATCATCGGACAATTAAAAAAACAATGAGTGATTGTTTCATAATTATTCCTGTAGAAACAGCACCTTGAAGGGAGTGCAGTGATACCTGCTTTCCTGCATAGTACCTCTGGGAATGCCACATATCCATTATGGAGTCTCCATATTAAGATGGCCATTTCGGGAGGAAGAGTTGGGTGCCAGAAGGACCTAGCAATGTTTGAAGTCTGTTGTGACTTACAAAGTGCTTTATAAGCAACAGCTGCACTGAAATTTCCCGTTACCGATGAACACCAAACCAGCTTGTCAGGGAGGTCCGTGAAATTTATCTCCAAATCCTTTAAATGATCAATATATGAATCCTCCAGATGGTCTTTCAACTGTACCACTAGTTGCTCATTGTTTTCAAAGAATTCCTTGACTGTGAAGTGAGGTAGTGGTGGTTGACAAGTAGAGTTCCAGAGAACACCCAGATCACACCAGTTCTCAAACCAAAAAAGGGAAGAGTCATCCATTACTATCCTCTTTGACATTGTTGTTAATTTCTGAGATTGTTTCCATATCTGCCTCCACGAGGTTTTTAATCTAGCAGAATGAGAAAGGGAATTCAAAAATTCTGCCCATATGCCATCATTGTTTTTCCACTTCCACCAAAGCTTGGCCCAAAGGCTCTCTAAAATAGCACGGATCTGTCTTATTCCTAACCCATTTTGTTCAGTAGGAAAAGTAACCTTTTGCCAGGAACACCAATGTCTCCTTTTCTCCTGTCCCGAATTCCCCCACAGAAATTTTTGGCATTTTGTTTCCAATTCCTTTATCGCTGCTTTTGGCAGCCAGTAGCATGAGGCAGTGTGGATTGGAAGAGAGTACAAGACCGATTTAATCAAAAGGACTCTCCCTGCCTGTGTTAGAAACTTGTTCTTCCAATTTGAGATTCTTGTCTCCACAGATTCCAGCAATTTCCTGAAGTAAATGGCTTTTGCTCTTCCAGGAAAAATTTGGCATCCCAGTTATGAAAAAGGAAAAGAACCAGCTTGCATCCCTAGCAAACTCAGCATTCTGTCTTTCCGGGCTGGAGTACACCTTTTCGGGAAGAGAACTGCACTTTTGGCGAAATTCACCTTTTGACCGGAGCCCGTTTCGTAGAGTCTTAAGAAAGATTTCAGTTTCTTGAGAGATTTAAGATTGCCCTTTGTGAAGATCATAACATCGTCCGCAAAACCAAGATGAGTGATGATGTTAGATCTTGTGGGTGTGTGAAATGGTTCAATTGTTCCAATCTTGACTGACTCTTTCAACCCTCTAGAGAATGCCTCTGCTGCTATGATAAACAAAAGTGGCGATATTGGATCTCCCTGTTTTAGTCCACGAGTTGCTTTAAAGAATCCTGCCGGCGATCCATTGATAAGGACAGAAAACCAACCCGCTCTGAACACATTGAGCACTAGATCAACAAAACGAAGTGGGAAGCCAAATTTACCCATAATCCTCTCTAGAAAGTGCCAAGATACTCTGTCGAAGGCCTTCTCCATATCCAGTTTGATCATTAAATTTAGACCTCCAGCTTTATTATCAATGAATTGCGCCAGGTGTTGGGCTAGAAGAATGTTGTCCGATATTTCTCTGCCTCTCCTGAATCCTGTTTGTTCCGGTGAGAATCTTAGGAAGAAGTTTCTCCAAACGATTCTTAAGAACAGTGGAGATCACTTTACTGGCAAAGGTACATAGGCTTATAGGTTTATAATCAGAAAATGTTGAAGCTGCTGCTTATAGGTCTATTTATTTTATCGTGTAACCACTTTATATGTAAGTTATTTTTGTCTAAATTACCTTAAATTATTGGGAGCCGATACTTAAAATAACAAAAAAATAGTTAAAAGTAATTAATAACAAAAGATGGGTTAAGAGATTTTGTAAAGGGTAGTACTCTTTGTAGCCCATTTTTTTATTTGTAGTCATATTTTTTAAACAATATTTTCAAATTGTCCTTTTAATAATTTTCAAATAATTTATCAAAATTTAACAAAATAAATATATATTTTTATCCCAACAAAATAAATACTATCTTAATTATTTTAAACATATTTAATTCTATAATAACCAATTATAAGAACAATTCTCACACATACAATATTTTCTAGAAAAATAAAAAGATAAAAAAAAAAGGAAATGAGGGAGGAAAATAATCAATTTTCTTTTGGTAAAAAATTCCTGAACAACTACTTGTGTTAATCGAATGAAACCCCGATAAATTACTAGAACTAGTACCATCACTATCACAGTCGTCTCCATGGGCATGGTCGCAACAATGATTTCCATCCTCATGATCATCGTTGTTATCTTCATAAAATGGCTTATTTTTGTAGAAAATGCAGCATTTCTTGGAGCGGTTCTTCCTGCTATTGTTGTTACAGAGAAGACAAGGAAGACAACGAGGACATAGTTAAGATTTTGGTAAGGCTGGAAGAAGAAGATGACGACATGAATTGCCTCATGGTGGCTCTGGCCATCGTTAATTGGTATCCGCGGGAAGAAAAATAATTCCAAAAAATGGGCAAAATAAATAAATATATGTGTAATTATGAAAAAATTCTATTATGTTATTATCTTATTATGAGAATATATGCACTAAGTAAAAATAATTATTTCAGAATTTAAATGTTATTTAATTAAACTTTTTGTGCAGAAATTTTTCCCATATCGGAGGTTCATTATTAGTGTTAATCGGGATTTTAAAATTCGTGTAATATAACTATCTTAGTTCAATTGAAAGAACTTATGATGATATGGTGCTAAGGTTTCATGTTTTATAACCACAATTTGAAAAGAATCGGTAAAGGAGGAGGTGAAATTGAATGTGAGGGTAGTGTGTTGGTGGTAGAGTTTGAAAAAGGAGAAGAAGAAATAAGAAAGAATTTTGAGTTTTTTTTTTTTTTTTTAGAGGGACATTTTGGATAGTAAACTTTAAAAATAGGGCTACAAATAGTAAAAAATAGGCTACAAATAGGGATTCGTATACGGTGGGCCTATAGGAGTATGATGAATTTTACTCCTACTGTAGCCCGCGCGCATTCCCAGTCGCATTATACACTCGTGTAAACACGCGACTTAATTAAACCCGAATACTTTCCTTTCTTCAGCTCTAAAACTGAAAACTCAAAACCCTTCCTTCGCTCTCTCAAACCGATTTCATCCCCACGATCTTCATCTTTCCATTAACAACATCAAATCACCACAATCTAAATTTCTAACCTCAAATACGTTCAGAGACCACTGCATTTCAAATTTCTGCTCTTCTTCCGGTTAAGAAAACACCATAACCATCATCTGCGCGAAGAAAAATTTGCTATTCAACTCAAACGCCACAAAAAGTCTCCAAATCGGAAGAAACACTTGCTATTTTTCTCAAACCAATGTTTTTCCGGCTTCAACATTTATCTACAGGTACGAAAACCCTAATTTTTTAACCATTATACATACATATCATAGGATTTTCATTTTATAACCGTTATTTACTTTGAATAATTAGGGTTCTGATGTCTGTATTCTTGTAATCTGATATATGTTTTCAATTGATCTGATGTCTGTTATATGCTGTTAATTTTGTTTTTGTTCTTCAAAATGAATTTCTATCAAAATTAGTGATCTGATGTCTATATTATGGTGATCTGATGTCTGTTATATGTTGATATGATCTCTGTATTATCGTGATCTAATGTCTGTTTTAGTTCATTGAAAAATGTCTAGCACCACGTCCAAAAACAACTAGCACAACGTCCAGAAACGTCTACATCCATGCAAGTGAATTTAATCTATTTTTTTCACAAAGACAACCCACCACGTCTCAGAACAACTAGCACCACGTCAAAAACAAATAGAACCACGACCAGAAACGTCTACATCCATTCGTGTGAATTTAAACTGATTTTTTTTCACAAAGACAGCCCACCGCGTCTCAGAACAACGCGCACCACGTCCAGAAACGTCTACATCCATGCATGTGAATTTTATGATCTGATGTGTGTTTTCATTTCATCTGATGCCTTCATTTTCTTGATCTGATATAAGTTATATCCTGATTTGATTTATGTGTTAAATTTGTTTCCTTTCTGTGAAATTATTTTCTTATGAAAATAGTCATCTGATGTCAATTTTTTGTTGATATGATGTGTATTAAATTGATCTGATATGTATTTTTTTCTTGATCTGATGTGTGAATTAAGTTGATCTGGTGTGTGTTTTTTCTTGATCTGATGTGTGTATTTAGTTGAATTAAGGTCAACCATTGATTTACACAAAGATTCCATAGATTTATCATCTGAACCTGTATAAAAAATAATAATATCATATTAGTTTAAACATAGTTGATCTGATATCTATAGTCAGTTGATCTGATATCTATAGTCAATTGATCTGATATCTATAGTCAGTTGATCTGATACCTATAATCAGTTGATTTGATATCTATAGTCAGTTGATCTGATATCTATAGTCAATTGATCTGATATCTATAGTCAATTGATCCGATGTCTATAATTATAATCCTCCTTGTTCAGTATGTTTGGTTCTAATGTATGATTTTTTTAATATTATTGATCTGATATCTATAGTACGTTGATCTGATGTCTATTACTTTCTGATCTGATATCTATACTCCGCTGATCTGATGTCAACTATCATCTAATAGATTCAGAACAATATATTGAAAACGTATCACATCAACATATAACTAATATCAGATCAATACAAACGTAATATTAGATCAATGCATAACTAATATCACATCATGACTTACTTTCCAACATAGATACCATGGATTCTTGTTGTTTATCAAAATCAAACAATTCAGGAGCATCTTCTTCGCGAAAGAAATCAACTATATCACCAACCGTATCTTCCATTGCAATTTCTTCAATCCAGAATGATCTATCAACAAAAAAAGCAGACGTTAAGCAATAATTTTTAATCAAAAACAAAACGCGAAGAAGAACAGAACTGTAGAAACAACAAATTCAAACACGTAAATCAATCGAAATGATCAAAACACAGGAATAAATACCTTAATTATCAAATTCGAAGCAAAAACTCCATTAAAAGATAAAACAGAGTTCAAACGCAACAAAATAAGCGAAAAACGAAGACGAAAAAAAGAAAAACAACAAATTCTTCAACATAAATCAATCTCCATCATACCGTAATCAAATTTTGATCAAAATTGGAAACAAAAGAATCCAAGCGAAATACGAAGACGAAAAACGACAGCAAAAGACGAAGCAAAAGATCGGCAACAAACACGCGAAAAAAAGAAAAAAAAAAAAAAAGAAGTTTATATAGCTTCGGGCAAGTAAGTAGCGCGTGTATGACTTTTTTTTAAAAAAAAAATTACTAATACAATTGGGGAGCTAATATAGAAACTACTAATATATTAGGGGTATGAGTAAAATTGCATAGGACCACCATATAAATTGGGCTATCTATATCATTAAGTTGGATAATTAATGGGTTATACTTAGCCTAAGCATTATTTGACCCAATTGAGTCAGACTTTGAAATCTTTTGGACTATGAAATTTAAAACTAATGCAATTAGATTTAAAACTCTTTCAAGATCTAAAGTCACAAAATAACCTAAAGAATTAAAGGTCTTGGCCGAAATAACACTATTCATTACCGAAATACAAAAAATAAAAAATAGAAGAAATTCTAACTTTTTTAAAAACTTTAACACACTAACTATCTTGGATCCTAACTTGTCTTGTATAACGAATTTTTGTTGGTATAGCCCACGAAGCAATGTGCTAAGGAATGCTAATTAGGGATCCATCAATGTTAAGTGACTTTTTATTTGTCCAACTTTTTATATTTAAATTACTCATAACAAATTTAAAAATATCAATCGTAATACTTTAATATAATATTTAAATATAAAATTAAATAATAACATGAATTTGCTCAAAAAAATAATAACATGAATTACCCAGTTACCTCAAAAATACCTATTAAAACAATCCATTTTCATTTATACTACTCTAATTATTAAATAAATATTTTAGCCTTAATGCATTTCCGATTGAAGCAATTCTTCTGCAGCAGACACCTCTTCTTCATCCAATACAAAGCCAATCTTCCGTCTAAAATTCTTTTTTTTTTTTTTGTAAAACTAGGTTTTTACCACCCAATTTCACTTTTATTTAAATCTTAATATTTTTTATTATGATTTATTATAAAAAATATTTGTATTTTTATTATTTTATAATAACATAATGGGAAATTCGTAATTGACATTAGTATTTTTAATTTTTATTAAATTATTAAAATTTTATAAGGTTGTATTGGTAATTAAGGAGCAAAAATTTTTAAAAAATAAAAGTTATATTATAATTATGAGGGAGTGAAAGATAAAAATTAATGGGGCGATATATAAGAATTAAAGGCGATATTTAACAAATTAAGAGTTTTTTAAAAAAATAAAAGCGATAAATAAAAAAAAAAAGGGCGACAAATAATCACCCCATGTTAATTGGGGGATCTTTTGATAGGTTATTGTGTTCGACTCTTTCTTAACAAACATCATAGACTTCACTTGCTTTGGTACTTCGATAAATGGGCTTGTGTCAAAGTTTGGAGATCCATATCAGCAATGTTGCACACTTAATTATCTTTTATTTTATGCAAGGATGTTTTTATATTACTGAATTTAGCTTAGTTTATATATGCCTAGTCTCTAATAATAATAAATTGATACTTATTGTTAATCGGAGACAATAAAAGAATTTCTAAATTGCAGAAGCAGATTTTAAAAAATACTGATTGTATATTTGTTGGACAGAAAGAAACTTTGAATTCTGAGAAATTAGGAACTATATACAGAAAGCTTTTGAATTCTGATAGAACAAATTACATATTTCTTTAAGAAATGATCCAACAAATATGCCCCACACAAGGATAATCAGCTTAGAACCGATACTATGCTATAAACAGAAAGATCACTGGAGGGTTGGATCAATTAAGAGTTTCATTATTTTCTGACCTGATGATTTTAAACTATCCGTGTAAAAGTGCAAATCTTCGTTGCAAGAAATAATAATCCAATCAGTTTCATCACCCTCCTTGTCCTCGTACTTTATTTTGAACTTCCAAAGCATCAGATCAAACCTTTTAGCTAATTCAATGCGCAATTCTTTCATCCCTAAGTTACTGCAGAAACCAAATTTTACGGTATCTTCCCTGCATGTTGCCTTGATAGTCATGTTATAACCGCCATCAATATTTTCACCTCCCTTGGCAGCTTTTTTAACCTGCATTGTACTTATGGGGATAGGATCCACATCTGTCACCTCTCTCTCTGTTGCCTCTTCCTCTGTTGCACCATTATTTGAAACCGCTGGAATCTCAGATTGTGGGACGGATTCAACACCACCCTCGACAACGGATTCAGTTGGGGGCCATGGAATGATTTGATTGGCATCAACTCTCTTTCCCCACCTTAGTATACCATGCTCTTTGCATAAACGCTTGAAAGTGGTTTCACTGACTGAAAGAATGTACATCAAGAAAGGTTGCATGATAATAACAGTTATCCATTATGTACAAGAAAAATAAAGATAAATAGGGTTAATTGGATTTAAGATAGACATTCAAAGTTTTGGATTTCCACCTACCATTGAGTGCTGCTGCAGCATCTTTACGTCTTTTACCCAACTGTCGTATAAACTCGTCATATTTGATTTGGTATTTCATATTTGTGGAATCAATCCGCCGCCCTGGAGTTTTCGGCTTCGTCTGTGTATTGGGATGATCAGTCCAAATAGGTGCTGCATCTTTCTCAATGTTACTAACCCTAGCTGCTCCTGCGGTTGGTTGATGAGGCGATGATGGAAACGGCTGCTGTTCTCTTTCACTCCCATAGACTTCATCATGGATTCCGACTTCTTGATCAATTTCAAAATTTCTGGTAGCATCCAATGGGATATGGAGTTCACCATTTATGTAACCTTGCGTAAAAGTGTCAGCTATGTCTTGTATGTTGGGATGATCACTAGGCACCAAGGTCAGTGGTTGATCTGAAAATGACGATGAAAATGGCTTCTCTTCTCCTAATTTTCCCCCAAAGGCTTTGTGCATATCCAGAATTTTGCCGTCTCGATATACATCAAAGAACTCAAAACTATCCTCAGAGTGAGAGAAATAAACATCAAATGTCGCCTTTTGTTGTTTAACGGGACTACTATCATATTCTGAAACTACTTGATCCACTGTTAATAATAACTCCTTCAACAACAGTATAGCTTGCTGATCATTTCCATTAGAATACTGTTGTTGTTGGGATGGGAGAAAGAGTTCTAGTATGGAAAGAGGAAGGGCGGGATGAATTAATGGCAATGGAATTGCAAAACATGCAGCAAGACCACATGAACGAGTCAAGGGAATAGCAGGATAATCCAATATACCTAATTGATTTATGTTTTTGGAAAAGCACGTTTTTATTTGAGAATATGCTCTTTCAACCAAACTTTTCCCATTTTTAACATAATAAGTTACATTATAACGTAAATAGATCAATTTGGGTAAAGTTGGGTTGTAACCGTTGAAGTCGGAAAACAATCGAGTAATGTTAATCCTAGTATTTGCTTGGCCATTTGAGACTTTGGAGTTGGGAAGATCACAAATACAGGGAATCCAGAGCTGAACAAGAGGTAATTTATGCACTTGCCAAGCTTTCTCCATCACTTCAAAAATCACAGCATTTGCACTGCGTTTCTGTATTCAAATTATTTGAAAATTTCAATGAAGAGAGATGCAAAGACATTCACGGAGGGGTGACTGAAAGCCCACCCAAGAAAAGGGAAGGGGGGGGGGGGGGGGGGGTGGGGTGGGGAAAAAGAAAGAAAAATGGTAGGATGGTTAATTAGTTGCCTCAGAGAGTATTCAGTTTTTACCTTGTTGCATTCATGGAAATGTGATTTTCCAGTTCCCACAACAAAATTTGTATCCTACAGAAAAGAGAAAAATTCAAATGCCAAAAAGTGACAAGAAATGGGAATACATCTATACTGAATCCATCACAAACCTTGAGTGCTTTCTCGAGTGCCCATAGCAAGAAGCCCCCGGGATCCGTCAATCTACTGACGGCAAGGAATTCAAGAACTCCAATACAGTGTTGCTGATATTGGTCATCCCTTTCGAAAACAGGCACAACCAAACATTCTCTGATGCCGCAAAAGTCTAAAGCATAATCCCTCAGCACAAACTCCTCTTTGGAGTAACACTCTACTGGGATATACTCAGGGGAGCCCCCTGCGAAAGCCCTCGCGATAGGACCAGCTGGTTTACTAGTACAATCTCCCACTTCCACTATGGTAGATTCATATTTGAAGCTAATGTAACGGTATCTACGCAGTCCATTACAAAGATTTTGAACCCCAAAAGGTTGTTCTGCTACACTCAGCTTTCTCTGCCCAGTACTGCTTCTCGGACAGGGTGCCCAAAACTGTACTAACCCACCACGGTCGAACCAAGTGTCTGCAGACAGAAGACATGTCATGATTCTCTCCTGGACTGACGATGGTTGTGGATTATTCATGACAGAATCTGAAATATCAATAAATACATCAATCATGCGTTGACTATCAGATTCCAAACTCAGAAAATTAATTACCTTTGTTTTATTTATGTATGTAGCCATCACCAACTTCTTCTATTACGTTAATAGAAAGAAGAAAGAAATTCATGACTTACACTGATTGCTGCTGCTTCTGAAATATCTTTCAGGGTTAATATCCTTGGTTGTAGTCTTCGGGTACCAGAAAACTCTCAATTCATGACTAAGGCTCTCCTCCTCTCGTTGAAATTCCTGACAGTATCCTCCTGCGGAGTTGCTAGGCATGTGAGCGAGGAAATCATCAACTGTGCATGTCTCCTTGGGATCGCCCTCATCGAGAGGGAAGATTTCAGGGAACTCCCTTCCAAAGTCAAAATGGGGATTCTCCTCCATCAACAATCACTCAACAAGTAACAAAGAAATACTAACAGTACACTTAGGAACTATACTTATATTATATTGCTATAAGACACGAAATTCGTTCGTTTTGTTATCCCCTGGTTTAAGAGGACCAAAAGACTACAAAGTATTGTGGGGTACTCTCTTTTACTTGTTTTTTTTTTTTTTTTTTTTTTGGAGAGTAAGGACCTTTTTTCTCTCTTCCCCTTATCCCTTCCCACGCACACCCTGAAACAACCCCTCTCTGACTGGCCTTTAGCGGCGGTAGCTGATGGCTGCGCCGGACCTCGGCAACTATGAGTTCGCCACCACTACTAGAAATTTTACTTTTAATGACTCCCAATAACGTTTTAAAAAATATTATATTATGACTTCAAATATTTAATGGCATTTTTAATAGGGTGAATTATAAATTTTATCATCATACCTCGGTGAAATTTAGATTTTGGTTATTAACTTTTAAAAATTCAAAAATTATCACTAATTTTATCATTTTAATTTCACTTTTGGTGATTCCGTCAAAATGAACCGTTAAGTGCATTAACGGTATTAACTTTTAAGGGTAAATTTATCCAATCATCAATAATTAAAGAATAAATTATAAATTTGGTCATCCTACTTTGGTGAAATTCAGGTTTTTGTCACTAACTTTTAGGGAAGCAAAAAATTCACTTTGTCATTTTTGTTTTATTTTTGTTCACTCCATCAAATTGCGCCGTTAATACACTAACAAATAAATTTGAGGTCATTTTTGTTATTTTCTTATGCAACTTTCTCCTACTTATCTAGCAATTTTTTAATCCTTTTTTTCTTTAAAAATTTTTCTTTCCACTATAGCTCTTCAACCTCATTTTCTTTTTTCACATTTCTTTTCTTTCCACGGTAGCACTTCAATCTCCTTTTCCTTTTTTTTTTTTCTTTAAATTTTCACTGCAAAATTTAGGTAAAACATAAAACAACAACACTTCAACATTCTTTCTCCTTTTTTTTTTTCTTTTCACTGCAAAAATATAGATAAAACATAAAAAGGAGACGATGGAGGCAGCAATCTAAATTTTGCAGTGGAAAGAAAGAAACAAAATAGGGAAAAGGAAGTTGAAGTAGTGTAGTGGAAAGAAAAAAAAAAAAAAAAAAGGGAAAAGGACGTTGAAAAATTGCTGGATAAACACGAGACAGTTACAAAAGAAAATGACAAAAATGGCCTTATACAAATTTTTTATTTAGTCCATTAATGGTGCAATTTGACGGAGTAACAAAAAATAGAACAAAAATGACAAAGTTAGTGATGTTTTTACTTTCCTAAAAGTTAGTGACCAAAACCTGAATTTCACCAAAGTATCATGACCAAATTTGTAATTCACTCTATAATTATTGATGATTGGACAAATTTATCCTTAAAAGTTAACACCGTTAATGCACTCAACGGTTCATTTTGACGGAACTACTAAAAGTGAAATTAGCATGACAAAGTTAGTGATGTTTTCTGAGTTTTTAAAAATTAGCATGACAAAGTTAGTGATGTTTTCTGAGTTTTTAAAAGTTAGTGACCAAAACTTGAATTTTACCAAAATATGATGACCAAATTTATAATTCACTCTTTTTAATAAATGTCATGCAAACCAAAGTCATTAAATGTAGTGAAAAGGTAAATTATAAAATACTTTAAAATGTCTTAATAAAAAATCTTTAAAGACACTTTCTCATATGTAGTGATATCAAAAAATATCTTTATAGGATATATAAAATTATGCTATATTTTTTTATTTAAAAGCTATAAAGGCATTATTAAGAGTTATAACAATATTTACAAATGTCATGAAAATATTTTTTTATATTAATTTCTAAACTTGACAGTGTCAATTAAATCTATTAAATCTAAAAAGGGTAAATTAACCAAGGGAATATCAAAACTAAAAGCCTATATACAAAATTTATACAACCAAAACTAGAAGCCTATATCAGGGAAGGATAATATCACTCATCTTCACCATCCCACCAACGATCCTCAAAGCCGTACTTTAGCATATGGCAAAAAGGATACCCATCATTTGAATAAGTTTCTTTCTCAAGTTCTATTTTGAGCAGTTTCATTTCTTTCTCAAAGTTCTATCTAGAGCAACTTCTATATTTTGAGCAGCTTTATCTGTTCTCTTTCAGTCCCCCGTATTTGCATGGCCAGTGACAAGAAAAAAGATGCACCATCATCTTCATAAGCACCATAAATATCCTTCTCAGACATCAAAATAAAAGGCCTCAACTCAAAACCATCCAGATTCAGTGATTAATTACCAACTCACCAGAACTTTGTTGTAATTTTCACCCATGTCAACCTGAAATGTCGGGTAAACAAATTAAATGCTCTTGCTTAACAGCAAATATAACATTTCGAGTTTGTTACTTCACATCAAGAAATTTGAGCTAAATTATTTCTTAGCCTAAGTTCATATTACCAATGGAAGTTGCAGCAAGAAGATGGGTAAATAGAAACTTCTCATAATTATTAATTGCAATAATTGTTTTGCACATAAATTAAGATTGAACTCAAGTGATTCAAGTCAAAATCAATGCATTTGTTTACCTTGATGCATAACTAAAACTGTCCAAGAAAATCCTATCTTGAGATGTACTTCTGTTCTCTGGTTACCATCTGATATTATAGGTTGAGTTCATATATTGTCCTTCAAGGTACTGCCAAAAGAAATAACAATGGTGAAGAATGGAGGAAAAAAAATGGACTAAATGTTACAAAAAGTAAAACCTAAGCAATGGCCAAGAATACGAATGCCACCTTTAAATCAGATTTTAACAAACATACCAAACTTTCGTAACTCTTTCCTTATAATTATTTATGTTCTATAGATGTGAAGACACTTCAAGAATGCCTGGTAATCATCAAGATTGCGTAATCTAATCTATCCTTCACTTTTCCACAAAAAGGGAGTTATTGGCTATAAAAAAAAAAAAAAAAAAATCAGAAAGAAGCATGTCTAAAATTTAATAAATGCAATCAAAACTCTAGCAGTGTATAAAAATATACATCAAATTTATAAAGCCAATTCCTATGGAAAAATTACAAGCTCTTTTATGTAAAGCACGTAACCATTTTTTTTTGCCTTTTTTTTTTTTTTTTTTTTTGAGCTATCCACTACATCAGATATATTGCCACCAAAATCAGTCACCAGACTCACCACCATCATCCAAAATAACAGCGTACTCTCTCATTTGTATTTGGGAGTTGATATGAAACTTTTTGCCCCAACCATTGCTCTCATCACAATACTTAATTATCTTATACATGAGAGAAAATTGTAATAGCAATCTAGCATTAGCAGCAACATGAAAATTTACCTCTTGAAATTAGAATGCTCCTGCATTGTCGATTTTCGCAATTCTAAAGCCTGGAATTACAGTTTCAACCTCGTTCGACTGAAATATTATCCTTTAAACTGCCATTCCGTACAGCATATTGGACAATGAGATTGAGAAGTCTGTGAGTTCACCCACTTTAAGATACAGTAAAGATGAAATGCATGGTTGCAACACCCTTTTTTTGAAAATATATTTACAAAATCACTAAATTCAGTGATTAATTAGCTACAGATTTTTGAAAACAGTTTCTGAGAGAGCATCCTTCTATTTCCACCATCAGTATAACAATTAAACAGAAAATAAACCGAATTGAAGTGAGGCAGAACTGACTGGCTTACAAATGGCCATTTGCGAAGCATCCCAATAAATAATTAAAATAGGGCAAAGAAAAGTTACAGAACTCACAAATAAATTGAGAAACAATGTAGGTTAAAAGGAAAACAGAGATAAAAAGCTGAAACCTTCACGATGACACGTTTGACGTCTTTGACAAATGCTCGAGTTGAATCCACATTACTTCCCATTTTAAACAAGCAGTGAAGAAATAATTTTTAAAAATCAGAGCGAAAATGGGCAAAGTATGAAGAAGGAGGCCACTGGAGTACCACACAAAATCTAAATGTAAGAGTATAGGGTTTTGTTTCGGCACATAGGGAAGCAACGAATGGGGAAGGATCGGAAGAAGGGGAAGAACAAGGGTGCAGATGCTGGTAGTTTCCGGCAACGCTCCGACAGGAAGTGACGAAAGGGGAGGGTCGAGGAGGAGAAGAAGAAGCGAAGTGAGTGCGAGGGAGAAAATGAGAGAACAACCGGAGAGGAGTGGGGAATGAGGCAGTGGTGAGGACCGGGGATGAGGGCAGCAGTGGCAGTTGGAGGTGACTAGTGGCTGACGAGGAGGAAAGGAAGGGATTAACGCTGGTTAAAGGAGAAAGGGAAGAAAAGGGGAAAGTGGAAAAAGTTTGCTTGATAACTTGTTTAATCCCTCCATAATGTTTTAAAATTATTAAAGGGTAAAATTTATTTTTATTATTTATTATTTTATTTTATTTTATTTTTTGCAATTGTTGGCTGAGCATTTTACATTAATTTTTTATGCACAATTAATATGTAGTAATAGGTGGTATTTATAATGTCATTATATAATATTATTTATGATAATTAATATTTAATGCAGTATTATATTAAGTAGGAGTGCAGTGAAAAGTCAGATGCCTTTATTGAATATTTATTATGATATTAGTGTTTTAATAAGTTAAAAGAAGTGTCATGAAATGCAAATTTTGTAGTAGTGCACCTCAGTCCAAAATCAGACCTTCTCATCCCTTTTATAAGAAAAATCCAGATCATTGGTGGTTGTTAAGATTGTCTCAATCTCACATCGGTAACTCACAATACTTGTGTCTAATATAAATAATCCAATGGCTTCTCCACCCATTGCCAATTGGTTTGGGGTTGGATGCTCATGTTATATCAATAAATTTAACAGTGGTAGCTCCCAAACAATGAGAATTTTATAATAGACATCTAGATCTCTCCCTAGAATTTCATTCCCCCCAAATCCATCTACTAGTTCAAAACCACCCTCGGTTGCTCATTTTTTTGTTGAAGCTCATATGCTGACGAAACTACCGCAATCAGTCAAAATAGATATATAGAGGGTGCTTTGCACGAACAAGTATTCACTTATAACCATGTCCCCAACTATTGTACAATATGCCAAAAATTGGCCACAATGATTCGAAGTGCAAAATTGGCCAAAACTCATAAGCACAAGCATGAGGATGACCCCTATTACCCCAATTTGGGTTTTTTTACACGATCTCCCCCTAGAATTTCATTCCCCCAAATCCATCTACTAGTTAGCAACTTTGATCGGTACTCCCCTCCAGGTAAATGCCCTAATCGCAAATGACTCAAAACCCTCGGTTGCTCATTTTTGTGTTGAAGCTGATATGCTGACAAAACTGCCGCAATCAGTCAAAATAGATATGGAGGGTGCTTTGCACGAACAAGTTTTCACTTATAACCATGTCCCCAACTATTGTACAAGATGCCAAAAATTGGGCACAATGATTTGAAGTGCAAAATTGGCCAAAACCCATAAGCAGTATATAGGATTCTCTCTCCAGGTTGCGTTATGGGAAACCTCCCAAACATTATAGCTCCACAACAGACTCTAGGTGAAAAACCTGGGGCATCGGGCTTGTCTATAGTAGAAATGGAAGACAACTTTGAACCAAGTGGCCCTTCTACAGTCAAAAAATTTTTCTACAGAAAGGGAAGTGCGCAATCCAGTTCCAGTGGAATCCTCTGTTTTTCCAAATTCCGTTCCTCCAGTAGTGGAGATAGAGCCCCTCATTTCTATTTCCAAGGAATTGGATGTTTTTCCTTCGCCTTTGGTAGAAAATGTTCTGTCGAAAAGTACCCAGCCAACAATAGTAGTTCCAGTGACATCAAGCAAAGGTAATGACATGGTGGATTCAGCCCCTATTACCGTAGCTCTATACCAGTTTCCTTCAAAGTACCCAAATGATTCCGCATCCAAAAAAGAAATTTCAATCTTAGTTGAAGAGATTCGGGAACCTCTTGGAAATTTTTCTCGGTCGCCTGAGGGGGACGTAACGGGTGCTGAAATGGTGTAATCATCATCGGCTCCATCACTGAAATCTCTAGCCCCCCTGCATCAGAGTCTGCCACTGGACCGAATACTTTGAAGATAAATGAATGCCCTGCTATGGAAGTTCCTCATTTAAAAGTTCCACCGGAGCTAGAGACACCTGAAAGGTTGGTGGACACTCCTAGGGGTGATGGGTTCACCCTAGTGCAGAAAATAAATCCGCTCAAAAAAGATTATGGACGAGTCTCCCCTTTTGCCTATACGTCATTCGTTGTGTTCTCAGGTTCCTACTCGCCAATACTCTTTCCCTCTCCCCCTTTTAAATGATAGCTCACATAATTTGAAATATCCGGGGGATTGTTGGCTCGGCATCTCTACGGCGGGTAAAACTTTGAATTTCTCGTCACAATATTTCTGTCATTTGTATTATTGAACTGATGCTTAATTTGAAATATCCGGGGGGTTGTTGGCTCAGCATCTCTGCGATGGGTAAAACTTTTAATTTCTCATCACAATATTTCTGTCATTTGTATTATTGAACTGATGCTTAATATGGTGCACCTTGATGAATTTATGAAATTACTAAAATTTGATTGTGGGGTAGATTCATCCTCTGGAAAAGTGTAGGTTTTCTATCGAAAGTGTTGTAGGATGCTGGCCAAGCTCTATCCTGTGATCTGTACCATGATCAACTACCTAGTCCCATTTTGTTCTCATGGGTGTCTGCCAGTACGTCTCATCTGGAGAGGCGCTTGTTGTGGACTGCCTTTTTGAATTTTCATCAGAAGTGTGGAAGAATACCAGGGGAGGAGGGGGGTCCTCTATTCCTCTACAGGTGCCAATGGATGATTTCAATTTATTTATCTCTGACGCCTTTTTAGGGGAGACTTCTATTGTAGGTTTGGATTTCACACCCACGGGGTTTGTTCATAAGAAGTTAGATAGTATGTTTTTCTCCACTGAGTGGTTGATTTCTTTAAGCTCTCAGTTGTCCATAATCTTTCAAAAGCCACCTCAGATCATAGCCCTTTGCTATACCAATTTGATATGTTATGTTCTACTGGTCCCAATCCTTTTCGGTTTTAGGTTATGTAGTTGAAACGCCCAAAATTCTTGAAGACTATTGAAGATAGCTTGAAGGAACCTGTGATAGGCTCTGGTATGTTGGCTATGTCTTGAAAACTGCGGTGCCTGAAACAGCTTCTTAAACTATGGAATCGAGAGGTTTTTGGAGATGTCTTTCAAAATCTAAGAAATAGTAAACTCTAATATTGGCTCGAGGAAGAGAGCTACATAATCATCCTTGCGAACTTTCGCGCTCGACATTCTCAATTGCACAGGCAGGTTTTCTTCAAAGTCTAAAAGAACATAAAAATTTTATAAGTCAATGGGCAGAGCAAAATGGTTATCTGATGAGGACCGCAACTCGACTTTCTTCCATTCTTCATTACGGGAAAAGCTTCAGAAGCTTTCTTCCTCAAAATTAAGGTAGATGGCAACTCGACCATGGATTCTAAGATTATTGCTAACAATACAGTATCTTTCTTCTCATAATTTCTTTGTGCAGAGAGGGATTTCAATTCTGAGCAAGCTGAACTTCTACTTAATGACATTCCTTCTCTGTTGTTTGAGATTGATAGCAATACATTGATGAGATCTTTGGAAGATGAAGATGTGCACAGGGCAGTATTTGTCCTTTCTCCGAATAGCACCCCGGTCCAGATGGATTCCTAGGCTCGTTTTTTCAAGCATCTTGGAAAATTGTAGGGCCTGATTTGATCTCCACTTACAAGGAACTCATGTTGGGGGTGTCTCCTCCCCGCTCCATAGGAAGTATTTTTATCTCATTCTTCCCTGAGAAACAGACTGCTTCATCCTTCTCCGATTTCAGACCCATAAGGCTATGCAATTTCCCCAGCTTAGTTTTCACCTCAATCTTTAAAAACAAAGTTCTACCCCTGCTTCCAAATCTTATTTCGGAGGAACAATTGGGTTTATTGAGTGGTAAAGATATCTTGGAAAATATTTTGTTGGCTTAGGACCTCACTCAATTTTTAGGGGACAGAGCTCTAGAAGAAAATCTTATAATCCAACTTGACATGAGAAAGGCTTTTGACCGGGTGTCTTGGAAATTTCTGCATGCTATGCTTCTTAAATTTAGCTTCCCAAGTTCATTCGTGGAGCTCATTATGTCTAACCCAAAAGGAGCTTGGGTTTTTGTCTTAGTCAATGGCTCTCTTGCTGGCTTTTTCACGGCAACTCGAGGCTGAAACAAGGGGATCCATTGTCCCCCATCTTATTTATTTTGGTCTCAGAGGCTTTGTCCAGATGTCTAAAGGCAAGAGTTGCAGACGGTCGAATCCTTCATTATTCCTCCTCACCTGGTTCTATGGTGATATCTCACCTTGGATTTTTTATTGTTGGAATTGAATACATAAGCTATGCTTATATTGTACTTTTTCCCAGTAATATATCGATTTATGTTTTGGTTATTTCTTGTTGTGCATGATATGTCTATTTATATTATGTAAGTAGATGATGAGGTGTCTTATGTGACACAGTAGATCTCATCATTGGTTGAAAGACATAATATATAAATGAGGTTCATAACCGAGACAACTTTGGATAAACTGTCTGTTTAGGTTATTATGTGATTCGGGTAATTGGTTTGTCTAAACTAATTGAATCATATAGATATGTCCGGGGCGTATTGAACTAGACCATTAAGAATGATTTGTCTTGTACTGATTTAATAGATAAATTTTTCTTGGTATTCTATCTCTTAATCCCTAGACTCGAGCGGGCATGAGGATTAGACATAGTGTACTTTAATCTGCCAAAGGGTGAGGTAAATTTTGGCCAATAATCTCTGTAGGTTGGGTGCACGTGTTTAGTTGCTTGGTGTGCTGCTGCTTGTCGAAAGGAAACCATGTACCGGTGCGTCCGGGGTGATGGTGCTCCCGAGATAAGCTCGTTATGTTTATTATACTAAACCCAGCTGGTGTACTTATGTCCGGTATAGTAAAAAGGTCGAGTGGTACTAGTCTCAGAATTAAAGAGGTTAATTAATTAATATATTAACGAGTACTATATCTTTGATGTGGGGAGATTATGAATACAATTTAATTAAGTTGTTCCGGAAGCAATTCTGGTGTAGGATGGTATTGCCATAATTAATCCGTTAGTGGTACGATTAATTATGTATTGGGTTATTGACAAAGGTAGATTTAATTAATTAATCCTTGTGTCATTTGGTTGTGAATCATACCAGGAACTGGTTTGGGATAAGTGAATCCATGTATCAGTTGGTTTTGAATCATACCAGGAACTGGTTTGGGATAAGTGGATCCCTATATCAATTAGATGTGTTTCAGTCCAGGAACAGGATTGAAGGCAAACAGAATCCCAATAGGAAGGCCAATTCTAAACCAACTTGGGGTCTCTCTTGTAACTCTATATATAGACAAGGGATTAGCTATTCAAGATATACAATTCATAAGTTTTCAAGACAAGAAAAATAGAGAGATAAAATTCTAGAAAGAGAAATATTTTCTTCTCTCTCCAAGTCAAATTTTTTGAGCTTTTATGCGGCTGGTTTTTCTCCTCTTTTGGCCAAAATTTAGGCCTGTTTATACCAGCTGTGCGTGAACCTTTCTCTCTCTCCGGGCGGTGCATTTACAGTACGTGCCAGGTGCAGCGGTGCTGGAATTTTCTGACAAGTGGATTGTGGTGATTAGCTGATCAATTGGTTTCTTGATCGTTGCCCACGCAACGTGAAATCAAAGTCTTGAGGCATATAAGATAATCACCTGAGTGCACGTTTCAAAGGTATTTTTCTAAAGTTTTGATTTTAATTAGAAATTTTTGTTGCGTGATAAATCGAATAACTGCGAACCCAGATCCTGTGCAATGTTATTTCAAAAGGGTTGGAATAGCATTGTGCTAGTGTCTAGGCCTGGTCAGAGATTCCGATTCTGGAATGCATAGCACGAAAGTGAGTTTCTGGCTAGGCCCGGGCAGATAATCTTTCATTTATAATATCCTGGTTTTTACTAAAGGATGCTTAAAACCCATGCGAATATTGGTTGATTTACGAGGTCTCTATGAGGAAGGTTTAGGCCAAAAAGTAAAATCCAAGAGCTCAGTTATTTTCCCTCCAAACTGTAGTCATGGAAGGAAGGGGCGTATTCTCCATGTTTTGGGCATGAAAGAGAGATCACTACCTATGCCTTATTTGGGGTGTAATATATTTATGGGTCGGGTTCGAAAAGCCTATTTTCAGGATCTTTTGGCGGCAGTTGATTCTAGACTTGGGAGTTGGAATAATAAATTCCTCTCCCAGACAGGGAGGGTCCAACTAGTAAAATTAGTTTTCTATCAATTGTAGATCATGCATCATCGGGTTTCTACTTGCCAAAAGAAGTTATTCAAGGCCTCCAGCGTAGATGCCAAGATTTTTATTTGGTCTTCATGTGATGGTACTAAGCGTAGAAAATGGTGAAAATGGGAATATCTGACTTATCCGATGTCTCAAAATGGCCTGGGAATAAGGCAGATCCCTGCCATGATCGACATCCTGTGGACCAATTTATGGTGGAAGTGCCACAATGGTTTGGGTTTATAGTCCAAATTTTTGGCATCACTATCCTATTTCTGCTAGAATGCACACCTCGTGGAGGAAGTTAGATCGCTTAGCACCACGGTTCACAACTTTATCGAATACACTGATGTTTGATAGTTCTTTGTCGTTTTGGACTGACAATTGGTGTGACTTAGGGATCCTTTGGCAATCCCACTTGAGGTCTCCCTTCCTAGAGCTATCAATTCGGTCTTTTTTATATATATAACAAGGATTTCTATGTAGAAGTTTTTTATGGCTTTGGGCTGCAATCTGTAGTTTTACAGTTCATTGACACACCGGATGTGGTGGTTTAGTAAGCATCACCTATTGGATTTTTTTTTTTTTTTTTTGTATTATCTGCTTATAAAACCTTATGCAAAGTGCGTGTTGCGCATCCTTCAATTATATGTTTTTGGGACCCCAATCTTGCTCCGAAGATGTCCACTTTTCTTTGGCGCCTATTCAATCGCTATTTGCCCGTTAGAGAAATACTTTGCAGGATTGGTTTTATCTCCTACCCTTCAATGTGTTATTTTTGTTTGAATGACTCTGATTCTCTGTGGCATTATTTTTTTGGCTGTCCACAAATAAAAAATAATCTAGAACTACCTTTGAACTGCAGGAGGTTTTGGCATTAACCGCTTTCGAGGTTGGTCGATGCTTGAGAGGTGGTTCTGATTGAGTTCAAGATTGCTACGTTTCATTCCAGCCACTCTTATTTAGGAGATTTGGAGACATAGAAACTCTGTCCTTTTTTATGGAATAAGGCCAGACTACAGTTCCCTGCTCAGTTGACTATGGGGAAATCTGTTAGCAGTTTCAGCAAATCTCCTACGTAAAAAGTCCCCTGCTGGAAATTATGTAACGCCAGTGATATGGAGATCTTTTTGATGTTATCATTTTATCGTTAATGTAGATGGCTCTCGTCTCTCTTCTGGGAAGGCGAGATATGGTTTTATTGTTCGGACCTTTACTGGTAATTTCAGTTTTAGGAAGGCCAGCTTCCTGAGAGAGGTATCGTCGGTTAGGGCAGAGATCTTGACTCTGTTGGCTATTGTAAGCTACTATTGGTCAAAGGATATGGAAAGAACCCAATTTATGAGTGACAATGCTCTCCTTGTTGCTATGGTCACAAAGGGATAGAGTTTTCTTTGGCGCGAACTCAGTAACTTGAAGGAAATTTGCAACTTCATGTCAAAATCTGACTCAACCATTCAGCATATCTTCAGGCCGGAAAATTTCCTAGCTCGACTGGGATCTTCTGGTCAAATAGTATCCTTTACAAGTTTGGATGAGGTTCCTCAAAATCTGCGCAGATTGGTTGCCCTAGATTCTAGTTCAACTCCAGCTCTTAGAGTTAGATAACAAAGGTGGAAATTGGTTTTTATATAGAGAGTAGAAGGATGGTTTTGGAAATTGTATAGTCTTCTATGAAAATTGGAGTTAGCGAGATTAGGAGTAACTTTTGATGCTTGTACAACATAAACCGAGAGATTTCTTTTTTTGTGTAAGGCTCCGGACTCCTCATCTTTTGTATTATATCTCTCGAGTTAATAGCAGGGTATCCAATCCCGCCGGCCTCCAAACCCGCTTGTGAGCCTGTTTACTTTTTTTAGAAAAAAAAAAAAAAAAAAAAAAAAAGCCTCCAAAGTATTGTTAAATGGATAATTTAAAAATTAAAGTCTAGTCAACTTTAAATATGCTACTAATTTCTGATTAGAACGCGTCACCTCAAACCAAAATTGAGTTTTCTAACACACCCTAATAAATCTTTTAACCGAACCCTTTAAACCTTTTCATCGTTTTCTTTTGTTTGCATTTCATAGTATTGCTTATTTCTTCGACATTAAAAATATATATATTTGAGAAAGAGGGTTACTGTACACAGTCTTTTATTATAAGACAATTCAGATTTTTTGTTTTAATTTCTACCTCACGATACAAAGTTGAGGGTGGCAATAGTTGCTATCCAACAATACTCAGGTTGTGTTATTTGATTATTTTATATAATTATAAATATTATAAATATAAAAAAATAATAATGTAAAGAACTTTAGATAGTTGTGTCAATAAATTAGGTTATTATTGGCAAGGTAAAATATTAAAAGACAGACGATTCTTGCTCGTTTAATGTACTTTCTTTATTTTTTATTTTTTATCATATGTTTAAAGCTATACCTATGGTGTGAAGATTAATCTTTATTTTATTCAAAAAAATAATTTTAACTTTGAGTTATTTGAGAGATTGATTGATGATCAGTTCTAATAATGAAATGTTTTCGCATTAAATAATGTCTCCATTGAGTCACAGCCAATAACAATGCCATCAAGTCGTTGTTATACACACACAACCCTAAATATTCTTGCACTGGAAGCCTTACTGCTGAAGGCTATATAGGTCTACCCTCCTGCATCAAAACTGCTGACATACGACTGACCTTCCCTTGTTCACAAATCACATGACCAAAATATTTGAGCAAATGAACATTTAGATTCCTTACCAAACAACTTGTTCTCCTTCAACAACCACAACACGCTTTTTAAATACTGCACATGAAGACTCCGAACTGAGGTTTTAGATAAGTATGTCATCAATGAACACAACAACAAACTTCCTCACATTAAAGATTGCAAGTGGTTGGAGCATTTGTAAGTCCAAAAGGCATAACAAATAACTTACAATTAATTAATGTTCATTGTGGGTTGAAAGGCAATTTTGTGCACATCCTCCTTTCTAACTCGAATCATTATAAGTACAGGAAACTTATCCTTAAATATTTTATTAGTTATTACCTCAATTTTTATCCTCTACCTCTCTAATTTGGACTAAAACGTCCTCTACAATACCCTCTCTCCTCCCCCCCCAATTTTAAGTAAAAGGACAATTTTATCAAAATTGGGACGGTAATATTTACAGGACTGACCCATAGGATTGAGCAGGAGGGGTGTCCGTCCAGGGTTCAAAAATTTTAGGGGCTAATATTTTTAAAATAATATTAATATTAATATATAATTTTTAAAAATATATAAAATATGGCCCTTTTAATGTATAATTTTTTTTAATAAAAAATAAAGAAAAAATTGGTCAAATTGAGAGTTGGAAGGACAGTCATGAATTTTAGGAGTTTTAATGGGATTTGAATGGAAATTTCAAAAAAATTGGAAAAATTATCAAATTTGAATTGGATTCGAATGTGTAAAGAAATTTCAGGAAAAATTTAGGAGTTTTTCTATTCATAATTTTAATACAAGAATTATTAGTTATCGCTCCAGTACTTTCTCTTTACCGCCCCAATTTGGACGAAAATGCCCCCCTACAATATCCTATATCTTTCCCTTTTTTGTAAAATGATATTTTTATCAAAACTTATAGACTACCGGCCCAAAAAGTGAGGCGGTAACTAGTAACCCCTTTTAATACAACAACGGTCATATTTTTAAAATTTCCATTCTTATAAATAGTTATTAAACCAATTTTATTCTCATCAACAATCTCTTAATTATCAAAATTTCATCAAATTTATCCTTTTAATCTATTAATTATAATAATTCTTTGGGATCTGACTCCTTTCGTTTCGAATAATATCAAAAGGACCCATGGTTATTATTTCACTCTAAGGCCTTCAAAATCATTAAAACCGCCTTTAATGTTTAAAACTGAAGCGATAACTAATAATGTCCCGTCCTTAATTATCATTAACGTGCCTTTACTCCACACGTAACATCCAACTCCCCAATCCTTCTTCTTCACCAATATCATTGGAATAAATGTATCGGTGCTACCCGAATCAAACGGTATATTAACATTCATATCTAAATTTCTTCCCAGGAACGACAACAGTTTTCTTCACAAACTTATCAGACAAGCAATTTATAGGTTATTCATAGAGATCCCGACACACTTCCGACCCTTCCCCTGGCTCTGTTAGATCAGTTTCATCCCCCATTTCATCTTACACATCAAAAATCATAAAATTATAATGTTTGAATTTGAACACACGCCCTGGTTCATACTTCCAGCACACTTACAACAGAGACTATTGTTTCTTCAATCAAGCATCTCTTGGATATCATTCCCAACCTTTCTGACCCTCTTGATACATGGGTTGGGTTTAAAGCTAGCTCCAATGTTTGCTCCTGACATGAGGCAATCTCCACAGCTTTTGCCAACAGCTTGGGCTTCATACTTCTAATCATAGTCTTTAGTTCCTCTTTCAATTCACTCACGAAACTGGAAACAAAGTAATGCTCTACGCAACATTTGGTTAGGTGATCTTCTCTAACACTTAACCAAATTTTGTGATGTTTTTCAGAAATCATTCCCAAAAGTCACTTAACCAAACGACTCAACTGGAGTGCATAGTGGTAGATTTCTATGGTGTTGATTCTGAAATTGATCATTTGCAAGGAGGAAGAATATCTATAACATTTAAGAAAAAAATTAGTTCTAATAGATTCTGAGTTTAGTTCTTGAATTTTCATACTCTAAACAATAATTACAAAAAATAAAAGAATACGGAAGAATAAGAAAAGAAAGGATAAGGCTATGTTTGTTTACAATTTTTTTCAAAAATGTTTTGCATTAGAAATATAAATTCTTTTTTTTTTTTACAATGAGACAGACTCACAACCTAGAAGACAGCTAAAAGACTTGGGGTAAGCAACCCCTCTAATATCATGATCTAGCCATTTGAGAACATCATCCAGCGGATCAGGTAAATTAGTAAAATCACGCTCTCCTTTAACTACCAACGAAGCAAGACAATCCGCAGCCAAATTCGCCTATCTGTAAACATGGAACACATCTACTCTCCAGTCCCTGCCCAACAGAGAACGTATAGCTTCAATGAGGTTGGAAAACACCCCACACTCTGCCTCCGGATCCTGCACCATGGTTACAGCCTCCTTACTATCAAGTTCAGCAACATGCATCCTCACTCCTTCCTCCCAAGCTAGTATAAGGCCCTGAAACAATCCCCAAAGTTCAGCTCCAAGGCTAGAGCAAATACCAATCTTCCACAGAAATCCGCAGCTCCACCTGCCAAGATGATCGCGCAGAAGACCCCCGGCTCCCGCCTGGCCATTCTCGAGGACTGTACCGTCAGTGTTTAGCTTAAAGAATCCTTCATCTGGAAAACTCCACTGGACCCAGCAAGTCTCACGAACCAAGTCTCGCACTCTAAGCTTCCTAGAAGCCAATCTGGCCTCGACAATGCATTCCGCCCTCATACTTATTTCTCGAACAATCAGCTCAATCGGTTTGTTGATTCCTCGAAAAATATGGTAATTCCGGCACTGCCAAAGCTTCCACGCTGCAACCCCATATATACAACTCCACCTGCCAGCAGCCTGCGCCCCACCCAGGTTTAGCAACAACCATTCATGCAAGCCTGCTCTGAAAAAAGTTGCTCTCTGTTCCATAGGCAGCAGCTGATTCCACACACTCCCCGGTTTGCGGCAGTCCCTAAGAGCATGGAGAATAGATTCGCACCCCTCACCACAAAGACCACAGATCGGCGAAGGTGTGAGATGACGCCGGTGACGCTCGGCATTTGTCAGTAGCCGTTCCTTTGCTGTCAACCACAACATTTGCTTGACGCGCTGTGTCCATTCCACCTCCAAATTGCCTTCCACATGTTCCGTCCACTTATAGCAGCGACATCCTTCAAAGCTTTATAGGCTGACTTGACCGAAAAAAGACCAGAAGCAGAATGACGCCATACCAACCGATCATCTCCAGCCCCCTGCAAAGGAGGGAAAATCGACGCCAAAATTTCTGCCACGTGATCCGGCAAGAGATGCTGAAACAAATCTAGTCGCCATTGCCCAAGAGAGTTCGTATATTGCGGAAATATAAATTAGTAAATTTCAAAATTTGTGACTATACTATAGTGACTCTAGTTTTGGTCATTATACTTTAAAAACTATTTTTAAAGTCATCATAATTTACTTTTCTTTTAAAAAATATCACTCCATCAAGTTTGACCGTTAACCCACTAACAGTCAACTTTTTTTAGGGTTATTTTTGTTTTTCTATTAACTCATTAAATTAAAAAAGAGTAAACTCTGAATTTGGTCATCATACTTTTCTAAAATCCTATTTTTGGTCATCTTACTTTAAAAATTATATTTGATGTCATCATACTTTCATTTTTTATTTAATTTTGGTAATTCCGTCTAAATGTTCCGTTAAGTCTCAATCAGCTATAATTTTTTAGGGTAAATACAAAAAAAAACCCATCATACACGTGGAATTTTTTTTATTTATTAATTATTTTTTCGCATCTCCGCCGCCAACACCCACACCCTCACCCCCATCATGCACGTGATTTTAAAAAGTTTTATTCTTCTTAAGGGTGTGGGTTAGGGCTGTTAATTCATGTCAGTGTGTCGATTTGTGTCGGTTGAAAGAGAAAATTATATTTTTGCCCCCGACCCTAACCCGAACCCGAACGGGTTGGAAAACCCCAACCCAAACCTGACTTGATTTTTACCAGGTCAACCCAAAAATGACATAGTCAACCCGTTGATTGACCCACCAACCAGAGCCAAACGGGTTGACCGGGTCGGGTTAGTGTCGACCAACCATAACTCGACCCGCAAACCCAATTTTTTCACACAATAATTTTTTTAAAATATTTTGAGTCATCATGTCAACCCGTTGACCGGGTGTGTTGACCTAATTTTGACCTGAAAATCTTGGACCGACACGAACCCGGTCTGAAAATTTTTCGGGTCCAAAATTCCAACTCGAACCCTACCCGTTTTGTGCCGATTTCATGTTCAATTTTCGTGTCGTGTCAGAAATTACCAACCCTACTATGGGTGTTCGTGACGAAGATACGAAAAAATAATTAATAAAAAAAAGAAATTTCACGTGTATGATGGGGTGCATTTTTTTGTATTTACCTTCAAAAAAATTATGGCCGTTAGAGACTTAACAGAACATTTAGACAGAATGACCAAAATTGAATAAAAAATAAAAGTATGATGACCTCAAATATAATTTTAAAGTAAGATAACCAAAAATGAAATTTTAGAAAAGTATGATGACCAAATTCAGAGTTTACTCTTTTTTTAATTTAATGAGTTAATGAAAAGACAAAAATAACCCTAAAAAAAGTCGTTAGTGAGTTAACGGTCAAACTTGACGGAGTGACCATTTTTGAAAAGAAAAGTAAAGTATGATGACCTTGAAAATAGTTTTCAAAGTATGATGACCAAAATCAGAAAGTGACTATAGTATAGTGACCAATTTTGAAATTTACTCAAATTCTTTTGTAGTTAAGTTTTTACGGGAAGATAAGAAAATTTTTTAAAAATAATATAAAAGAAATTTTTACAAGAAATTATTTGATTTAGTGATTGTTTAGATAAATTATAATTTATAGTATTTTTCGTTTAAAAAACTCAAAACAAAAGTTACCCCTAAAAAAAAAAAAAAAACTGAAGAAGAAACGTTATCAATTTGGGAAGGGTTCATCTTCCCCAGCTAAATCCATGTGACAGAATGAACTTTGCCGGACAACCCAAACCCCGACTATGGGGTTAACCTACCGACAGCGGACCTTCCGTAGTTTCCCCACTGAACAGAACAACTATATTTTAATTATAGCCACATATATGCAGTACACTTTTAGTTCAATTGTTATATATATAATAAAAGAGGTCAAAACTTAACAAACTTATAATTATTTCACGAAAGATGTAAGAGTCATTCAATTTAACCACTCCCTTTAGTCTCCTATATGTCAAGAGGGCTAAACAATTTGTTGCAAATTCACCCCTCTGATATACTTTCATTTTGTCACTTTTTCAATAATGCTTGGATGCTTCTAACTAAATTCATCCGACTTTTTTATAATATTATAAAATACAATACTTCATGCCCCTATTATATAACATGCGAGAATCTTTTGAATCATGGAAATTATCTTTATCATAATAAATATTCAATGATAGTTATAAAATTTAAAGGACAAAAAAAGGTAAAAAATGGAAAAAAAAAAAACTTTCAATTGATTACGCTTACTAAAATTATTATATAACAAAACAATATAAATGCAATGTTTCATATCTCGTGAGCGGACTATATAATTTGCGTTTTAATTATAGAAACGGAGGGAAATAATATTTACTCGGTTGCTAAAAGTTATATATATTTAAAAAATGGAATAAGTTGTATTTTTTAAAATAAATTATACTATTATATAATAATTATATTTTGTTGCATCCAAAAGAATTTTTGAGGAGGGAGACTGCAAATTTTAGTGGTAATTTATATGGTGGTCCTATAAATTTTACTCCTGCTACTCCTTTCTTTTGTTATTTTTTGCTATTTTTTTATTTTATTTTTTTGTCTTCCTCCTTCATACTTTTTTCCGTCCATTTTTTTCTAAACAATTCAGTATTTTTTTAATGTTTTTGAATTTTATAAAAAAATTATTTTTAAATTATCATTTTATTTGTTTTATAATTAAATAATTTTAGATATTATGATACATATTATGAACGTTTTTGTTGTACTGTTGATCTGATGTCAACTATTCGCTGATCTGATGTCTATATAATCCTGATTTGATCTCTCTTGTTAAGTATGTTTTAGTTCTAGTGTATGATTTCTTTTATATTCTTGATCTGATATCTATAGTCTGTTGATCTGATGTCAAGTATTCGCTGATCTGATGTCTATATAATCCTGATCTGATTCCATTGTTAAGTATGTTTTAGTTCTAGTGTATGATTTCTTTTATATTCTTGATCTGATATCTATATTCTGTTGATATGATGTCTAGTATTCGCTGATCTGATGTCTATATAATCCTGATCTGATCTCCATTATTAAGTATGTTTTAGTTCTAGTGTATGATTTCTTTTATATTCTTGATCTGATATCTATAGTCTGTTGATCTGATGTCAAGTATTCTCTGATCTGATGTCTATATAATCCTGATCTGATCTCACTTGTTAAGTATGTTTTAGTTCTAGTGTATGATTTCTTTTATATTCTTGATCTGATATCTATAGTCTGTAGATCTGATGTCAAGTATTTGCTGATCTGATGTCCATATAATCCTGATCTGATCTCCATTGTTAAGTATGTTGTAGTTCAACTGTATGATTTCTTTTTTATTCTTGATCTGATATCTATAGTCTGTTGATCTGATGTCTAGTATTCGCTGATCTGATGTCTATATAATCCTGATCTGATCTCCATTGTTAAGTATGTTTTAGTTTTACTGTATGATTTCTTTTTTATTCTTGATCTGATATCTATAGTCTGTTGATCTGATGTCAAGTATTCCCTGATCTGATGTCTATATAATCATGATCTGATCTCCATTGTTAAGTATGTTTTAGTTCTAGTATATGATTTCTTTTATATTCTTGATCTGATATCTATAGTCTGTTGATCTGATATCAAGTATTCTCTGATCTGATGTCTATATAATCCTGATCTGATCTCCCTTGTTAAGTATGTTTTAGTTCTAGTATATGATTTCTTTTATATTCTTGATCTGATATCTATAGTCTGTTGATCTTATATCAATTATTCGCTGATCTGATGTCTATATAATCCTGATCTGATCTCCATTGTTAAGTATTTTTTTTAAAAAAAAAGTATTTTTTTTAAAAAGGCTGTGCATCAAAAAAAAAAATGTAGCGCGCAACTGTAGCTCGTTACTGTAGCGCATTACTGTAGCGCGCTACAGTAGGTAGGAATAAAATTCACGATAGTCCTATAGTACTACCGTAAACGGACTCAATTTTAGTACCTTCAGTATTAGTGACAACTCTATGTTTGAGCTATGTGAATTAATTTGCTTATTTATGGTCAAAGTTTCCTTAAGGTGCGTTTGATGCCAGACAGAGACAATGGGATAAAGGCAAAATAATTCTGATTGTTACTTTTTTTGGTTAGTTAAGTAAAGGCAAAAGCGATCAAATTACTTTAATAAAACGATCAAATTCCTTTAATAAAGCAATCAAATTCTTTTAATGAATATCTGTTAATTTATCAAATGAGTCAAAGATGATTAGATTCTTTTAATGATTACCTTAATAGTTACAATCAAACATTTCACTATAAGATTGAGATAGTCGTTAGTCCTCTTTTGAAAATAAATTGGGCTTATATCCTAAAAAATTAAGCCCATAAGGGTTGGGTTGGCCATTCACAGCCACACCAAGCCTGTTGAACTATTTTATTTCTTAATAAAGTTTGGGATTTATTTATTTCCAAAAAGGGAAAAAAAAAAAAAAAAAAAAAAAAGAAAAGTACTTTACACCTCGTTCCTGTCCTCAATTTTGACTAACAAGAACAACAAACTCTTCACTCTTCAAATTCAAGTAGAAAACAAAATAAAATATTAATATTAACTATCGTTACAGTAATATTACTGCTAATTTTAAAATTTATTTGTAGTGATTTTTTAAATATAGTTTACAATTTTAAATTTTTAATACGTTGAAAAGAAAAAATAAATTGACTGATTTAACCATAGGCAGCATTCTAGCAAGTTGTCTTGAAGGCTGCACTATCCACTGCTTCGTGTCATCTTCTTATCACGTCATAAAACCTTTCTTCCTGGTGTGTCATGCATGGTCAGCTTGTTAGCCAAAATGGTGAACGGAAGGAAGCCATAGTGAAAGAGGACTGATAATTACGTGGAAGGAATTGAAAGAACGAAAGATAGTACTGTTAAGCCGACAAAACTGGGGGCGGCCATGGTGCGCCAAAAGCTGAGAGGATTTCATCAGAAATTGATTGATCTGTGAACAACACGGTTTTCCTGCCAAGAACGCCGCGTGCGGGGAGGGGCCGCGTGTTCCTTCCTTCCTTCCTTCCTTCCTTCCTTCCTTCCTAATGCCGTGCCTTAATAATAATAATAATAATGGGATGGGACTTCGCCGCACTATCCTTCCTCCCTAATGTTGGGGTGGCGGCCTGCCCCCTTTAACTAAGAAAGTCGGCGGATTTTAATACCATTTTTTCCTTTTCATTAGTTTTGACCAAATCTACACTACGACTGCGTCTTTTTCCTTTTCTTTTCTTTTGTACAAAAGAATCTTTCTCTTGATCACTCTAATTTGTTCCCTTGGAGTTAAAGAAAACAAGACTATTCATGGATTCATGGAAGATTCAAATTTTTACAAACAATATATTTTTTTTACTATTAAATGAAATAGAAGTGCAAGCAATTTTTAGTAAAAAAATATTAGTTATTGCTCAATGACTTTTATTACACACTTTTGGCCATTTAGTTTTTTTTAGCAATCACCTATCTAACTATTAAAACCGCAAAAATACACTCACGGCCTCCTCCTCCTCCTCCTCCTCAAACCTTAAAAAAATTTATCCCACAAGTCTAATTAAACAGGTTGATAATTTCAACATGCCTATAATCATATCAACTCTAAAATGACTTGTCTAACTCGTTTACTTAACCGGGTTAATCATCAACCTACCAACCCAATTAAATTTAAAATTATTTAAAACGTATATTTTTTTCAACCTAATTCATCATTTTCCCATATAACGTGCATTTAAAACTATTTTAAAAATAATTATAGGTAAACTTGTAACATTCCATTCAACTAAAAACTTATATTTTTACTCTATAACACAATCTAAAATTGAATCTAACAAATTTAAAGTATTAAACCATAAATAACCTAACTTTCATTCTTTTAAGTGGGACCAAAATATTAATACTAGGAATAATAATTCTTACAAAAAGTGAATCTTCTCATTTAAAATTATTAATACTTTTAAGTGGAATATTTTCTCATGTTTTCTACAGGTGTATAAGGAGCTATGACGCGGCTAGTGTTGAAGGAAACGACAGAGTGAGATGAGATTAGTGAGATCGAGGGATGTGGCTTGTAAAGCGAACGAGGGGGGCGTTTGATCCAACTCTCTAACGTGAGAGATAAGATAAGGAGGGGGCAACATCCCAGTCTATGAAATAGCGATGAGAAAATATTCGTTTAAAAATTATATACAACTCACTCAAATTGTATACTAACTATGTAAGACGGGATGTTAAATAAGATGATGCAAGGAAATGACAAAGTGCATTAATCCATTGTAATGTTGACAAAGTGCGTTAACTTACAATTGTAAGGTTGTTGGTTCAATTTTTAGCTCCTCACAACTCCATTAATCCAGCTAACAACCTAGGTTGTTTTTTTCTTAAAAAAAATAAATAATAAGCTGGTGGAAAAACCCTCCACTTCTAGAGTTGGGCCGAGACCTAATCTCAAAGCAACAATCTTGGAACGATGTTGGAAGTTGTTCTGGTGACAAGACATTCTGGAGATAATTGAGCTATATTTATATTTAAAATTAGAAATTGTGTTTTAAACATTGAAAAATATATGTTAAAAACAGTGCAAAAACATCTTTTGATTGAAGCATGATGAGTAAAATTACGTTACAATATTCATAAATAAACATTTTAATTCTATACTATGACTCTTAATTTTAAGTTGCAATATCTTCTTCCAAATTTGGTTAGTTGCTGCATTTGCATCGCCATTTTCGATACAATGATATAGAGGCCAGTGACGATGACTTAATAGCATCATAAACTGTCTTGACACTGAAGAGCTGTCAGTCCACGTATCATTGTTCTGGGAGCAGAATTCTGAACATTTTTTTTTTTTTGTACAAATCATATATTTTATTGATGTATAAATAAATATTTATAGTTACAATGATTAAAACTAGTCTGGTGAGTTTTCTATGTGAGATTAGGACTAGTTTCTTAATCCTAAACTACTATATTTACAAGTATGTTAAATATAGTAAACTACTAATATATTTACAACTATATTAGTTTCTTAAATCTTTCCACACCTCCCCCTCAGGTTGGAACATGCAGATCACAAATGTCCAACTTGCAAAATAATCCATCGAACTAGACATGAGTGATAAAAAGACTCGTACTATCTGCGATTAAAAAAACTGAAGTTTTCGCTGGATGAACTGCGATGAAAAAACCGAGAAGAAACCAAGAACACCGCCGGGAATATCACCGACGGAGAGAAAATTGAAGAAAACCAACGAAACTGGAGAAGAACCTAATCGCCTCTGCTGAGTGCTGACCGTGATCAGACCGAGATGTCGCAGTTGAATCGCAACCAATCAGAAACCGCAATTGATTTGCGATTTCGACAACAATAACAAAGCCGAATATACTATCGGGTCAGTCAAACAGGCCCAAACCTGCTCTAATACATGACAAAATATGAGAAGAAATTTTGTACAAATCATATATTTTATTAATGTATAAACAAGTATTTATAGTTACAAGGATTGAAACCAGTCTTGTGGGTTTTCGATGTGGGATTGGGACTACTTTCTTAATCCTAAAGTACTAAATTTACAAGTATGCTAAATATAGTAAACTACTAGTATATTTACAACTATAATAGTTTCCTAATTCTTTTCACAAATTCTTATATGATTTACAATGTATGCTTTTGATAAATGACAGAGGAAATTAGTTAACGAGAAAACAAGACAAATTCAAAGGACTAATGTATTAAATAAATTATTTATTTTAGATCAAGACTACAATATATTTCGCCTTCTATCTTCCATGTCTACTATCCCAATCAATATTTAACTTATCTCTTACCTAAGTATTTACCCATCCTATTTTTAGTTATCGTTATACTATTTTTTATAAGTTTTTTTTTATCAGATATATATTTTAAATATAATTTTATTCTCAAATTTTCTTCTTTTCCGTTTACTTATATTTGTAAGATAATTTTTTTAATTATTTTCTACTATTTTTTAAACCATTTATCTTCTACTAAATAAAAAAATTAGTTGATAGAAAAAGCGATCAATTGAAAAAAGAACATTATTTAGTTAAAAATAGTTAATTATTAAACATATAAAGGGATATAAAAAATTAAATTTTTAATAACTACTCCACATCTTTTAATCGTCAAATTTTAATTCAAACAGTGAATACAACAATATATGTCTAGATCTTAATTATAACTCAAATATAATAATAATATTATTATTTGTTAAAAATTTTCGAAAATAATCAAGTAAAAACGTCAAATACAACTTTTCATAGGGAAAAAAAAAAAATACAGCACTTTCTCTTGAGAAAGAAAATCAGTTAAGATGCTATTAAAAGAATCTTTACGAATATTAAAAATTTTAAAAAGTTAATATTAAATGAAAATTTCTATGAAAAAGTGACGTAATAAGGGGGCAGTGTTGGAATTCAATGTTCCAAATACATTGTTGCAATTTGCAAAGAATCAAATCGAATTAATGATTCCTCCCGTCAATAGCCGCCTTTGTCTCCACTTTCTTGTTCCCATTCTTTGTTTATCATCTTTTCTGTTTTTTTTTTTTTTTTTTTTTAACTCTTTCTTTCAAGTTGATATTAAATTTAAGAAAATATTTTATAAAATTAAAGGTTTTTTTTTTTCCTTATTATACATAGTTGGACAGACACATTAAAATAATAAATTAAATTTTAGTCTTTATATAAAATTCTTACTCTAATTTGATTGGATCAAGAGCAGAGCAGCATGTAGTATTTGCATTTCCAATTCAAAACTTCCTTTCCTTTGAATTTATTAATAGTAAATCGCTTCTCCGGTTTGAATCTTATTTGAAAGAGAGGGTATATGATATATTAGGATGATTGTTTTAGTATTTTTTTTAGAAAAGAAATCATATTTAAAGATTATTTTTGTCTCATAAAAATAATCTAAAAATTTTATATTTTTGCTATTAATAAATATTATTTTACTTTTAAATTAATATAACTACACATGATTTATTTTGTAGTTTTAAAAAAAAAGATTTATTTTTGTAGTTTATGACTAAAATATAAAGTTATAAATGAAAAAAATATATAATAATTGTGAAAATATATATTATTTTTAATTTAATAAATAAAATTATTATTTTAAGATAAATATAATAATAAACGTATTTATATGAATTATATTTAAATTTTTTTCGAGAAATAATTATACTGTTAAATAGAATATTATATTATTTTTTTAATTTACATTCGCGAGATTCGAATCTCAATCTCATGTTTACAAGTCCCCACCCATATCATTACCTTAAACCCTCTTACGCCTAGAATATTATATTATTTTAATAAAATTATTATTATAAAACATAAAAATATATATAACTAAAGAATATTCTACCGCCACATCTCAATCTCAATCTCAAATTATATTATACTTCAAAACAATATATATATTATAGAAAGAATGTTTTCTCGTTTAATACTTTGAATCAAAAGTTTTAACAGTTTACTTTAAATCAATATAACCTACCATTTGTACAAGATATAACAATTGCACCTCAATATGATGAGTGTTGAATCCCAAAAATTATATAATGTAACTACCATGTAAATATACTTATTACTATATTTAAAAATAAAATAATATAATTCAGTATAAAATTATTTTAAAGTTAGATAATTAATGAGTTGTCATTTATCAAACTGACTGAAATCTTTTTTTGTCCGTGAAGATCCCACCAGTGTACTTTTTTTTTATTTTTAAATATAGTAATATATACATGTAACCTAAGTAGATGTATAATTTTCGTTGCCACCATATAACAAATTAATGCAAATAAATTTCTTTCATTATGTTCCTTAACTCTTTATATTTTTTAATTAAATTAAGAATTTTCTCAACAAGTTATGTAGTACTTAATATTGAATATCACCATAAAAACAGTCCTTTTTATATTATCATTAAAATTACCATAAATAAAAAGTCTCTTAACCTTTATTATAATAGCAATTAAAAAAAGGAGTAATGGCCCGCACAAAAACACGGCTAGGCTACAACGCCGTCACAGTAGGCCGTTTAAATGTTGAAAGCCGGCAAATTAACGGCTCCTACTTACTCTCCGTCGTGCCACGCAACCCCCCATTAACTACTCAACGTTAAAACAAACATAAAGCGACACATTCGGGGGTGTCCCCCAACTGCCACGTTTTCTTCCTACTGCTGTTAAGCCCGTCAACTTTCAAATATTATTATTTAACCTTTCTTTTTCCATCTAAATAAATAAACCCGGTTGATGACTATATCCGCTTTCACACTTCCAGCAATAATAATATATGAACCATCGAGTTCCATAAATTACAAAAACCACAATTTTTGGGTGGGGTGGGGTGGGGACCGATGGAACTTGGAGGTAACTTCATTCATTTCAAAATATAGTTGGTTTTCATTCGTTAAAAAACTGGTAAAAATATAAATCGTTAGTACATTTTTAAGAAATAATTCATTATTTTTATTTAATTTATAATTTTATTAGAATTTATTTTTGTCATGACTATTTCAAGTAATAGCACTATTATCAAAAATACATTGAATAAGAGTATAATAGATTTAACCATTAAAAATTATAAGACTTTTTAAAAATTAATTATAATTTTAATATTTTTATTTTGGTCAAAATGACCTATATATTGAAATAGAAAGAGTAATAATTAAAATAATTTTGTAACATATCGGGATAAACGAGATGAAATTGTAATATTTCGGATATCAAAGTGAAAATTTTTATCTGTTTGTCCAAAATGTTATAAATTTTTTATAAAAAAAAATTAAGGCTTAAATTTTCACAATTTAAAATAGTTTTCCACAATTCCCTTTCTCAAAAAAAAAATTAATACATAATTAATTTTTTATAACTTTTATATTTAAATGTACTAAAATCTTATTCTTGGAATCAGGGAGACAATTTGATGGGTGCGTTTGCTTTTGTTACTTTCTTTAATCTAGAATATGTAGAGTTGTAGAATTATTAAAAGTATTAATTAAAAATATAATTAAATGATTGAATATATTAGTAAATGTGTTTTATTTATCATTAATTAATAACTGAATCCTGAAATGATAAATATTTATATTTCTAATGAAAAATAAAAAAATTATTAATCAATTCATAAAAAAGTGAAAAGGAAAAAATAATAGATTTAAAATATAATATACCATTATCTGATATATGAGGAGCAATGCCACTTAATTTCGTCACATATTAGATTTAAAATAATAGATATTAAAAATTAAATTGTTCTCTGAAATAAAAGAATCGATTTGAAACAAAATTCTTTTTTGTGAAAAAGAATAATATAGTTAAATTAAGGAGATGGGCGTCAATTTTTGCATAATTTTATCTATTACTTAGATTACGTGACTCCCTAATAACTATTTTATATGTCATGCCTGAATTAACTAATTAATCCACCCTCTAAAGTTATGACTTTCGTAGAAATTCACAAATTGCAGTTCACCTTCTACTCTATATATTTGTCGTCCTGTTTCATATTATATAAATCTATTAAAAATATAATTAAATAAATGTGCAGATAATACAAAGTTACATATGAATAGAAAAAAATTAAGAATTTTAAAAAAAAAAAAGAACAAAAAAAGTTTAATCCTAACTTTAAAATAAAATAATGAAACCGCACTTGACCCGGTCTGCAAAGGTTATTAGTAGTATTATTCAATTACTGGCACGTCAGCCGATGCTATGCCCCCAACGAAGGATTACACACACTCACACACTAGACACGCTCTCTTATCACTGTGGGGCGGCGGCCCCCCACTCCCTTCTCCTTCCCCAGTCAAATTCCTCGCTGACTGCGCCTCACTTTCCCCCTATCGCAAATTGTATATATAGGACCCCCTCTCCTCTTCCCTTCTCCAGTCATTCATTAACTTGTATTCTTCGTCTCCTCCTTTGAAGCTTTCTCACGCTCTTTACGTATCTTGATTTGTTTCATAATTGATTGCTATAATGGCTATGAAGGACAAGGCCAAAGAGAGCAAAGGAGTAAAGGAAAAAGTTAACGCCGCCGTGAAGGAAGCCCACTTCAGAGGAGTTAGGAAGAGGCCATGGGGCCGTTATGCCGCCGAAATCCGGGACCCTGGGAAGAAGACTAGGGTTTGGCTTGGCACCTTCGATACGGCGGAGGAGGCCGCGAGGGCTTATGACGCAGCCGCCAGAGAGTTCCGCGGTCCCAAAGCTAAAACCAACTTCCCTTACCCTGCCGAGGGTGTGAGCCCTAGCAACAGCAGCACCGTGGAGTCATCCAGTGGTGATGGTGAGACCCACGCACCGGTTGAACTTGACCTCACGCGCCGCCTCGGTGCCCCCGCCGGTATCGGTGGTGGGGAGTTTTCGGGGTTCCACCATCCGCATGCTATGGCCGTTTTCCCAAACGGGCAGCCTGTTGTTTTCTTCCAGCCGATCAACCAGGCCCATTTCCCCTTCGCTATCCAATCGTCGTCGGCGGCGATGGTGGATTTGGCCAACTTGGGTGGTGGTCGTACTGGGAGCGGCGGCGGTGTTCATAATGACTCGGACTCTTCCTCCGTTGTGGATGACAATATGTTCGACGGTGGTAGTGAAGTTAAGAGGGGGATTGATCTTGACCTTAACCTGCCTCCACCAGTGGAAGCTTAGGAGGATTGGGGTTAATAGTGTGAGAATTTGAGAGTTGACGGACTAACGGTTCAATTTTTTGTACATAGGATAAGGGATTAAGGACTTGGGGGGTTAATGGAGTTAGAATATGCTATGTTTTTTTTCGGCAACTGAAGAAATTATTGCAATTTCTTGATGGTTGTTTCTCCAAATTGTAGCTTAATTTCCTCCATTTATTTACACCACCAAAAATCCAATCAAATATTACAGATTTTGGTTACAATTAATTACCACCTTCGTGTTTATTTTTTACCATAAATTTTCTTTTTTTCCCCCCTCAATTGTGTTGTGATTGTGATCACAAGTTGGGAAAGGAATACGAATCAGATAATGTTCCTAATCGAGGAGAATTTTATTTAATTTTTTTGGAAAAATAAGTTGTTATTAATTTTGTAAAAATATTTTTATTTGAATAAATTATAATTATGATAATTTTGATATTAAAAATAAAATAAAATAATTAATTTTTACAAAATAGAATATAACTTTTTATTACTTTTATAAGAAAAGAATGGTAAAATATTGAGTACTAGTATATCTGCGTGTCTCTCATTGAAGCTACCGACGACGGGTGAGAGGAAGTTCACGCGACCACGCAACGTAGCGGCGGCAAAGGAAATAAAAAGAAGGGGGCCCCACAAGAGACAATATACTAATTCCGTGTTGACGGGGTACATGTCGTACCTAGAGTGGACGGCACGTGTCCTTTCAAGCCGTCCCATTTATTATTAGTTTCTTTCTCCCGTTCCACATACTCTTAAGCGGTAGAAATTGTAATCTAGTACTAATTTTTTATTTTTCACTGGTTGCAGTATTGACGATTAGTAACGCGATTTTTTTTTTTTTTTCAACCCTTCATCTCTTTCTTTCTCTTTCACGTCGCCACCCTCCCTCCCTTTAGATCCCATTCGCCTCTGTCACGCCTGCTCTTTTTCGATTTCGAAATTTTTTGTGCATCCTCCACTCTTCTCGAAGTCTCGATCGCCCTCTCCGATGACCTGTTCTGATATATGCGTCGTAATTTTTCATTTTTTACTATCACAAGGTTTAGTTCTTCATAATTAATGATGGTGGTTAGTACATTATTAGAGTTTCAAATTCTGCGATCAGTGAATATGTAGAGTGATAAGGATGCTTGGAGTATAAGGATGCATTGGAGTGATAAGGTTATGTTCATAGTTTTATCTAGATATATTTTGTGATAATGAATCTCAAGTAATCTTTTTATCTACAATATCTCTTATGTTTATCACCTAGAGTAACATTCTATAAAACGAGCACATCATGTACTCTATCAGATAATGTACTCTATCAGATAAGTTTTATGAAATACAATTCTTTACTTCTTACATTTTTATCTATTTTCACATTTTTCTCAAGTGAATAATCTTTTATAGTTGTAAATCTCTTTTGGGTGTTTTGGTTGATATAAAATACTATTGTGTAGATATAATTCTTAACTTTTGTTCATATAAACACAATTTCAGTTGATATGAAACACTATTATTTTATTAGGAATATGGTTGATATAAAATACTATTGTATTGTATTTTTTTCATTGATATAAACTTTTTTCTGGTTGATATAAAACAACATTCTATATGATGTAACTCATGTTTTTTTTTTTTTTTTGACATAAACTCTATTCAAACACTATTAATCAAATTTTTACTCTTTATACATGATATTAACTATTGTTATATTGATATAAATACATGTTTTACATGATAAACTCACATTGTAATCGATATAAACTTATTATTCAACGATGTAATCAAATTTTTACCCATGTACACATGATATAACCTGTAACGCCCCAGACAAACCCCCTATCCAATATGGGAGCTTGACCGGACGTCTGCCTGATTCACGTCAGGTCTCATTCAATAAAGTATACTTTTATAAATAAATTAGAAGTTTAAAACATATGGGATATATATTTAACTCTTTTAGAAATACAGTTTAATCTGCTTTAAGGGAAAGATCCAATAGGTTTATAGTTTGCTAATACAACAACCGGGTTAAAATCCTCAAAACTCTAACCATTAGTCTGGGTCGCTGCGACACTCTGATCTAGCGCCTGCACCTGCCTTCAAACCTAGAGGAAAATAATAATTTGAAAATAACGGTGAGCTAACGCCCGTGAGGTTCTCTTTTATTTTTAAAACAACGATGCTCAGTCCAGAAATATCAATCACAAATATATCTCATTCCAAACATTTCGTTTTACATTCAACAAACATTTATTTAGTCAATACAACACGACATTATATTCAATCAATCAAACAATGTACATTTAACTCATCAGTAGAGTTTGTCAATCAATCAATCAAGTTCATGTAGCGTGGCTAGAATTCACCCTGGGCTACCTGGTAAAACTAACCACTCACTGTACCAGTTTGTGCGGTGCCCCGCACTATCATCAACCGTCGCCCTTAACAGTCACTGTAGCCAGCTATAACAGTACCTCCCGATGCCCTTAATCGACCAGCCGAGCCCATCACTGGCCTGGAGAGTTCAACCTAATCGTAGAGGGTTGGGGATCCTCGTAATGGCCAACAGTTGCAGTTTCAGTCAAGGTACACCTGGGTAACCATTTACACTACTGTAACAGCAATGTCAAGCAATAGTCGTTCAATCCAATCAGTAACATGTGTAAATCATTCATGCAAAGGCATGAGATAAGGGAATATGCACGAATATAACTATATATATTATACATATATGCAGAACACATACAGGTGATAGCAAATCATTTACACAACAAGAAAATAGCGAAATCACTCACCGATCCTCAAGGCTTTGGAAGCTCACCTTGGTCCAGCTGAGTTCCTACAACAAGGGCAAGTCAAGGTTAACAACTTTAGAACTTTGGTTCTCTTCGTTCTTACATGTCTATTCAACTAGCCTAGACATTTTACTTCTTCTAGTCTAAAGTAGGGGCAGGTTTCAATTTTCAGAAAACTGTTGCAGAACGCAGCTCTGTTCTTTGCTGTTTTTCAGAAAATCTAGAAAGCCAAAGGTTCTTATATAAATTTCTAAGTAAACCTTATGCAAAGAGGTTTAAATCGAGCTATAGTTTTCTTAAATCGGACAAAGAATGAAAAAGATATGAATTTCTGAAGTACAGCTATTACTTTAGATTTTTCTGCGAAAAGAACAACACTTGTAATACTGTTTCAGAGCTGATTTATGGGAGATTTACAAATCCAAATGAAAATCCGTAAAATTTTGTATAATCCTTGTAAGGAGAGGTTTAAAACAAGCCAAAGTTTGGTCAAAACGGACGAGAAATAAGGGAGATTTTGGAATTTCAAAGTTGGATGACAGTTTCAGAATTTCTGTATACATGAACTACGTCTAGCCACGTCTGGCCACGTCTAGCAACGTCTAGCAGCGTCTAGCAGCGTCCAAACTATATTTTATGACTCATTTAGGCATAATCATAGGATAGTAATGCTCTCGAGGTCTTAATTCATGCATACTATTATTCAAACGTTTTAAACTTAAAATAAAACTGTATTTATAAGAATCTTGAACCCATCACAAAATACCAATCTCACTCCAAGCATATTAAGAATTTACACCTTTAAACCAGTTTAAGTCTTCACATGCCATCCACACATGTTCAATCCAGCACCACAGTTAACAAAACAAAGCTAAACCCACAAACCTTCATATACTGCTCAAGACACCACAAAATCATTCTAGAATCCAAAATTCAATCATGCAATGGCATCCAACAACGTATGGAGTTTTGCTTGAGTTAGAGAAGATTGTTGTTACCTTACCTAGATTAAGGGGGGTGAAAGCAAGATATCCCCTGTTTCTCCAGCTAATTTTCCTCCAAATTAATTGAACCCTGGATTCTCCTTCAAATAAAATTCTTCCTCTGTCTTCCCCTTGTCAATTGATTATGGTGGAGAGGAGTTGAACTACAAGTTTGGTGGAGAAAGAAACAAAGAAGAAAAGAAGAAAGGAGAAGATGTAAGTCGGTTGAGGAAGATTAGAACAAAGGACAAAGACAAAGCTTCTGGGTTCTTCCGTTTTCTTCCTTTTTGTTTAATATAACCAGTAGCTCTTATCACTTAACTCTATTTACTTTCTCTGCATTAAGTTTTCTCAAATTCTAAATCTCATCCACTCAACATAACTCTTCTTTCAATTAAATCCCTACAACTCCTAATTATGTTTTATCCAGCTAGCAAAATTTATTGCATAAAGTCTTATTTTAAATATTAGAAGGTTATTTTGTGTATTACCTCATTAGTTTGGAGCGAGATCTCATATAACCCCTTGTTATATTGATATAAACACATGTTCCACATGATATAAACTCATGTTCTACTTTATATAAACTCATGTCTCAAATGATATAATCGTCTTTCCTTTGTATATATATACATATAAACAGAAGTAATCTCTGAATAAGAACGTTGTCTACTATATTCATTCCTCATCCAATATCTAATTCCAGAAAGTTTTGATTTACGATCTCTTCCTTTTCTAATACTAAATCCTAAACTAAAAGCATGCTGATTATATAAATCGAAAGCAACTTTCTCGTTCTCAACAATCTCACCAACCAAAGATTTGTTTGACTCATCAACCAATACTCCAAAACCTATAAAAAAAAAAAAAGTTAATATAACAAAAGATATAGAATCACATAACATAATAATTAACGTAATTTTAAACTATTACCTTCACTGGAAGCAATAATATCACTTCGTTGTAGCACATTATCAATAAGTTTGGATATTTCCTTGTCTACATATTTAACAAAAAAAAGATTATATCATACAAAACGTTACTTTATATCAACTATAATTCCACCTTACATCATTAAAACGTCTAACATTATACATACTAACTAATAACGGTACACTTATATCAACCATATCTCAATATTATATCAACTAACACTTTCATTTATATAATTCATAACTAACCTTCATAAAAAATAACAACTAACATTGTTCAAAACGGAACTCTCATCCGATCGATTATCATCTCCTCCTGAAAAATTCACTGCACGTCCAAAACACATAACAAGTATTCATGTTCTATCGTATCTCCACAAATTATCAAATAAAAAATAATCGCAACATCATAAAACGAATCGAAATATCTTCTCCGTTCAACACATTACAATTGCTTATGAACAAATCATAATCTGATCGATCAACTTTACTAAAGCGATCACAAATCTCCATTCTAAACGAAATATTAACGAGAAATCAAAATATAACAAAAGAACGAATAACATATAGTTTCAGCAACAAAAATAAGAAAAAAACCACCATATCTGCAATCTGATCGATTAAATTTACTAATGAGATAAAAAATTTTCATTCTAAACGATCGAGAAAGTAAAATATCAGGAAAAAAATAGAACAATAACTTCAGCAAAAAAAACAATAAAAAACGAACGATACATGCGATCCGATCACAAAAATAACAATTATAAGTTGAAATACTTGAAATTCGAATAATCTGCAGTAGTTGAAGATCAATTTGGCGAGAAGAAAAAAGGAACGATATAAACGATATTTGGTTTAATTGAATGAATGCAGTATTTGAAAACAAAAAAATAGGCGTCTTATATATAGAATGTGATTAGTTGAGTATCAAAGCGCGCGTGAGGAAATAAAATCCAAACAAACTGCCTCAATTAAAAAAAAAGTAGAAATCACTAATTAAACTCGTTCTCCCTATATAAAACTCGCACTGAGTACAATAGCATGGTAGTAGCATATAATTTGCCGATTTTTATTATATCCTATAAAAAATTATTATATCCTATTTTATTAAAATTTTATTATTAAATAAGAATAATTTATTATATTAAAATTTTAAAACAATTATAAAAATAATGTCTCCCATTTTCTAAAATTATATACAAAAGTTAGAAAGAATACTATACTCCCCGTCTACAAGTTTTACACTTTTTACTGTTAAGCCAAAAATCAATAATTAATAATTTAATCAAATAAAATTTTTTTACCTCAACTTAAAAAAAAAAAACTAATAAAATATATGAGGATAGATAGTCCTGGTAACATGGTTATAGTCCAATGGTTAGCGTTCTCACTTAAAATAATAGGTTAAAAATTTGAGTTATTCTTGTATAAAAATAATAAAAATAAAATATGAGTGCGAATGAGTTAATATACTTATGCTTCTCTTTATAAAAAAAGAATTTTTTTTAACGCTGAGATAGTTCCCCAGACGGCAGATAAGTGTCCACGTTTCAATGAGTTATAGAGGCTGAAAAGCAAATGCCGCCGCCTAGGTCGCCGTTCACTTTCAGTAGGGTCACGTGGGGCGGCGCCCGAAGAATCGCGTGACCCACACGTCCATACTCGATAAGTCGAAGTACGTGTTGCGAGCCTTCTAGACAAAATGCAAAAGGGCCTATTTTTTAGAGCTGGGAGAGGTCAGAGGTCCACTTCATGGTGGACTATTGATTTTGGGTCTAAGTCCATTTGTTTGGTGGATCAGCCATTTTGTTCAGTAGGGCTGAACTCAAAACCAAAAGTAGCATATGCCGGTACGAGGATCAAGATAAACGTGGATAGTTAGTTCCTTACAGCCTGCTTTTTAGCCCAAGTTACAGTGGGTGGTCCATGGGGAAATGCCAAGGCCAGTTGGTTTTTCTGGCTTCGCAGCGAACATGGCAAATGCTCTGCCGCTCTTGCGGAGTTTTGGAAAGTTATAGTGGACTTGACCCTAACTTGGAAAAAAGAACATAGAAAGTTTATCTTCGATTCGAACAATTATTCTGCTATTCTTATGGTCAACGATATATATTATAACAAAGAATTGTAAAACAACATTTGGAGACAAATCAATGGTTTCATGCAGGAAATTAAGACAACATTTGGAGACTAATCAATGATTTCGTCGCATGAAATTAAGAAGTCCCAGTATTCATCGAATATTTCACAATAAATAAGTTTTTAATATAAAAAATACAAGAGACATATGAATATAAATTTCTTAATTTTTCAGGTGAAAAGATTGTTTATTTTGAATTTAGGAACAATTAGGCATTTGTGCCCAAATCCATGCTTGGATGCGCTCAATAGGTGCATGTCCGCTACGTGGGCGACATGCAAAATGAACACGTTCGTCCGGCAAGCATGGCATAATATGATAATATGGCCATACTTAGTAAAAATTTTTAAAAGTGAAATATTTTGAAGGGTATAATGAGCTACATCACACTTACCGGGAGGAGAACTATACGGCTGATTGCTTGGCAATGAAGGAAGGTATAGGTGTGACCAGGTTATGAGAGTCGTCGGGGGATTGAAAAAATAGTTACGACATGATATAGTTGGAGTAGCTTATCTCCGGAATGTAACAGCTTGAGTTTAATGCTTTAACCTCCTTTTTTGTTAAAAAAAAAAAAAACTAAAAAAAATCTAAAAAGAGAATTAATTTTTTTTTTTGTATATAAAAAGAGGCCGAAATTGTTATTTAATAGACTTATATTACGAATATAAGACACACCAATAATATCATGTTGTAACAATTTTCTAATCTCAGTAGGGGCGCATCTTTTGGAGCTCTGAAGGCCTAGTCATTGCCAACGAAGCCAAACAATCTGTCCCGTAATCACTCTGGGTGTGACTAAATCACGCTCTAATAAATATCTGATTTCTCGGACAAGGTTACCATGGATACCCTCGTGAGATTGCCTCCCCGAAATGAGTCCCACACGCTGACATTGTCTACTTTAGCTTCCACTCTTCTTAACCCCCATGCCCCAACATAACTGTAGGCCATGAAATAAACCCCATAATTCAACCCTCAAGACTCTGTACTGTCCAATATTTCTCATGAAACCTGCCAAGCAAATCCCCTGAGAGTCTAGCATCAAGCCTCCCGCATAAGCTTGCCCTGTCTTAAGGGGCATCCACCGAATCCAGCTCTTCTCTAACACTCCTGCTCACTCCAACTTTAGAGTACAACATTAAACCCCAAATCCCTTACCCTAAGAATCGAATTCCGCACACTTGAGAAGGATTTACACTGAGCTAGTTCTTGATTCCCCTATGTTTCCTTTAAAAAGTGGTATTCATATTATTCAATTTATCTTGCTTCAATCATATGATAATTATTTCATGAAGTTGGGAAAATATATCTTCCTCACGCAGTGGCATAGTTTTTCTGATAATTGATAAGAATGAAGACATGATTCAGATTCTATTTTCATTTTTTGTCTTTTTAATATGGATTATATTAATGATACATGAGTCGAATGATTAACATTTGTATTTGAAATCTAAAACATTAGAGTTAATATATTGTGAACTCTGGGGGTGGGGGGTGGGGTTGAAGAAGAAATCATGGAAAAGGGGGATGGTGGGGGGACCTTTTAAAACCAAAGCAAAGGTCACATTGAGCATGGGCTCATGTTATCCCTTAATCCATTCATTCCTTGTGAAAGAAAGTGTGATATGTGACAACTGAACACCTACCCCAGCATTGTCAAATACTCCTACTCTCCATGGGAAGGATCCTATTCTCAATCAAGACTCATCCATGAATGATGGTCCTATCATTTTATTTTTCACCCTTTGGACATTACAAGTATGAAATTTAATCGATTATAAATCTAATCTACTTCAATCGGTATGTCTTTAGGCACGACTATATATAACATATAAATCACATTTGGAAAGGGTGGACAATTAATTAGCGCAACAGGTGTTGTAGCAAAACTGATTGCAAAAGTGAGAAAGTCGGCCGCATTAAAATTATCCTTTGTGGAGGTCAGTTTGATATCCAAAACTTGCTCAGCAACAATCAAATAAGTAGGAAATTTTGGGATGAACTAGAAAAGATTGGATAGAACCGAATCTAAACGTTGACTAAGTTACATGTTACATATTTCGAAAATAAAAATAAATTAAGTTGGTTTTCAAATTTGGGCATTGCAAGTGAGATGGTGGCACAAATTCAAGTCCATAACCCTTTAAACAAAAGAACCAATATTCAAAGAAGAGAAATATGGATGGTCCAATAGTCCTATTGATATTCAAAGAGGAGGAAAATAAAAACTGTGAACCCTACCTTCCTTGCTGTCCAAAAGAGATAAGTATACCTCCTAGGAAACAAACGGATGCCTTCACATGATGCAATTATTTACAATTGTACATGAACCTACCTCCATTTTTTATTTATCAACAAATAAGGAGGCAGAATTCAGTTCACGATTTTAATTTTTGGCCATAATTAAATTTACATGCATGGGTATGGTCTGGTGGCCATGATTTTGCAGACCTAATAAGGCTGTCCGGTATTGTATTCCATGACATTGGCCTGTGATTCACTAGGGGGGCAAAGAAAACTCTCAAAATGGAAAATATGAAAACAAAGACAAAACGAAAATATAAATAGGGTAGTGCTATACATGGCTCCGTTTTGTTATTCAATGTTTATTTTTTTAAAAAAAATTTAATTTTGATAAGTATCGCTTTTCTTAATTTTTATTTTTCGCCTCATTAATATTTATCTTCTGTCTCTCCTATTATTACCTAACTGTCCTTAATCAATTTATCAAAAATTTTATAAATGTCTTATTTATCTACTAACAATTTATAAAAATTATGATTAAAGTATCATAGATGAGCGGAACTATTAATGAATTTTTTGATATTTTTAATAAATTGATTAAGGGTAGTTAAGTAATTTAATATATTATTATATTTTATATTTAAATATTATGATTGATATTTTTTAATTTGTCAGATATTATTTAGATATAAAATGGGCGCGAAATAACAAGCAAAATAAGCATTCACATATTTTGCTATTATAAATTAACGTCATTTAATTATTAAATGTTATTTGATTTTATAAAAATAAAATTTTATTATAAAAGATAATTCAATGAAGAAGATTATTATTGAAGATAATGAAAGTATAATTATTCTAAAAAGAGAATCAATTCAATAAACCAATGAAGATTTACTTTGAATATTTGATCAATTTAGAAAAGATCTTAATAGTATACTATTGGTCTTTGATTGCAAATATCTTCTAATCTCTTAGTGTCTGAAAATTTCTCGATTATAAAATATGTATTCTCATAATATTTTCTAATTTTGTCAAGAACAATGAAATATCATCTGAAGATTGGATCCAAAACCTAATTTTCTTGTATGATCGTTAATAAAGTCTGATTTAAAAATAATAATAAAAATAATTTAACTTTTATATGATCGATAATAAAGTCTGATTTGTTTTTAAAAAAATTTACTTTTATAATTACATTAATAAAATTTATATCATGTAATAGTTAGTATAAAATTAATGAATGGTTTCTGTTTTTTTTTTTTTTTTTTAAGTCCGTTGAATTAAAATAATAAAAAAAATTATATTCTCATGGTCCCCGATGCCCTTTTCCTCTGAAGATAGTACGGTAAATGTAAATATAATAAAATAAAATTTCCAATTAGAGGTAAAATTATGGTTAATTTTTCCCTAAAAAAAAAAAAAAAAAAAAGCGTAATTGTAGTCACCAGCATCGTATTCGTATTCAATTATAGAACTGAGTCATCCTCACATCTCGCATGTCGCCCACCTGTCCTATCGGGATTTTGCAAGACCGCTTAAACATCATTTTGCCGCCTTCCTCCGATTCTCAAGATCTTCCCTCCCTATTTTCTGCTCATTATTCCAACCCCTCTCCAACCCCTAATGCCAAATTTTATCAATTCACAGTCATAATCCTCTCGATTTCGAGAACTATTGATTTTTTTCGAGACCTATTGATTTTAAGTGAGCGAAAATCCCTCAACAACCAAAAAAAAAAAAAAAAATTATTGATTTAAGGCACTAGTACAATTTATTTTTAGTACATAATAATAATTGGATTTGTCATAATTATACATGAGAAGAAATACATGAATGATCATCACCACCGTCTCCTCCGCCCCATTACATATGTTATAAATCAAAACACCTAAATAAAAATTGGAAAAAGCTCTCTTAAATTACTACAAATACAAAAATAACTTCCCAAAATATTTAACATAAAATTACGACAAATATTTGAGCAATTGCTACCAAGATGCAGCAGCTGCTGCTTCTTCATCATCAGTAAATTAAAATCCAAAGCGAAAAAAGATTTGAGAAAAATAATCACAATCCACCGTTTGATCATCGATCCTTGCTTGCTTGACATATATATATCCGACTTCCAATCTCACACACCAAAATCAAAATTAAGGGCTTCTTCTGCTGCTCTGATTAATTAATGTGCGAATGGACAAAGGACTTATATACAAAATTTCATCGTCTTCGTTTTTTGGCTCTGCAATTTCTTCAGGTTAAGAGATCATTCACCCAACCGAAATCGGGTCCAACCTGCAGCCCGCCTCCATTCTGATTCTGATGATCATTATTAATGTACTTATTATCTTCAACAAAACTCCTGGTTGGAAAATTTCGATGGAGAAACTTACTTGCTCCTGGGCTTGGGGTTGATGGAGACATGATAAACTGCTGCTCGTCGCCATTGAAATTCACATCAAGCCAAGCTAAATTTCCATTGTGTCTAGCTGCTGCTGCTGCTGCTGCATGAGAGGTAGCCGCTTCACTCACATGCATTGCTTCCAGGGAACTCATCAATTCAGTCAATGCATCTTTGTAACTCACCCCACCGGAACTGAATTGAGCCAGCCCACAAGGCTCCATGTTTCCGAAGTGATCTTTGTACCTGGAAATCGGTGAATACCTGGCGGTTTTCACAGGGGAGAGGGGCGGCGAGAGGGATGGAGACAGAGGTGGAGATAAATTGGACATTCCCATTAGAGTTGAGGTAGGTGAAGCCGCGACGGAATTATGGCAGTACATGCAGCAGAGATTCCCACTGGCATTCCTGTGCTTCTTTTCGGCCACCACTGGGGGAGGTGAGACGACGGCTGTGGTTTCGTGGCAATTGGCCGGAAGAACACGCAGCTGCCGGGGAGAATGGGCGAAGAAACAAACCTTCCGCTTGCAATTCTTCCCATCTTTGCATGCCTCAGTCCTGTACCTGGTTGGGTGGAGCCAACACTCGAACACCCCGTGAGCAAACTCGCAGTTATCGCCGCGGCTACAACTCCCCCGGCGAAACTCCGGGCAGACAGTCCCGGAGTAATGGTACCTCCTGGGATCCCTCCTCCGGGCCTTTTCTCCCGGATGAGCAAAAGGGCAGTCGGTCCAATCATGGCTCCGGCTGCGGGTACACTTCCTGACCTTAAATTCATACATCCTGAAATGATCGGAAGAGTAGGGATCTGCATCATCATCGTCTTCATCATCAATATTGTTGTAAGGCAAGAATTTCTGAAGAAGGGCTTCTTCATGAGCAGTAGCAGAAGCTGCTCTGGGCGAATCCATGAAACAGTGATCAATACAGGAACCATCAAGATGATGGTGATGATGTAGCGTGGAGGAACCACCACCAGCACCAGCAGCGGCAGCACGGCGGCTGAGAAGCTTCCTGGGAGGGATGTCAATTTCTCTGAGACCTTTCTTGCCAAGATAGAGTTGGTGAGAGTGATGAAACTGGTGTTGCTGCTGCTGGGCCTGATGATCGGGAGCACAAACAGAATCCATTTCTTGATTTTGGGGGAAAAATGATAAAGATGTGAGGAGGAAAATTGGGTCTGGTTTGGTTAGAAGAAGATGGAGGACATGGGAGGAGTGTTGAGTGAGAAGGGAACAACGAGGAAGAAGGGGAATTTATATATATATAAAAAAAAAAAAGGAATTAATTGTTAAAAGAGAGGAAAGAAAGAAAGAATGGAAAAATAGGAAAGGGGGATAAAGAATGACGAGGATGGTGTGAGGGATGGGCAGAGAGATGCGTGGCCGCATAGTATTAGAATTTGGCATGCAAACTTTGATATGTGGCAGCTCGATATTACACTGCCCACTGCATGCATTTTCTTAATAATAATAATAATAATAATAATAATAATAATAATAATAATAATAATAATAATAATAATGTAGTTTCCTATTGCTACCTCATCCGGAGAATAAGTCCATCCTCCTTCTTTTGTTCTTTTGTATCGGTTGTTATTTATTTATTTATTTTTTTTTTGTTTTTGCCTTCGGTTTTTATATGTATTTCCGCTTTATTTTCTTATTTATAGAAACCAAACTATTAATTTCACAATAATGTTAGTAATTAATTTTTTTAATTACTAGAGCTATAATTTTTGCATTTACCCAATCAGTATAGGTAGTCCTAATACTACATTATAAAGTATTTTATTGACAAATAACAAAATTATATTAATTAAAGAAAAAACGATAACAATTTAGGAGACTCTCAATATTAAAGAGATTATAAATTATCAATTAATTTTTTCCTTTGTTAATGGACTATGAAAATTAGTTAATATGCTTCAAAAACGAAGATTAGTTAGTATTTAATAACTACAGCTACATTTACATACTATTATTAGGAGATTAGTTAATATTTAACTCTTTTATTTCAATTTCTCTCTTTTACAGCGCTAGTTAGATCATGATGTGGTGGGGTGATACACCTATCTGTGCAAGATAATTTAGGCATGAAACTTATTTAAAAAGGAAGAGAGTCGAAATTTTTTAAAAAAAACTAAACGGTATGATTTTCCATTTTGGGTCGAATGGTTTTTTCCTGAAGATTTCGGGGTGGGTTATTATTGTTGTTAAATCTCAACTAAACCCTAGAGATTATTGCTTCATTTGAGGAAGGAAAACTTTAATCTAGGAGGAAAACTAGGGACAAGAAGTAATCTTTCTATTTATATGCATAGAGTGTTTTTCTTTTTGGGATAAATTAAACTTCATTAGTATTAATCTTAGTTTGGAGTTTTGCTTCTCATATACATATAATCAGTCATGTGAATCTTTGAGTTTATAGCCGAAATTCTCTCGCAAAATGCATTATTTTAGACAAAATTTTAGAACAGTTTTTGGATATGTTTAGCTAATACAAAGTAAGACTTGAGAAGTTGAGATGTAGTTGAATATCCTCTTCATGTCAATGTTGTTAGTAATTATGTTTTGTTCTAATAATGGAGTGGTTCATCACACCAGTAGTATTTAGTTCATGAAGATAGCAGCAAGATGACGATGAATATGTGGAAATGTTGCTGGACAGAGTGATCAACCATAATAATAATGGAGTTTACAAATGTAGCGGCTCCTGGATTGAAGAAGCCCGATTGAATGCAATCCAGTACATCCTTGATTCTTTCATTTGGGATTCAAGATTGAAACAAGTTATCTAGCAGTGACATAGCTAATTAACAGATTCCTCTCAAGAAGATTCATTGAAGAAAAGAAGTACTGGGCAATGGCTTGTTTATCTTGCTGCGAAAATGGAAGAATGTAAAGTTGCACTGTTATCAGAACTTCCATTGGAAGATTACAATTTTGAATGCAATGTTATACGGAGAATGGAGATAGTTGTACTAGATACATTGGATTGGAGAATGGCATTGGCAACCCCTTTCACTTTCACAAAAAAAAAAAAAAAAAAAGTTTTGTTTTAATAAAAGGAGTGGAGAGTTTAGTTTTTAAACTACGAGCCAATATTAGTAATTATGTTTGATTTTAATAATGGAGCAGAGATTTTATTTTTTTAATTACGAACGGATCGAAAACCTTATCCAATACTTCCTCAACTCGAATTTAAGAAAAACTAAACAAATGCATAATTTTCTATTTTGGATCAAATGGTCTTTTTATATGAGTGTGAATAACTCGAGATGGGTTATTATTGTTTTCAAATCTCAACTAAATTCTAGAGATTATTGCTTCATTTGAGGAAGGAAAACTTTAATCTCCATGGAAAACTATGAGCTAGAAATAATCTTTCTTTGTTATATGCATACATTGTTTAAACATTATTGTAGTTTTTCTTCTTTTATATACATTTTTTTTGAAATAAAAAAATATATATTAATTTACTAGAAAACGTCTAGCAACGTTGACAAACGAAAGATATAACTAAAGAAACATAATTTACAAATATGAATGTCATTGTTGTTTTTGTGTTTACTATAAATAAACTATATAGATCTACCCTATCAAGCGGTGGATACACCACATGCCAAAATTTTAATCCGAACAAGGATACATCACTAATTTTCTGATGAAAGCACCAAACCATAAATCTAATAATTAGATCTATGATGAATGAATCTTTTTGGACTAAACCAGCGAACATCATCAACGACACCGCTATCATGCCAACGAACTTCACCAACGAAACTGTCGCCATAATAACGAACACCATCAATGAAGCCGCCACCATACTCTACCAGTAAATCTGAATCTACTGAAAGAATAATACTGCTAAAAGACTCTATCAGTATATTTGAATCTACTTAAGGATAAAATAAAATAAGATTGGTTTTAATCCCCTTTATTGGATGATGAAGCTAAAAATAAGAAAATGAAAGTTGCAAAAAATTTATTTCTCATTCTCCCAGAAAGAGGGGAAGAAATACTTTTTGATGGTTAAGGTTAGGAGAGAAGAAACCGCGGTTAGGGTGCTTCTTTTATATATATATATATATGTATATATAAATAATATGAGTCATGGTGGATTTTTGGGTTTATAGCGAAAATTCGAACGCAAAATGCATCATTTTGGACCAAATTTGAGAAGAGTTTTCGGATATGTTTACCTAAGTACAAATTAAGAGAAGCTGAAATGTCGGCGATTTTCTATTCTCACTTAATCTAAATAGCTGTAATAACATTAGTAAAACTAAATTTTATTCTAAGACATTCTGACTCCAATTTAAGAAAAACTAAACATATGAATGATTTTTCATTTCGGATCAAATGTTCTTTTCAATATGAGACTGAATAACTCGAGGTGGGTTATTATTGTTGTTAAATTTCAAGTAAATCCTAGAGATTATTGCTTAATTTGAGGAAGAAAAACCTTAATCTCGGACGAAAACTGGGGCCAAAGAAGTAATTTTTCTTGTTATATGCATACAGTGTTTTTCTTATATATATATATATATATATATATGAAGAAAAAGATATACGAATACTTTTGTTTCTTATCAAATTACTGTGATACATGATATCTCTTTATAGAGAGATTGACTGTAACTAAAAAATATTACAAGATTTACACAAGATTAATTACAAAGAGTTTGAGATACAAAGGACACTATCTACCAACTAATCTCCTGTAATCTCTATTCACAATATTCTCGTAACATACTTTCAACACACCCCCTCAAGCTGGATCCAATGAGTTAATGGAGCCAAGCTTGGCAAGCAAACGATGAAACTGGGCGGTTGACAAACTTTTGGTGAACACATCTGCCAACTGGTCAGAACTACGAACATAACAAGGGTGAATGAACTTCGACTGCACTTGTTGACGAACATAGTGACAGTCGACCTCGATATGCTTTGTACGCTCGTGAAAAACCGGATTAGCCGCTATATGCATAGCAGCTTGATTGTCACAAAACAAAGGAACAGGCACTTTGAACGAACATCCAAGATCACGTAACAAAGACTTGAGCCAAACTAACTCACACGATGCCGATGCCATAGCCCGATATTCTGCTTCGGCACTTGAGCGAGCGACCACATGTTGTTTTTTGCTTTTCCAGGACACAAGATTGCCACCAACAAACATGCAGTAACCGGTAGTGGAACGTCGATCCAGAGGACTCCCGGCCCAATCGGAATCCGTGTAACCAAGAATGTCTGTATGACCATGATTAGTCATCAAAAGCCCGCGATTAATAGACCCCTTTAAATAACGAAGGATTCTTTTAACCAGCTGCAGGTGATACTCAGTAGGAGCATGCATATACTGACTTACTAAACTCACTGGGAAAGCGATATCTGGCCGAGTAATAGTTAAATAAATTAACTTCCCCACAAGTTTTTGATATATCTTGGGAGAAGTCAACAGTTTCCCAGTTGCTGACAAATGTAACTTGCTATCTAACGGGGTGGAAGCTGGCTTGGAGTGAACAAGATCAGCATCTTGAAGCAAATCGAAAATATATTTCCGCTGACTCAAATACACTCCTTTGGAGGAAGTAGCTAGTTCAATCCCGAGAAAATACTTTAGAACTCCAAGATCTTTAATCGGAAAACGACCTTGAAGCTGCTGCTTCAAAAGAGAGATAGCAGCCGGACGATTACCGGTTATAATCAAATCGTCAACATAAATCAGAACAACTAGAACTTCTTGATTACAACGCCGAACATACAAGGATGAATCTGCCGAACTTCTAGAAAAACCAAATGTCTCAAGAGCCGAACTAAGCTGCGCATGCCATGCCCTCGGACTTTGCTTCAAGCCATAAATAGATTTGTGCAACTTACAAACGAGGCCCGGATGATGGCTCTGTGGATGCCCCGGCGGAAGACGCATGAAAACTTCTTCTTCAAGTTTCCCGTGCAAGAAGGCATTTTTGACATCCATTTGGAATAATGGCCAACCATGGTTAATAGCAACTGACAAAAGAACCCGAACAGTTGTCATTTTGGCAACCGGAGCAAAAGTCTCTTTATAATCGACTCCAAACTGCTGCGTAAACCCTTGAGCTACTAACCGGGCTTTATGCCTCTCTATCGAACCATCCGCATTAAATTTAACCTTGAACACCCACCGGCTGCCGACAACATGTTTCCCGGGAGGCAAATGGACAATACTCCAAGTATTATTTTCAGTCAAGGCAGACAACTCCTCAGCCATGGCATTACGCCATTCAACATGCTGGACAGCATCTTTAAAAGTCTTAGGCTCTTGAGTACATGCCAACGCTACAAGAAATCCTTTGTGAAAATCTGAAAAAGTATCATTCGTGGCCCATGCAGCAGCCAAAGGATATCGAGTAGGCTGAATAGAGTTTGCTACATAATCTTGCAAGTGGGCTGGAGGCCGCCGCTCGCGCCCAGGATTGCGGTGGACAGCACCCGCATCAGCTGCTGGACGCTGGACATCCGCAGCAGCAGCACGCTGGACATCATCCGCAGCAGCAGCACGCTGGACATCACCCTCCGCAGCAGCAGACTGCCCACGCCCAGGTGTCGTGCGCGACGCCCCCGACAGCAGCTGAGGATTGGTCGCAGATGCAGCAGGCCCTGGACTAGATGAGAACAAGTCTGCATCAGCTGAGTCTGCAGAAACCGACTGAAGAGGAGTCGCGGCATCAGCTGAGTCTGTAGACGGTGGAGTAGAGTCAGGCACTGCAAGAGGCACAACACTGAATGGAACAGCCCCTGAGGATTCAGCCGAGAAGGGAAGACCAGAAGCAGCAGTGGGTGGACGGAGTGAGAGGTCCAGACACGCATCAGAACAACCAGAAAACACAGCCTCATTTTCAACAAAAACAACATCACGAGTGACAAATAATTTTCGAGTAGACAAATCATAACACTTATAACCCTTCTGATTAATAGCATAACCCAAAAATACACACTTACGAGCACGAGCATCGAGCTTATCACGATGAACACCTGGGATATGAATAAAACACTTACAACCAAACACACGTAAGTGAGATAAATCCAATTTTGATCCTGTCAACACTTCAAGAGGGCATTTAAATTTTAGAACCCGACTAGGCAGTCTATTAATCAAATAGGCAGCGGTAAGAAGACCATAAGACCAAAAAGTCTTAGGAACATGCATTTGCAACAACAAGGCGCGTGTCTTATCCAAGAGATCCCGATTTTTCCGCTCTGCGAGACCATTTTGCTGCGGCGTGTACACACAACTGGTTTGATGCTGAATCCCATGACAAGCGAGATATTGCACCATTTCACGGGACATATACTCAGCTCCGTTGTCAGAGCGCAAGACCTGAACTTTAGAATCAAAACGATTCACAACCATCATATGAAAATCGCGAAAACACGAGAAAACCTCCCCTTTGGATTTCAATAAATACACCCAGGAAAATCGGGAAAAATCATCAATAAAAGTAGTGAAATACTTGAATTTATCAACAGATTCGGAAAAAGGTCCACACACATCGGTGTGCACTAACTCAAACGACTTACTCGTCTGGGACGAGGATAAACTATAAGGCAATTTTTTAAATTTAGCATACTGACACACATCACAGGATAAACAATCAGTAGACTTTATTGGAAGAAGACAGGACATAACATCCGCAGATGGATGAGCCAAACGCTGGTGCCAAAGCGAAGACTGGCAGGACTGATGAGCACGAGATACAACTAACGACTGTAAACACTTTGGTGACCCCGAGTTTGATCCTGAAACAAAGTAATACAGCCCTTGCATCTGAACACCCTTACCAATCGTCCTCTTGGTGAGACGATCCTGAAAATATACATGATCAGGTGTAAAACGAACTTCACAATCAAGAGTTTCAATAAGGCTCTTAACAGATAACAATTTCAGTGGAAAAGCAGGCACATATAACACAGGAGATGCGACATTGGAAACCAGGTGAGTTTTGCCTCGGCCTTCTACTAACACCCCTTTTCCATTTGCAACAGAAATAAACGTAGGGGAAGAAAACGGGCTATAATCATGCAGAGACATACGACAATTAGTCACATGATCTGTGGCCCCAGAATCGACTATCCAAACATTAGCCAAAGAATTAGTAGTCAATGCAAAACACAAGGTCGTTAACAAAGTCTGGGAATTATCAAAAAAATTACCAGTGCCTTTAGTCTCCAAAAAATCTGAGAATTGACTTAGCAAGACTTTGGAATCCGCCGCTGGAGTCACAGCCAAATGCCCAGTAGAATTATTTTTGGATTTCTCCTGCTGGCTTTGCAAATATGTTGTAAACTCGTTCAGCACCATACTTGGATTCGAGGCAAATGACCCTGGGGTGCCATCCACCATATTTCCATGAACCTGTCGTTTCTTCTCCCCATTCCGTTTATTCATGAACTTTGGTTTTTGTTCAGGATGCAATACCCAGCAGCGATCGACCAAATGCCCAGGTACCTTGCAATGACTACAAATCCTGTCAGAATTTTTACCTTTATTCGTTTTACCTGCGTGAAGGCTATAAGCCGCGTGAGCCTGGTTCTCAGACCCAGAGTCATGAAACATAACTTTTCTCCGGACCTCCTCTCTTTGTATTGCTGCGCAAATAGTTTTGAGTGAAGGCAATTCTTCCAACATCAAGCTATTCCGTCGAAAATCCTCGAACTCAGGACCGAGACTAGCAAGCAACTGAAATACTCGATCCTCCTCCGTTCGTTTTTTTAATACTACCGGATCAACACAATATGGACGATAAACGTCCAATTCATTCCAAAGATTCTTGAGACGAGCAAGAACATGAACAAATGACTTACCCTCCTGACGAATACCAACAATGTCCTGTTGAATTTGAAACACGCGTGCGGCGTTGTTCTGGTTACCATACATGTCAGACACAGCCTCCCATAAATCCATCGAAGACTCATAATAGCTGAACACTTCAGCTATATGAGGCTCCATAGAGTGCAACAACCAAGACATCACCATCTGGTCTCTAGACAACCACGCATCAAATTCAGCAGCATTGGATTCAGGAGCCTTTTCCTTGCCAGTGATAAAGCCAACTTTCGACCTCCCTCCAAGGGCAATTTTAACAGCCCTGGACCATGGTAAATAATTATGCTCGTTTAGAAGAATCGAGGTGAGCCGTTGCGATGAGTGAACATCAGACTCTCGAATGCTAGAGACTTCGGAAACACTCGATCCCGCCATTGATATATGACAAGGAAAAAGAATAAAAAAAAACTAACAAAACACACAGACGCAGTGTTGGATCACTGCTCTGATACCATGAAGAAAAAGATATACGAATACTTTTGTTTCTTATCAAATTACTGTGATACATGATATCTCTTTATAGAGAGATTGACTGTAACTAAAAAATATTACAAGATTTACACAAGATTAATTACAAAGAGTTTGAGATACAAAGGACACTATCTACCAACTAATCTCCTGTAATCTCTATTCACAATATTCTCGTAACATACTTTCAACAATATATATAATGGATTCATTGTGGATGTTTGGGGTTTATAGCCGAGATTCTTTCACAAAATGCATCATTTTAGACAAAAATTTTAGAACAGTTCTTGGATACGTTTAGCTAAGTACAAAGTAAGACTGGAGAAGTTAGAGATGTCAGCCATTTTCCATTGAATAACCTCTTCATGGTCAATGTTGATCTGTTTGCTTAATTAATCCAAAGAGCTGTGATAATTTGAAGCGACTGAATTGGAACAAAAAGTCTTGGTTTAAGCAGGTCAATTTCTCAAGAAGGGTTTGTTGAAATTTGGATGAGGTTGCCTGCTAAAACCGCTCTGCTCCATTTTTTCTGCTGGCTGACGCTACCAGTTTTCTGGGCTCAACTGGAAGACACAGTTTATTATTATTTATTTATTTTTAAAACCTATCTTAATTAAATCCGTCTTATAAAGTGAGATAATTAGAGAGGAGATATCAAAAAATAACAAGTAGAAATTGGAACTTGTCCCATTTAATTTAAGGTTTATTAATGGCAGAGGCGGCAATGGTTCTTAATAGTGGAGTGGAGTTGGTTTGGCGTTGTTCCTTAAATTGGTTTCACATACAACCCATTCCAAAAATATATATATATATATATATATATATATATATGAAATACATAAAAGAAATAATGAATGAATGACCATCTACTCTACTCTACTCTGCCCATATGGAAACAGGATTGCCAGCCACATAGCAAGCTCGACAAGTGCAATCATGCATGCATACCAGTTTTTCTTCCTTTATTATTCTTCTTATTATTTTATTATTCAAAAGATTAGACACTTCCATAAAGAGTTTTCAATTTTTTTTAAATATTTATTTTCTATCTATTCACATAAACTAAAAAACAATAGATAACGAATAAATCCCTAATATTAAGAACAATTCTTTTGAAAAATGTATAAATATTCATATAAATAAGACAATTTTGTAGTGAATTACTTGGTCAGTTTGGCTTTATCCAAGCTAAAGGGATTCTAAAATGTTGACCAAGGAAATTCGAGAGTGGATAGAATATGACATCAAATGGGTATGTTATTTGTGTAGTGTAAATATATAAAGTTAATCGACTTGACCTGTTCTTTGTAACAGAAAAAAATAAACTTATAAATAATTTAGCATATGTAAATTTTCACATTTTTTAAACAAAAGGAAACTCCTATTTTGATTCTTTCCCCTCTGAAACATCGCTTCTCATTGAAGACTTCAAATAAATATTCTCCATCATTCACAGTTGGAAGTAAAATACAATGAGTAAAGAAGAACCAATTTGGGTGGCATTCCTTGAGACTTAAAGAAGCAAATAAAGAGACTGCTGCTATCTTGCAGAACTACTAACACTTTTCTCAAGGGCTGTTGTAAAATTTTCAGCCTTAATTATAGGATCTTTATTCATACGGAATGATAATAAAGTAGAATTTACAATGTTTTCAGCTAAAAATCTAGAATTTAACAAAAAACATAACAAAGTGGACACTTACTTGCTACAGATATTCCTAAGTTTAGTGAATGAAAACTTACAGTTTGGAACAGAGCAGTCTCAATGTAGGACAACTGCTTAGGTCTCATTTACAGAATATTATTGTTTAGATAAACAGCTTATTCCATCTCTTGAATAACACAAACATATTAGAGAAACTAAAAACCATCAAAATCTCACGACTATACAAGAAATATCATCCCTGCTTTTCCTAGATAGAGCCTCCTCTGTTAGGTGTTTGGCTGCTGAGTTGGGATCTTTTATGCTCTTGATCGAATCGACCGCCTCTTGGTTTGACATTACCTAGGATTAAGTTGAAAAAACATGGCAAAAACAGGATATATGTGAAATTACCATGAAGCTAGATGTCTTATAAGCATCCCCATACAAGTCTTAACTGTCAACAGCATCAAACAAACTTACCTTCCACAGACCATCACTAGCCAAAATAATTAGCTCTACATCATTGTCAATCATTTTCACTCTTACATCAGGTTCTGAACTAAGATGTCTCTTCAAGCTTTTGTCTCCGAAAGCCCTTGCCACAGCCAATTGCCCGTCAACTCGAGGAACATCACCTGAGGCAATCACTTGTTATAAGCATACATAGAATGGACAAGCCAACGAGACAAGTAATGAACTGTATTTGCAAATGCCATTTTTTTGCAATGTCAAAAGCAATGAACTAAAGTATGATGATAATAGCTGAAGAAGAATCTAGGGTCCATAATGCATCTAAACGAGAAATACCAAAATAGTATTGTAGAAATAATCTTACCAGGAATATTTGAAACAAAGCCACCCTTGCTCTCAATTTTCTCCTTTTCCTGGCTTGGTTCATGATCAACTGACAGTTGCTCAGCCACCCCTTTCTTGCTCATAACAGCTCGAGAATCTCCCACATTTGCTACCACAAGCTTCTCACCATTTATTAGTATTGCAGTGACGGCAGTTGAACCTCCTTTCCCCAATTTTAATGATTGCTCTAGGATAACTTCATCAGTTGCATGATAAGCTCTTTTTATTGCATTTTCTGTATTAGTCCAAAAGTCAGGCTGCACATACAGGAAAGTTTATTTTGACTTCAGTATATCATGATTAGGAGCACATGAGTTCAACAAAACAAGAAAAGTAACTGAAACAAGGGAAATGGTAACAAACCTCCTTCAAAATATTATCAAACAGGTGGGATTGCAGGTATTTTGCGACATCATGCCCCATATGCCCATCAAATATTGCAAACAAACCCAAGTCATTGTTATCCACTCGCTTTAGTTCAGAAACCAAATAGTCTTCCATGGGATGATTTGATTTTCCTTTGAGAAGATAGGATCCATGAGCAACATGTCGTTTCCCTCCCACTGGTTGAGGTGATAGTGGCGTAGAAAAGCATGCTTTTTCCTTTTCCCCCATACAAGAGACACAATAAGAACGTGTTTCTAAACGATGACTTAATTAAAACAATCCATTACCATACAAATTTTTCACAAGCACCAGACTTCACCATAACTAAAAATGAAGAATTTGCACACACCATTCTCCTCCTATACATATAATACAGAATGAATATGCATAGGAAGCCCTTATTTGTCAATCTGCAAGGAGAACATAATTCTACAAGATGCCAAAGATGGTCATGCTCAAGGAAGATGTAAATTATGTAAAAGATTTCAACAAACAAGGATAAAGATATATCCTTAGCCACCCAATGTACCAGCTAATGAATGCTTGTGAAGTGCGAGTATATAGACTAACGGGTGCTTGGGGCAATTTCAGTCTGCTTGGCCATCTTCCATTTAGTACTCAAATTACAATGGTCTAAATCTTAGCAGTGAATACAAGGGAGCACAAGTTACAAAGTAACAATCAGTTCATGACAACTTCAACCACTAATTAGGAGCAATTAAGAAACAACTTCAATGTTTTAGAAGATTCCACCCAGAGAAGAGTTCCAAGATTCACAGATCTCCTCAGTAAACATAGTCTGCAGTAGGGTGAACTAATTCCACATAATCTTGACAATTTTGACGCACCCAAAATTGATCATGTGAATATATTCCCAAATCCCTTGATTTCCCCAATCTTACAGAGTACTCTAATCCATTCTCTCCTTTCAATTCAACTAAACCTAATCATATCAGCCCTATCAAAGATTTATTGAAAAAAAAACTATTAATAACTTTCCCAAAATGCCAAATTTAAAATCTTTCACACATCAAACACTTCTCCCCCAAAACATCACTGATATAATATCCCAACAATAATGATCACAGTAAACCCCAAAACCCATGGGATGAGACATTTATAACCAGAGGGCAAAATCAACACAATGGTCAGAGAGGAAAGCCGAATTGAACAGAAAGAGAATAACAATAGTTCAAAAGCACAAAGTACTAACCCTCATCTTATGAAGGATGTCTTTTTTTCCAGTCATAATGACTTTTTCTTGCTGTTAAATCCCTGTTCCCACGCTAAAATCTTCAAGAAAAGCTTCCAAAGAAAACTGCAAATGATATCTAAATGGACGATACAGAAATAGAAATGTATATTTCAGGGCTGTTAAATTATTATGGATCAAACTATGGACTTTATGCAACCTGAATTAAACACTTCGACCCAAGTGTACAACTAGGCTGTGGCTAATGTTTGATTTTTCATGTTATTAAAGTAGACCAACCCAAAAGTAAACGCGTATCTTTTAACAGAAAATGTTTTTTAATTGGGTGATAGGCAATAACAATATTCATAATTTTATAAACATGAAATTGAATATTTCAAGGTGGATGTGACTGGACTATTTCACTAATTCATACCACGAAAATATGTTAGAATTCGAATCATCTAGACTAAGGTCTTTTTTTTGTAAAAAAATATATATATATCTATCATTTGGGACTTTATATATATAGTCGTTTTTATCATTTGAGTGACAATACTAGTTTACTTCCTTTTTTTAAGTAGTTTTACTCATTTTTTAAGAAAATACCCTTTGACTAACGATTGACTACCCTCAAAAGTCTAATTGTTCTTATCTTATGTTTTGAATGACAATACTAGTCCTCATTCTATTTTTTTAAAGCAATTTTAGTCTTTGTTGACGAAAATACTTTTTGACTAACGGTTGACTAACTCTCAAAAGTCTAATGGGTCTTCTTATTTGATTTAATCACTATCTAGCCGCCGCCACCACCACCCCCGTTGCCATCACCCTGTCGCCACCACCACTCCGCTACCACCAATATCGTCGTTAAAATTTCTGCAAACCCGTCCTGTCGCCGCGAGTTATATACAAATTATGGAATAAGATTTTACGAGCATTTTTGTGTTTATTTTAATTTAATATTTTTGTTTTGAAAATATTAGACAAAAAATTATTTTAAAAATGTAAAAATCATGAATAAAAATATAATTATAAATATTTTGTTTGGTATTTTTAAAACAGAAATATTAAATTAAAATAAACATAAAAAATCTCGTAAAATTTCATTCTATAATTTATATATAGCTCGTGTCTCATTCTCAGCGGCGACGGGATAGGTTTGCAGAAGTTTTGACAACGATAGAGGTGGCGGTGGCGGTGGCGGTGGCGGCGGGGCGGTGACAGTGGTAGAAGTCGCGAAGGGGCGGTGGTGGTGCCAGGAGTGGTGGTGGCGGAGGCGGGGGTGGTGGCGTTGTTAGTGGTGGTGGCAAGGCGGTGGTCAAACTGAAGAAAAAGAATAATTAGACTTTTGATGGTTAGCCAACGGTAAGTTAAAAGGTATTTTCGTAAAAAATGACTAAAACTGCTTTAAAAAAAATAGTGACTAGTATTGTTACTCAAAACATATGAGAATAACAAATAGACTTTTGAAAATTAGTCAATCGTTAGTCAAATGGTATTTTTATAAAAAATAACTAAAATTGCTTTAAAAAAAAAAGGACGGGGACTAGTATTGTCAATCAAAACATAAGAGATACCAAAAGTGGAATTACCCTTATATTATGGGGGACCAAAACTGCATTTAAGCCTTAAATTTACAATTTCATTGGGACTTGTCTTTATCATGTACTACTTCAAATTATAATCCTACTATCAAGAAATATATTAATTTGTGGGGATGTACAACAAATAATTGCTACCTTAGTATGTGTGCTTAGTCAACAATGACTTATATTTTGTAATGGAGCCAGAATAGATTAATTATGATATTATTTAAGTTATTCAGTCACTTAAAAAAAATAGATTTCATACCTTGTTTAATACTTGTAATGTATAGGGATGTTCAGTGTAGTATTTGTTCCGTTCAAGTTGTAGTTCGGAAGCGAATTCAGACAGCGGACACTCCTTGACTCAAATTTTGTTCAGATGACACATGTTCGAGTCAGGCACCCCTATGTTAACCTGGGTCAACCCATTTTAATTTGAGTCACCTCGGTCAAATATAAAAGATATATTTACAATCAATACATTCTCCATCAGCAAAAACTTTGTTTCTTTTCATTGTTATTATCTAATATAGAAGAAAACTTCACTTTGTTTCTTTTATTGAAAATAGTTCCTACGCGCTCAGTGAAACTTTTGCGGCTTAAAAATAACGATTGATTTACCATGGATGGTGGCAGACTGTGGTGGAGCGTTCTACAATTAGCCAAAGGCTCAGACTATTTGGGTTTCAAGAACAACTAAGATGTCGGTTAAATCAAGAAGAGAAGCCATGAATTATTCTCACTTTATCGTTTGATACAGTGTAAAGTTTCGATCCTTAAATATTCTACACAGTAAAGTTATTCATCATTTAAATCCTCTTTGTGTAAAAGAAATGGCGTAGAGGTTGACGGATTTGAGTGGGTGAAATGAAATCAGTGAGAATTAGGATGTAATTTTTAAAAATTTTGTTTTTTTTATATTAAAAAATAAAAAATTTTAGATTTTAATGCTACTATTTTAGTGACATTTTAATAAAAGTGTCTTAAAACAAGTGTTTAATTACATTTTTAGCAAATGTCTTTATAAATAAGTAGTTATATATAAATATTTGAGTAAATTCTAAAATTAGTCACCATACTATAATTGATTTCGAGTTTTGGCCATCATATTTTGAAAATTATTTTTTGGACATTAAACCTTAATTTTCTTTTAAAAAAATGGTCATTCCGTTAAGTTTCTCCGTTAATACACTAACAACCATTTTTTCAAAGAGTAAATTCCAAACTTATTCATAATACTATAGTGAAAATCGAGTTTTTGTCATTTTACTTTAAAAATTGTTTTTTCTAGTCATCAACTTTTGTATTTTGCCACAAATTTGGTCACTCCGTTAAGTGTGGCCGTTAACTTTACTAACAAACCATTTTGGGGATATTTTTATACTTTCTCCTTCTACTTTATCATTTTTTACCTTTTTTCACTTTTTTCTATCAATTTTTTTGCCAATATCCTTAAAATTTTAATTCATTTTTTCTTTCTTATTTTTAGAAACTTAAATTTTTTTAATTTTCTTTTTTAAAAAATTATTTTATTTTTATCTTACCTACTATTTGATAATAGTGATTTTTCATTTTATTTTTCATATTATTTTTATTTTTTTCACACCAATTATATTGTGAAAGAAGTAAAAAGAGGCAAACCAAAGAATAATATAATTGGTGTAATAAAAAATTAAATTCAATAATACGAAAATGAAAAAATGAAAACAAAATCACTATTCTAGAATAATAAGTAAAATAAAAATAAAAATAATTTTCTAAAGAAAATTAAAAAAGAAAAAAAGTTTCTAAAAATAAGAAAGAGAAAAAGAAATTAAAATTTAAAGATAGTGGCAAAAACACTGATTAAAAAAAAGTGAAAAAATGCAAAAAAATGAGGAAGTTGAGAGAAAAAGTATAAAAATACCCCCCAAAAAAATGATTTGTTAGTAAAGTTAACAGTCAAACTTAATGGAGTGACCAAATATGTGACAAAATGAAAAATTGATAACTAAAAAAATAGTTTTTAAAGTAAGATGACAAAAACTCGATTTTTACCATAGTATGATGATCAATTTTGAAATTTACTCTTTTTCAAAATTGGCCCGGTAACCAATTAACGGTCCATTCTAACGGAATGACCATTTTTGAAAAGAAAAGTAAAGTTTGATGACTAAAAAAGTAGTTTTCAAAGTATGATGACCAAAACACGAAATCGACTATAATATGGTGACCAATTTCAGAATTTACTCTAAATATTTTTTTAAATACACGCAAAAAATGTCTTAATAAAACTTTGTCATGACATTTAAATATCTTTAGAAAAGTGTCACTAAAATTAAGTGAATGCTTATTTCGTGCCCTCTATTTTGTTATTTCACGTCTCTTTTACATCCAAATTATCCCTGACAAATTAAGAAATATCGATCATAATATTTAAATATAAAATGTAATAATATATTAAATTACCTAACTACCTTTAATCAATTTACTAAAAATATAAAAAAATTCATTTATAGTTTCGCTCATTTATACTACTTTAATAATAATTTTTATAAATTTTTGATATATTAAGAAGAGATTTATAAAATTTTTGGTAAATTAATTAACGAAAGTTAGGTAATAATAGGAGGGGCGGAAGATAAACATTAAGGGGGCGATAAATAAGAATTAAGGGGGCGATACTTAACAAAATGAAGGGTCTTTTTAAAAAAATGGATGCGTTCAATAAAAAAAAGTATGGCACAATATAACACTATCCAAAAATAATTATAAGTAAAATGTCTTAATAAAATATTTATTATGACATTTTTATTAAAATGTCATTAAAAGCTTAATCTTTAGTAGTGTCATTTTGCTCAAAAATAGCTGTCAACCACCAATATAACCTATAATCACAAAACATGATTAAAACAATTAAATTCACCTAGGACCGTCCATAAAATTAATAAAATCATGCTAATAAAATATTAATTATAACCCAATTAGTAACCTAAGGGCAGTAAATAAGAAGAGGCGGTATTTAATAATGTCCTTCTTTAAATTACATTTAGTTCTCAACCTATCATACAATAAATAAAAGAGCAAATTACATTTACCTCCTCTGAGATTTTGTCAAACTAAGAATATCCCCCTCAGATTTCTGACAATTACATCTAACCCCCTAACTACACAAACTGTTAATAAAACCCCCCCTGTCGGTCAGAAAATGAGGTAAGCAGGTGATGTAAGCAATTTTAGTGAATGGAAAGACAAATCTAACCTTCCAAAATTTTTAAGACATAAATGCTATCTTTTCTTCCTATTTATTTTGTTTTTCCGCTGTTTTAACATAATGCATGCGGCTTCTTTGTTGCATTGCTGCCTCTACCGCTTCCATTCTCAGACTTCTTAGAGCCTTAGGCTGAGCATCATCAGCGGCATCAGCCAAAAACTAGTTGGTGGCCTCCGCAGCAGGAGTCCCGTCAGAATTCATGATTTGTTCATTCTCAGCGGGAGAAAAAGAATTAGGGAAGGAGCAACAGAACGCCAGTGCCAACTGGGGCCAGAGGGGGAGGACGAGGAAACTAATGTGGATTTTGAATCGTGACCACCGCGAACTATCTGTGTCCACGGTGATGACACACCGCCACTGCCTCGACGTCGATACTGAGGAGAAGATGCTGCAGATGCAGCGGAACCCTCCAAAGCGGCGAGCCTGAGGAGAATGGAGAAGAACACCATTATCCCCTTCATCCATCCAGTTTTTAATTTCAAAATCAACTCAAAATTCAAAAATCATTCATACTAATCTAATTCATCAAACTAAAATTTTAACATTGGAGAAAATTACATATTGATAATTAAGGAAATGTGGAACCTCGGTCGAGAGAATCAGGTAGAAAAGAAAGGGGGTGAAGGATAAAGGAGATAAGAGAGGAGGGGAAGAAGGAACGGGGAGGGAGGAAACAAAGAAAATGACAGATAAAAGAAAAGAGAAAGGGAAAGGAGGAAGAATAAGAGAATTGGGGTGTTTGTCTTTAACAATGTCTTCGTTTTTTTTTTTTTCAATTCTTCTGTCTTTAATTTCCTAAAAAAATATGAATTTTTTTGTCTTTTCATTATTTCTAACATTGACTTCTAGTCAAGGGGGTTAGATGTAGTTGTCACAAACTTGAGAAGAGTATAGGTAATTTAACCAAATTTTAAGGGAAATAAATGTAATTCACCCTAAATAAAATTACACTTGCACATGAATTTTAACATTCACTCTACTAGTGCATTGTTCAACATATAAATACAAATTAATTATGTTTTTCTAATGCGTGGCTATATTTATTAAACTAAAATAATATAATAAATAAAATTATTTTTTTAAAAGAAAGTATTAAATGCATAAATTAAAAAATAATAACGTAATTACGTAAACATTATTTAATTTTACACAATTTATGAAATACATTGCCTATTAGCTCAGTTGGTTAAAACATCGTGCTAATAACGCGAAGGTATAAATTTTTATTTTGAAAGAGAAAAGAAATCAGGTCAATATTGATTTTATTTATTTTAAAGAGTAAGTTCAATATATTTTAGTTTCTGAAAAGTTTTGATTTTATACTTATTTGCCTAATATTATGCTCGAACTCGATTAATTTCGAATCGAATTAATTTCTTAATTGAATCAGTCACCAATCGAGTTTGAACACCTCAATTCGCAGAACAACTTTATGATTCTACTTAGTCATAATATTCACTGTTTTTTTTTTTTTTTTTTTTTTTTGACGAGAAATGGAAAAGAGAGACAAATGGCTGCTTTCTACTCCAATTAGTCTCTCCAAATGCTTCTAGCCATCTTTTAACCATTCCTAATTCATAGACATTCTCTTTAAGATGAGAGCTTATAAAATGTTTTAAGCTTTTCCTTTTTCCAATTAGACTCTTCTTTTGTTCACTTTATACGAGGGGTGTAAACGAGCCGAGTCGAGCTCGAACTTGCCTATGTTCAGGCTCGGCTCGCCTAAATATGAAGGGGCTCGAGCTCGAGCTCGTTTAAGAATTGTGAATCTCGAGCTCGGCTCGCGAGGCTCGCGAGCCAAGCTCGATTTTGAGTTTGACAAAGTGCTCATTAAATTTAATATTAATTCCGTGAGAGAAGAAACCATAAAAGATCATAATCCATAAGAGGAGAAAAAAAAATTGCTTAAATTCACACGAATGGATGTAGACGTTTCTGGACGTGGTGCAAGTTATTTTTGACGTGGTTCAAGTGTTATGAGACGTGGTGGATTGTCTTTGGGGAAAAAAATCAGTTTAAATTCACATGAATGGATGTAGACGTTTATGGACGTGGTTCTCGTTGTCTTTTACGTGGTGGTTTGTCTTTGTAAAAAAAAAAAAAAGCTTAAATTCACACGAATGGATGTAGACGTTTCTGGACGTGGTGCAAGTTATTTTTGACGTGGTTCATGTGTTATGAGACGTGGTGGACTGTCTTTGGGGAAAAAAATCAGTTTAAATTCACATGAATGGATGTAGACGTTTATGGACGTGGTTCTAGTTGTCTTTGACGTGGTGGTTTGTCTTTGTGAAAAAAAAAATAGCTTAAATTCACACGAATGGATGTAGACGTTTCTGGACGTGGTGCAAGTTATTTTTGACGTGGTTCAAGTGTTATGAGACGTGGTGGACTGTCTTTGGGGAAAAAAATCAGTTTAAATTCACATGAATGGATGTAGACGTTTATGGACGTGGTGCTAGTTGTCTTTGACGTGGTGGTTTGTCTTTGTGAAAAAAAAATAGCTTAAATTCACACGAATGGATGTAGACGTTTCTGGACGTGGTGCAAGTTATTTTTGACGTGGTTCAAGTGTTATGAGACGTGGTGAACTGTCTTTGGGGAAAAAAATCAGTTTAAATTCACATGAATAGAACCACGTCCATAAACGTCTACATCCATTCATGTGAATTTAAACTGATTTTTGCCACAAAGACAGTCTACCACGTCTCAGAACACAAGCACCACGTCCAAAATAACTAGTACCACGTCCAAAAACGTCTACATCCATGCATGTGAATTGAAAATTATTTTTGCACAAAACATCTCAACTCGTCTCAGAACAACTATAACCACGTAAAAAAAACGTCTACATCCATTCATGTGAATTTAAACTGATTTTTTTCACAAAGACAGTCTACCACATCTCACAACACTAGCACCACGTCTCAAAACACTAGAACCACGTCCAAAAACGTCTACATCCATGCATGTGTATTTAAACTGATTTTTGCACAAAACATCTCAACTCGTCTCAGAACAACTAGAAACACGTAAAAAAAAACGTCTGATGTGGACCGAATTGTGCATAATCTATTATCTAAGGGTTTTGAAAAGATAAAACAAATAAAACGGCTATACAATTCTCAGAAATGATCATGATCTCATATCTAAGAGTTGTAATGAGATAAAACAAATAAAATGACCATTCAACTCTTAGAAATGTTTATGATATCTGATGTAAGTGTTTTGTGAATATAAAATAATTAAAATGACCATATTACTCTTAGAAATGTTCATGATCTTGTAAGTAGGTGTTATAAATAGATAAAACAAATAAAATGGCCATACAACATCTCAACTCGTCTCAGAACAACTAGAACAACGTCAAAAAAACGTCTACATCCATTCACGTGAATTTAAACTGATTTTTGCCACAAAGACAGTCTACCACGTCTCAGAACACAAGCACCACGTCCAAAATAACTAGTACCACGTCCAAAAACGTCTACATCCATGCATGTGAATTTAAACTGATTTTTGCACAAAACATCTCAACTCGTCTCAGAACAACTAGAACCACGTCAGAAAAACGTCTACATCCATTCATGTGAATTTAAACTGATTTTTGCCACAAAGACAGTCGACCACGTCTCATAACACTAGCACCACGTCTCAAAACACTAGAACCACGTCCAAAAACGTCTACATCCATGCATGTGTATTTAAACTGATTTTTTGCACAAAACATCTCAACTCGTCTCAGAACAACTATAACCACGTCAAAAAACGTCTACATCCATTCATGTGAATTTAAACTGATTTTTGCCACAAAGACAGTCGACCACGTCTCATAACACTAGCACCACGTCTTAAAACACTAGAACCACGTCCAAAAACGTCTACATCCATGCATGTGTATTTAAACTGATTTTTTGCACAAAACATCTCAACTCGTCTCAGAACAACTATAACCACGTCAAAAAATGTCTACATCCATTCATGTGAATTTAAACTGATTTTTGCCACAAAGATAGTCTACCACGTCTCAGAACACAAGCACCACGTCCAAAATAACTAGTACCACGTCCAAAAACGTCTACATCCATGCATGTGTATTTAAACTGATTTTTTGCACAAAACATCTCAACTCGTCTCAGAAAAACTATAACCATGTCAAAAAACGTCTACATCCATTCATGTGAATTTAAACTGATTTTTGCCACAAAGACAGTCTACCACGTCTCAGAACACAAGCACCACGTCCAAAATAACTAGTACCACGTCCAAAAACGTCTACATCCATGCATGTGAATTTAAACTGATTTTTGCACAAAACATCTCAACTCGTCTCAGAACAACTAGAACCACGTCAGAAAAACGTCTACATCCATTCATGTGAATTTAAACTGATTTTTGCCACAAAGACAGTCGACCACGTCTCATAACACTAGCACCACGTCTCAAAACACTAGAACCACGTCCAAAAACGTCTACATCCATGCATGTGTATTTAAACTGATTTTTTGCACAAAACATCTCAACTCGTCTCAGAACAACTATAACCACGTCAAAAAATGTCTACATCCATTCATGTGAATTTAAACTGATTTTTTTCACAAAGACAGTATACCACGTCTCAGAACAAGTAGCACCACGTCTCAAAACACTAAGACCACGTCCAAAAACGTCTAAAAAAACTGATTTTGTAGTACGGGACAAAAAACGCACCAAAAATTTTCGACCTTTACTTAGCCATTTTCTACCTTTTTCCTTCATAAGGCCATTTTGGTCATTTCATAATTATTTTGATTTTTTTTGTAATACAAATAGCAATTTTGTAATACAAATAGCAAGTCCCAATAAATAAATATATATAATATATAAGCTCGTTAGGCTCGTCGAGCCTAACGAGCCTATATATTACAGGCTCGAACTCGGCTCGTTACCTTAACGAGCCGAGCTCGAGCCAACTCCAAACTCAAGTCAAGCTTTGACCGAGCCGGCTCGCGAATAGCTTACGAGCGGCTCAGTTCATTTACACCCCTACTTTATACCTTACTTCCAACCATGCTTCTTAAAGCCATTGATGATGCAAAAACTCCATTGATGATAAAAAAAAGCATTCATATTATAGACTTTGTTGCCTTTGCATCACATTTTAACCTACCATTACATTAAGATTAGCGTGTTCACGAAAATTTATGAGAGATGTTAATGATATTGACATCAAATTCAAGTTTGGAAGTATAAATTTTGATAACGTCTTGAATTCCTGTGACAGGGAGTGGGCATTGATATCTTGTCCTGAGTTTTTGACGGGTCATCTTCGATATATAAAAGCATTTGATTAATATTTTGGGGTTACTCGATGAATAAAAATCACTACTTCCAATATTAGCCTTATTTTCTTCGGAGAAGATTTTCAAATTTGACTTATTCCTAGCCAATAAGTAATTTCATGAACCCACGTGATGGGACATTTATAAACAGATGGCAAAATCAACCTATGATCCAAGGAACGATGAATTGAACCGAGTCAAGAATCATCACATCTGTACGAGGAAAACCCTACTAACCTTCATTATATGAAGATGTCTTTTCTAATCTAATGACTTTTTCTTGCTGTTAAATCCCTGGTCCCACGATAAAATATTCAAGAAAAAGACTTCCAAACAAAAACCGCAAAAGATATCTAAATAAACTCAATTTTTCTTGACGTTACATGAATAAAATGTATATTTCAGGGCTGTTCAATTATTATGATCCAACGCATGGACTTTATGCAACTACAATGAAGACACTCCCACTCAAATGGGGCTAACCTTTGTTTTTTCATATTATTAAAGTAAATCAACCCAAAAGTAATTGTGTATTTTTTGAGTAGAAAAGATTTTTCACTTGGGTGGTTGCCAATAAGAATATTCATAATTTTATAAACATGAAGTGAAATTTAATATTTCAAGGGGGATGTGATTAGACTATTTCCCTTCCCTAATTCATTCGACTATGACTTTAAATATCACAAAACATGTGGTTAGTAATTCAGTTGCTCCTTTATGACTATAATGAGGGTTTCAATCCTTTAAATGATAATTATAATAACAATACCGATTATTTATGATATTATTTAAGTCATTCGGTCACTTAAAAAAAATTAGATTCCATGCCATATTTAATACTTGTAGGTAATGTATAGGGTGTCCAGTGTAGGCATCTGTTCGATTCAAATTTAAGTACAATTCAAAAACAGTTTTTTACACTGAACGCATATTTTAGTTTAACACCTACTGAATTAATCTATTTTAATTTGAATAAACTCGTTCAAATATGAAGATATACAATCAATACATTCTCCATCAGTATTTCTTTCCACTGTTATTGTCTAATATGAGAGAACATTTTCAATTTGGGGGAAGAATACAGGCCATATAAAAAGCTAAATAAAATGGATACGGATCCGCAGTCAAAAATAAAATTTGGGTACTTGTCTATCAAAGAACACCACGAACAACCAGCTGTATTTCATATCGAATGCCATGCTACAAATCATCAATCCAAAAATAATATACTCTTGAGTTAGTCCATAATTAAAATAATAATCCAATTTATATTACAACATATTCTAAAAATATATAGACGAAAATTTATTATTTCGTGGTTCAAAAAGAGTTAGAAAAAAATTTATTAATTTGACATTAGTTTGAAACCTTATATCACTTCATACAAAAAAATTATTAACTGTAATCCTAAAAAATTCAAGCCCAAAATGATGAGTAAATTAAAATATAAGCCAAACAATGTCCAGACTAAAATAATATTATAACCAAAAAAAAAAAAAAAGCAAATTGAATAAGAGGACTGAAAAACCCCACAAATCAACGCAAATTGTATTCCTAGTCAATGTTATATTATAGCTCTCCTCAATGGCAAATTACATGGTATTGTAGTAACATGCTATTGTATCCGATACGGGTTTTATATATAGAGCAGGTTTAATTAGTGATTTTTATATTTTTTTAATTAAAGCGATTTGTCTGGATTTTATTTTCTCACGCGTACTTTGATACCAAACTAATCACATTCTATATACAAGGCGCCTGTTTTTTCGTTTTCAAATATTGCATTCATTCAATTTACCAAATATCGTTTATATCGCTCTTTTTTTCTTCTCACCAAATTGATTTTCAACTACTGCAGATTGTTCTGATTCCAGGTATTTCAGCTTATAATTGTCATTTTTGTGATCGGATCACAAGTATCGTTCGTCTTTTGTTGTTTTTGTTGCTGAAGTTATTGCTCTATTTTTTTTCTGATATTTTGCTTTCTCGATCTTTTAGAATGGAGATTTGTGATCGCGTTATTAATGTTGATCGATCGGATTGCAGGTGTGGTTTTTTTTTCTTGTTTTTGTTGTTGAAGCTATATGTTCTTCGTTATTTTGTGATATTTTGCTTTCCCGGTTATATTTCGTTTAGAATGGAGATTTGTGATCGCGTTAGTAATGTTGATCGATCGGATGACGATTTGTTTGGAAGTGATTGTATTGTGTTGAACAGAGAAGGTTCTGTAATTTGTTTTATAATCTTGCAATGATTTTTTATTTGATAATTTGTGAAAATAGATAGAAACTGAATAATTGTTTTGTGCTTGGACGTGCAGTGAATTTTTCTGGAGGTGATGATAATCGATCGGATGAGAGTTTTGTTTTGAATGATGTTGTTGTTGTTTTTTTATGAAGGTTAGTAATTAATTATATAAATTGGAGTTTTAGTTATATAATATTGAGATATGGTTGATATAAGTGTATCGTTATTGGTTAGTATGTATAATGTTAGACGTTTTAATGATGAAAGGTGGAGTTATAATTGATATAAAGTAACGTTTTGTATGATATAATCATTTTTTCTAAAATATGTAGGAGGCAAGGAAATATCCAAACTTATTGATAATGTTGATGTTATTGCTTCCGGTGAAGGTAATAGATTACAGTTACGTTAATTGTTATGTTATTTGATTCTATATTTTTTGCTATATAAACTATTTTAGTTTGTAGGTTATGGAGTATTGGTTGATGAGTCAAACAAATTTTTGGTTGGTGAGATTGTTGAGAACGAGAAAGCTGCTTTCGATTTATATAATCAGCATGCTTTTAGAGTAAGATTTAGTATTAGAAAATGAAAAGATCGTAAATCAAAACTTTCTGGAATTAGATATTGGAGAAAGTATGAATGTAGTAGACAGTGTTCTTATTCAGAGATCGCTTCTGTTTATATGTATATGTATACATACAAATGAAAGATGATTATATCATTTGAGACATGAATTTATATAAAATAGAACATGAGTTTATATCATGTGGAACATGTGTTTATATCAATATAACAAGGGGTTATATCACGTGTACAGGGGGTGAAGATTTGATTATATCGTTGAAAAATACAAGTTTATATCGAATAAAATGTGAGTTTATATCATGTAGAACATGTGTTTATATCAATATAACAAGGGTTAATATTATGTATAAAGAGTAAAAATTTGATTAATAGTGTTTGAGTAGAGTTTATATCAACAAAAAATATGAGTTATATTATATAGAATATTATTTTATATCAACCAAAAAAGAGTTTATATCAACAAAAAAATACAATACAATAGTATTTTATATCAACCATATTCCTGATAAAAATAATAATGTTTCATATCAACTGAAATTGTGTTTATATCAACCAAAATTAAGAATCATATCTACACAATAGTATTTTATATCAACCAAAACATCCAAAAGAGATTTAAAGCTACTAAAGATTATCCACTTGGAATTGAGGAAAATGTGAAAAGAGATGAAAAATGTCAGAAGTAAAGAATTGTATTTCATAAAACTCATATAATAGAATACATGATGTGCTCGTTTTATAGAATACTATTTTAGGTGATAACCATAAGAGATATTGTAGATAAAAGGATTACTTGAGATTCATTATCACAAAATATATCTAGATAAAAATATAAACATGATAATTTTATCACTCCAATGCATCCTTATCACTCCAAACATCCTTATCACTCCACATGTTCACTGATCGCAGAACTCGAAACACTCTAATAATGTACTAACCACCACAATTAATTATGAAGAACCAAGTCTTGTGATAGAAGAAAATGAAAAATTACGTCACCATATATTGGAACAGGTAATCGGAGAGAAGGCGATCGAGACGTCGAAAAGAGTGGAGATGAGGCACCAAAAATCCCAAAGTCGAATAAGAGGAGGCACGACAGAGTCGGAGGAAATCCGAGGGAGAGAAGGTGGCGGCGTGAGATATATATATGGAGGGTTGGAGTAAAAAAGAAAAAAAAACGCTTGTTGTTAATCGTGCTACGACTGGTGGAAGGTGAGAAATTAGGACGAGTACAATAGCATCGAATCCCTCCTCAATGTTTATTATTTCTCCCCTTAGTCAATGTTATCTTATCATTTGTCAAAAGACACTTTATAGTGTAGCCATAGAACTATCATAGATTGTCAAATCAATAAAAAACTTTACAAATCCATAAATTCAATTCAACAAACATCTTATTTGAAATCATTCACAAAATGTAAACAAAAAATAAATACGCCAAAATTTTTTTTTTTTTTTAAAGTTAAAATATAAGAAATAAAGAAGAAAAATACATATTAAAAAAATACTATGCAACACAAAGAAATCCAGTAAATAGACACTATTTTGGAACACATAATTCAAAAATACATAATACAAACACGAGAATAAAACTCGGGAAAAAAATATAGAGAAGAAAAAAGAAAAGTCACGGTGGAACACACATGCTATAGCGTGTAACTTGCAAAACTCAATACCTTTCGATTTTCTAGCAATTGACATATACACGATTGAATGATGTAGAATGTATTACTCACCCCATTTCACATTATAATTTTTTTTTAGATTTTACGATATACTGAAATAACAATTATTTGTTATATACTTTAAATAATTTAAATGACAATTCTGTTTTATACCTCTAATTTTTTTTAAAAAATAAATAAACTTTATAAATAATTGCTGAAATTCGTCCAATAAATAAACAAAGAAGGCCGACCGTAAACTCAATCTTAAAAGAATATTATATTGCTCTTAACAAATTTACAATATTACATGAATACATATTTTGAAATCGGGAAAATCTAGAATAGATTTGAAATTATAAAATATTTACAATCTTTTATGATTAGTAGACAATCATGAAAACTTGTTTCAAGACAATTAGCTGCTAGAATCACTACAGAGGAATCTTCTAAAAGTGAAAATTTTTGAAATTGAACATAAATCATATTCTCTCCGTCCCAAATTAATGGACGTTTTAGGGTTTCAAAGTTGTTCCTTATTAATTGATACTTTATCATTATCAAGGTAATTTTTTTAGTTTTTCTTGTTTTAGCTTTCCTCACATTCCTCAAAATTTGTGAGTATATTTGAATTCTACCACCCAACTACCTATTTCACTAGTAATTTCCTTCCCAAGTTGGAGTAAAAAAGAAAAATTTACTTGACTAAATAATTAATTACTATTTTTTCTTGATAACAGTCAAATCTCTACAACATCTATTAATTTGGGATAGAGAGAATACTCAATTTCTATACTTACCTCAAATATTTATTGCATAGGCATTCGAATCTTATTAATTACGTTGGAATTGAAGCCTATTAATTAGTAAATATATTTTTTAAATAAAAATAATTAATAAGAACAATGTACAATAACTTTTCTGAAACGGTTTATGCTATTGTGGTTGAACTAATTAATTAGTTCACATTCAATAGATTTGCGTTTCAAGTTTTCAAATAAATTATTCATCGGTTATATATTTGCACACAAGAGACACTAATTAAGACAAATTGAAAAACGATCACACAAATTATTAAAGGCATCAATGAACATTAAACCTTCAATGCATCCCCCTGCCTCAAGAATCAAGATTAAGATCACCAAAAAAAAAGGATAAACTTTATTTTTTGTCCATTACATTATATTTAGTTTTGTTAGTCCTTTGCATTTTTAAATAACTTTTTCAATTTTTTACATTTAAAAAATTTATTATTTAATCTAAATTGTCTCAATTACATCTATATATAATTTACAAAAATTTTTAAATAAAAGATATAATACTTTAAACATTAACATATATATTAAAACATTTAAAATTTAAGCCACATCCTCAAAACTTAAAATGGTTTTATTCTATTTAGTAAATTTTGAATTAGCTATTTTAAATTTTAACTGTCTTATTTAAAATTTAAAATTTTTCATAGTTATATTAATGTTCAAACAGTTATACTCTTCCTTTAAAATGGTCACATTTATATAAGTGGAGTTGATGCAATTTATATCGAATCAACAATATAGACTAAAGAGACAATTATGAGAAATCAAAAAATTAATTAGCCAAATGTAAGAATCAAAAATATAATTTAATAAAAAAATTTTAACCTCCCTCATAAATTTGCATATAAAACACAAAGAGAACCAACAAAACAAAAACGATTATCTACAGATAGTGGGTATGGTGGGTTTATCTCATTTTCTAGGATTTGCAACACTTCTTTGTTTAGGTGTATTTTGTAGGCCAGTTGCGGGTCGAATTTGGTGGCCGAGCCCGAATACTCCGTGGACCGTACCGTATGGGTGCCAAGATGTGTACAATTATTACATAAATTGCGAGAATTACATTGTGGGAACGGACCCATATCCGATCCCGATGTGTTGCAGCGGGTTGGTTTACCTAAACCAAATTGCCAAAAATGAGATGAATGGGGCAATCCGAATTTGCCAATGCATTGAAGCAATAGCTGCGAGAGAAGAAGGCCATCCTCCTTATTCAGAAAGTCGTATTCAAAGTCTTTATTATAACTGTAATATTCACCTTAGCTTCCCCATTTCTGAACGCATGGATTGCTCCACCCAATGGCAGAACTAACTTGGGGCTGATGGGTGCTCAAACATCTTCATCAGCTCCAAGTTTCTTCTCCTTTTCCCCACCACCCCCTCCCCCTAACACTTTCATTTAAATTTTTCTAATTCCGCTACTGGCTCCACCTAAATTACTATAGTTCATTATGTATATATCTTCTCACAACTTCACTGTTTATATGTCATTTGTGTTGCATAGTAGTAAGCCAAACATAGATTTCTTTATCGGAAAAAAATTATGCAAAAGATAAAAGTTTTTTGATAAATAAATTACGCGATTGATATGATACAATTTGGCGTATATGTATTAGTAACGATCTTATTATTATTTTTTAATATGATTATAGTTTGATTGAGTTCTTAAATTAAGGAATAGAGAAGGATCTAGGGAAATTTATTTAGGTTAAAACTAAAATTTAAAGATAGAAAAAGGGAACTAGGGAATTGATGGGATTAGAACTTATAAATAGATAATTACAATAAATTAGACCTAAATAACTTAAGGTCTGCTTGGTTCAAAAATAAATTTGATAATCATAATGGATTTGATTGTAGTAAGAATGGAATAGGAATCATAATTAATTAATATTATTTATCACCTCCTCCATTCCCTCTCTCTTCCTTCACCTCTCCACCCCCTCCTCCACCTCCGACCGCCACCTCTTCCATCCCCTCCATCTCTCACCGCCACCCCTTCCTTCACACAATCACAAACCCAACAAACAAAAACCCCATTCTTCCCCTATTTTCTCTTCCCCTGACCACCACCATCATCTTCCTCCCCTCAAACCCATCTCCTCTCTCTTCTCTTTCACACTCTTCCATCACTGCTTGACCCATCATCCTCCTCCGCCATGAACCCAAACCCAAAGCCATCCTCTTATGACTGCTTTCTCTTTCCCCAACCATAACTGGATCCGCTCACCAGAATCGATGGCCGTTGTGCAGATAAGGGGATTAAATTGCTTTTACCATAGTGGTGTCCGCTTGTAGGGTGGAGAAAAGAATAAACGAGAGAGAGAGAGAGGCAATAGGAGAAAATTAAAGAGGATGAAGAAGAAATTAGTTCCTAAATCTCAATCCCACCAAATAAGTAAGGAATAGCTCAATCCCACATTTGTAGCAATGAATGTACTGTTTTCATATCCATTGTAGCAACCAAGCATCATTTTTTTAAAAAATTGAAATGAATCTCATCCCATTAAACCAAGCAGCCCCTTAGAGTTGAACAATTGATTTGGCAAAGGTTAACTTCCATTAATAAATCTGGGCTGAATTGAATCAATGGCAAACATAAAGGGTCAAGAAAATAAGTCTCTAAAACTAAGAGGAGTTAGTCATAATTACTAGGAATTAAAACTCTAAATTGTTTCACGTTCTCAAGCCCTGGCATTTTCTTCCTCTCCCTCTCAATTGGCCGGTCAGCTCTCACCCGCCCACTTCTCGCCGTCGGTCAACCACCACCATTTTCCCCGTCGTCCCTTCCTCTACACGATTCCCATCTCCCTCGTCACCCCACTGCCACCCGAACCACCAGCCCTCCCTCCTTTCTTCTTTTCATGATTCGGCCTACCACCATGCTACTCTATTTCCGTCGCCACCAACTGCACCGCCGTCCGTCCGATGCCGCCAGCCACCCTCTCCCTTGCTGCTCACATGTTGACAGAATCCTTAAAATCCCTTCCGAAAACCCATTTCAACCCCAATTCACCATTTCCTGTCACATGAAGCCCTAGATGCCATAAAATCAAGGAGAGAAGTAGACCATTTGGTTGAGTTTGGTGTTGGCTCAATTTCTCAAAGAATGGAATTATGGAAGGCCTTCGAGTCCCCAACCTATCCTACACCAGTTTGGCCAGTTCGGATCGTCTGCTGTTGAATTAGTAAAACGCTGTCGTTTTATTTTCTCTAATTCCAAAGTAAAACGACAGCGTTTTACTAGTTCAACAGCCAAGCATTCTGTCGGCTTCCTCCAAAACGCCAAACGACAGCGTTTTTTTTTTTTTTTTTTTTCTCTCGACCTACTCTCCTCCGTTTCAGTCACTCCCATATAGCCGTTAGAGAAAGGCCCAATTCCAACCGCAAGCTCCCCAACGTTTCAAAACATTCGACCGTTGGAGGACTAACCATTCCTATATCCTACCTTTCGTTAATATTTCTCTCCTAAAACGATCCCCCACCCGCTTTCACAACAAATTTCTTCCCAGACGAGACCAATAAAAAAAGATCATACCTTTCTTCATTATTTGATTTCTCTATCCAGAACCAAGGTACTACAAGTCTCCATGGCTGCTGTGGAGGAAGATCCGAATAGTACAAATATGTTCATGGTTGATGAGGTCTATGAATTTTCTGCCCCTAAGTTTTTCGATTTTATTGTTGGTGAGACCCAGGAAGACATGAGAAAAGCAGAGCTTTGGTTCGACACTCGGTGTAGTTATGCCCCTTCTCGTATGTCCACTTTTACCCTCTGGAATTTTCTTCAATCTTGAAATATTATTTGGATTCATGGATATGGGGGGTCTTGTAATTTTTCACAATTTTGGCATGTGGGTTTGATTCTTGTTTGATTTAATTTTGTGTTGTTTTATTGGAATTAGTTCCTCTTTTTTGGGTATTTTGAAGTTAAGAATCTCATGAATTAGGCATGTATTTTCTTGGACCGTTTTTTCTGCGGTTGAATGAATCTGATTTTTCCTTGTTCAATAACTCCAATTTCCTAGCGTGTTCTTGGGCTAATTATTCCTGGGTTCTCTTGGTTGGTGTCATGTATGAACTATTTTGGGATGAACATAACGTGATTGGCTTAATGTGTTTGCAATTCCGCTGGGTAATGTTTATCACTGACTGTCTACTGCTTCACTTACTGAATGGATGCCTATGTTAATTAGTTCCCAAAAATCCTTGGAAATTGTATAATTGATGGCAAAGTTAGTTATATGGATAAAATGCTCAAGTACATATGTTCCATTTTTCAAATTTCCATATGTTTGAAATTAGTCAGTTTCTCAGCACCTGATGTTTGCATTTTTGCAGCATTTATGCCAAGAATTAAGACTAGTAGGTCCTTGCAAGTTGATACCATTTGTGATTTTAGTGAGGCGGATCAGGAGCAAAAGGTAAAATTTGATGTCCAGCCAAATGTGTCGCTTGTTTGATAGCACGAGATGATTTGGCAAGTGCTTTTATTTTTGGTGTCGTTTCGATGTTGGTCTGATGATTACCTGATTGCTGCGTAGGCATCCACTCCTTCGGAATCAACTACTTCTGGTAGTGGAAAGGAATCAACTCTGGAACTGGAGAAGCAAACAAGGTTTCTTGCTCATGATTAAATATTTTATCATCCAGTGCTTTTTATGTTTAAAATGGAGTCAGTAATCCGCCTTTAATCTAGCACAGCTTACTGTAGGAGAGAAAATCTAATTTTCCTTAATAATAGGCTCCAGGTTGAAGAAGTCATGACGGCTGAAGTTAAGGACGTTTCGGAAGAGCAGAAAAAAGATCCAGTTACCAGCCCTGTATGTAACTTTCTTTCTTCATTTATTTTTTTTGATAAAATGTAATTATGGATTTGGGGTTATTATGTTGCTCAAAATTTTTCTTCTTTTCAGGAATTGGATGAGAAGAAGTTGTCTGTTCAAGGTTTGTCAGGCTGTTTTTGCACCTCTTACTATTTTTTTTTTTTTTTTTTTTTTTTTTGACATCTCTCACTGGTTCTCTAAAGTATATTCTACTGAATGACAGTGCAACCAGAATTTTGCTCCACTCCAGCACCACAAATAAAATCTGGAGAAGATAAACCCCAGCAGCAGACTAATGCTAAGAGGCAGCAGACGGCCAAGAAGATCGCCAGTCTGCTAAGAAATCCTTCAGCATTGAAGTCAAAATGTCAGCCTCAACAATCACAAACAAAAGCAACTAAACCGGCTAGCGTGAGAAGGTTAGACGGGTTTCTTGGTGGGAAATGTTTGCTCCCGATTCTATTACTGCAGATCCTTTTCTTCCCTTCTTTTTAAACTTTGTTTCCTTCTTTTCTCACAGGAATACTAACAACAAAATCACCATGGAAACTCCCAGTTTGGCTCAGGAGAATCAAGCCATAAAGAGGCAAAAATTGGAAGGGGGAAAGTCTAGGCAGGTTAGTATCAACTCCACCAACTCATCTTATATGTCATTGCTTCAAAATTTTTGTCTTAAGATTGTTTCACCCTGTTATGCACTTTTAGATACTAAATGTCAAACCGCAAACCTTGCCTCACAAAACAAGGGATGGTCTCATCAGCAGCAGTTCTAACTTGTGCTCATCAAGTTCTAAAATTCGAAAGGAGGACAGAAAGGTTGCTGGTTTAAATTTCTGTTCTTATAATTATCTATTGAGAATCTCTGAAATTTATGCAGCACATCTGCAGATTTGCTGACTCAAATTATCTCCCTGTTCTTCAGCTTTACGTTCGAGAACCTGCTGCCCCATTTGTTTCAATGGCTGAAATGATGAAGAAGTTTCAGTCTAACACAAGGGAGATGTCTTTGTCTCGTATGAGCAGTTCAATTTCACATGTAAATAAATGATCTTTTCTTTTTCATAAATCCTTGTTCTGTGCAAAATCATGTAAACTCTTCATTATAATTTGTCTATTTCAGGATGGTGCTGCTGGAACACTGCAGAGGAAGCCCAAGCTCACGTTGACCAGACCCAAGGAACCTGAGTTTGAAACAGCTCAGAGGGTTCGTTCAGTGAAAGTAAAGAGTTCTGCGGAACTGGAGGAAGAAATGATGGCTAAAATTCCTAAGTTTAAGGCTCGCCCACTAAACAAAAAGGTATGATTTTTTACTGTCAAAATAAGAATGAGAACCTTCTTTGTTAGTTACACTATCTTTTTACCTATTTATACCATGGTAACATGATTCCCTTGCACTGCAGATTCTGGAAACTCCAAGTTTGCCTGTATTGCCAAGAAAAACCACACCACATGTTATTGAGTTTAAGGTAAATGTTATAGAAAACGGATCTGAAATAACAAGAAAAAGAGAGAAAGGGAATAAAGGGATTCCTTGTGGAAAAGTAGGACTTCAATGATAATTTTGAATAAACTTTGCTGTTGCAGGAATTCCACCTCGAAACAATGGCAAGAGCCAATCAGAATGTAGAAACATCTACTGTAGTATCTGTAGAATCTTGTCAGGTATTATTATTATTATTTCATATGGATTAATGCATTTCAGCCATTTTGTGTAGTTCTGCAAGCTGAAAAATGTTGTGTTTTACAGTTGCAGAGTCATCAATGGAGGCCACATCTCACAGCACCAAAATCACCACTTCTTCAAACATCGTTGAGAGCTCGACCACCATCTATCAAAAGTTCTGATGAACTGGAAAAGCAAGAACTTGAAAAAATTCCCAAGTTTAAGGCAAGGCCTTTGAACAAAAAGGTATTACTTTTGACACTTGTTTTCGTCTTATAATATAGTAAGGTCCCTCTATCTGTCTCCCTTTAATTCAGTAAGGTTTGAAATTTAACAGATATTTGAGAGTAAAGGTGATCTGGGGATGTTCTGCAACACAAAAAAGCAGATTACTGTACCTCAAGAATTCCATTTTGCCATAGATGAAAGGATTCCTCTTCCAACCCATGTGGCTGACATGTTTGACAAGGTTTTTATGTCGCCTATTCCAGCTTGTTTTCTTTGCTGTCTATTCCATTGAATATTTTCAGTTCCCATATTCAATCACTATACAACAATGGTCTTTTCTTCAGTTATCAATTAAATCAGAACCTCAGCATGACAAACCTATTCCAAGAAACACTGCTCCTCAACCTTTCCAGTTGCAGACTGAGGTATGTTTTGATGATGGATTACAATAAACTTTTGCATTGTGAGTACATCCATGTGTACTAATAATTGCGCCATGGCTTTGCATCCACAGGAGAGAGGAGTAGAGAAAGAGAGGAGATTTGTCAGTGAAGTTCTGCAGAAACAATGGGAGGAGGAACGCGCTAGGATACCAAAAGCCAATCCATATCCTTACACCACGGATTATCCTGTGGTATGTCCCCATATTCTTGTGGATCTTTGATATCCTCCATATTAGTGGGTATGGGAAATGTAATATGCTTATTTGCTGCTATAATCACTTGCTTTTGTTGTTGGTTATCCTGTGGTAATCTTTGATCTTTCTAACTAACTCTTTTCACAAACAGGTTCCCCCAAAACCAGAGCCTAAGCCATGCACAAAACCAGAACCTTTCGAATTGGAGAGTCTGGTGAGGCATGAAGAGGAAGTACAGAGGGAAATGGAAGAAAGGTGGCGGATGGAAATGAAAGAAGCCCAGATGAAAATTTTCAAGGCTCAGCCTATATTGAAAGAGTAGAGTCTTACTCTGAATGCTGTCTTTTCCTTTATTTATTTTGAAGATTGGAAGAGGAGATTAATACAGAATTTCTTTCATTATTATGGCAGGGATCCAATTCCACTCCCTGAGAAAGCACGTAAACCACTTACGGAGGTTCAGGAATTCAATCTACATGTAGAACATCGAGCTGTTGACAGAGCTGAATTTGATAAAAAGGTCCAACATGTGGAACCAACCTTTTACAAACAAAAAATAATTTAAGGATCGATTCGTATGTCCACTGTTGTGTATTAAACATTAAACTGTGGTTTCAGGTCAAGGAGAAAGAACAGTTGCACAAGAGATACAGGGATGAAGCTGAATCTGCCAGACAGGTATGTGTATGTAGAGATACTGATTTCTAAAACTTCCCTGCAATTTTTCTGAACCCATCCCCGTAATATATATTCTTTTATATATGATTTTGCAAATACAGATGGAGGAGGAGAAAGCTTTGAAACAATTAAGGAGGACATTGGTTCCTCAAGCTAGACCAGTTCCTAACTTCGACCACCCTTTCTTGCCACAGAAGTATGCAGAATTTGGTTCAAATTTTTAGTTTATTTTGCTCACTTTTTCTGTGTTTGGCTGTTAACAATCGCGATCTTCCAAAAATATATGACAGGTCTTCCAAGCAAGTTACGAAGCCAAAGTCTCCAAGACTGAACGTGCTGAAAATTAAACAAAAGAGGATGATGAATCGGCCAACAGCTTCCAGTTCTGCAACTCTAATGAGATGATATTCTTCTATCCCATATTTGTTGTGTTTAGGTGATGGAAATATGCAGCGGGGGGGCCGCTTGCCCCCCACTCCCTCTCCCGGCTGACCCAATTGACTACTAGGAATTGAATGTAAACTTATCCTAGGTCCTTTAACGTTGTAATTGTGCGAAGAGCAATAACAAATTATTTTTAGTAACGAGAGACAGCAAATAAGCTGGTAGTGTAACAAAATTTAATTTTAGAGATGGAGTAACATAATTCTATTGAAATAACTATCCGTGTGACTATAAAAACTATATAACTCTTCCACTCAATTGTTCAGATTCATTCATAAAAGTGAAGCTTTAATATGTCAACAACAAAATACTAGAAAACAAGCAAACACAGATGTGTATATGCAACCTGCCACGCCCACTTATAGAAAGGGAGATCTCAAACAGGAAAAGGTTGAAATCTTTGCTCCTTCTTGTGCTGATATGCTATTACCTGAAACAGCAGACACAAAAGGCCATGACGAAAGGCGCAAAGAGAACAAAAGAAAACCTTGTAAAGCATCGGGAAGGGAGCTCACTCACCAACACACGGGTAAAACAAGTTTGGCGGATTCCTGCTAGAGTTTCTGGTCCTTGAAGAACTTCCAATCTAATGTTGGACCAATCCAGTTGGTTGCAAAGGGGTTCCCAGTTTATTATCCCTGAAAGGTTAAGGGTTGGTCTACCACCATTTTCCTCCCTCACTAGCAGCATTTCAATATCTTCAGCTTCAAATTTTGTTTCCTCGGCAATATACTATGCAGGATCAACCAAGAATGACGTTAGACATGAATTATAGAATGGATAAACCCTGTGGTCAGTAGAACAAATGATGTCTCAACCAAACTTTCAAGATATATATACCATGGTCCATGGCTATCCAGGGAAATAAATCCATATTGTTTAACATACCAAAAAGTATATTACTAGTAAATGAACTCCAAGGTGTCAAAATGAAATAAAAGATTCATATAGGCAATTGTCCAGCGTCAAAATGACTGTCTACCATCTTTATGAAGCTCAAATTATACAAAGAGCCAAAAAATAAGTCATAAGCACTAGCTCTTTGCTTTCAGTTATATAAGATATCGTGAAATAGACTTGTTCAACACTATACTTTGCTTTCTGCCCTTCTAAAAGAAACATCTGCTATAACAATTCCCTTGCTGTCCTACTCAAACAACGGGAGATGTTTTGAAAAATTAGGCATATGATGTACAAAAAGCTCCCGCTGTTCTTTATCTCAAAAGATAAGTCCTAACCATCCAACCGCTATCCCATCCCAGTTATCCATTGAGCCCAGCCTCAATAATCCCCCTTTTGCCAGATTATTTCCACTATTTCATTAGACCATCTAGATAATAAATGCTTACTTTGCGAAGTTCATCGATGGAGAAGGTCCTCTCGAGGCAAAGGTAGGGCTTATCCAAGCTGGGTATCCTTTCCTTGTCCAAAGAAACTACAGTAAAGTGGAGTTCTTTCTGCAACAAAGCATAGATTTGAGACAGGCAAATAATATATGTTTCCAGATACTAATAAATTAGAATATATAGGGGAACATTCATTGTATGGCTCATTAGTCTAACTATCATATTTATATGCACCATGTTGCCACCAAATTGGTGACTGAAACATTAATATCTAATGAAGCAATTTCTTGCAATACCGTATAATCAATTTGTGCATCAGTTTGCAGAGATTCCATAAGCTTGGATAATCGCGCCTTACTGGTGCTTCTTGCTCCACTGCCAGAACTATGGCGAGTATGGCTTCTTGCACCACCTCCACCCCAAGTAAGCATTTCAGGGTTGTTCACCGCACCGAGAGGGTTAAGTGCCTCTTCTTTCAATAGATCAATTGGATTTTCCGAGTTTTCGGCATCAAGATTGGCAACTGGAGAGATCACCAGGGGCTGCGCACCAGTGCGCCCAGGCCTCCCATTCCTGACTTGTGTCTGAGATATATCAGATGCAGATGGATCTAAGTTTCCATCAAGCTCATTCTCCCTTTCATTAGCATTACCAATCTCCATGTCAGTTCTCTGATGGTTTTTTCTTCTTGAACTGGTGTTACGACCATACCGAGGCACTCTTAAACAATCTGTATCTCTATCTATGCGACGCCTCTTTATTAATGCTTCTGACTGCCTTCTAGAAATTTGTACAATTGAAGCTTGTATCTGTGGAAATAAGCAAAATCATCCATTCAAACTTACATAATTGTGTAGACCAATAGCTTGTGTAAGTACACCTCCACACATTTATTAAGGGAGTCACATAGAGAAAATTTGTCTTTCTTAGTTGGCATCTATTAGTGCTTATGATTTTTTTAAAAAAGGATATTATGGCTACGAAAGAGGACCCACAAGCTACTGCCTCTATTCACCCTTACCATAAAATAAAATCCAACAGATGGTCCAGCACAATGTTGGGTTTCAGGCGTTTTTATGTTGCACCAACTTAAATACTCAATGAAATAAGTCACTCATTTAACTGAAAATAAATATCGAAACAATGCATGAACCAATACGATATGAACTGCAAAAAGTCAATTTATACATTCATAAGATATATGCAAAATTATGACATCATATACAGAGGACAATCTTTGCATCAAAAAAATTAAGATGCTATTCTGAAAGTCAAATTAGAAAGAACAAAAGGGAGTAGTGTTTCAACAAAAACTAGGATGTCAAAAGCATTCAACCTTAACCTGTAGTTAGATCCCTAGAGAATGACTGTTGGGTTCTTAGAATAAAACTGCGCAACCATTAATAATTAATGCATCTTAAGATAGTTAAAAGAAAATGTTGCAGTTAAGAAAGAATTAAAAGGGGAAGTCAAGCAGCTTAAAGTCGCTGACCTTAAGACTACAGGAAATCCTTTCCTCTACGTTTAACAAAACCTTAGCTTGAAATGGAAATACGACCTTAACAGTGCTTTTAAATCATTTTTGCCAATATGTTTTGCCAAACAAACAAAACTATTGGGTGATTTTGGGTGAAAGGTCCTGGTTCTTAACTTCTAGAAATCCCTATTGACAAGGGCATCAGTAAGTATTTGCCAGAGAAAACAAGGACGAGTAGAAAGTGGAGGGAAGAAAGAGGTAAGATACCAAGGCAGATGTAAGAAATAGAAGAGTTGAGACAAAATTCAGACACAAAATTGCTAGCATTAGCTATCTGACCTGCTCATTCCGGGTTTTTTCCTCTTCATGAAGGATTGATTCCTGCAAAACAGATCAGTAGGTTTTCATTTCTCTTCATTCATTATTATGAGGATAGATATAACAGGATGAATTGATTACTTATTGGTCATACTAAACATCAAATTTATCTACCTGCTCTTCATAAGCAACCCTATCAGGATATAAAGCATGAATCAGGGCATCAAAATCTAGATCATCTCTTAACGAGCGTCTACTGGAACAATGATTACGGCATGCTGGACATTCGTTATTCCTACAAGTACAAACATTGTTTAGGTCCTCCACAACATCTCCCCACAGCAACTATTAACTTGAAGTGCAAAAAGAATACATCCAGTGAGATTTAACCAAATGCTGTTAGAATAATATAAAAATTCAATCATATACCCCAATCGCATTGATTTATCAATGCATTCCCGACAAAAGCGGTGTAAGCACCCCATAACAGTTCGAGTTTTCTTGATAATGCCTGTTATACAGCAGATACAATCAGATTAGTCCCACAACATTATCAATTCACCATGGGCAAAGGGTAAGAGACAATGAACCAGATGTGTTTTAGGATTATTATAATTAGAGCCATGTTATTGCATTTTTTAATAACCATAACACTTCTAAAAGATTTGTCACAAGGATGAACTAATAAAACATAAATGCACGGTGAAGAAAGAACAGAGAGGTATTCATATGGATAGATAGACAATTAGTTTGAGAGACAAGAATAAACAGAATAAATTGATACGGTTTCCAATCAATTTTGGCATTCTCCTTGCAGAGGTTTCCAAAGTGAAAAGCACATTGTACCATGAACAACTAACTATTGGGGAAATGCTTTCTTCCACGGTAGAAGAGGAAGCGAACTAAAGTACAAAAGGAATGCTTCACCTAAAAATTTTACTAGTTCTTAATCATCAAGATCAGTCAACCTCAACTTGTTTTGCCCGGCCACCAAATAGCTATCTTCTCAAGTAAGCCTGTACCAACAGTTCCAAGAGTCCAGACGAAGAGTTTAAAAATGAAAAGTTGTGAAAGATTTAGATAGCTACACTAGAGGAGTTAATAAAACATGACGAGTTTTTCAATAAAAAAATGTAAATTAGGGGGAATTACCTTCACGGACATTAACTCATTTCAATCATTAACGTTTTACCACTAAACCTTTTACTTCAACAAACCATCAATCCAACTTTTTAAATTGGTCAGCTGGAGCAGTTTTGTCCAATTTAGTTTAGACAGAATGACAAACACGGATTGCCACAAGTGACCAATTTTAAAAGTTGCTGGATGACTTGTGGAAGTAAAAGTTTTCGTAGCCAAAAGTATACATGACGGAATAGTATAGTGGTTACAGATGTAGTTTATTTATCTCTTGTAGCTAATGCATATTTTGGAAACCATATAGGAAGAATCAAAACTATGAAGTATAAATTTGAAGCCAATCAGATTTGTTGAAATTAAAAGTTTAGTGACCAAAAGTATACATAATGGTGACAAAAGAAAAAGCCAAAGAAGAAGACGAACACATTACAGTTTTAGTGAACCATGGAAAGAGAAAGGGAGAAAGCAATGCAAGTTGACAGGAAAATATTTTGAGGGTGACAGACAGGTAGAGGAACAAAACATAAAGGATCAATTTGTTTCAACACAACTTTATCAATCAAATGGTTACTGGATTTTTATAATAATGACAAATCCAAACAAGCATGGTAGAAGAATTTAGGACGAAATTTCCACATTCCCAAGTCTAGAACATAGATCAGAAGCAGTTACTCACAGATATTATAAAGCATGCAGAGAACTCAAGATTGTAAATACTTGGATATTTTCCGCCACTTTTTGCAATTAAACAACTTTAAATTACAATTTCATAAATGCATTGTAGTGATGCAAAGATCAGAAGGTACAGAAGGCAGCCCTGCCAAATCCCAGAGCATCCAACAACACTTAAGACAAAGAGATAAATCTCAGGAAGGAAATAATTCTAGGAGCTTGCCTATGAGCAATAGAGATGGAAGCCACCAATAAAAAGTAAAACTTGGAAAATACGGCAATGATAACAGGTCTGCAACTCTATTGCAAGAATTATTAGAGGAGCATATGAAAAATAATCATAACTTGAAAGATGTCAATACCTAGACAGATTGCACATTCTACTTCCTTATGAGCGTCAAACAATTGAGCGAAAAAATGTCTGTCATTGAAATCCTAGCAAGAAACTCAAGGCAGCAAATATTTAGGGGAAAATCAAGAAAATCAACACAAATACCTAGGCATATGAGGCACTGTACATTGCTACGAACTGCAGATCTTATTACGTCGATGACTCTGAAAATATTCAACAAAGAACTATTAATACAGGAACCAATCATCAAACAACTATAGAAGATTAACAAAATAAGAAATTCATTAACTGGCAGATAATTGTAGCGATATCTGGAAAAGTCAGCGTAGGCATACTAATTCAAACTTTAAATTGTATCTGCTGATTCAGCAACATACGATTCAACTATCCAATATAACTGGACTAAGAGACCTGTTCTTTTCTTCATGTCTGCTGCAATTTTACTAGGAGTTTCATTCAGTACTAAACGAGAAAAGAAATAAAACATCATGCAATACAGGACTTGGATCAGTCAACGGGATCATAATTCCTCATCATATAGCAGCAAGCAAAGAGTCTATTGTTTAAATCAAATGGACAATTAGATTGAAGTACAAGAAACAATCAGTCATTACCAATAACTCCAAAATTATAAGAATAATCAGTCAAATTACAAAGTAGTGTGAATGAAGAAAAACATTTATCAGAATGTTTCCCTCCAAAAAATGGTTCCCCAAGCAATAAAATGCTTACCAGTGTTGTGGCGTTATTATATCAGTTAGAGTGATAATTCTAGTGCAGCCCAAAAATCATTTCATTAACAAAATGGTTAAAAAAAGAAACAAAGTGGAACATGCCGATGGACATTTCAAATCAATAGAAAATTTCTTGGTGTAAAGTAATTAGCTTATTCACAAAAATATGCATGAGGCCTATCAACAAAGATTGGATGAAAAAAGAATCACAGAAACTACACTTGATTAAAGAAGCAAGGTAGCAGATGAAAAAGGCATAACAAAGTTCTGGTGTAAGATAGGTCTGAATACAAATGCTAGATTCTTAAAACAACCACAACAATATTGCAGCAATTCAGAGACAGTTAAGAACACTGCCAACAGAACGTGTTTCAAAAGCAAATACTCGTTACAAGTGATACTACAAAGTATCAGAATTTAAGGGATGAAACCAATTACATAAAGCATATTCATCTGAACAAGACCACATAAAGCACATTTACATCACAAGATAGACTCTAAACTTGTCAACCAAATATTTTCATCCAGCATTAAATAGATAAATAAACCAAAAAAATTTATAAAGGAACCCTGTTTTGGAATGCTGTGTGTGTGTGTGCGTGCGTGCGTGCAGAGATGGTGCAAGAGAAGAAAAGCAATGATGCACAATACGTCTGGCTCAAGTAATAATGAGAGAAACGCAAGTTTATAGAACTACACACTATGGTAAAAATCGTCATGATCCGGTAGGGAACACAATTTGAAATGCAAACAACTGATTTGTTGATCATGACCAAGTGTAAACCCAGAAACATAGAATGCAAAATGTAGACATGTTTCATCAATAGAGGCTTAACCATCTTTCACTTAAAAGAGCAAATGAAACAGGTTGTCAACAGGAACCATTTCCTGGTGATGATGATTCGGCTATGAAGATGTTCCATAGAGATAGATGCTAGGTTGCTATTTGTAATTATTAATTTTGTTACAAACTAATACAGTACCCAATGACCATCTTTGAGTAGGAAAGTAAGCATGACATGTGGTTTTATCAGGGTTAAAAAAACAAAAGAACAGCATTATAACTAATGCCAGCATATTGACAATTCAACGACTTGATAAGTATGGAAACATGAACACCATAATCTACAGCTTTTATAAACTTTAATGGCATATATCATTCATTGCCAAACAACCATATCTATGTCTTTCAAAAAAATTACACAACTTCCACCGATGTAATCAGTAGACATCATCAGTACTTTCTTGTGAAAACTTGCTAGGCAATAAATCAAACATTTCATATTCTCGCACTAATAAGACAACCTTTCAGCACATTTTATCAGAAATCATCAACAAGCAGCGGATTCGGACAAAAAATATCATCAACCAACACGAATACAAAGCACCTCAGACATGCGTTAAACCCTCAATAAATGGTTGTAAAATTTGAGATCAACTCAAAGTCGAGCCAAACAGAGTTACAGTCAATGCAAGCACGAACTATTAACGTACACGTCAAAGTTAAACATACACAATTGAGCAATCACATTTCTAATCATCAAAGAAATAGAACAGAATTCTTACTCATCAAACTCTTCGGGATCGGTTCCACTTCCATCAGAATCTACAAAAATCAAACCCGTTTGTCTATCAATATAAAATCCCATCAAAAATACAAAGAGCAAAAACAACACCACCCCACAGATGACCCCCAACATAAAACATCAAAAATTCAAGATTTAAGAAAATGTAAACAAGAATAAACATTCATATCCAAGAACCAGCTACCCTCATCGGGAATTTGTTGAACATGGTTATGATCAATAGTTTCTGCTGTTTGATTGTCGTCACTCCGGAGCAGCTGAGGCTCCTCCCCCTCCTCCATCACCTCCGCCTGCACCTCTACGTCCACGTCCTCAGCAGTCACCCTAACAGATTGATCAGCGCTGTTTCGCTTCGATTGCTTCCGACGGTGGCGATGGGGAGGATGGGCAGAATGCATATCACTTGAGGAAAGTTTGTGGGCAGGCATTTATTGTACTTCACTTTTAGTTTATTTGGTGCGCTAAACAATCCAAAGTCACCATCCCTTATGGCGATTTTTAATTACAGTGGAGAATACACAGAGAGGAGTGGGAATTAAGGTGGAAACTTGCAGAAATGGGGATATTCAGCGGCAGTGAACTATACTGTTTAGTGCCTTGTTGGAGAATTTCCGACGGAGTTTTGCTGACTGGTTTTTTTTTCTTGTTTTTCTCCTCTATTTATTGCTGCTGCAAAACGACGCTTTTGGGGGATGATTTTCAGAAAATGGCGTTGGCACTTTCTTTTTTCTTTTAACTCTTCGAAATTCATTAATATTTCAACAAATAAATAAAAAGACACATAATATTATTGGTATTGATTTATGCAGTTTATTTTTTTTCACAACTTTATTTTTTTAATAATTCAATTAATTTTTCACAAAGGTATTTCCCTTCATCACTTCGCACATGCAGTTTTGATTATCATTAGGTGTTTATTTTTGTATAAATTACTTGAATTTTGTGACTAAATCTTGATTCTCATTCAAAAGTAAAATTTATACAGACAGCATAATCCTATAAAAAGAATCGCTCTTTAAATTGAACTCTATTAGTATATGTATGAAACAATAATAAAGTATAAGGTTAAAGAAATTATAAGGATAAAACAAACCTTACTCCTATTGAAAAAAAATTTATACTTAAAAAAGGAGAATTTTAAATAGGAAAAAAAATGAAAAATAACAAATACTAATAAGTACACACAACGTAGACAGTCATGTGTCTGATTTGATCTCTTTTTGGGCAAAACTATGCATGCTGTAGATTTCATCAAACCATGAACATTTTTTTCCCAGGATGGTCATGTTCTCCGCATTATTTTTCTTCCCTCACAAAGATTCATTAGGATTATAAAAAAATAAATAAAAAATACTCTACAATATTATTGATATTTATGTAAAAATATTTTCATAAGTATTTTTTTTATTGATTAAAATAAAGCCGTAGAGCAGAAACACAATCTTCTACCCCCTATTTTTGCTAAACAACCCCCTAGACTAGTCGTCTAACAAAAGTTCTCCCTATTTAGCCATGAAAGACATTTACAGATGAAACTAAGCTCCCAAGACTACTGAACAAAAGAAAGTTTTTCCTAATTATACTCGCAACATTGGAATTGATCTTGATTCTAGATTCAGAAGACCCCTCACTTTTTGAGGAAGTGAGTCAAAAGAATTAAAAATGCGATACTGACCGGAGGAAGCCATTCTTGCCAAAAAATCTGCCGGGCCGTTTCCTTCTCTATATACATGAGCTACTGCATGCCGCTTCATGTTCACAAATTCTTCTATTTCCTTCAGCTTTTGGAAATATTTTCATAAGTATATTACTAGTCATACCCTTAATAAATAGATTAAAAATTGGATTGTGGTACACGCTACTATATATTTTAGACTTTATACATCACGATTATTGTATAAAATCACACACAATTATAAATCGTGAGTTATACGTCTGAATAATACATTGCGAGTTATCCACACAATTTATATTTTTATGCACAAATATGCATCGTTAATTGCACGCTTTTCTTATAATTTTAAAAAACTTTGTACAGGAAAGGAAAGATGAACTATTTCAAAGATTTTTTAAAGCACAAACTAGAGAATTTTTTTTTATAAGAAAATAAAAAAAAATGGAGCATACATCCTGAAAAAGGTTATTCAGAAAATAATCAAAATTACAAATGGAGCAGATCATGATCAAGCCTGATGGTGTACCATTCGTGACGATTATGTCATTGATATTGGGAGAAATGTTATTCTTGGAAGTGAGGCAGTTGAGAGTGCAAAGAAAGAAAAAGCATATAATAAATATGATTATTATTTTGAAATGGATATAATAAATTTTAATTTGGAGTTTTAATACAGGTATAGTACTTTATTCGGACAATAAAAAAATTTTAAACTAATTTTGATATTTTGTTAAGTATAAAATATCATTAAATAGAAAATAGATCAAATGAAATTGAAACAAATATAAAAACATCATTTATTGGTTGAATTACACTGCGGACGCACATATGAGCAAATTGTTTTATGAAAAGCGATTTTTTTAAAGTTAAACATATTAATCCCAAGATTTTTGATATATTATATTAGTTGGCCCAAATTTAAAATTTTTTACAAAGTGTTAGACTTAGCTAAACAAGAAAAAGTGAGTAAAGAAAAGGTTAAAGTGACTAATTGTGAAATTTAAAATAAATTTTTCAAACAAATGATACAAAATTTTGGATTAGGGGACCAGTTGCATATTTGGTGAAGGACTTTCAAAGTTTGAAACTGGAAATTTTTTACCCTTTTTCCTCTTTGGAAATTTATTACGATTAAAAAAATAAATGAAAAAATATCTAGTGGTATTTTTGGGATTTTCATCAAGAATATTTTCATAAAAATATTACTAAGTATGCATCTAACAAGGAAACAGTAATACCTAAATTTAGACATCCTAAAATAAATGACTATGAATAATAAAGAAGGATAACACGATTATACATTTTGTAATTTGTATATCACGACTATTGCATAAAATTACACACAACTCACAACTAGAATTTTGAGTTTTCACCACACACATGTTATAACACTAAACTATAAATGTATTTATTAATATCTACAATCACATCAAATATTTACTTATTTATATATACTAAAACACTACAAGATTAGTGTTGTTATAACTATTTTAATGTGTCACCCAATAAAATTCTACCATAACACTAGAAATAAGTGTTATAATAAAATTTCAATCAAAACACTAACAAGTGTAATTAAATGTTTGTAATTATAAAAACACAATCAAGTGTTATTTTATTTGTTAATATACTAACTTAAGGTATTAATATATTACTATGTATAGTGTAATTGTAATACATATATAATTACATTATTAAGTGTGGTTTAAAGTTGTCTGGTGCTGTCCCATTATGAAAAGAATGATTGGGTGTTAACTGTTAGTATTAAAAGAGAATGATTGAGCTTGGATGCCTATAGGCCAGAATTTCAACAGCCTAAGACTATTTGTATATTTACTTACAAATAACGTCGTATACTATCTATTTAAAAATATTTTTATATGGTATTTGTATGAACATTAAAATTGTCATAATAGGATTTCTATTCAAACACTTTATTATGTATTAACATGTTAACATATATAACATTATATAGCCAACAACCGTGTCATAATAGATGATTTATCATGACATATACTTGTGTTTTTATATATATTATAACTCTACATTTTGCATATGTATATTCACATTAAAAAGTGTCGTGTTATCCAATACCCCTTTAACCACACCTACTTAGACTACGCAAAAAAATTCGTGTCTCTATAGATAAAATGTAATAAAATTTTATCTATTATAATATTTTCAAATATTTTAGAAGCCATTTTTTATTGTAGTGACTGTAAATAGTGAGTTATATACCTGAATAATACATTGTGAATTGTACACAAAATTTATATATGCACGCATAAATATGCATCGTGAATCGCACACTTTTGTTTTACTTTTTGAAAAATTTGTAATGGGAAGGAAAGATAAACCGTTTCAAAAGTTTTTTAAAACACAACATAGAGAAAATATATTTTTTAAAAAATAAAAAATGGAGCAAAATTAAGAAAAAAAAAAACAAGTTATTCAGAAAATAATCAAAATTAGAAATGGAGCAGACATTCATCGTGATCAAGCATGATGGTGTCCAAAGGGGCCTGATTGGTGAGATTATTGCTCAATTTGAGAAGAAAGGCTTCACTTTGAAAGATTTAAAATTCATAAATGTTGATCGTCCCTTTGCTAAAAAGTACCATGCTGGCCTCTGTGCAAAGTCCTTCTTCACTGGATTGGTGGACTACATCATGTTTGGACCTGTTGTTGCTATGGTTTGGGAGGGAAAGAATGTAGTTGTAACCGGGAGGAAGATTAATGGAGCAACCAACCTTGCTCAGTCTGGACTTGGCACAATCCACGGCGATTATGCCATTGATATTGGCTGGAATGTTATTCATGGAAGTGACGCAGTTGAGAGTGCAAGAAAGAAATTACTATATCATTTTCGGAAGGAATTACCGAGTGGCAGAAAACCATTCTTCCTCCTTGAGTTTATGAGTGAATAGTATAAAATTGACTTATGGCTAATGTACTATGGTAACCTTGGAGCAACTCCAACCATAAACTTTAATTTACAGTACAGTTTACTCTAAAATTCAATATTTACAGTATTTTACAGTACATCCACTCCAACCCAACAACTCTATCTTCTACCAAAAATAATATTTTATTTACTTTTATTTTTATTATTATATCACTATAATTTTTTTACTCATTCACATTATATTTTTTATAAACATATCTATATTTATAAATTTAGTAATTTAATCTTAAATTATATTTTAAAATAATTAATATTAATTAATAATAAAATAATTTGTATAAAATTAAGTATAATAATAATAATGAACATATGAATTGTATTGATAAAATAAAGATTATAGTTAAATATATTGGACGGTTATGATGATGATAAAATCAATCCAACGGTTGATATTGAGACACTAAAAGATAAGATAAGATAAGATATCTATATTACCTAAGCAATAATTCAAGTCTATAAATATGAAATGTTTCACATATAACAATCACCCACTTTATTACCTAAGCATTCTATTTCTCATTCACTTTCTTACATAAACACTCCATTTACGAAATAATCATGTTTTCTTCAAAGAAAAGCGCAGTATCACGAGCTGGCAACTACAACCCGATGGAAGATTTAAATCTTTGCATATCTTATATGCAAATTTCGCAAGATCCTACTGTTGGAAGATATCAAAGTGGTGATAATTTTTAGAAACGAGTAGACAGAACTTATCATGAGATCAAAGCCAAAGATTGGGAGAATCGTAGTACGAGGTCATTGCAATCACAATGGCAATCTATCGAGAAAGCAGTACGAAAATTTTTAGCATGCATGAAACAAATCGAGCGCCTACATCCAAGTGGCATATTACCTTTAGATGCGGTAAGTACATAACAAAATTTTAGGTTAAAATTTTCATATATTTTGTATTCGTTGAATTAATAAATATGTATATTTCTTGTAGATGAATCGAGCAAAATTGATGATGATGGAGGATTCTGATTTTAAAAATTGGTTTAAGTTTGATCATGTTTGGGACACTCTCAAGGACTTTGAAAAACACAATGATGATGTGCAAATAGCAAGACAGAATTACCAAAGCCAAAATTCTGAGTACAATATATTTGAATCAGATTATCCGACTCCTCCGGAAACACAGGTACCAGAATCACCGGGACTTTTTGGTTTTTCTCTTAATTTATCTAGTTCTGATGTAGGCGGCTCTTCATCCGAAAAACCTATTGGAATGAAGAAGGCTAAATTAAAAAGAAAAGTTGATGAATCAAATACGTCTCGTTTCAATGATCTTACACAACATAATATGAATCTTATGGAGATGTTTAAGAAAGCACAAGAAAGTACACACGAAATGAATGAAGAGAGGAGGCTTATGCACAATAATAAGATGGAGATGAAGAAAAAAAAATGGAGATGGAGATGGAGATAGAGATAGAGACAAAAAGGATGAAGATGGAGAACTGGAAATTGAATTTTGCAATTATGTCTCAAGACCAAAATCAAATTGAAGATCCTTCTCGTCGTGCTTATATTATAGACTGTCAAACCAACATTCTTAATGCAAGAGCAAGTCAAGAACCATATCCAAATCCATATCAAGATCCATATTCATCAAATGTTATATTTGAAGTTGACTTTAATAACATTGGTGGGAGTGGAAGCGGGCTAGATGATGACAATAATAACGGTGAATGAATATGTTACTTTAGTTATTATTAGTTACTTAATAATAAGTTTGTATGAGTTTGTTTTAGGGGTGTACCACGTCTCAAAACATTGCACCACGTTAAAAATAACTAGCACCTCGTCCAGAAACATCTATATCCATTCGTGTGAATTTAAGTTATTTTTTTCACAAAGACAACTAGAACCACATCCATAAACGTCTACATCCATTCATGTGAATTTAAACTGATTTTTTTCACAAAGACAGTCCACCACATCTCATAACACTTGCACCACGTCAAAAATAACTAGCACCACGTCCACAAACGTCTACATCCATTCGTGTGAATTTAAGCTATTTTTTTCACAAAGACAACCCACCACGTCAAAGACAACTAGAACCACGTCCATAAACGTCTACATCCATTCATGTGAATTTAAACTGATTTTTTTTTCACAAAGACAGTCCACCACGTCTCATACCACGTCAAAAATAACTAGCACCACGTCCACAAATGTCTACATCCATTCATGTGAATTTAAGCTATTTTTTTCACAAAGACACTCACCACGTTAAACTTTGTTTATGTTAAAATGAATGTATTTTATGCGAATTTGTGTTTTTCTTTTAGTTGTTGCTTGTAATAAATTATAAAAAAGAAAATAAGAAAAAAGAAATAATAAAATTAACAAAAAAAGAAAATAAATTAAAAAAAATTAAAAAATAGAAGAAGCCCACTGCAACAGTAATGCAGTGGGCTTTTCCATACGCTAAATATAGCGTATGGAATGGATTCTCTCTCAACACGATAAAAAGTTACCGTATGAATTAGAAGATCACCATACGTCATTTTAGTGGAAAAACTAAAAAATAACGTAGGGTTGGAGTTGCTCTTCGTTTGCCAATGGTTATTTATGCCTTGCTTTTGGGATGCTTGAGCGCCCCCTTATTTGGGGCTCTCCAGCCTTTGTTTATTCCTCGTTTTCATGCAACCAAAAAAAAAATAGAGATATTCCATTATTTATCTTGTGACATTTTAAAGAATGACATAATATATATATATATGATGTAAGATTTTTTTTAAAAAAATTGTGAAACAAAAAATATTGATTTCAAAGAGAGAGAGAGAGAGAGTGAGTGAGTGCAGAGAGAGAAAAAGAAAAAAAAAAAAAAAAAAAAGCAAAAAGGATTGGTGCGCAAGAAGAAAAAAAAATTCTACACATATAAGAAGAAAAAAATGTAAGAAGCGTTGAAATCCTATAGAACTACAGTATATCAATTAGAAATTGGGCAGTAGACAAAAACAAAACCAAGGGAATTGGGGAGAGGCAATAACGTGTGCATGTGATTCGCGTGCGTGAAGGTGAAAGTGATAATTATTTTGTAATGTGTATTAATTAGAAATAAAATATCATAGAATGGTTTTTCTATTGCATCACAGTATATGGTAACAAATAGTTAGCATTATTGGTATTTTTATGAATAAAATATTTTCATAGATATATTACTATGTGAGGGTGCTGGTCTTGTGCAATTTACACACACAAATATGGTAATTTATATGGTGGTCCTATAGGACCACCATGAATTTTACTCCTACCCCGCTACAGTTTCGCGCGCGCTACAGTAACGCGCTACAGTTCCGCGCGCTACAGTAAACACGCTACAGTACTTTCATTTCTTTTGTTATTTTTGGCTATTTTTTTATTTTTTTTTTGCCTTCCTCTTTGAGATTTTTTTTCGTCCTTTTTTTTCTAAACAATTCAGTATTTTTTTAATGTTTTTGAATTTTATAAAAAAATTATTTTTAAATTATCATTTTATTTGTTTTATAATTAAATAATTTTAGATATTATGATACATATTATGGACATTTTTGTTGTATGATATGATTTCTTTTATATTTTTGATCTGATATCTAAATTCTGTTGATCTGATGTCTGCTATTTTGTGATCTGATGTCTATATAATCATGATTTGATCTACCTTGTTAAGTATATTTTAGTTCTACTGTATGATTTCTTTTATATTTTTGATCTGATATCTATAGTCTGTTGATCTGATGTCTTGTATTCTCTGATCTGATGTCTATATAATCATGATTTGATCTACCTTGTTAAGTATATTTTAGTTCTACTGTATGATTTCTTTTATATTCTTGATCTGATATCTATAGTCTGTTGATCTGATGTTAAGTATGAGTTGATCTGATGTCTATATAATCCTGATCTGATCTCCTTTGTTAAGTATGTTTTAGTTCTGCTGTGTTAAGTATGTTTTAGTTCTGCTGTGTGATTTCTTTTAAAATCTTGATCTGATGTCTATAGTCTGTTGATCTGATGTCAATTATGAGTTGATCTGATGTCTATATAATCCTGATCTGATCTCCTTTGTTAAGTATGTTTTAGTTCTGCTGTGTGATTTCTTTTAAAATCTTGATCTGATGTCTATAGTCTGTTGATCTGATGTCAAGTATACGCTGATCTGATGTCTATAGTCTGTTGATCTGATCTCCCTTTTTAAGTATGTTTTAGTTCTACTGTATGATTTCTTTTAAAATCTTGATCTGATGTCTATAGTCTGTTGATCTGATGTCAAGTATGAGTTGATCTGATGTCTATATAATCCTGATCTGATCTCCTTTGTTAAGTATGTTTTAGTTCTGCTGTGTTAAGTATGTTTTAGTTCTGCTGTGTGATTTCTTTTAAAATCTTGATCTGATGTCTATAGTCTGTTGATCTGATGTCAAGTATGAGTTGATCTGATGTCTATATAATCCTGATCTGATCTCCTTTGTTAAGTATGTTTTAGTTCTGCTGTGTGATTTCTTTTAAAATCTTGATCTGATGTCTATAGTCTGTTGATCTGATGTCAAGTATACACTGATCTGATGCCTATAGTCTGTTGATCTGATATCCCTTTTTAAGTATGTTTTAGTTCTACTGTATGATTTCTTTTATATTCTTGATCTGATATCTATAGTCTGTTGATCTGATGTCAAGTATTCGCTGATCTGATGTCTATATAATCCTGATCTGATCTCTCTTGTTAATTATATTTTAGTTATACTGTATGATTTCTTTTATATTCTTGATCTGATATCTATAGTCTGTTGATCTGATCTCTTGTATTCTCTCATCTGATGTCTATATAATCCTGATCTGATTTCCCTTGTTAAAAAAAGTATTTTTTTTTAAAAATGTTTTTTTTTAAAAAGTTTGTGCGTCAAAAAAAAAAAAAACTGTAGCGCGAAACTATAGCGCGTCACTGTAGCGCTACTGTAGCGCGCGCTATACTGTAGCGCGCTACAGTAAGTAGGAGTAAAATTCATCCTACTCCTATAGTACCACCGTAAACGGACTCAATATGAATAGTAAGTTGCACGCCACCACAATCTCTTTTCTATTCTTAATTTCTCAAGGCTTTTTTTGTTTCAAAAAAGAAAGAAAATCTTGGCTAAGCATCTCCTTTCTTCCTTATGGACTATCAACTAGAAACGATCACTGATTTACTCTTGTCTAAAGTTTTCAGTGGCATTTATGCCTAATATAGTGATATGATAAGTACAATTATTCGATTGATAATGAAAAGGTCGAGAATACTTGTTCGATCTATTAAGTCTACAATAATTGTTAATATAAAATTTTTGCATATATATATATAGAGAGAGAGAGAGAAGGAATGGTCACAACATATAAGAAGAACCTTGATAATTAAGCAGAGTTTGTACCTAAACATGCTGCTTGAAACTCTGTTTAAGTTTAACAGTGCACGTCTCTACATAGCTCTAATATGAGTGGCCTAAACCTTATTTAGGGTACGAGGATTATTGTCCCTGCTACCTTACTACTTACTCATTTTATATATATTCAAATCTAAATCAATACTAGGATTGATGACAGAAGAGAGAGAGCATAATCATGTGGGGTGCTGCATTCATGAGATCCTCTTGAATGTGATGAATCTTGTTGATCATGCAATCATCACCTGATCTGGAAATGTTTGTAATTTGCATTTTCTTGAATGCTTAAGATTTGGATTCTACCCCTATCATCAACTTGTCCACACACCATCTCTTTCATTTGATGACTTGTACTACTAGTGCCTGCTGCTGTTACTGCAGTTGCCATCCCTTTTTGTGTTGTTGACGATGATGTGCCTTCTGTATGGTAGGACGAGGAGTCAGTCGAGTTCTTCCTCCTCCTCTCGTTATGTCCGGCCAACCGTCTCCGGCAACTTCTTTTGGTCTCGTCGAATTCTGAGAGCTCATGGAATCTGCAATAACACTTATCAATTGGAGATTACAATCTAAACATGGCTCATTCTACAGGTTGACGTTATTCTAATCCAGCTAAAAATGATCGAGGACAACAGCTATGGCAGATTATCCAGTCTAAATATCGTATGATGACGTCCTTAATTTTGGGAAAAAAACCAATGAACGAATAATATCATGATTTAGGGGCACCGAGATTTTAAATTTTTGAGAGGCGAAATTGCAGCGGCATGGAAAATGAACATCGACCGAAATTTGACCGGAATAATCCTATTAAGAAAAATTTTGATCGTTTCGAAAGACCGGCGCCCTTTCTCGCCACCGTGTGGTGCCACTGTCATGATCTGCAACAAAGGGGGCAGGGCAGGCGGGCAGGCAGGCATTACTTAATAATTCAACTTCTTTCCAACTGAAGTTTTGTTGGTTTCAGCTTTCAACATTGGTTAATTAATGTTTACTGTTAAAGCTGCACTTGAAGACTGAACCATCAAAATTAATATAATACAATAACCTCTTGGATCAGAACAAATCATTAACTTCTTCCACTGAGAGAATCAACATTATATATAATATCCTACTGGATCAAAACAAATCATTTAAAGATCTACTCCCTCCTTATATGCTAGTTCTGTTTGCTGAATTATTGAACTATTCTATAAAACATAACTATTATTTTAGGATAAAACAGTATGAGGTCTATCATTAATTAATGAACCCCTCAAACCACAGTTGATGATTGGGAATGCTGATGCATATCACCAGTGGAAGAGAAAGAGGAAGAACAACAAGCAATTTCCAGTCATGCAAAAGTAGTAAATCAAATCAAGATGCCTTTTTTATTTTTTGCTTTACCAAATAAAGATGATATTATATCACTTAATTTTTTGCCTCTACTTTTGTAGATAACTACTTCCCAGTTTAGAAATGGCACAAAAAGAATGATAATAATTAAAATCTAAACAAGAAAGATTATTCTAAAGCCAAGAAGACATGAAATGCACTATTCCTAAAGGAAGTGTATCCAAAAACAAAAATTCAGCATCTTTGAGTTCTTCAAGTAATCATAAAAAGGGAAAATTAAGGGAAGAACTAATTAATGAGGGGAAAGCATTTCAAAACCTGCTGCATTGTTGACAAAACCTCTGCTGGATTCCGCCGACAACCACCACCTGAGCCTTGGCATGGTGTTCACAGACCTTGTGCCTCCTATGGTACTGCTTAGCATCACTAAGATCAGCACTGCACTTCTCAGCCTGGCAGCATTTCATTGAGGAACCACCGCCGCTGCCGGTACTATTAGATCCTTTATTCTTCCCTGAAGAAGAACCACCATTATTGCTATTATAATTGTTACTCAAATGATTTTTCTTCTTATTCTTACTACTATTATCCTGTTGATCGTTTGTTGAACTCAAGAAATCATCCTCCATGCTGTCATATGCTTCTTCGATCTTTTCTTTAGCCTCCCTTTTGATTATCTTGTTCTTCATCCCACCAGTGACATGCTCGGCATCCATATTTATAAGGGATTTCTGTGAATGAATTAATTAAGGGATGAAGGAAGAGGAGGAGGATGATGATGATGATGATGATGAGTTAGCTATAGCTACTAGTACTATTATGGTGGGGAAAGGGGGAATTTCAACGGAAAGCTAGAGAGGGATGTTTGAGGACCACAATTTTTTACCTTCATCGATTCTTTCGTGTGTTTTGTTTGTTTGTTCAACTGTATAGATCGGAGAAATGAATGTTGGAGAACAAAGTATTTACGCATGTCCTGTTGTGAGGAAGCTTGAAGAAATTCAGACAGCGACCACATTTAATAATATACGGTCGCATTATACATCAAGTTATTAATTTAGCAATACATGATAGCGACCAACCGATTCTATAGTACTAATGATTTTCATTTGTAGGGTAAAATTTTTAGTGAATTATCAAAATTAACGATGCATGATCTGTTACAACTTACATGGTGAAACAAAATTAATTTATGTGTCAATTATATATATATGTTGTTACAGAAATTATTGATTTAATATAAGTATCTAATTCAAAATTTTGGATTATTTATATCCCTAACCACAATGTGGGTGGGGTTTCCGATGTACAATTGATATTTTAACACCCTCTTAACTCACGATATACTCAATTTCAAATTTACGGGACAAATTAACAAGTACAATCCGAAACTCAAATCATTGGAGCAATACATATTCTAGGGGCTTAAATTACAGACGGACTTCATTTTAAGTCGATGGGACAAATTAACAGTTACAATCTGGAGCCCAAATCACATGGTCAACATATATTTTGGGGTCCAAATCGGAGGGGCATTTAACACGTGTACAATTTAGAATTTGGCGCCCAAATCATAGTGGTATTTCAATACTTAGGTAACCCACTACACACTCTAGACTACATTCCAGATCTAAGGGATAAATCAACTGGTAGAATATGGAGTTCAAATTATAAGGACAACACACATTCTATGGACTCAAATCACAGCGACATTTCAACACTGGTGCAATCTGGAACCCAAATCATAGGGGTATTTCAACATTTTCCTAACCCACAATACACTCCAAACTCCATTTCAGATCCAGGGAACAAATCAACGAGTACAATGTGAAACCCAAATCGTAGGGGTGTTCAAACACTTTCTAGGGGACAAATCAATGGGCACAATCTAGAGTCCAAATCATAGAGACAATACACATTCAGTTATAAAACTCAAATTATAAAGACAGTTCAACACTTTCCAGGGAACAAATCAACAAGGACTCTCTATAGTCCAAATCATAAGGACGACATACATTCTGAATCCATAATTCAAATCACAAGGGCAGTACATATTCTGGACCTCTAGGGTTAAGGGCGGGGGCCAACAAATCACAATAATACCATGTAAAAATTATTATATATTTAACTCAAAATTAATTAAAAATAAGTGGATAGATTTTTGAATTATTTATATTATTCTTAGCCAGTTAAGATAGAGATTATTTGCATTCTAATTTTTTACACATTCAAATCTACAAACTTAGTTCTATTCATGCTTCATATTTACGAGATCAGTACACACTATATTTATATTTATGTTTTAACTTATTCATATTTATGTGTTTGCCGTTCATGCTTCATATTCGTACATATTTTGCACGGAGCAATTAAAACTTGCACATATATAATTATATATATATATTTATGATATGAGAATATTCTTAATATAAATACAAATGATGTTACACTACATTTTTACTATTTATTTGATTGTAATAGTAATTGTTTCAATACCTTTTAGTCCTATCTTGCCTAAGAGCCATTTTCACCCGCTGCTCTTGATCATAACTAAGTCAACCCTTCGTCGATGATACTTAGTATTTAGGTGACGAATTTTTTCAAGAAAATGAAATAATGTGGATCAAAAAGAAAACTATTATGAACTTTTTAAAGGGTTCCTTTATCCTTCCCAAAAAAAATCGAAATGGTGAATTACGAGTTCCTATATTTTTCACTCATAAGCATTTTCGAGCTTCTAGAAACAAAAAATGGTGCAAAACCCTATTATAATAAAGTGATTGATTGATCAAGTTTTTTTTTTTGTATTTGAATTTTTTATGTGACTTAACTTTTTTACAAAAGAATTTCTGATCACTTAATTTTTCGGACTTAATATTTATCTCAATATTTTGTTGTTGTAACTAATTATTTTTATGTCCTATCAGATTTTATAATTTTTTAATAGCCCTCCAATAAAGTATTAGAACGTGTATGTATTACGATTTTTGTTCAGATTTTCATCTCATTTGTTTTTTTAATTTAATAATTTTTTTAAATATTTTTAAAACAAAAAAAAATTTAAAAAAAAATTCTTTTTGTCCTAAAAGATACTAGTTTAAAAGTAAAAATTAAATTGTAATTGAAATTACTTTTTCTACCTCATAAAAATAGGAAAAACTCACACTTTTGGTCCTAAATTATAATCTCATCCCACTTTTGTGTTAAAAGAAACTTGATTCTTTAAAAATGTCCTAAAAATATTTTAAAAGTCACATTAGTAGTCTTTCGACCCAGTTTTACCTTCTACAATAAGTTTTTCCCAAATCAAATCTGAGCCACAAATAAATTGGATCAACTTATATAATTTTTTAAAATTATTGTGGTCGCCTATAAACAGAAAAAAGTTCATCACTTTCTTTTTTTTATTATTTTTTATAACATTTATTCTTTTCTATATTATTTATTCTAAAAAATTCATTTCTTTTTCCTTTTTTTTTTCTATCTTTCATCGATTTTTTATTTTCTATTTTGATTTATTTTATCTTTGGGTTAGTTACCAAAAACCCCTTAGTTTTGGAAATTTACACATATCTCCTTATTTTTCAATAGGCTAAATTGTTTTTTTGTCCCTCTTAATAAGGGTAATTACGTTTTTTATCCTAAATAATAGTACGACTGCACTATTTCTCCCTTAACATTTTTTATTAGCATTTTTAGTCATTTTTTACGAAAAAATTTAGAAGATAACGGATTAACTCATTTGATCGCTAGTCAAACCTAATTTTTTCTTCAAAATGATTTGTACCATGATGTTTTCAATCCATTTTATGACTTGATTTCTCATGAATGTTCAACCCATTTAAATTGACTCACAATTCAAAATGACGGCCGAAACCCTAAGTGGGTTGAATCTGAATTATAAAATTGGTTGAAAATATCATGGTACAAGTCATTTTGATGAAAAAAATTAGGTTTGACTAGCGATTAAATTAGTTAATCTGTTATCTTTTAAATTTTTTTGTAAAAAATGACTAAAAATGTTAATAAAAAAATATTAAGGGACTAATAGTGCAGTCGTACTATTATTTGGGACAAAAAACGTAGCTACCCTATTAAGAGGGACAAAAAAGTAATTTGGCGTCTTCAATATAATATGAAATACCTTTTCATGCTTTCACTCAAGTCAACCTATTTAATTCTTTGTCTTTGATTTTACATGTTCAAATTGATGTAAAATTATTGTTTTATCATAATTTGGCTTATATACCCCGATAAACCCATTTTGACCTGACTTAAGCCAACCCATTAGACCTTTTTAGTTTTTGAATTTTTTGTATTCATGTTAATGTAAAATTATTACGTTTTCATGAGCGGGCCAATATGACCTATATCGCCGTGTTATGTATTCTAAAGATTGCTTTGCTTTTCATCATATAAAATTATTTTTACATCAATAAAAATAAAAAAATCAAACCGATCAATTTAGGTCAAAATAGACGACCCGTTGAAAATGGGTTGATTGGTGTCAAATAGCCTCATCATGAAAATTTTGATTATATATTATTAGGAACCAAATGATGTGAGCAGGTGCAGAAGAAATGATTCCGGGATGTTTTGAGTAATTCCTTCTATTTAATATCACAACATGCTAGAATGAATGGATAGAATTTGTGATGGTAGATGCTATTCTGGTAGTAGGTTCAACCTTTGCGGATTTTTAAACGCATAAAATCGATGTACACGTAAATTTCAGTTCGTATTATAAATTTTAAAACTATTTAAACCCTTTAATTTCATTTAATTCTGATGAACAACACATATGTATATGCTAGTATTCGAAATATAGCATATTATAATAAGATAACTTACCACAATTCTGATTAAATTAGTCACCTATTATAATTCAAAAGACTAACTTAACAAAAGTAACCAAAATACGTTAAATAAATTCAACTCCTACCATTTGAGAAAACTCAAACAAAATTGAGTGTATTCAATCGATTCAAGGTGATGAAAAGTGGCTAACCATATGCCCTTTTTAAAGGTTATGTATGGTTCAGCTTCCTTCTCCCTCCCACTCCTACAAGAATTCAACATCTTTTCAATCAATTATAAAAGATCCTTCATAGAGGGTGATTTTATTTTAAGGAGACAATTATGAGAAGTGAAGTTTATTTTGCGCTATTTTTATACTCAAACTGTCCCTGACAAATTAAGAAATATTAACTATAATATTTAAATATAAAATATAATAATATATTAAATTACCTAACTACTTTTAATCAATTTACTAAAAATACCCATTAAGAAATTTATTTATAGTTCCGTTCATCTATGTTACTTTAATCATAATTTTTATAAATTTTTGTTAGATTAAAAAGGGATTTAAAAAAATTTTGGTAAATTGATTAAGGGTAGTTAGGTAATAATAGGAGGGACAGAATATAAGTATGAAGGGGGCGAGAAATAAGAATCAAGGGGTAATACTTAAGAAAATGAAGAACTTTTTTAAAAAAGAGTGGCTTGAATAACAAAAAGGGGAATGTGATATAACCTACCCTATTAAAAATCAAAAGGAGAGAAGTTAGTAAGATTGAAGGTTGAATTGATGCCATACTCACCAAGGAGTTTAAGCTAATAGGCATCGTTATCAAGCCCTCAAACTACTTGGAACGGATCATCACCTTGGGACGAGTTGCAGGAAACCATTCTTTACAAATGTGTAACCAAATCCAATCTCCAAGTTGAACACCACCTCCTTATAGCCCTCGTTGGTTTGTTGAGCATAATGAATGGTATACTGTTAAATTTGCGGTTTATTTTTGGCATGGAGTTATTGCATGAATTTGGTCTTTTCCTCCCCCATTAAGATTAAGAAATTCTGTGCAAAGGGGATAAATCCATAAGAGTTAAAGGATTAAAATCATAAACGACATAGTAACTTGTGGTGGAATGGAAAATGGATAGATAGTTCGATTGTATGCAAACTTAGGAATTGACAGAATACCTTCCTAATCCTTCAAATTACTCCCAAAGATAGCACTTCTTTTTTTTTAATTTAAAAGATAGTTTAATTTTTTTAGTAAGATAGAGGCATAAAACCTATTAATCCATCCCTGGTGTGACTCAAATTCAAATTCTTCATGATTTTAAGTGAAAAGTGCTGACCATTAGACTATCTCTTTCTGGTCACTTAAGACAACAAAACTCTTAAAAAGGCTCTAACCCAACCCCTAACCAAAAATAATTTGGGCATGAACATACTTCTTTTCTGAGTACAATAAAAGAAAAGTAAAACCAAAACATTAGATACTTATTGTCCTAGTGAGTCACAATAACAATATCATAGTGAAACCAAGAAAGCATACTCAACTTAACTTCTATGTGTCATATCCTAACTCTCCATTTCCACTGTACAAATCTCTCAACTTAAACTGTGCTTTCATGTAATTGGAGTTTTAGTGTTCTTCAATCAGCTAAACAACATTTATATTGTCCACTTCAGCTGGCAGTGGACATGAGTTCATTTAAATGCTTTTGAGGCTCCCACAAAAAATGCACCCATCATATTCATGAGTTCAGGATAGAAAGAAGAAAAGAAACAATAGATGTCTTGTTTGCTACTTCTCGTGAAGGGTGGCCCATATAACATTGCAGTGTATTAGAATATCATTCCGAGTTAATTAAGTTAAAATTACACTATTTTATATGACGATAAATAGTATAAAAACAATAAAATATAAAATCTACATTTGAGTTAATGAGTTGTCCTATGGACAGAATATCTCAATAAAATAATATCAAACTGGACTATAGGACGGAAAATGAACATCCTGGATAGGGTTTTGGATGGGACGGTTTGTGATAGGTGGGAGTGATCGTCTAAGGTATAATAGCAGCAACCCTAATGCACACTCTTCATTTCCCTTGAATTTGATTGGTATAAAAAACCCAAGTCCAAATATTTATCAAGAATTGCATGAGAATGAAGGAATGAATAATCGAAACGTGGTTGAGAAGCTGAGCCCATTTGGCTTCAAATCTGTTTGGGCAAAAATTTGTGTGTGTGTCCTATCACGAAAATAACGTACGATTCCTACTTACAGTGGTGGGGATGCCATTGCCACTGTCTGCTCTAAGAAGCTAACTCATAATTCATATATAGGGATAGGCCCTTTATTGCTGCTTCAAGAAAATAAATGCCAAAATCTGTGAGTTGAAAAAAATTTGTATGGCCCCCTCCTCCCTCTTTTTGGGTTTGATATTCCCTTCTATGGACCATTTCTACTAAGCTAGTTCAAAAGTAACAATTCAATTTCAACAGAAGTGGGGGAATATATATATTTGGTAAATGGTAGGCCTCGACCGCGTTAGGATTGCGCTTCATCACGTGAAGTTGAGAATGACAATTTTTTTTTTTTTTTTTTTCATTTTCCAATTTATGATCGTAAAGTTTGCAGGCTCTTCTCCCTCATCTTAGTCAAGGGGAGAAAGTCACAGCAAGATTTAGTTCTCAATAGGGTAGTGTTAATTGGTTAAACATGTCATTTTAGGGGTAAGATGAATCCTCGAATTCGAATCGATTTATTGGTCGAATTCGAACCATTTCTATCCTTTTCGATTTACATTGTTGGGATAAATGAGAATTTGGATCGATTGGAAATGTTCAAAATGATTTTTTTTTTTTTTAAATCCAAAAAAATTTTAAAACTGGGTATGGATCATTAGGATCAATCTAGATAGGGTATTAATATTTTAGTATATTTTTTATTACTTGTAGCCCTATTTTCGAAACAATCTTCTTAAATTGTCTTTTTACTAATTTTTGAATAATTTATCTAAATTCAACAAAATGAATATATATATATTTTTTATCTCAACAAAATAAATATTATCTTAATTATTTTAAATATATTTAATCCTATAATAACCAATTATAAAAATAATTTCTTTCCAAAAAAATTATAAGAACAATTCTCACACATACAATATTTTTTAAAAAAATAAAAAGATAAAAAAAAGAGGAAATGAGGGAGGAAAATAATCAAAAAAAATGGTAAAAAATTCATGAACAACTACTTGTGTTAATCGAATGAAACCCCGATCAATTACTAGAACTAGTACCGTCACCATCACAATCGTCTCTATGGGCATGATCGCAACAATGATTTTGATTTCCATCCTCGTGATCAACGTTGTCATCTTCATCAAAGGGCTTATTTTTGTAGAAAATGCAGCATTTTTTGGAACGGTTCTTCCTGCTGCTGTTGTTGCAGAGAATACAAGGAAGATGACGAGGACATGGTTAAGATTTGAGTAAGGTTGGAAGAAAAAGATGACGGCGAGAATTGCCTCATGGTGGCTCTGACCATCGTTAAGTGGTATCCACGGGAAGAAAAATAATTCCAAAAAATGGGCAAAATAAATAAATATATATGTGTAATTATGAACAAATTCTATCATGTTATTATCTTATTATGACAATATGTTATGCACTAAGTAAAATAACTATTTCAGAATTCAAATGTTCTTTAATTAAACTTTTTGTGCAGAAATTTTTCCCATATCGGGTGTTCATTATCAGTGTTGAACGGGATTTTAACATTCATGTAATATAACTATTGTAGTTTAATTGAAATAACTTATGATGATATGGTGCTAAGGTTTCATATTTTATAACCACAACTTGGAAAGAATCGGTAAAGGATGAGGTGAAATTGAATGTGAGGGTGGTGTGTTGGTGGTGGAGTTTGAAAAGGAAAATAAGAAATAACATGTTCATTCATATCCTAACTAGAAAGATGGGCGAGTTAATGTCACACCCCCAGACACGGCCTTAGATTTAGCTGAAACCACAAAGGAGCAAAGAAGAATTGAACGGAAGAAAACAATCACAACAGTCCTAAGGCAAGTTTAAAATGGGCAAAACCCCACAAGTTAGTGCAACTCTTATTGAAATCACTCAATATTACAAGAATTTCCGTCCTAATTTCGGCCTCACACTTGGTCAAACTCAGAACCAACACTAATTTTTCTTCTACTCGGGACAAAACTAACTAACTTTTTTACAAATGTACAAGGTCCGGCCTTTTTATTAGTATCAACTTTCTCTACCTTTTTAATATCCTTAATGGTTTGGTCTTCAAAAAACACCACATCACGATTTCTTATTATTTTTTCTTTAGGGAATCATACAACTTATAACCAAACTCATCTTGGCCATAACCAATAAAGATGCACTATCTTGCCTTGGCATCCAATTTAGACCTCTTATCCCTGGGAATATGAACATGCAACCAAAAACCCTCAAGTGATCATAATAGGTGTTTTTACCAGTCAACACATTCTCTTAAACATCACCCTATGAAGCAATTGTAGGATTGAGATTAACAAAATAAGTAGCAACATCTAAAGCCTCACACCAAAAGGACTGTGGGAGTTTAGAATCCAATAACATGCATATGCTTTTATCCAATAACATGTTCATTCTTTCTGCCAACCCTTTCAACTGATGCGTCTTTTGATGTCGGATCCCTTGTTTCCTACAATACTCCTCAAATAGCCCACAGTATTCACCACCATTATCAGTCTGGATGCACTTCAACTTTTTTCCAATCTGCCTCTCAACTAAAGTTTGAAACTTCTTCAATTTTTCAAGCACCTGATCTTTGGTTTTTCAAGGCATAAACCCAAAACTTTTTGAAATGATCATCAATAAAAGTCACAAAATAAGATGCACCCCAAGTGTTTTCATCTTCAATGGACCACAATTATCTGAATGAGCAAAATTTAATAAATTTAGTTACCTCTGAGGAGGATTAGTCTTGAAAGATACTCTAGTTTGCTTTCCTTCAAGACAATGAGAGCACTTATCAAACCTAAAACTCTTGGCTCCTTGAAGAACATTTTTCTTCGCCAACATATTAAGTCCCTTGGCACTAATATGACTTAATCGCTTGTGCAAAACTCTGGTGAGCCATCCAAAATTGAAACTGGAACCAAATACAAGTTTTCCTTCAACTTTTTTTCCCTTAGCCAAAATCAAGGATCCTTTGCTGATTTTTCATTTTTCATAACAAAATTATCGCCATAACCATCATCATCAAATTCTCCAATGGAAATCACGTTCAATCGAACATCAGGAACATGCTTAACATCTCTAAGTAAGACTGTAGTGTCATTTTTCATTTTACACAAAAGAGTTCATAATCCAAGAGAGTCCAAGAATTATTTAACATCAATTTTGATCAGATTTACCGTAGAAAACCTAGACAATGTGCTCGACACTTTCTTACTTCTCTTTTTCCTTTGTGGGGTGGAAGATACAAAGTGCATGGGTTCTCCCATTCCTCCAAATTGTCCGAAAGAAAATTTGCTCTCAACATTTTTGCACACAATAAAGAGGCAAAAAAAAAAATGTTAAAAGAATATTGTAATCCTTACACGTCTTGAAATATAATTCTCAAGGAAAAAAGAAACAAGCACACATAATTTCAACCATGTTCCATTATCCTCGAATGCCAAAAAAAAAAAAAAAAAAAGAAACAAGGGTTTGAATCAAATAAAAAAGATTCGTTTAAAATTTTCTTGAGAATGACTTAAAGAAATTTGGATGAGGAATCTCGAATATGATAGGTGATGATGATTTTGTTGCTCTCACTTTCAAATGATTTTGATCAATATATTCTACCATATGGTAAACGGCCTCGAGTAGCGATTCGATATGTGACATGAAAGCTTGTAGATAATAAGTACCACATATATACGACGTTATTGATCGATCCAATATTGGATATTGGATCTTTTTTAAGTTTTCCACTTATAAAGTTGGATGATGAAGAAAGGGTGAGTACATCCATGGTACACCTAGAAGTACCTTCAATTCTTTTTTTTTTTAACCCCACCTTGCTATGTTTTGAGTTGTCACCCATGCATTTAGAGATTCCCATTTCACCACTTTTGCAAAGCAAGCAAAAGGGCTTTCAATTTTTTGGCTTAAGATTCTTTGTACAATATTCTATAATTTTTTTCATAGATATTGCTTGCTTGCTTTATCTTATTGGCGTATTCATGATATTCACTTTCATTTGTAGTGCTTCTTACTATGGGAAAAAAATATTTTTAGTCTCATAAAAAAATAGTTTTTATTTGAATTTTTCTTCTACTAAGGAGTTAATGTGATCCTTCTTCTTCTTCAATTCATCTGCGAAGACAGCATTTGCAGATAGACACATCCAATAGATAAGAGGGATGGAAGACCTCTTCTTCCCCAAGCATTAGCTGGCTAGAGTAAGAAATTACTAGTTATCGCCCCCAATACTTTTTTTTTATCGCTTCAATTTAGATGAAAATGCCCCTCCCTACAATATCCTCTCTCTTTTCCCGTTTTATATAAAATGATATCTTTGTCAAAACCATAGATTACCGCCCAAAAAAGTGAAGCGATAACTAGTAACCCCAAGAGTCTAGTTTCAGTATGTTTCTTTTAATCCTTGTAGTTTTACTTTCAATATGCTAATAATAGGATTATGTGTTATTTATATGTAATTTATAATTAAAAATATAAAGTTATAACATTTGTGATTGAGATTGGGCGGAATTTTTTAAAATGTTGGTTGAGGTTAGTAATTTGTTAAATTGTTTCTCAATATTCTTGTCGACAGGTAATTCAGTGATAGATTTTGCCAAACTATATTGTACAACTAGAAATATATAGTTCTAGTAGTGTTGGTCTAATAGAAATAACTTATTTAATGCATTGACCTCTCTGAATTTGCCTCGTTTCCTCCCTAACTAATACTCCATTGTCATTTGTCAAAATAGTACATTGCATTGTCTCAGATTTCTTAGGTACTTATGGCAACTCTACACTATCCAGCTCAGAGTTTTCTTCAATCCTGTTTTTAGGGTCTCGTGAGGTGGCAAATTATATCGTACACCTAAGTGTCCCTAACACTTTAATAGAAAAATTCTTTATTATTTAATATGATAACTTTCTAAATGTTTATTATTTTTTCCTTTAACCAATATTATTATGTTATTTGTCAAAGAACACATAGCAATATAGTGTTAATACTACAAACAATTGTCGTTAGGTCTCATTGCTTTGAACCAAATGGCTTTGCCATATTGTCATATTAGATAGTTTGTGTTTGTACATTTACGATTTTGACATTTATTTATTTTTTTTTTTTTTTGCGGTAAATCTTATTAGGTGATTAGTAATTGTTGAGTTAAGATATATATATATATATATAAAGTTATAATTAAAAAATATAATAATAACTTTTTTTTACGAGTTATACCTTTTAAAATTAAAAGAGTTTTTCAAATATAACTTTTTTGTATGGGACATAAGAAAGAAATACTATGTCTCCACAGAAATTTTCTTACAACAATTTTTTTTTCTTTATCAATTTAAGGAGCATTTCTATATTTAGTGAGATTCAAATTTCTGATATTTAAAAATGGAGCCTAATATTACATCGCTATGTCAAGATTCAATACATTCAATTATTTGGAAATTATGAAATGAATGTACTGGAATTTAATCAATTTGACTAGCTAAGTTGACCACTATAATGGTTTTCAATTGGACCAAATTCTAGGATCAAGTTAGTTGATTTTAACAAATGTAAGAAAATTTTCCATTACCTTATCTTTCACAATAAAAAATAAAATTCATAGCTACCTTTTAAAAATTTCTTACCTTTTTTTTCAAAAGAAACAAAAAAAAAAAAATTTCTCCACCGGGGAACAAAAGGCCCAATTCTTGTGGATTGTTCGAATAACAGGGCATGTATGTTTTTCAATTAAAAATGTAAAAAGGCCTACTAAAAATATTTTAAATTAAAAATCGTACACAGAATGTTTTGAATTTTTTTAAAAATACACATTATTTATTTGATTAAAATACACTTCCAATCTCTTACATTTTAGTGAATAATTTTTTGGTTCTTTACCATTTTAAACAACCTTTTTAATCCTTTACAATTTAAAAATATACTTTTCAGCCTCTATCATTTATATTCCATCCACCTATAGTCCAAATCATACTTAGATAATGATATAATAGTCTAAATATCAATTTTAATATTAAAATATCAAAATTTAAATAAAATGTTTAAACTTAAAATGATTGCCTAGGTCTCCAATTAGTTGTTTTAGGATTTGTTTTTTTTTTTTTTTTTAATAAACTGTCTTTCATACCTAGTGGGTATGGAGATCGGTTTCATTCGTTACCTTTTAGGATTTAGAGGTCTAATTTTAATTTTAATATTTTATTAGGACATTCCCATCAGCCAACCACTATTCATTGTCTCAACATTTAACTGCAATTTTTACATATTACATTTTTTTTTTTATCAGCATTACACTCACTATGTGACAATTCAAAAATTTATTCAAAATTTTGAAGCATGAATTATGAAAATAAATAAAAAATAAATAAAACTTAAACTAATTAGTGTGACTCTTATTAGTGTACGGAAATATTGGGTTTTGTTAAGATATAAGAATTTTGAAATATGAATGAGATTAACTCTATGATAGGATAAGAATTGATTTAATTGATAAGGATAAGTTAAGCTTTTATCTTATCAAAGCCTACCTACGGTTAAACTTACGTAGCCTCAATAGCAACTTCACCTCACAAAAATTAAATCAAGCCACCATCACCGTCATAGCCAGTAACCAACCACCACCTCCCGTGGTTTTGCCAAGAACCACCGTCACCTATGATCACCACTGTAGCAGTAACCCGGTAGAACAACAATGGAGAAGCCCAGAACGGATCGTCGCACCACCATTCGCTGAACCCAGTTCACAGAACGGTGCCGTCCGGCTAGTCATGACCCCTGCTCAAAGGAACAGAGTGAAGGTGGGGAATTCAAAAGATTTTTCCTTCAAAAATCATTTGGTCTAACCCAACCAGTATTTTGAATTATTACTATAACTACCGCATGATTGGCTTGATGAATGTTAGGTTGTGATAACTAATTTCTGTCAAGGTTTAATCTTTGGTTAGGATGGTGATTCATGATTTTGATTTTTGTTGAGTTGATATTTACTTCTAGGTGTATATTAACGCCAAAAGTCATAATCTTATTAGATTTTTTGAGTTTTATTTTATCTAATTTTTATACTCAACAATATTACTTTATTTTGACCCATGATCGAACATCTGATTTTTTCTTTGATTCCGTGATTTTACTGGTGCGACTTATGGTCTGGATTAATTCTTTCACTTACGTTGCTATGATGGTGAGGTTAGAATAAATATACTATACATCCTCCATTTTAATAAACATAAGGCTGTAATTAATTTTTGAAAAGTCTTATAATTTTTAATGGTTAAACCTGTTATACCCTTATTTAATGTATTTTTTATATTAGTGTTATAATTTGAAATAGGCATGATAAAAATAAGTCTCAATGAAATTACCAATTAAATAAGGGTAATAGAGTAAAAATAATATATTATTTCCTAAAAATAGACAAGTAACTTATATTTTGATCGATTTTTTAATAGGTGAAAGCGGCTTGAAATGGAGGGAATAACCTAATTTGCACAGTAATCATTTTGAAAGGTGGTAAGGAGTAATAATATTGGGGAAAGGAATCAGGTATGGACAAAAGGCCACTTGGTATACAATTCACCATATCGGTTTTCCATTGGGTTTGATGGGAAATATAATTGTATTTATGAACTTCAATTTACGAATCTTGATTTATGAATTTTTATGGGATTTAGCTTTTACTGTTGATTTATGATGTTGACCCATTTTACTATTCACCTAGAATTTTGTTTGATTAGGAATCGTGAATAATGGTTTTATTTGTCTAGTTTTTATTTTGACTTAGTAGTTGATCTAATTTGACTCCTATCTTGAACATTTTTATTTGGTGTGGCCTACACTTTTAACCCAACGGTTTTCATTTAACTTTGACTTTCAATTTCATCCAGGGTTTAATATTTTTCTATGGCGTGCTATTTAATACAACGATTTTACCCGGTTTGACTTTCTACTCTTGTGCATCCAAATGATTTGTGTTACTTGTTAAGTGAAGAATTTGTTAATGCATGTATCAGTCGCCGACCTCCGGGTGATAGACCCCTATTAGTCGTCAACTTTCGTGCGGTACCCCTATCAATCACCGACCTTATGGCGGTGGACCCCTATCAGTCGTCGATTTCAGGTGGTGGACTTTTATTAGTCGCCGACCTTCGGGTGGTGGATCTTTATCAGTCACCGACCTTCGGGCGGTGGACCTTATTGCCTCTTTGTGCTTTATATGAAACTATGTGTGTCACATTGGACTATCTATATAAACGTTAGATTTGGAAAGCATGTCTTGTTTGTGTTTGGCTCTCTCATTGGGTTGTGGCTTATTCCTTCACCTTTACCATTTTTCAGACTTACTCTTCTTGTGAAGAATGAAAACATGTGACAGAAGGAAAGTTCGTATGGAGTCACTTAGCGAACTAGAGTTGTCGTGACCTCGGATTTGAAGTGATAATAGTATGTAGTTGAACTGATGTTCCGTTTACAGCTTTTTAGTTAGAATTACGCTTCCACAAGATTGTAGTTTCATTAATCTTACTTGAGAGATTTGGAGTCCTGGCAAGGAGTCCTGGCGTGAATTAGGCAGAAATCACGTGCAAGACACTTTGTACGAAATTGAGGTGTTTTGGACGAGATGTTACACACTACCCATATAATTTTGGAATCACACCTACCCCACTATATTACCCTCACTATTATCTTATTATTATTAACTATTATTAAATAGAACTATTACATTTAAATATACTTTATTAAATCTAAAAAATAATTTTATTATTTACAAAATAAAATAAATAATTATTAAATTATGAAATAATATATAAAAAAATAATTAACGTTACTTGAACAATACATTGCAAAGGTATATTAAATCATAAAATAATATAATATAAAATTTTATTTCAATGCCATGAAAATTTTTAGGTGGTAAATTTGGAACACATTATTTGGAGGAGGATTGTTGATTTTTTTTTTTTTTATCCATTATGGATGAAAAGTGTAGAAAATAATAGAAGACGAGATGTTAAAAAAAAAAAAAATAGAGGAAGTAGAAATTGGGATTAAAAAAAAAAAAGATGTATATATAGATAGGATATAAAAATGACCTTTTTTTTTTTTTTTTACGGTTAGAAGTTTGAACAATTTTTTCAAAAAAAAAAAATCCTAAAAAAAAAAAAGAGAGAAACAAAAAGTGGGGAGTTAGGCCTTAAAATGCAAGATTACACCGTTAAAAAATTTTTAACCGTGCTTACATAGTCATGGGAGTTGAGAATCTGACATTCAACCCAGATGACACGAATGATGTAGGTGCTCTTAGTGTCTAGATTGATGTCATCCATTTGATGAGGTGGAAATGAGAGAAGTCTGTGTGGAATTGACTTTTAAAATGTAATAAGACAAAAATTATCTAAAAATTTAGGCCACAAAAAATATTGTTGATTTAATCTTATCTAATCTAACTATTATAGAATTAGTGGATGCATATTTTCAGTTTTAGAGGTACACCCATGTGCTTACTATGAACTCACGTGCATGTGCTTACGCCTATGTACAACACCAAAGAGCACAACTTCTTCTTCCATCTCTTGCACCATTTCTTCTTTCTTTTGGCTTCCTCAACTGTTTCATCCTTTTATTCTTTATACTTTTGTAGAAACTTCTGATCTGGTTGCCGCCATATTTTACCGTCAAAATTTTTGGTTTTTGCTAATTGAATCTTTAATATCGAGGATTTTCAACTATTTCGATTGAAATGAAATTGTTCTTATTTTCAAGTTTCAAACGTGTAGAACTAATTGTATAATAGAGCCATTATATATGATCAATTGTGTATTTTTTCTTTAAAGAAAATAATTTTAGAGAAAATTTTAAGTTCCTAAAAATAAGAAGGAAAAAAAGAGAAATTAAAAATTTTAAACAAAATTTTTTTTTTTTTTTAAGGAAAGTAATTTAAACAACTTAGTAAAGAGTATTTATGTCATTTTACGATCTGTTAGGTAGCTTGTTATTATTGTTTACTTCCATCCATTTTACATGAATATAAAAAATATAGGGGCGTATTGTGTAATAATTCATTATAAAGGGTCATTCATAAATTTTCTAAACTATATGGGATTTTAGGTAATTAACCAGAAAAACAAACCAAGAAGGCAAACAGGAATATGTTCGGTTTCCCGCCTCTCAGACATTCAAATTTCGTCCTCTAGCCGTTGCCTTATTTCTTCCATACTTGGATTTTCCAACTCCAAACAACCACGGAAAAGGAGCGAATGGCCGTAAGTTCGAAAAACTCAACCACCACTACCACCACCACCGCTTCCTCCGCCGCCGATCCCCTCTTACCATTTCTTTGGTAAAACCCTCGAACTTGAAGTATAGATCTCGCTTTCATTTTCCAATTCTTTTCTATGTATTAGCCGATGTTAATTTCTCTATGTTTGCTTGAGTTTAAGGTCGATCGAGAAAGCTCTGAATCCTAGTACTTCAATCCAATCAAGCGCCGGTGCAGGTCTCGATGAGCTCCTATCCAAATGCATCGAAACATTTAAGACAGATCCTCGTTACAAAAACGATGTCAGATTTCTCAAAGTTTGGTTCCTCCATGTAAGGAAGATGTCACGCATTCTTTTCGTCATTTGAGGTTTTCTGTTGTGTGTTTATTAGAATTTGGGTAAATGGTTTGGTTTGTACTGATATATGCAGATGGATGGGAGCTCTGGTTATGAAAGCGTGTTTTCAGAAATGCTGCAGAATAGGATTTGTGTAACCAATTCTATGCTGTATGAATCTTATGCACTATTTTTGGAGGCCAAAGGGAGGCTTATTGACGCTTTTTTCGTCTTTCATTTGGGCATTTCAAGGTTTTATGATTATTACTATTATCATCATTTTTTAATAAACAATTTCATGTAATTTGTTTTAAATGCCTGATTAATAGTAATGAAATGTTAATAAATTGCCATGTAGGAATGCTGAGCCAATACGAAGGTTGAAGAAAGCACAAGTTTTATTTCTTGAGAGGGTTTCAGATAGAGTGACAATTGGTTCACTTCCAAAGGTTATTACTCACTAGTATTACTTGTTTGAATTAGTTCTTAAACTTGAACCATAGAAAATGCGCTTCTGAGAGAAAACAATTGAATTTTGATGAATTAGCATCGATTTTCTGTATGCTTTCTCACTGCCTGGTCGGTATTTCTTACTGAGGTATAACATAGGAGTGACTGTGGCAGCACTCTTGCTTCATTGTCCCTCAAATTGTAGTGTCATTTTCACATCAATCTTGGTCTTTTCCAGGGCGTTCTCCATATTCTTTATGGAATTTGAGTACCAGTGCTTCATCAATGACTCATCTTGTTTCCTTAACATTATATGTTCTTTACTTGTTATTGTATATGTGACAAGCAAGGCTTCTCGAAGCCTGTGGGAAGGAGGGGAAGGGTTGCAGGTCATAAAAGTATGCTGAGTTATATTTTCTTTATCGTTCGACTGATGAAGAATTAGGGAGTGACTGGTTCCGGGAGAGAAATGTCTGTTTAGTATAGCCGTAAGATAGGTTTACCTTGCATTTGTTTTATTGTCAACCATTATGCATCTTCTACGCCTGCAATTTATAGTGATAAGTCTATCCTCTGTTCACTCTTCAAGGTTAACATCTTCTCTTTGTTATAAGTAAACAAATAAAATGACGAATTTTCGTCTGTAGATTGATGAGAAAGGTGGGAGTTACATCAACCCATGGTTACTCTCAACCATTAAAAATCTATTGCAGGAGATGAGGCCTCAGATATTGAAATATGGTGTAAGAGTAATTACTCTTTTCATTGGATAGTTTTAAGGCGGAATGATATCCCTCTAATCTTTATCCTCTTCACTCTTGTGTTCTTCCAGGGATATCATGAAAATAGCAAACTATATAACGGAAAAGTTGGATTATCTACTTTGCAGAAATCTTTGCGGAAGAAGACTGCCATTATTGAGATTGGTATTGGCTGAGATTTTCTTAATGTTTCGTACTGGTGTCTGATACTTATATTGCCTGTCTTGTTTTCTAAGCTTTCGACATGTAGTTTCGTGTAATGTGCATGAAATGAGAACTTCATCTCCATGTAATGTTATCACAGGTGATAGTACTTGCTGAATGTAATCTGCTGTTAACACTAATGAGAAAACAGTCTTCAGCCCCTTTACAATCATTCAGGATTTTCTCCAACCGAAAATGAATATTGCCTTTGATCCATAGTAACAAATGAAAAGTAAAAGTAGGCACAGGAAAATCACAGCTCTGTAACTTCCCTTAAGCGCTTTTATCCAACAGAATCCCTTTCTGAATTTGATGTTTGCCATCTGCTACATTTGGCTACTTTGAAAGTGGCAAGGAAGAACTGGATCTGAGCCTTTTTCTTCTTGCTGTGACTTTCCAGATGCTTTAGGTGGTTACAAGTACCAAATCAAAGGCTGCGCAGGTCAAGGTGGATTTGCTCAAGTATATAAAGCATATGTGGATGGTAATCCTGATGAAGTTGTAGCACTTAAGGTAATTGAGGCATTTATACTAGCTGATGTTTCTGCTTGAATCAGATCATTCTGGTTAATGCTACAACTTGTAACTTTTTACCAGATTCAGAAGCCAGCTTTCCCTTGGGAGTTTTATATGTACCGTCAGCTTGATACTCGCATTCCACAAACAGAAGTAAGCCATTCTTAGAACAATAATCTTTTTGTGCAATTATTAGTTAAAAATCTGTGGTCCCAATGTGTGTTTTCTTCTTTGTAAACCAGAGGATGTACTTCGGTTTTGCCCACAGAATACATCTATACTCTGACTATAGCATACTTGCGTCTGACTTTTTAGCCCATGGGACTCTTCAGGTATCTGTCTGATGGTTTGTACATCTTTAGCATAAAGCGTGACAGGCCTGATTACCAATTAACTAATGTGAATGTCTTCAGGATGCCATAAACTCTAACTTAGTAACTGGTGGCTGCATGGAGGAAGTATTATGCATCTACTACACGATAGAGATGCTTTGCACCTTGGAAACACTACATGGTGCTGCAATTATTCATGGTGATTTCAAGCCTGATAACCTGTTGATTCGATATGCCAGGTAGTCAAAGTTCTCTTGTTAAGTTTTATCACGAGGTCACATATGTAGTATGAATCTGTTTGAATTTTGTTTATCAATTGCTGATCTGGTTTTATCAGCACTAAGAACATCCGTTGTCTTTTATCCAATCCCACGTATTTTTTCTCCCTGCTATAGCTGTGATGTGTGTTGTTTGTCTGCGTTTGCAAAGGAACTGAGTCACAGCCTTGACTAGATAATTAGATACACAATGAGTTTACCATATATTAATTTATATCATATGAATGTAGTGTTTAAAACTTTAATCTGGAGCACCAATGCAACTTACTGATTGCTAATTTGTGTGATTGCGATGCTTGAATTTTAGCTTTTGTTTATTGCATGCTGTCTTAATTTTAATGTTAAGGGTTCAACTGGTTTTATCAATTTGAAGTTAAAGTTCACGATTGCCTACCTTTGGTTCAAAATTTGATTTCCTGACCTTTTGGCAGAGATGATCTAACGGAAGATAAAGATGGCTTTCTTAAACGCACTGGTCCTTGGAGGGATCAGGTAAATTTTGAATGCCTTAAAGTTGAGTCATCTTTGAAAACTAAGCTACATTGTTAAAATTTCATTGAGCAGGGACTTTGCCTTGTTGACTGGGGAAGGGGAATAGACATGCGCCTGTTTCCGGATAATACAAAATTCATGGGAGATTGTCGTACTTCTGGCTTTCGGTGCACAGAAATGCAAGAAAAGAAGCCATGGACCTATCAGGCAAGTCTGTTCTTGCTTTGGAATTGTAGTAACTGGTTATGGAATTATCATTTTGAAGATCTTATTCAGCAGCCTTACTTTGATTTTGGATGAGCACCAGGTGGACACCTACGGCCTTTGTGTCATTGTTCATATGATGCTTCACAACACATATTTGCAAATTGAGAAAAAACCATCAGCAGATGGGGACTACATTTATCAACCGAAAGCACCGTTGAAGAGGTACGATCAACTTTCTTGATTTTCAATAATCAAAGCACACCACTACTAGCATGGCATATTATAATGAGGAACAAAACTAACAAGTGTTGTAATGACCTCTTCTTGTGACTTGTCAGATATTGGCAAGCTGAACTATGGAAAAACCTGTTCAACAAGTTGCTGAATACGAATCCAAGTGAAGATCACAGCAGCTTGTTACGAAATTTGAGAGAGTCATTCCAGGATTACATGTGCTCAAATCCTCAGATGATAAAAAAGCTAAAGCAGTTGTTAGTGAAGCAAAAGAATTCCTTATGCTCAGCCTAGAGAAATGTACATTGTGATGCCAATATCAGCACTTTCCAGAGCGCAACTCGAAAATATACAGCCAAACATACGGGTTAGTGAGATGCACTGTAATCTGCATGTTCAAAATCTTGGTGATTCATTTTTCTGTCTCATATTGAAACTCTCTGAACTGTTGATTGCACATCTGATAATTGTTTGGTATCTGCATTGCTTATGCAGAAAGCTGATGATTATGCATTATGTATGGAAATTTTATTGATTTAATTAGGTTGGAATGTATTTCACACTTATTTTCCCAACCACGGTCACCCTCTCCCACCCCGCTTGCCGCCACCAGAGGTGGTTGCTGGTCTCTGGTGGCAGAAGTCATAAAATGCAGGCCGTTCAAGCTCAGAAATTAGGCTATGAGCTTGCACAAACATACCACCACTTCCCGCATTGGAATATGCTTCGAGCTCGGAAGTGCCAAGTGGCAGAGTTCAATTGCTTTTTATATTATGTTTTTAGTAAGTAATTAGTGATCACATATGTCGCACATCTACGGGGATACCGTGCGGGTTTTGATGAAACTATCTACATCGTTATCACGGTAATAATAATTTATTTATTAATATTATTTATTTCAAAGTATAATATTTTATATGAATTTTAAATTGGTAGTGTTGTTTTTACAAATAATGTGTATACAAATTTTTAGTAAATTATAATATTAATAAATTATTTGTTAATTTTATTAATATAAATTATTGATATAATTGAGATAATTTTGATCACTTTTTAATAAAAAATGACTATGAAAAAAAATTGTAACTAAATATTAATAAAAATATTTTAAAAATTAAGATTTATTTAATTTCATATATTTATGTATAATTATTTTCATAATATTATTATTTAATATATTAAATATTAAAAATTAATAAAAAAATTATAAGCATGTTATTAAAATCATAAGTTAAAAACCATCAATATTAGTATATAATTTATCAATTATTGAAAGCTTAATGAAAATTTAATATCATCAAATTATTACATAATTGATATTTTTTATAGTATATTTCAAATTATGAAATATAATTTACATTAAAAATTTAAAATTTTAGTAAATTTGATGATATAAAAATATGATTATTTCTTATTTGTGTAACAATTCAATTTTTTTTTTTGTAAAAGTAAAAAAAGAAAAAAAATTATACAAAAACGTATGAAAAACCGTATGTTTATTTGATAAACGGGGTTGCACATTAATAGATAAATAGATAGATAGATTAATAGATGTGTCCAAAGTCATCTTTATCATAAATATTTATTTTTTCTTATTATCTTTATCTATATTTTAATCTTATTTAGTATCATTCTAATTATTTTTATCTCTTCAAAGTCTTATCATCTTATCTCATTATTAAATTAATTTTTATATCTTCAAAAGTTAAATTCATATTACACAATAATTATATTTATTGTTATTTCATAATTAGAGTTTAACTCAGTTATGTTATTTAAAAATATTATAATATATTAAAATATTTTTTAATAACAATTAATGTAGTTATGTATCTATTAACGTATGGGGATTTTTTTTTTCTCTTGTGTGCATAAATTATATGTGTAAATGAGAATTAATGATTTAGTGACAAAACTCCCTAAGGAATTAAAATTGATTGAAAGTTATAGATAAATACATTAAATTAGATAATAATTATTTTTGTTTAAAATCATATTATTTTTTTTTTCAAGAAATCAGTGAAATTTAATGTATAATCTTTATCATAATGATAAATATAATCAAGATATAAAATACGTTACAACTAATAAAAATTTTAAAAGATAGTAGAAGAAGAGTTTGAGAAAGACCACAATTGCAATTCATGAGAAGAGTGAGGGAGATGAAGAATGGGAGAGAGTTGTTGATTTCTTGTAGACGTCATGAAGATTTCTATATATAAAAAAAAAAGAAGAAGAAAAATAAGGAAACAAATTCATAATTAATTTTTATCATCATGATAAAGCTAATCAATATATAAAAAATGATTACAATTTATAAAATTTTAAAAAGATAATAGAAGAATAGTTGAAGAAAGACCACAATTGCAACTCCTGAGAAGAGTGAGTAGTGAGGGAGATGGAGGATGAGAAAGAATTGTTGATTTCTTGTGGAAGCAATGAAGATTTCTGTAAAAAAAAAAAAAAAAAAGGAAAAACCTCATAATCAGTAGTTACCATTACGATAAACATAATTAAGATATAAAATATTTTTACGATCAATAAAAATTTTAAGAGATCATGGAATAATTAATTTTATCACATAGAATGTATTTGCAAAGTAGTAATTAAGGAAAAACGTTTATATATGATTAATGCAAATTAATTATTAACGAAAATACATTATTGCACAGTTAATATTTGAATTATGATAAAAAAATTGTGACAAATGATTACGCCACCTTGTATTAATATTGTGAAAAATGTGATTTTTTTTGTGAAAAATGTGTATTAATATTTGAATTATAATAAAAATTTTAAGAGATAATGGAAGAATAGTTAGAAAAAGACCACAATTGGAATTCGTGAGAAGAGTTAGAGAGATGAAGGATGTGAGAGAGTTGTTGATTTCTTGTGGAAGTCATGAAAATTTCTGTAAAAAAAACACACACAAAAAATGGTAATGAGTCTTTATCATCATGATGAATATAATCAAGATATAAAATAAAAAATTAAAGAAAATATATACACATTGACGACTTGGGATCTGTGTCCTAAATTTTGATATCCTTCAAAGACAAAATAATGAACAATTTCAGATTCCATGAATAATACATATCATATATCATAATGAGTGGTATTAGACAAAAGTATTGCAGAGTGATTAACATATAACAGATTAATATACCTTTGGTATTTGAGAATGGCGAGGGAGATGAAGGAAAATTGTGATAGCCATGAAGATTTCTGTATAAAAAAAAAAAAGAGAGAGAAATATATTTTTTTTGATTGATGATTTCGTCTCTGTGTGGTGTGTGAGAATGAATGGTTGATGGGAAGTGAAGAAAGATATATACGATTGAAGTTCAAGATAAAAATTTTAAAATAAGATATGAGGAAAACGATATAATTATATTTTAGATTTTGAATTGATAGTTGATGATAAGTTTACTATTAATAATTAAAAGTGAAATTAGTAATTATAAGTAAATATTTTAAATCTTTAAATGACACGTCATCAGGTTAGTGAAAGATTATCTGACTGGACCAGGTCAAAAATTCACTTTCGTGCTACGCATTCCAGAATCGGAATATTTGACAAGGCTTGAACTCTAGCACAATCGCTATTCCAATCCTTGCTTGAAATAACATTGCGCAGGATCTTGATATGTACTCATTCGATTTATCACGCAACAAAATATTTCTAATTAAAAGCGGAAACATAGAAAGTACCTCTTAAAGCGTGTTACTCAGGTGATCGCTTGTATGACTCAAGACTAGGCTCAAACGTTGTGTGGGCAACGAACCAACGATCAACAATTCTCCACAATCAGCTTGCCGAAAAAATCATTGGAACCGTCGCCTGAGCACATGTGATTCACACGCCACATAGAGAACACCCATGCGCCGCTCCAACAACCACGCACTGCCAGGAAGAGAACAAAAACCGACCGCCGGTTTTGGGAAAGAGGAGCCTCTGACTTGGCATTAAAAATCTGAATTTTAGAGAGAAGAAAATTAATTCTCTCTCTAGGATTTTCTCTCTCTTGTTTTGAAAACTTATGAATTGTGTGTTATAGAATTGCTAATCTCTTGTCTATATATAGAGCTACAAGAGAGACTCCAAGTTGGTTTATGATTGCCCTTCCTAATGGGTTTAGATAATTAATTAGTTTCTAAATCCAATTAGGTAACTAATCTAATAGGATAATCCAAATCTAATTAGATTTCCTAATCTCTAGGATTTCCTAATTCTAATTGAAACTTAAGACTTAATTAATTAAATAATTTCACTTTGTTAATTACTTAATTAACCCTTAGGAATACTTAATTAAATAATTAATTATATTTATTCAATTAATACATTACAAAATTAATCGTACCACTAACGGATTAATTTTGGCACTACCATCCTACACCAGAATTACTTCCGGAATAACTAAATTAATTTATTCTTAATCTCCCCACATCAAAGATTTAGTGCTAGTTAATTTATTAATTTATTGATAAATTAATTAATTAACTTCTTTAATTCTAATACTAGTACCACTCGACCTTTTTACTATACCGGACATAAGTCCACCAGTTGGGTTTAGTATAATAAACATAATGAGCTCATTTTGGGAGCACCATCACCCCGGACGCACCGGTACATGGTTTCCTTTCGACAAGCAAAAACACACCAAGTAACTAAACACACGCACCCAACCCACCGAGACTATTAGCCACAATTGACCTCACCCATTGGCAGATTAAAGTACACTATATCTAATTCTCATGCTCGCTCAAGTCTAGGGATTAAGAGATAAAATACTAAGAATGAATTGTCTATTAAATCAGTACAAGACAAATCAATCTAAATGGTCAAGTTCAATATGCCCTAGGCATATCTATATGATCCAATTAGTTCAAACCAATTATTCGAATCACATAATAACCTAAACCGACAGCGTGTCCAAAACTGTCTCAGTTAATTTATATATTATGTCTTTTAACCAATGATGAGATATACTGTGTCACACCAGACACCTCATCATCTAACTACATAATACAAATGGACTAAACATGCACAACATATAAACCAAAACATTAAATCGATATATTAACTGGGAAAAATGATAATACAAGCATAACTTATGTATTCAAACCTAACAGTTGGGGGATTGGTTGATCTATAATTTCTTCTGTTTTAATATATTTAAGATAATAATAATAATAGATTCAAAATTTCAAGAGTTATGATTAGAAAGTGATAGACAACTAAATATATTTATAAGAGAAAGGTAAAATTTACAAATTATTCTTTTATTACGTCATTAGTGTGACTTCAGTGGTGAAATATGTTAGACATGAAATTCCAATATGAGAAGGAGATTAGTCTAACATTATGAACTTTGTATTATATATATATATATATATATATATATAGAAAGAGAGAGATTGTGTGCAAGGCTCTGTTTGATAAATCAATTCAGCACTTAATTTTAATTCGTTAAGTGTTTATTTGATTAAAAGCGTTTGATAATTCAACTTATTTGTGTTGAAAATCTGAAGAATATTTTTGATTGATAATTTTTTATACATTATACAACAGACTATATAGGAGTGATTACAACAGCTAAATAGAGTAATATGTTAATTACCTAATGTATTGCCTAATTTACAGCATCAAGTGCGTATAAAGAAAAAGAAAACTGAGCTACTGCTTCTTAACTAATTTTGCCACGCTTATCACTTGCACGTGTCGTCTTTCTTTCAGCCATCCCAACTTCCACATCATCAATCTGTGCCTTCATCTTACTTGCCAATTCATATGTTGAGCTAAAGCCCCTTTCCCCCTTTCTATCATAACTCAGCTTCAGCCTTTCTTCTTGTGGCAGTAGCACTAACTTGGCTTTTTCATTTCCAGAAACTTTAATCACCCTATTATGTAACAATTTATGACTTAATGAATTAAAATTTTTTTTAATTAAGTGCTTAGTAATTAAGTGCATTTGATAACTACAAATCAAAATTTTAATAGATTAAGTGAGTCTAAAATGTAAGTACAATTGTTAGTCTGAAAATAAATGATGTGTAAATCACTTATTGCTAAACTGAATTGCTTGCAATGTTTTTGTTTTCTTTATTATTTATCATTCTTTTTATTTTTCTTTAAATAATTTTAATTTCATTAAATATTTTTATCATTTAAATAAATAAAAATATATATTTTTGACGTGAGCTTTTAATTTTTTAATAATTTTGTATTAATTTATGATATTTATTTTAATTAATATTTTAGTTTTAAAATAATAATGACAGTCTAATTTATTGTTAAAAAGTTTAAAAATATGTTTATTAGTAGAATTTCATATTATTAAGTAAATAATTATACATTTTAAAAATTATATTACATAAATTAAAAAAATATGTGTCTATTTTTTAAAGTAATTTAGTTTAAATTTTAAGTACATTTAATTTTATAAATTTACTGATTCGAATATCAGGTTATAAGTAAAAATAAAAGTGTGTGTGCGTGTTACGTGCAAAAATAAATAAATAAAATTATAAACTTACTTTATAATTCAAACTTTATAATCCATCCCCAATCCCGAGCTAGTTTAGACCATTGAAAATCCCCACAATTCATTAGTGTCTTACCTCCGCGTAGGCCACAAACCATTCCCACTATCATTTGTGGTCTTACCTGCTGTCCGGCGATTGCGCAAATTCCATGGAAGAGTTTCTTCAGCTGGTTTCTTCACATGTTTTCCCTTTCCTTTCTCTTCAAAAAGGCCATGTTTCAAGTGCTCATCCACAGCGACCTTGAGATCACTCATTAGTTTCTCACGAAAAGTTTCAAGTTCACTAGGACCTCCACTAGAGTTGGAGGGGATAGCAGCTTTGTTAATGATGGGGGATGAAACTGGACTACTAGGGATGGGAGGAGTAACTAGAGTACTGGTGATGGTGGGGCAACTGGGTTACTGGTGAGGATGGCTGATCGGCGAGAAATGGGGATAAATCTAGACTGTGTGTTAAGACGGGTAGCAGATGTAGCAGGGGCCTTCTGAGATGAGAAAGACTGGGATGATCTGACACAGCGCAACTGTTTCTGATTTCTCCATCTCAAACGAGGAGGCAGGATAAAGTTATGAAGATGCCTTAAAGATGGGCAGCCCTCTCACTCTCTCTCTCTCTCTCTCTCTCTCTCTCTCTCTCTCTCTCTCTCAAGAGTACCATCAATTTCTGAACACTTAAACAATAAAGAAGAATCACAGAATTCAACCTCTAATCAATGTGATTCTTTCTATCTAAAATGCTTGTATTTTAAGGTGAGGCTTTACCTCTGGTATATAAAGAGATGGAGATTGAAGGAGGCTCCAATAATAACGTAAGAAAAGTAAAATCTGACTAACGCTTTTTGGACGCTTGTGATTATTTTCAGTAACTTTCTCTTGAATTTATGACGGTAAGTATTGGATTTTGTATGAGGGTGCCATCCTCATTATACGTTACTCTAAAGGAGGAAAAACGTGTCTTAAAGATAATACGGTGGCAGTAGGATAGAACTCCAAGAACATGAATGTGTCGGTTTAAACCAAATGGACAATGGAGGGATGGAGCGATGAAAACAAGAAGAAAATAAATACAAGTAACTCATTAGCAAATAATTATAAATGACATTACAGCTTTTAATTATGCATCTATTTACTTCACATCGCAATCCTTCTATTGTGGAACTTATGAAGGGAAATTTATTTGGTTAAATTTCGGAAAGAAATTTATTTGGCTTACATAATTATAGTTTGTTATTCTATATGAGGAATTTTCCATTGTTTAATGGTCAAAGACCAAGACTATGCGGCCCATTATACTTTTAGTCAATTCTTCCATAAATATTTTTCTTCCATCCAAAATGCATGCTCCTAAAGGTGGGAGTGGGGAGGAAATTACGTGAGATAATATAACATAATTAAATTAGAGATCAATTTATTTGTATGAAAGAAAATTATAAATATACATAAAATTAAATAATAAGAAAAAAACATTTAGTATTAATTTGATTAGTATAATAAACTGAAAAGTCAAATACGTGCCAAACCAAATTTTCTGGAAGTTAAAGGAGGGTGAGAAAATTCAAAAAGACAGTAGCTTATAATGCTGAGAACCAGCAGGATAAATGTGTCATTCAACAATAAACCCTGGAGTATCGTTTCTGCTGTAGTATACTTCCGCACAACTCCATTTATTATAGAGTCAATATTTCTCCGCAGAATCAGGACGGAGGTTCGCTCCTTTTTTTAAAAAAAAAATTTTTTGGTTATTAACAAACCCATGCAGTTCTTGGTGTTTTTCTTTATCCATTTTTAGTTCTGCCCATGTTTGATCTCCTCTGCTTTATTATTGCGATCGTTCGTTGAATGTCCTTCATGTTATGAGCTTGAACTGTGTTGTTTCACAATTTTTTTCATCTGGGTTTGTGAATTTTGTTAGTATTAGCTGATCATGACATGGGTTTGGACGCTTTAGTTGATTACATGCATTTTAGAGTATTTTAGTGCTATCTGCTTTTGGGTTTTGTTGAGCCTTTCACTGTTAAGCATTTAGTTTACAGAATCAGTTTCTTTATTCCCTGGGGGATTCAAAAATTGAAAATTCACCACGCTATATGATTTAGTGACATGTCTTTCATATGCTTTGATCTTATAATAGTTTATTGGCTTACATTTAAGACTCATTTAGTTCACTAGCTTTTGTTTTCTTTTGAAAACCTCAGAAGTTCATTTTTAAGAAGTCATGTTCTTATGCTCAAAAAATTTGACTACTGAGATGCAATTCAATGGCCTGTCTTTTATGGGTTTGAATCAAATTTAAGTTAATCTGAGTCCATTTGATGACTTATTAGTTTATCGACATTTTTCATTTTCAGAATATTGGAGCTTTTATTTTGAAGATTCTATGTTTATGTGAATGTAGCTGTAGGTTTCATTTGATGGATATATGTTTTTGCAGGTCACTCTATTAATAGGAACTGAGAAAGCATGGGGGAGAGTTTGCCTTATCCATCTGTGAGTCAAAAATTGTTTGGTCAGTCTTATCTTTCTGCTGAGATCTCTCAATGCATGGATTCTAGAAAAGCCGGAATATGCAATTGGACAGGTAGATATGATTATGGATATGCCAATGTTGGTCTACGAAGTCCTTTCAAGCTCGGCCCCCATGTTAGTGGGCTTGGAATTGCTTCACAGTTGTCCCCTATTGTAATACCAGCTGCAAATGAACAAAACTTTTCTAGTTTCATGGTGAATTTCCTAATGGGAGGGGTCTCTGCCGCTGTCTCAAAAACTGCTGCAGCTCCAATTGAGAGAGTCAAGCTTTTGATTCAGAACCAAGATGAGATTATCAGAGCTGGTCGACTGTCCCGACCATATAACGGTATTCTTGACTGCTTTGCCCGAACTATTAGAGAGGAAGGTGTCCTTTCTCTTTGGAGAGGCAACATTGTCAATGTGATCAGATATTTTCCCACCCAGGTTAAGTTTCTTTAGGCCCTCTGTTGTAAGTATGTTTTTCACTAGTTTAACCAGGCCTTCATTCGGTTTCTCTAGAAGTGGATATTGTTTTATTGATCACTCTTTGGTGTTGAAACTAGTTGCTTGAAGAGCTATGATACTTGTCTGAAACAATGGTGGTTATAGGTTGATAAGTTGTTGATCTTGGATCTTTTTGATATACTTCAGTGTTCATTTTATTTGACCTTGTGCTTATTTATTTTCTGTTTTTTTTATTTGCAGAATTGCTTCTTAATTCTTGAATTTTATGTTCTTTCCAGGCTCTGAACTTTGCTTTCAAAGATTACTTTAAGCAGCTTTTTAACATGAAGAAGGACAGAGACAATTACTGGGCTTGGTTTGCTGCTAACTTGGCATCAGGGAGTATGGCTGGTGCCTCATCTCTTGTATTTATGTACTCCCTGGATTTTGCCAGAACTCGTTTGGCAGCTGATGCTAAGGCAACCAAAATAGGTGGTCAGAGGCAGTTTAATGGCTTGATTGATGTTTATAAGAAAACATTTCAAAGTGATGGTTTTTTTGGGCTTTATCGTGGATTCAATATGTCATGCGTTGGAATTATTCTTTACCGTGGACTTTACTTTGGTCTCTATGATACTCTCAAACCTTCTTTCGTTACTGGCAGTTATGGGGTAAGTACTAATTATTTACTTTCTTTCGATATGTTGTTCATCCTGCTTCCAGTTTTGTTTTAATCTCCCTATTATTTATATGAACAAGATGTACTTTTTCATTTTGGTAGCCTTTAAATCGCGATTTTCTCTATGTTTCGATCCTTTGAATTGCATGTTACCATTGTCTTCTTTATTTATTTATTTGGAGTAGTGAAGCAGTTAATTAGTAGGTTTTCACCACATCTTTCTTCGGCTGTATGAATTTGAAATTGTAGTGCTCTTGTGGTCCTGTTGACACATTGTGATTGGTGACTTGATATTACAGGATAGTTTCTTTGCTAGTTTCTTACTGGGATGGGCAGTGACCACTGGTGCTGGATTGGCTTCTTATCCTACTGATACAATTCGTAGAAGAATGATGATGACCTCTGGAGAGGCTGTCAAGTACTCGAGCTCATGGGATGCATTCTCTCAGATCATCAAGAAGGAGGGCATGAAATCGCTTTACAAAGGTGCTGGTGCCAACATCCTGCGTGCGGTTGCAGGTGCTGGTGTATTAGCAGGGTATGACAAACTGCAGCATATTATGCTTGGCAAGAAGTATGGATCTGGTGATTCTTAGTTTAGTTTAGCTTAGCGGTGATGGTGATGACGATGGCGAAGACGAATGTTATGTTGCAATTTCACAGGTTTTACTTCATCTCCTGTTTCCGAATTATTTGGAAACAATGTTGTGCTTCTTTTGGCAGTTCCTAGTCAGATATGGTGTGATAGTGGTATAGAACATATGGTAGCAGTACTTTTAAGTTTCTAGCCATGTCTTTGTCTGTTAGTTTTATACCCTGTGCAATCAATGGTGGTAGATTGGCAATCCCTGCTACGTAGCCAGCTTATTCGGCAAAGATTCTAAGCAATTGGTTAACGAGATCAGTTGAAAAGTTTAGAGTTGTGTCTCGGGAAATCGAGAAAGATTAAGTGTAATTATATTGAAATAGCCATGGTTGATGATGGCAAGTGAAAAAGGAGCTGGAAGAAATCAGATTGCTTTTCTTCTGGTTTCTTTCTATGTTGCTTCATCACCAACGACATATCCCAGTATTAGCAGTCTGGTTCTCCTTTTCTTTAAGCAAGTACTGGCATGTGGTTTGTTTAGACTAAGGTTAAATATTTTAGCTCGCCAAAAACTATTAAAATAAATCTGAGGCTTGAATGTAGTTTATGGTTGTCGTTCAAAGGCTCGGCTCCAAAGATATTCTACATCTTGGAGTAAATTTTTGACCAGAATCCCTTCAGCTAAAATCATGAGTATTCCCACCAGAACTACCATAAAGGATGATTGCTAATTCCTGCTTATCCCTTCAAATTGAAGGAAACATTTGTATCTTTTACTGCCTGACTTTTGTCCTCGGAAATTCCAAGCTGTCCTTCTCCACATCCACTTGAGAAGGAGGTAAGTCCTTATCTTGCACATTTTCTTTTGCTTAATCTTGTGAAGACAGTGTTTTCTGGAAAAACATATATATCAGCATGTGGTAGATTTGGAATAGTGGAAGGCAGCAGACAGGTTCATTTATCAATATGCTCAAACAGTAGTACTAGGTAAATGCACTCTCACCACCCAACATTGGTCTGGAAACCTAGTAAGGCGTGATTATAGTGTTGGCTGCCATTCTTGACTGTTAGCGGTCGCTGTAGTTGGTTGTTGTGATATGTATTGTTGCTGTTTGTTGTTTGATGTTTGTATAAATGTACTAAAGCCAGAACTAGATTAATGAGGAGTACTCTTGGAGGATCTATTTTTAAGTTGGAGACTAAACAAAGTCATATTTGAGGAAACTTCATTTCCAAGAATTTAGGAACCACCCCAAATGGCTTCATATGCCTCTATCTTGGCTCATGTCATGGTTCTCTTAGCATTATTTCTTTCCTTCTTACTCAACAGCTCTGCTAAACATGGTTATTCCTCAAACCGCCAATCGCAACACCGCCACCAGCACCAACACCATAGTCATAAGGCCACATCAAATCCCAGGTTGCACCAAGCATATCTAGGTCTCCAAGCTTGGAAGAGAGTAATCTACTCTGATCCCAACAATTTTACTTCAAATTGGATTGGCCCTTCAGTATGCAACTATAAGGGAGTCTATTGCGCCCCCTTTCCCAACAACACTGAAATTCGAGTAGTAGGCGGAATCGATCTCAATCACGCTGATATTGCTGGTTTTCTACCTGAAGAACTAGGCCTTCTCTCTGATCTTGCATTGCTCCATCTCAACAGCAACCGCTTCTGCGGCATCCTGCCTCAATCTTTAGCAAACCTCACTCAGCTGTTTGAGCTTGACCTCAGTAATAACAGATTTGTAGGCCCTTTTCCTTCTGTTGTGCTTTCTCTTCCTAGCCTCCGGTATCTCGATATCCGCTATAACGAGTTTGAAGGACCGTTACCTCCTAGCCTCTTTAACAAAAACATTGATGCAGTTTTCCTCAACAACAATCGATTCACTTCCGTCATCCCAACAAACTTAGCCTCCTCCTCAGCATCTGTGGTGGTGTTCGCGAATAACAAATTTGAAGGCTGCCTTCCTCCAAGCATAGCCAACTTTGCAAACACTTTAGAGGAACTGCTACTCATAAATACTAGTCTGTCAGGATGTTTACCGCCTGAAGTGGGATACCTGTACAAACTTAGAATACTAGATGTTAGTTCAAATAGATTGGTTGGTCCATTACCTTACAGCCTAGCAGGATTAGCTCACTTAGAGCTGCTCAACTTGGCTCATAACATGTTTACAGGAATTGTGCCTGCTGGAGTTTGTGTATTGCCTAATTTGTCTAACTTCACATATTCTTACAACTACTTCTGTGAGGAAGAAGGTATTTGCATGAACTTGACATCAAAGGGAATCGCCTTCGATGATCGCCGCAACTGTTTGCAAGAAAAGCCTCTTCAGAGGAGCAAGAAGGAATGCAATGCAGTCAATGAGCACCCTGTGGACTGCTTTAACTATCATTGTGGGAGTTCTAATGCTGCCGCTGCTGCACCAACACCTATATCTTCGCCTCCCAGTGGTTAGTGTATTGTTAGTAACTAATAATCATCTCAACCAATTTGTAAAATGATTATCTAATTTGTAAAATGATTATCTAAATCTTAGAGAAAGGAGGCAAATATGGTTTCATAATACTTACACATGTACTATTATGTTGTAACATGTTAATACAGCAGAGTTTGCCTACATCTAGTTGTTGAAATCTCATGACCATTATGTAAAAGGGTCCTATTTTAGTACTATTCAACTCTCCGTCTTCCAAAACTAATTTAGCAGGATATAATTGGGCTGTAAATTTGACCCATGACCCGTCAAACTGGTTGTCGAACCCACAAATTTAAGTAGTTGTGTTGGATTAAATGGATTATGGGTCATGGATTAAATAAGTTACATGGGTTGGATTGTAACCCGCATGTTAATAATTCTGGTAATGTCATTTAACTAATTCTCCTATGAATTATATTTTTCAGCCTTGTCTGTGTAAGTTTGTTTTGATATTTTTTGATGATATTTTAGTCTACAGTCCTACCTTGGAGTGCCATGTACCTCACTTGACCTGTGTGTTAGAGATCTTAAGGCATAACAGATTGTTTGCAAAACCGTCAAAGTGTGTAATTACTTAAACTAAAGTAGGATATTTTGGGCATACTATAACCAGGAGGAGTTGAGATGGATGAAGACAATGTCAAATGTATCAGCCACTCAAACAGCCTATTAATATCAGGGAATTGAGGGGCTTCCTTGGCTTGACAGGTTATTATAGGAGATTTATTAAGAATCTATGGAGTGATGGTTAAACCACTAACCAATCTGCTCAGGAATGATGCCTTTATATGGTCAGATGAGGCTACAATGGCCTTTCAAGATCTTAAAAATGCAATCATGACAACTCCTGTATTGCGTATGCCTGATTTTGGTAAAACGTTTGTCCTAGAAACTTATGCTAGTAGGGGAGGTATGGGAGTTGTACTGATGCAGGAAGGACTTATATCAGGAGGGCTTTTGCTCCAAGGAATCTGGGACTCCTAGTGTATGAGAAAGAGCTAATGGCTGTGATTTTGGCTACACCGGCTGAAATCTTTGTTCTACTGGCCAAACATGGCAGACATTGAGGATTATATTAAGAAGTGTGAGATTTGTCAGAAAAATAAAAGTGAGCATGTACCTTATCCAGGATTGCTCAGTCCAATTCCCATTCCACAGCTGGCTTGGAAGCACATTTCTATAGATTTCATTGAGAAGTTACCTGAATCAAGTGGCTATACTGTGATATTGGTAGTGGTGGACAGGTTGACTAAATTTGGTCATTTCTTCCCTTTGTCACATCCTTATGAAGCAGTGGACATTGCTAAATAGTTTCTTCAGGAGATTTATAATCTACATGGTTTACTAGAAACCATTATCTCAAATAGATACAGAGTTTTCACCAGTCATTTCTGGAATGCCTTGTTCAAAATGCTGAGAGTATAACTACATTTTTATACTGCTTATCACCCTCAGTCTGATGGACAAACTGAGAGAGTGAATCAGTGTCTAGAAAATTATTTAAGGTGTTTCTCCAGTGATCAGCCATCTACTTGGAGCAGATGGTTACCAATGGCTGAAAGATGGTACAGTACTTGTTATCATATTAGTCTTAAAATGTCTCCTTATGAAACACTATTTGGAAATCCACCAGTGAACTTTCCTTTGGGGCCATATGAGGATATTTTAATCCCTGCAGCTGAGAATATGGTACACCAAAGAGCTAGAATTTGGAAAGAGATTCAGAACAATTTAAAGCAAGCTCAAAGTCGCATGAAATTCTTTGAGGATCAACATAGGACAGAAAGAAGTTTAGAAGTTGGGGATTGGGTGTATCCCAAATTGGAGCCTTATACACAATCCATAATGGTGATGAGTATCAACCATAAGACCATGTTCTGCTTGCCTGATAATATTATATTTTGATCAGTTGTAGATTACATAACCTAACTGTTTTTAAAGTTATAATTTTATTTTTTAAAAATTATTAAGTCGAGAAGAATATGATAATAATAAATTATAGTATCAATATAATAGTGGTGTAAGTATTATAAAGTTGATCGAGCCTAATATGTGAGCTCAAGCTTGGCTTTATTCGAACTCGAATCGAGTCGAGTTTCATTTCGAGCTTTATTTTTTCTGTACAAATTTTAGGAAAAAGTCCAAAAAAATTATACAACAGCCCAATTAAAAAAAATTATATATTTATGTTGTGAAACCAAATACTAAAAAAGATTATTAAAAAAAAAATCAAATTCAACAAAAACTAGAAAAATACATACAAATTGTGGAGGGTAGCAATCCGTTTATTTTTCAAATACTGTATTAGAAAATCAATAATTTTTCAGAAAAACACTTCTATTCAATTAATTAAAACCATCTGTGATTCAAATTACTAGAACAAACTCAAATTGGACCAACCATAACAAACCTTACCTGAGATTTGAATTTCTCGTCTCTATATTTTTACTCCATAATACTGTATAATAATGTAGGCATGCCTATCATCATCTTCCAACTATTTGTCAGATGTTGCACTTCATTATTCTCAAGATGTTTCCTCCTCCTATGAGACAAAAATAAGAAGTTTCATCACTTTTATTCTCTTAACAAATTTTCGTCTCATCCCATTAATTTCACACATAAAAATTAGATACTTAACAAAAAATAAAAATTCAACAGAAAGATTTTGAAATATAGACTAAATTTTTTTTTTTTTTTTGGTTTTATGGAATTGGATTTGAATTGGTATTCTAATTCTATGGATTTTTTTTTTTTTTTTTTTTGCAATATAACCAAATCACTTGAACGCTTCTTTTATGACGTCATTGCTAAAAATTTTTTGCGTCATTGGTCTTTGCCTTCACAACTGTAAGCTCTTCTTGCAGTTTTCCTAGCTTTTTGTTGTATTTGATCAAATTAGGCAGGTCAGAGACCACTTGTGTTGTTTGGTTACCTCAAAGTGGGTTGCCCTCGCCTTTGTTATTAATTTGCTACCAACAAGTTTGGCTAATTCATTTTTTTCAATGGAGTATATAAGGGTTTGAAAAATTATGAGTGGAGGGTTTGAAGAATGAGAATTTTTAAATTAAGAATATTTAGATAATGTGATAAAGTAAAAATTTAAAAAAAATTGATTAAAAACAAAAAAAAATTTTTTGAAATAGTACCATGATCATCATCTCCTTCAGGCTAAATCATATGAGCAATGGGCTGAAAAAAAAAATAAAAATAAAAAAAAATAAAAAAAAGAGTACCATGATGATCATCTCCTTCAGGCTAACTCACATGAACAATGGTATGAAAAAACAAAAACAAAAAAAAAATCAATTTATTGAAAAAAAAAATCAGTTTATGGAATTAGAATTCAATTCCAATTTTTTTTGTTTGGTAAAATATAAAATTGATTTAGAATTCTAATTCTAATTCTAGTTGTTTGATAAATTGGAATTAGAATTGACTTATAAGATTTCTTAATTTTTATTATAATTTATTGTATAAATTTCAAAAATTTATGAATATGCACCAAATTTTGGAAATAATGACTAAAATTATATAAGATTCTAAATATCTTAATTATTTTTATCATTATTTACATTTAATTTTTTAATGTTTAAAGTAAATATTTTTGTCAATAATTACTTGTATGTGATTTTTGTTTTTTTAGTTCATCTAAAGTTATAGATCATCTGCTGTTTACAGTTTGTATAAAGAAATTATTAGTTATGACCCCAATACTTACTTTTGTCATAGATTGTCACCCACAAAAACAAAAATAAGGGGTAAACCCTGGTAATTTATATGCTGGTCCTATAGGACCACCATGCAATTTTACTCCCACCCCTAATATAGTAGTAGTTTCTATTTTAGCCTCCCAATTGTATTAGTAGTTTCTTTTTTTAAAAAAATTGGACACGCGCCTTACTCCCACCCTAAGCTATATAAGGTCCTTTTTTTTTCTTTTTTTCACGAGTTTGTTGCCGATATTCTTCTTCGTCTTTTGTTGCCGTTTTTCGTCTTCGTCTTTCGCTTGAATTCTTTTGCTTCCAATTTTGATTACGGTATGATTGTGATTGATTTATGTTTACAAATTTGTTGTTTATCTGTTCTTCGTCTTCGTTTTTTGCTGATTTTGTTTCCGTTTGTGCTCTGTTTATCTTTCTGTGGAGTTTTTGCTTCGAATTTGATAATTAAGATATTTATTCCTGTGTTTTGATCCTTTCGATTGATTTATGTGTTTGAATTTGTTGTTTCTACGGTTCTGTTCTTCTTACCGTTTTGTTTTTGATCGAAAATTGTTGCTTAAAGTCTACTTTTTTTGGTGATAGATCATTGTGGATTGGAGAAATTTCAATGGAAGATACGGTTGGTGGTATAGTTGATTTCTTTCGCGAAGAAGATGCTCCTGAATTGTTTGATTTTGATAAACAGCAAGAATCCGCGGTATCTCTGTTGGAATGTAAGTCATGATGAGATATTAGTTATGAATTGATCTGATATTAGTTATGCATTGATCTGATATTAGTTCTATGTTTATCTGATATTAGTTTTACAGTGTGATATCTTTATATTCTTGATCTGATATCTATAGTCTGTTGATCTGATGTCAAGTATTCTTTGATCTGATGTCTATATAATCCTGATCTGATCTCCCTTGTTAAGTATGTTTTAGTGCTATTGTATGATTTCTTTTATATTCTTGATCTGATATCTATTGTCTGTTGATCTGATGTCAAGTATTCGCTGATCTGATGTCTATATAATCCTGATCTGATCTCCCTTGTTAAGTATGTGTCATTGCTATTGTATGATTTGTTTTATATTCTTGATTTGATATCTATAGTCTGTTGATCTGATGTCAAGTATCAGCTGATCTGATGTCTATATAATCCTGATCTGATCTCCCTTGTTAAGTATGTTTCAGTGCTATTGTATGATTTCTTTTATATTCTTGATCTGATATCTATAGTCTGTTGATCTGATGTCAAGTATTCGCTGATCTGATGTCTATATAATCCTGATCTGATCAACTATGTTTAAACTAATATGATATTATCATTTTTTATACAGGTTCAGATGATGAATCTATGGAATCTTTGTGTAAATCAGTGGTTGAAAATGAAGATGCAGCATACAATTTATATAATGATTATGCTTTTAGGTTAGGATTTAGTGTGAGGAAAGGTAAAGATCGTAAAAACAAAACTACTGAAATCAGGTATTTGAGAAGATATCTTTGTAATAGAGAAGGAGCTAAACAATGCAAGGAGAATTTGAAGAAGATTTATACGAAAGTTGATATGCGATCTAGATGTAAAGCTTTTATTGAATTTAAGAAAAGAGAAGATGGGAGTTGGATTGTCCAAAAGCATTTCAGGAAGCATAATCATGAACTGTGTCCTGTAGCTGAGAGGCAGTTTTTACGTTCTCAGAGGAAGTTTGATGATTCTGCATTGCAGTATTTTGAGGAATTGAAAAGTTCAGGTGTTCGTGTAACGGATGGTTATCATATATTGTCCAAAGAGGTTAGTTATACTTTCAGATTATTTTTTATGAATCTACATAAATGTGATACTTGTTATGATCTGATATTACGTTTGAGTTGATCTGATATTACGTTTGAGTTGATCTGATATTTCTTTTCTGTTAATCTGATATTATGTTCCTGTTGATCTGATATTATTTTTCTGTTTGATTTGATATTATTTTTCAGTCTGGAGGTTCATCAAATGTTGGTTATACCATGCGAGATGTATATAATCATTTGGAACAAGAGAAAAGGAGGAAGATTGAAGGTTGTGATAGTAATGCACTGATCAATATGTTAAAACAGAGATTTACGGATGAGAAGGACTTTTATTATGATTTTGATTTGGATGAGGAGTCTTCATTATGTAGTGTATTTTGGAGAGATCAGAAGATGAAGGAGGATTATAGTAGATTTGGGGATTTGTTGGTTCATGATACGACTTATCGGACAAACAAATACGACATGATCTGTGGACCTTTTGTTGGTATGGACAACCATTGTCGTAATGTTATGTTTGGTATAGGTTTCATAAAAAATGAGAAGGTGGAGTCGTTTATTTGGTTGTTTAGTACATTTTTGAGATCGATGGGGAACAAGCAACCAATGACATTTATGACAGACCAGGATTTTTCGATGGCAGCTGCTGTGCGTGTGGTTTTTCCAAATGTTCGTCATCGTCTTTGTGTTTGGCACATTGCAAAGAATGCTCGTAGTAATATACCTCATTTGAACAGGTGTGTGTTTTCTTTCTGTATTAGTTGTTAGGTGATCTGATATTTTTTATGTATTGATTTGATATGAAGTTTGTGTTGATCTGATATATTATTATTATACTACTTTATTCTTTTTTTGTTGTAAGCTGATCTGATATTAGTTATGAATTGATCTGATATTAGTTATGAATTGATCTGATATATTAATCAGTTACATTTTTATTCCATCAGTTTGTTGAAGGATTACAATTGCAAAGACAACACATGGTTGAAGAAATTAGATGAGATAAAAGAGAAGTGGTGCCCTGCATTCAGTAAACAATATTTTTCTGGAGGGGCAGTTTCTTCCCAAAGATGTGAGACAACCAATCGTTCGGTTTCAATGAAGTTGTCGAAAACGTCTACTTTGTGTGAATTCTATCAGCAGTTTATTGATGTTGTGACTGAGTGGAGAAACAATGGCATTGCAGAAGATTTTAGATGTAGAGGAAGGGTTGATCCTATTGTTGGAGATTCATTAATGCTTCAACATGCTGCTGAGGTTTATACGATAGAGGTGTTTGTAAGATTTCAGGAGCTGTATATCAAGATGTTATCTTATAATCACCTGCAGACGAGTAGCGAAAATGGTGTTTATGAATATCAGGTTTGGCGTACCAAACTTGATTTGTTTCGACACGTAGTTCGTTTTGATGAGAATGAGGATACAGTGAGCTGCACTTGTAATCTTTTTTCTGAGGCTGGCTTGTTATGCTCGCATGCTCTTCGTGTGCTAAATCTGAATAATTACTCGGTACGTATTTATTGCAACTTCAGAGTTTTTTTTTTATGTAATGTGGTTGATCTGATATTAGTTGCTAGTTGATATGATATTAGTTGCTAGTTGATCTGATATGTTTAACTTTATATTCTTGATCTGATATCTATTGTCTGGTGATCTGATGTCTATATAATCCTGATCTGATCTCCCTTTTTAAGTATGTTTTAGTTCTACTGTGTGATTTCTTTTATATTCTTGATCTGATGTCTATCGTCTGTTGATCTGATGTATAGTATTCTCTGATCTGATGTCTATATAATCATGATGTGATCTCCTTTGTTAAGTATATTTTAATTCTATTGTATGATTTCTATTATATTCTTGATCTGATATCTATAGTCTGTTGATCTGATGTCTATATAATCATGATGTGATCTCCTTTGTTAAGTATCTTTTAGTTCTAATGTATGATTTCTATTATATTCTTGATCTGATATCTATAGTCTGTTGATCTGATGTCAAGTATTCGCTGATCTGATGTCTATATAATCCTGATCTGATCTGCCTTTTTAAGTATGTTTTAGTTCTACTGAATGATTTCTTTCATATTCTTGATCTGATATCTATTGTCTGTTGATCTGATATCTATTGCATTTTTAAGTATTTTTTTTTTTATGTAATGTGGTTGATCTGATATTAGTTGCTAGTTGATATGATATTAGTTGCTAGTTGATCTGATATGTTTAACTTTATATTTGTTATATACTGTAGAGAATCCCTGAGAAGTATGTATTGAAAAGGTGGGCTAAGAGTGCAAGTTGCTGTGATTATTATTCGAAAGAAGATTGTTTGTTGCCATCAAGTAGCATTGAGAAACATTCAGATTCTGTTTGGAGAGTTGAAGCAAGCAGAAAATATTTGGATTTAATTAGACATGCACAGTCTAGTTCTGTTGCACGTTCTATTCTTGACAGGCACTTCAATTTGGCTAGAGATTCTATTAAATCAGAGGTTGGTCCATCCTATGTTGGTGAAAAAGCAGAAGGTTCAAACATTGCTGAAATTAGAGATCCGAAGAGAAAAAGAGAAAAGGGTGTTAGAAACATTCGTCCAAAAAGCGTTGTGGAGAAAATGTGCAATAGGGCAAGAGGGAAGAAGAAGAAAGCAGAAGCTTTTGCATTGCGTACTAGAGAACGGGTCGTATCAATGGGGATTGAAAATCCTGTTGTTGATGGTAATTTTGTAAATCCTGTTGTGGAGAAGTTGTAGTTGTAGTTGTAGTTTATATGAATTCTTTTTTTTAGTTGATACAAAACATTAAAAGACTTGCTGTACTTAGTTGTTTCATTACAAAGTCTAGAAGATATCAGATCACAGAAATATAGACATCAGATCAGAGTGTTACAAACATCAGATCACATGTGTATAGAGATCAGATTAGAGGAATGTAGTCATCGGATAAGAGGAATATATACATCAGATCAGAATTATAACAGACATCAGATCAACAGGAAACAGATATCAGATCAAATGAATACAAACATCAGATCACAAGCTATTGAAAGGAATTATTTAACTGAACTAAAACAGACATCAGATCAGAAAATAAAAATATCAGATCAACATATAAAAGATATCAGATCAGCATATAACATACATCAGATCACAACAATACCCCCATCAGATCACAAGTGATAGAATGAAATTATTTAACTGAACTAAAACAGACATCAGATCAGAAAATATAAATATCAGATCAACATATAAAAGACATCAGATCAGAATTATATGGAGATCAGATCAGAGTACTATAGATATCAGATCAATAATGCGATACTATATTAGGTGTTAGTTGTTAGTTGATACATTATTGTGTTCAGAGTAAGCGTACAACTTCCTGCCACTTCTGAAAAACAACTCCCGCCAAGGTACAACACTTCATCACTTCATTCAATTTCCTCAACCACTTATTAATAGTTTCAACTACATTCATATTAATTGCCCAACCAACCTCGTACTTTCAACATAAACTCTTTCAAAAATTCTACTATAAACAAGACCCATGTCTGGCAACGTCCATACAACATTTCCTCTGCTTTTCTTCTTCCCTTGCAAAAAAACCAAGCCCAAAATTTCCTCTGCTTTTCAACATTTCCTCTGTTTTTCTCACCAATTTTCTCATTTCCGCTTGGCCATATGCCGATGAAACATGTAGTTTTCCTTGTCAAAGGTCCGAGTAGTATTGTCCACTGAAGGTATTTCTCGACAATACTACTCGGAGTTTGACAAGGAAAACTAAATGTCATACAAGAGAGCAAAAACTACATGAAAAGCGGTTTCCAGAAGAAGAAGGAGCAAAAGATTTTGTGAAAGCGTTTCTCTGAATTTTATTATCAAAACTACTTACAACTGTTTCTGTACAAGTATATATATACCAAGACTAATAACTGCTTTAAACTGTTTCTGTACAGATCTCAGGAAACGCGACATCAGGTCAGATGCCGCGCACATCAGATCAACCACAAGCTGAGATCAGATCATTTCTGGTGCAGATCTCAGGAAGCGCGACATCAGATCAGATGCCGTGCACATCAGATCAGCCGCAAGCTGAGATCAGATCATTTCTGCAGTTTCAGAATATCTAAGAAAAAACTGTACATTTTCATTTAGAATCAATATTGTCCTATAAGACTAGACTCTAGTACTTTTTACAATTTTGTACTATAAAACTCCTCAATTTTGGATTTGAGCTCATCCTTCATTGTATTTGTTTGAGAAGCCAGTATATTATAAAAATACTTGACCCTAAGAATCTGTAGAGCCCTGTTGAGAGCAGCTTTGCTCTTGCGTGCTTCTCTTGTGAGCTCTGTATCCCAAGTATGAGTTGTTTGTCCTTTGTAGAGCTCCATGTGTCTCATTGTAAGAATGCCACAATCATTGGAGTTCTTGTTATCTTGCCAGTCCAGTTTTGGATACTCCACTTTATATTCTTTGGGATTTCCAAAATTTTTTTCTGCTGATGTCCCTTTTATTATCTCAACAAAATACCGCAGCTGCATTAATGATGAAAACATATATATCAGACTATTGAAAAGATGATATCAGATTAGTGTAAAACATTATCAGATCAATGTAAAAAAGACATCAGATCAAGGGAAAGAATACATCAGATCATGAGAAAGAAGATATCAGATTAGAGTAAAACCATATCAGATCAGTGTAAAAAAGACATCAGATCATCGAAAAGAAGACATCAGATCAAGGTAAAGAATATATCAGATCAAGGTAAAGAAGATATCAGATCAAGGGACAGGTACTTACCATAAGTTCGGGAATTGCAGTGTACCAAGTGTTTTCTGGGATTTTGTTATTAATTACGACTACTTTTCTCGCCGTTGCATTTATACACAAAGTATAGTAATGCTCATGCTGCAATATTGGGAAGAAGATCTGCACAAAGTAGAATACTAATTAGAAGTTGATATTTTTATATATTGAATTCACTGAATAGAGGAATTAAAATTGCACTTACCATTTTTACATTGAATGTGTCCATGTTTTTTTTGGCTCTTGCGACATCTTCTATGAATTGAATTTTCATGTTGTCCAGAATCTCTGGTTTAACCTCATAGTGAGGAAATGCTGGTTTTGGTATTGTGACGCCTAACTTCTTGGAAGCATCATGTTTTTTCTTTAAATTGTTGTAATCATCCATTGAAGATACGAACTTCAGACGTTGATCTTTTGTATCTTCCATTATTTCAAACTGAAAACATAATGAATTTAATTCATATCAGATGGAATAACATGTATATATTTTTGAAAATGAATTTCATATTAAAATTATAAGGGATTCATATCTTACACAAAATTGTTCAGATATGAACAGCCTTGTTGGATCTTTGAAGTTCATATGTGTGATCCATGCATTTAGTACCGAATTTGTTATCCATTCTCCTGGAAGCATGGTCAGGAAGTCCGATCGATCCATTAATGTATATGTTCCATCGGAGTAGAGTACTTCTCTGTATGCGTAAATCAAAATAATGTTAACAAAAGTATGTTGAAATCCCAAAATTTACAGCATATAATAGAAATCAGATCACAAAATGTAAAAAGCAGGTCAGCATATAACAGATATCAGATCAATTTATCCAACAGATATCAGATGACAAGACAGTAGATATCAGATCAGAAGACTATAGACATCAGATCAGAAGAATATTTATATCAGATCAGAGGACTATAGACATCAGATCATAAGACTATTTATATCAGATCAATAATATAAAAGAAATCATACATTTTTTAGAAAGAATCAAATCATGCATTTTACACATATCATATCAAAAGACAGTAGGCATCACATCATTGGATATTAGATATCAGATCAAAAAGACAAGATTAGAACTTACTGCTGACTGATTTTATTTTCTTTTGTCCCTGTTAGGTAAGCATAATCAGTGAACAGTTTCTCTCTCCTTGAGATCATCAAAAATGGTCTAGGCTTCTTGAGCCAAAATTCTGATCTCAAACGTACAGGGAGTTGTCTATCTCGATGTCTTGAGTTTGGTGACAAGATGACATCTTCCTCAGCATTGTCTGGCTCTTCATTGATCATGCTGGAAATAAAGTTCATATCAGTAGATATAACATATCAAATTATTCAATTAAAGATATCATATCAGATTGTAGTGTGTTTTTACTTACGTTTTGAGCTCTGCTATGTCTTTATTATCTTTTGAAGTCATGGCTTGTTTTGGAGGTTGATCTGCTTATGAATTGATTGCATTGAGGTTTGTAGCAAGCAGTACTGCATCCTCCACCATTCTTTCAATATTTATATCTTCTGTTTCTGTCAAATTTAGAGAAGCTTTCCCTTTCTCATTCTCTTTCTCTTTGGTAGCTTCTGTTTCTTCAGGCTTCTCTTCCTCCCTATCTTTTTCTTTTTCATTCTTGTTTTTTCCACTGTCTGCATCCAGCTTTTCATTCTTCTTTAGTAACATGCTATGCACCAATTGAAAAGCAATTGGATCTTCCTTAAGCTTTGTTCTGCTCTCTTCCATTTCCATTTCTTTTGGTTCAACTTCTTTTGGTTCCAGGGTTATTGGAGAGATATGTGGTGTCTGAGGTTCTTTTTCCTTTAGCTCCACCACATTTTCTTGTATTTGTTCTCCTTCTGCTTCATGAATGCTGCCTTCTGAAGGTGTACAGAGGTTGAAATTTGGCATATCGTCTTCCAAGCGTACAGTGGCGGATTTCTTCTGCATATTGTTGTAATCCTCTTGTAGTTTATCGGTAATTTCGGCACATGCCGCATAGAACCTTGCATCCTGTGATGGTGTTGGTTCATTTTCTTCGGTTGGGGATTTTGAGGATTGACCTTGTTGCTCAGGAGTTGTATTTTTCTCCCTCATGTCACGGATAATCCCCTCCACTGTGCTTGTTATTGTGGCAAATGCTGCAGCACCTTCTGGATTGTTTGCTGCCCCAACATTGTGCCATGCTTTGATGAAAGCCATCATGGACTTTGCCAAATCAACCACTGTTTGCGTCATTTCATCAGCATTTTCAAAATCCTGTTGCGGAAGATAATTGTTATAGTTAGTTTGTTTCCTATTAGTATAAAAAAGATAAATCAGATTACGGTAAAATAGACATCAGATCATCATATAATACATATCAGATCAGAACTATGAAAGAAAGCATACTACAGAACGAAAACATAATTAAAAAATGGGTGATTAAAGCATCATTATAGAGACATCAGATCATGAAAAAACAGATATCAGATCATAATATAACACATATCAGATCACAACTATAAAAGAAAGCATGCAGTAAAACTAAAACATACTTAACAATCGTACATCAGATCAAAAAAAAAATACATCAGATCATCAAAATAAAAGATATCAGATCAAAAGTTTACCTTGCTTTTTGATGTGGTTGGAGCTTGTTTTGATTTGCCGGTCTTTTCAGAAGAATGTGCATGTTGTTGTTTTTCCACATGCACCTCGGCTGTAGGCCTTTCTCTTATCCAACCTTGACCATGTCCTCCCTTTTTCTCTTCGAGTTTTGCTCTCTCAAAGAGTTGAGTCTGACTCCAGTTTGTGAATGTTGGTAGGTTTCTTGGAATATCTTTGTGAATTCCATACACAACCCTATCAACATAGAATAACTGAAGAAAATATGTTAGTTGTGAGTTAAGAAAATAAAATTTTTAGCAAAGCATTTCACAAACTAAAACAAATATCAGATCAAGATAATACCCACATCAGATCAGCATATAACATACAACAGATCACAACAATACCCACATCAGATCAGTAATTTTGATAGAAAATTATTTGAAAAAAATAAAACAAAATTAACAGTATATAACAGACATCAGATCAACAGGAAACAAATATCAGATCATATGAATACAAACATCAGATCACAAGTTATTGAAAAGAAATATTTAACTGAACTAAAACAGACATCAGATCATAAAATATACACATCAGATCAAAATATAAAAGACATCAGACCAAAACAATACAGACATCAGATCAGTAATCAAATGAATACAGAAAAGAAAGATGAGAGACTTACAATCAGAAAAGAGAGTGGTCCATTGTAGGCTGTTGAAGTTGTGCCATCTTTGTGGAAATACTTCTCTTGGCATTCCACTAAGGCTCTGAATGTGTAGCTACACCAGTTCAGCTGCCTTATTTGATCAATGCTGTTTAGGGATTTGAGGAGCCGATATCTGATGTTGTTGATGCTCCCATGATGGTAAAGAAATGTGGTGGCCAAGTAGATAAGGAAATCCTGGACGAAGTTGATGTCACTGTAATCCTGATGGTTGACAATGTACTGCTCAAGCTGCTTGATGGTCGGTCTTTTTGTGGGTGGCATGCCAAATCTTTGATAGTAGTGTTCGACATGCTGCTCATAATCTTCACCCTTTGACTCAGCAGCTGTGTATTCTTCAACTTCAATTGGACCTCTTGGGAAGCCAAGAACCAATTCCACATCTTCTTCAGCAATGGGAATAACTGTATCTTGTTCCAGCTCCAGTCTCAACTTGATAGAGTTGAATTTTTTGAGCAGGTATTGTCCCAATTTGTTTGGCATCCTGGTGTAGTTGATACTGAGGAAGCTGCCAAAGCCTATATCCCTCACAGCATTTCTTTGTGGTTCTGAGAGTCTAGAAACCATGAAACTTATACCGTTTGGAGATGTACTGCAACTGAATCTTTTGCTCATCTCATTATCACCATCATCATCACTGTCGTTTCTCTTATCTTGTTTCTGTTTTTTTGTGATGTGGACATCCACATCGCCCTGTTTCTTTTCCTTCTTCTGCAATTGATGAAGAATTTCTGCATTTGTCTTCTTCTTCTTTGCAGGTACTTTCATCCTTTTACTTGTTTCATCCTTTTGGGATGGTTGAACTACTTCCTGTTCTTTTCTTTTCTTGTCCGATTTACGTTTGTAGGTATGTTGTAACGACTTGCTAGGGGTTTCTTGAAAATCTGAACTCTCATCTTGTGCTTGAATAACTTGTTTATCTTGGTTGGTTTTATCAGCCATTATGTTTATATTGTTGTTTCCTGTAATATGTCAGTAAGAGTATGTAAGCAAAAATAAGTTGATATCATATTAGAAGAAAGCAGATATCAGATCAGCAGATATAAGACATCAGATCACAACATGAACACATCAGATCAGCATATGACAGACACCAGATCACGAAAACACAGAGATCAGATCAACTGAATACACACATCAGATCAAGCAAAAACACACATCAGATCAACTTAATTCTCACATCAGATCAACAAAAAATGGACATCAGATCACTATTTTATAAGAAAATCATTTCACAGAAAGAAAACAAATTTAACACATAAATCAAATCAGGATATAACTTATATCAGATCAAAGAAAATGAAGACATCAGATCAACTGACTACATACATCAGATCAAAACAAAACAGATATCAGATCAAAATAATACAGTCAACAGATTAGTAATTTTGATAGAAACTTATTTCAAAGAACTAAAACAAAATTAAAAGCATATAAGAGACATCAGGTCAATTGAAAATATATATCAGACAAAAAGAATACAGACATCAGGTCACAAAATATTGAAGGCAAATATTTCAATGAACTAAAATAGACATCATATTACGATAATACAGAGATCAGAGCAACATATAACATACATCAGATCAACGAACCCTAATTATATCAGATTAGAAAATTTCGAACCCTAATTATATCAGATAGAAAAATTAAAAGCATAAACAGACATCAGATCAATCGAAAACATATATCAGATTAGAACAATACAGACATCAGAACCCTAATTATTCAAAGAAAATAACGGTTATAAAATTGAAATCCTGTGATAGGTATGTATAATTGTTAAAAAATTAGGTTTTTGTACCTGTAGATAAATGTCGAAGGAGGAAAAACGTTGGTTTGAGAAAAACAGCAAGTTTTTTGTCCGATTTGGAGACTTTTTTTATCGTTTGAGTTGAACAGCTAGATTTTTCTTCGCGCAGATGATGGCTATGGTGCTTTGTGAACCGGAAGAAGAGCAGAAAATCGAAATGTAGTGATCTCTGAACGTATTTGAGGTTAGAAATTTAGATTGTGGTGATCGGATGTTGTTAATGGAACGATGAAGATCGTGGGGATGAAATCGGTTTGAGAGCCGCGGAGGAAGGAAGGGTTTTGGCTTTTCAGTTTCAGAGCGGGAGAAAGGAAAGTATTCCAATTTAATAAGTCACGGAGGAAGGAAGGGTTTTGTGTTTTGTTATTTTTTGCTATTTTTTTATTTTAATTTTTTGCCTTCCTTCTTGATCTGATGTCAAGTATTAGCTGATCTGATTTCTATATAATCCTGATCTGATCTGCCTTTTTAAGTATGTTTTAGTTCTACTGAATGATTTCTTTCATATTCTTGATCTGATATCTATTGTCCGTTGATCTGATGTCAAGTATTCGATGATCTGATGTCTATATAATCCTGATCTGATCTCCCTTTTTAAGAATGTTTTAGTTTTACTGTGTGATTTCTTTTATATTCTTGATCTGATGTCTATCGTCTGTAGATCATATGTCTAGTATTTTCTGATCAGATGTCTATATAATCATGATGTGATCTCCTTTTTAATATATTTGTAAATATAAAAAATATAATTCAAAATTACATAACAATACTAAGATGAATTTAAAATAAATTAAACAAAAAATTATAATAATAGTGATAAAATAACATATAATATTTTGCTAAAGTAACGGCCTAAGAATAATTTCTTTTTTTTTTTTTTTTACTTGCTTGCATTTTAATTGTACTTTATAGGTAAATAGATATAATTTTATTTTTATGCGTTTCCTTTCGAAGCTAAAATACTATATTTAATTATAAGCCAATTATAATTCCAAGAAGGAAAGGAGAACTAATAAAAATTGGAACTTTTGCTAGTTCTCTAAAATACAGGGGCTATAAAGAAAATAAGCGGAAATAATAATTCCAACCCTAGAGATATAAGCAATCCCTTGGCCGCCTCATCTTTCCTATTCCTTCTTCGATCCGAGCCACATCCACTTTATCTTCTTTATATAAAACCCTAACTCTCACTCCCCAATACGAGTCTGCATGTTTGCAGCTCTCTCATTTTTTGCGTAATTACTCTCTCTTTCCCTCTCTGCGCTTTCACGGAAGTCAAGGGTTTTGGAATCGGTAAATGCTTACGCCCTTGCATTTATTTTTTGATTTTTTCTAATTCCGATCCGTGCTTTCTGTCCGATGATTGATTTCTTCAGTTTTATCCGTAGATCTTAGCTTATTTGATCGATTTGCAATAGATCTTTACCGTTTGATTTGTTCGTTCTATGATATCGGTATCTAGTTCAACTCAGTTTTTGAAAAATTTTCTGGTTACTATTCGTGGATCTAACAGGTTTGAGTGGTTTTTGATTTGATGCTATGAATTATTTCGTCGTTTTTGGATGATATTGGTGATTGACCTGTGATTGCTGGTGTATATACTTTCAGTCATCGGAGCTGTAGTGAATTTTTGGCGTTCTAGGTTTACTTGTTTGTCTAGAACATTTTTATTCTAAGGTTTATTTTATTGGATTTGATTCCGAGGTGGTCCAAAGAGGCCAAGTTTAGGCTTTTCAGGCGGCCTCTGATTTTGTTCGATAATGAATTTATTTTTTCAGTTCGAAATTTAGATTTGATTGTGCTATCAGTAGCTGGAATGGTTGCGTGTTCTGTTGGTTGGTTTGTTGGGCGGTGGACAATATGGAGCTGAATTGTTCACCCCGGGCAGAAAGAATTTGATGCTTTCCTTGTCTACTTTTGTGAGTGTTTTGCCTTGGCTTTTAAATGTGTCTTTTCATGATTGTATTGGAATTTTCGGATATGCACTAAACTGATTTTTGTATGAAGGAGTTTGTTTACGTGTGTGCTGTTTTCGTAAAATCCTAACCAAATCAATCAGAGCTCAAGTCTCACAGCAGAGCAATCGCAGAAACATCGATGGCTTCGAACGCAGCGGTGCCGTTCTGGAGGGCAGCCGGGATGACCTACATCACTTACTCCAACTTATGCGCCAATCTGGTGAGGAATTGCCTCAAGGAGCCCCACAGGTCCGAGGCTTTGACCCGGGAGAAGGTCCATTTCTCCGTCTCCAAATGGGTCGATGGAAAACCTGAGAAACCCTGTAAGGATGATAGTTTATTTCTTGCAAGGCCCAATTTTTTTTATTTTATTATATTAATGTTGTTACCACTCTTGTGTTTTCGATCTCTAATATTGCTGTTTTCATGGATTGGTATTTACGCGTGTGCTGTTTTGCTGTTCTCCTTTTCAATCCTTATCAATATTTTCGTAAGCGGATTGGTCGCTTTTGCTGATTTGGTGATACAATTTTTATATTTTGGGAATCTGCCATCAAGTTTGCACATTAGGGCTACGTTATATCTATTGCTGTGTACAAGATGTGTTGTGGGGGTTTGTGTGTGGCGAAAGGTTTACAACTAGGGCTTTTATTGGCTTGAAAAGTTGGTTGACGATCTATGATTTCATTTGCTTATTTCTTTCTTTACACAAGGTATGGACTTTTCAGGTAACCTAATAGCAATTTCAATGCACAAAGATTCTGAAATTTATTCCACTTATCTAAGCTAGGTGCAATTGATGTTGTCGATACCATCTATTTATGGGTTTCTTACTCTATTGGAAAAGGGGTCTTATTCTTTCGCGGATTGATTTGTGATGCATTTTATTAATTAAGGTTACTTATTAACATCAACTCTTGATTTTGAGGTTACCTTGCTGCAATGACATGACATAATGATAGTGAAGTTAATTTTAATAGAATAAGACTGGGTGCAGTTTGTGTAGCATATTTAATTTTCATGTCACTGTTGTTTTCATTCCAGTTTAGGCTTTATGAACCCCACTCATGGCTAATCAGCTAGGGGTAAGGGGTCAGTTTCCATTCCATTCCCCCACAACTAATATGCATGCTTGGTATGTTGTAATTCTCAAAATTTAATTTGGAGGACAGCCAAGAAAGTCACTTTAGGAAATGAGTGAACTTCCGGTTTTACTGCAAGTTGGAGAAGGTAGTTGAAGGTTGGGGATAGTTTAAGTTATTTTGTACTTTGTTTTGCCATCAAACTCCTTAATAGTGTTTAAAGGACATTTTTGTTTCTTTTCTTTTTTATTTTTGTAAAGGCTATACTTAGAAGAAGTATGTGATTTCATTGATACCTTACAATGGAGGCAGTATAGATTTTCACTGCATGGCTATTCTAAGAAGCATGTTCTTGCCTCATGTTGCTTGGGTGCTAGATTGCCATTCATATTCGGATGCAGGCATATAACCTTGTTAAGTGGATATTTTCTCAAATTCCACGCGGTTAGGCGCATGGGATTGGATAGAGAGAGTGTATACTGTAAAACGTTTGTCTAGTAGTTATTATGGTAGTATGGTGATATCTATCCCTGTGCTGGTTGGTATAATTTGCTTTGAAGCATTCATATTTATTCAACTCTTAGCTAATATCCTGGCAGTGTGTTTGTTGTTATGAAATATTTTACCTGCTACTTTTTCTTTCTACAAGTTTAAGCATGATGATGTCTCACGCAAAGATTTGTTGGGTTTTGCACCAGCCGTCCGCTCAGATGCTGTGGAAGAATGAGGTTCATGGTGCATCAACTCTCCTTGGGTCTGAGACTTGTGATAAAAATCTGTTGTTTAAATCATTTTGGATCTGAATCTTTGGTTTCTCTGGTAGTCCTGGACTTTAAATTCTGGTTCATGGGGTTTGTCATGAACTCTGCCCGTAATAATTTTGCTAATATAACATATATCTTGTACTGAGCTTGAGGTATGAATTATGAGTTATGACACGTTTTCATTTGAGTTCACTTTATCTTTTATTCGTTATGTTGGTTTTGGGAAAATGATGGTGGCTTGGTAATGTGTGATTGTGCTGTGCTTGGAGTTTGCTACTACCTCTTAGGAGATTCCCACTCCAAAATTATGTGTTATTTAAAACTTTTATTTTTATTTATTTTTATGTCGCTTTATATTTGTAATACGTTAATTATTTTTTAAACTTGATCTTATTTTATTTTTTATTTTTTAATAGAGAGAAAGATAATGGTGTTGATGTTAGAAGTATTCATTACCAACAAATGTATCTTTCTTGTCAATGTATTGTGCTAACATGTCAAAAAGGGAATATAATCAACAACTGCTTTGTTGCATTTTTCTTGAATTTTAGAATTTGGTGTTGTAAATGTGATTCCATTGTTTTTATAAGTCTATGTTTTTGATAATTATTTGAAATTGGTTTCACTTCATCATTAGCGATATTGTATTCTAAAAAATCTGTAGCTTTTTGTTGATATAATCAATGTATTGGTTGCACATTATTCCTTCAAATTAGCTCCTTACAATACAAGAAGAAATGTTAAACATTGTTTTGATATATATATATATATATATATATTTTTTTTTGTTTGGACTACTTAGAGACATGTAATTTGCAGCGTTTCTTCAATCTTGACAATGCAAGAGTACTTCTCTGTTTTTTCATCAATTTCTAGAATATAACATGATGTAGCCATCCTAATTTAGAAATATGCAAGTTCAATTCTTTAAATAATAAGTGCTTTAAAATTTGATGTGGGTTGACAGAAATATATTAAAAATAATATAGGTAATCGTTGAGTGTATATCAAATTATTTGTTAAATTGATTGGTATTTTAAATTTTGAGTAGTCAGTTCTACATTTGGAGATAATTACAACTCCTGAATAGCTACAACCTATGCATCCTTCCTTAGTGTAACCAAAAGAGAGTAATATAAAAAATATTTTTCACCAACTCCTGACGCAAATTATATCCTGTACCACTGTGTACATGTACCATTTAACACATCATCACTCTCACTATAAGAGAGTGAGATACACGCTCTTTTCTTCTTCTTCTTCTCCAAAAACCCAGATCCTTCTTTTTCAAAAAATCACTTCTTCTTCTTAAAAAATCAGTTATTCTTCTTCGCCGTACTCCATTTGAAACCGCATTTAATCAAAATTTTCATTCAAACACAGATTTAACGGAGATCGACAATTATTTTTTTCGACAAACAACACCAAATACAACGGAAAAATCACTTTTTCATGTTCAAAAATAGCTTATTCTTCTTCAAAAATCTCTTCTTCTTTTTCAAAAATAACTTATTCTTCTTAAAAAATCACCACATCATAAAGTATAAACTGTATTTGATGGATTTACGGAACCTTATTTTCACGATCTGATGTTGGGTAATGTATTAATGATGTTATATTCGTGTTTTCTTATTCAAATAATGCTCTATTGCTCTGAAATATGATATATAAATGGTTTTCGTGAGGTATTGGCACTTTCATGTGAAATGGGTTGCTTCTGATTCTTCCCCGCTGCTGGACTTGGTAGAACGCGTTATGGGACGTAACTAGACGTTGCGGGACGTTGCGGGACGTTGCGGGACATAACGGGATGTTGCTGCTTTGTATTTTGGACGTTGCGGGACGTAACAAGACGTTGCGGGACGTTGCTGCTTTGTATTTTCGGACGTTGCGGGACGTTGCGGGACGTTGCTGGACGTATCTGGACGTGGTGCTAGTTTTTTCGGACGTAGCGAGACGTGGTGGACTGTCTTCGTGAAAAAAATCAGTTTAAATTCACACGCATAGATGTAGACGTTTCAGGACGTGGTGCTAGTTGTTTTTAACGTGGTTCTAGTGTTATGAGACTTGGTGGACTGTCTTTGTGAAAAAATCAACTTAAATTCACATGCATGGATGGATGTAGACGTTTCAGGACGTGGTACTTGTTGTTTTTGACGTGGTTCTAGTGTTAGGAGACGTTGTTGAAGGTGTAATATGAAAAATTCAGCTTAAATTCACATGATTGGATGTAGACGTTGAGGCAATTATTTTTTGGACATGCATGGATGTTGCGGCAGTATTAGGAGACGTTGTAGAAGGTGTTATGTGAAAAATTCACCACATGCCCGAATGTTGACGTTGCGGCAGTTGTTTTTTGGACGTGCAGGGACGTTGCGGCAGTGTTAGGAGACGTTGTGGAATGTGCAATCTATGAAGTTGTATTGCACGGACGGTTCAAGAGGGCATAACTCGGCACTCGATTGTCCGATTTGGACGCGCGAGTAGTCAATTTGATGGTTCTTGACGAGATCTACGCAATCTACACAGCAGACCGGCATTTGGAGATGGTTCCGATATTGAAAAATGTGTGGTTTTGGACGAAAACTTTAAATGGTCATAACTTTGCGCTCGGTGGTCCGTTTTAGACGATTTTTTTTTGATTTCAAATAACTTTTCGAGATCAGCGAATACTTGACATCAGATCAACAGACTATAGATATCAGATCAAGAATATAAAAGAAATCATACAATATAACTAAAACATACTTAAGTCCGACAACGTCCCGCAACGTTCTAAAATACAAAGCAGCAACGTCCCACAACGTCTAGTTACGTCCCGCTACGTCCAAAATACAAAGCAGCAACATCCCGTTATGTTCTTCAACGTCCCCCAACGTCTAGTTACGTCCCATAAGCGGGGAAGAATCAGAAGCAACCCATTTCACATGAAAGTGCCAATACCTCACGGAAACCATTTATATATCATATTTCGGAGTAACATAGCATTATTTGAACAAGAAAACACGAATATAACATCATCAATACATTACCCAATATCAAATCGTGAAAATAAGGTTCCGTAAATCCATTAAATACAGTTCATACTTTATGATGTGGTGGCTTTTGAAGAAGAATAATTTATTTTTGAAGAAGAATGAGATATTTTTGAAGAAGAAGAAAAGATTTTTGAACATGAAGAAGTGATTTTTTAAGAAGAAGTAATTTTTCCGTTGTAATTGTTGTTGTTCGTCGAAAAAAATAATCGTCGATCTCCGTTAAATCTGTGTTTGAATGAAAATTTTGATTAAATGCGGTTTCGAATGGAGTACGACGAAGAAGAATAACTGATTTTTTAAGAAGAAGAAGTGATTTTTTGAAAAAGAAGGAACTGAGTTTTTTCATAAGAAGAAGAAGAGAAGAGCGTGTATCTCACTCTTTTATAGTGAGAGTGGTGAGGTGTTATTAGGTACATGTACCACTAGGTACAGGATATAATTTGCGACATATTTCTACTTCTATCGTACCATTCTAATTTCAATTTTTACAAGGTTTTTTTTTTTTATTTTACATTTCATGTGCGGGCATCATTCAGTAAAATAAAAACTTCATTGAATAAGCACCCCGTAGAGTCCAACAAGGTAATTTATATGCTGGTCCTATAGGACCACCATGCAATTTTACTCCCACCCCTAATATAGTAGTAGTTTCTATTTTAGCCTCCCAATTGTATTAGTAGTTTCTTTTTTTAAAAAAATTGGACACGCGCCTTACTCCCACCCTAAGCTATATAAGGTCCTTTTTTTTCTTTTTTTCACGAGTTTGTTGCCGATATTCTGCTTCGTCTTTTGTTGCCGTTTTTCGTCTTCGTCTTTCTCTTGAATTCTTTTGCTTCCAATTTTGATTACGGTATGATTGTGATTGATTTATGTTTACAAATTTGTTATTTATCTGTTCTTCGTCTTCGTTTTTCGCTGAGTTTGTTTCCGTTTGTGCTCTGTTTATCTTTCTGTGGAGTTTTTGCTTCGAATTTGATAATTAAGATATTTATTCCTGTGTTTTGATCCTTTCGATTGATTTATGTGTTTGAATTTGTTGTTTCTACGGTTCTGTTCTTCTTACCGTTTTGTTTTTGATCGAAAATTGTTGCTTAAAGTCTATTTTTTTTGTTGATAGATCATTGTGGATTGGAGAAATTTCAATGGAAGATACGGTTGGTGGTATAGTTGATTTCTTTCGCGAAGAAGATGCTCCTGAATTGTTTGATTTTGATAAACAGCAAGAATCCGCTGTATCTCTGTTGGAATGTAAGTCATGATGAGATATTAGTTATGAATTGATCTGATATTAGTTATGCATTGATCTGATATTAGTTCTATGTTTATCTGATATTAGTTTTACAGTGTGATATCTTTATATTCTTGATCTGATATCTATAGTCTGTTGATCTGATGTCAAGTATTCTATGATCTGATGTCTATATAATCCTGATCTGATCTCCCTTGTTAAGTATGTTTTAGTGCTATTGTATGATTTCTTTTATATTCTTGATCTGATATCTATTGTCTGTTGATCTGATGTCAAGTATTCGCTGATCTGATGTCTATATAATCCTGATCTGATCTCCCTTGTTAAGTATGTGTCATTGCTATTGTATGATTTGTTTTATATTCTTGATCTGATATCTATAGTCTGTTGATCTGATGTCAAGTATCAGCTGATCTGATGTCTATATAATCCTGATCTGATCTCCCCTGTTAAGTATGTTTCAGTGCTATTGTATGATTTCTTTTATATTCTTGATCTGATATCTATAGTCTGTTGATCTGATGTCAGGTATTCGCTGATCTGATGTCTATATAATCCTGATCTGATCAACTATGTTTAAACTAATATGATATTATCATTTTTTATACAGGTTCAGATGATGAATCTATGGAATCTTTGTGTAAATCAGTGGTTGAAAATGAAGATGCAACATACAATTTATATAATGATTATGCTTTTAGGTTAGGATTTAGTGTGAGGAAAGGTAAAGATCGTAAAAACAAAACTACTGGAATCAGGTATTTGAGAAGATATCTTTGTAATAGAGAAAGAGCTAAACAATGCAAGGAGAATTTGAAGAAGATTTATACGAAAGTTGATATGCGATCTAGATGTAAAGCTTTTATTGAATTTAAGAAAAGAGAAGATGGGAGTTGGATTGTCCAAAAGCATTTCAGGAAGCATAATCATGAACTGTGTCCTGTAGCTGAGAGGCAGTTTTTACGTTCTCAGAGGAAGTTTGATGATTCTGCATTGCAGTATTTTGAGGAATTGAAAAGTTCAGGTGTTCGTGTAACGGATGGTTATCATATATTGTCCAAAGAGGTTAGTTATACTTTCAGATTATTTTATATGAATCTACATAAATGTGATACTTGTTATGATCTGATATTACGTTTGAGTTGATCTGATATTACGTTTGAGTTGATCTGATATTTCTTTTCTGTTGATCTGATATTATGTTCCTGTTGATCTGATATTATTTTTCTGTTTGATTTGATATTATTTTTCAGTCTGGAGGTTCATCAAATGTTGGTTATACCATGCGAGATGTATATAATCATTTGGAACAAGAGAAGAGGAGGAAGATTGAAGGTTGTGATAGTAATGCACTGATCAATATGTTAAAACAGAGATTTACGGATGAGAAGGACTTTTATTATGATTTTGATTTGGATGAGGAGTCTTCATTATGTAGTGTATTTTGGAGAGATCAGAAGATGAAGGAGGATTATAGTAGATTTGGGGATTTGTTGGTTCATGATACGACTTATCGGACAAACAAATACGACATGATCTGTGGACCTTTTGTTGGTATGGACAACCATTGTCGTAATGTTATGTTTGGTATAGGTTTCATAAAAAATGAGAAGGTGGAGTCGTTTATTTGGTTGTTTAGTACATTTTTGAGATCGATGGGGAACAAGCAACCAATGACATTTATGACATACCAGGATTTTTCGATGGCAGCTGCTGTGCGTGTGGTTTTTCCAAATGTTCGTCATCGTCTTTGTGTTTGGCACATTGCAAAGAATGCTCGTAGTAATATACCTCATTTGAACAGGTGTGTGTTTTCTTTCTGTATTAGTTGTTAGGTGATCTGATATTTTTTATGTATTGATCTGATATGAAGTTTGTGTTGATCTGATATATTATTATTATACTACTTTATTCTTTTTTTGTTGTAAGCTGATCTGATATTAGTTATGAATTGATCTGATATTAGTTATGAATTGATCTGATATATTAATCAGTTACATTTTTATTCCATCAGTTTGTTGAAGGATTACAATTGCAAAGACAACACATGGTTGAAGAAATTAGATGAGATAAAAGAGAAGTGGTGCCCTGCATTCAGTAAACAATATTTTTCTGGAGGGGCAGTTTCTTCCCAAAGATGTGAGACAACCAATCGTTCGGTTTCAATGAAGTTGTCGAAAACGTCTACTTTGTGTGAATTCTATCAGCAGTTTATTGATGTTGTGACTGAGTGGAGAAACAATGGCATTGCAGAAGATTTTAGATGTAGAGGAAGGGTTGATCCTATTGTTGGAGATTCATTAATGCTTCAACATGCTGCTGAGGTTTATACGATAGAGGTGTTTGTAAGATTTCAGGAGCTGTATATCAAGATGTTATCTTATAATCACCTGCAGACGAGTAGCGAAAATGGTGTTTATGAATATCAGGTTTGGCGTACCAAACTTGATTTGTTTCGACACGTAGTTCGTTTTGATGAGAATGAGGATACAGTGAGCTGCACTTGTAATCTTTTTTCTGAGGCTGGCTTGTTATGCTCGCATGCTCTTCGTGTGCTAAATCTGAATAATTACTCGGTACGTATTTATTGCAACTTCAGAGTTTTTTTTTTATGTAATGTGGTTGATCTGATATTAGTTGCTAGTTGATATGATATTAGTTGCTAGTTGATCTGATATGTTTAACTTTATATTCTTGATCTGATATCTATTGTCTGGTGATCTGATGTCAAGTATTCGCTGATCTGATGTCTATATAATCCTGATCTGATCTCCCTTTTTAAGTATGTTTTAGTTCTACTGTGTGATTTCTTTTATATTCTTGATCTGATGTCTATCGTCTGTTGATCTGATGTATAGTATTCTCTGATCTGATGTCTATATAATCATGATGTGATCTTCTTTGTTAAGTATATTTTAATTCTATTGTATGATTTCTATTATATTCTTGATCTGATATCTATAGTCTGTTGATCTGATGTCTAGTATTCTCTGATCTGATGTCTATATAATCATGGTGTGATCTCCTTTGTTATGTATATTTTAGTTCTAATGTATGATTTCTATTATATTCTTGATCTGATATCTATAGTCTGTTGATCTGATGTCAAGTATTTGCTGATCTGATGTCTATATAATCCTGATCTGATCTGCCTTTTTAAGTATGTTTTAGTTCTACTGAATGATTTCTTTCATATTCTTGATCTGATATCTATTGTCTGTTGATCTGATATCTATTGCCTTTTTAAGTATGTTTTTTTTTTTATGTAATGTGGTTGATCTGATATTAGTTGCTAGTTGATATGATATTAGTTGCTAGTTGATCTGATATGTTTAACTTTATATTTGTTATATACTATAGAGAATCCCTAAGAAGTATGTATTGAAAAGGTGGACTAAGAGTGCAAGTTGCTGTGATTATTATTCGAAAGAAGATTGTTTGTTGCCATCAAGTAGCATTGAGAAACATTCAGATTCTGTTTGGAGAGTTGAAGCAAGCAGAAAATATTTGGATTTAATTAGACATGCACAGTCTAGTTCTGTTGCACGTTCTATTCTTGACAGACACTTCAATTTGGCTAGAGATTCTATTAAATCAGAGGTTGGTCCATCCTATGTTGGTGAAAAAGCAGAAGGTTCAAACATTGCTGAAATTAGAGATCCGAAGAGAAGAAGAGAAAAGGGTGTTAGAAACATTCGTCCAAAAAGTGTTGTGGAGAAAATGTGCAATAGGGCAAGAGGGAAGAAGAAGAAAGCAGAAGCATTTGCATTGCGTACTAGAGAACGGGTCGCATCAATGGGGATTGAAAATCCTGTTGTTGATGGTAATTTTGTAAATCCTGTTGTGGAGAAGTTGTAGTTTATATGAATTTTTTTTTTTAGTTGATACAAAACATTAAAAGACTTGCTGTACTTAGTTGTTTCATTACAAAGTCTAGAAGATATCAGATCACAGAAATATAGACATCAGATCAGAGTGTTACAGACATCAGATCACATGTGTATAGAGATCAGATTAGAGGAATGTAGTCATCGGATAAGAGGAATATATACATCAGATCAGAATTATAACAGACATCAGATCAACAGGAAACAGATATCAGATCAAATGAATACAAACATCAGATCACAAGCTATTGAAAGGAATTATTTAACTGAACTAAAACAGACATCAGATCAGAAAATAAAAATATCAGATCAACATATAAAAGATATCAGATCAGCATATAACATACATCAGATCACAACAATACCCCCATCATATCACAAGTGATAGAATGAAATTATTTAACTGAACTAAAACAGACATCAGATCAGAAAATATAAATATCAGATCAACATATAAAAGACATCAGATCAGAATTATATGGAGATCAGATCAGAGTACTATAGATATCAGATCAATAATGCGATACTATATTAGGTGTTAGTTGTTAGTTGATACATTATTGTGTTCAGAGTAAGCGTACAACTTCCTACCACTTCTGAAAAACAACTCCCGCCAAGGTACAACACTTCATCACTTCATTCAATTTCCTCAACCACTTATTAATAGTTTCAACTACATTCATATTAATTGCCCAACCAACCTCGTACTTTCAACATAAACTCTTTCAAAAATTCTACTATAAACAAGACCCATGTCTGGCAACGTCCATACAACATTTCCTCTGCTTTTCTTCTTCCCTTGCAAAAAAACCAAGCCCAAAATTTCCTCTGTTTTTCAACATTTCCTCTGTTTTTCTCACCAATTTTCTCATTTCCGCTTGGCCATATGCCGATGAAACATGTAGTTTTCCTTGTCAAAGGTCCGAGTAGTATTGTCCACTGAAGGTATTTCTCGACAATACTACTCGGAGTTTGACAAGGAAAACTAAATGTCATACAAGAGAGCAAAAACTACATGAAAAGCGGTTTCCAAAAGAACAAGGAGCAAAAGATTTTGTGAAAGCTTTTCTCTGAATTTTATTATCAAAACTACTTACAACTGTTTCTGTACAAGTATATATATACCAAGACTAATAACCGCTTCAAACTGTTTCTGTACAGATCTCAGGAAACGCGACATCAGGTCAGATGCCGCGCACATCAGATCAACCACAAGCTGAGATCAGATCATTTCTGGTGCAGATCTCAGGAAGCGCGACATCAGATCAGATGCCGTGCACATCAGATCTGCCGCAAGCTGAGATCAGATCATTTCTGCAGTTTCAGAATATCTAAGAAAAAACTCTACATTTTCATTTAGAATCAATATTGTCCTATAAGACTAGACTCTAGTACTTTTTACAATTTTGTACTATAAAACTCCTCAATTTTGGATTTGAGCTCATCCTTCATTGTATTTGTTTGAGAAGCCAGTATATTATAAGAATACTTGACCCTAAGAATCTGTAGAGCCCTGTTGAGAGCAGCTTTACTCTTGCGTGCTTCTCTTGTGAGCTCTGTATCCCAAGTATGAGTTGTTTGTCCTTTGTAGAGCTCCATGTGTCTCATTGTAAGAATGCCACAATCATTGGAGTTCTTGTTATCTTGCCAGTCCAGTTTTGGATACTCCACTTTATATTCTTTGGGATTTCCAAAATTTTTTTCTGCTGATGTCCCTTTTATTATCTCAACAAAATACCGCAGCTGCATTAATGATGAAAACATATATATCAGACTATTGAAAAGATGATATCAGATTAGTGTAAAACATTATCAGATCAATGTAAAAAAGACATCAGATCAAGGGAAAGAATACATCAGATCATGGGAAAGAAGATATCAGATTAGAGTAAAACCATATCAGATCAGTGTAAAAAAGACATCAGATCATCGAAAAGAAGACATCAGATCAAGGTAAAGAATATATCAGATCAAGGTAAAGAAGATATCAGATCAAGGGACAGGTACTTACCATAAGTTCGGGAATTGCAGTGTACCAAGTGTTTTCTGGGATTTTGTTATTAATTACGACTACTTTTCTCGCCGTTGCATTTATACACAAAGTATAGTAATGCTCATGCTGCAATATTGGGAAGAAGATCTGCACAAAGTAGAATACTAATTAGAAGTTGATATTTTTATATATTGAATTCACTGAATAGAGGAATTAAAATTGCACTTACCATTTTTACATTGAATGTGTCCATGTTTTTTTTGGCTCTTGCGACATCTTCTATGAATTGAATTTTCATGTTGTCCAGAATCTCTGGTTTAACCTCATAGTGAGGAAATGCTGGTTTTGGTATTGTGACGCCTAACTTCTTGGAAGCATCATGTTTTTTCTTTAAATTGTTGTAATCATCCATTGAAGATACGAACTTCAGACGTTGATCTTTTGTATCTTCCATTATTTCAAACTGAAAACATAATGAATTTAATTCATATCAGATGGAATAACATGTATATATTTTTGAAAATGAATTTCATATTAAAATTATAAGGGATTCATATCTTACACAAAATTGTTCAGATATGAACAGCCTTGTTGGATCTTTGAAGTTCATATGTGTGATCCATGCATTTAGTACCGAATTTGTTATCCATTCTCCTGGAAGCATGGTCAGGAAGTCCGATCGATCCATTAATGTATATGTTCCATCGGAGTAGAGTACTTCTCTGTATGCGTAAATCAAAATAATGTTAACAAAAGTATGTTGAAATCCCAAAATTTACAGCATATAATAGAAATCAGATCACAAAATGTAAAAAGCAGGTCAGCATATAACAGATATCAGATCAATTTATCCAACAGATATCAGATGACAAGACAGTAGATATCAGATCAGAAGACTATAGACATCAGATCAGAAGAATATTTATATCAGATCAGAGGACTATAGACATCAGATAATAAGACTATTTATATCAGATCAATAATATAAAAGAAATCATACATTTTTTAGAAAGAATCAAATCATGCATTTTACACATATCATATCAAAAGACAATAGGCATCACATCATTGGATATTAGATATCAGATCAAAAAGACAAGATTAGAACTTACTGCTGACTGATTTTATTTTCTTTTGTCCCTGTTAGGTAAGCATAATCAGTGAACAGTTTCTCTCTCCTTGAGATCATCAAAAATGGTCTAGGCTTCTTGAGCCAAAATTCTGATCTCAAACGTACAGGGAGTTTTCTATCTCGATGTCTTGAGTTTGGTGACAAGATGACATCTTCCTCAGCATTGTCTGGCTCTTCATTGATCATGTTGGAAATAAAGTTCATATCAGTAGATATAACATATCAAATTATTCAATTAAAGATATCATATCAGATTGTAGTGTGTTTTTACTTACGTTTTGAGCTCTGCTATGTCTTTATTATCTTTTGAAGTCATGGCTTGTTTTGGAGGTTGATCTGCTTCTGAATTGATTGCATTGAGGTTTGTAGCAAGCAGTACTGCATCCTCCACCATTCTTTCAATATTTATATCTTCTGTTTCTGTCAAATTTAGAGAAGCTTTCCCTTTCTCATTCTCTTTCTCTTTGGTAGCTTCTGTTTCTTCAGGCTTCTCTTCCTCCCTATCTTTTTCTTTTTCATTCTTGTTTTTTCCACTGTCTGCATCCAGCTTTTCATTCTTCTTTAGTAACATGCTATGCACCAATTGCAAAGCAATTGGATCTTCCTTAAGCTTTGTTCTGCTCTCTTCCATTTCCATTTCTTTTGGTTCAACTTCTTTTGGTTCCAGGGTTATTGGAGAGATATGTGGTGTCTGAGGTTCTTTTTCCTTTAGCTCCACCACATTTTCTTGTATTTGTTCTCCTTCTGCTTCATGAATGCTGCCTTTTGAAGGTGTACAGAGGTTGAAATTTGGCATATCGTCTTCCAAGCGTACAGTGGCGGATTTCTTCTGCATATTGTTGTAATCCTCTTGTAGTTTATCCGCAATTTCGGCACATTCCGCATAGAACCTTGCATCCTGTGATGGTGTTGGTTCATTTTCTTCGGTTGGGGATTTTGAGGATTGACCTTGTTGCTCAGGAGTTGTATTTTTCTCCCTCATGTCACGGATAATCCCCTCCACTGTGCTTGTTATTGTGGCAAATGCTGCAGCACCTTCTGGATTGTTTGCTGTCCTAACATTGTGCCATGCTTTGATGAAAGCCATCATGGACTTTGCCAAATCAACCACTGTTTGCGTCATTTCATCAGCATTTTCAAAATCCTGTTGCGGAAGATAATTGTTATAGTTAGTTTGTTTCCTATTAGTATAAAAAAGATAAATCAGATTACGGTAAAATAGACATCAGATCATCATATAATACATATCAGATCAGAACTATGAAAGAAAGCATACTACAGAACGAAAACATAATTAAAAAATGGGTGATTAAAGCATCATTATAGAGACATCAGATCATGAAAAAACAGATATCAGATCATAATATAACACATATCAGATCACAACTATAAAAGAAAGCATGCAGTAAAACTAAAACATACTTAACAATCGTACATCAGATCAAAAAAAAAAATACATCAGATCATCAAAATAAAAGATATCAGATCAAAAGTTTACCTTGTTTTTTGATGTGGTTGGAGCTTGTTTTGATTTGCCGGTCTTTTCAGAAGAATGTGCATGTTGTTGTTTTTCCACATGCACCTCGGCTGTAGGCCTTTCTCTTATCCAGCCTTGACCATGTCCTCCCTTTTTCTCTTCGAGTTTTGCTCTCTCAAAGAGTTGAGTCTGACTCCAGTTTGTGAATGTTGGTAGGTTTCTTGGAATATCTTTGTGAATTCCATACACAACCCTATCAACATAGAATAACTGAAGAAAATATGTTAGTTGTGAGTTAAGAAAATAAAATTTTTAGCAAAGCATTTCACAAACTAAAACAAATATCAGATCAAGATAATACCCACATCAGATCAGCATATAACATACAACAGATCACAACAATACCCACATCAGATCAGTAATTTTGATAGAAAATTATTTGAAAAAAATAAAACAAAATTAACAGTATATAACAGACATCAGATCAACAGGAAACAAATATCAGATCATATGAATACAAACATCAGATCACAAGTTATTGAAAAGAAATATTTAATTGAACTAAAACAGACATCAGATCATAAAATATACACATCAGATCAAAATATAAAAGACATCAGACCAAAACAATACAGACATCAGATCAGTAATCAAATGAATACAGAAAAGAAAGATGAGAGACTTACAATCAGAAAAGAGAGTGGTCCATTGTAGGCTGTTGAAGTTGTGCCATCTTTGTGGAAATACTTCTCTTGGCATTCCACTAAGGCTCTGAATGTGTAGCTACACCAGTTCAGCTGCCTTATTTGATCAATGCTGTTTAGGGATTTGAGGAGCCGATACCTGATGTTGTTGATGCTCCCATGATGGTAAAGAAATGTGGTGGCCAAGTAGATAAGGAAATCCTGGACGAAGTTGATGTCACTGTAATCCTGATGGTTGACAATGTACTGCTCAAGCTGCTTGATGGTCGGTCTTTTTGTGGGTGGCATGCCAAATCTTTGATAGTAGTGTTCGACATGCTGCTCATAATCTTCACCCTTTGACTCAGCAGCTGTGTATTCTTCAACTTCAATTGGACCTCTTGGGAAGCCAAGAACCAATTCCACATCTTCTTCAGCAATGAGAATAACTGTATCTTGTTCCAGCTCCAGTCTCAACTTGATAGAGTTGAATTTTTTGAGCAGGTATTGTCCCAATTTGTTTGGCATCCTGGTATAGTTGATACTGAGGAAGCTGCCAAAGCCTATATCCCTCACAGCATTTCTTTGTGGTTCTGAGAGTCTAGAAACCACGAAACTTATACCGTTTGGAGATGTACTGCAACTGAATCTTTTGCTCATCTCATTATCACCATCATCATCACTGTCGTATCTCTTATCTTGTTTCTGTTTTTTTGTGATGTGGACATCCACATCGCCCTGTTTTTTTTCCTTCTTCTGCAATTGATGAAGAATTTCTGCATTTGTCTTCTTCTTCTTTGCAGGTACTTTCATCCTTTTACTTGTTTCATCCTTTTGGGATGGTTGAACTACTTCCTGTTCTTTTCTTTTCTTGTCCGATTTACGTTTGTAGGTATGTTGTAACGACTTGCTAGGGGTTTCTTGAAAATCTGAACTCTCATCTTGTGCTTGAATAACTTGTTTATCTTGGTTGGTTTTATCAGCCATTATGTTTATATTGTTGTTTCCTGTAATATGTCAGTAAGAGTATGTAAGCAAAAATAAGTTGATATCATATTAGAAGAAAGCAGATATCAGATCAGCAGATATAAGACATCAGATCACAACATGAACACATCAGATCAGCATATGACAGACACCAGATCACGAAAACACAGAGATCAGATCAACTGAATACACACATCAGATCAAGCAAAAACACACATCAGATCAACTTAATTCTCACATCAGATCAACAAAAAATGGACATCAGATCACTATTTTATAAGAAAATCATTTCACAGAAAGAAAACAAATTTAACACATAAATCAAATCAGGATATAACTTATATCAGATCAAAGAAAATGAAGACATCAGATCAACTGACTACATACATCAGATCAAAACAAAACAGATATCAGATCAAAATAATACAGTCAACAGATTAGTAATTTTGATAGAAACTTATTTCAAAGAACTAAAACAAAATTAAAAGCATATAAGAGACATCAGGTCAATTGAAAATATATATCAGACAAAAAGAATACAGACATCAGGTCACAAAATATTGAAGGCAAATATTTCAATGAACTAAAATAGACATCATATTACGATAATACAGAGATCAGAGCAACATATAACATACATCAGATCAACGAACCCTAATTATATCAGATTAGAAAATTTCGAACCCTAATTATATCAGATAGAAAAATTAAAAGCATAAACAGACATCAGATCAATCGAAAACATATATCAGATTAGAACAATACAGACATCAGAACCCTAATTATTCAAAGAAAATAACGGTTATAAAATTGAAATCCTGTGATAGGTATGTATAATTGTTAAAAAATTAGGTTTTTGTACCTGTAGATAAATGTCGAAGGAGGAAAAATGTTGGTTTGAGAAAAACAGCAAGTTTTTTGTCCGATTTGGAGACTTTTTTTATCGTTTGAGTTGAACAGCTAGATTTTTCTTCGCGCAGATGATGGCTATGGTGCTTTGTGAACCGGAAGAAGAGCAGAAAATCGAAATGTAGTGATCTCTGAACGTATTTGAGGTTAGAAATTTAGATTGTGGTGATCGGATGTTGTTAATGGAACGATGAAGATCGTGGGGATGAAATCGGTTTGAGAGCCGCGGAGGAAGGAAGGGTTTTGGCTTTTCAGTTTCAGAGCGGGAGAAAGGAAAATATTCCAATTTAATAAGTCGCGGAGGAAGGAAGGGTTTTGGGTTTTGTTATTTTTTGCTATTTTTTATTTTATTTTTTTGCCTTCCTTCTTGATCTGATGTCAAGTATTAGCTGATCTGATTTCTATATAATCCTGATCTGATCTGCCTTTTTAAGATGTTTTAGTTCTACTGAATGATTTCTTTCATATTCTTGATCTGATATCTATTGTCCGTTGATCTGATGTCAAGTATTCGATGATCTGATGTCTATATAATCCTGATCTGATCTCCCTTTTTAAGAATGTTTTAGTTTTACTGTGTGATTTCTTTTATATTCTTGATCTGATGTCTATCGTCTGTAGATCAGATGTCTAGTATTTTCTGATCTGATGTCTATATAATCATGATGTGATCTCCTTTGTTAAGTATATTTTAATTCTACTGTATGATTTCTTTCATATTCTTGATCTGATATCTATTATCTGTTGATCTGATGTCAAGTATTCGCTGATCTGATGTCTATATAATCCTGATCTAATCTCCCCTGTTAAGTATATTTTAGTTCAAATGTATGATTTCTATTATATTCTTGATCTGATATCTATAGTCTGTTGATCTGATGTCTAGTATTCTCTGAACTGACGTCTATATAATCCTGATCTGATCTCACTTGTTAAGTATGTTTTAGTTATACTGTATGATTTCTTTAATATTCTTGATCTGATATCTATAGTCTGTTGATCTGATGTCTAGTATTCGCTGATCTGATGTCTATATAATCCTGATCTGATCTCTATATAATCCTGATCTGATCTCACTTGTTAAGTATGTTTTAGTTCTAGTGTATGATTTCTTTTATATTCTTGATCTGATATCTATAGTCTGTTGATCTGATGTCAAGTATTCTCTGATCTGATGTCTATATAATCCTAATCTGATCTCACTTGTTAAGTATATTTTAGTTCTACTGTATGATTTCTTTTATATTCTTGATCTGATATCTATAGTCTGTTGATCTGACGTCTAGTATTCCCTGATCTGATGTCTATATAATCCTGATCTGATCTCACTTGTTAAGTATGTTTTAGTTCTACTGTATGATTTCTTTTATATTCTTGATTTGATATCTATAGTCTGTTGATCTGATGTCAAGTATTCTCTGATCTGATGTCTATATAATCATGATCTGATCTCACTTGTTAAGTATGTTTTAGTTCTACTGTATGATTTCTTTTATATTCTTGATCTGATATCTATAGTCTGTTGATCTGATGTCTAGTATTCCCTGATCTGATGTCTATATAATCCTGATCTGATCTCACTTGTTAAGTATGTTTTAGTTCTACTGTATGATTTCTTTTATATTCTTGATCTGATATCTATAGTCTGTTGATCTGATGTCTAGTTTTCCCTGATCTGATGTCTATATAATCCTGATCTGATCTCACTTGTTAAGTATGTTTTAGTTCTACTGTATGATTTCTTTTATATTCTTGATCTGATATCTATAGTCTGTTGATCTGATGTCTTGTATTCGCTGATCTGATGTCTATATAATCATGATCTGATCTCACTTGTTAAGTATGTTTTAGTTCTACTGTATGATTTCTTTTATATTCTTGATCTATTATCTATAGTCTGTTGATCTGATGTCTAGTATTCCCTGATCTGATGTCTATATAATCCTGATTTGATCTCCATTGTTAAGTTTTTTTTAAAAAAGAATTTTTTTTAAAAAGGCTGTGAGTAAAAAAAAACTGTAGCGCGCTACTGTAGCGCGCTAGTAGGAGTAAAATTCATCCTACTCCTGTAAGACCACCGTAAACGGACTCGTAAACCCCCTATGTAAAAAGTCCCAAGAAATACAGGTTCAATTTTTATCCATCCTTTGATAAAGCCAGTGGAGCCACATACAACCTCATTTTTTTAAAAAAATACACCTAATAATATATTATAAATTAATAAAAATATTTAATATATTACTCCACTAAAAATAAAAGAAAATTAGGGCAAAAATTAAAAATAAATATTAGTCTATATTTCATAATATTTTTCACATTTTATTGACATATATTTCATATTATTTTTATATTTTCACATTCAGTTTTATTAGTTCCTATAATTTTTAAAACAGTTTCTTAATCAAATAAACGTTAAATTTTATAATATTTTTAATTTTATTTTTAGTTAACGCACGAAAAAAAAATCTCATGTAAAATACTTATATGATACAGTTTAAATTTTAAATTTATTATTTTTTTAATTGGATATATAACTCTTCTTTTGAAGTATGTTGGGAAAGAAACTGATGAGACTTGATAAATTTTTTTAGAGAGAAGCATCACAATAATTTTCTTTTAGTCATTCCATTTATTCTAGTTTTCATTAATTGTGTTTGGAATGTAACCTGGTTTCCATTTCTAAAATCCTTGACTTAATAAAAAATTATTCATGGTTTTACCAAAAGAAAAAACTCTTCTTTTGATATATTTATTCATGACTATATTTTTTAAATTATTCAAAATACGCAAATTAAAATGGATTGCTAATTGATTGCTGTTAAAAAAAAAAAAAGAAATCACTTCAAAAAAGAGAAACAAGAGTGTGGGTTGGAAACGATGACTATTGAGTTTATTTGATTATTCACATAAATGAGTTGATTTGCTCTCATGTCCTATTGCAGTTTATTTGGGAATAGAGTGTTATTGTCTACATTGATGAACATTTGTATGAATGTAGCAGGAAAAGGAAAATGCTTAGAAAGCCATAGAAACACTTCCATAACTGGAGCATGATTCCATTTCTCACATTCAGTTTCGCTTTCTTTGGAAAGCAAATTTTGCAGAATGTCAACTCCACAAACAAGCGACATAAAATAGTGACAAAAAGTAGCAAAATCTCCCACAAAATGGAGCAACATAAGCATCAGAATTTTCACAACTTGAGACCAACATCAATCCATTATTTGCAGAATAATCAAAGGGACTTGCTATTTGTATCACAAATTTGCTATTTGTATCACAAAAAAAAAATAATAATAATAAAATGACCAAAATGCCCTTATGAACAAAATTCTTGATAAATTGACAGATTTTATGTAAAAAAACGGGGCAAAATTGCGTTTTAATCTCTCAAAAAACGCAAGGTAAAAACGTTTTGGACATACAAAATTTACACAAAATTGCGTTTTTATATGTTTGAAACGCCAAATGTGTGCATTTTTGGCTTTCAGAAACGCAAAAATATGAAGTTTCAACCATGGTTCGCTCGTTAAAATGGTGCGTTTTTTACAGTCAAAAACGTCAAAATGTGAAGTTTCCACCATGGTTCGCTCGTTAAAATGTTGCGTTTTTGACCTGTACAGAAGTTCAAAAACGTTTACATACATTCATGTGAATTGGATGAAAAACTCATACACAACAACTATCCTAAAATCAAATCCAGACAAATTCTTAACTTCAAAACATTTGTTGGATCATTCAGTTGACGGCGAAAAAATATTTAGCAAGCGAATCATCACGATATGGTAAGTTTCCGAACCTTAAAGTTATATAAATTTTTTTAAAAAATATTGTATGTCGAAACACGCTAAAATGACGTTTAGGAAGCGGTCAAACGTCTCTTTTTAGCGTTTATGGGTGTTAAAAACGTCGTTTTTGAGTGTTTCTGACATGCATTATATAAAAAGTGTTGCGTTTTTGACATGCATTATATAAAAAGTGCTGCGTTTTTGACATGCATTATATAAAAAGTGCTGCGTTTTTTGTAGCTGGAAACCACATCTTGGTGCGTTTTTGGTTGCTTGAAACGCACCAGGATGGCGTTTTTTTTGGATGAAACGCACATTTTTAGCGTTTTTGATTGGATGAAACGCCAAAAAGTAGCGTTTCATGTTGCATGAAACTTCAAACTGTTGCGTTTTTTGATTGCAAGAATCATAACTGTGCTGTGATTTTAATTAATCTGTGTATTCACCTACAGGCTGACAATGATGAGTACGATGAGGATGAGGTGTATGATGATGATGAGGAGGCGGAGAATGAAGAGGAGGATGACGATGAAGAGGAGGATGTAGATGACAATGAGGCGGATAATACTCAAGGGGAGCCGGTGGAACTTGAACCTGGCGCAGATTTGAGTGGATATTTCAAGATTGACAGAGAGTTTCGAACTATTGGCAAGGCTTTGAAATATTGCCAGAAAATAGCTAAGAGGCTGAAGTTTGTAATTACAAAGAGGGGAGGTAACCAAGGATTTGCGACGTACTACTTCTCGTGCAAGCGATGGAGAGACCCTGCCAAAGCCCCTCTCCCAACTAGACGGAAGAATACAAGAAGGAGCGGCACTAATTGCCCCTTTAGGTTGACTTGTAAGCGGATTGATTTGGGACGTCACAAGGTTTATACAAACCCAGGAGCAGCGTCAACTCACAATCACACTGGTATTTCATTATTTGCGCATAATATTAATTAAGTTGATTGATGTGTTGTATGTATTAATTGTTATTATAATTAAATGTGATTTACAGGTATAATGCATCCATATGGTCACAGACAGTTGAGCCATTTTACAAAGGATTCAAAGGCTGTTGCTGAATTTATGCTTCGTTCGAATGTTAAGCCAAAGTGTGTTTGGGAAGCTGTGAATAAACAGTTTCCCGATTCCCAGGTACCAATCAAATCTGTGTACAATTTGAAAGGAGAGATGAAGACCGCCGGATTGGAAGGTAGGAATATTGGGCAGCAATTTATTCATTTGGCTGAGGAGAAGCAGTACTATTTGAAGATTCTGAAGGATGCGAACACTGATGAGATCACACATGTCTTCTTTGCACATCCAACATCAATTCAGATGTTCCACAGATGGTATTGGGTGGTTGGGATTGACTCTACCTACAAGACCAACAAGTACCAAATGCCTGTCGTCGAGATGGTAGGTATGACTCCTACAAATAAGAATTTCAATATTGCATTTGCTATTGTTAGGAATGAGAAACAGGATACATATGACTGGGTTATGAGGAACTTGAGATTTTTGCTGCCGGCTAGTTTGTCACCTAGTGTGATTGTGACAGATAGGGAGTTGGGTTTGTTACAGCCGATTAAGGATCATTTTCCCGCTTCACATCACTTGTTATGTTTGTGGCATATTGGGCGTGATGTGAATGCGTGGTTGGAAAAAAATGTTGGGAGGAGAAACAAAAATTTAGCATGTGATATTCATGATAGCTGGTGGAAGAAAATCATTAAGGCTCCGACAGTAGAGGAATTTAATCGTTTATTGCAGAATTTCAAGGTTAAGTACGATCTCCTTGAGCCGTTGGCTGTTGAATATCTAGAGACTACATGGCTAATTCACAAGGAGAAATTTGTTCGAGCCTGGACAAATCAATTTCTCCACTTTGGTAATACTTCCACTAACAGAGTAGAGGCTTCGCATGCTGCTATGAAAGATTGGCTTAATTCTTCCACCAATTCCCTTGACAGCTTGTTCACAAAGATCGACTCTCACCTCCGTAGGTATCCCCCTCACCCTGATCATCAAATCGGCGTCCACTCCCACTGGCCTCCTCATAGCGTGGCTGCTCCTGCTCTGCCTCCTCCTCCTCCTCACGCCCAATATGCTCGTCCTCACTCTCATCAGTGTCATCGGAATCAGTAGTATCGTAATACTCATCCCTCAACTGAAATGAGGAGTCATCGCCACCTCCAACTCCCCGCCTACTACCTCCTCGTCTACCATCTCCTCGCCCTCCCTCAGAAATAGTAATACCTCCTCCACCACGACCCCTACCCATCCCTCTACCTCCTCCCCTAATAACAGGCACCTTCTGCCTTCTAGCAGAAGCTGTGGGGCGCTGCCTATCCACTTGTGGCTTTAATTTAGTGTCACCCTAAATAAATAAATAAATAAATAAATCAATCAATCAATCAATCAATCAAAGCTTGCTATATTGTAAAATTCAATTGTGGAATTTAAATCAACTTAAATAAGTGCAAATTGTAAACCAAACTAAATCAGCGTTTCAAGGGAAAAAAAAAACCACCTATTTACGATTTAACTACTATGAAACGCACAAAATTAACTATTCAATTAATCAATGTTTAGGGTTTAGGGTTTGCGTTTTCAACTAGCCAAAACGCAGCACTCTAGCGTTTCTATTCAATTAAAACGCTAGAGTGCTGCGTTTCTGGTCAACTAAAACGCCAGAAAATGGCGTTTACATGCCACCCAAACGCCAAGATTTGGCGTTTTCATGCAACACAAACGCAGGAAATTGGCGTTAGCAGCATACAAAAACGCAACCAGATGGCGTTTCAGTCCGACACAATCGTCACCGATTTGCGGTTTCGACAGGTTAAAATCCATAACAAATTACGATTCTACATACCTAAAACGCACCTAAATAGCGATTTCTAACAAAATTAACACAAAACATCAACGTTTCATGCAAATAAAAGCCGAAAAAATGGCCGATTATGCGCTGCAAATCAGGAAAAAACCAAAAATTTCGGAACGATTTTACCTTGCTTTTCATGAGACCTTTGCCCGCCCCGTGTCGTTGTGATGATTCGCCATCTCCTCCGTCCATTTTTTGCGTTTTTTGCCAAAAAAATCGCCCTCAATTCGCGTTTTCTGCCTTTAATTTCGAAGAAACTCTGAAAAAATGCTGCGGTTTATGGTTTAACCCGTTTTTAGATTGGACGAGTCGAAAACGTTTCGGTTTAGCGAGTGAACCATGGTCAAAACGCACCATTTTAACGTTTTGACCATGGTTGTAACGCACTGTTTTGACGTTTTCTGTTGGAACGTTTTTTGTATTTTGTAACGTTTAGTTTTGACGTTTTTGGTTTTCTTAAACGTCATCGGGTGACGTTTTTAGCTGTCATAAACATAATTTTGCAGCGTTTTCGTAAGTGGGCAAAACGCAATTTTGTCCCGTCCTTAGTAATTTCTAACATTTTTGCATAATAAGGGCATTTTGGTCATTTAATTATTATTTTTATTTTTTTTTATACAAATAGCAAAAAAGTGATACAAATAGCAATCCAGATAATCAAATCCTTGAGTGTATATACACCATCATGCATCTAAACTTGAGTTATCAGCTTAAAACTACACCTTCTTGCTTGTCCTCAGTTTCCAACAATCAGAATGACCTAGTCCCTCATAAACCTACAAATGCTAGGTACGAAACTGGTGCCGGGATGGATTACATTTCGGAACAATCATCACTTTTCAATGAAATATTACACAACTGTAATGTACAACATAATATAATACAATTCTCTAAGCCATCTATTACTAGATCCAATTCATCAACATTTTCGGGGCCGAGCTTTACCAGACTCTTGCACTTTCTTCCAACCTGACCGGACACAACATCAACACAAAAGTAACTTTGTATTACTAGCTTATTGGTTTTTTTTTTTTTTTTTTTCAATATAAAGTAAAAGGCTGCTGCTAGAAAATGTTGGTCCTGTTAATCATATATTTTCCAGATCAGGTTCATGGCTACTGATTTCCGCACTATAGGGAGCCAGGGAGTTACTGATCTAGTTCATGGCAAAACTGATTTCAGCTCTATAGGGAGTGTGCATGTACTTGGGGTTTCCCGAGATTTACAGTATGTGGAAAATGCTTAACACAGAAAAGATCTCAGTTTCCTAGACCAGTTCATAGGAAGTAAATAAAAGAGAACTCTGCTCTCTTCTCCAGCTCTAAATTAGCTCATATTTGCAGAAATGAAACTTCAGGATGCTTGGACAAATTTTTTTGTCAATTAATCACCAAAAGCTGTGGATAATTTACCACATACATAAAATTTCAGGTGTATTTTAAGAAATCAGAAAAATTGTGCATATGTAAAGTGCTAATTAGCTTCCAAGAGAGCCATTAACAAAAGGTATCGCAAAGCTCACTCTTGAGGCGGATAGGTACAGAGCAAACCTTCAAAACTAAAGAGTAATAAAAAGTTGATAAGAAGCAACTAACCACAATTAGCAGGTTGAGTAATGCTAGCTGGTCATAAAAAATAAGAATTCCAGTGAAATATACTCTCTTTAAGCTGGTGGAAGAGGACGCCGGCAGGTTGGGCACTCCATTTTTATATCCATCCATCTTTGTAAACAACCCGAATGGAAGAAATGATCACATGGTGTTACCTAGAATACAAATTACTCAATTATTAAATTAGCTTCAAAATAATCAGCCTTTAATGAAAGAGTAGTGATTTGATCATATACCATGCAATCATTAGTGCGTTGAGTAAGATCAATAGCAGTCATACAAATAACACAGTCTGCCCCATGATTTGTGTCCTGATCAAACCTTCTATAATAGCTGTACTTCTCAGGCAAAATCTAATCCACCCGAATTAAGTCCATATAAGACAGAAATGAAAAGAAAATCATGAGCAAAACATAATCGCAACTGTGTCAGAGTCAGAAAAATTATGACATACATTCCTTTGTTGGTAGTAACAAATAAAGACAGAAAATAAGTGTGTATACTAGAACCACATAAAAGCAGCACAAAACTGTATTATGGTTTTATTTACCAAGTTATTGGTACATAAACATCTTCACGGTGGTTTCATACCTGTCTAGGAATAAACCATCGAGATCCGAGGTAGTGTTGTAGGAGAAGAATGAAAGCTTGGAAGCCCATGAAAATACCCAAACCTATGCACCAGTTTTTGTCTGACTCTATACGCATGAAATTGTAAGGGCAGCCAAAGACGTATAATGGAATCGCCAACCGAGTTAAAGTCATTCCCAAGATATAATGAGGATGCAATGGTTTTCTTGAGTCTCGGACTACATTGGAGACAATTTGAGGAATCCAAAATGAGTGCATAAGCAGAAGTATAAGCCTTAGGAACTTGTGAAACTCGTACATGACCAAAATGCCTCCTAAAAGAATCCCATCTGCAATACGTTTGAGACACAGATATCTTTACAAAATGAGTTGGATCAATCTGAACAAAATGGAAATTTTCATATCATTGCAAAACCTAACTTTGGAGGCAGACAAGCATTAGAAAAAATGAAAACACGATAATTATTAACAAAAAGGCATTCATTTTGGATTACATGGTTTATCCTACACATTTGCTTGGTGAAAATAGCCATAATTATATTTACAGGCATTACATGGAAAGTGATCCCAGTTATAGTGTATTATTGAGTTTTGCACTTTGTTCTTTGTCAAATGTGAATTCCTGTAATGAAATAGCACAGAAGACATGCATTTAACTGTCTCCAATAAGAGAATACTCACAGAAACGACTGTAAAGAACTGAGAGCTCGCGCCTCATTGCCTCCCATCCCTCTCCATTGTTAACAGGTCTACTCGCTTTCCATATGGCAAGAAGGTACCGCATCTCAAATATTGAAAACACTACAAACTTGAAAAAAGCAGCTGTTGCAAAGGCATTGAAAAGGGATTCTGCAAACAGAGAAACCATGAAGAATAAGGATAGAATCATCAAGAGAAGAAAATCAAGAGAACAAATAAAAGTGACTAAGGGTGGAAATCGAAGAATGAAAATTGAAAGATAGGTGGGTAGAAGTGAAGAAATTGTATGAAGAGGACAACCATTGTCTATACTAACTGCTGGGCGGGGTCAGTGAAAGACCGGATAAACACTTAAGAAAGAGAAATTATTGTCAACAGAGTATATTGGATTATTAATCCAATACTAGTTTTGGTGGTAGAATCCTGTACCATGAAAAATTAGTTTGAAGACTTGTAACTTACAACACATTGAACAAGTAAATACATAGACTGTACACAGATACACATGCACTAACATTTTGAAGTTATGGTTTAAGAGTGAAAGGATTGCATTTCCCCAGTAAAACAGACAGAAAGAGAGATTTATGAGTTTAGATGCATATATTTGCAGACTTACCCACTAAAATACCAGCTGTCAGATGCAAAAGACAAAGATATGCATCCATGATAGCTTGCTGCCCTATCATCAAAATAGAAACTTTGGCAGCCCCCTACCAAAAAGACATCAAATCAATTCTGGATTCCGCTTTTAGATACTTAATAAAGGAAACACATCAGAAAACTTTATACATAACACTGACAGAAATATTAACTCATGGGAAGAAAACAAAAGTCTCCCACCAGCTACTGAGAATCATAAGACGATATCTTACCGATTGTGTGTTACTGTGTTCCATTTGTCGAATCAACAGAAGAACTTGAAGGAAAGAAACCTAACGTTAAAAGTTAAAGAACCCATGCAAAGAACTCGATGATAATAATACAAGTGTAATTGAGAGTCAAAGCTGTTAAAGGATACAAAGGTGACCATCAATGTGTAATTAACTGCTTTATTATAGTAGACCTCAATATTGACAGAAGTGGCATTCAGAGACATTGGTGAAAAACAATCCCCATCATCATCCACTGATGGGCTTTCCATTAATCCTTCAAGATGATATCTTTCACGGTCTCCATCTGCAGAAAGATAAAGGGCATGCCCGATCAATGTTCCCTAATCAACATAAGTTGATGGATGATGGAATTACTACATAAGATGAATCATGACACAAACATCCAATTTCCTCGGCTTAGACTGTTTCATCTTAGAACTACAATATACGAGTAGCTCCCAAAAACCATGGCTCTCTACACTAAAGAGTACATTAGAAAAGGAAAATTGTGATAACCATCACAATCAAAATTCATCAGAATAATAACCTACTTAGTAACAACAAATCTCAATTGATACTTAAAAGCTGGGACAATGTTAAGTTGGAAGCAGTGCACTATGGAAAGCAAGTGGTGGCACCCTTCAAGTTGGGGCCATGTTGGCCATGTCCTTAAAATTAAAGGCAGAAGGAACATCATAAGCTGCTAGCTTGTATAGAGATTACAGATCAAACTTACCTACTCAGTATAAATTGTTCCTGAAAGTCTGAAAGAGTAGAAAGAAGTTCGTACAATATTCAGGAGGAATCAGGAGTAAAGAAATAATTTAGTTTTTGATAACTTACGTACCATTGGGAGTGGGAGAAATAAGTGATACTTGTGCTGCAATCTCAATGTTGCAATGCTTTTCCATTTCATAAATGGGTGCTGCAATAGAGGATATCAAGAGTCAGCTGAAGAACCAACTATGTAAACTTCAGATGGAGAGGAGTGAAAGGAGTTACAATGTTTTCTTTTCCAAATTTTGTCCCGTGGAGACTCCTGGAACACCTGGGAGGAGAAAACTCCAAGCTGTCAAAGAAATAACCACTGAAAAAGGTCAGATCCCAGTCAGATTTATCATCAATGTCTCATTATAGTTGCAAGTACAAGATTCGGAAATAGACAATCCAAGAAAAGTTCATTCTCAACATTGAATCGACGATTACATGTCCAACCTCAATCTAAACACGATTCAAATTTCCAAGGCCCAAAACATTACATCATGCAGATAATATTATCAGAATGGATATCAAAATTCCTGCCTCGTTATCTATTCTCCATTAGTTTAGAACATGATGCTTGGCATGTACATTTGATTCAAGTAGTAAAAGTGGCTGGGGAAAGAAACAAGTACAGGAATGCTAACAATGTTCTTCTCTCTGGCCAATATAGTGAGAATGAAAATAAATAAATGCAATAACCCTTTTCTTTATGTTTTTGCTTTAAGGACTGCCATAATCTTATTTTTTAACTACAATCACTAAAACACTTGAAACAAATTCAAGAAAAAACTAGCCTGACAAATGTATGTACTCTACTTCTTCTTCTTTTTTTTTTTTTTTTTTTCTTTCCCCTTTTGTAACTATGAGGTCTAGAATCCAAGATCTTTCAGTCCCAATCCCTCCCCCCTTACTGCCTAACCCAACCATCCCGCCTGTAAGTGCTCTATCTTTTCATAGATTCTCAAATAATCATCTTATTTTGGTCATCAAACTTAAACTTTATATCTTTTCTGAAGTCACCAAGACCCTTGATGATATGCATTGAAACGATAAATGTGAAGAAGCGAAAGAAACTTGAAACCAACAAGCATAGGTCTTCAAGACTTTTCATCGCAATCAAGGGAAACCTACACCAACTCTCTCAGAAGCACCAAATTCAAACTTTCAAACTAAAGTAGTGTGAAATATAATCAGGAAAAACACTAATATCAGAGCTATTGACTACCATAAGAAAACTCTATCTTTACATGTTATTCTATGTTTGACGAGAGGCAGCCAGGCAGGGATCCATGCAGAATAAATGATCCACTAAAGCTAAGATATGGATAGAGAGCAGTTACCAAGTGATAGGGATTGGATAATATATAATCATCTTCCTGGCCAAACTCACCCTCTTTCCCACTGCAGTAACAATAGCAGAAAAAGTCAGCTACAAAACTACAATTTCTACAGAATTCATGCTTTAAAATATTCAAATTATAGAAATCAAGAAATCTGTATATAAACTTTACAGGTTCTTCACATAGTAGCAAAAGATCTACTACGGAAAAATAGACCGTGGTCCCCTGCATGTCATGGTAAAAGTGGCAGAAAAAATTCCGAGTACTATTATTGCAGAACCATTGGAGAATGACATCATCAGGCCATTTGTCACATTACACAGAAAGTACTTTCTTGTTTGTGAGTCACCGTATACGAGTAAGCCACCCCATTAAAAAAATAAATTATAAAGTATGTTGCATTTGATCCAAGAGAGTTAACGAATACAACATATACATAGCTAATACATATAATATAAGACATGGATAAAAATTCAAAATTACCTGTAAGCTACCATGCGAAGCTGTCTGAAAGGCCATATATAGACACCTTCTACTCTAATTTGAGCACCACCAACCTCATGTTCATTGTCATAGACATCATGAAAGATTAATACTCCCTGTAAAATCCATGATGAGTGAAATAAAATTGCATCACAATAGGAGTAATATTAACTAGAAAGATCAGAAATACCAAATATAGATTTTCCAAACTAGTATTATTTATATAACATACAAAAAATAAAGAAGATGAACAAAGGGAAAGCAGGAAAAGTGAAAACTGATAAGTATCAAATGGACAAGGATGATTTAATCAGATTTTACTAGTTCACTAAAAATTTGAAGGATATTGAATTCAAATTAATGTCTGCACAACAGCAAGTCCCTTCCTAATTTATTGCATCTTTAAGGAATAACCAATAAGAAACAGTGATTAGTTTGATTTCCCAGATGAATGGACAGATGAATATTACCTGAACATAATGGACACCGCTTATTTTTGTTGGCGTACTAACCAATTCCAAGACAGAATTTCCATTAGATTGCTTGAAATCAGGAAACCTGGATGAGTTATTTGAAGATTCAAGAAACCTCCATGATCCTGCATGTCACAAATCCATTGATATTTATACTTAGTTATTTATACTGTAAAGGGACATGGTTAAGTGAAGTCTATGATGGTAGTCAGTTGATCAGCAATCATGTGAAATCTTCTGCATGTCACATAAAATCTCAAATGACATTAATAAGTAAATGAAACAAAGAAACCACTAATGGAGTAAATTTACTAAACTTAGAAGCAGGAAGATCCATGCAAATAATGTGTCACTGACAGTTTAGCAATGAGGCTGTGTAGCAGATGAGAAATGCCAGATTTCATTTGCTTCATCTTAGAGACTTAGCATTCTTATTCAGTACAAAAACAATTCTAAAAACCCCTCGTCTATCAACAAGGATTAGGTGTACGAACCTATCTACAGAAACAATAGAGAAGGAACAAAACATGTTGGATCATCAAAGAGGTGATAATGTGCACAGTTAGACAACTGACAAACCTCTGTATGTCCCGGTTATATTCCAAGGAGAAAAAGGGCCCAATTCACTCTCTTTCTTTCTTACAAACAGCCACTGCAAGAAGTTTTAAAAGAATAAATCCTGGAACATAGACATAGAAATAGGCAGTTGGATGAACACACACGCACACAAAGACATACAAATAGATAAAAAATAAACAGAAAAGTTATCTACTTTGCAAATTCACTTTTTCAGCAGTCCTTGACCAGTTCTGCATATGCTTTTAACACTTTAATTCATCTAAGGAGGAACCTCAGGCCTGTTGAAGTAGCACAGATGCAATTATACTTACCTAATAGCACTTTTCCATGTCACTAATGCCTTTGCATTTCCCTTGATCCAAACAGTAGATTGTCATTTTACACACTGGAATAACAGTCCCCATCTCTTAGAAATAAAGTTACAGTTTTCAGTTTTATCTCTGATGTTTCAGATTGAACAAAACTGTAAGCAAAATAGAATCCGTTTTGTTGCATGATCAAACTCTTAAAATTCTAAGGATGAAGACTCAGCTGAAATTTCATGATGCTCTTTGTTAGGGTAAATACTCACCACCAAATTATAAACTATTCATGACCTTTAAACTTCAGTAATTCAGTGTACACAAGTTGATTGACAACCTTAATATATTCACAAAATGCCCACTCTTCCTTTTCTACTTTGAATACCAGTTGACGTATTCTCTTTTGCGAAGCCTACAATCCTGTTTTGGTTACCCACAGATAGATTTCGCCACAAGAATCCAGCCAGATACACTAATGAATTCCAAAAAAGCTTCATATATCCAGTCAAATGAAACCAGGCCAGTTGAGAATGCATTGACTGACCCTCCTCAGCCAAAACCAATATTTATTTATTACATGTCTAATACCATAATAAGAAACAGTTTCAGAATATTTTGTAGTCCAAATTTCAAGAAAAAAAAAAAGAAAGCAAGAAACCAGAGGGAGCACTGACAAAATATTTCCAATTTCTGAACAAGTTTATTACGTTGCACGGATACCACTGCCTGAATGACACTTAAATGTTGCTGTTAGATCCACCAGCCATCATCAGTAAATAGATCATTTCAATGATTTCAAAGCACAAAAGAGAATGAAATATATCCAACAAAAATTTGATTTGAAGAGTGATCCTTTGCACACTTCAGTTAGGCATTCAATGAAGCTCAATCACTCAAGTTTATTTACTCAAGATTCTTTCTCTCAGACATCCATTCATTAGCCATTCTAACATTTTACATGCAGTTTTACACTTTGAGAATTCAGCCTTTCATAAGAGACTAAAACCACAACTAAGAAGATAGTATCATTATTGGTCTTTTGACAATTTCCAAGTATAATCATCACCAAGTCAAATCCCAAGTTTGTTTAGTTTCCAACCATGGATGCAATTACTTACTCAATACGCATCCAGACCAGACCTTATCAGAGTATGTGCCTCCTACTTGACACAATGTAAGTGCTGTACTGTGACATGGACGTGAAGATGGACTATGGAATTTTAAGTGCAAAATCGTGGTCACAGTACACTTAAAATCTAAATCAACGGTACATTTGTACATCATCAGTGATGAAAAATTTGTCCCCACAAAACATTGTGGGAACAGCCCATATTTCTACTTCAAAATACTAAAACAAATAATGATCCAAGAATACCTCAAAAGGCCACAGAAAATAAATGGTAACTTCACTCTGGACAGCTGCCTCGTCAGGGAACCAAACGTAGCAACCAAACAAAGAACTAACAATGCTAAGAACTCCTAAACTTCACCTCAACTAAAACTGCAACAAAACAGGCTGAAACCGACACCTAAAATTAAGATAAGCTGAAGTTACTTCTTTTCTAAATGGCAAGTTACGTTGCAACTCTATAGTTCCCTTTGCAATAAAAACCAAACATCACCAAAGAACTCTCAAAAGAGCGAACAGAGGTAAAATAAAGGAATAAAACACTTTGATTGAATTCAAACCTATGCCCCAATTTCGAAAACAGCATTAACGTAATTTAAAAGCATATAATTTGCACAACTGGGCAAAGTTAAATTAGTAAATTCAGTACTAACCTCATCACCCCATGATTGACTTCTTTCCCTCAAAGGCCTGAGCCCCAAAACTGGTTGAAGAACTGTAACAAGAATGCACAATCCAAAGCAAATTCTTGACCAGAATCCCAAATTCTGCCTCTTTATCCGATAAAAGTCCAAACTTTTCATCAAACCCATGCCAAGATCAACTCAAATTCTTCTCCTTGAAGCTTTTTTCGCCAAACCCAGATGGAAGAATGATCCCATAACACTTAAAAAAGGGGAATTTTACCCCCTAAATTATAGAAGTAAAACAAAGAGAGTTGCTTAAAGTGAAATCAATAAAGCATTAACTAACCACCTCCCAACAAATGGTTCAAGCTACCGATCAATCTACAGAAAGAGAAAGCTCAACAAACCAAAATGTAGAATGCAATTTGGAATTAGGATTATAAAAAGTCAAAAAAAAGGGAAAATAGAAAATGTTGGTGTTTCTTGGAGTTTTAACTTTAACAAGGCCTTCACTGGTCAAATTCAGTACCAGAAAGACAGAAACAGACCCCAGCTTTATTTATTTATTTATATAATAAATAGGAAACAGTTAGTGGAGAAACGTTTACTACTCCATTTATTAAATACATTCATGCATTCAGTAGATTCTGTAAGCAAATAGAATTTCTTTGAGGAGAGGGGGAGGAGGTAGCAAGACAAATAGGAGGGCAGTTTTAGTGTGGCTGTAAAACTCTTCTGTTGGGTTAAATGGGGGATGAAGAGAGTCTGTTGCAGGGAGGCTTGTATGGGAAATTATTTTAAGAAAATTGATTTCCTCTTTCAAGAAAAAGTAATTTTATGGATTTTGTTTTTAGAAAATGTATAAATTAGTTTTAAAAAATAAAATGTATAAATTATCTTATCTTAAATACTATCATTGAGTTCCTCCTTATCTCTTTTTTAAAATTTTAAATATCATTTTAATTATAATTTAAAATTATATTTTATCAATTTAATTGTATCAAACTATGAATATTATTTCGACAACAATTATGGCAATTTATATAGTACTACTATAGTAGTATAATACAATTGTACTCCTATTAGTTAGTGAGTCCGTTTACGGTGGTACTATAGGACTACCGTGAATTTTACTCCTACCTACTGTAGCGCGCTACAGTAACGCGCTATAGTTGCGCGCTACAGTAATGCGCTACAGTTGCGCGCTACAGTTTTTTTTTTTTTTACGCACAGCCTTTTTTAAAAAAAAAAAATACTTAACAAGGGAGATCACATCAGGAATATATAGACATCAGATCAGAGAATAATAGACATCAGATCAACAGACTATAGATATTAGATCAAGAATATAAAAAGAAATCATACAATAAAATCAAAACTTAGTTAACAAGGGAGATCACATCATGATTGTATAGACATCAGATCAGAGAATAATAGACATCAGATCAACTTACTATAGATATCAGATCAAGAATATAAAAAGAAATCATACAATAGAACTAAAACATACTTAACAAGGGAGATCACATCAGGATTATATAGACATCAGATCAGAGAATAATAGACATCAGATCAACATACTATAGATATCAGATCAAGAATATAAAAAGAAATCATACAATAAAATCAAAACATAGTTAACAAGGGAGATCACATCAGGAATATATAGACATCAGATCAGAGAATAATAGACATCAGATCAACAGACTATAGATATCAGATCAAGAATATAAAAAGAAGTCATACAATAAAATCAAAACATACTTAACAAGGAGATCACATCATGATTGTATAGACATCAGATCAGAGAATAATAGACATCAGATCAACAGACTATAGATATCAGATCAAGAATATAAAAAGAAATCATACAGTAGAACTAAAACATACTTAACAAGGGAGATCACATCAGGATTATATAGACATCAGATCAGAGAATAATAGACATCAGATCAGCATACTATAGATATCAGATCAAGAATATAAAAAGAAATCATACAATAAAATCAAAACATAGTTAACAAGGGAGATCACATCAGGAATATATAGACATCAGATCAGAGAATAATAGACATCAGATCAACAGACTATAGATATCAGATCAAGAATATAAAAAGAAGTCATACAATAAAATCAAAACATACTTAACAAGGGAGATCACATCATGATTGTATAGACATCAGATCAGAGAATAATAGACATCAGATCAACAGACTATAGATATCAGATCAAGAATATAAAAAGAAATCATACAATAGCAAAATAACGGACGGAAAAAAGTCTGAAGAAGGAAGGCAAAAAAATAAAATAAAAAAATAACAAAAAAAAGGAAGACACTGTAGCGCGCACTGTAGCGCGACTTAATTAAATCGGAATACATTCCTTTCTCCCGCTCTGAAACTGAAAACCCAAAACCCTTCCTTCCTTCGTGGCTCTCAAACCGATTTCATCCCCACGATCTTCATCGTTCCATTAACAACATCAGATCTAAATTTCTAACCTCAAATACGTTCATAGATCACTTCATTTCGATTTTCTGCTCTTCTTCCGATTCAGAAAACACCATAGCCATCATCTGCGCGAAGAAAAAGCTTGTTGTTCAACTCAAACGCTAAAAAAAGTCTCCAAATCGGACGAAAAACTTGCTGTTTTTCTCAAACCAACGTTTTTCCTGCTTCGACATTTATCTACAGGTACAAAAACCTAATTTTTTAACCATTATACATACCTATCATAGGATTTCAATTTTATAACCGTTATTTTCTTTGAATAATTAGAGTTCTGATGTCTGTATTGTTCTAATCTGATATATGTTTTTGATTGATCTGATGTCTGTTTATGCTTTTAATTTTTCTATCTGATATAATTAGGGTTCGAAATTTTGTTTTTTTTTTTATGTCTGATATATGTTTTTGTTTATTTTGTTAATTTCTATAAAGTTAGTGATCTGATATCTATATTTTGTTGATCTGATGTATGTTATATGTTGCTCTGATCTCTGTATTATCATAATATGATGTCTATTTTAGTTCATTGAAATATTTGCCTTACTTATTTTGTGACCTGATGTCTGTATTCTTTTTGTCTGATATATATTTTCAATTGACATGATGTCTCTTATATGCTTTTAATTTTGTTTTAGTTCTTTGAAATAAGTTTCTATCAAAATTACTGATCTGTTGACTGTATTATTTTGATCTGATATCTGTTTTGTTTTGATCTGATGTATGTGTCAGTTGATCTGATGTCTTCATTTTCTTTGATCTGATATATGTTACATCCTGATTTGATTTATGTGTTAAATTTGTTTTCTTTCTGTGAAATGATTTTCTTATAAAATAGTGATCTGATGTCCATTTTTTGTTGATCTGATGTGAGAATTAAGTTGATCTGATGTGTATTTTTGCTTGATCTGATGTGTGTATTCAGTTGATCTGATCTCTGTGTTTTCGTGATCTGGTGTCTGTCATATGCTGTTCTGATGTGTTCATGTTTTGATCTGATGTCTTATATCTGCTGATCTGATATCTGCTTTCTTCTAATATGATATCAACTTGATTGAGGGTTTGTTTTTGTTGATTTTTGGTCTTATTGTTGCTCCATTTTCATTGATGGGTTCCCTAGCATGTCTTCAAGAATAGTTTACCCGCTCTCCGCTAAAAAGTATTTACTGAAAAGACTGTTCGGGACAAGGGTGCCACGACTACCACTCACCATGGAAGACCCCGAAATGATGAGAGAATATCCGGAGAGCACAATTGGGACAAAGTGCAAGGGGGATGTGGTGGCAGGAGATGTAATCAGATTTATCCTGAAATCACCGCCAAAAGGGGGTGTGAAACAAATTGTAGTGGGTATGGTGACTCATGAGTGGTATCACCCATACACATTGCATCACACTTTCCAACTGCAAGTTTTTAAAAGTACTGGAAATTCAAAGTTTCCCCCCTTCACCCCCTTGTCGCTAGTCAAAATTGAGGGGCGTCGGCTAAATCAATTTCATGAATTGCTGGAGAGGAGGTTGTGGCCCAAAGAACAAGGAGGTGAAGTGAAAAGACAAGAAGTTGCTGATGAAAAACGTGAGAGAAAGGCAATGATGGCTTTAAACCTGGATGAGGCGATGGATTTGTTAAAAAAAACTCCAAGAGAATGGCAAACATTATGAATCAGTGAGGATAATCCATTGTAGATTCTTGAGAACAGGCCTTTTTGGGGTCGCTCCTGAAGAGATCTTAGACAAAATCCAATGGGCTTACAACATTCATAACAAGCCTAATCTTGAAGAAGGCCACCGGTCCCATTTCTCTAGATTATATCCGCTTTCAGTGATTGAGGTTAGTATTACAAACTAGACTATTTTTTGGACGAAACAAATATATACTTCACCAAGGGTTTTGATGAATTGGACTGATTAGGATTACTAATTTTGCAGGCAAAACAAGACACCGTCCATAAAGTTATAGAGATTGTGAGGAAGATTTTAGATCCGTTTGATGTGAAAGTGGTCACCCCTGGGACAAAACTAATTGAACTTGGAGCTGATTATAGTGATACTGTGAGCCCTCTTTTCTTATATATCCATTGCACATTTTCATATACTATATTTTTCCCCGTCGTGGTGATGTTGTGAGATGAATGTAGGTTGAGATTGTGATGTCGCTTGAAGACGAGTTTGGCGTCATTGTGGGATTAGAGAAGGCTGACATCATAACTACTGTGGGGGAAGCTGCTAATTTGATTGATGAATTTGTGCAGGAGAAGGCAGCTAGTACTTGATTGAGGAATTTGTGCAGGAGAAGGCAGCTAGTACTTGATTGAGGAACTTGTGCAGGAGGAGGACTAGTAGATTAATTTGGAGGGGGGGTGGTGTTTTAGAAGAGATCAGATTATGCTATTGATGTAGTTGTGAAGATTATTGCATACAAAATTGACAATGGTTATGTAACTATTCATTCTCTAACACTTGATCTATTTCTCCAACTCTTGTGGAATTTGTTTTGCTATGTATTAGTATTGTGATTTTGTGACACCAGATCAACAGACTATAGATATCAGATCAAGAATATAAAAAGAAATCATACAAGAAAATCAAAACATACTTAACAAGGGAGATCACATCATGATTGTATAGACATCAGATCAGAGAATAATAGACATCAGATCAACAGACTATAGATATCAGATCAAGAATATAAAAAGAAATCATACAATAAAATCAAAACATAGTTAACAAAGGAGATCACATCAGGAATATATAGACATCAGATCAGAGAATAATAGACATCAGATCAACAGACTATAGATATCAGATCAAGAATATAAAAAGAAATCATACAATAAAATTAAACATACTTAACAAGGGAGATCACATCAGAATTATATAGATATCAGATCAGAGAATAATAGACATCAGATCAACAGACTATAGATATCTGATCAAGAATATAAAAGAAATCATACAATAGAACTAAAACATACTTAAATAAAATACTTTTTTTTAAAAAATACTTTTTTTAAAAAAATACTTTTTTTAAAAAAAATACTTTTTTTAAAAAAAAATACTTTTTTTAAAAAAAAATACTTTTTTTAAAAAAAATACTTTTTTTAAAAAAAATACTTTTTTTTTAAAAAATAATAATACAGTAGATATCAAATAAATATACTATAGATATCAGATCAATAATATAAAAGAAATCATACAATATAACTAATACATACTTAACAAGGGAGATCACATCAGGAATATATAGACATCAGATCAGCGAATAATTGACATCAGATCAACAGACGATAGATATCAGATCAAGAATATAAAAGAAATCATACAATATAACTAAAACATACTTACCAAGGGAGATCAGATCAGGATTATATAGATATTAGATCAGTGAATACTTGACATCAGATCAACAGACTATAGACATCAGATCAAGAATATAAAAGAAATCATACAGTAGAACTAAAACATACTTAACAAGGTAGATCAGATCAGGATTATATAGACATCAGATCAGCGAATACTTGACATCAGATCAACAGACTATAGATATCAGATCAAGAATATAAAAGAAATCATACATAAGAACTAAAACATACTTAACAAGGGAGATCAGATCAGGATTATATAAACATCAGATCAAAGAATACAAGACATCAGATCAACAGACTATAGATATCAGATCAAAAATATAAAAGAAATCATACAGTAGAACTAAAATATACTTAACAAGGTAGATCAAATCATGATTATATAGACATCAGATCACAAAATAGTAGACATCAGATCAACAGACTTTAGATATCAGATCAAAAATATAAAAGAAATCATATCATACAACAAAAACGTCCATAATATGTATCATAATATCTAAAATTATTTAATTATAAAACAAATAAAATGATAATTTAAAAATAATTTTTTTATAAAATTCAAAAACATTAAAAAAATACTGAATTGTTTAGAAAAAAAAATGGACGAAAAAAAATCTCAAAGAGGAAGGCAAAAAAATAAAATAAAAAAATAGCCAAAAATAACAAAAGAAAGTAAGGTACTGTAGCACGTTTACTGTAGTGCGTTACTGTAGCGCGCACTGTAACGCACTACTGTAGCGCGCTACTGTAGCGGGGTAGGAGTAAAATTCATGGTGGTCCTATAGGCCCACCATATAAATTACCTTAGTTTTTGTACTATTTTTTAGTTTTAATGGGTCTCAGTCGCAATTGTTGACTCTTTGTGCAACTCAAACTCTACGCGCGTAAGTGGGTCATATTCACATTGCTTTGCTTTAGTTTCTATGTATTGTCTCTGACATGGGTCTTTTTTTCTTTTTTTTTTTTTCAAATTTTCTAATTTTTTAATTAATCAAACTATTTCTCTTCTTTTTTTTTTTGCCTTCAAATTTTTTTCAGTTTTAATTTTGAAAATAAATTTTATTTATTTATTTATTTACTTAAAAAAATAAAAAAATTTTATAAATAAAAAAAATTTAAGTAAAATTTTAAAATTATTCAATTAATTTAGAATGTGAGATTATATCAAATTTTTAATTTATGAAGTTTTATCTTTTTTTTAATTTTGTATAAATATAAATTAAAATTTTAATTATATAAGTCAGAACATGAGTTTATATCATGGTTTCATGAAATTTTATAAAGTAAGTTTTGATTATATCATTCAAAACACGAGTTTATATCATATAAAGCATGTATTTATATTAATATAACAATGGGTCAGTATACAATGTTTGATAAAGTTTTTATATTAATATGTATATATAAAGTAAATTTTGATTATATCATTGAAAACACACGTTTATATCATATAAAGCATGTATTTATATCAATATAACAAGGAGTCAGTATACAATGTTTCATAAAGTTTTTATATGTATATGTTATATAAAATAAAATTTGATTATATCATTGAAAACACGAGTTTATATCATAGAAAGCATGTATATATATCAATATAACAAGGGGTCAGTATACAATGTTTCATAAAGTTTTTATATATATGTATATGTATATATATAAAGTAAATATTTGATTATATCATTGAAAACACGACTTTATATCATGTAAAACATATGTTTATATCAATATAAGAAAATGTTATATTATGTGTACAATAGATGTTTGATGAGCAGTTTATATCAACTAAAAGAGAATTTATATCATATACAATAGTCTTTTCATATCAACCAAATAACAGTCACATAAATACAATAGTATTTTATATCAACCATATTCCTGATAAAAAAATTGTGTTGTATGCCGAAACAGAGTTTACATCAACCAAAATAAAAAGTAATATCCTTACAATAGTATTTTATATCAACCAAAACACCAAGAGAGTAATTACCACATGATAAAGAAATGCAGTTACAAAGCAGCAAGACGCTCACATAGAAGTAAAATACTCCTAATATGCAACAATATCATATAATACGAAAATGCATCTCATCAAAGCTCCATTCATTTATGAATCGGGAATAGAAAAACGATGCACTAAAACAAACGCAGCAGAGCATGTGAATGGCAACTTGATTGAAAGATGAAGAATCTAGTAAAAAAGTTTGAAAATTTCCTTGAAGTAATAACAGGATCCTATAATTCATGGTAAGAAATTAAATCATTTGTCTGCCTATTCCAATTTTTTTGCCCATATATATGAAAAAAGAAAACCCAGTAAAGATAACATATGCCTTAAGATAATTTTGGTGAACAGAGAGTGATTATATTGCAATCTTCAGACATTTGGTAGTCTGAAGGATGATTTCATCCCAAATTTGGTGAAGAACATTGCATAAAGAAGATTAGCAAGAATACGGAGAAACATGTATTCAAAAAGGTCCCAAAAATCACATTTTTTTTTCAACAAGAAAACTCAATCATGCATTCTGTATCAAAGATCCAGCAATTAAAATAGTACACTCACGAAAAAGTAAAAAACTTTAAAAAGGGCACAAAACCGAATTGTTGCTTTCAGAATTTCAACTTAATCTAATACTAAACAAAATCAAATCCCAGACTACTACACTTTTTAGCGCTCACAACTCTCAAGTAGAAGCTATTGCAATCTTCTTCATTGGAACAGCTAGAGTACCTTCTCTGAAGTTTGTCTTAAAGTGGCGGGGAACGTGACAGAGATACCTCATGCGTCCAGCTCCAGTTGTCTTTCTCCTGATTGCCTTCACACTCCAGTTATATGTCCTCTTGCGGGCTGTTGGGTAAGCATAAATAGAGCATCGACTATTGTGGAGATGGAAGCTGCGGCGCGAAAAATTACTGTCAAATCTGTAGTGTTTGAGGGAGGCAGCGGTGGAGGGAGGAGAGGGAGAGAGAGAGAGAGAGAGAGAGAGAGAGAGAGGGAGGGAGCGGCGGGACGGAGAGAGGAGAGTTATGGAGGGAGGAGGCGGCAGCGGTGGGAGGGTGGGGAGAGAGAGGGGAGGAGAGTCAGGGTTTGTTGTTAGGAGGGAAGAAACGATTGTTTTACACGCGCGAGTATTAAAAATGGTGGAGCGTTGAAAAATCAAGACGGGCACGAACCATCATACTACTATAGTAGTACAGTATATGAATTGCAAAAACTATTAATATAATTCCACGAGTTGGCACTTACGATCATGAGTTCCTGATACACTTAAAGAGATTTTATATATAAATAAGGGGGGAAATTTAAGGATATTGTAGGATTTAAAAATTAATTTAAAGATTTTTAAGGGGCTATATAATTTTTGGTTAGTAGACAAATTTAATCATCAATATTTCTATATTGAGTATATTTAGTCTACTTAACATTTTTTAACACACACTTAACGGTTGACGTAGCAACCACTAAATTCATGCCACATGGCACAATTATTAAAAATTCAAAAAAAAAATTTGTAATGACAAATTTAGTCCTATAAATTTATGAAAATATCAAATTTAGTCTTAATATTTTTTGAAAATATCAAATTTAGTGCTAAAAGTATCAACTTTAATATAATTAAAAGAATGTTTTTAAGTATCCCCTTTAGGTAATTTATATGTTGGTTGCAATTTTACTCCCACCACAATTATAGTAGTAGTTTATATTTTAGCTCCCAAATGTAATAGTAGTTTCTTTTTTAAAAAAAAATTCGGACACACGCCTTTACTTACCCGAAGGCTGTATAAGCTTCTTTTTTCTCTTTTTTTCGCGTGTTTGTTGCCGCTCTTTACTTCGTCTTTTGCTGTCGTTTTTCGTCTTCGTCTTTCGCTTGGATTCTTTTGCTTCCAATTTTGGTTTCGGTATGTATTTGATGATGGTGATTGATTTATGTTTAAGAATTTATTGTTTATCTGTTTTTCGTCTTCGTTTTTCGCTTAGTTTGTTGCCGTTTATGCTCTGTTTTGTCTTTCGATAGAGTTTTTGCTTCGAATTTGATGATAAAGGTGTTTATTTCTGTGTTTTGATCTAGTAATTGATTTATGTGTTGGAAGGTAAGTTATGATGTGATATTAGTTATGAATTGATGTGATATTACGTTTAAATTGATATGATATTAGTTCTATGTTGATATGATATGTTTTTAGTTTATTGTTATGGATCTATATGTATTTGTGGTATGATATTAGTTTTTGGTTGATGTGATGTTAGTTATGAATTGATATGATATTACGTTTGTGTTGATCTGATATTAATTCTATGTTGATATGATATGTTTTTTAGTTTATTATATTGTATGTATATGTATTTGTGATATGATATTAGTTTTTAGTTAATGTGATGTTAGTTATGAATTGATTTGATATTAGTTATATATTGATATGATATGTTTTCAGTTCTAGATTACATGCTAGTAGACATCAGATCAGTGGACAATAGTTATCAGATCATAAAATAATAGACATCAGATCACTAATTTTGAAAGAAAATCACTTCACAGAACTAAAATAAAATTAATAGTGAATATCAAATCAACATAAAAGAGATATCAGATCAACTCAATATAGACATCAGATCAACGCAATACAGACATCAGATCACTAATTTTTGAATATTCAAAGAACTAAAACATACCTAATAGTGTATATCAAATCAACATAAAAGAGACATCAGAACAAAACAAAACATACATCATATCAACGGAATACAGACATCAGATAACTAATTTTTGAATGTTCAGAGAACTAAAACATACTTAACAGTGTATATCAAATAAACATAAAACAGACATCAGATCAACTCAATATAGATATCAGATCAACGCAATACAGACATCAGATCACTAATTTTTGAATGTTCAGAGAACTAAAACATACTTAACAGTGTATATTAAATCAATATAAAACAGACATCAGATCAACTCATAACAAGCATCATATTAAAACAAAAAAGACATCAAATCAACGGAATATGGACATCAGATCACTAATTTTTGAATGTTCAGAGAACTAAAATAGCAATAATTCGTAAAATATTGTTGTTGCTTGAAATATTGATGTTAGAAATTTTAGATGCTGGTGATATGATGTTAATAATGGAAAGATGAAGATCTTGTGGATGAAATCGGTTTCGAGAGCGCGAAAGATAAGGGTTTTCGGTTTTTGGTTTCAGAGCGGGAGAAAGGAAAGTAGTTCGGGTTTTGATTTGGTCGAGTGTTTACACGCGTGTGGTTGTGACTGGGCTTCGCCGCACACTACAGTAGGAGTAAAATTCATGCTGCTCCTATAGTCATACGGTATACGAATCCTCAACTTTAATATATTTTTTGGTATGTTCTTTAGTTTTAAATTTTTAAAAAATTAAAAAATTTTAAACTTTTTTAGTTTTAAATTTGTTTTCATTTACATCAATGTAAAATTATAATTTTTTTGTAATTTTTTACTATTTAATACTAGACGGATCGATTTTGATTAAGTTTGATTCGTTTTTATGGGTGTGAGTTTAGAGTTTATAATTTAAAAATAATTATTGACTAAATAATTTTAAAATAGAGTAATGTTTGAAATTGGTTGTTTTTGCTCCATCTTACTTACAAATTATATTTAACATATCAAATTTATTTTTTATTGATTATTGATCATCCATTAAAGTAGACTGTTAAAGTTTTTAACATCAATATTTTTTGTAGGGAACGTCCAGCCACTACAGATAATTAATAGGCTAATACCTCTCTTTTTATAAAAATAAAAACAAAACAAAACATAACAGATATAGTTTCAGGCTCCGTTTGATAAAACTTAATCTGAGGTTGGAAGTTTGAAGTCTGAAGTCTGAATCCATTAAGTTATCTATGTTTGATAAAATTAGAAAATATGTCTGAAGTCTGAATCTGAAGTCTGAATCTGAAGTCTGAATCTGAAGTCTGAATTATGAAATATGAATTATGAAGTATGAATTATAAAATACGTTTATAAAATTAAATATATTTAAATTTTAAATTAAATCACCTTATTTTTTTAAAAAAATTAAAAATATATTTTTTTAATATATAACATAATTTTTAAGATCTGTAATTTTTTACATAATAATGTGAAATTATACTAATAAAAATATTATAAAAACTTTTAATAATAAATTAGAATGTTATTATTATTTTAAAACTAAAATTTTAATTAAATAAATATCACATATTAATTGAAATTATAAAAAAATAAAAAATCCATGTCATAAATATATTTTTTATTTATTTAAATGGTAAAATATTTTTTTTTAAAAATATTTAATAAAATAAAAATTATTTAAAAAAAACTAAAAGAATAATAAATATTAAAAATAAGAAAAAATTTGCTAGCAATTCAGTTGAGTAATAAGTGATTCACCAATCATTTATTTTTAGACTAACAATTATACTCGCAATTCAACCCATTTAATCTCTTAACACTTTTGAATTATAGTTATTAAACACACTTAATTATTAAATACTTAATTAAAAAAATTTTTAATTCAAATTGAGTTATTGTTTCAAAAAAAAAAAATTCAAATTGAGTTATCAAAAGCACGTAATTAAGTATAATTACTGAATTAGATCCAACGTAACCTCAATCTCCTTTATTTAAGTGGCCTTTTCCCTCCCCCATGTCCCCTTCAGCTTTTGCAGCAAAGCCCGGAAGTCTGACCTGGAACTTGCTTCTCAACACCACTCAGTTGCAGGAGAGGAACCCCAAGTGTCGTGCTGTAAGTCTAAGAGAGAGTAATGGAAGAGCCGAGTAAGAAGGGAACAGTGACGCCTATCTCGTCCTTGTTCTCGCCGGAGGAAACCCTGAAAGCAGCGGAGCGCGTTAGAGAGAAGATCGCCGAGAGCAGCAAACAGCTCGGTGTCCTGAAAGGATTCATCTCCGACAACACTAACCTTATCAACCTCGTGCAGACACTCCCCAGTGAACTCGAACACCAAATTATGGTGGTCTACTAAAACCCCTATTGTTTTTTTTGTGTGTTTTTTTTTTTTTGTTTTTAAATTGTGTTTTAAGTTTTTAGTGAATCCCTATGATTAGTTTGAGGTTTCATTTCGTTATCTTTCTTATAGAAGTTGTTTCTTTTATGGGATTATTTAGGTACCCTGGGGGAAGGCGGCATTCTTTCCTGGTCGGTTGATTCACACAAATGAATTTATGGTAATAGTCCATTTTTTTTTTAATAAACGATTGGAGGTTTTGGTATGCGTAGGAATGAATTTGATTCCGCAATATATATATATCCTAAATATACCAAGCATATGTCTTTCACTAAATATAAATCCCTTTATGCGTTTAAAGTTAATTGCTTTGATTACTTGGTTGTACTTAATATACATAAAGGATTTCCGAAATTTTGAATTGAGACATTTTTACTTTGGATGGTGTCCATGTCTTCAATTAGAGTGGTAAGTTTGTGCTCATGAAGCAGTAGATAAATCCTTTTGTTGTTCCACCTGCAGAACAGAAATAATTGCTGCTCTGTCTGCAGGTTCTTCTTGGAGATGGATATTATGCTGAAAGAACATCCAAACAAACAGTGGAGATTCTGAAAAGACGACAAAAGGTTCTAGAGTGTCAAGTTGAATCTGCCAAGGCTGATATTCAAGATCTTAAGACTGAAGCTTCTTTTTTTTATTCTACTGCTGACGAGGCCACGGTAAGCATGATGATTTCATGTTGGTGAATAGCTCCTTGTCTGTGCTGATTAACTCTGTAGTTGTACTTCTGTATAGATGAGTATCCCTTCATCATCACCTGTGTTACATGAACAAGCTGCGAGATGAACTTGAAAGTTGGTTACAGAACATTGGGGCTGTTGTTTGTTGAAGCCTTGCAACCTGTTTCAGAAGTCTTGCAAGAGTCTTACAATATGCTACTGTAGAATTTTTCCTGTTGTTTGATATCAGAAGCTTCTTGTGCATGGTAATTAAAATTATTTAATTTTGCTTGAAAGCTGCTAGGAGCATGGGACGGTCTGGAAGGTAGTTAACATTACACCGATTTCTTTTTGTCAGTATTACAATGGAACAATATGCGGAACTTAACAAGGTAATAATTACATTTTGGCTTCAAGACTCAGGTGCTAAAAATATCCATATGACAGAGGGTAGATGTTTTTGTACTTGGAACCTACTTATTCAGGTTGAGATTTTCCTAGCCTGTAAAACCAAGAAAAATGTGATGCTTCATAGGCTATAAGGGATTAGATTGAGAGTCTTCCGAAAAAATAACTTGGATCTTGAAATTGCAGTAAGTCTCTGTGTTCGTAGGGCGTGGTATTCCTCAAAAGGGTAACAGCATAATTTGTATGCTATTTGAAAAGCTCTTGTTCTGGGAACTGATGTCATAAATTAGATGAAGATTCGTCTAGCATTTGTGCAGGACTGATATGGAGAGTCTTTCTTAGGAGGTTATGAGATACCCTTAGTAGAATTGTCGGCTATACTATTGTTCATTGAATAGACTAAGTGCAAATGACACTTTCTGTTGACCGTGTTTATTCTTCTCGGGCCTCTATTTTTTATTGCCATGGTCTTGAATGCAGCTCTGTGAACAGTTTGATACCGCCTGATTGCACTACCACATTGTTTCTCATATCTATGTTGGACTGTTAATTACATGATAATACTTGACCTGTTTCAGATGCACTTTATATTTGTGATCAGTGTTTGAATTTGATATTTCAAGTGATATCAACAGAGTGGTCTTGTTCAAATCGTTGAAGACTATGCTGAGGAAAGACTTGACAATGAGGCATCTGATTCAGGCAGGTCTTTTCTTTTCTTTTTCTCTTTGGTGTGTGCGTGCAAGTTTTCATTGAATTTATGTCTTAGAAGGGAGGTTGAGAGTATATGATTCTCTTTCTTGTTGTCTCATTGTATTACTTGCCGTTCTGATTATTGAAATTAGATGCAATTGTCTGTAAAGCATGCTGTTTGCTTGCTGCATGATATCATTGACTTTTTACTTATGTAAGCTGTATGGAAGGCTCTTTTGTTTTTTTGGACTCCACCAATCTTCAAATTTCATTAGCAAGTATCGGGAATTGTGTATGATGGCGTTTAGAGCATGCACATTCATTCTCAATTTCTGTTTGTTGCTTTATGTAATTAAAACTTGACTAATGTGTACTCTATTTAAAGGCTCTTTGTCTTGACATTGACATACTTAATTTCACTGTAGAAGCTTGATATGTATTAAGTAAACACCATGGAGGATCTACCTTGATAGTTTGCTCTTACCTGTGGATATGGTATGGGGTTATCTAAATTGGTCTTTCCTTCTTTATGTGCTTAAAGATGTTATCTGGAAAATGTGCACAATCTGGATTCTGGTTGATCGCTGATCTAGGAGTTCTTTGCATCGTCATTACACTGTCTCTGCAATTTCCACCTCATAGGTGGTTTTTGTTTTTGTTTTTGCTATTTTTAATTCATGAGATCTGCAGATCAGTTTCCTAGGTCTTCTTCAGCTGAACCGGAAAGAACTATGAATGAAGATGATGAATATGAACGTATTTTTACCAGCCTTGATGAAATGGAGAAGGAAGAAGAAGCTGCTGAAACTGGTGGTGAAGATGAATTTACATCGTCAATACTTGGTAGTCTCTGTGATTTCCACCTTCAAGGTGGTTTGGTTTTGTTTTAGTTGTTGCTTCTCATATATAAAAGTTCCTGCGTTCTCCTTTTACTTATGTAGAATATGAATTAACACTGGAATTCTGATGTGACCTACCTCTTTTAACTCATGAAATTTACAGATGAGTTTTCTAGGTCATCTTCAGCCAAACAGGAAAGAACTATAGAAGAAGTCGCTGAATATGAACGTATTTTTGCCCGCATTGCTGAATTAGAGATGGAAGAAGAAGCTGATAAAAATGGTGATGAAAATGAAAGTAATGAAGAGGAGTTCGGTTACAGTGATGAAAATGAAAGCAATGAACAGCAATCTTCTGGAGATGAAGTTGTCAGACGTTCAGCGGTAATATTGCAAATTTACATTTTTGCTTCCAAATAGGTAATAGAGTAGCAAAATGTGTTCTCTTTTGTCCATATGATGACAAACAACATTATGGAAACTGCACCAAATTCCATTTGTGTACCAGATGGGGAATATCGCGAAATATTTTGTTTCTTAAAGTGAAGTCACTTCTAAAACTATCTTTTACGAACACCATAATCATTTGTTAGAAAGGCCCTATCTAATATATCTACTTATATAAATTAGTGTTAATGCTATATAAAAACTACTGAGTTATACCTACCATCCAAGTTACAAGGATTTTGTGAACTTCCGTCTTGTTTAAAGTGCGTTATTTAATGCAGGCAAATGGTTTGGAGCAGCTATCCGTGTTTAAAGGTGAGTCTTTGGTCGAATGATGCTTTAAACTCCATGCCACGAGAGATAAGCTGTCTTCTTTCTCTGCAATGGTTCTGTTTCAAAATTGTATCTATTTAATCAGTAAGGACAGAGATCCACTTCTTAGGAACGATAGCAAGTTATTGGAGAACCAACCTTCCAGAATCTTGAGACTTTGAAATTGAAGCAAACTTCAAGGAAAACATGCATGTCATATAAATGTGTAGAAGATAGATATGGTTTGGAACTATGAAGAATTTAGAATTATAACCACATTAACTTGTATGGTGCTATACTTTAAAGTTGTTCATTCACTCACATAACCACATTAATTTCTGTGCATAAGTGTGATAGTGGCTGACTTTTCATACATATTTATGGTATCGGATACAACTGGTTCTTTTGTTGTAGTATTTTTCCTTGATATCAATGTGTCACGAAAGTTTCCCTAGATTCTCAGTATTGCAACCAAGTTTTACTTTCTATTTGTTTATTTCAACTCCAGCATCTGAAGTTTAATGTTCTTCTAATTTCCTCTGTTTTCCTTCATTAACATGTTACTTCAGAAGCCGGAGTTCCAGCAGCATCCAATAAATCTAGATTTTTCAAGAATGCCTTTCCGCCTTCTGAAACGAAGCAAAAGTTTCAGGCTCCACCTGTGGCCAAACCTGAGGTATCATCACTAATCGCTTTCAGTATTTCCTAATCTTTTTGTGCTGGTGTCTAATGCAGTCTCTTGTGTGGTTTCGATTTCGATTTTGATTTGAATGAAAAGCCAAGTATGCAACAATTCTTTTAGTTGGGTAAAACTTACAAAGCATCTGGCTAACCAATCATACGAAAAGGAAGAAAAGTTGCCTTCACTTCCTGATGTAACAAGAGAAGTAAAACATTGGTTGTAGAATGTAATGAACTTGTATATGCTATTAAAGGACTGCAGTTAACCTACATCTATCATTCTCAATGCAGGCTTCTGATACCCCAGTGCAAACAAGCACAAGCAGTAGCAAGGTATGTCTGTTTTTGGATTAGAAACTTGTAGTTTCCATTTGATGGCAAAAGTTTCCGTCCCTGTAATTTACTGTTGATCTTGGTGTTTTATTCCATTCAGGCTTTTACTGGTTCCATAGTGGAGCGCGCTCGTAACCTCGAGACAAAACCACGAGAAATGGATGTTGCAGATAGCTCAAAGCGAGTTTCAAGATTCAGAATGAATAGAAAATAGGCTATGAAATCAATGAAATGTAGTATGGAAGGACGATGGTGGTCATTTTGTGCAATCTGAGGAACAAAAAGTAGTCTGATAGCAAAACAGGGAGTTGCCTCTAAAATTAGAAATATTTACTTCTAGTAGTGTTAGCCTAATAGAAATAATCTATTTAATAAATTAGCCTTATAATTATTTCTCATTTTTGCCTCGTTTCTCCCTTAACTAATATTCTCCAATCATTTATCAAAAGAGTACACTCCCCTATCATTTATCAAAAGAGTACATTGCGTTACTTTTTTAGTGGTACTATATATAACCATTGATGCTAGAATAGCAAATTATACTTACATTCAGAAAAGCATGATTTCATGTGCTGCTTTCCGCCATCTCTATTCACAAATTGCCTATTATAAGCACTACAACAATTTTTCCTATAGGATGGTTCAAGCACAAATCAAGAGATTGATAGCTTATCTTTTCTCCTCTTATAATCCCGAAGCAGTTTTTCCCGTTCTTCTGGAGTTGCTGAAAGTAACCATTTGCTTAACTGTACCTCCCCCATGCCCATAAACTGAGCTAGGTCGCTGTATTGGCTCTTCTTCCTCATCTTGGATGAAGCACTACTTTCTGCATTATTCTTCTGACCTATGGCACCTGATTTCCTCTTCATGCCAGGAACCTGCATGTTCAATTCTTTCTCTCCTTTGATCCTAGGTCCAAGGTTAACAATGTCTTCATTTCGGTGGGTGTATACAATACCTGAAAAGAAAATGCAATTTAAGCAAAGGGCTACAACTTCAGATTGCCAACTAAGAACGTCATTGCTGTAAATAAGTAAAGAAACTCACCCATATCTTCAAGTACTGGTTTGGCTGTTTTTTCATCCTTGTCTATTGGTGCTTCTGTTGCCATTTCAAAAGCTTCTTTACATGGAGGAAAACACATTCCAAACTGAGTCGCATCGTGCAAATTTCCATGTTCTGTTCCTTGGTTTTCATGCAATTCAATAATTTCACTAGTAAAAAGCTTATCAGACAGGTCACGGAAGAGATTGCAGATCCCAAATAGTTCTCCTTGAAATTGTTTGCAGTCCTGACAACAGAAACAAAGAATCCTTACTATCTGCTTCAATGGACAAGATTGGCACAGAACATGAAAATATGCTTTTGTACCTGCACACCTTCGAAATACCGCTTCTCCATTTTCCCAGAAACAGCAATGTTTGCCAACTGTTGCTTGTAAACCTGCCTGGTATAAACAAGTTCCTCCAGAGAACCGGCTGCTAGAAGACGGAAAACAACTACATGCCTCTTCTGCCCAAATCTAAATGACCTGTCCTGTGCTTGTAAATCCTGAGAAGGATTCCAGTTTGGGTCAAAGATCACTACACGATTTGCACTAACTAGATTGAGACCAAGACCCCCAGCCCGAGTTGATATTAGAAAAACCTGCATTTAGATACTGAATTAGAAAGTTGAAACAGATAAGCAAAAGAATATTTATGTCGAAACTAACTTGTTTGCTTGGACTTGAGTTGAAGTCATCCACAAGAGACTGGCGCAACCCAGTCGGAGTAGAGCCATCAAGTCTTGAGAAGCAACAACCTTTGCGTATAAGGAACTTTTCAAGTATGTCTAACATCCTACTCAACGGAAAAATAAACTAACATGAGGAGGATAACAAAATATCTCCACAGTAGAGATGTTTGATGATGGAAAAGCTCAAGAGAGATCTCTGACCCTTCCAGTGCTAATAATAGCAAATACCTAATGAAAATTTCCAGCAAATCCCCTTTTTTTAATATAAAGGACAATTATCTCTCCACAAAACATGTTTAACACTAACAAGACCTACTTTTTAGAAAAATCCTCAAAGGACTTGAATCTTTATTTACAACCATCTTTAGCATTTCAAACTTTAAAATTGAGATGGATAGTATAGATTGCACAAGTATTTCAGATTGAAATAATCTCACACCATACACTACAATAAAAAACACCACATAATCCCTGCCATCCAGGAGGAAAGATAAATGTTGCCAAAGTTAGCATGAACTTGGATAATACACTAAAGCAAAATGAGAGCAAGTATGCTAAATCAGCAAATTAATTTGATACTGTGACATTATACCTGACAGAGTAACTAAAGAGAAGAACCTTGTCACCTTGGGAAAGCCAGGAGAACATCAATTTTTCCAGAGCTCTCATTTTCCCACAATCTTTAACATCACTCAGGCCCATAAAACTCTCATTCTGGGTATTTCCTCCTACCAGATCAATATCAGTACCAAATACAGCGTTTGCAAACACACCATCTTTTCTTTGTTTATCAGGATCATCCTTTGGATTTGGTTTGATGAGCTCTAGATGATTACTCACCTGTCATAATTCTCCAGTATAAGAACTATATAAAATTAAAAAGAAAAAGAAATAAAGACAGATCAAAGAAGAAAAATAGAAAAACGGTAGCATATTTTTCTAAAGAATTGACCATACTATGAAGCAAACAACCGTCCTGATTTCTTCCATTGGAATGCTAATGCACAGGTAATATTTAACCTGGAGCTATAATCTCATGGTTTGTCAAAACAATATTTACAGATGATTAGTCTCCAGCAGACTTAAGAGGTTTTCTTTTCCATTTTCCCCCTCAAATTATAGCATCTGGATTTCTCCAAAATTCTATGCTCCAGGAAAGGATTCTATCAATGATTTTACATTTTTAAAGGTCATCTCTATTTCAGGAACTCAGGAAATCCTCATTAACGGACAAAGAACACCTATATGTCAATGACAATTGAATCAATGTTGTTAGCGGTGAATTTGAGCTTCTGACAACCAAGCAGTTTGATCTTAAATCACTAATACAGCGTAAGCCAAACCCAAAAGTAGTTTGAATTAGTACCAATTTGGCAAATAACAAGTTCTTGTGGGCCATACTACCTTTCCCATCATGGTTGCACTACAAATTCAGGACAGAGCAGCACATCCTATTCTCTCTCCCTCTTTCCTCTTTAAAAAGCACAAAACAGAAATATCTTTGATATAGCTCCCGAAAAAAAAATCACAGGAGCCTACATTACTATCGTTAGGTAAATGAGATGGAAAAATTTTCTTTTTGAAGGACTTCTGGGACTTCTGGGACAAGAACCAACTGACATACCTGCTGGAGCTTGACAAGACAAGGGAGAACAAGACAAAAAGGGCATGAGTCACAACCATCTGGATTTTCTCTGTGAAGGTATGGCCAAATGGCTCCATCTGGAACTATCCTTCTGCAACATTCTACTTGTTTGAGAGGGCTACCACAACTGCAGGGAAGGTCCTTATTTATAAGGCATTGGATGTCTGGTAACTGTAACATCCTTTGGTACACCCGCTTCTGCAACTCACTCATGGCACAGAATACAACATTATCTTCCTTACCCCTCATAAGATGACCAATAGTTTCCTCCTTTGTCCTTCTAAGCAAGTATCTACGTAATACAGCAACTAAGTGCTGTTTTCTCTCGTCGGCAACTTTGATAAATCTTTCAGGAGCACTTGACCTTTGTCCGTGTTTGAGAGGTTCATCATAAAACTCTCGGAAATGTTCACGCGTTCCCAAGCAGCCAGGTACTACCCAGTCAAAGAGATTAAATAATTCCATAATTTTGTTCTGCAATATTGTTCCAGTTAGACCATAACGCTTCTGGGTTTTAATCTCTAAACATGCCTGATAAAGTTTGGATTTCTCATTCTTAAGCCTGTGTGCCTCATCGACAATCATAATCTCCCATTGGACATTTGACAAAATACTTCCATGAATTCTATAGGTGTCAAAGCTAGTTATCAATATCTCCACTGCATACGCTTCTAATTTTTCAATTATCAGATCACGATTAGGCCCATGATAAACAGCGACAGAGAATGTTGCCCACTTTGAGAATTCATCCTCCCAATTGTGAATGACAGAAGAGGGACAAACTATTAGAACAGGCTTATTAGGCTGATTACCTGTCATTGACCTTAAGTCACTAACCTCTCCATCCTTTCCGAAAACAGCAGCCAAAAACGCAATTGTTTGAATAGTCTTGCCCAATCCCCTGATGTTAAAAAGTTTTAAGAAAAAAACATATAAGTAAGGTTAGTTGGCCTAAATAGTACAAATATAGGGGTTACAAAAAAAGAATTACACAAACAAACTAAACAACTAGCTCACATGTCATCCCCCAGAATACCTCCATGGTTTTTCTTGTACAAAGCATACAAAAACTGAACTCCAGTCCTTTGATGTTCAAGGAGTCTGCAATTTATAGATGCTGGGACCTGAAGAATAAAGGAATTCGTTGCATTTTTCCAGTAATGAATATAATCTTAACAATAAATTAACACAAAACATCCACAAAAGAAAACCCATGGTGGGGAAAAGCACATGAGTAGCACTACAATCAAAATTCCAGAGAAAAGCTACCATGAAAAAGAAACAAGAGAGCAATCATTCAGTGAAATCCTTGAGAAATTTACAATCTTCAAAGTCCATTATTATCATTCATAAATGTTTGTGTTCAAAACCTGGGTGTGGGCATCAGGCTTTCTCACGTGACATTTTGCATTTTCCTGTGCGCATGAATCTGATTTCACTCCTAAGTCATTGTCAGGGATGCTGGGCATATGAATTAACTATGGGGATCTCTGATGCTTAGTGTTCCTTATTTTGGAAGGAGTCTCCAGAGAGGGAACAGTTTGATGAATATAAAGTGTTTGTCATCCTTAAAGCTTCAGAGTAAAGTATACAGGAGTATATCACAATGTTATCAGTTGCTTTGTTAGCAAATACAGAACCCATCCAGAAAATCGCTAATGCCACATGCTACTTATATATGATCAATAAAGCTTCCTTCACAAACAGAAAGCATTTCAAAGAATATCCAGTTTCCCATCCCCAAAAAGCCAATAAGTTAACTCACCAACAATCAACCAAGTCAAGTAACAAGATAGGCCAACAAACGCAAAACCAAGCTGCTGCGAGACATAGACAAAGACGAGATGGAAAATAACACATTTTCAAGAACCAAGGCATCAAGATTTTTCCTAGACAACAAAGCACAACTCAAATTCTTCAAACATAATTGGAACCCAAACCATCTCCTTCCAATGGCTTTCTAAAAGGGAATTTTTCATAGTAACCAGCCCGTCAGACAACCTTCTCTAATGAGTAAAACAAAAACTTGCGACAAACCTAAAAGTAAACAGGACATGTTGAAAATATAAACGTAACAGAAACGCTTCGAGTAAAAGGAATAGCTAAAAATTACCTTAACAGCAGGAACTTCCCCAGGCAAAGACAGAAGTAATGGTTCGTAAGGCCCCGTATGATCAAACTGAACCGACTCCAACTTTGGCCTACAAACTCTAACATGACTTTCCTCCTCTTCTTCGCCGTCATTAACTTCAGAACCCAAAAGGGTCTCTTTTTTTATACTTTTGGGCTGGGTTTGAGGCAAAGAAATGAGATCGTCTTCCAGGCGCAAAAGCTGTTGAGAGAGTGATGATTTGGGGGGTTTTCTAGGGTTTATAGAAGAGTCAAAACTTTGGGAAATTGATGAGGAAGATGATGTAGAAGAAGAAATTACAGAAGGTTTATTGTTGCAGGGTTTAATGGTCTCCTTAAATGTCCTCAAAGACATGGAAATCGGGATCAAATCTTGAGTCTTGAGAAAATCGTTGTAGGAAGGCTATGTTTTTCCTGTTCTGTACAAATTACAAAATTTCAAATAGTTGTTTATTTTATGTCTTATCCAAATATATACTCTCTCCATTCAATATATAAGTGTTTGAATTCAAATACAAATATTAAAATTATAATTAATTTTTAAAAAGTTTTATAACTTTTAATAGTTGAATTTGTTATACCCTTATTTAATATATTTTTGATATTAGTACTATAATTTGAAATAGTAATGATAAAAATAAATTTTAATGAAATTATAAATTAAATAAAAATAATAGAGTAAAAATAATAAATTATTTCTTAAAAGTTAAAATTACTTATATTTTAAAATGGAGAGGGTATATAATAAAAAACTAGGCATGTTCATATTCTTCCCTCCCACGTGTGGATTCTTGTCGTCGTCACTCCCACGTGGGAATTTTTTTTTTTTGTCTTCGTCTTCTCTTCGTCGTTTCATATCATTCTCGATTTTTTTGTTTTGTTTTGTACCAAAAATTTTCTACCTTCCTGAATTACCGACCCCAATCCAAGTTGATGTTATTCTCGCAAGATGCAGCCAAAGGGTTTCAGGATAGCGAAGCGGAGGTTGTCGCTAGGAGAATCGAAGTAGCTGTGACATCGGGGTCAGGGAGTAGAGATCGGTGCGAATTCCAGTGCAACAGTCTCCAGAGGTCAGAAGTTAGACGCGTGGAGCGGATTAGGTCAAAGCGAGCTTCTTGAAGACGGTAGAGGCTGGAGAAGCGACGATCTCCTCGACAGCGAATTTGGCGAGGACTTGTTGGAAGCTTTTCCCAGGTAACTTGATTCCAAAAAGAGAGTTTTTTTCTGAGATAAACTGAAGAGTATAAATCGGCAGCTTTGTTCATCGTCTTCTGTGAGAATATCTTGTGTCTTTTGAGGAATCACAATATCAGCTTGTTAAATAGGCTGTTAAACTCTCTTCTTATCCACACTGGCTGTCTAATAGTGTGTTTTACTCTGTGTTCTTAAGAGAAGCTTTATGCATTTATTTGAAGTGGCCTGATTTTATTTTGTGTAGTAAAGCAGGCTAGATTAAAACATGCAGAAAACGAGGCCGAGAAGGAAATTGCTGAATTCCGTGCCCAAATGGAAGCGGACTTTCAGAGAAAGGTTGTAGTGGTAAAAAGTTGAACCGACAAATATTATGAATGTTTAGTGGATGTGAAATTTTTATGCATTGGGTGTCATACTGGGTCCAAAAAAAAAAAGGTAATCACCCAGATGGCCCTCCTATGTCTCCCTTATCTCTTTGGTAATCTCTTTTTCTGCATGAAACACCTCTCACCCAATCACCAGCCGTCCTCTGGCCAAAATTCAGCCCAAAAGGTCACAGCAAATATCCCTTGTGTCTATATGGAATTCCCCGCAGTATATTATTTGAATGCTTTTCTTAATGATGACCACATCACATGGCAATGGAAGTTTTCCACTGCCAAATTGCTTAGCAAGTGATGAGGTGCAATTTGACTAAGGAAAAAGATGTTGCTCTTATGAGGGGTTGGAGAAGAGTCGTAGAGAAAAATGGAAAAGAAAGTAGTCGTTTGATTGATATAGCTTTGGTTCACAACAAGAAACATGTAGACTTCATCAATTGATGAGCATAAGTTCTTGAAAATTTAATTTTAAAGGGACAAGATGGCTGCAATGTTGAATTCTATATATTTCAATGAAGGATCATCAAAATCTGCCTCCACCTCTTACCCTTTGTTTGCGTGTTATGGAAGTTGGACTTTAGCTTAACATTTGAAGGAATCAGAAGATGTCAAATAAAAAAAAATCAAGTCACTTAACGTAGTCGTTTTATTACTTCGTGTTATTTGAAGTTTAATGTTGAGTTTGTCTTTATTTTTTTTTCAAAAAATATGGTTAAGGAGTAGTAATTTTGGAAATTGTCATTTAATTACTCAAGTATTTAGTTTACAGCGCTTAATGATAAGCATGTTTATGAAAAAGCTATATAGGCAAGCTCTGAGTCAAAGTTCATGCCGATTTAGATTTTTGTCTTTTACTCTTAATGGAAACCCTTATATAAAGTGATGGAGATGGCTTATTTTGTTGCAGTTCTATACATTTCTGAACTTTAATGAAAATCTAGGTCAGGATTGTTGGTTTAGGGAAGAAAGAACAGAATTTAGTGAACTTTACGTAAACAACTGGATGAAAATGATGGAACAATTTTTGTTGCCGGCATGACCACCCAAATATGTTTTTCCTTTCCAACTGAGCTCTGATCCATAACCTTCCTTTTTGACTTGCAAAAAATATACGTGCAGTGTAAATCTTGTTTGGTGTCATTACATACGTGCAGTCTAACTTCCTATCTTTTATGGTGCTTGTTTGGCATTTTAATATTGGTTTTACTTATCATGAATCTACTTATAACAAGCTATTTGCTGATTTGTTACTTTGGCTTGCCTTCTTACTTACCTTATGCTGATTATCATATGCTTTTGTATTCTGCTTTAAGACTTATCCTAAGGCGCCCGTTATTGTCACAAAGCCACAAAAAAAAGTCTTCCAGATAGTGAGGTGAATCTGCCTATCTCGCTGTTGGTTCCGTAATCACTCATCCACCTCTTAGGGCCTGCTTGGTTGTTGGGTTTGGGATTGGATCAATGGCTTTCAAACTTATTCTTGTTGCTTGGTTTATGAATTTGGGTTTCAGAATAGTAACCCAAACCCAAGTATGGAAGTATGACTCATTCCTCTTAAAATTGGGAGGATTGATTCCCATTGTTGTTCCTTCCCCTGAGGTCATCTTCATCTTTGAACTGAACTGCGCAAAGGAAGAGGAGGGCTACCGACGACCTATCCAGTTGCAGTGTACGAAGAATGAGGAGAGACTACCACTATTTTCGGAGGCAGATCCGGCGATCTGTGGGGTTTTTCGGTGAGAACGAGTGGCAGAGAATTGGAAGGTACGAAATTGCGCCGGCGAGGAATATTAATCGAAAAATGCTCGCCATTGTTGTAGCGCTAGTAGGGTTTATCAAAGTTCGAACTGAGCTCTACCCAATGCCCAAAACTCCAACAAAATCTTTTAGAGATATTTGTTTTGAGGCAGACAGACAAGGAAGAAGAAGAAGCGGCAGAAATTACTAAAATTTTTCCATTTATTCCAGCGAGGAAGAGAGATGGTATAGCCATAGGAGACTCTAATCATGGGGTTCTCAGTCGGAATTGAAGAAAGAAACGGGAAGCTTCAACATTGTCATGCTTTGCCCAGATTTCCTTTTTCCATTTTATTTTCTTAAATTTCTATCTAAATTAAAATTTGCAATTGTGTCTTTAATTGGGTATTTATTTGTATTTGGAGATGTGTTTGATTCTTAATTTTAGGAAGAAATGTGTGTTTGATTTTAAGAAAAAAATGGTGGTTTGGAATTGGAGAATAGACCAAGAGAAGAAGGAGGAAGGGGTTTCAAAGAGGGATGGGAGGGCAGGTAAGTGAAGGAGATGGTGGTGGGGTTAGGCCATCTCCAACCCAAAACTCTATAATTTACAGTTTTACAGATGCTATAGTATTAAAATCTCTATATTTTATAATTTTACAGTTAACTCATCTCTAACTCAAATCTCTATATTTTACAGTTTTAATAATATTTTAAACAATTTCTTTCACCAATCATTTTATATTATTTTTATTATTGTATAAATATATTTAATAATCTCTTAAATCTTAATATATTTTTAAAAAATAATATATTTAATAAATGAGATTAATAAATTAAATAAAAAGTAATTTAAAAATTAAAAAGTAATTAGTAATAAAAATATATTATTTTTATATAACATAATCTAATAAATTAAGTAAATTTTATTAGCATATTGAACATATGTAAATTAATAAAACATTAAAAAACGAAACACGATTAATAGATTGAAAACTAAACAAAACATTACAAATGCTTCATTACATCTCAATGATGGAGGGAGTTATTTGCCCGATTATTAAAATCTTAGAGGGTTTTGCAATATTATTCTAAATTATTAATATCTACTTTTATTATTGTAATTTTTTTTTTTGGTATGAACTTTTGTTTGTTGTTGCAGTGGTTTATTAATTTTAATTTGGAATGATTATGTTTTTAATCGTAATTTTATTGTGTATTTATTTTTTCCATTTAAAACACTTCACAATGTAATATTAATTAGTAAATTATATTTTAATATTTTTAAATGAAAAATTATTTTAAATACTTTAATAAAAAATTAAAATAATTAAAATAACAAAAATTAAATAATGAATAACATATGACAAAAAGAAAATAAATATATAAATATTTCAGCGGGTCCCACTAAATAAAATATTTAAAAATATATATATAAAGATGCTACAGTACATCTCTATTTTAGAGATGGATTTAAAGATGCATTGGAGAGCATCCATCTTCAAATTTTGAAGACCCAACCCAATTTGAAGTTGGGTTGGAGATGGCCTTATGGGTGCTAAGGGCTGAGTTACTGAATTGCGCAAGGGCAGGAAAGAAGACGGTGCTAATTGGGGAGAAGAGAGAACCAAGCAGATAAAATTTATTCTCATTCCAATTTAAAAATTCATTGTCATTCCGTATTACAATCATACCAATACCGATTCTCATTACTAACTCTGAACCAAGCTCCTCCTTACTCTTTGTTTGTGTGTTATGGAAGTTGGACTTTAGCTTAACATTTGAAGGAATCAGAAGATTTCAAATTTAAAAAAAAATCAAGTCACTTAAACGTAGTCATTTTATTACTTTGTGTTATTTGAAGTTTAATGTTGAGTTTCTCTTGATTTTTTTTTTCTAAAATATGTTTAAGGAGTTGTAATTTTGGAAGTTGTCATTTAATTACTCAAGTATTTAGTTTACAGCGTGTAATGGTGCTGGTGCTGGTTGTCGGTTCTAGATGGCTGAGAAAGTGGCCAATCAGGAATTGGATTCAACATTTGCTATTGTTAGGCCTCCAGGGAATCATGCAGAGGCAGATGAACCAATGGGATTTTGTTTGTACAACAATGTTGCTGTTGCAGCTAAGTTATCTTTTGAATGAAAGAGTGAGAACTAATTATTGTTTGTAGATAGATATCATTTTCAAATTTTGTAGTGTTATGGTTTTGGAACTAATGAACTGTTTTTTATGCTTTCATGTTTCTCCTTACATTTTGTTTTTGGAATATATTTTAGACAGAACTGGGAGTCAACAAAATCCTGATTGGTGATTGGGATGTGCATCATGGAAATGGTACTCAAAATAGATCCTTCCAGAATATGTAACTCATATTTGGCTTTTGTTTATGGTACTATTGGTATTTTTTACTTGAGTAAATTTTAAAATTAGTCATGATACTATGGTCAGTTTCCAGTTTTGGTGAAAACTATTTTTAAGATCATCATACTCTCATTTTATTTTCAAAAATGGTCACTCCGTCCATCCTGTCCGTTAAGCTTCATAACGGAGCACTTTTTTGAGGGTATTTAGGTTAATTTTATTTATTTTACATTCTCAATTTGTCTCCAACTGATGGGGCATTAAAATGAGCGAAAATTTGACACGTGGCCATCACAACCAACTATAATATGCGACTCCTCTCGCCCACCGAACAGTAACTGTAAGCAGTCGTCTGCCTATCATATCTAGAGTCAATTGATTCATATTGCCATTATATATAATTGTTACCGTCGGAAAAGAGAAGGTAAAAAAAAAAAGGGACACAAATGATAACCACCCCCACTCCCACTCCCACCCTAAAATGAACTACTATGTTGAATATATTTTGAAGCGTGCAGTTTATTCTAGCCCAGAACAAAAAGAGACGGGACCAAATTTAGAAGTAAGAAAGAAAGACCCAACTTAGGAATCTCATCTATAATTTATAACCTATAGGCACTGCCAACTTAGAAGTTAATTGTTTAGGGATCCCACCTATAATCTATAACCTATATGGCGCTGCCAATTTAGAAGTTAATTGTTGAGAGATTGACCCAAGGGTGTGAGACAAATTACATCCTTGATCGGTGTTTTTATCTTTAGACATTAGACATTCAACGCCTATTACACCCTTGACGTGGATGCTCTTATGTTCAGACATCATAGGCCTTCGTCAGCGAAACAAACTGGAGCATTCAAACAAGGATTACAAAGTAAGGGTTAGATACTTGCGAATTATCATTTCAATAGTTGATCATAAGTTGTGAAACAACAAATACAGGAATGTTAAGTCCTCATATGTTGTAACCTTGAACACATAAGAACTAGGAATACATCTGAAAAGGGGGGAAACAAGGGGGGAAATAGAAACTATTTTAGAGAACAAATAGATGGAAAGGATGGCCTTCTTCTTCCTTAGTTGCCAATCGCTTTTCCATACTCGTTAAAAAGTTGCATGTATCTACATATGGTCACCATTCACCATGGGTAGATTTTTTTTGGTATTTTGTTTTTTCTCTTTTTAGGGTTGGTAATATACAATCAGTTACCATTACTATACTTATAAATCTATTTCAAGCCCTAAACCAGCTAGGGCTGGTGGTCATCAAGCAGATGGAGGGCTGAACAAGCCGAATAATAGGTAACTCGTCCAAGTCGAAAAAAGAAACTGATAACTCCTTTCAGAACTCGCAAGAAGCTCCCAGTTTTTGCTTTGATAAGCCCATGCACTTCCTTGCTTCCAAAAACTCTGGCAAAAGCTTCTGAAAAATGTCCAAGTACAAATCCCAAACATCATTGCCCATGTCACCAAAAGAGATTTCTTCACGATCACTGCTGCATGGATTTGGTACTGCAAAACTTATGCTCCTCAATAACACCCCATTTAATTTGCAGCTCTGATCATAATCATAAGAATTTTCCCTTTTGCTTTCTTTCTCAATTCTATGCGAATCATTGATATCGTTGTCTGGAGTTCCAAAGTTGTCTCCCACTTCTGAAGGAGACAATTCTGATTCACTTAGCTTGGTCAATATTGTTTCAGATAAAAACCTTGGAATCTTGCCTGCCTTAGGAGACCCTTGCAATAGTTCATTGTTATCAAATGAGCCATCATCTTCGAATTGGAGATCCTTCATATCTTCTTCAGCCTGTTCTTCACTAGTAGAGTCGTTGCTTATTATACCACCTACACTTGTCTTAGCATTCATACAGAGATCTTCGAATGCACTCCAGTGTTCTTCTCCTCCATTGAACTGTCGAGTCATCATTTCGCCGATATCAGACAGGCACATACCAGAATTAGCAGCATTCTTCAAGAAAATCGTGCAAAGCACAAGAATCCGAATCGATGCCTCCCTAATGGAAGGAATCTCAGCTCTTAGTAGCTCTGCATCTTTGAATGGATCAAGGCCAGATATATACTCCATCTCAGATTCTGAAAAGGGTATTAAGGCCTGAGGCCAATGCAGCCATTCAAAATATGGATCATCAAGTGATGCCGGTAAACAAAATCCATGATCTATAGGCACCAAATCAGCCACTCCATCACAGTAGTCCTCCTCTTTCCCTTTCTTCACCAGAATATTTCCAGCATGCCTATCAAGATTAAACAGCCTCAAATCTAATATCCCAATCCGATGAATAGTACTAACAGAGAAGCCAGAAGGGCCCAAATCCCCAGCATCAGACTGGTGATCCACATAGCGTTGAAGTGAGGCTATTTTATAAGGTGAGGCTGAAATTGTATCGTTATTATTTACATTGAACTTGTTGTAAGACATCTTAACAAGTGCAGTTGGAGGAACTCCAGCAAATCCACCATGGTCAAGAAGGTAAGCAGCCAGCTCACGGTATCCTGTTTCACCAATCATGATAGATTTCTTGAGACCAGGTTGACCTAGCATCCGGCCAGCAAAACCTTTAGGATTGTTGAAAGCCAAAGGTTCTTCATCAATGGGTTTTGCAACAGCAATAGTTTCTCCACTTCTGGATCGTACAAAATAGGCACCACCTAATCCACTTGAAACAGGCTCGAGGGTGACACCAGAAGCCATGGCTATTGTAACCTCGACTACAAGAGCACACACTTTTGGAGCTCCATTTCCCGCAATAATTTCAATCCTTGAACTTGAATCCAGCTCCTCTTCTAATGCAGATGAAAGAGACAGACATGGAGTGGAAAAGCTTTTATGGAAGGAGTGAAAATCAAAGGTGTTCTTCAAGGATTTTGTGAAACTGGTTTGGGTAGATTCCAGCATTGTGCAGTCAAATTGAGAGTAAGATGGGCGTTTACATTTTGGAGGACGGCCAAATGGCTTGAAGACATGATGTTGATCAACGGCAACAATCATATTGAACAATTCTGTGCAGTTCTGAATAACAATAATACATGCTATAAGGAGCTTCTTAAAGGATCCCTAGGGGGTTTGTTTAACCTAGTTAGGAGATTAGCCGTCATATACCTGCAAATAACACAACACTGATTTAAAACTTTCACAGAACAACAGTATTATGATAGCACAAAATATCAGCAACAACATACATGCTCGAAGGAGAGAACTTTTTTCAGGAAATATAACAAACACTTTGTAGACTGTAATCCACTGTCCACACCTGCATCTATTGATTGTAATTTTAAATTTGAAGGGACGTCTATTAAGATCGAATGAAGCATTAAAGTTGCACAATTGTGCTCACAGATAAATTTCCTCTGCAATACTAAGATTAGACTTCACACCTATAAAGTTCAATGGGATAATCATTTTGACAAAGTATGCAGCTGAGTAGAAGTACATACAGAAAGAATGCAAGCAAAACCATGAATTCTTTTCCCCGTTTTGATTAAACTGAAAAAGGACTAACTTGACATTCGCTTTCACAGGGTTGCAAAATACAAATAACCAGAACCATGCTGCTAATCTCCGAACACCTGCAAAAAAAATCACACAAACTTATGAACACCATACGTAATTATGATCAATATATCCGCTAACAACAACTAAAAGAAAGATGAAGGTTTTACCATCTCATAGTCCTTCGCTCTGACGATTAAAAGTCGCCACAAAATGACTGCAACATAGGGTCACAAATCTGCCATACACGCACGATTAATCTTTGAAGCGTTGTCATGTACAATATGAGGATTTGCGGCATTCATTATCAGTTCCAACTAATTCGCTTTCGAAAATCAAATGAAAGATTGACAGACCCACAGTTTGGCTATAATTTGAGCAATCCAAATCATTTTGGGACTAGATTCATGCAACAAGAACATGAAAAACGATCCACAAACCCCAAATCCCACAAATATGTTTTTGGATCGATTAGTAGAAGCCTCAACAAAGTAGAAAACAAAAACTTCTCCTAAGAAAACATGCCTCTTGAAGTCTGACATTTTCAAGGAAAATTTTTAACGCACTAAAAATTTTGTATCAGAAATTCTGTTCCGATTATCTCATTTCCTCTCGTCCCATGAAATTCAATAAACATAAACCAAAATAACATCGAAAATTAACGGCCGATGTTAGGATCCCGAACAAGGAAACACAAAAGAAGATTTGGAGTCAATTGAAGACTAACCCCTGACCGCTGGTGAGGCATTCAGGAAGACCAACGGCAACGGGGAACGATTGATTCCGTTACCGAGAAGTTCCTACGGCGTTAACGAGACCCCTCTTCTCCTTTCAACCCTTTTTTTTTTTTTTTTTTTTTGATTTTGTTCCCCATGAAATATCCCATCCTTTCAGGTAAGGAAAACTCGTCTTCCTCAGTCAGCCATCTTTTTTCTTTTTCTTTATGACCGATTTCTTCGTTAACAATCTCTGTACCATCTTGTGGTTAGCATTGCATTGATCATAACAAACACCCCGGTCTATATTCATGGTCAAAACAACAATCACGCTGCATGTACAATTCATATACATTCTACTTTTAGTAATGTTACAATAATTTTTTGGCTGAATTGGTATTTTGATCTCTTATAAATGAGATGTTGTTGTTTTGGCCCCAAATAAAATTACGATTACTGTTTTGGTCCCTTATCAATTTTTTATTAGCGTTTTTAGTCCCTTTTTACGAAAAAATTTAGAAGATTACGGATTAACTCATTTAATCGCTAGTCAAACCTAATTTTTTCTTCAAAATGATTTATACCATGATGTTTTCAATCCATTTTATGACTCTGTTCTTCATGAATGTTCAACAGATTTAGATCGACTTACAATCCGAAATAACGGCCAAAACCCTAAATGGGTTGAACATTCATGAGAAGCTGAGTCATAAAATGGATTGAAAACATCATGGTACAAATCATTTTGAAGAAAAAATTATGTTTGACTAGCGATCAAATGAGTTAATCCGTAATCTTCTAAACTTTTTCGTAAAAAGGGACTACAAACGCTAATAAAAAATTAATAAAGGACCAAAATAGCAATCGTAGTTTTATTTGGGACCAAAACAGCAACACCCTCATTTATAAGGGACCAAAATACCAATTCGGCCTAATTTTTTAATATCTTGTCATTTTAAATAATTTTTCTATTACTTACCTTTCGAAAATGTATTAGTTTCATAATATTTACTATATTATGATCTGAGTTGTAATAATTCTTATCACGTTTGTGGTGATATATATAATGATTATTGGTTGTTTGGTGTATAATATCATTTTCTTCTCAATATTTTGAGAATTCGTTTGAGAAATATTCATCTTGACAAAGAAGTGGTAAATTTTAAACATATTAACTGCTTTATCTTTTGTTTTCATTCGATAATTTGTTAATAATTCTTCATTATGTTCACATACATCTGAATGCACCAATTCAAATAAATATGTGTTTGACTCGAATCTATTCAAGTAAATATGTTTCAGACATAAAGAAAATCACTTTATGATTTACAAATCCTAATCTAGGCAGGCCAAAGAAAATAAGAAAACTAATTGAATAAATAGAAGAGTGAATTGTAAAAAAGGTCATCATACTTTGGTAAAGTTTAGGTTTTAGTCACTAACTTTTAAATATTCAAAAAAGGTCACTAACTTTAGCATTTGAATTTTAATTTTGGTCATTCCGTTAGAATGAACCGTTAAGTCCACTAACAATCCTATATTTGGAGGGTATTTTTGTCCATTCATTAATGTTGTACACATGCTGCTCGCGCTACAGTGCGCGCTACAGTAACGCGCTACAGTTATTTTTTTTTTTAACGCATAGCCGTTTTTTAAAAAAATATACTTTTTTTAAAAATACTTTTAAAAAAAAATAATTTACTAAAAATACCAAAAATTTTATTTATAATTTACTAAAAATACTAAAAATAAAGTAGCATAGATGAGCGGAATTATAAATAAAATTTTTTGGTATTTTTAGTAAATTATTTTTTTTTAAAAAGTATTTTTTTTAAAAAAAAACTATGCGTTAAAAAAAAAATAACTGTAGCGCGTTACTGTAGCGCGCACTGTAACGCGAGCAGCATGTGTACAGCATTAATGAATGGACAAAAATACCCTCCAAATATAGGATTGTTAGTGGACTTAACAGTTCATTCTAACGGAATGACCAAAACTAAAATTCAAATGCTAAAGTTAGTGACATTTTTTGAATATTTAAAAGTTAGTGATCAAAACCTAAACTTTACCAAAGTATGATGACCTTTTTTACAATTCACTCTAAATAGAAACATCATTAGTTCTATTCATACTTAACTTAAACATGTCACTACAATTAGGAGTGGTTAGGTCCGATTTGGTAGATTTGAAAACTAAAATACGGTCCAAATCAATACTTACGATTTGCACAAATTTCTAAATTAAGTCGATCAAATAAATATGTCAAATTATGATTTGATTAGGTTAATTTGAGTGGTTTAAAATAATTTTACGTTTTTTCAAAACAATAACAAGTTCACAACACAATATCTATCCACCACAAGAAATTTTCAAACATTAAGTATTTTACAAATATATGAAAATAATACATACGTTCCCAATAAAATTCATATTTATAATATAACCATAAGATAAATTACACAAAAAATCAATTACAAGTTACAAATAAATCCATCTTCACGAGTTTTCAATAAAATTCATTCAAGTAAATTGCACAAAGAAGGAATATGACTTAAACAACCATATTATTTTTTTAAACTGGACCCAATTTAATCCATTACACTGATAACATAAATAATACAACCATCAAGCAGAAGAAGCAGGAGTTCAGCGAGCTTGATATTGCACAATTCAACGGGTACGTTTCTTGTAGAGGATGATATAGTTGCACTCTCTGATAGGGGTGTTTATTGATCGGATTGATCTGGTCAATTCGGTCAATCCGATTCGCAAATTGGATTCATGGATGAATTTTATTTTAATTTTTAATTTAGCGGATTTAAAAATTGAAAATCGTTCATTTTAGATCGGATTTCGGATTTACCTTAAAAAACTGGTCGTCAATCCGGATCTGTATATATATTTAGTTAATAATAATATTAGTTTATATGTATATATATTTATTAATACATGATGTTTAATGTCATTAAAATTCAAAAATTTAGTCTTAGTAAATTGTAATGCATTTTTACATGAGTATCCAAGTTCAACTCCCTTTGAGCTATGCTCTCAACTTTGATAATGGTTACTGTGATTGTGTTTGTACTTAGTTCGATTCATAAAAATTGGCTTACTAAAATACTAGTGAGATGCTGCTAATTAGAAATCCTCATCCTTTGCATTTTTTCTAACTATTAGTAATAATCCCTGATTTTTTAGGCTTATATAACTACTAATTAATCTTTTGATCAATATTGGACTTCAGTTAGTACAATTGCTAATTGTGTCTGTATTTTTATAAAAAAATTGATTTAGAAAAGTAAATTATTGAAAAATAAAAGAAAAAAATAAGATTGATACACATAAGAAGAAGAAGGTACGAAATACAAGATTGTCAATCCGATCAATCCGGACCGTCTAAAGTGAATTAGATGTAGAATAAAAATCGATCAGTTACGAATTAAAAAATTTAAAATCTATAAATTATAAATTGATTTCGAATTAATACAAAATGAGGTCTATCGGATCCATCACATCCCAATCTTCAAAGTATTCTCCTGTCCGCAATTTCCGCAGACATAGGTGACTGGCTAAGGCTGAGGATCAATTGAAATATTGCTTCGAAAAAAGGAAAGGCACCAAGTTTGAATAACAAGATGACGGCGGAGGGATTTTACGTCTCATTGTTGAAGTAAAAACCATATTATATTTGTTGCCTTAAATATTTGGGTTAATATAAACCCCCCCTGATATTTACTTGTATAACAAAGACTCTTTTAACCTATTAGAAATATCAAAAACCCCATTTACTAATTAATTAATTATTATATTAACATTCTTTAACTAAAATAAAAATATATAGACAAATTTGCCCCTCATCCAAAGATAACAATTCAACGTGTTTCACTGACTTTTCGTCAACTTCAACTTCCATCCACTGCCACCGGCTCAGAGCATGAGCAACTCCACCGCAGATGCTGTTGCCACAACCGGTGATATCCCCCAGAAGAAGAAGGAGAGATGCAACGGGACAAATCCAGCACATGAGGAGGACTACTGTGATGGAGTGGCTAATCTGGTGCCTATAGATCATAGATTTGTTGCAAACAAACATACACCTAGTAGATGAAGAAACACAAGAGAGTTTTTTTTATGAGAGCAAACAAGTGTATGGAAGCCCCGTCTGCCAACATGGCTTGAAAAGACAAGAGACGGTATTGGATTGAAAGTATACGCCTAAGTTAATATTTTTACTTTCTTTTATTGACTTTTTAGTAATTTTACAAATTTAATTTGTGAAAGGGGGATTTTTGATATTTTTCATAGGTTAGGAGGGTTTTTGATATATAAATAAACGTCAAGGGGGTTTTTGATATTAACCTTAAATATTTTAATTATTAGGGTTTGTTTTGGATTAATTCATTTAAGAATATGAAAATAAAATAGTATTAGTTATATATATATGTGTAATATTATTGTATAATAAATATTTAATATGTATTTCCCTCCCGCCGCGAACCACCCCCAACTCTGCCTCTCTTCTCCCTGGTTTTAATAGCGCCACCACCTCCAAGCTCCAAAACCCAGCGCTTCCTTCTCCTTTTTTCGCGTTTTCTCTCCACCACGGATTGTTCGTAGAGGTGGCGACACTGGTCAAGACACTTCCTTTCGTCTTTCTACTGCAATAGTTTCCCCCTACAGCCATCCACATCAACAGTGATATTTTCAAAATTCTCGTAGGCTGCCTGTAATTAGGACTTCTGGGTACTCATTTGGCTGGAAAATTTATGAGAAATTGGACGTGGGTCAGCCCATATCGAACTCTAAGTTGCCGGAGTCTTATGCCGCCGGTGTTGCACTTGTGGCTGTAATAGGTAAAGCAAGCTGCTGCTTCTTCTTTGGCTGTGATTAGGCTAAAATTGGAACGATAGAGCTGCGTTTGCTGCTGAGTATTTTGAGAAAATATTGAAAATGGGGACGACTGTTGTTGCTGCTGAGTTGAGTTTGGAATAGTGGAGGAGGTTGCGGCTAAGTTGAGTTTGGAGTTGTGGAAGAGGTTGCGGCTGTGGTGCTGTGGGTTGAAAGAGTAAGCCATTGAGCTGCCTGGACTTAATTTGTTCGCTTTCCGATCTTTATTGTTTTGTTGCAAAATTTTCTGATTTTTACTGCGTTTCCAATTAGGGTTTAGAGTTCTTGTAATTGGTGAAAACTTGAAATTGAGTTTTTATGTAATAGCCTTACTTTTATGAATGTTCTATATATCCTATGTATTGGATCGGAAGAGTTGAGCTTGATTGAATTAAGTTAAAAATGAATTTGAAGGCTTTAGCATATAGCAACTACCATCTACCTACGTTATGCTTAAAATTTAACTTTCAAACTCAGCTTTTAAGACTTAAATATATACTTCCGCAAAGATGCACATAATCTCTAGCATAATGGGTTGAATGCAAATCTTGAACAATTGCTAGTAGTACATGTAGTTAGGTCATATGCAGGGGTTATGCTCTGGAAAGGATCCCATTGTATTCATTGACTTTTACCGTTTCAAATAGTACTCCCAAGATCGTGAACTCGGACTATGACCTTTTCCCAAATTCGGTTGAGAAAATTGTGCATTTGGACTCTGGGTGAGTTGACCTGCCTAAGTTGTGATCTTTGTTATGCCTATATTTAAGTGTATCCACTCTCAAGGTGTTTATACCCAAATTTAGGTAGAACCTGGGAAAATGGTTTCTTGTGTGTTGTTGGTATGGATTGAGTCATGTCATGTAGATAAATTACTCACTTACTTGGGTTATGATAAACTTTGTTGCTATGCCATAAATATATGGGTTATGTGGGAGGGACCATGCTAGTAGTTGACAGGTAGGTTTATGCTCCCAAAGCTAACACGTGTGCTGTTGTTTTATATGTAATAACATGAATAACGTGTTCTTTTGATCATGCTTTTCTTTAGTATTTTTCATTCTTGTGCATATACATTGTAGAGTGATTATAGTTTTATGCTTTTCATATGATGATGTTTGACTATGGAGTATTATAAATTGGTGGTATTATTTTTATGGAAAATTGCTGATTATATTGCTAAATTAGTGGTTTACTATTTTTTTAATGGTGGATCGTTGATGTATTGCTATATTTTTGGTTTAATGTTTTTATGGCGGATCAGTTGTGTATTGCCAAAACGGTCGTTTATGGTTCTTATGGCGGATCAGTGGTATGTTGTTATGAAAGGATGGTTTAAGAGGTTCTTATGTAGATCAGTGGTCTAAGGTCCACAGGTGTTTTACTGTTTACATGGCGGATTGGGGTCTTAGGTTCTATGGTGGTTTATCGTTTATATGGTGCATCCGTGGTCCAATGTTCTTGGTGTATTGAAGGGTTACCATTTAAATAAAGGATTGGTGTTACGTGATTTGGTGGATCATCATGTCTTGCTAAATGTTTTTTTTGATTTCCTTAGAAACTTTCCTTGAACTCATGCATGGTTTACTTGGGTCATACGAAGTTGCGTGCCACACATGTGGTTAATCCTTTGTTCATGTGAATTATGCTGGTTTTGGTGTTGAATATGAGATGCATGCTAGTCATGAAGTTATTGTTTCTTGCCACCTTACTTGCTAAACTGATATGCCATGTTAGCCTTCTGGTTCCAAACGCCATTGACAGGTAGGTCCAAGGTTGAGGTCCACACTATGTATGCCTAGGCATACTTATTTTTCTTCTTTGATGTCATTTTTCCAGGTGGTGGGTGTTCGTGGTTGGGGCTTGTCTAGAGGGTCCTAGCTTGAAGGATAATGACTTAAGCAGATTTGGGTTACGATTTGAACCGTGTTGTTTCATGGACAATTTTGTGTATTGTAACCTTTAAAACTTCAAGAATTCAATAAACAACTCTAGCTATGCATTACCAATTGCTCTTGTTTGTCAATTTGAGTTGCGACTGTTTTTAGGGTCGTGACTCATGGAAGGAATGATATTGTGCCCTTGTAAAACATGTAAAAATGGCATATGTCTACTGGGGGAAGATGTTGAAGTTCATTTAATTTGTGAAGGATTCATTAAGGACCATACTAAATGGATAGCTTATGGTTATTTGGTGTGGAAAGGTTGCTGATGAGTGGAACTTGAATTTTATGCTTTCTTTTTTCTCAATAGAAAATCTGTAGGTAAAACGTTTTAGCTTGTCTTGTAATTAAAATGTGGTGACCGTTGCGCTTCCTGATGCTTTATTACTGGTAAGAGTTTATGAGTTTGATAAGCTTGGTTCAGCCAAATGATACACTATTACCCTTTGATGCTTATATGAAATGTAAATTTCCTTTTAGTGCTTCGGCTGTCAAATGGAAATGATTTTGTGTCTTGAAGTAGTTTGTCTCTGTCTCTGTGTACTCCATCTTATTTCTATTGTCTTTACTTTTCTAGCTGGCTGTTCCCTGAAGGATTCTTTAGTAAGTGATTGCCTTCTCTGATGACTGTCTGTAACACAACTTGAACTGAAGTCACAATTAGGCACCGAAAACTGCACTTTATCTTCTTCTTCTTCTTCTTCTTCTTCTTCTTCTCTCTCTCTCTCTTATTTTTTTCAATTTGCTAGTTTCTTGTGCTTTCTAATCTTCGAAGAGTCCCTCTTCTTTCTTCTTTTCTTCTCCTTTCTCTTCTTCTCTTGAATCAATGAATCCAGACAGTATTTCTTTTTAGTATTCTTTTGGCCCAAATTAGCACCATTGACTATTTGAGTTGACAAGAGTTCCTCTGTTAGAAACTTGTTTACATTGGAGAATTTTTATTAATTTGTCAACTCAGCAAATCGGAGTAGGTTGTTCCTGCCCTAGATAAGCTCAATGAGACTTTATTTTCTTTGATGGGCATTCTGAATTTTTGCTATTTCCTTAAGGGTTTTTGTTTTTAAAATTTTTTGGTACAAAGATATGTGAACTGTGCATCACAAGTGCCCTGGTTTGTATTATGCTTATTTACTTATAAGATATTGCTCTTGGGGATTGGGTTTGAACTACGGGGGAAGAGAGTCTTGCATCTTGTTTTTCGTGAGTTTGATTCTGGGCAGTTCACTTTCGGCCAGGTCTAAGTTTTCATACACTTTAAGGATTAGGTTCGTAATTGCTGAAAATGAATATCTTGGTACTCTCTTCTTTTGGGCATTTTGATCTTTCAGTTGCTAATCCTTTATTATTTTAGAGCCTTGTATTCTAGTCATATAAGGCACATGCACATTTTGTTTGATATATATTGTTTTTTCTTTGTGATGGTGAAATACTTTTTTCCAATTCATGAATGAGTGATAAGCCATCCAAGCATGTGGTTGGTCCTGCTTTCCCAGTTACATTTCAGCTTAAAGTTCATTGCGTTATTTATAAATCGAAATGTACTGTTGTTCAGGTGCAATTCAAATTTGACATTGAAACAAAAAAATTCTATCCTGATGCCCTTCACTTGCTCAATGATGCTCATTTCTTACCAACTAGAGACTGAAGCCTTCTTTTTGTTTCCTCTGGATGTGACTCCTCCAATGACCTTCTCTAGCAGTTATTTACATGCAGTTGAATTAAGTTATATACAACTTATCTACAATTTGTCCTCTTCTATGGATATTTGGTTTCTATTTTATTTTGAAGTTTTGTGTTCAATGTTATGCAGTCCTATTTTGTTCCCCTGTTCAATTTGTTGTAACCTTTGTGTATTAATTTTAGAATTTTCATGCTCAATGAATAATTTCAGTATGATGCTGTTCTGAGGAAACCTTAAATCGTAGCCATTAGCTGATAAATTTTGGGCACTGATTAGGATATTGAATGAAACTCAATTTGAGTCATTTAGGCAAGTTGGACATTAGATGTGGCAGGGCTTTACCTCAATTCAAGCATATGATATTTTCAGTTTTTACAGTTTAGGTTGTTTGATAATGGGTTCATTGTCTTCTAATGTTAGACTGGTTATGGAAAATGCAGAATTGCCGAATGCCATGGAACAAGTTCAGGATAATACTATTCCAAGAAAACCTCGGATCCTACTTGCGGCTAGTGGAAGTGTAGCTGCTATAAAATTTGCTAATCTTTGCCATTGCTTTTGTGAATGGGCAGAAGTAAGAGCTGTGGTCACAAAGGCTTCTATGCATTTCATAGACAAAACAGCACTTCCTAAAGATGTGACTCTTTATTCCGATGAAGATGAGTGGTCTAGTTGGAAAAAGATTGGAGATAATGTCCTGCATATTGAACTTCGTAGATGGGCTGATATTATGGTAATTGCACCTTTATCAGCAAACACACTTGGGAAGGTAAATAACGTGCTGATTGTTTCTTTGATAATTATGATTGGCTTAATTACTGGTTTTACATTTTTATATGTTTGATTATGTTGTTTGAGTGTCTGATAGGCCCATGTCCTGGGATCTCTCCAAAGGTTAATGCTTTGCCTCTTGACATATTAGATAGTGGAAGAAAACTTATTTTTACAATGTTCAAGGCCCTCCTTAGACTTCGATTAAGTAGTCGTCAAAATCTGAAATCCTATTCATTATGCGGCTCAACTGATACTGATAAAATAAGGAATACATAAGAAGCAGGGCTGAGAAAGAGTGATTTAAAAAAAATATTTTTTTCTGGTTTTGTTTACTTGTCTTATTTATGATTATCTTTTCAGGAATGTTGTTTTACTGAATGAGAAGTGGTGGGGTGAACTTCCTATTGTCTAATTGTTTGAAATATGAAACTCTGATGAGGATTTTCATGTTTATGGCAAATTTTAGGGGAACTTGGGGAGTTCTCTTTGTTGGTTCCCTGGTTTACTGAAAGAGCAATGATTTGTTGAATTGTTTTTGGTTATAACTCTGATATCATCATCTGGGCTAAATGTAGATTGCTGGTGGGTTGTGTGATAACTTGCTTACATGTATAGTGAGAGCGTGGGACTATAGTAAGCCACTTTTTGTAGCACCAGCTATGAATACCATGATGTGGAACAATCCTTTCACAGAACGGCATCTCATGGCAATAGATGACCTTGGCATCAGTCTTATACCTCCTGTAACCAAGATGCTTGCTTGTGGAGACTATGGGAATGGTGCAATGGCGGAGCCTGCGGTGATCTTCGCAACTGTAAGGCTCTTCTTCGAATCACGAGGATAGAGGGAAGCTCTGGTTCATACCCTGATTCGTGATTTTATCAAAATGCATTGAGATGTTTTATTGTTTGAAATCCTATTGTAGAGAATGGGTTTAATTTAATAGTGTGTGAATGAGTTTGATGAAGTTATTGTTTGTGATGATTGCTGGATTTTCCGAATTCTTTAGCAGTATTATTGGACCTGCAAATCTTTGATAGGCAGAGTTCTAAGTCATTCACTGTGGTCGCTTCAACACTAGGGACTTCTCATATTCTAGATTGATTCATGTCCACAACTAAAGTAATATGTCGGCGATGACAACGTTGGCTAGAAATAGCCTTAGCAAACTCCTCAATAGCCGAAAAATAAAAAGAAAAACTGCTCATCACGGATTCCGAGTTTATTAGGGTATTAGTCACTCATTTAATCTGGGTAGGGATTGTTAGTATCTTTTTTTTTTTTTTTTCTTAAAATAAAATTTCTTTGATATATTCACGCATATTATTAATAAAAGTTTTGAATTTAATTTCAAATTTATAGATAAATAAAAATTTCTTCCAATATAATTAAAACTAAAAAAGTAAAACTAAAAACTATATGAAAATATGATGCGTTTAATTAAATACACAAATGTTTTCTCTCTCGATCAAACCCTAGCGCCGCTACTATCCGCTTTCTCCTTCGACCGAACTCTAGTGCTGCCACTCTTCGCTTTTGCCCGGCGATGCCACCGGACGACCCTCCGCTGCTCAACGTTCCTCTCCTGATGAGGTCTCCGATCACGTGCACGTCCCCACACCTTCTCAAGTCTCTTTGCTAATTCGCCCACAGGTCTGAACATAATGCCACCCATGAAACCGGAGTAGGTGAAGGTCTTCAACGGAATGCCAGAACTCATCTTTACAGCAGAAGAACATGTTCAATTGATTGCTCCACATAAGTTCTCCTTGGTGGGCAAGTTCTCTTTTGGTCACCTTAAGATGACAGATTTGAGACTAGAATTTGCAAAAATAGGTTTGAAAGGAGGGTATGAACTAGGTTTGATGGACTCACGACACATCTTGATCCAATTTCAATTGGAAGCTGATTATCAACACTGTTGAATGAAGTTAACATGGCTTTTGGCAAGATTTCATATGCGTATTCTGAAGTGGACTTCTCACTTTAAATTCGAGGAGCACACCCCCCAACACATCCCCCCCCCCCCCCCCCCCCCGGTGTCACCAATATGGGTATCTATGCATGGATTGCCTTAAGAAACCTTTGCAAATTGACACTCCAACAATGCATTTGTCTCGTCCATCACTTGCACCCTTCTGCGTGGAAGTTGATTTACTCAAGGAACATCCAAAGGGAATTCGAGTTGGCGTTGATAAGGACACGTTCATTCAACCTTTTGAGTATGAGTTCATTCCAGATTATTGTAGAGAATGCTGTAAGATTGGACATAAAAAGTTTGATTGCAAGAAAGGACTCACTGGAAATCCCCACCCAGTTCAGAAACAACCTGTTATGAAATATAGGCCTAAGGGCCCTGTTAAGGAAATTGGTGGTTCTTTTGGTCTGTCTGTGAATGAGAAACAAGCTATTCCTCGGATATAGCTCATTTGAATGTGAAAAATTTATCTTCTCCAACCCAGGTTGATGCTGATCAGTTTGCTGGAAAGTTGAATAGTACGCTGCAAGCAAGCAAGACACTTCATCTAAACATGCTGAAGTGTTAAACCCATTGAAATCTGAAATAGGAGCTGCGTGAGTAACAAAAGGACCCTTGTATTCCTTATTGAGTTGAAATCTTCACCGAAAAATACAAGTGTCATGCACACTTCTAATACTCAACAAATTAGACCACAAGTTTCTCATCTCCAAGTATCTTGAGCTAGCATAAATTAGAGAAAATAAGAAATCCCCATCCATTAAGGGGTGACTTGCAACAAAAGTCCCAGACCGGCCAGCAGCCATAGCTTAGCTGACGTAGAAGCCCAACTATACTGAAAACCTAATTTACGGGAGAACTCTCCAAGCTGATCCCGAACATCCATGTGTCACGGCCGTGACATGGACGGTTCGACCCAAGTGGGACGGAAGCATCCGTGGCCGAGATTCAGGGCCATTTGCGCACAAAAGGGAGCAGACCGTGGGGCTTTTGGAGTGCATGGGGCACGGATCAAACAAACGGGACCGAGCTGGGACGGTCCTAGGCGCAGCGGGCAGCACATCGTGCGCCAAGCACGGGAACGACATGGTCGAGTGTTCCGGTCATTTCAGCCCGTCAAACAGAACGCTCCCCAACCCGCTACGATAGAATCTCTCGAACGTTCGGGACCAAAAAGGGGCATGAGGAACAGCAGCTTCTCTAGAAGGGAAGAGAAGGTTCCAGCCATTGCAAGTGGCACAAGTTGGCACGGGTGACGTCATGCATGACGTCAGCCCTAGGAAATTCCCTTGTATATAATATTAGGGACTAGAATCTTCTTGGAATAAAATATTGGGAAGCTTCTCTTGGAAGCCTTGTATAGTAACCGACTTTGAGCCCTATAAATAGAGGCCAAGGGTCATTTGTAAAGGGCAACCAGGTATAGAAGTGTTTGTAAGCCTTTGTACAAAGCAATATACTTGAGTTCCATTTTCGGGTCATTTTGTGCCCACATTCTCTTGCCATCTCGGTCGTTTTCTAGGCCAACAAGCTCATTTTTGAGCAAGAGCTAGGCTGAGCTAGTTCTAATCGTTAGTTATTGGAGCTAGTGCCGCATCGGTTCACTAGGCCAAGAGTGAGCCCGTAACACATGGCTTCAAAATCCCAACAAAAGAGAGATAATAATCAGATACTAAAAAAAATAAACGACACAACGAGGTTGGACTGGCCACCCTGCGCACATTTCATATGATGCCACTAATCAAATTAAATTGTAGGGAGAGAACTGACCATGTTCCTCTTCGAACTACGAGGCTGTACTGACTGTGATTTGCTAGCTCTTTCTCCCTTTCGAGGACGACCCCATTTCTTTTTATTCAGATTGGACATTAGATGTACTATCATTGGAGATAGCCCCTTCACCACCAAAATTTCCTTATGAGATTGCACCAATACTTGGCCCCCCTTGGGACAGCTAGGATTGATGGGGTTGGAGAGGGCAACATAATTGTCAGATCTACCCGTTCAATCGCCTCAATGTTTCCCTGTGGCGGAGCAATTTGGAGGGCACGATTTATTTCCATTGAGTGGTTGTTCTTGGCCTGCGTGATATTTTTTGGAGCTGCGACGTAACGAATGGCGTCAAAAAAATTTCTATGGACTAATGCCACAACTGGTTGTAGTGGCTGGTGCCGCAATTAGCTGTGCATAGGTTCTGTTTCAGTAACCAACTGGGTAGGGGTTGTATCGAAGCCTGCATAGGAGATGGAAGCAGTGATGCCTTTTCCAAAATTTCGGCTGCAGAAACCATAGTCAAATATGTTACAGATGGTTCTGGTGAAGAAACATCATGCTGCGGAGGCGACTCCACAAGTGGCGGAGGATCATCCTCTTACCTGAACTTACAATTCCTGTTTCTGCAGCTTCTTCCTGATTCAATGAGGCAATTGGCATGGGCTCAGTTCCAGCAGTAGAGGGTTGTGGCAGATTGAAGGGCTGCGGAAAATTGGGGGGCTACGTTTCAGGAGCATCATCAATCAATATTAGGACCTTGGATTTGTCAGCCTGAGTCAAGCTAGAGGAACCTTCAATCTCTTTATGTTTTGGCCTATATTCTTTGACCACGGGCTTTGGTATTTGACACGGGTTAGCCATTTTCCCCTTATTGCAATCAGTGTTTCTGTGACCAATTTTGCGACAATTTCTGCAGTGATTAGGTACGCATTCATATGTAAAGGGTTGCACCACAATATCCTATTCAGTATCAATCTAGATACTTGGAGGGTGTTTTTTAAGAAGATCCACCTCAACACAAAACCGTGCAACTGAAGGTCGCGTACCCATTATCGTAGGCGTGCCAATCTGAATGGGGAGTTCCAATCGAAAAGGAGATTGAGAATATGGCATTGGGGTCATGTATTCAAATGGTAGCTCATGCATAAAGACCCATATCGGGGCTACTAGGGGGTTTTCTTCGAATATTTTCTCCTTCCATCCACAACTTTCTCTTACTTGAATTTGAACCTACTTCTCACCTCCTGCAAGACTCTTCCTCTGCCACACTCTTTTATTTTTTTCTTTCTTCTTCCAACAAGAACTTTTCCTCTTTCTCGCACAAACCCTCTCTCCCCCATTGATGATCTCTGTCTCTGCTTTCATAGACAAGGGACTTTCACCCCTTTTTGGTTCTGGAAAAAAAAAAAACCAAAATTCAAAAATTTGATATGTTGTAGCTGCTTTGGTTTGAATATTTTGTTTTGTCTTCTTCTTTTCTGTACACTCGAAGGCAGTCTGCGATTACAGTTTCAAACAGGCAAAATCTTTCACCCCTTTGTGTTGTTTCAAAAGCAAATCTTCAAAAGTTCTAGTAATGCCACACACAAATTGGAGAAGAGTAATTAAATTGCAGAGAGATCATCATTGCCGGCCCTGTATATGTACTGGGGTTTCAAGCATGGAGTGTCAATCTATTCTACTTTCTGAATCTCTAGTATGGAATTGCTACAAATTGGGGGGCTATGTTTCAGGAGCATTATCAAGCAATATTAGGACATTGGATTGTCAGCCTGAGTCAAGCTAGAGGAACCTTCAATCTCTTTATGTTTTGGCCTATATATTTTGACCACATGCTTTGGTATTTGACGTGGGTTAGCCATTTTCCCCTTCTTGCAACCAGTGTTTCTGTGACCAATTTTGCGACAATCTCTGCAGTGTTTAGGTACGCATTTATATGTAAAGGGTTTCACAACAATATCCTATTCAATACCAATCCAGATACTTGGAGGATGTTCTTAAGAAGGTCCACCTCAACACAAAACCGTGCAACTAAAGGTCGTGTACCCATTATCATAGGCGTGCCAATCTGAATGGGGAGTTCCAATCGAAAAAGATATTGAGAATATGGCCTTTGTGTCATGTATTCAAATGGTAGCTCATGCATAAAGACCCATATCACGACCACTGGGGGGTTTTCTTCGAATTCTTTCTCATTCCAACCAGAACATTTTCTTACTTGAATTTGAACCTACTTCTCACCTCCTGCAAGACTCTTCCTTTGCTTCACTCTTTTATTTCTTTCCTTCTTCTTCCAACAAGAACTTTCCCTCTTTCTCGCACAAACCCTCTCTCCCCCCTTAATGATCTCTGTCTCTGCCTTCACAGACAAGGGACTTTCACCCTTTTTGGTTCTAAAAAAAAAAAACCAAAATTCAAAAATTTGATATGCAGTAGCTGCTTTGGTTTGAATATTTTGTTTTGTCTTCTTCTTTTCTGTACACTCGAAGGCAGAAATCTTTCACCCCTTTGTGTTGTTTCAAAAGCAAATCTTCAAAAGTTGTAGTAATATCACACACAAATTGGAGAAGAGTAATTAAATTGCAGAGAGACCATCATTGCTGGCCCTGTATATATACTGGGGTTTTAAGCATGTAATATCAATATATTCTGATTTTTGAATATCTAGTAAGGAATTGCTACAAATTGGGGGGCTACGTTTCAGGAGCATGATCAAGCAATATTAGGACCTTGGATTTGTCAGCCTGAGTCAAGCTAGAGGAACCTTTAATCTCTTTATGTTTTGGCCTATATTCTTTAACCACAGGCTTTGGTATCTGACGCGGATTAGCCGTTTTTCCCTTCTTGCAATCAGTGTTTTTGTGACCAATTTTGCAACAATCTCTGCAGTGATTAGGTACGCATTCATTTGTAAAGGGTTGCACCACAATATCCTATTTAGTACCAATCCAGATACTTGAAGGGTGTTCTTGAAGAAGATCCATCTAAACACAAAACCGTGCAACTGAAAGTCGTGTACCCATTATCGTAGTCATGCCAATCTGAATAGGGAGTTCCAATTGAAAAGGAGATTGAGAATATGGCCTTGGGGTCATGTATTCAAATGGTAGATCATGCATAAAAACTCATATCGGGGCCACTGGGGGTTTTCTTCGAACTTGAAGTGCGGAGTCCATTTCAGATATGTATTTGAAATCCTGCTATGAGCCATGTGGGTTCATCCAATACCTTTGATAGTCTGCTTCTAATTGAAACCGGATTAGAATATGACGTTGATTCATTAAACCTATCTCATAGCTTCCACGAAACCAACTTTCGCAAACTCCTGCTTAAGATCAGCCATTTTGAGGGTCTCCAAAAGGTAACTTCCCAACAAGAGAATACTTGTGTGATGCCACTAGTTCAGCCCTTTCCTCTTCAGTAAAGATAAGCTCCGCTAATCCGTTAAAGAAATGAATTGGCTTGGGATCAGACATTGGGGCCTTTTCTATGGTAACTTGGGGACACAAACAAGTTTGAAAATGTCCTATTCTGTTGCGGAGGAGGACCTGCGGCAGTGTTTGAACGTGGAAGCAAAGGGAAGGTGATCGTTGTTGGAGGCGGCTTGTCCGGCAACTCCATCGCCCTACTTGTCACACCCCCAAACGCTAGCCAAAGATTAGCGGAAATTCTCTAAGGCAGCAACTAGAAATTGAAGCCGAAATCCCACAAACGGAACAAAATCTAGGACGCAAGTGATTTAAATGGGCAAATGCCCCAAAACTCAGTGCAATTCTTATTGACTCTCTCAATAGTTACAAAGAATTTTTCCGTTCAAACCTTCAGCCTCACACTTAGCCAAAGTTTGAACCACTAGTCTAACTCCCTCCCAAAGCTAAACTAGTCCCGCCCGATTCTGGAATTCCTTTACCAAAAACCGAGTCCCTCAAATGAATGAGGTTTCACCTATTTATAGGTGTTACAATTCGTGTTTGACAGCCACAAACACTTAGGCCCGACTAAAGCTTCTAGGAAATGGTTACAAACGGTTACAGCCCACGTTTGAAGAATCTGCCCACGTTTTTCGTTCGACCATCCCACGATTCTGGCCAACTCCGCACGTTTCCAGCATGTTCAGCCCACGTTCTTAACCGCTCAACCGTCCATCAAGCCTTAGCTTCACTTCGGCTCGATCATGTCGCAGCATTCCCACTTTATCGCAACTGAAGACCAGCCCGTTCTAAGTTGTGCGCAACTCCACGCAAATCCCGCAACTGAAAACCAGCCCAATCTGATCTGCCGACACTTTGATCTGATCTGCCAGCCGAGTGCGCATTTTGCCGCACATCTCGAACCATCTCTCGAACATGCCCGCAACTCTCGACAACCAATGCCTTTGCGCGCATCTTCTCGGCCATGAAGTTTGAAACTCGCCCTCAAGCCCCTCCGTTCATTTTCCCTCGGCCAACAGGAATTAATTCTCGGCCAATCCACCAAAGCCAAGCTAACCATGCATTCCACATGAACACACAAATTAGTAAAAACAAAGAGATATAATTAGCCCACGAATTTCCCGCTAACAAACCTCCCCCACTTGAAAATTTGATGCCCTCATCAAATTCCAAGCCGATCCAGCAATTCTCTAACCACTGAACTCCGTTCGATCCTGCCTGGAACCAAACAACATTTCTTCGACCATCTTGAAGAAGAAACCGGCAACTCAACCTCTGAATTGCTCCACACCCCATCGGGCCTCGAGGACGTTGAACTTAGCTTTTCAATTCAACAACATTTCTCCAACTCAGCTTGAAGAAACCGGTCATACTAGTTCCCTCAAACGAACTAGCACAACTCCAAGGCAACTTTCATTCCCCCACTTCCTGCATCCCATAACTACTGGAAAATGGACTCAAAGGTTAGCGGCCTCCCATAACGACCCCAATGATAGAAATGAAAGCAACCTTACCCACGCCCGAAGGCTACTCAAGCAACTGAACTGCTCCAATACGTACAATTTCATCCGAGGCTTCCTCTACTCGAACTGAGTTTGCACCATCGACTTGATCCCTTAATGGACAGTCCCGAATCCGATGCCCCTGTTTGCCACACTTGAAACAACCCGTCATCTTCGGTTTCTCACTTGTAGCCGGAGTAGGGATGTTGCCTTTGCTTGGATTCTCGGCAACAACTTTCTCCTTCGCCCATGCCTTGTCTTTCTTAGGCATCTTGGCCGCATCACCACCCATTGGTGTCTGCAATTCAACCAACCCATCCGCCACCTGAAGTGCTTGGGTTAAGGTCCTCACATTTGAACGACGCAACTCCGCTTGCGCCCATGGTTGCAATCCCGCCACGAAGTTGAAGATCTTGTCCTCCTCCGACATGCCTTCAACATCCAACATTAAAGAAGAGAATTCTTTAACATAAGCACGAATGGAACTTACTTGTCTGAGCCTTCTCAACGACTCCCGAGCCATCCAACCTGCATTCGATGGTAAGAACTGAGCCTGCAACTCTTTCTTCAATCCATCCCAAGTCTAGATTTCCGGCCGACTATGATCCTTAGCCCGTGTCCTCCACCAGAGTTTCGCATCTCTCTCGAGGTACATGCTTGCGATCATAACGCGTTCCATTTCCGGCACATGAGCAGCCACAAAATACTGCTCCATATCCCACACGAAATTCTCAAGTCCTTGGCGCTTCGAACTCCTCCAAAGCCCTTTGGTTCTGGAACTTTAAATTTCTGACCGAACAAAGAAGTTCCACCGTCAGTTAAACCAGATCCGACAGCCTTCTTCAACAAACTCACATCTTCCTTCACCCCACGGAATTCGGAAAGATCATCCTCTAGTTCTTCCCTTGAAACCGTGACCTCCAGCCTTCTCGTCAAGACCACTATGTCCGACTTAACTGACTCCAACGCCCCAACAAACGATGGAGACTGAGAAGAACTTGAAGAAGCATCACCGTCCGAAACTTTTCTTTCAATCTCCCGAGTTCTAGCCTCTAACGACTCAAGAGACCTTCGCAACTCGTTGAACGAAGCAAAGAAATTCACCGTCTCATCCTCAGTGCCAAGAAGACGAAGCAAGCTCTCAATTTGAGACTCAATTCGGCCCACACGATCCCCCAACGGATTCACCATGTTGAAATCTTCAACACGCACACTGCACTTGCAACAGCAACGAAGGTAGCACAATCGAACGAACCAACCTGCGGCTCTGATACCAAAATTGTCACACCCCCAAACGCTAGCCAAAGATTAGCGGAAATTCTCTAAGGCAGCAACTAGAAATTGAAGCCGAAATCCCACAAACGGAACAAAATCTAGGACGCAAGTGATTTAAATGGGCAAATGTCCCAAAACTCAGTACAACTCTTATTGACTCTCTCAATAGTTACAAAGAATTTTCCCGTTCAAACTTTCAGCCTCACACTTAGCCAAAGTTTGAACCACTAGTCTAACTCCCTCCCAAAGCTAAACTAGTCCCGCCCGATTCTGGAATTCCTTTACCAAAAACCGAGTCCCTCAAATGAATGAGGTTTCACCTATTTATAGGTGTTACAATTCGTGTTTGACAGCCCCAAACACTTAGGCCCGACTAAAGCTTCTAGGAAACGGTTACAAACGGTTACAGCCCACGTTTTCCGTTCGACCATCCCACGATTCTGGCCAACTCCGCACGTTTCCAGCATGTTCAGCCCACGTTCTCAACCGCTCAACCGTCCATCAAGCCTTAGCTTCACTTCGGCTCGATCATGTCGCAGCATTCCCACTTTACCGCAACTGAAGACCAGCCCGTTCGAAGTTGTGCGCAACTCCTCGCAAATCCCGCAACTGAAAACCAGCCCGATCTGATCTGCCGACACTTTGATCTGATCTGCCAGCCGAGTGCGCATTTTGCCGCACATCTCGAACCATCTCTCGAACATCCTGCAACTCTCGACAACCAATGCCTTTGCGCGCATTTTCTCGGCCATGAACTTTGAAACTCGCCCTCAAGCCCCTCCGTTCATTTTCCCTCGGCCAACAGGAATTAATTCTCGGCCAATCCACCAAAGCCAATCTAACCATGCATTCCACATGAACACACAAGTTAGTAAAAACAAGGAGATATAATTAGCCCACGAATTTCTCGCTAACACTACTACAGGAACCTGGGACCTGAGGCGGTAGCCGGTGGCTAGGGCGCAGAAAGTTATAGAAATCTACTTTTATGTAGGAGTTTTTTTTCATATATTTATTATGTTCATATTCCTTTTGCATGCAATATTATTATTTTTCATAATAAAAATTAATTATTTTATTTTTCATAATAAAAAATATTTTTAATTAAAATTTTTAAGTTATATAAAAATTTTAAATTTTTTATCATAAAATAAAATAGTATAATAATAAAAAATTGAAAAACTAAAGAAAATATAAAATAGAAGGGGAAAAAAAAAAAAAAGAATGCAAGATGAAATAAATAACAAAGCTTAGAAAGAATGAGTGACTCACATACACTATGAAGGAGAGTGGACTAAATCAGCTGGTTAATGACCAATTAATGAGTTTTTTATTTTTTAATATATGGGGGTATATCCTGTGTACGGTATAATTTGCCTAAAAGCCATGATATAGAGAGTTGTAAACTTCTCACCTTAATGCCAAAAAACACAATTAGATTATCAACAGAAATTATAAGATGCTTAAAAAAAAAAAAAAAAAAAACAGAAATTATAAGAACCTTAGTGGGCATTCTCACGGGACCTTTAACCTTGAGTCTCTTATCCTTTGCGCTAAGGACCAAATAAGCATATACTCAGAATTATAAAGGAAAAACCCATATCAACTAAGCTATTACAAAAGCCATTTAGGGCTAACAAAATACAATAGCAATATCCATATAATATATATCAATTAAGTTCAGGAATTCAACTAAAAAAACCTTTTAATAAAACCAAAAATTGAAATATTGTCCGATTGAAATGAGTCACTTTAAATTTGAGAAAATAGTGACTTATGCAGAATTTCAAATTACTACCGGACATACATTTTGACTTAGTTACAATGTAGAAAACGGAGCAAACTTTCACCAAAGGGGGAAAGGAAGAGAAGGCCGGTGGTTTGAGGTGGCAGGAAGAGACGATGGAGGAAGAAGAGGTAGTGGTGGTTCTGCTTGGGGGTTGCAAGAACGGGGAGAGAGTTTGTGTGGTGAGGGAGACGGAAATGTTAAAACCCGAAAATTAACTCATTGATCCGCATGTTTATTTGACTCACTTAAAGAATTGGAATTGAAATTTTTAACCCCGATTAAAGAATTAAAATTGTAAAATTCAATTGATTTTGAATTAGAATTGAATTTCAATTTTTTCTATTCTTGCCAGAACAGACAGTAAAATTGGTACACCCCAATTTCATGAAAAAAAAAAAAAAAAACATAAACTATTTTTACACAATCATTCTATATTATGCTTTTATTTGACAGAATCTTATATATAGTCAATATGCGAGTCATTTGAAGTTTTCATCACATAACGTTCTTATTATAGCATGCTAATTATAATTTAGATCGAGATTTATGCACTCGTTATTCAAAATAAAATAAAAGAAAAGAAACTACATACAATTAGTATACAATACACCCACATGTATACAATTGGGTTTAATAATGTTATTCAGGGGAAAAATTAGTACGGGGCAAGAAGGATTCATTGAGTTCGAAAGGCTTAGATTCTCGGTGACACTTTCCTGTGACACTTCTTCCTGTGACAAATTTCAATTACTTTATTTATATATTATATTTTCGATTAATTTTTACGTAATACATAATCATTTACACTCTTATATTTTTTAACACGACGAGTTCACTTTTTTAAAGGGTTAGGGTATATTAAATTATTAAATATAATTTTTATTGTTAAAAAATCTCAAAAATATATAAAAAATAAAATAATACTAAAAAAAATAAAGTATAAAAATAAAAATAATCTACTAAAACTATATATTGCCAATATATATAAATTAACATGAAATACAATATATAAACAAAATAATTGAAATTTGTCACAGGGAGTATCACAGAAAAATATCACAAAAAATCTTAAACCAGGTCGAAAAGTCTCGAGTAAGATTATTCCAACGATGATTTATTCTTTTGACATTACTGTTATCCACTTCTAATCTCGTTTTTTTATTATTTTTTTCTTTCCTCTTAAAGCCTTAACAAATTCTCTTAAAGTGGAATCACATTGCCTAGAGAATTTGACGTTACCAATTAATTACCTTAATGTTACTTTACTACTTCACGAATTTCTTTGGAGAAAACGGTCGCATTTTTATAAGCAAACTATAACTACCCACTCATCAAACATTTAATGCCTAGAAAGCTATAGCAAGAAATTGCTACTGCTTCAAAGAAAAAAAAAAAAAAAAATTACCACTACTTTATAACCCCCTTCACCGTCGATGACATTGAATCGTTGATCTATCCAAATAGACAAAAAAAAAAAATTTTTTAATTTTTTTTTTGTTGAGAATTACTCTAGTTTTTTTATATACAATTTTTTTTTTTTAGAAATTGATAGAAAATTCTTTTTATATATTAGACTTTTCATATAAAATTCGATACTTTAATTTTAAACTATCCATATTCTTCATAAATTTTAAATATATAGAAAATAGATATTTTTTAAAAAAGAAGTTATAATAGAAGAAAATATAAGATATCATTGTCGTTCAAATTAAAAAATAATTTATCTTTAATTTATGTAATTAATTTTAAATATTTTATATAAAAGAAATCGGAAGGAAGTTCAACAATGTCATTTAAGTAAGGATTAAATCAATTTTTGGTCTTCGTTAATAGGGGTTATTTCAATTTTGGTCATTCTTTTATTCTGGTCACTAATATTAAATTTTTTTTATAGCAATTATAGTTTTTTTTTTTTACGAAAAAAGTTTAGAAAATAACGGATTAACTCATTTGATCACTAGTCAAACCTACTTTTTTTAACCATGATTTGTACCATAGTTTGTTCAGCTAATTTTATGATCTGGATCCTTATGAATGTTCAACCCATTTATGATTTTTGCTGTCATTTTGGATTTTGAGTCGATCTAAATAGGTTGAACATTCATGAGGAACCGACTCATAAAATAGATTGAAAAAATCATGGCACAAATTATGGTGAAGAAAATATTAGATTTAACTAGAGATCAAATAAGTTAATCCGTTATCTTCTAAACATTTTCGTAAAAAAGGACTATGATTGCCAAAAGAAAATTTAAGTGGGACTAGTATTAGTGATCAAAATTAAAATAATCCCTATTAAAGAGACCAAAAATGAATTTAAACTTTTAAGTAATACTAATATTTTAGAGATATACTACTGTAAAATACTCACCCATACAATTACAATTTACCCTCCAATCTTCTTTATATTCCTGTTCTTGCCATTATACTTTCAAAATATTTTATCCAAGAAGTTTATATAATTTTTTAAAGGGTATTACTAGTTGCCGCCTCAGTTTTAAGCATTATCATTTTAATTTTGACAAAATTATCATTTTGCTTAAAAGGGAGGGAACAGAGAGGGTATTATAGAGCGGGTATTTTAGTCCAAATTGAGACGGTATAAAGTAAAAAGTGAGACGATAACTAATAAAATTTTTATTCAAAATTAGTTTTCCCCTCGTATTTGAGTCAATTATTTTACATCATAAACATAAAAACAAGTGAGAGGTTGGTTTATTATGTCGCAAATTATATTGTGGTATTAGCTCACATCTTACAAGGTGTCTATAAGATCTTAATAGAAAGAATCTTTTCTCATTTAATTTTAAATTTTACTAGTTATCGCCTTAATTTTTACCCTTTATCATTCTAATTTAGACTAAAACACCCCTTTACAATACCCTCTCTCTTCCCAATTTTAAGCAAAAGGATAATTTTATCAAAATTAGGGTGACTTAAAATTGAGGTGGTAACTAGTAATACCCTTTAATATTGTAGCCCATAATATCCATTGTTTTCCTAGTCATTATAGTTATGTCATTTGTCAAATTGACACTTTACAATGTGGCGTTAGTGCTACTATATAACAATTGTTATTGTGTGGCCTATGTAAATGTACCATCTCAATTTTTATTTTTTTGAAAATAATTATTATAAAATAAAAACTTTAATCCATAAAATCACCAATGATCACTTTTTATTAGAGGAATTACTAGTTACCTTCTCACTACTTTCTCTTTATCGTCTTAATTTGGACGAAAATGCTCCGCCCTACAATACCCTATCTTTTTCCCCCTTTTATATAAAATGACATTTTTGTCAAAAACTATAAATTACCGCCTCAAAAAATAAAACGGTAACTAATAACCCCTTTTTATTAGTTGTCACCAACAAATTAGTGAACCGACGGTGTGGATCATGTCGAATACTTACCTTTGTCGGTCTACTCGGTCGACTTTTATAAGTTTTATTATAATAATATGAGAAAAAAATAAATTTGAGATAGGTAGATATTTATTGAATGATTAATATGGAATTTATCAAACAAAATCTGATAAGTTATTTTTTCAAATATAAAATAAAAATATCCCAATATACGGTTCTATAAAAGCTATGACACCATAGAAAGTTGGTAAGAAGCAAAGGTAATTAAAGTCCACGATAAATTCTTCTTTTTCCCTTTTTCTTTTTAAATTTTACCGTGGTTAATTTAGTCTGGTTCATAATTTCTCATTGCTTCACTTTCAAAGTCAATAACTCTTGTTCAAAGCTTAGTTTGAACAGAGTTGTGTAAATTATCTGTAACCGTTAAGTCTAAAATATTATGACAATTGTCAATTTGGTCACAAAATTACTACTCCAATTAGCAGTAACGACAAGCATTGCATTGAAGCTTACACATTTTTCACCCCCATAATACAACGGTAATCTTATTCACCGTCCGCCATAAATACTCCCCTTTCTTCCTCTTTCACTCCTCACATTTTCTCACTCTCTCTCCAATTTTGATTATAGCCATCTTCTCCTCTCCCTCTTCTCTACTGTATTCTTCTTCCCATTTCCCCATTTTTCCTGCATCATTTTTTTTGAAAGACTGAGATGGAGTCCATAGCCATTTTGGTACTGCTGACATTTTTGGGGGTTTTTGTCTCATCAACTAAAGCATACACATTCTATGTCGGTGGCAGAGATGGTTGGGTGCTGAAACCCAGAGAAGATTATCTTCACTGGGCTTCAAGAAATCGGTTTCTCATCAATGACACCCTAAGTACACAAAATTCCTTTAATATTATACTAAGTTTCTTGCTCTTCTTATTTAGTTTCGTTCCGTTCGTCTCAAAATAATAATCTAGACCGCTTTTTTTTTTTTTTTTTGTTATTCCGTGCAGTTTTCAAGTACAGGAAAGGATATGATACAGTTCTTCAAGTGGACAAAGATGATTACTTTAACTGTTACAAAGAGAAGCCGTTGCTGGCTCTTAAAGATGGCGAATCCCAGTTCACTTTTGATAGGCCAGGTCCATTCTACTTCATCAGTGGCCATGCTGATAGTTGTCTAAAGGGTCAAAGAATTATCATCGTTGTGTTGCACCCGAGAAGCCCTCCGCCGCCGCCACAGACAGCCCCTAACTCTACATCTCCAACTCCAGCTCCAACTCCGGCACCACTCCCGGCAGCACCAAACACACCCATCCCTCCGCCGGCGGTTCCAACCAGCCAACCGACTACTAGCCCGGCTCCTGCCCCGGCTGAATCTAGTGCAACCATTTCCTATGGTTCTTCTGCATCTGCATTTGGGATCTTCTTGATCATGGCTGGTTTTGGTTACATAATTTGATCCCTTTGAGATCAATCAAGTATTGAAGCTGATTCTGGATAGAGATCAATCATAGTTAATTTTGTAATTTAATTTTGATTTTTTTTTGGGACTCATATCTGTCTTTGTTTTTTTTGTTTTGTTTTTGTTTTTTTTTTTTTTTTTTCTAGATTTCAATGACCGAGCCGGTGTTTCGGTCGTAGTATTTCATGTTATGTCCATGTGTTATACATGCAATCAAAATCGTTGTCTTATTGGGAAGTTGTTTCATTTCTGGACAAAATAAAAATTAAATAGCTGGGTGCAACTGTCCCAGTTGATTCCAATCCGTATATGATAGGACTATAAATATATTACAAGATAATTTATTAATAAATAACACAAATAATGACAATTCATAAGTCTTAATATTAAAATAATTATAAATTATCAATATAATACTATTATTTGTAATGAACTATCTTACCTAAACTATCATATAATTTGTCCATTCCGTCATATACTACTAATAAGATTAAGCAAGTCAAAGCGTGTATTGTGTGTAGAAATTATTATTTCAATTCGGGATTTTATCACGTAAGATAATATATGAAAATAATAATATAGTTTTGGAATAATATATATGCAAAATAGGAAGGTATTTTATTTGATGTTTATCTTAACATATATTTAATAACTTTTCATATGTGTGTTGCGTGGGATCTTTATTTCCATTTTATTGTTTATTTTATTCGAGAAATAAAAATTAGGAACTGGGAATGAGCAGTTAGTATATAGTAGTGCATGCACTTTCTAGTAATATAGTTTATATTAGTAAAAACTAAAAAACAAAAATAGTAACAAAAAAAATTTCTGCGCCTGATAATAATTGCCCACTAATATGATAATTAATAAAATAATAATAATAAATCATCCATATCTCTTTCCTAAAAATTAGCTACTGGTTGATTATTCCCCAACCTCAAATCCAGAAAAAAAAAAAAAAAACTCAAAAACCTTACGAAAGAAGAAGATGCGATACGGGAAAAAACATGGCGACCACTCCATCATTCAACGGAGACAACTGCTGACCGGAGAAAAGAAGTAACTAAACCCTGGGGAAAGGGAAGCGAAAAGCACAATTATCCCATAGAAAAAGGTAGTTTTTAAAATTTTTACACCTATTTATACTTTTTAATAGGTGTAAAAATAGTGAATGTGATTTTTTCATCGTATGAAGAAAAAGAGGTAATTCCATTGTTTAGCACATGAGTTGTATTAGGATAAATTTTTCATTTGTTAGTATTCATATTTTTTTATGGAAGAATGAATTCTTATGGTGGGTGCAGAAATATGCTGGAGAATACACAATACTACCCAATGTAATAAAAAATCTCACCACTAGCAAAATACAGTGCTACAAATGGTACAAAATAATATAACGAAAATACAGTACCATACAGTATCACCCAATGTAATAAAAAATCCCACTACTAGCAAAATATAGTGCCACTAATGGTACAAAATAACATAACGAAAACGCAGTATCACCTAATATAATAAAAAATGCCACACTAGCAAAATATAGTGCCACCAATGGTACAAAATAACATAAGAAAAATAAAGTACCACCCAATATAATAAAAAATCTCACAACTAGTAAAATATAATGTCACCAATAGTACAAAATAATATAAAGAAAACGTAGTACCACCCAATGTAATAAAAAATTTCACACTAGCAAAATATAGTACCACCAATGATATAAAATAACATAAGAAAAATAAAGTACCACTCAATATAATAAAAAATCTCACTACTAGTAAAATATAGTGTCACCAATAGTACAAAATAACATAAGAAAAATAAAGTACCACCCAATATAATAAAAAATCCCACCACTAGTAAACTATAGTGCCACCAATAATACAAAATAACATAACGAAAATACAATACCACCCAATGTAATAAAAAATCCCACCACTAGCAAAATACAGTACCACCAATAGTAAATATAAATTCTAAAAAATTGAAGTCAACCCATATCACTAGGAGAATATATTAAGAAAAAATAATAATAAAAATAAAAACAAAAAAATCAAAGGAGTTGTCAAGTATCTTGATTAATAACAGAAAAAAATAGTATAAAATGAAATTAAAATAAAAGATAAGATAATTATAAAAAAATAACTATCTCTAAAAATAAGTCAGTATTACTCATTCCATATTAAAAGCGAATGAGGCATGAAAAATTAAAAAATAGTAAAAATTTAATATTTTTTGATAACATCATCAAACATCACAAAAATTACGTAGTTTAAAGGGTTAGACTATAATACTAGGTAGTGCATGGGCTACATAATAATTTGATGGGGACGAGTAATGAAATCTTCATTAACTGAATGTTTTTGGGGAAGATATTATTATGTTCTTTAGTTAAGATAGTTAACCATGGTTAATTACCGTTATGACTATTTACTTTCAATTTAATTATATAGGAAATGTGAATAACTGAGCCGTTTACAAGGTTATAGAGGGTTATTTTATTATACTCCGTTTGTTTAAAATTATGTGCTATTTTACCATTTTAACACGTATATTAAGGAGGTCAATTAATGCATTTAATCTTTACATTGAAATGAAACATAAACTATAAGACTTTAAAAGAGTAATTAATATTGTATTAAAAATTTAAAGTGTTCTATATCAATTGATAAAATTAAAAATCTAAAAGGACACATGATTTTCAACCAAGGAGGCATAATTTGCAGGATCGTGATTCTACACAAAATCTATTCGATGTCATAGAATCATATCTCACAGGATGGATCGGCAAGATTTAAAAGATGCGAAAATGCTTAAAATTTTACCTATAAATGTTTTAGATGAAGAATGTATTATTATTTTGTCTTACAAAAACAGTCTCCAAACCCTAGTGAACAAATGAAGCACTGTGATTGGATATCCTTTTATTAATTTTGAAAAATTATAAAAATTGGTACAGAAGCAATGCATACTCTAACCACGGCCTTCCTACATGAACCATCTAACCATTCCTACCCAACTATCTATACAATCACCAATTCTTCCGAAGATTATAAATTTTTTAATAATTTATAAATTACATATATTTAAATTTTATCATACGGGAATGTAATATTTGATCTTACAACTATTTAACGTTTCACTAAATTAAATATCATAAGAGTTATTATCTTATGAATTTTCTATACCACACAGTTTGGTTCTAGCATTTTTGACCAAATAACTCCCCAAAATAAATTTGTGGAAAAAAAATAAGAAATTTGAAAGTTGTGGCCTACAAGAGACCTCTCGAATTTTGAAAATTTGAAATGAGATGAAATCGGATTCTAGAAATCCAAATTCATCCACTTTCGGATTTTCAAAATCCGAAATATTAATAACCCTAATTAAATGAAAAATTAATTAAAAATTAATAAGGAAGATTAATTAGATTAATTAAATTCAGATTCCAAAAATATCATTATTTTTTGAAAAGAATAATGAAATTGAAATTTTTTTGTGTAAATTAATAAATAGAATTAAACAATTCGGATTTCAAAAATTCGAATGGTGCGAATTCAGATTTTGGAAATCTGAATTATTTAATTTCAATTAAAAATAAAAGTGTTTATTTAATTTAATTAGTTAGAAAGAAAGAAAAATAACTTGTAATGTAGGAAAATTTAAATGTAAATTAATCAATATGACAGAACATTCATAATGAATTAAATCCAAAAATATATAAATAACAAAAAATATAAAATGTTGAAATATTATAAATATTATAAAATCTCAATATCAAAACATATAATGAAAAAATAAAAAAAATCTAACTACTAAATCCATATCTCGAAGGTGGCGGTGCATTTCTTCTACCTACTCTCTTGGAAATAGATCCAGTACTAGAACCTGAACTCTGCGAACCTCCACCTCGAGAACCTCTACCTCCAGGTCCACCTCTCCTTTCAGCTCCACTTGGACCCCCACCTCCACCTCCACCTGTACCCCGTAGAGGCGGCGGACAACCATCATCATCGTTGGAGTCATCGTTATCATTTTTATCTTCTGCCCCAAGTTGTTCCACATGTAGTGGAACTCCTTGCTCTTCATGAATGACCCTCCTTTTTCTACCTCCCCCCATTGGAGGAGCGTGTCTTTGTTGGCGAGCTGAAATAGGGGCTTGAGTGAAAAGAGGTGGATCATCCATGAGAAATTGGGAACCACCATCCTGGAACGAGGTGGACATCTCCTCGATCAATTGAAGTACTTTAGGGTGAGCGTCATCTCTACGATAGTAATCAGTTTGAAATTGAATGCCCCTGTTGTACCATTCACTCATCTGATCCGACTACAAATAAATAAAAGAAGTGTAATAGTTAGGAAAAAAAAAAAAGATAATGATGGCATAAATTTAAAATAATTTAGACAAATATCAAAAAAAAAGATAATGATGCCATAAATTTAAAATAATTTAAACAAATACCATAAAAAAAAAGAAAATGATGGAATAAATTTAAAATAATTTAAACACATAGCAAAAAAAAAAAAAAAAAGATAATGATGGCATAAATTTAAAATAATTTAAACAAATATCAAATGAAAAACATACGTATACTCTGGTTCGATTCATCGCTCCACGGTAGCCGATCTAGGTGGGATCATCTCTGCTAGGATCGCTAATGAGCCGCACTGTTCTGCAGTTATACCAACTCTGGTACTCTGCGTCAGCAACTGGAGGATCCTCTGGTATAGCGTCAGATAAATGGTCAGCTGACATCCTAGCTCTCCAATCCATGGTGTAACGAGCACGTTCAAGCCCCCAGTCAACGTACTGCTTGCCTTGCATACCCTTGCTATGCGACCTTTCATATACGTCCGCACTCAAAGGATAAATCATTGGCTACCCAGGGATAGGCTGATGGCAGCCAAATTGGCGAAAGACCCTCGAAACCTCATGTGGCTCGTGTGCGTCGTAGTAGATCATCCAAGTGTTGGACATCCAACACTCACTCCCTTCTCGGCAATATTGTGGGAGGTATCCATCAAGCAAATTATCCAACAGATAAGGCTGCCATATAAACTGAAAAAATAAAATGAAAACCGATCAAACAACCAAAACTTAAAAATTATATTTAAATAGTCATCGAAATCTGACAACAAAATTTAAACTAACCTCCTCATCTCGGAGACCATCTAGCTGATCTCTGAAAGTGGGCAGAAAATGAGTAGTCGTGCTGTGATATTTCTTAGGCGTGTGCCACCATTTTGCCAAAGGGCAATCCTTCGACAGCAGGGCACTAAGAGCCACTCTCTTTGGCCTGACAGCACGGATACACTCCCAAGCCCATACCTAGAAAATAAAATTAAATTGATATTAAAATAAAAATATACATTACGAAAAATAAAATACAAAACATTAAATATAAAATAAATATAACATTAATTTACCTGTAGTAGGAGCGAAAAACCCGTAATATCGTTTGATTCCTGCCGCCAAGCCTTACAAAGGCCACGGTACAAACTGCAAAGTGCTGTTGACTCCCAACTCAGTCGTGAGCATCTCTCAGGATCCTCTATATTTTGTAGAGGAACGATATTGCCGGCAGTGTCCCCAAAGAGTAAACTGAAGCACACATACAAGATGTAGCATCGAGCCCTCTTCGTATAAGCCAATGGGTCAACCTCATTACGTGTCAGTGGTGGACTGAGTACATCCCTAAGCTCATCAATATGTAAATTGCCGCTCCTCAACTGATCCACCAGCACAGGGAAGCCCAAAAGCCGCTCACACTCACCGCACCACTCTTGGGGTGTCAGGTCAAAACACCGACCGGTAACTGGATCCCCGTTTGTAGCAAAGCCAAAAAGAACTTGGACGTCTTGCAACGTCATAGTGGTCTCACCGAAGTTGAAGTGAAATGTGTGCGTCTCTGGATGCCATCTCTCACACAACGCCGTGATAAGAGAATGGTCGAGTCTGTTATTGCCCACTCGGCATAGACCCCAAAATCCGAATTTGTGAATCTCAGCCCAAACTTCTGGCGGATCCTCAGACAATGGTTTCCACATCTGGCTATCCGCCCTACGACACTTGAGAGTCTGCAAGTGAAACCCTTCAGAACCTAAGTATACACTTCGCGAACGGTGTCGCTGCTGCATATATAATAACTCTGGATATATGGGTCCCGGATGAAGGTACCATCGACGACCTTGTGATCCACTGGATGACGCCATTGGACCTAAATTAAGAATTTATTTAAAAAAATTAAAAATTTCGGCAGCATAACGGCAGTAAATGTAACGTTTTTAAATTCCCAACCAGTGCATAAAACATAAACATAGAACAACACAATTTATAGCAACACACATTTATAAATATAAAACAACCTATATGCCGGCAAGGCCATAATTTTCTAAATTCAACATAAATTAAATTAAATTTTCCGAACAATAGTAAATATTGAATAAACAAATATAAAACTAATATATTCATAATAATACTAAATTTAGAATAATAATTAGGCGAAACGTACAATTTTTGGAAAGTATGGGTTGTTTTGGCCGCGGCGGATGTGGTTCTGCGACGGCGGGCGGAGGTCCGGCGGCGGCGGTTTGAGGAACGACGGCAAAATTGAAAAATGATGGGGCGAGTTTTGTAGAGTTCAACAAGAGGAATGTTTTGGTGGTCTTGTTTCACAAAAATACTGGCCGAATTTTCGTAAATCTATGAAAATTTGATGGGTTTTGATTTTTGGGAAATGTAGAAAACCCAAAAAAAAAGAAAAAAAAGAAATGGAATGTATGGTTATGTTCCTTGAGATGAGAGGAATGTTTTGATCGGTTTATATTGTTGATTGGAGGTCCGGTTGGTCGGAAATGAAAAATCCGTTAAGGGAGAATAAAAGTGGCCGGAGTTAGGAATTGAAAAGGAGAAGAAAGAAGAAAGAAGAAGAAAAAAATGTGCTGGGGTATAAGTAATTCTACCCACATTTTCGGATTTTACAAATCTGAATGAGCGCGGGCCGCCTGAAAATAATTCCCGTTTTAGATTTTCAAAATCCGAAACCGAATTTTCTTTTTTTTTCTTTGAAAATATATATTTAATTCGGATTTGTGAAATCCGAATTGATTCAATTCGGATCATGAAAATCCGAATTAAATTGAATTTGGATTTTGAATATCCGAATTCAATTATTATTCGGATATTCATTATCCGAATTACAAAAAAAAAAAAAAAAATTCAACAACACGATATATTACGAGACTTTTCACCAAAATGAACTTCAAAATCGCAATTCTACCTATTCCATATACCAAAACATCAATAAGTCATCCAAACACCAATACGAACTTCAAAATCACAATTCTACTTATTCATATACCAAAACATCAATAACTCATCCAAACACCAATACGAACTTCAAAATCACAATTCTACCTATTCCATATACCAAACCATCAATAACTCATCCAAACACTAATACGAACTTCAAAATCACAATTCTACCTATTACATATACCAAAACATCAATAACTAGTCCAAACACCAATACGAACTTCAAAATCACAATTCTACCTATTCCATATACAAAAACATCAATAACTAGTCCAAACACCAATACGAACTTCAAAATCACAATTCTACCTATTTCATATACCAAAACATCAATAAATCATCCAAACACAATACGAACTTCAAAATCACAATTCTACATATTACATAAAACTAAAAAATAATAACTCAACAAAAAATCAAAAGATACATAAAATAATGTCATCAGCGTCATATAGTCTACCAAGCCTTGTTTGATCTGCTCTGGGATGCGAGACGGGACACCTTCTGGCTTCATGTGATCTACTTCCACACCTCGTGCATTCACCTCTACGTCGTCTTTCACGGCGATCCATTTCCATTGTGAATCTCCGCTTCTGTCTCCTTTCAGGCGGTGCATTATGAATGATGAACCTTTCATAGTCGATATTCAACTTCCAGTCAATGTTTTTTTGCCAACATTCCCTCGGAGGGATTGGGACGAAATTGCCATTCCCAAATTGCCTCTTCTAGTTTCGAGTCGTAAAAAAGTCGTCCACTAGATTGGATGGATTATCACCAAGAGAACGACACACCACCAAGGCATGTGAGCACTGAAACCTATAGGTTTGCCACTTCTGACAAGTACATGTGCGCGACTGATAATCAACAGTGTGTATGTTTCTTCCTTTGCCATCGTAACGCATAAATGTACTAACCCTGAAGATTTTATTCGTCCAGTCATAAGGTTCAACCTGATGGCCCCCAACTCGTATCTCGTAATCCTTGAATATTTTCCATAAAAGCGGAGGAAATTGGGTGTTGCATTTACGAGACTTTTCATTTTCCTGGCGAAATATTTCTTTAGTTTTCTGGAATGTCGGCTCAATGATTTCTCGAATAGGTAGAGCGGGTACACCTTTCGGCGCACTATTGTAACTTTCCGACATATTCAACATTAGGTTACCCCAGCGTTGGAATCCATCATGTGCAAGACTCCATTTATCAGCACCGATATCCTGCAAATACCTAAAGGCGTCCTAATTGTACAACTCCGCACATACTCTATCAAACTTCCAAGGTCGACAGTATGAGCCCATTCCCCAACACAGACTATTCAATCTATTGCCGCGACAATGCGTCAGTAGATTGCTTCGAACGTGTCTCATACAAAATCTATGGTGACCTGTAACACCTTCTTCCCATTCATCCAAGTCTCTAAATGCGGCGAGCAACCCTGCATTTCAATCTGGTAGCACACACATCGCACGTTTAGCAAAGACATGACGAATGAGGTTTCTAATGAAAAAACTCCAACTCTCAGTAGTTTGTTTGTCAACTAATGCATACGCCAGTGGAAGAAGTCGACGTGTTGCTGTAACTGTAATGAAAACAAACAACTTTCTCTTATATCCACCCTACAAATGTGTACCGTCTATACTAACCACAGGTGGACAAAATCTCCCAAACGTACGTCAGGCTGGAGCGAAAGCCCAACACAAATAATTGAAATTCCTCTCAGAATTGGTCATTTCACGCTCCCCTCCCTGGAATTCTCATTCTACAATCGTCCCTGGATTCGACGATTTTAATGCTTCAACAAACCAACATAAATAAACCATTAATACAATCATCACCCAATCATCATGTCAACAGTAATTCAATGCAATAAACTGATAAAATAAAAAATAATATCAAAATTTAAACTTACCTCGGTAACTCAACAAAGTTTGTAACCCAATTACCATATACCAATTCAATGACCTTCCTTCTCGCGTGCCATGCTTTCTTCCTCTTCACGTCAACTTTTAACTGATTTTTTACATCAATTTGAATAGCTGCCACTGGATACTCAGGTTCTTGTTCAATTTGCTTTATTATCAATGGCGCTATTGTCAACGATGTCACATTGTGGTGGTCATTTCCCACCGCAATTCCAAGGCAATTATGACTCGGACACCAAATAACCACTTTCCATTTGCCATGAGTACGATTCTTTTTCGATACCCAGATTTTCCATGCACTTGGGGAATAACCTTCTGGTGTCTCAAATCGTCTACTTTTGCATTCTACGGACCACGTTGTTTTATTGCTCTCGACGATAACATATTCCCTGAGCCTTGCCACGTTCCGTGCGGATATGGCCCGTTGTGCTTCCTCATTGTTTTTTAAAACAGTTCTAAGTCCTATAGTCTCAGGATTGCCTTTATATCGGGGCAAACATGTTCATCCCGATCAATGACGTACAGATCTTGGTGTCCCACATCAGAGTACATGAAATCCCCCTTCATAAGTCCCAATCTCATCCGAACTTTCCTCAGAACTGAAATCTGTAGAATCAGAACAAAAATACTATCGGATATATGGTCACAGTCGGCATCGTCCTCAATGTTATAATCCAAGTCCCCTGCCTCCTCTTCAAAATCATAACGGAATCCATAATCAAGTTGCCCTTCTCTGCTATGTGAAGAACTCGAAAAAATATTTCGTCTATCAACTCTATCTAAAGACTGAATTTCCTCAATACCGACGTTAACATTAATAAAACTCCATGGTTGAAAAGTATAAAAAAATTCTAGCATAACATCAGAAGTAATTACTACTTTTGTCTTACTCTCATCCACTTCAAAAAATGCTGTAAGTGTGACTTTGCACGAATTCATAGACACCCTAATTACATTGCAAACGGTTTCTACCAAATCATCCCTTGACATTCTAAAATTAACGCATATTGAATGATCCGGATTGAGACAGTTATCAAAATCAAACGTAGATGTCCAATAGAAATTAAAAATATGCGGACCATTAAATGCATTATACCTGTCAATCATAAAAATGTCATTATATCAATTAATTGTCCATTTTCGTCATCAAAATTTTTTTAATCAAATTTATAAACCACAATTCATTAAACAACCCACAACATTATAAACAATCCACAACATTACGATTTTAATTATAATTTCATTACCACTTACGACTAATCATATTCAAAATAGTAATGAGAATAATTACCCTTGACTACAACTTAAAAATTCAACAAAACTTACCCAAATATTAGTCATATACTACTAATAAATGTATTTCCAAACCACATTTCCTCCAATACATACACCACTACTCAAAATATCATCTAATCACATTAAAATTGTAATTAGAGTAATTACACTACTAATGCATGACTAATAATTAAAAAATCCACAAAACTTACACAAATCTTAGTCATATACTACTAATACGTGTATTTCCTAATCGCATTTCATCAACTACATACACCACTACTCAAAATATCATCTAATCTCATTACAATTAATCTAACTATATGAAAATCTTACGTTTTATGAAATATCAACCATAAAACATTAAAATCTTGACTTACCTTATTACATATCATAACGTGAAGTAGATCTTCGGAATAATTTAGCCAAAATCCAAATTTTGTAGGTGAATAGTGTTTGGCCGCTAGAGAGAGAATGTTTGAAGGAAGAAGATGAGAAGAATGCTGCAGAAAATGCTTGGGTTTGTGTTTATATAGTTAAACTGAATTTGAATTTTGAAAATTCAAAATTAAAATCCAAATTTAACCAAATTCGGATTTTCAACTCCGAATTCAGTTTGTCAGGGAAAAAATAAATTGTAATTTAATTTTTTTACTTCTTCAAATTCGGATTTGTAAATTTCGAATTTATATAATTGTAAAAAATTAACTAATTTTTTTAAATAAATTCAGATTTTGATTCGGATTTTCAAAATTCGATTTATACCTCAATTTTTTAATACTTTCTGCCATTAAAATTAACAAATTAAATTACAATTTTTTTTTGAGAATTCGGATTTCGTTTTGGATTAAAAAATCAGATTTGTGAAATTTAAATCTCTAATTGATTAAGAGACTCAGATTTCACAAATCTGATAGGCCTAAAAATGGTCCACAGATTTCAAATTCTAAAAATTTCCGTTCAGACCCCCAAATTTTGTATTAATTTGGTCCGGGACCCTTTGGTTCTACCTGTTTGACGACTTCGTCCTTATTCAATTCTAATCCTTCACAAATTAAAACATTTTAAAATAACGCAGGTATTTCTTTCTCTTTCTCTTTCTAGTTTCTCTCTCTACTCTCTAAAGCCCCGCTAATACAAAGTTCGATGGAGCCACCGGACCGCTCCGGTGGTTTCTAAAACCTTCCGCAAAAAACCCAAGCCGTTGATCCTTCTCCAAACCAAAGATCTTTCCCCAGCTTATTTCAAAGTCAAAACCAACCCTTCGCCGAAAACCCAAAGCCCCTCCAATACATAGAAGGAAAACCACATCTCATCTATGATGGGGAAGATGGGGAAGAGATGGAGAAACTATTAGCTCCCCACAAACTCTCACTAGTTGGGAAATTCTCCTTTGGGAGACCAGGTATGACTGAGATTAGAAAGGAGTTTACAAATTAGGGTTCCATGGAGACTACGAGTTTGGCCTACTAAATCAGAGACACATTCTCATCCGGTTCAAATTGGAGGAGGATTATAAAAATTGTTGGATGAAAACCATTTGGTCAATCGGGGGATTCCAGCTTAGAGTGCTCAAATGGACGCCGCACTTCCAGTTTGAGGAAGATCCACCTTTTGCTCCAGTCTGGGTGTCGTTGGAGCACCCTGATTCAGTATTCTCAATCGCTTCGGCTGTGGGTATCAGTGCTTGAAGAGAAGGAAATTATCAGCATCACGGAAGAACTTGAAGAAGATGAAGTGCAATTGGATATACAGGGCTAAGGGCAATGGAAGAAGAAATAAACTCTGTTATGGAATTAAAGTCACTGAAGGAATCAGTAGGAAGGTCTGGGATTTCTCGCTCCTCCTATGCTCCTCAAGACCTTGAAGCTTTAGAAAAGCTGGAGGATCAAACAGCTTCGGACCCCCTAGACTAGATGGAAGAGGGCAGCTTTGCATCATCAAAATGGCTTCATGGATGAATATTCAGGTTTCAGACCGGTTGAGGTTGAGGATGGTTTCGCCCCAGTGAGCAGAAGGAATAGGCGGAAAATTGGCTTGGATTTTGACTCTGAAAATTGGTTTGGATTTTGGCTTTGAATTTTGCCTCTTGACATATTCTGCTCTGCACTGATCTATATGTTCTGCTCTGAATATTGGTTTTGAGAGGAATTTTTGGCATGTTTTGCTCTGAATTTTTGGCGTTTTGAGATGAATTTTTGTGTCTCTGGTTTGCTAGTTTTGGAATTTTGCAAAAGCTCTCAAGTTAGTGCATAGGTAGCTACCGGATTTGGCATTTGGGTGTGAGACAGTTGGCTACTGAATTAGTTCCTCTTGATTATGTTATGTTCATCTTTTCTGTTAAGCCTCAATAGTGCAGAGGTTCATCTTTTCTGTTAAGTCTTCTGATGATCCTGAAAAGCTACCTTATTATGGTGGATAGTTTCCGCATTTCTGAGTTGAAGCTGCAGAATCTACCTTAAGTGAAAGAGTTTAGCCATCTTTGGAAGATTTAAAGCAATAGGTAGAAGCAATGCCTTTAAGTGAAAGAGTTTCCTTCGAGAGTTTCTTGAACACTGATGCTCAAAGGTTTGTTTGATATGCTGCATCAAAACTTAGAGTTCTGGTTGGATTGTTGCTTCGAGACATTAAGGAATATTGGCGCCATGCACTAGTACTGCCCATGCTCTTTCACAGCATAATTTTATTGCATAATTTTCTGGTGTAATCCAGTTTAGCCATCTTTATCTTGCTTCAACCTTAGAGAATGTTGATCTTTATGGAATGCAGCTGAACAGAACTTTGTTTAGATTATTAGCCATTTACATCTAAGGTTAGGAGTGATCCTTTTGTTGCTGTATAGCAATAGGCAAAAAGCCAACTTTTTGTGTAAGGCCTCTCGCTTCTCAACCTTTGTAATTTTCTCAAGTTTAATATCAGGGTGTCAATCCCATAGGCCTCGAAGTTTCTTGACTTGTGAGTCTTTTGAATTAAAAAAAAAAAAATATCATAAGAGTTATAACTGCATTAAATACAAGAAAATGCCAAAAAACATATACCAATATCAAAGATTATAAATTATCAGTAGGAAATTAGCAGTTATACGGTAGATTAGGGTTACATTGCAAAGTGTTTTTTTGACAAATTACAAGATTACATTGGTTAAGCGGGAAAAAATGGACATTCATAAGGCCATAATATTAAATGACAAAAAATTATTTCTATAAAATGTTAGGGTCACCATTCAGGGTTACAATATAATTTGCAGGAGATTAGAGTTACAATTAAGTAATTTGTTAAATTATCGTTTTTTTTTTTTAAAAAATTCTCCTCTCCGGGTGATTTGATCTCAGGACCTCTTAATTTTAAAGGAGAAGTAATAAAAGTGATTTCATGTATGAGACCTCACTTGACTTTTTATATGATTTATGTTTTTAGCACTAGGAAATTAAAATAAATAAATGTACAGAAAAGACTAATGTCGATTGCAGATGCTTTGATTAAGTGTATTTCAAGAGTTGGTATAATTGTACCATTATGTTTCCTATCTATTTTATGAATCGGTTCCTTATGAATGTTTAACCCATTTAGATCGACTCACAATCCAAAATAATGGTCGAAACTCTAAATAGGTTGAACATTCATGAGGATCCGAATCATAAAGTTAGTTAAAAACATCATAGTACAAATCATTTTGAAGAAAAAAATTAGGTTTGACTAGCGATCAAATAAGTTGATCAGTTATTTTCTAAATTTTTTCGTAAAAAATGAATAAAAATGCAAATAAAAAAATTTTAATTGATCAATAATGTTATCGTACTATTATTTGGGACCAAAAGCGCAACTACTCCTATTAAGAGGGACCAAAAAAGTAATTTGGCTTAAAAACAAGGTAACCTCCCTAAAATTTGGGGAATATAAAATCAATAAGAAATAAAGTTAAAAGGAAAGAAAAAGTTAGTATCAAATTAAATTCAAATAAAAGATAAGACAATAAAAACATGGTAACCTCCCCTAAGATATGGAAGATTAAATCAAACATGGATACCTTTCTCGCAGGTGGGATCCTCTGTTGCGGATTCCTATTCCCATCTTGTTCCAAACAAAAACGGTGTCATTTTAATAATTTTCACGAGTCAAAAAAAAAGCATGGCTCCTCCCTCAACGCTTGAGTCGAGCCGCAGAAACGTTTTTGTTTTTTCTCTCCCTCTGTTTCTTTCGCAATTTTCTCTCCCGGTCACCACTGCGCCATCTCCTCCTCCACCCGCCACCACAAACCCCAAATCGGAACCACCTCCCCTGTGGCAAACCCCCCCTCCTCCCTCCTTTTCACAGCTTGTCGTTCCTCGTCACTTTACAATCGCTGCTTTGATTGGCCCGTGATTCGCAGTGTTCAATGAAACTCTTGAAAGAAATGAAATCCCTTCTCACTTATTGGTAATTAAGCTCTGTAATAAAGCATTCCTTTTTACCCTTCTTTCCATTTTGGATGGTACAACAGCCAATACAGCAGCAGGCACTGTTTCCTCTTGTGGGTGAGTTTGACTTGCCAATTCCTCAAGTGTTTTTTCTGCTAAATTTTCTTCCAATTCTCATGTTGTTGATTTCATATGTTACGCATAGTGCATACCCCATTTGGTTTGTTTTTCTTGAATTGATTATTTTAGTTTGCAAATTGAAGAAAATTTAGGAAAGCAAATTGATTATTTTTGTAGTAGCTGATTAGAACTTTATGATTCAACAGGATTCTGGGCATAAAATGAAGACCTATTAGACAATTTTGTTATCCTGGATTGATAGTCTAGACATGTTAGTCCCCTTATGATCCAAAACAGCATTTAGCATGGAGGTCCGATGCTGCTTTGCTGCTTCAAGAATGAGGCTGTGGATTAGCTTCTGTATTACTTGTTTTTTTTTTCTTTGCTTACTATTGAGTGTTGATGCGTTAAAGGTTGGAGCAAGAGTCTTTATTTTTCTTTAATATGAGACATTTTTTAGGAAATGATAATAGCTGGTGATTCTTGTAAGTTTCTACATGATTTGCCGGATTATAAATTAGGATGGCAGCTAGAGAAAGAATGGGATGAAGCAATGAATAAGCAGTGAAGATGAGGAAAAGAGCTTCAGGACTTGACATGACGCTGGAGATACTGCAAAGAGGAAGATTGACAAATTTTGTTTAGAAACATTTTCTTTCTTGGTGGTGAATGATAGAAATTGTACAGTTGATTGATCTGGTTATAGTTAATAGTTTTTACCCTTTTGATTTTTTGAAGACTCGGAGGAAGCATTTGCGTATTTTTGTAAAAAACTATCTGAAAATTCTCGTGTCACCAAGTATAACAACCTAGATCAACTTCAAATAAAAATGTTGAGATTCCAATACTGTGATCTTATCTCTATTTCTTTTCTTTTTTCTTGGGCATCAGAAAGCAGAGCACCTCTAGAACATGATCAATTTCATGTAATTAAGTTCCTTGATTTGAACCATGGACATGTCAACAGAACACAAAGTTATTGATCTCAAGAATATTGTGCTTTGGAAGAGAAAGATGCATCAGCTGTGAGCTTAGAGAAGAGGGAGCTCTGTGAAGAGACAGATGAAGCAAAATCCAACAGCTATGTTATCATCCTTCTTAAACGTGCAACAAAAATTTGAACAAAACTAATTTTACATCTTTCTTTCATATAGAATATTTTTTTAAAGTCAATTAAGATGTGAGATATGCTTCAGGAAAGCTATTCAAGGGTACTTGAAAGCTTGACGAACACATTGATGTCACGCATAGAAGATGTAACATCACTGTGTTGCTCAAGATCCATCAATACCAGAGATTGCTCTCCATATCTAAACTCTATTTCTTTTCTTTTTTTTCTTCCTAAAAGATATGCAGATGAAGCAGAAGATGGCATCGGAACCATGATTTAAGAGAACAAAACAGAAGATGGCATCAGAGCCACCCTCAAAGGATTTGGGTTTGATTTGATTTGTACATGGGGGCAAGAGGAGGGGGGGTTTCTGCCACAGAGAAGGTGATTCCAATTTGGGGTTTGAGGTTTGTGGTGGCGGGTGAAGGAGTAGAGGGGGAGTAGGAGATGGCCTAGGTGGTGACGAGAGAGAGAAAATAGCGGAAGAAAGGCAGGGATAGAAGTTTGAGAAAAATGTAGCAAAGTATTTTCGGCTCGGCTCAAACGTTGAGGAGGGAGCCGATGCTTTTTGTGACTTGTGAAAATTATTAAAACGACATTGTTTTTGTTTGGAACAGGGCGAGAATGGGGAATCCGCAAACAGAGGATCCCAACTGCCTCTCGCATGGCCAAGGTTCAGTAAAAATTCAAATTTTTTTTAATGATATCAGTAAATTTAATCAAAACTATATAGTTTTGGTGTGTGGACTATTATATTAGGTAGTCCTAGCCACATAATATAATTTGCCAGGTGCAACTATTAAATTGAGTGCTACGAATAACACATTGTATTTATTATCACAATAATAACGAATTTATGAGTATTCAGAAGGGTGTGACTTTTAGGGGCTGTTTGTTTGACCTTCTCTATGGGTTTAGAATGGGTTTGATACACGTCCCTCTGTTTGTTTGAGACGGGGAAATGGATATCAAACCCTTCCTCCATGGGTTTCTCCATGCCCACCACCTCCCTGGGTTTTATATTCCGCGAGCAAATGCATGATCATTTTGGTCGCGCTTTTAGTCGCACACCTATTAAAAATAAAATTATTATTTTTATAATAAGTAATATTTATATTTATAATATTATATTTATATATATTATAATTATATATAATTTCATTCCAATTTTGATTCTCTTTGCAAACCAAACATTAGAAATAGTAATGATTCCAGACAGTTAAATTCATACTTATTCTCATTTCTATCATATCCATTCCGATTCTGATTTCCAACTGTTTTACCAAACGACCCCTTAGTTTAGAATTTAAAATTAAAATTGCTCAATTATCATTTCAACTTGCAACCTTAATGGTTAGCTTTGGAATTTAAAGTTTGCTTTGTTACCCTTTCAACTTTCAACTCTAATTAAGGAGAATAAATCCTTACCATCCATGGTTTGCAAAAAAAAAAAAAAAAAAAAAAAAAAAAAAAACCACCAAAAGAGTAGGACTGACTTGACATTTAATTAAACAAGTTGATAATTCTAACATTAACCCGATATGTCAGTAAATAGGTAAACTTTAACATAACTTGCGTAACCCATTTACAACCCAATTAAATTTATATATATTTCATCTAACTTGCGTAACCGTTTAATTAAACAGGTCAAGTGTCAACCCGCCAACCCAATTAATATATATATAATTTTCAACCTAATCCATCATTTTCCGATATAACATGCATTTGAAATTATTTTTAATCAATTATAAGCAAAATCATAACATATACTTTTACCTATAACTCAATTTAAAATTTAAATCTAACAAATTCAAATATATCAATTTAAGTATAACCATAACACTCTTACGTTATCAACCTAAACCTTATCAATCTTCATAATACAACCAAAATTCAATTCTCTCAAGATTTTTGCTTTCCAAAGATCGCAGATTGAAGAGTCTCAAGGAATATGCCAAAGTTAAAATATGTTGGTAATTTTATGTCACTTAGTTCAAAGAAACGACAATAAGTATTTAAAAATGAATAGTCTCATGTACGAGGTGCTTTGATTGGAATGAGGAAGGGGGATATGCTTGACTGCTTCGATTGGAAAGAAGGAATGAGTTGCTCGATTGCTTAACTGACGTGAGTTAGAGAGAGCTATCATCTGCAAGGAAGGAAAAAGGCAGTTGGAAGAAAGAAATGGTTGAAAAGTAACGGCTGCTTGGAGATAGATAAGGCTTGACATAGGAAAATTAATATATATATATATATATTCTTTTTTTAGCCGGTTAGACAAGTGACCCATCTAACCCGACGGGTTGACCCCAAACCAACCGCGTTTAAAAAGGTTAACTAAAGTCCGACCAATTTATTATACGGGGTTAAAAATCCCAACACTAACCCCACCCCCCCTTTTTTTTTTTGTGTCGATTCCGTATCATGTTGTCGTGTCATTTCGTATCGATTCCGTGTCAAGTTGTCGCATCGTTTCGTATTAATTCCATGTCAAGTTGTCGTGTCGTTTCATATTGATTCCGTGTCAAGTTATCGTATCGTTTCGTGTCGATTCCGTGTCAAGTTGTTGTGTCGTGTACGCAATTGTTAGTCCTAAAAAAAGGAATAATTAAGCAATATCTCATTGTAAATTGCTATGAACTGTGACCATGAATTCCAGCTAAGCATGAATGCTAATATTACTTGAATCTGCGCAGAAAAGCTTAAAGATTTCAATCCGTATAGACACCAATGGAGAAGCCCACAAGGCCCATAACGTTGTTTCCATTTCCCACGTACGTTGAACCAAAACGAAAGATCTTCCAAAATGCTAAGATATTAAACCAAACCGAACGAAATGTTCCAGTACATTGTTATTTCATGCAAACATTTCATGGGATTGATTCAGAGCTGTCCTCAATTTGATAATTGAATCATTCATTCATTTTGGAGAGAACACAAAAATGGAAACAGTACATTCCCAGGAAACCAATAAGACAGCCATCAATTCCCTCCAAGGCCCATTATTCATCTCCCTTTACGGCTTAAATTCTCTGCTCTGTGGTCTCCAAATACTGAAAATTTCTTCAAAGAACACCCCTATAAATGCAACCCATGTCATAATTTTGTTCAGTTAATCAAACCCAATTTCGATTATGTCGTCTCAAGAAGCCAATATGAATTATAACAGAGCAGCAACAGTCCAAATGGAGGCCATTAAAGCTTCATTGCTGGCACTCAAGAGAACCAAATCTGTGGAGGAAACGAAGGTCTTGGTTCGCGATCTCTCCGAGCAATTCCATTTTCTGGGATGGTTTCCAGGGACTGGAGGGAGTATGACTATCAAAGTCCATGAGGATGAAGTCCCTAAACAAAATCAGATTATGATCATGACCCCTTCAGGTGTACAAAAGGAAAGGATGAAGGTAGAGGATTTGTGTGTTCTTTCTTCTGATGCATCTCTTGGGTTGATCCCTTCTCCCAAACCATTCCCTCAGTCTCCTCCAAAATTCACCGAATCTGCTGCCGTTTTTTTCAAGGTAAATGTTGTTTCTGCAAGGATCAATGGAAGTAATTTGTTCAATAGATAAATGGAAAAAATGCAAATTTAGTCATATAATTTGGTTGACAAATTTAGTCTTAAACCCTTATTAGTGGGTGAATTTAGTTATAAAATTTATAATAATAGCATATTTAATCGAATAACTGTGTTTTTTTGATAAATTTACTATTATAATTCATTTGGATGATAGGTAGGGTTTCTAAAACTAGTTTGTCCTAGTTAAACAGTAAAAAAAATTATGAAAATTTTAAAAACAATCAACATGATATGTCATCCCGTAGATTATAATAGTTCGTGGACACCACGTGTTAAATGACTGACGAAATTGAAAAGCAATTGTTAAATCTGTAAAAAAAAAATAATTATTGAACCAAACTATACAAACTAAATTTGCATTTTTTCCTAGATAAATTTCATTATTATGTTTGGCGACTTAATTATCTGTGACATTTTCGCAGTCTTTGGTAACATTTATTTTTCTTTTCTGTTTCTTCCTGTGGATGTTCCTCAGATATATCAAATGACGAATGCTGGTGCTGTGATACACAGTCACGCCATGGAGTCTTGCATTGTCACAATGATATATCCTGACAAGAAGGAGTTTCGTGTAATTAAATCCATTGTTTCAAGAACCTTCAAGTTCAATTAATCTTAATACCAGGCTCAAAGGTTTCTCTAAATATCTTATTCAGGTTGGATAGTTGATTTTTGCAGATGAAAGACATGGAGATGATAAAGGGGATAGAAGGGCATGGTTTCAATGACGAGATTGTGGTTCCAATTATTGAGAATGCTTCCCATGAGTCATTCCTTGTGGAGCCCTTAACTGAAGCAGTATGTGAAAATTATCAGCATCTTATAAATTTTACTAGTTATTGCTCTAATTTTTATTTTCTATTATTCCAATTTAAATTTAAAACCTCCTCCTTGCACCTCTCTCTTTTTCCCTTTTAAAATAATTTTATCAAAATTAAAACGATAATACTTAAAACTGAGACGATAACTAATAATACCGCATTTCATTTGTAATATACCTAACTTTTGTATGCTATTGCAGATTAGGGCTTATCCAAAAACAAGAGCAGTTCTTGTTCGCAATCATGGCGTATTTATTTGGGGGGATTCTTGGATAACAGCTAAGACTCAAGTTAGCGTCCTTAAGACTAAGGGGTTTGAACCCACGATTTCTTATCTTTTGGGTTTGGACCAAATTCATTTCTAAACCCTTAAACATATTACATATTCGTTATTAATTTTAAACTTTGTTTTTGTACAGGCTGAGTGTTACCATTATCTATTTGAGATCGCCATTAGACTTCACGAGTTGGATGTAGCGAAAATTCGACGCCAATATCTTTTGAGTGATAATTATTGAGATTGTAGCCTCAAAATTATGAAATGGGGTATAGCATTATTTTAAACAATTATGAATGTAGCAGCTGAATTTTAATGACACCAAAACTGGTGACGTTATTATTATGGGCTTAGCTAGACTTATTTTTTGTTTTTTTTTTTTTTAAAGAAATGTGGTCTATATTAAAGATTTATTGAAAAGTGTTTAATAACAATGATAAAATAAAATCAGACTTGATATATTAAATCTAATTAATAATTAAAATAAATTTAACATAATGAATAACTATTTTGAAATCGAAAAATCTAAAAAGATATAGACACATCTACACCAATAAAAAAGATAAATAATTAAACGTCATTGAAACTGGACTCTAGAAATTGTTATTGTTGCGTATTATTATGACATTATTTTTAGTGAAGGGACTATAGTCCATTTCAAATCTCACTTTCCATCCTTGTAGTAGCTAGGGTATGCACCACCTCCTAATAACAACTATTCATAATATTTAAATACTATAACTATCCAATAATTAAAGCCTTTATTTAAATTTTTTACTTTTAGTTATTATCCTCATGGTTTTAATTAATAATAAAATGTAATAAAAATAAGAAAGATTTTAAAATTATTAAATTTAATTTCTTTTAACAATTGACATATTATTTGTTGTATTATGTTACTTTTGAACATTTTTTCTCATATTTTAATTTCGTGTTAAAATAAGTGATAATTTAATATTTTATAAATAGTGAAAAACATAGAATTAAATATAGTAAAATAACAATTTAATATTTTTTAATTATTACTCCCCACTCTAAATTAATTAACGTTTTAAAATAATTATAAAATTTTATTTTAATTGATATTTTAATAAGTATAATTTTTAAATTTTACCCTATCTCTAATGCGACTTGTCTACAAGAGAAAAACTTAATTATTAATTATAGAATAATTATCGTTGAATTAAATAAATGTCATTTAGTATAATCATATCAATTTCATTTGTTCGAAAAAGTCTAAAACGTGATTTTATTTTAGAATATAATACAAGAAAATAGGTGTTTTCACAAGTACATCATGAATCCAAAAAAAGGATATTCTATAAAAGGCGCGATTCAATGCTTCATGCGCACCGACCCAAACTCAATCAGTTATAACTTAGCTTCTTACACCATCTTCTAAAAATGGAGGCTGAATGAGCTGCGCGCGTCAAGTCTGCAAGCTTAATTTTTCATTTTTCTTTCTCCTCCGCCTTCTTTTCTTTCTTTCTTTTTTTTTTTCCCCCATTTTTTTTTTCCTTTTCCTTTCCTTCCTTTCTCATAAACATGGGTCACTTTTTTTTTTTTTTTTTTTTTTTTCCTTTCTTCCTTGAATCTTTTTTTCTATCTATTTTTTTTTATAAACAATTTTTTAAAATTTTTTAAAAAATATTAATTTTTAAAATTATTTTATTAATTTTTAATTATTATTTTATTAATTTTATATATTGTGATATGATTTCTTTTGTCTTGTGATATGACATCATAACATATGAGAAATCATATCACAAGACAACAGAGATCATATCAGTAGATATAAGATATCATATCACAACATATGAAAAATCATATCATACAACTAAAACATACATAACATGAGATCAAATTATAATTATATAGACATCAGATCACAAAATAGTAGACATCAGAAGAACAGACTATAGATAACACATCAAGAATATAAAAGAAATAATACAATATAACTAAAACATACTTAACAAGGGGGATCAAATCATGATTATATAGACATCAGATCACAAAATAGTAGACATCAGATCAGCGGACAACATATATCATATCAAAAATAGACAAAAAATTATATCATACAACAAAAATGCCCATAACATGTATTCGTATTTGTGGACTTCATATACCATATCACAAGACAAAAGAAATAATATCACAATATATAAAATTATTTAATTATAAAATAATTATAAAATAATTTTTAAAATAATTTTTTCAAAAAATAAAAAACATAAAAAAATTACTGAATTATTTAGAAAAAAATAAACAAAAAAAAAAAGAAAATACTCCCTCCGTCCCAAATTAATAGACGTTTTAGGGGTTAAAAGTTGTCCATTATTAATTGTCACTTTACCATTATCAAGGTAATTTTTCTATTTTTCATGTTTTACCATGCCTCAAAATTTGTGAGTGTATTGAATCCTACCACCCAACAACTATTTCATTAGTAATTTCCTCTTCAAGTTGGGGTAAAAGAGAAAAACTTACTAGACTAAATCATTAATTACTACTTTTTTTTTTATAACAGTGGAATATCTAATGTGGACTTCATATACCATATCACAAGACAAAAGAAATAATATCACAATATATAAAATTATTTAATTATAAAATAATTATAAAATAATTTTTAAAATAATTTTTTCAAAAAATAAAAAACATAAAAAAATTACTGAATTATTTAGAAAAAAATAAACAAAAAAAAAAAGAAAATACTCCCTCCGTCCCAAATTAATAGACGTTTTAGGGGTTAAAAGTTGTCCATTATTAATTGTCACTTTACCATTATCAAGGTAATTTTTCTATTTTTCATGTTTTACCATGCCTCAAAATTTGTGAGTGTATTGAATCCTACCACCCAACAACTATTTCATTAGTAATTTCCTCTTCAAGTTGGGGTAAAAGAGAAAAACTTACTAGACTAAATCATTAATTACTACTTTTTTTTTTATAACAGTGGAATATCTAAAATGTCAATTAATTTGGGAGGGAGGGAGGGAGTATAATTCAAGGAAGGAAATAACATAAGAAAAAGCAAAGGAGAGAAAGTGGGCGAAATTACTGGCCCCCTAAGAAAGAGTACTTGCTGCTATAAAGAATCCTCACGTGCGAATAAAGTTTAAGAAAAAGAAACAGCCGAGTGGGCGCGCGTATGTCAGCGCGTATATCCTGTACACTGTGTATATGTACATATTACTATATATAGTAATTTTTCGCATGACAGCCGAGTGGGCGCGCGTATGTCAGCGCGTATATCCTGTACACTGTGTATATGTACATATTACTATATATAGTAATTTTTCGCATGACAGCTGTACACTTACTAAATGGGGTAAGTTTCGCCTACGCGCGCGCCTTTTTTTTTCCGCGCTGAGTGAACAACGTTTTTGTTGAGTCAACAACGTCTCAGAACAACTGCCGCAAAGTCCAAAAAATAATTGTCGCAACGTCTACATCCAGGCATGCTTACAACATCTCCTAACACTAGCACCATGTCCAAAAACGTCTACATCCATGCATTTGAATTTAAACTGATTTTTTCACAAATACAACTAGAACCACGTTAAAAACAAATAGCACTACGTCCAGAAACGTCATCATCCATGCTTGAGAATTTAAACTGATTTTTTTCACAAAGACAATCCACCACGTCTCAAAACAACTAGAATTACGTCAAAAATAACTAGCACCACGTCCATAAACGTCTATATCCATGCATGTCCACAACTTCTTCGTTGAGTCAACAACGTCTCAGAACAACTGCCGCAACATCCAAAAAATAACTGTCGCAACGTCTACATCCAGGCATGTCCACAACGTCTACTAACACTGCCGCAACGTCCAACTACGTCCAAAAAATAACTGCCGCAACGTCAAAAAATATCTACACCCAGGCATGTGAATTTAAGCTAAATTTTTCACATAACACCTTCCACAACGTCTCCTAACACGGCCGCAACGTCCCCGCATGTCCAAAAAATAACTGCTGCAACGTCCAAAAATGGCTTAGCTGATTTTAGTAATGTAAAAAACAGATACCATTTAAGTAACTATTAGTAGGAAAAAAAAATTGTTAGGGACGAGACTCGAACCCTGGTTATTTTAGTCTTGTGACTCTCTAAAAAATTCAATTGCCATTAATCCACTTAAAATTAGTTGACATTTAATTACACTTTTTTTTATATGTCATTTAAAAGATCACTATTGTCAATATTGAATTGCCCATCTTCCAATACATAGGTCAATAGAACCCATGAGGAACAAGGTTTTTATGCAGGTAAATCGTAAAAAACTATTTTTTATACATGTCAAATGTTTCGTTGAAAATTTAAAAAACCCTTGAAATTATTAAAAATCTTTCGTATCTTTTAAAATATGGCATTTGTTGGAGTTTCGAGTGGCCCAAACCGTCTTTGGCTGTTTACATATAGATAGATCTTGAAAAGTTATATGAAATCAAAAAAAATTCGTCTAAAACGGATCACCGAGCGCAAAGTTATGACCATTTAAAGTTTTTGTTCAAAACCACACATTTTTTAACATTAGAACCATCTCCAAATGCCCGTCTTCTGTATACATTGCGTAGATCTCGTCAAGAACCATCAAATCGACTACTCGCGCGTCCAAATCAGACAATCAAGTGCCGAGTTATGCCCTCTTGAACCGTCCATGTAATACAACTTCATAGATTACACATTCCACAACGTATCCTAACACTGCCGCAACGTCCATGCATGTCCAAAAAATAACTGCCTCAACGTCTACATCCAAGCATGTGAATTTAAGCTGAATTTTCACATTACACCATCCACATCGTTTCCTAACACTAGAACCACGTCAAAAACAACTAGCACCCCGTCCTGAAACGTCTACATCCATCCATGCATGTGAATTTAAGTTGATTTTTTCACAAAGGCAGTCCACTAAGTCTCATAACACTAGAACCACGTCAAAAATAACTATCACCACGTCCTAAAATGTCTACATCCATGCATGTGAATTTAAGCTGATTTAACACAGAACATTGTCTACCACGTCTCGCTACGTCCAAAAAAACTAGCACCACGTCCAGATACGTGCAGCTACGTCCGGCAACGTCCCGCAACGCCTGAAATTACAAAGCAGCAACGTCCCACAACGTCTTGTTACGTCCCGCTACGTCCAAAATACAAAGCAGCAACATCCCGTTATGTCTCGCAACGTCCCGCAACATCCCGCAACGTTTAGTTACGTCCCATAATGCATTCAACCAAGTCCAGCAGCGGGGAAGAATCAGAAGCAACCCATTTAACATGAAAGTGCCAATACCTCACGGAAACCATTTATATATCATATTTCGGAGTAACAGAGCGTTATTTGAATTAGAAAACACGAATATAACATCATTAATACATTACCCAACATAAAATCGTGAAAATAAGGTTTCGTAAATCCATCAAATACAGTTCATACTTTATGATGTGGTGATTTTTTAAGAAGAATAAGTTATTTTTGAAGAAGAAGAAGAAGAGATTTTTGAACAGTAAGAAGCGATTTTTTAAGAAGAAGTGATTTTTCGTTGTATTTGGTGTTGTTCATCGTTGATTTTTTGATCTCCGTTAAATCTGTGTTTGAATGAAAATTTTGATTAAATGCGGTTTCGAATGGAGTACGGCGAAGAAGAATAACTATTTTTTAAGAAGAAGAAGTGATTTTTTAAAAAAGAAGGAACTGAGTTTTTGGAGAAGAAGAAGAAGAGAAGAGCATGTATCTCACTCTCTTATAGTGAGAGTGGTGATGTATTTTTAGGTACATGTACCTCTAGGTACGGGATATAATTTGCGAGTGTATGTGTGGGTTTAATAAATCTATCCCAAAATTTTTTTTTTTTGGGGATGGAAGTAAAACTGCTTGTAATGCTATAAGACCACCATATAAATTATCGATTTTGTATGTGATGAAGATAATTATATTTATTAAATTAAAATAATATAATTATTTAAAATATATTTTTTATTTTTCCACATACTATGAAGGAGGATTTAATTCTCAACTACCCTTTTGTCTTGCTCTTTTTTGGTCCCGATGATAACCTATGGGTGTGACACTTTCCTCTTCAATTCCCCCATCTTCGTAAAAACAGATAGATGCCCTGTTTGTCTTTTTATGACAATTCAACTTTCTACCCGCCACTATTATGCAATATTCGAACAACATCAGCTTTGTAAATAATTTTAATTCCGTTGCTAATATACTACACCAATACTACAAAAAAAAAAAAAAAAAAAAAAACTACCGAGAATATATATATATATATATATAGACTAAACTCCTAAAATAGTCCATTATATATAGCAAAAATATCATTTTGGTCCAAAAAAAAAACTTTTTTAGTCCATTACATATTTTTTTTAAAATTTTGGTCCAAAATCCACTTTTACCTGTCTTCATCAGGGGTATTTTTGTTATAATGAAAAATTCTTTTCTTTTAACCGACTGAAATTAATAAAATATTCATAAAAAATAAAATATAATTTAGTACTCTAAAATTTTAAGAAATTCCCAACCGACCCCACTCCATTCTTCTTTTCCTTTTCCTTTCTTTTCTTTCTTTCTTTCTTTCTTCTTCTTCTTCTTCTTCTTCTTCTTCTTCTTCTTCATTTTTTCTTCCTCTCTCCACGACCTCATGTTCTCTTCCTTCTCTTCTCCCCCTCTCTCCCTGTTCTCTTTCTCTATCGTCGACCGCCATCACCTTCTCCCCCATCTCCCACAACTCCACTCCTCTCACCACCCTCTCTCCCCTCTGCCCTTCGCCACACCGCTGCCGCCGACCCCGCTGACCTCCTCCCGGACATCTCCATTCGATTTCAACCCAAGAATATAATCCCCAACCTCAACTAAGGAAAACAACGAATACTCCTCATCCTTCAAAGCAGCACCAAATTACCAATCCCACAAAGCAAAAATCAATCCCACAAAACAGCACCAAATTCTGAATGGAAACTTAACTATTAGCAAGCAAAAACCAGTTTCTAGCATAAATTCACACAAACGCAGCAGCCAAAACAAAACTTTGAAAGCATTTTCGTTTTTGAAAACCCAACTAAGCCGATTCACTCGTTTTCTGCGAGGTTCGAAGAACCCAGAAATTAAAACTCAAAACATACCAAAACAAAACCACAAGATTTCGATTGGCCTTCCTCCGATTGGTTTTTTTTACAAGAAATAATTTTGGAGGGGTAAGACAGAGAGGGATGCGGATTTCAACCCGGCTAATAATCACGGACTTATCCTCCTCCATGTTCATTTCTTGACTAGAAGCATCCAACCGAAGCCAGTGAAAGATTTTGGGTAGGATCTGGGTTTGCACTTGCTCGATTTACCACGCAACAAAAATTTCTATTAAAGCGGAATTTTAGAAAAGTACCTTTGAAGCGTGCACCTGGTGATTCTATTGGATGCCTCAAGACTATGACTTCACGTTGTGTGGGCAACGAACTAGAAGTCAATTGATCAGCTACTCACCACAATCCACCTGCTAGAAAACTCTAGCCCCGCAGCACCTGGCACGTACTATAAACGCACCGCCCGCAGAGAGAGAAAGCTACGCGCAGCTGGTATAGACCAAGGCCAGAATTTCAGCCACTAGAAACCCAAACACCAGCTGCACACTTTCTTGAAAATTCGACTTGGAGAGAGAAACGTTTTCTCTCTCTAGAAATCCTGTGGATTACTTGTGTTAATTGTTGTATTCTGAATGACTGATCCCTTGTCTATTTATAGAGTTACTAGAGAGACTCCAAGTTGGTTTAGGATTGGTCTTCCTACTGGGTTTCTGTTTTCCTTCAATCCTGTTTCTGGACTGATACAGATTCTGTTACCTTCAATCGTGTTCCTGGACTGATACACTCCCAACTGTCACAGGGATTCACTTATCCCAATCCAGTTCCTGGGATGAATCACTCCCAACTGACACAGGGATTCACTTATCCCAAACCAGTTCCTGGGATGATTCACAACCAACTGACACAAGGATTAATTAATTTCTCAATTAATTAAATCTACCTTTGTCATTAACCCAGTACATAATTAATCGTACCACTAACGGATTAATTATGGCACTACCACCCTACACCAGAATTGCTTCCGGAACAACTTAATTAAATTATATTCATAATCTCCCCACATCAAAGATATAGTGCTCGTTAATTCATTAATTTACTGATAAATTAATTCATCAACTTCTTTAATTCCGAGACTAGTACCACTCGACCTTTTTACTATACCGGACATAAGTCCACCGGCCGGGTTTAGTATAATAAACATTTCGAGCTCATCTCGGGAGCACCATCACCCCGGACGCACCGGTACATGGTTTCTTTTCGACAAGCAGCAGCACACCAAGTAACTAAACACGCGCACCCAACCTACCGAGATTATTGGCCACATTTGACCTCACCCATTGGCAGATCAAAGTACACTATGTCTAATCCTCATGCCCACTCGAGTCTAGGGATTTAGAGATAGAATATAAGGATCAATTTGTCTATTAAATCAGTACAAGACAAATCATTCTTAAGAGTCAAGTTCAATATGCCCCGAGCATATCTATATGATTCAATTAGTTTAGACAAACTAATTATCTGAATCACATAATAACCTAAACCGACAGTTCGTCCAAAGCTGTCTCAGTTACGAACCTCATTTATATATTATGTCTTTCAACCAATGATGAGATCTACTGTGTCGCACCAGGCACCTCATCATCTACTTACATAATATAAATGGACGATTAATGTACAACCAGATATGACTGAAACACAAATCGATATATTAAACTGGGAAACTGTACAATACAAGCATAGCTTATGTATTCTACTCCAACAGCCAGCTCCGAGGCCCCGGCGTCTTCTTGGTCAATGAGACGCCATCACTTGAATCTTCATCCACTGGGACAACAATCCCACGCCCCTAACACATCTTCACCTCCGCTTATAACTCAATAACTCCATTCCTCTAACCCTCTTCAACATAGAAATTTAGAAACTTCGACCCTCTTCAACACCAAAAAAAGAAAAAAATCTCAATACGAGAGACAATTTTACTCCTTAATCAATTAAATTCAACAAAATTCAATAACACACTCTCAGATCAACCTGCCAAATAACACAAATTCTCTAAAAAAAACAACCACTAAAGAAATGGACTTCAATTCAATTTCATAATGACAATCAAAACTCCAATTCCCAAAACCCAGCAGCTAAATAGACAAATTAGATCCCATCCTAGATCAGATTCACATGCAAAAATCCCCAAAATCATCACCACGACACAGCCAATAACTAATAACCAATAACAATGGAAAGTGACAATCAATACCCATGATATCGATTGTGGCGTTTCAGAGATAGATACCTCTGCCATTCCACGAACGGGTGCCACACTCAAAAGGTCATTGGTCAACCTTCAAAACGTTTTGCAAGACTTGTGAAATCCCTGTTGCCCTTGTGTCAAAGAAGGAAGATCTTTGGGCTGCAACGCCATCACCGGGAGAATAGAAGGGGAACCACTTGTGAAATCCCTGCTGCCCTTGTGAATTTAAAGATGGCTAACCACTTGACTCATTTGATGGCAAAGAACGAAGGGATCCAAACGGGAACGGAAGAAGGAAATAAGGGTTGGGTTTTATTCTTTCTGAGGAGAGGGTTTTTTCCGGTGGGGTGTGGATCGATCCGGAGCTGGAGAAGGCAAAAATGGCTGCCGGATTGTGGGCGGGAGGAGGAGTCGGACGGAGGGTGAGAAAGAAGAAAAGAAAGGGAAATAGTAGGTCGGCTTGGGTGGGTGGTCTTTAAAGTGATTTACTTAAAAATTAGGGGCATTTAGGAAGGGTGAGATTATAAAAATGTTATTTTATTAATATTTTATTATTTTTAGTGATTAAAAGAAAAATATTTTTTATTAAGACCAAAATACCACTGGTGAAGACAAATAAAAGTGAATTTTAGACCAAAATTTTTAAAAAACATGAAGTAATGGACTAAAAAATTAGTTTTTTTGTTTTGGATTAAAATAATATTTTCGCTATCATTTTAGGAGTTTAGTGATATATATTATATTTCATAAAAATTTCTTGATCTTTATTATTCTCTTAAAAAATTTTCCTCCAAAATAAGAGTAATAATCACACTTTTGATAAAGATTTGTGGTTAATGATGTGAATGATTTTAGTATTTGAACGGTAAATTATACCATAATTCTATAACTATCATGATAGTTCATTATCAATTATTTTATTCTCTAACAAATATAATTTTGTCATTTGTCAATTGACTATTTGTAAACTCTGGTATACGTATTGGATTTGAACAAACCCTAAAGATGGCTAGTATATTTGAATGATTATCATACAATAAAACATCATTATCTATATTTTTTCTTGAGGTAAAGAATATCACTTCTCATTAAGATAAACAAATAAAAAAAAATCCCTTTCAAAAGTCCCTTTCGTTTTTAAGAGAAAAATTTTTTTTTTCCAAGAAAAGGAAAAGTCAAACATATCCTTAAGAGGGTCACATCCAAGATGTTCGATTTAGACTTGTACTCCAAGCCCAAGCCCATCCCCAATCCCAATCAAATAAATAATAGCATGATTAATTTGGAAATGAATAATGTTAGAACCGCCGAATTAATGATTTGGGTATAAATTAAAATTGCATCTCCCTAACTAGCAACTACCTTCTTAAGCGATTAAATTTCAAAGCCAACATATTATAAATCTCCATGATCATATTCTTAGCCTCTTTATATGTAAAAAAGAATTTTCGCTGTACTTAGTACTCACATTCATTCAATTTCATCCTTTGTTGGATCTCCAAATGGCGCCGGAGCCAAATGAAGTGGAGGAGGAATTGCAGGAACCGGTGAGTCCAACGGGCCAGTACTTCACCAGCTCGGTGTTGTCGGTGGCGGTGATCGGCGTGCTGGAGTCGGAAATCCCAATTCAAGAGGATGACTCCCTTACTCTGAAATTGGTTCAGGAAGTTTTCTTGCCCATCAACCCACGATTCTCTTCTATCATGGTATTATGCTTTCCATTTTTGTTTGTTTTGATTCATTCGTTCAATCAAGGAAGATGCTTTAGTTACTACCTCTGTCCTTTTTTTAAAGGAACGGGAGTGGTAACTAATGTTTAACATTAACTAGATGATTCGAAATAAAAAATTATGGTGGTAAGTGAAGAGTGCCGACTATTGAATTATAATCCTTTTGTCGTTATTTTATAATTTTTTTTAACTATGAATAATAACTGTTTCCATCGTACTATTTCATTGTTATATTAATTAAGGTAAAAAAAGGTCTTATTTATATTATTAAAAATTATATATTTTTTATATGTGATATTTTTTCGACGCAAATGAAATTATATATGATCTTATAATTTAAATCAACGTGATTTATATTTATGAACACAGATCAAAGGTGAAAATGGAGTGAAATTATGGAAAAGAGTTGAGGTGATTCCTAAAAATCATATTCACGTTCCAGTATTTCCAGAAAAAAAATCTGTCGAATTCTATGATGAATGCTTCAACGACTACTTATCGAACATGGCACTACAACCATTCCCACAGACCCAACCCCTATGGGAAATCCACATAATCAAATACCCAACAAAAAATGCAGCTGGAAATCTTGTGTTCAAGCTTCACCATGGACTAGGAGATGGATACTCGCTCATGGGAGCTCTCCTTTCTTGTTTACAAAGGGCAGATGATCCTTCTCTCCCCATAAAATTTCCTGACCTTCAAATGAGGGATCCCACAAATGGGAAGACCAGCATATTCAGAAAAGTATCTCAATTTTTTGTTGGGATTGGAAATACTGTGCGTGATTTTAGTTGGGGAATGTTGAAGAGCACGATTCTTGAAGATGATCGGACGGCAATAAGGTCCGGCGAAGAAGGGGTGGAATTTAGACCGATGAATATAACCACAATGACGTTCGATATTGATGAAATCAAGCAAATGAAGGCCAAACTTGATGTGGTAAAAATATTTTATCTCCACTTTATGTAAGTTTTTTTGAAAGGAAAATTATTACTGACCATTAATTTTTTAATTAAACATGACTATTATTTTTAAATAGTCTACGACTACAAATAAAAATATTATATTAGTTAAGAGGAAACGATATCAATTCAGGAGTGCTCAATACTAAAATAGTTATAAATTGTCAATATAATCTCATTATTTATCAATTGACTATTTACATGATAATTGTGGACTATGATATAATTTACCATTATGTTTATGTTTTTTTTTTTTTTTTTTTTTGGTACAATATATTTATGTTTCTTTGAACAGTCTGTAAACGACGTAATATGTGGTGTTATATTTCTGGGGACCCGGCTGTACATGCAAGCAATGAAGCCTGAAAAGACCAACGCAAATTCTTCAGCCTTAGTGTTACTGAGCACAAGAGCGATCCGAGGTTATAAGTCGGTGAAGGACATGGTGGAACCCAATTCCAAGACTCCATGGGGTAACCATTTTGCTTTCATGCACGTTGCTTTGCCGGAGTTAACAAAAAAGGCTGCCTCAAATCCCCTCACTTTCGTCCTCCAAGCCCGGAAGATCATCCAGTCCAAACGAAACTCCGCCGGAGTTCTTCTCACCGGCAAATTGCTCGATGCATTGCGCAAATTCAGAGGCCCCGAGGTCACTCCCCAAAATAAATCATCTTCTTTGATGAATTAGTTATTTTTTTATTATAATATATTCCATAATCTTAAAATTATAATTTTATTCATTAAATTAAAATATATGAAGTAATCTGTTAATTTGTCAGGTGACAGCTAAATTTATACAAAAAACTCTAAACAATTCAAGTATGACGGTTTCGAATGTATTTGGACCAGTAGATAAGTTGGCTTTGGCTAATCACCCAGCTAAAGGCATCTACTTCATGATGGCTGGCTCACCACAGGTACTCAAATTTACTTCATATATCTTATTATTATTATTATTATTATTATTATTATTATTTTAATCATTTTCGCTATTTTAAGAAAAATCTAATTAGATATTTTTTTGCGTATATTCGTGCTCTCATATAAAATTTAAAAATTATTTTTTAGTATTACAAATACTAATAAATAAAATATTGTTATTAATTTAAACATATTATTAAAAAAGTTGAATTGTACATTATATCTTTAAAGGAAAGAAATCAAGAGAAGATCGGATTAGGAATTCATGTGTTGTGTTATTTTAGTGCATTTGATTTCAACAACATATGACAACTATGTTTTCAAACAGACCCGCCTTATTACTCAACCCAACCTAACTTAACCTACACATTAAATACTGTATAGAATTTTTTTATAAGATATTTAACATTATTTAAATTAATTAAAAATTAATATTAATTTTCTTTTTCTCTCAAACCACTAATATCAAATCAACATAATTTTTCTTAAAAAAAAAATAATTTTAAAACTAAAATTTACACTAAAATTTTTTTAAAAATTAATATCCTTTTGAGTAGTGTTTGATTGTGGATATCATGAATTTTGGGTGGCAGAATGTGACAATAACAATGGTTAGTTATATGAGAAAGCTGAGGGTAGCAATTGGAACAGAAAAGGGAACCATAGATGCTTCCAAGTACAAATCATCCATTGAGGAAGCCTTCTCTTCCATTTACAACGCCGCCGTGGGTACTACTCCGTCCACTCCGCCACCACCAAATTAATTAGCATGCCACCATTTACTACGTACTACACGGCCAGCACCACCACCACCGCCAACAAATCCACATGTATGCCTCGGTTGACTTTCCGGCAATTTAGAATAAAAGTGAACGCAACTCTGGATATATGTCTTTTCCCTGGTTATCAAAGTATATTTACGTTTTGGTTAGTGACTCGTTTAATTTCTAATTTTTTATGTAAAATATTTTTAAAATAAATAAACTTTTTATAAAATATAGACACTTTAAATATAATTTTAACTTTTAAATTCTAAATTACTCTTGCATAACAATAGAGATTTATTAAGATAAAAATAAAAATATAAAAATATATTGGTGAGGATTATAATAAAAAAGCATTATAGTATTATTTTTTAAATTAAATAATTTTTAAAATTTTAATTTATATAAAAAACCTCAAACGCCTATTGAAAAAATGAGCTGCCATGTTTGGATTGTTACTTTGTGAAAGTTTTTTTTAGAAAAGTGAAGGAATTAGAGAGTTTTCTGTAAGTAGAATTTTTTAAAGAGAATAAATTTTAAAATTTAAGTGATGATACCTTTGGATAACCATTTTTTGTGGAGAAAAAATTAATTTTATTTTAGAAACTTACTAAACAAACATAGACATGAGTACATAACTCTATAGAGCGGAGGAATTGCAAACAATACCTGTCCATTAATTCACTTCTTCTCTTGCCCAATTGCAAAGATTCATAACATTACTCTCGTTCTTGAATCCTTCATTTACAGCATACAAGAGATTAGATTTCAAAACATATTATAAGATGAATACAAAGTTTTTTTCTTGAGATGTATCTTTATAATTTTACAACAAAACCAGAGGATTTGATCTTCTCTTCTATCATTCAGTTGATTAAATACGGGGAGACGCCCGAATCAAGTGTAGATTGCTCCTACTCTGGATAATGAACACTCTAAGAAATGGTACTGGAAATAGTTAGTTCTGACATCGAGAACATTAAGTGCAGTCAAATTTCTTATTTCTGGAGGCAGTGTTCCACTTAAACTATTGGAGGAAAGTATCAGCCGGTGAAGATTGGTGAGGTTTCCCACAGTTTTAGGTATCGGGTCTGAAAGTTGGTTCATCGAAAGGTCTAATTGTGTCAAACTCTGCAGGTTGCCTATTTCTGGAAGTATAGGTCTAAAAACTGATTATTGTACATACTAAGATGAGAGACTTTGAGGTTCCCAACAATTGTAGGTATTGGACATGAAAGTTGGTTCATCGAATAGTCTAATGTTGCCAAACTCTGCAGGTTGCCAATTTCTGGAGGCAATATTCCACTTAAATTATTGTAGGAAAGTTCCAGCAAATTAAGATTGGTGAGATTCTCAATAGTTATAGGACCTGAAAGCTGGTTCATCGAAAGGTGGTTCATCGAAAGGTCTAATGTTGTCAAACTCTGCAAGTTGTCAATTTCTGGAGGTATAGGTCCTGAAAATTGGTTACTATACAGAAAAAGATAAGAGATGTTAGTCAAAAGTTCAATTTCAGACAGAATTTTTACGATGAAAGTATTATTCTGTAGCAACAATGTTGTCAATTCAGCCTAATTACCAATTAAATAAGGTGAGATTTCACCAGAAATGCTATTATAAGACAATACCAGATAACTTAACTAGACTAGAGAATGAGAAAGGCAAGAAACCATGAGTGAATTCCAAGACCGATCTAAGTAAGTGAGATTAGTAAGAAGGCCAAGCTCAGAAAGAATGGTAGAATTCAGACGATTTTCACTAATAAGATCAAGACTTTGGAGATTTCTGAACTGGCCTAAGGATGATGGATTTTCAGAACTTAAAATATCAAAACTGCCACTTTTCATTTTATTCCTTACTTAATAATTCAAATTATATATATTATTAATTTCACGGCAATTACTTAAAAGTATATTTTATGCTACACCTTTCCTATCTGATAGAAAAGGATCCCATGATCCTGAACCAATCTTATTTGGGATCCCAAATTCCAAATTTGTTTATTAAAAGTAGATCTAATTATATTAGTGTTTATAATTGATGATAATTTTAATTATTCTCAAAGATATTGAACAAAACTGCTTAGCAGACAAGATAACGTTTATGAGAGTTGAAAGTAATAGACACAAGAATCAAACACTAGATGTATTAGTGTAATGAGAAATTAAACTAATTCGTTTAATTGTGCATGTTACTCAAAAAGGATTTCTTTTTTTTATATTTCGAAATCTTTTTAAAAGTTTGTTTTATTTTTTTGGATAAATTTGATTTGTCAATTTAAACATAATAACAACCATTTGGATAGACCTCAAGTCCGAGTTGTGTTATTTTTTTTTAACATTTAATAGAAAAAAAAAAAGGAAAGGAAAAAAATTCAAACGAATCATGCGCCGATGATTGAGGTTCCGCTAATGAGTTTTGGAAATTGAACGATGATTGACTTGATTTTTTGTTTTTTACTTTTTTTTTTAAATATAAAATAAAAAACAAAAAGAATGATGAGTAATGAGAATTTAAATTGGACACGTATCACTTATTTATTATTTATTAGTTTGGTGATGTAATAGAGAGTGTAATATCATAAATATATAAGATATTTTTATCGGCTAATAAATTTTTTTTTTTTTCACAATTTAAAATCTATTTTAAGAATTTTTTTTAATATAATTTTCTTCAAAATTGAGGGCTTATTAAAAGTCTAAAACACCTCTCATCCTGCATCAATGTTCATGATCTCCTCTTTTCTTTATTTCACTTCAACCATTTACCATTTTCCTGTTCTCTTCATTTTTGCTATAGTATTATGTAACAAGTCAAAAACTAGAAGATAAGGATCCATTAGTAACAATGGCATGTTTCTATACATCACAGAGCAAAGTTCAATTTTTCCAGTTATAAACAGCCCATTAGCTAATGCACAGGAAACTAACAAACCTGATAGTCTGGACTGTTCTGCACATTCTTATTTATGAAAATTAATGAGGTTGCTGATGGTTATGGACCCAAAGGGTTCTGCAAGGCAAGCCTGAGCGCTAGCAGATAGATCTCGAGCGACAGAATGCATGGTTGGCAGTGCCTCTGCCGAGTTCCTGATGCATGCTAAAGCTAAACGGAATGTAAACACCACTTCCTCAGCTATCTGCCCCAATGGCAATGGGATCCTTGGATCAAGAATGTCCTTCAAGAATGTATTAGGATTAGACAATCTTCTTCTTGTTGTTGATGATAGCCAAGTTATAAGTTCTCCTGGATGCTTTCCCATCATAACTTCCAGTGCCACCACTCCAATGCTATAAACATCACATTTCTCAGTAACAGCTACAGGAAAAAGTCATTTATGGTTCATATGCATTGCTGCAATGTATTGATCAAGCTAAAAATAGAGGAAAATAAGGATGCAAGAACATTGGATTTGTTGGTTAACCGCCATAAGAGCCTGCAACGGTAGTCCAATTTGACGAATCAAAATTGAGAAATTTTGCTGTGCCAAAATCAGAAAGCTTGGGCTCAAATTCTGACTCCAGTAGAATGTTATTTATTGATACATCCCTGTGAACAATTGGTGGAGAGCAATAATGGTGCAAGTAGGCCGGTGCATGAGCCAATCCTTTTACTATTTTCACCCTCTTAATCCAACCCAATTCAGTTGCCCGCTGATCATCATAAAGAATCTTTCCTATGCTTCCATTTTCAATGTACTTCAAAAGCTTGCTTATGTTAACACCATTGTTTATCCATTCACATCGATCGCTCTGATTGCCTACTTCCCACTTCCAGCTGCGTGTCTTCTCACTGGAATGCTAATTTATCATGGATATATTTTAGATGCAAATTTTGTTGACTGTATTTGAGCTTGAAAGTACTAATGGTGATGTATCGACATAGATCAATAGTATGACAGAATACTAATCGTGATGGAGAGTTAAAAGGCAAAATGATCATTACTGATAAAATTGAGCAAAACAGTATGTAGTTAGCTTAAAAGAGAAAGTTATAAATTTCATTACCTTCAATCTTGCCTTACCCTGGTGGAGCTAGCATAAAAACTTCCTCATCTAAACAACTATGAAGAAATACATTACTAACATCTATGCATCCTTTAGCTGCAGAAAGTGCAATCGACAACCTAACAATTACTATCTTCAGAGTTTCTTCCCAATCAAAATTTGATGAATTATGATCAAAAGATGAAAAAATATATCTCTAAAGCATTTACTCGAGAACTATCTTTCTAACGGGGATGAGTGAGAGTTCATACATTAACCCCAAGATTCCCACCACAAATAGTTTCCGCAAGAAGCAGAGAATATGCCGAATGCTTGTCTGCCTTTGATGGATCTGAAACAAGAAGAGGAGGAGTTCAAATGCCATGTCAATCATCTAAGAAAGTACTATCATCACCAAAATTTACCTCCAAGTAGCCATTCTCTATCCGATATAACTATGATGGAAAAGGGAACATCTTCCTTTTTCTTAAAAGATTTCTGAATGTTTGTGATAGTGTCCCTTAAAGTTTCATAATCCATCGGATTCCCAATCTAACACAATAAATTATATAGTTGAAAAAAAGGGAAGATACAAATGTATAAGCACTTCATTCACCAATAAGTTTGAAAAAGTCAAAATGATCATTATGACTTCGTTACAGAGACTCGGTTACCATTCAAGAAAGACTGTTTCACATAACCTTATTTCTGCAAAAGTAGTGATAGTTATTGAATACACAAATAAGCTGAAGAAGACATCTGTGTTCAACTGGAAGAATATGGACTAAAATAATGCATAATTACTCTCATTCTTCAATCCTTCATTTATAGTATACAAGAGATTAGATTTCAGAGCCTATTATTAACTGAGCATGAAAACTCTGCAACTCAAGAAATAACTGGAAGGTAAGCCTAGGTGCTAGCAGATAATTCTTGAGCAACAGAATGCAGGGTTGGCCGCGCCTCTGGAGAGGTCTGGACACATGCTAAAGCTAAATTGACAACAACCTTCAATTCCTCAGTTAAGCTCACCTCATTTAGTAAAAGATTTTGAAATGTACAGGCCAACCAAGAATCTTTTTCGTGAACAAGAGAATAAGTGAATTACTGGGAATCAAAATTAAGCTCACCTCATTTAGTAAAAAGGAATTGGCCCAGGATAACCCGTTGTTCAGATGTTGACCCTATCATGCTGGCAAATCAGGAAATAGTCCGTAAAAAGGAACACAAAATAACTCCTCATGGTAAAGGCACATATAGAAAAAGTTACCTTTTTTCCACAATGACCATTGGAGCGAAGCTCACAGTTAGCACAATTGTAACGAGGAGAAACAGTCACTTTTTTCCATCCATTCTGAATAAAGCAAGGAAGTTAAAGTTTTGAGGCCAATATGTAATTTTAGAAAACTTTAAATAAAAATATAATACCTACCAAACCAGGTTTTCAGGTCAATCCCAGTTTTGGTTGTTTTTCTCCATCTTTGGTTTATCTATGAAAACTGAGCTGAACCAGCAACGGGTCTGGTCCAGTTTTAATAATAGCACTTGAAAGTGTAGCCTAACAAAATGCTACAAGTTATATGTCAGTTTACCAGTTCAGAAAATCCATTCCCTTAGAAGTAACTTTATACTTTCTATCTGACAAAAATCAAGAATCCAATCAAATGGAAAGAAAAACTAATAGGATTCTAGGGTCAACAAGATTATGAGAAATATTCTTATTGACATCTGATCAAATGGTAAGATGGGTTAAAAAATATACCAGTGAAAAGTCAACTGCAGGAAAAAAGACATTGATACTCTCCAACACTTCCCTTATCACAAGGATGAACACCCTGCAGCCAGAGCTGAGGACAAATGATTCAGGCTCCAATACCTCCAAGCAAAATACATACAAAAAAATTGAACTCGTGTATGTCACCACCACTTAGTCCAGATATAGTGCATGCGGATCCAACTAAAATGCTGAACAAATGGGGGAAACAAAAGAAAGAAAAAAGCTGGAAAACTCTTGAGCAAATGGGGTAAGGTCAAGAAAGAAAACAAACTCAATTATAAACACAGAAACCATGAAACTAACTCTGGATCGTAAAAAAAAAAAAAAAAAAGAAAAGAAAAAATTCTGGATCTCATAGAATAAGACACTAAAATTAGAAAGATCATTCTTCCTCAGCTAATACAATCAAATTCATCAACAGTGTTCTGGAAGAAATTTAACAGTGAGCTCGAAAAATTGTCACATTCTAGAAAACAGAGAAGTTTTGAATTATTATTACCCGCCTTTTATTGGAAATTATACATCAAAGAAACTATTTCAAATTTGCACAAATCTGCATGTAAGACATGAGCGCTTTTACTATCTGCCTTGAGCATTAGCTTGTTTTCCATGTTTTATGAAACAAACTCAAGGATCTCAGATTTAAAGAAGATCTTTAAAATCACAAATTTTCCCCCAATGAAATTGGCAAAAATGTAAAATTCAGAATTTGCATAATGTCCAAATTTGTATGAATGGTAACACACAGATAAAAATGTGCAGAAAATAATCATACCCGGAACGCACCACATGCTCTCGACAAAGTTCTACTGCAATGATAGGGGGCAATTGAGACTTGAAACTGCTGCACGGTCACTATTTCCTGCATTAGCCACCATCAGTGGTAGTACATCCATCTTACCAGTTTAGCCATTACCACCAAACACCCCCACAGCTGTTTGCATAGTCCTGGGGAAATAAATTGATGATAATCGAAGTCAAAAGTCAGTTAGTCAAAGCATGCTCTCCCACATGGGTGAGACTGAGAGCTCTAGCAAAACTACTAGCAGGGCAGATGACTAGAACTTTTTGCTTTGTAAAATAAGGCAGGGGTAATATTAACTCATTACACAGAGTGACGAATTGGATTTTTCAACCTTGTAGGGAAGGATAACACAAATTCTAACACTATAACCTCTGCTTTCAAGGAAAAATGAAAAAGCTTAAGAAAATAACAAGTATAAAATGACAGTTATAAAGAATCAGCCCAACAGTTGGTGGCACTATCACATATAATGATAACCTTTGTATAATGGATTCTTGGCCTTGAATTTCTTTCTTTATAAGCAGTTTTGCATTTCAAAAGAATTAAAATGTCTACTTTTTGGGGCAAAGTCGGCTGCAAGAATGCCAACTTTTGAAAAGTCACATTGCAACGATGATTAAGTTTATTAAATACACTAGAAACATGCGACAATACCTCAATAATGGAGATGTAACAACTAACTCAATCCTGTCCAAAAGGATCTTACTATTTGCAGCACAAATTTACTATTTGTAGCACAAAAAAAAAGTAAAATGACAAAAATGCCCTTAATATACAAAACTCTCTCAAAAAACTTACAACAACCTTTCAAATCGTTCAAAAAACGTTCAAAATCGTAGAAACTAATTGAAACAAACATTTCGTTCAAGTTGCGATAGAGTCTACTTCAGAATTTACGCAAAAATGGTATGAATTTAATACTTTTGTATTGTTCTTATGATGATGAAATAAAAATCGCACATGTTTTGCTACTGTATTAGGTAAAATCGCCCTTAATTGGCGAAAATTTACTAAAAAATCGCCCTGTGTTGGCGATTTTTTATTTAAATTTCGGCAATTATGGGCGAATTTTAAGTGAAAAATCACCGGTAATTTGCGATTTTTGCTATAAAAATCGCAAAATCGCAATTTGAGGGTGATTTTTCTTCAAAAAATCGCCTTTTGCGGGCGATTTAAAAATCGCCTTTTGCGGGCGGTTTTTAGAAAAATCGCCTTTTGCGGGCAGTTTTTCCTCAAAATTTCCCACATTGTTGGTATTTTTTATGGAATTCTTGTACATTGGTTGCGATTTTAATAAAAAAAATCACACTTTATGTGCGATTTTTTTTTTATTAAAATAACTTATTTGGTCCATTTTTTTAAAATTATATATTTTGTATGGTTTGTAATTGTTTATGTAATTACCTATTATCAGTTTTAATTTCATTAATGACGCAGAATTCTCCGATGTAGACAACAAAAAACGTATCACTTTAACGAGCGGGACGTATCCGGACGTAGCGGGACGTAGCTAGACGTATCTAGACGAGGCGATAGTTATTTTGGACGTAGCGAGACGTGGTAGACTATGTGCTGTGAAAAATTCAGCTAAAAGTCACACGCATGGATGTAGACGTTTCTGGAAGTGTTCCTGGTTGTTTTGGACGTGGTACTAGTTGTTCAGAGACGTGGTGGACTGTCCTTGTGAAAAAAATCAGCTTAAACTCACATGAATGGATGTAGACATTTCTGGACGTGGTGCACGTTCTTTTTGACGAGGTGCTAGTGTTATGAGACGTGGTGGACTGTCCTTGTGAAAAAAATCAGCTTAAACTCACATGAATGGATATAGACATTTCTGGACGTGGTGCACGTTCTTTTTGACGTGGTGCTAGTGTTATGAGACGTGGTGGACTGTCCTTGTGAAAAAAATCAGCTTAAATTCACATGAATAGATGTAGACGTTTCTGGACGTGGTGCTAGTTATTTTTGACGTGGTGCTAGTGTTCTGAGACGTGGTGGACTGTCTTTGGGGAAAAAATCAGCTTAAATTCACATGAATAGATGTAGACATTTCTGGACGTGGTGCTAGTTATTTTTGACGTGGTACTAGTGTTCTGAGACGTGGTGCTAGTGTTCTGAGACGTGGTGCTAGTGTTCTGAGCCGTCTCCGTCCATCCTGCGATTTTTTCAAAATTTTTGGGTGGTCTGAGAGATTTTTGCTTTGAAAATCGGAAATGAAGTTTGATTTTGTAAGGTTTGCAAGACAATTATATAAACATACGAATATGAAAAAATTGCACCTACTTTCCAATTTTTAAGCCAAAAATCGGACGAAATGTGCGAAAATGGGGCGAAAAATCGCCCCACTTATCCAATTTTTGGGGGAAAAATCGCCCCACTTATCCGATTTTTCTCCCAAAAATCGGATAAGTGGGGCGATTTTTCGCCCCATTTTCGCACATTTCGTCCGATTTTTGGATTAAAAATTGCATTTTGGGTCCGATTTTTTGTTATGCTATCGCAAATTACAGGCGATTTTTCATGCAAACTTCGCATTTTTTGTTTTTAAGGGCATTTTAGGCATTTCATCTTTTTTTTTTTTTTTTGCTACAAATAGCAAATTTGTGCTGCAAATAGCAGCCCAGTGTCCAAAAGCCGACTGTCACATACATGCTTGCTCGAGTTGTCAACCTGATACAAGATCTAAAGATCTTCATGTTACTATCTGTTACCCCCATAAAAACCATAAAAGTAAAAGATCTTCATGTTACTATCTGTTATGAAGTTTGCTCTATCAATACCTGTCGCCAGCCAAGTGGATTAAGGTGACCATCAAAATATTCAGGAGACTTCATAACTCATCTCCTTCAACATTATGAGTTCCTAGCGAATGCCTCACCTGTAATATATAATAAGAACACAAGATCTTGGTTTCCTCTTAAACCAAATAGGCAACAACTTGAAAAATCAAAAGTATGATGAGATATTGAGTATCTTACGACAACTTTGTTGTTGGGTATTGGCCCAATCTGGCCCAAAGCCCGTTTGTCTTTCTTCTGAGTCCATGCTTACTCCCGGTCCACCAACCCATGCGGTCCATCCTCTTTTGATTATAACCGGGCGATGCCATAGTGTATGGAAGCAGCACGGTCATTTCTCTCTTTTGTCTTGGCCGCTCTCCCCTCTGGTCTCTGTGACCTTCCCTCTCCTGAAGAAACTAGGGTTTTCATTTTGCGGCCCTTTTGTTGTCACTCTTCACTCTCTTCCGGTATTAAGGATTTGTTCCTGTTTACTATTTTGTTGAGGCTGAGAAGAAGAGAGGACGAGCCTTGAGGAAGGCTGAGTCGGGGAGTTCCTGGGTGATTCTCCAAGGTGGTAGCAGAAGAGGAAACTCCTTCGTGGAGCAAGGAGACCGGAGATCTGAGCTGATCACTGGGGCCTCGTGAGCGAAGCAGAGAAGACGATCCCTTCACCGAGGAAGACAGAGCGGTCCTTTCACCCTACAAACTTTTAACAACCAGGTAAATAGTTTTACGATGGGGCAATGGGTACAGACTTGGAATTCCTCCACTATCCACACTATCCATGCCAACTGCTTCCAAAACAATAATTTCTTTACAACATAAATATTCTAAATACACTTTTGAGTCTACTATATGTATGCCATGAAAAACAATTAGCAGTAAACCATGTGCACATTTTCATGCCTGCATACCTTCATACACATACACACTTGTATATTGCAGTCCTGTAAATACCTTGGAAGCAGAGTAACAAAATGAGAACTTTTTCTACAATTTCATAGATAATGAATAGTACTATTGCTTCAAAAAGGGGGGGGGGGGGGGGGGGGGGGATATTATACTATTGCTAAAACTTCCTCAGGCAAATAAGCTTAAAAAGAAAATACAACCAAAGAAATATACACATTTCAGAGAGCGTAGAGAGAATCAAATTTCTCACTGTTAAAAACAATTTGAATGAGTGTCAGGGAAATATACCGCGAATTTCACTTAGTGGCGACAAAATCAAATTCCTTGCAGTTATAAAAAATTTTTAAATAAAAAAAATAAGAGAAAATCAGGCAGGCTAAAATAAGATATTAAACCTCATACACGCTTCTATAACATCACCACCGAAGATGAAATTTTTAGTTCCGTAAATGAAGTGTAGCATTCACAGGCCGATTGTTATTTTGACGCTTTCTAATCCTCGTATAAACTACAAATTCCGGTGGATGATGCATTTTCAAATTCATAAATCAGCAAAAGAAAAAAAAAAAAATCACGATGCATAATCAGATCATACTACTAAATATAACATGGAGTGGAACAGGAATTCAGAGATTAGAAGCTAAATTTGAAGAGCTGTGTGGATTACCGCATCAAGCAATAGAGAGACGAAGGCGAAGATATGTTTGTCGCTATTCGATGATAATCCGAACCAAACTGACGTGGAAGTGTAATATGAAGATGAAGCCGAAGGAGATATGATACTGAAGTGGATGATGATTTAATTTAAAGTTAATCGAGACGCCGCCACCGCAAGAAAATTTGAAATTTTAGAAGGAACAGTACTATCCTCTAGTTCTTTTTTCTAAAACAAATTGTTTTAAAATTTTATTTTATTATTATTTTTTTTTTTTGGTAAAATGCAAAAAACCCAAATGAAATATTAAATTATTTCTATTGTGGCATTCGTGGGGTTAGGGAGGAGACGATTTTACGTGTACTACAGACTGTTATGTTGCTGGCGGCCGGGGAGGTGAGGGGGGGTTTTACAGTTGCTGATAAAGAGATGGATTATGGCTAACTTGAGCAACATGGCTTCCATGGAGGAGGTGTTTGGCCTTGCATTTTTGTGGTGACTATTTGGGCACTGTGGAAGGCCGGAATGGCAAGGTTTTCAAGGGTGAATCATGCCCAGCTGCTGTGAGAGTGATGCAAGTGCCAGTGCGGGCTCGTGGCATTATGCAGGCAAACGCTTCAGCTGTGCAAGCTGAAAAGCTGAGGGTGGTAAGGAGAATAGATGGGTGCATTGGACGCTGCGGCCGGTGGGATGGATGAGAGTTGGCAATATAAAATTTTGTTTGAAAGATCAAAACGACTTGAATATATAGTACTGGTCGCTACTTGAGGAGGGTTGTTCAACCATTCAACAACTGCAATGAACTTGGGAAAATACACCTGATTGTTGATTCAACTCACTAACTAGGAGCTTCATTTGATTTCAATTTCTCATTTGTTTCTCCTTGCTATATTCATCAGGTACAGAGCAGTTTTTTTTATCTTTCCGAGGAGATTGCAAAGGAGCTAGTGAACAATGAGTTACCAACAGGAAACACTATTTCCAAGATTACGAAAGTAGGTAGCTGTGCAGTAAATATTACTTAAATTAACCAGTGAAACTTAGGTATGCATTTATCAGATGGAACTTTACTGAAATTTGGTTGTCTTGGGTAGTTTGACAGCAAACCATTTTATGATTGATTGGATATGAATGAGTTATTTTGTTGCTTTTGTTCATTTGTTGCATTGCCGTTGAAATATAATGGATAATTATCAAATGTTATTCTAATTAACTTTCATTTAATATTGCTTAAAAAAACTTTGATTTAATATTGTCAATATTATTTGTCAATGAGTTGATTTACCTAGCTGGTATTATATGTACCCTGTACCTCTTCTTTAGTTACATAGTATTAAATGTGATGTAGTCTGGAATTTTGGGTGTTAAAAATTGTCCATACATATACTAACTTATTCATCCCAAATCTCAGGTACAATTATACTCTCAGACTCCGTTTGATAAAATTTAATTTGAGGTCTGAAGTCCGAATCCATTAAGTTAGCTCTACTTGATAAAATTATAAAATATGTCTGAATCTGAAGTCTGAAATCTGAAGTCTGAATTATGAAGTATGAATTATGAAGTCTGAATTATAAAATAAGTTTATAAAATTTTAAATTTTAAATTAAATTACCTTATTTTTTTAAAACATGTTAGAAATATATTTTTTTAATATATAACATAATTTTTATGATGTGTAATTTTTTACATAATACTGTGAAATTCTTCTAATAAAAATATTATAACAAATTTTAATAATAAATTAGAATGTTATTATTATTTTAAAACTAAAATATTAATTAAATAAATATCACATATTAATTAAAATTATAAAAAAATAAAAATCCATGTCATAAATATATTATTTATTTATTTAAATGATAAAATATTTTTTTTTAAAAAATAATAAATAAAAATTATTTAAAGAAAAAACTAAAAAGAATAATAAATATTGAAAATAAGAAAAAATTTACAACCAATTCAGTTCAGCAATAAGTAATTCAACGATCACTTATTTTTAGGCTAACAATTGTACTTGCAATTCAGACCCACTTAATTTCTTAAGACTTTGAATTATAGTTATCAAATGCACTTAATTATTAAGTATTTAATTAAAAAAGTTATTAATTCATTAAGTCAGAAACAAGTTGAGTTATCAAACGCTCTTAATCAATTAAGTACTTAATCTATTTAGAATAAGTACTGAATTAGTTTATCAAACGTACCCTCATTTGACTATATGGTGACGTGTGGTTGTTTCAATTTGAAAATTGAAAATTTTCTATATATATATGCCATCAACCCCAAATTCTATATACTGTCATTGCCCCTTTAGTCAGAGGGTGATAGTTGCTTCTAAACTAAGTTTGAGCGAACATTATTTGCAAAGCATTTTTAAATAATTGTTATTTAATACAATTAAACTCGATATTTATTGCATAGAAAATTGTGATGAATAAATTTATTTATTAAATTTTTTTCAATAAATTATCTTTTTAGGATAAATATAATTTTTTAAATATGATATTTTTTTAGAACAAAATAATATATTTTTTAACTCTTTTATTCTGTGTAGAGCTGATTTAATAAAATTAAAAGTTTTTAATTTAGAAAAAAAGTTATAAATCATGTGAACAGATAAATGAAAATAATATATATTATTAATTTAAATATTTAAAATAAAAATTTAATAATAAAATTTGTGGTGAATTTGGCTGTGACAACAAGGTTGAGGGTAGCATTTACTAGTAGCTGGCCGCGCCACATGTATGCTTTGATTAATTTTCCGGCAATGTAAAGTGCACCCATACTCAATTAGTTATAATAAAAGGGGCATATATATACTCTCGATATTTCAAAATAAAAGTCATTTTTACCCATTAATAAATCAGTCAAAATATAAGTCACTTGTCTACTTCTACGAAACAATTTATTATTTTTACTCTATTACCCTTATTTAATTTATAATTTTATTGGAATTTATTTTTGTCATCACTATTCTAAGTTATAGCATTATTATCAAAAACGTATTAAATAGGGATATAACAGGTTTAACCATTAAAAGTTATGGAAATTTTCAAAAATTAATTACAACCTTAGTATTTATGTTTTGGTCAAAACGACTAATATATTGAAATAGAGGGAGTAATCAGAATTTAGTTGGATTGAGTTTTTTGAACGACCATAATAATATCCACATTTATTCCCCCCGGACACACTCTAGTCAATAATGCCATACATAAAATAAATCAAACTTCCAATCAAACATTATCATTACTACATATTGATAACGTTTTTCCCATGTTTAATGTAACAGGTTATCAGCTTTTATTTATATTGAATTTTACATATTTTCTCCTCTTTTGAAAGTGCTTTTTATTGTATTTTCTTTTAAAAAGGGAAAAGTATAAGTGTCATACACATAACTTGAAAGATTTTGGTAGGATCTGGGTTTGCACTTGCTCGATTTACCACGCAACAAAAATTTCTATTAAAGCGGAATCTTAGAAAAGTACCTTTGAAGCGTGCACCTGGTGATTCTCTTGTATGTCTCAAGACTATGACTTCACGTTGTGTGGGCAACAAAAGAGAAGTCAATTGATCAGCTACTCACCACAATCCACCTGCTAGAAAACTCTAGCCCCGCAGCACCTGGCACGTACTATAAACGCACCGCCCGCAGAGAGAGAAAGCTACGCGCAGCTGGTATAATCCAAGGCCAAAATTTCAGCCACTAGAAACCCAAAAACTAGCTGCACACTTTCTTGAAAATTCGACTTGGAGAGATAAACGTTTTCTCTCTCTAAAAATCCTGTGGATTAATTGTGTTATTGTATTAATTTGAATGACTGATCCCTTGTCTATTTATAGAGTTACAAGAGAGACTCCAAGTTGGAATAGGATTGGTCTTCCTACTGGGTTTCTGTTTTCCTTCAATCCTGTTTCTGGACTGATACAGATTCTGTTTCTGGACTGATACAGATTCTGTTTCCTTCAATCCTGTTCCTGGACTGATACACTCCCAACTGTCACAGGGATTCACTTATCCCAATCTAGTTCCTGCGATGAATCACTCCCAACTGACACAGGGATTCACTTATCCCAAACCAGTTCTTGGGATGATTCACAACCAACTGACACAAGGATTAATTAATTTCTCAATTAATTAAATCTACCTTTGTCAATAACCCAGTACATAATTAATCGTACCACTAACGGATTAATTATGGCACTACCAACCTACACCAGAATTGCTTCCGGAATAACTTAATTAAATTATATTCATAATCTCCCCACATCAAAGATATAGTACTCGTTAATTCATTAATTTACTGATAAATTAATTCATCAACTTCTTAATATTTCGAGACTAGTACCACTCGACCTTTTTACTATACCGGACATAAGTTGATAAGCTGGAAATTAAGTGGTGGATTGAATGCAATTTGAGGACTGTTTTGAGGGATTTAATGAGCTAATAGGCTAATTTTACTTGCAGGGGAGATTTCATAAGGAGAGCAAAGAAAAGAGATTTTGGGCAGATTTTGGAAGAAGTTGGAAGCAGAGAAGAAGAAAATCTAATTGGACTAGATTGAAGAAATTAAGAAGGAAGAGAACAAAAAGATTTGGGCTTTATATTGAGACCCATAATTAATTTCTGTGAAAGGGAGTTTCCAAAGTTAATTAGGATTGGGCTTTAATATTTAATTTGTTTTTTTTTTGTTTGGCATTATGGTGGGCCGCCTTAGGAGGAGTATATATATTAAAAACGTAGGTTTTAGAAGGGGACTTTGGTTGGGAGGATTTTGGCTACAGGGTCGGCAGACTTAGTCGGCGGACCAGGAGGAAATTTTGGCCAAAGACTTCTTGCGGCTACAGTACTATTTCTCTTTTTTTTATTGTTCATGGATTTATTATTATTAGTTTTGTTTTTAATTCTACTTTGAGTAGCTAAATCTTTAATTCTAGTCAGAGGAATTACACCCTATATGTGAATTAAATTGTGAGATCAATTTGTTCTTAATATCAATTGAGTTCTGATTATTTAATTATTCTCCGCTTTGATTGTTAGATTATTTAGCATTAATTGAATAGCTGGTAGCATTCAATTCTTCCTAGGTAGTCTAGTCAACTCGAATACATGAGGTTCGGTATTCCTAAGAGTTTCAATTCAACTAATCACGTGGTACGTAGGTTAGCGTTTTGAAGGGAATAATTAATCAACGTGCAATTAAACAAGGTTTGATTAATTGTAAATTGAATTGGGTCCTAGACTATCGAAATCAATGTTCTAGGAGGTTCCAGGACAGATATTCGATTATAGATGCAGTTAACGGAGGTTCCTTAATTGCTGGGTTAAATTTATAGGACTGAACTGTTAGGAGGTTCCAACAGGGAAAACCAATATAATCAAGGTTAATTGGGAAAATTTGTGCATCGAGGATCAATTTATCACATCAGGGTGGAAACAATTCCTTTGACTAGATCATTTCCTAATTTTGATTTAAGCAAATTCCTGTTTTCTTTATTAATTTTAATTGAAGTTTATTTAAGTAGATTAAATTTTCAAAAACCCCCTTTTGGTTACCAATTTCTGATTTAATTAATTCACTACCCTGCTTCCTGTGGAGACGATCCTACTCACTGCTTGCTATTTTATTCTGTGTAGAGTAGGTATTTATTTTTGATTGGTTGACGACCCATCATAAGTCCACCGGCCGGGTTTAGTATAATAAACATTTCGAGCTCATCTCGGGAGCACCATCACCCCGGACGCACCGGTACATGGTTTCCTTTCGACAAGCAGCAACACACCAAGTAACTAAACACGCGCACCCAACCTACCGAGATTATTGGCCACAATTGACCTCACCCTTTGGCAGATCAAATTACACTATGTCTAATCCTCATGCCCGCTCGAGTCTAGGGATTTAGAGAAGAATACAAGGATTGATTTGTCTATTAAATCAGTACAAGACAAATCATTCCTAAGAGTCAAGTTCAATATGCCCCGGGCATATTTATATGATTCAATTAGTTTAGACAAACTAATTATCTGAATCACATAATAACCTAGACTGACAGTTTGTCCAAAGCTGTCTTGGTTACGAACCTCATTTATATATTATGTCTTTCAACCAATGATGAGATCTACTGTGTCGCACCAGACACCTCATCATCTACTTACATAATATAAATGGACGATTAATGCACAACAAGATATGACTGAAACACAAATCGATATATTAAACTGGGAAACTGTACAATACAAGCATAGCTTATGTATTCTACTCCAACATAACTATGGTATTATTTTGTTAATTTCATAGATTATGTTAACATCCGAAGTAATCTTAATTTTTTTATTAAACTGATGTTTTATAAAATCTCAATATAATATCAAAAATTCAAACCTAATATAATTAATATAAATAATTTAAAAGAAAAAATTGAATTAAAGGTAGTGAAAAAATTAAAATTAATAAAAGGGTTACAACTTTTATATTATTTGTATGAGTGAATTGTAAAAAAGGTCATCATACTTTGGTAAAGTTTAGGTTTTGGTCACTAACTTTTAAATATTCAAAAAAGGTCATTAACTTTAGCATTTGAATTTTAGTTTTGGTCATTCCGTTAGAATGAACCGTTAAGTCCACTAACAATCCTATATTTGGAGGGTATTTTTGTCCATTCATTAATGTTGTACACATGCTGCTACAGTGCGAGCTACAGTAACGCGCTACAGTTATTTTTTTTTTAACGCATAGCCTTTTTTATAATAAAGTAGCATAGATGAGCGGAATTATAAATAAATTTTTTTGGTATTTTTAGTAAATTATTTTTTTTTAAAAGTATTTTTTTAAAAAAAGTATATTTTTAAAAATTTATAAAAATTATAAATAAAGTAGCATAGATGAGCGGAATTATAAATAAATTTTTTGGTATTTTCAATAAATTATTTTTTTTAAAATATACTTTTTTTAAAAATATACTTTTTTTAAAAAAAATATTTTTAAAAAAAATAATTTATTAAAAATACCAAAAAAATTTATTTATAATTTCGCTCATTTATGATACTTTATTTATAATTTTTATAAATTTTTGGTAGATTAAATTATAAATAAAGTAGCATAGATGAGCGGAATTATAAATAATTTTTTTTGGTATTTTTAGTAAATTATTTTTTTTTAAAAAAGTATTTTTTTAAAAAAAGGCTATGCGTTAAAAAAAAATAACTGTAGCGCGTACTGTAGCGCGCACTGTAGCACTGTAGCAGCATGTGTACAGCATTAATGAATGGACAAAAATACCCTCCAAATATAGGATTGTTAGTGGACTTAACGGTTCATTCTAACGGAATGACCAAAACTAAAATTCAAATGCTAAAGTTAGTGACCTTTTTTGAATATTTAAAAGTTAGTGACCAAAATCTAAACTTACTGTAGCGCGAGCAGCATGTGTACAGCATTAATGAATGGACAAAAATACCCTCCAAATATAGGATTGTTAGTGGACTTAACGGTTCATTCTAACGGAATGACCAAAACTAAAATTCAAATGCTAAAGTTAGTGACCTTTTTTGAATATTTAAAAGTTAGTGACCAAAACCTAAACTTTACCAAAGTATGATGACCTTTTTTACAATTCACCCTTATTTGTATTAAGGGTGGTGAATTAGTTTATTTAAAGAGTGAATTGTAAAAAAGGTCATCATACTTTGGTAAAGTTTAGGTTTTGGTCACTAACTTTTAAATATTCAAAAAAGGTCACTAACTTTAGCATTTGAATTTTAGTTTTGGTCATTCCGTTAGAATGAACCGTTAAGTCCACTAACAATCCTATATTTGGAGGGTATTTTTGTCCATTCATTAATGCTGTACACATGCTGCTCGCACTACAGTGCGCGCTACAGTAACGCGCTACAGTTATTTTTTTTTTAACGCATAGCCTTTTTTTAAAAAAATATACTTTTTTAAAAAAAAATAATTTACTAAAAATACCAAAAAATTTTATTTATAATTCCGCTCATCTATGCTACTTTATTTATAATTTTTATAAATTTTTGGTATATTAAATTATAAATAAAGTAGCATAGATGAGCGGAATTATAAATAAAATTTTTTGATATTTTTAGTCAATTATTTTTTTAAAAAAAGTATTTTTTAAAAAAAAAAGTATATTTTTTTTAAAAAAGGCTATCCGTTAAAAAATAAATAACTGTAGCGCGTTACTGTAGCGCGAGCAGCATGTGTACAGCATTAATGAATGGACAAAAATACCCTCCAAATATAGGATTGTTAGTGGACTTAACGGTTCATTCTAACGGAATGACCAAAACTAAAATTCAAATGCTAAAGTTAGTGACATTTTTTGAATATTTAAAAGTTAGTGACCAAAACCTAAACTTTACTAAAGTATGATGACCTTTTTTACAATTCACTCTTATTTAAAATATAAAATTAGAATATTTATACTATGACGTAAATATCTTCCTTAAAAGGTTGCGCAATTGTGACTACATCCGTAAAATCCTTCCAAGTATTTAGTATTCAGGTTTTGGGATGTTGGTATGGAGCCAGTCAACTGAAACAACAGGTTCTTCGGACCGTAGAGTCAAATTAGAAGATGAAACTTGTGATGTACCGATTGATGAAAGTACTTGACTGACTTGCGGGATTAAACCATTCTATTTATTATTAATTAATTTTAAATTAAAAGTGTCGATTTCTATATAAGTCAACCACAACCCCTCCATCCTAGCAATTTCACGGGAAACTTATCATTTAGAAAATAGACAGAGACGTGAGTTGGAAAGCGGTTGGGTAATTAATACAATCACCAACATATTGTACCTACACAATGCAGCATTTTCATCCTTTAAATGTAAATGGTGCGTATATTTGGAAACTGAAGGACAAACAGTGGATAAAATAGGCCTACATTTTCCAACCTAAAACGCCCAAAATGGTTCTCAGTCACTTTGAAGACGCTCAACCTGTGAGCCCAACCGGCCAATACTTCAATAGCTCTGTGCTTTCTATTTCAGTGTTAGGAGTTCTAGAGTTCCAAATCCCTATTCAAGAAGACGAGTCCCTCACTTTCAAACTCATCAAGGATGTCTTTCTCCCCATCAATCCACGTTTTTCTTCCATCATGGTATATATTCTTTCACCCTTTTATTTTCGCGAAAAACTTTTTTCCTTAAACTATGAAATTAGATACCATTTTCTAGCAATTTTTTCCCATTAAAAGTAGTCATTTCGTTTCATGAATACTATCATGTGCTATTTGTGACAGGTTGAAGACGAAAAAGGGGTGAAAATATGGAGGAAGGTCGAAGTGAAACCAAAAGACCATATTCAGGTGCCAGTGTTTCCAAATGGAAAATCAATAGAATTTTATGATGAATGTTTCAACGAATATCTCTCAAAATTGGCGATGGAGAAACTCCCGCAAAACCAACCATTGTGGGAAATTCATATCATCAAGTACCCTACTAAGAATGCAGCTGGAAACCTAGTGTTTAAGCTTCACCATGCCCTCGGCGATGGCTACTCTCTCATGGGAGCTCTACTTTCTTGCTTGCAAAGAGCCGATGACCCTTCACTTCCCATAAAATTCCCTACATATAGAACTAATCCACAGGAAAATGGGGATCATAGTGCCAGTAGTATTTGGCAGAAACTGCCTAGAATAATTTCTGGGGTTAGAAATACAATATTTGATTTTGTGTGGGGCGTATTGAAGAGCACCATTCTTGAAGATGAACGGACGCCAATAAGGTCGGGTCGGGAAGGAGTGGAGTTTCTTCCAATTACCATAACCACATTTGCATTCTCTTTGGAGCAGATCAAGCAAATTAAGGCCAACCTTGAAGTGGTAAGACCTTAATCCTTTTTTTTTATTGTGATTTTGGTTTAGTTATATACTACATTATGAATCCCTTCCGTGATAATATACAATAATTATTGTTAAAAAATTTTAATAAAGAAAAGATGGAAGAAAACAATAGTTGTTAGTGTTATTAGTTTTTTCAGGAATATAAGATAAGTAGAGATTGTTGAATTATATTTGGAGCAATTATATTTCTAGTTTGATAAGAGTAAATTGATAAAAATATATTTTTAAATTATAAATAAAATAGTATTTAAATTTTTTAGAATGAAATAAAAGGTAGTATTAAATACCGCCTATATTTTTTATTTACTGTCCTTTTTTATCAAAATATCCTTATCTTCTAAAAGATAAATAAGTAAATCATGCAAAATGAAAAATATAATTTAAAAAAGAGATAGCAATAATTGTCAGTTTTATTAGTTTCTCTAAAAATATAAGATAAACAGAGATTATTATATCATGTTTGTAGTTATGATGAAGTTAAATTGATAAAGATATGTTTCAAAATTATAATTAAAATAGTATTTAAATTTTGACAAAAAAAAATATAATTTAATAGTTGACACTCGATATAAAATCAACAGTTCTTATCCAGTCATCTATGTTTTACGTTGTTTCATTTGATATTAAAATTTTTAAAAAATAAATAAAGAAAAAGATTGTGATTAAATAAGATAAGCTATACTCCCTCTAGTTTTTTTAATTGAAATTTCACAAAAAATATAAAATTCTCTTTTAATTGATCGCGTTATAAATTATTTTTTTGAATTTTGTTTTAGTAATATTTTATTAATAATTGATTATTGATATGTAGGTAAAACGAACCCTTCCTTATGTTGAGTTTTACATATGTAGGTTAAATTGGGGCAGTAATTATTTTAGTTTTACTGATTTTGGTTTGGAGCGTGTGAAGTGATTGGGTAGAAGAGGACAAAATTACAGCAGTACATACGGTTCATTAATATATGGATCTTGAGTTTTCCCCATCAGACACAGACTAGCTAGATAGTTCAATCACTCATTTTTAATCTATTACACCCTGCCATTATTTATATATATATAAGATAAATTTTTTTTATATATATAATAAGATAAATTATAATCGAAATTGAAAAATAATAATATCTTTATTTTTGTAATATCTTTAAAATTATTAAGAGATATTTAAGATCAATTATAATTTAACTTGAACAACAATATTTATATGATGAGGAAGGAGTAGGAGCACTAGATATGGGGTTGAGGAAGAGCCATTCATTCACATTTATGGTAAAGGGATCAGAGCCCAACTGCCCAAAATAATCGCGTGAGAATTGAGACCGACACCCCCACTTAGTACAATTTAAGGCATGCTTCCATTCTCACCGACGCCACCAATATTTTGTACCCAATCATCAATTTCTGCACACATTGTTTTATTACGGAACTGTATGTCACGATATTTATCCACAAAATTATCATATAATTTGTGATTTCCATACTAAAAGAAACAATATAAAACATCACCAACAAAAGAAATAATTTATAAATGATAATCAACCATATTTAACTCGAGTTATTTTATTTATTTATTTAAATATAGTAAAATATTCACCATCAATCAATAATAATAATGATTTTTTATTAAATTATGGTTACACACCTTAGGTTAACGCCATTCACATTACAAATTCTATGAAGCCTAATTAAAGATTTTATCATATATTTTTTAAATATGTTACATAGTTTTATGTAACGTAAATGATAGTTTTTTTTTTTTGGGGGGGGGAGAAAATAACAGTCTATTAACGACGTTATATGCGGAGTAATATTTTTGGGGACTAGACTATACATGCAAGCAATGAATGAAGAGAAAAGGAACGCAGTTTGTACAGCATTAGTGCTGCTAAACACTAGAAATATTAGTGGCTATAAGTCGGTGAAGGAAATGGTGGAACCAAACACAGAATCGTCTTGGGGCAACCAGTTCGGGTTTTTGCATGTTTCGGTACCCGATTTCACTGAATCCGAATCCTCAAAACCACTCAATTTTGTGTTCAAAGCAAAGGAAGTTATCAAGAGAAAGAGGGATTCTGCTGCGGTTTATTTGACTGGCCAATTACTCGATAAACTCAGAACATACAGAGGCCCTCAGGTATGTTTTTCCATTTTGTACCCTAAAATAACGTTAGTAAGTGTTGAAACCTTAATATCGAATTCATCGTGAACCTGCATTTTTGGAATTGTGATCTAACTCTTGAGTTTGATATCTTCAGGTCACAGCTAAATACGTGCACAATACACTCAAAAACTCAAGCATGACGATTTCCAATATTTTTGGACCAGTGGATCAGTTGGCTTTGGCTAATCATCCTGCTAAAGGAATCTATTTCATGGTTGTTGGTGTTCCACAGGTAATTTAATTTATGTATCTACCCTCTCCTTCTCAATTTTTGTATACCCTAAATATATATTCCTATGTTTGTATATATTAGTTGTTTTAGGGTGTGTAGTTTGTCTTTTATTAATTGTCGATAAATTTTTGAATTTTTCTTGTTTTACCTCTATTTCTCAAAGTATGTGACCTTATTAAACTCTACTACTCAACTGTTTACTTTTTTTTTTTTTAGATAAACAGTTAAATTACTCCACAAGTGGGGCTAAAAAGGAAAATTAACAGAACTAAATTGATAATTAAAGCTATTCCTTGATAATAGTGAGAAGTTTAAAACGTAAAATATTTGTGGACATAGGGAGAGAGTATATACCTATTACTATATTTAAAAATAAAGTGATCAAACGTAGCAATTTTCTAAACAATCAATCTCAGTTTCTAATTCCAAATTTAGAAAATTATTCTTACACTTTATTTCTAAATATAGTAATAGATATATACCTAGGTGATAATTCGCAAATTATACCATGTACTATAAGTACAAATACCTAGTACTATCTATAGTAAGTTTTTCCATGTCAATTGTACAATTTATAATTTTATACATATATTTATCACTATATATAAAAAGTAATAGATATAGGAAGACTGGTGTTCCTACTCGTAACGACTAAGTACGTGTAATAGATATATGATATAAGAAATGGGTATAATTTGCGTCTTCGTGATTATTGAATTATTCTAACAAAACATGATTCTATCTGTTACCAAAAAAAAAAAAAAAAAAAGCTCTTTAATTAATTAAATTTTGTTGGTATGTCATAGTTAAAAATAAAATTATTCCATCTTATTATATATTAGAGTGTGATCTGTAATTTATTTATTAACTTAAATTAAAAGAAAATTAAGAATCCTTCATTTTGTTCATAGTCACAAAATATAGCAACATAAATATTCAATTTTTGTGTGAGTGTTTAAAGAATCATATGAGAGAAATTTATGTGTCTAATTATGCAGAGCCTGACAATAACAATGGTGAGCTACATGAAAGAGCTAAGGGTTGCAGTTGGAGCAGAAAAGGGCATCATTGACCCAAACCATTTCAAATTATGCATCGAGGAAGCCTTCAATATTATTTTCAAAGCTGCTGTATGAGTCCAATTAAGGCTAAATTCATCCATTATTCCCACATTTCTTCTCTTTCTCCCTTAATTTTAAACATCACCAACAATGGCATTCATCCTCTATTCTTTTCATGTATCCACTACCCCTCAATAAAATTGTTCACATAATATTAAATTATTTTCATTATTTTTTTTTTTTTTGAAATATGGTTTATTGTCCAAGTCCAAAACTCAGCCCAACTATTGGAAGTCCAATGTTTCAGTGGGTTTCACAATGAACATTTGTGAGCCCAACAAGCATTAATGAAAATGCAAGGTCCAACTGCCAATATACAAATACTCACATTTTATGAACTCATAAGATTATTTTTTTTATGTTGAGAAACAAGATAAGATCGTTCTATGCTTGTAGCTAATGAAGTTTAAATCCCTAGCTTCTCTAATAGGCTTTTAACTAAGTCACATAACTATTTTTGCTTCTAAGTTATTATATTTTTCAATTCCATATATTTCTTTTTATTTTTAAAATTTTGGACCAAGAAAGTATATTCTTTTCACATCATTTTTTCCTTCAAAATAAAAAAGTTTTATTCTATTACACAATATTAAGCTGATACATTTGGAGGAGTAGGATACTGAAGAAGTCGAAACTTATTTTAGAAGAATTATTTATTTCTGTATTTTTACAGCTGTTAGTTTGTTGTTGTTACTTACCTTCCATTTATATTAATTTTTTAGTCATTTCAAAAATTTAACCACAAGAAAACTCCAAAAAAAAAATTTCATCTTTCATAGCAAGGAATGGTTAGCTTTTCCTAGATTACATTATTCCTCTTCCTTTGAGCACCGCTAGCGAAGCTGAACAACTTAAAGTTGGTAAAATTATGAAAAACAACTATCAACTCACATTATTTCCATCGCTTATTTGACTTAATTTGCTTTTTTTTTTTCATTTACATAAAAAAATTAAAATTTAAATAACTCAAATTCAAAATCTATTAATTTTAAATGAGAAGTATCAGTCACTGATCACAACTCTTTTGTTGACTTAATTTGCATCTTTATTTTCCCTTTTTTGAGACTTTTTTCTTTGGTTTTACATTCTTAAAATAATTTTATTTATAATTGAAGATAATAAAAAACAGATGTAAAAAGAAAAGATTGTCCATATATATAGTTTTGCTACATATAGCAAATTTACCCTCCTACATAGTCATACACGTCATAAATAATTTTCTCACAAGCAAACCATAGTCAACCCTAGACCTTAGGTTGAATTCGCCACGTTCATCAAGTTCTTCCCACGTCTTAGGTTTGAAAATTCCACACACTGTTGACTTACAAAAAATTCTTCTCTATTATATATTCGGTTTAAAATGTCTTATACCATTAAATTTATTTAATAATATACTTTTGATTGTTAAATTTTTTATTTAATTAATCACTCATTAATTTGTTAAATTATATTACTTGACATATTTTTATTGAATATTTAGGTTTAACCCGACCAAACCTAACATTTACAAAATCATCAATTTTTTAAGAAAAAAAAAAAAACACACAATAACTACTCGTTGAAATCTGCAATTTGTCAAACGATTCTCAAATTTACTTTTACACTATACCCCAATCTAACTTCTGTTCCTGTTCGTCATTTTTTTCTTTTCTTAAGGGAATAGAAGATGGAGTAGGGTAAATTATAAAAGTAAATTTAAGAATTTTTTTTTTGACGAATTGAATATTTCTAGTGGTAGGTATTGTGTGCTCTCTTTTTTGTCACTTAAAAAGCTAATGATTTTTGTAATTGATAGATTTTTGGCCGAGTCAAGCGTGAATATATTATAGAAATATAATTAGTGATACAATTTAATAGTTTAGTGGATAATTAATTAAGTTAAAACATTCAATATATATTATTGAATAAGTTTAATAGACTAACAAACTTTTAACCCTTTCATATTTGATATAACTTCTATAATTAACATCATAATTATAATGCCCCGATACTTTAAAATTTTAAGGGAAAAATACACAATTGGTCCTATATAATGACCTTACTACACAATTGGTTGAACTTGACAAATTTAGTCATAAATATTTTAATTAATAGATTTTACACCAATTTAACGGTTGACTCAATAGCTGTTAAGTTTTATGCCACGTGTATGCCTCGTGTCATCCAACCGAACGCACACATGCCACATGGCAACCATTAAATCTTATTAAAAAATATTAAATTAGACAAAATGTGTCAATTTTAGAAACGTTTGGGACCAAATTTGTTGAGTTTCAAACGTGTATGACCAATTGTGTAACAAGGTCATTATATAGGACCAATTCTGTATTTTTCCCAAATTTTAAATATTCCTAATGTCTTCCCATTCTAACATTCTACAAAACGTATACCCTGTACAAGTGGTACATGTACCTATTACTATATATAGTAATTTTTTGCATAACAGCTGTATATTTACTAAATATAGTAAGTTTCGCCGACGCGCGCGCTTTTTTTTCCCTCACTGAGTCCACAACGTCTTTGCTGAGTCCACAACGTCCAAAAAAATAACTATCACAACGTCTACATCCAGACATGTTTCAACGTCTCCTAACACTGCCGCAACGTCCCCGTACGTCCAAAAAATAACTGTCGCAATGTCCAAAAATATTTACATCCAGGCATGTGAATTTAAGCTAATTTTTTCACATAACACCTTCTATAACCTCTCATACCACTGCCGCAACATCTCCGTATGTCCAAAAAATAACTACCGCAACGTCCAAAAACATTTACATCCATGCATGTGAATTTAAGCTGAATTTTTCACATAACACCTTCCACAACGTCTCCTAACACTGCTACAAATATCTACATCCAGACATATGAATTTAAAGCTGAATTTTTCACATAACACCTTCCACAACATCTCCTAACACGGCCGCAACGTCCCCGCACGTCCAAAAAATAACTGTAGCAACGTCAAAAAACATCTACATCCAGGCATGTGAATTTAAAACTGAATTTTTCACATAACACCTTCCACCATGTCTCCTAACAATACTGCAACGTCTCCGTACATCAAAAAATAACTGCTGCAATGTCCAAAAATGGCTAACCTGATTTTAGTAATGTAAAAAACAGATACCATTTAAGTAACTATTAGTAGGAAAAAACAAAAAAATTGTCAGGGACGAGACTCAAAACCTGGTTATTTAGTCTTGTGACTCTCCAAAAAATTCAATTGTCATTAATCCACTTAAATTTAGTTGACATTTAATTACACTTTTTTGTACATGTCATTTAAAAGATCACTATTGTCAATATTGAATTTCCCATCTCCCAATACATAGGTCAGTAGAACCCCGGAGGAACAAGGTTTTCATGTAGGCAAATCGTAAAAAACTATTTTTTATACATGTCAAATGTTTCGTTGAAAATTTAAAAAACCCTTGAAATTATTAAAAATCTTTCGTATCTTTTAAAATATGGCATTTTTTGGAGTTTCAAGCAGCCCAAACCACCTTTGGTTGTTTGCAGATAGATAGATCTCAAAAAGTTATATGAAATCAAAAAAAAAATTCATCTAAAATGAACCACAGAGCGCAAAGTTATGACCATTTAAAGTTTTCATCCAAAACCACACATTTTTCAATATTGGAACCATCTCCGAATGCCCGTCTGCAGTGTACATTGCGTAGATCTCGTCGAGAACCATCAAATCGACTACTCGAACTTCCAACTCAGACAATCGAGTGCCGAGTTATGCCCTCTTGGACCATCCGTGCAATACAACTTCATAGATGACACCTTCCACAACGTCTCCTAACACTGCCGCAACGTCCATGCACGTCTAAAAAATAACTGCCGCAACTTCTACATCTAGACATATGGTAATTTTTCACATAACACCAACGTTTTCTAATACTGTCGCAACGTCCCTGCACGTCCAAAAAATAACAGCCGCAACGTATACATCCAAGCATGTGAATTTAAGCTGAATTTTTCACATTACATCTTCCACAACGTCTCCTAACACTGCTGCAGCGTTCAAAAAATAACTGTCGCAACATCCAAAAACGTCTACTATTTTTTTTTCTCGTGAGACTAAATTAATTTGAATATACTACCACCACGACAAAAAATAACTACCACACAACGTCTACATCTAAACATGTGAATTTTAGATGAATTTTTCACATAACACAATCCACCACGTCCCGCTACGTCCAAAATACAAAGCAGCAACGTCCCGTTACGTCCCATAACACGTTGTACCAAGTCCAGCAGCGGGGAGGAATCAGAAGCAACCCATTTCATATGAAAGTGCCAATACCTCACGGAAAACATTTATATATATATATATATCATATTTCGGAGTAACAGAGCATTATTTGAATAAGAAAATACGAATATAACATCATTAATACATTACCCAACATCAAATCCCGAAAATAAGGTTCCGTAAATCCATCAAATACAGTTCATACTTTATTATGTGGTGACTTTTTAAGAAGAATAAGTTATTTTTTAAGAAGAATAAGAGATTTTTGAAGAGAAAGAAGTAATTTTTTTAAGAAGAATTGATTTTTCCGTTGTATTTGGTGTTGTTTGTCAGAAAATACAATCGTCGTAGATCTCCGTTAAATCTGTGTTTGGATGAAAAATTTGATTAAATGCGGTTTCGAATGGAGTACGACGAAGAAGAATAACTGATTTTTGAAGAAGAAGAAGTGATTTTTAAAAAAGAAGGAAGTGGATTTTTGAAAAAGAAGAGAATAGAATATATCTCACTCTCTTATAGCGAGAATAGTGATGTATTACTAGGTACACGTACATAGTAGTACAACATATAATTTGCCACATTCTAACCTTCGAGTTCTAATTTTGTCACAGCTGATATGAGTGACTTGTGCGTTAATTTGTTTAATTTTGGCCTCCAATATCTTTAATATCTTAGTGTTATTGAACATTCTTACCCTAAATTTTAAGTCCATATGTAGGCGAGACTCAAAAATAAAATTGAAAACAAGAATATTTCAAGATCCTCGCCAACATAAACATAATCCCATGATCACATACACATAATTTATGGGGGAAATTTTTTTTTTTTTTATCATTATTGAAGGAGTAAAGTAACATAGGATAGATCCATGGCGTAAACCTCTATCTGTTTCAGAATAATATTTATATTTGTTGAACTTAAAATGTACAACAAAATTATAATATTATTCTGAAACGGAAATATCATGAATCAGGGCTTGTTATGTTCACTTAAACACCACAGAATTCATTCTCGCAGACTTACAGCCAAAACATTATTCATAATGAAAGAATCACATCGCACTATTTAACTTGAGTTAATTTGCAAGATAACAAAACTGCCGATCTTTGTACTTTATTTCTGTTTAATTACAGTCCCTGATATTATAAGTAATGTACAATGTAATTATAAGTTCCGGTTACCTGAAATTAAAGAACCCGATGGTCACATTCTCTCTAATTAATTAAGGTAAAAGTCTCCCTGCAATCCTGCAACTTGATTAGAGCTGTTGCAGAAGACAAAACTTTGAAGAAGTTGAGAATTCAATATGTCTGGATCAATTTCAAAGTCCCACAAGTCCAGACTTGATTCAGCTTCATGATCACCACCTCCTTCTTGTTGTGAATTTGAAAAATATCCATAGATCAGTTCTTTCAACCTCTTGGATGCTGCTGTTGGTTTTCCACCCTGCTACATAATATTCATAACGTCAGTATCACAAACGTAATGAATCTAGAAATTTTGGGATGAGGGTGTTAATTTGAGAAAAACAATAAGGAATAAATACTAGAAATGGAAAAATGAACGATGGAGAAGAATGTGAAAGAGGAGAATTTTAAGCGAGAATGACAAAATCACCAAGCATGAAGTGGTGTTGCACCTTCTTGCTCCAAGTTCCGCCACCAATTAATTTCAAGACTAAAACAGGCGGAGAAGGCAGTAATTGATTGATTACGTTAGTAATTAGGTACCTTCTCGTAGCTTATTTGGAGCATTGAGTTGCCATTGGTTGAGAAGCTTGCGTTAACAACTTCAAAACCATGGTGGCAAAGGAGGGGAATAATGCCATAAAATGAAGCTTGTTCTTGCAGCCCAGTTAGGTAAACTGCATCGATATTAGGTCCCATGCCATGAATTTCAACGTTTGTAATTACTAGGTTGGAAGAGCTCTTGGGGTTGTTGGGTGTTTCATTTTTTGAGGACGATGATAAGTGTGGTCTTTTCCCATGTAATAACAGCTTCTCCTTCACCTCATTATACATCTCCAACTTCTTCTGCAAACTCTCAATGTAAATCCTGGCTTCATCTATTTGATCAGGAACCGGCGGCATGACTTCCTGGATTTGTTCATCAAATCACAAGAGTTAGCCATAAATTTTAGGGCAGCAAAAAAAGAAGAAGAAAGAAACACATAAAATACCAACCTTGGAGCCATAACTTGGAAGAAGGGAATAAAGCTCGGAATACAAAGACTTCAATTTATTCCTTCTAATTTTCTCTATAATTCTCCGTTCCATTTTAGGAGTTGAAGAAGTTGAAGAATGAGGAGCCCTTTCCATACCTTCTTCTTGGTTGCTTCTCAGCTGCTAATGAGAATGAATTAGGCACCAAATGAAGAACAAGCAAGCAAGCATCCAAAAATTGTCAAAGGGGAGATTGTTTTTGTAGTAGAATCGAATGGTTGGAAGTATTGAAGATGTTTCGTGGGCTAAGGTTTGGGGCATTATAGTCACATTTTTAAAGTGGAGAAAGTCGCAATCAGTAGTACCATGGGATCCATGTGACAAAATTATTGTTTCTGTCAGAAGATAAGGGGGTTGGGGGAAGACTTCTTGACTGGGGACAGGGCACAGCAATATGAAAGAAATGGGGGCGTCAGCAGGCGACTAATGACTATCAATAAAAGTATCAATTTAAAATTAAAAAATTGATAAATTATTATTATTTTATTGTTAAATAAAATAATAAATATATATACACAGAATACATAATATAATTTATCGCGTCAGCAAATGAGACGTCACCATTTATTCATCAGCCGGCTTATTGGAAAAAACAGGATGAGTTCTCACTCCACTTTGTTTTTTTTTCCTGGGGTTTTGGGACACGTGTGTTTATTTCAATTTCAAAACAACAAGATTGATTTAGGTGTGTTGTTGCTACGAAACTTTGTTCTTACTACCCCCGGTGAATCATCAATATATCAATACTATAGTCCAACCAGTCCCGTCAAAATTTAAATGAGTCAAATTAAAAATTTATTATTAATTACTGGATTACAACGTTAGTAGTGTCCATCTCTTAAATTTAAAATAATATACACATAAAAATAACCAAATTAATTATTAAATTATTATAAATTAAAAAAATTAACACGATATGTAATAATTATTGGTTTTGAACCCAACACAAAGATTACATTTTTTAAATAAAATAAAATTCTCATACTTTTAAACTTTGCATAATAATATAATCTAATAATAATGCCCCATCTATGAGGATAAAATATAATACTATCATTAGTTCATTATAGTATAGATTTGACCTCTGGTAAACTCCGGTTATTTGAGTATTGCTTGCCTATATTAGAGATGTGATTGTTTGTTACGAAAGAAAAGGTAGGTAAGTTTTACAAATTATATCTTACTCCTAGGAGTAAAGGTTTACTCCTAGCTGATTTACTGCTACATTTACTATTACTACCAAGCTTTATTCCTCTCTCTGTTATTGTCTCTCAGTCATGACAGAAGTTTCAAACAAACTCATCTCCATCTTTTCCTTTTTCTTTTACCTTTTCCTTTATTTCTTTTCCTACTCCTACTCTCCCGCCCCCTCCGTCGCCGCTGAGCATCAAACATTTGTACCCAGCTCCCTCCCCGGACGTCTCCAGCTGCACCAACACCCCCCGTTCATTCGATTGCCGTTCCGATCCTGACTTCTCCTATCGCGTTCCTCGGCCTGAGATCCCTGCATTCGGTGCTCCTCGATTCTCCTGCAAGGCTACTCCGGTCACTCGGGGTTTATCGGTTCATGGCCTATCATCGACTCTGATCTATAGGTTTTCGCCCAAGTTCGTGAGGCAGCTTATCCCGACTCTGACTCGCAGGAACTGCAGCAATATTTGGCCTTTCTTTTCCCACCAAGTTTTTCCTTCCTACCATAGACATTACTGAAGGTTTTCACAACCAGGGTCAAAGAAACCTTGATTCGACTTCAAGAGTGCATTTTTTTGAGGTTAATCCGTTGTCGGCATTAAGGGTTCAACCTCAGATTTGGAGGTGAGTGGGTTTCATGGCAAGATGATGGGTCGTCAGGCAATCAAAAATAAACCTACTTTTGAAACTATAAAAAATAGTATAGAACGAGTAGGATCGTATCCACATGGAGCAACAGAGTGAACTAAAGTTGGTCAAAAGTACGTAACCAAAATGGGGAGTTTGTTTTTAAGTAACTAACAAAAATCAATAAAATTAAACTGCAAGAAATTAAACAAATTGTAAAAATTCAAGTTGGGAAAAAACGTCTAGTCAAGGGAATTGGACCACCTCGATGCACTAATCGATCCTTGATGCAAAAATGTATTAATTAATTATAGGTTACACCGGTTTTCATTGTTGGAACCTCCTAACAATTCAGTCCTATTAATTAAAGCCAGCGATTAAGGAACCTCCGTTAATCACATCTATAATCGATGATCAATTCTGGAACCTCCTAGAACCTAGATCACGATAGTCAAGGACCCAGTTCAATTACAATTAACCCAATTAACTTAATTGCACTTGATTATTTATTCTTTTCAATTTACTAATCTACGTACCACGTGATTAGTTTCATGAACTCTAAGGAATACCGAACCTCGTGTATTCTAGTAAATTGGATTACCTAGGAAAGCCTGCATGCTACCAGCTATACAAACAGTGCCAAATAATCCACGAAAACGCACAAGAATAAATAAGAAACTAATAATCAATTAATAATAATATCAATTCGATCTCACGATTCAAGTAGCATCGAGGGGTTTTGATTCCCTTGACTAGACTAAAGAAATCTAGCTACTCATAATTGAAAAGAAAAACATCAGATAAAAATTGTACTTCATGAATTAAAATCTAAAAACTAAGGAATAGAAATACTACTAATGAATTCCTCTGCAGGAGAGCTATCCCAAAAATTGTCCAAAAGCTTCAGTCAACCTTTGTGCTCTTCTTGGTTCAGCCGTCCCCGCCTTGTGTCCTATTCTCCCCAAGCCAAAAGTAAAAAAAATCTTGCCCCAAAGAATGAATCCACTTCTTTGCAGTCAAAAGTCCTTTTTTAAATCCCCTCAAAAGTCTTCCTTTCTTTTCCAAAGTCTTTCCCTTTTTCCAAACTTAAGATTCTCGCAGTTAATTCCCCCAAATCAATACCATCAATCATAGAATAAAAATCCTGCTCTTTTTTTATTCCTATCCTTATATAACTCCTCCTTCCCAATTTGGCCATTCTTTCTTTCTTGTCTTTCCCAAAAAATCTACAGCACCCGACTCCTCTTCTTCAATTGTCCAATTTGCCCTCCTTTTGTCCAAAAATTGCACTATCCTTCTTAAAATCAATATAATCCCCTGCACATATAAAAAACACTATTAAACCTCACCAAAACCTCCAACTTTGCCCAATTCAGCCTAATTCGTATCATAAAATATAAGCTCATCACAAGATCTTGTCTTTTCACTTAATTTTACCTCCCTTCTTGGTTTTGCTACTTGAAAACTGAAATGGGTCTAAAAAATGTGAGCTCTGGTTGTGAGGATGTAACTGTGGTTAATTGTTCGGATCCCAGGGTGTTGATTACTATTGAGAGGTTTAATTTGAAGACTTTTAAGTCGATTGTGTTTTTGGATTATCAAACCCCTGTGAATGGCTCAGTGCCTGGTGAATGTGATGTGGCATGGAAGTATAGGAATAAAAAGGAGAGGTCTTGGAGGAGGTATAGGGATTTCAGGAGGTTTGTGATTGGTATTACCGATGATTGTAGTTATAAAGTGAAGCGTGCTGGGCGTTGGCACTCCGGAAGCGGAATTGGGGGAAATGATAGCTTATGTAAACTCGAATGTGTACTTATGTAACTGGAAACGATAGCTTATGTAAACTCGAATGTGTACTTATGTAAACTCGAATGTGTACTTATGTAAACTATTTATGTAAACTGGGGGTTCTGAACTATTTATGTAAACTGAGGGTGCTGAACTACTTATGTAAATTGATGGTTCTGAACTACTTATGTAAACTGAGGGTTCTGAACTACTTATGTAAACTGAGGGTGCTGAACTACTTATGTAAACTGAAGGTGCTGAACTACTTATGTAAACTGAGGGTTCTGAACTACTTATGTAAATTGAGGGTTCTGAACTACTTATGTAAATTGAGGGTTCTGAACTACTTATGAAAATTGAGGCTTCTGAACTACTTATGTAAACTGAGGGTTCTGAACTACTTATGTAAACTGAGGGTTCTGAACTACTTATGTAAACTGAGGGTGCTGAACTACTTATGTAAACTGAGGGTTCTGAACTACTTATGTAAACTGAGGGTGCTGAAGTAGGCTAATTGAAGTGGGCCTCATTTGTTGCCTTTTTTTTTTTTTTTTTTTTTTTGCTAAGAGTAGTAACAGTACATCTACTCCTAGGAGTATGATATACGAACTGGGTAAGTTTTGGCAAATTTTGGTTTGATTTGAATTTGACTATGTTACTTAGTATAGTATATATTACATTATTAGATTATAATGTGTTTGTGATGGGACTTATTAATTGTTATTAAAAACTGTTCTGAATTAATTGAAACTGTTTTTCTAAAACGTTAACTAATTCAGAACGGAGGTATTATTTTAATATATTTTTAATATTTTATATAATATAATTAAATTTTTATAGGTTAAACATTAATTATGAAACAATTAAATCATAGTGTATGCACGACCTTATGTATTTTTTATTTTGGAATATTAATAGGTAGCGTAGCCGGTTTTCTCTCCTGCTGGAGTTTATGAGACTATTTTATTAAATAATAATAATAATAATTTGTGTGCAAAGTAAAAGATAAAATTGCAATATAATTTAAAAATATTAAAAATTAGATAAGGAGGTAAAAGTAAAATTTTATGTGAAAGATAAATTAGAAAAATATAATAATTTATGTAAAAATATTCTAATCACGTCAAGATAAAAAGTCCCGAAGAAGAAAAGGATTGATCCAGAATGATATGGATGGGTGACCCGATTTCATTTCCCACTTTCTGAAACTAAGAATTTTTTTCACTTCCTTTCATATTACTGAAAGGTAATCTCGTTTTGTTTTTAATATAACAGGTATTAAACCACATTTAAGCATGCGCTAGTAAAAGTTTTAATACATTATGTAAATGTGAATGGCAAGTATAATTATTTAGTTTTAAATTACGTATTAAATTAAATTGATAAATAGGATGTATTCAGTGATAAGCACTCTTAGTTTAAAATAATAATTTTGATTTCAAGTCACTTTGTATAAAAATATATATATTAAATTGAATTATGAGACATTTTAATTTTCTTTTTCTTATTTTTTTACCTTTTTTAGTTTTTCTTTAAATATAAAAATATTTTTATCATTTAAATAAATAAAAATTTTATTAATATGGTGGAATTTATTTTAATTAGTATTTTAATTTTAAAATAATTATATCAGAATTTATTTTCAAAAGGTTTTAAATTCTTTTAGAATTTCATATTATTAAGTATAAATAATTATATACTTAAAAAATTATATTATATAAATTTAAATAATAATATTTTTATTACAATATTTTATGTACAATATTTTTAAGAAAAAATAAATAAATTTAATTTATAATTTTACTATATTTAATTTTCCAAAATTTATTTCAATTTTCAAACCTACTTTCAAACTTCAAGTTTCAATAGGATGAAACTGCCTAACCTAAGTTAGAGTTTAGACTCCAGATTTCAAATGTGAAATTAAATTTTATCATATGAGTATGGGTGAGAAAATTATTTTTCTTCTTGATTAATTTGTCCTGCGCAACCATTACGTGAACATGCACAAACAAATTGAAAATGGTCCAAATTTTTTGTAAATAAAAATACACATAAGTGGTTTTTATTTTCTCTTAATATGAAAAGTGAAAGACTATTTCACACACCTATTTTGTTATTTCGTGTCCCTTTTATACCTAAATTATCCATGACAAATTAAGAAATACCAACCATAATATTTAAATATAAAAATATAATAATATATTAAATTACCTAAATACCCTTAATCAATTTACTAAAAATACCAAAAAAAATTTATAATTCCGCTCATCTATGCTACTTTAATCATAATTTTTATAAATTTTTGGTAGATTAAAAAGAGACTTATAAAATTTTTCATAAATTAATTAAGGGCAATTAGGTAACAATAGGAGAAGCGGAAGATAAATATTAAGGAGACGAGAAATAAGAATGAAGGGGGTGATACTTAACAAACTAAAGGGTTTTTTTTTTAGAAAGGAGGGCGTCCAATAATAAAAAGGGGCGTGATCTAAAACTAAGCACATATGTAATATTACATTATTGCAATATTCATAAGTTTTATGATTATTAATTAGGTTAAAATTTATATTTAAATAATTGTGTTATTCTAATATATGACATAGGTGAATTTTGTGTTTTTATTATTCGATTTGAAACTAATATATAATTTGTATTTGATTTCTACAAAATTAACCGTTCGGGTTGCTATAATTGAAAGTTTAAATAGTATTTTGAAATTCAAGGTGTTTGCCGACAAAAAGAAAATTGAAGGTGTGATATTTTGCAATCTATAAATGGTGGAGGGAAACATTCATGTCCACGCTATTAAAGTGATTCTAAATTTTATATAATATATTATCGTGCATGATAATCTTACGATTAAAGTATAAAAAGTCAATATTTTGCCATTAACTACGAAATATATAGTTTTTAATATTATAATAAATATATATTTCACATAATTGAAACCTAGTTTAGGACTAAAACGTAAATGTCTAATTAAAAAACATAATCCTAAATATCTAGTAGTTATAGACCTATATTTCAAAATATCGATCTTAAATGACAGGATTACATTCGTTAATGGGAGAAACAATGTATATTCATGAGGGCATATCATTCAAAATATTCATTTTATTAAAGTGTTTGGAGCATCTTGCAAGGTGTCTTCTAATATTCCAATATAATTTGCCGGTCTTAAGTTCACGAGATCAATGGAGTCTTGAGTTCGAGTCACTAAGAGATACGGGTAAAAAAAAAAAGTATTCGTGTGTACATAACAAACAATAAGAATTTTTTTTTTGTCTCGGAAAAAGAACTATATTATTAACTAGTTGGTGGCCCCGAGCAAAGGGCAAATTATATTGTATAGTAGTACAATGCGATTGTCCTCCTACTGGTTTTTGTATTAGGCGTAGGTTTAATTAGTAGTTTCCACATTCTTTTTTTAATTGAGGCGGGTGGTTCAAATTTTATTCTTCACGTGCGCGTACATATCCAGCTAATCACTTTTTATATATAAGGTGCCTTTTTATTTCGTTTTGAAATACTGCATTCATGCAATTTACCAAATATCGTTTATACCGTTCCTTTTTTTTCTCGCTAAATTGATTTTCAACTACTGCAGATTGTTCGGATTGCAGGTATTTCAACTTATAATTGTTATTTTTATGATCAGATCGCATGTATCGTTCGTTTTTTGATTTTTTTGTTGCTGAAGTTATTGCTCTGTTTTTCTTTTTACCTGATATTTCATTTTCTCGATCGTTTAGAATGGAGATTTGTGATCGCGTTAGTAATGTTGATCGATCGGATGATGATTTGTTCGGAAGCGATTGTATTGTGTTGAACGGAGAAGGTTCTGTAATTTGTTTTATGATATTGCGATGATTTTTTATTTGATAATTTGTGAAAATACGGTAAAAACTGAATAATTTTTCTCTGTTTTGACATGCAGTGAATTTTTCTAGAAGAGATGATAATCGATCGGATGAGAGTTCTGTTTTGAATGATGTTGTTGTTGTTTTTTATGAATGTTAGTAATGAATTATATAAATTGGAGTTTTAAATGATATAATATTGAGATATAGTTGATATAAGTGTATCGTTATTGGTTAGTATGTATAATGTTAGACGTTTTTATGATGTAAGGCGGAGTTATAGTTCATATAAAATAACGTTTTGAATGATGTAATCTTTATTTGTGAAATATGTATGAGGTAAGGAAATATCCAAGTTTATTGATAATGCTGTTTTTTGTTTGTAGGTTGTGGAGTATTAGTTGATGAGTCAAACAAATCATGAATTTATATCATGTGGTGCATGTGTTTATATCAATATAACAAGGGGTTATATCATGTGTACAATGGTTTCATGATGTTTTTAAATGTATATGTATATATATAAAGTGTAAAGATTTGATTACATCGTTGAAAAATACGAGTTTATATCGAGTAGAATGTGAGCTTATATCATGTAGAACATGTGTTTATATCAATATAACAATGGTTAATATCATGTATAAAGAGCAACAATTTGATTATATCATATACAATAGTGTTTGAGTAGAGTTATATCAACAAAAAATATGAGTTATATCATATAGAATATTATTTTATATCAACCAAAAAAGAGTTTATATAAACAGAAAAAAAAATAATACAGTAGTATTTTATATCAACCATATTCCTGATAAAAATAATAGTGTTTCATATCAATTTGTGTTTATATCAACCAAAATTAGGAATTATATTTACACAATAGTATTTTATATTAACAAAAACACCCAAAAGGGATTTAAAACTATTAAAGATCATCCACTTAGAATTGAAGAAAATGTGAAAAGAAATTAAAAATGTAAGAAGTAAAGAATTGTATTTCATAAAACTCATATGATAGAGTACATGATGTGCTCGTTTTATAGAATGCTACTCTAGGTGATAAACATAAGAGATATTGTAGATAAAAGGATTACATGAGATTCATTATCACAAAATATATCTAAATAAAACTATGAACATGAGAACCTATCACTCCAAGCATCCTTATCACTCCACATGTTCACTGATGTTGCGTTCGTCTATTGGAGTTGATTTTGTTGTTTAACAAAGAGGTTATCATCTTGATAACTTTTAAATGAACCCTCTTCGCGCCCTTTTCCCTTTCAACCCTTGCGAAACTCGAAACACTCTACTAATGAACTAACCACCACCATTAATTATGAAGAACCAAACCTTGTGATAGCAGAAAATAAAAAATTACGGCACCATATATCGGAACAGGTCATCGGAGAGGAGGCGATCTAGACGCTAATCGAGACGTCAAGAAGAGTGGAGAGGAGGCGTCAAAAATCCCGAAGTCGAGGAAGAGGAGGCATGACAGAGTCGAAGGAGATCCGAGAGAGGGTGGGTGACAGTGTGTGAGAGAGAGAGAGAGAGAGAGAGAGAGGGTTGGAGAAAAAAAAAAAAAAAAAAAAAGAACGTGCTGCTACGTGCCCGTGTTGCAACTGGTAGAAAGTGAAAAATTAAAGGTGAATACAATAGCATTAGTATACGAATTGTGACCAAAGGCACACATGTTCTAATTTTTTTACGTGTTTGAATTATTCAACATATTATATTTATTTTTTGATTGAGATGATTAAGGAGAGTGAAGAAATTGGATTAGATAAATTAATAGATAATAGGTAAGATGTTAAATTGATAAGAAATTATTATTTAAAAGTTAAGATAAAATTAGATTATTATTCAAAAAAAAGGATAAAATTAGATAAACGTATTTAGGTGAAAGATAAATAAGAAAATTAGTGACGGGAGGGATGTAGGTCAGTAGTAGGCATTTATCGTTTAAGACAATACATATTAGATTCGAGTCACTTTGTATAAAAAAAAATAAGAAAATTAGTAATAATTTGTGAGAAGAGACACCTAAAAAATTTTGTGCTTTAGATTTCTCTCTGGTTTTTACTTGAGTATATGGTTTCAAGTTATGGATTATATATTCAATAATATGTCTCCTTTTTAACTATGAATATAATATATATTAATCAAATAGGATAAAATACTTTTAAAATATGTTTATCCGTAGTGCAATTTGTGTTCAAATCGGCTACATTAGATATTAAGATTAAATTAAGTAATCACTATTATAATCTATCTATTAGTTTATAGTAAAATAATATAAAAGTGCCTTTTTTTGGGTCTACTTCTTCCCTCCAACTTTATATATTACTTTTTTGTTTTTACTTTTTATTGATTTTAGTAAAGCTTGATCTGTGTACACACTCTTTTGTTAGTTCTCATACAAATTAACAAAATTAGATCGTGTTAAATATTTAAAATGAGTTATTTTAGATAGTAAATTTTTAAAATTACTCACAAGTAAATTATCTTATAAGTGATAATTACCTCAATTTGTGCTTGAGTTAGTTTTATAATTCAATTCTTTTGTGATTCCATAATATGTCTTCCCTGACAGAACTAGAACGATATTTTGTTGTCTTGATTTTGTTCTTGAGTCTTGATTTGAAGCCATGAATAATCTCATTAAGTCTTGATTTTGTTTTAGTTCTATTGAATTATTTCTTTTATATTCTTAATCTCATATCTTATAAAAAAAAGTATTTTTTTAAAAAAAGATTGTGCGTAAAAAAAAATTTGTAACGCGCTACAGTAGGAGCATAATAAATTTTACTCCTAAAGCCCTATAGTATAGGGACCCTGAGGTGGAATCGATGCCCTCAATATTATTTCACATGAATGCCTAGTAAATTTTATATTATATGACCTAACAAGTCATAATGGGTCATACACATTTTTTTTAACCAGAAGTTTTTCAGGGACCACGATGACATATTAGTTTATTTTACAGAATCAACAATAAGGATTAAATAATATATATTTTAAATGTAAAGGACTCAAAAAATTATTTTAAAATATAAAAGACCAAAAAATTATTTAATCAAATGGCAAAAAGTAGTTCTATAACTACATTGGAAAGTTCTTTTTGACAAATGACGAAATTACATTGGCTTGTAAGAAATAATAAACATTAGAGGGTCACAACATTAAATGACAAAAAATTATTTTTATTAAAATATTAAAGACACCTTACCATGCATCTTTTAATACTACAATATATGTTGCGCTAAACAATATTATAGGACTATCCCTGCATTTTTTTTTTCCTAATAAGAAATGAGCATTTGATATGTAATAATAAAATATAATTTTTATAATTTTATAAAGCAAAATGATAATAAAAATAATCTTATTAAGAATAATACATATTATTGGTTATCTGGAAATATATGTTTTTACTCAAATTATATTTTCAAGTACAAAATTGATGGGAAAATAAATCAAATATATATTCTTTCATTCACATTATCACAAAACAAACACATCAGTGATTAATATATATATATATATATATATATATATAAAACAAAAAGACATCTATCTTTCATTCATATTCTGACCATGAAGTATCTAGATTAATATACATGAAGAGTTTTTAGAAAAAAATAATTAATTATAAAAAATTATATTCGTGTATACTTCGTATTAGAGAAAAAATCAACTTTATAAATAAGAATAGAATTTTCAATTATAATTTTAACCATTAAAGCTAATGCAATTCATTTTTATAACGTTTCATCTAAGGTTGAACGTATTGGATTGGAGTTCTTGTAAGAGCACCGTCCTTTTAATTTAGGATGCCTCTAGCATTTCGTACTTCACGCCGTCCAAGTATCACATTCCTAATAAAACAAAGTATTTACAAAAAAAAAAAAAAAATTTGGTTTTTCAATAATGACTTTTAAATACTGCCATTTTTTTAATTTTATCGCTTATGAATTATTATTTTTCTCATTTTTTATTAAAATACTTTTATTATTTTTTTTAATTTTATAGCTTATGAATTATTATTTTTCTCATTTTTTATTAAAATACTTTTATTTTTTTTTTAATTTTAAAAATAATAAAAATATTTTAATAAAAAATTAACGATAAATAAAAAAATAAGCAATAAACAATATTTAATACCACCGTTTTCAATAACTTTAACTGTTTTCACACGTTAGAGTTTGGCATTCACTATTCAAGTTTCAACGTCCGTTTCTGTAAAATAGGTTACGTTTTCACAATTTTGGTAAAATAAATATATGCAATCATCAATATAACTAAAAATATAATTTAATGTAATTTACTATTTTGTTGCAAAAATTATTTATTTGTTATATTATTTTTAGTGGTAACTTTCACTGTGTCTATATTTTTTTTCAAAAGACAAATTCTTTCTCGATCTTATCTTAAAAATTGTCCATTAAAACTTAAATATTCATCTTTTTAAAAATTAGTCAATTTATAAAATAATCATGTAGAGTATTAAATAAAAAGGCCATGTTTCTTCTTTTAAAAAAGAGGATCATATTTTTAATATTTATAAAATAATTATTTTGTTAATTTTATATTTCATTTGTTCTATAATAATAGTTTTATTTGGATCATGTATAACATTTTATTTTAAACAAGGTATAACTCATATGAGTATTGATTTGCAGTTGACACAAGAATGCATGTACATTATAGAACTAGAACTAATCAAACTTAAAGTATATAAAATTATTTATATTTAGCATTATTTAAATGAACTCTATTTTTTTTTTTTTTTTACAATGAAGAAGGTCTATCTATCAATCAAACTGCTACATTCTTGGAATATAAGATCCCAATAAAAATCATGCGACAGTCACTTCTGGACTTTTTCGAGAGGGTAAAAAAACTCACATAGTCCTCTTTTTCATTTATTGCAAAATTTGGTTCCCTATAGATATGATATAAATCTACTTGTCAATCACTTCCCAGCAACTCTTGTATACCACGTGTCAACGAGCTATGCAATCCAACCCATCTTCTGTACTCCCTCTATTTCATATTATAGGTCGTTTTTTACCAAATATGAATATTAAGATAATAATTAATTTTTTAACATTTCTATAAATTTTACTAGTTAAACCTATTTTATCCCTAATTAATGTAGTCTTGGGAACAAGTATATTCTTAACTATTAATTATTAAGGAGAGAATTAACAAACACACATCCCAGTGAAATCAATAAATACACTCTATCAGTAAAAAAAGACCTATATTTTGACATGTCACCTAATTTGAGAAAACGACCTATAATATAAAATGGAGGGAGTATCTTTTACAAAGCTCACTGCACTTTTACTATCCACTTCAACTTCCACCCTATGTTCACCCCTTTCCCAAGCCATCTGCAACCGTTTGAAAAGTCCCCACCACTCTTTTAATGTACTTTCAGGAGGGGAAAAAATTACCAGCCACCTTATTTTTTGCAAAAATAACGTGATTCAACATAGAACAATAGAATATCTAGACAAAGAAAGTGTAAACTAAGCAATCATAAATAAGTTAAATTAAGCAAATTATAAAAGTTATTCATATCCAAGAGATGAGAAATAATTAGTCGGCTAAATAGATAATCGATAAAATAATCTAATTAAATAAATAGAACATCAGAGTACAAAGCATATTAAGCAAATGATGTGATATCTCTTGTAAGTTTCACTCATTTATAATAATTTATATTTTTTGAGTCAAAATGTAAATTCTCTGCAAGTCAATTTGTAACAGTTAAAAGATGAGAAAAGGTTCCAAACGCAGAAAATTTTGGTCAATTATTCGATGATTGAATTTGGAGGGTTTTTTGGTGAAAAAAATAGGAATTAAATAATGTGGTGATTCTGGTGAATAAAGTAGTTAGTGTAAAACGCACAAATTAGAAAAAAGGGGGCATATTTTGTGGCATCGAATTATTTGCGTTGAAGCCGTGTTAATACCACGAAGTCAAGGACCACCCACTAATTAATGCGACAATCCATCATTATTTTCTTTTTCTTTCTCTTTCTCTTTTCACTATTTCTTCCACTTTTTTGTTTTTTCCCTTTTTCTTTTTCTTTCTCTTTTTATCACTTTTTATTCGACTCTTTATGGCTTTTATCATCAATCAATTATGGACTTGCGTTTCAAGCTCTTAATTTGGAATGTATTCAGGGTTTTTTACCCACGTGAAAGATCTAGGTTATGCCGTAGTCTCTCTTTTTTTTTTTTTTTTTTTGCTGCATCTTCTCAATTTTTATATTTAATTCTTATACTGTCCTTGGAGATAGGCCTGTCTCAAATGAGATTGGAACCCTGCGATATTATTCAAAATGAGACCCTTAAATATTTAATAATAAAGACAAAATCATAAATAATATGAATACGTTGTGTTATACAATTATCTCTTACAAATCAAAATATATGAAACTAAGAAAACGGCTTAAAATAAGAGTAAAAATTTCTTTTTATCCACAAATTTTAAATTTTTTGGGCCCTTAAATTGTAGGGACCCTATCAGGCTGCACCCCTTATGGTCCGATCTGCTAATAAATAAGTTTAACACTTAATCTTACTTGATTAAGTGTTTATTTGATTAAAAATATTTAATAACTCAATTTATTTTTAACCTAATGAATTAAGAGTTTTTTTAATTAAATACTTAATAATTAAATGAGTTTGATAATTACAAATTAAAATCTTAATAGTTTAAGTTGGTCTAAAATATAAATATAATTGTTAGTCTGTGTAAATCACTTGTTTTTTAAGTGAATTAATTGTAATTTTTTTCTTCATTATTTATCATTCTTTTTAATTTTTTTCTTCAAATAATTTTTAATTCATTAAAAAAATTTTCTAAAAAATAGATTATTGTTTAAATAAATAAAAATATATTTTTGATGTGAGTTTTTAATTTTTTAAATAAATTTTTATTAATTTCTTAATGTTTATTTTAATTAATATTTTAGTTTTAAAATAATAATAACAATATAATTTATTGTTAAAAATTTTAAAAATATTTTTATTAGTAGGATTTCATATTATTAAGTAAATAATTATACATTTAAAAAAATATATTATATAAATTTTAAAAATATGTGTCTAATTTCTTTTTAAAAAGGTAATTTAGTTTAAAATTTAATACATTTAATTTTATAACCTTATTTTATATTTCAAACTTCAAGTTCAGAATTCAGAAGTCAGATTTTAGCATTCAGCCTGTTGGTTTTGAATACTAAAGTTTTGCTTGTGTTAAAACTATTTCCTAGTTTATATATTGATTGAATGTTTTAGTTAAATTATCTTTATGTTTACATATGTTGTCCATTTATATCGTATGACCAGATGATGAGGTGTCTGGTGTGACACAGTAGATCCCATCATTAGTTAAAGTCATGATGTAGAAATGAGGCTCGTGACTTAGACAGTTTGGACATACTATCGGTTTAAGTCATTGTGTAATTCAGAAAATAGTTTGTCTAAACTAATGGAATCATATAGATATGACAGGGGCATATTGAACATGACCATTTGGATTGAATTGTCTTATACTGATTTGTTAGACTATTCGATCCTAGTATTCTATCTCTTAATCCCTAGACTTGAACGGGAATGAGGATTAGACATAGTGTACTTTAATCTGCAAATAAGTGCGGTCACTTGAGACTTGTATTCTCGGTAGGTTGGGTGCGCGTGTTTGATTGCTTAGTGTGCTGTTGCTTATCAAAAGGAAATCATGTACCGGTGCGTCCTGGGTGGTGGTGCTCTCGAGATGAACTCGTAAAATTATTATACTAAACTCGACCGGTGGACTTATGTCCAGTATAGTAATAAGGTCGAGTGTTACTAATATCAGATTATAAGAAGCCGATTAATTAATTTATCAGTAAATTAATAAATTGACGAGCACTATATCTTTGACGTTAGGAGAATAAAGAATAATTAAATTAGTGGTTTCGGAAGCAATGATGATTTGAGCGGTAATTTCATAATTAATTTGTTAGTGGTACGATTAATTATATTATTGGGTTAATTGATAAAGTGAATTAATTATTTAATGAATTAATCCTTAGGGGTCAATTAGTAAATTGACAAAGTGGATTTAATTAATTAATTAATTAATTCTTGGTTCAATTAAGAATTAGGTAATCTAATTGTGATTTGAAAATTTTCAAAACCTAAGTCCAACAAGAAGGCCTAACTCAAGCCCACTTAAGGACTCTCTTATAACTCTATAAATAGACACAAGGGATTAGTAATAAAAGACACACAAGTCATAATTGACAGAACACAAAAGGCTTACAGAGAGAAACTCTGAGAGTCTTAGAGAGAGAAAGATACCACGAGGTGGTGTAAACTCTAGCTCCGGCTGTTCTACCTAGGCAGCGGCGGTTTCTCTCCAGCGCACGGCGACGATTGGCATCAGGCTTCTAGCTACGACGGTCGGCGATGGTTCGAATTCCAGAACGGCGGCGACGGTTGGTTTTTCCGGCAATAGCGACGGTTGGTTTTCCGAGGAGAATTTTGTGTTTAGAGTTTTGTGTTGATTCCGTTGGTTCTGAATTTCGTTGCCTACACAACGTCAGGATCTTTCTCAGAGTCATACAAGCGATAACTTAAGGGACACGCTTCAAAAGGTCGAATCTTTATCCTTCCACTTTAATTAAATATTGTATTTTTGTTGCATAATAAATCGAATAAGGTAAATCAAGATCCGGTGCTCGTGTGGTATTTCGAAAGGGATTTGAATCAGATTGCACGAGCGTTCGGGTTTGATTGAAAATTCCCAATTCTGGATACTATGCACGAAAGTGGAATTTTTTATCGGATCTAGGCAGACAATTCCTTCTCAGCCTTCATACTTCAGACATATTTTATAATTTTATCAAACGTGCTAACTTAATGAATTCAGACTTCAGACTTCATATCTCAAATTAAGTTTTATCAAACAGACTCTTAGTATATACAATAATAAATATTATATTAAATATAATTGATAAAAACATCAGTTATAATATTAGAATACATAAATATTACATAAGACTATACTTCTCAAAATATGAAAATATATAAAATATAATTAGAAAATATATCTCATATAATTCAAAAATACATCGAGTATAACATAATAAAACTAATAGAGCATACTCCAAATAAAACATGATATAGTTTGGAGCATCCTCATGGTTTCATAATTCATGGAAGAATAGTTACATTAAAAGAAGGGGATATTACAATATGGGAAAATTTGGTGTAAGTGCAAGTGCAATTTTATGCTAATTTTTAATGAAGACGAAATAGTTTTATTTTCAAAGCACAAGTTATTTTATTAAATAAAAATCTTTTAATTCAAAAAGCAAAATGAATATTTTTTTGGAAAAGAAGTTTCGCTTGTTGAACCAAAAATAGTTAGTAAATCGGAATTTTTTGTATGAGATGAGAAAATTCATAAATTTAAGTATTATTCATAGAATAAATTCGGCATAGTTCTTTGGCAATAGTTATATAGTAGTTATACAGTTACATTATAAAATGTCTGTTAACAAATGACATAATTACATTGACTACATGGGAAAATAATAGATATCAGAGATCACAATATTAAACGATAAAAAAAAATTTCTATTAAAGTGTTAGGGGCACCTTGTAAGGTGTCCTCTAGGGTAATTTATATGGTGGTCCTATAGGACCATCATTCAATTTTACTCATACTCCAAAAATAGTAAATTTTTTAAGATGAGTTATTTATGGGAAAAAGGCGGACGAGTGGCGCGTGTGCATTTTTTTCTGCCCTCAGTGAGATGAGTTCAGCGGAGACCTCCATTTCTAAACAATTCACGAAATTTTGCTACAATTCCTTTTTCCTTTCTTTTGTTATTTTTGGGTTTTTTTTATTTTTTTTTCCCTTCCTCCTTTATACTTTTTTTCCATCCGTTTTTTTTTCTAAACAATTCAGTATTTTTTTAATATTTTTGAATTTTTTAAAAAAATTATAAAAAATATTTTTAAATTATCATTTTATTTGTTTTATAATTAAATAATTGTAGATATTGTGATACATGTAATGGACGTTTTTGTTGTATGATATGTTTTCTTTTATATTCTTGATCTGATATCTATAATCTGTTGATCTGATGTCTAGTATTCTGTTATCTGATGTCTATATAATCATGATGTGATCTCCCTTGTTAAGTATTTTTCAGTTCTATTGTATGATTTCTTTTATATTCTTGATCTGATATCTATAGTCTGTTGATCTGATGTCTAGTATCCTGTGATATGATGTCTATATAATCATGATGTAATCACCCTTGTTAAGTATGCTTTAGTTCTATTGTATGATTTCTTTTATATTCTTGATTTAATATCTATAGTCTGTTGATCTGATGTCTAGTATTATGTGATCTGATGTCTATATAATTATGATATGATCTCCCTTGTTAAGTATGTTTTAGTTGTATTGTATAATTTCTTTTATATTCTTGATCTGATATCTATAGTCTGTTGATCTGATGTCTAGTATTCTGTTACCTGATTTCTATATAATCATGATGTAATCTCCCTTGTTAAGTATGTTTTAGTTCTATTGTATGATTTCTTTTATATTCTTGATCTGATATCTATAGTCTGCTGATCTGATATCTAGTATTCTGTGATCTGATGTCTATATAATCATGATGCGATCTCCCCTTGTTAAGTATGTTTTAGTTCTATTGTATGATTTCCTTTATATTTTTGATCTGATATCTATAGTCTGTTGATCTGATGTCTACTATTCTGTTATCTGATGTCTATATAATCATGATGTGATATCCCTTGTTAAGTATGTTTTAGTTCTATTGTATAATTTCTTTTATATTTTTGATCTGATATCTATAGTCTGTTGATCTGATGTATAGTATTCTGTGATCTGATGTCTATATAATCATGATGTGATCTCCATTATTAAGTATGTTTTAGTTCTATTGTATGATTTCTTTTATATTCTTGATTTGATATCTATAGTCTGTTAATCTGATGTCTAGTATTCTGTGACCTGATTTTTATATAATCATGATGTGATCTCCCTTGCTAAGTATGTTTTAGTTCTATTGTATGTTTTCTTTTATATTGTTGATATGATATATAAAGTCTGTTGATCTGATGTCTACTATTCTGTGATCTGATGTCTATATAATCATGATGTGATCCCCCTTGTTAAGTATGTTTTAGTTCTATTGTATGATTTCTTTTATATTCTTGATCTGATATCTATAGTCTGCTGATCTGATATCTAGTATTCTGTAATCTGATGTCTATATAATCATGATGTGATCTCCCCTTGTTAAGTATGTTTTAGTTCTATTGTATGATTTCCTTTATATTCTTGATCTGATATCTATAGTCTGTTGATCTGATGTCTACTATTCTGTGATCTGATGTTTATATAATCATGATGTGATCCTCCTTGTTATGTATGTTTTAGTTCTAATGTATTATTTCTTTTATATTCTTGATCTGGTATCTATAGTCTATTGATCTGATATCTACTGTCTTATTTTTTTTTAAAAAGTATTTTTTTAAAAAAAATATTGTGCATAAAAAAATAACTGTAGCGCGTTAATGTAGCGCGCTACAGTATGTAACGCGCTACAGTATGAGCATGATGAATTTTACTCCTATATTCCTACAATATACGGACCCGTCTCCTAGTACTATAATATAATTTGCGATTCTTTGGTATTTTTATCAAAAAATATAATTAAAAGGGTCTAAAATTCATAAAAGAAAACTTGAAAATTTTTTAAGGTAAAATTTTACTTCCTTTTTTATTTTTTATTTTTTTGAACTTCTATAGTAGGTTTCATAAAATTCACCAAAATTAATAGCTGTGTGGGTATTTAAATAATATTTTTAGTTAATAGTTAAATTCACAAATTAAACAATTGTTTTTACTTTTAAAATTTTTTAAATACCATTCTACTTATTATATATCTGAAATATATGTTTTTAACCTTTTGTATAGTGTTTATAAGAACCAATCGATCTTGTACATATTTATTTGGAGTTATATTTAGAATTAAAATATTTTTCATTTTAAAACATTTATGTATGAGCGAAACATTTTTTACACCCTTGGAAAATGGTAGCTTTTTACAACTACATTCAAGTATAATTATATTAGTTAGAAAGAGAAATAATGATAATTCAGGGGTCCACATATTAAAAGTGACTATAGACTCTATAGAACGAATTATCATGATAATTCTAAAATTATGACATTCTTACTAAAATTAAAAATTTTTGTTGCCTTTTAAGATAATTTTCCCTAAAATATTTATTTTATAATATAAGGAAATGACACATGACCAAACATACGAACTGGTTGAGACGGGGGGAATGCGACACATACTATTATATTACAAGTAAATTAATGCGGCTCAATCGTCCTGCTAGCTTTGTTACAAAATCTGCTTCTACATTATTGGAAACGTATATAGTAAGTAATTTCATTTTACTCCACGATAGTGGGTCCATCTAGTGAGCAATACTAATTATAATATATTACTTTTTTTCATTTTAAATTATTTATTTAATTTCTCATATATTTAACCTTCAAAAATATTTCTTCACCCTTCTTCCCAATATAGGAGGATGGTGAAAATCAATTTGTTTTTCATTTTCGTTTTTCTATTTTTGTTTCGTCATCCAATAAAGTGGGTTATTCCTAATCTTTATTTTCTTCTGTCATTCAATAGATGATTTATAGAAGGGTAGAATGTCTTTTTCCTTCAGTAGATTCAGATCTACTGGTAGTGTCTAGCCGCGACTTCATTGATGGTGTTCGTTGTTATGGTGAAGTTCGTTGGGTTGGTAGCGACGTCGTTGATGATGTTCGCTGATTTGGTACAAGATGATTCAGTCATCATATATCCATTTATTAGATTTATGGTTTGGAGTTTTCATCTGATAATTAGTGATGTATCCTTGTTCGAATTAAAATTTCGACAAGAGGTATATCCACCGCTTGATAGAATAGATCTATATAGATTTATCCGTAGTAAACACAACAATACTTGTAATTTGTATTTCTTTAATTGTATTTTGCTGTTGTCAATCGTTGTTGGACAATTTTTAGTAGATTAATATATATTTTTTATTTCAAAAAAAATTCTCATATATTTAATTATATTTTTAGTATTAATACATTAGTAATTGAATATTTAATTTAATATAATATACATTTAAAAAATGGTTCACCAAGTTCAACACTTCATTTTCTTGTTTTCCTTCTACCATTTTGTTTAATGTATCATTCTTTTTTATAAGTATCACATCATTATTAATGTCAACTCATATCGTGTCTTAAATAAAATGAAGTGAAATATATTATAAAATCCTAATTTGAACATGAAAATTACCTCTTAGCAATGCACTTTTGCATCCCCAACAATAATCATGGATTTTTGAACCCAAGCTATCACAAATGTGAAGTAGATTGTTTCCACAAGATAGCTAGGAGAAAGTTGACATTGATATACCCTAGTGTATGCCGCAAATTATATCCTGTACCACTGTGTACATGTACCACTTAATACATCACCACTTTCACTATAAGAGAGTGAGATACACGCACTTTTCTTCTTCTTCTTCTCCAAAAACCCAGATCCTTCTTTTTCAAAAAATCACTTATTCTTCTTAAAAAATCAGTTATTCTTCTTCGCCGTACTCCATTTGAAACCGCATTTAATCAAAATTTTCATTCAAACACAGATTTAACAGAGATCGACAATTATTTTTTCCGACAAACAACACCAAATACAACGGAAAAATCACTTCTTCTTAAAAAATCACTTTTTCCTGTTCAAAAATCTCTTCTTCTTCTTCAAAAATAACTTATTCTTCTTAAAAAATCACCACATCATAAAGTATAAACTGTATTTGATGGATTTACGGAACCTTATTTTCACGATCTGATGTTGGGTAATGTATTAATGATGTTATATTCGTGTTTTCTTATTCAAATAATGCTCTATTGCTCCGAAATATGATATATAAATGGTTTCCGTGAGGTATTGGCACTTTCATGTGAAATGGGTTGCTTCTGATTCTTCCCCGCTGCTGGACTTGGTAGAACGCGTTATGGGACGTAACTAGACGTTGCGGGACGTTGCGGGACATAACAGGATGTTGCTGCTTTGTATTTTGGACGTTGCGGGACGTAACAAGACGTTGCAGGACGTTGCTGCTTTGTATTTTCGGACGTTGAGGGACGTTGCGGGACGTTGTTGTTTTGTATTTTCGGACGTTGCGGGACGTTGCGGGACGTTGCTGCTTTGTATTTTCGGACGTTGCGGGACGTTGCTGATTTGTATTTTCGGACGTTGCGGGACGTTGCGGGACGTTGCTGGACGTATCTGGACGTGGTGCTAGTTTTTTCGGACGTAGCGAGACGTGCTGTCTTCGTGAAAAATATCAGTTTAAATTCACACGCATAGATGTAGACGTTTCAGGACGTGGTGCTAGTTGTTTTTGACGTGGTTCTAGTGTTATGAGACTTGGTGGACTGTCTTTGTGAAAAAAATCAACTTAAATTCACATGCATGGATGGATGTAGACGTTTCAGGACGTGATACTAGTTGTTTTTGACGTGGTTTTAGTGTTAGGAGACGTTGTTGAATGTGTAATATGAAAAATTCAGCTTAAGTTCACATGATTGGATGTAGACGTTGAGGCAATTATTTTTTGGACATGCATGGATGTTGCGGCAGTATTAGGAGACGTTGTAGAAGGTGTTAGGTGAAAAATTCACCACATGCCCGAATGTTGACGTTGCGGCAGTTGTTTTTTGGACGTGCAGGGACGTTGCGGCAGTGTTAGGAGACGTTGTGGAATGTGCAATCTATGAAGTTGTATTGCACAGACGGTTCAAGAGGGCATAACTCGGCACTCGATTGTCCGATTTGGACGCGCGAGTAGTCAATTTGATGGTTCTTGACGAGATCTACGCAATGTACACATCAGACCGGCATTTGGAGATGGTTCCGATATTGAAAAATGTGTGGTTTTGGACAAAAACTTTAAATGGTCATAACTTTGCGCTCGGTGGTCCGTTTTAGACGAATTTTTTTTTGATTTCATATAACTTTTCGAGATCTATCTATCTGCAAACTGCCGAAGGCGGTTTGGGCAGCTCGAAACTCCAAAAAACGTCATATTTTACAAGATACGAAAGATTTTTAATAATTTCAAGGGTTTTTTCAATTTTTGACGAAACATTTGACATGTATAAAAAATAGTTTTTTACGATTTGCATGCATGAAAACCTTGTTCCTCCGGGGTTCTACTGACCTATGTATTGGGAGATGGGAAATTCAATATTGACAATAGTGATCTTTTAAATGACATGTACAAGAAAGTGTAATTAAATGTCAACTAACTTTAAGTGGATTAATGGGAATTGAATTTTTTGGAAAGTCACAAGACTAAAACAACCAGGGTTCGAGTCTCGCCCCTGACAAATTTTTTTTTTGGTTTTTTCCTACTAATAGTTACTTAAATGGTATCTGCTTTTTACATTACTAAAATTAGCTAAGCCGTTTTTTGGACGTTGCAGCAATTTTTTTGGACGTGCGGGGACGTTGCGGCAGTGTTAGGAGACGTTGTGGAAGGTGTTATGTGAAAAATTCAACTTAAATTCACATGCCTGGATATAGATTTTTTTGACGTTGCGGCAGTTGTTTTTTGGACGTAGGTGGACGTTGCGGCAGTGTTAGTAGACGTTGTGGACATGCTGGGATGTAGACGTTGCGACAGTTATTTTTTGGACGTTGCGACAGTTATTTTTTGGACGTTGCGGCAGTTGTTCTGAGACGTTGTGGACTCAGAGAAGACGTTGTGGACTCAGTGAGCGCGCGCGTGGGCGAAACTTACTATATTTAGTAAGTGTACAGTTGTTAAGCAAAAAATTACTATATATAATAGTAGGTACATGTACCACTGTGTACAGGCTATACGGACTGAGTGTATGCATGAAGGGAGAGATCTGTGAAATTTTATGGGTATAATTTTACATTAAAAAAAGTAAAGAGATTAGAGCAGTTAATTAATGTTATAACCCATAATCCACGGGATTAACCTTTTGAATTCAGATAGGATTTCACGTGTTTATCAAGTGTTCACGTGACATGAGTCGGTATTCTTGAAATAGCGAAACTGAGGAGCGAATATTATGATAATAAAAAGTCCGATTTCGCCCCACACATTCTTCTTTCTCTTCTCTAATCTCTTCTGATTCTTCCCTATTTATGATTTCTAATCCCAGTTCGTCACAAAAAGTTCCATCAGTGTGTAGTTTACGTCAACAGATTAAGATGATTATTTAGTCTTTTTCTAATTATTATAACTCCTTTTTTTAAATATTTTTTGTTTTATCAAAATGGGGGTGGTTTCACATCTGATCCCTTTTACAATATGATTAACAAAACTAGTTTATATTAACCATAAATACATCAAATTTGATTATTTTTATCAAAACAAATTAAAAAAGTAACGGTTTGGTATTTTTGACTAATTAGACTATTAGTTAAACTAAAATTTTCAGATCCAATTGAACAAAAAAGTAAAATTTAGGTCTACAAATTTTATCTTTTGTTCTGAAAATTTTTTTAAATATTTTGATTTCACTAACAATCAAATCAGTCAAAATTGATCAAATCATTATCTTCTAAATTTTTTCATTAAAAATAACAAATGCAATGTATTTATAATTAAGAGAGACTTTTGTTAACTATATTTTAAGAGAGACTAGAGGTGAAATCACTTTATTACTAGAGATCAAAAAACATTTAAATTTTTTAAAAAAAATATCTTAGTAAAAATTTATCAATAAATAAGATCAATTTAAGATTAAAATGTTAAAATATTTTATAAAACAAAATCGAAACTAGTATCATGAGTTATGAACTTTAGTTTGATTAATTCTATTAACTAGACTAAATCAGAACCAAAAATACACTAGAGGATTCATTCCTAACCAACTCAAGTCAAGTCGCATATATGCCTCTCGATTAATCAAAACCCACTTACAGCAATAAAACAGCATCAACTATCTATTATAATTTAAAGAATGACATAAAAATTAATCAGAGATCGATTGTTATATCATATACCTACTAAGACATGTATTTGGCAGTAATATTATTATATGTATATTGAATTAAAATTATTAAAATTAAAAATTGTACAATTATACAATTAACATGACAAATATTATATATATGCGTATAAGTACACGATATATACTACTGTCAGAAATCTGATGGTCAAAAAAAATGGCCATTCATGGTCTCCAGTCTAGGCTCTAGTTTTCAGTGGTCTACCAGTAATTCTTTAGGGCACAAGACCACCATTCGGGGCTCTCTATATATATGCATGAAGACCGGTGCCATATTCAGCATTTCAGCCAATTATATAAATCATTTTACTAATAATAGTCAATAATTGTGAATTATTAATGCAGTTATAATAGTTAAGGATATCTAAATTAATAATATTTCCATGCATCGAAAAGAAAGAAATTCAATACTCCGTGTTGGTGGCACTAAGGACGCAAGAAGATTAATGCATGTGGTTTTCATCGTTCAAATATGTATGCGGCAAAGAGTCCAAGAGAGACCTCACTTAGGTTTTCTCCTCTTGCCTCCCTCACTTTTTGGTCTTCTTCCACTAACCCAAAATGTGTAGCATAACTGAGGATGCTATATGGACTACACGGACTTTTTCTTATTCTTTTCATAAAAAAATCAAAAGTGTTGGTTGAATTACACGACTTTCTTTTTTTTATGAAATTCTACATGATGCCGATGCATGAACCCCCGAGTCTGTAAGTCAGCTCTTCGTAGGTTAACCACCCTAAGAAAGAATAAAAACAGTAGGAAGTCAGGTAATGATCGTGACAATTTTTTTTTTTTTTTAGTACCTTCTTGTTAAGGAAAGTATTCGTCAGGGAGGGAGTATTATTTTCGTTTGAATACAGTCATATTTATATTAGATAAATGCAATAAATTCAGCGACAATGTCACCTCAAGTGTCCATGCGGGATGACAGTACAAGTGATGTCTATTAGTTGAATTTCTGTTATGGATTTATAAGGTGGACTAAGCTTAAAAATAAGAATAAGAAGACTACATTTTAATTAGGATATTTGGTAAAACAAATTTGTGTGGCACAAAAAGTATGATAAATAATTTGAAAAAAAGTTAATGAGTATAATTTTCATATATTTCAAACATTTATAGTATCAAGATTTGAGATTGGAATGTTCCCCCAATGGCTAATTTCGTTTCACCCTTACAATGATTTAGTGACGGAATTAAAAATTTTAGGATGAGATGTGTTAATTTTAGAAAAGAAATAAGGAACGAATACTATTAGGAAGAGAGGAAAGAATGTTATAATAGAGAAGGAAAGAGAGTCTCGAGAGAGCATTGGCGAGAAGAATAAAAAAATCAAGAGATTTTTATCTATATATATATATATATTAATTGAAACAATGTCATTTTAATAAGAGTTTTATTTTTTAAAAATTTTTACTTATTAAAACCGCGTTGTTTCAATAAACAATAAAAAGAAAGCATCATCTTGCTTGATAGTGGTTTCATCACTGCCGTGATCGGTGACCTACAGTGAGTGCATGGTTAAGTCCAATTGGAGTAGTTCTTAGTTGAATACCATGATGGATTAAGGTCGCGTTGGTTTTAACTTTTAGAATTACTATGATATGTGTTTGATAGTAACAAAAAAAATATGAGTTTAATTGTATGAAACTATTTTAAATATTATTTATAATAAAAAACAAGTTTAGAAAAATCTTATTTATAATATTATAAATATAATTATATCAAAAATATTCCTTCGGCAAATTATTTCTACGCGATCAAATGCGTGACTCAAATACAGATAGATGAAAATGAGTTTGATGAAACCCACCATTCTCAAAATTTGGGAATCATTTAAGGAAAAAAAAATATAAGAATAGTTTTTATATTATGATCTAATTCTAAATTTAGTATTAAAAATTTGATAGCCAATAAATTTAATTCTAAATTTTAGTATTCACACACTTTTAGTCCTAATAATAGATTTTTTTAACTAGAAAATGTATTTGAGATCTACGATAACATATTAGTCTATGTGTCATAAAATATATCACATAAATTAAATTAATTCACATGACATTTACGTGATTTAGGAAGTTGATAGAATAGTAATTCAATCATTAATTAAGTATCCAAAAAACTTTTTATTAAAATTAAATATATTATGAATAGTAAAATTTAAGACTAAATTTGTCGACTACAAAACGTTTAAAATAAAATTTACTACTAAACCTTATTTTAGAGACTATTTTTGTTTTTTTTTTCCATCATTATTTAATTCCAAAATCTACATATCAAATAGCAAGAATTGAAATAATTCAATTTTTTTTTGTTCTATTCCTATTGTACCAAACGCACCCTAAGAGAACTTTCGTTTTTAAGTTTAACTACGGAGGTTAACATACCCTAGTTTAGGACGTGATGGTAAAAGTTATTAATTGTGAGACAATGGGGGCGTAACATATTTTCTTAACTAAGCCAATTTTGGTGCTACTTTGCGTCATTGCGGTAGGTACAGTATTATCATTCCTAGTTTTATCAGGTCAATTAATAGTTGGTTTTAGAATTTTAACTTTATATATATATATATTTCGGATAAATTGTATTTATTCGTATTGGGTTGTGAACTTACTATTACTACTTCTGTCGTTATTGGCGATTATAAAATTATTTTTCATATATTTTTAATAATTTTATTATTTTATATTATATTAACATTATTTATATAATTTTTTATATTCTATGGATCTTTAATACTCTATTATACAGTATGATATTAAAATTATAATATTAGAAGATTATATTAAAAAGTTAATAAAAGAAACTGGGAGATGGAAGGGTAGCTGTACATAATAATTGTGATTACAAAATTAGAATGATCCTATGTGTCATGATATGAAAGAAATGTAAAATGTGATAAAAATTCTAATAAAATAATTTAAGTACATGCTGGTAAGCCTATTTATTAAAAGTCAAATTTAGAATTAGAATGAAGGGAAAAACTTAACCAAAAAAAATTTAATGATATATTAACAGTGACGAGATTAGATTTTAATAAGTTAATAAATAGATTACAAACAAGACTTTTTTTTATTATATTCGTCTCATAAAAATAATTATATTTATAAGGGTATTATTTTATGGCTTCCTACAATCATGCGTTTATGCAATTTAACAATTAATGTAAAAGAGATTAAGGACTAAATTTACAGATTCAAAAACAATATAATATATATTTGGTAGTCAGAAATTCTGATAAAAGTATAGAGTAATTATAACCACTAGGTATATGTACTTACTATTATATATAGTAATTTTCGAATGATAGTTGTACATTTACTAAATATAGTATTTTTTTTCTCGCTGAGTCCACCACGTCTTCGTTGAGTCCACCACGTCCAAAAAAACTATCTCAATGTCCAAAAACGTTTACATCTAGGCATGTGAATTAAAGCTAAATTTTTCACATAACACCTTCCACCACGTCTCCTAACACTACTGCAACGTCCCCGTACGTCCAAAAAACAACTGCTACAACGTCCAAAAATGTATACATCCAGGCAGCATGTGAATTTAAGCTAAATTTTTCACATAACACCTTCCATCATGTCTCCTAACACTACTGCAACGTCCCCGTACGTCCAAAAAATAACTCCCGCAACGTCCAAAAACGTCTACATCCAGACAGCATGTGAATTTAAGTTGAATTTTTCACATAATACCTCCCACCACGTCTCCTAACAATACTGCAACGTCCCCGTATGTCCAAAAAATAACTGCTGCAACGTCCAAAAACGTATACATCCAGGCAGCATGTGAATTTAAGCTGAATTTTTCATATAACACCTTCCGCCACGTCTCCTAACAATACTGCAACGTCCCCGTACGTTCAAAAAACAACTGCCGCAACGTCCAAAAACAAAAAATGTCTGGAGCGAGTCTTGAACCCTGGTCATATTTGTCTTGTGTCTCTCCAAAAAAGTCAATTGCCATTAATCCACTTAAAGTTAGTTGACATTTAATTAAACTTTTTTGTACATATCATTTAAAATATCACTATTGTCAATATTGAATTTCTCATCTCCCAATACATAGTTCAGTAGAACCTCGGAGGAACAAGGTTTTCATGTAGGCAAATCGCAAAAAACTATTTTTTATACATGTCAAATGTTTTGTCGAAAGTTTGAAAAACCCTTGAAATTATTAAAAATTTTCCATATCTTTTAAAATACTGCATTTTTTGGAGTTTGAAGTGGCGTAGGCGGTTTGTGGCTGGATAGATCTCGAAAAGTTATATGAAATAAAAAAAAAAATTCGTCTAAAACCGACCACCAAGAGCAAAGTTAGGACCCTTTAAAGTTTTCGCCTAAAACCACACGTTTTTCAATGTCGGAACCATCTCCAAATGCCCGTCTTCCATGTCCATTGCGTAGATCTTGTCAAGACACATCAAATCAACTACTCGCATGTCCAAATCGGATAATCGAGTGCCAAATTATGCCCTCCCGAACCATCCCTGCAATACAACTTCATAGATGGCAGCAATTCTCCGTCACAAATACAGCCCACCACGTTCAAAAATGTCTACATCCAAGCAGCATGTGAATTTAAGTTGAATTTTTTACATAACACCTTCCATCACGTCTCCTAACACTGTCACAATGTTCAAAAAACAACTACCGCAATGTCCAAAAATGTCTACCATTTTTTTTTCATGTGGGAATAAATTAATTGGAATATAACTACTACCACCACGTCCAAAAATAACTACCACACCCCGTCTACATCCAAACATATGAATTTTAGCTAAATTTTTCACAAAACACAGTCCACCACGTCCTGCTACGTCCAAAATACAAAGCAGCAAAGTCCCGCTACGTCCTATTACGTCTAATTATGTCCCATAACACCTTCTACCACGTCCAGCAGCGGGGAGGAATCAGAAGAAACTTTTTTCACATGAAAGTGTCCATACCTCACGGAAAATATTTATATATTATATTTCAGAATATTAGAGCACTATTTGAATAAAAAAATACGAATATAACATCATTAATACATTACCTAACATCAAATCACGAAAATAAGGTTTCGTAAATCCATTAAATACAGTTCATACTTTATGATATAGTGATTTTTAAAAAGAATAAGTTATTTTTTAAGAGGAAGAATAGATTTTTGAAGAGGAAGAAGTGATTTTTCAAGAATACGAAGTGATTTTTCGTTGTATTTGGTGTTGTTCTTCGTAAAATACAATCGCCGATCTCCGGTAAATCTGTGTTTGGATAAAGATTTGATTGAATGTGGTTTCGAATGGAGAAATGAGTTTTGAAGAAGAAGAAATAATTTTTTGAAGAAGAAGGAAGTGAGTTTTTGAAGAAGAATAAGAAGAAGAGCGTGGACCTCACTCTCTTATAGTGAGAATGGTGATGTTACTAATGTTATTACTAGATACATGTACCATGGTATTTGGTATATAATTTTCATCCCATCTTTTTTTACTATAAATAAAAACCAAACATGATCTATTATAGGACTGGACCGCAAATGACAAAGACCAGCTCATTTAATTTAGGATAGTGTTATATCGCGCCCCTTTTTTCAAAAAAAACCCTTCATCTTGTTAAGTAGTGCCCCCTCAATTCTTATTTCTCGCCCCCTTAATGTTTATCTTCCGTCCATCCTATTATTACCTAATTGCCATTAGTTAATTTACTAAAAATTTTATAATTTCCTTTTAAATCTAGCAAAAAATTATAAAAATTATGATTAAAGTAACGTAGATGAGTGAAACTATAAATAAAATTTTTAAATGGTATTGTTATTAAATTGATTAAGTGTAGTTAAGTAATTTAATATATTATTATATTTAAATATTATGGTTGGTATTTCTTAATTTGTTAGAGATAATTTAGATATAAAAGGAACGCGAAATAACAAAATAGGGGGCGCGAAAGAGACCTTCACTTTAACTTATTACAAACTTCGGCAATATGATTCCTTACTTTCTATTTCTAGACAAGGATCCGCAAGCAATGACCCTAAGAAGTCCATAGACTATCACAGCCGAAATTATATCCTGTACCAATAGGTATATGTACCTAATAATGAAAGGATTGCCACATTGGATCTGGGTTTGCACTTGCTCGATTTACCACGCAACAAAAATTTCTATTAAAAGCGGAATCTTAGAAAAGTACCTTTGAAGCGTGACTTGGGTGATCGCTTGTATGACTCAAGACTTTGACTTCTCGTTGTGTGGGCAACGATCTAGAAGCCAATTGATCAGCAATCAACACAACTAGATTCGTCAAAAAAATTCAGCAAATCCACCGGCAAGCGCGTGAAGGTCACGCGCCTCCTAGGCTCGAGATAAAACCAACACGCACCACCGCCCAAGTCTATAAAATTCCCGCCGGAAAACAATGAAGAAAATTTGGCCAATAAGACAATAGGGCTGCCGCAATTTTGGTCCTTAAATCCGACTACGAGGGAGAATATTATTTATCTCTCTAGGGTTTTATCTCTCTAGATTCTTGAGTTGTGAATCTATTGAATTGGGTGTCTTGAATAGCTAATCCCTTGTCTATATATAGAGTTACAAGAGATACCCCAAGTTGGTTTATGATTGGTCTTCCTAATGGGTTTAGGTAATGAATTAGTTTCCAAATCCAATTAGGCAACCAATCTGATAGGATAACCCAAATCCTACTAGATTCCTAATCTCTAGGATTTTCTAATTCCAATTGAAACTTAAGACTTAATTAATTAATTAAATAATTTCACTTTGTTAATTACTCAATTAACCCTTAGAAATTAATTAAATAATTCCATTTTGTTAACTACTCAATTAATCCTTAGGAATAATTAACCAATTAATTAATTAAATCTACTTATTCAATTAACTCATTACAAAATTAATCGTACCACTAACGGATTAATTTTGGCTACCATCCTACACCAGAATTGCTTCCGGAACAACTTAATTAAATTATATTCATAATCTTCCCACATCAAAGATATAGTGCTCGTTAATTATAAATTAATTTACTGATAAATTAATTAATTAACTTCTTTAATTCTGAGACTAGTACCACTCGACCTTTTTACTATATCGGACATAAGTCCACCGGTCGGGTTTAGTATAATAAACATTTCGAGCTCATCTCGGGAGCACCACCACCCCGGACGCACTGGTACATGGTTTCCTTTCGACAAGCAATAGCACACCAAGTAACTAAACACGCGCACCCAACCTACCGAGACTATTGGCCACAATTGACCTCACCCTTTGGCAGATCAAAGTACACTATGTCTAATCCTCATGCCCGCTCGAGTGTAGGGACTAAGAGATACAATACAATAAACGATTTGTCTATTAAATCAGTACAAGACAAATCATTCCTAAAGGTCAAGTTCAATATGCCCCGGGCATATCTATATGATTTAATTAGTTTAGACAAACCAATTATATGAATCATATAATAACCTAAACCGACAGTTTGTCCAAAACTGTCTCAGTTATGAACCTCATTTATATATTATGTCTTTCAACCAATGATGAGATCTACTGTGTCACACAAGACACCTCATCATCTACTTACATAATACAAATGGACAATTATGCACAACAAATTATAACCAAAACATAAATCGATATATTACTGGGAAAAAGTACAACACAAGCATAGCTTATGTATTCAACTCCAACAAATAATACATCACCACTCTCACTATAAGAGAGTGAGATACACGCTCTTCTCTTCTTCTTCTTCTTCTTCAAAAATCAGTTATTCTTCTTCGCCGTACTACATTCAAAACCGCATTTAATCAAAATTTTCATCCAAACACAAATTTAACGGAGGCCGACGATTGTATTTTCCAATGAACAACACCAAATACAACAAAAAAATAACTTCTTCTTAAAAAATCATTTCTTCCTGCTCAAAAATCTCTTCTTCTTCTTCAAAAATAACTTATTCTTCTTAAAAAATCACCACATCATAAAGTATGAACTGTATTTGATGGATTTACGAAACCTTATTTTCGCAATTTGATGTTGGGTAATGTATTAATGATGTTATATTCGTATTTTCTTATTCAAATAATACTTTGTTACTTCGAAATATGATATATAAATGGTTTCCATGAGGTATTGGCACTTACATGTGAAATGAGTTACTTCTGATTCTTCTCTGCTGTTGAACTTGGTAGAACGCGTTATGCGACGTAACTAGACGTTACGGGATGTTACTGGACATTGCGGGGCAAAACGGGATGTTGCTTCTTTGTATTTTGGACGTAGCTGGATGTAACATGACATTGCGGGACGTTGCTGCTTTGTATTTTTAGACATTGCGATATGTTGAGGGACGTAGCTGGACGTATCTGGACGTGGTGCTAGTTTTTATGGATGTAGAGAGACGTGGTAGACGTTTCTGGGCATGGTTCTAGTTATTTTTGATATTGTGATAGTGTTATGAGACGTGGTGGACTCTCTTTGTGAAAAAAAATCAGCTTAAATTCACATGCATGGATGTAGACATTTCTGGACGTGGTGCTAGTGTTCTGAGACGTGGTGGACTGTCTTTGTTAAAAAAAAATCAGCTTAAATTCACATGCATGGATGTAGACGTTTCTGGATGTGGTTCTAGTTGTTCTGTGAGGTGGTGGGATGTTTTTGTGAAAAAAATAAGTTTAAATTCACGTGAATGGATGTAGACGTTTCTGGATGTGGTGCAAGTTGTTTTTGACGTGGTTTTAGTTATTCTGAGACGTTGTGGAAGGTGTTATGTGAAAAATTCAGCTTAAATTCACGTGCCTGGATACAGACATTTCTGGACGTGGTTCTAGTTGTTTTTGACGTTGTGATAGTGTTATGAGACGTGGTGGACTGTCTTTGTGAAAAAAATTAGCTTAAATTAACATGCATGGATGTAGACGTTTCTGGACGTGGTTCTAGTTGTTTTTGACGTGGTGCTAGTGTTTTGAGACGTGGTGGACTCTCTTTGTGAAAAAAATCAGCTTAAATTCACATGCATGGTTGTAGACATTTCTGGACGTGGTGCTAGTTGTTTTTGATGTGGTGCTAGTGTTCTGAGACGTGATGGACTCTCTTTGTGAAAAAAATCAGCTTAAATTCACATGCGTGGATGTAGACGTTTCTGGACGTGGTTATAGTTGTTTTTGACGTAGTGCTAGTGTTCTGAGACGTGGTGGACTGTCTTTGTGAAAAAAATCAGCTTAAATTCACATGTATGGATGTAGACGTTTTTGGACGTAGTTCTAGTTGTTTTTGACGTGGTGATAGTGTTATGAGAAGTTGTGGACAGTCTTTATGAAAAAAATCAGCTTAAATTCACATGCATGGATGTAGACGTTTCTGGACGTGGTGCTAGTTGTTTTTGACGTGGTGCTAGTGTTCTGAGACGTGGTGGACTCTCTTTGTGAAAAAAATCAGCTTAAATTCACATGCATGGATGTAGACGTTTCTGGACGTGGTTCTAGTTGTTCTATGAGGTGGTGGGCTGCTTTTATGAAAAAAATCAATTTAAATTCACATAAATGGATGTAGACATTTCTAGACGTGGTGCTATTTGTTTTTGACGTGGTGCTAGTGTTATGAGACGTGGTGGATATGCCTGGATGTAGACGTTGCGACAGTTGTTTTTTGGACATTGTGGCAGTTGTTCTGAGATGTTGTCCACTCAGCGTGAGCGCGCATGGGCGAAACTTACTATATTTAGTAAGTGTACAGTTGTTAAGCAAAAAAATTACTATATATAGTAATAGGTACATGTATCACTGGTACATGATATACTAACTGGAAATTCAAGCAGTAAGTCGTTTATTCTTATTTTCGCTTCACACCAAAACTAAGGTGGCTTCGATTCCAGAGTTTAGAATGGGAAATCCGTATTAGAATGATTCTAGACATTTTTTGTACTTTTGATTCTAAATATTGAGATCTCGTTAAACCTGACTTATTAAAATAAATAATTATTATTTTTTTATAATAATATATTTATAATAAGTAATATTTTTTTATAAAAAAGCCAAAATGTTTTCTGGGAAAGTTTTCTCCATATCCTGTGCTTCAGCTTTTCTCCACTGGTTTTTTAGAGAAATTTTACAATGTAAAATAGAATTTCGGCGAAGTAAATAGTTGCCTTATCTATCTTTTTCACCAGGTTTACTTAAGAAATTGTATAAGGCTTCTATGATTGTGCATATAAAGCCTTGGTATCATAATAAGTAATATTTATATTTATAATATTATATATTATATATTATTACATCCTAATTCTAATTCGTTCAACAAATTAAATATCAGAAATAGTAATGATTTTAGACAATTAAATTTATATTCATTTTCATTTCTATCATATACATTCCAATTTTGATTCCAAACACTTAAACTAAATGTCCCTAAAAATAATTAATTCAGTTATCTATTTATCAAAATCATTTTTAATTAATTCAGAATTTTTACATTAAAAATTGTAAACTTATAGGGTTGGTATATTCTATACCTATAGGAGCAAATTCCTATAGGGAGGGAGGTATCCCTTTTTGAAGTGTTTTTTTAAAATTTTTCAAAGGGTTTTGCGCGGGTTTTTTTTTTTTTTTTTTTTGCTTTTCCTTTTGGGGGTTGACGCGCAATTAGTAAATAGTAGTACTAGGACTACTACGTTAGGTGGTTCAAAATAGTAAATAAACTAAATAAGACGCGTGTAAATAATTACCCACGAAATTTTAGGAAAACATGGAGCAGTTATTTTTTTGGATATATTATCTGCAGATTCTCCCCAAAACCTATATTTCAAAAGAAACAAAAACCCTATCCTATAAACTCAATTGAAGAAGCACCGAGGAAGAGGAATTAATGCCCATTGACGAGGTACAAACCCAGTAGAAGAAGCACCGACCAAGATGATTTTCTTCCCATTGACGAAAACCAAGAACAACGAGAATTTTTTTAGCCAATTTTAACGACGAAGTCCCACCAAAAATCCTCAACTTTCCAAAAAAACTCATTATAAACGAGGATTTTGTTTATTATTTTTTTTTTTCATTTTTTGGTGAAGTTTGATTGGAGATTTTTGTTGATGATATTGAGATTGTTAATGATGTGCGGGAAAATGGGTTTGTGATTATGGTTGTTTATGACATTGGTGGTGTTGATGATGTACGAAAAAGTGAGTTTGTGGTTTGAATGAACACATTGGTTTCTGTTAAACTGTGAGATGTTTTGCATATATTAGTGGGAATTTTTTTAGTGATATGTGGGATTGTACATGTAATTGAGTAATTTTTATACGATGGGGGGATTTTTGGATTTTGTTTATTAATGTGTGGAATTTTATTAATCCACGTTTTTAATTATTTTACATGGAGAAAAAGAAGAACATCATCTGTTATAACTTCATTGTAGGGTGGGATTATATTGGAGGGAGGGTGGGATTTTCTTCATTGGACCATATATATATATATATATATATATTTTGTCTCCTTGTAAATCATGAAAAAAAATAATAACGCGAATGAAGAAAATCTTATATATTACTAAACAAAATCCCACAAACAAAACCAAAAATTTTTACCCATTATATATACAATCTCACTTATTACTAAACAAAATCCCACCAATACATGCAAAATATCTCACCCTTTAACCAAACCAACATTCATCACCGTCCATTCCACCCACTGAAACACACCACTTCACCAAAAATTTTTGAAATACCAACCCAAAAACTAATAAAACTCTTGGATTCAAGTAGTTGATTAGACACAAAAATGGATAACAAAATTCAAACAATATAACTGAACAAACTTCCCTTAAATTAGGGAGGTTACCAACACACAAAAAAAAGGCGCGTAAGTGTATAAAATGTAAAAATAATAAATCAAAATTTATAATTATTAAAATACAGTAATTTTAATACAATAAACCACCTTGCTACGTAGTCCTAGTACCATGGTATAATTTGCCACTGACGCGCCCCCTCCCCTTTTTTTTTCTTTCCCTGTCCCCTCTATTTTTTCAATTTCTCCCAATGCCCTTCATTTTCCCATTAGCATGGATCATTTTTTTTCACTGTAGCATTACTGTGACGCGCGTCACTGTAGTTTTTTTTTTTTTTCCTGACATACAACCCAATTTTTCTTTTCTAAAAAATATTTTTTTTTTGCTTTCCCAATCAACATATTTTATTATTTTTTTCTGTTTCACTTTTTTTCAATCAATATTTTTTAATCAATATTATAACATATTTTATCACATGACAGAAAATATCATATCAGCATATAACATATATCATATCACAAATATAAAAGAAATCATACAATAGAACTAAAACATACTTAATAGGGGTATAAAATCATGCATTCTATAGACATCACATCACAACACAATAGACATCAGATTAACGGACTATATATATCATATCACAACTATAAAAGAAATCATCTCATAGAACTAAAACATACTTAACAAGGGGGATCAATTCATGATTATATAAACATCATATCACAAGACAGTAGACATCAGATTAGCAGACAATAGATATCATATCACAAATATAAAAGAAATCATACAATCGAACTAAAATATACTTAACAGTGGTATCAAATAATCCATTCTATAGACATCACATCACAAGACAGTAGACATCAGATCAGCGGAAAATATATATATTATATCACATCTATAAAAGAAATCATCTCATAGAACTAAAACATACTTAACAAGAGGATCAAATCATTATTATATAGATATCAGATCACAAAATAGTATATATCATATGAACGGAAAACAGATATCATATCACAACTATAAAATAAATCATCTCAGAACTAAAACATACTTAACAAGGGGGATCAAATCATGATTATATAGACATCAGATCACAAAATAGTAGACATCAGATCAACGGACTATAGATATCACATCCAAAATATAAAAGAAATCATACAATAGAACTAAAACATACTTAACAAGGGAGATCAAATCATGATTATATAGACATCAAATCACAAAATAGTAAACATCATATCATCAGCGGACTATAGATATCATATCACAACTATAAAAGAAATCATCTCATAGAACTAAAACATACTTAATAAGGAGGATCAAATCATGATTATATAGACATCAGATCACAAAATAGTAGATATCAGATCAGCGAACAACAGATATCATATCACAACTATAAAAGAAATCATCTCATAGAACTAAAACATACTTAACAAGGGAGATCAGATTATATAGACATCATATCACAAAATAGTAGTCATCAGATCAGCGAACAACAGATATTATATCAAGAATACAAAAGAAATCATATTATACAACAAAAACGCCCATAACATGTATTCATATCTGCAGACTTTAGAAATTATATCACAAGACAAAAAAAATCATATCACGATATATAAAATGATCTAATTATAAAATAATTAAAAAATATTTTTTTATTATTTTTATAAAAAAATTCAAAAATATAGAAAAAAATTATTGAATTTAAAAAAAAATGACAGAAAAAAAGTTTAAGAGAAGAAGAAAAAAAGAACTACTACGTTCAGAAGAAAAGAAAAAAAAAATAATATTGGTGCAGGAAAAGAAAGCAAAAATTAGAAAAGAATAAAAAGGAAGTGACATAGTTAATGTTGCAGCTGTTGTCTACGGTTGTGAATGGCACGCGTCCCGCCAGGAGAAGAAAATGGAAGAGAGGCGCGTGTAAAGAAAAATAATAGTACTAGTACTTTGCGGCGGGCCTATATTAAGTAGGGATCGGGCCTAGGCCGTATATAATTGTACTACGTTGCCTCCTAGCTATGGTTGACTGAATTTTTCATGGCCTATTCATGTTCTCATCTGAAATTTCGGCGGTGACTATTTCTTGTCCTTTTTATTAATTTGGTTTTCTTTGAACTATTTTGGTTTTTAAATAAAAAAGGGATAAAATAATTAAAAAGGCAAGACAAATAAAAAGAAAAGTAAAATTATCCAAAAGAGTAAGACACGTAAAGAAATGAATGAAAAATAATAATCATATACTCATTTTTTTTTGGTCAAATTAATACTCTCGTGTCACTTTAAATTTTTTGTTTTATTAATTTATATATGTCTTTTTATATTAACAATTTTTGAAAATATATTTATATTTTTATATAATAACTATTATTTTAATATATTAATTAAAGGTAAAAAGTGAATTATTAACTAACTTTTTTTAATATACATAAAAAAAATCTGAAACACACTTAGCTTATTGAATTTGAAGAGGAAACGGTTTCAATTAGACGATTATTAGTTCATATTGATGGCTTTAGTGAAGGTTGATGGTTCACATTTATATAGCGTTCTCTAAATAAGACAATGTATCAAGTAAAATGTCATATATCTATTGACTTTTTGCTAGCAAAATTATTTAGAAAGAGAATTTAAACTATTTTTGTCCAAGTATTATATTTTTTTTAAATAGTAAAAAATTCAAATTTTAAATGTTATAATAAATATGTTCAGGGTTATGTAAATATAATAAAAAAATATTTTTAATTTTAAAAAAATTTCAATAATATTAACTGATGTATAAAAATAAATAAAACAAAAAATTCAAAGCGCGTAATCTTGATTGGAGAGGTACTGATTTGAAAAGGAAAGGAGTAATATATTTCAAAGCGGCTCGGGCCTATATTAAGTAGGCATCGGGCCAAGACCCTATATGATTGTACCAGTTTGCACGCAAACTGGTACAATCATATAGGGTCTTGGCCCGATGCCTACTTAATATAGGCCCGAGCCGCGAAGTACTACTACTAACAATTAATACTAATTTTCTCTACCTCCTTTTTCTTTCACATTTCTATTTTGAGCACTAAAATATTTTATTTGTAGATTTTAATACATATTTATATAAAATTTTATATATGCACTTTATATTTGATTATTATTTTATCAACTTGAATATTATATGTTTACAAATTTTAATGTAAAAATTCTGGATTAATTACAAATAATTTTGAAAAATAAATAACGGGATCAATCATTTTTAATTATCGAGTCCCCTGTAAAGCGTGAATAAACGAAACGATTTGGGCTTGAATTTCGGCTGTGAGTCTAGGGGCCTGCTTGGTTGTTCGTGATTGGAATGATAATGAAGTATTGGAATAGAATCCTAATCATTTTAGGTGCTTGGTTAGTTTCATGGGATGGTATCTTCCTGTTCACATTCACATTCCCATTCCCGTCCATTTCCTACTCTTCCATCTTACACTACAACCACCAACACTTTCTGATCTTTCATCATATCCCAAACTGAAATTTCAACTAATTACTGGAAAAAGAAATCCATAAATCCGAGCTGAAAATTTTTTTCCGTCTGTTTTTCTTTAAACATTTAATTGATTTTTTTTCTAAGTTTTTGAATTTTTTTAAAAACATGATAAAAATTTTTTAATTATTATTTTATTTAATTTATAATTAAATAATTTTATATATTTTGTAATCTGATGTTTATATAATCATGATTTGATCTCCTTTGTTAAGTATATTTTAGTTCTATTGTATGCTTTCTTTTATATTCTTGATATGATATCTATAGTCTGTTGATCTGATGTCTTTATAATCATGATTTGGTCTCCCTTGTTAAGTATGTTTTAGTTCTATTGTATGCTTTCTTTTATATTCTTGACATGATATCTATAGTCTGTTGATTTGATATTTTTATAATCATGATTTGGTCCCCATTGTTAAGTATGTTTTAGTTATATTGTATGATTTCTTTTATATTCTTGATCCGATATCAATAGTCTGTTGATATGATGTCTAGTATTCTGTGATCTGATGTCTATATAATCATGATTTGATCCCCCTTGTTAAGTATGTTTTAGTTCTATTTTATAATTTCTTTTATATTCTTGATCTGATATCTATAGTCTGTTGATCTGATGTCTAGTATTCTGTGATCTGATGTCTATATAATCATGATGTGATATTCCTTGTTAAGAATATTTTAGTTCTATTGTATGATTTCTTTTATATTCTTGACATGATATCTATAGTCTGTTGATATGATGTCTATATAATCATGATGTGATCTCCCTTGTTAAGTATGTTTTAGTTCTATTGTATGATTTCTTTTATATCATTGATCTGATATCTATAGTCTGTTGATCTGATGTCTAGTATTCTGTGATCTGATGTCTATATAATCATGATATGATCTCCCTTGTTAAGTATGTTTTAGTTCTATTGTATGATTTATTTTATATTCTTGATCTGATATCTATAGTCTGTTGATCTGATGTCGATATAATAATGATGTGATCTCCCTTGTTACGTATGTTTTAGTTCTATTGTATGATTTCTTTTATATTCTTGATCTGATATCTATAATCTGTTGATCTGTGCGTAAAAAAAAAAAAACTGTAGCGTGTTACTGTAGTACGCTACAGTAGGAACATAATGAATTTTACTCCTATATCCCTACAGTATACGGACCCAGTTAAATGGGCTGGTCTTTTTTTTTTGAAGCCAAATATTCAAAGACAAAAAATGGGATGGTTTTTGTCTTTGAATATTATAATTTCACACTAACAATATATTACTCATCACATCAATACAAATTTATTTTACAATACCCACAATACCATTGTTGTGGGTAACGTCAATTTATAGAGGCAGACACTTGTGAAAGCATATTAAACGATGAATTTTTATAATTTTTTATTGATTTTTATATTAAAACTGATTCAATTTATTTTTTTCAACAACCAAGTGCTGAAAATTTGCATATGACATAAGATCAAGCGCAAAAAAATTACGCCTAATCGTAGGTTTGTGCGCAATCCATTTGTGCATTGCGTACGGTCTGTTGTGTTCTTAAATTCAAAACTAATTGTTTTAATTTTTTTTGCATTTTTCTATTAAAATTAAATTCAAAAATTGCATATTTTGTGATAAAAAATAATGTATTTGTTTTCCCTTTGTTCCTCAGTCTTTTCCGGTGACATTTTTTTGGTGCGATAAATTCTTTAAAATTGTTTAAAATATTGAGGACAAAAATAAATTTTTGTGTTGGTGAAAAAATTGTTTAAAATTTTTGTGTTGGTGTCATAAATTTTTGTTTTAGGATGGTAGTAAAGAGTGATGGTAATAGATGAGTGATGATGGGATGTTGTTTTAATTATATATATGAAAAAATATATAAATTTTTTATATATATATATATCAAAATAATAAAAAAGGTAAAATAAAAAATAAATTGTAATTAAAAAAATGGACGACGTATGAAAGTGCGGTTCAGTTCTAGAATAGCTTAGTCAGAACTGAAAGCAGCAAATAAGAAGCTAAGCTATCTATTACTCAGAGTCTAGGTCTATGTATGTACAACCCTCATTGTTTTATAGTCAAAAAAGATGGGATGAAATTAAATACCAAATACCATTATCATAATTTCCGACCACCAAATATACATATCATGTGATGTGTTTATTTTGCTTAGTTAGTTTGTTTAACAACGTAAATCGTTTTTGCCTCTGTAAATTTGGTTCTTAATTTTTTTTCATATTATATTATGGATATGACTTTAAAATATTTGATAAAATTTATACTACATTTATCGTATTTGATTCAACCACCACCCTAATGTTTTTTCTAGCAAAGATAAGGTATTGTTAAATGGCCTATATTTCTCCTCAGACTAGAGATCTTACCAATATTACTATAAAATCCCCTCTCCCTGTCCGAATCATTCATAGTATTCCTTCGTCCACGTTGACTTTCATCCATTTATGATCATTATATTGGTGATTTGTGTTATGTTTGTTCTATGGAATTCATTGGCTGTAAACATATTTCCGTACACAAATTTTATTTCCCACCTTCCAAAATATGTTACATTCGTCTAAATTTAAATGATTGTTTCAATTGTTACTATTGACCTAGTTAAGCGAATATTCACTTTTTAAAATTTTTTCTTCTCTTAAATAACGTTGTATTTTTATGAATAAATTTCTTTTATTGTTATCATTAGTTTATGAATAAATTGACGTTGAGGGTTCTGCTAAGATGGCCCTTAAGTTAATTTTCTTTAAAATATTTCAAATTTTTGAATTGGATTCAAATTATTTTGATTGATTCCATTAGCTCAATGCAATGACTTTAGTTACTCAAAATTTTGAATCCAATTACCCTAAAATGCAAACGTTGTTAGTTTGACCTACTTTGATTAAGACAATTGAAAACAATAAAATTAAATTCCTTCAATATATGGGACAAAAATGAATTACGCCTCAAAGTTGAAGGACTGGACAAATAATTTAGCTTATCCTTGTCTATTTTGATTCTTGTCAAGTTAGGTAAAATAAAAAAACATTCTTACATCGGTTTAATTGTAATTGGAAATTATTATAGAATAAATTTGAGGGCGTTGATGTCCAAAAAACTAACACTAAAGAACGGTGAAACTCTTTTGAAAAAGAAAGTTATGGAAAAGAGTAAGGATTGGTGTAGTTTTAGGATTTACTACTTAAGTTTAGAAAAGAGTTGTGGTATTTTCTTTTTCTTTTTTTAATTTATTTTGAGAAAAATGTACTTTTAGTCCTTGTAATTTAGATTTATATCATATGCAATCCTTCTCATTTTAAGTTAACAGCTGTAGCCTAATATACTTTTGATATGGATCGCATTACATTTACTCGACAATTTAAATGAAATATTTAGGAAGAGAGCCTATAACCATGATTTTTAAGGTAACAAAAGAACTAGAAAGACTTCGAAAAATACCTTAATATTTTCATTACGGTAGAGAGGAAAACGAAGTGGTGGTGAAAGGCGAAATATTTTCAAGGAGTTAGAGTGATAAAAAAAATAATAATAATTTGGTGGTTTGTTTTTGTTTTTTTTCCCACTTATTTTAAAATAAAATACTAAAATATTTAAGTTCATACACTTTTATAACATTTCTTGTTGGATGTCACTTTTCAAATATTCAATTAAATTGAATGTAACGCGTATATGAACATATTTATTAAATTCGTTGATTAGAAACAAGTTGAATACATTTGACATGACTAAATTATAAGTATTATAAATACATTTATACAATATTTTTTTAAGGAGCAACGTTTTCTAAATTGTAAAAATAAAGTTTATCGAGAAATAAATAACTTATTGGGCTCAAATCGTGCTGTATCATAGAAAAACTCTAACCACGCGAAGACCGTAAGTTTGGTATCATCTAATAGTAAAAAATTTATTTTTTTTTGGTACAAAATAAGATACGAGACCTGCAATACTATTTTACAACGTTACGTAGATATACAACACCTATTACATCATGTGCTAGCTATTGTTTAACTTCCTCTGGAGGTTTAACTAATCTATGTAGCCCCATTGGCATGTCAAAAGCAAGTGACGTCAAACAGTTTGCGGCATAGTTGCTTTCTCTATTATTGTGATACACCCTCACTTGCCACCCTCTCTGCATCAAATCTCGAATGCCCTTTATCAAGTTTTCATGGAGTCCCCCATAGTTCTGATGGTTTAAGACCAGCCGCATCACACTTTCATTATCTACTTCAGTCTTCACCCTTCTCACACCCATCTTCCATACTATCAGCAATTGATAATAAAGCCCACATAGCTCATATCCCATTATGCTGCACTGCCCTATGTTTATCATGAATCCTACTAACCAGACGCCTTGAGAATCTCTAAACAGGCACCTGCTAGTTACAAACGGCCCAATCATAATTTAGCTTGCACCAATCTTTAATGGGGGAATCCGCCTAATTCATCGCTACACCCTTTCTTGAATCGCACCTACGTTTTTGGCCGAGACCAGGACTTGGTTTTCTCAAATAGTTAATTGTCATGTCTAAGGGCATAGAAAATAAATTAGTTAAAAATAAGGAAGATTCTGTAATTTCAGAAGTAAGTAGATTATGTCTTTATATACATACATATCTTTTAGAATACGAAAGTATGGAATAAAATTGTCATCTTTTTCTAATATTCAAATTTCTCTCTCTTAACTTCTCTGGTTCTTCTCGTCTATAATTTTCTCTTGTTCTTATCTACTACTTTAACCCTTTAAATCCTGAATTTTTATACCTTGTTCTTGACATTAATTCTTGATATTACGTAATTAAACTTTTAACATCGCCATTAAATAGATAGGTCCATACCATTGAGCACTACTTGATTGGTGATGAAAAATTGTTTCACAAAGGTGGAAGATGGATTACATATAAGGCGGACTCAGCAGAAAAAAGAAAAAACAGAAAAGAAAAAGCATGGCCCGAGTTCATTAACAATGGGCTTCAAAACTTGACCCAAATTGGAATCCTTGGTTGTTTTGGGTATGAGAGACCCAAATTGGAGTTCTAAGCCCTAATCCAAATAATAGGGTTATGACAGTATACTGTATCATCAAAAATTTTCATTTCATCAATTTAACCATAAACCCTATCCATCGGCGCCTCCTTGTGCGTCCAGTGAAGTACATCTCTATCCCGGTGAGGATAATGGCGGACGTTGAGACTGATGTTGCGGCAGGACCAAAGAAGAGAACATTCAAGAAGTTCAGTTTCAGGGGTGTGGATCTTGATGCCCTCCTGGACATGTCGACGGATGAGCTGGTTAAGCTCTTCCCTGCTCGTGCCCGTAGAAGGTTCCAGAGGGGTTTGAAGAGGAAGCCCATGGCTCTGATCAAGAAGCTAAGGAAGGCGAAACTTGAGGCACCGGCCGGTGAGAAGCCTAATCTTGTGAAGACCCATTTGCGTAACATGATTATTGTTCCTGAGATGATTGGTAGCGTGGTTGGGGTCTACAATGGCAAATCCTTCAATACCATTGAAATTAAGCCGGAGATGATCGGTCACTATCTTGCGGAGTTTTCAATTTCATACAAGCCTGTCAAGCACGGTAGGCCAGGTATTGGTGCTACTCATTCTTCAAGGTTCATTCCTCTTAAATGAGTGGTTTTGGTACCAATCCCGTTTTGTTTAAGCAATGTTGTTTATCTTGAGACTGCTTCGTAATGTCATACACTACCTAGTTTTTTATCGTTGATTAAGTTTCATTCATCTGTTGTTTAAAGTTGTTATATGCTTATTAATTAATAACTAATGTGTTTAATTTTTAATTTTAACTCCTCTTTTATTCTTAATTCATACCCTTTTTGTGTTTAATTTGAATCACTTTAGATTTTAGGTGGAACTACTACAGTAATTTGTAAATAAACCCAGAAAGCAACCACGGTGGGTTTGGGTTTTTGTGGTTTCAACTGAACATACGGGCTTGCTGCTATGGGTAATCTGCAGATTACGCCCACAGTTCCGCTACCCTGTTGACAGCCTAAAAATCCCACAGCCCTCAAAAGGAAAAAAGCACAGAACCCAGCCTTCCTCCTGTTTCGTTGGATTCTTGATTCTCATGTTCCACAGCTCCCAAAAGGAAATCCAGTGTTTCATTCGGATTTTTTTGTTTTTTTACTTTCCATGTTCTGTGATTTCTCTGAACATGAACATGGATTCTCATCAGAATATTAGTGGATGGATTCTCTTCTTCTCTTGAATGGGTTCTAATGTTGGGATTAATGGGTTCTAATGTTGCACAGAGAAAAGCACAAAATTCCAACCTTATCTTGTGATCCGGGAGGTAAATATAAAGGCTCTCATTCACTCGTATAATTAGTTATACAGATGGAGTAACCCTTGCGCTAAGTCCTTGTTTGCTGCCTTAGTCTAGTTAACTAGGTATTAAGCCCGTACTCATCTAGAACAAGAGAGAATTTAGTGTGTTTTGTTAGAGAAAATATAGAAAATAGAATAAAAATAAGACCAAAATGATATACATTCATAGATAGGGAGAGAAAAAAAATCATTATATTTTACATCATATGAGTGACAGAACCATGATTTTAGATAAGGGGGTGCTGATTTTGTAAAGAAAGTTGGCATGCTCTTCTTTTTTTGGGATTCTCCTCCTCCCTTCTACCTCAGCACCCCACCGCCTCATTTCCCCTCTTCCAAATTCCAGTTAATTCCTCTCCAACACCTCATGTTTTTTACCCATCATTCTTCTTTCACCATTATAAATCCAAAATTTAAACCTTCCTCACAGTAAATTTATACTCTACATTATGAGGGTAAAATAGTTGCATCCGGGCTGTGAGGGGGGCTACAACACCCCCGTTACTCCACACTAGTTCTGCCCTGCATCAGATATACACCAAACTAATAAAACCGGGTGAGGCCTGTCAACCCTTGGCGTTCCCCCCAGCCAAATTTCCAAATATACAAAGATGAATCATACTTCATGTTCACCCAGGCATCTCAACATCTCTACTAAGAAACCATACTCCGTATTCAAACCAATATTCATTTCACAAAATACAATCACAAATCTCTGCTTAATTCCACTCCTTTTTAGGTCATTCATGGGCACTTGTGAAGCCTACTACGGTTAAAATTATACTAAACCATCAAACTGTTGAAAGTTGGAGAGAAAAACTAGGTATTCTCCATAGCAATACAAAAGATGTTATATACAAAGAGAAAAGACAAAAAGGAAATATACAAGAGATAAGGGACTTAAAAGAAAATAAAGGTAAAGCCCTAAAATAACTATTATTGCTAACATCCCCCCTCAAACTCACGATGCTACAGCTATTAGCATTGAGAGTTTGTCAGATAAGAAGCGGAAACGAGAACGAGAGTGAGCTTTGGTGAACATATCCGCGATTTGTAGAGAAGAAGAGACAAATGGTAAAGTGATGGTACCAATCTGAAAATGATGACGAGTGATATGACAATCAATCTCAATATGCTTTGTGCGCTCATGAAAAACAGAATTATTTGAATGGCACTCTGATTATCACAATATAACGGAGTTGGGTGACTTTGTTGAATGCCCATATCCGCAAGTAACCAACGCAGCCAAACAATTTCACAAGTAGTTGAGGCCATAGCACGGTACTCAGCTTCTGTAGAAGATCTAGAAATAACATCTTGTTTTTTACTCTTCCATGAAATAAGCGAATTGCCAAGAAAGACACAGAAGCCAGTTGTTGACTTGCGATCAGTAGGATCACCAGCCCAGTCGGCATTAGAGTAGGCACGTAACTCCAATGAGGAAGTAGAGGGAAACAATAAACTCTGAAACTGAGTACCTCGAAGATACCTGAGAATGCGAAGGACAGCAGCCCAATGAACAGTAGTAGGAGCAGTGACAAATTGACTGACCACATGAACAGCATGAGCAATGTCCGGACGAGTCACGGTAAGATAGACCAAGCTCCCAACAATAGTACGATATAAGCTAGAATCGGGTAACGGAATACCATCAGAGGGAGAGTATCGATCACTAGTCTCAAGAGGAGTATCTACTGTCCTGTTATCAGTAAGACGCGCCCGATCAAATAAGTCAGCTATATACTTAGACTGAGATAGAAGATAGCCCATTTTGGAATAGGCAACCTCAATGCCCAAGAAGTAGCGCAACATCCCTAAATCCTTCATAGCAAAACAACGAGATAGGTCCAACTTCAAAGATTCAATTCCAGCATAATCATCACCTGTAATAATCATGTCATCAACATACAAAGATAACAAAATACGACCTGCACGAGTATGCTTCATAAACAGTGCTGAATCATGATGACTAGGAAGAAAACCGAGCGATGTAACCACCGTGGAGAACTTCTCAAACCAAGCACGAGGGGCTTGTTTAAGACCATAGAGAGCTTTGCGAAGTCGACAAACCTCACCAGGTTTGTGGGCAACACCAGGTGGAGGTAGCATATAAACTTCTTCTTGAAGATCACCGTTTAAGAACGCATTTTTGACATCCATCTGAGAGAGTTTCCACTTATAAACAGAAGCCACAGCAATCATTGTACGAACCGTTGTCATCTTTGCAACAGGAGCAAAAGTTTCTTCATAATCCATGCCATATTCCTGGGAGTAACCTTTAGCGACTAGTCGAGCTTTGTAACGCTCAATGGACCCATCAGATTTAGTTTTGATCTTATACACCCAACGAGAACCAATGGCACGCTTACCTGATGGCAATTGCACTAAATCCCATGTATGAGTTTGATGTAGAGCAGTAAGCTCCTCAGCCATAGCATTTTGCCAAAGAGGGTTTGTAACAGCTTCTTTAAAGGATAAGGGCTCAGAAAGATGATGAAGAGAAGTAACAAATGTAACAAAGGAATGAGAATAAGATGAATAAGTAAAATCAGGAAGTTTTGTGGACTTACGAACACGTGTTGATTGACGTCGTGGTGGTGGTGGTGGTGGTGGTGGTGGTGATGGTGGAGAATCCATGATCTCAGACAATGATTGAGTAGGCGGAGGAGAGGGAGATGTTTCAGCAACTAAAGTTTCAGGTTCTGGTACATGCGCAGTGGTGGTCTCTGGAGCGTCTTCATTAGCCACATCAAAAGGATCAAGTTGAAAGAGATCTGTCTGTGATAAATGGTGTGGACTAGATGGGATGGAGAAGAAAGGGATATGCTCTAAAAACTTGACATGACGAGAGACATATAATTTTGACTAACAGGATCAAAACATCGATATCCCTTTTGACCAATACCATAACCCAGAAATACACATAAGGCTGAACGAGAAGACAACTTATTACGTTCAATATGAGGACGAAGGACAAAACAAGTTCAACCAAAAACACGTAAGGAAGAATAATCAGGTTTATGCCCAAACATCATTTCAAAAGGAGATAAACCTGAATTATGTGAGGTTGGAATTCTATTGATCACATGAGCAGCAGTGAGAATTGCTTCTCCCCAAAAAGAACTAGGTACATGACTGGACAACAAGAATGAACGTGCTGTTTCAACAAGATGGCGATGCTTTCTCTCGGCAACACCATTTTGTTGAGGAGTGTCTGTGCACGAAGTCTGTTGAATAGTACCATCAGAAGCTAACAAATGGGAAAAATCGTTAGATGTGTATTCCCCGCCCAAATCACAACGAAAAACTTTGATGGCACAAGAATGTTGTGTTTTAACAAGTGCTTTGAATTCCTTAAAAATTGAGAGAAAGTCAGACCTGCGTTTCATAAGGTATATCCAACAATAACGAGTATAGTCATCAATAAATGAAACATAATATTTAGAACCTCCTTTTGTGGAAACAGGAGAAGGTCCCCAAACATCAGAGTGAACAAGATCAAATGGTGCATGAGAAATTGAAACACTTTTACTAAATGGTAAGGCTGAAAATTTTGCCAGTTTACAACCACTGCAATCAGAAATATCATGAATATCTAAATGTCCCAAAACACTAGTGGATGCCAAAAAACGTAAACGCGATTCAGACACATGACCCAAACGAGAATGCCATAAGTAAAAGTCAGAAGAAGACCGACTCAAATGAAAAGAAGAAAGATCCACAGAAGAAGCAGAAACATCTGAAGCTTTAAGTGAATCCAAGACATAGAGTCCTCCCTGCCTACGGCCGGTCCCAATCACCTTCTGAGATCGCGGATCCTGTATAGAACAAGTGGAAACAGAGAAAGAAACTAAGTACCCAAACTCACATAGCTGACTAACAGACACAAGGTTAAGAGTAAGATTAGGTATGTAATAGACATCAGCAAGAGAAATATGAGAGGTAACAATAGGACCAACACCAACCAAAGGCATGGGTGTACCATCAGCAGTTACAATTGACATAGAGGAATGTGGTGATAGTGAAATAAAAGAGGATGCAATTGGAGACATATGGTGAGATGCACCTGAATCCAAAATCCATAAGGAGGACGATATACCTGATGTGCCAGAGGAAGACAAACCTTGATAGGAAGTGGCAGACATAGCATGAGGCTGAGAAGCGAGAAATTGTTGAAATTGCTCAAACATGTAGGGATCTAGTGACGGAGCAGCAACTCCGCTATTGGAAAGAGATGGTCGATAAGTCCATGGTGCAGGCGAAGGTGAGAGTAGTGGTGGTTGCTGCTGTGATGGGCGCTGTTGGTGCTGCTGTTGTGGGCGTTGTTGCTGTTGTTGTGGTGGACGTTGCTTTCCCTTACTCAATAACAGTGGGCACTGAACCTTCCAATGACCCTTCTGCTTACAAAATGCACATTCATCCTGGGAAATCTTAGAACCCGACCTATTCAGGTTAGTAGTCATCAAAGGCCTTTGAGGAGTGGCAAAAACAGAGGGGCTGGATGGTTGAACAATCTTTTGGTCTTGTTGAGATTTAAGACGAATTTCTTCTGCCAACAATTCACTAACAACTGAGTCAACAGAAGGAAGAGGATTACGGTGTAGAATTGTGCCACGCAAACCCTCAAAGTCTGAACGAAGTGCCATGAGAAACTGAACCAAACGTTGCTCCTCTCGACGGGCAATGTAAGGTTTAAAAGCACTCAATTCTGCAGATTCCGTCAATGCCAACTGATCCCAAAACGTGGACATGGAGGAATAGAAATCTTGGATACTGAGATCGTTTTGTTTCAGTGCACGTATATCAGTCTCCAATTGGTACTGTTTGGCAAAATTAGACTGTGTGTACAAACGAGCTAAATGATCCCAAACCTCCTTAGCAGTTTCGTATTTTGCCAGTTGCGCTCCTATGGAGTGAGTGACTGAATTGTTAACCCAAGTGATAATCTTAGAATTGTCAGCCTCCCAAGTGTCTAACAACATCATATAGTCAGAATCTTTATTATCAAGTGGTTTAACTCGTACCCCTGAGCTATAACCCCACATAGACTTTCCACGTAAAAAATTTTTCATCACATAACTCCAATATGAGTAGTTTTTACCATCCAACTGCACACTAATTGACTGAAGAGAATCATCTTTACGACTAGCCATTATGAAAAATACGAAATCCCCAAATCACAAACAAATCTTAGCAGCAATTCGAACAAGGGTTATGCAAGATAAGAAAGGGGATCGATTATACCAAACCAACAAGAAAACAACGATGAATCAAGAGAAATTCCGGTTGTGTAGTTCGATCCGCGAAAGCTGTGAATGTGTATACTGTTCCTCCAGAGATTATGAGTGGCTTTGATACCATGTTGAAAGTTGGAGAGAAAAACTAGGTATTCTCCATAGCAATACAAAAGATGTTATATACAAAGAGAAAAGACAAAAAGGAAATATACAAGAGATAAGGGACTTAAAAGAAAATAAAGGTAAAGCCCTAAAATAACTATTACTGCTAACACAAACTACTAACTACACTACTCTAATCATGGTAGCTTGATGCAAACTTGGCAAAGCATCCAATAGATCAAAAGTAAGCATGGAAGCCTTTGGCCTAGCAGTTGATGAACTCCTCCCCAAATCCACCATTAATGGAGTCCAAACCCATGTTGTTGATGATTGCTTTTGTTGTTGTTGCTGCTCTGGCTTCCCAACCCACTTTGCTTGCATATACTTGTGCTTCCTCCACGGGGCCATATGCATCTTCTTATCCTTCATGCATCTTTTTGATGCACTACACAATATCTTTATCAAGGATTTCATCCTTTCAGCTTTCCCGACATACACTTCTGGTAATTTGCTGATTAATCGTTCATAATCTTCACATGCTTTTCCGATCTTGAACTCTGACTTGAAGTTCAGTTCAATGATCACCTTCACTTGCTCATCTTTGTTCGTAGATGTCGTTGAATTTTGTACCACTTCCAAGTACATATGCTCTCCTGTTAAGAATAAATAATGATAAAAAAGGTGAGAAAGAAATCAGTTAAACAGTAATTTTCTTATTTCATAATAATAGTTTTATATTTTGATTTTAAAATAATAAACAAACATATCTATTAGTATTATTCTAAGACTAGTAAGAAATATATCATCTCTGAAATTTGTCATTTGAAAAAACGAGAACTATAGTCGATTATAAAATCATCCAATAATTATTATTTTTTTTTAAAAAAAGTGAACTTTTCGGATTGAATAATATCCTGTCCCGAAAATGCCAAATAGCCTATGGTTCACGGGTCACATTGCTACAACACAATTACTAATATAAGCAATTTCTTCCTAATTATTATTCCTCATCATCATCAATCATCATCAATAAGATGAATGATTGATCATTAAAAAAGAAAAAATTGATAGTATAACCTATCCATTTTTATTTGCGGTCCCCTCATCATCAATAAAATAAAAGTCAAATTAATACTAAGGATAGCTCCACTCCACCTACCGGCTGGAATTTCAGGTGAGCTCCTCCACTTGGACTTGCAAATTGAGCAGCTGAATCCAGCTTTTTGTAGCCGATCACGCACTTGTTTCCGCGTACATTCCCGGCATCTACCGGCATCGGCCACCCTCCTCCGGCAAAGACAAGTAACGGCGGCAACCGAATCCATCTCCGTTAAGGCTTCTTTTGTAGCTTTTCGGATTCTTGATTCCAAAGATGTCGTCCTCCGCAAAGTCGCCTGCAGCCCAGTTCCAAAACCCATATGTATCATTTGGTCGTAAAACAAATTTATTAATTAAAGTACAACTTTTCTTTTCTTTTGAAATGAAATAATCGGTGATGCTTATATAAATATGACTATTCTTTTTTATCAAATAGAATTTCTAATCAAATTGAATGGCACAAGTTATGTATTAATGAATAAGCATTTTGAACCCTTTTAATTAATTATCTAAATAATCAAGAAAAAACGTACCAAAAGAAGCTCCTCTTGTGAATCCCAAAAGACCTTGGCAGCCTCAACCTTGGAACCATTTTCTTCCTCCTCCTCCTCCTCCGCCACCGTCTCATTACCACCACTTTCTCCGGCATCAAACTCAACGGATGATTCCCACGACGAAAGCCCATCAACTTGTTCATCAAAGAAATTAAAGATCAATTCCCCTACGCCAACATCCGCAGCCGCAGCCCCCGTACTTTTCACCAACGTTAATTTCTGCATTGACCCTACCCGAGTTTCTTCAGCTTTCCTCGTTGGTTCCGACCGCCGTTCGACCATGACCACCAAATTAATCTATGAGATTCGAGATACTAGGAAACGACGCTGCTATTATAGCTTTAGTATTAGCTAGAACGAAATGCACGTGCTATGGATTCGCGATAATCTTCAAGATCCCATGAACTTTATATATATATTGCATGGGATGGGAGCTTCAACATTGGGACCCAATATGACTCAGGTCCGACATGCCTACCAGCCGCCGCATACGTGATTATCTGTATTTTATCTAAGATATCTTAGAGTCTGAATAAAATTATTTTATATTTTTAATATTTCAAAATAATAAAAAAGAATAATTTTTTTTATGCGAATAATTTGAAACATCTAGGAGGAGGAAGTATTGATCTTCCAACATTTGCAGGCATGTGATAATTATTAGAGAAGGTTGAAAAAACAGAATAAATTATTAAAATTGGATATTCTTTTGGTATATTTTTATGATTTAGAAGTTTGGATCCACCTTCTATGGAGTTGGTGTAAGGAGTGAAAGCATATTATTTACAATATCTTTTTCTTAAAATATTTTTCTACAGTAGGTAAAATGGAATAATAAGTTAAATTCTATTGGAATATCCAGTCAATAATTTTCAAAGTGGTGTTTTAAATAATATTTAATAATGACTAAGACCCACAAGTGCAATTATTTGAAGGTCGTACTTGCAATTATTGTTTGCATCCCATCAAAAATTGAGGGTTTATGCTATGGTATATCTCCCTCGACACTTTTTAATAAAAAATTTCATGTTAGACCTTGTAATTCATTAGTATTTTAATTTGGTGTTAATTAATATTCACACCACAATAACAAATTTTGGCAATAAAGGGTTCAGATCTTTTTGTTGTTAGAGCTATACAATTATATTTTTAGTGAACAACAAATTTTAAAAAACATGCTTCTTTTATTTTGACGACTAATAGGTAATAATTCAAGACTTATTATTTTAAGCGAGAAGCACGCCTCTGATAAGAAGTAATAAGATTTTAATAAAGAATAAAAGTACTAATTTCAAAATTACTAGGATTTGTAATTTTTTAATCAAAAGAAAAATATTGGAGAAAATTGAAGTTAAAATTATTTACGTATCTCTCTTTAGTCTCTTCTTTTCTTTAGCTGCGTTTGGTTCTATGGAATTAGAAATGAATTGGTATTCTAATTCTATTGAATTAGAATTGAAGAATCGGAATTAGAATTCAATTCCAATTCCTTTGTTTGGTAGAATGTAAAATTGATTTAGAACTAGAATTATAATTCTACATTAGTTGTTTGGTAACTTTGAATTATAATTGACTTGTATTATTAGATTTTATAATTTTTATATAATTTATTGTATAAATTTTTTAAATTTATGAATATGTACAAAATTTTAAAAATAATGACTAAATTTATATGATATTCTAAATATTTGAATTATTTTTAACATCAATTATTTACATGTATTTTTTTATTTTTCATATAATTATTTTTGTCATTAATTATTTACCTATATATATATATTGCCTATAAAGTTGTTAAAAATACTAGTAATAGTTAAATCCATCCAAAAATGGATCCCAACAATCCCAATAATCCCATTAATAGCTTTTTTTTCTTAAGTTTTTTAAAAGAGTGGCGCCCATGTTGTGGAAAAGTCTGTTAAAAATGCTAGTTTGAAAATTCTTGAGGTTTTGCGTTTAAAAGATCTGACAATCAATGAAGCAGAGAAGACGGAGAAGAGGAAGATTGAGGAAAAGAATCAAAAGCTCAAAATTGAAGACGACAAGTTTAAGGAAAAACTTGAAAATGAACGGGTACAAGGTTACTTTCGCCAAGCACTTGTCTTTGGTGATTTACTTTTCATACTTGGGATGGTGGGATACAGAAAGTTCTTTTATCCTCCTCCTACTCCGACACTGGCTGCCGCTGGTCCTCCTCCTCCCCAAGGGGCGAGAATTCTGAAGAAAGTTATAAATGGAGCTTTTATGGTGCTGGGGGGTTTTGTGGTTGTTTCAATGCTTACCTAGAAGGGTCGTAGCAATATTTACAAGAGTTATCTCAAGGCTCGGGCTCTTCTTCCTCGTTCTGCTCCGGCCGCTCTTTCAAATGAGGAGGCAATGGGATAGTTTGCTGATGATGGCGTTGCGGATAATGATAGTCTGTTGACGATGGCGTTGCGGATGATGATAACAAATAACGGGCATCACGGATGAATCAATTTTGTTTTATTAAATTCTGAACTTTGAATGAAATTGTGAATCCGGTATTTCATTTCTTGTTTTTTTCCGTTGTTGTTTCATTGAGAATATGATATATTTTATAAAGGCCGAATTGGTATTTTGGTCCGTTATAAATGGGGGTGTTGCTGTTTTGGTCCCAAATAAAACTACGATTACTGTTTTGGTCCCTTATCAATTTTTTATTAGCGTTTTTAGTCCCTTTTTACGGAAAAGTTTAGAAGATTACGGATTAACTCATTCGATCGCTAGTGAAACCTAATTTTTTCTTCAAAATGATTTGTCCCATAATGTTTTCAATCCATTTTATGACTCGATTCCTCATGAATGTTCAACTCATTTAGGGTTTCGGCCGTTATTTCGGATTGTGAGTCGATCTAAATGGGTTGAACATTCATGAAGAACAGAGTCATAAAATGGATTGAAAACATCATGGTATAAATCATTTTGAAGAAAAAAATGAGTTTGATTAGCGATCAAATGAGTTAATCCGTAATCTTCTAAACTTTTTCGTAAAAAGAGACTAAAAACTCTAATAAAAAATTGATAAGGGACCTGAAAGATTTTGGGTAGGATCTGGGTTTGCACTTGCTCGATTTACCACGCAACAAAAATTTCTATTAAAGTGGAATCTTAGAAAAGTACCTTTGAAGCGTGCACTTGGTGATTCTCTTGTATGCCTCAAGACTATGACTTCACGTTGTGTGGGCAACGAACTAGAAGTCAATTGATCAGCTACTCACCACAATCCACCTGCTAGAAAACTCTAGCCCCGCAGCACCTGGCACGTACTATAAACGCACCGCCCGCAGAGAGAGAAAGCTACGCGCAGCTGGTATAGACCAAGGCCAAAATTTCAGCCACTAGAAACCCAAAAACCAGCTGCACACTTTCTTGAAAATTCGACTTGGAGAGAGAAACGTTTTCTCTCTCTAGAAATCCTGTGGATTAATTGTGTTATTGTTGTTGTATTCTGAATGACTGATCCCTTGTCTATTTATAGAGTTACAAGAGAGACTCCAAGTTGGTTTAGGATTGGTCTTCCTACTGGGTTTCTGTTTTCCTTCAATCCTGTTTCTGGACTGATACAGATTCTGTTTCCTTCAATCCTGTTCCTGGACTGATACACTCCCAACTGTCACAGGGATTCACTTATCCCAATCCAGTTCCTGGGATGAATCACTCCCAACTGACACAGGGATTCACTTATCCCAAACCAGTTCCTGGGATGATTCACAACCAACTGACACAAGGATTAATTAATTTCTCAATTAATTAAATCTACCTTTGTCATTAACCCAGTACATAATTAATCGTACCACTAACGGATTAATTATGGCACTACCACCCTACACCAGAATTGCTTCCGGAACAACTTAATTAAATTATATTCATAATCTCCCCACATCAAAGATATAGTGCTCGTTAATTCATTAATTTACTGATAAATTAATTCATCAACTTCTTAATATTCCGAGACTAGTACCACTCGACCTTTTTACTATACCGGACATAAGTCCACCGGCCGGGTTTAGTATAATAAACATTTTGAGCTCATCTCGGGAGCACCATCACCCCGGACGCACCGGTACATGGTTTCCTTTCGACAAGCAGCAGCACACCAAGTAACTAAACACGCGCACCCAACCTACCGAGATTATTGGCCACAATTGACCTCACCCTTTGGCAGATCAAAGTACACTATGTCTAATCCTCATGCCCGCTCGAGTCTAGGGATTTAGAGATAGAATACAAGGATCGATTTGTCTATTAAATCAGTACAAGACAAATCATTCCTAAGAGTCAAGTTCAATATGCCCCGGGCATATCTATATGATTCAATTAGTTTAGACAAACTAATTATCTGAATCACATAATAACCTAAACCGACAGTTTGTCCAAAACTGTCTCGGTTACGAACCTCATTTATATATTATGTCTTTCAACCAATGATGAGATCTACTGTGTCGCACCAGACACCTCATCATCTACTTACATAATATAAATGGACGATTAATGCACAACCAGATATGACTGAAACACAAATCGATATATTAAACTGGGAAACTGTACAATACAAGCATAGCTTATGTATTCTACTCCAACTGGACCAAAACAACAATCGCAATTTTATTTGGGATCAAAACAGCAACACCCCCATTTATAAGGGACTAAAATACCAATTCAGCATTTTATAAACTTACTCTAAGGACGTTGTCGATTCTAAGGACAGATGAATTCAACCAAACTACATGAAATATGTATGGTGCTTGCTTATGACTGAATGAATGATAAGACTTCTACTTATATTTAAAAAAAAAAATACTAGTAATAGTTAAATATGTGAAAAAAATCATAAATCACTATAAAGAAACATTTAATCACATGCAAAAAAAAAAAAAAAATCATAAATCACTATTTAAAAAAATATATTTACATTAGGGCTGGCAATTTCTGACACGACACGACAACACGACACGAACACGACACGAAAAAAAGCGGGTTAGGGTTGAGTTTTTTGACACAATTAAGCAAACGGGTCGGGTTCGTGTCGACCCGTTTATCTCCAGGTTAGGTTCAGGTCAACCAGCCGGGTTGGCGGGTTGACCTGTTAACCCGAAAAATTAAAAAAAAAAATGACTAAAAATTGTTTGTTTTATAATTAAATTATCATTTTATTTGTTTTATAATTAAATAATTTTAGATATTATGATACATATTATGAACGAAATTTTTTTAAAAAAATAATAATACAGTAGATATCAGATCAACAGATTATAGATATCAGATCAAAAATATAAAAGAAATCATACAATAGAATTAAAACATACTTAACAAGGGAGATCAGATCAGGATTATATAGACATCAGATCAGAGAATACTAGACATCAGATCAACAGACTATAGATATCAGATCAAGAATATAAAAGAAATCATACAATAGAATTAAAATATACTTAACAAGGGAGATCAGATCAGGATTATATAGACATCAGATCAACAGACTATAGATATCAGATCAAGAATATAAAAGAAATCATACAGTAGAACTAAAACATACTTAACAATGGAGATCACATCAGGATTATATAGACATCAGATCAGCGAATACTAGACATCAGATCAACAGACTATAGATATCAGATCAAGAATATAAAAGAAATCATACAATAGAATTAAAATATACTTAACAAGGGATATCAGATCAGGATTATATAGACATCAGATCAACAGACTATAGATATCAGATCAAGAATATAAAAGAAATCATACAATAGAACTAAAACATACTTAACAAGGGAGATCACATCAGGATTATATAGACATCAGATCAGCGAATACTAGACATTAGATCAACAGACTATAGATATCAGATCAAGAATATAAAAGAAATCATACAATAGAACTAAAACATACTTAACAAGGGAGATCACATCAGGATTATATAGACATCAGATCAGCGAATACTGGACATCAGATCAACAGACTATAGATATCAGATCAAGAATATAAAAGAAATCATACAATAGAACTAAAACATACTTAACAAGGGAGATCACATCAGGATTATATAGACATCAGATCAGCGAATACTAGACATCAGATCAACAGACTATAGATATCAGATCAAGAATATAAAAGAAATAATACAATATAATTAAAACATACTTAACAAGGGAGATCACATCATGATTGTATAGACATCAGATCATAGAATACTTGACATCAGATCAACAGCCTATAGATATCAGATCAAGAATAAAAAAAAAATCATATCATACAACAAAAACGTTCATAATATGTATGAAATATATGTTGCGTCTTTTTACATTTAATTACAAAACGATTCTGCATGGGATCTCGATCTTGAAATCTATGGGTGGTCGGGTGGTTGACTTGACTTGTTTAGTTAAACGGGTTACGCGGGTTAGGTTCGGGTCGACACGATTATAAATGGGTCGGGTTAGGGTTGGAGTTTTCGACACGATTAATTAAATGGGTCGGGTTAGGGTTGGGGGCCAACACGCCAATCCGAACACGCTAACACGAACATGACACGAATTGTCAGCCCTAATTTACATGTTACATTACATAAAATCCTATCTAATGTCAAGTAGAGCGTCTACTTTGATAATCAACAAACATAGCTTTTGCTAATGCATATCTAAATCTTGTCCAATCATTGATAGATCAAACAATTGTAATTCGACTAGTGTCTCGAACTCCCACGCCATCCTCGGTAATTAAATCATTTTCTTGGTTTTCATCATCAATATTAATGTTATCATTTTCTTGATTAATCTCAGCATCAACTTCACATAATAATGAATCATTAGGCTCGATTTTAATGCATGGTTTTTCTTCTTTGAAATGGAGGGGGATGAAGTAGTGATTCTTGCCGCCCCTGTCAAAACAGTTGTTGACAAGTACCAACTTGTCCCTGAGTTTTTAAAGGTGAAAGGAGCCTTAAAGGTACATCTAAACTCCTTCAATCATTTTATTTCAACAGAGATAAAGAATATTGTTACTGCTAACGAGATCAGAACACGAGACCCAGAAATCTATCTGAAGTACAAGGATGCACGCATAGGGAAGCCCTCGAGGAAGAGGCGTTCAATGTCTAATCCCAACCTTTTGGAAACTGAATGCCTTACGCCCCAACAATGTCGTCTCGCTGACATTACGTATGCGGCTCCTATGTTAGTGGATGTAGAATACACTATAAGACTTAATGGCAAAGTTGAAGTAAGAGAGAAGAGAGATGTTGTTATTGCAAGAATGCCTATAATGTTAAAAAGTGCTTGTTGTGTTTTGTATGGAGGGAACGAAGAAGAGCTGGAGAACTTTAGTGAGTGCCTACTTGATCCTGGAGGCTATTTTGTTATCAAAGGAAAAGAGAAGGTGATTTTAATACAAGAACAGAATATTCATTGATACTGATGAAAAGGGCTGTGTTCAAGCATCTATCACAAGTAGTACTATGACAACAATGTGTGAAACCGTCATAAGAATGGAGAAGGAGAAGATTTATCTATACCTGACTCAATTTAAAGAGAAGGTTCTCCTTATGGTAGTTATGAAGGCTATGAGAATGGAGAGTGATCAGGAGGTTTTTCAGATGATTGGAAGTCCTACTTTTTCCTTCAGTCAAGGTAGACCAATCTTACAAATTGATTTGTTTCCTTGGCATCCATTGGAGATTGGTGTATTGCAATTCTATTGATTGATATAGACATTTAATGCAGCAACGATGACACATTTGATGTTGCCAGGATTTGTTTTTGATGTGTGAAGTGGGGTTCAGTTATATATTGTTACCCTGTATTTGGTTAGTCTATAAATAACCATAGAGTATAGTGTTTGAGGTACTGCTTGTTATGCTTCAGTTTGTAGAACCTACACTTCTATTCAAATAGACTGAACAGTTGTAGTATTTCACTCGCAGTTGATGTGGATAACCAATAATACAAAAGTGTATTTTTGGTAGTTACAGCCCGATTAAGGTAACCTGATTCACCATTTAGATTGGCAATCATGCCTCAATTGCCGATCATGTTATGTGTTGAAACAATGCATAAACATATATAATGAATATTGTCAACTTTTATTTTGTTATTAATAATATGCAAGGTGTGTATTGAACATTATTATATATATATATATATATATAAAAGGATAATTAGGCTCTTCTACTCGAATAAAATTATGAAGGATGTCACAAGCATTTATAATGTTGAAGGTTGAATAACTCTTTTGGAGTTTGTGGGTTATTGCTAGGGCTGGCAAAACGGGTCGACCCGTGACAAACGGGTTGGGTTGACCCAACCCGTAAAAATCACGAGTTGGGTTGACCCAACCCGTTTATTAAATGGGTTAAGAATATGAACCCAACCCAACCTTGTAAATAAACAGGTCAACCCAACCCAACCCGTCTAACCCATTTAATTAAACAGGTCACTCATAACCCGCCGACCCGCCAACACTCCGACCCTCCTAATATATTTTAATTATTTATTTGAAAATATAAATCATTTTTTCATGTCATTCGTTCGTTGCTAATAACAGAAACAAAACACATATAAATAACTGTTTAGTATAATAAACTTGTCTATATTATTATAGAGTGAATTTCAAAATAAGTCATCATACTTTGGTAAAGTTTAGGTTTTGGTCACTAACTTTTAAATATTCAAAAAAGGTCACTAACTTTTATTGATCTGATATCTAAAACATACTTAACAAGGGAGATCACATCATGATTGTATAGACATCAGATCAGCGAATACTTGACATCAGATCAACAGACTATAGATATCAGATCAAGAATATAAAAGAAATCATACAATAGAACTAAAACATACTTAACAAGGGAGTTCAGATCAGGATTATATAGATATCAGATCAGCGAATACTTGACATCAGATCAACAGACTATAGATATCAGATCAAGAATATAAAAGAAATCATACAATAGAACTAAAACATACTTAACAAGGGAGATCAGATCAGGATTATATAGACATCAGATCAGCGAATACTTGACATCAGATCAACAGACTATAGATATCAGATCAAGAATATAAAAGAAATCATACCATAGAACTAAAACATATTTAACAAGGGAGATCAGATCAGGATTATATAGACATCAGATCAGCGAATACTTGACATCAGATCAACAGACTATAGATATCAGATGAAGAATATAAAAAAAATCATACAATATAACTAAAACATACTTAACAAGGGAGATCACATCATGATTGTATAGACATCAGATCATAGAATACTTGACATCAGATCAACAGACTATAGATATCAGATCAAGAATAAAAAAGAAATCATATCATACAACAAAAACGTTCATAATATGCATCATAATATCTAAAATTATTTAATTATAAAACAAATAAAATGATAATTTAAAAATATTTTTTTATAAAATTCAAAAACATTAAAAAAATACTAAATTGTTTAGAAAAAATGGACGGAAAAATTTTTAACCCTTCACCCAACATCACTTCCTCAACAGTTGAAGGGTTAAAAATTGCGGGAAAATGAATCAAAACTGCATCCCTCAAAACACTCCAACATTCAAAATAATTTGTCCTTAATTAATTTATAAAAAATTTTATAAGTCTCTTTTTAATCTACTAAAAATTTATAAAAATTATAAATAAAGTAGCATAGATGGGCGGAATTATAAATAAATTTTTTTGATATTTTTAGTAAATTAATTAAGGGTATTTAGGTAATTTAATATATTTTTATATTTAAATATTATGATTGGTATTTCTTAATTTGTCAGGAATAATTTAGATATAAAAGGGACACCCAACATCACTTGCTCTGCTATTTTTACGGGTTAAACGGGTTAACCTGTGAACCCGTCAGGTTTACCTGACCCAACATGTTTATTAAACGGGCTGGGTCGACCCAACCTATTTAATAAACGGGTTAAAAATCTCGACCCAACCTGTTTTTTTTTCCGTGTTGGGTCGTGACGGGTTCACGGGTTGGGTCAAAAATTGTCACCCCTAGTTATTGCCTCAGGCAGACCACTCATTCAGATGATAGCGAACCCCTCTATAAGGAGTTAGAAAATCAGGACCATTTGTATACCTCGCATCCACAAGAAAATATTTTCCTTCAAAAAATAAAATTTGTTCATTTATATTTTAGGACATAAATAATAAGAAAGTAAAAAAGTGATGAAAAAGAGAATATCTAATTAAACATACCTTTAGGCATCTCGTCTAATCAATACATCACATAAAACTTTACTATCTGCCGCGAATCCTTACCATCCCGATAATACTTAAGTAAATCTCAAGTTGCGGGAGCATACAACTAGAACATTTGTTGATATCTCACATTTTCGATTTCTGTACCTTCCCTGATATCTTAATGGAACACTCACGTTAATATGAGTCTCATCCAATGCTAGACAATTCTACAATAATACACAACACAACACAACAAGTATTAAACACTTGAATTCATAAATGATAATTTATAATAATCAAAAGGTAGACAATATTTACCTGGAACTAATCCCATTTTTCTTTTTCGAACCCTTCTATCTCGGTTTCTTGTCGGATAACATATCGTGATCTAATTCTTAAAAAAAATACGTAAGACTATATTAAAGTATCAACTAACTATTTCTTCCATTCTTATAAAATCAAAATTGACTTTTCGATTCTTCAAATTAATGGAAAGAACATAAAGAAACATAGAAACAGCTTCTTCCATAGTAATATGTATTGAATCTCTGATGCCACCATGCTCTCATAGGCTGATACATAAAACAGAAAAACAATGTCTAGTGAGTTGTAGTTATTCCTTGCAAACTCTATCACTCTCATAATAAAGTCATCTTAAATATATTTCTCGTGATATCGAAAAGTCAAAACTAGGTTCTTTCAACATATGCTTTTCATGCCACCAAATAGCTAGTGATGCAATGATCATAACATGGTTTGGAACAATCAATTTTCGCTTCTTTATTGCGGAGATCTCATTTTCATTTTGAGGCAACCGGGAATCCATTGACTGTTTTAAATAATAAAATTAAATTAACTAAGAAAAATATACATTGAAAAATACAAGAAAAAATATGACTGAGAGTAAAGAAATTATTAAGTTGCTCTGAATTTTAAAAAATATATATATATATATTTTTTATTTTGGAGCCACTATGCAAATTTGAAACTTGACTGGACTGGACTCTCTCTTTTCTTGTATTTGTCAATATATATTAGCTAATTTAATTTTATTATTTTACTCTCCATGGATTTTCGGTTACCTCAAAATGAAGATGAGATCTCCATAATAAAGAAGTGAAAAGTGATTGTTGCAAACCATGTTATGACCATTGCATCACTAGCTATTTGATGGCATGAGAAGCATATGCTGAAAGAACCTAGTTTTGATTTTTCGATAGCACGAGAAATATATTTAAGACGACTTTATTATGGGAGTGATAGAGTTTGCAAGGGACAACTAAGGCTCACTAGATATTGTTTTATTATTTTATATACCGACTTTATTATGGGAGTGATACAGTTTGCAAGGAACAATTAAGGCTCACTAGACATTGTTTTATTATTTTAGTACCAACCTAAGAGAGCATGGTGGCTTGAGAGATTCAATACATATTATTGTGGAAGAAGCCGTTGCTATGTTTCTTTATGTTTTTTCCCTTAATTTGAAGAATCGAAAAGTTAATTTAATTTTATAAGATCGGGGGAAACAGTTAGTCGATACTTTAATATAGTCCTACATGTTGTTTTAAGAATTGGATCACAATATTAAAAGATTATACGCTTGGACCCGGTCAAAAATTCACTTTCGTGCTATGCATTCCAAAATAGGAACTCTTGACCAGGCCTAGGCTCTAGCATAATCGCTATGCCAATCCTTGCTTGAAATAACGTTGTGCAGGATCTTAGCTTGCACTTGTTCGATTTATCACGCAACAATTAATTCCTAATTAAAGCGAAAGTTTAAGAATTACCTCTTGAAGCGTGTACTTTGGTGATTCTCTTGTATGACTCAAGACTTTAATCGTACGTTGTGTGGGCAACGATCTAATGAGCAATTGATCAGCAAATCACCACAACTCCACTCGCCGGAAAAACCAACGAAGCCACCCATTTAGCGCGTGTATCACACCGCCGCTGCTACCGCCGAGAAAACTCCACATTTTTGGGGGTAAGCAGAGTGTACAATGGATTGGGGTCCCCATTTTTGTGGGGCCCACAATCATATAATTTTAGTAAAAAAAAAAATCTAGTAAGGATATCATCAAATTATAAACTTGGTTATATATATAGATTGGTGATATTGAAAGTCGTTGCTTCAGGAAACATATTAATTGGATAAATAGGGATGACAATGACAATTATTTTTGTTATTTTAACTAACTGTAGTTATATTAATTTATTATTGAACTTATTAATGAATTTTTATTTGACAACAAAAATATTAACAACATATTTGTCTATTGATATGGGTCATATTTTTTGTTTGTTTCAGGCTCTGGAAATGTCTAAGACGGCCCTGCCGACACCGTTGGAAGGGATGCTTAAGGCTGCCTGTTGTTCCGCGATGAAGCATATGGTGGTGGTACTGACACTAGAAACCCGACTGAGGGAAAGCACCATTCTGATATTGGCTCGTAGGCCGGGCATCCGTAAGCTTTGCTTCCAACAATTTTGCCAACCTGATAGGCTCAATGATGGTTCCCGGGTGATGAAGGACCAACTCCTGCTGAATATCTATTTTAAGTCCGGAGACAAAACAGTCCAAAATAGCGTTCAAAGGTAACCCCAAAACACAATTACTGAGTTTCTCGAATTTCTCCTGGTAATTTGATACTGCTTCTTGTTGTCGAAATTTGAGGGCCTGCTTGGTTTGCATTAAGGAATTGGAATTGGAATGGGTATGAGTATGAGTATAGGGTGGAATGACAATGAACTATTGAATTGGAATGAAAATAATTATGGGGTGCTTGTTTGGTTTCTAGGAATGCACTTCCTCCTTTTTCATCTCTGAACCTTCCCAGCCACTATCATCTTCTCTCTTCCTATCCTTCCTCTCTCGGCCTCCGCTCATCAAACCCATCTCTTCCCCTCTGGACAATCACCATTTTTTCCCTAATCAACCAGCAGCCACCATTTTTCATTTTCCCCATCGATAAACCCAATCAAACCCTTATCCCCTGAACAATTACTATTTTTTCCCCAATCAATCGGCAGCCAATATTTATTCCCCCAACCAAACCTTCATCAGAGCAAATAATTAAATAGACAATCAAAACAATTTCATATGGAGACAGAGACAATTAATAAGTTCAAACCCCTCAGAATTAGATCGTAGCCCAAAGCCCTCAGAATATCAATCGTATCTTAAACCCCTCAAAATCAAATCGTTCGTGAGGGAGGTCATCATAGTCCAGATCTGGTTCTGCTGTTGTTGTAGTTCAGAATCCTTTTTCTCCCCTGTAGCGTATGCTTGGAACTTCTCTGTCGAAAATGATAGAAATTTGAGATCCTGAAGTGGAGCTAAGGATTTGGGAAAATCGGGTGGTGTTGAAAACGGTGTTGGTAGGGAGGAGGTTGTAGTATGATGAACTTGAATTTCTTAATCATATTTGGTGCGAATTAGGGCGATTAGGATGCATGTTAGAGTATAATGGGCTGTTTTGGCACTTGTAAGAAGGAGGTTTCACTTGGAGCAGAACGGGCTATTTTGGATGAAAATTTGGAAGAATGGGAAGCTGTGAGGAAGAAAAGTGAGTTGGACTGGAATGAAGACAAACGAATTTGGGCTTTTATTAAGACCAGAAATTTAATTATGTTATAAGGGATTTTCTTAATTAATTAGCAATTGGGTTTTAAATATTGAGTTTGTGTTTTGTTTGGAAACCAAAGTGTGGGCCGCAAGTTAGTAGGCAAAACTGCAGCTTTATTAGGTATTTGGCCAGGGGGACTGGGTGTGAGGTTGGACGCTGTGGGCAGCAGCTTGGAGGGAATTGTTGAGGACTCAACATTGGAAGCAGCTTTTGGTTCTTGAACATTTTACTCTTTGGCAAGGATTTTAGAGGGCAACAAGCTGGTGACAGCGGCTTTGGTTACCCGCGGCTACTACCTTCAGTACTCCGATTTTACTCCTTGTTTTTATTTTAATTCATGAAGCACAATTTATATATTATGTTTAGTATTTCAATTATGAGTAGCTAATTTTTTTAGTCTAGCCAAGGGAATCAAACCCCTCGATGTTACTTTAATCGTGAGATCGAATTGCTTTCATATTAATTGATTACTGGTTTTCTTATTTATTCTTGTGCACTTTTTGAAGATTATTTGGCACTGTTTGTATAGCTGGTAGCATGCATGCTTTCCTAGATAATCCAATCCACTAGAATACACGAGATTCGGTATTCCTTAGAGTCAATACAACTAATCACGTGGTATGTAGGTTAGTGTGTTAAAAGGAATAGATAATCAATTGCAATTAAACTAATTTGATTAATTGTAGTTAAACTGGGTCCTTGGCTATCGTGATCTAGTTCTAGAATTGGTCACCGATTATAGACGTAATCAATGGAGGTTCCTTGATTGCTGGCTTAAACTAATAGGACTGAATTGTTAGGAGGTTCCAACAATGAAAACCGGTTTAACCAGTAGTTAGTTAATACATTTTTGCATCAAGGATCGATTAATACATCGAGGTGGTACAATTCCCTTGACTAGATATTTTTTTCGAATTTGATTTTGATAAATTGTTTAATTGCTTGTCTTTAATTTTAATTTAATTTTCGTTAGTAGTTTTAATTAAAACAAACCCCCCTTTTTGGTCACATACTTTTGACTGAATTTATTTCAGTCTGGTGCTCCCTGTGGATACGATCCTACTTACACTATTCTACTTTTAAAAAACTTATAAAGTAGGTTTATTTTTTTATTGGTTTGACAACCCATCACAGTGAATGAGGTTGAGGAGAGATGGTTTATTGCCCATGTTTGGTTGTTGCTATAGTTGTGGTGGAAACGACGTTGGGACTGACCCAGCTCCAGAAAACTTCAAAAATAGAACAAAGGAGAAATTTTGGAGGGACAAAGACGAGAAGAAGGAATGGAAGTCGTACTCACCAATTTTGAGTGGAATGACCCATTACCATATGATTGGGATTGGGTCACTATTTTGAAACCCAAAATATGAACCAAGCAACAAATTGGTATCAAACCCATTGAATCAATCCTATTCCATCCAACAAAGCAGCCCCGAATAGAGCCACCTGAGGATTCTCGTATCGGGATGGTCCAAAACGAACTTGCAGAGCATGTACGAAAGCCTCCCAGTTTGTGAGCAGGTGATTGGAGTGCATCCACTTAAACCAGCTGAGAGCTTTTCCTTGCAGATAAAAGGGGATTATGAGCAGTTGTTGGGTGGGTAATATTTGGTAAAACTCAAAATAATGCTCCGCTTGAAACAACCAATCAAAGGGATTGGTGTCATCAAAGGTATTCAAGTCAATTTTTAGAGGTTTGATACTTGAAAATGGGGAACAAGGTTGGGACGGATGGCTATTGGATTCATCTTGATCCGAGCGAAATGTTGGTGGATTCATGGGAAGGCTGTATTGCATATGTAAGGCGCCAATGATGTTGGTGAGGACCTGAAGGTCGGAGGTGATTTTCTAATTTTGATCTAGGCTGTGTTGGTTCTGTTTACGGGACTGTTGTTGCATTTCCCGTACTGTTTCAGCCAAAGCGTGAACATGGTCTTCCAAAGATGGTGAGAAAGCTCCGAACTGTTCCTTGCGGGGCGGTATGGCAAACTCTCAAAGAGAGCACTAATTGTTAGGATCGATTCGAGTTGATCGTAAGACTCCCGACAATTTCAGATTAAGAAGAGAATGAAGGAATTCTTTTTTTTACTTCTTGACCAGAGTAATTCTCTGTTGGATTTATAATTACAATTTAGATAGGTTTATCGTTATCTTTAGTCACTCAAACACTTATTTCATTTCTATCAAAAGATAATAAAACGTGAGAGTTAGATAATAATTGCCTATACTTAACTATGCCACAAAATCTTTTTTCCAACTGAGTTGTTGTTTCTCCTGTCGACCTACGTGGCTATTGTATCATCCTATCAGTTTCACTTGTTGCAAATAATGCAGTCGCCGGTACAGATGACATTCTTTTCGGATCCAATTTTGTATATTCTAATCGGGTAATTAAATATTCTGATGATTCCAGGTTTTAGAACAAGTCTTAAAACCACATGCCTCCTGCTGGAGATGGCCCATACTCGCACGTAGGGCTATTCCACAATTTTTTTACCAACATCTGGGGCGTCCTTGCTTTGGTGGTCTTTGGGAATGAACTGGATGAAGGATTGGCCATTATATTCAACCATGCTTTGTATGACCAGATCTCCAAAAGAGGCAGACGGTGGCGGCAGGTGGTATAAACCAAAGAAGAATAAGCTTTAGGGTTTTATTATAATTTTATTAAAATTATAGTTTTAGTCCCTAAAATTGTAATTTTATTTTTAAAATATCTTAATTGATTTTATTTTTAAAATAGTTGTCCAAACACATATTTATTCATTTAAAACAATTTAAAATATTTTACTAAAATTTCCTAAAAAACACTTATATCAAACTGTTTTTTTAAATCTTGTTCAAGCAGAGCCTTACCTACTATGGAAGAATCTTAGTATTCTTTACTGTTTGAATGCGTTAATAGAATGAGCATGATGCTTTGTTTGATGATTAAAAAAAAAAAAACTTGTTATTTAGGACACTATATATTATTTAATATCATATGTCATAGGATGTCAAGTTGTATCGGGTTGTCATGAATTATATTTATATATATATATATATATATATATAAGGGATTACTAATTACCGTTTCACTTTTGAACAAGAAGAAGCAACAAAAGCCAACTAGTTGAGGAAGAATACTTTATAGCAGGTTTTAAATGGCAAATCAAACATCATAAAATGGGATGTTGAGAATTATAAAATCTCTAAAATCACATTAAAAAAAATGTGGATTGATCAAGTCTACATCGTGGAGAGTGGACTTTAAACCGAACCTTTGTTTCTTTTTGATGAAACAAGATAAGATCTAACCCCAATAATATATGTACCTTGCCCATGTCACAGTAGTACGCACTCTCTTGAAACAAAGGAAAACAACATTTTGAAGAGATCACTAGCATATTATATGAGTTAATTAATGTTTTAACTAATTTGGCTATATGAAGTGTCTCAAACTCGATGTAATCCCTTGGGATCAAAATCCGTATAACTTGCTTAAGCTGTGATAAATTGAGAAGTTGTAAAAAGTTTACATATTTCTTATACTTGTTTTTTATTTTAACTTGGGTTTCAAAACTTACTACTATTGAATTTGAGTGAATTTTATTAAATACCAAAATAGTTTAACTTTAGAAAAAAATTCATAAACAATTAGATTACTTTATTGACTTATGAAAACCAACTTACCTAACCTTTAATATCTAGAGTTTGAAGATATGATCAAAGATTAGCCGGTTTTTTGAATTCAAAACTCTCAAACTCTGAATGTCCGCTCTACCTGGATCGTAACTTATCCATGGCCCTTAAAGTACTCTTAACGATACTAAGGGCCTACTTGGTTCGAGTATAGAAATCGGAATTAGTACGAATGTGATTGTAATTAGTATGAAATGACAATGAATTATTAAGTTGGAATGAAATTTATTGTTGTGCGCTTGGTTCCTTCCTGGAATGCATTGCTACATTTTCCTTCCCTGCTCTTATTCTTCCTCGCTCACCCGCCGTTTCTTCTTCCTCTTTGGAATAATTCCATCACAACCATGAATCCAAACTAAAATCCCACCCCCCTTATTCCCTCACCACCACAATTTCTTCCTCCAATCAAAATCATCTCTCACCTTCTCAGAATAATTAAACAACAGCAAAAAAAAAAAAAATTAATCGACCATCGTTGAGGAAGAAAAAGAAATTCTGAACTAGTACTTTTATCAAATCGTCTCAAATTTTCTCAGGCCAGCGAAATTCTCCACACTCCCGCACAATCTGGACAAGTGGGTGGGCATAAAAATTTCACCAAAAGGCTTGGCAGTAAAATTCCCAGAAATGAGAAAACGGAGTCTAGTGTGTGTGTGTGAGAGATTTTGGGCGCTCAGACCTTCGAGGCCTGACGCTAACCAATGGCGAGTTAGGTAGAAATACTGCTATTCAATTTTACCTATTAAAACTTCTGAGTGTCCTTATCCGCTTTTTAAGAGTGGGCGAATTGCTCGATTCAATCCCGCAGCCCTATTTTGCGACGATCTGGACAGGTGGGCAGGCATAAATTTTTTTTTTTCATACTGAATTACAGATTCTTACTCCGTGAGTGATTGTGGTGGTAAGGTAGTATAGATGTGTTTTGATTTGTTATTGAATGAGTGGTTGCGTGGTGGCGGGAGAAGCACAAATGGTGGTGGTGGTGAGTGTTCTAGAAGGAGATGAATTAGGTCCGAAGAGTTTATGGTGGTGACATCGAAAGAGGAAGCAAAAGTGGTGAGTGTTCTAGAGGAAAAAATAACGAAGAGGGAGATGAATTAGGGAAGAAGAAGAAGAAGAGAGAGGAGGAGGTGTTCATTCTAGAATTTCTAAACCTACCAAATGCTTTGGGATTGGGCTAAGCCCAAGTTCTATGTAATGAAATACTGTGCCCAAACCTAAATTTATGAACCAAGCAAAATTTTTAACAAATAATAGAATCATTCTTATTGAATGACTCTCGTTCCCCCCATCCCAAGCAGCCCCTAAATTATTTTCGTCTGTAAGTTCTATTATGATATTCGTGGTATAATTTTTTAGGATTGCAAAATTATATTTTAAGGCCATTAATGATTTTTTTGGGGTGGGGGGTGTAATAGTGGTGTTGGTTCTAGTTTGATATTTCTAAGAAGCACTAAAATTCTCATTAGTACTAATGGTCTCATTCAATGATCACCAAATTTAGGTTGTTTTGTGACACTACATGCACCTGCCAAAAGAATTCAAAAAGTAATCACTCCTCCCCCCTCTTTTAGCCTTTTAGCCTTTTTCACTTTTCTATTTACTACTTTCCACGGGCCTGTTTTTTTTCATTATTACTTAATACTCTCTATGTCAATATATATGTCGTTTTGATCAAAATATAAATATTAATACTGTATTAATTTTTTAAAATTTTCATAATTTTTAATCGTTAAATCTGTTATGCCTCTATTCAATGTATTTTTTATACTAGTGCTATAATTTAAAATAGTCATGACAAAAACAAGTCCCAATGAAATTGAAAATTAAATAAGGGTAATAAAGTAAAAATAATGAATTGTTTTTTAGAAATAAACAAGTGACTTATATTTTGACTAATTTCTTAATAGTTAAAAATTTCTTATATTTTGAAATGGCGAAAGTATTCATATAGTATGGTTAAGCCCACCTAAAAATATTTACTGCCTACAAAGTAAAGTGCTTCTAGCAAAAAGCGGAAAACGACTGAATATTTTTACCGGTAAAAGTCCATTCCCGCATTGAGTTCAGATTCCAGTTGAATCAAAATTTGGGTAAATTAATTTCCTCCACGTGCTTTGATCGAGAGATGCTTCTTCGTTAGGGTTTATAAAATCTGAACCATCAATCCGGGCATAAAAATAATTACACATGAGTACTTTTAATTTTTTTTTATTTCTCTAAAATATCGTACATAATAATGTTTTTTCTTAGAAATTTACACTTTATTTATAAACTACGTAAAAATTATGTAAAATAAAATATAAAATTATAAAAATAAGAATAAGATTATTTTGTAGATATAAAAATTAGTTTTAAAATTGGACCTATTTTTATATAATATGGTATATAAATTTTTTAATCAAATAGCCTCAAAGTTGTGGATAGTTTTATCGACCGGCACGATGATGTGAATGAGGGAGAAAAATTACATGAGCAATGTCAAGACTTATCTATGAGAGACGAATTGTAATAAATAATAGAATAGAAATTAAATAAATTTAAGGTCAGAACGCCTTGATAATCTAAAGCTATGAGGCCTTGGATCTTCATGGTATATTTGTAACACGATATATAATATTGTAAAAAAATTAATAAAACTAGCCCCTTTAAATATCATTGGTCATTATGTCATATCATGTAGAATGGTGCGCGCAGAGAAAATCCTACTGGTTACCAAAAAGCTCACTTTCATTTTTGGGAATTAAAAGAAAAAGTGAGATTTATGTAATTGAATATTAAGTATAGGTGAAAGATCCTAATTTTGTCACAACAACAAACTTAAAGGACAGAAATTGCAACACTTTAAAGTTAAGACGGCTTTGCCAATAAGTTAAACACAAATCCACCAAAGTTGCAAATTTTTACGTTGTTTGACTATTGTCCCTTGTATTTTGAAAAGTACGCTTTTTGTTTCATTTAACTGATGGTTAAAGGTTTAAAAAATATTAAATGACTTTTCTCATTCTAAATTTATTTGAAGTGAATTGTAGAAGATAATATTTCATTCTAGACAAAAGTATTGTTCACAAAATATGATTTTTGTTAAGAATAAAAATTTTTAAAAAAACTATAAACTGACTTTTTTAAAAAAAAAGATAAATTTATCAGTTACTAAATAAGATTATTACATGATTAAAAAAATCATAGTCTATTGTCATATGTACAATGCATATTAAGGTGTAAGATTTTTCAAAGTTCACTCACAATATTATTAAAACTTATAGAGTAACTTTTTTTTTCCTCACCTTTTCAATATGGGATTCATTTATATATCTTAGCTTGCTTATTTTCAATTTCTCAAACATCTCTCTTATTCACATTCTTCTAACACAATAGACATACAATATATATATATATATATATATGCGTTTGCTCGAATGACATTAACAAAAAGCCAATGTTATATTAATATTATATCTAACTGGTGTATTTTCTTTGAATATCATTTTTTTAGTTCATTATTTGGTGTTTGGTCCAAATGAAAAATGTAAAATTTCTATAGCAATCAAAGGGGGTTGTTTATGTCTTTTATTACTTTGACTCGCTTTATTTATATGTATTTTGTTTAATCAGAGATTCAGTACACACTTTATCTATCTTGCTATAAAATATTATAAAATATAAAGTGAGCCAAGGTTTATCATCTATTTATTTTTCTATTTTAATAGAATAAAAAAGTCTTTTTATTTTGTAAAAAGGTTTGTGATCCGAAATTTTGAATATAGACGGTTTAGAATGGAGACAGGCAGATGTTCAGTCAATTTAATAGATATGAAATGATTTGTTTTCCAACTTTTTGTTGTATCTAGTTTATTATTAAATTAATATTTATAATGAAAATAATGAAAAAAAGGGGTTACTATCATTATTAGAAGAATTGAATGTGATTAAGCTCCATTTAATAAAACTTAATATGAGATTTGAAAACTGGAGTTTGAAGTTTGAATTATGAATTGAATAAGTGATTGAATACAAATAACTGAAAATAAAAAAATGTACATGTTTGATTGTGAATAATCAATCGAGTTTAACAATTTGATAATGTTCCATGTCTGAAATTTAAATAGAATTTTTTTTTACCATTTCGTCAATTCATACCAAAAGTATATATATTTATTTTTTAACAATTGTATTAATTAAATTATATAAAATTTTATAAAATTTAATGCTAAACACTGAGGACGCTCATTTTCACCATTTACGTACTCTCTCTTTCTCTCTCCTCTCTGCGTTACTCTCCGATTCTCGCCATCATTAAATTATATTTTTTATAAAATTTTATAATTTAATTAACAAGTTATATTAGTGTATTTTTTATTTAATTTTTAAAATATTATGAAATTAAAATTTTAAAATCATAATAAAATTCTAATTGAATTTTTATGTATTTTTATTAATAAAATTTTATATAATTTAATTAATACAATTGTTAAAAAATAAATATATATAAAACACACTTAGCTTATTTGATAAAACTTAATTTGGGGTATAAAAAACTGAAATCTGAATTCTAAAAATTGAATTCATTAAGTTAATCTGTTTGATAAAATTATAAAATATGTCTGAAATCTGAAGTATGATGATTAAATACTGAAGTCTGAATTCTGAACTCTGAAATTTGAATTATAAAATAAGTTTATAAAATTAAATATATTTAAATTTTAAATTAAATTACTTGTTTTAAAAAAAAAATTAGACACATATTTTTAATATATATAATATAATTTTTAAAATTTATAATTATTTACATAATAATATAAAATTTTACTAATAAAAAATATTTTAAAAACTTTTAACAATAAATTACACTATTATTATTTGAAAATTAAAATATTAAGTAAAATAAATATAAAAAATTAATAAAATTTTATTAAAAAATTAATAACTCGGGTGAAAAATATTTTTTTTATTTATTTAAATGATAAAAATATTTAAAGAAAAAGTTAAAAAGAATAATAAAAAATGAAAAAAAGAAAAAAATTGTAGTTCAGTAATAAATAGTTTACACATCACTTATGTTTAAGGTAATATTTATACTTGTTTTTCAGACTTACTTAATCTATTAAAATTTTAATTTGTAGTTATGAAACACAATAATTATTAAATACTTAATTAAAAAAATTCTTAATTCATTAAGTCATAAATAATTTGAGTTATCAAACACTCTTAATTAAATAAGTATTTAACCTTGCTTCAAAAAAATAAAAAGTATTTAACCTATTTTGAATTCTTTTATCAAACAGATCCTTAATTTATTAAGAATAAGTGGTGGATAGAGTTATCAAAGTGAGCGTAAGTCTATCTTTCACCGTGTTACAGTTTAAGGTGATTGGTAATTTATTTTTAAATCTATATCATATTATTCATTTCTCTGTTTTCTTACATATTATAAAATTTAAACTATTATTGACTAATTCCCTTAATTATTAATTTATGGACATTTTACAAAGTAATATAGGTAACCCAGAAATTTAAAATCGCTTCATGTAGTTCTATTTTAATTAGTCACCAAATTCATTAATTTTTTCATAATTAAAACAAAAATTATAACTTACCCCCTCTGAATTTTTTGTAAAGTATTTTAGAAAGTGAGTAAACCATTTTTATACAATATTTTACATTTTTAATGTAACTTTTGATTTTTTAATACTAAGTTTCCTCTATATATTAGTAGGGTTTTAATAGAATAAAAGAGAGATATTTTTTAAAAAGTTATAATAATGATAATGTTATTTTTTAAATTAAAAAATGATTAATTTTTTAATTAGAAAAAAATACACAATTGGTCATACACGTTTGAAACTTGACAAATTTTATCATAAACGTTTCAATTAACGGATTTTACACAAATTTAACAGATTTTACACCATATTACACATGTCATATGGCAGCCACGTTGGTGCCACGTGACTGCTATGTTACATAAATTTGCTGATAAGTTAGTCGTTAAATCTTATTAAAAAAATATCAAATTAGATCAAATGTGTAAATTTTAGAAACGTTTAGGACCAATTTTATCGAGTTCCAAACGTGTAGGACTAATTGTGTAATATAGTCATTATATAGGACCAATTGTGTATTTTTTCTTTTTTAATTTATGTAAATATTCTTAAAAATCTTATTATTATTATTCATAAATTTAAAGTTTGATTAATCAGCAATTCAAATTAGGAGGAAAAAAAAACCTTAGCAATCATGGTTCTCTCTTCTCTCCCAAACTCAACTTTCAAAAAATATTTCTTCCCCCATCTTCACATCATGAGAGGATGGATAAAATAAATTTGTTCTCTATTTTTGTTTTCTTGTTTTAGTTTTGTTATCCAATAAAGGGAGTTATTCTCAATCTTTATTTTCTTCTGTCCTTCAATAGATGATCTATAAAAGGGTAGAGTGTCTTTTTCCTTCAGTAAATTCACATCTGCTGGTAGTGTCTGGTCGCGGCTTCATTGATGGTGTTCGTTGTTATGGCGACATTTCGTTGGTGAAGTTCATTGATTGGTAGTGGCATCGTTTATGATGTTCACTGATTTGATCCAAGAGGATTCAGTCATCATAGATCTATTTATTAGATTTATGGTTTGGAGTTTTCATCTGATAATTAGTGATGTAACATTGTTCGGATTAAAATTTTGACAAGAGATATATTCACTATTTAATAGGATAGATCTATATAAATTTATATATAGTAAACACCACAATACTTGTAATTTGTGTTTCTTTGACTGTATCTTCATGTTGTCAATCGTTGCTTGGCGTTTTTCAGTATATTAATATATGTCTTTTATTTTAAAAAAATTAGGAAAACAAGAGAAGTAGCATCACAAACTCGATTGAAAATTTCTCATTAACTCGATATCAGAAGCACAAGATCAAAATTAGGCCAACCAAAAGGATACATCAAAACTGGGGAAAAAAAACCCTAAAAAAATCTACAAAAAAAACTCTCGTATCATCCTCACAACACTCGGATCATAGCCGAACATGGGATCACTTGCAAAGTATCTAACAAATCATAAGTAAGCATGGATGCTGTTGGTCTCTTTGAGCTCCCTAATCGGCTATTATTTTGGGATAAGTTTGGCGCCAATTTTACGAGTTGATTATTATTATTATTATTGTGGTGCGGTGAGCCATGCCATTTGGCCAGCATGTACTTGTGCTTCCTCCATGGTGGGATATGCATTTTTTTTTCCTTCATGCTCTTCTTCAAAGCAGCACACAATATCTTCACTAGGTTTTGAAGCCTTGCAAATTTTCCCACAAAAACTTCAGGCAGTTTCTTCATTAATCGGTTGTATTCCTCACTTGCTCTTGCCATCTCAAATTGTGCCCTGAAATTTAGCTCTATAATAATCTTGGTTTCTCCTTTGCCATTTAAGGAATTTTGCACTACCACTTCCATGTATGTGTGCTCCCCTGCAAATTATAGCCAACATAAAGAAGATTATAATATGATAAGGTTTCAATTTTATTCTTAAAAATCCAACATTTCTTCTTTCTGAAATCGTCCAAATGAGACCGTCTAATTGAATCCAAATTATCTTTTCTCATTAAAATTATCTAATCTTAATTTTTAAAGTTAGTTATTACAAATTTTCTATTCTTTCACGTGAAATTACATGAGGGAAAATAAAAAAAAATTATCCAAAAAAAAAAGAGTTTACTATAACATAGTAATAGAAATAGAGAATTTTTGGGGACAAGAAAACATATTATTAAAGAAATATTTATCCTAAATTTTGTGAGCCTTCAACCACCCAATAATTAATTGGATAAGACCGTGTGTGTGTGTGTGTGTGTGTGGTGGCGGGGGTTGCAAATTGCAAGACTAGGACAAAAAAATTACAGTCCAAAACGTAGTACTTTGTAGACAAAATATGACCACTGTTAAATATTTTTTATAAAATAGATTCATTGAACTTGATCGGTACCTGATGGGATTTCAGCGGACTTCCTCCATTTGGACTTGCAAATAACACAATTGAAGCCTTCCATTCTAAGCCGACTGGAGACTTCATTCTGCGTACAGTTCTGGCAATTACTTCTAAGAACACTGCCTCCCATTTTCCCACAAACACAAGTTAAACCACCCATGTTCATCTCCTTCATTGCTTCTTTAGTCACCTGTCTCATCTTCGATTCTACAGAAGTTGTCCTAAACAAAGTCGACTGCCACCCACAACCAAAAAAAATCATTAACTGAATCAAAAAAAAAAAAAAAAAAAAATCATTAAAAGGGCTAAATCTGTACTATATTTACCATGAGAAGGTCTTCTTGGGATTCCCAGAAAGCCTTAGATTCCTCGTCCACGGTGGTGGAAGAGTTCTCATCATCGTCTTCTTGGTCATTTTCTTCGTCAAGAATGGCACCATCGTTGAAGTTACTAGAGGAGCGGCATGATGAACCGGAACCCTCACCGACGAATTCCTCAGTGAACCCAAATATCAGTTCCTCAAAACTATCCGGCTCACCGGAGAATCTATTCATTTAGTTTCGTCTGGAATTCAAATTAAGTTCAGCCGTTTTTTCTCCAACCCCTTTTTCTTTAGAAGAAAAGAAATAGAATGCTAGGGGCGATTTCTTGGCTATGAAAAAGCCTGAAAATGTTTTGACATTTATATAGGGGAAAACTGGAAATATGGGAGTATTTTGTGGGACCTACGTGTCACACTTTTTTTTTTTTTTCAATATGGTTTATCCTCCTTTTTTTTCTTTATTTAATTTTTTTTTTCTCTCCTATACGGGGCCTACCTGATTGGGTTATAGAGGTGGAAGCTTCATGTGAGGGTTGGCAGTGGTCTAAAAATTTCGATGATTATCATGATTGTTTTCAAGAAAAGAAAATGACAATTTGTCCACTTTCTTGAACTTAAAAATCCATACCCACCTCCCTCTCTTATTAGTAATACTAAATATAGCACGTTTTTTAATTGGTGGAATTAGTTTTTTTTCCCTTCCCTCAAATTGAGTGACTGATAAAAGTATATTTTTGAACACGTTGCGTTGCTGTTTACAAAATGCAGAATAAGGTTGTTATTGTTTTGTTCGGGTTTTTCTTTTTTCCGTCTTCTGTTTTTGGCTTTTAAAAAAGAAGTTGTCATATTTCGATCAATAAATGATATTTTATTAAAAACAAAAACAAAAAGAAAAATTAAAGAATGTTTATAGCTAAAGATATATAAATTGTATCACGGGCATTTAAATTTATATTTCACCCCTAGGATTTCTCCAATTCAAAATAGGTGTTAAATTTTATATTCTTTCATATTACTTTCTTATCACAAAATAATAATGCTATGGGATGAAATGAAATAATACAGTATAGACTTAACTACTCTTTTCGATTTTTTTATATAAGTCACTATTTAAATCCCTAAAAAAGGTCACTATTTAAAAACTAAATGTTTCTTAAGCTAAAAAATAATATTATCCTTACTGTTTTATTTATTACAACTTCTCCCAAAAAAAAATTCTTTTAAAATTTTATGAAAATTTTACTATTAAATATGAGCAATTTTAGACTAAAATCCTAAAAGTTACTTAAAAATGTATAAAATATTTCATAAAGAAATTCAATTACTTTCTAAAATATCTTAGATTAAAGAATGAATTCCAATCATCATATTTTCTAAAAATTTAAGAAGTGGTCATCCAACCTAAAAAAAAAAAAAAAAAATTGTATCAAAAACTTGAAGATTACTCATAAATCAAACACTCTTTTGGATTTAGAAATACTAAAAGTCTCATTTCAATAACTAAATTTAAAAAAATGACTAAAAATTCATGTAGGTTCAGAAAAAAAAATTAAGAATATATCAAATTATATTTTTGTCTCTCAAATAAAAATATCTTTCCCTTTTCCATATCAATTTGAAACGACCAAGTTGAATAAAACTTCCAAGTTAAGGGACCACCTCGGTAATTTCCCCCAAGCATTTGCACAGTCTCATTTTTTTTTTTCTCTCTTTTTGCCTCTTATGATTTTAAAACTCCTCTTATTGGTCCCTTATATTTCAAAAGTATACTTTTTGATCCCTGGTGTCGGTTACATCTAAACATTGATTAATTCCATTGGCATACCAGACCAAAATTAAGAGAATGGTACAATGGTCCGAACATCAATCTACTCAGTAAAAAATCAAAATTGACACAAAATTAGATATGCACTTATTTAGGGGTGATCATCTAGTTATTCATTTTAAATTCGAAACAACTTATTTAAATTTAAATTTTTTAAATCTTTATATTGATTGTCAAACTGTTCTACCCCTGACCTATAGTAAGATCTCCTGGCTTGAATGTGAATGAAATTGACAATAATTAGAGAGACTCGAACTTGAGAATAAAAAAGTACGGTGTTAAAATATAAATAACTATGGAAATACATTTTAAAATATGGAAGGCTGAAAAATTATTCCACAAAATTTAAGGGTCTAGATATGGAATTTATTATTTAACTAGACAAACATCAGCACTAATAATTCATAGAATCTAAAAGAAAGCCCTGGTGTTTATCCTAATCTTAAGAGGTTTTCATTCTTTTTTTTTTTTTAATTTGTTGGGAGGGATAATCTTTAATTGAAGAATAAAATAAGAGCTAGCTACATCATGAAATCGTCCTGTAATAGGTAGAAGTTGATATGATGAGTGCGGATTACGCGTAAGCTTATCCTTTGATGTGGACAATTAGTGTTAATTAAACGTTCTAAAAGCAGAGTTTAACTATTTTCTCATAATTTAATATTTCCCGCCAATTAGGTGTTTATGTGGTGCTAGGCACCATGTTCTAAAGCATCTCAACTAGGGCTATAAATGAACCGAACTGCTCGCGAGCAGTTCGGTCAAAGTTTGGCTCGAGTCGGCTCCTTTTACTGACGAGCCGAGTATCAAGCAGGCCAAAAACAGGCTCGGTAGGTTCGCGAGCCTACCGAGCCTAATATATAATAATATATTTTATATAATATATATAAAATATAATAGATATCACGTCCTAATACGACCACTATAATATGTACCACGTCCTGATACGTCCGAAATAGCAATAGCGCAACGTCCGAAAATACACAAAAAAAATTCTCAAATACAAATAGCAAAAACATTGTTTCTCCACTAAATTCCATAAATATACTGCAACGTCTAGTATAACAAACAAAAAGTTAAGTTTTTCACAAAAAAAGAGGCAAATAGACGCGCAACGCTCACTATAATAGGTACCACGTCCTGATACGTCCGAAAAAATAATAGCGCAACGTCCGAAAACACACACAAAAAATTCACAAATACAAAAAGCAAAGACATTTTTCTCTACTAAATTTCATAAAATATACTGCAACGTCTAGTATAACAAACACAAAGTTAATTTTTTCACAAAAAATGGCAAATAGACGCGCAACGTCCACTATAATAGGTACCACGTCCTGATACGTCCGAAAAAGCAATAGCGCAACGTCCGAAAATACACACAAAAAATTCACAAATACAAACAGCAAAAACATTATTTCTCTACTAAATTCTATAAAATATACTGCAATGTCCATTATAACAAACACAAAGTTAATTTTTTCACAAAAAATGGCAAACAGACGCGCAGCGTCCACTATAATAGCTACCACGTCTTGATACGTCCGAAAAAGCAATAGCGCAACGTCCGAAAACACACAAAAAAAATTCACTAATACAAACAGCAAAGACATTGTTTCTCTACTAAATTCCATACAATATACTGCAACGTCCAGTATGACAAACACAAAGTTAATTTTTTCACAAAAAAAAGGGCAAACAGATGCGCAACGTCCATTATAATAGCTACCATGTCTTGATACGTCCGAAAAAGCAATAGAGCAACGTTCGAAAACACACATAAAAAATTCACAAATACAAACAGCAAATACATTGTTTCTCTACTAAATTCCATAAAATATACTGCAACGTCCATTATAACAAACACAAAGTTAATTTTTTCACAAAAAAATGGCAAACAGAAGCGCAACGTCCACTATAATAGCTACCACGTCTTGATATGTCCGAAAAAGCAATAGAGTAACGTCCTAAAATACACACAAAAAATTTACAAATACAAACAGCAAAGACATTGTTTCTCTACTAAATTCTATAAAATATACTGCGACGTCCAGTACAACAAACACAAAGTTAATTTTTTAACCAAAAAAAGGGCAAATAGACGCACAACGTCCACTATAATAGGTACCACGTCTTGATACGTTCGGAAAAGCAATAACTCAATGTCCGAAAACACACACAAAAAATTCACAAATACAAACAGCAAAAACATTGTTTCTCTATTAAATTCCATAAAATATACTACTACGTCCATTATAACAAACACAAACTTAATTTTTTCGCAAAAAAGGGCAAAAAGACGCACAATGTCCACTATAATACCTACCACGTCTGGATACGTCCGAAAAAGCAATAGCGCAACGTCCGAAAACACACACAAAAAATTCACAAATTCAAACAGCAAAGATATTGTTTCTATACTAAATTCCATAAAATATAACGCAATGTCTAGTATAACAAACACAAAGTTAATTTTTTCACAAAAAAATGGCAAATAGATGCGCAACGTCCACTATAATAGGTACCACGTCCTGATACGTCTAAAAAAGCAATAACGCCACGTCCGAAAACAAACATAATAAAGTCACAAATACAAACCGCAAAGACATTGTTTCAAAACTAAATATCATAAAATATGCCGCAACGTCCATTATAACAAACACAAAGTTAATTTTTTCACAAAAAAGGGGCAAACAGACGCGCAACATCCACTATAATAGCTAACACGTCTTGATACGTCCGAAAAAGCAATAGCGCAATGTCCGAAAACACACACAAAAAATTTACAAATACAAACAGCAAAGACATTGTTTCTCTACTAAATTCCATAAAATATACTGCAACGTCCAGTATAACAAACACAAAGTTAATTTTTTCACAAAAATAAGGCAAATAGACCCACAACGTCCACTATAATAGATACCACATCCTAATACGTCCGAAAACACACACAAAAAATTCACAAATACAAACAGCAAAAACATTGTTTCTCTATTAAATTCCATAAAATATACTACTACGTCCATTATAACGAACACAAAGTTAATTTTTTTGCAAAAACAGGGAAAACAGACGCGCAACATCCATTATAATGGCTACCATGTCTTGATACGTCCGAAAAAGCAATAGCGCAACGTCCAAAAACATACAAAAAATTCACAAATACAAATAGCAAAGACATTGTTTCTCTACTAAATTCCATAAAATATACTGCAATGTCCAGCATAACAAACACAAAGTTAATTTTTTCACAAAAAAATGGTAAATAGACGCGCAACGTCCACTATAATAGGTATCACGTCCTGATACGTACAAAAAATAAATAGCGCAACGTCCGAAAATACACACAAAAAATTCACAAACACAAACAGCAAGGACATTGTTTCTCTACTTAATTCCATAAAATATACTGCAACGTCCAGTATAACAAATATAAAGTTAATTTTTTCAAAAATAAAAAAGGGCAAATAGACGCGCAACGTCCACTATAATAGGTACCACGTCCTGATACGTCCAAAAAAGAAATAGCTCAACGTCCGAAAACACACACAAAAAATTCACAAATACAAACAGCAAAGACATTGTTTCTCTACTAAATTCTATAAAATATACTGCAATGTCCATTATAACAAACACAAAGTTAATTTTTTCACAAAAAATGGCAAACAAACGCGCAACGTCCACTATAATAGCTACCACGTCTTGATACGTTCGAAAAAGCAATAGCGCAACGTCCGAAAACACACACAAAAAATTCACAAATACAAACAACATAGGCATTGTTTCTCTACTAAATTCTCTAAAATATACTGCAACGTCCAGTATAACAAACACAAAGTTAATTTTTTCACAAAAAAAGGGCAAATAGACGCACAACGTCCACTATAATAGGTACCACGTCCTGATATGTCCCAAATACAAAGCAGCAACGTCCTGCTACGTCCCGCTACGTCCAAAATACAAAGCAGCAACGTTCAAGTATGTCCCGCTATGTCCAAAATGCAAAGCAGCAACGTGAGCTCGACTCGTGACTCAGCCGAGTCATGAGCCGAGCTCGAACTCGACAATTATTTACCGAGCTGAGCTCGAGCACTGAGCAAGGGAGCTCGTCAAGCTCGAGCTCGAACTCGAGCTCCCTTGCTCATTACCGAGCCGAGCACGAGCAAGGCCCTGCTCGAGCTCGGCTCAGCTCGATTACACCCCTAATCTTAACTATCCATACTTATTTTATTTATTATAGATGCACTTTTGCTTTTAATTATTGATGATGTTCTAATCGCCTGCTGCTAGGGTTCATAGTATGATTATTTTAGTTCTATAGTCGTCCAGGATTGTTGACAATGATCTTCGTATTCCTTCAGTTATTAAAACTTAGATCCAACTTCATCCAATTATTAACATTAAAACAAATGCTTTTTTTTAAAAAAAAAGAAAAAATAATACCAAGACGAGAATGAGTACATCTTTACCAATGATGAAATTTAAGCCCTTAGCTTATTTTAATATATTGGGTTGAACATTCATGAGAATCCGGATCATAAAATTAGTTGAATAAACTATGGTACAAATCATGGTTAAGAAAAAAGTAGGTTTGACTAGCGATCAAATGAGTTAATCAATTATTTTCTAAATTTTTTTTTGTTAAAAAGAACTATAATTGTCAAAAAAAAATTTAAGTGAGACTAGTATTGGTGACGAAATAAGAAGAGGGATCAAAACCCGAATAACCCTTATTAAAGGGGACTAAAAATGAATTTAAGACTATTATTTAAGTAAATTCTTAAATATTGTTTTTTTTATTTATTGTCCCCTAAATTATCATTTTGTCCCTTTTTTTAAATCAAAATGTCTTTATTATTTTTTTTAAAAATGAGGACAATAAATAAACACGGACGTATTTAGTACTACTTTTGATACTCTCTTCGTCTCACATAGGGAAAAAATGCAATTTTGGCCTAACATGTTTGGCCATTTCACTCTTTTGGTCCAACATGTTTGGCTTCTGTAAAAAAATACCAATTACGTTTACATTTTTAAGCGATTTTAATCCATAAAAAAATTTTGACCTATAATAACAGTTTTTTGTACAAGTGTTAAAGGTAAAAAATGTTATTTTTAAAAAATGAAATATTTAAAGTCTTATTTTGTAATTAACTCAAAATACATCTCCCAACTCTTTTTTTTTTTTTTTTTTTTTCTATTCTCCCTCTCCTCTTCCTCCTTCACCAAACAGCAGCTGCTCTTCAACATTGCCACCGCTGCCAACGGTCATCACGCCATGGTCACAACTAACCCATCGTTTTCCTCTCTTTTCCCTGATTGGCTCATCCTTTCATCCTCTCCCTCGATCCTTTTTCCTCGTCACCCAATTCTCGAATCAGTGTCCCAATCCTTATTGAATTCCTGCAAACCTTCCTCCACATCCTCCAACACCAAATATTCAACAAATCAGCACTTCCTTCTGGGACACTTCTTTTGCTTCCTAGTAAGCACCACTCCGGGGACGTTTTGACCTGATAGGGCCGAGACGTGGTGAATGTATCCCCAAAAGTCATATAGCCAAACGACTGAACTAGAGTGCATAGTGGTAGGAGTGTATGGTGTTGATTCTGAAATTGATCAATTGCAATTGCAATGAGAGAACAAATAATAATAATAATAATAATAATAATCAATGTTGGTGTCATGAAGCATACTCTACGCCTTTGTGGCTAAAATATTTGGTTGGAGATAAAGAAAGGCAATAGTAGATTGTAGAATTCATTAAGAAGCACTAAACGGTTTAGCCACAATGGTGCAAATTGAGGAATCTAGCACGCAGGGCCGGTCCTGAGTCTCGTTTCATGGGGTAATGAAGGAAAACAGAACAAGCCCGGGCTAAATCGAAAACCTCACTTTCGTACAATGCATTCCAGAATCGGAAGCTTTCGACAAAGCTCAGGCTCAAATTCATTTTCCCATGAATGGATCTAGGCTTATACTTATTTAATTTATTAATCGGGACATGAAAAATACAATCTTTAATTAAAGCAGAAAGTTTAAAGATTATACCTTTGCAGCGAAGTCCCTAGCAAATAGAAAACCAAACCTTCGGGCAAGCGAATTCCACAAGAAATCCGAAGAATAGCTCTAATCCAACTCCGAACTAGTGTGGGCTAGTGTCTACAGAGTGGCCCAAGGCAAAACGAAGAAATCCCAAGAAACTCGCTTCAGAAAAACTTAAATCTGCCCAAAACATATTTGCCCGGAACCACCTTGAACTCCCATCGTCGGCCGCCGGACTGCGTAAGAATTTCGGTTACTCTGACCGCTGATTCCAGCCGCGATCTGTACAGCTTCCACCGTGGATCACCAGCCCAAGGAGAGATCAACACGGGGTCACCGGCTCAAGCACGCTGGAAGTCGATCGGTCGCCAGAAGATGAAGGGTCACAGCGGCGCTCAAAAAATCGAGGAGGCAGCGATGGATTTCTCAATAAAAACCGGCGGGCAATAATATAAATCCGATGGGCTTAAGTTTTCCGAAGAAAGAAAGCTATCCTAGTCGATTTTGAGAAAGAACTTGACAAGGAAAACAAAGTTCTCGCTCTAGACTAGACTTTCTCTTACTAGGCTTTACTTGGCCTCCAAGTTTTTTATTTCTTCATTAATGTCTAACAAATGGTATTTATAAGGAGCTTCTAAGGAGACCTAATGGGCCTTTAAGTTGGGTCTTTTAGTTTGACTTTCGTTGACTCCTTAGTCTTTCCTAGACTAGTCAACTCCAATCGATCCTTTTGAATTAAATCTTTAATCCACTTCGTTAATTTAATTTAATCGAACCCTTTGGATTAATTCATTCATATAGAATTAATTTTCTTAATCCACTTTGTCAATTAAATATTAATTAAACCTTTAGGATTAATTAATTCACTTTATCGATTAGTCAAACGCATAATTAGTCGTACCACTAACGGACCAATTATGGAACTACCGCTCAAAATTGACTTTACATCGCGCCATTATACTTTCTTCTATCTCCCCACATTAAAGATCTAGTGCTCTTTGGTTTATCAATTTACTGACAAACCAATTAACCGACTTCTTGGTATCCGAGATTAGTACCACTCGACCTTTTTATTATACCGGACATAAAGTCCACCGGCCGGGTTTAGTATAACAAACCTTTCGAGCTCATCTCGGGAGCACTATCAACCCGGCGAACTGGTACGTCGATTCCTTCGACTAGCAACGGCACGTAAGAAGCTAAACACCACATACCCAACCTACCGAGGTATAAGCCTCAATTGACCGCACTCTTTGGCACATCAAAGCATATGATATCTAACTCTCACGTTCGTCCCAATCTCGGGATTGAGAGACTGAATACTAGGACCGAATTGACTACGCCGATCAGTATAAGTCAATTCTATCCAAACTGATCGTGCTCAATATGCCCCGGACATATCCGTGTGATTTAAACTAGTCTAGATAAACTAATTTCTAAACCACACGATAACCTATACCAATAGTATGTTCAGACTATCTCAGTTACGAGCATACTTTTTGTATATCAATACTTTAACCAATAATGATATCTACCGTTTCTTTTACACACCCCGTTATCTAGTTTTATGATATAAAGGAACAATTTAATACATAAACAAAATGATATGTTATCTGTGGATATTAGTTTTTGATACAAGTCATAGCTTTTCTGTATTCGAAACTAACAATCTCCCACTAATACTGAAAGCTATGCTAAGAAGTACAAAAACTGTCCAACCCGCTATTACACTGCTGTCATAATGAAATCTACAGAAAACCTTTAAGCTCACTCACATGGCTCCCTCAAGAATCTGACTCCCATGCCCTCTACATGTCTCTCAAAGACCTTTGGGGTCAATGGTTTTGTGAAAGGATCTGCAAGGTTGTCATCTGATGCTATCTTGGCCAAGATCACGTCTCCCCTCTTTACGATCTCTCATATCAGGTGGTGCTTCCAGTCTATGTGTTTACTCGATTTATGGGCTCGTGGTTCCCTCGAGTTAGCAACTGTACCATTGTTATCACAGTAAACTGTGATAGACCTAGGCAACTCAGGAACCACATCTAAGTCCATCAGGAAGCTCCGAAGCCACACAGCTTCTTTCGCTGCCTCTGATACGACAAGGTACTCAGCCTCAATGGTGGAGTCCGCCACGCATTTCTGCTTGACATTCCGCCACACTATGGCTTCACCTCCTAGAGTAAACACAAACCCAGAGGTAGGCTTACTCTTGTCCATATCACCTTGAAAGTTCGAATCTGTGTAATCCAATGGTACAAGCTCCTGCGCTCTATAAACTAGGACATAATCTCTCGTCCTGAGCAAGTACTTGAGAATGCATTTTACTGCCTCCCAGTGAGCCTTCCCAGGGTTACTCTGATATCTGCTAGCCATGCCAACGGCAAAACAAATATCAGGCCTCGTACATAACATATCATACATGAGGCTACCCACTACAGAAGCATAGGGTACCGCCTGTATGGCATCTATCTCCTCAGTAGTCTTGGGACACTGCTCCGTAGACAAATACACCCCATGCCTGAAAGGTAGTGAACCCTTCTTGGAGTTCTACATGTTAAAATGAGCCAGAATCATGTCTATGTAGGATGCCTGGGAGAGTTTCAGAGAACGTCTCCTATGATCTCGAATAATCTTGATCCCAAGGTTATGTCCAGCCTCTCCCAAATCCTTCATATCAAATTGTCTGGACAACCATGCCTTTACGTTTGACAACACCTTCTTACTGTTGCCAATCAAAAGAATGTCATTTACGTAAAGTACGAGGAACACCACCGTATCACCATCACGCCTGCGATAAACACACTGCTCATTCGGACACTGAGTGAATCCATAGGACTGGATAACCTTATCAAAATAGATGTTCCAAGATCTAGATGCTTGCTTAAGTCCATAAATGGACCTCCTAAGCCTGCATACCTTGTGCTCTGGGCCCTGAACAATGTTGCTGCATAAAGATGGTCTCCTCAAGACATCCATTAAGGAAAATTGTCTTGACGTCCATCTGCCAAATCTCATAGTCCATATGAGCAGCTATGGCCAAGAGAATCCGGATCAACTTAAGCATAGCTACCGGGGAAAAGGTCTCCTTATAATCGATACGCTCTTTCTGAGTATACCCCTTCGCCACAAACCTAGCCTTGAAGGTCTCAACCCTCCCGTCAGATCCTCTCTTTCGCTTGTAGACTCATTTGCACCCAATAGGCCGAAACCCTTCAGGAAGGTCTACCAGCTCCCAGACCTGATTTGAGTCCATAGAACCCATCTCAGCAATCATCACTTTCTGCCAAGAATCTGCATCTTTATCCTGGAAAGCCTCATTGTAGCTAATTGGGTCTGGTTCATGAGCGCTAGGGATAAAGTTTGAAGAATCACCCAAACCCATGTACCTCTCGAGCTGTCTGACAACCCTCCCACTACGATGAGGCGCAGCCTGTGTAAGAGCATCATCTGTGATAGTGTGTGCAATATATTGTGGTGTGTCTTCCTGCACTCGTGCATCTGGAATAGTGGACTCACCCCTAAGCTCTTCCAATACTACCTTACTCTTTGCCTTGTGATCTAAAACAAAGTACTCCTCAAGAAATCTGGCATTGGTGCTCACCACCACTTTCTGATCCTGAGGACTATAAAACAGACCACCTTTCGTTCCTTTGGGGTAGCCTACAAAAAGCATAATCTCAGATCTCGCATCTAGCTTGGCTGTGTCTGCCTTAAGCACATATGCTGGACAACCCCAAATCCTGAGATGTCTCAGACTAGGCTTTCGCCCAGTCCACAGCTCTACTGGAGTCGAAGGCACAGACTTAGATGGTACGAGATTAAGGAGATAATACGTTGACTCCAAGGCTAAACCCCAAAACGATATAGGCGATTTGCTATAACTCATCATCGATCTAACCATATCCATAAGAGTCATGTTCCTTCTCTCTGCTACACCATTCTGCTGGGGTGTGCCAGGTGCAGACAACTGGGTCTGAATACCCTCCTCCGAAAAATAGGACCTAAATTCACTAGAGAGGTATTCACCACCGCGATCAGATCGCAAGACCTTGATACTCTTACCCAGATGGTTCTCCACTTCAGCCTTAAACTATTTGAACTTGCCAATGCATTCAGACTTGTGGCACATCAGGTATATGTATCCATATCTAGAGTAATCATCCGTGAAAGTCACGAAATACTCATAACCACCTCTAGCCTAAATTGACATAGGCCCACACAAGTCAGAATGAATTAACCCTAGAACCTCCTTGGCCCTATAACCTTTTGCCTTGAAAGGCCTCTTGGTTATCTTACCCTCCAAGCAGGACTCACAGGTCGGATAGCTGTCAATATCCAATGAGTCCAAAGACCCATTATTGACTAACCTTTGAATCCTTCTAAGGTTGATGTGATCGAGTCTCAGGTGCCAAAGATAAGTTTGATTCAAAGGGGAAGACTTATTTCTCTTACTATGATTCGGTGATGAGTTATTAGTTTCTGTATTTTGCATTACTGGGGAGGATGTCTTGATTAGAAACAGATTGTCAACTAATGTACCGGAATATATAAGCTTCTGCCTTTTCTAATAAAAACAGATCCATCAGAAAAAGCACATTTGTAACCATCCAAAATAAGTTTAGAAACTGAAAGTAAATTCTTCCAAAAAATGGGTACATATAAACATTCTTTCAAATGTAAAACTGAGTCTGAAAAATAAAGACAAAGAACTCCCACTGCAACAACAGAAACTATGGTAGTATCCCCAAGGTAGACCTACAACTCTCCCTCTCTAAGCAGCTGGGTCACTTGGAACCCCTGCAAAGAATTACAAACATGATCAGTGGCTCCTGAATCCACACACCAAGTATCTGTGGGAATCGCAGCTAAACACGTCTAAGTAACTAGGGAAAATTTACACATACCTCGAGGCTTTGGGCAATCCTTCTTCTAATGTCCTACTTTGCCACATCTGAAATATTTGCCTTTCGGCTTATGCTTCTTGGCAATGCCCGCCTTGGGTCCATGATCAGCTCCTACTTTCTGGCCTCTCTTCCTCATTTGTTTCCTGGCTTTAGGCCCAGCAGAGGAACCTGAGGGACCAACAGTAGCCAAGGCTTGCTTCTTCTCTACGAATAGGCCCTCAGCAGACACCAATGCAGTCATAAACTCGGGAAGTGAATATGAGAGCTTGCCCATATTGTAGTTCAACCGAAACTGCTCAAAACTGGGGGGCAAACTCTGGAGAATAATATCGACCTGGGTCTCCCCATCAATGTCACCTCCAATACCTCAATCTCATTGATGCAGCTCATCATATCCAGCATGTGATCCCTCACTGAAGTGCCCTCAGCCATCCTAGCATTCATGAGTTTCCTCATAGCTGACTGTTTAGCTGCTCTGCCCTGATGTCCAAACATCTCCCTGCGTTTGAGCATCATATCGTAGGCTGAGGTAAATAACTGATGCTGGTGCTACAGTACACTCGACATAGAAGCCAAGATGTAGCACCAGGTCATCTCATCAGCCTTCTGCCACCTCGTATATGGCTCTCGCTGCTCAGAGGTGGCATCATCGCTGGGCTTAGGGGGGCACTCCTCAGTGAGCACGTACTTGTAACCCTCAGCGGTAAGAACAATGTCCATGTTACGTTTCCAGTCAATGTAATTTGGACCCGTAAGTTTGTTCTGATTCAAAATGACAGCTAGCGGGTTGAACGACATATCAACAACTAAAAAATAAACAGTCAAGTTTCAGTATATTTTTTCGAAAATATTGAAATCCGCAAAAACAACATAATCTCTATCGACATCTCTCACATCGGGATCAACGCAGGTCACGCGGGTGAACATCTACGCCAACCCACATTCGTTCGAGAAGAACCGAAGTTCATTAATTTCACTATCTGACCAACGATCTTATGATCAATGAGATTAATAGTCAATGCTTTTAGCCGTACACATAAATAGCGTAATTTTGCGGGAGGAATACTATAAATAGTACACTAAGTGTATGTCATTACGTGACTTCTAAGTTTGTTACTTAGGATACTAATACGCCTCAGCAGAGAGGGTGTTGCAACTTTCTTCAATTAAACTCACTATAGTCATCCCTTCGAAAATTCATTCCGGTGATATCTGTATTGAAGACTTATCCGCATGGAGGAAGGCCATAATACCAACTTGCAAGAATAACCACATCACCAATGAACCCGTAATGGAGGCCATGGGGATATTTACCAACCCGCTCCCACTTAGATTTTTAAGTTTGAGGATTTTTACGTTTTAACATGCAATATCTTAACTATGGATATTCGCACCCATAAAACCGTTGGAGTTTTAATATGCGAATAATCTACCTTAGTTAATTGCACTTTACTTTTTAAAACGGTTTGGTTTGGTTTTCGTTCATGCAAAATAAAACGAAAAACACACAATCAACGAAAAGACCTAAATACAAGAAATTAAAATTTCTCAACTATCATGGACTTCTTTATCGTTGATTCCTTGACGCCTCGGTGACACGTCCTGTCATGTCGCTCCCATTCGTTATTTGGATTCCTCTCGATTCGCCCGGGTTTTCTCAGTTTACTACGTAATTAGGAATCACCCAAAATTATGAGAAACCAAAACCCGTGAATATAAGTTACCCAAAATAACGTCTTCATCATAATACATAAATTCCTATATACAAAGGCATTTTTCTAGGAATTTAAAGACGACATGATTAGATCAAATCCTACTACAAGATTTTTCTAATCCTACACGGCTTCCAGCTCGTGGTTATCAATATTACAGACATTTCTATTCAAAAATAATAAAAGCCCAGACATGTCCCGGGGTTTATGAATGAAAAACAAATTTCTACCATAATAGTCGGGAAACTAATAACCGCATGTTTAAACATTTCGACAAAAATAATAATGTCAAAATAAAGCCGTGTAAAAAATTAAATAAGTATAAAGCCAAAACCTCGCTCTGAAACCATTTTGAAGGAAAACATAACAAGCCCGGGCTAAATCGAAAACCTCACTTTCGTACAATGCATTCCAGAATCGGAAGCTTTCGACAAAGCTCAGGCTCAAATTCATTTTCCCATGAACGGATCTAGGCTTATACTTATTTAATTTATTAATCAAAACATGAAAAATACAATCTTTAATTAAAGTAGAAAGTTAAAAAGATTATACCTTTGCAGCGAAGTCCCTAGTAAATAGAAAACCAAAGCTTCGAGCAAGCGAATTCCACAAGAAATCCGAAGAATAACTCCAATCCAACTCCGAACTAGTGTGGGCTAGTGTCTACGGAGTGTCCCAAGGCAAAACGAAGAAATCCCAAGAAACTCGCTTCAAAAAAACTTAAATCTGCCCAAAACAGAATTGCCCAGAACCACCTTGAACTCTCATCGCTGGCTGCCGGACTGCGCAAGAATTCGGGTTACTCTGACCGCTGATTCTAGCCGTGATCTATACTGCTTCCACCGTTGATCACCAGCCCAAGGAGAGATCAACACGGGGTCGCCGGCTCAAGCAAGCTAGAAGTCGATCGGTCGTAGGAAGATGAAGGGTCACAGCAGCGCTCAAAAAATCGCGGCGGCAGCGATGGATTTCTCAATAAAAACCGGCGGGCAATAATATAAATCCGATAGGCTTAAGTTTTCCGAAGAAAGAAAGCTATCCTAGTCGACTTTGAGAAAGAACTTGACGAGAAAGACAAAGTTCTCACTCTAGACTAGACTTTCTCTCACTAGGCTTTACTTGGCCTCCAAGTTTCTTATTTCTTCATTAATGTCTAACAAAGGGTATTTATAAGGAGCTTCTAAGGAGACCTAATAGGCCTTTGAGTTAGGCCTTTTAGTTTGACTTTCGTTGACCCCTTAGTCTTTCCTAGACTAGTCAACTCCAATCGATCCTTTTGAATTAAATTTTTAACCCACTTCTTTAATTTAATTTAATCGAACCATTTGGATTTTTTAATGCCTATAGAATTAATTTTCTTAATCCACTTTTTCAATTAAATATTAATTAAACCTTTATAATTAATTAATTCACTTGATCGATTAGTCAAACGCATAATTAGTCATACCACTACTGGACCAATTATGGAACTACCGCTAAAAAATGACTTTACATCGTGCCATTATATTTTCTTCTATCTCCCCACATTAAAGATCTAACACTCGCCGGTTTATTAATTTACTGACAAACTAAATCACCGATTTCTTGGTATCCGAGATTAGTACCACTCGACCTTTTTATTATACCGGACATAAAGTCCACCGGCCGGGTTTAGTATAACAAACCTTTCGAGCTCATCTCGGGAGCACTATCAACCCGGCGAACCGGTACGTCGATTCCTTCGACTAGCAACGGCACGTAAGAAGCTAAACACCACATACCCAACCTACCGAGGTATAAGCCTCAATTGACCACACTCTTTGGCACATCAAAGCATACGATATCCAACTCTCACGCCCGTCCCAATCTCGGGATTGAGAGACTGAATACTAGGACCGAATTGACTACGCCGATCAGTATAAGTCAATTCTATCCTAATTGGTCGTGCTCAATATGCCCCGGGCATATCCGTGTGATTTAAACTAGTTTAGATAAACTAAGTTCCAAACCACATGATAACCTATACCGATAGTATGTTCAGACTATCTCAGTTACGAGCATACTTTTTATATATCAATACTTTAACCAATAACGGTATCTACTGTGTCTTTCACACACCCCGTTATCTAGTTCTATGATATAATAGAACAATTTAATACTGAAACAAAATGATATGTCATCTGTGGATATTAGTTTTTGATACACGCCATAGCTTTTCTGTATTCAAAACTAACAGGTAATGGCCTAGGGCCCAAATTTGAAAGGGGCCCAAAATTTTAGGTATTAATAAATTATTTTTAAAATTTATTTTTAACCCTTATTAATCTCATGGTAATTTTTAATATTTTCTAAAAATTTTAACCGTTATTGTCATTAATCTTCATAGTTTTTGCAACAGAAGGAAATTTTGGAGAAAATTGATGTTGATGGTGTCATTAATGATTTTGCAACTCGAAAAGCTCGTAGAACTCATTTTATGTATGATGGCATATGAGTTGTTCAAATAATTTTTTTCTTTATTTTTTGTTATTTTATTAGTTGAATTGTATTCATTTAAAAATAATGGGAAATTTTATTATAATTATTATAATATATTTTTACCTTAATATACTACAGTTTATTTTGGAGCCCCAACCAACTATTTTGCCTAGAGCCCTGAAAAGTTTAATACCGGGACTGCAAAACGTTTAATTTTTCACCATTTTTCTTATTTTCTTTTGGGATGATTTGGCTTAAAAAAATTTTCCAAGCGGGGCAGCCATAGTTTTGACATCAGACTCGTTCCTATATTCTTGCAGTGGCAACTGAAGGTTTCTTTTTGCAGGTAATGGAGGCGCCGGTGGAATGGAGGGGAAGAATAGTGTTTGTAGAATAGATGGGAAGAAGATAATGAGAGAGTTAGAGACAGAGAGAATGAGAGGAGTGGTGGCATGGTGACCGATGGCAGCGGTGGCAAGGTAGAAGAGGGGCGGTTGTTTGGTGAAGGAGAAAGAGGTGAGGGAAGAAGAAAAAAAAAAATTCGAGATGTATTTTTGGTTATTACAAAATAAAACTTTAAATATTTTAGTTTTTAAAAAAACTTTTTTTATCTTTTGACTGTGCTGACTTGTACAAAAACCTGTTATTATATATCAAAAAATTTTTATGGATTAAAATCGCTTAAAAATGTAAACGTAATGAGTATTTTTTGCGCATGGCAACCATGTTGAACCAAAAGAGTTACGTGACCAAACATGTTAAACCAAAATTGCAATTTTTTCCTCTCACATAGGAAGACCATGTTTTGAAATTGTAATTTATTTTTACTATCCATAAGTTTACATTCGATGTCTTAATACATAATTTACGCAAAGTTACAACACCTAGCAAAGTGCCTAACATTTTAATAGATAAAATTTTTGTCTTTCTCAAATAAAACCCTAGAACTATTATATAACAACTGCATAATTTATATGTAATTAAAATATAAATTTATATTTTATAAAATAAGAAAAGAACAATTTTTTGTGAGTTGTAATTTTCAAAAATAAAATTTTTATAATATGTAAATAAAATTCCTTTTTTAGACGAATGAAGCATTTATTATGTCATTTTAAAGAAGGTTTAAATTCATTTTTGGTACCCTTAGTAGTATTTATTCCGATTTTAGTCCTTTTTTTTTATTTTTTCACTAATACTAGTTCTATTTAAATTTTTTTAGTAATTATAATTTTTTTTTTACGAAAATACCCTTTGACTAACAGTTGACTAACCTACTACCACCACCGCCCCGCCGGCACCACCACCCTATCGTCGTCGCTCTGCCGGTCCACCACCGCCATACTCCCGCCGCCACCACCATCTCTCTTAGTCAACCGTTAGTCAAATGGCTAGTAAACCGTTAGTCAAAAGGTATTTTCATAAAAAAGAACTATAATTGTAAAAAAAAAAATTAAGTAGAACTAGTATTTATGACGAAATAAAAGGAGGGATCAAAATCGGAATAAACCCTATTAAAGGGGACCAATAATAGATTTAAGCCTTTAAAGAATTAATTTATCATGATTGAAAATATTTTCGTAGAGATTCTTTCAACATTACTAATAATGGAAATAAGAATATTTATAAAGAATTTTGCAAATTTGTATTAATAAGATTTGTTTTTGATGAATCCAAACCTGTTTAGGATATATGGATTAAATGGATCAATATGTATGGTACTAAACCAAATAGACCTAATGGGTAGTTTGGTACCTCAGGTTTATACCTCCTATAAATAGTACTATACACAACCCTATAGGTCCCATATTATTATTATTTTACACACATAAATATATCCCAAAACTAACATAAGCATCAGATTTTTAATCCCAATAGAATAGAACTTGGATTGTGCAATTATGGCTGGTGTAAAAGTGATGCTTTTCATCTTCATCAGCTTGATTAACCTATAACCCTGCTGCGGTGTTGGAATCGGGCAACAGATGAGAAAATAATGATGATGAATAAGGTTTCTAAGTTTTCATGGGATTTGGCTTTTGTTTCTTTTGAATGTGAAGTCTATTCATAAAACATTTACTTTGACAATTATAGAGGGGAGCATTCTCTTCAATGTGGCTTAACATTTTGGCTATATGCTGATGATGAATTTATATGGAATTGTAAAAGCCAAAAGACAGTTTTCCAATCCATCTCTTAGTACCACCTTTTTTTTTTTTTTTTTTTTTTTTTTTTTTTGTTCTTCAATCTCCTCTTTAGACACCATTTGTGTTTAATTTAAGAAGTTCGTTTGGTAACTTCATCTAGCTTATAAACTAAAGTTATCATTTTAAATCTAATGAAATATCTAATGAAATCTAGAAGATGATCATTATCTATGATTAGTTTAGGGGGTTCCCCCTCTGATTCCTAGCTCAACCCTAAAACAGTTCTGTAGTGTCTGATGTGATAGGGGAAACAATCAATATTCATTAGTCACACAAATTATCTCAAAAGCGAGGATGACAGGATAATCTTTCTTTTTATTAATTATTAATAATAATTAAGAAATATAGGCATCTTATAATACTTAGAAAAGTAAATTGATTACCATCCCTTTTATAGCAACTAACTTATCCAAAACCACCTACTAATTTAATGATTTAAATTTCATAACAAAAGCATTAATGGCACGATTTAAGCATAATCATTTCACATAATCACAATAAAATTGACAAAAAAAAAAAAAACAAAATAATCCAACATCTTACCAAATGAAATCCAGGTCTCCTAAGAAACAATCAACCACTAGTGTATTAAATGGAAAGGAAAAAATGAATCCCTTGTCTATCTTTTCTGGAATAAAGGAAAAATTACAAGAAAACAGCCTGAAAGAAAGAAAAAATGAAAATCAGAAATGCTGCATAAATTGATGGTGGTGATGATGAGTAATAAGCACCAGAGGAAGTCTGATCATTGGCTGAGCGAGGAGGAGGGGTTTGTGTCTCCATGACCTTGATGATCATCTTAAGCCCTCTACTGCAGTGGCCGGAAACCCCACTGATAAAATAGAAAAGGTCCGGCCTGTCCAATGTGTACACCGTGTGGTTGCCGTTGTTTGAGAAGAACAAAGGATGGTCTGATCGGCACTTCTTGTAATCATCTTCATTCACCACCAGAACCGAGTCCTTCTCAAATTTAAAACCTACCACGTACACATATTCATATTTAATTCTTCCCCATTGAAATTTCTAGATTTTTTTTTTTAAAAAAAAAAAAAAATCTAAAGAGTATATTCTCATCTTTAGGTACATTATCACTATCACATGCAATTAGCTGTTTTTTACAGGACCGACATATAGTATGCCGAGAGCCAGTATCTAAAATGGCTAAAATTTTCTTTATTATGGTGATTCTGCCCAATGTTCGCCATTCATGCCACTGCAATTTCGCATGGGCAAATTTAAATTCTGCATTCCTCACTAGTTTTTAAATAAGATAAATGGGGATAGAAATGTAAAGATTACGAGGAGTACTTACTTAGGGTGTCATTGACCCTAAACCTGTTTCTGGAAGCCCAGTTATTGTAGAAATCGGTGTTTTTGGACGGAGGAACTGCCCAGCCGCTGTCATCACCAACCTCAAACTCAGTGGAAAACACCCCGGAAAACAACTCAAGGAAAATGAGGACTGTGAAGAAGGAGGAAAATGTGGGAAAAGAGGAGGAAGAAGGAGAAGCCATTTTTGTACTGGATTTGTGAGTTCAAAATAGTATTGGATTTTTTGTGGGTTCAATTTATTTATAGAGGAAATTTAATTGGAATTTAAAGAATTTAGTTTTGGGTTTTTTTTATTTTTATTTTTTATTTTTTTAACGTTGGGATGGGAGTGTTAATGAAGTAACTGAACAAGCAGAGAGTTATGGGGAATGTTGGAAGAACGATCTTTGACTTGCTCTGGTTTTGGTTTTGATGGTATCCAACTATTACTTTTTCAAAACGTGTGATCAAAGTTAGTTGGAGTGACGTTACCTGGAACCTTAGTGGCGTATAAATAGCAGGATTCAAAATAATCTTTTTTTTCATACGTGTGAATTTCTAGATTTTACTACACAAACCGAAAATTAATTTAATTAAAATTTTGAATTACTCGTTGTACTATTTCTGTCCCAAAATATTAGCATAAATAAACAAAAAATTATTATTATTAATTTACCGAAGTAAGAATTGTTTGTGTCTGGCTAATTCCTCCTTTTTCCTCCAATTTTTTCTTATATTTTTTTTACCCTCCCCTCACAAATTATTATTTTTCTCCTATTTATCTTTTACCATGGTTTCTACCCTTAACATAATTGAAACGTCTAATTATTTTTTACCCTTTATCTTTTTCTCTCGATTCACATATTACAACAATTTATATATATTTTTTAGTCTTATTTACTTTTTAACATCAAATGAAAGATTTTAAGATTGAGTAGAACTTTGCTTTTCATGATATTCACTGTTTCTAAAATCGAAAACAACACTAAACATATTTTGAGATAGAAAATAAACCTCCTATTCTAATACTATTTTGGATACTAGAAACAAGAATCTAATTTTTTGAGTGACGAAATATTTATTTAAGAAAAGAGGGTATTGGCTAATCTTACTGCTGCTTTGATGCCTATATATATATATAGAAAAGCAAAAATTGGTCATAAACCAAGGCTATGGTTCTTTCATAGCCAATATATGTTGCAATATTAGTTCACAAACCAACCAAAACAGAGGAAATACTTTTCACTAAACTCAAAATATAAAATCTACATCACAATTTGCTTCACTGTGATTCTAATTCTCTTAAGACCATATACTAGGCCAAAACCAAGCCAAAAATCTTCTTCATATCCTATACAGTGGACTAATAAATTTGTACAATAGTAAAACCCTTTCTCCTAAGTATGTCAGGGAAAACTTTATCTACCTTGGTTGTAACTGGATGTATACAGCGGATTTGCCGTCGTTTGCATCCTTTGAACGTCACCTTTATTTCCTCTTGCTTTCTCAATCCTAGCTCGTCGAGCAGCTTCTTGGATCCGCTGATCGTGCTCCTTCAGCATCTGATCTACTTTGTTCGAAGGGACGCCTAACGGACCAGAGAAATGTCCCTTATTGGGATGACCATACTGAAACAAGCAAGCATCAAGACAATCAAAATAGAGCGTCATCACATCTCCAATAGTAAACTCATATCTTCTCAAAGCAAGTCACTTAAATGAGATACAGGGAAGAATATATTAAACTGAGTGTTCATTTGCTGAGGAAAAGCATGTGATCAGTCCCAACTTCGCACAGCTAAAGAACAACCATGCAATCATCAGACACAATCACGGACCAGAACAAAAGAATTTTCCTCATCCGTTGTCAAATATTCCTAAATAAAGAGCTCTGAAGTAATATTTCATAGATGCACACATCAAGTTGGGAAAAACTACAATGAAACTTACCATAACTTGCGCTTTCGTAGTTCTTCCAGTTTCCATTATTCGAGAACTAGTTAAATCCTGTATTCGGCGATTCTGATCTTTCTTGATTACTGATTCACCCGATGATTTCAAAGATTCCTCAACCGGGTTTTCTTTCACTAATTGGGTAGAACCACGCTTATGTCTTGAGTCTTCAGATGGCAAAGTCCGAGAAGCTACTAAGCCAGACAAAGTTGATAAATTAGTTCTCGTGGGGAATATAACATCTTCATATTTCTTTCCAGGCACTGGCCAGGCTCCTGGACCCAGAGGGCCAGAATAAGAAGTTCTCTGTGGAGGATGCTCCACCATGGTTTTACTTGTTTCTTTAACATCTTTCATTAGTCCAGATGGATCGACAGGAAAATCAGACCCAGCTTCACCTTTGTGGGGATTTAACAACCCACTGTGACTCTTTTGATTGGGATGGCCTGACCTCCTCTGAAACAGAAAATGAGAAACTTATGAGGCAGTAGGATTGTCAAATTTGTGAAAAGAGAATGTTGTTCAAGCCATGAAATACACAAAAGTAACCATTATTGCACCCTCTATGATGTGACACATTATCACCCAAAAGCTGAGAAGCCAAAAGAATACTACACTACTTGCATTACAAAAAAACAATGCCAAAACTAATGTAATTCAATTCAACTTTTGATCACAGAATGGATGGGTCTGTCCTAAATAAGCTACAGAACATTTTCCACATCCATCTTCGAAAGCAATTTTAATATTAATTGGTAATCAACTTTTGAAAAATAATGAACCAGCATAACAGCATCCAATAAATTATGCATGAATTTAGTACCCCCAAAAGTTAACTTCCTAGAAGCCAAAGAATGTGCAAGCAAGATTATAAAAGAAATCACATGAATGAAGAAAACAATCGTCAACAGAAAGGAAGTTAGTTCCTCATCATTTTAAAATAGCTTCTTGGTACTCTAACGAAAATCAAGCCCAACCTCAGTACACCTTGCAAGCGAAGCAGAAAGTACAGAAGACAGTCAGTAATGCATTAGGATTGTTATTTGGAGGATTAAGTGCATACCAATTTCAGATATTTTCTCAAGTACATTATTGCAGCTGCAAACACATCCAATAGCTGCATCTAATTCATAGAGGTTTTGAAGTTCTATTTTCCTCAAAGCAGATGATCCGGCAGTTGAAATTATCAACAAGCCTTTCTCTCACTATGTGGGTTGGCTATATGGATCGTTGTTTTCAAGCACAGATTGAATTGAAATAAAAAACCCCAACACTTCTAACACTTTGAACAAAAGTTAAAGCAATACCAAACTCCAAGACTTATACACACTTGATATGGAGACCAAGAACCAATATTACTTGTAAATCGAACTGGAAGTGATCAAGCCATGATTTTATTATGTACCAGTAACTATTTATCAACAAAGAAATAAAACAAGGAAAGAGAATGATTAAGCAAAAGTAACACTGAACCTGGTCGCTTACCTGCATTGTTTGGGTTGAATAAGGTAATGGAGCATCTCGCAAATCCTTTGATCCCCTAGTTGATTCAATCTTGTGGCTCTTTACTGCTAGGGCATTTTGCCTATCAGAAAATTTGCAAAGGAACACTAGTAAACAACATTTTAATCTTGCTTCTAAAGAAATGCTTTTTCTGAAAGATAAGAAGTGCAGAACATACTAAATGATTGAAATATTAACATTTTACCTTTTGGCTTCTTCTTCTCGCAATTTTGCATCAATCTCCTTGCTGGGCGGGTACTTAGGTAAACTTGATGGAACACAAGCAAAAGGTTCTGTCTTGAAGAACTGGAATAAAAGCAAAAATTTACCCAGTATGAGGATCTTTCTTCCAATACAAAGAATTTACTGGAAACTAACCTTGCAACTGTATACCATAAACCACATCACATGTGACACTGATGAAAATATTTTTGTTATATAAGCCAGAATGAGTTGTAAAACAGTAGCAAATCTACTAGATAACAGTAGCCCATAAACTTAGTGACACTTAATAGTATAGTTTAAATGGAAAGATCTTTACAAATCAAGGTGAATCTCCTTAACAGGGAAGCAGCTGATGAAAAACAGGGTAGAGCTTCAGTAAGAAGCCAGAATACGAGTCATAATAGAGCAATTAAAAGGCCTCTCTGCTTTGTAAAACCTGAATATAATTAAAATGGAAGGATCCTATAAAATTGCGGAGTATCTTCTTAGCAGAGAAGGAGATCAGCTGACAAATAACAGGATCCAGGAATGATGGTTTCTCCCTAAAGTACAGGTACGTATGTATTTTTCTCCAGAATTATTTCCTTTTCATGATTATGTGAAAAAGAGCAAACAGAAGGAGCACATACGTCACTTTTAAGGGCAACAGCGGCACTTCCACGGTCCACAGGGTCTATGGAAAGTAAAACCTCCATTAGTCCCACAGCAACAGCAGGAAAATCTCTGAATGTTTCTGCAAGACGGCATCTATAAGGAAGTTGAGGCTTAAAAACCGTTGTATGTGGCAATTTAGCTTTCCTCCAATACTCCTCTGATGGTGAGCCACAAAGCTTGAAAATTTTGTGCAGTTGTTCAACCTAAAGAAAGAAATATGCACTGTGTAACATTGAAATGTTCAATTTCAAAGCAACCTCTAAAAACTATATTATGCAAGAAATGTTCATGCAGATGAGATAAGAAGACAAAAACAAAGAAACGTTGCTATAGATAACGACTTTACACATGGCAAAAACCACACATGATAAATACCAGAAGTAACCACTGTGTGTAATGGGAAAAAAAAGGTGAAAAGCCTCAAGACAACAAAATTCAATGATGAAAATAATGCTACCATTGGTACTCAAACTAAAGTGACGGTAATCAGAGTTGGAATAATAAAGCCTTTGAAGAAAATATTTTATGCTGCATAAAAAGAATTTCCTAATTTTTTGAATATTATGACAATAATATTAATGCAATTGATTAAAAAAAACATTTCAACCGTCCCAAAAGATGCAGAAAATATTCAAACTACCACTGTTGACCATTTTCACAAGTCATAACACTGCCAAATACATTTTGTAGAGTGAAAAAACTGAAACTTTGAAAGTTATGTGCTAGATCTTCCCCATTCATATCATATACGGGGCACTTATAAAAGTGTGTGCACCAAAATTGATACCAGCTACAACAATTAAGCCTTCATTCTACCATGTGAGGTTGGCAATACATCATGCAACATTCAAGCCCAAAAAATACCAGATATTAGTAGGTGGAAAAGGGAAGGTAATTAACCGAGAATATAGTATATAAACCAAGAAAGTCAATACCTCTGTTCTGCCAGGCATAATGGGCTTGCCAGCATAGAGTTCTCCAAGTATGCAACCAGCACTCCATAAATCCACTGCAGCTCCATAATGGCTTGCTCCAAGTAAAAGTTCCGGAGGACGATACCAAAGAGTCACAACACGACTTGTTAATGGAATGTCTTTATTACGATCAAAAAAGGTTGCCAAGCCAAAATCAGCAATCTTCAACATGCCATTGTTGTCAAGTAGAAGATTTGAGCCCTTTATGTCTCGATGTAGAACACCATGACTATGGCAATGATCCAATCCACTAAGCAATTGCTGCATGTAACATTTAACCTAGACATAAAAGGAAGCAAAAAATGTCATGCCCCTGAATATTATGGAAGATGTTGCAATTACAGTTGCAACTCTGGTGTAGATTAAATCACCCGCCAAAATAAAAAATTAGAAGCTTTGTGGCATTAAAATTGAAATAGATGCCATTAATATTATAAAGAATGAAAGTCAGTTTTGAAGTACCTGCGGCTCAGTAAACTTAACCTCAGGACGTGAAGCCAGCCCAGTGAGATCATGCTCCATGTACTCAAACACAAGGTGCAAACTAGATGATGTTCTGGAGGTCACCAAGCCCTCCAACTTAATTACATTAGGATGATTGAGTCTTCTCAAAATCATTATTTCTCTAGCCATAAATTTCACGCTCTCAGCATCCATGTTATCAAAACGAACTCTTTTGAGAGCCACAAGTTTATTACAGGTGAGGTCACGAGCCTTGTATACGCTACTATAAGTTCCTTGACCAATCTGCAAGAAATAATTGCTATCACAAAAGAACCAACGCCAATCATCCAACAATGCCAATAATAATACAGCAAAAATTCAACAAAGAAACTGATCAGCAAACATATTATAAACTTTCAACAAGTCAGACGAATTGGGAATAATACAGCATAGCATAAGAATCTTGTTGTTATCATAGTTATTCCCTTTCCTAATAGTCCAAACTTTCTATATCTGTCATGGATTCATGGTCATGCTCACGATGCCAAAAGGCAATCTTTAATTGACGCTAGTGCAACAGAAAATCCTTTCCTTATCTTAACACCTCCCAAAAAAGCAAAACAAGGGCAATAAAGATGTAAAAGAATAATATCGAGAAACAAGGCAGAAGAAAGAAAGCACAAAATAGGAAACATCGAAAAACCTAGTTTTCCAAGATAAGATAAGCAAAATGCTTGCTGTTTTCTATCTGTGCAATTGCAGTTTAAACTTAACATGAAATCTTATGGTGCAAAGTCATTTTCTAGCAAGAAGGTTGCATTATGCTATTTTGTCAATTTGCTAGATTCAAATTCATATTATCAGAAGTCATAAGTGACTACAAACTGCGCACATTCTCATTCTTCCATATATAAAGGAGGCATCAGCAGCAACCGAAACCCAGCTCTTTAAGGACTAGCAACGACAGGATGACTAATAGGAACATGACTAGGGCTGTAAATGAGCCGAGCGAGCTCGAGTAGACTCAAGTCGGCTCAGCTGTGAGCAAGGGATATGAACTGCATAACATAGAATTAACCCCTCATTTGACTTCAGAAAGTAAGATCACCCAGTGCAACTAGCATACCTTACTAAAAAATGATGGGAAAACACTGCTTTTCAGATGATGGGAAAACACTGCTTTTCAGATTATTCTAAGCCAATAATGGAGACATACAATTAATCTCACAATCTGCCAAAACTTCAACAACGGTTATATGAGCAACATATGAAGAATTGTTTTTGTTTCTTACCAGTACATGAGCAATTTGCTGAAACAAAACTTATGAAGATAAAGCATAGAATCATCACGAATATTGATACTTTCAACATCAAGCAATCAGAGCACGTAAATCAAGTGAATTTATCAGAGGATGTGTAAAATTTTCAATCGGAGTAGCAACAGATCATACCTTATCTAATTTCTCAAAAGTATCTGCTTTCCTTGGAATCCAACCCGCTATAGCTTCAGCAGCTGCTGAAGCAAGCCAAGAGGGCCATCCTGCTGCAATCTGTTCACCTTCTACCGCTTTAGGAACAGTTCCTGCCCCTGGATAATTATTCACGAGAATTCCAGTATTCTCTTTGTTCTTCTCATAGTAATCATCCCTAACCCTTCTGGAACCATTTGGTTTCTTATCAATGGTATGAACTTTTACCTCCCCACTGTTGAATTTCTTCTTCAATCTGAAGCTCTCTTGTCCCTTAGAACTATTTGTTCTAGTTATATTCAATTCTGATGAAGCTCTGGATAATTTCCTCCCCTTTGGAAACCCCTCACTATCTTTGACTAATGCAGGAGGCTTTCCACAAAGATTTCCCATAGTTCAACAATACGATTATCCGCCAAAAAGCCCTTAACACGTTAAAAATCAGCAATTCCACACATCCTTATAAACCTCATCAAAATTTATAAAATCTCCGTTGGAAATTCACCAATCCAATAAAACCCAAGAAGTACACGCAAAATTCAATCAAAACCAATTCTCATAATCCAACAAGTATTCCAACTTCACACAAAATCCGATAACTTGCACCTCAATAAAGCCACAAAAATCGAGCTTTTCTCATACCTTCAGCACTGTATCAAAACGCTTGTGCCCAACAAAATAATTGCACCCAGGAAAAAAGACACTTGTTTTTAAAGAAATAATAATTTGCTCTCCTTTTGACTGTTCAACACGGTGAAAACAAAATTCCTCAATATAAAATATAAACAGAGATTTCCAAATTCCCACAAACTTAATACTATTATAAAACTATAACAGATATGGAAAGTTGCCGGCAAGGCTTAGTCAGTCAAGAAGTCAAGAATCATCCGGCCAAAAAATTTTCCTTTATCTTCTTAGCAATGGAAAATTTCCAAAAAAAAAAAAAAAAGAACAAAAAAAAAAAACAGTGGAAAGGGGTTTTGGGGTTTCTAAATTAAATTGTTGAGCCGATTTAAAAGACGAGAAAAAAATTAAGGTTTGTTGGGAACTGTTTGGGGGAGGGTATGAATGAATGTTGGGTTTGACACGTTATTCAATCAAAAGTTTGAACAAACCCCATTTAAGAATGTTTTTAAAGTCGTGCCAATCTTTGTTTAAATGTAGTCATCTTGTGCTGGAGGGTGTAGGGGATGATAGGGTGGTCTTCAATTGAAATTTTTGATGGATTGATTGATTGATTTATTCGAGTACAAGTGGCGATGAAGTTGAGGTGTAGCAAATGATTGGCTGGAGGATTGTTTGTGGGTGTTGAAATTTATGTGATTTTTTGGATTCTATTTGACTACCATTAATGAGGTTTTTTATTAATTAATTATTCTATTAGCGATTATATGAATTAGTATGAACTGAGCAAGTATTGCATCCGACAAAAGTTCTTGAATATGTTTTTACAAGTGAGTTTTATCAGATTGACGTGGTATTTTATGGAGGCAACTTAACATGTTATAATTTTTGCTTTCAAATATATTATTTACCATTAATTATCACCTGATAATGTATCTTATTAATCATATTCAAGTAAACCTCACCACTTATTTATAAGGTAATTTTAACCAAATTTAAAATATATGTGTTCAATTCCCTAAAATATATATATATATATAAACATACGTGTTCAGTTAAATTATGATCTAGATATTATTATATTATTTATATTCAAGTTTAACATTTTAATTAGGGTTAAAATTTTGTCAGGTTATTAAAATTATTCAATAATACATTTTATACTGCTAAACTTTTTTACATGACTAATCACCTACTAGAATTTCAAATCGTGTCACTTGGCATACTTCTATCGGATATTCACATTTGACTCAACAGAAAGTTAAAGACATACTGAGTTTTGATAGGAAAAAATAAAAAACACATTAATAACACATGTTAGTCTCTTCTTCCATAAACCTCACCTACCATCATCTTCTTCCTAACCACTTATCTCCTCTTTTGCTGATATCAGTTGATTTTATTAGTTTGGTAGTTTACTCGGAAAAAAAAAAAAAGAAAACTAAAGGCCTAGAAGAAAAATAAGAAATGAGAAGGAAAAAGTTAGAAAAATGGAGGAGGAGAGAAGAAACCTGCAACCCCTCCCAATTCTCTCTCATTATCACGGAGGGGAGAAAGAAAGTAAAGGGATTTATCTAAACGTTAAGAGTATTTAAGAGGGATCGATAAAATAGTGAGATTATTTTATAATGTTGAAAGTTCAAAATAAAAATATATAATGTTAAGATAAAATTACCCTTGATCGGAATAATGAAAAACGAATTTTTGACTAAAATTGTCTAAATATGTAAAGTAATGGACCAAAATATACGTTTTTTTTGTAATACACTGAAAAAATATTTTACTTATATGTAATGGACAAAAATTAGAATCAATTTCGCTAAAAATAATATCTTAAATTATAACATATATATATATATAAGATACTTAAAATCATGAGTATCAAATAAAAATAAGTTGAATTCAAAACAATATTTTGTTAAGAATATACGGTTTGGATGAAATATATTTTTTTATAAATTTAAATTGTTTTCATAAATGATTGAAAGTGAAAAATTTTTAAAATTTTATATTTATGAATATATATCATGCATTGTAAGGTGTACTATACACAACTCGAACTGTAAAAGTATTTTGTGTTTAATATATATTAAAAAATGCTTATTTGTGACATATATTATTAAATACGTAGTATGAATGATAAATTGGCGACAAGTATCATGCAACATATGCTGATAAATAAATTTATTTGATGAATCCAAATTCGACGTTGCGCATGTTTGACATTTTCAACTGCACCAATGATTGTACTCACTATTGGACCACATATTAGCGGCAATTTATATCCTACTCCTATAGGACCACCATGAATTTTACTCCTACCCCGCGCTACAGTAAACGCGCGCTACAGTTCCGCGCGCTACAGTAAACGCGCTACAGTACCTTCATTTCTTTTGTTATTTTTGGCTTTTTTTTTTTTTTTTTTTTTGCCTTCCTCTTTGAAATTTTTTTTCGTCCGTTTTTTTCTAAACAATTCAGTATTTTTTTTAATGTTTTTGAATTTTATAAAAAAATTATTTTTAAATTATCATTTTATTTGTTTTATAATTAAATAATTTTAGATATTATGATACATATTATGGACGTTTTTGTTGTATGATATGATTTCTTTTATATTTTTGATCTGATATCTAAATTCTGTTGATCTGATGTCTGCTATTTTGTGATCTGATGTCTATATAATCATGATTTGATCTACCTTGTTAAATATATTTTAATTCTACTGTATGATTTCTTTTATATTTTTGATCTGATATCTATAGTCTGTTGATCTGATGTCTTGTATTCTCTGATCTGATGTCTATATAATCATGATTTGATCTACCTTGTTAAGTATATTTTAGTTCTACTGTATGATTTCTTTTATATTCTTGATCTGATATCTATAGTCTGTTGATCTGATGTTAAGTATGAATTGATCTGATGTCTATATAATCCTGATCTGATCTCCTTTGTTAAGTATGTTTTAGTTCTGCTGTGTTAAGTATGTTTTAGTTCTGCTGTGTGATTTCTTTTAAAATCTTGATCTGATGTCTATAGTCTGTTGATCTGATGTCAATTATGAGTTGATCTGATGTCTATATAATCCTGATCTGATCTCATTTGTTAAGTATGTTTTAGTTCTGCTGTGTGATTTCTTTTAAAATCTTGATCTGATGTCTATAGTCTGTTGATCTGATGTCAAGTATACGCTGATCTGATGTCTATAGTCTGTTGATCTGATCTCCCTTTTTAAGTATGTTTTAGTTCTACTGTATGATTTCTTTTAAAATCTTGATCTGATGTCTATAGTCTGTTGATCTGATGTCAAGTATGAGTTGATCTGATGTCTATATAATCCTGATCTGATCTCCTTTGTTAAGTATGTTTTAGTTCTGCTGTGTTAAGTATGTTTTAGTTCTGCTGTGTGATTTCTTTTAAAATCTTGATCTGATGTCTATAGTCTGTTGATCTGATGTCAAGTATGAGTTGATCTGATGTCAAGTATGAGTTGATCTGATGTCAAGTATGAGTTGATCTGATGTCTATATAATCCTGATCTGATCTCCTTTGTTAAGTATGTTTTAGTTCTGCTGTGTGATTTTTTTTAAAATCTTGATCTGATGTCTATAGTCTGTTGATCTGATGTCAAGTATACACTGATCTGATGTCTATAGTCTGTTGATCTGATCTCCCTTTTTAAGTATGTTTTAGTTCTACTGTATGATTTCTTTTATATTCTTGATCTGATATCTATAGTCTGTTGATCTGATGTCAAGTATTCGCTGATCTGATGTCTATATAATCCTGATCTGATCTCTCTTGTTAATTATATTTTAGTTCTACTGTATAATTTCTTTTATATTCTTGATCTGATATCTATAGTCTGTTGATCTGATCTCTTGTATTCTCTCATCTGATGTCTATATAATCCTGATATGATTTCCCTTGTTAAAAAAAGTATTTTTTTTTTTTAAAAAAGAATTTTTTTTAAAAAAGGTATTTTTTTTTAAAAGTTTGTGCGTCAAAAAAAAAAAAAAAAAAAACTGTAGCGCGTTACTGTAGCGCGAAACTATAGCGCGTCACTGTAGCGCTACTGTAGCGCGCGCGCTTACTGTAGCAAGTAGGAGTAAAATTCATCCTACTCCTATAGTACCACCGTAAACGGACTCCATATTAGCTGATCTACATAGTCCACTCCCCCCCACCTAAAAACATAAACCAAAAACGCTATTCTGACGTAAATTTTAAATTTTGTACCACGAATTATCGTTTTTATTTATTATAAAAATTAAAAAATAGAAAAAAAAAAGTGAGGAATGATTTTTTTTCAAAAACTTCTAATTAATTCCATTCCACCTACCGAATGCCTATTATATAATTTGTGGAAAAGCTCCAAGACATAACAAAATATTACCCAAAAAATTTTAAAATTTTCTTTAACTGCATTTAGATATTACTAAAGTGAATACTAGTGAAAAATAATTTATATGATAATATCATAATTAAAATTATACGTGTATCCGTACTCGACCTTGGATCTTAATTCTAATTGAAAAGTATCATCAACCATTATATTTTTATTTCTATTTTATTTTTATTTTACTCTATCAATCTTTGGAGATCAAGTATATTACATTAATAATTATATTTAAAAATACACTGATAAATATTTTTATTTATAATTATTATTTCAGTTGTATATAATTTGATATTATAATTTAATTTAATTTAATTTAATTGGCTACTAAATAAAATTACTAAAATCAAACTGCTCCTCTGAATGTTGGGTTTTACTGCAAATGACTTTGTTGGCTCCGTCTTTGAATATGTGGATGGACATTATTATGCACCAACAACTGGCGCAATCGGGACCTAAAGTTTGAGGTGGTCGGGTGGGTTTGTTGGAGGATGGTTATCAAGAGTGGACTCAATATTATTTTTTCCCTCACATAATAATCACGTAGAACTCAAATTTATTTAATTTGCGAAATTCAATAAGCACTGCAAATATATTTTAATATAATAATAATAATAATTTTATTTATAATATGTAAAATATAATTATAACGACTAGATCTATATATATATATATATATATATAAGCAATGATATCGTTTATCGATTCATTAATCATAATAGTGTTTTTGTCAATCATGACCACGATCACAGTGATTCTTTGGCATAGTAACTGCACGGGGTGTTTTATTTATTTTTTCTTATAAGTCTAAATGATTTAGCATTTTCATGACTTTTTTTTTATTTTTATTTTAACTCTAAATAAAACTCTTGTCACAAAGAACTAATGGTATCTTTTATATATATTTCAAAACTATTTTAGAATTCACTATTCAAATCTTATGACTATTATTAGGTTAAACTAAATAACAAATAACTACAGTATTAATTGTTAAATTCTATTCTAATTAAATTTAACTTATTATTACCTATAAATCATGTTTATAAAATTAATAAAATTATTATTTTGAAATGAAAATAATAAATGTATTGCCAACGATAAAATTTTAAATTTCTTTAATTAATTCATTTGTAAAAAAAAAATCTAATTGAAGATTTTAGTTTTTTTTTTTTTTTTTTTTTTTGTCTTTTTGGTTGAGGTTAGTTATTTATAGTAGTAAAATATTATAGTACTAAAATTTTTCTAAAATAAAAAATCATATTCAAATTATATCATATTGTAAGACTCTCATGTAAAATAGTTTATTAACAAATAGTAAAATTTTATTGACAATTTATAATCACTTTCATATTAAAAATTTTCTGAATTATCATCATTTCTCTTTTAACTAATATAATTCTGTTATTTATTAATAAATATCTTGTAATATAATTTTAAAATTATCATATACGGATCCACTAAAACTTATTTAGTCCTATATTTTACTGCGGGGAAAAAAGGGTTGCTGCCTGCAGAATCTTCAGTCTTAAAAAACAGCTGCCTCTTTTAATTAACTTGATATTCAGGTTTTCTTTCATTAGCTGTCCTACCACCAATTTTTTTAATGTAAAATACTTTAAATGTGTGTATTTTACATTAACATTACAGTTTTTAGTCTTTTAATTTTAATTTGTCAAAGTTATTAAGAAAAACTAAGAATAAATAGTTATTTAGTTTGAAAGATTATGTTGTGTTTATTTTTTATTACTATTCTCTTTCTAAAAACCTATCTTCTATGAATAAAGACAATTTGGAATTAAAAATTTTAAAATTATATTAAAAGCATATAATACGTTATATTTTTTAAAAAAAATAAATAATACAGTAATCAGTTATTAAAGTCACCTTCCTGTAAAAAAAACTATGCGTATCCCGCAAAATGCGAATTGCCTCATATTATTATTATTATTTTAAAAAAAAGGAATATTAACTTACTTTTCGGTGAACAGTACATTTGGACTTTTGAGATTGGAAGTGAAAATGTAAACAATTCTTAAATAGTTGTGCATTTAAATAAGAGATATTAATTAGTTATCGTCACCATTTAATAAAAGATATTACTTTTTATTTTTGATAAAATTATCTTTTAATTTAAAAAGAGAAAGAGAGAGAATAAAGTAGGAAGATATTTTAGTCTAAATTGAGACGGTAAAGCATGAAAATTAAGACGGTAATTAGTAATTATTATAAATAAGTTGACAAAAAATAAATAAATGAAATTGTCCGGTGAGATTAAATTAATATTTTGACGATGGCAACGTTATGGATTGAAAGAAACGCCGTAATAGGCGACCTAAATATGTAAACATTGACGCAGTCCTCCATTACTCGATTTTGAAAGCTTTGTTTTTTTTCCTTCCAGTCCTGCGAAAAGGAAGAAATTGTTCCAATTGCCCCAACAATTTTACTTTCATTCACCAAAGCATCTCATCTCAGGTCAATGTCCAGTTTGTCTCGTAACTTTCTGACCGTTTGGAAAACTTTTTGTGTCTGTTTGAACGTGAAAGTTTGACAATAACATATTTTTTAAAATCTCGAAAAAATTTAATTAGAGGTCGGCTTTAATAAATTTTAATTTTTTACAAAAATAATATTATTTCAGTCGCTCTAAATTGAAAATTGATCTTTTGAAATTTGAGTTTGGACGTGGCTGTCATTCTCAATTTGAATATGAAGTACATATACGAATAATAAATAGAATAATTTTGTATGGTGAGTTAGTCTTTGGGTTAAAATAAATTACTAGCATTTGATAATTGCTATCAATATTAATAGGTGACCTAAGTATGTACACGTTGACCTAGTCCATGTCTTAGCTTGATTGATTACATTTGGAAGCTTCTCTTTTATTTTATTTTTTCGGTGGTTTTAAAATTTTAATTTTATTTATATTTTGATTAATATAAAATTTCTTTGAGATTTATTAATATATCAAATACATTCTTTCAAATTTGGAAATATCGAAGACTCCATTGGATTATTAGTCAATTATCATATTAATTTTGTTATGTCAAAGCATGATTGTACGTGTATAATTTTAATTAAAAAAATAAGCGTTTAAACAAATTTGCGATCTACTAAAATACTTTAAATTTGGAAATTTTGGAAGAGTTTGGGAGATAATAAGGGTTGGAGTTTATAATTTTGATGTCAAGTAGAAAAAAAAAAAAGAAAAAAACTCTAAAATTTTTATGTAAAAAAATCCATTTGGACCGTTTTTGTTTATAAATTATAAAATCAGAAGCATCTTTTACGCTTCATAGAATTTATGGTTTTGTAAATTTATAAAAACTGTTTAAATTGGTAATTTTGGAATAGAACTTTTTGAGAAATCTAAGTAAAAGGTAAATTTATTTTAAAAATTAACTTTAACTAAAATTATAAACGAATAATAATTTTTTTAAAAAAATTAATCGGATAATTAACTGAACAAAAGAAGAGATACTCTATATTTTCAAACCTCATAGCGTTATTTGACATGTGGAGCCCAGGGTTACATATTAACCGTGATTATTGTAATGGAATTATATTGAATTATGTGATTTTATATTTATAAAATAAAATAAAAAGTTTAACTTTTATTTTTATATTATTTTTTATTTTTAATATAATAATTATTATTTTAATATATTAATTAAATGCAGAAACTGAATTCTAAATAAAAATTAACACATAATTTTGGAGGTTTCGTAATTAACTAAGCTTTTAGTATGATTAATTTGGAGATGAATTGAATCATTCCAGGAGTATCCCTAATAATTAAGATTATCATTTGGTACATTTGCTACAACAAATATAATCTATCACAAAAAATTAAAAACAAAATCAAGAACAGATCAGGACAACACAACATGAGCTTCGATCATTTCATTTGTAGTTAAGTAGTGCAAATTCCGATAAACAATCATCAATCCAGGTCAGCTTTGTTGAGGAATCGAGCTAAGAATTATACTCTTTTAAAAAGAACAAAAACAAGATTAAAAACGCAAAATCCTCATTTACATTAATTATCTATTTCTTCTATTTTTTTTAATTTAAAATCTTTAGGAGTTTTTAAGATTATATTTGTATTTTAATTCTCTCGTCTAAGACGTTTTCCTCGTATTAAATGACCATCTGACGAACAAAAACTAAAAGTTTTCTTTTGTATTCTTCTTGATTTTCTTGTAGAGCTTTTTTGTCCCATTTTCCTTAAAACGTAAATTTTAATTTGCCACATTTTGAAAGATAATCCATTTAATCTCTTGACCAGCTGCATGTTAACTCATGTTGTTCATTAAATTATGCAAACGACGAGGATAATTATGCAAAGATATTGGGAAAGCAAATAAAACACATAATCACTCTGTTTAAAAAAATAAATATATTTAAATATTGTATACTCTTTATGTGTTAATAAATTTTTAAATATTTTAAATCAATCATTATATAGTAATATTAGAGTTATATTGTAATGTGTTATTTTATAAATAACTCATAACATTGACTATGAGAGAAAACTATAGATATTCAGTGATCACCGCATTAAATAATAAAATATTATTTCTATTAAAAAATTAAAAATATCTTACGAGATGGCCGTAACTGTATACAATATAATTTGCCATTTTAACACATACACAAAAAGTTGACCGTTAAAGTTTTTTTTATTTAATCTCAGTCGCTAATTATATAAAAGCTGCATATAATTATATCAATTATAATATTAAATTAAAAATTAAAAATAATAACGATAAATATATCAAGACTGTTCTTAAAATAAAAAATAATTTAGAAGTATAACTATTTTTATAAAATATGATAATAGCAGTTTGATCACCGAAACCAACTTTATTGGTTAAAATACATTAAACTAAAAAAAAACTGTATCATTACTCGCAAACCGTTCTAATAATTTTAAAGGTTTTATGGTAAAATAATAATTATGGACCTTTTTGATGTTATTCGAGTTAATAGTGATGGGTCATTTTGATGTTATTCGAGTTTAACTGTTTGATCTGAACAAAAAAATGAAACTTGCAAAATAGAAGTTTACACTCCAAAAAATAAAATAAAACTAAAAAGAGAAAAAGATAGTTTAACTTGTTATTTTAATCAACTATACATTAATATTAATTGTATATAAAATTATAGACCTTTAAAATTTTTCGACCTAGATGATCGCACTTCGAGCATCTCCAACCATGCAAATTTGGGGGTTTGGACAACTCCGATCAAACCCCCAAACATCCTCCCAAAATTTGGGAGGATGTATATATTATTATTATATTACCTTTTAATATTATTATTAAGTTTTAAACATTATATTATTATATAATATTATTTATATAATTATTTTATTACTTTTATAATTTTAAAAATTTCTAATTTCTAATTAAATAGAATATTCAATAATATAAGTTTAAATATTATTTTAAAAATATTTAAATTTTATTTATTTAATAATTAATTAATTAAATTATTATAAAATGTAACGTAAAAATAAAAAAATAATATTATTAGACACATGTGTGAAATACGTTAAAAATATATAAATTATTTAAATGTGATAAAATTATACATAAATTAAATATATAATACTAAAGTTGACCCGAAATAGTCTAAACAAATACACAGACAATACATAATCAAGTAAAATAATTAAAAGTCTCCAAGATCATCATTATCTCCATCATTGTTGAGAAAAAATTGACTAAATTGATTGTTTGTTGGTTGAGAGAGTAGTCGTTCTTGTGCTTCTTGAAGTTAGTATATAGTACTCTTAGGAGTAAAAAATAAGATGTACTCTTATCCGGTTTTTTTTAAAAAAAGGGTTTATTAGGCAAAAATTAGGTAAAAACCGAGTTTTTGGTTAAAAATGCACAAAAGAAGTGGGTCAGCCGCATTTAATGCGTATTAAATGCGTCTGTCCCCAATTGTCATTGGTTTCTCTCTCCCTCTCACTCCTCACGTGCCTCATTTGTTTGAATTCTCAAGTCACTTTACATAAAATTTTATGTAAATTGCCAGTTTATGTAAACTGGCTAGCAGTTTACATTGAATTCTCACGCCACTTTACATAAACTTTGCAGTTTACATATTTACATATGTAAACTGCAAATTTTATGTAAACTGGCAGTTTACATATGTAAACGCTAGTTTACATAAAAGTTTATGTAAAATCGCATTGTATTGGTGTAAACTGCCAATTTACATAAACTTTTATGTAAACTGGCAGTTTACATTGAATCAGAACGATGTTTTTACACTACCAAATACCACTTTGAACCAGAAAATATTATTTAACATAAAAAAAAAAAAACATTTTGACCAAAGAATAAGTAGTTTACATAAGTCAACATTACTTTACATAAACATTCAGCACTTTACATAAACACTTCGCACAAATGAATCAGAACGATATTTTTACACTAACAAAGACCACTTTGAACCAAAAAAGAGTATTTAACATAAAAGAAAAGCATTTTGACCAAAGAATCAGTAGTTTACATAAGCTAACAGTACTTTTGCAGAATGCAGCTCTGTTCTTTGCTGTTTTTGGGAAAATCTACAAAGCAAAAGTTGCTTATATAAATTTTTGAGTAAACCTTATGCAAAGAGGTTTAAATCGAGCTATAGTTTGCTTAAATCGGACAAAGAATGAAGAAGATATGAATTTTTGAAGTACAATCATTACTTTAGATTTTTTTTGCGAAAAAATAGCACTTGCAGCTCTGTTTCATAACTGATTTATGGGAGATTTACAAGTCCAAATAAATATCCATAAAATTATGTGTAATCCTTGTAAGGAGAGGTTTAAAACAAGCTAAAGTTTGGTCAAAACGGACGAGAAGCGAGGGAAATATGGAATTCCAAAGTTGGATGACAGCTGTAGAATTTTCACACCACTTTACATAAACTTTGCATTTTACATAAAACATATGTAAACTCGCAGTTTATGTAAACTGCCAGTTTACATTTACATATGTAAACTGTCAGTTTACATAAACTTTGCAGTAAACTGGTAGTTTACATTGAATTCTCACGCCACTTTACATAAACTTTGCAGTTTACATATGTAAACTCGCAGTTTATGTAAACTGCCAATTTACATATGTAAATTGGCAACAGTACTTTACACAAACATTCAGCACTTTACATAAACAACCAGCACTTTACAAAAACGAATCAGAACGATATTTTTATACTAACAAATACCACTTTGAACCAGAAAAGAATATTTTACACGAAGAAACAGCATTTTGACTAAAGAATCAGTAGTTTACATAAGTCAACAGTACTTTACATAAACAAGCAGCACTTTACACAAACACCATTTTACACCAACAAGCCAGCAAAAATATACGATTTTACATAAAAAATATATATATCTTTTTGCCAAAACCCTAGTTTTTCTTTCATCTTCATGGGTTACAAACACAACCAAACGAATCTCATACTTTAGATCTATAAAACCCTAGTTTTTCTTTCATTTTTGTGGTTGATTTAGGGTTCTCCCAAACCAAAAAAACGACGAAATGGTAGAAAATGGTATAGGTTTTGAAGCTTGAGATGTGGAGAGTATTTTGGCGGTGAGATATCTTCAAAAATCTTCACGGAATGGCCGAAATCGGTGCGAGAGAAGAGAGAAAAGAGGCTATTGAAGGAGAAGATGAGAGAGAGTGAATAGATTAGGGTTTGAGAAGAGAGAGGCTGTTGAGTGTATATATAACAGGTGCGTGTAAACACTCACAACTCTTCAATTTTTGACATCCGTTTTCCTCTTTTATTTTTGAATTTTTTTCAACTAGGTGTATGGAAAATTCCATTACTCCTAGTCCTATAATATAATTTGTATCTTGAATGATCCATGCTCTCTGACCCTCAATATAACTTAAAAATAATATATAATTTTATATGTGGATAAAAAGGAGAATTAAATATTTCAAGGTAAAAATATAATTTGTCAAAATAATGTTCAATGATTTTGTAGATTTATTATATGAAAAGAATAAAAAAATTATAAAGAAATGCAAAATGCCTAAAATAGGCCGTATGGATTGGAGTGCAAGTACTGTAATAATCCCCCTAAAATTATTTTGGGTTGTTCAGACGCTTATTTTTAGGCGGTACGGGTTAGAGACGGTGGTTTTAAACCATTTCCAACCCATACCCCCCAAAATTGGGGTCTCATCGCTCAAAATGATTTTAGGGGAGTTGCTATAGTATTTGTAATTTCAATTCATACAGTTCATTTTGAGTTTTTTTCCTTTTTTATAATTTTTTAATTCTTTTAATACAATAAATTTATAAAAGCATTCAACATTATTTTGAGTATTATATTTTTACTCCAAAATATTTAATTCTCTCTTGTTATTTTTTTCAATTTTATGTTACATTTTATAATAATTTTATTAATTAATTAATAATTAAATTAATAAACTTTAAAAATTACTTAAATGTTCTAAAAAATAAAATTTAAAATTATTTTATTAAATATTTTATATTTTATTTAATTAAAAATTAAAAATTTTTAAAATTAAAAAATAAATAATATAATAATATAAAAAATATTATATTATTTTATATCACCCCGAATGATAAACAGTGACACGGATGGGGGTCACTGTACAAGCCCTCAAAATGGGAGGTTGATTTGGGGTGGGTTGGAGCCTCAAATCCCCTCAAAATGGTCTCACCCCCATTTTTGAGGGAGAGATTAGAGTTGTCTTTAGTAATCTACCTTATGGGTGGCCTTGATTACTCGTAAAAATGATACATTAAACATTTAAATGTTTATCTAAGTAGTAATTCAGGTAATGCACGAAGCAGAAGGGAAAAAAAAGTGACACTAATTAATCCAATTAAAATAAACAAATATGGCCACCTTTGACTGAACCACTTTGTCATAAGTTGGGGATCCACTACCTTGGATTTTTCCACTCCGACGAATTGGATTGGAGGAGGAGGATATTAATACAGGATTTTTTTTTTTTTTTTGACGTTATATTAATACAAGAAATTAATTATTAATTAAATATGTCTCACAATTCTTGAATTTAATTTTTAGTAATTGATTAAGTACTGTTTGTTGGAGAAGAATGGACTCGTCGTATTTGGTAGTTGTAATAGTAGCCACCTAGCAGTACCCTGGCTCTATGAGTGTCCACTAGTAGCTGTACTAGGATATTGCTTCCGTTTTATAATAATACAACTATTATTTTAGACGAATAAAGCATTATTATGTCTTTACACTATTAAAAAATTATTATTTTTATTGGAAAATAATAATTTTATTTATTATTTTTTCTATTCAATAAAAACAAGAAAGTAAATTTTTTAAAAAGTATATGCCATGAGTGTTGTTTAAGGGTTTGTTTGATAAAAAAAAAATTCATTATTTAATCTAAATAGATTCAGTATCTATCTAAATACGTGTGTTCATAAGTCATATTGTCATGTCTGCATTAAATAAGTTGTCTGATTGGTTTAGTTTAAATTTATTGCTTTTAATTAAGTGATTCTCCTATCACTTAAGACTTAACATGCTCAATCATTGAGGTTTAAGTATTCTTGAGATTCAGTCATTTATTCAATTCAGAATTCAGATTCAGTGTTCAAATCTCAAATTAAGTTTTATCAAATGAACCCTAAGTGTTTTCTTTCTTTCTTTTTTTTATTTTTTCTACCCGTTAATTACTTGAATTCAAGATTCATTGATTCCGAATAAAAATTGTCAATCACAAAACTACCTTCTCATAATTGTTTAAGTGTATTTTACTCGTCAAAATCTATTCGTCACAATAAATTTTGTAACTTGTCCATTATAAGTTTCAATTCATTTTTAATTCAATGTTCATTCTTTGTTCGTTTACGTTTTTTCCAATATAACATATTACGATTACATTAATAACTCCAAACAATATGAATAAATAGAATTAAGATCAAGAATAGAGTTCGATTGAATTCATTGGAATCGGAATCGAAATCGGAATGGGTTTGGTTTAAGTCAGAAATAATTAAAATGAGTATGATAAAAAGTGTTTGGTGCATTAAGTTGGAATGAGAATGATTATCATTAATATTTAGTTAGTTGGAGGAATATATTTGATAAAATATGAAATATCTTTAATGTCATTACTGTAACACTGTTAATTTCAATTGTAAAATTATTGACCTAAATGTAAAAAATGTATAGATATTTCAAAAATTTTATTAAATTAATAATTAAATTAATAAATAAAATTATAAAATTGAATAATAATAAAATTTATAAATTTATAATAAATTTAAAAAATAAAATCATAACAAAATTAATAATAAAATTAGTACACAAAATAAATCAATACACAAAATAATGGTGCAAAATTAATGGAGCAAAAGCTATTATAATTTTATGGCCCAATTAATTGGGCTAAAGTTATTGTACAATATAATTTTATGGGCCAAAATGAAATGGAGGGTTTTTTTTTTTTTTTTTTGGAATTTTTGCAACAAAAATGGAAGGGTTCATTCCAAGTCCCAAAACCGGTTTTCAAACCCAAGCACCCCCTCGGGTATCAGTATCACCAAACCCACATCTTTAGGTTTACATTCCATTTTTTCATTCCCAAATTTTTTAAACCAAACACATTAAATGAGTTGAAATGAGTTTGATACTCAATTCTCCATTCCAAATTCTCCCAACCGAACACCTTGTTAAATAATTAGTCTATATTTCTTAATTATTATTCAACTCAGAAGAAGGATACGTAAATTTTGACAAGTTATAATATGATGTGCGATTTAACAAACGTTGTTATCTTTGTATACGGTGTGCATAGACTTGCTAATCTAAAGGTGAAATATGTGATAAATTGCATGGGTTATGACAATATCAACTGATTTTGTATTACTCAAAAATTTTTACAGCATTATAAACCACAACGTGACGAACAACATTAGCATCACACCCCATTATAACATTTTATCTATTTTACTATTTTATAAAATTTTGTGTAAATATTAATTATTATTTCGAGTAATACTATACTCTTTCTCTACTAGACTTCCCTTTTTGACCATGAAGTTGAAGAGGGTTTAGCTCTCAAAGAAGCAGTCCTCTTATCACAACGATTGAATTTGGAGTCATTCTCAAAAAAACGATTCATCTCAAGTCATCTTAGGGATTAAGAGCATTTCGACTGGTTCTTCACCCTGGATTAATGTATCAAATTTTCTAGTTTAATTGTCACTAAATAATTTTCAGTATATTTTAACAAATATAATTGTGTTTTTTTAAAAAAAAAAATTAAACAGGATAATTTGTTAGAATAAATCCATCATTAACATTTATTTTTAAAAGTTGCGTGATTGCTAAAGTGTATATTATTTAGAGACGAGAGAGTATCAGAGTTCATTTGTTATTATTTTGTTAAATTTTAGTTTTAAATGAAAATACATATTTTAGTTTATAGAAAACTAAAATTGATGCAGTAGAATCAATGAATCAACTAATAAATAATTGCAACTCTTGCTTCCACCATTTTTAGGTGAATTTAATGAAATGCAGTTTCTCTTCACTATACTAGTTACTACTTTTCAGAATCATTTACTCCCTTATATCAAGGGACAAAACAATTTGTTTCCCTTTTTCTAAATAGAAGTATTGTTTTAGTTTTAAAATAATTTTATTAAATTTTTTAAAGAAATTTACCTTTTTTCTGAAGAATTTCTCTTAATTAATTTATTATTATCATATAATATGAGTAAAAATAGAAAACACTTGATTAAACCCAAGAATGAGTAACAATTGTCAATTAACACCATACCAGTAGGAATATCTGTATGATTTTTTTTTCTTATTTTCTGAATATTATCTCACAATGATTTTAGGTTTGACGATATGGGAAAATCAGCATTTAATAGAACTGTTCCTTTGACTTATTTGTAACTAACCACATCAAATGGACATTTGATATTTAATCATAAAATATAATTTCATTAATTTTATAAAGTAAAATTAATATTAAAAAGAATCTTGCTTCAAAAAAAATATTAAAAAGAATCTTATTAAGTATTATATTATGTGACTTATACTCAAGGAGAATAAAAAAGATGTAAGTGACTTAAATTACGATCGAAACGCATGGATAGTTTAATTCTTTTTACGTGTTATGAATTATATAGTTTTTTTTATAGGCTTAAATTTATTTTTGATCTCTCATAACATGTGTTATTTTATTTTTGATTCCCTTTTAAGTTTTAATCACTAATTTTAGTTCTATTAAAATTTTAGTTCTTGACTAATCCTAATTATTCACCCGTTAGTCAAGGGTATTTTAAAAAAAAAGGGACTAAAATTATTATAAAAAATTAAATAGAACTGACTAAAATTTAAGGAGACCAAAAATGAATAACTCATATCATGAGGGATCAAAAATAGATTTAGGTATTTTTTCTATATTTTATTCATTTTTTAAAATTTATAAAAATATATTTATAAAGATAAAATATGAAGATTTACGAGTTTGAAAGTAAATTCAAATTGGGGTGGGAGGATTTGGAGACGTGATAAGGGTAAGGGATTGTAATTAAAGGAAACAAATTCAAATTATAGGCAGGGAAGAAGTTGTGTGAGGAAACACCCTGAACAATGCCAACAACCAAATTAGAAGTTCTTGTTTCGATGTTCAAGAATCTAAACAAAGAAAGTATTAAATGGTCAAATAGAAAATAGTTTGTTAATGAATATAGGTGAGACAAAGTTCTTTTCTGTTTTTTTTATCTTTTTCATTCAATTAACGAGTACACAATGGCGGCACTACACGTGGTGAGGAGGGTGTCGTCTCCGAAACGGTGAAGCCAGAATTTTCTCTAATAAAATTATTCCAATCAATATATGTTTTCCATGTCGCTGCAATTTCAACCATCGAAAATTTAAAATATGCATCAGCTCTCAGACTACATTCCAACAGCCTCCATACAACTTTATATTTCTGACAAATTTTTTTCATAACCTTTACAACCTTAATGAAGCATAATATGCATAGCCTAATTAATATAGATAGAACATATTTGGTTTGCTTATAACTCTAACATTGTGCAATACTTAGTTAGAAGAGAATATTATACAATTACTACCCTGTAGCTCTCCCTGTTTGGAGAATAACAAATGACCCAAAAAGGAAGAAGAAGAAGAAGGAATTGACCTATAGTGGCATTCAAACTTTCAGGGGGGCCAAAAAGAAATTCAATTTGTATGATCTTTTTCTTTTCTCCCAGATTTTATATGAAATTTACTATATAAAAGGATTACTGTAATTTCTGTGAACAAAATTCTTTCAAATGTTGCTTTTGGGAAGGTAAAACTCCTTGAATTCTTGCCAACTTGCATGATTGTCCAGTGAATAGCTGGTAAGTTGATGGCCTTTCCCATGGAACAAGGGCGAAATCATCATAGTATTCCTCCATTCTTCCTACGAAAAACTGCCATATAAAGGCTCCTGCTCCAGCCTTGTTCCTTTTGGCAGACTTGTAGATGATGTCCAGAATCAGTTTCATGAACTTCTCTCGTTGAGCTGGAGTGAAATCTTTGTTTTCGTTCGACAATCCGAATTCTGTGAACAACACTGGCTTCTTCAGTTCTTTATCCCCGTCTTCAATGTGGGAAAGCATCCATTTAGACACATACTTGAGCTTCTCTTCGAAGTTTCGATCATGAAACCTGAAAATTGAAACGAGAATGCGTGCTTTAAATCACTTGTTTGGTACAAAAAAAAGGAGGCCGAAACCTAGATGACTCGAACTCAATATCTATCGGTTTTAAGTGCGGAGTGCCAACCACTGGTCTATAACCCTTTGCCGCTATCCACCTTTTTTGACAAAGGCTAAAAGGTGCATAACTTTGCTCTCAGACAGATCTCATGGCACCATTAACAACTACCATTTTTCAACTTAAAAAGAAACAAAGAGCTTACCAGTGGTCAGGATAAACATGGACAGATGCAAAATCAACAGTTGAGATCTTTGAATTACGAATGAAGTCAGATCCAAGATCAGCAGCCCAGACCTCTGGATTGACATTCAGCCTTTTGGGGCTTTTAGGACCATAGAATCCTTCCAGGCCTACAGTTAAGAGATGATTTCTGTCTATTGACTTTACATATGCTGACATTTCTTCTATCCAATCCTGCAGTTTCATTAAAACTTCCATAAGTTCTGAGGCAAACATTGGCATCCAGACTAAGTAAATGTTGGGGGACACATAAAAATTTATAACTAGCAGAGAAACAGAAACCAAATCTCCAGTCCTTCCGAATCACACAAAGAAAACAACAACAAACTGTCTGAATTTTCAAACAGCATCTGTGCATTTACGCCTTTAGTAGCATTTGTTAGAGAAAAGATATCCAGACAAGTTTCTCCACAAAGAGTGACAAGAGCTTATTTAATACCCGTTGCAAGCTAGTTCTAAAGAACCTCATTGTGATTTTAACATCTATAAGTTAACCTTCAGGCATCTGGAATAAATAAAAAGCTTAATGTTCCATTTCTGTTCAGAACATAATGCTTCCAAGCACAAATAACTAGCAATATAACAACCATGCATCCTGCCATGAAATCAACTATCAGAACTCAAGGAACACAGTCATGGCATTCATATTTATCAAAAGTTCCTAGCTTGACCACTCCTAACAGCAATCATTGAGGCCCAAAGTGCTGGCTTAGATTTGTTAAGTCCAAATTCTGTAGCTCATCAAGTGAACAAGGATTACTAACTAATGGACTAGTGGATGCTACCGATATAATAACATGTCATATTTGAGACTAGGGGAAGCAGCAAAATGTCTATTCACTTACTTGGAGGGTGTCGCCGGAAGCATCAGTCATGCAGCGGGGTTCATTTATCAGTTCCCAAGCAAAGATGGTTGGGTCATCACGATACTCGGTGCCAGTAATTGTGTTCTTTCTCGTAAGCACTGTCTGCAATAGAAGAGTTGGAAAGATAACAATAGGTGTCAAATTTCAAGCTACAGCACACCATCTCATAAGTAACCTCTTTGTGGTTTATCCATCACGGAAATGAGTATGATAAAGTTTGAAACAAACTTTGAGTTTTACTACGGTATATACAAGAAAGAAACAAGTCGAAAGATAAGACTATCATAAACATTTGCCCAGAATTATAAAGAGCAAAAGTGCCAACTGCAATTGCTTAAGCAATATTGAAAATCTATTTAATAAATCCACTGGATCTTTTGATGAATAACCAGATTATTAGCATGGTGTTGGAAGAATAGTGGAGTGAAGTTTCGAATGTGTTTCATTATGTACAAGAAGAACATATGTAAGAGACAAAGAGTTCAAATCAGAAAGTATCAATATTTCTTACATGGGAGCATGAGTAAAGGTTCAGAATATTGGAAATGTTTTCTATGATTTCTTCATAATGATGTTCACAAAGACTGATGAGGGAACGCAGAATATCTTTACCAAATTTACTTTGAATTGATGTTTTTAATATTTGGATACTAGGAGACAAATGTATTTCCATTATTGATGATTTAATTCTTGGCATATCTAAGCAGAAATTCAGCAGTTACTACTACTAAAAATGGCCATCTTCAGCTTTGAAAGACACCGCAAATGAGGACAACAAAAGATTTTGTGATTCCGAAATCAAAAAGGTTAAATTTTCACAATACGTGTTGAATTGTTGGATAACCTTTGGCATTGACAAAACATTATTTTTGTGCTCAGCAAAATTGTGATGTTCCAGCAATGTTAATCACGAAGCATAAAGCAGTTTAACGATGTACAAAGACAAATTGTCATATTCCTGAAATTAGAGGCCGAAAATTTGAAGCCCCGTTAGATGATGATGTAATTTTCAGCAGCTGTCTAATAAGACAAGAAATCCAAGTTCGTCTGGGCATTACCAATTTAAGTTTGACACCAAATTAAATGAAGATAATGCGAAAATTTACAAGAAGGCTAAAAAAATATTACCTTGACATAGCTTTTGAAGTAATGACGAATGGAGGGATCATAGAAGAAGGAGTCATTTGAGGAGCTTAAAGCAACGCCCTCTTCCCATGCCCATTTCACATATTGAGTCTTTCCACCATATGCTTGCAAATTATTAACTAAGCTAAGGACAAGTCTAATTCCCTGTTTTCTAGCTTCTGCTATTACATAATCCAAGGCCTGCCACAGGACAAAAATAAGCTGTGAATTTTGAGTTGCAAAATGAGACCAGTAAATGAAATGGCATTGACCACAAAATTAAGACCACCGATCAACTTAATATTCAACTGAAAACTTTTGATGGCCAAATGGCAGAATCATGACATTAACAACTTCAGCATTTTCTTGGCTTATTCTAGTTACGTCACTAACAAATTGTAACAGCAGCACGAATTCAATACATACCGAATTTTGCAGCATTCAAGAATGAAACTTCAAGAAAAAACCCAATTACGAACCAGAATCAATTAGGAGTCAAATTAATCGTAACTCCGTCAATTTAGCACAAAGATTTAATCTTGATTAAAAGAAGAGAAAATCATTAATGAAGCTCCCGACTGCAAAATTCTGGAAAATACTACTAGAACACAGAACTGCAAACACAACTATCTTACCCTGAATACTTTTTCGTTGAATCGACCAGGAGAAATCTGGAGGGCATTATAATCACCATCATTGAAGGCCCAAGTCCTACAAACAGTGAAACCCATCTTAGCTCCCACTTGAAGCATCGCCTTCACCCTTGGTTTTTTGCTTGGATCAACGGCATGGTCCATCAACCAGTAAGAATTCCAACCATTGATGTAAAAGACTCTACCATCCAAAAAGAACTGAGTCCCATTCCTCTCTACAAAACTGAGCTTGGTGCCTGTGTTATAACTAACCCACAGGTCCCCAAACGACAAGTATATGAAAGCAATAAATGAGGCAAGCCCAAGAATAGGATAGAGCAGGCCATTGCCTGCTGCCATTCTGCCTAAAAATGACTTAACCATGAAAATGAAGGAATTGGAGAACCACCCCAATCTACCTACAGTTGTAACGCCTGAATCTTGAACTAATTTGCAGCTCCAAATCAAGACAATCTTTGCACTAATAAATGCCAAGATATCAACTTTGTGGACTCCAAATCAGCAAATTACAGAAATCTCAGCATTAAATACGAGTTTCTGATCCCCAGAAATCACTTCAGCTTCTAAATATTTACAATATGCGGAAAAAGACAAGATTTTGCTGAAATCCCAGATCCCCCTTCTGCAAAAGGTTCACTTGCAAGCCAACCAAAGTCCTAAAATCATCAAAATGGGTCTCCTAAATATGATGAAAGTGCATCATGGGTTATGCCCTGTTTCCTAGGGAAGGTTGGGTTGAGATGTTACTGTTTTCCGCTTGATTCCTGCTGCCTAATCCTAGAGCTTATAAAGGCCTAAACCCATGGGGGGAGGTTGATTTGTGGTACAAAGTTGGAACAGGGTCCATAAACAGAAGAGTGATGCCCCCTCAAAACCAGATTGGAGAAAGGTAGGGAAAGCACACCTAATATGTTGTTCCCATTTTCAATCCCAGTCAAAATTTGAAGGACAGATTTTGTTGGGTTTGAGGTAAAATGTTAGTCTCAAATCTAATTGTTTAGCTGCTGGTTTTGAGATGCTTTGCACTTTGAACACTCCAACCAATCTAGACTTTTGACAGTATTATGAAGAAATCATAGAAACATTTATGGGCCATTGATGATATGTGCATCACAACTTTATATTTACTTAATCTATTTATAATGTATGGAAACTTTCAGAATATATTGCCAAATAGACAGATGTGCTGTTTTCATTTGCTTCTACCCATTTAGTATTTTTCTATTTATTGCAAATGAAGTGGCCATTTGATCTTAATCTTTTCTTTCTTTTTTATTTTTTAAACTGACCAACCAAGCACAATTTCATTAGATTTGCTCAACACAATTGACAGTCAAAATTTGGTAAAAATAATCCACTTAAAATTACCTTAATGTTAAATTTTAACAAGATGAGTAAGTTCATGTGTTATTATATTATCTCTGTCTTAATGCCTGAACATCATTGTAATTTGCAAATAGGGAAGGTAATTTACTGAACCATCCATGTCTCCAGGATCCGCCATTAGAACAATCATGAAGTCGAGCATCCATGTCTGCAAGTTCTTGATCATAATTCAATGGAGGTAAAAATGTTTCAATTACTTGTGGACAGTTGGAATTTTTTTTATCCTATACTTGTATTTAGGGTAAAGAATAGATACTCTTTAACCTGTGTACCTGTGATGACTTTTTTTTTAATGTTTTATGATTGCAGTCTGCAGACGTAACTAATAAATCAAATATCTTTTGTCAAAAAAAGGTTTACTAACCAATTTGGATTTGTTATAACAAGGAGCAGTTTGCAATAATCAATCATGGAAGTTGAATCCTATAATTTTTTAAGTATGATAAAATTTCGCTAAAAATGACAGATGAAGTGTAATAATTATAAACAAATTTAATTCAAATTTTGATAAGTAAGAAAAGGGAAAAAAAAAAAAAGAAAAGAGAAGAGGTTTTTGATTGTTTGAAAAGAAAAACTAATTGGATCTATGAAGTCTCCTCCAAATTTGATTTACACAAATGGTTGCTTTCCACTCGTGACTCCACCGACAAATTTGTCAATTTCCGTGGTTCGAGGACTAAAGTGCCACACTCACAAGATCCAATGGTTTCAAGTGCAAATATAGTTAAATCTTCTCAAGAATAGCATAGGAGTGTTTGATTATCCACTTAATTGTAAAATTGAAAGTTGGATTTATAATTAATTGAATAAGTAAATATCTGATTGAAGAAATAAATATCTGTCTATAGTCGCCTGTTTCGGAGTATGGTCGAAAATTAATAATAATAATAATTTACTTAAATTGAATGGTAAGAAAGAGTAATATTATAAAATAAGAGGGACTTCTTGGGAAAAACAAACAAATTCCTTTAAACTTCCGTATGATCCGCTAAATTTGCAGCGCAAATTCCTGCCCAAAGTCTCTATCACTTCGCCATTCTCATCAAATTGGTCTATGCCTCCCCTTTTTTTAAAGAGACCATAACCGTATATCACTCCATGTTAAACGACAACGCAATATATGCTAATTAATTTTACCTGACAACGATGCCCTATTGAATTCAACAATCACAATCTTTGGTTTAAACTAAAATTGTGTTTGTTTGAAGAGAAATTGGATATAAACGAATCGTAAAATCATTCAAATTGTTAATGTTTGTTGGTCCGTAAAAGTAGAGAGAAAAAGAATAATAATTATTTTTAATTTATCAAACAAGTCAAATGCAATTGTTTCATTTTTTTTTTTTACAAGGGTGACTCGAACTCAAGTTCTATTATTTTAAGCAGGGAGTGTCTGCCCCTCTTGTCAGACAACGCTTCACTTTAGTGAAGGTTCAATTTATCAAATACCGATTACTGCATTCTCATTCTCAGTAGCAAAATTGAAAATGGAGCAATCATAAAATGATTATGTTTGTTTTTTTTTTTTTTGTTAGTAGAGCAAATGCAAAAATAATTTGATTAATACTAAAGATATTTGTTAACTCATTTAAGGTAATCTGATTATTATACGTTAATACTAAAAAAAGTGATAATTACTTTTAATTTATCAAAAAGTCAAGGTCAATCTCATTCCTTTAATAAGAGTACTCTTAATTTACTAAATAAATCAAATATTACTTTGATGAACGTTCCATTAATCAAATACGGATTGCTCCATTCTCATTTAAGTGAAACAAATACATGGAATATAGTTACGAAAAATAAGTAAAAGATTTGTCACTCTTATAATCGCACTCAATTCGAATAGAGATTAGTACAAATAAAAATTGCAAAAGAAGGGTTACTCTAGAATTTCTTTAGCCGAGATAAGGAAAAGAGAATAATACATCCTATTATTAGTAATGTTCGCTCTTAACAATCTTAGATAAACATATAACTTTGTAAGTCATTGTGTCACTACCCTAACTAATTCTTTAAATCACCTCATTTTTATTTTTATTTTCCTTCTATTTTGAATGTGTGTGTGTGTGTGTGTGTTTTTTTTTATAGGAAGGGTGGCTTCATGTTTCATTCATACCTTGATTGCTTTTGCAGTTGCATTTGGTATTATTACTGTTAACATTATGTTTCTTTGTAGTAAAGTTAATTGATTACTAATTTGAGTGTAAAAGAATTTGAATAAAAATGTGAAAATTGGCTCCAAAATTGGAAATCTTCCAAGGACAATATAATAAATATAATATAATTTACGTCTCATAATAATAGTCTCGTCAATCATATTATTGAATTATCTTTTACTTTTCTTTTAACCTTAGTGAATTTTTGAATTGATTCAAACTCAATAAAACAATATTATAATAAGAATGATCAAAAATCAAATATTAAAGTAACAAATAAATCGGAAGGGAGCAAGTATGTAAGATGAGATAGTTAATAAAGGAAAACTTAGGGACTTTCTGCATGTTTAATCAAGATGTTTTGTCAACTATTTCTACTTTTACATATAAAAATCAAATCACTAATTTAGTTGAAACACAAACATCTTTCTCGTAACACCGTTATTCGATTTTGATCTCTACAATTAAAATATCAGTTTTACCAAAGACTTCAAAATCCCCCTCCCCAATATTTCTTTCTTGACTTAATTCTTGGGGTAGGAGTTGAATAACCTTTTTAGTCATTAATTATCCCACCACCAACATTTAATTAAGAGGTAAAATTACTTTGGCATAGATTGTTAAAAAATCTTCAATTTTAGGAAGAGAACAGACATTGGGAAGGAGGAGGAGAATTATTTTATATAATTATTGTATTATTTTTTTAGTATTAAAAAATTAATCAGAATATGATTAAATTTGTTTCTCTCTCACATTTTGGTAAATAGTTTTATTTTTGCTAAGATAATGTTTTAAATTGTATTAATTTATGTGTTACAATTTACAAACATTGCAATAATTAATCACGTAATTGTATATATGGTATCAAAAAATATTTCAAAAATAATTACGCATGTGAGAAAGTTTAACAACACTCTGTCTGAGGGTAAATTATACTATATAGCTAAGGATATATATATCTCTTACTATATTTAGAAAATAAACTATATATTCTTAAAAAAATAAAGTATGTAATTCCAAAATTTGGACAGGACGCATGTAGGTAATTGTTAAGTGATGAGAGTAGTACTATATTGTAAAAAATAATAAATATATATATAAAGTATACAATATAAAAATTGCTGGCTTTTTTTTTTTTTTTTTTTCTTTGAAAGAACAATCACCAGTCACTGATGGCTTGTCGACCGATGGGTTTGGCAATCCTTTAGATTAAATCAGTCAAAAGTATAACATTAGTACAAAGAACTGACCTCTCTTTCCTTACTACAATTATGTATGAATACAAAAGAGTAGATTATTTTCGTAGAATAAGTCTCAAAGTTGGAACACCTCCCTATCAAGAGCTAATAGTCCTTGCAACCGTGTAGGCATATCATCCATCAAATCAAATGAATAATTAAAACCCTTCGATCCCAAAATAGTTAAAAAATCAGCCTAAAAATTTGCTTATCGGTGAACATGAATCATAGTACCAGAAATCTCTCCCATAATTCAACAAATTTTCCCAAGGTCAGGCCAATGAAATTTCCAATAATTCGTAATAAAATTGTTGCCTCTTTTATTTCTGCTTTTCGTGTCAAAATTCAAACACCACAAAAACAACCTTTGGTAGGGGTTTTTAGAATATGAGCAACCATTCGTATTACTTAGGTTATAATTTAAAATTGTTATATGGTACAATTAGGAATACAATGTAATGTATCATTTTGAGAAATGACAGGACGAGAGCATTAGTTAGGGGAAACGAGTTAAATTCAATGTTTAATATATTAAATGAGTTATTTCTATTGGACAAACACTATTAGGAGTTGTATAATATATTTTGCCTATAACTTGGTTGTGTTATTTAGTTATTTAATGTGACTATAAACATTAAAAATATATAAGAAATTGTCACTTGTAATTCCAAACATCGGCCGAATATGAAATCGCAAACGAAATTTGGTGGAAGTTGGTGTTGTTTCGATATTGCATTTTGTGGGAAGAAAAACAAATGATGTTTTCTTGCTATTGTTGGAAAAGGTCAAATCTCACTAAGGCGAGGGCTATAACGCATTAGAAATAGAGATCATATTCGTTAGTTGATCAATGGTTGGGATTCATTCATTTGCCATTGTTGCCAATATCACATCCAATTTCGGATGTGTTCTTGATCGTTCAATAATCCTTTAAGAGACTTTTTATTTGGCTAACTTTACAACATAATTAATTTAGTAAATATATGTGTACGTATATATATATATATATATCTCTTAATTTAGGGATCATTTTTTAAAATAAATTTTCGTGTTAAAAATTTATTATTTTTTAATTTACCTATATTTGTTTTAATTTTTTAGTGTAAAAAAGTTTTAAAAAAGTACACGGATTAATTGAAATTATAATTTATCTATAAACTAATTTAATTATGTAGTGGAGAATGTTATATGACGTGCCAAAGAAGATCCGAATTCATTTTCAATGTTGAAAATAACTGTAAATGAATTTTTTTTCCCCAAATACGTAAGAAATTGAAGACCAAATAAACTAATATTTGGCATTTTACCAGTTGGGGGAGATTACCATGCTATATTGGTTAAAGGTAACGAACCAGAGTAACAAGCTTATTTACGTACGGTTGTTGAGAAATTTTCCAGATTAAAATTTTATTTTTTCTGTTATATTTTGAGTTATATATTTATATGTATTGGAAAAGGCATCTAAACCAGAATAATTCTAACACAATTACTATAAAAAGAAAAAGTATTATGACGATATGGACAAAGACAAATATTTTTGTCTTTGTCAAAAAGAACGCGTACATTTCTATGGTATTTCAAATTTTTCTCTCTTTCTTCTACATACAAATTAGATACAAATTTAGAGAAAAAAAAACTAGATGTGATAGTAAACCTAGCTTTTATATGTAGGAAGAAATCCAAGTAAAACATTGGAGGAAAGTCACAAAACCCTCGAATATGTTAATTTCAAAGAAGAAAAAATACTTCAATTTGTTAAACACTAAAACAACCTGATGAATTTAAAACTAATTATCTTAACTCTTAACGTGTGAAAAGATATCAAAAATTTATTGACTGAGTTTCATGTGTTTGAATAATTGATGTGAAATCATAGAGAATTAATGAATGAAGTTAGAATCTCTAACTTTGAACCGAGCTAAAAAGATAATTATGGAATTATGGAATCATCCAAATCTACAAAAAGGTCCAAAACAAATGAGATGGAATTATGGAAGTCTTTGAAAAAGATTGAAGTGGATTGCATTCATTATCACATGATATTCAAATTCTTTTTTGAGATTAGTTATGATTATGAATTATGATTGATGGACAACTAATGCTAGAACTACAAAGGTTAAGAATTTTGATTTCCCTAGTTTTAAATATAACGATTGACCATTTAATTAAATTGTATTACGTTATTTGGTTTGAATGAAGCCGATATGAAGTTCGATGCTGACAAAGTAACAAAACTCTATTTTAAGATTAAAGATTTAAATCTTACTAATTATAAAAAGACTATAATAAAATAATAAATAAATAAGTGATAAATAATAGAAATGTCGAAACTCGTAACTTACTCGCATTTCTTTTATACGTTCAAAGATAAGGTAACACAGAATTTGGACAAATCAAGTATTAAGTACTAGTATGATGAGAAGAATATCTATCATTAAACAAATTTAAAAGAACATAAAAGGAATTTTAAAAATGTATATTTTTATTTATCTTCATTATGATTACCTTCAACTTCTAAGAAAATAACACCAAAGAAACAGCCCAGCTACATTATAAGAGTTGGAGAATAGATTCATATTTGTTCAATTACAATACTTTGTATTACTTCTGAAAGTTGTCTGAACACTTCATAATGTTGAATACACCCTTTGAATTACAGACTGTTTAGTTGGAGGTTTGGAATAGGTTTGGAGGGGTTTAGAATGATTCAAGATGTTTGTTTGATGGGCTGAAATGTGCATCAAACCCACCCATCTATGGGTTTTCTCAAACCCCAACACCCCCATGGGTTTCACACCCATTCCCACTCCTTCTACACTCGACCTCTCTTTTTCCTTCTTCACCCTCCAACTTGTTCCTCCGTCGACACAGCCTTTCTGCCTTTCTTCTTCCCTATCCAATTCCGTTCTTCTCCTCTTTCATGGCATCAACACCCGTTCCAAATAGTAAAAGATAGAAAGCATCTGGCACGATCTCCACTTGTATAAAGGAAACAATTGGTTTCGACACAGTACATAGTTGGATGGTATATAAGACATTCTAGTTGGTATACTTACTAGAGAATAATGAAATACACACCTAAGGATGATTCTTCTTCCTCTTCCGACAAATTGGGCTGAAAAAATTGTATCCAGGCTCTTCCTCCTCATTCTCTTCCTCCGAGGATGACTCTTCACTACCCTCCTATGATACTGCTTCTGGGTTTATCGAAGAAGCTTTGAAGGTTGGCAAGCATAACTGAACGACGAAGAAGCTTCTGGGTCTGTCGATTTGAGATGACAAAATTGTGTATTGAGCTCGACTCTTCACGCTTCTGGGTGATGACAAAATTGAGTTAATAAATTATGGACAAAATGATAATTTTATAATATTCTAAACACCAATAATACCACACAACTTCCAAATCAAACTGTTTTTATCAAACTCATTCCGACGTAAGGTTTTGAAGGTTAGTTAACTGTTAGTCAAATAGTATTTTTATAAAAAATAACTAAAATCTTGCAAAATAAAAAAGACTAGGGACCAAAAATGTTATTGTACTATTAATTGAGATCAAAAGATGTACAAGCCCTAAAATTGTAATTTGGCCTAAGATATAAATTTGTAATTAAAAAATATACTCTTTCTTTTTCTTTTTTCTTTTTTGTACAAAGAAGGAGATCGAATCTTAGATAATTCGAACTCAAGACTATTGGTTTTAAGTGTGGAGTGTCAATCACTGGGTTACAATCCAATCGTTACAGGACAATATTAGTTAAGGGAAAACAATGGACATTCAGAGGGTCACCATATTAAATAATAAAAAAAAATTTATATTAAAGTGTTAGGGACACCTTGTAAAGTGTACCGTAAATGTACGACGATTACCACCCTCTTGTCCTCAAGACCGAAGCCTCTTTCTATTTTCTTTTTAATAAGATGTTTAAGATCGTTTCAAATTGTTTACCTAAATTAAGATCAATCATTGTTTAATTGAAAATGCAGTGCTATCCTTACTCTCTTTTTTTTCCCATTACAATTCTTCTATTAAATCTCTTCTATTTATTATAATACTATTATTAAATATAGACAATTTGATACCAAAAAAGTAAAAATTATATTAAAAAGTTTAAAAACCTTATAAAAAATAATTCTTTCACTTTTCAAAAATCTTACATTTAAAAATGGAGGGAGTGATAATCGACCTTGTATTTTATTTTGTACCTTTCAAAAATAAAAATAAAAGTTATAATATCTTTGTTCATAATAATAATCATATTTATTTAAATAAAATAATATAAAAAATAAAAATATTATTTATCATTAATAACATCTACTACTTTTTTTTTTTTTCCCCTAAATTGCCGTCACTTAATTGGCGTGATGTTCCACTGTAATCCAGATTTGGAAGCATTCCCAAAATCACAATCCAAAAAGAGGCCCAACAAGTCCTGGACCAAAGCCTGAAATTGGTGACCTCTAGTGCAACCTTTCGAAGAAACAGAGAAGAAGGCAAATTATGCAGCCATATTTCTTGATCAAGGCCAGCCCACAATTCCTAAATAGTCCTACTTGGCAACTGAACATTTGGACCGGATATATAATATGTGCAATATTTCTAAAATATTATTATCTATAAATTTTAACATGTGTCCTCCAATTTAATATTAAAAAATTACACAAAAAGTAATATAAATTTTTAGAAAAAATACACAGTTGGTCCTATATAATTATCATGTTACACAATTGGTCCTATACATTTGGAACTCGACAAATTTGGTTCTAAGCGTTTCTAAAATTGACACATTCGGTCTAATTTAACATTTTAAAATAGAGTTTAACGGTTGACTCAGTAACTATTAAGTCACTTGCCATGTGGCAACCCATGTGGCATATAATTACTACATGTCAATCAACTGCTCACTCCTATGCCACGTGGCATAATTATTAAAAGTTAGGAAAAATTCACATTTGATCTTATATAATAACCATGTTACACAATTAGTCATACACGTTTGGAACTCAACAAATTTGGTCCTAAATTTTTTTAAATTGACACGCTTGTTCTAATTTAATGTTTTTAATAGGGTTTAACGGCTGACTCAACAATCGTTAAATTTTTATATCACGAGACACAAACGTGGTCGCCATGTGTCATCCACTTGGCATAAATTGCCACATTAAAGTCAATCCTCCACCCCCCCCCCCCCCCAAACATGCCACGTGGTATAAAAGGTACCACATGACAGCCACTCATATACGCACATGCCATTTGTCAGCATGTGTCGACCTCAAATCAAATCAGTTGATCATACTTACCTGGTTTGACCCATGTTGACATTTTTTTATTTCGTTTACATTAATATAAAATTATTTTTTCATAATTTTAACTATTTGTTAACATGGGTCAAATTAGTTTAGTCTAGTCAATTGATTTGACCCAAATTGAGACAAATTCAAATATGACAAAAATATACTGATTTGACTAAAAATGTGGCGAACAAATATGGGTGGCTGCCACGTGGCATGTGGGTGAACGATTTGCTATGCCACGTGGATGACACGCGGAGAGCCATGTTGGTGTCACCTTACATAAAATTGAACGGCTGTTGGGTCAGCCGTTAAACCCTATTAAGAAATATTAAATTAGATTAAATGTGTCAATTTTAGTAACATTTAGGACCAAATTTGTCGAATTTCAAACGTGTATGGCCAATTTTGTAACATGGTCATCATACAGGATCAATTGTGTATTTTTTTTTTAATTTTTAATAATTATGCCTACGTGGCAGCATACGTGGATACTACGTGACATGTGAGTGAACGGTTGACTGACACATGACAATCATATGCCACGTGGTAGGTGACTTAATGACTGTTAAGTTGGTGTAAATTTCGTTAATTGAACCATTTATGACCAAATTTGTCAAGTACTAAATATGTAGGATCAATTATATAACATGATTATTATACAAAATCAATTATATATTTTTTCCAAAAATTTTTCCCCCAAGTTTGGTATCGTTATTATTTTAATTTATATATTTTTTAAACTTCTTCATTACTGCATGCCATAAAATCCTCAATCCAACTATGCCAATTCAATTAAGTGACTGCAATTTAGCGGAAAAAAATTAGTAACTGGTATTAATGATAAATAAATTGGTATGTGGGAAAATAAAAGAAAAAGAAAAAAGACAGAAATTTATTCATGTCCCAACTGTTTTAAAAGGCTATTAAGTAGTCTCTGACTTTCCCAGAGTGGCAGCGAGGGATTATTATGTAGACACTTTAACCAATCCACCAAATACCTACCTATCTAAGAAATGAATATTTATCTTACACAAAAGCTGATGTTGTTGAAGAAGAAGAAGAAGCAAGAATTGAAGGAATATTGAAGAAGGTTGAAACTATCTTCTGATGATGTCACCACCAAATTAGTTGCTCCAAACTTACAGAAGGAGACATTGAACAAGAACTTGCACCCAACTCAACAACAAATCATCCCCAAAAAAAAAAAAAAAGAAAAAGAGAAGGAATTTAGATGGCATTATAACATTATCAATGTCAGATAATCACATGAGTACAAAAAAGGGTAACAAAATTCTGGCATACCACCACTACTTTCAACATCTTTCTCCATAGGAGGAAAGGATTGAATAAAGAGACATAAAGAGTAAGTTCTACAATTAATCTCCAGATGAGATTAGAGCAATATTGCCTTGTTTTCTTCTTCCAAATTCCAAATTCCTATTCCAGACAGCAGAGAATTCACCAATTCTCATCTCAGCAGAACCATAAAGTTTCCAACTTTCGATCTGGCTTTCAGCTCAGCATAGAGTAAATTTGAAACAGAAGCCTGTAAGAAACTATATACAAAAGCACTGTCTGACTTAATACTACAACTGAATTAAAGAAATAGCTCTTTGAATTAGATCTAACAGTCACTGCCATTTCCGTTATTTTCTCTACTTTTTCTCACAAAAACAAAATACCCAAGGACGGCGCAGAGGGCAGCCACGATATTCCCTTCTTTGATCAGAACCTTAACCACAAATCCAGTAATATCGGCGGTCAATTTCTTGCCTTCCATAACCAACGCCCTTCTGGGTTTTCCACAAAAGGTCAATAAAACGAGCACAGTGATCCATGTAACTAAAGTGGCCGGCACGGCCACGGCCAAAGCAGCCACCATGGAAAGTAACCCAAACGCCAACCCTAAAAGCACAGAAGCATACAAAGCCGGCCACCTTGAATAAACCGAACCCGAAGATGACGAATTTAACAAAATGGATTCGTACCAAGAAAGGACTGATTTGAGGAAATTCCAAGAAAGCAAGAGTAAAGCCGTGTAAACACAAACAAATAGGAACACCCATGTCCTTCTTTTGCTCATAATCCGTAGCAGAATCATGGAGGACGGTTGGGTTGCTGAGGCTTGACGGTCTGGGGACGAAGAAGGTGATGGAAAGGAAGTTGAAGGTGGGAAAGTTTGTGTGGGTTGTTGATGCTCTTCTGTAGTTTCTTCTGCCATGACTGAGCCTTGAGGGGGTTTCAAGATTCAATTCAATCTTGATGGCTTTGTGAGATTTTTCGCAGAAGTGCAGTTCTGGCCACTTTCCTGCTCTGGTATTTTTGGAGAAATGGGATTGGGTTTTTTGTTGGGTGAAGGACAAAGTGGATTGCAAAATTAGCACTAGAATCAAGATTGAAGATGAGTAAAGGTTGAGTAAGAGAAGGACAAATGTTTGTTACCGCGTGGGTCGATTACTTTACTATATGTTTGGACACCGGGTTGCGATGAGGCCGAGGGTGACTGCTAGGGGTTTACACCGTCTGATTTGGCCAGTTTAAAAGTAAATGTATAGGCTAAACTATAATATATAATTTCAAAATTTTTCAAATCAAACTGGCAAAGTTTATTTTTCAAACTAAACTGGGCAAATTATTTTTCAACGATTTGGTTTGGCGTTTAACGGTTTGAGTCATTATTTATTTATTTTTAAATTCTATATCCATTCATGTGAATTTAAACTAATTTTTTTTTTCACAAAGACAATTCACCACGTCTCATAACACTAGCACCACGTCAAAAATAACTAGCACCATGTCCAGAAACGTCTACATTCATTCATGTGAATTTAAGCTATTTTTTTCACAAAGACAACCAACCACGTCAAAGATAACTAGAACCACGTTCATAAACATCTACATCTATTCATGTGAATTTAAACTGATTTTTTCCCAAAGACAGTCTACCACGTCTCATAACACTAGCACCACGTCCGGAAACGTCTATATCCATTCATGTGAATTTAAGCTATTTTTTTTCACAACGACAACCCACCACGTCAAAGACAATTAGAACCACGTCCATAAACGTCTATATCCATTCATGTGAATATAAACTGATTTTTTTTTCATAAATACAGTCCACCACGTCTCATAACACTAGCACCACGTCAAAAATAACTAGCACCACGTCCAGAAACGTCTGCATCCATTCACGTGAATTTAAGCTATTTTTTTCACAAAGACAACCCACCACGTCAAAGACAACTAGAACCACGTCCATAAATGTCTACATCCATTCATGTGAATTTAAACTGATTTTTTTTCACAAAGACAGTCCACCACGTCTCATAACACTAGCACCAAGTTAAAAATAACTAGCACCACGTCCAGAAACGTCTACATCTAGAAACGTCTAACCCAACTTTTTATGTATATTAAATGCTAAATATATTTATAATATATACGGTTCGGTTTCAGCCAGAACGGCTAGTTTTATAGCCTAACCCGTTAGCCGAACCGTTATTGCAATTTATAAATTTTTCAAACTGTCGGCCTATAAATATATATTTAAACCGGTCAAACTGAAAAAAATAGTTTGGTTTGGCCGGTTTAAACAGTTTCGGCCAAACTGAGTACACCCCTAGTGGCTGCTACTGAGCTAATTTTCCCAGGCGGAGGAGGTGGGGCTCCATTAGTTATTAATAAAACCCCCCAAAAAAAAATTTTTTTTAGGAAAAAAAATTCTTTCCTTGGATTTAATTTTTATAAAATATTTATACCTCTTAATTTGTAGGAATATTTCTATTTTTATGTATGTTCCGAAGATTCAACGTTTTTTCAGTTGATATTATTTATTTAATTTGTTTAATTAGATTTGTAAATCTTTATTCGTTTCATTTTATATTAGAGTTTTATGAGTCCGTTTACGGTAGTACTATAGGACTATCGTGAATTTTACTCCTACCTACTGTAGCGCTACAGTAACGCGCTACAGTGCGCGCTACAGTAACGAGCTACATTTTTTTTTTTTTTGACGCACAACCTTTTTTAAAAAAATACTTTTTTAAAAAAAAATACTTAACAATGGAGATCAGATCAGAATTATATAGACATCAAATCAGCGAATAATTGACATCAGATCAACAGACTATAGATATCAGATCAAGAATATAAAAGAAATCATATACTAGAACTAAAACATACTTAACAAGGGAGATCAGATCAGGATTATATAGACATCAGATCAGAGAATACTTGATATCAGATCAACAGACTATAGATATCAGATCAAGAATATAAAAGAAATCATACACTAGAACTAAAACATACTTAACAATGGAGATCAAATCAGGATTATATAGACATCAGATCAGGGAATACTAGACATCAGATCAACAGACTATAGATATCAGATCAAGAATAAAAAAGAAATCATACAGTAGAACTAAAACATACTTAACAATGGAGATCAGATCAGGATTATATAGACATCAGATCAGCGAATACTTGACATCAGATCAACAGACTATAGATATCAGATCAAGAATATAAAAGAAATCATACACTAGAACTAAAACATACTTAACAAGTGAGATCAGATCAGAGAATACTTGACATCCGATCAACAGACTATAGATATCAGATCAAGAATATAAAAGAAATCATACACTAGAACTAAAACATACTTAACAAGTGAGATCAGATCAGGATTATATAGACATCAGATCAGCGAATACTAGACATCAGATCAACAGACTATATATATCAGATCAAGAATATAAAAGAAATTATACAGTAGAACTAAAACATACTTAACAATGGAGATCAGATCAGGATTATATAGACATCAGATCAGCGAATACTTGACATCAGATCAACAGACTATAGATATCAGATCAAGAATATAAAAGAAATCATACACTAGAACTAAAACATACTTAACAAGAGAGATCAGATCAGGATTATATAGATATCAGATTAGCGAATATTTGACATCAGATCAACAGACTATAGATATCGGATCAAGAATATAAAAGAAATCATACACTAGAACTAAAACATACTTAACAATGAAGATCATATCAGGATTATATAGACATCAGATCAGCGAATACTAGGCATCAGATCAACAGACTATAGATATCAGATCAAGAATATAAAAGAAATCATACACTAGAACTAAAACATACTTAACAATGGAGATCAGATCAGGATTATATAGATATCAGATCAGCGAATACTTGACATCAGATCAACAGACTATATATATCAGATCAAGAATATAAAAGAAATCATACACTAGAACTAAAACATACTTAACAAGAGAGATCAGATCAGGATTATATAGACATCAGATCAGCGAATACTTGACATCAGATCAACAGTACAACAAAAACGTCCATAATATGTATCATAATATCTAAAATTATTTAATTATAAAACAAATAAAATGATAATTTAAAAATAATTTTTTTATAAAATTCAAAAATATTAAAAAAAATACTGAATTGTTTAGAAAAAAAAATGGACGGAAAAAAGTCTCAAGGAGGAAGACAAAAAAATAAAATAAAAAAATAACAAAAAATAACAAAAGAAAGGAAGATACTGTAGCGCGTTACTGTAGCGCGTACTGTAACGCGCCACTGTAGCGCGCTACAGTGGTAGGAGTAAAATTGCATGGTGGTCCTATAGGACCACCATATAAATTACCGAGTTTTAGTTATATTATTAAAAACAATACTCTAATATTTTGATTTTAAAACAAAAAGACTAGTTTCGCTTTTTCTATATCTGTTATTATGATTATCTATATTAATATAATTATTAAGTTTGATATAAAAAAAAATAAATATATGTTGATGTATTTTCTTCAACTAATGGATGAAGAATGCAAGAATGTGTATGTTCTAGTCCCCACTCTCTCGTGTATTGGCGAAATTTAGTGGTTATGGAGTATGAATTTTTTTTAAAAAAAAGCCCGGCAGAAAAGATCACAATAGTTATAACATTCACTAGTGATAAACCCAATTGAAACAGAGAGGAATAACTCGAGAGTATAACTAAAAAGTGCATGTCTTCAATGCTTGCTAATAGCCGGCCATTATTAACCCTTCTTTTATAGGGTTGAGGGCTGCCAATTAGTTTGTCTTTATTAAGGAGGAAAGCTAGAAAATAAGGGAGAATTGAATACCTTCTTTAACTAACTTTACAAATTAAGATAGCTAGTGAAATGTGTCCTTCCTTTTATTATAAATCAAGACTCAATTAGTTAAATTATACTATAATCTATTAGATCTAATCTTTTTTAACTAATGACTTAATAAAGGAACGAAATCCTTGCTTATTAAGACAAAGAGCAACTTTGTCTTTTACTTTAACGAAGCTTCCCTCTCGAGCTTGTCTTCTAAAAGGGAGGAAGATGGCCGCCAGCTTCTCCTTACTCTTATGGGCTTGGACTTCATCTGATGGACTGCCTAAAGGGTAAAACTAATCTATAAAAATGTACAAAACCCCTTTGAGGCCCCAAGACTCATAAAACCAATGGAAAACATAATGCAAGGTCGAAATACATTGGTCAAAACTTTAAGAGAAATTGAAGGCATTCTAACTATTACAAATACTTAATACAATGGCTTCAATTGAATGGTACTTGTCTTGTAAGGCAAGTTTTTTGGTTTTAGCACTCTTGAATCAAAGTATTAAAAGTTTAGTTTGCCTGTTTAAGCATTGTTCTTGTCATTGGCCCATCTAAATCTACTCATTGGTCTCTTTGTCATTGGCCCATCTAAATCCACTCATTGGTCTCTTTGATGGGGTCTTGTGTCTTGATGGACTTGTGGATTAGGATAAACATTCTTGGGTTCATGTGTAGCTTGTGATCCATGATATGATGATCATATCATATGCAAAAACAAACAAAAAGAATAGGAATAAACCTTATATGGCCATATGGAGAAATAAACGTTATGAGTGACCACTATTTTCAACTATACCGTGTAATTCTTGAAAGATTATCTGTCCGAACCTAGCCAGAAACTCACTTTCGTTCTATATATTTCAGAATCGAAATCTCTGGACAGGCCTAGACGCTAGCACAATCGCTATTCCAATCATTGCCTGAAATAACATTGCGCAGGATCTTGGTTTGTACTTATTCGATTTACCACGCAACATAAAATTCTTAATTAAAGCGGAAACATAATAATTACCTATTGAAGCTTATACTCAGGTGATTCCCTTGTATGCCTCAAGACTTTGCTTGTACGCTGTGTGGGCAGCAATCTAACGAGCAATTGATCAGCTAATCACCATAATCCACCTGCCGGAAAAATTCTAGCACCGCCCGGAGAGAGAGAAAGCTACACGTTGCCACCAAAATTTTGAAGAAAATTTTGGAAGCCTTAAGCTTAAGAAATCTGAATTTAGTGAGAGAAATTTTCTCTCTCTAGGATTTTCTCTCTCTAAGTTTTCTTGTCTTGAAAACTTATGAATTGTATATTGTGGAATAGCTAATCCCTTGTCTATATATAGAGTTACAAGAGAGACCCCATGCTGGTTTAGGATTGGTCTTCCTAATGGGTTTAGGTAATTAATTAGTTTTCAAATCCAATTAGGTAATCAATCTAATAGGATAAACCAAATCCAAATTAGATTTCCCAATCTCTAGGATTTCCTAATTCTAATTGAAACTTAAGACTTAATTAATTAATTAATTAATTAATTTCACTTTATTAATTACTCAATTAACCTTAGAAATAATTAATCAATTAATTAATTCTACCTATTCAATTAGCCCATTACAAAATTAATCGTACCACTAACGGATTAATTTTGGCACTACCATACTACACCAGAATTGCTTCCGGAACAACTTAAATAATTTATATTCATAATCTCCCCACATCAAAGATATAGTGCTCGTTAATTTATTAATTTACTGATAAATTAATTAATTAACTTCTTTAATTCTGAGACTAGTACCACTCGACCTTTTTACTATACCGGACATAAGTCCACCGGCCGGGTTTAGTATAATATTATGAGCTCATCTCGGGAGCACCATCACCCCGGACACACCGGTACATGGTTTTCTTTCGACAAGCAGCAGCACACCAAGTAACTAAACACGCGCACCCAACCTGCCGAGACTATTGGCCACAATTGACCTCACCCATTGGCAGATTAAAGTACACTATTTCTAATCCTCATGCCCGCTCGAGTCTAGGGATTAAGAGATAGAATACTAAGAACGATTTGTCTATTAAATCAGTACAAGACAAATCATTCTAAATGGTATAGTTCAATACACCCCGAGCATATCTATATGATTTAATTAGTTTAGACAAACCAATTATCCGAATCACATAATAACCTAAACCGACAGTTTGTCCAAAGCTGTCTCGGTTACGAACCTCATTTATATATTATGTCTTTTAACCAATGATGAGATCTACTGTGTCACACAAGACACCTCATCATCTAACTACATAATATAAATGGACAAACAATGCACAACAAAATATAACAAAAACATAAATCGATATATTAACTGGGAAAATGTACAATACAAGCATAACTTATGTATTCAACTCCAACATTTCTTTCATTACTATATTATGCGCAAATTATATTGTAGTTCTAGAGAACATTGAGTAAAGTGTCCCTAACAAATTTAGTATACAATTTTGTCAATTAATGTTGATTTTTCATCCCCCGAGTCCCAGGCCTTCCACACGCCTTTGCCCTCAGCATCTCCCACATTTTGCTAATTGGGTTTCTCCAACCAGTCATGCATTTTGGTTTTTATTCAAGCATTAATTGCTTTGTTTACTACAATTAACTCAGGTTTTGGCTTTCAATTTTTAATGTTATTATTATGTAATGATTATCTATTGTTCCAATGATTCTTTACGTAGTGTTTTACTGATGGAATATGAATTTTCAATTGATGGTTACTATATTTTTGCGTTTTTCTTGCGAAAGATGATATTTTTTGTAGATTATCTCAGTTAATATAACTTTCTCATCCTTTTTTTTTTTCTGCCCCCTTTTGTATTCTTTCCCATCATTTTCAGAATTCCTTTTCATTATATATTTTTGGTTGATGTAAACTATGTTTTTTGCATTGTTTTTCTTTCGAAAGATTATCTTTTCAGTAGTTTATCTCAGTTATTATCGTTTTCTCATCTTTTCTTTTCCTGCCCCTTTTGTGTTCTCTTCAATATGTGATGGTAATGAAGAAAGTCGTTGTGATGTTATTGTTTCAAGTGAAGGTGAGTTATTTTCTTCAATGTCGAATCACAATATGTGTTATTGTTTGGATTTTTTTGATTTGATAATGTTGGTTTGTTCATTTTTATATTGTCCCTACAGGATTTGTATGAGGGCGTAATGGAAACCATATTGAATCAAACCATATTTAGCGATATATTATGTATTGTTTATTGATGAAAATGTTGGAAACAAATCATATAATCTCTTTCTTACATTTATAAATAATCCTCATTACTAACATTCAAGGACCTTCAATCATCCTCTCATCGTGTATTACATAAGGTGTCGATCCCACACAGAGCGTTGCATTTATGATTATGCTTAGATTTAGGTGCTTATTCTCCTAAACAAATAAAGGAAGAAATAAAAGAGAAAGTCTTTTTGGGTTCTCTAATTTAATGCTAACCTAACTACTACCCAACGGATAGTAGGTAAGGAGAAATGTGAAGGGAGAATTTAATCAAGTAAAAAACAGGGAGAGTGTTGGGACACACGGGACTGAGGAATACTCCTAGTCCCTTGCTCAAGGTGTCAAGCACCGAACTACGATCCTCAACTTCCTACCTCTTAACTTAACTAAAGATTCCCAGGTAAGGGAGAAACTTGAGCCAAACCCCTCGAAATGTGGTCATGGTGTCTTGCGAACTCCTCGCACACGCTTCCTAGAAATCTGAAACTAATCCCCTTCTAGTTGATTGTATTATGTCTCTACTATGTTCTCATGATCATTGGCTAGATTCAAGACATTCAGTTGACCCATGAGTTTCGACGTATGGTGTTATGCCTAACACCACATCCCGAGCTATGGTCATCAAGGATGAACTATGAGAGTTGTCAACCCACGAACTTAGACGCATTTTGATGTGTTATGCCTAACACTGCGCCTGGAGCTATGGTTGTTGACAAACTCAAGCAACCTTATCTTCCCATGACACAAACGTAGCTTCACCAACATAAATCAACTAGAACTCATGTAGATTAACAACCCATCAATTAAGAATCTCAAGAATCAACACAAGAATATCCATAGATATCAAATGGGCAACATCCAATCCTAAAGACATCATCTTCAAGCATAAATGGCATGAAAACATTAAATCAAAGCACCAAATGAATAACCCATAAACATTCTCATATAAACAATCATCAATCAGCACAAATGGGTTGCTAAAATATGGATTTAACACTAAAACAAGAAAACAAAGCAAAAAGAGAAGAAAATATAACGAGGGAAAACCCTAGGACCAATGGTGGTTAAGCCACCAAAAGTGAACCCTAATCTGGGTAAAATGAGTATTTATAAGGTTGAGGACGATTGGGGGTATTTGGAGAAGAAAAATGATAAGTTTGGGACAGAAATGAAACTCTGCCCGTAAGTTGCACCTGCCGCATTTGCATGGGCTAGGAGACCGCTACGTAGCGATGTGCTAGCGGTCTCAGATTTTCCCAATTTTTGAGCACTTCTCGACCGTCTGCTCTCGGGTCACTCAGCACGTCCATAGCACTTCATAGTGCTATGGACTCTTCATCATTTTAAAGCAACTTTTGGCCCTTCTCGCATCCTTCTTCTTCCATTTCTTTCCTTCATCCAATTTAGCTAAAAGTGAATCCAAATCATCATTTTCCTACAACACATGATCACAATTGAGATTGCACTTTTGGAAATTCAGCACAATAATGCATTTTTCATCACTTTATCTTCTAGAACATAGGCAACTCATATAAAAATCATGCTAAAAGAACTACAAAATAATGATGAGTTCGGTTCACTCCACTATATTATTAGTATCTTATTTCTACAGAATCACACAAAACAATTTAAGAAAAAGTTCCATAGAATGATTATGAAAAGCCAAGATAGCCTGCATTCGGATTCAGCAAAACTTATGTGCATATGCATCTATGCTTCAATGAGTGCACATATGGAGTAAAGCATTTGTTGAAAGATGTATGTTTAATGGTTGATCCCAGGCATATGCATTGACAGATTAACATTATAAGGCAAAAGATTCAAATCATATAAGTTAAGGCATTCACCTTCAACGTAGACTCCTAACTGCGTCGGAAAAAACCACCGCCTCCAAACCAGAGTTCGACTCTTCCTCAACTGTGTCAGAAACAGTCACTGGCTCGAAATCAGAGTCTTATACGGGATGGAAAACATTAAGAGAAAAATCGTAAAAATAGACAGAATGGACGTTATTTAATACTATCAAATATTTATTTTTTATTTTTATTTATAATTTATTTTGATTTTATAATTTTGAAAAGTGTTGGAGTTATGAAAATCTCGACTCAAGACTCTGGCTCGACACTCGAACTATCAAATATCATATCAAATCTCAAATAGCAAGAAAAATAAAGAATTAGGTTCGAAATAGTCAAGGATGACTAAATGAATGGAGTATTTCATTATTGTAATATCATTTTAATTTCTTCATTATTCAATCATCATTGTATTGATTAATAGATACCAAATGAAATGCATTAGATGAAGGAAGCAGAAAGTTGGCATAAGCCTCATTTTCCTACTTTGCATTTTAGTGTAAAACTTCATGTGTTGTGATTATGCTTTATCAAGTTATGTTCAAGTTATTCATGATATATACGTTCAATATTACATGGCTCATTTGTTATTCTTCGGCATAAATATATGAAAAATTTTCTGTAGCTTGTGAAGTCTGTGAAGAAATATATTTTTCCCCAGGTAACTGTGATGGGTCTGTGATATCTTTGATTTATTACACGGGTTAACCTGGCGCAGGAGAAGCGGGAGATGGTGGTGGGTGGAGGAAGAGTGACAACTGGGAGATAGTGGTGAGTGGAGGAAGAATGACAAGAATAATACTATTGGCCTTCGCAAGATGACAACTCGGGTTTCTCAACAACTTCTGTTGGACGAACACCATCCCTTCTGAGCAGAGCAGCGGGTCACCTGAGCAGTATAATAACAATTCCATAAACAATCCCAACAACTTTCTGAACTACGATTGTATGCTTGTGAAATTTATATTCATGAACGATTCAAAATTTTTTGGGGGGCTTTTGACCCGTAATCCAACTTCTAAGTCTGACCAAATGGACATAACCGGAAGTATCATTACATTTTCTGACTCTGAATATATATTTGTATATGTGTTCGTTGAGGAAGTTCTTTTTGATTTCACGAGTCGGTGACTCCTCCACTGGCGGTTCTTCCGACAGAATCTTAGGGTTTTGAGTTTGGCAGAGACAAGTCTAAACATATTTAACAAAAAGTGAAATGTTGCCAGAGGTAACGACCGTGTATTTACGACAGCTCGAAATTCGTTGTCATTCAGAAATCCTGAAAGAGTAGAGGTGAGTGCAACAGATGCGGATCCTTGACATATATTTTGAGAAGAATTCAGACTTCTGCAAGCCCATGCACTTCAAATAATCCAATCCAACTAAGATGGAAGATGAGAGTGGCGAGACATGATAACAGTGAGTATCACACGAGAGGGATAAGAGAAATAAAGGGTTTTGATTTGGGATTTTTTTTCTGTTTCCTTCTGGCCATGTTTGAATGTGTATTTGAGAGAAGTTGACTATTTCCAAACATAAATGTGACATGCACGTGATGATGACCAAAAACTTGAAATTTGTCATCGACCAATTCTATTATAGTTAGATAATGGTCCAAGAGCACATAAAGAAATAGGATAAAGAAGATATAAGATAAAGAAATTTTAGGGAAAAAGAAATAAGATAGGAACACCTCCATATTTAAAGAGACCGCATTGAGGGGAGAATAAATAAGATAAAAAAATGGAGATTCAACTTAATGGAATCAACCATGTAAATTGCACGGCGTTAGTGCACATGCGTACAATATATTTTTTTCCACAGAATTTTTTACAAAATTTTCTTCTAAAGAATAAATCGTCCAAAGGGACACTAATTAATAAAAATAGGCAAATAGCAATTCCCTTTTAAGAACTTACTAGAGTTTATGGCTTCAAATAAATTAGACGAATGTGGTATAATTTCTTCTAATTTTGCACTTTATGTTGACGATTTAAATATCATTGAAATGCTTGAAAAGTTAAAAAGATATCGATAGTATGAAACTAGATAAGAAATTAATATTTACCGCCCACATTTTTAATATCTACAGTCCATTTTAGGACTAAACTACCCCAATCAAAACTATAAATTCTAACCTTAAAATTTAAAATATAATATAAGAAAAGGGATTAAATTACTAAATTACCCCATAAACATTTTACCAAAAAATAAAAAAGAAAGGGGTAAGGGTTCAAAAGGTTCTCATCGTCTTCTTCGTCCCGGTACCGTTTGTGTTCTCCGACGATCGAGCCCTGGCCCCCTTCATCATCCCAGCCGCAGCCCTCCGTCCGAAATCCAGGCGCATCAGAAGCCGTCCCACAACAGTTGTCCGTCCGCAGCCCATTCCGGTTCGAAGCCGTTCCCTTCGTTGGTTGGGTGGTTTGGAGGTCAGTTTCTATAACTTCTAGTTTTAGTTTTTTGTCTCTTCTTTGAATTCTGTAACTGTGTTTAAGTCCTTATTTTTTCTGGCTTCGTGATTGTTTTGGTTGTTCCATTTTAATGTCGTTCTTTTCTGGGCTCACCGTCGGACTCCTGCTTTCCGATCGAAGGGCTACACATTACACGGTCTTATTCAGCGAAGAACCCGCCATTGGTCTTCTTCAGCGAAAGATTCCACCGTGAGCAGTTCGAAGACCACCGTCGGACTCTAGAATCCTGATCCCGGAGTCACCTGCGTCGGAACCTCTCCCGGAGTCTTTTGTTAGCGATTCCTGGCATGTTCATGCAAAAGCTGTGTTCTAAGAAAAAGTTCTTATATTTTACATATAATCTCCAGTTGAAATCATAAATTTTGATTCCAAAGGAGAGAAATGGGTCAACTGGTGATGCACTATCCACACCACTTCAGAATTCGTCCAGTCCTGAGGATGGAAAGGTACTTTTAACATTCTGTTGTACATTATTTGATATTGTTCAACTTGTGGTGTTGTTTATTTCTTTAAGATGATAGTATACAAGATAGAGGTTTATTTTGGTAAGATAATGAATTGGATGTGAAATTTGTTGTTATGTGCTGTGGTGCAGGGCATTGTGAAAAAGGGATTTTGTAACCACTGGAATTTGGTTAAGATTTAAGAAGTGCCTTACTATGCTGATTTACTGGTGTGAAAGAGCCCCATTTCTAAATTTTTTGATAGCCTTTTTTTTTTTTCCCCATTTCATAGGATTAAGCATCTTTCTGAATATCATTTTCACAATGTTTTGAATTGTCATTTACACAATGTTTTGGTTCCAGAGTTTCAAGATACTACTCTCAAGTACAAAGAAAGAGTTTGAACAACCGCAAACTTAGTTGCAAAGTGATTTGAAGCTAGTTGGTAAGTCGTTCGAAAGTACTGTTTTTGGTTATAGTTAGAATCCAATGTTTTATGTTACTGCAAGAAAGGAAGGATCGCTGGAGTCTACTTGTCTTTAAGAATCAAATTTTGCATAAGTTGTTGTTCAGTGCGTGAAACATGATAAAGTATTTATAGTGTACTGCATTTACTTGATTTCAGGAGGACAGGTGCAAGAGATGTCTTTTGCTGCTCAAAAGTATCACAAAGTTGTTGAAGAGCATTGAAATCTCTTTAACATGGTTCAGGATTTAAAATGTGTGCCAATAAATATATGTGTATCTATTTCAAGTCTATAGATGTTGTGATGTCGAGGGAGGTTTTGATGTGAGGTTCTTGTTCGGTGTTCTTGAGAAGTTGGAAATGGTGTTAGGATTGGTTCATTTGGGTAGATCTCTACAACCATGGGTAAGGTGCACGGTTCTTTGGCTCATGCCGGTAAGGTGCACGGTTCTTTGTTACCAAGCTAGTTTGGCATGATATTTTCATTATTTCGTGAATTTGGATAATATATATGAATTCAGTACAGAACAAAATGCAAGTCTAAGAATAATTATTGGATTGAACCTTTGAAATGTATAAAGTTTGTTGTTGTTGAGTTGGTGAGACCATGGGCCAAAGTATGACAAATAACTGAGAGTACTTAGTTTGGACTTTGAACAGGGTGTGTGTTTGTGTGTGTTAAATAGCATTCAAGTGCAGGCATGAAATTCATACTTTGTTTCTGTTGCATAACCTTGTAAAGGTGCTACAATGTTAATATCGCTTGTTGCCTTTACTTAAATGTTCCACTAGGCATGTATTAATGATTTTCTTGATTTGATATTGAGAGTCGAAACCTTGACAAAATTCATCCTGAAGAAACTGTCTAAAAAGTGATGCTTACATTTGTGTTTGGTGAATCAGCTCCAGAGTTTGGAGGATACAGCTGATATACTTAGGGAAAGAAGTATAAAGTTCCATAAAGGGTGTTGAAAGTATGTACAAGTCTAGCATCCATTTTCTGCTCTTCTTGCTCTCTGAATGAATCTATTCCTTCTTTTCATTATGGCAGAATGGTTTGTGTAAGTTCATTTGAAAGCTTCCCTTACTGAACACCCTAGCTTTAACAAATGTCCTTTACGGTACACATTGTAGGTGGTTTTTTTTTTTTTTATTCCGCATGTAGCCAGTGAGATTTTCCTAGGATACATAGTTCTTCTTCCATTATCAATGCAGTTTAGTTTCTGTTATAGATACTCAGACATTGGTCACTCTGTCTGGCTAGCTCTCTATTGTTATTAAAAATATGCAATGCTGCTTACATTTTTCCTTAATTTTCCAGAGAAGGTCTTGGAGAAGCATATAATAGGGACATTGCTTTTGCATCTGCCCTTGAAACATTTGGAGGGGTCACAATGATCCAGTTTCAATTGGCCCGAGTTCAGGGGTTGAGAGGCCATTGGAATTCTGGAGAAATGGAGAACTCATTTTGGAAAATGGTTCTATTTGATGTACAAACCAAAAGAAAATAGTCTCGTTTGATTATTAAAACACTAGTTTGCCTTTAATTTATTATCTTAAGTGATTTCAAAACAACCTAATCACCTTTATTCATGGCATTAACAATAATCCAACTCTTCATCACAAGAAAAATATAAGTCAAAGTGTTCACTATTTGTAAAAACAGAAAAATTATTGAATTTAAATGGTGCAATTCACGTTTATATTTTGAGATTGATTATATCTACTTTAAGAAGAAAGCAAAATTTTATAAAACCAAGTACCTCATGTTGCATAAGTAGTGTATGTAGTGTTCCTATTGAGTATGAAACATAATAGTTTGTGTAGAAATACTGCACTTAAATAATAAACTAAATGCGATCAATAACACCTAATATTTTTTAAAGAACCATATGCACTTAAATAATAAATTAAATATGATCAATAACACCTCATTGGTAACATTTTTTAAAGAGATAGTTCGAAGTGGCATGACTTTTGCATTAGATATTGAAGAGGTTGTAGTGGTTATAGATAATAGTATGGAAATTTGGTGCTTTTGGGAGTAGTGGGAAAAAAGGAGATGGTAAATGTGAATTCAGCTAGTGCAGTTTAAAAAATGAGAAACTTCTCAGATTGCCTCTATTTAAATTTTAATCCAAATTTTGATTGGAGTTGCCAAATGACCACCTCTCAACAACAAAATTTAATCATTTCAGGGAAACAAATAAAACCGAACTAAATTTAAACTAAACTTCATATCTTATAACGTTGCAAATCAATTTTTATGTTTTGGGTTTGTTATATATTTTGTCTTAAAAAGAATAGAGAAAAAGAGGGATACATATGTGTTAATTATTAGTGTTTTATTAGTGGGTTTATTATTGTGATTTTAATTCAATTTTATGTTAATAGTAATGTTTTGTTATGTTTTTTTTTTTTTTTAAATGACCTTTAAACCTCTAGGTTAGGCCTCCACCTTTGGGGAAAAGAAAAAAAAAAAAAAAAAAAACAAAGAATGGTCATGTATGTTCATCTTTTTCCATTTGATATATAATGTCGTACCCTATAAAATTGAAGTTGATATAAAACAGAGATGAAGTCTGTTAATTCTATGAGCGCTAATTATTAAAAATAATAATTTTTTAAAGAATTTACGGGGAAAGAGAAGAAATTAACATTAATTTTATTTTTAAAAAAAGTTTCAGAGTTCGTATTTGAGAAATGCGAACTCACAAGAGTTCGCATTTCGTGAATGCGAACTCTCAAGAGTTTGCATTTCCTGAATGCGAAGATTCAAGAATTCGCATTTCATGAATGTGAACGGTAAAAAAAGAAAATTAGATTTGGCAAGTTATAATTAATTTTTTAAAAATTTTATTATTTTTAATAAATTGTTATTATATTATAAGGTTATATTAATAAATTAGACAGGTAGAGAACATTAAAAGTAAGGACTATATTGTAAATATGAGGGTGGGCTGAGAATATTAAAAAGACGGGCAGTAGTTATTAAAATTAAGAGTTTTTTTGTAATTTAGTCAGGTGATAATATTAAAATACTGGGCGGTAGATAATAACCCCAACTAGATATTGAAAATGAAACATTTCGAAAAGACAAAATTTTGTCATGATTTACACATTCAACATGTAATATATATATATATATATATATATGATGGTTAGAATATTTGATCTGCATAAAACTATTTCCTTCTCGTGAAAAAATGAAAAACTACCTAGTCTAGAAGTACTATATTTTAGTGCTGTTAGAGCATTAAGTATGTTAGCAATGTATGAGTCTTATTATTCTATGCCATTGAAGTTGAATCTTATACAATATATTGATGTTAGATTGTTAATTGATTCCCATAATTATCGGTCACAAATGAATATTTGTTCACATATAAAGAAATAATTATCATAACATTGTATGAAACAAACTCTAATTACCACTTCTTTAAAAAATGTATGAGATGTGAGGTCAAAAGGTAACCTCATTTTCATTAATAATGGTATGGGAATTGAGGTCGGAGTTCGGCTCCCCCTCCTTACACAAGGACTTTAGATTTGAGTAGTTCGTACTAACTCATGTTGTACCAAGTTATAATGGTTATAAACTTCATTAGTCAAAATTAGTATTAGTTCTGAAAATACTTAAACCACTACTAGAATTTTGGCATTTTAAAACACTAGAACATGTTTTAATAGATAATATTTGATAACATTTTATCTATGACGACACGTGCTTTTTGTGTTATCTATTCCTGTGTGGTCAAATGTGTATTGGTTATAACGACACTTTCTTATGTGATCATATACTTTGAAAGTGTGGAGTTAGACTAACGTATGTATATGCCATATAAATCATCTATCATGACCTGGTTGTTGGCTGTCTAGTGTCATATATCTTAACATGTTAATACATAATAAAGTGTTTGAATAGAAATCTGTTATGACAATTTTAAGTATTCATACTAATACCATAGTATCATAAAATTATATCTCATTATGTTATATAATTGAAAACATAAAAATATGTTTAAATATATAGTATATTACGTCATTTGTAAGTAAATATACAAATAGTCTTAGGCTGTTAAAATTTTGGCCTTATAATAATCTAAACTCAATCATTTCCTTTTAATACTACAGTTAACACTTAATCATTCCCTTCCTTTCCGATGTGGGACAATAGCAGACGACTTTAAATAACACTTAATAATGTAATTATATATATATATTACAATTACACTATACATATTAATCTATTAATACCTTAAGTTAATATATTAACAAATAAAATAACACTTGATTGTGTTTCTATACTTATAAAATTTTAATTATACTTGTTACTGTTTTGATTGAAATTTTATTATAACACTTATTTCTTGTGTTATGATAGGATTTTATTTGATGACACATTAAAATAGTTATAATAACATTACTTTTACAGTGTTTTAGTATATATAAATAAATTAATATTTGATGTGATTGTAAATATTAATAGATACATTTATGCTTTAGTGTTATGAAAGGTGTGTGGTGAAAGCCCAAAATTCAAGTAGCGAACGTTGAATATCCAATAAGAAAAGATCTCTTAAACACTATAAATAAATTTTAAGAAGGAAAAATGTATATATTTTAATATCACATAATTATATCTAAGATTGAGAGTGGTTATGTTCATGCATCAATGTGACTCGTTAGAAACGTGGCGAAATCAGAAAATTTTTTATGAGAGAGTTAATTTTGGGGGAGAAAATTAAATTTGGAGAGTAAAAAGGAGAAAAAATTATTTTGATAGGAATGAATTGAAGAAGGAGAAGCATGCTGTTGTTGGGTGGGATATTCGAGTGAATGAGGAGGGTTTCAATTGTATTATTTTTTTTTTTTATACGATTGTATTATCTTTGATTTTTTTTTTATTACTGAAATGATGTGATTTTTGTATGTGATTTTTTTTAAAAAAATAATAAATTCAGTGTCGGAGCCATGACTCTGCACATGACCAAATAATCATGATTGTTTTAGCGGTGAAAAAACGAATCGAAACATTATATTAAGGATTTTTCCGAACATATGGAGTGTTGGTGTACATTCCACTGGTTGGGGATATTAAACTGATTTACAACTTCCAGATAAATTATGGTATGAATTTCCAGGTCTATGTTGTAACGGTGCACCGTATAAGAATGAAAAAGTTGTACATGTGCAAAAAAAAAAAAAAAAAAAAATATTTAAAACATGGGCCGACTTGTGCGACTATGCCATCCCTTGAGACCAAGGTCAATATTTGGACCCTGGGACTCTCTTTCAAATCTTGATTGGAAATTTAGCATAATCATTTTTATTTTTATTTTAATGAGGCGAATTATATAGTATTGATATATTTAATTATAAATTCATAGTTATACTAAGCACACCATATATTTATTGGTTAAATTTTTATTAGACGACTATTACTATAAAATTATCAATTTTAAATGAATGACACATTAGTAATTACTTAAAAATAATGATAAATTTTGTATGTACAAAATTCATTAATTTAATTAATAAAAAAAAGTTATAAAAATCATTAGTGAGTTTGAAGACAAAAGGCACATGAAATATCTGTAAATTGGAAAATGCATTATAAAAAATCCTATATACGTGAGTTGTAATTACTAATGTGACCCATTTATTCTCAAATTAAGAGTCATTTGACTAAATTTTTATTTTAATTTTTATAGGTTTAATTAATCATTTATGGCAAGATTACAATTCACTTAATGCAGGTGAATTAACATCTTAGCGACAACTTTAAGTTATTTTTTCTTCTTGGATTTTTATTTATTATTTAATAATATCTATAATACTCCCTCTGCCCTATTATAATGATAATATTTTAATATTATTTTTATCTTACAAAAATAGTCTAATATATAGTTTTTACTATTAATAAATATCACTTTACATTCAAAATTTAAAAAATAGTAAGATTATACATGATTTTTATATGTAATTTGAAACTAAAATATAAAGTTATATATATAATAATAATTTATATTATATAAAAATAAAAAGTTATATTTTAATATGACTATTATTATGAGATAGAGGAACTAAATGGAAAAAAAAAAAAAAAACTTTACTATAAAAAAGAAAAAATGTACAGTTTTTGTTGAATTATTTAGCAACAAAAATTTACAAGTTGACCAAATAAAGCCTGAAAGATTGAGTTGTAGTGAACTCACGTTGGCTTTCTGTAAAGTTGTAGCCATGAATATGATGAAGAGTGAAGGGCCATAACTATTGGCGTAGCGCCGAAGACAAGAACAAAATTACAAGGTTTGAATCCAACACGCAACCTCAGGTTCTTCGAAACCTAGGGAGTCCAATTAAAACAGTCCAATCCAAAAATATAACTCCGAGGTTTGAAAGTTTGAATGTCACTGTTATACGTACAAAATATATATATAAATAAGAGGTTGGCTAACAAGAATAGCCCAATAATTATTTGGGAGATAAAATATTTGGAGAATCCTGCCATAGCAGTCCAATAAGTATATAAAACCTAATTTAACCCAAAAATTTTAAATCAATAGATATTAGGCCCATGCAATTTATTAAACGCTTTAATTTTTTTTTATTTTTTTTGTCAATATATGACAAATGGGACATCATATTCCAAGTGAGCTACCTAGTGTAGTTTAACTTTTACCTTTCCAGCAAGAAGCATACTTTGAATTATATTTGTATGGAGGTATTGTTAAAGCTGTCAAAATAAGCATCTCTCGTTGGACTTAAAATTCATTTCCCGAATCCTTCCTATTATACAAATGGGCCTAATCTGATTCAGTGGAACTTTACCTAACCTTGAGGTAAAGTTAAGATATCATTCCTTCCCCTGGTGAATCCTAAAGCAAACTGTCCTCAATCGTGATACCATGGTTTCATTTCAATACTTAAAAAAAACACAAACGAAAAGCACACATAGACCACCTGTTTCATTTGAGCACAACCATTCCCTGTGAAATATTTTTATCTACTATGTATTAGGGGTGTGAGCGGTTTGACCGAAACTGGTTAAATCGGTCAAATCGATCACGTTTGATCGGTTTGAGTGGTTTTAAAATAATTAAAATTATCACTGGTTTAAAATATTTCAAACCTGAAGGTCCGGTTCGGTCGACGGTTTGAGCAGCGAAACCGACTGTTTCGGTCGGACCTGACCGTATATATATTTATTATTTATTATATAATTAATAAATATTTTATTATTTTCACTTAACCCTAATTTTCTCACTTTCTCCCAACTCAACCATACATCTTCAACTAGCGCCACGTCTTTGTACTCTTAAACTTTTTATTTTTTTAAAGAGTAAATTCCAAAGATGTCAAAAACAACTATCACCACGTCCAGAAACGTCTACATCCATGCGTGTTAACTTAAACTGATTTTTTTCACAAAGACAGTCCATCACGTCTCAAACAACTAGAACCACGTCCAGAAACGTCTACATCCATGCATATGAATTTAATCTGATTTTTTTTCACAAAGACAGTCCACCATGTCTCAAACAACTAGCACCACGTCCAGAAACGTCTACATCCATGCGTGTGAACTTAAATTGATTTTTTTTCAAATTGTTTTGCTGAATTATTTTGCATACTTAAGTTAACTAACCAGCCATAAATGCAATTCAATTTACCTAACTTTAAGGCATAAAAGTCTGTCCAAAGCATAGTTTGCAAACTCGCGATCCGGATCGTGTGAATATAAACTATTTTTTCACAAATTGGAGGTGATACTAGGAGATATTGTAGTACAGATTGCGTTGTGTAAAATTATTATTCTAATTGAGTGCCGAGTTATGCCCTCCCGAATAAATTAATTGGAATATAACTACTACCACCACGTCCAAAAATAACTACCACACCACGTATACATCCAAACATGTGAATTTTAGCTGAATTTTTCACAGAACATAGTCTACCACGTCTCGCTACGTCCAAAAAAAACAAGCACCACGTCTAGCTACCCCCAGCTACGTCCCGCTACGTCCCATAAATGAAATGAAAAATGGAATGACCTAATAGTGCACACCCCTACTTTTATATTGGCAAGTAACTTGGTACTTGATAACTTTAAATCTTCAAGTGTTTGTTGAATATTTTTATTTTGTTGAAAATTATGAATTTAAAGTGATAATATTGTGTTCTCCATTTCTAGTACATTATGTAAGAAATGTGATTTGAACAAGTATATGTTTATGAAATGTTTCATAAATTCATATTTTTTCTGCCTACATTTTAATACTTTTACGATTCTAACAATTCGATCCTACCGATCCAGGGTTCGATCCGATCCTGTGATTACAAAACGATTCTGCATGGGATCTCGATCCTGAAAACTAATTCAACTGACTTTAACGCATAACAGTATGTCCAAAGTTCAAATATAACACTACAATCTCCAAACAAAATAAACTAAAACAAAAGAAATCAAAAGCAATTTAAAAATTACAAACCAAAGTCCAAAGTCCATCCATCATAAATATTAACAAGAGAAATTCATCATTCATCACAATCTTCAAAATTTTCGCATCATTTAGAATTAGAACCTCCACAAATATTCACATCATTGTTTTAATGCTTCTCTCAAATATGGCGAACGAGATTACCTGTGTCATGGCGAAGGAGATACTGGTTCCCACATTTAATGCATACACATTTGAGAATCCTTTCGGTTTCTTCATCTGGAGAAAGCATCCTGAAGTGAACCCATACGCCTGAGTTAAGTTTTTGTTTTATCTCATCTCCTTTCTTGATTTGTGATGATCCTTCTCCTCCTTTGTTTCTTTCCATCATTTTTTGAACAAAGAGAAAATACAGGATAAACAAATAACCCCAAAAAAAGAACCAAAAAATAAAAACAAAAACAACCAACTTGGAAGCTTAATCAGATGAAGATGATAAGGTAAACACAACACAACACAACTAAATTCCTGCTGCTACAATGGGAAAACGATTCACAAAGACTGAAAATCAACATAGCGAAATTGATTTAGGCGTTCTTTGGGGCTATTTCCTATCAAACATAAAAGGAAACAAAAACCGAATACGAACATATCATTAAAATTCATGAGTGATTGTCAAAGAGGCTATACGTACCTTGAGCTTGATTGAATTTCAGTGTTGAGACTGCTTAAGGTGGCAACTTCTTAACGCTGGAATGGGAGGGGGAAGGGTTTTGTGTGGTGGGTTTCGCAATCGGGGGAGAGGAGGTTCACCGCCGTTCGGGGAAGAGGAGAGGAGGGGATTAAGGGGCGGCGATCGGGGAGAGGAGAGATAAGAGGGTTTCGTGCCGAGAGAGATAGGATTTGGTTGGTGTGCAGTGCAGCTGGCTGTGAAAAACGAGAGGAGGAAGAAGAAATGAAACCGTAATGGACTAAAATTTTATTTTTATACCAAAATTGATTCCGGGTCGTCAGGTCAACCTGGTGACCCGACGGGTTGACCTGATTTTGCCTAATTTTGACCCGTTACTTTGGACCTGACTCGGACCTGACCCAAAATTTTTTCGTGCCAGAATTTCGTGTTCATTTCGATTTTGGGTCGTGTCGATTTCATGTTCGGTTTTTGAGTCGTGTCAGAAATCGCCAGCCCTAGCTCCAATGTGACAGAGAGTTTGAACTCTGAAGCACGAAATGATTATAATACGCCATCACCCATAGTTGAAAGTTGGGATCTCTCAGAAATTGTAAATATATCGTATCTGTACCATCTCGTCCCACATCGTTAGTTTACAACTTGAGTGACTTGTATATAACTTTCAATCTCATAAGTTACTAATAATTTGAGTTAATCATTTTGGACTAACGATGACGAATCAACATTTTCCCTCTCTCTCTCTCTCTCTTACAACAAAATAGTCTTATTTATTTAATTAAAATAAATATAAATATAAAAGTTTAAAAATTTGACAGACCATTAAACTTATTCAATCGTATACTTTTGACCACTAAACTTTTTGACTTAACCAATCAGTCATTAAATTCTTAAAATAATTTGGCATACTTTGGTTCGATATCCAGTTTTGACCTAATAGAAACTGAAGATCCATTAGATTTTAAGGGTAAAAAAGAAAATATAAGTTATTATGAAAATTTGGCCGGCCACTGTTAAAAAAAATCGCCAAATCACTTTGCACTTCCCGCTGATTCGATCCGATCATATCCGTTTTTATTTAGCAGTGGAGTTTAAGCCCAACAAGTATGGGCGATTCTTCTTCATCAATGTCGTGAAGTTTGAGGCCAAAAGGGTGGACGTGCAATTTAATGAGTACAGTAAGTTTGTTTGGGTTTCTTGGGTATAAAAAGATAGGATTAGATCATCTTTTTTCTAAAGCGAATGTCTATTTCGCGCTCTCTATTTTGTTATTTTGCGCCACTTTTATATCCAAATTATCCTTGACAAATTGAGAAATACCAACCATAATATTTAAATATAATAATATATTAAATTACCTAACTACCCTTAATCAATTTACTAAAAATATAAAAAAAGTTTTATTTCTAGTTTCGCTCATCTATGCTACTTTAATCATAATTTTTATAAATTTTTGGTAGATTAAAAAGGGACTTATAAAATTTTTAGTAAATTAATTAGGGACAATTGGGTAATAATAAGTGGGGTGGAAGATAAACATTAAGGGGGCGAGAAATAAGAATTAAGGAGTTGATACTTAACAAAATAAAGGGTTTTTTTTTAAAAAAAGTGGGGCGTTTAATAACAAAAATGTGGACGCGATATAACACTACCATTTTCTAAATTGATCTGAACTTTTTTTTTTTTGGCTTTTTCAAAATAATTTTTCCGGACATTTTAAAAAAGTTATATTATTTAGATGTGTCAAATGAGTTTTAATTTTTTATTTCTTTTAAATAAATTTATTTTTGGTATGTTGAGTTTGAATTATGACAATCCATTTTGAACAGGGCAGATAACTTTATTTTCGCACTCTAACCGGGAATGCTACGATTTTATGTGGTCCAATCCATATTTAGGATTGATCATTCTTCATGCGGCTCATAAAAGTTGATAGACTTTAGAGACAAGTTTTGATCATAATCCTAGGATCCAAGGAGTTCATTGCAGTGTTCAAAAGCAACAGAAAATTTTCCCATGTACTTGATGATGAATAAACATTACTACAAACATTATCAAAAGGCATTTGGCTACATAACATCAGTTGTATAATCAGTTGTTCACAGATCGGATTCAAATTTCGATTTCCATCAATTCAGCTCTTTGGAAATACAGTGTAAGAAAAGCAACTAGCTAGCAACTTAGAACACTTAAGAGGTTTAGACGTCGATATGAAAACATCCGATCGCTCCAAAGCAAAGAGAACAAACTCCAGCTCATGCTTCAACCACCATCCGCATGTTACCAGACAAAAACTTCGATTCATCAGAGGCTATGTGATAAAATCTCTGCAAATATAGTAATCTTTAAGGTCAGAGTGTGAGATCTGTCTGCTACTCAATAGACGATGTCGTCATTCGGTTTGATTACGAATCAAAGCCACCATTTATTCGATGAAATCAATCACATTTTTTCCTCCATGAAAGTGCAAGAACAAAGATTTATCCAAGGAAAATCAATCGTATTTTTCCCTCCATGAGTAAACTAGAAAGAACACCCATGAAAGTGCAAGAGCAAAGTCACCAACCAGCTGTCTAGGCCAATCATGGGCTAAATCCTCGAGCTTCCTCTCAAAATAAATTCTCCAAAGTGCCACCAAGAAATGAATAACAATCAACCCTTTAGCGAAAAAGCTCTGAAACTCCCTGTCCTTAACAAAAGCCACCATAAACAGCAAAAATCCAATTACAAACAGAAGCAACCCTGCAAATGAATCAGATATTTGTATTAACAACTGATCATGCGGAGTCGATCCCATTATCTTTCTAGCCGTCTCAATACCGTGCCCAAAAACAGAGATCTCTTTGAGATAAAACATTATGAATCCGCCACAAGTTGTCGCTATAGCTGAATGTAAAATACAAATAATGAAGAAACCTGATGATGATCCCATTACCCAAATCCTAAAACCCAAGGTCTCCAGCTAGTATAATTCCTGAAGTTCAATCGAGCTGACACTGTATTCTATCGTTTTACAAGAAACAGGGGAGCCCTTCAAAGGAACATTCTTAACAGAAATTAAACTAATGACAAGTATAAATTGTAGGATTCAGGATAATAACCTTGAAGAGTTGATCAACTTCCTCTCCGGGGGAAATGGATTTCAAAAAGCCTAAATCATTGGTTTTGATGGCTGTTGCGACTACCCCAACAATGGCGTGAAAATTGAGGGCCTATAATGGAGACCCAGATGAGGGAAAGTGTGAATAGTGATAATCATAACCCCACATTGATTGATAATTTCAATGTGAAAATGGGGGAGACAAAATCCATAAGGAGTATGGAAACCCTAACCCAAGTTTCAGAGGTGTTTAGGGAAAGAGAAGGAAGAGAGTAAGAGAAGATGGTGAGATGACAGACTGACAATTGGCGATCTGTCATTGGTAAGTGTGCATTTAGACAAGTTGGATTGAGCGGGCTTTGTGGCTTTGTCCCCGCCTTTTTTTATTTTTTGGAGTTAAAAAATTTTTTAATTTTAATTTTTCTTTTACAATCTTCGTTTTTTACCATTGGATGATGCATCGATTTTTTTATACTTCTAAATTAGTACGATTAGAAGTTCTAATCTTACTCATTTTTAGAAAAAAATAGGTATGGAAATGTACTGATTATAATAATCGTATTAATTTTGTCTCAGTCATCTCCTGATTTTTCAACAAATAGTTTAGTTGATTATTGCACCAAGATAAAGATCTTCATCAAAATGAAAATAAATTATTTAAATAAAAATTTTGACTTTGACAAAATTAACGATTATTCAATAATCAAAATTAATTTCAACAAAAATGTCAATAAACTTCCAAGAAATGATTTCACCAGTTCATCCAATTAAAATAGAACTCAATAATTGAGTGAGAAGGATGTATTTCCAGCACAAATCACCATAATATTTTTTTTTTTTTAAATCTCTTCTATGATTACATTAATATTGTAAATCTTGATCATCAACTGCTCACCATTAACTTCAAGATCATTTGATTCACTGTTCATCCATAGTCTCTTCAAATTTTACTTATCTGGAGTGAATTTCTTAACTATAGTTTAAGCATATATAACTTCTTTACTTGTCGTTACTTGTTAGATGTTTACAACAAACTATATTATAATTTTAAAATTACATGTTGTTTAAACTTTTTATATAAGATTCAGAGTCATTTTAATAATGTGCTTCCCCTTAATGTATGGTGACTTGTACTTTTTGTGTTATCTATTTTAATATGGCCAAAGGTGTATTAGATTACACAACACTTTTTAATGTAAACATATACGTTAAAAGTGTGGAGTTAGACTAACATATGAAAAACAAGTATATGCCATGATAAATAATCTATCATGACATGGTTGTTGGCTATATAGTAATATATATGTTAACATGTTAATAGATAATAAAGTGTTTGGATAGAAAATATATTATGACAATTTTAATATTCATACAAATATCATAATATCATAAAATTATTGTCATTATATTTATGTAACTGAAAACCTAAAAATATGTTTAAATAGATAGTACATGATATCATTTGCAAGTAAATATACAAATAGTTTTAGGTTGTTAAAATTCTGACATATAGGCATCCAAATCCAATCATTCTCTTTTAATACTAAAATTAACACGCAATCATTCTCTTCATTTCCGATGTAGGACAACACCAGACGACTTTAAATCATATTTAATAATGTAATTATATATGTATTACAATTACATTATACATAGTAATCTATTAATACTTTAAATTAATATATTAGCAAATAAAATAACACTTGATTGTATTTCTGTACTTATAAAATTTTAATTACATTTGTTAGTATTTTGATTGAAATTTTATTACAACATGTATTTCTAATGCCATAGTAGAATTTTATTGAGTAACACATTAAAATAATTATAACAACACTATTTTTGTAGTGTTTTAGTAGATATAAATAAATTAATATTTGATGTGATTGTAGATATTAATACATACATTCATAGTTTAGTGTTATGAAAAGTATGTGGTAAAAACTCAAAATTCTAATAGTGTTAAAATATCCTTAAATATTTACTAAAATTTATATTTGGTCCCAAATTACCATTGACCAAGTTTAAGTTATACAAAAATTTACTATTCTCGATTGAATGACAAAAAATATTTAATTTTTTTAAATATAACGAATATTTTTGGAGATTTATTTTTTTTGAATTCAAAAGATTATTTTATGAGAGTTGATAGGCCAAAATTGTTATTTTCCCGCAATTTGGTGCAATAGACGAACAAGTACATGTTTCTCCGAGCTAAACCCAACTCATCCAGCAATCCAATCGGCTGAACTTTTTCAAGGCTTTCTAACTTGACTGGGGTTGTGGCATTAGTTAATAACCTAATGGAGTCATTAGGGTTTAATCGGAGAAACCAAGATTTACTGTATTGAGATTAAAATTTTTTTATTATGTTGAGATTGAGAAGTGGTGGTGAAGTATATATATATATATATATATATAAATAAAGTGACAAATTTTGTAATTAATTATTTGGCATCACTAGGAGTAATTGGCTTTAACGAATGGAAATTTTTTTTAAATTATGAGTCAAATATAATAGTATCAGTATTTTTTTACATAAAAATTTAATATTATAATTTATCAAATAATTATTGTGTGAATATCCATTTGATCCATATTTTTATTAACCAAACTACCACAAGACTGGCCGTCCAAACTTCTCATTTGCTTGTTTCTCAAATTTGTTGTATTCAAATATTGGACCATACCTTATTATTGAGGACAACTATATTGATAAAATTAGTTTTATTACCTTTATTTGTCTCCTCTTAATATTAATTTTATTACATAATCCTCTATTTTATACCAAAAAAAAACCATCGGATAGTATTTTAAATCTCAACTACTATTAGGGATCGTTCCTTGAACATATTTTGATATAAATTTTACATTTAGTTTTCTTTTGTTTAATTCCCAGATAATGGAGCTCCATCCTGTAATCTCAAGTACATAAATACCCAATCCTCCAACATAATTAGGTCTCTTTTGTTCACTTTGGAATATACATTCAAAACATATTTTGTACTAAATTTAATTTAATACACATTTTTTAATTATTGACATAATTTTTAAATTTTTTAAATGTAAAAATATAGCTCAAAACATAGTATTTGGCCATGATATTTATATGTTAATCGGGAAATTAACAGAACAGGCCTGAAGTTCGGATATTCTCATGTCGTCCCACATCGCTTACTCAGCTACAGATACCAAACGAGATCAGTATAAAAAGCACAAGCCTGGCTCAGAATTAAGCATACCTTTCTCGGCCTTTTGGCTAAGATCAAGTGTAGTATCTGTTCTTATCAGTTTAATATCTGATACGTGGGCCATCGGCTCACATGATATTAAATGAATTTTTTTAGGGGGAAAGCCCACAACGGTAGCTTGCTACCCGGGCTTTCAAGCGTCGCCCATGCGTTGCACTATTGCACGGGCCTGGCGCACCCCACCAACTCTTAGTACAAATGATATACTGAATTTCATATCCATTAACTCTTAAATTTATATATTGATTTCTTCGACTTAATTTTCGTTTTAAATTTGTGTTATATTCATATTCTTTGGTTTGGGCACTGTGGAAATTTGGTCTTATTCCAAACTTAAGAATTTCATGGAAGAACCAATTCTCTTCTTTCGATCGTCTTCCTCACCACCAATACTACGTCACTTCTTTCATTACAAATCAAAACTCATCTTTCCATCTTCAAAAAACCATCCATTTCTACCACCCACCACCAGCATTTCTTTGCCACCTCTTCTGATTCACTATTTTTTTGCTAAACTTTGGCTGCACCAACCAAAACCCTTTTATAGCTTGACCCATTTTATGTCGTTCAATGACCCAAGTTTTGATACTTTGGTTGCTAATTTCCCCATCTATTAAAACAAATTACTTCTTGAATCATCAATCAATGCCCACAGTTAGAGAAATAAACCAAGCACTAATGATGAATCCATAATCTTACAGTGGCTCCAGTTATTTCTCCATTCCAATATATTTTATTTTCGGTTTTGTATATGTGAATTAAAACACTTTCTAAATGAAAGAAAAATGCTTATTGATTCTTTTTTTTTATTTAATTCAATGGTTGAACTATGATTTGTCAGAGAGATACTGGGAATTTAATTAGATGAATGATGAGCATGTATTGTGTTACCACAGAACAAACACTCTGCATCTTCAACCATAACAAGAACTCCAAAGGTTAATCACACAAAATTAACGGGTCAAAACTCAGAAATTTTGATAATGGCAAAGATTCATTAAGAAAATCTACTCAAACTAAGATAACTACTAGTACAAAATTCAACAGCAACTCCCTACCTTTCCCTACCAAATGGAACAAAATTATGCACATTGCTGAATAAATTAGCTAGAATACTCTTATAGTCAACAGTAAACTTAAATTCATCAAATGGATCTATAGCTTTAGAGTTTTAGACAACAACAAATGTTGGTCAAAAATCATAGAACCTTAGCCAATCTGGGAGAACTCCTCTTCCCCTTTGAAGCAGCAGCCTCTTTCCCTTTCTTCGTCTCTACATTCTTCTTCCCCTTTTGGACTTTACGCTTGAGTTTCTCCTTAATTGCAGTATCCTCGTCACTTCTTGGGCTCTGTTTCCTCACCGACACAGCAGCCTTCACCACTGCTCCACCAACACCGCCCCTCGCAGGACTTCCTTTTTTGTCATTGGCCACTCTATCAAAATCATCCCCCAATTTCCTTGCCGTCTTCCGGATATCCATCTTCTTTTCCACCACCCTCTGTTCCTCATCCTCCTCTTCATCCAGGAGCGCCTGCATCCTCCTTTTCCGCTTCACAGCGACTGGCGCAGGCGGCGTCGATGGACTTGCACTTCCGTTTTTCTTCGTGGGCCTCGCCTTTTGAGCCTTCTTAAACAATTTCTCACGCTCAGCCCGGAGTTTCTCAACGTTGCCTTCAATCCGGCCCTGGAGGCGTTGACGCTTGAAACTGAGGCCCCCCATGGACCAGTGGGCGTCCTCTGCCCATGACATAAATGGATCCATGACTGAAACTGGTGGATCTACACGCTCATCGTTGAATCTCACGTCTGTATAGATTCTTGGCCTTGGAAGGCTGCTGCCGTAGAATTTTCCGGGACCTAAGGCCACCACCATTGCTCTAGGATCTAAGAAATGAAACCTTCTGAGAGAGTGCAGAATGAAATTTGTGAGGGTATGAAGATCCCGAATTATTTTGCATATATAATGCGGGGATTTTTCAGCGATGGCGGAATATTGTGGCGGGAACTTTGGCGCCAGAATAACCCCGCGCTTGAATAAATGAACACCGTTAACTAACGGTGACGGTACTTGTGTTTCAATTGACAGTGGAAGTGATTATTATCATTTTTATTTAGGATAAATTACATTTACTCCCATGTAGTTTGATCAAATTATAAATCACCTCCCAAAATTTTTGACAATTACATTTACCCCCTTTGATCGAAATCCAACTTAAAAAAATGTTAAAAACAGAAAAATTTGATGATTTTCAGTAAAATGAAATTATAAAATTATGTTAATTTTGTCTTTTAATTCAATAACAATATCTACATTAACATTTTTGGTTTATTTTTTTGGTCAGCTAGGGAGCAAGTTTTATTAATTTTGATAGTCATTGGGGATATACGTAATTTTCAAATTTTGAGGGGATTCCTTTTGTTGTCTCTTAAATTTTGGTCGACCAAAATAGTCTCACTTTTGGTCATATTTTTAACCGAAAAGTTAGGAAGATAACAGTTTAACTCATTTTAAAAAATTTTTTTAACCCCCACCCTCGCGGTGACTCGAACTCATGACCCCTTTGATTCTAAGTGAGGAGTGTCAACCATTAACTTATCTAATGGTTTAAGGGTGAATTACATTTTTACCCCCTAAGATTTGGTCAAAATGCCAAAATCCCTGTAAGGTTCTAAAAATTAAAAAAATCCCTCATGTACTATCTGATAGTCTCTTTTCGCCCCCTAAACAGATGATGTCATTTAATTTATTAAATAAATGGACAATAATACCCTTATGTATTATGAAAAAAATAAACCTTATGAGGTGAAATAGTGATCTGGATTTTCAGTTGGAATACTTTTTTTCATAATTTCCTTTTTTGCTTTTTCACGTCATAATTTTAATTTTTTTCATAATTCATAAGGGTATTGTTGTTCATTTACTTAATAAATTAAATGGCATCATCTGTTAAGGGGCAAAAGAGACTATCAAATAGTACAAGGGGATTTTTATAATTTTTAGAACCTTAGAGGAGTTTTCATATTTTGATCAAATATTAAGGGTAAAATATAATTCACCCTTCACTAATTTGACTACTAGTTGAACATACTTTTTACTTAATTATGGTTTGTACAATGATTTGTTCAATCCATTTTATGACCCAAATTCTACTTAATGTTCAACCCATTTAAGGTTTCAGCCATTGTTTCGAACTGGAGATCGATTTAAATGAGTTGAATATTAAGTAAATTTAAGTTATAAAATGGGTTGAACAAATCATGATATAAATTATAGTTAAATAAAAAATAAATTTGACTTTTGATCAAATAAATTAAATTGTTATTTCTCAAAAAAAATTTTCAAAATGACTAAAAGTGACGCTTGCAAAAACATAATTTGGCCCATAAATTAAGATCAACCAAAATTCAAAAAAATTTTGAATTTGAAATGCTTATACAATATCAACAAATCATATATATATATATATATCATATCAACAAATCATATAAATACTTGTAATATTACATGGACAATTTTCAAGCACGTTATCCTCATTTTTTTTAAATAAAAAATACCTTCGTAAAATTAATCACATTAATAAAATTTGCACCCAATGTGTCTATCTTGTTTAAGTGATTGTGCACATAAAAATTTCGACAAAATATCGATAGTGTATATAAAAATTTATAACTTTTCCCTTCCAAATTAAAATTTTGAGGCAATATTTATAATTTTTTTGATAATTTTTTTGGAGTGTTGTTATTCATCTCTTTGTATAGTTTTGCTCTTGATATTCCTTCAAAAACAAATTTTCTACCTCAGCCAACCGCAAAATGAGAATTCATCATGGGATGAATGAAGCTACTCAAACACGTACTACAAGAAAAAAAAAGCTTCTAAAATACTTGAAAATGTCATAATATATACAATTTTATTACATTTTATATATGGAGACACAAACCTTTTTACGTGGTCTAAATAGGTGTGGTCAAAGAGGTATTGGATATCACGACACTTTTTAATGTGAATAAACATATGAAAAATAAGGAGTTATAATATATATATAAACACAAGTATATGTCATGATAAATCATCTATTATGATACAGTTGTTGGCTATATAGTGTTATATATGTTAATATGTTAATACATAATAAAGTGTTTGGATAGAAAACCTAATATGACAATTTTAATGTTCATACAAATACCATAATATCATAAAATTATTGTTATTATATTATATAATTGAAAATATAAAAATATTTTTAAATAGATAGTATATGACGTTATTTGTAAGTAAATATATAAATAGTCTTAGGCTATTGAAATTCTAGCCTATAGGCATCCAAACTCAATCATTCTCTTTTAATACTACAGTTAACACCCAATCATTCTCTACATTTCCGATGTGGGACAGCACCAGATGACTTTAAATCACACTTAATAATGTAATTATATATGTATTACAATTACACTATACATAGTAATCTATTAATACTTTAAGTTAATATATTAACAAATAAAATAACACTTAATTGTGTTTCTATACACATGTAGTAAGGGTATGACGATAGGTCAATTTTGCTAGTGGATATATTAACAAATAAAAGAACACTTGATTGTGTCTTTATACCTATAAAATTTTAATTACACTTTTTAGTATTTTGATTTAAATTCTATTATAACACTTATTTCTAGTGTCATGATAGAATTTTATTTGATGACACGTTAAAATAGTTATAACATCGCTACTGCAGGGTTTTACTAGATATAAATAAAGTTATATTTGATGTGATTGTAGATAGTAATAGATATATTTATAGTTTAGTGTTACGAAAGGGGCGTGGTAAAAGCCTAATTTTCTTGTAGTGACGTTTTTTGGTTGTCTATTTGGATGACCTAAAAAATTATCCATCCCAATTATATATAGCTTATGCAAAAATCAAAATTTTCTCTAAAATTTAAAATTTTCTCTAAAATTTAAAATTTTGACCCGAATATGAAATCTAATTATTTTCAAAAAGTTTAAAAAATGAATGGAGGGCCAAACTTAATTCAAAGAGTAAAACTACTCGTGATGAATACAGTCACGTACAAGGAAAAAAAAAAATTGAGAAAAGACAATAAGAGGAATAAGGGAAAGATGTGGAAAATGAAAAAAAAGAAGGGTTAATTATATTTTCCCCTTCAACTTTGGCCAAAATATGAAACCCTCCTAAAATTCTAAAAATTACAAAAATCTCTCTATACTATCTAATAGTCTATTTTCGCCCCCTAAACAGATGATGTCATTTAATTTATTAAGTAAATGGATAATAATACCCTTAATATATCCCTAAATAAATTTTCAGACAAAAACACCCTCTTATTTAGTATACATAAGCCAAAACACCCTAGTTTCTTAGGCAAAATGTACGAAATAAACATGCCATAAACTGGACTTTTGGTGTCCTGTTTATAGATCGGAATACACATTGTTCTCATATTTAGCTAATGCATTTTTGTGTTTATGAAAAAAAAAAAAAAAAATTCAAAACGAGGTCATCTCGTTGGGCGAATGGAGTATTTTGATTCGGACGATAATTTGATAAAATTACTGTTAGCAAAAAGATTAATAAGAGTGAGAACAAAAAGGATAAGAGGTAAAAAAGTGGGGAAAAAGAAAAGGAAAAATTTATGAGAAAGAAGAAATTATTATTTCAAAAATTTTTAAGATAAAAAAATTGAGGATTTTTATAAAATTTTGGTGTATTTATATTGAATATGAGGGTGTTTTAGTCTGGAAAATTATTCAGTGATTTATTAAAGATATTATTGTCCATTTATTTAATAAATTGAATGACATTATTTGTTTAGAGGGCGAAAAGAGACTATTGAATAGTACATGAGAATTTTTATAATTTTTAAAATTTTTGTATTTTTATCAAAGTTTAAGGGGTAAAATATAATTCACCCAAAAAAGAAAAAAGAAAGAAGAAAAAATATGAAGAGGGAGAAGTGGAGTGAGGATATGTGTGGTTTGGATTACGCGATGATCCAAACCAACCCGTTATATTTTGATCCGTTTTGATTCAGATTAGTTCATATCAGTGACACTTTAGATCGGTCCAGAACGATGGTTTGGTCTGCTTGATCTATTTGTAATCATTTTTTAAAAAATAAAATAATAATCTTATTTATTTAATTAAAATAATATAAAAATATGAAAATTAATTTTGTAATGAAAGTGATTTTTTACAATTTGAACATACAAATAGTATAATTTTTTTTAAATGTCCAAAAAAATAATTTTAAAAAGCCAAAAAAAATGTTTGGACGACTTGGATAGTTTGGATCTATCTAAAAAAAATGATCAAATCCAATTTAATCTATTTCAAATAAAATTTGTGCAAATGAGACATGAATCAAACCAATCAATATCATTTGGATTGGTTTAGATTAAGGGGGCGTTTGGTTCGGTTATTTGGAATGGGGAATGAATATTAAATTCATTCTCACTCCCATTTCATATGTTTGGTTGAAAAAAAAAAAAAAAAAATTGAGGAATAAAAATAAAACCCTTGCAAATGGGTTTCATCAAACCTAGGGGGAGGGGTGGGTTTAGAATCTCATTCCCTACAGCTTTGTAGATTTTCTTTGTTTCCCCGGCCGCCCTCGACAAAGAAGAACAACTTGACTGGTTTGCTTCGTCGGCTTCTGAAGATCGAATGGACCCAGCTGTGCAGTTGTCGATGGTGGGCGGACCGGAGAGCGTGATCGATCTGGACGATTCGCGAAGGTGATGATGGTGAACCCAGATGGTGGTGGTTGACGGTGAATCAGGCGGTGGTAGCAGCGGTGGGCTGGGGTAGGGGGAGGCGCAGGGAGAGAGAAGGGAAAAGAGAGGCGCGGAGAAGAGAAGAGAAAAGGGAGGGCAGGGAAGAGAAGAGAAAAGGGGGCGACTAGGGTTTGTGGTATAATTGGGGAAGAGAAGAGAAAAGGGAGTGGTAAGGTTTGTGGTATAATTTTTTTAAGGATAATTTTATAATTTTATAAATTCTAAACCCTAATAATATCAAACCCACTTTACAAACAAACAACTTTTATTATACCCATTTCAATTTTCAAAAACCATACTTATTTTGATTTAAAATAAAACTCATAACAATTCCAATTACTATGAGTTCAACCAAACGTCTCCTAAGACATCATCTTATTTTTCCATCCCTAAGGGAGGAGAGTGAGGTAGAAGATAGGAACAAGAGGGGAGAGAGAGAGGGTGAGAGTAGGGCTGGCAATTTCTGACACGACACGGAAACCGGACACGAACCCAACACGAAACAGGTCGGGTTAGGGTCAGGATTTTGGACCCGAAAAAAAAATCAGGTCGGGTCCGGGTCGGGTTCAACAGTACAAGGTCAGAATCAGGTCAACCCGCCGGGTTGCCGGGTTGACCTGATGACCCGATAGATTAGGTAGGTATTCTCTCTTCTTCTCCATTTCATTATTATCTCTCCCCGATTTCATTATCTGCGCCGCACCTTTTCCTCCGCCAAATCGCCGTCGCCAAGCCATCAGGTCTTCACCGCCACCACTTCTCTGCTCAGCCTCTGTTTGATCATCTTCATCCTGCTGCTGCTTCTCCTCCACGGACGGGAGATTTTCTGGCGACCCACATCAAGAGAGAAGTTTCCCAGGTAAAAAAATCTTTATGTTGTTGTCAATGTTTGTTTTGTGTGTCTTTTAATTTTTTTATGCCTTGTTTATATACATTGCTCATAGCTCTATTCGTTACTTGTTGTACATACTTTAATTTCCTTTTAAATTGGAATATTTCTGGTTCTCTGTTACTGATCATTTTTACCTTTTCTTGAATATGGAGTGAATGAAAGGTAGCACACTTTTCAGTAGTTCTTATCCTTTTCCTGTTGGTGCAGAACAAGGGGGGATTCGGGGATTCATTTGAAAAGATTTTGGTTGAGAAGGCCCAGTTTGAACCTCTGGTGAGCCTTCTTTCTTTTTTTCTTATTTTTTGCTCAATCTTAGCCTTCTTTCTTGTTTGGTAGTGTTCTAGCTTTTGAGAATTTTGAGAAGTTGATATGTACTTCTACAAGTATTTTTCTAACAAGGGCCATATTTAAGTGAAGTCTGCAGAGAATTGCTCATTGCTTTGAAGTCTAAGGATAAGTCTAATATGGTTCATTGAAATATCTTTCCCAGCTTAACTGATGTGTTTGGAATAAGCCAATGTAGACTATTTTAGTTGATGCCATGTTATCTTTGCATTTGAAGAGCACCGACAGTTATCCTCATGTTAGCATAATTTTTGCATTGAAGCCACTGATCTTTTTATAGCTATCATACATCCAGTAACTAACATTGCATTGAAAAGAAAATAGAGTTTCACTAATGGCTGATAAAAACATGTTGATCTGCATAGCGCTGCATTTCTCATTTTATAGTGCTAAAGTAATTTTTTACTCGTCGGATGTGTGTGCTTATAAATTTGATCTCCATGCAAGTTGATCTGATCTCTTTGTAAGTTGATCTGATCTCCATGCAAGTTGATCTGATCTCTTTGTAAGTTGATCTGATCTCCATGCAACTTGATCTGATCTCCATGCAACTTGATCTGATCTCCATGGAAGTTGATCTGATCTCTTTGTAAGTTGATCTGATCTCCATGCAAGTTGATCTGATCTCCATGCAACTTGATCTGATCTGCGCTGTAAGTTGATCTGATCTCTTTGTAAGTTGATCTGATCTCCATACAAGTTGATCTGATCTGCGCTGTAAGTTGATCTGATCTCCATGCAACTTGATCTGATCTGCGTTGTAAGTTGATCTGATCTCTTTGTAAGTTGATCTGATCTCTTTGTAAGTTGATCTGATCTCCATGCAAGTTGATCTGATCTCTTTGTAAGTTGATCTGATCTCCATGCAAGTTGATCTGATCTCTTTCGTTCATGTTCATGCAACAGGTTAACATAAAGCAATGATGGAAGGAAGCAAAGAAAGCCAAAACCATGGGGAGGATGCTTCAGTTACTGGAGCAGTAGAGGGATCATCATCGCAAGCCAAGAAAGGAGATAAGAAAAAAAGAAAACTTAACTCAGGCGTTTGGGTTCACTTCAAGATGCTTCCTTTAGAAGAAACCGAGGGGATTCCCAATATTGTTGAAGCACTGATATGTTGTAGGAATTGGCTATTTGGAAGTGAAGAAGCAGGTAAGCAACTTGCTCGATATCATGTTTATCATTTTTTTTATGTATGTCACATATATTAATTGTGATTTGTCTTTTTAGTAATTGAGGATTTCAAAGCTGATGAGTTAATCAAAGATATCCTAGATTTGAAAATTGGAGGAGGAGAAGGAGAATCTGAGGTCGGTAGTTCGAATACATAATTGATTTACTTCAATTATATTATTGAGTCAATAATATAATTGATAGTATTTGGTAAGTTTTCTGTCTTTAAAAATGTTATTTTGTAGGTGACACATGTTTAGGTGTGAAGATTTGAAGATTGTGAAAGATTGATTTCTATATTGGTGTTTGTTATTTATTTTGGAGTTTGGATTTGGTTTGTAATTTTTGAATTTGGATTGGAGTTTATTTTGTTTGGAGAACAAAGATTAGTACTGACACTTGTTGGAATGTAGTAGCTTTATAAATTATAACTTCTTACTAATTGTTTTGAGTTTTTTTTTTTTTTTTTTTGTGAAAATTCGGGTTGAGTTCGAGTTAACGGGTCAACAACCCGAACCCGACCTGGTCAACCCGTTGACCAAAGTCAACGGGTTGAACAGGTCGGGTTCGGGTTGACCTGATAAAAAACAGGTCGGGTTCGGGTTGGTCATTCTTCAACCCGTTCGGGTTCGGGTTGGGTTCGGGTCGAGGGCAAAACTGTAAATTTCTCTTTCAACCCGACACGAACCCGACACGCTGACACGAATTGACAGCCCTAGGTGAGAGGGAAGAGTGAAAAAAGTAGGGATATTTAATAATTAGAAAAGGGTATTTAGTAGTACATTTTAAAAAATAAATACAAATAAAAATAACTCAATGTCATTAGATGTGAAATCAAGTATGCTTTATTTGAACCACTTTTTTTGAAGGGAAAAACAAATTTCATTGATTTACTAGCAATCTTTTAATAGTAATTGTAAGAAAAAATCTAACACACATGATCAGTCCTGCAAGAAAGTCACATTACATTTGATATAATGTACGATTCCGATTCCATGAGCACAAATATTTTGGTATCGTTAAATCCAATATAACCTATAAACCACCCATTGATCATAAGACAACATGTGGGGTACTTTTGCCTTCTTGATAATGTTTAATTTTCACATAAATGTACTTTTGTTCATATTAGTCCAAGGAAATTACGCCCTCTATGTACTTTTCGTAAAGTTCCCACCAAAAACACCTAAAAGTTTCCACCTAACCTGAAATTTCCCCCAAAACAAAACAACCACTTCCAAACAATTTCCATAGCGACCCCGAATACAATATTTATGTTTTTCACCATTTACTTTTGAATTTTATAGTTTTAACTTCTAACTTTTTATAATTAATTTTAGGAAAATTGTCAAAACTAATTTTAGGCTTCAAAACCATATTCTAACGACTTTCAAAATTACAACATGAGAATTATAGGGGTAAACGTAAATCACCATATCTCATTGATAATGAATTTGAGGGCATATGTAGATTTGTGTTTAGTGTAAATAAGTTAACATGTTATAATTAAGCATAAAATCTGCTAATCCCTCTTGTTAAAGATACAATTGACTGTAATTTTATCTTTTAAAATTGATTTAGAGCTTATATATTTCTCATAGTGTCTCATCAAGAGTTGTCACAGAACGATAGGTCAAATTTAATTTTAGAATATTTAAAATAATGTAAGATAATGAAATACCAATCACATAGAATGTACATATTGAATTTGATCCCTAATAAAAAAGAAAATATATGGCAAAACATTTTATTAGCGAGGGAAAAACTGGATTGGAGCGAAGAACGGTAGCTCTAACAAACACTATGAAAATAGATAAATAGAGCGTGTGGGAGTGAATCCAGGATCATAAAGCACCCAATTAAGTTCAGGCAATGGCAGCCACAAACCAATATTTGACCTACGCGGTCTAGTTATTGTGATTTTTCGTTAAAATGTGACAGGGATGTTATGAAATATATCTTTAAATAAATATAATTAAATTAATTTAAGTTTCTTAATCAGTTTAATAGTAAAATTAAATTTAAACTATTAAATTAGTATTCGATGTACGTACTATATTAAAGTTGGTGGTATATAAATTAGTTCTCTCCTTATCATAGTCAATAACAACATACATATGATTAGAAATATGTGTATGTATAATAAAGTTGTATTTTCATCTGACTATTTAGTGTTCAAGAGGGTAAAGGAGGGGTAACTAGTTTATTGAGATCTTCCTTCATATGTGGTAATCTCCTACATGATGACGAGTTCTATATTAATGTATGTTTATATGTTTTATCTATGTGATTATTATTATATTGTAGATGCTTATTTCTCAACCCCCTATTTTCTTATTTCTCGCATCTTTTATGCCTAAATTGTCCCTAACAAATCAAGAAATACCAATAATAATATTTAAATATAGGCTTAAATATAATTTTGGTCCCCCATAATAGAGGTAATTTCACTTTTGGTCCCTCTTATATTTTGAGTGACAATATTAGACCTCATCCTTTTTTTTAAGGCTTAAATCCATTTTTGGCCCCCCTTAACTTTTAGTCACCAATTTTAGTCTCACTTAGATTTTTTTTAACAATTATAGTCTTTTTTTACGAAAATACCCTTGACTAACCCTAATTATTCACCCTTTAGTCAAGGATATTTTCGTAAGAAAATGACTAAGTGGGACTAAAATTGGTGACTAAAACTTAAAGAGGACCAAAAATAGAATAACACAAGTTATGAAGGATCAAAAATGGATTTAGGCCTTTTTTTAAAGCAGTTTTAGTCATTTTTTACGAAAAAGTTTAGCAGGTAACGAATTAACTCATTTGATCGCTAGTCAAACTTAATTTTTTCTTCACCATGATTTGTACCATGATGTTTTCAACTAATTTTATGATCCGAATTCTCATGAATATTCAACCTATTTAGGGGTTCAACCGTCATTTTGGATTGTGAGTCTATCTAAATGGGTTGAATATTCATGAGGAATCTTGTCATAAAATTGGTTGAAAATATCATGGTACAAATCATGGTGAAGAAAAAATTAGGTTTGACTAGCGATAAAATGAGTTAATCCGTTATTTTCTAAACTTTTTTTGTAGAAAAAAAAGACTAAAACTGCTTTAAAAAAAAGATGGGGACTAATATTGCCACTCAAAACATAAGAGGGACCAAAAGTGGAATTACCCACATTACGGGGGACCAAAAATGCATTTAAACCTTAAATATAAAATAAAATAATATTTTAAATTATCTATCTGTCCTTAATGAATTTATCAGAAATACTCATTAAAATATTCATTTATAATTTCGCTCATCTATGTTATTTTAATGAAAGAAAAATGCAATTTTAGTTCATTACGTTTAGCGAATTTACTCCCACATGTTTAGGCCCCTCAAAAAATACCCATTACATTTTAATTTTTAAGCAGTTTTGGTCAATCAACCGAAAATAAATATAAATCAATTTAGTCAACGGTCATTTTTAAAAAAATAAAATATTTAAGGCCCCATTTTGTAATTTACTAAAAGTATATTTAAAAAAACCCTAATTTTTTTCCTATCTCCTTCTCTTTCTCTTTCTCTTTCTCTTCTGCTCCCCTTCCCGTCACTCGCCGCCGCTACTTCCATCCGTCACCACCAAAAGCGCTGTTTTGTTTTTATACTCTCCTCCATTCGTTTCTCTTCTCTTTCTTTACAGAGAACAACCACCAGCTACCTCCTCTTCCCGCGGAGTCCATCTCTGCCATTGGAACAACTCAATGTAAGCTACGATTGCTGCAGATTTACCGTTCCACCTTTGACTCATCTCTAATTTTCACGAAGAACCATATGTAAGAATTGAAGGGTCTCCTTTTCGACCCTTGAATTACCTCTATTATTTTGGTTGCCCCGTTTGCTTCCACTACTATAGCGCCTCTGCATTGTTGCTCTTCTTACTCTAAGATAAATATTAACAATAAAATTATAAAAATCAATCATTTTTGGGGAACGAACAAAGAGTTTTGAAATATGATAATTTTATATAATTAGCTCCTTCATTCTTTGCATGGTCAATATTCATTCTAGTTCTTTGTTTATTTTTGTTTATTTTATGGACGGGATGGAAGGAGGGATGCTGCCGTCAAATATGAAAAAGGAAGGGAGAAAAAATGAAAAGGAGGGAGGAAGTGAGGGAGGGAGGCGGCCGGGGTGTTTATGGTGGGAGGGAGGTTGGTTGGTGAGGGTGGTAGCCACAACGGTGGAGGTGGTGACAGAGGGAGGTAGGTGGAGGTGGTGGCGGGGCAAGGTGACGGGCAGGGAGTAGAAGAGAAAGAGAATGAGAAAAAACAAGAAGAAGGGTTTTTTAATGTATTTTTTGTAAGGAAAAAATGCACAATTAGTCTTATATGATAATCATATTTCACAATTCGTTATACACGTTTCGAATTAGACAAATTTAGTCCTAAATATTTTTAAAATTGACACATTTAGTATAATTTAATATTTTTAATAGGTTTTAACGGTTGACTTAACAACCGTTAATTTTCATGCCACGTGGTTACCATGTATTATCCACGTGGCTACCATGTGTATCCATGTGGCTGTCACATGCCACGTGGCATTTAAGTGTTATCCAATTGTTTGTGCATGTGTTGCGGCATAAAACTTAACAGCTGTTAATTCAGTCATTAAGTGTGTTAAATCTTTTAATGTGTATGACCAATTGTGAAACATGGTCATTATATAGGAGCAATTGTACATTTTTTTCCTTTTTATAAATGACAAAATAGGATCTTTTGTATTTTTTTTAAATGACCCAAAATGACCGTTGACTGAGTTGACTTATACTTATTCCGGGTTGATGGACCAAAACAGCTTAAAAATTAAATTAAAAGGTAATGGGTATTTTTAGGGAATCTAAACATGTTGGGCCAAAATAGTAAATTTACCAAAAGTAATAGATCAAAATTGCATTTTTTCCCTACTTTAATCATAATTTTTATAATTTTTTGGTAAATTAAGAAGGGACTTATAAAATTTTTGGTAAATTGATTAAGGACAATTAGGTAATAATAGAATGGGCGAAAGTTAAGCATTAAAGGGCAGAAGATAAGAATTAAGGGGGTAATACTTAAAAAAATTAAAGACTTTTTTTGAAAAACATGGGCGATGAATAAGAAAAATGGGGGGGGGGGGGGGGGGGGGGAGATATAATATTACCCTACTATATTTAAGATCGTTATGGGTATGAATGTTATCATGTCAAAACTTAACATGTGGTAATAGAGTAGGACTTTTAAATATATTTTAATTCGTAAATTTTGTATTAATTAAAGTACAAATTAATCACTTAAGATGCCAACTGTGATGACCTTGTAACCATGTCACTAGTGATTAAGTCATCAACAACGTTGCTAAACGCCTCACTGATTCTCACTAAGACATTTGAGTTGAGTCTAATGGCAATACAAGTAACCAAAAATACCAATTTTCAAAAACTTTTTTAAAACAAAACCAAAACACAACTCTACCTGCATAATCGTTAGAGTTCAAGACAAGTTGTCAATGATTGTTTCTAGGAAGTTCCTGATAGGGCTACGGTAAACCTTAAGTGACACAAATAAAATCTCAAATATTTAATCCATAATTAAGTGACAGTAATCTGAATCTCTAAATTCAGTAATACACTATTCAATCTAATAACTTCAAGGCAGTTTCACAATCAGGTATAGGGACAAGCAGGTCATAAGTAACAACCATAACACGGTAACACAGAACAGTCGCTTAAGACTCTGGTTCAACTCTATCACAATCCTAGAGTAGGCCATCCTCTGATTCTTGTGTCTCCAGAACTTAAGGGTAGAGAGTGAGATGACAGGGGTGAGCATCTACCGTACAAGTCCAGTGTGTCTTCCCGGAGACTCATAGTGTGGTGCCCTTGTAACCACGTCACCAATGATTATTTCATTAATAACGTAGCAAAACACCTCCCTGGTTCGCACAGGACCTCTAAGTTACCCAAAATACCGATTTTCAAAAAACTTTTAAACAATAGCGAAAGGTCACTCTAATTTAATTGAATATAAATAGCCAAAGATCTCTGATGGGCTTTGTCATACCGGTCAAATTAATCCAAATTTGCGCTACTAGTCTACAAGGATTTGCAACATTAATGGCTTATGGTCGAATCCCAAGGGAGTCGGAATGAATTTTAATGTCTAATTTGATCAATTGAATGACGGGAACTTGAACTAAGACAAAGAACTAACAAGAAGTAAAACAGGAAATTTTAAGTCTGAAATAAGCATTTGAAAGAAAACTTGAATTCAAATTGTTGAAAAAAGATTAACATTAATTCATAAAGACAAAAGCTTGGTTTAACTAAAACTAGAATCCTATTGTGAGAATAATACTACTGAAAAGAGGAAACAAAAAACAAACTTCTACTATTACAATGACTAATAAAATTAAACTACTCTACTACTACGTCCATTTGCAGGAAAAGGTTGTCCTTTCCTCAGTTATTCACTCTTATACTTATAGGCATTTTAAAAATCCAACAATTCAAAAATAACTCAATCAAATCAGTAAATTCTGATTTGATCAACATAAAATATTCCAATCCTTCCTTGAATATTGCAATGTTCATTCCCCCAAATCTTGCAAGTTAGAAAATCACAACTTACAACTCTTTTCACCAATCAGTACTTCTATAGTTTTACCTAGTCAAAATTCCTTCTTGTAAAATCATCTAGCCGCCACCTTGCTTTCCAATTCAGCATCACTCCTAAGACTTTTCACTTTAGCCCTCTGCTAGCCAATTTCCTTCAAAAACACCCTGCCAAACACCAAGAATCATAATTCAGCCTAAAACACCAAGAATCCCTTAAATCCACCTAAACTAGGTGCATAATCATAACACAATTAACCCCCAAAAACTAACTAATTATACACCTATCAATCTCTTCTAGGAAGTTCCCGTTATAGGGTTACTATAAATCCCAAGTAAAATTATCATAATATAAATCCATAGTTAACTGACAGAAATCCGACTATCTAAATCCATAATGTTAATACAAAATTTCAAATGATAACCTTAAAAATGTTTTGAGATCAGGTACAAGGATAGGCAAGCTATCAGGAATAGCCGTAGCATGGTCATGAAGAACAGTGGCCCAAGATCCGGGTTCCTGTGTCTCCAAAGCCTAAGGGTAGGAGAAATGGGATAACATAGGGGTGAACATGCGCCGTGCAAGCCAGTGAGTCTTCCCGGGACACACACAGATATATATATAAAACACTATTCAAGTAACAACTAGCACATAATCATTTCGCTATGATGCAATATCATTCAATCAATTCATATAAGCAGACAGTGAAGGGATAAAATAAGCTGATCTACATGACGCATTGTCCTCAGACCGAGTTGGTCGTATAGGATAACACGCTATGTAACCAAGTACAATGTGTCCTAAGACAATCTACCTTGACACACCTCGTCCGGACCTCCCTTAAGACGAGATGCCCGGTACGGCACCCAGCCATCCTAAATGAGTAACCTCTCTCTCTCTCTCTCTCTCTCTCTCTCTCTCTATCTCTGTTTTTACATTTTGGTCATCACCTTTAACCAAGACCATGGGTGTACAACACACGATACAAGGTACCTCTTTTTAGTGAGCGTCATTCAGCCCGTAGGTAGCTCATGAGTACCGACCCTAAGAGATCAAGGGCTGCGCCAACCCGATTCCGGCCCAGCTTGCCTTGAGAGCTCTTAAGACCTTGAGAATCCTCTTATTGTCGTACAACATCTTTCAGTTGCTTAAGAAATATTATTTTCGTTGTTGTATGACATCTTTCAGTGGCTTAAGAAATCTTATTCGTTTAATCGTTCATTTCAATCAATAACAATCAATTATTTCCCTATGATATTTTTCAATCGTTCAGGCTAAATAATTCATTCAATCAAGTCAAGCAATATCGTTCAATCATTCGATTCAATAGCTAAGGGGAACAAGTTGTCAAGTTTAGCAAATCAAACTCACAGTGGGCATTCCTCATGTTCTCGACATCCTCTGATGGTCTGTACAAAAACGAATATAATCATTTATGAGTTAGAATCTAACTCAAAGGACCTTAATAGCATAAGCTATTAAATTAAGTGACAGGTCTCTCTCTCTAGGGTATGAGAGCTTTAGGCCATAAAGCTCATGGTGTTCTATTTCCTAGTTTCCAATGTGTCTTCGTTGTACCTTGTCTTTACTTTCTAAACCTCGATAATATTCCTAGACTATACCCGTATTCCTTATCTAACAGATTAAGTTAGTTCATACAAACAACATATATTCAAGGCATAAAAGTATATCGAAGTTTCAACAGCATTTTTGCTTAAAAACCATGTTTTTTCCTTTTTCAGTTAAGGTCCCAAACAGTACGGAAAGGTAAACAACATTCTAGCTAAACACAATATGTTCCGTACTCTTTAAAGAGTTTCTTTGAAAACAAATGTCTAGCCGAGCAATATACTTCAAAATTTCAACATTCATTTGTAAGCTCCCAATCATTTCTAATTATCAAAGAATCTTTAGAATACTTCAAAGCTAATTTTAAATGTTTTAGACGTCCAAAAGTGTAAAATGACCAAAATACCCTTATGGGTTCCGAACTCCAAACTTTCATTTTCAAGTTTCTAAAATCATTTCCAACTTCAAAAACATCATATAACATTTTAAAACACATTTTAGAATATCAAAAACCCCAAAATACCCTTAAGGTCGAAAATCCCCTTTTTTACTTCAAAAATCGAACTTCTATTTAAAACTTCTCAAAAATTCATCCAAAACACATTCTTAATCCGATAAACCAACAATAGTCGAAAAAAAGTCAAGGGTAGTTGACTCAGTCAACTTTGGTCAAACATTTTTCAAACTTTCCAAAACATTCGAGGATTATTCTAATTGTTATAGAACGAATATTTAAACATCAACCATATAAAAAAGGTCCATATTTGAACCTAAAATAGTAAAATAACCGAAATACCCTTTTGTAGGCCTACAAAATCCAAACTTGATCTCCCAAACTTCTAAAAATTCAACTAACCATTTGATAAATCTTAAAACACTATCAAATCGATTTTGACACATCAAAATCATCAAAAGGCTCAAGACAGAGCCGAGACTTCATTTGAACTGAAATTGGAAAGTCGGTCAAATAGTTTTCAAAAATCCCAATATTTCGAGAGATCATCTCAAATGTTATAAAATTAATAACTAAGCACCAAACAAATCAATAAAATTCAAAATCAAAGTATGAACACAAAAATGGCCGAGACATGACCATTGAGCCTTAAAATTTCAAACTTACATTTAGATGTTTCTAAAAATTCATGTAAAAATTTAGTAAATCCTATATCATCATAAAACTAATTTTAGAACAATGAAACCATCAAAAGGCTTGCCTTAAAGCCGAGTTTCTATTTTGCGTTCGAAGTGGCGAAGTGGTCCAAATGGTTCTCAAAATTTCTCAAATTTTCAAGAGTTACTCCAAATGCTATAAAATAGATTCTTAAACATCAAATAATCCAAAAAGGTCTAAAAATGAAAAACCATTCAAATGATTCCAAAAATTCCACAATTTTTAAGATTATCTCTAAACACTATAAAATGACCATGGGAACAGCCCCTAGCAAGGGAACCAAAAATAAATGTAACCCAATTATTTTATAAGAAATCAAAATTAAAAAATCTACCACAATAATTAAATTCTCCAAGACTATCGCAAAATCAAACCGTTAGATAAATATTCAAACAGTTATAGATTAAAATTATTTAATATGAGAACTTAACCTTATATAATTATATAAAAATTAAAATAAAACTAGAAAAATCTAATATCTTTTTTTTTTTTTACACTCTAATATCTTATATTGTCACACCGTGAAAACTGTAAAATATTTGCATCTTTCTAAACCGTTCAATAAAGATATTATATTTTTTATAACCTAAAGAATACATTGGTTAATTTGTGAAAAATAAAACTATTGATAATATACAATTTCCACATAGTTTAAAACTGTAACATGTCCAGGATGATTTTGTATTTTAATTAATGTCACACCAATCACTTTATATTTTCACTCTACAAATTATTATTCTAAAATTTAGTTTGCCATATAATGTTGTACATGTATAAACACATACGCAATTATATATATATAAGTTTGTATATAAAGTACATCTGATTTTTCGATTAACTATTTAAAAAAAAACTTGTCCCAATAACTGGCCTATTTAACCATTTTTTAGAAATATTTTGAAATGAACCATTAACTGTTTTAACTAAAGTGTTCAACTAGATTTGATTGGACAGTTTTTCTTGTTCGATTAAACATGCTCATCCCTAGAGAACCGTGTGACAGTGGTTTGTTTCATTAAACTTCAAGAAATTGGATTATGTCCACGATGAAGAATATATGCATATTTATTTCTACTCCAATCTTCATCAGATAAAGCATTAAGAGACTTTGGTGAATCACGGTACAGAAGATTACCATCATCTAAAGTTTCAGAACAATAGTGGAGAAGACGCTTCACTACTTCATAATGTTAGTTGTGGGTTGATGCATTGATGTGGCAAAAATGTGCTTATTATTAATCACCTTGACCATATATTTGTTGAGCCTTTGGTACATTATATTACTATGTTGCTCGTATTTTGTCATTGAAGGGTTTTAAATGAGCAAAGCAAAAATAACTTTTATCACATTTAAAAAATATTAATTTCTCTTTACCTACAATTCAAATTGCATTCTCGACTGAGATATAAAGACTGTTAACCAAAAAAAATAAATAAATTATATTATAGATCCTGAAACTAAATTCTATCGAAAAATATTAAACCATGCATTTAAAAATGAATCTAAACAGAATCCAGTACTGGACAGAGGGTTAAAGAATTAGTTACGATTGGACTAATACACTTCAGGTCCCAATTTAATCATAATTTCACGGTGATAACTATAAAAAATTTTATATTTCCATCCCAAAACTTTAAAAATCATTATAAACTATCATCGTGACCCCTTGATCTTTTATATGTTTCAAAATATGATATTTCTAACATTTTTGGTAAACTTCAAACTAAATTAGCCATTTCTCATCTATTTCAATAAAAGTGTAGTTTATTTTTAGTGTTTTGCTTCAATTTGGGGCAAAAAGATCCCACTTTTGGGATTTAGGGAATGAAAATTAGAATAAGATTTCACATTTTAAATATGGAGTCAACAAATATGTATATAAGTTTTGGTTCACTTCCTATTTCCATCTTATGCTAGATAGTTTGGTTATTTGAATTTATTGCTTATGAACCCATGAGGGTATTGTAGAGGACTATTATGATTCCAGTATTATTTAATGAATTTGTTATTTATTGTAAATCATTCGTTGTGGATTGTATTATAATAGAATTAATTGCTTTGATTTAGTGAATTATGTTAAGCTGTGCTCTAAAAAAAGAAAATTCACTAAATTCTTGAATTAGAATTGGGTTTTATAAAGGTTAATCAATCAATGAATGATTGTGCTTATTATGAGTAATTAAATTCATATAATATGACCTCACATGGGCTAATTCCTTTTAGCTAAGGAATTTACTAATTGGAATTTAAAATAACTAAAATGTGAAAGAAAAAATATATATTTTTATAATAAAGAAGTAGGCCGTGCCGTAATTTAGATGAGTGAAATTTAAAATTTATTATTTTAAACAAAGAGTGCTATATTATCAATGACAATAATTTTTAGACTTAATTGATCTCTCATAATATGGGTAATACTATTTTTGATCTTTATTATATTTTGAGTGACAATTTTAGTCAATATCTTTTTTTAAAGCAATTTTAATGTTTTTGGACGTTGACCCAATTTTCAGGGCTAATTGAAAGACCTTTTTGAATTTTTTTTCTTTTCAATTTTTTTCCCCTAAAAACCCTAAGCTCATTCTCTTCTTCCTTCTGGCCACCACCTGCCGCCTCCCACCCTCCTCCTTCTTCTTCGGTTTTCTCTCACCGTTCTCGATTTCCCCGAACCCTAGCCGCCCTTGTCATCTTCCTCTCTCCCTGAACCCTAGTCGCTGGTCTCCTTTTCTCTATTCTCTCTGCTCGATCAAAAATCGTGGTCGACGGAGGGCCTGAACGAAGAAGATGAACGAAGAAGACGGAGGGTCCCGGAGAAGACGAACGAAGAAGATGAGCTGTTTCTCTTCCCCATTTCCCCATTTCGATCTTTCCCGTCGGTGCCTCCATTTTCGATCTCGCTTGCCGCTCAAAACCCAAACAATCAAGCCTATGAAGGAACTCAAACAGATCCGACGTCCGGAAGAAGAAGAAGGATGAGGAGGAGGATGAGGGGGGTGGCGTGGCGGCGGCCAGAAGGGAGAAAGAAGGAGAAAAATAGGTGGAGGGGAGAAAAAATTAGGATTTTGAAGAAAAAAAATACAAAACGATCCTTTAATTAACCTTCATATTTGGTCAAGGGTCTGTTTGATAAACTAATTCAGTACTTATTCTAAATAGATTAAGTACTTAATTGATTAAGAGCGTTTGATAACTCAACTTGTTTCTGACTTAATGAATTAAGAACTTTTTTAATTAAGTACTTAATAATTAAGTGCGTTTGATAACTATAATTCAAAGTCTTAAGAGATTAAGTGGGTCTGAATTGCAAGTATAATTGTTAGCCTAAAAATAAGTGATTGGTGAATCACTTATTGCTGAACTGAATTGGTTGCAAATTTTTTCTTATTTTCAATATTTATTATTCTTTTTAGTTTTTTCTTTAAATAATTTGTATTTATTAAATATTTTTTAAAAAAAAATATTTTATCATTTAAATAAATAAAAAATATATTTATGACAGGGATTTTTATTTTTTTATAATTTTAATTAATATGTGATACTTATTTAATTAATATTTTAGTTTTAAAATAATAATAACATTCTAATTTATTATTAAATTTTTTTAAAATATTTTTATTAGTAGAATTTCACAGTATTATGTAAAAAATTACATATCTTAAAAATTATGATATATATTAAAAAAATATGTTTCTAGTATTTTTTTTTAAAAAATAAGGTTATTTAATTTAAAATTTAAAATTTTATAAACTTATTTTTGTAATTCAGACTTCATCAGATTCAGACTTCAGATTTCAGACTTCAGATTCAGACATATTTTCTAATTTTATCAAACACAGCTAACTTAATGGATTCAGACTTCAGAATTCAGATTTCAGACTTCAGACTTCAGACCTCAAATTAAGTTTTATCAAACGGAGCCTTAGTCGACCGATGTTCCATTCAAAAGAACTAAAATTATTTTTAGAAAAAAGAATATGAATTAAAATTGTTATTCAAAATATAAGAATGACTAAAAATATTATTACTTATATTATGAGAGATCAAAACTGCTGTGAAACCTAATTTTTAAGATTTAGAAACACGAATGAGGCATAGTAGAGGTGAGGCAACTTTGTGTTGCTTTGGATATGTGTTAAATGACGTGTCCGCATTGTTTGACCAAATACGTAAAATTCAATTAATGAAATTTCACTAGTGATTTTAAAACTATTATAAAATACTTTTGGATGAAAAATTTATTTAGAATTTTAAATATTACATTTAAAATTTATAAGAGATACAAGCTACAATTTATATTAATAAAAGATAATATAAGTAACAAACTTTAATTATCGAGCTTTGGAACTAATTAAAATAATATTAGTTACAAATTCAATATCTAAAAATTAATTTTGGTATAGAATTGAAACCCTAGCCGCTACTGTTATCATCTCTTATCTTTCAAATTCAACTCTCAAAAAATATTTTATCCCATATTCCTATCATGAGAGGATAAGGGAAATAAATTTGTTGTCTATTTTTATTTTTAGTTTCGTCATCCAATAAAGAAAAATTATCCCTAATCTTTATTTTATTTCGTCCTTCAGTGGATTCAAATATACTAATAGCGTATTGATCGTGGTTTCATTGATGGTGTTCGTTGTTATGACGCCAGTTTCGTTGATGAAGTTTGTTAGATTATAGCAGCGCCATTGACGATGTTCGCTGGTTTGGTCTAAAAAGATTCAATCATCATAGATTTAATTATTATATCTATATTTTAGAGTTTTAATCAGAAAATTAGATATATATACTTATTCGAATTAAAATTTTGACATATGGTATATCCATCGTTTGATAGGGTAGATCTATATGAGTCCATTTAATGCAAGGCAAAGACAATTGACAAAAGCAAAATAATTCTCATTGAAAATTGCTTCATTTTGATTGTCTTGCATCAAAAGGGCGGTAGTAAACACAATAAATGAGAGTTATAGTTGTAAGTAATTTTCTTTTGCTGTTGATAGTTGGTGGATGTTTTGTAATAAATTAATATATATTTTTTTATTTTTAAAAAAAAGTAACAAACTTTAATTAGTTAAAATTTATAAGAATTAAGAAGAGAGCCATGGATGAATATGTAAGGGGACATGACTCCATATGTATCCATTTAAGAGCATAGACAACACAAATCCTCTTCGAAATTTCAGAAGCCATGATTCAACAAATCTTTAAAATGGAAGAGCAAAACACATGAGGAATCTCAAGAGAAATTATACATAGTCGTAGTTGGAAGCTCCCATTCCTTAATTCAAATCAATGGACAACCCATATTATTCATATTTATTGTACCATAAATTTGTGACCAAAACCTTAAATTGTTTCCAACAAATGTACCAATACAACAATCATATGTGCAATCCCAACATAAAAGCTTCATCATTAATATTAAATAAACATCTAACTTCTCACCCTAGCTGCCCAAGTTAAAAAACATGAATATCGTTTTTAAAATTAAAATACAGGGAGAAAAATGAAGATGAAATAGTTCAAACTGAGTAAATTAGAAAATGAGATTATTAATTCTGAATATAAAATCGTGTTAAATTCAATAGATAAATGGTCAGTTTTTGGTTTGATAAATTATTTTGAATTGAAATCTTGATAAAAGGTATCAAATAAATTTTTAATATGGTAAAAAATTGTATTTATCTATTGAGTGATAGTATAGTATTATGTTAAATTTATCCATTGTCTTTATGTATTAAGATAAAAGTTGATATAATAATAAAAATTACAAATTATTTAAAAGTTAGAGTGACATCAGATAAATCTAAAAATTTAAGTAAGAGATAAATACGAAAATAATAATAATAATAATAATAATAATAATAATAATAATAATAATAATAATTTGTAAAAAAATATAGAAAAAACAGAAATTTTTTAACTTCAACTTCTCACCCTCAATTAATTTTATTTATTTTAGTAACAACACTTCAACTGGAAGACTATCCCTATCTTCACATACAAGGCGCGTTTTTTGGGTAAGTTCGACCTTCTCTCAGAAAAAACGAGTATTAATTTTCTCTCTCACACACACGCACGCACGCACGCAGTCGCCTAGCCTAAGTAATCACGAACCACTGTTTTCGATCTTTCTTTAGTCGAGCACTTGCGGGAGAGACTCCAAGTAGTCACGTTACGCCAGGGATTTTTTTATCAAAATCGCTTCTTTAGCAATTGAGGAAGCGCGGCGTAACCTGAAAAAATGGAGGTGGATACACCAGACTCTCATGGAATTAACGTCGCCAAGAAACTTAAAGGAAATCAGGTAAAAACCTCAACTTTTTGTCTTGAATTTTTTTTTTTATAAAAAAGGTAGTATGGAATTGTGATGGTTTGGGATGTTCTTGAAATTTCAGTTTGTATTTTCATGGGGGTTTTTTGATTCCTGCGTTTATCTTTGTTGTTTAAGTTTGATGATCGGTATGGAGTGTGTGTATGCCAGTTAGTTAGTGATCTTTAAGTTATGTTATTGTTGTTTGGGAACTTTCTCGGGGTGTTGGAATGTTTTATACGAATAATCGTGAATGCATGAGCCCGAGGTATCTGTGCGTATGCTGAAAAAGTTTGTATTGTGAAGAATTTAGTGGGATTTTTCTTGTTATTTATTTCAGCCCGAATCTAAATCGTTCGGGTAAGGAATTATTCCATATCCTGGCTGCGGCTGCGGTGAGAAAAGTGGTATAGCTTTACTCTGTGAGTGAACAAGGTCGATAAAAAAGATTCAAGTAAAAGTTGAATGATCAAACAATGGGGGTTGGAGTGGAGAGGGATTGCTGTGATTATAGAGGACCAAGTATTGAGAGTGGTGATTTCGGTTAAAAGAGGGTTTTGGAGTTCTTTTCTTAATTTTTCTTTTAGGTTGTTGATTCTTTTGGTTATATTGGTTTTAAGTATCTAAACCTCTATTGTACTATGTGGGATGTGGGATTGGCTATGTGGATCAAAGCTCGCCATCTTGTTGTATGAAAACATATATTTTCTTTTATGTTTAAATGTATCATATCTTTTCTTGTTAGGGAAAAGCATTTTGTTTGAATTTTGACACACTAAGAGAGAAAATTTCTTATCTAAAGGTGCCAACCATCGTGACAGCTCTGCGAATAAACTTTTTAGTAGGTGTTATCACTTGAGATTGCAAATAGGTACTAGAAAAGTAAAGAAAGATGAGAACTTTTCCTTTTCTTTGCTGGTCTTACTTTGGGAGGGAGGAATTATTCTAATTATGAATTATTTATTTATTTAGTTTCCCCTGTTGACTTCAGTTAACTGTTCTGTTTGCATCTTGTAAAGCCTCACTTTTTTGTTTCTCTTTCTAAATGTTGCGCATTGAGGGGTATGTTTCCTGTCATGTGTTCATAGTACCTCATTCCTTAACGTGGTCATGCTTGTTTGACTAAGCATGAAAATGGTATATTTCTGGTTTTACTAATCACTAAAACTTTTTATGCCCCCTTCAGGAGGCTATGACTGTAGATAGTGAGAATTATGGTGGTGTTGAAGGGTCAACATCGGAATCTCTTGCTGTGGAATCGATAGTTACTTCTAATTCAGACTTCTCATACCATGATGATGGAAATGATGAAGAAGATGCAATGATCGATAATTTTGATGACTCTGACTATGATAATGATTACATGTTTGATGACGATGATAATGATTGTGATATTGATGACATGTTTAATGATGATGATGACGACGATTGTGATTACTTGAGTATGCAAGCACAATTTGATAATGTTGATTTGCCTCCTGGAGTAGAGGCCTCTATTTCTTGGCTTCATCCATCTGATGTGAGTTCCAGTAAGTCCACTTCTTTGAATGTGGGAGCTCCTTCTGTAGATGCTGGGACCTCTGCTCCTGCACATCCACATCTGTCAAATGACAAATTTGGAACTCTTGCTTCAAGTAGTTCACATGGGAAAGAGAAACAGGAGGGTGAAGATGAAATTTTGAGGAAGTATAAAGATTTCAAAGCATTCGATGTTGTTGAAGATTTTTCTGACCATAATTATAACAACATGGGTGGTAAAGGTGAACAGGTACGTTTGTACTGAGCAAAGCTTTCCATATTTTCCACTTTAACTTATTAATCCCCTTTATGTTTGATTTTTAGAATGTTTGTTAATGTTTACTGCCAATGGCTCAACGTTTCTTATATTTTTAGCCACCAAAAGCATGGACAAAGAAGATTCAGGATGAGTGGAGAATTTTACAAAAGGATTTACCTGGTGAGTTCACAGAGGAGGTTCCTTCTGTTTATCCTTCTCCTGTTGATTTACTAAGATAGTTTCGGGCAATTTCAAATTCAGTCAGTCTCGTGTATCTTGTTTGATTCACCTTTAGATTTCTAAATTATATCGAAAAGTGCACTGCAACAACAGTGGCTTGCAACTGGGAAGATTTGTTTTAATTTGGTCGCAAGCATTGATTTCCTTGATTCTCTTGTAGTGTGTTCCATTGCTCTATAGAGATGATCTGAAATTTATTGATGCAATTGAATAAGTTTTGGGAACTGTACGAATATTCTTAGTTTGTGTAGAAACTGGGAGGCCTTGGCCCTTGAAACTTAGTTTCTTCATTTACTTCTAAATCCTTTCATCTGCCATTATGAGCTTAATGTGATTGCGAAAATGTGATTGTCATTTTAAATGTTTATGGATTTGTGTTATCTTATTTATTTATCCCAATTACCTGAAAGTGGAATCAATATAATCCACCCCCCTTGTTTCACTTTACAAAATTTTAAAATTCTCTCTTTCTCTCTGCCTCTAGACACAATCTTTGTAAGAGTTTATGAAGCAAGGATGGATCTCATGAGGGCGGTTATTGTTGGACCGCAGGGCACTCCATACCATGATGGCCTTTTTGTTTTTGATATTTACTTTCCTCCTACCTATCCAAACGAACCACCGGTATGTGTTGTGAGTTGGTACTCTTGTGTGTACTTCATGTCTTCCATGCAGTAATCTGATATATATATATTTTTTGGTGTTTTATTCTTTCTGTTAGATGGTCTACTACTTCTCTGGTGGGTTGAGACTCAACCCCAACTTGTATGACTGTGGAAAAGTTTGTCTGAGCCTTCTTAACACATGGACTGGTAAGGGGAGTGAAAAGTGGTTGCCAGAGAGATCGACCATGCTTCAAGTTCTTGTATCCATACAAGCTTTAATTCTTAATGCAAACCCATTTTATAATGAGCCTGGTTATGAGAGGTATACTGGTCCTGAGGGAGAGAGGAGATGTAATAAATACAATGAGGAAGTATTCCTCTTGTCATTGAAAACAATGATATATACACTGAGAAGGCCTCCCAAGGTATGTTTTTAACTCTTGTCAGATGAGGTTCTTTCTTCTGCATAGATGATTGTTGATTGGAAAACCCACGCTGCTTGTTTTGATTTTCTATTTTTAGATGGATACTAAGCATGGATATTTGACAAGTTTCTTTTGGCCGCTTGATTTGAGTTCGGCAGACAAATATTTTGGCTTGACTTTAAGTGTAGCATTTGTTATCGTTCCTAACTCAGCACTTTTTAGTTACAGTTTAGAGGTCAATTGGTGATATGTATTATGTTCAAATGAAAGAGTCAGACTGCACCCAGGTGTCTCTGGCTATCTGCTCACAATTGCAGCACTCGGTGATATATGTTTCCTTCTGGTTATATTATTACAAAATTCACCTCCCCCAGCCCCACCCCCCTTTTTGACTCCATCATTTGTTTGGAGACAAATTGTCATTCATATTTGAGGTTATCAATGCCGAAACTGTTGCTGCAATAGAAGGTACACAATGCAGGCATTTTAGTTTTTTGACCTTTTGGAAGAAATGTTGTCAATCGAACTTGCTCGAGCAAGTAGATAACAACACAAGGGTCAAAAATGTGATTCCTGTGATGCCTGTTGTCTCATTATATGATGAGATGCCATTTATACTCCTCCAAAGTACATGTTCTGATATTTAAATTTTCCGTCAAGGCATTTTGTCACTGTTTACAGAATTCTTAGTATGATCATATTTCCATCTCATGTATCCCATGATTTGATACTTATCCTGATCCTTGCAGAATTTTGAGGACCTGGTTGCTGGTCATTTCCAAGTTTGTGCACATGACATCCTTGCTGCCTGTAAAGCTTATTTGGAGGAGGGTGCTCTAGTAGGGTCAGTGGTGAAAGGAAAACCCAAGAATGATAAGACATGTAGAAAGCGGGCGTTTGTCACCTTCAACTCAGATTTATCAAAAATGTTGAATGGCCTCATTTCAAACTTTACTAGGTATGGTGTGAAGGATTGTGAAAAGTTTCGCATCAATCAGTGATCGTTACTGTTGACTTTAAGCTTAAAAGGAGAGCTTTTGTTAATCCCGGCGCCAAGTTCAGAATAGTTGAAGCCGGATTTAGATTATAAGCTGTAGATAAGCTTGGGCTGTTACTTCACTTAGGATATATTATCTTTCTGTTGGAAATGCTTCATTTGCATTTGCATGCATCATCTTTTGTTGACATGAATTAATGCTTTATTGATGATTTGACTCACTCTTAACAACCTCATTTATTTTTATCATTTGAACCCTCTAATATTGCCTTTGATTAGTGTTTTAGCAACAAATGATTATTATATATAGTAAGTTTATATGTATTCGAGATGTTATTTATTGGCACCCATAAAAAAATGAATTTTGATTGTTTTTTTTTCCCCAAGATGAAAACGAATGAAGAGTCCGGTAACGAACAAATCAAATGAACTGATCAAAGAATAAGAATCCAATTCATAAAACTAATTGAGAAAACTCAAATCTTCATCAGCATCTTTTGCAACCCTTTGTTCCATCAACTTAAACATGGCTCAAAGGGTAGATGAACAAAAACAGAGGAGCAGACAACATTATTAATGAGACGATTCTCAAAGGAAAAAAAAATGGCTGATTAATGGGTATAAACGATTGAAGCAATTATGAGCAAAGTTAATGATTTTGCAAAAAAAAAAAAAAAAAAACGCATGAGGGGGAGGGCTTTGGAAGAGCGGAACACATTATTACTTGCAAATTTGTATAAAAGTTTTGCTACGAGTATCATGCTATTGGTATTATAAATTGCCCCTATTTATTGACAATCATAAGAAACTGAATTTCTTTGTATTCTTTAGGCACCACAGTAGTTTGAAGATGAAAAGTTCATATGAAAATAGTACTTGTTAACGGGTATATTTGTATTCTTAACTATTCTCCCGTCTTTATTTATTTGTCCTTTTAGAAGATAAGATTTATCTTTTATTACTTGACGTTTTATAATTATTTAAATAACTTTTCTAATTTTTTCTTTTCTATTTTTTGAGTTTGTGAGTTTATTAAATTCTACCACTTAAAAATGTAAAGTGACAAATAAATGAGAATGGATGGAGTATAAGATGAAAGTCGTAAAAAAAAAAAAAAAACTCTTTAATAATATAACTATTTCAAAATAATATTAACAAGCAAGCACATGATCTTAATGAAACCATGACCGAAAAATATGTGACATCCCTCAAAAAAAAAAAAAAAAAAAAGTACATCTTGATTTTAGTGTGAAACTCCACAATCCAAGTTCTGCTACAATAGTTGTACATTTACTCATCAACAGAGATATCTCTTGTCCCCATTACAAGCACTTGAAACTAAAAAAATTACTTACAAAATGTAGAGAACAGCCAATGAATCAAAAACAGAGAAGAAACAGCAAAAGGGCACCACAGCCTATGGCGCAAAATGCAACTTCTAGTGGCCTTCTTTACGTGGCTTATCTGACCAAAGAGCTGTGGTTAACAAGAAGACAAACCAACCTTCTGAGTTCTTACTTGCTATGCCTTTGTTTGATCAAAGATCCTGCCAAGAAAGTGAGGTGATACAAGGAATCAAAAATTCAGCAAACAAGATCACCTTCAACTGGAAAATTATATCTTATACGAGTATGCCTTAACAAATAACCGATAGGGATGCTGGTAATATAGAGAGACATAGTTAATTTTTCCATAGCGGCCATAAGGTATTTGAAGCCTCATTCAAGATAGTACGAAATCATAGGCGCTGAAGAAATTCGTAGCACCAGCAATGCTTGGAAACTATGAGATTAAATTCCCATACCAGGTTGGGGTATGAAGCTGGTTTACGAACTTGAAGATTCTGTTTTGTCCAGCTCCGCACTAAGCATATGGTGGAGAAGCATATCAACTCTCTGACTCCGTGTTTTCATGCTGCAGAATGTAATGAACAAGGTTAGTTGAAACTACTCCAAAGAGTGTGAAGGTCTAAAAAAGAAAATTAAAAATTAAACATAACACGAGACATACCCGACATTTCGTCTCAGACTATTCCCATTTTCCCCCTGAGTTATTATGGTGGTAAGATCAGTAATACAGTAAAATCTCAAACTAAAAGACACCATAACAGTATAAGATACAACAAGAAACCAACAAAAGTTAAGACAATCTTTTATGTTCATTCTCGTTCACTGTTTCCTTCTGGGTACGATATCTAGTCTAAGTAAAAACACTTGTGGCATTTATTTGAACGATGCAGAATTGATAGAAGACTTGGCATACATGAGGGGGGACTGTAAAACAAGAATGGCACCACAAGAAGTCTCTGGGATGACCTTAAAATTATATGGGATCAACCTATACAGTTTAGCATTTTTCTGAGCTCTACCGACTGAGCTATATCCCCTGATCCAAGAGGAGCATGCATGAAGTAGTAAGATGGAATAAACAAAAACAAAAAACCATGGATAAATCTTCAAAATACCTCAATTTTTTTTAGAAAACTAGCCCGGTCAATAACTTGACAGGTTGTGAGCATTATGTTGGACACAAAAATTTGTGCAGAAAATGAACTCAGGATTTATAACGTTTTTGATGATATGCCTAGAGACATGCATTTAAATATGTTCATTTCTACCAATATATTATCTGATAACAAAGGCACCACTTTTTAGCTCATTCGCTAAGAGAAAGCAGTTGCTGCAGTTCATGTGAAATATGGGACAGATAATTGATATACCTCGATCTCTATGTTTCCAGATTTCTCAGATTCTTCGAGTTCCAGCTCAGCAAAAAATGCCTCCAATACAAAAGCTACAACCTGAATTGAAAGGGGGGAAAAATATATGTCTCAGTTTTTATCTAAGACTACAAACTTCCAGAAAATAAGTGAAATACGCAACACATTACAAGATGGAGTAATGTGAAAACAAGCAACAAAAATTAATTGCACTTTTCCTAACAACAAAGAGTGCAAAGAGAAAAGCAGAAGTTAATATTTGTTTTAAAACTTCTCCATTGTACAATAAGCTAAAGTGCATCTCTGAAGTTTCTAATTGCTTTCACACCCGAACTACAGCATACTTTTTACATATTTAGCATTTTAAAAAGTTCAATCTGTAGTGGGAGTTATATGAAACATCAGAGATATGGATTTGTTATTAATCAGTGGGTTTGCACCCAGCCCATTGAACATCGACTCAGAGAATTGAAAATGCCCATTAAAGCGGTTCATATTGGAGCAGAAAGCTTACCAAATTCAAAAGCAGCAAAACTGTAATAAGATAGAAGCTGACAAAGTAAGCAAAAGCCCAGGATGTTCCAGTCAAATCCACATAGCTCTGCAAATATACAGGTTGAATATCAGAAAATTAACATGGCAATGGAATAGTCTCAGTGAAGTCATTTGCATGGTAACTAGTCGCAGTCAGAAGGCAAACTGGCCATGAGACGATTAATAAGTTTATGCAATTCTGGATTTGTCTAAATAAGGATCAGTTGTGTGCTTTCTAAATGACTGTGCTTCTAGAAAACATTAAGTACATATCCACATCCAACAGCTAAATAATTGTGCCAAACCAAACGTGCGATACTGGAAGTTTTGCCACCCAAAACAAAATATAGTTTGGAATACTGGGTACAGAAAGGCATAAAGAAGAACTGATAGTAATCTAAATTTCTCGACAGCATATAAGCACTGTGGGTAAGTAACTTAGAGATGTCTCAGTTGGTTCAGAACATGAAAGTCAGAGAAATGAACCAAAGCTCTTCCAAAAATCCATATTTCCCTGCAGAAATATATTGACTTAGATGCGCCAATACTCTTGCTTGATTGCCAATTTCATTGGATTTTTGAAGATGGCAAAGTACTACTTCACAAGAGGCTTTGTTCTCTGTCAATAGTGGCAGCCAACAAAGAATGACAGCACTCATTTTCCTTCGTTATGGTATCCCATGTTTTGATTTAAAACAGGTTGGTGTAAAATTTGTTAAACCTCTAAAACATCGAAAATGGTGACTAATTGTCAACTTAGTGCTTCCAATTACGGTCATGTGTCGGTGATAAAGAAAAACCCTGACATTTTCACCCTTGTAAAAACAAGAAAATAATGAATATAAATGTTGTAATAATTATCATTATATCCTTTAACAGACTATTTGATGGCTCAGAGTTGGCGAAAGAGTAGACAAACTTTGCTGGGAGAACAGATAAACCTTCTAAACCTCTGTTGGTTGTGCTACCAACTGATAAGGTATAAATGTAAATAGACAAGAATGGCCATGATGCAGACAAGAAAGAGCACAAGGAAATCCATCATCAATGATTTCCTCAGTTGTGCCCAAGTTTCATCAGAATCCAAAGAAGAAACATGTTGAATAAACAAAATTACTCTTAATCAAGTCTAAGACGCAGGACTTAAATTTTCTGTTTTTAGTGATTTCTGATTTTGGTTCTCAAGAGTATTTTGGTAAAATTGTTTTTTTGCTGGAATTCTCTGACTTCCAGGTTTCTTATTTTGAATCTTGGCTTATAAAGTTTATCTAGACAAGTGTTACCTTTTAAATAATTGAGTTTAGATAGGAAATTCCTTTTGGGGAAGGGAACGGTAATTGTAATCCCAGTTGGTTTATAGTCTATAAATAATTTACCTCTCCTAAAAAGAGGAGATTTCAGTCAATAAAAATACCTGCAGCAAAATTGCCTTCTTCGGCAATTACGTGATGCAACTTTGCCTTGGGTGTGATGCCTAGAGTTCCCTAGTGTGATGCTTAAGCAATTCTAGAAGTGATTCCCACAGAATCTTTTATTTTCCTGCAAATTTCTCAGTTTCAGATCTCTTATTCCTAAACTACGTTTTTTTCTGTCTTCATAAAGCCTACCGAGTGCCTAGGATCTGTTGTAGTGAACCCACGCTTGTGCTGCATCTGGCTAGACAACAATGGCTGACTGAATTAACTTATACATACGAAACAAAAATGCAAACCACCCTTTGACAGAAAACATGTGTTTGTTAAGAAATAACATGGCTAAAGTGATGAGAACTGCACATACCTGCATCCAAGCTTGCCAGTTTCCCATCACCAGTAAATTGAAAAGTGTGACCATTCCATTGGGATAATCATTAAAATTGAAAAGTAAATAGCTGATTTGTCAAGAAAAGCCAGAAATTGAAATTCATTTGTGCAATTATATGTGAATAGGAATAAGTTCATGCAGATACTTTTGGTTTGAATTGGGTGCACATACACACACAAACTCATACATGCACATTTAAGCAGAATTTTCAAGACTTTAGAGGATACTCATCATCAGAAAGATCAGTTCCCTCTAAATTGGGGTTACCAGCATTGACAATCCCACCAAATATCTGCAAAAAGAAAGTAGCAACTGTCACCAATATACTCAGCAAAACATGTCATACACGACAGCTGTGGACTCCAGATAAACAACAAAACAATGACAACAAGTAAACACAAGAGTCACAGATGTGGAAACGTTAATGTTAAATTTAAAGGAGAAACCAACATAGATTTGGTACTTTCTAGGACAGTCAGAAAATATATACCTGTACACCAATGGAGCAGTAAATGCACATCACACAGAATATGGTCCCTAGGTATGGCATCAAACTTGGTATAAGGGTCAAAAACGTAGCAACAAAAGCTCGATAATGTCGAACATGCATCAGGAGCCTTATTAATCTTAACATTCTTGCAATTAGAAGATACCGGATCCTGTACAGGTTATAGCAAAACATAGAAGTAAGAAACAATCCATACAAAAGAATTAAGCAAAAATACCAGACAGAAGATAGGGAAACCAACTAACTGTTATACTTTTCAGTAAAGTTTCCATAGTATAACAATCTATCAATGAAGGCAAGTATCTAACTTAGACGTTTGATACCAACAAAGTAAACTTACTCGCAGACCTCAAAAGGCTTTTAGGCCCAAACACATTCAGTTTCTGTGGCTACAATTGTCTAAAGATGCTTAAACTGGTCCAAAATTAAAACCACGAACACGAAATACATCGTTTACAAATTATGAAATGATACTTTTTGTCCTTGGATCCAAAATGCATATTGTCAATCCTCATATTCACATGTATCTTTTTCATCCAGATGGCAATGAATTTCCCACTAAAAACAAGCAAGTTCCCAGGACTTGGCGTTTGAGATTGATTTTCCAAGTTGCTAGAAATACAATTTTGAAGTGCTATTGAGTAGAACAATGTTTCAACAAAATTTTCTATTTCATGAGGGAAGTAACACATTCTTACCACTCTCCATTTGAAAGAAAAGTCAGCCCATTTGGAGCCACAAATGTTGTTGTTTCTCCTATAACTGCAAAAAGTATAAAGAGCCTACCATATTAGAGATAAAAAGGAAGCTGCATAGTCCCAGATATCAAGTGCACTGATATTTTATTGTCCAATGACTTCTCAATTTCCCCAACCAAACTTCTTAGCAATTATAAAAACTAATTTTGGTGGCAACATAAAAAGATAATCATTTGGTCTTTCAATCTAATCACATGAAAAGGGGAATACATCTCACAATATAATAAGGTATTAACAAACAGTAAGAGCAAAGAAATGGTAAATCTTAATGGAGGGATGTACATATTACAATTTAAATCAACTGGTCCAAATCGAAGTCCAATTCAGATCAAACCCACTGTTGCACAAGAATTTATAATAGAGACTAGGATGCAAAATATTTGAGCCATCAATGGAAAAAATAGCTAGAAGGGAAGCATTCGGGAAAAGGAGGACAGAAAAGTCTAAGATTGAATCAGTTCACAGATGACGTAACACTGGAAACTAATAAACTTTACAGACTTCGTATTCTTTCTTCACTTCTGGTCCTTTAGCAGACATTCTGTCTGTACATAACAGACAAAAATTAATTTTGCTACATTAAGGTCTAATTGCTGGTTGCATATACTATGATCTTATCATAGATACAAAGCATAAGCCAACTATGTGATCCTTTGAGCCAGAAACATGATCTGTCAGCTGTATTTAATTAATCCAGAAAAAAATTAACAAAAGTTCAATGGTCCTGAACACAGCCATACCACAGACAACTTAAAATAAAAACCCATAAGGGAAATGGCAGCAGCCAGCACAATAGTTCTGAATGTTCACAATAACAAATATGAAATAGTTTCTTGAGACATTAAAAACACAACAGAATGGCTTAGGATGATAATGCTGACAGAAACATAGATTACCTATGACCAGAGTGACAATACAGTCAAAGCGATTTTGGCCATCTCTCCAATAGTTTTCAGGACCATATGCATATATTTTCAACAGCATCTCTAGGACATAAATCCACCCTGCAGCATCAAATGCATTTTCAGTACCAAATACATGGAAACTCCTCCAGGGAAAGTTGCATGCCAGATTGTAAAAGACACTATGAGGATCCTTCATAAGATTGAACTGATAATAAAGGATGCTATCTATTCATCAACTAAATTTCATCTCAACTATCAATATATAAGGTATAAAGGAAGTAAAGCTCAAGGGGCGGAAAATATTTAAAAGCCAAAAGGTGAAAATTTTTACAAATAGTTTATATATAAGTATCCTGTGATTGGAATCATTCCTAGATCCCATATTGGCACTTCAGCCACAGAATATGATTTGAGTAAATACCAACAATGCAGTATTAACTACTAATGGCTTACCAAAGATAAATTCAACCTTCTGCCAAGCCTTTTGAGCAGAACTGTTCTCTATGTCAAGCTGAAACCAAGTAACCAATGCCTTGAGTATTTGAAAAAGCAAGTGAAAATAAAGTTCCCAACCATGTTTGGTTTCTTTTCCTACTAAGTAGAATAATCAAATCAGAGAAGAAAAGAAATTCCATCACAGAAGGAAACGAGGGGTGATGTAGAAGGACTAGACAAAGAATATCTGAATCTTGGTTCAATTATTTTGGAAAACTGAAATTTCAGCATAATCTCCTTTGCATTGAATTAGTAATGGAACCCAACCTTATGAGATTTTCTCTCCTTTTATCAATATTCAAGGGTGGTTGCATGGGAGCACCTTGACATGTGCCAAGTGCTGAAAGTGACACATACTGGGGATGGGGAAAAAGGTCTCCACAAATGATAAGTTGACAATGACTAAATAGATCAAGTATGATGATCTTTCTTTAAAAAACATTTGTGAAAACCATATTTGAGCTTTACCGTGGTTTCAATAATGACAGCAACAAGATTCATCAGAAGAATGAATGCTACAATGTAGCCAAATGTAGGGCTTTTAACAAAGTTCTTCAGCCATTCTGAAGCTGGTGAATGGTAGATTGACGGGCAGTTTTCAAAGTAAGGTACCTGCGGGGAGAAAGCAGGGAATGAAAGGCATCAGAGAAAATCTTGAAGTAGTAGAAAAAGATATCATGACAGCCTTGGTCAAAAGAATTAAACTAACAGAAGGCTCCTTTTGAAATCTTAGTGCTATAGCATTGCAAAGATCAGCAAATTCATCCAAATTTATCTGCAGGAGGAAAAAGACAACATTAGAGAACATTTAGATTTAGTGCTGTAATCAAAATACTGTCATTGCTATAGGGAGTCTGCTTCAGTATTGAATGACTAGTTTTGAAGAAAGATTCAAACTTTTAAGAGACGCAAAGACAGAAAATGCCAATTACATTGTCCCCAAGCATAAGGATCCATAAAAACAACAAAGAACTAAACATTTCTCCCACTATGTGGAAGTCAGTTATATGGGTCATATGCCACCATCATATTTTATCAACAACACTGTAAGTGTCCACATAAACAGGCATGCAAAACTATTATTCCCTCCGTCCCATAATAATAGTCCTATTTGTTGTACTGATTTAGTTCAACAAGCAGAGCTATTATTTTGGAAAGGAGATAGTAATATCAGCTAAGTTGAAACATAGCCAGTGCAAGAGAAAACTTACTTGGCCCTTGACAGCATTTCAAGGACATGATAAAACAAATTTCATGGATGAAACTAAGTAGTTGAGACGGTAAACTGCTTGGTCGAACCAACCAATAAAGAAATACATAATGCAGTTGAAACCTGATAAATTTAAAAGCACTAATCTGATACAAGGCTCATGGAGTAATTTAAGTTTAACACTTCCAAAAGCAGAATACTGAGGTAAACAAAACTTCCATTAGAAAGGGTTTTTGAGAAACTCAAAAGACTGGAAAACTACCTTGAAGTCATGAGAATCATCCAGTTCGTTGAAAATTAATTCAAAATCATCTTTGGATATTTGTGGCAATGTTCTGCAAAAATCACAAAAAACTAAAATTCAAGATCTGGTAGTTATTTAGAAAAACAGCCAGGATTTTCTTCGTACAATTATGCAGATATGCTAGAATGCCAGACATTGACTTATGTTTGAGAAAACAAGATGCACTTTCACCCTAGACACAAGCTCAAAATACGAGCAGTTGGATGAATACAAAGGAAAAAATATAGCTAAGCTGCACTACTTTAAGTATACTCAAATACTCTCTATGATAAATAAGGTCGTTTCAGGGACCTCTATGGATGGGCTAATGTGATTCATTCCCAGATATTGCTAACAGTTAATGAGGCGTAATCTTCCCTAGCTTTTTGACTAACCCCGTAAGTTCCATCATGCTGCTCACAAATAAGTCCAGTAAAAGTTTGTTTTCAACATATTTAATATAGCGACAATGAAATCTTCTCCATATTCTTCGTAATGAATCTATGCATAAACACCAAAAAGGGAAAACAAAAACAAAAAGAGAAGAAGAAGAAGAAGAACCTCAATAGGAAACATAAAGATTCTTAAAAGCTAACAAGTTCTGTTCCCGCTAGAACCGCCTAACCTGAATTGACATATCTGTCACTTAAATATGTATACTAAAGAGAAAATTATCAACTTCTGTACCAAGTGGTATGCAAATTCACAAATCCCTTGCATAACTAGCTAACACTCATTCTAATCAGACAAACCCTGATATTTTATGAAAAAATTGTAAGAAAAAGTATACCTGTATTTGTTCAGTTCTTCAAACAATTTGACGCACTGGTCCTTGTTAAGGAATCCAAGATCCTGGCCACACCAAAGACAATGTGTTTAGCAATACGTAAAAGAAAAAGAAATATTATAGAAGGGTAGCAAGCACCTGAAGAAACTCATGTTTAACAAAATAAGCAGAACTAGCTTCTCTTATCTTCATTGAAGCATTTGCAAGGAGTTATTAAAGGACATAAACTAGTTGTTATAAGAAAATGGGTATATATTAAACATTCTGGAAAAGATATCATATCCAGTTTTAACATTTTAAGGTATTCCAAAGGTTCACAAACTTTCTTCCATGGGTTGTGTATTCTGAAAATATATGGAAGAAAAACTGAAATTCATAAATTGCTACTCTGCTATTATTGGCTTCGAAGGAAGGGGTTCAAGATTGTTGCATTTTGCTGAACGCCTGAAATGCCTCTTGTCCTGGGGTTTTCATATGAGACGAAGTAAAGAAAGAAAGTCCCCAGATGCCTGTCCATTGGTTTCCGTCTTAGTTTAAAACGGGGTTTTCAGTCAACATTTTAGTATGAATATCTTAGGGTAAAATGTTCTTTTCTTTTGTCTTTTTTTAATGCATCTATATTTCATTAAAAGAATGTTTGCCACTTTTTCTTTTCTATTTCTAAGTATTGTTACCCTTAAAAGTGGCTAGAGTTTTTGTCAGTAATCTGTGTGTCAAAATGTATCCTGCAAAGGGATTAATATTGTCTTGGCCGGCCCAGTAGTTGGCTACTTATTTTCTTCACCCTGAAACTTTTTTTCTAGTTTTAAACTCTATCCATGACCACCATAGTTGGCTGAAATTTTGAGAACATCTCTGCTACCCCCAAAACTCTGTCGTCGTTCCCTCGTCTTTTTTTTCAAAAGAATTAGACCTCCTGGTTCACATTACTGTGAAAGACTTTCATTTTACTAACATGTTGGAACCACGCAGGGAAACTTTTTGCTCTTTAGTCGATCTAAAACTTTTCACGTAAAAGATAACGTAGATGATAACCAGGATTTATGAAGGTCCTCTGACTTTATTATGGGAAGACAAGAGGATGAAAAGACATCGTCTAAAGAGAACATATAACATATGCAACAATAACTCGTACTCACATGGCTATCTACCAGATTAAATGCTTTGCGCAGTATTCTTTTCCTCAACTGATCCTTCTGTGCCACTTGCTTAACTAGCTACAGAAAGGAGTTAAGAGGAGAAAAGAAGAAACGATGCATAAGATTGATAATCCAATTCCTCAGGTAAAACCATGAGATTAGGAACATTAAAAAAATAAAACGTAAAGAATACAAAAGAAAAGAAAAGGAAAACAAGCAAATATAACATGATTCCGACTCCTTAATTGAAATCTAATCTATTTAGTCACATTTTATTTGCTTGCAAATAATTTTCATGTAGTAGTTGCAAAAAATCTTGAAAACTTTAATATTAAAAGTTTCAAAAAAGTAAATCAGATTTTTGTTACTGTACAAAAAAATGTAAGATGGAAGAGATGCAAAGAGGAATTAACAGGGATAAGGTATGAGATTGACAAAAACATTCATGGAAACTGAAACGAATGCATGTCTGAACAATTCATACCTCACTTTTAAAGCTGTCATACACAACGGCGAGGATCAAATTGGTAACAAAGTAAACACCCAGAAGCACATAAAGAACAAAAAACAGGCAATACCAACGGGAAGCCCTGAAAGTAAAAAAAAAAGCATTAGAAGTTTCATTAGAGCTATACAAAACATGAGAAACAAACAAAAACTTATAATAAGAATGAGTGTATTAGAGCTAGAAGTTCAGATAGAAAGTCTACACTTGATATAAATTCCATCCTACACATTAGTACCCCACATATTTCCAAAATCACAGTTAACTGAATCTGTGATAGTAGGTAGGGACAGATTACAGACGGGATGATGAAGTTGGATTGCACACTTTTAAGGTATCTTCCAAGTTTTGGTGCGAGAATTTTACTGAAGAGATAAATGTGAAACAAATGCCAAAAAAATAATTGAAAGAAATTCCCAACGATGATAGGATAAAGTACATGCAGATAACCACTTCCAAAGCTGCTTACTTGTAAGCTGGAATCCAAACATCTGGATTGTTGGATGTAGTAAATAAAACAAACATTTGATATAATGTTCTGCCGTAGGAAGTAAATATAGTCTTCCCTTGTTCGGTATCTTCAAAGATGACATATGCTAACCAGCTAGAGAATAGAAGAAACAAAAGCCACAAAGCCTGAAAAAGAAGTTTCATGTGTCAATAAGATAAAAAGAAAAAGTTGGATAAAGGATCATTTCTGTACTGTAACACTGCATATCCACTCCAAATTTTAGAACCGACTAGATAAACTTTTTTCAAGTAAATAGCAGTCTCTTAGGTTTCATCAAAGAGTTTTGGGCACACCAGCACATTGAGGTAAGTTCCAAGCATTCCAGCCAATATAATTATGCTGTTGCATAAATCCCTAATGTCAAAAAGAAAATGAATAAGAGGTCAGAAGCAGAATTTATTTTTTCTCAACCTAAATGATGATATTAGTTAATACAAACTCAATTATGGATAATCACAACAAACTGCCTCTCCAGAAAGATAAAGACATGAATGAACTGTGAGACAATAATCAGATGGGATACCAAGGCGCCATCTTTAGACATAACATACAGCAATGACTAAAGCCGATTCTATATGCTTTTTGTAACCATCTATTTTAGAGTAGAATAACCAGAAATCAATCCAACAAGATGGGCGGTCTTAACATAATAAGAAAACAGATAACTGTAAATCCTTCTTCCATATTCTCCAGAAGTTAAAAAGGTGGTACATAATTTGTCTAAAGAGCATCCTAAATTCTTATGGGAGGTAATAGTTAAAGTTGTATGTAATATTTAAAATTTAGAGCAGCAAAGTTTTTTGTCATTTCCCAAATGACAAGGGAAATAACAGAGAGGTGATATGATAAGAAAAACAGAATGAAAATGAAAAATGTCATACCTAATGCTCAAGATGAAAAAGACAACCCGGATATAGGGTGCAATTCTGAATGGAAGAGAGTTGAAGGCCACAGGAGAGAGATAAAGACCAAAGACCAATAAATCAGCAACCATAATTAGCAACAAAAGGACCTGAAAAATGAGTGAGAAAACAAATGATTATTACTTAAACAAATATGACTTGATCAGTTAAAAAATTCTATGAATTATGCTTCCAGTGACTCTAGAAATGATTCAAGAACAAAACCATTGTACTGCCTTCATCGATTTAACTACCACGCTCCGGCTGGCTTTCTTCAAAATCTAGAAAGTACCAAAATTTTCACACCTATGACTAAAGCATGCATTGTTCCAAGATCCACTATCAATGGGGTTGGAAAATAATTCAGGCATTCTTATCCCATCTAGCTCATCCTGTTGCTTTACCTCTTAACAGACAGCCAACTATGAGGATCATATGATCCAAGGCAATGCAAACTCCTGAGGCAGGGGCAATATTCTAGAAAGCCTACAATTCAAGGGCCTACTTGAAGCAAGTAATACTGGAACGTGATGGTTCCTTATATTTCTAATTGACGGCCATTATGCAGTGAAATAAACACATGTCTATGCAGTAGATTATGCCCCAGAACCAACTCATATCAGGTTTATTACCTACATTCCTTATCCACATTTGTAAAATCGAATTCCAACCAGGTTTTGTCAGCTCTCCATTCAACAGGTAATGTTTTGTAGCCCAACCCTTCTCATATAAAATCACCCAGATCTTACAATGAGGACAGCACCATTTCGCAATTATTGAAGCAAAACAACAATAATTAGACCTCCAAACTAAAAGAGCTTAATGCTGAACCACCAGGAAGTTTAACCGAAAAGCATTGCAACTCAAGAAGTGTCTTCAACATAAAATTTATCACTATTTCATGAAAATAAAGTGAATCTATCCAGTCCGTAAAAAATAAAGAAAACCAGGAGAGCTTTGAAGATAATGACAGCATAACTAAAAGTTCAAGATTAAGTACCTTCAGTCGGTTAAGCAGACTTTTCCAGTAAATGGTAAATCCCTCATATGCTATTGGAAAAAATATGTGCACTATCAGAATTATAAGCGTTACAACCTGCACTCGAAAATAGAGGAATAAAATACTGAGGGAGGATATAAATAATTAAGTAAAAAAAGGACAACCTATTTTAACAAACATATGGTGGAAAGTATATCCAGCCATGAGTTTTGTCGTCTGCAGAGTCTGATGGAGGGACTTTCTAAGATCAATTTATACCTCACACTTTTCATACAGTAACTTCTCTTTCTTCTAGAGTTGCTTGGAAAATGTGTAAATTTCAGATATTACATTATGACATTGAAAGAAGAAACCATACAATTATTTCTTATGTGATTCAATCTGTCTGTCTAGTGATCAAAATATTTTCAGCAAAACGAATTTGGAAGTCAATGAAGGGATAATGAAGCAAAATGATCCATTGTTCTTAAGCACAATTTTCTTTACATGATATCTTTCAAGCAAACGGTCCTGAAAGAAACAATATTCAACTCCAAGCCTCCTCAAAGTTTCAAAAAAATGCTATATGTTTGTGTGTGTGTGTGTGTTTATATATTATCATATAGATAGAACAGGTCTCAAAAGTAGAACATTTTGCTATATTAAAACCAAAGACTGAATCACTAACATCATAGTTGCAGAAAAATATCTTACCACAATAGAATGAATTGGTTGGACGAGTGCTTTACATACTTTATGCTTATATAGTGGAAGTGAATAAGGTACAAAAATATACAGACATCTCATATTGACTATTACAAAGCAAAGGGGAGTCTAGTCACGTTTCTTTCAAGCTGCCAAAATTAGCAGGTTTTTCTATATTTCCTCCAACAATGTCAGGCAACTCCAACCATACTCTTTTATTTTAGTCCATAGCATATATCTCATATCAAATAGTCAACATGGAGAAAACAGAAATATTTCAGCTACATACAACCTTACCTCATATATGATAGACTCGGTAACAGTTAAGTAGGGGAGCTGTCCTAAGAAGAAGTACTCTCTATCGCTGCAAGAATATGAAGAATACTTGAAGCACCACAGTGGTTTCTGAAAAGGGTTAAGAATCAGACAGAAAAACATGGTTCTGCAAATTAGCAGAGGGTTGCACATAGAAAACCCTTCAAAACATCACAAAAGAATCCCCATATGTGGATAAAGAAACAGACAAGAATATATTACACCAACCTCAAGGAAGTTTAAAAGAATCAGAGCAAAGTAGTTAAGGGTCCAAAGAAAATCAAATCGGATGAACATAAAGTAGAATTTTGCTGAATCTCCAAAGTTTGATTGATCAAGAACTTCCTCTGGTAGTCCAATACCATCCTCAGCCTGAAGGAACAACAAATTCATATTGTTAAAAAGTTAAACATTCAAGGAGTAAGAGCAAGATTGAGATCTTTGGTCTTTTTCTTTTAAAGATAAACACAAATATATGGAATACTGGAGGTTCAATCTCGACAAAATTTCTGGATTTTTTACTTGGCTACATTAGCCTATGATAGTAAAAGTTTAATGAAGAACCAATCATAAGAAACGGTTCCTACAGAAACTAGTGCAGAAACGGCTATACTTTCTTAGAGCCAAAATCTAATCACAAACAAGTAAGATGCGGCTAATGAAACTGAGATCTGATTCTGTTCTAAAGAGTGCTCAAGCATAAGGCCACGGAAAGAAAATCCTTGAGAGCATTCTGGTAGGGAATATTAAATCTTTCAATTTTTTTCCTCAAACTTTCAAATGATAATCAACAATGTTAAATAACCAAATCAACCAATACTGAAGGACGTCTACAAAATGTTTTTTTCTTTTTCTCTTTGAAGTAAAAGAAAAGACTTCTATGTAAAAGTAAAAGCTGGCCTTAGTAACATGCTAACTGCAAACTGCTACCCTAAACAAATCATGCAATGTATTGGGTTAGCGTGCAACCAATTGATACTCTAACAGATAGAAGAGAACTTCTGCTGCTTCAGAGCATAATTCATGCTTAAAAGTGGGAGCGACAAACAGCCAGTTCTACAACTCTAACTCCATTGGATTACTTCTCTCAGAAAATGCCAGAGATGGAAATCCATCATAGTATGCACCTTTTTCTTTGCCAAATCAAAGCATAAACTTGACTATAGATCACGAAACAAAAATTCAACCGCTTTAACAAGTGTTCTATAACTACTTGGACCCCAGAGCCAGTTTCATGAATTCTTTCAAAGTCCTTTCACTTTTCACATAATAACTCATAATTCTAGGGAGTCCGTTTGAATTTCTTTCGCAATTTAAACCCTTATATTATTCAAGTAACAGAAGCTGAAACAGCAAGCTCATGTCTACCTACGAGTAAAATTTAAGGACCCTTAGCTCATGCAAGTCAATTTTCTGTCAAGTTTCTATCAACAGTTGCACTGAATATACACAGTCATACATCTCTAACACTAACACAATCCATAGCCTGTTCGATTCATTATCGAATATCCCTCCATTAATCTCAAATTCAAACATCTGTACAGTAGAAAAATAAAAACTATAATCGAAAAAGAAATAAAATGGTGGAAACATACAAGATCAACCAAAGCAGCGGCTTTCTGATAAGGATCTCCATAAGCAATTGCATCTGATCTTCTAAGAAAACCACCTCTCCTACCATCCCTCTTCCAGGGACTTGAGTAACCTCGACTACTCTCTCCTCCCAACAGAGCTTCCTGCATCTTCTCAGTGTTGTCACTAAACAGCCAGCCCAAAGGGTCACTGTTTTCTCTTCCCTGTGAGCTAAAAAGAAGTCTAGAATTCGTGGGTTTATCAGAACAGCATAATAGCAGAAAACAGGAACCAAATGTCGTTATGATTTTGCAAGAAAACAGGGGAAAGACAAAAGCTGAAAGTAAGTGAAGACAACCCAATATGTCAATGGCATTAATGAATAAAATATACTAGTGAAACAGTGAGAGTGTGAATGAGAATGGGATCAAGGGCAGATTGAATACGTGGAGAGATGTGGTGGCTGGTATCCAAGTGGATGACTTCGTCTGGGTTCTTCATATTATGATGTGATGGATTGATATGAATGCATCAATGCGGGGTAGCAAGGATCATGTCGGCATGGAATTTTGGCTTGAGTTTGGGTTTACCTTTAAGGCTTTGGGTGGGGTTGGCTAAGCAGTTGGATTTGGATAAATGCAATTTATTTACATTTAGAGGACCTTTTATTTTAGATTCAATCAAACACTAATCTATCAATTAGTTACTACAATTCGCTTTCACTTATTATATAATATACTTTTATTTATTTTGTTTAAAAAAAATGATTAAAAATATTAACAACTTGCACTCCTCGCTTAAAACGTTTGAGTTCGAGTATTTAAGTTTTGACTTTTTTTATAATAAAATATATATTATACTACATTAATTTTAGAATAGTAGTCAAATTTTTATAATATTATTTTAATTTTAAAAATTTATTATTAATTAGTAATTTAGTAACTTTAGTTTCGGTACTTTTGGAACTGTACCATGTATACCGGCTTTCGATTCTAAGCCATGTATTACCTTTTTGTCCTTCTCTATTAAATATTGTGTCAATCTCATGTTTTGTCAATTGACTTGGTCCTTTTTTCACTCAAAAAACAAAAATAACTTTTTTGCCTTTCATGCAAGACAAAGACAATTGGACAAAGGCGAAATAATTTTGATTGTTATTTTTTTAGTTAGTAAAGTAAAAGCAAAGACAATCAAATTACTTTAATGAAGCAATCAAATTATTTTACTGAATGTCTGCTAATTTATCAAACGAGTCAAAATTGATCAAATTCCTTTAATGATTATTAAGTTAATAAAATTTCAATTGTTTCATTATTTTGCCTTGCATCAAATGCAACCCTAGAGTCTTACTCTTTGACGTGATTGACAAATTTGTCCCCATCTTTTGCCTTCTCCAAAACTCCAATATTCTAATTATTAAATAATCGTAATTTTTTTATTTATAGTTACTTAAATTATTAGGACAATAAATGAAAAAATAAATAATATTTAAAAGTTAGTTTTTATAACATTTTAGGGTTATATGATGCTTTTTTAAGATTCTTATAAATATTTATGAAACTTTTTAGACGATAGTGAAGGGATTTAATACCTTTCTTAAACACAATCTTTTTTTAAAATAGTTTTAAGTGTTAGTTTGTTTAAAACATTCTTGATTTGCATATAAATAGATTAAAATCTCCAAACTTATAAATATTCAAATTTAAGAATGTTATATTTTTTACATTTCGAAATATAAATTATTTTTTTATAATAAGATATGGGAATACAAGTCAACTTTCTTCAAATTTTTGTCCATTTCTTTAGAACATAATATTTTCTGGATCATATAAGTTGAAGTAGTTTCTTTATAACACAAATTGTTACTCTCTCCCTCCCGATTTATTTGTCACTTTAAAATTTTCACAGTTCTTAATAATCACATTTAATGAATGAGTTTGTTTCATAAAATATCTTTTTTACCCCTAATTAAATAAGTTTACTAGCATTATCAATGAGAGATTGTACTCTTACCAATGATCGTAATTAATACTTTAGTGCATGTAATTAATACTATTGGTTTGAATATGTTAATATCAACAAAAGATTCAGAGTTTTATGAGGGTTAAAATATGAATATTAACCCAATTTTATCTCGTTTGTTTAAAAGCGTCAGATAAATATGATTAAAAATTAAATACTAAATTGACAGATAAATCAAGACTGGGGGAGTAATATTTTAAGTTGCCAGTTGAGAAGTAAGTAAATGATACTTAAATAGTACATCGACTATCATTTCCCATCAAAGAAAATGAAAGGGAAAAAAATCAATTGTTTTAAAAATCAACAATTACTAGCATCCTTATGCATAGTCAAATTATTTTTTCCTTGAAACGTACCTGGTATTTAAATTTATGAGATTAAATTATATTAAAAATATTTAAAAGAAGAAGAAGATGAACCAAAAAATAAGAAGAAGATGAATAGTGATATTTTTCCAAAAATTATATCATACAGAGATACATATATTTATCATTATATTTAAAAATAAAATAATGGCAACTCAAAATATTGTAATAGATATATGTATTTTTTTATAATAATAAATATATGTACTTAAATATATAATTTGCTATCTTTTTCTCTTTTGGTCGTTATTTAATACTATAAAGTGATTTAATAAGAAAATGAGAGTAATATTTTTATGCACGTTTTTTTTAAAAAAAAATGAGAGTTTGAATTAAATCATTTGCAAAACTGGAAAATTTTTAATACTATAAAGTTATCTTTTCCTATGGTATTTCGCCACTGGTTCCATTATTCCCCTTTTCTTAAGGAAGTTCTTCTTTTTTAAAATTAAAAAATTAGTATTTAGCAAAATTTTATTTATGTATCAAATAATTTGCATTACATGAAAATTTATATATTGGAGTTCAATTAATTAATAAATTACTTAATTATATAATTTTTTAGATAAATTCACTTCTGTTTTACATTACAAATTTATGTGAATTTAAAAATAAATTATTAATGGGTGATAATTAAAATAGATATTTGAGTAAAAGTAAATTATTTTAATTTTAAAAATAAAATCAACATTTATTAAAAATGCAAGAGATAATTATAAGTTTTATTTTATGTAGTGAATCTTCTAATGATAGGATAAAATATTATGATAATATTATAAAATAAAATATTAATGTGAGAAAAATATGAAGCATAATGAACGTGCAAGAGACGTTTAGATCTGGTGAAAACCTACAAAATTGAATTTTATTCAATTTCATTCAGACCCAAACAGCATCATTGGTGAAGGCCTAAGGGACCCAAATTAGTTGGGCAAATTATGAGATACTCTCCCTATGCACAATACAAATAAATACAAAAATACAGTCTTCAACCAATCAAATTAATATACTAAATAAAATTATTATTATATATTGACAAAAATAAATTTATATATCAAATTAAAATAGACTATTTATTTAAGACAGATGCAATCGACCAGTTGAGAACGTGCAAGAAAGAAGTAATTCAAGAAAAACCATATTTACCCCGAAAGTGAAATTACCTGGACCCTTTCAAATGGACATGGTACTACAACCGCCCCTCTAAATAATTGGCCTTCTTACATGATACAACAAAAGCAGGAATAGTGAACACAGAAATTCTTCATAGAATTATCCGAACCCCTTTAACCATTCTTGTCAGCAGGCCAAAAATCATCACTTGGCAATATTGTTGGGTATAGAAGTTGTCAGTCAAAGGACAAATTTTCGTTTCAACAAATGAATATAACGTCAGGCCCTCACACTATGCTAACTGAAACTCAAAACATCTGCAAAATCTGAATATGAGAGAATAAACAAAGAAAAAGCTGTGATGCTGCTCAAATTTTTGCGCTAGGCCAACCGCGGTATGATCTATTAACAAGTAAAATAAGAAATCGACTTTCAAGATAAGTAGAGATCCTCCCTTCAACTTAAATAAACCAAAAACATGTAGGAAGCTGCTGCTACAATTCACACAAAGCTCCACAAATGAGAAAAAAAAAAGAAAGCTACCCTCTGTCAATCAAGTCCTGTACTGTACCTAATCCTCAGCCTCACATCTCTAAACCTGCACATCAAGGTTAAATGCCACTGTCAAATACAGAGTGTGATAGACAACTGAGGTACAAAGAATATAAGTCTGGTAAAGGAATTTGAAGCAACACCCAGCATTTAATTGATTGATCCAAAGTGCATGTTGAGAAACCCATCTATTTCTCTCTAAATGGTTTGAAAATCAGTTTACTCCAAGTATGAAGCTAGTGAAAGCCACACAACTAAATGACAGTTTGAATCTCAACATCCCCCATCAGAACTGAAACAAATACAGAGAGGTTCAATGGCTACAGATGGCTACATTTCTGAATTCAATAAATGGAAGGCAATAAAAAGGAAAAATCAAATAGACAAGGTCCTCCAGAGATTGATGCTCCAATACTTACCACATATAATTATTTCTATATTTCGATGATCTGAATGTCAGCCATTGATATAGATTAGCAAAATTTCTATAAGGGCACAACAAAGGAAAGGGTAAGGTTACTATGGCATGGCACTTTCTAAAGAAGAAAGTCATCAAAGCAAAAGAAAACAGCAAGTACGAGAACTAGAAAACAAGCAAACAAAGAATACAAAGACCAAAACGAAGCTATTACTTACCATAACAAGGACCAACAAGAAGTACAAACAAGGCCACCATGTCGAAAGTTAATAACTCGTTATGTAACTTCGATATCTGTGAACACGAGAAATTTTAAGTCAGCCAATGATTAGAAAGTAACCTTAGTCAGGAAGCAGATTTAAGTAGTTGTGCAGACAATGTGCCAACCTTAATACAGGGTAATAGAATGGTAATAAAAACCTTGAAAATGTCATTTAGAAATATTACCAGAATTATATGTCACCCTTGGGCTTCTTCTTGCCTGTTATCATCTGGAATATATGGAGACCCCTACTAAAGGCTTCATTGAATAGAATTCTTGTCTGCATGGACTGGAATCCAGGCAACCACGACAGAACTGCCACTGGTGCCAAGACTATAACTGCAAACATAATATCATACATGCGGGCAACAGAAATTACTATTTCCCATATGAAAGTGTTCTGCAAGAAGGGTCGTAGAACTTGAGCTATTGAGATAAATCCCCAACCAGTAGGGACGAAAGCCAACAAGCTGGTGAACAGATCAACAAATTTGAAATGAGTAAATTCCAGCAGTGCAACAATCACAACTATGGCCAGAATAATAACAAGGAACTGCACCAGGCGATAGTAAATATGTTCCTTGGCAGAGTATTTGTCCCGAGCATATGCTACAATCAAATAAAGTCCAAGTGCAACCACTACGTAAATCCAGGAGAGCAAGTAAACCAAAATGCTCGTACTCCCTGCAGCGATGCCAAGCTGATACACAATCCCAAACTGGAAAAAGAAGAAACGCAGGTCCAGAATCACTTCCAACACCTTCCCCCAAAGACCAGTTGTCCTCAGATGATCCTGTTCCTCATACCACCATTTCTCCCAGCTCTGCTCAGCTTTTGCAAACACCCCACCTCTATACCAAATCCAATTTATGAAGTCATCAAAATCATACACAGTCTTCAACCAATCGAATCCAGAAGGATTGAATATAAAGGGTGCCAATATCCATGACACCACCAGGAACCAACTTGAGATAGTGAGGGCTATATATACAAATGTTCCCTTGGCAACGGGACTGTATGAAGCATATACTGTGAGTATGAGTCCCAGCTCAATGGCCTTCACAAAGTGGCTGCGAGCATATAATCTGTAATTTTCTGCAAAACTTTTATGTTGTACAACAAAACCACGCCCTGTTGCCCGATATTTCGCACCACCGTGAAGAATTGTTCGCCCAAAATAATGCGCACGAGTTCCCATGGAGAACGTGTAGAACACAGATGAGAGCTGGAGTTGCATGGTTATAAATTCCCAAACCGCATTAAGGAAACCATGCTCCAGAGAGTTCTCCACAATCATAGGTAATGCAGTAAAGATACCAAGTTGAATAATGAACTGTTGGTTCAAGATTGTAGCCAGTGCTCTATTATTGCTGGTATTACCATTCGTAATAGAACCCTCCACTCCACTAAGGGCTAAATACAGTCGGCCCCACAAAAATGCATAAACAGTTAGAACAATCATCATTGTATTGAAAAAAAACCCCACTGTAGTGTAGAAGAATGAAAGCATCCTGAAGAAATCCAGCCTATGACCCAACCTGTAAACATCTCTACTCAGTACTTGCTCGCCATTCCCACTAGCAACTTTAGCTTCAAACATGGATACTTGATTCAAGCCAACGTCTCTTCCCTTACCAACTTGAATATACTCATGGTGAGTGACATTCCCTCCTCGTAAAGTGCAGTTGAAACCAGCAAAAATGTCCTCACTGATGTTGATAACTCTTGAAGCTTTGCTTATGCCGCCTCGAGTTAAAAACCAGAATCTATCAAATACATCTGGATGCCCATAATGCATTCGTATTTTTAAAGGGTTAGCCAAAACACGTTGCCCCAATGTGACAAAACTCATCTCCTGGGCAGACATGAACCACGCAAGTGATGAAACAGATCCAGTGAAAATGTGCTCCCGAACTCCGAGAATTGTTGGCTTTCTAATGCCATACCTGCGTCTAAATTCCTGTAATAGGTTACGCATTTTGAGCGCCTCCTCAAAGTAGTTGTCTTGGTTCATGTCTATAGTCTGAACTGCATCTCCCCTAGTGAAAATAAAGGCATGGTTCTGATTTTCTGGTTTTCCCTCTCCCAGCTTTACGGGACCAGGTAACTTGACCCTAAAGATCTCAACTTCTTTTTGCAACTGTTGGTCATACTTCACGAGAACAGAGTAATACTCCGTCTTGTCTCTCCCAACAGGTACCTCATCCACATAAGCAACCCGAAGGGCTTCATTGTTTTTCATCAAGTTATAGATTTCTTCAGCATGGGGATCCTTCTTGGCTTTCTGAGTTCCATAAATCTGACAAGCAACAACATAAGTGAACTTCATCAGAGCAGTCCCATACTCATGGCCTTTAAATAACAAGCTCACGGAGCTGCTTGCTCTGCTCAAACTTCTTGCAGAAGTAGACATTTCTGGACCTGAAACATTGGTGCTGCCATCTCGTCTCATGGAACTGAGTTCATGTGTTCCCTCCCTAATATCCATCTCTGATGCAGAATCCAAAAAGGCAAGCATTTTCAGAGCTCGATAGTAGTACATCATTCCTCTCACAGTGCGTGCAAGAGTCTGGCCCCTGTAAGATGCCCAAAGCCGAAGATCCCTTAGCTTGGTCGTCCACAGTTCTTTCTCACTTGTCATTCCTTCTCGCTTCATCCTCTCTATGAAATTCCTCCAGTCATCAGGATAAATTGTCTGCAGATAATACAGAGTAGAAATCCCATCTTCATTCTCAGTGCGAAGTTGTTCCTTACTGTATAGCACTTCTTCATTGTAGTAAGGTGTCAAAACACTGAAAGCCATCATCTTCTCAACCTGTGGGGCATGGGGCATACTCATAAAGAGTGAGTTGCTAAAGAATGCAATTCGACGCCTTGCCTCAAGATTTGTTGGTACTTTGAGCATTGAATCATGAGATGTAAGAATTGTGTGTAGGCGACGAGCCTGGCGGTAGAATGTTTCATTCTCCAGACTAGGTAACTGAACAGAGTTCTCGAATAGCAGCCCAGAACTAGAAGATTGTCTCTGCGGAGCCAAGCCATCTTCTCTCAGCTGAACAGCACTCCTTTGCTCTATGAGAAAATCTCGAATAGCCGTCTCATAGAGAGCTTGAAGAGCATTGACAACTTTGTTCACATCAGACTTCGGCTTGAGCACTAAATCAAGAAGTTTCACAAGCTTTTCATGAATCTGCGGTAGTGCTGTCATCTTGTAGTGCTTCGTGAACTTCTCCATCTGAATCCACTGGTCAATTTCCTGGAAGAAAGTTGTGATGATTGCATGCTCTTCAGTGTTGCGTTTGACAATTTCCAAAAGGAAGGGTCTCACACTATCATAAGCCTCAATGACAGCACATCGCCTGTACTCAATCTTGGAAATCTTGTACCAAAGCCATTTGTCAGAGGCTTCGACCAGCTCCTTGGCCTGGCTAAGCGCAAGCAACAGCTCATTACATAGGAGTAAACATGGCCAACGAACCACTCTAACATTCCAGGTATTCTGTGGCAATTCTAACAACTCAACCTCATGATCATTAATAATGTCTTCTTCCCTGAATGTCAGAATAATCTCATTCCATATCCGAGCAAATTTGTGTGCCTCCACCTGATTGGATTCAAGTTTCTTGAATGGTCGGCCAAACCCATACCGTAGCTTCAGTCGGTTGACGGCATCACGGAACTTACTCCTGAGTGAGCCTCTATCATTCAGTAGCTGCTCTTCAGGCATCAAATTAAATTGAATTGCACTAGCAAAAAACTGGAATCTCAAGCGCAAATGTTGCATGTCCCGAATCTCACCCAAGTGCTCAAACAAACCAACAGCAGCTCCGATAATGGCAGAGTAGATTGCATACCATATCTGAATATCCATGAAGTAAATGACAATGACCGGAAGCCAAATGAGGCCAGCTGCTAACCTGTTGCTTCCATGGAAAAATTGATGCCACTCATAATTAACAGTTTTGAGGTTCAGCAAAGCCTTAGTAGGAACAATCATTGGTTTTATCTGCATAAAATAACTGAAAGCAAACTTAGTGGCAAGCACCACAATCCAGAATAGTGTGTACTTCATGTTATCAACAAGCCCTTCCCTCAGACCCCTACCCACAAATGTCCGGCTCTGAAACCACCAGGAAAGCAAATAAAAGATCCTCAAATTGGTCTTCTCAAGAAAGTTCCGGATCCATGGCAATATAAACAGAGCCAGAGCCAAAACCTCTGGAGCGATAAAGACAAGAGCCACTTCGAGGAAATTCACAATCCTCCTATTTGCTGCTGCAGACCACCCCCTATCAGCATTCCTTTGTGTCCAAATCCTTGCATAGAACACCCCAAAAACCACAATCCAGACAGCTGCCACCAGAGTCTTTAAAATCATCCGCACAGCAAGCAGCTTGGTCTCCCTAGATACCAATCTGTACTGCATCCCGACATCAAGCAACGACTGTAAGAACCTCAGTGCACTCCAAGTGAAAAACAGAGTCAATACTTTCACTTGCACGCTCCTGCTCTCCAATGCCTGCCATGGATACTCTCTCTGCTCCCATGCCACGATAATTGCAGCCTGAATAAATAAGATCAGCATAATCCACAGCTTATCAAAGCTCCTAAACAAGTTCCAAAATGACCTCTGCTCAACAAACCCTGTCTTCCCAACTTTCTTGCCCTTGTTCGTAGTCACGAAAAAGGTACTTCCAGTATCAATGGGCCACTTCATCTTCTCTAGACACCTCCTACTCCAAAAATATTCATTTATATCATCATAATTTCTCCAAGCGGAATGAGGGGCAGTTCCATTCCTACTATTGTCAACCTCAGCCTTAATTGTCTCATATATGGGCTTAACAATTCTATTCAAAAATGCATATTCCCAAGCTTCCCCGGTTTGTGGGGTTAATTGATTTTCCCAAATCGAAGGCAAGAAAGGCCTCCCAGTATTCTCATCAATATAATCCTCTAAAATCTTATTCAATTCCATGGCCATGTTATGGAAAATGAAACATATACATTCAGGCGCAAAACGTAGATTAGCAGACTCACCCCATATAAGCAAGTATAGTGACACGTAAAGCAGCTCCCTCCGATGGTCAGAGGACCGGTCACCACCGGCAGAACGCTGCTTCGAATCAGAAACCCACACATTCGACTTCAACCGCAAAAAAGAGCACCAATTGGAGTAATTCTTCAATAGCTGCCGTCGGAAGCGCCGGAGAACAGTGGGGTCCAGCGAATCAATATTATCCGGGGGCGGAGAAAGCCGCATCTGAGCATTGGAGAGATGCAGGACTAGATGTTCCCGTTGGTTCTTCACATTTGAAGTCTGAAACCCAAAAAACAAAGCCAGCCAGTCCAATAAGTCGAACTGCGGGAGCCATTGTGAATACGGGGGTCGCCGGAGGTCACCCACGGCCTTTAACGCGGCGGCTGCGGCGCGTACTTCAGGGTAGCGGAGAGAGGGGTGGTCCGCAAGGAGATTATGGACAGGGATAATGTTGTAAACTTCCTCTTCTTCTCGTTGCTGCCGCGGTGAAGCGGACGCGGGGTTCTGGTTCTGTCTATAAGGTGGAGCTGAGCCGGATTGAACCGGCGACTGAGGCCGTTGACGGTGGCTGCTCATAGCTACATATACGGCAAGCAAAATATGGAGATCTCAGCTCCAAATTAGGGCACTTCTCTTCTGAGAAATTCGGGGTTTTGGGCTGAGAATATTTGAGAGGAAGAAGAAGAAGAGGGGGAGGAACAAGCGATGAAACAGATGGCAAATGGGATGCGAGATTTGGAGGAAGTGGGGCCCGATTGAGGTTTTAATGATATTTTTCGGACAAAGTTGCAAAATCTTTTCAAAACAATTTTTTTTTTTTTTAACGGAAGAAGTTGAGCGATTCGATAGCGATTTTTTGGGCGCTTTAGCAATAGGGGTTGTACACTGTGCTTGAACAGGTGTACCTTTTTTTGGCCTGAGTGAATGCAATTTGAAGGTACGTTCGAGTTTACTGTTATTTGAACGGAACTTCAATGAGAATTGTCGTTTTGAGTAACGGTCAAAGAGGAATATCTGTGCTCGGAAAATGACTCCGTAATTTCAAAATGGACTGCAGTTGACATTATCTTCTCTTTGTTTTCTTCCTTCTTTTTGGTACTAGTAAAGAAAAGTTTGCTTTTTTTGGCTTTTATTTCTTTATTATTCAGATCTAAATTTGAATATTTCAAAAATAAAAAATTAAGTTTGAAGTTCAAAATATGTATTTAAAAAAAAAATTTACACCCCAAATTAAAATATATCAAAACAGACCAATTACACAATTGATTGTCTCGTTATTTTGAGACTTTAGAGTTCAAGCGGATATGATGAGTATGGAGAGTCTCAAGAAATGGCTTGATCACAATATTGTGGGTAGTTTACCAGCAAAATGTAGGTTAAATTGTTAGGCATTAGGCTCCTCTTTTAAAAAAGAAAAAGAAATAAACCTAGGATTGTAAACTAATGTTGACACTCCTTTGTACCAAGTGATTTGTTAGATTTGATATATTTTAATTTTAGGAAGGACGATGTATATTTGTATTTTTAAAAAAAAATTTAAGAGATTCAAGATTATAAATCTTTTTCTCTAGATACAAAGGTCACTCCATGCAAATGTGTAAGTACACTATAAAATATTAATTATTAAGGATTGAATCTAAATATTAGACGCGTTCAATTTGGTTAAACTTACCTTTTAAGTTAGGGCTCAAAGACTTAAGTATATAAGTTATATTTTATCAGTCTTATAATATTTTTATTATTAAATAAGATATATTTTTTTCAATTAAACTAAAATTTAGATAAAATATTTTTTATAAAAAATATATGAAATCTTGGATATTAGAAATAAAATAATAATTAATATATAAAAGTTCACTATATAAAAAATAACTATTTTTATAGGATAAAATTTAAATTTTTAAATAAATCTTTTTATATGAAAAATAATTAAAAGAAAAACCTATCATCAGCTTTATTGAACATGCTACCCAATGGCCCAAGGGTCTACGTGCAGGCTCTCTTTCCAGTCTGTCTCTTTACTTTATTTTAATTTTTTTTTTTTAGCATTTACTTTGTGGATTAAATATATAAACTACTATTGAATATTATGGTGGCAGCTGGGAATCCCCATAAAATCCGCTATTTTGCCACAAAATTGTGTTGACAAACCCATCCTTTACGTCAAAGGGTAAATCAGTCTTTAACTATATAGATAGTTATGTTATTATATAATACAGTTTGAAAAAAAAAAAAAAAAAAAAAAAAAAAAGGATGAGGTGAAGCTTATTGGGTAGAGTAGAAGTCACTTGAAAGAAAAATATGATGTTGTGTATGATATTTCTTTTTTGTTAATTGTTTTGATGATAAAGTGTAGAAATAAATTTTGTTAATTTGTGTATTTTAAATTTAAATTTATAAAATTTTGTATCATCATTCAATACTTTTCATCACTGTTGGTACGTTTCAATAAACTCCTGTATTAAGTTTCCATTAATTTCATCAAATTTAGAAAAACATTAGTTATATTCAATAGACATATATGATATTCCATTAAAAAAAAAAAACATAATTTTTCCATCATAATCCTAAGACAAATGGTCTATTCTATCACTATGATATACATATTCCATCAAAACAATTTCATAATTTTTATAGAATTAGTGTTAATTTTCATCCTATTCAGAAGAAATATATAAATAGAAGATAAATAAGTAGAAAATAATAATTAGTGTGAAAATGATTTTAAAAAAATGAAGGGTTTGATTAGTTACTCCAAATTGACTATTTTATTCCAGTTTTTAGATTAGATCTAATTTATTGAAAGAGTCAATGAATTAATTAAGGAAGTAGGTGGCCAAATATTGCACTTGAGACACGGAAGTTGGCGCAGTTGTGTTGACTTCCAAGTTATAATTTCCCCAAGTGGGAGGAAAATAATTATAGTAAAGGAGAAGGATTTAGGATTGAGGAGTCTTTTTTAATTTTTTATAAAGTCCCTAATGAAATGGAACCGTTTCATTAAGGACTTTTTTAATAATTTAAAACTCCTTACAATTTAAAACAAGGCCATCAGTGTATTAAGGCCTTTCGCTCAAACCCCAAGACATGCAACAATTTTACTTAACCACCCCTTAGTCTTGAAAGCAATTTTCTTTATCCTTAATAAATTCCATATAATTAATCATTTTTCCGTTCCTTATTACAATACAATTGTGTTTTTTTAATGAAAATATGTTGAATTATTTATTTTCAAATTCAATTAAAAATTTAAATTAATCAAAAGTTTCCGTCCAAAAACAAGGTTTTACATTTTAAATAATTTTTTTTCTAAAGTGAAATCACTATCATTGACCGGCTCTAAAACGAAGTCGTTCACTTAAGAACTAAGTATGACCAAATGGATCGACACTGGCAGATGCAGGCTTACCTAAGACATGCAATTTATTTCTAGCTTTCATATGTAAATGTAAATGTAAGTTGCAAATTTCTTTTTCAAAAAGATATACTTCTAAGTACAAGAGTAAATCAACACTAATAAGTCATATAACGTGTAAATCGGTCCTGTATGTGTATTTCATGCGCACTTTGTCCACGAGTTTATATAATTCAAAATATGATCTCATATTAATACAACAATCAGATTTTTATATAAAAACAAATAAATAGTTCATATTAGACATTACATGCCGAATTTTCCTACAGCATTTACAGTACTTTGAAATAAAATCATACTCTAAAATGTATCCCATCTCAATGCTGTAATTAAATTAAATCAAAAGCAAAACTAAAAAAAAATATGGAGGAAAGGAATTGGACCGTGGGAAAAATCGTGCCGTAGATGATGAGGTGTTGCGGCAGAATTGATGGAAGGGAATGCTTGTTGTCGGACTACGTTCATGAGGAAGATAACCAGGATATGGCTTATTAAAAAAGAAAGCTTAAATTAGGATAAATTATGTTAACTAATCAAATCAACTCTTATCTTATCATAATATAGAGTTAATCCTAATCACTACCCAATCTTGGCATAATCATTTTTACCACTTTCTTAATTTTCTTAAATTTGTTTTTATGATTGGAATCTTTTAATTAGTAATTTATGTCAAGATTAAAATATCCCATAACTTCTAAATAATTATGCTTAAGTACCTCAAAAAAAATAATTGTGCATAAATTTTTTTATTTATTTTATCTAAATTATCCTATAAAAATTATGATTAAATTTTCAGATCATCACAAATAAAGTGTGCGATATTTAGCAAAACAGAGACAGTATTTAGCAATACCCATTTCCCATAGGTGGTTTTTCATTCCTTTTAGCAGTGATGCCTTGATTGAGTTCGTTGCAATCATTAGCTTTCAAATCCTCACAATCCTCATCTTATGCTCCACTCCTATATAATTATGTCCATATTCATGTTGTCTTCTACTCCGGTATTCATGCCCCCATGTCATGTCTCTCAGATAATCGGGTTGTTTTTCCTCTTGTTTGCATGTCTTCTACGTCTAACGTAGTTTTTCTTGGATCATTAAGTAATTTTTAAAAATTGCTGAATTTCACAAGTTTATTTCTAAATATCGTAATATATATTTGAAAACTAACAACACAACCTAAGAGGAGAATAAATTAGGTTGTTTAAAAAATTTACTTAAAAATGATCAAATTTTAAAATAATTTCTTTTTTAAAATAAGCAATGACTATGTATGTGTATGAAACAAATAACAAATAAGTCTAAATTAAAATAAGATGAAAACAAGAATAATACGATTAGTCAACAATATAAAAGTATACAAGGAAATAAGAAATCGTTAGTTCACAATATATAATAATCAAATTAAAATAAAGGTCACGTATGTGACTTGAAAAATGGACAAGTCTTGAAATTAAATAATTTAAAATAAAGTTCAAGTATTGACTTGATTAAGAACAAGTCTTGAAATTGAATAATTTAAAATAAAACTCAAGTATTGACTTGATTAAGGCCAAGCCCTTGATTTGATAAGGACAAGTTTAAGATAAAGTAAATACTTAATTAAAGAAAGCTATGAAATAATAACAAGTCTTAAATAAAATCTTAAGATTAAAGATGTAATACTTGAATTGAGCAAGAAATATAGAAGAGACAGTATGAATGCAAAATGCAATGCAATAAACACAGACAAGATTTTTAAAGTTGTTCAAGCTTGTAACCTCCTTACAAGCTCTACATCTACTCCCCAACTTCTAAAGTTGAGGCCCTTCCTATTTCTTTTTCAAAAAAACAAAAATTCCTTAAGATGAAATTTAAACCTTTACAAATCTCCCAAGAACAACTTAGTAACTCTACTAAGAGGTTCTTCACTACTCACCATCTAAATTGTTCTTGACTTAAAACCTCTTGCTTTCAAGAACACTAAAACTTTTTTATGTGTGAAGTGTTTATGGCTTACAACTGACAAGATTCTAGTATAAGATTGACACTTTAAAAAATAACTAGAATACTTTGAAAAATAACTAGAACTTGAAAGTAAAATTTGAAAATGAGCACTTGAAAACTTGAGAGAATTTTGACAATAATAAGAATGGCTTGATAGCTTGTGTGTCTTGAATGTCTTCACCCATGGTCTCTATTTATAGGCAAATTTGGGCTCTAAAGATGATTTGACATAATCTGAACTTCCTTCAACTTTTTTGACTTCTTTCAGATGTTTTAGACTTTTGTGTTAGATATCAATATTGTAGATCTTTCTCTTAGCTTTCCAAGGACGTCAAAATCAGTTGATTTGGACTTTTGTAGCTCAAGTTACATCTAATTTACAGAATTGTGGCATTGTAGTGACATAGTTTCGTTTTTGTCTATTTTCACCAAAATTCTATTGAAATTTCACATTGACTATTAGACATCATTTTTTAGATAATTGAAATAGATTTTCAAAACATCCAAAATCTTAATTTTTGGCTGAGTGAAACGAAAGTTATGCCCATTTGAAGATGAATGTATCAATATGAAAATTTTACACTTTCTACAAAAAATAATTTTAGACAATTTAAAAAATTATTAGTTTCACATATTTGTTTTGTTATTATTAAACAAGATTGAAACACTTAAGTTTAAAAATATTCCTAGGGTATATAGTTTACCTATTCAGACCATAAAATAAAGATCCATAATGAGATCTCTTATTACTATAATAATAAAAAAAAACCTACATTTTCATATTATAAACAAAAAGCACTATTTTACTCAAGTCAAAACTCGGCTCGAGCTCTAAAACTATTCTAAACAAACAAAAAATGACACTGAGAGATGATCCATTGGCTTCTACAGAAGTAGTAAATCTAGATTTCTAGGCTTCACTATTAAAAATACCGCCATTTTCAATCAGGTTCATGAATCTAAAATCATTTTCTTTGTCGCTTAATTTTTTTTTTTTAAAAAAGATTGGTAGTACGTTAGATAAGTAATCCCAATGTTTTCTCCCGACCCAATGAATTTTAAACTTATCCTATCAACTAATTTGGGTTGATCTATAAAATTATTTTGCCTTTATGAAAAAATGCAAGCCCAACTTGGATTCGTAACTAATAATATATAATCATCTTTTTCAATTATAGTTGGTTGGATTCAAATGAATTTTGTTAATGAAATAAATAAAATCCTAATCCAATAATAAAAAAAAAAAAATACCAACACACTAAATCTAAACAATCAAAAATCAAGAACCTTCTAAAAAAATAAAGAAAATATGAGATATAAACAAATTAAAACATATAAACAAGGCAATAGATGATATCCATACATTGATTTTGAGAATAGAAAAATCTGGCTTTTCAGATAAAACCAAGAGTAAATGACTTACCCTTTCTGTTTTTCCTTTAGGGTACATTGTCCATACTAAACAGAGAGGATATCTGCTAAAATTTTTTGGAAGAGAAAAACATGAGAAAAAAGGTTAGAATTGTAAAGGACTAAAACACTACTTCTTAGTGATTAATATACTAAGCACCTGTGAATCCCTGTTTTTGTAGTAGGCCTTCAGCGTTTCATAATGACGGCTTAAGAACTTTAATAGCTTTGGATCCAATGTCATAGACCTGGTTGCAACTAATGACCTCATTCTCTCGAGGGCAATTTTATGTGAACCAGGATTCGATTCACTTACATACAACTCCAGTTGCCCCTTCAATGCTACATTTTCCTCTCACTTTGACATTAAAAAAAAATACATATTAAAGCAAAAAGTCAGACCAACAATCTAAACAAAGCGTAAAGCTCTCAAGTCTTCATCCCAAATTCAATATACATTAAACAACAAAAACATCAGAAGCTCAATTGAAACGAAATAACTAGAACCATCAAGCAATCTTTAGGAAAACAGAAAAAGTTATAAGTTTTGAAGCTTGCAAGTATCTCATCGTCATAAAGTTGTGAGTTGTATAGTCTAATTTCTTCAGTTTGTTATTGCAACTCTGGTCTTTCTTGAACAAATCTTTCTTCCAACTCTAGACTTTTTGGTCTTTGTTCCCCAGTTTCAATATCTACTTTTTTGCAAGGATTGCAGATAACCTTCATTTCATACAAATAAGATAGCGCTTCTGCAACGCTATTAAAGCACGAGAAATCAAACGTTAAAGTCCAATTTCTGTGACGTGATAGACCTACGTATGTTATATGACATATTCGGGCAATGAAGGTCAACAACAATGCTATTAGTTTGGCATTATTTTTGAAATGCCCATCATCATCACAAGATGATAATTCAAATAATTGTTCAAATGAAGTTACTTTCTTTTCTAAGTAGGATTTTAAAAAAGAAAGTATAAAAAGCAGGGAAGACACAAACTAGAGAACCGAATTGAAAACTGATCCTTTGAGTTTGATTTTAGGATACCATGGTACCAAAACTGATATAACTATTATAACAAATGTATTAATTAACAAAAATATTATCATAAATGATCTCAATTTTGGTCTATCAAACAATAAATGAGAAGAGGTTTTGAGCAGGTTTTAACCCTCAGCACTTCAATGAGTGCTAAACTCTCACTCTCTTCTCTGTTACGAAATTGTAAAGTATCCAGGAGTTGAGGGACATCCCATTCTTCGTATTCATTTAAATCCATACTTTACCCAGACAAAAAAAAATATAGATTACATTAGAACTATAGGATGACAAAAACACAAAAATATCAATATTGACCTGTTTTCTGAGTAGAGGAGATAATGTTCTCTTTCGGTAGATTAGAGTGATGGAACTCAATTCAATCACACAACTTCTCAAATCTCTCAAATTTGATTTTTTTTTGAAATTCCAATGGCACTAAAGTTGGAAAAAAAAGCCCGCCGAGAAGAAGCCGACAGAGGAGAAGAAGGCAACCGCCGCCGAGAAAGCTCCGGTGGAGAAAAAGCCCAAGGTCGTGTAATCTGCTCTCACAAATTAAGAATTTCTTCCCTTTTTTGTTCTGAATTATTCACTTTCGCACCTCGTGAAATGATAAAGATGAAGTTTGTGAAAGCCTAGCCCTAGCTCGTTTTCACTTTCTCCAAATTATTGGGCCTTCTAATTACGAGGGCCCAAAGAATTTAGACAAGTTGTGACACAATAAATATTAACACTCGGTTAAAGGCTGACAAAACGGGTTGGGTCAACCCGACCCAAATCGTTTAATTAAATGGGTTAAAAATATGAACTCACCCAAAATAACCTTATTACTAAGCACGTCAACCCAACCCAACCCAACCCGTCTAACCCATTTAATTAAACAGCTTGGAGGAGGCAGGTGAAGAGGAGGCGGATGAAGCTCAAGTTGGAGGAGAGATAATGTTCAATTATGATGAAAAGTTTTAAAACATTATGATATAACTAGGATGAAATTTAATGTAAAATTGATATTATTCTGATGTAAATTAGGATGACAAAACAGCAGTCGAGAATATGAATCAGGGGAGAAAAATGGAGCTGAATTTTCAGACGAGATAATGTTCAATTATAATGAAAAGTTATAAAACATTATGATATAAACATGATGAAATTTGATGTAAAATTGATATTATTCTCATGTAAAATAGGATGACAAAACAGTAGCCGAAGATGTCAAGGTTCAGGCTGCGGAAACAGCAGATGAAGCTGAGGAGGAATCACGGGAGAAAGATAGAGCTGAATTTTTAGGAGAGGTAATGTTAAATTATAATGAAAAGTTATAAAACATTACGATATAAATATGATGAAATTTTATGTAAAATTGATATTATTTTGACGCAAAATAGGAAAACAAACAAGCAGCAGTGATGGTTGAGGCTGCAAAAACACCCGAAATCATGGACGATGAAGGTGATGCAAACAGTGGAACAATTGATGCAGAAATGATAATATCAGAAATTGAAGAGGAGAACTTTGTTGCGGGTAAAGAACAGTATGAAGAGGTAAATTTGGACTCCAAAAAGACAAAATCTGAATATTTCATTCCATCATATATTAGTGTCACATAATAAAATTGTTTACATACAATATCTTCACAGATTAAAATCAACTACATGGAGAAGCTTATAGACAGCGTAATTGAAATGAGGAATTCAACAGCAACATTCTTAGAGGATTGAGCAAGAGTACGTGGTTCAGATTATTCAGATCTGGGGACATTAAATGATATCTTCGATGATGTAAACGTCCTATTGGACGATGTGAAAAATGCAATAAAGAATGATGAGAGTGTAGAGAAAAAGGTAAGGATAGTCCATCTGTACTTGATGTAAAATGCTTATAATTTTGATGTAAAGTGCCTGACTGTCATATAATGTTTGGCTTATGTTTGCAGAATGAAAATCAAGAGGCAAATGTACTTACGGTGGAAACTACCGAGGAAAACAAGATAGCAGAATAAGATGTGGTGCTTAAAGTGCGTAAACAGTATAAACACCCCAAAATAGCAGAGGGAGAGGTAATGATGTAAAATAATATGAATTTTGATGTAAAATTGTGATAATCATGAAATTGATGTAGAATACTTATCTAATAACAATTTGCAGCCAACAGAGACACAAGACATACAGTTCCTACAAGAAATGTGTCTGGTGGCTGATGGGGTAGAAAGACAATTAGGGCTGAGGGGGATTACTATGAAAAATAGAACACCAAACGCGCCATCGTTTAATCTAGGAATCTCGCAACTAATACCATTGCGTTTGATTAAAAAATTTCAGGAAGCTGCATAAAGACAAGAAGATACAACATAGAAAACTCTTGACGTGGCTGCAACGATAGCATTGGTTGAAGTCTCCATTAAAGAAGGTGATTTATGGTTGGCAAGGAAACTGGACTACAATACTCCCACATTGAAGCCAACTGGGGAAGACTATGAGTAAGTAATTTTATTATGTCCCGATTGATGTAATATGATATTGAATATCAAATGACTTATTTGAATTGAACATTTCAGCATAATTCATGGAGATTAGGACAATAGTCTAGAGGTAGTTGCATTTGCTCCAAACAGTGCGCATAGATAGCCCACAAAATCAAGAAAACGGATGTCTCCTTACATCAGCAGTTGACCTAAAGAAAGACTTAAGGTCCCGGAGAAAGAGATATTAGTCAATGATTACGCAATGCTACCTGCAGATAAAAAGAAAGGCATATCAAATAGGTTTGCATACTTTCAATCTACCACTATGTTTTTACATCAATCTATTTTACATCAATTTTTATTTATTTTACTTTAATCTAGTTTACATCAATTTATTTTACATCAACTGGTGCATAAACATTATGCTTTAAACACTTTGCAGTTCTCCAAACGCCCTCTACAAAAGATGGGTATGATGATTTTTAGTGAGATTATGCAGAATTAGATGAATTCACGATTTCTTATGTTAAGAATCATGATTATCAATTTTTAGAAAAATGGTCTCGGTTTTACTGTAATCCCCCATTCATCTCTCTCCAAACTCCTTCTACAAAAATGTGTTTATATGTATGTAAATAATGACTTTATGGACAATAGTATGATGATTTTTAGTAAGATTATGCAGAATTAGATGAATTCATGATTTCTAGTGTTAAGAATCATGATATAAATTTTCAGAAAAATGGTCTCGAATTTTATGGTAATTAACTACAACTTGATCACTGCATAGATAGTGAAGTTTTTTTGTTTATTAGTTTTTCTCTGGATTATAAGGAATGATGTCATAGAAAATCAAGTAATGATATTTGAATTGAGTTATATGATTATTTTTGCATTTGGTAAAGGTCTCAACCTTCTGCTTTAGTTTTTTAGTTTGATCACTTTTATAGCTGTAGAAAACTGGATAATTTTGGGGACTATTTGAATCTTGAAAGCTGTAATTAGAATTGGGAGAGCAAGGCCTAATATGGCTTCTTTCATGCCATCAAACTTAATTTCAATAATCCCAAAGAAGGCATAATTTTTCAATTTATGCCATAGCATTTGATACTTATTGTGCAGTAATATATTCTCTACTATGACCTAATTTAGACCTACGACCATCTCTTTCTCCATCAATGCATCCTAATGAAAAACTAAAGAAATGAAGCAAACAGGTAAAATAATAATAAAGACTTTTTGTTTGAGGTTTGGTATGGGTTTCATACCTATACCCCTCTCATTCCCATGTTTGTTTGTGAAAGATTATCTGCCCGGGCCTTGCCAGAAACTCACTTTCGTGCTACGCATTTCAGAATCGAAATCTCTGGCCAGGCCTAGACGCTACCACAATCGCTATTCCAACCCTTGCTTGAAATAACAATGCGCAGGATCTTGGTATGTACTACGATTTATCACGCAACAAATAAATTCTTAATTAAAAGAGGAAGAATAAGAATTACCTATTGAAGCGTTCACTCAGGTGATTCTCTTGTATGCCTCAAGACTTTGTTCGTATGTTGTGTGGGAAACAATCCAACGAATAATTGATCAGCTAATCACCACAATCCACTCGCCGAAAAAATTCTGCAGCTCGTCGCCACCTAAATTTCAACCGCCGCCGCCGAATTTCTCCTGCCACCGCCGCCTGGGACAAACCAGCCGCCTGAGATTATGCTAGAGATAGAAAAACATTTTCTCTCTCTAGTTTTCTTGTCTTGAAAACTTATGAATTATATATTGTGTAATAGCTAATCACTTGTCTATATATAAAGTTACAAGAGAGACCCCAAGTTGGTTTAGGATTGGCCTTCCTACTGGGTTTCTATTTCCTTCAATCCTATTCCTGGACTGATACACATCCAACTGATACAGAGATTCACTTATCCCCAATCCAATTCCTTGTATGATTCACAGCCAACTGACACAATGATTAATTAATTACTTAATTAATTAAATCTACCTTTGTCAATAACCCAATACATAATTAATCATACCACTAACGGATTAATTATGGCACTACCATCCTACACCAAAATTGCTTCCGGAAGAACTTAATTAATTTATTCATAATATCCCCACATCAAAGATTTATTGCTCGTTAATATATTAATTTACTGATAAATTAATTAATTAACTTCTTTAATTTCGAGACTAATACCACTCGATCTTTTTACTATACCGGACAAAAGTCCACCGGCTGGGTTTAGTATAATAAACAAACGAGCTCATCTCATGAGCACATCACCCCGGACGCACCGATACATGATTTCCTTTCAACAAGCAGCAGCACACCAAGTAACTAAACACGCGCACCCAACCTACCGAGACTATTGGCCACAATTCACCTCACCCATTGACAGATCAAAGTACACTATGTCTAATCCTCATGCCCACTCGAGTCTAGGGATCAAAAGATAGAATACTAAGAACGATTTGTCTATTAAATCAGTACAAGACAAATCATTCTAAATGGTCAATTTCAATACGGCCCGGGCATATCTATATGATTCAATTAGTTTAGACAAACCAATTATCCGAATCACATAATAACCTAAACCGACAGTTTGTCCAAAACTGTCTCGGATACGAACCTCATTTATATATTATGTCTTTTAACCAATGATGAGATCTACTGTGTCACACAAGACACCTCATCATCTAACTACATAACATAAATGGACAAATAATACACAACAAAATATAACCAAAACATAAATCGATATATTAACTGGGAAAATGTACAATACAAGCATAGCTTATGTATTCAACTCAAACATTTTGAGGGAAGGGTGTGGGTATGAAACCCTTATTCTATGAGTTTCATGAAATCAAGCCCCACTTTTCTTATGATCTCGAATTTCATTCTTTTAGTGTTCTTGAATTTCTGAATTGTTATTTCTCACCCCTTTTTACTTGTCTTATCCTTTTAAATTATTTTTCCCCTCTTTATTAGAAGGGTAAAATGGTCCAAAGGAGGCAAGACTAAGTAAAATGGGGTTTCGAGCAATATAAATGTCAAAATTTTAATTCGATTTCATCAATCTTATACTTTCTTTATATTTTTACAAGTCCATATTATTTTACTTTTAAAATTCAAATTAATATAATTATATATGAAAAAATGCAGAAATGATCTCTATAGTATGACTTGGTGTCAAATTTAGTACTTAAAGTTTGGTAGTCGACAAATTTAGTTCTCAATGTTTCTATATTGAGCACATTTAGTTTGATTAATATTTATTAGCACATGTGGCATACACGTGTCATCCATGTCTCGCGGCATCCAACCGGCATAATTATTAAAAATTCAATTTTTTTTTTTTAAGAATGACAAATTTAGTCCTAAAAGTTCATGCATGACCGTTGGAGCCGAGTTTAGGATTAAGGTTGTCGGAGAGCTCTTCCAGTAATTTCGGAGTGTCCATTTGAATATCACTTTGGCGTATTCTTCTATTATAAATGTTGTATTCTCGTGTCTCGAACTGAGAACTGCCATGCTCCTAAGTACCACCGGTGTGAGAAGTGCCAACCACTAGGCCATCTTCTGATTGCCCCATCACAGTCATTTCCATGAGCATGATCGCAACAATGAGTTTGATTTTCATCCTCGTGATCATCGTTGTCATCTTCATCAAAGGGTTTATTTTTCTGGAAAATGCAGCATTTCTTGGAGCGATTCTTCCTACTACTGTTGTTGCAGAGAAGACAAGGAAGAAGAAGATGATGGCGTGAATTGTCTCATGGTGGCTCTGGCCATCGTTAAGTGGTATCCGCGGGAAGAAAAATAATTCTAAAAAGTGGGCAAAATAAATAAATATATATATGTGTAATTATGAATAAATTCTATTATGTTATTATCTTATTATGAGAATATGTTATGCACTAAGTAAAAATAATTGTTTCAGAATTCAAATATTTTTTAATTAAACTTTTTGTGCAGAAATTTTTCCCAGGGTAGTGTGTTTGTGGTGGAGTTTGAAAAATGAGAATAATAAATAAGAAAAAATATTGAGTTTTTTTTTTGGTTAGAGTGTCATTTTGGATAGTAAACTTTGAAAATATGACTACAAATAGTAAAAAATGGGTTACAAATAGTAGTCCAGATGTCTTTATGGATAGCTATAAATGAGGCAGTTTGGAAAGAGATCCATGTACTACAAGGCCCAAGTACAATGCAAAAGAGTCAGCTCTACCAACCAAAGCCCATAATAACAGCTTCAAAATTAATGTCCCTCTTAATGGGGATGGGACTAATTTGTGAACGCCTAAAGTACCGTTTTATTTTTCTTTTTATCGCCTTTGAATAATTATTTTGTCTTTATATTTTATTAAAATATTTTTATTATTTTTTAAATTAAAAATAATAAAAGCATTTTAGTAAAAAAGAAGGGTGAATAAAAAAAATGTATAGTATTTAATATTACTTACCAATTTTTACTATTGTTGGTGGTAAAATAAACTAATGTTATATGATATTAAAGAGATGATTTTTAAATGGATGCTAACAATATGATGCTCAATTTGATGGATATTGATGATTTTAACTAGTTAAATATCTATATGTGAGGTAATTTTTAAAATAAAAAAATTGAGAAAAAACAAGTTTCGATTTGTCCACAAGTCTGTTCGTTTGCAGCTAAAGGTATGTTCATATGTAGCTAAAGAAGAGATGATTTTTAGAAAGTGGTGTATTTTCACGTGATATTTTATATATTCACGTATAATAAATTATATATTTTTTAATTATATTTAATGTAATATTTATTATAATTTAAGTATTTTCTAGTGGAGTATAGTCAAATATGTATATGCCATAAGAATTGGGCAAGGAGGGAACTGTCATGCCCTAAAGGCATAGAAATTAATTAGTTAAAATTAGGAATATAATTTTAGAAGTGAGTAGATTAAGAGTTTATATATGATTATAGCTTTTGAGATTTGAGATGATGGAATGAAATCGATTGTTATCTTCTCGGGATAGAGTTTTATTCCTGGGTGGGCAGACAGAAAAGTTTTTATTTATTTTTATTTTTATTTTTAACAGACCTCAATGAGGGCTGGTGGGATTAAGATCCTTTATATTGAAAGGCAAAGACTTACATGATAGTTGGGATTTTTTACAAAAAAATCGGGGTGTACTTGCCCTGTACTACAGTCAATTCCCTATGCAAAATCAAAAGAAATCCGTCCGTGACAAAAAGAGGTGGTTGTCCGAAATGTACATCTAGCTGCTGATATCTAAATTACTTGAATCTAATTGTTGGAACTGCTACGACGTCTAATCTAATGAGACCTTTTAACCTTTGTGGCATGAATCTGGTTGAGAAGTTCATATCTATAGGGAAAAAAGAGCAAAATGTTTTGTTCGATCAAATGACTACCCTCCTAGACTAGAAATTAGGAATTAACATAATATCTACAAGAAAGTTAGAGAAGTTATCTTGGAAAAATATGGAAGTTCAGGCGATTGAAATGTTTCACTACTATCAACTCCCGTATATCCCATCGGTCCATTACCTACTCATTTGGAAAATTCAGAGATAAATGAAGAATCTTCTAAATTGGAGGCGAATTTCCAAGGAGAAATGATTTCCTATTCTTTGGAGGATTTCGAAGAAAAAATAGATTTATATTCTTTGGTCCCTGTTCTGGAATTGGATGCAATCAAAATGGAAAGTAAAATTGATTTCAAAGAATCCTTGATTTTGATTTTTAACAAAGATGAGAACGATGAAGAAATTCTCCTCAAAATCTCACTGATCAAGAATATCATAAATCATGGGTATAAATTAGTGAAGGGAAGAATTGTCATGGCCTAAGGCATAGAAATAAATTAGTTAAATATTTTATAATTTTAGAAGTAAATAGATTAAGAGTTTATATATGTATATATTTTTGAGATTTGAGATTATGGAATGAGATGGGCTGTTATCTTCTGGTGATTCTTGTTGACTATGGATTTCTTTTGTTCTCCTTCCTGACAGGGACTAATGAACATTAAATACTTTCCAAATTGGAAGGTAGGATTCAGACCTCTCGTTAAAACGATATCTTTGCTTTCTAAGGTAAGAATATGATGCCTAGTATGAGAAAACTATCCATTGGGAGTGCCCTATGTTGCCTTGTCTCATAGATGACATAATCCCAAGGCCACAGAGCAATGGGATAGTTATTTTGTTGAGAGAGATTACTAACAAAAAAAAAAAAAAAAAAATCTCTTAGCCAGTTTAAAGGGTAACAACAATACAGAGAAGAAACGATACGTAACAAGCAATAGAAAAGGTCAGTAAAGAGATGACAAACTAATACACCGCACCTCTTTGATACCCCCCTATACATTACTAGATTGTATCAGAATCTGATGATACTTTTTATTTGAAGCAAATATAATCTACCGTGTCATCAGCACAACCGTGACTGGCAGTGTTTGTTTTGTGTGCCCTAACCAGACCATGCCCTCTGTGGACCTCCAGAGGAATGTCCATTCAGTCTATCCAAAACCGTATTAAAATCAACTGGTTGCCCACTTTCCTCTAGCCTTTGAATCACTCCAACAACATGCTCACCCCTGTAACCCATGCTTACCAGTTTCTCAATCAATTCATTATATGGATGGTTGCGAATGAACTGAGGGCGACCGCCAACTAGATTAGAGCCTGCAGCCGGCGCCATATTCTGGGGAGGCATACTCGTCGGAGGATAAGCACTTTGTTGAAAGTGGGGTGGTTGAGCAGGATGATGTGGCTGAGCAGGATGATGTGGTCTCCCTGCTTCATCAAAAATTACATACGCATTCGCAGGGGAATGTGTTGGATGTGGTCCAGGTCCAGCAGCTGTATAGCCATCGCCTTGAGGGGTAAAACTAGCCTTCATTTGTGGCGGTGGAGGCTGTTGTTGCACTGGTCTCACAGCTCCTCCTCCATAACCGTAAGGAATTGCTTCCGGACGGACTGCACCTGGTTGAGAAATTCCAGAATACTGAACTTGCATTTGCATGCTGCTCGGTACAGTCTCTTGAGGGTTAGGATTTTGTTGATTGGGCAAATAGGAGGGATAAACAGAAGGAGATGAAGGTCTAATCTGAGGCTGAACAGCTGGCTGTTGCAGTTGAACTTGCTGAGGCAACTGCGGGGTCCATTGTGGCTGGTATTGAGGTATTGTCTGGACCTGTGCTGTCTGATTCACTTGCGACTGCGAGGTCTGTGGTGCTACCCGTGAGAGTTCCTGCATTTGCGGAGCTCGATATTGTGAATCAGGTGGCAAATATTGACCCTGAGAAGGCGGGACAGGAGCTGGAACATTTTGCAGCTGAGTTTGAGGTAAGTAATAAGCCTGCGACTGGACAAGCCCCTGAGATGGTATTGGGGGAGGGGGTGCCACAGCAGATGGCTGTTGTGGATGCGGCTGCGGCTGCGGCTGCGGCTGTGGATGCTGGAGAACCTGATGGGGAAGCGCAAGTGCTAATTGCTGGCCATGTGCATCAGATGAATTCTCATTCTTGTTTGTTTCAGAACCCGGTGCATTTGCTTTCTCCTCTTTCTGCTGTGAACTGCTTGCTGAAGAAGATTCTTTGTGTACTAGCTGAAGCCTGGCTAGTTCCTTGTGGGCATCAGCAAGTTCCTGTTTGTCTCTCAAGATCTGAACTGACCTGTGTACCTGCACAAATAATAAGGAAAGATGGTGAGCATACTAGCAATGCAAAAATCCTCATATGAACTGCAGGAAAAATAATTTAGTAAGCAATGTACTAAATCCGGTCAACCACATCAACCGTGCGCCTCCTCTGTTTATTAACGAGGCAACATGAGGTTCCAAATGGAGTAAGAAGCATATACAGGACGCTAGATGAGTTGCTACATACAAATATTATAGAGGAAAGACACAAGGAGCTATCATTGTAACAGCCATTGCCACACCACTCTTATTTGTAAAAAGCATTTTGCTTCATAGTCTCCATTGAAAAGCACCAGCCGCTTATAAATTTTTGTAGTCAGTAATTTCTTCTTTCCTCTACCACCCTTACCCATAGATATAGAAACATGCGAAATAACCCTCAAGTCATCACAATTTCAATCAAAATTGCAAAAGCAAGTTAAGCAGAAAAATCAATTTATCTAATGCAGCCACACCTCTTGTAGATGTTTCTCCAGAGATTTGAGCTTGGAATCTGCCTCCCCATGATCCCTTACTAGGTCAGCACGCATCTCTCCAATGGTTTTGTCCAAATTATAACAATACAACTCCAGCTGCGACAAACGTGAACTAATACCCTCAAGAAAGCGCATGAGATTGTCTGCATATTTCTTCATGGTCTTCTCTACAGTAACAATCACATCTTGATTAAATGAGGATTCTTCAGGGGGACTATAAGATGCCGCCGGAAAAACTGATGATCTTGCCATTCTGTTTTTGTGAAACTCCTGTTCAGCAAAAACAACCAAGTACTATTACTCCACTGGATTTCCAGAAAACCACATCAATAGAATTAAGAAAACCATGAACTATTATTTCAGTCAGAAAAAGCAGTAAAATGCAGAGAAGAAAACAAGATCAATAAAACAAAGGGAAATAAAGAGAGATTAACAAACAAAATATATGCTCCTCAACCACAATTCTGGCAGAGAAACAATAAAAAAATAAAGTTATCTTAGTTCACATGTGCTTCTCAACTGATTTAACAAAGACAATCAAATTATCACAATAAAACAAATTGCAAATTAGCTGACGACACCTCACTAGAACAAAGAGATTCAATATTTAATCCTCAATGATTTTTCCGACCTTGTCCATCAAACCTTGGAAATTGCTATATCTTTAATAACACAGCAAATGCAGCCTATGGGTACATCAACAACGTACCAACGTACCATGCAGTTTGACATCACAATTTGCATTCAAAATATCATTTTGCTCCACCCACTAAAGACGTAAACTCTTAATCTAGCGGATACGCCCAAAAAAAAAAAAATGTACTCAAGATAAGGTTGCAACCGGACAGACTCAAAAACATCGTGTTTCACAATAGTAGCCAATTTCAAAGGGCACAAGTTTAACTAGTTTCAACAGGTTTTCTTCTAAGGACATTTTATTCAATGCCCGATTCGTCTTTCAACAATCGGCGCTAATTCTTTGCTTTAAAAATATTTTTCAGAACAAATAATCAAATCCGAAACCCTAAAGGAATTATTAACAACATCAAGAAATGATCAAACTTTAGATCTAATCAGACATGAAAACCAGTAAAATAAAACAACGAATTCAAACACTAGAAATCCCAAATAATAAATAATAATAATAATAATAAAGAACAAGAAGAACCGAATTAAACCTTAGCCGAATTAGCTCCGACAACGGGGTCGGAGTGGGTGCTCCCATTAGACCCATCCTGATTACCATAATCTTCATAGGAGCACAAAATGTCATCCGAGGCAAAATTGAACCCCTTTGAGCCCAAGTTGTTTCCCCGACCCGATGATCCAGATGCCATGGTGAACAAATTCCACCAATCACCAGAAAGAAAAAAAAAAAAAGGTATTTTCAGAAATCAATAAAGAATCTGTATTATATAGATTTCGGGAAGGGATCGATGTAGATAGATAAGTGTATGTGGGAGGAATGGCTGATAAGGGGTTTGCTTAGCTTGGGAGTAAAGTAGAAGAAGAAGAAGAAAACAAAAAGGGTTCCGAGCTCGGACCTTTGGGTCTAGCGTTAATTCTATCGAAACTTCCTGTGTGAGAAAACGAAGACACCAACACGTTTTTTAAGTGAAAGTCGTGGTGGGAAAGGATAAGGATAAATACTAATCCTGACGACGCACCGACCTTTTGATTGGTACTATTATTTAATGGATATAAATAATTTATGAAAGCTTAGTAACCAATAAATAAGTAACTAGTTTAATTAAACTATACACTGTTTACTCTAATCATTGGAGTATATTTATTTGAAAACAAATTGGGGTAGGTTTGTGATATATAATATTAAAAAGTACATTAATTCTATCAAAAAAAAATTTTCTCAAATAATTCCCCCGATAATTGAATCATATCAAAATATTTTAATATGTTTTTTCATTTTTTAATAGTGAGACTAAGAAAGTTAATCAAGTATCTATTCGAGAGGTATATTTTTGTATTATCGAAATTTAATATATTTTAGGCAATTCAAATAATAATACTAAAGTAAATCGTACATGACTGCTATGACTGTTTAGCAGGACTAGGAATAGATCAACTTAGAGATTATCATAAGGTCCTTGAATATCCGGAGAAGTAAGGAGATAGCCGAGTCATGATGTAATGAGTGTTTCGTATCTGAAAATGTAGCATAGATAGTGTAGATTTAGCTTGTTTCTTTATACTTAAAAAAAGAAAAAATGATATGTGTATAAAAAAAAAAATTTAATTAACTATTAATCTTCCCAAATTAGGAGCACGAAAAGAATTATGAATGAAAATTTTGTCGTAACTAGTCATTATTATATCAGCGCGTATACCCTCTACATAGTGTACATGTATCTATTACTATATATAGTAATTTTTCGCATGACAGCTGTACACTTACTAAATATAGTAAGTTTCGCCTACGCGCGCGCCTTTTTTTTTTCCGCGCTGAGTGAACAACGTCTCAGAACAACTGCCACAACGTCCAAAAAACAACTGCCGCAACGTCCAAAAAACATACTTAACAAGGGAGATTAGATCAGGATTATATAGACATCAGATCAGAGAATACTAGACATCAGATCAACAGACTATAGATATCATATCAAGAATATAAAAAAATCATACAGTAGAACTAAAACATACTTAACAAGGGAGATCAGATCAGGATTATATAGACATCAGATCAGCGAATACTTAACATCAGATCAACAGACTATATATATCAGATCAAGAATATAAAAGAAATCATACAGTAGAACTAAAACATGCTTAACAAGGGATATCAGATCAGGATTATATAGACATCAGATCAGCGAATACTTGACATCAGATCAACAGACTATAGATATCAGATCAAAAATATAAAAGAAATCATACAGTAGAACTAAAACACACTTAACAAGGGAGATCATATCAGGATTATATAGACATCAGATCAGCGAATACTTGACATCAGATCAAAAGACTATAGATATCAGATCAAGAATATAAAAGAAATCATACAGTAGAACTAAAACATATTTAACAAGGGAGATCACATCAGGATTATATAGACATCAGATCAGGGAATACTAGACATCAGATCAACAGACTATAGATATCAGATCAAGAATATAAAAGAAATCATACAGTAGAACTAAAACATACTTAACAAGGGAGATCACATCAGGATTATATAGGCATCAGATCAGCGAATACTTGACATCAGATCAACAGACTATAGATATCAGATCAATAATATAAAAGAAATCATACAATAGAACTAAAACATACTTAACAAGGGAGATCACATCAGAATTATATAGACATCAGATCAGCGAATACTAGACATCAGATCAACAGACTATAGATATCAGATCAAGAATATAAAAGAAATCATACAATACAAAGCAGCAACGTCCCGCAACGTTCTAAAATACAAAGCAGCAACGTCCCACAACGTCTAGTTACGTCCCGCAACGTCCGAAAATACAAAGCAGTAACGTCCCACAACGTCTAGTTAAGTCCCGCTACGTCCAAAATACAAAGCAGCAACATCCCGTATGTCCTGCAACGTCCCCCAACGTCTAGTTACGTCCCATAAGCGGGAAAGAATCAGAAGCAACCCATTTCACATGAAAGTGTCAATACCTTACGGAAACCATTTATATATCATATTTTGGAGTAACATAGCATTATTTGAATAAGAAAATACGAATATAACATCATTAATACATTACCCAACATCAAATCGTGAAAATAAGGTTCCGTAAATCCATTAAATACAGTTCATACTTTATGATGTGGTGATTTTTTAAGAAGAATAAGTTATTTTTGAAGAAGAATGAGAGATTTTTGAAAAAGAAGAAAAGATTTTTGAACAGGAAGAAGTGATTTTTTAAGAAGAAGTAATTTTTCCGTTGTATTTGGTGTTGTTCGTCGGAAAAAATAATCGTCGATCTCCGTTAAATCTGTGTTTGAATAAAAATTTTGATTAAATGCGGTTTCGAATGGAATACGGCGAAGAATAAGAACTGATTTTTTAAGAAGAAGAAGTGATTTTTTGAAAAAGAATGAACTGAATTTTTTCAGAAGAAGAGAAGAGCGTGTATCTCACTCTCTTATAGTGAGAGTGGTGATGTGTTACTAGGTACATGTACCACTAGGTACAGGATATAATTTGCGTTATTATATGCTGGTGATGGAATATTTTTTAAGAAATAAATAGAAGTAGGGGAATAATTATTCTGAATTTTGATGTTTCAATTATAGGGTTTGGCTTGCAGTCCAACGTTGACCCTTAATAGTTGTTGGTTTTTCAATTTGAAAATAAATGGAAACAAATGAAAGCATCCTAGCTGGCTTTATTGCCTTGTATTCGTATATGGTATAACAATCCATGGGAATGGAAGAAGAATGGAACTGAATTCCCATTATTGAGGCGTTTTAAGTATACTATGTATGAACTCACTGTTTTGGATTTAACCTGCACAATTTTGGATGCTTTCATGTCTATTTATTCTCCTCTAGACTCCCCAAACAACAACAACAACAACAACAAAGGGGTAAAATTGATAAATTATAATCTTATTCTAAATTTAGTTATCATTTTAATTAAAACATAGAAATCAAAGAATATGTAGAATCTTTGAAGTTAGACTTTTCATATTACAAAATTGGGCAAATTTGGATGATGGGAGGTGGAAGAGTTAAAATTAATAAAAGGCATATAATTTTTATATTATTTGGATTAATGGCAGTGAATTATTTTATTCAAAATACAAAATTAAAATATTTATACTATTAAACATTTTTAATGAAGGATGATGAAGATAAGCGAAAGAAAAAGTAGATAGCGGTTGACACTACATCCATGAAGTTCTTCTTGTCAAGTATTTCGGTTTACGGTGTGCAAAAAAATTTTAAAATCTAATAATTTATTTTTCAAAAACAAAATTTTTTTAATTTGAATAAAAAATAAAATTTTTAATTTGAATGAACGTTACGAGAAATAAAAACATTATTTTTTTTAGTTTACGAATAAGAGAAATGAATGCATATACAGGGAAAATTATAAAATTATTTTTTATTAAAACTAACTATTGGAGTAAAAAATTAAAACAAATCGACACTCACGATAGAAAATTATTTATTAAAATAAATTAAAAATATAAAGTCTCAGACTGTTTCTTCTTCCCCTTATATTTTCTCATTCTTTATTGGAGGAGTCTAAATTGTATACTCTTTTAGGAGTATATTTACGTTGTAGTATAAATATTTTATGTTTGTATTTTGAATAAAATAATTCACTATTTTTAATCCAAATAATATGAAAATTATATTATTTTTATTAATTTTAACTACCTTAATCCAAATTTTTCCTATAAAGTTTACATCGAGTGAAATTGAGTAAAGTAACTTTTAATATTGAACCTTTTATAATTAACATAAGATGGATTCAAATCTGCTGCTGATATATGAATAAAGGATAGGTTTTTTTTTTTTTTTGCTGGCATTGGAGGAGTAGCTGTTAATCTACGGATAGATAAATGGTTAGACTTTTACAATTATTTTTAATAAGAGTTACAAACAATAAATCACTAAATATGAAATGAATCCATATACTGAAGGTTATAGGAGTAAAATTTATCATACTCTTACTGTAGCGCATTACTTTTTTTTTTTTTTTTTACGTACAACATATTTAAAAAGAAAACTTTAAAAAATAAGACAGTAGATATCATATTAGCAGACAACATATATCACATCAAGAATATTAAAAAAACATACAATAGAACTAAAATCATGATTATATAGATATCCGATCACAAAATAGTAGACATTAGATCAACAGACTATAAATATCAGATCAAGAATATAAAAGAGATCATATCATACAACAAAAATGCTTATAACATGTATTTGTGCAGACTTCACATATCATATCACAATATATAAAATTATTTAATTATTAAATAAATAAAATAATAATTAAAAAAATATTTTTTAATCATTTAAAAAATTCAAAAACATATAAAAAGTTTACTGAAATATTTAAAAAAATGGACGAAAAAAAGTTTCAGGAAAGAAGAAAAAAAAAACTCATTATAAATAATATAATAATGGAAAAGAATGGAAAAGGAAAGAATAAGGTCCGCTCAGGCGCATTGAGTCCCGATATGGCGAGAAAAAAAAAAAAATACTGGACTGTGCCTATTGTGATGTCCCTTATTTTTTTTTTTTTAAATTACTCAACGGGCATAGCCCATCCAAAAAATTAGTAAAAATAAAATTACATAGGGATCATATAAATTAACATATGTAATTACCATCGACCCCTATGACTCATGCCAATAATGTTAAGTGTAATTATTATCCTTGGCTTTCCTTTATTGTCTTTTTCTCTTTTGTTTGTTCTCGTAATTAATATTTCCCAGAAAGCTAGAAAGCAACAGAAGCTTTAAAAATGTGGCATTATTAACTCTAGTAGTACTAACTAAAGCCCGAAAATGTCCAAAAAAAAAAAGCAGGATAGCTCGTTATTTACTAAAACTCCACATTTCACCAAATAAAACCTCAAACACTACCTCTTGTACTATGAATGTTTTCAAAAAAAGGTGGATGTGCCAAAGGTACATGAATGCTTCCGTTCACTGAAAATGGCAGCCAGATAAAGGCCCAAAGGTAATAATCATTCAATGCCTAACAAAATAAATTACAAACAATGTGGTAAATAATAATAAATCGGCCCTTAACAATCTCCAAGAATAAAGTGGGCGCTTATTGTTTTTTTTATTCTGTTTCTTTTCTAATATTAGGATAAAAAATGAGGAAGAGATGTGAGGTCAATAGCAAGGCCAAATATAGAACAGTTTACTCATTAAAAATCAATTTGAAATTTTCAGTATAGATTAACTCACAAAAGAACAAATCAGACAAGAAATTCATATTGAAATTTTTAAGATAGAGTAAAGACGACAATAGAACTAAGTAAAAATCAAATTGAAGGCCTGTAGTTTCATGAAGGAAGGTGGATAGAATTAAGGTCCTCAAGACACTTGAAAAGAATCTCTCTAAAATTATTAACTGCAATCAACTGCTCTTCCACAATCTTCTTATGTTCCCATATAACTTCAGCGAGAGATATCTTCTTTTTCTTGGACTCCATTCCATTCTCATCTCCAATAACATTTTGTTCCGCAGAAAACTTATCAACCTGCAAAATAACCAATAAAAATAAATAAATAAAATGACTAAATGGCAAATATTTGAAGGAACATATAAGAAAGTTCGGGTACCAAGGGAAGAAGGGATTTCAAACAATTTTCATCCTCAAAAGTCGTCGAAAGTGGCAGTGATGCATCAGCAACTGATTTTTCCTCGTTTAATGAGGGCATAACAGATGAATAGGAATCTTCTTTCACTGTGAATCCTTCAGAATTGTTCTCTGTAGATATCTCGAGGGCATGAGGGACTGGTTCATTTGCGGCTGCTGAATCCAAATGCTCTTCCTTTGGCAATGGAACAGTCGAGGTGGGCAAAAACGAAGGAAGAACATCATCTACTTGCACAGGATTTTCTGTAACTAAACTGTCAGGGCTTTTCTTGGTATCAACTTCAACATTCAAATTTGTTTGGGTATTCTGTTCCTTTTGCTTTGGCACACTTGTTGTTGTTGAAACGGGTAATGAATTTTTATTGACAAAACCTTGTTCAGGTATACTTTCAATTAATTCATTGAGGGTAAAGGGATCACTAAGATCAGCAATCAAAGCATCTGTTGTTCTTTGATACTCTGCAAAGAAATCAAGACCAGCATTTTCATGGCGTGAAAAACTCGATTCATCAACTGCCTTTGTCACCTTCACTTCTGGAGCATCATCATCCACAACAACTACTTCAGTCTCCTTTTTAGCAGGTTCATCTTCTTTTATAGGGTCACTTAAAGGCTCACCACTTGAAACTACCAAGAATCCAAAATGCAAGGTTTAACATAAATTACACTTCATCCAACAAACAAATCAAATCATACTCAAAGAAGAAGATTAACTTATATACCTTGAACATTTTTGTTTTCCTTGGAGTCCAAAATGACGCCCAGTCCATTGCTTTTCCGAGCTGCTGCTCTTCTCCGAGCTGCTGCTCTTCTCCTCTTAGGACCTGAAGGCATTTTTGAAGTTCTACAAAAGCACAGTCGACTCAAGTAGCCCATATTAGTTTTTATAGTGAAGAAGAAAACTGCCCTGCATAGCATCAACTATGGAGATATAATTTGGATTAATAATAGCATTGGAAGTTCCCAACAAGATTATTAACAGGAAATGAATGCCAAGAACAGACTCTGAAGAGGTTCAATGAATGACTGTTCATAGGCCTTGGTAACATACTAAGATTTGAAGTTGGACCGTTTTTAGCAGGTTACTAGAAGATCATTGGTTTGATTGAATTACTCCGAAACTCTGCGAAAGTCTTAAATATCTGGAACAAGAAATTTGCATATGAATATGCATATACATTGACTATGCTACAGCTTTATGAATATGCATATACGTTGCACTTCTTCAACTCAAGTTCTTGAATAGTCGAATGACATTAGAAGCAGGATTTGGGGACAAAATAATTGAAATTGTCAAGAACATTTCAAAAGAAAAGATATGACAAGATGTAAGAATTACCCTTTTACTCATTTTGAAAAGCTATTTATAGTCCGATATCTTTGTATTTTAACATTGGACACTCCGAGGTCATGAATTAAGTATCAGGGGAGTTCAATAAATTATACTATATAACATCACGCATATATATTTATTATTATATTTAAAAATAAATAATGATAATTCTGAAATTTCTAGTATAATTTGCGACTACTGATCTTTTCGAGAAGCCGCATCGTTTAAGCTCCTTCGGTTCTTTCTTTCCCCTTATTTATTTTATATATTTGAATATTTGGCTGAATTGCATTCTTCGTTAATATTAGGCATCCAGAAAAACCTAAATAAAGTCAACGAAGGCAGCATAGAGCAAATTACGATTAGAGTACAAAAGGATCAACGTCGAGGAATCCATTCAATATCTCTAAGTATGGCTGCAATCTCTGCCCCTTTCTGCTCGATTTCTAAGCTCATAAACCCCTCTACAGTCCCCAAAACCCCAAAACTTCTGAAACTTCTTTGTACCCAATCCCATCAGCAAACATCGCAGTTGAAAATCCGCAGCTTGGCACTCAAACCACCCTCCCTTTCGATTCTCTTTTCTACCAGACCATCGAAACCATTCAAAACCCCATTCAATGTCAAGCCAACAAGATCTCTTTTCACGGGCATTGTCGAAGAAATGGGTGAAATTAAAGACTTGGGTTATGATAAAGATGACAGCTTTACCATGAAAATACAAGCAAAAATCATTCTTGAAGACATTCATTTAGGTGACAGCATTTCGGTCAATGGTACATGCTTAACAGTCACAAATTTTAATGTCGAATCATCCGAATTCACCATCGGATTAGCCCCAGAAACTTTGAGAAAGACATCGTTGGGAGAATTGGAGAAAGGGTCGCGGGTGAATTTGGAAAGGGCTCTAAGTCCTAGTACTAGAATGGGAGGTCATTTTGTGCAGGGTCATGTTGATGGAACAGGGGAAATTGTTAGCCTTGAGCCAGAGGGGGACTCATTATGGGTGAAAGTGAGGGCTGGGAAGGAGTTGTTAAAGTATATTGTACCTAAGGGGTTCATAGCTGTTGATGGAACTAGTTTGACTGTGGTTGATGTGTTTGATGATGAGGAATGCTTTAACTTTATGTTGGTGGAATACACACAGCAAAACGTGGTGATTCCCCTGAAAAAAATTGGGCAGAAGGTGAATTTGGAAGTGGATATATTGGGGAAGTATGTGGAAAGGCTACTTAGTAGCGGGTTTCTTGATTCTCTTAAATCATCGTGACTTAAGAAGGTACACTTCTGTACGTTGATTCTTTGGGGAGCTTAAATCGATTTTGAGTTGCTGGGTTTCATGCGATATATGAGTTCCTGTTAAGTTTTATGTTAGATACTGATACCAGAACCTTTGTTGTCAGTGGATTAACTCAGAAAACTTGTATACACGGTTGCTAAATTATATTGTGGAACTTTTACATGATTCTCCTCGAATATGCTTGTATTTTACCCGTGTGCTGTTGTGGAAATGGAAGTCCAAATTTTATTTCTAGCATGTATTTGGAAGATGGATAAGCGTTCTTTATGATTAAATTCTTGTTAGCTGCATAGTTCTACTTATTTCTGACTATAGCTTAGCTGAAACTACATACAAAATTTGCAGCCAAATGTTGAGATGTCATCTTTCCAAAGTTTAATGGAGCCACGACAATGTTCTAGTTACATGAACAGATAGAAGAAAGCATTCTGTCCTTAGTTTTGAAGTCCCTGTTATGATTCTTGTCATGTCACTGTAGTAAATGCAAGCAAAACTCAGAATTAGTGCAATGAATTGTGTCATCAGTAACTGGCACCAGCCCTTTGATTATCCCAAAAATTGTTTTGCATGTATTGCATTAGTTCCTCATTCATTTGTGGCAGCCCTTTGCCTGGCCAGACTGTTGGTTTGCATGGATGGAACTTATTGCCTCAATCAATAGTTCCACATCAACTTGTGATAATAGTCCCTCTGATTCATCTAAGTTCTGGTTAGCTGGGTGGTAACATGTTATTTGTATCTTTTTATTTGAGGGAACCAGTTTGTATGTTAGTTATTTGTGCTTCTTTTATTCGATTAGTAAGTTAGAACCAACTTACCTGTGAGGTGCCTATATAAGCTTAAATTTGGGTTCAAACATATAGTATCTATATAGTGACAGTAACTTTTCCTTGAAACTTGGATACCATCGAAGTTATTGAGTGGAAGAGTCCATTTAATTTGGGGCCTGCATTTTCAATGCAATACTTGAGTAGTGAATTTGTAACAATGCATAAATTCAAGAAGTTGTAACCACATTCTGCTGGTTTCCTATATAGATAATCTTTCCAAGAGTTTACAGGGAAAAAATAACACAAAGGATGTTCATTGTATCCTGAAAAATTAGATGAACACCTGCTTTATGATTATATTCTGATTCCTTATTGAAGACTTTAAAAGGCGGGTGCACTGAAGGTCAAATTTTAAAGAATCAAAATGCAAGAATGGTATAGTTTGAGTTTCTTATTAACTTACCTGAGTAATTCAGTGTCATCAAAATGTATGTTGGTTACAATTGCTAATTTTTTCTTTCATCTGTTCCATAACCTTTCACTGACATTTGGGTCAATGGTTCCTCAGAAATATGAAAAGTAGGTTTGGTTAGTTAAAATTCTGCTCTCCGCTCCATTTTTTACTTTTAGAGCAAATTGTATCAAGCTCTCTTGTGTGCAGTCATCTGGGTTGGGATATGGAATGTTGAATACAAGTCCTAGTTCATGAATTCAGAAAGTTTGATTCCTTATATCTGTGGTGTATGTTTGAGATAACATTACTTCAATCATTTCCAGGGAATCTTTTGCGATCATAGTATCACAGAAAATAGATCCAAGTCCTAACTTTGTCATAGTCCTACGAATTTATTCCATCCAAAGATGCACTTCTAAAATTCAAGAGTACAAAGTTTTCCATATTACTCCCTCCGTCTCATCCCAGAATAATAGTCCTGTTTGCTAACAAATATTCTGGGACAGAGGTATTTACTTCATGTATTTTCTAGTCCATCGGCTAAGCAATTATGTTCTGTATGTACGTATCACAGAAGCTCCTGTATAAAGTGAGAAGATCTGTAATGTCAATTATCTGTACTAAAGTTGTAGACCTTGAAATTATTGGAACTGTACTTAGCTATGCAGCCTTCATCATAAAAAATTGTTTCATGCCCTCATATTTTGAGGCATGCCCATTCTGTCTTTCACTTCTTAGTTAAGCCCTTTCATTGCATTTCATACCAAATTGTCATCTGTGTGTTTGGCCAGACCAATATCCAGATGAAGGAAATATCACTTGGTGAAGTCTTTAAGGTTTCTTTGTTTGGTCTATCAAATATGAACCCTTTGTTGGATATAAGGACTTGAAAGATTTAGTTTGTCAATATCAAGATTCTAGGACGAGTGATTATGCACTCAAGGTTACAGCTCATGCCAATACATGGTCGAGAAAAAGTATCTTTGCAGACCCAAAGGTCTGCAAGTGCAAGATTGATAAGGCTGTTGAAAGGGATGCATAGAAACCTTTACACTTGGACGAATCATCAAGTTTGTGGCAATGATGATTGAGTCCAGATCTGAACTTTTAACTTAAGTTCAAGGCTACATATTCTTTACTTGGCCTGTCAAAAATCGTTTAAATTCACACTTAGACGAATCACTTCTTGTCCTTCTTTTGTCAAATGTAATTAAGGTTTTCTCACAAAACTATGCTTGTTTTTAATCAGATGCTCTATCAAAGTCTATTGAGTATGATAAAATGTGACTGAAATCAATTCTCTTTCAATCAACATAGAATACTGAAACAGTGGGCATAACTGATTGACATAATTTGCAATTAGGCCAGCTTGCACACATAGCAAGCTTCATGAAGTTGTGTGCTGCGGATAAAGTCCATGGGGGGTTTCTTTCAGAGCTTATTACCATGATAAAGTGTTTTTTGTTGAGAAATGATGCTGGGTAATTATTTTCTTCATGTCTGTTGGTGGTGGTTCTGATTTATTGAGCATGACTTGACCTTTCTTCAGCCTGAATTGATACTATTAGCCAGTGGGGGAAGTAAATGTGTGTATTATGTGTGTGCAGGATTTCAGGTTAGAACTCAGTGACCTATTATTCACCATTGAATTGACATTGGAAGTCCTAGATGGAGTGATATGTTTTGGTCTGAGAATTTATTATAAGGTTGTAAAAAAGCTACAAGTTCATTTCTTTCTTTGTCTTTACTTTTTAGCCCTGCTTCTTTGGCTTGCAATGCTTTCTTCAAAGATGCTTGAATTAAAGTCTATACAATTTAGAAAAGAGAAGGGATAGAATGATTTGAAAGGATGCCAAAAGTACATCTACTTCACCCCCAACAAACAAAGTATGGCCTCTATGCATTTTCCCATCAGCCATGACTGGTGTCCATGAATGTCCTACCTATCCTATAATTAAAAGGTGTTTTTAAATTGTGAAGGGTTATTTCGCTCAAGTTTTTTTATTTTCTTATTTCGTGACTTTTTATATATAAATTATTTCTGATAAATTAAAAAATATTAACAGTAATATTTAAATATAATAATATATTAAATTACTTACTTATCTTTAATCAAATTACTAAAAGTACTCATTAAAAAAAATTCATTTTTAATTCTGCTCATATATGTTATTTTAATTATAATTTTTATAAATTTTTAGTAGATTAAGGAATTAAGGGATGATATTTAAGAAAATTGATAACTTGTTTAGAAAAATAGGGTCGTTAAAAAGGTGTGCTATCATTTTAAATTTTATTACCTCCACAAAACTTTCTCCTTATAAATATAATCAGGAAGATATAAATAGTTAACCAGTTACTTGAAAGTCTATAGGGCGCTTTTTATTTTGAAACTTTAAACAATTTTTAAAACACCATTTATTATGGAACGGAGGGAGACATAATAAATCATCCCAAACTAGAGGTCATATAAACTTAGGAATCTCTTTAACCATTCTGCTTTAGAATTATTTGAAAATTTTGTCGGAATATAACTGAAGGGCTGAGGAGTAGTGATCCAACAAAGTTGTGCTAAATGAATCTAATTTCCCCTTTATTTTTGGACATCCACACTGAAAGTTGTCAATCAATTACAATGAATCAGTGACTGGCTTGACATTTAGACGGCAGAGCGTAATTGGTTTATTCTGGTCGATGTTTGTTCTCTTTGTCGCTGTAATTTCGCTTCCGAAAATTTAAAATCTGCTTCCACCCCTTTATATATTTGAAATTTGAGGTTTGTTGGTGAATGGAAATGGGCAACAGAGCTGATTTTTTGCATGCAAAGTTGGAATAGGATGAGCCCTCTTCTTCTTATCTCCGATGTGTGGCTCCAGTTTCTAATTTTGAAGTTATTGGAACTGACTCACTGAAAGCAGCGGCTCAATTCTGGGAAAGGGTAAGAGAAGACTGCAATAAATGTGACAAGAAGTAGTTAATGCCTGGCTTGTTTGTGATGTTTATTTCGATGCATTCATGGAGTGGTGGTTGTTCAGTATTATGATCTACTACATGAGTTGTTGGGCAAACGGGGGTTACGCTAGATCCTCTGGGACAATAAATAGAAGTATTACTCTTTCTGTCCCAAATTAATAGACGTTTTAGGGATTAAAAATTGTTTCTTATTATCTTACCATCTAACTACTATTTTCATTAATAATTTTCTCTCTAAATTGGGGTAAAAGAAAAAATTTACTAGACTAAATTATTAATTACTACTCTTCCTTAATAACAGTGAAATTTTTTAAAACGTCTATTAATTTATTTGAGACAGGGAGTATTTTATAACAAAAGTAACGTTTTCTTATATTCAACCATCCACCATGGATTATACTATATAATCTTGTGAATCCGCAGGAATCCAATTAGACTACCTTTTGATTTATTGAGAATGGAAGAATATTATGGTTGGAAAGTGGGTTGACTAAGAATCAAAATAAATGGAGAAATTCAGGGCCGAAAGAAGGTTTGTTTGTGTTCTGAAGTGGTTTTTTTTTCCCTTTTTCGGGGAAGTAAATGAGCAAGTGTGCGGTCGTGTTGTCATTCTTTATGGGGTGGGTCGGGGAAAATAATGTGTTCTCATATTCTTATCTTGAGAAAAATTTGCATAGCTTTTCTTTTTGACCCGAAAGGCAAGGCTTCCATCCTTCCTTCCCTATTATGTGGATGGAATGGAAGAAGCCGACACCAACTAAGTTTGTCCATGCAAATTGGTGATTTATGGGCAAATTCCAAGAAAATTTTATTTTAGATTTCAATTGATAGGTTGATTTTATTCAAATCGAATTTTGATTCATTTCAATTGATCGATTATATTTTGGGTCGGTTCAAATTGGTATATTAAATCAATAGATTCATTTGTAATATTTTTTTTTTTTAATTAAATGGAGGTTGAGTGTTGAATTGATTTATCTATTATATTCTTGTTAGAATAAAATTAAAAATTAAGTACTCTTATTTTTTCATTAAAGGATATTTTAAAATTTTTAAATAAATTAAAATATATTTATTAGGTAATGAAGAAAGTATACGTACAGAAATATTCGGCTAAAAAACAAATCACAATTTGGAGGTAAAAGTTAAAACTTCAATAGGTGTCAAGAAGATTTGTCAACGATTAGATTGGAAAGTTTGTCCATTTATAAATTAGTTTAATTAAATTAGGGGTTAATCTGTCTTAATGATAACCCAAAAACTGGATATATACATCGGAGGGAATAGATTACGACCGCGTGTTTTTGTTTCAAAGTCAACCTTTGTTACACGTGGAAAAGTAATCCACCATTCTAAACACGTCATTAGCAGCTGATTATGTAAGCTAAGCATAAATTAGAGAATCGTGTAATGGCCCTCTCCCATTTGCTTACAACTGCTTTTCATTGAAAGTGAGGTGAGGGTCATTCGGCACAACGGTCTAAATTAATGTTATAATCTTGCACGCATTTTATTAAATTTTTTTAACGTTGTTTTCATTTTTACTTTTATTTGGGACTGGAGAGCCATCAAAAATAGTTTTTACTCGTCCACGAGTTGTTGAATTTGACCTTATATATATGCTCCAATGCTATTACTCCCTCCGCCCACATTTATATGTTATTTTAGCAATTACACAATTATTAAAAAATAATTAAATAATTAAATGTATTAATATATTTTTCTTATTTTCCTTCACAATTAAATGAATTCATACTTCAAATGATAAATATTTATGTTTCTTAAAAAAAGGTAAATAAAGAAAAAATTATTAATGATGTCTAGAAAAATATAGAGTAATTATTAAAAAGTGACAAAATCTAAAATCTAAAACGACTATTATTCTCTCTGTTCCTATTTATCTGTCACTTTATATTTTTCACTGTTATCAAGAAAAAGTAGTTAGTATTGATTTAGTTGAGTAAGTGTTCTTTTTTACCATCAATTAATTTCGAAAGAGAATGAGTTGTTTATAAAGAAAGTAAATAATTACTCACTCTATTTCAAAATATATGTCGTTTTCACCCATTAGGAAACCGGTCAAAAAATAAGTCACTTGTTGACTTCTAGGAAACAATCTATTATTTTTACTCTATTACCCTTATTTAATTTGTAATTTCATTGGAACTTGCTTTTGTCATGACTATTTCAAGTTATAACACTAATATCAAAAATGCATTAAGTAGGAGTATAACAGGTTTAACCATTAAAAATTATGAGACTTTTTAAAAATTAATTACAGCCTTAATATTTGTGTTTTGGTCAAAACGACCTATATATTGAAATGGATGGAGTAAGTGATAGAATTTAATAAATCACAAATTCTGAGGAATGATAGAAGAGGAAAAATTAAAAAAATTACCTAGATAATTATAAAATGTTAAATAATAAGGACAAATCATATCTTTTAAAGTGACATATAAATAGGGACGGAGAGAGTAATTAAGAAGGGAGGAGTATTATAGAGGAGGCAAAAATATTCAATAATTATTGATTTTTCAACGAGACTATATCTATTGGGAGGAAAATTTTCATTTAAAATTTTCAATGGGGTTGAATGGGATTAGTAAATATTGGTTGGGGATATTTTTATAAAGGGAATGAGCCTCATATTGCTCAATGGGTGGGTAAAAATAGGTTTTAATGAAGAGTAAATTTCAAAATTAGTCACTATAATATAGTCACTTTTTGATTTTGGTCATCATACTTTGAAAATTATTTTTAAGGTCATCATCCTTTATTTTTCTTTTAAAAAATGGTCACTCCGTCAAGTTTGACCGTTAACCCACTAACGGTGAACTTTTTTTAGGGTTATTTTTGTCTTTTCATTAACTCATTAAATTAAAAAAAAAAAGTAAACTCTGAATTTGGTCATCATACTTTTATAAAATCCCATTTTTGGTCATCTTACTTTAAAAATTATATTTGAGGTCATCATACTTTCATTTTTTATTTAATTTTGGTAATTCCGTCTAAATGTTCCGTTAAGTCTCAAACAACCATAATTTTTTAGGGTAACTACAAAAAAAAACACCCCATCATGCACGTGAAATTTTTTTTATTTATTAACTATTTTGTCACATCTCCGCCGCCAACACTCACACCCTCACCCCCATCATGCACGTGACTTTAAAAAGTTTTATTCTTCTTAAGGGTGTGGGTTAGGGCTGTTAATTCATGTTAGTGTGTCGGTTTCGTGTCGGTTGAAAGAGAAAATTATATTTTTGCCCCCGGTCCTAACCCGAACCCGAACAGGTTAGAAAACCCCAACCCAAACCTGACCTGATTTTTACCAGGTCAACCCGAAACCGACATTGTCAACCCGTTGATTGACCCACCAACCAGAGTTAAATGGGTTGACCAGGTCGGGTTAGTGTCGACCAACCCTAACTCGACCCGCAAACCCGATTTTTTTCACACAATAATTTTTTAAAAATATTTTGGGTCATCATGTCAACCCGTTGACCCAGTGTGTTGACCTAATTTTGACCTGAAAATCTTGGACAAAACACGAACCCACCCTGAAAATTTTTTGGGTCCAAAATTCCAACCCGAACCCTAACAGTTTCTTGCCGATTTCGTGTTCAATTTTTGTGTCGTGTCAGAAATTACCAGCCCTACTGTGGGTGTTCATGGCGAAGATGCGAAAAAATAATTAATAAAAAAAAGAAATTTCACGTGTATGATGGGGTGTGTTTTTCTGTATTTACCCTCAAAAAATTACGGCCGTTAGAGACTTAACAGAATATTTAGACGGAATGACCAAAATTGAATAAAAAATGAAAGTATGATGACATCAAATATAATTTTTAAAGTAAGATGACCAAAAATAGAATTTTAGAAAAGTATGATGACCAAATTCAGAGTTTACCCTTTTTTTAATTTAATGAATTAATATGAAGAGTGAATTGTAAAAAAGGTCATCATACTTTGGTAAAGTTTAGGTTTTGGTCACTAACTTTTAAATATTCAAAAAAGGTCACTAACTTTAGCATTTGAATTTTAGTTTTGGTCATTCCGTTAGAATGAACCGTTAAGTCCACTAACAATCCTATATTTGGAGGGTATTTTTGTCCATTCATTAATGCTGTACACATGCTACTACAGTGCTACAGTGCGCGCTACAGTAACACGCTACAGTTATTTTTTTTTAACGCATAGCCTTTTTTAAAAAAAATACTTTTTTTTAAAAAATAATTTACTAAAAATACCAAAAAAATTTATTTATAATTTCGCTCATCTATGCTACTTTATTTATAATTTAATCTACCAAAAATTTATAAAAATTATAAATAAAGTATCATAGATGAGCGGAATTATAAATAAAATTTTTTTGGTATTTTTAGTAAATTATTTTTTTAAAAATATTTTTTTTAAAAAAGTATATTTTTAAAAAAAGTATATTTTTTTTAAAAAATAATTTACTAAAAATACCAAAAAAATTTATTTATAATTCCGCTCATCTATGCTACTTTATTTATAATTTAATCTACCAAAAATTTATAAAAATTATAAATAAAGTAGCATAGATGAGCGGAATTATAAATAAATTTTTTTGGTATTTTTAGTAAATTATTTTTTTTAAAAAAGTATTTTTTTAAAAAAGTATATTTTTTTTAAAAAAGGCTATGGGTTAAAAAAAAAAAAATAACTGTAGCGTGTGTACTGTAGCGCGCACTGTAGCACTGTAGCAGCATGTGTACAACATTAATGAAGGACAAAAATACCCTCCAAATATAGGATTGTTAGTGGACTTAACGGTTCATTCTAACGGAATGACCAAAACTAAAATTCAAATGCTAAAGTTAGTGACCTTTTTTGAATATTTAAAAGTTAGTGACAAAAACCTAAACTTTACCAAAGTATGATGACCTTTTTTACAATTCACTCATTAATGAAAAGACAAAAATAATCCTAAAAAAAGTTGACCGTTAGTGAGTTAACGGTCAAACTTGACAGAGTGACCATTTTTGGAAAGAAAAGTAAAGTATGATGACCTTAAAAATAGTTTTCAAAGTATAATGACCAAAACCAGAAAGTGACTATAGTATAGTGACCAATTTTGAAATTAACTCTTTAATGAATACGTATGACTTTTACTTTTCGAAATAACTCGATGAGATTCTACTACTAATATCTAAATAAAAATTTATATTAAGAGAAAAAAATCGAAGACAAAAAAGGGTCAAAATGGGTAAACTAAGACCAATTCAGCATCAAAATAAAATAATTCTACATTAATAGAAAAAAAAATCAATACATTTAAATGGGTGGAACAAAATAAAATAAAAAGTCAAATGGTGAACCTTAAGCACTCAACTTATTAAATCATATACTTTCAGCTATTCAACTCTTTTGTATATTTTGGCCACTCCTAATTTATATTAAAAATTAGCACTTCATATTTTAAAAATTAATAATATATGACAAGCAGGAGATAGTCTAGTAGTTGACACTTCTCACTTAAGATCATGAGGTTTTAAGTTTGAGTCACACCGAAGGAGATCAATTATACAGTGAGAAGAAGCATTGCAAACACACACTCAAGAAGTGGAGTGAAAGAGGAAAAGTTAACAAATTAATAAAAATCACAAAAAATAAAAAAGCAATAAAAATAATTGTTAGGAATATACTTGACTAATATAATTTGCCACCTATCTAGTAATAGAGTTTTGAACTTAAAAAAAAAGTAATAGAGTTTTTAGATGTGAGATTTTTACGATAAAAATTTTTATTTTCCTCCCTAATTTTATCTAGTAATAAGTTTTCAACTTAAAAAAAAAAAAAAAGTAATAGAGTTTTCAAATGTGAGATTTTTACTATAAAAATTGTTATTTTTTACCCTCATTTTACTTAGTTCCGTTTTTTTAGACTATTTTATCTTTTTAATGAAGAGGTACAAAATAAGTTAAAGGAGTCATACAAGTAAAACTAGGAGGTAAAATGGTCCAAAGGAACGGGGCAAGTAAAATGAGAAATTTAAAGATACTATTTAAATTAAATAATAATTAATTTTTCGAGAGAAACGTAGGATTTAGTGAAACTTGATTATTTATTTGGAGGTGAAATTTCCTAAGCTGCTCTCCTAGTCCTAGACGACAGTTTTTACCAAGTTCGATGCTAAGGCATGCCAGGGGTTTCATCGGTTTATGTTTCCCTTACGGTTTCGAGTTTTTGCTTTGGGCTGCTGGATTCCATTAATTTTTTTTACAACACATATATCCTGTACACTGTATACATGTACCTATTACTATATATAGTAATTTTTTAAATGACAGTTGTACACTTACTCAATATAGTAAGTTTCGCATACGCGCGCGCCTTTTTTTTTTTTCCGCGCTGAGTCAACAACGTCTCAAAATAACTGCCGCAACGTCCAAAAAATAACTGTCGCAACGTCTACATCCAGGCATGTCTACAACGTCTCCTAACACTAACACCACGTCCGAAACAACTAGCACCACGTCCAGAAACGTCTACATCCATGCATGTGAATTTAAACTGATTTTTTCACAAATACAACTAGAACCACGCCAAAAACAAATAGCACTACGTCCAGAAACGTCCTCATCCATGCGTGTGAATTTAAACTATTTTTTTTTACCAAAATAGTCCACCAAGTCTCAGAACAACTAGAACCACGTCAAAAACAACTAGTACCACGTCCACAAACGTCTATATCCAGGCATGTCCACAACGTCTTCGCTGAGTCAACAACGTCTCAGAACAACTGCCGCAACATCCAAAAAACAACTGTCGAACGTCTACATCCTGGCATGGCCACAACGTCTACTAACACTGCCGCAACGTCCACCTACGTCCAAAAAACAACTGCCGCAACATCAAAAAAATCTATATCCAGGCATGTGAATTTAAGTTGAATTTTTCACATAACACCTTTCACAACGTCTCCTAACAAGGCCGCAACGTCCCCGCACGTCCAAAAAAAACTGCTGCAACGTCCAAAAACGGCTTAGCTGATTTTAGTAATGTAAAAAGCAGATACCATTTAAGTAACTATTAGTAGGAAAAAACCAAAAAAAAATTTCAGGTACGAGACTCGAACCCTGGTTATTTTAGTCTTGTGACTTTCCAAAAAATTCAATTGTCATTAATCCACTTACAGTTAGTTGACATTTAATTACACTTTTTTGTACATGTCATTTAAAAGATCACTATTGTCAATATTGAATTTTCCATCTCCCAATACATAGGTCAGTAGAACCCCGGAGGAACAAGGTTTTCATGCAGGCAAATCGTAAAAAACTATTTTTTATACATGTCAAATGTTTCGTCGAAAATTTGAAAAACCCTTGAAATTATTAAAAATCTTTCGTATCTTTTAAAATATGGAATTTTTTGGAGTTTCGAGCTGCCCAAACCGCCTTCGGTAGTTTGCAGATAGATAGATATCGAAAAGTTATATGAAATCAAAAAAAATTCGTCTAAAACGGACCACCGAGCGCAAAGTTATGACCATTTAAAGTTTTCGTCCAAAACCACACATTTTTCAATATCGGAACCATCTCCAAATGCCGGTCTGCTGTGTACATTGCGTAGATCTCGTCGAGAACCATCAAATCGACTACTCGCGCGTCCAAATCAGACAATCGAGTGCCGAGTTATGCCCTCTTGAACCGTCCGTGCAATACAACTTCATAGATTGCACCTTCCACAACGTCTCCTAACACTGCCGCAACGTCCCTGCACGTTCAAAAAACAACTGCCGCAACGTCTACATCCAAGCATGTGAATTTAAGCTGAATTTTTCAGATTACACCTTCAACAACGTCTCCTAACACTAGAACCACGTCAAAAACAACTAGCACCACGTCCTGAAACATCTACATCCATCCATGCATGTGAATTTAAGTTGATTTTTTTCACAAAGACAGTCCACCAAGTCTCATAACACTAGAACCACGTCAAAAACAACTAGCACCACGTCCTGAAACGTCTACATTCATGCATGTGAATTTAAGCTGATTTTTTCACAGAACATAGTCTATCACGTCTCGCTACGTCCGAAAAAACTAGCACCACGTCCAGCTACGTCCAACAACGTCCCGCAACGTCCGAAAATACAAAGCAGCAACGTCCCGTAACGTCTTGTTACGTCCCGCTACGTCCAAAATACAAAGCAGCAACATCCCGTTATGTCCCGCAACGTCCGAAAATACAAAGCAGCAACGTCCCGCAACGTCTTGTTACGTCCAAAATACAAAGTAGCAACATCCCGTTATGTCCCACAACGTCCCACAACGTCTATTTACGTCCCATAACGCGTTCTACAAAGTCCAGCAGCGGGAAAGAATCAGAAGCAACCCATTTCACATGAAAGTGCCAATACATCACAGAAACCATTTATGTATCATATTTCAGAGCAACAGAACATTATTTGAATAAGAAAACACGAATATAACATCAATAATACATTACCCAACATCAAATCGTGAAAATAAGGTTCCGTAAATCCATCAAATACAGTTCATACTTTATGATGTGGTGATTTTTTAAGAAGAATAAGTTATTTTTGAAGAAAAATAAGAGATTTTTGAAGAAGAAGAAGAAGTGATTTTTGAACATGAAGAAGTGATTTTTTAAGAAGAAGTGATTTTTTCGTTGAATTTGGTGTTGTTCGTCGGAAAAAACAATCGTCGATCTCCGTTAAATCTGTGTTTGAATGAAAATTTTGATTAAATGCAATTTCGAATGGAGTACGGCGAAGAAGAATAACTGATTTTTTAAGAAGAAGAAGTGATTTTTTGAAAAAGAAGGAACTGGGTTTTTTGAGAAGAAGAAGAAGAGAAGAGTGTGTATCTCACTCTCTTATAGTGAGAGTGGTGATGTATTATTAGGTACATGTACCTCTAGGTACAAGATATAATTTGCGTTTTTCTTATTATTTTTTGTACAATGAGAAAGCATCACGTCTATTAAATATTTATTAATTTAAGTTTAATATGATTTAAATTCAAGATTTTTATACTGCTAAACGTGTAATCTGCTACTCTTAACACTTAAAAATTCTTCATTATTAACTACAGTAACTCTTATTTTTGTATTTTTAAAAATTAAATTCATGAGATTTACTATTTAATTATCTAAATAAAATTTTGGAAGAAACGTACTATTTTATCTGATTTTTAATATTTTTACTTTAATTTTTAAATTATAGAATTCACTTTTTGAAACAATTTTTAGGGAAAAATTAATATGTGGCTTTCTCCACCCTTACAATTTATCTCCGACCAACAAAATTTAATGAAACAAAAACACGTAAATAGTTACAAATTAGTTTAAAATTTTCTCAGGACATATTTCTAAAAATATATAGTTTTTCTCAATTCTTAATACTGTTTGTAAATTGTAAATATTAGTCTAGTTTGTTTGTATTATATTTATATGGTGGTCCTTGTCCCACAATTGTTTGACGGAAATTATACAATGTACCCACAATATATAAATAATTATTACTATATTTATAAATAAAGTGATGATATGTAACTAAGTATATGGTATAATTTTTTATTTCTTAGTTACGCACATCAAAATAGAAACTTTTGTTTTATGCAATAAGAGAGTGTTTGGTGTGCATTTTTTTTTTTTTTCTAACCCATACTTTTTTTTTACGTTTTTCTTTTTCTGATACGGTTTTTTTCTTTTTCTTTCCCTTTCGAGAAAGTAGGCTTTTTTTTTCTTCTTTGGTGAGACTTTTTTCTATCCATTTTTCTTCTTAAATAATTACGTTTTTTTAATGTTTTAATTTTTTAAAAAATTATAAAAAATATTTTTTAATTATTATTTTTTTAATTTTATAATTAAATAGATTTTAAAATAATTTAATTGACGTAAACGTGAAATTATATATATACATATATATATATATAATGATATACAAAATTTCATGTCATCAAAACTTAAATTCATATCAAGCAAAATAAGGTTTCATATAATGTAAAACTTGAATTCATATCAAGCTAAACAATATTTCATATCAAGCAAAAATAGAGTTAATTTTCTTTTATAATGACATGTTTGTTGTATTGATATGAAATCTTATAATGCATGATACGAAACTATGTTCTATCTGATATGAAATTATATTTTGTATGATATGAACTCTTTGTTTGTTCTCATATAAAAATCTCTTTTGTTGTAGTGATATAAATGATGTTGTGTCTGATATGAAACTATGTTCTGTGTGATATGATTTTTTTTGTTTTTATATATGAATCTCTATGTTGTATTCCTACTATACATAATATGAAAACATGTTATATCTGATATGAAATTATGTTTTGTATGATATAAACAATTTTTTTTTTCATACAAGAATCTCTTTTGTTTTAGTGCCATGAAAATTTATTATACGTGATATGAAATGATGTTATGTGCGATATGAAATTATGTTATGTATGATATGATTTATTTTTTTGCTTTCATATATGAATCTCTATGTTGTATTTGAAATGAAACATTATTATGCATGATATGAAAACATGTTCTATTTGATATGAAACTATATTTTGCATGATATGAAAATATGTTCTGTTTGATATGAAACTATATCTTGCATGATATGAACCTCTTGTATGGAGGAAGAGTTAAAAAAAAAAAAAAAAAGACATATGTAAAAAAATCTAAAAAAAATGCGGCTCTGTAATTAAAAAAATCGATGTCTGTATATAGAAAGAACAAAAAAAAAAAAAAAAAGAAGAAAAAAAAAAGTGGCATATGTTAAAAAAATATTTTTGGGATGAGTATGTGGTCCAATATTCTTTTAACGTAAACCAGGGTCGGCTCTGATATCAGAGTAGCATCCCAGTCCCATAGACTAACCCAAAAACTTTCAGGCTTCGTCATCGCTAGCCCAAATTGGTTAACCCAAGTTATTAGTAGCTTATGAGACTAGAAGTTATATACAAGTCACTCAAGTTGTAAACTAACGATGGGACGAGATGTTACATAGTAAATTAATCAATTTATATTATCTAATTATTTCATAATCATATATATAGATATAGATATAGATATAGATGGAAGCTACCCTTGAAGATGGATCAAAATAAACGTGAATGATGCTTCTTGTTGCATTAATGAACGGACAACAATTGAAGGAGTGGCTAGAGACACGAATGCGCATTCTAACTGACTAGCAAACTTCTCTTGTAATATTGGAAGAACCAACCCTCTCTATATAGAGATTAGAGCAACTTTTTTGAAGACTTTCTGCTCGTTCGATTCATAAATTAGGGCAACGTGATAATTGAGTCTGATTCTACATAGTCTATCACCACCATTAGAAAAAATTCTAGTAAACACCCTATGGCCTATACGATTGCTTCCATAAGAAAACTTTTTGAATTGGAAAAAAGAATTTAAATTATATCCTGCTATAATTAAACAAACCACCTCGAAAATCAATCGACCAAATTTGCATATCTCATTTGGAGGTTTCACCCCGTTTAGAAGATAACCCATAAGTACTTTATCAATATACTTTTTTAGACTCAAATAGTGATATGCCCTCATTCACAAAAATAAAAAATAAATAAATAAATATGATTTGAACTAGTCTCGTTATCTTAATAAAATCAAGTTAACGTAGGAAAAGAAAGCAAACAATAACAGTATTCTTGGAAATAAGACGAATTTGAATGAGAATTGAGTTTCTCATTGTGTTGGAAAAATCGAGGGTAATACCAAAAGGACTTATCAACCTACGGTTTACTCTGTAATGAGCTGAATAGGTTGTGACTAATTTGTTAGATACATTAAAATGTTTCTACAATGAATCTAATTTGTTAGATACATTGAAACGTATGTACAATGAATCTGCTATGCACCTATTCAGTTAGACCAAAGGATTTTCCACCTATAAATAGTGGCTCATTTTCAAGCATTTAGCATCCCCATTCAGAAACATTCTTCTTGAGTTTCTTAAGCCTCCTTTATCTTCTTTTCTTGGTGTTCATCATTTTTCTCTGTTCTAGTTCGTGGTGAGACTGTTTCGTGCAAAATAGATTTCACGTATCCGTTGTATCCTAGGAAACAGTTGTCCAGTTAACCTCTGGCACGGTATGAGGGGACAAAACTGTTTTAAGAAAAACGTGTTTTCAAGTGCCTCAGACTTTTCCTTCTCCTATCTATTTGCTATTGACCATCACAAATACTACCAATTTTTCCAACAATCTTAAAACAGTTTTTGTTTGTATTTCTGATGGCAATAAAAGTTTCTGGATTTGGTGAAAGTCCACAAGATAAAACAATTCTAATGAAGGGATTCAAAATCTATCAAGATCTACCTATGGAATATCATCTTCGAATATGAGTTGATGAACGTCAAAAGATTGAGATTAAGTTGCAGTGGATTGATGTTCCTAGTTTGAAATGATCTTTGATGGATACGAATATTAGAACGGAGAAATTTAATTTCTCTACGAAGGTATGTTTATGACATTCAAGTTGAAATTGCAATACATGATTATGATTGGCAATATGCATGAAAATATGTTTGTTTGGCTTAGTGATATGATTGTTATCAAACTTGGGGTTTGTTGGAAATCATTGAGTTACATGTCATGCTTGTTCTCTTTATTGATATTTAAAGGTGGATTCAAGTTTTCCAGATTTAATGTCGTTTTAACTTTGGAAAAAATAAATGGCAGCATGTTTAATTTGTATTAATTTGGCTGCATTTTTCACAAAATTAAATTGATATGGAAATTAAAGCTTCGGTTTTGGAAATTGAAGTAGCGGTGGTTTCATGCTAAAATCGAGAGTTAAAAAGATAGTTTCAGGTTTCAATTTAATTCCTCCAATTTGGGGTCATGCCAAAATCGAAGGATTAGCAAAACGGATGCCAAAAATTGACAGGTATCAATTTGGAAACTGATGTCTTGATTCAAGTGATGAAACTTAAGGTCACACTATGTAATTTACCATTATAGGAGTTTAAATTGAGGTTTAGCTGTAGTTTCATGTTTTGGATTAATTTCCCAAAAGAAATGGAAAAAATTGAAGATTGAGTTTTGGTTTTACAAATTGATGTCTCCAAAATCAACTTGGAGATTAATGTCCAAAATCTGTAAATTGACTAGTGGTTTTGTGAAACCAAATTTGTATGTCAAAACCGAAATGTGAAGGTTTGGCTGCATTAAAGGCATCACTTTGAATAACGCCAAAATTAAATTTTGCTGCATTAGGTTTGGTGTTTGGAAATCTTTCGAGTAAATAAAAGAAAAACTGATGACTTAATGCCTTATAAAGTCATGAATCGGTAGGAAGATTTAATCTTTTGATTAATTATATGATTCTAGTATTGAAGTGCTCATTCTTTGTATTTTGATTATGCATTTGTACATGCTAAAATGTGATATGATGCATGAACCATGAGAATTTTGGAAATTTTGTCATATAGATGAATTTGGAAATTATGAAGAACTCTTCTTGTGCTATGAAAGAGTTGAGAAAGAACAACATTGTGTTGATTCTTTGGTCCAACACACGTGGTGGCAATGGACACATGTATGAGAAAAAATAGATAAATGGGGTGTGAGAGACTTATTTCCTACGAGAAGGTTCTTTATAAGATTAAGAAGTGAATAACATTGTGAGTTAACCACCTTTTAGGTGACTTCTTCGCACAATATAGATTTGTCTATAAAGTGGCTACACGTATTCATTTCAATGAAAATCTGAACGTGAAAAAGGGACAAGTGAGATATTCTCAATAAGATTTCATTATTCTCGATAATGCATCTTTTGAGATATATTCTCTATGAAGATATTTTATTCTTTATAAGATCGAGGTTGAGTGTCAACTCAATACAATAATTCATAAACTGAATAGTGGTACAAGTGGTGAGTGAGACACCAATTGGTGATTTCGTTTACATAACATAGAGTTGTCTATGAAGTGTCTACCATAATTACCTCTATATGATGAAAATATGAGATGAAAATCGTATAATGAAAGAAATGTCAAATGTGATATTTTCTGAGTTTAACAAGACCTACCAAATGTGGGGGGACGATTTCTTGTTAAACGAACATTTTTAAAGTAAGATATCTTTAAAATAAAAGAGACTGCCTTATAAATACATGCAAGTGTGGGGGTCATCATATGAGGAGTGCAAAAGGCATTTCTGAGATTTGTCTTACAAATTTAACAATATTTGCTAGAGGCTATAAACATTAAGTCCTCTGTGATGGATTGAATCTTTATAATCTATGACTCGAATGTGGTTGTGTAAGTGGTTCAAAACATTGAACGCAAACATAACAACGAGTCAAATGGGAAAGTCAATGATGAATTTATAACTTTATGAGTTGGATCTTTTCCGAGGAATCCATGCGGGAAAAATGATTCTATATTAAATAATCATAGTTGGGTGTTAATGGTTCTCCCATACATGATAAAAGTAAATAAGCAATAACATGTTTGGATTACTTTGATAGAATTATCTTCCGATGAGATAAAATTTTATAACAAGTGATACTTGGTATCATACACTTATGAATTGTGAAATATTCATAAAATGATGGTTCGTTTAAATGAAAACTAGATATTGAATCCTGTGTGGAATCTAGATGTTGAATCATGTGTGGAGCAAACATGAGGGTTTCAAAGTCCAGATACCACAAATGAAGTCGAGAGTTTGACATATTGAATTTGCTGATTTTATTTTTGAGGATAAAGTCATATGAATAGCAAATGGTCTTATTTTGAGTCAATCTCATCACAAAGACAAAACTCTTGTAGAGTTTAAATGGAAATGACTCTGGAATTGAAAGAATACCATTAGATAACAGACTCTAATTATCCATAAATCATGGAGAGAGTATTTCTCAAGTAGAATACTCCAGAATTATAGGGAGTTTGATGTATCTAATGAGTTGTTCTATACCAGATATTGCTTATGCGGTAAGCAAATTGAGTTCATATACGAGTAAACCAGGAAATGAGCACTGAAATGCCATAATTATAGTACTAAGGTACTTAAGGTTTACTCGTGACTATGAACTTCATTATACCGGATATCATGCTTTGCTTGAAGGATTTACAAATTCGAATTGGATAACTGATATAAAGGACTCAACGTGCACAAGTGGCTATGTGTTCACACTAGCTGGTGCAGTTGTGTCGTGGAAATCCTCCAAACAGACAGTGATCGCTAGATCAATGATGAAATCCAAGTTTATTGCACTTGATTAATGTGGAGAATGAGTTGAATGACTTCAACACTTCTTAGAGGATATTCCAAATTGGGGAAAAACCTGTGCCACCTATTTGTATACATTGTGATAACCAATCTGTGATTGGAAGGGCACAAAGTACTATGTACAATGGTAAGTCGAGACGTATTCGTCGTCGACATAATACCATTCGACAACTACTCTCTACCGGGGTTATCTCAATTGATTATGTAAGATCAAAGGATAACATTGTGGATCCGCTAACGGGTTAAATAGAGAGGCAGTTGAGAGATTGACAAGAGGAATGGGTGTAAAGCCTGTGGAAAGGAACAGTCTTTGAAGGAAAACCAAACCTAGTTGATTGGAGATCCCAAGATTTAAGTTCAAAGGGAAGACTTACTTAAATACTAAGTACGGTCACTGTGGGGGTATTGAAACCTCATTAACCTCATTCCTGTCAATAAACAGTGATTGATGAATTCAGGATAGCAATCGTTTGTTTTAATGACTCTTAAAGGAAGTAATCGTGATTTACTTTAGATTTAAGCAGCCACCTATGTGATAGAGAAGTGGGGCCGCTTCAAAGGAGAATTGGTTAGGCTCAATTCTTTAGCAATCTCGTAGAACCAGGGCGTGTTCATCGCCATAATGAACAAAACCATGAGAACAAAACATTTATAAGAGGGGTTTCTGTGTACTGTACGTAGGATTCCATTACACTATACAGTATGACAGTTCAAGGATATCATATCGACTGGCCAGCTAGTAATGCAAGCGTACCTTACAAGGGGGAAGTTCAAAGGTGCTGACACCTACTTTCTCTATGCAGAAATCAGATGATGAACATTTTCCTCCAATTCAAATCAATATCTCATTCATGTGGGGGATTGTTGGAAATGAGACGAATTTGAATGAGAATTGAGTTTCTCATTGTGTTGGGAAAATCGAGAGTAATACCAAAAGGCCTGATCAACCTACGGTTTACGCTGTAATGAGCTGAAAGGTTGTGACTATTCATGAATAAATTTAATAAGCAGACTGAAACGTATCTAATATGTTAGATACATTGAAATGTTTCTATAATGAATCTAATTTGTTAGATACATTGAAATGTATGTACAATGAATCTGCTATGCACCTATTCAGTTAGACGAAATGATTTTTCACATATAAATAGTTGCTCATTTTCAAGCATTTGACATACCCATTCAAAAACATTCTTCTTGAGTTTCTTAAGCCTCCTTTATCTTCTTTTCTTGGTGTTCATCATTCTTCTTTGTTCTAGTTCGTGGTGAGACTGTTTCGTGCAAAACAGATTTCACGTATCCGTTATATCCTAGGAAACAGTTGTCCAGTTAACCTCTGACACGGTATGAGGGGGCTAAACTGTTTTAAGGAAAACTTGTTTTCACCTGCCTCGGACTTTTCTTTATCCTATCTATTTGCTATTGACCATCACAAATACTACCAATTTTTCCAATAAGTATTAAAGTGGCAGCTCCAACCTGTCGATTCAAAGAAAGCTACCGAAATTTGAAATTCATGTGCATATTGCAGAGAAGGTGTTTGGCACTAAAGGCCTCTAAAAATCTAGTCCATACGAAAACGAGTGGAAGCTGAGTGAAAATTACGTTGTTTCATCTCCAGCCATACACGTTGCCCTCACCAATTGGCTTTCAACTTCAAAAGATCTTCAGCCTATTTAGTGTCTAAGAATTCTTTTTTCTTCTTTTATTTTCCCCAAAAAAATAAATAAATAATTGTTCTTTGGGAAAAAATCACTTCCCGAGATGCCGCGGGAAACATCAATGACTTGAACTTGAACTTTTCCATATTAGCCCTTCTAAAATAAAAACGTCAATTTTTCACGCAATATAAAATATTATTTTGCTATTAATTAATTCATCATTTTATAATTTTATTTTTAATTTTGACAAATAATTTAATTTTTTTAAATTTTTATCATTATTATTTTACCTTCAAATTCATAATACAATTTTTAAGTTATAAAAAAAATATAATAATAAATATTTTTCATATTATAATTTACAAAAAATAATGAGTGCACATTGTCTAAATAAAAGAATTACAAGAAATATAGAGTAAGGTGTCCTACCAGTTTTGTGGCAATTATTGAATATTTCAGTAGTTTAATGGATTGTGTGTTATTTCTTCTATTTTTTCAGCTCTCCTTAATCCTCACTCTCGTAATGACTCAAATTCGAAATTTTTCTAATCTTAAATAAAAAGTATTAATTACTAAATTATCTTATTTTTGTCTTCTGTCCCCTTTTATATTTTTCAATATGGAATTAGTGTCTTTGTTTAAAAATAATATTCTATGTGATGATAATGGAATTAGTCGTCGTCATGTTATTATTTTAAGTGAAAGTGAGTTATTTTCTAAATGTCGAATCTTAATGTGTGTTATTATTTCAATTTTTATGTTTTGATATTGTTCGTTTGTTCGATATTATTATTTTTTTTTTTGTTGGTTTTTCATCATTTGTATATCAGTTTCCATCATACATGTAGTTGTGTTCTTAACTCTCGAATATTAATTTTACCATACCGAATATGGATTTTAATTATCATTATTTCCTTCCTAGTTAGTTTCGTTTTGATCAGTGTGTTGTTAGTCTTCATATTTTTAATTTGAAAATTGAATTTTTTTTTAAAATGTATATAATGTTATTTTTCAAATTTTTCCATCATTTTAAAATCCATATTTACTGCATTGAAACTAAATATGTGGCTGGTTTATTGATTATGTTTCCATCATTTTCAGACCTATCGTATCTTATGTTTATAAAAAGTAATTTATGGTGCTTACCTAATAAACCTTAAACAAACTGTCAAATGAATTATTGACCGGCAAGTCAAATAATAATTAAACGATAAAAAATAACTAATTTCAATAAAAATATGATGTCAAAAGAAAAAAAAAAAAAAAAAAAAAAAACAACAACAACAACAACTCTTATTCCCTTTCCCGTCCTTTTTTGTATTGTATTTTGTTGAATTTTTGTTTTGATCTTCAACAACCAGCATTCAGCTCCTCCCCCACAACCATGCACTACATTTCAAAACCAAAGAATCAATCTGAGTTGGTGCAATTTTTGTTTTGGTCCTCCAAATACATTCTTAACAAACGCACCCATTAAGGCAGCAAATTCCTATTCCCAGCAATAATTTAAGCCGCCGCCGCCGCCGCTGCCAGCCAGTAAGAGTAGGACGGAGTTGATTAACCTTTGAGGAGATAACGTTCACAACCTTTCTCATATGGGAAGGGATACGGCGATAGTCTTCTGCACCCATTTGAATGCTACAGGCCGAGGGCAAAATATTTTATATAAAATAATATTTATTCATTAAATTACATTATAAATAATAACATATTTTATAACATGTATAATTTTTTTTTTTTGAAAAACCGTTGTCATATTTAAAAAATACAAAATTCATATACTTCTGTACTTATTTTAATTTGTATGCTTTGAATAATTTGAAATATATATATATATATATATATATAGTCATGAATATATAAAAAATAATTCATGTCCAACTATTCATTTATTCCATACTAAAAGATAAAAGATGAATTTGACGAATTTTAAAAAAAAAAAACGTTCATGATATAAACTATATTTTATAGAGTATTTTGCATGAGTTTTTTTTTTTTTTTCAATAAGTCAACTAAAAGTTAAATTAAAATATTAAAAATCTTAACAATAATTTGGTAAAAAAAAATTGTTTTGAAATTTCTGATAACTAGCAGAATTGAATGCCGATAAATACACAAAAGAGTAAAAAATATGTGAAAATTAAATATGAAAAAGGTGAAAATTAATGTGAAATATAAATGAATACTCATTTTTATTTTTACCCCTGTCTTCTCTTATTTTTAAAGAGCAACACATATTTTACTAAAATGAGATGGGGGGTAATGTTATACATGGCTTGATAGTCTAGAGAAGCCATAATATATAGAGGGATGTGGGTGTGGATGATGAACATATGGTGCGTGGTTAGACGGAGGTTGGCGTTGCAATTGGAGGAGGGAAGGGCCGCCGATTGCCGGAGAAAAATTAGAGAAACAAGAGATAAGAGAGAGGGATGTCGTGAGAGAAGAGAGGAGGGGACGGGGTTAGGTTTTCATTAAAAAAAAAAAAAAACTTATTTTTGGTCGAAAAAGTGTTTTTTTCTTTAGTTATTTCACTATTTTTTTTTTGGTGTTAAATCAATCGTCCCATGAATCAATGAGTGTTAGTAGTACTTTGTTTAAACTTTATGGCGTGTTTATTTCACGAGACGAGAATGAAATAATTGACATCGGATAAATTAAATATTTATTAAAAATAATGTGATTATTTTTTTTTTTTTGGTAAATTTATATTACTTTCATCGCGAGGATGTGATTGGTGTGACATCATCTTAATAAATAATTTCGTGGGGTAGAGTTCAATACGGTCACAATTTTTAAAGAAGAATAAAAATAAAAATTAGAAAAGTTACTTAGATAATTGTAAAACGCTAATCAATAAAAGTCAACTTCGAACTCCTAAATCGACGGAGTATCTGATTGCTCAATTCTTATTTTCTTGAAGAGTAAATTTCAAAATTTGTCATCATAGAATAGTCAGTTTTTTATTTTTGTCATCGTATTTTGAAAACTATTTTTAAGGTCATCATACTTTATTTTTCTTTTAAAAAATGGTCACTCCGTCAAGTTGGGCCGTTAACCCACTAACGATCAATTTTTTTAGGGCTATTTTTGTCTTTTTATTGACTCATTAAATTAAAAAAGAATAAACTCTGAATTTGGTCATCACACTTTTCTAAAATCCCGCTGTTGGTCATCTTACTTTAAAAATTATATTTGATGTCATCATACTTCATTTTTTATTCAATTTTGGTCATTCCGTTTAAATGTTTCGTTAAATCTCTAACGACCATAATTTTTTGAGGGTAAATACGGAAAAATACACCCCATCATGCACGTGAAATTTCTTTTTTTATTAATCCACGTGCATGATGGAGTGTGTTTTTTCGCATTTACCCTAAAAAAATTATGGCCGTTAGAGATTTAACATAACATTTAGACGGAATGACCAAAATTGAATAAAAAATAAAAGTACGATGAGCTCAAATATAATTTTTAAAGTAAGATGATCAAAAGTGGGATTTTAGAAAAGTATGATGACCAAATTCATAGTTTCCTCTTTTTTTAATTTAAGGAGTCAATGAAAATACAAAAATAACCCTTAAAAAGTTGACAGTTAGTGGGTTAACGGTCCAACTTAACGGATTGACCATTTTTAAAAAGAAAAATAAAACATGTTGACCTTAAAAATAGTTTTCAAAGTATAATATCCAAAATCAGAAACTAACCATAGTATGGTGATCAATTTTGAAATTTACTCTTTCTTGAAACAAATTTGTTGCGCGTGAATGAGAATGAAGTAATTGACATTTGATGACTCAATAATCATCAAAAGAATGTGATTATCTTTGACTTTTTGGTAAATTAATAGAACATTCATTTATAAAAAAATTTGATCACATTTGGCTTGTTTAGTAAAATAATAAAATATTTATTCAACTAAAATAATTAGATTATCTTAATTTAATTGGTGGATAAAATGATCACTAAATTGCATCATAGATTATAATATATACCCTATATATATATACACCTGTTATTATAATTGAAAATAAAGTTATGACAATTCAACTTTTGAAAACCACTTACACTAAATACCAAAATTGAAAATTAATGAATTGTTATTATTTTATTTATAAATAAAATAATAGGTATATATCCTTAACTATATGGTTAATTTGCCATATGTGCCTGTTTACCGTGGTATTCACAATATTTAATACTAATGTTATTTATTCCATTAGAAATCAATTTTGTATTAATGAGTTTTAAAATGAAGAAAGATTTGTCTACTCTAACTATTTATATCAAGCATAATTGGCACTATTCTTTGATATTTTTTGTTGAGTAAATTCAATTTTTATTTCTTAATACATATTTAAGAAAAAATTAAACATAGCTAATCACCATATTAACGAGTAGTAATGATGAGCGTCACATTCAAAATAATTGAAGACAAAATTATACACTAAAAATGTCAATGGTAATATCCATTAATTAATATAGAGGAGTATTATATTGAAGGGCAGGAAAGTAATATTGAGCGAGGAGCGTGGGTTGGCGCATGCAAATTGTGATTTACGGCGTCAAAATTCGAATACTACAACAGACCCAAAGTCCCTACCTTCCCGGTTTCCAATTTCCCCATTATAAATGGCCCTCCATCTCCCTTCCTATTTTTCATACCCACCAATTCCGAAGCAGTGCCATCCCCCTTCCACCACAACCAAAAAAAAATTAAAAAAAAAAAAAAATCTAAAACTGTTTCAATTTCACAACAATCCTTCCGTTTAGAACAGATCATGAAGAAATCGGGATTTGTCGCTGCTTCCGTCGCGGCTGTTTCTGCCACTGCTTACTCTGCTTCTTCCTCCTCTGACGCCAAATCTAACTTCCCTCATGAGGTACCGGTTGTTGATTTACTTACTGTTGTTCTTGTCGGAAGGACTCTTGTTTTTTGATTTGTGGGTTGTTTTTCAATTTCAATTTCAATGAATCCCTCCTCGGCGCCCGTGTTCTTGTTCTTGAATTTGTGAGATTTTTTTGGTCAATTTTTTTATTCTGAAGAAGCTAACTTTCCTTTTCCCGATGTGATGAATCTCTTATCAGGAAGTTGTTGGCGTTTCCAGCAAGAAAAAGGAGAAATCTTCATCACAGACATCTTCTTCTTCTTCTGATAAATTTGCTCCAAGGTTTGATGGATTGAGGTTCATCGAGACTCTGGTCACTGCTCACAGATAAAAATCAAAGAAACCAACCATGGTTTCTGACCTGTATTGTAGGCCCGAAAAACTATTGGTTTTAGTAAGATGTGTTTTTCAGATACAATTGATTTAGTTTTTTACTCATTTTGACAAAGAAAGAAAACAGAGACAGGGAGAGAAGTGGGTTTTTGCTTCTTAATTTGTTTCTGGTGGAATGGAATCCTTTGATTATTTTGTGCTCTCTTTCTTCTTCCCAATCAACAAGAAGAGAGGAGGGTTTGACCAGAATTAGTAGGGCAAGAAACAAGAAATTGTTCCCCATGTTGCATTTGTTCCTGTTTTTGTCACTTTATGTGATGCTCCCCCATTATTGTTATATAGGCTAATATATAGCATCTTGGTTCCAATATTGCTGCCAAAGTTGGTCTTTTTTCCTCTAAATATTCTGGCTTGTGTTGTTTAGTTCAACTATTGCTGCTAACCTTTTCACTTTCTTACTCTTGTGTAATTTGGAGTCCTCAACTACTTTCAGAGCAAACAAATAAAAATAGGTAGCCCTCTTTAAAGAGAAAATGAAAAAAATATATAATAACCTGCAAATCACATAAAAGAACTAATTTACCTATTTTTTATAACCTATACAATCATGGTACTAACAAAATACTAGTTTTTGCGTCCTTATAAAATCATTCCGTAACAAATATGACTTGGTCCGAAGAGGAAAGTACTTGTGTGGTGGTGGTGGTGGTGGTGGTTGTGTTGTTGTGGTATAACGTTAGGGACCGTAGGGAGAAGAGTAGTATAAATTGTTAATTTGTTGTTTAGGAGAGAATATTTGACCTTTTGGTGCGTGAGATGACGGTAGGATCTAGGGCTACTAATGAAGTATTTTACTTTGATTTGATTAGAAATGGGATCATATTGAGCAGGCAACTCCCCACCAATCAACTCATAGCGGATATTATTATTCATGTTTGGGGTTACTATTTACCGTCCGGCTTTTCAATATTTTTGACTGGTTAAATTACAAAAATATCATCAGTTTTAATAATTACCGTCCGTCTTTTTAATATTCTCCGTCCGCTTTGTGAATTTACATTATAACCCTTACTTTTAATATTCACCGTGCACTTAATTTATTAATATAATCTTATAATATAATAACAATTTATTATAAATAATAAAATTTTTTAATAATTAATTACTAATTTGCCATTATGAAATTAAATATTAATATTTTATTAAAAAATTAATTACTAATTTTCCATTATGAAATTAAATATTTTTATTTTTATTATAACTCATACTTAAATGTTTAAATTAAATTTAATTTGACAAAAATAAAAACGAGTTCGCATTTGATGCGAACTTTTAAGACTTCGCATTTTGAGTTCGCATTCAAGAGTTTGCATTTACAAAATGCGAAGTCTTTTGAGTTTGTATTTCTTAAATACGAACTCTGAAGTCTCTTTAAAAAATAAAATTAACGTTAGTTTCTTCTCTCTCTCCGTAAACTCCTTCCTTCATGAAAAATCCGACACTACTACTCCAGTCCAGGCCAGGCCAATCACAACGCCGACACCACCGTCAGGCCGTTGAATTTTTTGTGTTTTTAATTTAAAAAACATAAAATAGTGTTCATAGTAAATAGTTTGCTCTGATAGAAGTGAGAAAGTAGACGAATAAATTAAAAATTTAATAGAAGTGAAAAAGTAAACGAATACATTCAAATATTAATTTGTATTCATAGATGGGGAGATTTGCAACTAATGGATCAAACTTGTGTCATTGAAAGATATAAAAATAAGTTAAGTTATAAAAGGAGAGTTTGGATGGGTTTTGATTGGTGCAGCCAAAGTTGTGGGCGAAGAAAGTGAAGAATAGCCAAACTATAGTAATTGATATAAGCTTGGGTTGTGTTCAGTTTTTGTCAATCTAATGAATACAGAAAATTTCCAGAACTTTGATGGCTTCATTTTCACTCTTAGTTTTCCAGGTTTCTTCCCTTCTTTAACTTTCATAGAAACCATACGAGCACTATCTCTCTGTTGTGTTCAGTTCGTACCACGAAATACTTCAAAAAGAAGTTTGTATTTCCAACAAAAGGTTTATATAATAATAATTTTGCATGATAAAAATTAGATAACATTAAATTGAAAGCTAAAAATCGAACTACATTTTGTTCCTACAACCAACTATAATCATATTGCTTTTTCTTCAGAGTACTCCATGTATAAATTCAGGATAACCAGTGCCAAGCAGATGCTGAAACCAATATCCTTTCCTTCCACCCCTACAACATTGCACATCCCTTCTATTAGAATATAATGCTCGGAGTAACACCCCAACAGCCCCTTTATCACTGAATTAAAGTACGATTTCAGTGGATATTGTTTGAATCTAGCCATTTTCATAGACCTCAGGGAATTGAAGACCCACACTAGCAGCCGATTTTCCTCATCTCATCTGACCTATCCACGGCTATATTATAGGAAAATAGCCAGTCCTAGAAATCCAAGAGAACAATGTAAGATAGTAAACAGATTTTACAAATTAAAACACTTGCCTGAGCTACCAAGACCAACCAAAGGCTGCCTCTGAATAGGTGCCCATGGTCAAAGTAGATGCAAGTAAGCAAGCAAAGCCACAAATGAGAGATCCAAAAATTATATCAACTCAATAACACAAAATTTCCTTCGAGAATCTGTTAATTACTATTTCAAAATTCATCCTCAGCAAACAATCTTTTGTTCTTTCTTTAAGATCATAAGCATTGCAAAGGCAAGAAATATTATGAACGAATGTTCTTTTTTTTGAAGGAAAAATAATCAAGACTAGTATCTTAGAACCCCTCAATCATTTCTTCATTTGTAAAACTATTCAAAGCACAAGGAAACCATGAGTCCCTTTTACAAATGAATCAAGTATCAAGTGTCCAGTCTGCAGCATAACAACATAATAGAAGAAGTGGGGGGTACTAACCTTTGTTGAACAAGTTGTATTGTGGCGTGACTGAGACTGAAATTTCACATGCATCCGATGCTGCTGCTGCATTTGATCAAATTGTTGCAATTTAGAAGCATAATTTATCCCATTGTGCACATTTTCCGACTCGTCGTTAATGTCACCATCCTCAGAAATTTGAGACCCGATTCCCACATAATTCATTGGTGAATACAGGCTCCCTCATGTTCTTCTCAGCTGTCCGCCACTGAATGAGTATGAAGGTACAGTTTTCAATCGGGTCCGGAGAATCTTGAAGGCTGCACTTTGCTGCACCAACAAAACAAGGTAAATATAGCATAAATGTTTGATGATAAAACAAAACAGGCTGACAGCACAGACAAACAACTCCAAAAATGCACAACTTTGCAATCCTTGTTCTGTGACACACCCGGGGAAGCAGCATTAGAAGATCATAAAGAGCTTTCAAAAGTCATATATACCTTCCAGGTTCAAGAAGCTGCAATAGAAAATGATGTTAACATAATGTACTTAGGGCGACTAAACCAACCAGAGTCTATTACCTACCCTTAGCAAATTTGCAGTGCCATTTGAGCTACATGAAGAGCTTGACCAGTACGAATTAAAATTTACAACTGCAAGTTCAAATATTTCACTTAGCATGGTTGCTTCATCAGCAACTAATTGAATTATATCAATGGTCAGAATAACTAGAGGGCCTTTACAAACATTCATTACTACTTTCTCAGTGCTTCCAAATTCTGCACTTCAGAGTTTTTTGCAGTAGTGTTTTAATGATGTCAAAACAAGTAATACAATCAACTAGAGAAGTTCAATCTCATGAAATTTCAAAAAGATTCCAACTTGACCCAATTTATAAAGAGCATCAATATCCATCGCCTCTTGAGCATCCGTTCTTTCAGATTAGTCTTTGTGGTGAATAAGAGCCATATTGGCGTTACAAAATCCTCTTTTTCATTTAATTCACAAGCAGAAATATTTCTTTAATTGAAAACCACCATGTATTTCCACTTCAAGAAATCACCAAATTAAAACACACTTTCAATTACATACTCTAAATTTAATTAAAAAAATCAGAACACGAAATACAGAATAAAAAGTAAGCAAAAGCTCAAAACTTCAGTTACATATTCAAGCAAAACAAAAACGCGAAAGGCCAAACAAAAAAAAAAGGAACAAATTTTACCTCATTAGATTAACACGAAGACGAAGGCTCAATTCCCCAAAGAGCTCAAACATCTGGCCCAAATCCGCAGCATTACCATGAGAGTAAAGCATGGTGGCCGATGCCTTGGGATGCTTGACATGGACGGCCACGATATCATTCCCACGGCGAGTTCTTCGCTTCAAAACGTCAACATCTTCTCTCCTCGGAACCTCCGGTATACAGAGCTTCCCACCGCAAGAATTATCAACGACTACTGTGTACGACGGGGGACTGGGCGGAAAAAAGGCGAACTTAGCGGCGATAGATGACGTCAACCCACCCATTCTCTCCTCAAGCTCAATAATGCCAACTTTGAATTCATAAAGAAAGCCACTTTTTTTTGGATGCCCTCTATCTCGTGCTGTGATTTGATAAGCTCAACAATCTACTTTCTAGATCTTCTTTCGAGGAAATTAAAGGGTTCCTCTCAACCGAAAGTGAAAAAGCTTTTCCCTTCGTTTTCAGCATCATCATCTGCGGCTGCAGATTAAGTCGGCGAGGGTTAGGGAACTATTATATATGCCTATCCGGCGTCGTTTATACTGGCCGGCATGCTTTCCGACGGCTCGGGCTCCTCCGCCTTCGGATCTAAATCGGGAAGCCGGAGTCCGACGTGGTCTTCGAACCACGGTAGTTTCGAACCAACGCCGGGATCTTCGCTGAAGGTACGGGATGAAGAAGATGGCTGATTTTTTCAGGCGGGTGGATGAAAAATCTCTAACAAAAGAACGGATGGGGGATATTTTGGTTAATTTCTTATGGCTATTTCAGTAATTTTAATAATTACGGGACAATATTTTAATAATTACCGTCCAAGTTTTCTAATAACTATCGCCCATGGAATTAACCGTTTCATGGGGACATTTTGGTCTTAAAATGGGCGGTATTATTAAAAACATGCGCGGTAGATAGTAATTCCGTTCATGTTTTAAAAACAAAGGGGGTGGCCGACATTATTCATAGGCTATCATTGGGATTTTTTTTTTTCTGTTTTCAAAGGTCAGCTATGATTTATAATTAATTAATTAATTAATTAATAAGACTACTAAATAACACCATCATTTATCAAAATACCCCTCCTTTCCTTAACGTCATCACCCTCTCACCCCTTCCCTCCAGAACATATACTATGTACAAGTGGTACATATAAATACTATTATATATAGTAATTTTTCGCATGACAGCTATACATTTACTAAATATAGTAAGTTTCGCTAACGCGCGCGCCTTTTTTTTTCCTCGCTGAGTCCACAACGTCTCAGAACAGCTGTCGCAACGTCCAAAAAATAACTATCGCAACATCTACATACAGGCATGTCCACAACGTCTTCTAACACTACCGCAACGTCCCCGTACGTCCAAAAAATAACTGCCGCAACGTCCAAAAACATCTACATCCAGCCATGTGAATTTAAAGCTGAATTTTTCACATAACTCCTTCTATAACATCTCCTAACACTGCCGCAATGTCCCCGTACGTCCAAAAAATAACTGCCACAACGTCCAAAAATATTTACATCCAGACATGTGAATTTAAGCTGAATTTTTCACATAACTCCTTCCACAACGTCTCATAACACGGCAGCAACGTCCTCGCACGTCCAAAAAATAACTGCCGCAATGTCCAAAAATATCTACATTCAGGCATGTGAATTTAAAGCTAAATTTTTCACATAACACTTTCTACAACGTCTCCTAACACTGCCGCAACGTCCCCGCACGTCAAAAAAACAATTGACGCAACGTCCAAAAATATCTACATCCAAACATGTGAATTTAAAGCTGAATTTTTCACATAACACCTTCCACAACGTCTCCTAACACGGCCGCAACGTCCCCGCACGTCCAAAAAATAACTGCCGCAACGTCCAAAAACATCTACATCCAGGCATGTGAATTTAAAGCTGAATTTTTTACATAACACCTTCTACAACGTCTCCTAATACTGCCGCAACGTCCCTGCACGTCTAAAAAACAACTGCTGCAACGTCTAAAAATGGCTAAGTTGATTTTAGTAATGTAAAAAACAGATATCATTTAAGTAACTACAAATAGGAAAAAACAAAAAAAAAATTGTCAGGGACGAGACTTGAACCCTGGTTATTTTAGTCTTATGACTCTCCAAAAAATTCAATTGTCATTAATCCACTTAAAGTTAGTTGATATTTAATTACACTTTTTTGTACATGTCATTTAAAAGATCACTATTGTCAATATTGAATTTCCCATCTCCCAATACATAGGTCAATAAAACCCCGGAGAAACAAGGTTTTCATGCAGGTAAATCGTAAAAAACTATTTTTTATACATGTCAAATGTTTCATCGAAAATTTGAAAAACCCTTGAAATTATTAAAAATCTTTCGTATTTTTTAAAATATGGCATTTTTTGGAGTTTCGAGCGGCCCAAACCGCCTTTGGCAGTTTGCAGATAGATAGATCTCGAAAAGTTATATGAAATCAAAAAAAAAAAAAAATCGTCTAAAACGGACAATCGAGCGCAAAGTTATGATCATTTAAAGTTTTCGTCCAAAATCACACATTTTTCAATATCGGAACCATCTAATGCCCATCTGCTGTATACATTGCGTAGATCTCGTCGAGAACCATCAAATCGACTACTCGCGCATCCAAATCGGACAATCGAGTGCCAAGTTATGCCCCCTTGAAACCATCTGTGCATTACAACTTCATAGATTGCACATTCCACAAAGTCTCCTAACACTGCCGCAACGTCCCTGCACGTCCAAAAAACAACTGCCGCAACGTCTACATCCAGGCATGTGGTGAATTTTTCACATAACACATTCTACAACGTCTCCTAATACTGCCGCAACGTCCTGCACGTCCAAAAAATAACTGTCACAATGTCTGCATCCAAGCATGTGAATTTAAGCTGAATTTTTCACATTACACCTTCCACAAAGTCTCCTAACACTACTGCAACGTCCAAAAACAAATGTCGCAACGTCCAAAAATGTCTACCATTTTTTTTTTCACGTGGGACTAAATTAATTGGAATATAACTACTACAACCACACCACGTCTACATCAAAACATGTGAAATTTAGCTGAATTTTTCACAGAACACAGTCCACCACATCCCACTACGTCCAAAATACAAAGCAGCAACGTTCTGTTACGTCCTGCTACATCCCGTTACGTCTAGTTACGTCCCATAACACGTCCTACCAAGTCCAGCAGTTGGGAGGAATCAAAAGCAATCCATTTCACAAGAAAGTGTCAATATATCACGGAAAATATTTATATATCATATTTCGGAGTAACAGAGCATTATTTGAATAAGAAAACGCGAATATAACATCATTAATACATTACCCAACATCAAATCGTGAAAATAAGATTCTGTAAATCCATCAAATACAGTTCATACTTTATGATATAGTGATTTTTTAAGAAGAATAAGTTATCTTTTAAGAAGAAGAAGAGATTTTTGAAGAGAAAGAAGTAATTTTTTAAGAAGAAGTTATTTTTCCGTCGTATTTGGTGTTGTTCATCGGAAAATACAATCGTCGATCTCCGTTAAATCTGTGTTTGGATGAAAATTTTGATTAAATGCGGTTTCGAATGGAGTACGGCGAAGAAGAATAACTGATTTTTGAAAAAGAATAAGTGATTTTTGAAGAAGAAGAAGTGATTTTTGAAAAAGAAAGAAGTAGGTTTTTGAAGAAAAAGAAGAAGAAGAAGAAAAGAGAGTGTATCTCACTCTCTGATAATGAGAGTGGTGATGTATTACTAGGTACATGTACCTAGTGGTACAACATATAATTTGCCCCTTCCCTCCTTTCTCCCTCCCTCCCTTTTCCGTTCGATTTTCTCCATTTTTTTCCCTGCGGCCAGTGGTGAAGATTTAAGCTGAAAATTGGAGAATTGATGCCACACCAGAGGCAAAACGGAGTGGTATGTAATTTTTCACTAAAAATAGATAAATTTTAAATTGTAACATCAATTGTTATTTGGACATACATAACCGAATGAAAGAGATAACGGTTTGATATAAAAAATTAAACAATAGTGACGATCAACTGTAGTAAACCGCCAGCGAAAAGTTTCAGTCATGAAACAAAATGGAGTGGTGGGGCTTTCAATTAGACAAGCTCGTGACAATCTCAATTAGTCAGGAGGCGATGGTCTAACTAAAAATGGCCGTAGAAAATAAAAATAACTTTATACAAATAAGGTTGAGAGTAAACATATTTTAGGCCATTTTTAAAGTTTGTTTAACATATTTTTTCAATCATCTTCTGGTATGGCTGAAATTATATTTCGATCATGAATGTAGCAGGGAAGGGAATAAATTTTTTTTTTTTAAATCAAAGACAGTATCTGACGGGACAATAATTAACAAAAAGATGCCAGAAATAACAACACCCTATTTTTTTTTAAGCAACACCCTAAATTAATTACTAGTTTTCAATTTTTATTACTTTTATCTTAATAATATAATACAACTAAAAAAAAATTCTCCCTCTTAATTTTTTATCCACAAAATTGGTTTCTCATATATCATAAATGGCTTACACTGAATCATGCTGTTAATTATGTTAGGAAACTCTATTTTTTTAATTGAGAAAACTCCACTTATATTTAATTCAACGCTTCAATCAACCCAAAATTAATTTCAATCTGTTGAATTAAAAGTTGATCGAGGCTTTTAGGGTAATTTTTTTTTTTTTTAAAATGAGTGTTGACTAAGGGACACGGTGGAAACACGAAGTGTAGCCGTTTGAAGAATTAGGCTTTAGGCCTCGTTGTTTGCACCAAAAAATTTTTAGAAAAATGGTCAAAGTCCTAAATTTTGCCGTTAAAATAACTCAATACAAAATATATATTTTTTTTGGACTTGCTATTTGTATCATAAATTTGCTATTCGTATCACAAAAAAAATAAAAATAATAATAAAATGACCAAAATGCCCTTATGAACAAAATTCTTGATAAATTGACAGATTTTATGTCAAAAAACGGGGCAAAATTGCGTTTTAATCTCTAAAAAACGCAAGGTAAAAACGTTTTGGACATACAAAATTTACCCTAAATTGCGTTTTTATATGTAAAAAACGCCAAATGAGTGCGTTTTTGCATGTCAAAAACGCAAAAATGTGATGTTTCCACCATGGTTCGCTCGTTAAAATGGTGCATTTTTTACAGTAAAAAATGTCAAAATGTGAAGTTTCCACCATGGTTCGCTCGTTAAAATGTTGCGTTTTTGACATGTACAGAAGTTCAAAAACGTTTACATACATTCATGTGAATTGGATGAAAAACTCATACACAACAACTATCCTAAAATCAAATCCAGATAAATTCTTAACTTAAAACCATTGTTGGATCATTCAGTTGACGGCGAAAGAATATTTAGCAAGCGAATCATCACGATATGGTAAGTTTCCGTACCTTAAAGTTATATAAATTTTTTTAAAAAATATTGTATGTCGAAACACGCTAAAATGACGTTTAGGAAGCGGCCAAACGTCGCTTTTTAGCGTTTCTGAGTGTTAAAAAAGTCGTTTTTGAGTGTTTCCGACATGCATTATATAAAAAGTGTTGCGTTTTTGACATGCATTATATAAAAAGTGATGCGTTTTTTACATGCATTATATAAAAAGTGTTGCGTTTTTTACATGAATTATATAAAAAGGGCTGCGTTTTTGACATGCATTATATAAAAAGTTCTGCATTTTAGGTAGCTGAAAACCACATCTGGGTGCGTTTTTGACTGCATGAGACGCACTGTGATAGCGTTTTTTTTGGAAGAAACGCACGTTTGTAGCGTTTTTAGCTGGATGAAACGCAAAAAGGAAGCGTTTCATGTTGCATGAAACTTCAAACTGTTGCGTTTTTTATTGCAAGAATCATAACTGTGCTGTAATTTTAATTAATCTGTGTATTCACCTACAGGCTGACAATGATGATTACGATGAGGATGAGGTGTATGATGATGATGAGGAGGCGGAGAATGAAGAGGAGGATGACGATGAAGAGGAGGATGTAGATGACAATGAGGCGGATAATACTCAAGGGGAGCCGGTGGAACTTGAACCTGGCGCAAATTTGAGTGGATATTTCAAGATTGACAGAGAGTTTCGAACTATTGGCAAGGCTTTGAAATATAGCCAGAAAATAGCTAAGAGGCTGAAGTTTGTAATTACAAAGAGGGGAGGTAACCAAGGATTTGCGACGTACTACTTCTCGTGCAAGCGATGGAGAGATCCTGCCAAAGCCCCTCTCCCAACTAGACGGAAGAATACAAGAAGGAGCGGCACTAATTGCCCCTTTAGGTTGACTTGTAAGCGGATTGATTTGGGACGTCACAAGGTTTATACAAACCCAGGCGCAACGTCAACTCACAATCACACTGGTATTTCATTATTTGCACATAATATTAATTAAGTTGATTGATGTGTTGTATGTATTAATTGTTATTATAATTAAATGTGATTTACAGGTATAATGCATCCATATGGTCACAGACAGTTGAGCCATTTTACAAAGGATTCAAAGGTTGTTGCTGAATTTATGCTTCGTTCGAATGTTAAGCCAAAGTGTGTTTGGGAAGCTGTGAATAAACAGTTTCCCGATTCCCAGGTACCAATCAAATCTGTGTACAATTTGAAAGGAGAGATGAAGACCGCCGGATTGGAAGGTAGGAATATTGGGCAGCAATTTATTCATTTGGCTGAGGAGAAGCAGTACTATCTGAAGATTCTGAAGGATGCGAACACTGATGAGATCACACATGTCTTCTTTGCACATCCAACATCAATTCAGATGTTCAACAGATGGTATTGGGTGGTTGGGATTGATTCTACCTACAAGACCAACAAGCACCAAATGCCTGTCGTCGAGATGGTAGGTATGACTCCTACAAATAAAAATTTCAATATTGCATTTGCTATTGTTAGGAATGAGAAACAGGATACATATGACTGGGTTATGAGGAACTTGAGATTTTTGCTGCCGGCTAGTTTGTCACCTAGTGTGATTGTGACAGATAGGGAGTTGGGCTTGTTACAGCCGATTAAGGATCATTTTCCCGCTTCACATCACTTGTTATGTTTGTGGCATATTGGGCGTGATGTGAATGCGTGGTTGGAAAAAAATGTTGGGAGGAGAAACAAAAATTTAGCATGTGATATTCATGACAACTGGTGGAAGAAAATCATTAAGGCTCCGACAGTAGAGGAATTTAATCGTTTATTGCAGAATTTCAAGGTTAAGTACACTCTCCTTGAGCCGTTGGCTGTTGAATATCTAGAGACTACATGGCTCATTCACAAGGAGAAATTTGTTCGAGCCTGGACCAATCAATTTCTCCACTTTGGTAATACTTCCACTAACAGAGTAGAGGCTTCGCATGCTGCTATGAAAGATTGGCTTAATTCTTTCACCAATTCCCTTGACACTTTGTTCACAAAGATTGACTCTCACCTCAGCCACTTGTACCCTTACATCGGGTTAGTTTACTTATTTAATTGTTTATAGCAAATGTTATTTAATGTCATATAATTCATTTTTTGGTATGCTTCTATTTATTTAGATGTTTCAATTAATTTTATTTTTAATTGACATTATTATAGAGGCTCTCTCGAGGCTTCCATCTCCACGACTCAAACAAGTATGCAGGGATATCCATACTGTTATTTGAACAAGTACGTGTCACACCATTGTTTGAAGTTGGTTAGGAAAGAAGTTCGGCGGAAGAATAAGTTGGGAGGCCTTGTACTTGAGCGATGTGGATGTGTGCCCAAGGTGACACGTGGGATTCCCTGTGCGTGCGACATATTCAAGGCACATTCATTGCCTGAATATCCCTTACTTCCACACGTGCATGAGTTTTGGAAGAGGCTGACCATTGTGCCATCACATGGTGATGCGAATTACATTGATGAGGACATCAGGTGCATTTTTAAATTATGAACTTTAATATTATTCAATTGAATTGACATTTTTTTTTTTGAAGAAATATTTGGAGTTGATATATTTGTTTGTTAAGGTATTTCAACGAGGAAGTAGTCCCCACCGTATCTACCAGTCCGTCTTTTTTGGCCCGGCTGTTGAATAGGGCGTACGTAGAGCAGATGTACCCTGACATGGCCAGTGTTGGAGAGCCAGGTACCTCGTTTGGCACCATCAGCGTCATGCTGAAAGTGTAGGTGATTGGCCACAAAATTTAGAAGCTAGATTTAATGCTTGGAATGCACTCCGTGATGGATAGGATGTATATTGTCATGTGACATATGTTTTATTATTATTATTATCTTGTGTTTACCAATATTTATTTTGGGTTTTGAAGAAATATACGTATAAAAATACAACATATATATGAAGAAGACAATAAAATATAATCAGCAAAATAATAATATAATTTTTGGATAATGTATACAAAAATAGTACAATCAAAAAATCATATCGAACGGTCGAACTCATCCTCTAGATCAGCAGTACGAGGTGCGAACTGATCGTACAAATCAGGAACGCTCTCCCGCACTACATCTAATAATGCATGATGTAGCTGACCATACTGACCCATCCACTGCAAATATATAAACAATATATTAGATTCACTTGAACATAATTTAACAAATAAAATAAATTACATTAATTAACATGAATACTTACAAACTCTGAGGCGGCGCGACGTGGTCGAGGAGGCTCTATAGCAGCCTGGGGATCCGGGGGAAGTACGCGCGGACGTGATCGGGGACGAAACCACTCTAAATAGCCGTCGACCGCAGCACTCCGAGGAACAGCGACACCTGTCCGCTGTCGGCCAGCGAGGGAAATACCCATGGAAGACGTGCCGAACTCCTCCCAAGCAGACTCTGCATACTCAACGGCGTGTCGTACCACGTATGGTCTCCCTGAGTATCCGCGGTAGGTGTCCCGGCCCGGACGGATGAAGCGCGATGGAATCCACTGGACATACCCAAGCTGGCGGTCGCATCGGTCTGGCATGTAAGGCTCGATGTAGTCCCTGTACGCAATAAGTCCACGGTACAGGGTCCTCGGCGTCCGCGAAACGGCGTCCCGTCCGTATGGCATCCAAGTGACCTTTGAAAAGTAGTTAATAATTATGAATAATAAAATATATAAAATAGATTAAATCATCCTATGTATTTGGTGAAATTTATAACTATTTACTAACCATGTCGGCTGTCATCTCGTCCAACGCAAGTCGTATGGCTGCCAAGCGCTGCTCTGTGGCCCGGTGGTGGTCGATGGCCCACCTCGCTGCACGTGGCTGAGCGGCATGCAATGGAAGGGGCAGAGGGTGGGGTCTGAAATCAGGAAAGTGCTCGTAGATCCATGACTGTAATAGAGTCATGCATCCAGCGACTGCCTGCGTCCCGTGACGACTCGCGCACCCTAGATGGTGATACAAGTACGCAAGTGTCGCGGTACCCCATGCCTCCTGGCCAATCTGGTCCAGCCCCTTCCTAACCTGTACAACAGGGGCTGCATAAACTTATTGGAACTTTTGTCTGTAAACAGACAAGTCCCAATAAGGCTCCATACTAAAACAGCAACGTCCGAATCATCCCTGGCCCGCTGCATACACCGCTCGATCACCCGCTGCGTAGAAAATCTGCCATTCCTATACAGCTCCCCGTCTATACGCTCCTCAGGAGGAATCTCTAGCAATCCTCTCGACCATGACAGTACGGTAGACGACGGTGTAACCTCGGTGATGAGTCGACCATCGACTGGAATCCTCAAAATCTCCCACACATCGTGTAGGACGATGGTCATCTCTCCGAAGGGGAGGTGGAACGAATTCGTATCCGGCTGCCACCTCTCCAAAAACGCATTGATGAGAGGCTCATCAATGCTCCGGTGCATAATGCGGGGCAGGTGTCCAAGGCCTGTCCCGCTCAAAATCTGCGCACCCTCGACCGTCATGGATCCGATCCACCTCTCAAACAGGTCGTACATGCTACCTCTATTGTGGACTCTAAGGTGGTATCTAGTAGGCACCCCCTCCTGCCAATATCTAGATACCACATGCCCTAAAAAGCTAGGGATAAGGCTATCATCTATAGGGCCCCCCTCAATGGGCCCTGTAACTATCCAACTCCGATCCTCCCGCGCGCGCTTCCTAGGGGGAACTATATCGACAACATAAGTAAAACATACATAAGTAAAGCAAATACATATACGAATTAAAATAATTACTTAACTATATAAAAAACGCACAATTTAAGTCAAGCAATAACAAATTCTCATCTTATGAACAATTAAAATAAATCAATAATTTATTAAAAATACTAATACAATTAAATTAAAACGCGTACCTGCAGCAGGATCCACCTCCTCGAACTGTCCGTGGTCCGGATTCCTATACCGGATCGTCCTCTCAGCATGTGGGTGAGAAGGGTCACCTCCGTAGGTATACCCCTCACCCTGGTCCCCTAGTGGCCGTCCACTCCCACTAGCGTCCCCCTGCCGTGACTGCTCATGGGGATGCCCAAACTCCTCCTCATGCCCAAACTGCTCATCCTCACTCGCATCAGTGTCATCGGAATCAGTAGTATCGTAATACTCATCCCTCAACTGAAATGAGGAGTCATCGCCACCTACCCGTCCATCACGACCTCCCCGTCCTCCCTCGGATATAACAATCCCACCTCCCCGTCTACCACCACCTCCCCTAATAACTGGCACCTTCTGCCTCCTAGCAGAAGCTGTGGGACGCTGCCTATCGCCTTGTGGCTTTAACTTAGCGCCACCCTAAATAAATAAACGAATAATTGCATAAATAAATAAATAACTAAATAAAACGAAGCAATTATATTGTAACATACGATAAATCAATTTAAATCAAATTATGGGTGGGGGTCGTGTGCGATACCCAAAACGCCGTCGGCCGGCATTTTGAGTATCGAAAACGCCTGCCGATGGCGTTTTGGGATACCCAAAACGCCGTTGGCCGGCGTTTTGCGTATCGAAAACGCCTGCCGATGGCGTTTTGGGATACCCAAAACGCCGTTGGCCGGCGTTTTGCGTATCGAAAACGCCGGCCGATGGCGTTTTCGATACCCAAAACGCCGGCCGATGGCGTTTTGGGTATACCAAAACGCCGACGGCCGGCGTTTTTCGAGTCTGAAAACGCCGGCAGATGGCATTTTCAGACCCGAAAACAGCAGATCTGCCGGAAAAAAATGCAGAAAAAATGCTGAAAAAACTCAAATTCAAAATGATTTTTACTCTGTTTATCAGTGGACCTTTGCCCGCTCCGTGCCTTCGTGATTGTTCGCCATCTCCTCCGTCCATGATTTGCGTTTTTGGCCGGCAAAATCTATCCCCTTTTGCGTTTTTTGAACTGATTTTTTGAGAAAAAAATTGACCTAATGAAGCTGCTGCCGATTTGGGGGTTTTATGATTTCTGCCCGTCGAAAATGCCCCAAATCGGCGAGCGAGCCGCGGACGAAACGCCGCATTTTGGCGTTTCTTCCGCGGGCGAAACGCAACGTTTTTGCGTTTTTTACTGGAAAGAAACGTAATTTTGTTGCGTTTTATGTGGTTAAAAACTTACTGTTTTGACGTTTTTAAGCATCAAAAACGTCATTTTACTTAATTTTTACATGTAAAAAACGTTTTTCCTTGCGTTTGTGTGTATGGTAAAAACGCATTTTTGCTGCGTTTTTACACAGTACTTAGTATTTTCTACTCATTTTCCATCATAAGGGCATTTTGGTCCTTTTATTATTATTTTTATTTTTTTTGTGATACAAATAGCAATTTCATGATACAAATAGCAATTCAGTTTTTTTATATATATAAGAGGATGAATTGTGTCGGTGCAAATTAAAAAAGGAGTAGTTATGATACTATTCCCAAGAAAAGGGATACAAAATGGATATTACTATTTGTAGCACAAATTTACTATTTGTAGCACAAAAAAAAAGTGAAATAACAAAAATACCCTTAATATATGAATAAGTTAAATACTTCATAAAATTCAAAATACATATCAAAACATACAAAACTCCTTCAAAAATCAAACAAAACCATTCGAAATCGTCAAAAAAACGTTCAAAATCGCAGAAGCAAATTGGAACACAGATTTGGCTTAATTTGGGATAGCGTCTACTTCAAAATTTACGCAAATATGGTACGAATTTAATACTTTTGTATTGTTTTTAGCATGCTGCTTTAAAAATCGCACATGTTTTGCTATTTTAGTAGATAAAATCGCCCGTAATTGGCGAAGAACTAGCAAAAAATCGCCCAGTTTTGGCGATTTTTTGTTGAAATTTCGCCAATTGTAGGCGAACGTATTGGGAAAAATCGCCTGCAATGTGCGATTTTTCCTACAGAAATCGCAATTTTGGTGCAATTTTTGTAGGAAAAATCAGACATTGCAGGCGATTTTTCTGCAATATTTCCAACATTGTAGGTGATTTTTTATATAAATCTTGCACATTGTGCGCGATATTTATGTAAAAAATCACACATTAGGTGCGATTTTTTATATTAAAATAACTTATTTGCTCTAATTTTTTAAACTTACATGTTTTAATTGTTTATGTAATTACTTATTATTAGTTTTAATTTGATTAATGACGCAGGATCCAAATGGATTGCCTGACCTTCAGAGGGATATGAGTCACGAGTTTAAGTGTCCTGGCTTTTTTCCTACTGAAGAAGCAGCTTATACTTATTATTCGGATTTGGCTCTTACATTTCGCTTCGAGCTGATTAAAGTGGGGAGGGGTAATAATGGAAAATCGATCACATATCGTTGCAACAGATTCAGAGATCCGGTTGAACAAGGGCCTCCCTCACAACAGAGGAAGAACACCAGACGGCGAGGATGTAAGTGTATGTTCAAGTTATATTGCAAGGAGGTGAAGGATAATAGTTGGTGGGTCAGAGTTACACCAGGTGCGAATTTAATGCACAATCACACTGCTATAGTGTATACAGAGGGTCACAGACAGCTCAGCCGCTTGAGTGATGAAGCAAGGCAGGTTGCTAGAACTTTGAACAATGCAAATATGAAGCCAAAATTGATTAGGAATCATCTTGCTGATACGCATCCTGAAGATAATGTGACAGTGAGGCAGCTAAACAATCTTAAAGCTGATGACAGGAAAGCAAAGTTCGAGGGTAGAAATATTGCGCAACAATTTGTTCATTATGCCGAGGAGAAGCATTATTATGTAAAAGTTTTGACAGAAGAGGGCACAGATGTTATCACACATGCATTCATAGCGCATCCAAGGTCAATTCAGTTATTGAACAGATATTACTGGGTGATTGTGGTGGATGCAACATATAAGACCAACAAGTACAAGATGCCACTCTTTCAGATTATAGGTATGAATCCTTCCAATAAGAATTTTAATATTGCATGTGCCCTTTTGAGAGATGAGAAAAAAATTAGTTATGATTGGGTGTTTGAACAATTGAGAGAGTTGTTGGATGTTGAAAATGTTCCTAGCGCTATTGTTTCTGATCGAGAGATGGGTTTGATGGATCCTATAAGGGATCATTTTCCGGGATCACACCACCTGCTGTGTTTGTGGCATATCGACCGTGATGTTGATAATCAGTTGAAAAATCTTGTTGGTGAGGGTGAAAGAAAAAAAGCAATAAAAAAGCTTTGGAAGGGAATTGTTAATGCGCCAACAGTTGAAGAGTATGAATTGTTACTGCAGCGTTTGAAGGATAGTTATTCTTCAGTTGCGATGTCTGTTGTTGTCTTCTTGGAGAGGACGTGGCTGGCCTATAAAGAGATGTTTTGTAGGGCTTGGACAAACAAAATTCTGCACTTTGGCAATACTAGTAGTAACAGAGTGGAGAGTACTCATGCTGCACTGAAGGATTGGATGAATGCTGGCACACATTCACTTGACACGCTATTTGGTGTGATTGACGACCATGTCAATTACTAGTTATCACAGATAAGGTACTTTCATTACTTAGATTAATTCGCTACTTACTTTATTTATTTAATTTATGTACTTTTAATTTGCTCATTTAACATGATTTTATAAGTGCTTTATTAATTTAATATATGCAATTTTTACTTTATTGATGTATTTTTAGGGAAACGCTTGAGGCATGCATTTCTAAGAAAGCAACCGCTATGTTGTGTTTCCCGTATGAATTATTGAATTGGCATGTGTCGCACTATTGTTTGGAGTTAATCAGCGAACAAGTTTAAAGGATTACCAAGTTGGGTAATGACTTGTTCGAGAGATGTGGCTGTGTCTGCAAGGCCACGCATGGGATTCCTTGTGCTTGTGACATCTGGAAGTTGAAGGAATCACACGTTACGATCATTGTTGAAATGGTGCACGAGTTTTGGAAGCGGTTGACGATTGAGACATCTGAAGTGGGTTCGAACACAATTTCTGAAGAACTTAAGTAAGATTTACATTATGTATTTTTTTTATGCTATTACATTTCTATAAATAATTTTAATTTGGTGTAATTAATTTTTTTTAACAGATACTTCCGCGAGGAAATCGTTCCTAAATTCGAGAGTAGTCCACGCGTGGTCATGCGAGATCTGATTGTCAAGATGAATGCGTCGCTGAATCCTGACAATGTAAGTGTGTTCGAACCAGCTATTTTGTCAACATCAAGGGGTCGACCAAGATTACATCAATCCGTGAGCCGCGAGCTGAGTGCTCGCGAGAAAGGTGCAAGACGCAGTAATGCATCTAGGAGATCTTCTCAGAGATCGTTGCAATGCGAGGAAGGTAAGCATTGTTTTTTGTCAATTTAGATTGATTGGTTACTTTAATTTTACTACAACACTAAAATTACAATACGTGTTTATATTCCAATTTGCAGTTAGAGCAGACAGTGAGAGTAGTCCCATGATACCACATTATGTCCATCATTTCTGCAATGGCATTACGGACGTAGAGTCAGATGGCAATTGCGGATTTCGAGCTGTTGCATATGGTCTGTATGGCAATGAGAATGAATGGGAAACGGTCCGCAATGCGTCTATTGGAGAGATTCTTATGCATCAAGATACTTACAGACCGCTCCTCGGTGCATGTCTACCACAGACTCTTATTGAAGCCGACACTGATCCTATTGCTTGGGGAATTGGTCGATTGAATCATTTTTCATCACCATGCCCCTTTGCTGGCTGGATGATCACCCCAACGGACTTGTTTGCTATCCCCACTTATGCAAACGCTTTGGTAATCCACCTCAGTGTCGCCCGCGGTTGTTGTTTCTCCATTTTACCTTTGAGGCAGTTACGTGGTAGCAGAAGACCATCTCGTCAGATAGCCATTGCCACGTACGTGGTAATCATTTCGTCCATGTCAGTTTGACTGATGATTGTCCTGTACCTTCGTTGGCATTGTTGTGGAGGCATTACTGCGATGATGCTATGGCTAGATTTGCAACATCTGATGAATTTAAAAATAGGCTGGACCATTGGAACATGATTTGTGGACCATGATTGTTTGTAACATTTCACTTTGATTTGAATATTACATTGTTCTTTTTATAATTGTCATTTATTTAATTTTCCAATTTTAATTTCATAAGTGCATTAAACATTAATCATGGCTAAATGAAATACCAAACAACCAAAAAAGATTAAACAAATAAAATAGAACATAAAAAAATCGTCATAGCATCAAAATCTAAAAAAGCAAAAAAAAAAAAATATAGTACTCTGATACAATCACCCAGCTAAATGCCATCTATCTAGCTCCGCCCTCAACCTAGCCTCCATTTATTCCGCCTGTGCTAATCCAGCATCTCTGATGATCTGTACACAGTCCTCAGTCAAATGCGTAAATCGGCTCACCCACTACAAAGTAAACACATTGCAATTATTAAGTGCACATATTCTATAATAATATAACACTATTATTAAATAAAATTATGTAAAAAAAATACTTACATATTCTGTGTTGGTTCGCGGCGGAACTCCACCATCATCAGCAGGGGGGCCATCGATGAACAGATACGGGTGGGAGTGCTGGCGATACCATGTGAGGTAATCGCGTGTGACTGCGCCTGGATAATCAGCATGCTGCAAGTCCTCGGTACGTAAACTAGAAAGACGTACTGCCTGCCATAAGCTCTTGGCGAACTCCAAGTCGAAGTCCACACTATAACCACCACTGTACGGCCGAAATGCTGTCTTCGGACGGAAGATGGCGAATGGGATATCATGCACGTATCCCAACTGACGCACGCACCTATCTGGCATGTACGGCTCGACCTCATCACCACATGCGATCAATCCCCTGTACGTGGTGATCGGGGTGCGTACGTGCGGATACTGACCGTATGGGGTCCATGTCACCTGTAATATATACAATTATTGTCAGATATTTATTAAATATTTACAATTTAACATAAACCTTTATTTCTAAAATGTACAAATATATTTTAACATACCTCCTCCGGTCGCAAGTGGTCAAGGGCATGCTGGTACCTCTGCAGACGGGAACTGCTGCCCTGTCGGGGTCCAACGGTCCACATAGCAACGCGCGGGGTATGTGGATCATCAGGCATCGGCACAGAATGCGGTCTGAACGCTGAAAAATACTCGTATATTCATGCCTGTAGTAGCGTCAGACAACCCGCCATCCCGCTGCAAGTACCTCTACTAGACTTACCTAAATGTCTATACAAGTATGCTAATGTAGAGATACCCCAAGCATGCTGATGCACAGTATGCAACTGGCCCCTAATATGTACAAGATGTTGTGGTTTAATCCTATTGGAACTCTTGTCCACAAAAAGAGTAGAACCAATAGCTAACCACAACCAACCCTCCAAATCACGAGGCAGGTGCGTACTGCCCGTCACTAAAGCCGACCGCCGCTTAAACACGAAATCAGCGAGTACACCACCATCTGTGTGGCTCACCAACCAATCTCCATCCCTCTCAGCCACCTGTAGCAAATCTCTGCACATGCTCCAAATCACTGACTTGTCAGTACAGTCAGCGAGCATACTACCATCCACTGGGATACGAAGTATCTCCCACACGTCGTGCAGGAGTATACTCATCTCACCGACAAGGAGATGAAACGTGTTCGTATCCGGCTGCCATCGCTCAATAAATGCACAAATAAGTGGGGCATCAATGGACGTGTGCATGATGTATGGCAAGTGAGACAAACCGGTCGCGCGCAATAATAGCTGGCAGTCATCTGGCATCGCGGCAAACCAAGAAACTAAACGCTCACATACCCCTGCCCTATTGTGGCATCTCAGGGGCACCCTAGGTTCTACGGCCTCCTCACCCTCCTCTCCGTCCTGTCTATACCTATAGGCCACATGGCCCTTCCAACTAGGTATGACTGACCCATCAATAGGGCCACCCGTACACGCCTCAGTAACAAACCAAGACGTATCGCTCCGCCCACGCTTATTTGTAACTAATTTCAAAAAATATTTACTATGAATAAACTTATTTAAAAAAACATAAAACCAAAAAATTCAATAATTTAATTGAAATATCAACACATAATCATATAATCAAATTACATAAATAATAAAAATTGAATACTGTAATTTAAATAACAACATATGATCATATAATCAAATTACATAAGTAATAAAAATCACTAATATCATTCAAATGACAACACATAAACATATAGTCAAAGTACATAAATAATGAAATTGAATACTGTAATTTAAATAAGAAGACATAATCATATAATCAAATTACACAAATAATTATAATCACGAATACATTTCAAATATTAAATAATAGAAATCAATAAATATACATGATATTAGTCTTAAATTTAAAACTTACCTCGTGGGGGCTGCTCATCGTGCCCTGAGGATGACGGAAACTCCTCTCCGCCGACGAAAGGCTGCTCCTCCCTATCGCTATCCTCATCTACCAGCCCATGTAGAGGGATACCTCTACCTGCTTTCTTCTTCCTATAAGAAGCAGTGGGCCGCTGTCGCGGGAGAGACTTCCCCGCAACCTACAACAAATTTCATGAATACAACATTAAAAGTGCGAATAATAATTAGAAACATGCAAAAATTAATAATATTTAAAATTAAAACAAAACAAACTTAAAATATTATTTTTGGGTAAAAATCGCACCTAAATCGCACATCAGGTGCGATTTTGCCCTAAAAATTCGCACATAATGTGCGATTTTCCCTAATGTGCGATTTTTCCTAAAAAATTCACACCTAATGTGCGATTTTTCCCATAAAATTCGCACAGATCTGCGAATTTTTTGGGAAAAATCGCACACAAAAAAATTCGCAGATCTGCGCGATTTCCTACGCGAAATGCAAAAATTTAAACGAAATAATACGACTTTTACCTTGCTGTACAAGCCTTTCCCCCTCCCGGGACCCCGTGGTGGTTGAGAGCCGCCTGCGTCCATGTTGCGATTTTTTCAAAATTTTTTGGATGGTCTGAGAAAGTTTTGTTTAGAAAATCTGAAATGACGTATGATTTTGTAAGGTTTGCAAGACAATTATATAAACATAACTATAGGCAAAAATCGCCTACACTTTCCAATTTTTGCCCCAAAAATCGGATGTGTTAGGCGAAATTGGGGGAAAAAATCGCCACACTTATCCGATTTTTGGGGCAAAAATCGGATTTGTTGTTCGATTTTTGCCCCCAAATTCGGATTAGTGTGGCAATTTTTGCCTGTTATTTCACGCATTGTTGGTGATTTTTCCCCTATTTTTCGCAAATTTGGTCCGATTTTTTGTTATTATTTCGCAACTTACATGCGATTTTTCATTGCATTTTCTCATTTTCTGTTTTTAAGGGTATTTTAGGCATTTTATCAATTTTTTTGTGCTACAAATAGCAAATTTGAGCTACAAATAGCAGCTTGTATTTAAAATTTTTCTCAATGATGAGTAATTATTTAATGACATATACATATTTGTAGCAAAGGAAAATTCGTGAAGATGTACTCTAGTTTTATTAAATTTCTAAATTTGATTCGTAATATTAATTAAATATTACAAATAAGATTTTAATAGTAAAATGATAATTACATAAATATAATTAAATTTAAAAGCAAAACTTAATTAATTTGAAGAGTCCTATAAGTTTATATGTTGTGTATATAATACATTAACGGCATTCAAAGATTGATTTCATATGCTTCAATGCAGATGAGCAATTTCCTTTTCTAAAAAAATAAAAATAAAAATTTGGTGGTATATTCTCTAAGCAACTTGTAAGCTGGCCAGTGACTCAGCCAGCAGTAAACTTTTCATACGTGATATATTTTGTGTTTGTGCTCAATCATTCTTTCCCAATTTGAGGTTGTGGACTTACTATACCTCAATAACAATTAATATCCTTTCCCTTTTATAATAATTGTTTTAGTTAAAAATGAATTTTCATTCTATAAAAAATTATATATTATTCAAATATGACTATTATTAGGAGAAAAAAAAAAAATCCCATAGACTATGATTTGTACAAAATTTTCCCTTTAATTCAAAAAAAAGAATAAAAGGATAATTCCTAAAAGAATAAGTTTTAAATTCGAGTTATTTACGATTCGGTCTCTTTTTTTATAAAAAATAAAAATAAAGGGGGAATAAGTGGAAAATTTGATGGCCATTACTACATCATAATAACAGCTCTACTGTATTTCCATTTAAATTAAGGGTGATAATTTAACACGATATAATAACATGATTCGAATATATTCTAAAATTAAAATAACATATTTATAATAATAAATCTGTGACATTTCAGTAAAAAAAAAAAAAAACTTTGCAGGTGTGAATAAGGATCATTAACCCTAGGAAAAATAACTACTTTGGCTATCTTGGCTTACAATGAAAGTGTAAAATGCAGGAAAATGGCAACAATTAAGGGTCTAAATCCCAGATCCACATAGATTTTCCAGAAAAGGGTATCTTTGTTGAAATTTATTTGCTTTCATGGCTATAATTCATTTGTCACATTAGCAGACTTCTAAGTCATCACCGATCTTTTGGAACATTGTTTATATGCCACAATGATGTCCTAATCTCATTACAACTTTCTTAGTGGAAACGTCATTAGCAAATCTGATGTACGCAAACTCCTAAATAGTCTTTTTTTCCAACCATGAAATGCTGCTAATGTTTACAAACTTTTATGTCATCAGTTAGTTTAACCGTTAAATAAAAAATAATACGAGTTGGTAAAACAATAAATAAATTTTATCCGAATATAAAAACATATATAAATCTTTGGGTGAATTACATTTTTTTATTTAAACTTTGGTTAAAATACGAAAATCCTCTAAGATTTTAAAAATTATAAAAACCCCTCTGTACTATTCAATAATCTCTTTTCACCTCCTAAACAGATAATGTAATTCAATTTATTAAGCAAATGGATAATAATACTCTTAATAGATCCTAAATAAAATTTCAGACCAAAACATCATCCTATTTTGTATATATAAGCCAAAACAAATTTCAAAACGAGGTCATTTTGTTGGGGCGAAAGAAGTATTTTGATTCGGACGATAATTTGATAACATTACTGTTAGCAAGAAGATTTATAAGAGTGAGAAAAAAAAAGGATAAGAGGTGAAAAAGTGAAAAAAAGGGAAAAAAAAGTTATGAGAAAAAAATAAGAAGAAATTATTATTTTAAAATTTTTTGGCTTAAATCCATTTTTGGTCCCTCATAACATGGGGTCATTCCAGTTTTGGTCTCCCATATGTTTTAGTCACCAATTTTAGTCCCACTTAAATTTTTTTTTACCAATTATGGTCCCTTTTAACGGAAAAGTTTAGAAGATAACGGATTAACTCATTTGATCGCTAGTCAAACCTTTTTTTTTTTTTCAAAATGATTTGTACCATGATGTTTTCAATCCATTTTATGACTCGGTTCCTCATGGATGTTCAACTCATTTAGATCGACTCACAATCTAAAATGACGGCCGAAACCCTAAATGGGTTGAATATTCATGAGGATCCGAATTATAAAATTGGTTAAAAACATCACAGTACAAATCATTTTGAAGAAAAAAATTAGGTTTGACTAGCAATCAAATGAGGTAATCCGTTATCTTCTAAACTTTTCGATTGAAAGGGACCATAATTGGTAAAAAAAAATTTAAGTGGGACTAAAATTGGTGACTAAAATATATGAGGGACCAAAACTAGAATAACCCATGTTATGAGGGACCAAAAAAATAGAGGAATTTTTATACAATTTTGGTATATGTATACTGAATAAGAGGGTGTTTTGGTTTAAAAATTTATTCAGAAATCTATTAAGGGTATTATTGTCCATTTATTTAATAAATTGAATGACATCATCTGTTTAGGGGGCGAAAAGATACTATTAGATAGTACATGAGATTTTTGTAATTTTTAGAATTTTAAGGTAATTCACCCTAAATCTTTTTTATTAAACATAATTTTAAAGGGTAGTGTTATATCGCATTCCCTTTTTTGTTATTGAACCCCCTCTTTTTTCCAAAACAAATCTTCATTTTGTTAAGTATCGCCCCTTAATATTTATCTTAAGTCCCTCATATTATTACCTAACTGTCATTAATCAATTTATCAAAAATTTCATAAGTTCCTTCTTAATATACAAAAAAATTACAAAAAATATGATTAAAATATGATAGATGAGCGGAACTATAAATAAAATTTTTTGATATTTTTAGTAAATTGATTAAGGGTAGTTAGATAATTTAATATATTATTATATTTTATATTTAAATATTATAGTTGTTATTTTTTAATTTGACATGTATAATTTAAGTATTAAAGAGACGCGAACTAATAAAATAAATTAATAAAATAGGTGGCGCGAAATAAGGTTCGGATCTCATATGCTACTTCCTATGTCACCCAATAAAACTTTGACAAGTGTTACTAATTTTTAATTATATTTATTTACTTTTCATCTCTCACTTTCCTTCCCCGTTTCATCCACTCTCTCCTCACCTCTATCTTCTTCTTTCATCCATTTATCTTTCTATCCTCCGTCCTCCTCACCACTATCTTATTCCTTACTCATCAAATTCTTCTCCTAGAATTGGTCAAAAAATTCTTCTAACAATTGGAGGAGTCGTCCGATACTTAATGGGTTTGAAAAGGCAAGAGAGCAAAAAAATTGGTTTGGGCAAAAATTACAGCGCTTGTTTGTAAAATTTGTGGAACATCCATCTCCCCGATATGATATGCTGATATGCTTTGAGAGAGGAGTGGGCAAAAGTGCTGCCTACAAATAAACGCAAATGCTTATGCACATATGAATTCAAAAGTTAAATAATTTGTTGGATTAGTGTTTTGCAAAAGTATTCCCTACTGTTTCTGTTGTTGCAAATAATTGGATTTATTACTTTGTTGCCTCAGTTTAGAATGACTTAGGATCTTCTGTGACACTTTCATGTGACACTTTCTGTGATAAATTTCAATTACTTTGTTTATATATTATATTTCATGTTAATTTTTACGTAATACATAATCATTTAAACTCTTATATTTTTTAACACTACTGGTTCACTTTTTTAAAGGGTTAGGGTATATTAAATTATTAAATATAATTTTTATTGTTAAAAAAATTTCAAAAATATATAAAAAATAAAATAATACTAAAAAAATAAAGTATGAAAATAAAAATAATCTACTAAAACTATATGTTGCCAATATATATAAATTAACATGAAATACAATATATAAATAAAGTAATTAAAATTTGTCACAGGAAATATAACGGGAAAGTGTCACAGAAGATCCTAAGCCGTTTAGAATGTTTGTGATCAAAGTATGAATTGCACTTAAATTTTTGTTCGGTATGAACTGCAAACCCATTAAGTACCTGTGTTCTAGGAAAAAATTTCATGAAATAGGTATAGAAAAGCAAAGAAGAAGATAGAGATGAAGAGAGAGGAGAGAGATGAAACAGAGCAAGGGAAAATTTCATGAAATAGGCATACAAGCAAGGAAGAAGATGAAGAGAGAGGAGAAAGATGAATAGAGCAAGGAACAGATAGAAGCGAGGAGATAATTTGGATGAAATGAGCGTTTAAACGGGAAGGGGTGAGTATAAAGAGTTATTAAAGTAATTAAAAATTACATTTGTTAAAATTTTATTAGATATCACAGAAAGTATAACAGAAAATGACATAGAAGATCCCGAGTCGCGAAATAGTCCTCCACAATTTTAAATTTTATCCGAATTGATGCAAAAACTCATAATTAAATCCATCCAAATTGTACAATCACGTTAATCTATCAACACAATTCAACCCGTGAAGAAACTACCACAGAAGGAACGACAAGAAGAACAAATACATAAAGGAAAATGTATGTTCATTTCAAGTTGAATGAAGTGCAAGAAATTGATAAATTATAGAAGATGATGATTCAGAAAGACAAGGACCTGCCTGCTATTTTTGCATCTTCCTACGACACTTAAATATTAATGTCAAATTCATCCACCTTGGTATGAAGTCACGAAAGCTCAAGAATCCAATATAATACTTATTCGCCCACCAAATAATAATCATGTTTATTATTGTATTATTTTAATTTAATAAATAAAATTGATATTATAAAACCGAATGAATAATTACTGTTGTTTCATGTTTGTGTCCAAAAGGAAAACAGCAAAAATGTGTCCTAAACTGCTACTACTATTTAAAAAGAAAAATGAATCCGACAATGTTGTTGAAGTGGGATAGTGTTGAGGCAATAATGTTTTTAGGGTTGTCCACATTATGTCTTTCAATTTCCTCATCGGAGGGAACATAGAATGAAGGAAAGGCTCTTTAATCAGTTGTTGTTGTTGTTGTTGTTGTTGTTGTTGTTGTTTTGTGTTCAATCATTTAGTTAATTCAACTATTTTTTTTTTCTCTATTTTACTGGACAAAGGTAAATGATGCAGAATGGCAAAAAATCAAGCAAAAGGCTACTGCATGCATCAATAGACTCTAGAAAAAAAGGAGCATTTTCTGAGTTATGAATGATTTATCAGTGAAAAGAAGAAAGTGAAGTATCATCCATTTTTAATTTTGACCATTATGCTCCATTAAAACTATGGACTACAGAATTCCAAAAAAAAAAAAAAAAAACTTCATATATGGCTTTTTTAATCTCCGTCAATGTACAAGCCAAGTCTACTGTTTATTATTTTTCTTTTTTTCTAATTTTTTTTTATCGAATCTTCCATAACTTGTCTTCAGTAACGAACCAGAATATTTTATATGAAGCGCTTGTTCTGAATTAAAAATTTTCTCCTTCACTAGCTATACTAAATTTACAATATGACGGAGGCTGCTTCAATTGCGGAACTACAGACCATAAAATTCAATTCAAGATTTTTCTGACAGCATGAGGGTGCTTCAGCACCCGTCAACCCTTGACTATTCCCCCGCTGCTTGTCTTTATTAAGCCAACTAATTTAGATTTAAGTAGAGAAAAACCTCAAAGATGAAAAAAAAAAAACTTTCTAAATGAAACACTGTTCTATTCTTATAAGAATTTGAGACAGAAAGTTGAACAACCCCTTGCCAATTTTAACTTTTGAATGTCTTTCACACTTTCACTTATAAAAGGCCAAATTGTGATAAATTGTCCTCAGAAATTTTGACATGCTACCACCAATTTAAGGTTATGATGATAGCAACATTGTTGTTTCAAAAAAATAGGAAGATGCCAATTAACTGGAAAGGAGCTATGGTATTAATTCTTTCTCAAAAAAGCAAATGTTTTCCAGGAGTCAATCAACTAGTATTTGTTATTTGCACATCATAATCTATAAGGGTTTTCCATGGTATTACTACTTGTTCCAATGCTCTTTTGCCTACTATGTTCTTTTCACTTCTTGGAAGCTATCTATCAAACATGTGTAGTAACTCTCCAGTCAAAATGTAGGTAATAAGGAAAAACAAATAAAAGAGAACATAGTAAAACATAAGACTATTAAGCAGAAGGAAAATAAATGAATATGTTTGTTCAAAAGATTATGGTATTATTAAACTGAATGAATGAATGAAATCCATGGTATTATTGTTGTTGTGTCCATTCCATGAGTTTCAGAAGAAATTGTGTAGAAACATGAAAAGACCAGCTGAGATCAGCAGAAGAGCTGATTCTGCAGGTTTAAATGCTCCACTAATCTGGGATTTATCAGTTTCCACATCTGCACATTCAAGGCCCTGTGTACCTTCTTTGCAGATGTTGGCAAAAAGCCCAGGAGGGTATTTTCCATAAAGATTGATGTAGCTGAACATGGTTGTTGCACAATCACTCTTCACGTCATTCAGTTGCTCAGAGAAAGGGCAGGCGAATTGCTTGAAGGCATCACAACATAGTTTTGGAGAGTAATTTGGTCCTTTGCATTGGCTTGTAATGATTGTGTAGTTCTGATCTTGAAAGTTTATAGGACAAGCTGCACAAGAGTTACAAGATAAAATCAACATTATCATACATTTTCACCACGAATTACTTTTCTAGAATGAAAAAAGGACATGAGTAGGGGCGGGCGCAGAGTTTAAATGTTCGGGGGCTGGAGGTGGTGTGGTGGTGGACCTGGTAGTGTGTGGTGTGCAGGCTGTGGCAGAGTGGAATGCTTTATTTTTTTTATTTATTTTGTTTGCTGCCTGAAGTGAGAATGTTTGTGTGAGAGTGACACTCTGAGGAATAAAGGGGACAAATGACTCCATCCGTTATTATTTTTTTTATACATCATCATCGGTTTTGGCTCTTGGGTTTTAAAAAACTGATTTCTTCTCAAACCAATGAAGGGTTGCGGGAAAATTGCAGCGGCCAATCGGGGCGAAATTGTGGGCTGACATAAGTCGGAATTTAGCCGAAATAATCCTACGAGGGAAAATTCCGACAGTTTCGGGGGGCTGACACCCTCCGAAGCCCTAGTGTAGTTCCACCCATGAACATGAGTGATTTATAATGTTAATTTAAATCGTGAATCTTTAATCCTTTTGAACGAGCAATTATTCTGAAATATTCATTTGGCTGTATTCCAATATCGATTCTGAAATGCAAACAGAGGAGAGAAGCGGGACTCACTAGTTTTTGCTTGAAGGAGGGTCCGGCCTATCGATCCGCTAGGATCCATTACATAATCTGCATAATGAATTCAAGCAACCATTTGTTAAAAATCATATGGAAAAGATTGAAAATGGAAAGTAAGAGCATTTATTACTTGAAATGTGGGATGAGGAGGCCAATCCAAGAAAAAGGGACAACGTCAACAACATCAAAGATGGATTTGGCTCCATTGTTTCTCTTCAATCCACAATTGATCAAAATGTGGGTTTTGTGATGAAAATATGAGGGACACCAACCCTACGTTTCCTCTAAAGGGTTGGTTTCTTGAAATGGAGAAACAAAGAAGCTGATTTCAGTGTCCCCTGGGGGTTGCATTAGTGCGTGTTTGTGTGTGAAAAATGAATCAATCAAAGCTGGAGAATGGCAGAGTGAGAAGCGGAGAAGGAAGGAGGGATGGATGGTGGGAACTACTTTTGTTTGGCTGTCAGTTATTTTGGTTTCCAACGTAATTTCCATGTAATAATTTAATAAACCCAACATTTTGGGAGGAGATAATATATTAATTGAAATCATAATCACTAGAAATGGTAAGTTTAGGCACAAATGGTACTGCAAAAATTCATTTTCTTCCCCAAACAGAAACCATCTCTCATGTTTTATGCTTTTTTTTTGGTCATTACAAAATGACTTGGCATCTAACAGTTGTTTTGTCAAAAGAAATTCCAAATCTAAGTGATTTAATATGGTCAGTTTTCTTGTCTCGCGTAAATGTTCTTTGATGTTGGTCACTGGATTTCTCCACCTTCAATATAGAAAAAAAAAAAAAAAAAAAAAAATCAGCAAGGCCGTCCCTTTCTGCATGCAGGCAATCCCTTACCGCAACAACATTGAACAAGTAGTTGTTTTCAGCAGAAACTGACATTATGTCTTTCCTTCCTGCTGATGGATCTACCCATTCGAACCCGTCGAGCTGTAAGCGCTTCCAACAGATTCTCTAAAGCATCTTCAATTGCTTCAGCTTGACTACCCAATCCATGGGAGCTGAACTCAGGAATGAGTTCGAGCTCATAAAGGAGACCAACGGCTGCTGCTGCAGTGCAGGTACGATCCCACGAGGGTTGTGGTCTGCTCAGAGAAAGGAATGACAGATATTCAATTTGCAATACATAGGCAACGTTGACAAGGTAAATTAGCTATTTAAACATAATGATTCGTAGAGATATAGGAAGAATGAACTTGAGTAGAGTAGCTTACCTGAGCTTATGCATCAAAGATACCCCTGTATTCAGAGAGATGCATGGAAGGTCTTCTCCCCAAACTACTTCAGCTCTATCCTGCACATCAAGATTCAATCTTAGGAATGACATCACTTAAATGGTTCATAAAGCATTTAAAATTTTCACATGGAATCACTAGATAAATAGAAGCCTGCAACTTGTGCCAAAGTTATTGCCTGTTTCTAGCACCCCAAGAGACTCAAGGACGCAGATCAAATAGTCCCCAACTGGGCCAGTAATTTATCCAGCATTAAACATTTCAGCAATAAAATATCAGTGCCAAGCCTGTCAAGTATTTTAGCAGATGTATTTCATCAATACATTGGATAAAAGCAAGAAGCAAACATGGGGGAGGATTGCTTGGGTTGATATCAGAGGGTTGACTGTGTCTTGGGTGAGACACAGTAAGCATGGGCAAGGGAGCAAAAACCCTCTGCCACAAAATTACTTGTACAACTCTTTAGGACATCTGACTTACTCAGAGATGATTTCAATCTCATGGGGTATATTCATAAATCAAATGAAAGAAGCAGGCACTTGTACATAAGCTTAAGGAAAACTATCAAGTTCTGTATTCAAATAGCATGTGATCATCGTCTACACTGGTTGACAAATAATAGCCAATGTCATGCACATGTAACTGCATTAGGAAGCATGTCACCTCGGCTGCGGAGAAAAATGCGTTGTTCGTGTTTAAAACATTATGTGCTAGGTGTAGGCGTGAAGCTTACTGAAGGGATGTAGTTAATTCAATATTGGGTGATCTCTGTTCATATTGATTGTACCCAAAAAAAATTCCTTGTCCATCTACAACGTCTGTGACTTGAAAAGTTATAAAATTTTTGCAAGTGGAGAGGCTTGAACCCAATACCTTCCACTTGCATCCCTCCCCCCCCCCCCCCCCCCCCCCTTTCAACACCCCTCCAACCCCCCTGTGCCCCAACTAAAATCATGGCCGATCCTCAAAGGGAATTTGATAAACTAGTGTATTTCTAAACACCAAAAGTATTATGGTTCTAGAATCAGCAATGCTCATACAATCTAAGGCTTTCAACTACTGCTATTGCTACAAGACAATATTATCCAAAGAGTTATTGATTTCAAAATGAAAAACTAGCATGCCTTTGTTCTCACATTCAACAAACTAAAAAAACTACAATAAAGGAAACACTCTCCCCAAGTCCCAATTAAGATTTATTGATGCTCTACACCCCTTCCTGGTGACATCGAAATGCTCGCTCATACTTCCGAATTGGTCACATACTACTAATAATAAATCAGACAAGGTGCTTTTTCCAATTACCTGTAAACGGTTAAACATTGCTTGAGAATTACTCCATGTACCATCAATCAAAATAAAGTGCATCATTTCATCCTGGTTTACCTGTGCCATATAGATATGTTAAATGCCACATCAATAAAGTCAGAAGAGATGAAGATCACCATATCACTTTCAGACTACCTTTCTTTTGGCATGTAAGATCCAAAAATAATCTAATGGAAGGGGTATTATAACAAGAAATTGAACTACTTAATACATCCTAAGCCAATGAACAACATTTATAACTGCAGAATGATCAAAATACAAATTATGCTAGTATGAAATGAGCAAAATATTAGGTAAAGCTAAACTGAATCCCATTAATATAATCATTGCCAGTTCAGTGAGAAAATTTGAGGTAAACCAAGGAGGAGGCATACAGGCAACCTATTTCTAGCCAGATCTTGTCAAAACTCCAAAGGTACTAGCCAGGTGAAGCTTTAGCCTCAGAATCTGTTTAGCTCCAAAATTTCAAGTTCCAACTGGAACTTGTGGAATTACAATTTTTAACTCGTATGACTAGGAGAATTCAACCTTATCTGTGCTTACAAGATTAAAGAAGGATTACCAAATTCTTTTCCGATTCGGTACACCAGGAAGAATCTTGAATGAATGTATCATGAACTGACTTTGGCACTGCATTCTTATTAGGGTAGAGACACCAAACATTTCTTCTCCCTGAAAAAGACCTAAAATCATTTAAGTCACAGGTTCAGGCTGAATTTTTAAAAATTGCAAACAATCATAACATTAGAAATAGCTCTGTGATGATTAACTATCTCGGCAATGTTACACATTGTAATGGCTAAAAACCTTCGGTTGCTAATCATAATATATCTCATCGTCTCAGTTTTCAGTATGTTTTAATTTCATTATGAGTTAATTTAGAGAGTTACAAATCCAGATTAATGAAGATCGTCTATTGGAAAAATCCAAGAATTGGATTTATAACCTTTTTCTGCATCAGGCGAACTACAAACATTTCTCGGAAAGCAGTACATAAGTTCATACTTAGTTACTCAGGACTTGGTACAGTTTGAGGACTACCTTCATTTTCAAACATTTTAAATGAAGACCCAACTGAAATTTCGTTAACATTTTTGCACCCAACTAAAAGTTCTTTCCTTGTATCCAAGACAGGGAGGTGTTTATTGTTTTACCAAATCATTATAACTCAAGTAAAAAACATAGCATGGGAAAAGAAAGATACAGTTGCATCTTTGGAAGATCAGAAATTAAAATCAAATAACCTGCAACTTTACAAGAGTCCCACATGATTTCTTCAAGCTCCGAAATGCCAAAAAGACACAATGTTGCAGCTCGATTGCCAAAAACTTGCCATAACAACTTCCCTGTATTGTTCTGTCTTAGAAAATCCTACAGGAGAAGACAAATATTTGACTATTGTCATCACACGAACATGGATAACAGGAACACCGAAACAACATGAAAGAAAGAACATGAACCTTGGGATGCATATACACCCAGAGATGAATGCGATGCCATAGTGAACACGGTATAATTCTTGAACACATACAATCTTCCTTGGGAAGCCAACACTAAGAATAAGAAAATAAAAATAAACATTAGAATTCTTAGTTAATATGGAGTGAACTATGATATTTTAGATGCAGATACTTCTGTTTACCCCAAGAAGGAAACGATAAATACTCCATGATTGAGGAAAAACTAATGTACACCATCATCAAGAAGAAAACAATCCGTAAATCTACCTTTTGACAGAGGTAACCTCTACTTCCAAGTAAGCGACACGCCACCTGTCTAGCAGAAAAGAATTGGAGCTTCTTTTCTGAGTCTCCTAAGGACTGAAATTTGGCCCTATGCTTTTTATCCTCTTGCACTTTGAAATCACCCTGAAGATGATAAACAACCAGCTAGTGTAAAACACATAAAACACAATATGTCTCTCTGATAGGCATCAAATTCAATCAAAATCAAATGAAATTTTCCACAAAGGTTATAGCTTTGGCCAATTTAAGTTGCATAAAGTCATGCATCCGACTAAATAAACAGAAGAAAGGAATGGTCTTAGTAATTGTTGGTTCAGTTATCCCAGGCAACCAGGCAGGGTTAGGGACCCATTGGGGGAAGGGAGAGGGCAATTGCAAGCTTGGTCTACAATGAACAAACAATCTCAAGGCCATAATAAAAACTCCCGCATCAATACATTCAGACATTGCAAATCACACGACCTTACCACAAACGCTCAATAAAATTCCAATAACATAACAAGAATTCATCACATTAATATATTCACATTCAGACATTCAACGCGTGGTGCTTAACCTCAAATGCTCAAATACAATTCAACAAACACATCATCTTTTTGGTTAGCAAGAAAAAGTCATCAACACTTCATGCCACCCATCTAATTGCAGAAATTCGCAAGTAAAATGATAAACTGGCATACTGTAATTCAGTTCTTTCTATATATTTTCTTTGAAAGAGGCACAAGAAAATTTTCTTTACTCGAAGGGAGCCATGGTTGCCTCCAAAATCCATGTGGGCCTTCATATCTTTCTCCAAAAGCTTCAAGTCGTCAATGACCTCAGTGACCATGGCTGGAACAGGGGAAATGATGCCCCAATTCTGCCATTCTTGAAGGCTCACAGTGGAAGCAACGCCATTGGAGACCCATTTGGATTCCTGCAGAGGAGAATTAGCAGAGGACCTTGTTGCTGAAAAGGGTCTAGAATCCATGTTGATCTTAGTCAAGAACTGCAATGGCTCAGTGTAAAAATGGGGACATCTATTGAAGCACAGGGGTCTTGAGAGCATGGTTATGGAAAGTTAGAGTGGGTATTTTTATAATTTCAGTAAAATTCAATTGCTAATTTGGTAAAATACTACTAATTTCTGGGCCTTCTAAGTTTGTGAACACTGATTCAGCTTGATTATACTGTGCTTTTGTTTGATCTGGGCTTTTTGTACTCTGCAACTTGGACTGGACTTTGAAATTAGGAGAGTTGAGACTTTTCTGGCTGCTTGGATGCTGCCATGATCCAGCAGCAAAGAATGGCTACCAACGTCGACTCGTTAGATCAAGAAAAGCAGAAATTTAGGTTCCTTACATAATATATATATATATATTTTAAAACAGAAATTTAGCCCTAGCTGTTTTTTTTTCTCCCCCTTAAATCTTATTTATTAGGACAAATCCCAATATATAATTAATTTTTAAATATTTAAACATATCCTAATTAACTACTGCTATCCCATAAGATTAAACCATATTTTTTGTCCCTTACATTTTAAAATGATTTTTTTGATTATCCAAATTTTATCAACTCCATTCATGTACAGTCTACAAGACATTCCTAAATGAATGATATAACAGTCTACATATTAATCTAACTATTAAAAAATTGTAAAAATTTAAATCAAATGATTAAAATTTATAAATAACTAACCCGAAATTCACTAAATAGAGACGAAGATATTACGGGGACTAAATAATACATTTTTAAAATGTAAAGGGCAAAAAAAATATTTTAAAATGTAAGCGACCAAATAAATTATTTGATCAAATGTAAAGACCAAAAATATGATTTAGTCTTTCTCGTAATATACACCTCAGGTTTACAATCCCTCACCCTTACCACCTCCCCAACCCTCCCACCCATACGCAACTTTGGTGAAATATACATGAATATATATATATATATATATATTAAAGTTTGAAAGTGTATCTAATATACATGCTATATTTTCGTAATATACATGTAACTATTACATAATATACATATACATGTAAATATTACCTAATATATATACATATATGTACAAATTTAGTGTTGAATTCAATAGTTTAAAAAGTATGAGAAAATCTTAGGCATAAATAAATTCGAAAAATATGAAAAAGAATATTAAATTTATGGTAGAAGAAAAAAACATGAAATTGTAAATTCTGCTTCCTGAGAAATCTGATAATAACTTTGATGTTGAATTCAATGGTCAAAAAAAAAATAGATTCGATGGAGGATGTGAAGAGAGACTACAGAAGATAGGAGGAAGAGGAAAAAAAATCATTAAGAACGTGACTTAGTGGAGAAAGAAAAAGTGTAAAAAAGATAGATAGAAGATATCATTTTATTATCTTAAAATAATTTAAATTCAGGATAATATTAAACAAAATTGCATTACTATTTTTTTTAATTGCATATTTGAACTGGGTGCATGTGCATCCGCTCCTATTTTGTTTCTTAACCTTGATTATACTATATACATGGTAAAGTACTTTAAATCATTTGTATTATTATCAACAAAATCAAAATTAATAGAAAAGTTTTTATTTATTTTTTTCTCTTCTGAAATGAAAACTTGGGGAATAAGTGATACTACCCAGCCAGTACATTTGATCCCTGCATAAGTATGAGCCCCACCAGATCTCGCCCGTACGTTTGATCATCTGACACTGCAGCTCTTTTCCTTCACTACTCTGGCTCTCTCCCTATATATGTATGGCCCCACCAGATTCCGTTGATCCTCCCACTCCCAACAACGCTCTTTTCCTGTTGCAATTGCCCTACACTTATAAGAGGGCCGGGATGAAATGAGAATTAAAAATAAATATGTGAACAGAAAGAAATTGAAAAAATAGGTGTGTAGTTTGAAAGGGGGTTCTCGGATTTGTAAAATCTAAAACACTAATTAATTAAGAATTTTGAATTTTACAAATCCGAATCAGTTGTAAAAGGAAAAAAAAAGGAAAACGGAAGCACAAATTTGGATTTCAAAAATCCGAATTTATTCTTCCCGAAATACTTCTTCGAGACAGTCCACCATGTCCCAGACAACTAGCACCATGTCAAAAACAACTAGCACCACGTCCAGAAACGTCTACATTCATGTGTGTGAATTTAAACTGATTTTTTCACAAAGACAATCCACCACGTCCCAGACAACAAGAACTACATAAAAAAAAACTAGCACCACGTCCAGAAACGTCTACATCCATTCATGTGAATTTGGACGTGGTGCTAGTTGTTTTAGACGTGGTGCTAGTTTTTTGAAACGTAGTAGACTGTCATTGTGAAAAAAAAATAGTTTAAATTCACATGCATGTATGTAGACGTTTTTGTACGTGGTGCTAGTTATTCTGAGACAATGTGAGATGTTTTGTGAAAAAATCAATTTAAATTCACATGTCTGGATGTAGACATTTTTGGACGTGGTGATAGTTTTTTAAGACGTGGTTGTAGTTGTTCTGAGACGTGGTAGACTGTCTTTGTGAAAAAAAATCAGTTTAAATTCACATGCATGTATGTAGACATTTTTGGACGCTGTGCTAGTTTTTCTGAGACGAGGTGAGATGTTTTGTGAAAAAATCAGTTTAAATTCACATGTCTGGATGTAGATGTTTTTGAACGATGTTCTAGTTGTTAAAGACGTGGTTGTAGTTGTTCTGAGACGTGGTAGACTGTCTTTGTAAAAAAAATCAGTTTAAATTCACATGCATGTATGTAGACGTTTTTGGACGTTGTGCTAGTTTTTCTGAGACGATGTGAGATGTTTTGTGAAAAAATCAGTTTAAATTCACATATCTGGATGTAGACGTTTTTGGACGTGGTAGACTGTCTTTGTGGAAAAAAATCAGTTTAAATTCACATGCATGTATGTAAACGTTTTTGGACGTGGTGCTAGTTTTTCTGAGACGATGTGAGATATTTTGCAAAAAAAATCAGTTTAAATTCACATGTATGGATGTAGAAATTTTTGGACGTGGTTCTTGTTATTTTAGACGTGGTGCAAGTTGTTCTTAGACGTGGTAGACTGTCTTTGTAAAAAAAACCAGTTTAAATTCACATGCATGGATGTTGACATTTTTGGACATGGTGCTAGTTGTTCTGAGACGATGTGAGATATTATTGTAGAAAAATCAGTTTAAATTCACATGTCTGGATGTAGACGTTTTTGGACGTGGTGCATGTTGTTTGAGACGTGGCGCTACTTGTTCTGAGACGTGGTAGACCGTCCTCAATATTCGGAATTCTAAAATCTGAAATTTGTTAATTTAATTAATTAGCATCATTAGTATTTAATTAAAACATATTTTCTCTTCTTTCGGATTCTTAGAATCTGAATTTTTTGAAATTCGGATTTTAAGAATACGATGGGCCCCTATATATTCACACTTTTCAATTTTTCTCTTTTCAGATCACACATTTATTTTTAATTCCCTTTTGGGCAAAAATTTCTTAAAAGAGGTGATTGAATTAAAAATAACTTACAAGCAGGATGGTAAAAAGAAACTTTTTTCAAATTGGTTCTATACCTTATACCATTCGATTTTCTTTAGACAAAAGGAAAGAGAAAACACTGGTGAGTTTTCTCCATGATAGTTCTCTGGTTGCATGTATGAGTTACAAATCCTTAAACAAAACATAACGCTATCTAGAACTCGAACAGGTTTGAGAAGGGTTGGAGAATTATATAGATTTGTTAGTAGATGACATTAGAAACAAGGAAAAAGCTGATCTTGAAAGAATTGCAAGATACTTCCCCTTTCGCCCTACTTTGTCCTTAAGATCATGAAAAACTCTATTCCATGAGGAGTGTTAAGGATATTAGACAAGACAACTTAAATAAGAGAATGCTGGTGGGAATAACTGAGTTCTAGCAAAAACTAAAAAGAATTATTCATTAGAACCAACATACTGGTGAAACTAGGGAGGTTTAGGTACCATATTGGTTTAAATTTCATGCATAAATGACCTTATTCTTGTTTCTGAGTGTTTCCCAGGCCCACACTATGGAGCTGGAAGCTGAAGTTGCCAAACTAAAAGAAGAAAACTAAGAATTGCACATGTGAAGCCATGTTCTTGTGCACTTACTCTTAACCCAACAATTCCCCATTCGACTCAAAGTCCCAAGTATCTCAAATTTGTTTGAAAAAGAGACTTGCTTCTTCCTTGACTTGAATTTCTCTCTATGAATTCCAAGCAAACCACAAAACTAATTTTTTAAATCACCAACATGAAATATGTGATGATCACTTTTCATACCTTGCAACACCAACTCATCTCCCTTGAAAACTTTGCAAAAATTACCTTCACCAATGAACTTGTACCCATGAGAACACAATTCTCCCAAAGAAATTATGTTATCACTACAGGCAGACACAAATATCACATTAGCCAATTTCTTGATGGTGTCATTGTGTGTCTTGAGGCGTGCAACACCAATACCCTCAATTTTCATCTTCTCACCATTGCCCACAATGATATGCCCAAAATCTCCATCAACTTGCAAAGTATCAAAGGGAGATTTCTCTCTACAAATGTGCATTGATTATGCGCAATCCAAAACCAACTGTGAGCTATACCCAGGAGTGCTCCTCATCACCAATAGCTCATTGGTGGACGGAGAGTACCAATATCAATATATAAGTGTGGTGGACTACTCTCCCTATTGCCAATTGGTTTTATGGTGGAATCCCATGGGCTTATATTGGGATTGAGGTTGATGTGGGCTACGAGAGGATCCTTCCCCAACACGTGGTATCAAAGCGAGATTTAGCCCAGATGGAGCGTGTTGATCCATGCTGCGTTGGACCTTTCAACGATGCAGGCTCAGATGGAGCATGTTGATCACTGTAGTGTTTCCTCGTATCGAAAGACTTCTTGACATTGGTGGTCAGGCGGCTAGTTCGGTTTGTGGATAACGACGGTGCATGATGGGTTGGATCAAGTGGAATATCGTTGAAGAGGAGGTTCGTGGTCGTTGCCCGTTATTGATACCGGCAGTACAAGATGGTTGGATCAATTTGAGTACCGCTCGAAGGGGTTTTGTGGTCTTGGGTTTGAGGGGATGATTGTTGGGGTGCAAACCCAATCCCACATCGGTGAACGAAGAGTACCAATCTCAATAAATAAGTGTGGTGGGCTACTCCTCCTATTGCCAATTAGTTTTAGGGTGGAACTCAATGAAGTTATATATTGAGTTTGAGATTGATGTGGACTACGAGAAGATCCTTCCCTGATATTTGTAATCATAAAAGCTATACCAACTTTCAAGAAGAATAAGCCTCAAGAAAGAGAACAAATTACATGTTTAGTTTCTCATTATTTGCAAGCATGTACAGAAGTGGCCATTGAGATTATTATACCTGAACTTGGCCAAATGCATTAACCAATCTTTAAATGTAGTATCTGGCATCAGTTCTATTTTGTGGATGAAATTTTTATCTGGCCTAATATTCCTCTCTTTTTGACACACACTCACACTCTTTTATGAGCCCCATGGATTCGGATTAGTTATGTAGCTACCACATTTGCGATGGAAAACCAAATTTCATCCGCATGTTGTTTTATTAATGATTTGAAATGTAGAGCTAGGTTAAAGAAACAACAAATTGCAAAGTTAAACGAGGTGATTAACCTTAGAAGATGTGCAGATTTTTCAAAGACAAAGACATCGTATTTGTACATATTTATCGAAATACTAATCCACTAAGCCCATTAGTTGATAAGAAAATGATATGAAATATGATTGTAATTCTTAACATTTTTTATTATAAGAAAAATATTATTTTGTTTAAGATTGTTAGATTTTTATGAATTTAATTATGAGGATTTTAACACTATATTGTATTCGGTTAAATTATTAGGAAAACTAATATATTATATTATTAAATTCAAATCATTAAATCAAGAAATGTATAAAAATTTGCTAAAAAAAAAGAAATGTATAAAAATTGTTAGATTCATATGATATAATACTCAAGATATAAAATATAAAAATTAATTAAATGAATGGATGGAGAAAAGACTGAAGAGATAAAGTTGAATTTATTTGAAAAATATCAAAAATAAATAATAAATAAATATAAAAAATAAAAATAGTTGATTATTGAATTAAAAATTTTAAATATAAGATGCATCATACTTAGAATCTATTCTATTCCTCTATACTAGAGGAACAAGAGAGACAATCTTATCTTTATGGCAAAATATATTGTACAATTAGGAAGAAGTATGTATTCTTAATAGTGTTGACCTAATATAAATAATTTATTTAATGCATTGATCTCTTAAATTTGCCTCGTTTCTTCATAATTAATGCTCTCATGTCATTTTTCAAAAGGGTAATAAGATTATATACTATATAACACAATTGATGTTAATTCCCCCATAAATATGTATAAGTGCATTTATTTGGTCTGGTCTTTTCCCGCCAAATTTTTTACTTTTCCATCCTATTTGTCAAAAATAGGTAATTTCAAAAATTTATAAAAACATTGCTTAAAACTTAATTTGACTAACCTATATATTTTTATAACTAATCGCCTCAACAAATGATAGTGAAAGCCATTTTATTATTGATGTGAATTCTTCAATAATTCGAAGAATTCACTTGTGCTCGTTATTCTACCCCTTTAAAGCGGAAATATGTCAAATTTTATATATTTTTTCCCTCTAAAACGGCAAATTATATGTTATACCACTAGGTACATGTACCTAGTAATACATCACCACTCTCATTATAAGTGAGTGATATACACTCTCTTATCTTCTTTTTCTTCTTCAAAAACCCACTTTATTCTTTTTCAAAAATCACTTATTCTTCTTCTTCAAAAATCAATTCTTCTTCTTCAAAAATCAGTTATTATTATTCGCCGTAGTCCATTTGAAACCGCATTTAATCAAAATTTTCATCCAAACACAGATTTAACGGAGATCGACGATTGTATTTTTCGATGAACAACACCAAATACAACGGAAAAATAACTTCTTCTTAAAAAATTACTTATTTCTCTTCAAAAATCTCTTATTCTTCTTAAAAAATAACTTATTCTTCTTAAAAAATACTATATCATAAAGTATGAACTGTATTTGATGGATTTACGAAACCTTATTTTCGCGATTTGATGTTGGGTAATGTATTAATGATGTTATATTCGTGTTTTATTATTCAAATAATGCTCTGTTACTCCGAAATATGATATATAAATATTTTTCATGAGGTATTGGCACTTTTTTGTGAAATGGGTTGCTTCTGATTCCTCCCCGATGTTGGACTTGGTAGGACGTGTTATGGGACGTAAATAGACGTAACGGGACATAGCGGGACATAACGGGACGTTGCTGCTTTGTATTTTGGATGTAGCGGGACGTGGTAGACTGTGTTCTGTGAAAAATTCAGCTAAAATTCACATATTTGGATGTAGACGTGGTGTGTTAGTTATTTTTGGACGTGGTTGTAGTAGTTATATTCCAATTAATTTAGTCCCACGTGAAAAGAAAAATGGTAGACGTTTTTGGACGTTGCGACAGTTATTTTTTGGACGTTACAGCAGTGTTAGGAGACGTTGTGGAAGGTGTAATGTGAAAAATTCAGCTTAAATTCACATGCTTGGATGTAGACGTTGCGGTAGTTATTTTTTGGACGTGCAGGAACGTTGCTGCAGTTTTTGGACGTTGCGACAGTTTTTTTTGGACGTGCGGGGACGTTGCGGCCATTTTAGGAGACGTTGTGGAAGGTGTTATGTGAAAAATTCAGCTTTAAATTCACATGCTTGGATGTAGATATTTTTGGACGTTGCGGCAGTTGTTTTTTGGACATGCGGGGACGTTGCGACAGTGTTAGGAGACGTTGTGGAAGGTGTTATGTGAAAAATTCAGCTTAAATTCACATGCTTGGATGTAGATGTTTTTGGACGTTGCGGTAGTTATTTTTTGGACGTACGAAGATGTTGCGGCAATGTTAGGAGAGGTTATAGAAGGTGTTATGTGAAAAATTCAGCTTAAATTCATATGTCTGGATGTAAATATTTTTGGACGTTGCGGCAGTTATTTTTTGGACGTACGGGGACGTTGCGGCAGTGTTAGGAGACGTTGTGGACATGCATGTATGTAGACGTTGCGATAGTTATTTTTTGGACGTTGCGGCAGTTGTTCTGAGACATTGTGGACTCAGCGAGAAAAAAAAAGATGCGCGCGTCGACGAAACTTACTATATTTAGTAAATGTACAGCTGTCATATAAAAAATTACTATATATAATAGTAGGTACATGTAACACTGGTACATGGTATACGTCTATTTTTACTCTTTTTTTATACTCCTCTTTCGGTCCTCTTTCTATCTATGTGCAATCCTTATGTTTAGCCATCATACCCTTTTTGTTTTGAACCCTCATACACTTATTTTAGATAAAAATGTTATATAAAAATTTATTCTATATTAATATTTATTTAAATATATTCTATACAAAATTATATATAACTACGGATGTAATGGGCTATAATATAGTACAAAGAATAGATTAAAAGATAATCAAATGCATATAAACAAAATCAAAGTTTCTATATCAAAAATAAAAATAAAAATAAAGTTTTTTTTTTAAAAAAAAGTAACGCATATTTAAACATGAGTTTGTATCATTAGTAATTTATAAGTAAGGCAGAACATTAAAGAAAGAAAAAGAATGTCAATTTCAAATAAACATTCACATTTGATAATAATGTACATGAGTGCGAGTCATCCGGATGAAAATAATAAAAAAATTCACAATTTTTTAGTCTGACCTTGATTTTCCTTATTTTTTTTTTCAAATACTACTTTAAAATAACATAAATATAAAAAATAATTACTTTTGAAAACAAAACAAACACCAAGGGTCTGTTTGATAAACTAATTCAGTACTTATTCTAAATAAATTAAGTACTTAATTGATTAAGAGCGTTTGATAATTCAACTTATTTTTGACTTAATGAATTAATAACTTTTTCAATTAATTACTTAATAATTAAGTGCGTTTGATAACTATAATTCAAAGTTTTAAGAGATTAAGTGGGTCTGAATTACAAGTACAATTGTTAGCCTAAAAATAAGTGATTGGCGAATCACTTATTGCTGAATTGAATTGGTTGCACATTTTTTCTTATTTTCAATATTTATTATTCTTTTTAGTTTTTTCTTTAAATAATTTGTATTTATTAAATATTTTTTTAAAAATAATTTATCATTAAAATAAATAAAAAATATATTTATGACATGGATTTTTATTTTTTATAATTTTAATTAATATGTGATATTTATTTAATTAATATTTTAATTTTAAAACAATAATAACATTCTAATTTATTATTAAAATTTTTTAAAATATTTTTATTACTAGAATTTCACAGTATTATGTAAAAAATTACACATCTTAAAAATTATATTATATATTAAAAAATATGTTTCTAATATTTTTTTAAAAAAATAAGGTGATTTAATTTAAAATTTAAAATTTTATAAACTTATTTTGTAATTCAGACTTCATAATTCAGACTTCAGATTTCAGACTTCAGATTCAGACATATTTTCTAATTTTATCAAACAAAGCTAACTTAATGGATTCAGAATTCAGACTTCAGATCTCAAATTAAGTTTTATCAAACAGAACCTAAAATCTAATAATTAAAAAAAAAAAAACTTTTCCATCCGAAATAAGCGACCACCCAAACAGGTTAAATGTAAGTAGATGGTGACATGTGTCAGTCACCCACTCCCCCCAATATGGGGGAACTAATAATAATAAAAAAAAAAAAGGGTGGATTATAAGTTTCAAACACTTTGGTAAAATTGATGTAAGGTAGCATTAATTAATGTGGGTGATGATAAGTAGAAGAAGTGGAGTAATTAAATTATGATTAGCTGTCAACATCAGGGATGATAAGAAGTGAAATCTGGCCATAACGCCGCCGTACTTTCTAGATTTCCTTGAATTTTCTCCACACTCTGAATAAATCTACTGTACCATGAATTTCACCACTAATATTCTACGCATGCAGGCGGCAGGCCCATTAAAATAACGCTACTTTGTTAATTATATAAGGACCAACCTTTTGAGATGCTAAAACACTACGTGAAGTAGTTGCAAATTGCAATAGTTTTATCCTATCTTTTTTCCAAAAAAGAAAAAAATAAATCATATTTATTATACTATTTTTAATTTAATAAATGTTAATTAAATAATATTATATTATTTTCTCTTTATAAAATATTTATTTCTGTTTTAGTCTTTGTTTTTTCTTTTTTTTTTTCCCCCTTCATTCTCCCCTCTTCCAACAACCACAATTCATGCTGATTACTACTCGCATAATGAGTGGTGGATGATCTAATTTAAAGTTTAAGTTTGAGTCTAATTTATAATTTGAGTTTGGGCTTGGTTTATTGAAATGGGTCCGATTCATTCTTTTGGATTTGGATATGATTAATGAACTTATTAGATAATTTAGCCCCCATGTCCTTTTAGGCCGCCCTCATTTTGAAAGAGTGAAAGTGTGTGATGCACTGGACTCAAATATTAAAAGGACAACATGAATTCAGAAAAATTAAAACAAGGAAGAACAGAGAAAGAAGCAGAAGAATAGAAGAAGCAATAGATATTAGGAAGAAGAAGATTCACCAAATTCTCGAATAATCCTACGAAAACGCAGCAAGACAAATTTTAATCTCCTCTCCAATCTCACTTGCATTGTGTGTAATTCTAGCTCACCAAAAGCATGACTACTTTCCCCCCAATTCTACTCTATATTGCTAAAATAACAGAAAATATGACAAGTTAATATTTTTTAACTAAACGCATTGTTCCAGTCTTAAGTCTAACAACTCTCCAACTCTTGAAATCAGCCTTGTCTTCAAGGTTGGAAGTGAAAAAACTACTTCTGAATGAACTCCTGTCCTTCCCATGAAGCATCTTCAATTGATAAATTCTTCCAATTGATTAACCACCTTCTTTTTTGTTGTCTTTGATCATAAACCTCCTTTGCAATGTGGATTCTGGTACCAGCTCTAGCACATATTCTCCATTAAGCTTTGGTATAGGAGTAGAGCTAATGGGGGTCATTCCCATATGTTTCTTGAGCAATAAGACATGGAAAACTGGATGAATCCTTGACTCCTGTGGTAACTTGAGTCTATAGGCTACTAAACCTTTTCTCTCCAACACCTTATAAGGACCATAAACCTTTGCAGCTAGTTTCAAATTTGCTCTTGAAGCCACAGATGTCTGTCTGTATGGATGCAATTTAAGGTACACCCAACCACCTACCTTCAGTGGTCTCTCAGTCCTGTGTTGATCTTCAAAAATTTCATCCGGGATTGAGTTTGTTTCAGATTGTTCAGCACTTTCTTCCAGAATGTAGCTCTCTGTGACACCATATCCGCAGCAGCAGGTATTACCACTTCTTCATAAGGTCCTAAGGGAAAATTAGTTGGTTTGTTGCCAAAAAGAGCTTCATAGGGTGACATTTCAGGCTTGTATGATGACAGGTGTTGCACCACCTTTCAGCTATTGACATCCATTTGCTCAAAGTCGAAGGATGATCACAAGTAAAACACCTTAGGTAGTTTTCTAGGCACTTGTTCACTCTCTCAGTTTGGCCATCTATTAGAGGGTGATAAGCAGTTGAGTAGTGCAACTTAACCCCTAATAGTGAAAAGATCCTACCAAAAATGGCTGGTAAAGATTTTGTTCCTATCTGATACAATAGTCTCAGGCATTCCATGTATCTTGTATATTTCCTTCAAAAATAGCTCAGCCACTTGGTTTGCATCCACAGGAGGTTTCAGAGGAAAGAAATGACCAAACTTAGTCATTCTATCTACCACCACCAAGATCATAGTATAGCCATTAGACTCAGGTAGTTTCTCTATAAAATCAATTGAAATATGTTTCCAAGATTGTTGTGGTATGGGAAGTGGAGTGAGCAATCCTGGATATGACACATGTTCTACTTTACTCTTCTGGCAAACTTCGCAGGTTCTGATATATCTCTCCAAGTCTAACTTCATGTTAGGCCGGTAAAATAATCTCTTCAGCCTTTTCCATGAAGCCTTCTGCCCTGAATCACCACCTATAGAAGTGGAATGAATATTCTCCATCAGTAGTTTCCTGAATTCCTTGCTATTTCCCACATATCTTGTTGCCTTTTCTCAGAATACCTTTGTCATAGCTCCATTCTAAACTGCTACCAGGAAGTAACAATAGTGCAGACATTTGCTCCTGAGCTAATCCATCATTTTCATAACTTTCTTGCAACTGTCTCATCCATTCTGGATACACAGATGAAATAGCAAGACAATGTGATCCTTCTGCTTTAGGTACTCTAGTAGTTGTGATTCTGGATAAGGCATTTGCCACTTTGGTTTGGCAACCTTGTTTATACTAAATGGTATAATATGATCCCAGCAACTTAGTTAGCCACTTATGCTAAGTGGACTATTCAATTTTTTTTTCCAACAAATACCTTAGTGCCTGATTATCAGTCTTGATCACAAAGGTGTGGCCTAATAGATAATGCCTCCACTTCTGTACAGCTAGTACTACAGCCATCAATTCCTTCTCATAAATGAATAGTCCTAAGTTTCTTGGAGCAAAGACTCTACTGATGTATGCTACTGGTCAACCTTCTGTTGGAGTTGAATACATAAGCTATGCTTGTATTGTACATTTTCCCAGTTAATATATCGATTTATGTTTTGGTTAAATTTAGTTGTGCATTATTTTTTCACTTATATTATGTAGTTAGATGATAGGTGTCTTGTGTGACACAGTAGATCTCATCATTGGTTAAAAGACATAATATATAAATGAGGTTCGTGACCGAGACAACTTTGGACAAACTGTCGGTTTAGGTTATTATGTGATTCAGATAATTGGTTTGTCTAAACTAATTGAATCATATAGATATGCCCGGGGTGTATTGAACTTGACCAATAGGAATGATTTGTCTTGTACTGATTTAATAGACAAATCATTCTTGGTATTTTATCTCTTAATCCCTAGACTCGAGCGGGCATGAGGATTAGACATAGTGTACTTTGATCTGCCAATGGGTGAGGTCAATTGTGGCCAATAGTCTCGGTAGGTTAGGTGCGCGTGTTTAGTTGCTTGGTGTGCTGCTTCTTGTCGAAAGGAAACCATGTACCGGTGTGTTCGGTGGTGCTCTCGAGATGAGCTCGTAATGTTTATTATACTAAACTCGGCCGGTGGACTTATGTCCGGTATAGTAAAAAGGTCGAGTGGTACTAGTCTCAGAATTAAAAAAGTTAATTAATTAATTTATCAGTAAATTAATAAATTAACGAGCACTATATCTTTGTTGTGGGGAGATTTTGAACATAAATTAATTAAGTTATTCCGGAAGCAATTCTGGTGCAGGATGGTAGTGCCAAAATTAATCCGTTAGTGGTATGATTAATTTTGTAATGGGTTAATTGAATAGGTAGAATTAATTAAATGATTAATTATTTCTAAGAGTTAATTGAGTAATTAACAAAGTGTAATTATTTATTTAATTAATTAAATCTTAAGTTTCAATTAGAATTAGGAAATCCTAGAGATTAGGAAATCTAGTAGGATTTGGTTTATCCTATTATATTGGTTACCTAATTGGATTTGGAAACTAATTACCTAAACCCATTAGGAAGACCAATCCTAAACCAAATTGGGGTCTCTCTTGTAACTCTATATATAGACAAGGGATTAGCTATTCCACATATACAATTCATAAGTTTTCAAGACAAGAAAACTTAGAGAGAGAAAATTTCTCTCTCTAGAAACGGATTTTTGAAGCTAAAAGCTGCCGATTTTTCTTCTATTTTGGGCGGCTGAATTTTGTCCAAATTGGCGGCGCGTGTAGCTCCTCTATCAGGTCCAGGCGGTGCATGAATCTTACGCACTAGGGGCAGGTGGTTGCAAAATTTTTGGGCAACCCAGTTGTGGTGATTAGCCGATCAATTGGTTGCTAGATCGTTGCCCACACAACGTGTAATCAAAGTCTTGAGGCATACAAGAGAATCAATTCGATATACGCTTCAATAGGTAATTCTTATGTTTCCACTTTAATTAAGAATTTTTATTGCGTGATAAATCGAATAAGTGCAAACCCAGATCCTGCGCAATGTTATTTCAAAAGAGTTGGAATAGCGATTGTGCTAGCGTCTAGGCCTGGCCAGAGATTCCGATTCTGGAATGCATAGCACGAAAGTGAGTTTCCGGCTAGGCTCGGGCAGATAATCTTTCACCATCTTGCATCAAAACAGCCCCCATTCATTCGTTACTCGCATCTTTCTTCAACACAAAAGTCTTATCAAAGTTTGGCATTCTTAGTACAGGAGCTGATATTACAGATTCTTTTAACTCCTGAAAGGCTGTAGTAGCTTCCAATGACCAACTGAAAGCATCCTTCCTCAACAGATTAGTTAGTGGTTTACCCTTTATCCCACAGTCCTTAATAAACCGCCTGCAATAACCTGTAAGGCCTAGGAATCCTCTCAATTCCTTAATGTTCACAAGTTGTTTCCAGTTTCTAATGTATGCAATCTTATCCTCATCTATTCCACTCCATTACTGGTTATAGTATGCCCCAAATACCCCACCTTGGATTGAGTAAAAACACACTTGGAGCTCTTAGCAAACAACTTATGATCTTTCAGCACCTTTAACACACTAGTCAGATGAGTAGCATGAACTTCTAATGAAGGATTGTAAACCAGAATGTCATCAAAGAAAACCAGTACAAACTTCCTCAAATAAGGTTGAAAAATCAAGTTCATTAAAGACTGAAAGGTTACTGGAGCATTAATCAAACCAAAGGGCATTACAAAGAACTCAAAGTGTCCATGCTAAGTTTGGAAAACCGTTTTTGGTACATCTTCAGGATTGACCCTAATTTGGTGATATTCAGCCCTCAAATCAATATTAGAAAAGCAAAATGAGCCATGCAATTCATCCAGTAACTCTTCTATTATAGGTATAGGTAACTTGTCCTTGATAGTGAGTAGGTTCAGCTTCCTATAATCAATACACAACCTGTGGTCATTCTTGTCAACTAACAACACTGGGGATGCAAAAGGGCTACTGCTGATCCTAATTATGCCTGACCTCAGCATTTCCTCTACATGCCTTTCAATCTCAGCTTTGTGTGCATGTGGATGCCTGTATGGTTTCAGTTTAAAGGGTTGAGCTTCATTCTTTAAGTTGATCTGTGTACTACATCCCTCTCAGGTAACAATGACTTAGAGACATCAAATACTTCGTGAAACTGTTGCAGTACTAATTGAATTTGTTCTGGTATCTCTTCCTGCAAACTGCTATGATTGGCTTCTCCCATCAGTTCCTGATCCACACTCACTCTTGATTGAATCAGTTCTATTGAGTTATTGTTCTTCCCTTCAGTAATGGATAGAGGTTCTGCAGGGTGAGCTAGGCCTTCAATGGTGAACCGGTTCCTTTCCAAACATAATCCAATACATCTCTTCCTGAAATCAAACATTATTGGACTAAAATGGTACATCCAATCTACCCCATGAAGCATATCCCAGATTCCTAGTTCCATGATTCTAAAATCATAATTAAAAACCTTTTTGTGCATCACCCATGTAACCTTAGGACAGAAACAGTTGCCATTTACCTTTGTACCGTTAACAATGGTCACTGAAAAGGGATTTACATATTGAACTCTCAATACAGCTTCCTCCACCATCCTAAGAGATACATAACTATGTGTAGATCCTGTGTTAATCAAAATCCTAACATATCTTCCATATAACTTCCCCAAAACAACAATAGTCTTAAGTCCATCGCTGTCAATTACAACATGTAGTGACATATTTAGTGGATTATCCAATTCAGTGGTAGTGTCAATCAGCTCTACCTGGGGGTATTCCCTCTCCAAGTTCCTCATCATCAATCAACAGAAATACATAATCCTTTAATTTGCATTGGTGACCTACCATGTACTTTTCACCACACCCATAGCAAAGGTGATTATTCTTTCTACACTGAAGTTCCTAAGGTGTGATGTTTTTAAAATTATCTTTCCAAGGTTTCCTATCAACTTCTTTGCTCACCGTTTTCAGGCTCTTAGCATTACTGATCACAGGTCTATTGTACTGCACTGAACCTGATCTCATCCTCTTAAAACTCAACTCTAGTGACTGTTCTTGTAACACTGCATATTCCATAGTTTGTGCCAAAATGGTAGGTTTCAAAATTCTCACCATTGGTTTCAACTCCTCCTTCAACCCACTAATAAAACCGAACACAAAGTATTGCTCAGTTAGCCTAGGTTCAAGATACAGTACTCTAGATTTTAGCAACTCAAACTTCTCTTAATACTCAGCCACACTAGAGTTTTGTTGTAGTTTATTATACTCTTCAAAATCATCCTTACTCCTTTTCTCCCCAAACCTTATCAATTAATCCTCAGAAAATTCAGTCCAACTCACATGCCCCTTCCCAACTTTATACCCCTGGAACTATATATGAACTTTGTCTTCTAAATATAATTCAACTGAATCTACTTTCCATTTCTTAGTAATGTTATATAACACAAAATACTTTTCACATTTGCTCAGCCATTCTCTAGGTTGTTCGCCCTTAAACACAATAAGCTCAATTCTAGGATTATTGTGACTAATTCCCTTCACATTCTGTTCTCTCCAATAATTACTTATTTCATCATCAAAATTGAACTTAGTAGCAGAGTTACCTGGAGTAGGTAGCAAAGGGGTACGATCGATCGCCTTTTCTTTCTGGAAGAACCTGGATAAGTTGCTCTCCATTTTCTGATCCATAAGGTTCCCCATAGCCTCCATTTGTGCCTTCAACTTTTCATCCATTCTTGCGTTTGCTTTAAGCTCCTCTCTTCCCAATCCTAATTCTGGTTTTGGTTCCTTTCTATCCAGTCTTCACTTTGAGTGATCATCAGTTCTAGTAGCTTCTGCTCCAGTTTCTTTACTTGATCATACTGAGATTTTGATCGGGTTTCCGCCATCACGAATTCAATCAGAAGCGCACCGAGGATTGTCCCGCTTTGATACCAATTGTGATGCAATGGACTAAAATATTAAAATGACAACATGAATTCAGAAAAATTAGAACAAGGAAGAACAGAGAAATAAGTAGAAGAATAGAAGAAGCAGAAGAATAAGGAAGCAATAGATATTAGGAAGAAGAATATTCACCAAATTCTTGAATAATCCTACAAAAACGCAGCAAGACGGGTTTTAGTCCCCTCTCCAATCTCACATGCACTGTGTGTAATTCTAGCTCACCAAAAGCATGACTACTTTCCCTCCAATTCTACTCTATATGACTAAAATAATAGAAAATATGACAAGTTAATATTTTTTAACTAAACGATATCATTATAGTCTTAAGCCTAACAAAGTGTAGTTAAGCCCTCATCAGTTCTGTCCAATCATACCTGAGTATGATGAATTATTTTTCTGTACAACTTATTATAAAATTGTCAACAAAAGGTTTACTGGTACATTTTGGGGGCCAGACCGAAAAGGGGGTAAAATTTAGGGTTCGGACTGAAAGAAATTTAAAATGTGGGGGTGTGGACTGAAAGGGACCTACCGGATTTGTAAAATCTGAAACTCTAATTAATTAAGAGTTTTGAATTTTACAAATCTGAATCACTAAATAATTAATATATTGGGAAAGCTAAAAAAAAGAATAAAAGGAAGAATAAAATCGAATTTTTGAAATCCGAATTTAGTGAAATTCATATTTCAAAATTCCGAATTTATGTAGCCAAAAATACTTCTTTGAGAATTGAAAAAATAATAAAAAAGGTAATTAAAAATCGGAATTCGGAATTTCAAAAACCGAATTCTACTAAAATTCGGATTTAAAAAATCCAAATTTATGAAAAAATATTCAGAATTTAATAAAATTTTTTTTCAATCATTGTTCCACTTAATACAATTTAGATCTGTAAAATCCGAATTTTTCAAGATTCGGATTTTAGAAATCCGAATTATATTGGGTACTATAAAAACCAAAACTCTAACTTTTTTCCCATATTCTTTTCATCTCCTTCCAACAAAATTCTCTCTCTAGCGGCCAGAAAGTTTTGTTCTGTATAATTTGGAATTTTGGCTAAATTTCTTCGTAAATCGACGTCACGTGATGATAGCGCACTAAGGTAAATCACGAATTAAGTGTTTTATGGTTGATATTTCATTATTCATACAAATTTTGTATTATTAGATGATATTTTTATGTGATTAGATGATAATTTTTGAGTAGTAGATGAAATGTGGTTTGAAAATATATGTATTAGTAGTGAAGGACTAAGATTTGTGTAAATTTTGTGGATTTAAGAGATTCCCAACATATCATAGGATTCTCGTTCTTGAAAATCCACACTTTTTCAAACCCAGAAGTTTGGGATCCTTCCTTTCTTTAAACGGAATGAACAGAGATAGAATCAGACCGATTCCCGAAATGCCTTTCTGGCTATTCCTCAATGTCTCGGCTATTCACGGAACGTGAGAAGTAGATGATTAATCATCTGCTTCCGGAAAAAATCGAAGAATTTCTTGGGAATCCTACAAGATAATGAGTAGTAATGGTAATTAGTAGTGTTATTATTTAAATTACAAATTCAAAAATGATTAGTCGTTAGTGGTAAGGAAATTATAATTAAAATAATATTAGCGTATTGTTGTTGATTGTTTATAATATTTTGGTTGTTTCATTAATTTTAATTATGAATTTGAATATGATTAGTCATTAGTGGTAACGAAATTACAAGTAAAATATTATTAGCTCATTGTTGTGGAATGTTTATATTTTAGGTTGTTTCATGAAATTTAATTACTATTTTAAATATGATTATTTGTAAATTGACTGTTTATAATTATTTGGGTTGTTCATGGATTGTGGTTTAAAATTTAATTGATAATAAATTGAGGTAAAGAAAATATAAAATTAATTGTTATAATGAAAATTTTGTGATTTACAGGTAAAATAGAATTTAATGGTCCGTATGTGTTTAACTTCTATTGGACATCTACGCTTGATTTTGATAACCAGCCGAATCCGGATCATACATTATGCGTCACTCGTAGAATGTCAATGGATGATTTTGTAGATAGTATTTGCGAAGTAATTGGGCGTTTAACGAATTATATGAAAATAAAACTTACAGCGTTATTTGAACTAGAAGGGTCGATGAAACAAGTGGTAATAAATTTTGATGATATGTTGGATTTAATTTATACTTTTCGAGCATATAGTTTTATTTAAGTGAATGTGGGGATTGAGGAAATTGAGACATAAGAAAGAGTTGGTAGGCAAAATGTTGGCTCGAGCTCTTCATAGGGTGAAGGAGCTCAATATGATTTTCAATTCTGTTAAGATTTTCAAGAGTAGCCAGGTGACATGGATTATACCATTGAGGATGATGGTGATGATGTCCATACATCCGATAGTGATTTTTGTTCATACTCTACCGAGTTTAGTACTGATGAAAGTGATGAAGAGTTTAGCGGGTCGAGAACGGGACATTTCATATACTCTGATATCGGTGAGCAAGATTGGAATGCCCTTGATCGAGATGAACATGCTTTGCCCCTATATAATGGTAATCTCGATAATATAAAATTGGGAACTATTTTCAAAGACAAGAAACAAGCACAACGGGCCATAACTGCATGGAACCTCTCGAGGGTTAGGGAATTTGTGAAGGTTGAGAGCAATACAAACACATGGTGTGTTGAATGTAAAAGTCGTAAATATTCTCCAGTCGAAGGTTATTCTCCATGCGAATGGAGAATTCGGGTGCCCAAATGAAATCGCTCTCACGGTAAATGGGAAGTGGGTGTTTGGTGTCCGAGTCACAACTGCATAGGAATTTCTGTTGGAAACGACCACTGTAATGTGGCATCAGACTCAATAGCCCCGCTAATAATGAGTCAAATTAAAAGAGATCCGGAGTATAGTGTTGCTGCAATTATAACTGATGTGAAAAACTAGTTAAAGAAAGCTTGGCATGCCAGACGGAAAGCCATCGAAATTGCATTTGGTGATTGGGTGTCCAATATCGTGGAGTTACCAAGGTAAGTTTTTAAAGTTTAAATTTTATTTCAAATATGATTGGAATTAATGTTTAGTTGATAATTAGGAATTGATATTTTTAATGGTTGGTTTATGTAGATTTGTTGCTGCTTTACAATATTCAAATCCATGGACGATTGCAGAATGGGAAGTTCTACAAGGGACACATGAATAAGAAAAGATTTTGAAATATGCGTTTTGGTCACTCGGTCCACCTAGGCACATGTTTGGCAGATTTTGTCCACCAGTTGTGAGTATTGACGAGATATATTTGAGGGGTGCATACAAGGGAAAGTTGCTCGTGGCCATTACTATTACAGCTGCACATCGTCTGATGCCATTAGTGTTTGCCCTGGTTGATGAAGAATCTACTGAAAGTTGGACCTTTTTCCTTAAACACCTCATTAATCATGTATTTGGTGAACGTCCGACATGTGTGCTATAGGATCAGTGTCCTAGATTAATTGCTGCTTTTAGAGTCATGGATGAATGGGAAGAGGGTATCACAGGTTACCACAGATTTTGCGTGCGACACGTTAGAAGCAATGTAATGAAGTATCATCGCGGAAATAGATTAAACAGTTTGTGCTGAGAAATTGGGTCAAGGTGTCAACCTATAAAATTTGATAGAGTTGCGGTCAAGCTGTTCCAATACAATGAGGGCGCATACCATTATATGATGGAAATTGGTAAAGAGAAATAGAGTTTGGCACACGACGAATACCATCGTTGGGGTAACTTAACGATGAATATGTCAGAAAGTTACAACAGTGCCCTGAAAGGCGTCCGGTTTCTTCCAATCCGAACAATCATTGAGTCCACTTTCCAGAAAACTAAAAAGATATATTGAGTTGAACATGATGAAATTCGTAGATGCAAAACACCATTTTCTCCTTTGTTGTGGCAAACATTCACGGAGTATGAAAGACACTCCAGGGGATATCAGGTAGAGCCATATGATTGGGAGAACAAAATTTTCAGGGTAAAACCATGTGTGCATTTTGATGGTAAAGGGGGAAACTTCCACGCTGTCTGTTTTGAAGCTCGCACATATACGTGTCACAAGTGGCAAACATACAAAATACCTTGTTCCCATGCTTTAGCAGTGTGTCGTGCTATTGGTGAAAATGGTGCACATCTAGTTGACGAATTCCTTACCGTGAGAAATTGGAAGCAATTTGGGAATGCCAGTTTTATGCCCATCCATTCGAAAGTTCATTGGCCAAGAGACTTTGGTTGGAAGTTGCTTCCGGAATATCAAATATTAATAGTTCACTGTGATCCTGGTCTGGGAAGGCGACAGAAGCGGAGGTATAAAGGCCAAATGGATCGCCGTGGACGTCAACGAAGAGGTGAATGCAGCAGGTGTGGTAGTGCGGACCATCGTGCTAGAATGTGTCCAATATCTCATCATTCGTCGGACAGAACAAGGATTGGTAGAATATATGACTCAACCGGCAACGATGAACCAACAACTGTCCCTTTTGATGATGTTTTGGTTAATGTATGGTAGAATTGATCAATTGATGTTGTTATTGTTATTTTTGGTTAATGTTTGGTAGAATTGATCAATTGATGTTGTTATTGTTATTTTTGGTTAATGTTTGGTAGAATTGTTGAATTGATGTTGTTATGGTATGTTTTTGTTAATGTATGGTTGAGTTGATCAAATTATTGTGTTATTGTTATTTTTTGTTAATGTATGGTTGAATTGCTGAATTGATGTTGTTATGGTATGTTTTGGTTAATGTATGGGTTGATTTAGGGTGAAAAACATGTTTTTGGTATGTTTTGGTTTGTTATGGTATTTTTGGTATGTTATGGTATGAGTTACTGCCAACATGTTGCCGTTTGAAAAAATATGGAAAATTCTGAATTTTAATAATTCGGATGATTAAAATCCGAATTAATAAAATTTGGATTTTAATCATCTGAATTTGGGCATCCGAATTATGCCCGAACTATAAAAGCCCACCGGCCAGCCCTTTCTTTCTTTTCTTCCCTTCTTCTTTCTCATTCTCTCACCGGCGAGTTCTTAAACACCCAAATCGAAAATTCAAAATCCGGCCATCAAAAGCTCAAAAAAAGAATCTAAACTGATCAAAATTTTCACCCCAACACAAGGAACAAAACCATATTATCCTTTTCCGATTTTAGCTTTGTTTACTCTAAATCAAAAAAACCCAATTTAGCACATTTTCTTAGATTTAGAAATTTTTGGCCGGTGTTTGAGTAATCTAATACCACCAAAGTACTGCTCTTGTTAAACTCCACAAAACCCACCAATTTGTCTTTCGTTTCGAGATACTTCGCCGGACCGCCGCCGGACCACCCCTCCACCACCTACTCACCGGAATTTTGCAATTTTTTTGGTAAATATACTCAATTTTTACTCCACAATTTTTTCAATTGTTATTATTATTGTTTTTTATTTGTTTATTTAATATTTAGAACATTTGGTGATTTTAATTTCACATAGGTTATACCATGATTGTACATTTTGTTTTTTTATAATAATTATTGTGATTATGTATTAGGATATATATTGGTTGGTTAATAACCTACTATTTAGACGATTATGGTCTTGCCGACGCATAGGGGGTGTTTTAAAATAATTCGGATTTTCTATTGATTTCGTACTATAATTGTATTATTAGGATGTGTGTGTTGTTGAATTATTTATGACTGTTTGGGAATTTGGAAAAATGTATTTGATGTCGCTATGCCGTCGAATTTTTTTAATTAATTATGTTTAATATGTTTTCGTAGGTGTGATTTAAATGGCATCCTCAAGCTCTCAATCTCGTGCACAATTTCTTAATTCGGGGCCGATCGATCCGAAATTACTATATTTACAGTCATCCCACAGATCGCAGAGGGTGTACTATGACGAGGAGGATTTTCGTACGCGTACACGCAAGTGTCGGTGAGGTGATGATGATTTGTGGGATCCTCTAAGCAAAGAACCGCAACAAGTTTGGTACGAAATTGACCGGTTCAGATTTGGGGGCGTTGCCCGTGTTGGCGCAATTCAATTGGACCATGCATTAATAACTGTATTGGTTGAGAGGTGGCGTCCGGAGACACATACCTTCCACTTCTCATTCGGCGAGGCAACGGTGACGTTGCAGGATGTGCAGGTATTATTCGGCCTGTTCACAGATGGTACACCCGTTACGGGGTAACCTTGTTAAATTGTCCACCGATGAATGCAAGAAGAGTATGCACGGGTTTTGGGATTTTATCCAGAGCACAGACATTTTAGGAGCGGCTCGCTGAATATCAAGGCTCTTAAGAATGTCATCCGTCAGCCACTACCGGAACAAGGGATTACTCCGATGGAGTATAGACAGAGGGCGTGGTGCTACATTTTTTTCATCGCCTACGGATTGCTGTTTCCTGCATGGCAGGAAACTTCACCCCTCTATATTTCCTTCAGAATATAGAGGATCCTGATGTGTGTAGAGCTCATAGTTGGGGGTCGACCGCTCTATGCAGTCTTCACCGAGGCCTTTTCAAGGGTTGGAGACGCACTGCAAATGACATCACCGGTTGTTTGCTCCTTTTACAGGTATAAATATGTTGTATATAATTTTGTTTGTCCAAATTGTATGTTTTTGTAATTACAAAAAAAAAAAAATTATTTTGAGTTACACATGCAATATATAAATGTTCATTTTTATGCTAATATCAATATCACTATCAATATTATTATGTAGGTTTGGGCTTGGGAACGCATTCGTTGCGTCAGGCCGGGTAGAGTTGCGTCGTCTATCCAACCTGCGGATGGTTGTCCGTTGGCCGAACGATGGCACGTCCCCAAGAAATTTGACAGCACCAGTCCTCACTGCTTGCCGACGTATAGAGACCAGTTAGAGGGTCTTCGAGAAGATGAGGTACGTTTATATATTTTTTAAATTCTTTTCGTATTAATATATTATTATATTTATCTTATTATTAATTACTTTTCTATTTATTTTTTTAGTTTCTATGGGAGCCGTACCTTGAGGACATATGTTGAACTATCTCCCCGAGTACTGTCGTGAGGGTAGGCATTGTTGGATATCCCGTACGATACTTATTTACTGGGACGCCTACGTGCCTCACGAGTCTAACAGGGTACTCCGGCAGTTTGGATGCCATCAGCCCATTCCTGACGACCCCATGATTTTCTCATTGAATGCTGACATATACGAAAGAAATCACAGCAAGGGAGGGGGTACATCCACTGGGGGCTGGAACGTGCCAGTCAATGTCATGTTTGGCGAAATAGGACGAATGATTAGTATTTGCCTCAAGCTGTTCAATAGTCCCCTCCATAGGCTAATGCTGAGTACTATAGTTGGTTCAACCGCCGGACTGTCAGACTCATCAATAATCCCAGCAATGATGACCCAAGGACAGACGGATACCGTGGCGCGATGGCACGTGCCAAAGTATATGTAAGTTTGTAATAAATTTTCTAATTTTTCTCCTTTATATGATTTTTAAATTATTAATATTATCTTGATGTTGTTTTCAATTCTTTATTTCATATTTAGTATAATTGATATTTTTTATTTGTTAGTACTATTATATGGTTGACGTTTGTTGGGTGTTGTAGTGGTTTATGTTTGATTTTGTATTATGTTCTGTTCAATATGGATGTGTTTGTTATTGTATTTTCTGTTTGGGAATTTGGAAATTTGATTTAATTGCCGTTATGCTGCCGAATTTTTTTAATAAATTTATTTTAACATGTTTTCGTAGGTGCCAAATTATATGTAACTTAGTTTTTAATTGAATTGATGTTTGAATTTTACATATTCTCAATTATTATCGATTATTTTTATAACGCCTAAAATTTTTATATATTTGTTTGTAGGCGAAATGCATGGGTGACTGGTACAACAGGACACTTGATTTCCAGTCTCACTACCTCGGAAGGCATGATGCTCAACCTGAAGTTGTGCAGTACATAGATGAGTTGTCCAACTCTCTACACAATGTACTCACACTTGCTCCTTCACAGATGCCGGATTACGAGGATCCTGCTGGTTCACAAATCCTCATCGATGATCCACCATATTTCACACGGGCACTACATCCAACCCGCATTTCAAGGCACGCCCCTCCAACAGGAGGGGGCAAAAAAAGGAGGGTCATCGTAGGAGAGGATGTACCTGTGGAGTCTATGGATGTTGACGATGAAGATGATGGTGATGATGATGATGATGATGATGATGATGATGATGATGATGATGATGATGATGATGATGATGATGATGATGATGATGAAAGATTATCTGCCCGGGCCTAGCTAGAAACTCACTTTCGTGCTATGTATTCCAGAATTGAAATCTCTAGCCAGGCCTAGACGCTAGCACAATTTCTATTCCAACCATTTTGAAATAACATTGCGCAGGATCTGGGTTTGCACTTATTCGATTTACCACGCAACAGAAATTCTTAATAAAAGAGGAAGAATAAGAATTACCTATTGAAGCGTATACTCAGGTGATTCTCTGGTATGCCTCAAGACTTTGCTTGTATGCTGTGTGGGCAGCAATCTAACTAGCAATTTGATCAGCTAATCACCACAATCCACTCGCCGAAAAAATTCTGCAGCTCGTTGCCGCCTGAATTTCAACTGCCGCCGCCGCCGGATTTCTCCTGCCACCACCGCCTGCCAGAATTAACCACCCACCACCACCTGGGACAATAACCGGCTGCCTGAGATTATGCTTGAGGGAGAAAAATGTTTTCTCTCTCTAAACTTTCTCTCTCTAAGTTTTCTTGTCTTGAAAACTTATGAATTGTATGTCTTGAATAGCTAATCCCTTGTCTATATATAGAGTTACAAGAGAGACCCCAAGTTGGTTTAGGATTGGCCTTCCTACTGGGATTATGTTTCCTTCTATCCTGTTCCTGGACTGATACACATCCAACTGATACAAGGATTCACTTATCCCAATCCAGTTCTTGATATGATTCATAACCAACTGATACATAGATTCACTTATCCCAAACCAGTTCCTGGTATGATTTACAACCAACTGACATAAGGATTAATTAATTACTTAATTAATTAAATCTACCTTTGTCAATAACCCAATACATAATTAATCGTACCACTAACGGATTAATTATGACACTACCATCCTACACCAGAATTGCTTCCGGAACAACTTAATTAATTTATATTCATAATCTCCCCACATCAAAGATATAGTGCTCGTTAATATATTAATTTATTGATAAATTAATTATTTAACCTCTTTAATTCCGAGATTAGTACCACTTGACCTTTTTACTTTACCGGACATAAGTCCACCGGCCGAGTTTAGTATAATAAATATTACGAGCTCATCTCGGGAGCACCATCACCCCAGATGCACCGATACAAGGTTTCCTTTCGACAAGCAGCAGCACACCAAGCAACTAAACACGCGCACCCAACCTACCGAGACTATTGGCCACAATTGACCTCATCCATTGGCAGATCAAAGTACACTATGTCTAATCCTTATGTTCCTCTCGAGTCTAGGGATTAAGAGATAGAATACCAAGAACGATTTGTCTATTAAATCAGTACAAGACAAATCATTCCTAAAGGGTCAAGTTCAATACGCCTCGGGCATATCTATATGATTCAATTAGTTTAGACAAACCAATTATCTGAATCACATAATAACCGAAACTGACAGTTTGTCCAAAGCTGTCTCGGTTACGAACCTCGTTTATATATTATGTCTTTCAACCAATGATGAGATCTACTGTGTCACACAAGACACCTCATCATCTACTTACATAATACAAATGGACATATCATGCACAACAAGATATAATCAAAACATAAATCGATATATTACTGGAAAAAAGTACAATACAAGCATAGCTTATGTATTCAACTCTAACAGATGATGATGATGATGATGATGATGATGATGATGGTAATTCACCGCCACGTGGTCTAGATGGTGAAGGTGGAGGTGGAGGTGGTGGTGGAGGTAGTAGTGGAGGTGGTCGTGGATTTGGAGATAGAGGTCCTCAAGTTTCAGGTTCGAGTACTGGCCCTATTGCTAAGAGGATCGGTAGAAGTAGGCGGCTCGACCCTCTTGCTATGGTTTTAGTTAGACATTATGTATTCCTTTTGGATATTTAGTTAGACATTTAGTATTTATCTTATTTAATTAACATTTTGAAAAATTTTATGTATTATTGTTCAATTATATTTCAATGTTCTTTGGTAGTGATTTATTTATGTACATTCAAGTTTTCAAATTTACAATTTATGATTTCTTGTTTGAAAAATATAGCAAAATAACTCCAATGTTTTTCCTTTATATAAATCCAAAATTTGTCATATAATTAGATTTTATAAAAATTGGTTAATAAATTCGAATTTTTTAGTATCCAAATTGCACAAAATTCGAATATTAAATTTCCGAATTTACCTTTATTCAGATACACGTAATCCGACTTATTTTAAAAATCACAATAAAATTAATCAATGAAAATAAAGTTTCGGAATTTTAAAATCCGAAACTATCTCTGAGGTACTACCCAAACAACAAATTGAGAGCAAGTTTCGGATACTACCCGAGGAATAAATTGATAGCTGCTCTCAATTTTTTTAAAAATATTCCCACTAGTATTCAGTTGTTTAACATCCTAATTATAATAAATTCGGTTTTTAAAAATTTGAAATTAACCAAATTTATGTAATTCGGATTTTAATTTTTGGAATTTATTTTTTTAATAATATTCAATTGTAGAAAATTCATTTTCTATTTCTATATTTTAATTTTTTCCTCAATTTTTGGATTTTTAACATTCAAATTTTGTTAATTTAATTAATTACCATAATTACTTTTTATTTAAAATAGATTTCCTCTTATTTCAGACTCGTAGAATCCGAATTATTCAAAATTTGAATTTTAAGAATTCGAGAGGCCTCTATATCCACAATTTTAAATTTTCATCTTTTCCGTCCATACTTTTATTTTCACCCCCCTTCTGGTAAAAAATTCGGTACATTTTGACAAATTCAAAGGTAAAATACTAAAAATACACATTAGTGAAATGTGGAAAAGTCAAAGCTACAAAAACCTTCATATATGTTTATAATACTTGAACAAATCTAATTATTTTTAATAACACTTGAACATATGTAAGATTCATGAGGGTTTGAACTAATTTAAATTATCACGCTACTAATACTTGAACACTAATGACGTCCATGACATGTAAAACCTACCAATTTATAAAACCAAAGGTTCAGTGTATCCCTATTTAAAGCAATAATCATACCTGTCTTTATTTTTTACTTATTATTATTATTATTATTATTATTATTATTTTTATTTTTTTTTTAATCATGCCTGTCTTTAATTCATTAACAAAGTAGCAAAAAATCCAGAAGTTCATCACAACTGTTTGTATCATCACTTGTATGTTCGAAAGTTCAATAATTTAGCCGTCAACCAATAATATCATTATATATATAGTAGGTATATTGACACCGAAATATGTAATGAGTCTCTTTCCAATACATTATCTATTTTTTCATAAATTTTATGTATACAATAAGTTATATCTAACGTAACTTGCCCACAGTACTCTACTTTTTAAATAGAAATATATATATATATATATATATAAAATTCATCCGGCTATAAAAAGTAAAGAGGAGTACCTTTCAACTTATTTAGCAGACAAATGGAAAACCCTAAGTGGGTTTACTATATACAACTAGAAAAATGATGCAATGTACTCTTTTGATAAATGATTAAAAAAATATTAATTAAAAATAAAAACGAGGTGAATTCAAAAAAATTCAATGTATTAAATACTTCACTTATATTAATTGTATAATATATTTTGCCATGAGTTTATGTTGCTCACTCTGCCGATGTTGTAGAAATGTAATTTTAGTTTTAGGATTAGAGTCGTTGGTAGAGTGTCTCATATTACTTTTACATAATAATAATAATAATAATACTCCCAAACTCTCATTATAATATTTTTATTTAACAAAACTAGTCCAATTTTATATTTTTATCAACCACACACACATATATATTATTTTTTAATATTTAAATTAATATAATTATAAATAATTATAGTTTATAGTTGAAATATAAAATTATAAATGAGAAAATATATAATAATAACTATTTTATATCTCATATAAAATAAAAGATTATATATTATTTAAATATAATTATTATTATAAAATACAGAGAGTAATATTAAAAATAATTAACCTAAATCGATTAGTTTAAAATCGCAAATTATATTATAGTACTAGGAGACATTAATTTTTATATTGGGTTTAAATCTATTTTTATCCCTTTAATAAGGGTTATTCCGATTTTGGTCTCTCTTTTATTTTGGTTATCAATATTTATTTCATTTAACTTTTTTTTTAACAATTATATTCATTTCCAACAAAAATATCTTTTAACTAACGATTAACTAACCTCAAAATTTTTCACATAAAAACTTCTTGTTATCAAATCAAATATTGTAGGCCCTAAGATCGTATAATAGAGGTAAAATCTCTGCATTAAACAGTTGAATCTCCCCAAGAAAGCTCGCCTCTGCTCTCAAAAAACTCACCATTGTCCTTCCTAAATATATAGTCAAAACCTGACCCTCCCGTGTTAACTGCCCCATCAATATCAATCAATATTGAAAACTATTTCAGAAGAAAATTGACAATAAATTTGGTGACTTCATAATAGGTGGAGAAAAGCCCATCAATGACTTTATCCAATCCCTTTCGCTCACAGACCTCCCAATGATTTGTAAATTTGTAGAAAGTTAGCCATTTGTTGACGAATTCCTGCCCTAGCAAGCTAGGGAGTGTAACGTTTAGTTCAACTTGATTAACTTGACTTAGTTTTAACTACGTGGTCCCATTCAATATGGGTCATGTAAGATTTGCCTTGATTTCAACTGAATTTTCTTAGGTACAAATTGGTTAACCTAACTACAAATGATCGAATTAATAGAAAAATAAATAAATAAAATGAAAATTTCAAAATATGAGATAAGTCAACTCCTTTTGATAATTTGGATGGACCCATTTTAGATAATTTGAATTAAAAAAATATTTTTTTTATACAAAGGTAATTTGAACTCAAAATTATTTTAAGGGAAGAGTGTCTACCACTGACTACATCCCTCTTGTGAAAAAATAAAAAAAAAAATTCCTGAACAAAAAGTTAATTTTTTTTAAAAAAATAATGGTTGGTTAATTCGAGTAAATGAGTTGTAGATTTAAATTATTTTTATTGTATCAAAAAGAAAGCATTGTAAATTTTAAAATTTGGGAAAAATACAACAAAGAAAATGGGTTCAAATGGTTTGAAAATTGATTCGAAATCAATACGTCTTCGTGCAATCCAAAACTAATTCGAATCAAGTGGATCCAAATGAGACACGAATGAATAAAAATTTACCCCTAATGATAAACCGAAATCAATCTGTTTTCATCTAATTCAAAACTCATCAAATCAAAAATTAGACCGAACAAAACAGATTAGATTAGTATGAATTTTGATCCCTAATAATAAAATATTTTATTCTTTGAAAAACATACGAGTGAAAATCACAGACAGTAAAAATAAAAATAATACTCCTAAAGATATGTGAGGAAATCGCTACATTTGGCTTAGGAATCGGGATCCTTACACTTCATATCTTTGTGCTCGCACACATTAAAATTGCGTTTGTTTGAACGAAATCGGAATTTAATTACTCAGTAATTATTAAAGGAATCTGATTGTCTTTGATAATAATCATTAAATGAATGTCATTGCCTTTGACATATTAAAAAACGTAGTAATCGAAATCATTTTACGATTGTCACATATTTATTGCCTCTAAATAAACACATCCTTGTGTTTCCAGATGTGTTTGTTTGAAAATAATGAAAATAAACCAATCATAAAATGATTCAGATTAATATGTTCTCAAACATGTCAAGGAAATACACCCCTGAGATGAATTAATCATGTGGCAACTTGTGCTTATAATGTCAGCCACAACCACCAACTTTTTACTTTGAAAAAAAAAAAAAAATTGCATTCCAGTAAATTAACAATGTAAAAACTTGTTCAGGAATGATTAACAAAAAAAAAAAAAATCAAGACGGAAATCCTAACTATAATCTACATTATAATAAGATTCGGGTTCGGCATAATAAACCAAAAACATATATTAGTATATTATGATTCCGGCAAACTAGAAAAGGCCATCTAATGCAAGGACGAAATCATAGTAAGATGGCAAGAATATTAGTAGAGTCGGAATCCCTCGCGGCAAAACCATCAACTCGATTATAAGAGTTGACAAAACTAGCAAATTGTTGGATTGGAAGCCCCTTGGTTCTAATTTCTCTGCCCAAATTTGTTCGTCGCTTTCTGAATCACAAAATTTTCTAAGTCAGACCTTCATTATAAACTCAATCCAAACATCTCACATGGAAACATAAACCAACTTGTCAGTTCACTCTTCTCTATCCTGCCTTTTTCACAACTTTTGTTTCTTACATTATGAATATGAATTTTGAGTTCAAGTCAACATTTAAGAGTGCGAATATTTTGAGTTCGAATTAAAAAGATATATCACATGAGAAATAGGGAGTATGCCTCCTCTTTGTATCCAAAAAATAAAAATTTTGTGCCCTAACAAATTAGTTAATGTGTCCAAACCCTAAAGGGCGACCAATGAGGACGGAATTAAACCAAAGAAGCATTGAAAAGCATACATTCGTGCAAATAAAATAATCCTACCTGCCATATTGACAGTGGAGGAAGTCTAATTGTCACAGATGATTTGGCAGCTTGAGGAGGCATCACATGACTCAGTCAATTCTAACAAACCAACTTGTTCAAAAGAGACAATTAAAATCTTTTTAATGAGATTTGATTTTCATCTCTATCACTTAGCCCCCCCCCTAAACAATTAGATTCATATTATAAAAATGGAGGTTACTATATACTCATTGAAGTGACTTTTTACATAAAAGAGAAAGAGAAAAGATATTGTGGGGAGACATTTTAATTCAAATTAAAGCGACGAAAAAAAAAGTACTCAGCGGTAACTAGTAATTTCTTATAAAAATTAAAAATTAGATAGATTTTATCCATACTCATTAGATTCTTTTAAAAAAATTTACTGAATTCATCGATAATTTTTTTTTTTAATCAAAACTAGGCATGGTTTGGTACTTTCTTTTATAGTTCCATTCAATAAGTTGTCCATGGATGGAACTTATCTTTTTATTATCTAGTATTGGATGTAATAAATGATCAATCCTTTTTCTTCCCATGCTTATTTGATTAAAAAGATTTTTATTTATTTAATAAATATGACTATTGTATAAAATAAATTGAGTCATTTATATGATTATTAAAATCAGTTAATTAAAGGTGGGGTTTAATTTAGAATTTTTCAACATTTAGTTCAATTTTTATTCTTTTTTTGGAAGCAAGTTCAATTTTTATTCTGATATCAAGGATCAGATAAACCCTCAAAGAAATTAAGGATTAGTTTTTAAGATTCCACATAGCTAGGAAGACAAGACATTAATAGTCCTAGACGATGCCATTGCCAACCAAGCATTTTGACTTTTTTATTTTTTAAAAAAATCGTATTTCCTTGGACTACTAAATAATTTAATTATTCTGACGTCACCTACTTCTAAATTCGTAGAAAAATATTCGTAAGATATACATTAGCTCGTGTGAAAATGTTCTTCTTCTTCATATGTTTGACTTTGACCATCAATCTCTTTGATTTTATTATTTTTTTAAGAACAACTTCAATTTTATTCAAACTAAATGCGTTAAAGTCAACTCCACAATTATTAACAAAGAAAGTTACATATTTTGGCAAAATGCGTCCATTTTAATGCTTGTTTTTGAAAGAAAAGATCGGGGAGGGACGAAAATCATTTGTAAGCAAATGTACTTTTGTTAATTATATGCAGGGACAATTTAAATAAAAATTATAAATAACTATAATCTATTACGTATACAAAGATTATAGATATAGATAAATTACTATTTATAGTAGGACATATGATATTCTATGACTACGATTTATAAATTAGGTTTATAAATTAGCGATGATGACTGTTTATTTGTGTGGTTGTTGAAAAGCGCTGTAAAATTTCTCTCTGCAGATTAGGCCGTAGCCATATTTTGGAGAAAGAAGTCTAACAATAATGAGAAGGACAATTCTGCAGAAAAATATGCCAAGGTAACAATATTGATACAGGAATCGGTCGACGGGATTTTTTTTTTTTTGGGGAAAAAGATAGGTTGGCGGTGGCGAAGGCGACAGAAGCAAAGGAAGAAGAAGAACTAGGGGAAAAAAATTATACAACGGCCCTTGAATTTAAAAAAAAAAAAAAAAATCCTTAAGATTAATAGTAAATTTGGTCAAACCATTAGTTGACCAAATTTTTCGTTAAGAGGGACCAAAAGACTTAATAAATTAAATATTGGGGACTAAAAAAGTTTTCGTAAAATAATAAGGGACCAAAATTGAGACAAAGCCAATTATAAGGGACGAAAAAAGTATTTTGGCCTAAAAAATAAAACATACAAAAATATGGTAATGAGTATTTATAATGTTTAAATCTAAAACGGATTAATAATGTACACCTTTTGTATTTGAAAATTGTGATGGAGATGAATGAAGATTGACGAAGATCTCAAGATTTTTTAAACAAAAAAATAAAAAACACAAAAAAAATGTCATAATGAAGGAAACATAAGGAACATAGAAAATAATATATAATGCAAATTAATTAATGCACCTTTTTTAATTTGAGAATGGTGATGGAGATGAATGAAGATAGAGAAAGATTGAAAGATAAATAAGAGATGAAGAAAGATACCTTTAGTATGTGAGAATAGTAAGGTAGATGAAGGATGAGAGAGAGTTGTTGATTGTTTGTTGAAGTGATGAAGATTTCTGCACACAAAAAAAAAAAAAAAAGAGAGAGAGAAGGAAATAAAACACGCAAAAAATGTGATAATGAAGGAATTATTATCATATTCAATATAAGGAACATAGAAAATAAAATAATTCATGCAAATCAATTATTGTAAACACCTTTGGCAGTGAGAATAGTGAGGTATATTATGAAGGATGGAAGAGAGTTCTTGATTCCTTGTTGAAGTTATGAAGATTTCTGTAAAAAAAAAAAAAAAACACAAAAAGACAGAGAAAAAAATAAAGAGAGAAAAATGTGAGTTTTGATTCATGATTTCGTGATGTGGTGTGATAATGAATGTTGGTGGAAGGTGAATAAAGATAAATAAAAGATAAAGAAAATTATATTATTATATTTTAAAATTTAAATAGATAATTAATGATAGTTTTACTATTAATAATTATTAGTAAGTATAAGTAAAATTCAATTATTGAGTGAATTAGTAAATATGAAGTGAAATTGAATTTAGTGAATGTGTAAAATCTTTAAATGACACGTAATGAGGTTGGAGGCTGATTGTTCAAAGAATTTTTCTAAATTACACATCATCAGATTAGGGAGTTGGTTGCTCAATGATTTATTCTATTTTAGTATATTTAATATTAACATGTTGAGCCTTTATAGATCAAGATTTGCTCAAACCCTATTCTCTTAACTTCTCCTTCGGTTGCTCAAACCGTTCAAACCGACAAATTGGAATTCTTACACATATAATATTTAATTATACTGTGTCCCTTATTTGGTTCATTCCCTTAAGTTAATTTTTTGGGTGATGATAATAAGATTAAACTGTATTTTTATCTTTTATATTTGGTAAAATAATTTTTTTTTCTCTTACACATTAAAATGATTTTTTTGATCTTTTATATATAAAATATATATTATTTAGTTCCTATTATTGGTTCGACCCAAATTATGTTAACTTAACTCCATTCATATACCGTCTCCAAGATTTTTCTAAATAAATACTATAACATTCATAATATTAATCGTATAAAGAAATTTAAATTAAAAAATTAAAATTTATAAATAACTACCTCAAAATTCACTAAATAAAAACTAATCATTTTAAGTTTTCATAATTTAACTTAAATTTTAAATATTTTAATCTTTACATTGATGTTTACACTATTATATCTTTCATTGAAAATTTATTTTATACTAATCATAAACAAAATTGGGAATAATTTAGATAGCATAGACATTATCGGTTCTAAATAATATATTTTTAAAATACAAGGTACCAAATAATACATATTTTATATGTAAGGGATCAAAAAAATTATTTTAAAATGTAAAAGACTAAAAAAGTTATTTAATCAAATGTAAAAGATCAAAAATATGATTTAATCAAATAATAATAATAATAATAATAAACCAAAGAAAAAGGTGGAATGCCTTATGGTTAAGAAGATGGCTTTGTTGCTTTGAAGTTTTAGTTAAAAATTTTAGTACTAGTTACCACCTCAATTTTAAATATTACGGTCTCAATTTTAATAAAATTATGTTTTTACTTCAAAGGAGAAAAGGAAGGGGCAGGAGATGGACATTTTAGTTCAAATTAGGACGGTAGAGAGTAAAAATTAGGACGGTAACTGATAAAATTTTTAAAAAAAAAGTATGATGATTTTAAAGGTGAAAAGTGAGATAGAATTCATTTCATTTTTTTAAAAAGCGTCTTATATTTTATAATAGAGGTAGTATAATATTTTATTGGGTCCGTATACTGTAGGGCTATAGCATTAAAATTCATCATGCTCCTACTGTTGCGCGCTACAGTTTTTTTTTTTTTTTATGCACATCCTTTTTTTTTTTTTTTAAAAATACTTAAAAAAAAAAGACAGTAGATATCATATCAAGAATATAAAAGAAATTACACAATAGAACTAAAACATCCTTAACAATGGAGATCACATCATGATTATATAGACATAAGATCGCAGAATACTAGACATCAGATCAACAGACTATAGATATAAGATCAATAATATAAAATATATCATACAATAGAACTAAAACATACGTAACAAGGGAGATCACATCATGATTATATAGACATAAGATCACAGAATACTAGACATTAGATCAACAGACTATAGATATAAGATCAAGAATATAAAAGAAATCATACAATAGAACTAAAACATACGTAACAAGGGAGATCACATCATGATTATATAGACATAAGATCACAGAATACTAGACATCAGATCAACAGACTATAGATATAAGATCAAGAATATAAAAGAAATCATATAATAGAACTAAAACATATTTATCAAGGGAGATCACATCATGATTATATAGACATAAGATCACAGAATACTAGACATCAGATCAACAGACTATAGATATCAGATCAAAAATATAAAAGAAATCATATAATAGAACTAAAACATACTTAACAAGGGAGATCACATCATGATTATATAGATATAAGATCACATAATACTATACATCAGATCAACAGACTATAGATATAAGATCAAGAAAATAAAAGAAATTATACAATAGAACTAAAATATACTTAACAAGGGAGATCACATCATGATTATATAGGCATAAGATCACAGAATACTAGACAACAGATCAACAGACTTTAGATATAAGATCAAGAATATAAAAGAAATCATACAATAGAACTAAAACATACTTAACAAGGGAGATCACATCATGATTATATAGACATAAGATCACATGAATACTAGACATCAGATCAACAGACTATAGATTTAAGATCAAGAATATAAAAGAAATCATACAATAGAACTAAAACATACTTAAAAAGGGAGATCATATCATGATTATATAGACATAAGATCATAGAATACTAGACATCAGATCAACATACTATAGATATAAGATCAAGAATATAAAAGAAATCATACAATAGAACTAAAACATACTCAACAAGGGAGATCACATCACGATTATATAGACATAAGATCATAGAATACTAAACATCAGATCAACAGACTATAGATATAAGATCAAGAATATAAAAGAAATCATACAATATAACTAAAACATACTTAACAAGGGGGATCAAATCATAATTATATAGACATCATATCACAAAATAGTATACATCAGATCAGCGGACAACAGATATCATATCAAGAATATAAAAGAAATCAAATCATACAACAAAAACGCCCATAACATGTATTCGTATCTACGGACATCACATATCATATCACAAAAGAAATGAAATAATATCACAATATAAAAAATTATTTAATTATAAAAGAAATAAATTAATAATTTAAAAATATTTTTTTATCATTTTTCTAAAATATTCAAAAACATAGAAAAAAGTTACTGAATTGTTTAAAAAAAAGGACGGAAAAAAAGTTTCAGGAAAGAAGAAAAAAAAACTCATTATAAATAATATAGAAATGGAAAAGAAGTGAAAAGGAAAGAATGAGGTCTGCTATTAGCCGCAGTGAATCCCTATCGCGAGGAGAAAAAAAAAATCCTAGCGCCCTTGATGTTATGTCCTGCCGCACGTGTAAAACCCCACTCACAAAAATTACTATTTTTGGGGTGGGAGTAAAATTGTATGGTGATCCTATAGGACGACCATATAAATTACCTATTTTATTTTATATAATGTGTAACACATAAAAAATAAATAATCTACTAAATTTCCTTTTATTGTGGTCTAACATTTTTATTCTAATCCACATAAAATTATATTATTGCAGGATTACAAGTAAAAGAACATAACCATTTCTTAGGAATTACTAGTTATCGCCCCAGTATTTTCCCTTTACCGTCCCAATTTGAATTAAAATATCCCCCTACAATACTCTCTCTTCCCCCTTTTTAAGTAAAAGGACACTTTTATCAAAATCTATGGACTATCGCCCCAAAACGTGAGGTGGTAACTAGTAATCCCCCCATTTCTTTGACTGCATCATGAGTCATTTACTACAAGCAAGAATTTGTTGGTTTTATTATAAAAAATTAGTTAATAACATTTATTTTTTTCATAATTTTTATTAATTTACTAAATTATCCATATATGTTTTTTGTATTCTGCCAACCATAGTGACTTGAAATCAAACCCTTTGATTTTAGATGAAATGTATCAATCACTAAATTACTATATTGGACTTTGTTGCAGTTTGGGAGCAGAGCTATGGGGGCTCTATCATAGATTGCAACTGTGTTGGGAGCTAGTTTGGGGGGGGGGGGTGGGAAGATAGTTGAGGTAGAAGTTGATAATGCTTGGGTGGTAGAGGTGGCTATGGGAAGTCTTATCATGAAGGGCTCTATGGCAACCTCGTAAGGGGCATCCGGGAGCTCTTGGAAAGGATTGGGTGATGCAGTTGAGCTACACTCATTGGGAAGAAAATTTTGTTGCAATTGTCTGGCTACTCTCGCAATGGCTAAGCCAAGGAGTATCATACTGTGTCTGAACCCCCGATGAAGGTTAGGATATAGCGTGACCATGATTTAGAGGGTTTCTTATATTCGTAGCATAGGTCTATAAAGCACTAGTCTCGGTCTTTTTTTTACCTAAATATATATACTCATAAAAACCAATTATTATATTATAGTCTTATAGAATTATAATACTCTATATCCCTTAAAAAAAAAAAAGTTTAGGTATCAAACATTCATCCTATTATCCCATAAGATTATATTATAGTCTTATAGAATTATAATACTCTATATCCCTTAAAAAAATAAAAAAAAAGTTTAGGTATCAAACATTCATCCTATTATCCCATAAAATAAAAAACTGATTTATCGTCAAATTACAATATAAAATTCACTAAGGATATCATACTCCATGTCCATTAATTAATATATATATATATATATATATATTACTTCTTACTAAAAGAAATATAAAAGATAGAAAATTGAAACTAAAACTCCTTAGGTGTCTACCTATGGTCTTTTATTTTCTCTCTAATTTCTTATTTTCCCTTCACAAATTATTATTATTTTTTGGTCTTCTACTTAAATTTTAGCAAAATTAACAAATAATAGTTGCAATTAATGAGTTATCATCCCAACTCAATAAATAATCTTAACTTTTAAATAATTATTTTCTTATCGATTCAATATTTTGTTTATTATCCATCCGTTCATCTAATAACATCTCCCCCTCGATCGAATGTATTTTGCCGTCAAAATTAATTTGAATTGTTGAACCAATTAAATAATAATTTTGAATTGACTTTCAAAATGATGAACATACTCAAATTATATTTTTTCAATTGTATGTTTCTATTATACTATTACACTATTACTTTTTTTAAAAAAATAAATATAATATATTAAAAAAATTATGTAATTCATCACAAGAAATTAGATCATTTATACATTTGTATCGAAATCCAATTACTTATATTATATTTTTGGAGGAATACGTAATTACAAAAGTTCGTTGACTTTTTAAACATTTTATTGAAAATATTCAATTGATATGGTTTGGGAGAAGAAATTAAAATGGTGGTGATAGAAGGGCCCGACGAAGGAAGGGGCTGAGGTCGGCGGTCGCTAAGTATCGTGCACCGACACATGGCTGGCCGGCCGTCGGCATCAGGGGTTACCAAGTGGGTTCTTCTTAGATTTCATGATAACTTATCCCATTAGGTTTGAATTTGTTATTAAATGATCAGTTTAGTATAATTACAATATTTTCGTTACTTCCCCAAAATTGAGATTCTGTTCACACTTAAAAGGTGTGGGTTGTGATTTTTACACTATTAATGAAATTAGTTAAGATTTGTTATTTGTATTAAATATATTACTCTTTTTATTATTTTATTTAAGATGTTTTATAAATTCGATGAAAATTTATTTATAAAATATTTTATTATTTTTAATGTAATTCTTGACTTTATATTTTAAATTTGTCTATTTAATTGTAAAATTTTATTAGTTATGTGCAATTTGAAACATTTTATAAAAACAAAAAAAAAATAGTATTTCTTTATGAGATTGCATTTAGTTACCAAATGCCTAATTTAAAATTAATCATTAGCCGTATCACTCCCTATTTTGAGGTATTAAATCTTCATACCAATATTGTTATAAGGAATAAATTATATTTATTTTGTCCCAAAATATAAATAACCTTTTAATATTAAATATATTACTTAAAAATGACCTTAGGATGCGTTTGACGTGCAAGAATAGAGCAATAAACATTTGATTCCGATTGTCATATTTTTGTGTAGTAAAGCAATGACAATGATAATTTAATTAATACTAGAGATATTTATTAACCCATCTATGAATAATCTCATACTATATAATTATCTTTTAATACAAAGATAAAATGAGTTAAAATTAATTTTATTTCCCCTTAATTTATCAAACAAGTCAAAATCAAATATCGATTTCTTCATTCATATTCTTACGCGTCATACACACCCTTAGTGTGTGAATGCATACTCAACAATTCCGAAAGTAATCTTAACGTCTTAGGAGCAGGTAGCATACGTTTAACTAATGTCCTGGAAACTGAAACCTTGGCTCCTATGGACCACTAAGAAGGTAGGAAACAGAGAGGAACACTAGCCTCTTTCAAGGAAACTCCAATTCGGAATAAACACACACAAAGGAAACCCGACAAGATGACCAAGCAGAATAAGTAGCGTTCAACAAGATTATGAGATGATATATAAAGATAACGTGGGAAGCATCTACTCTGTTCGTTTCTTGGAGCAACTTCATAATAGAATCAAGGACAATATGCATAACACAGTCATGGTCCCATTGTTAGAAAGCAGTCGTGACTACTATATATGTCCTCTATATGATACTCATGTCTCTCTGAAAACCAAAGCAAAACATTATCTTTGTGGACATGACACAAGGTTGCTAAATGGTCATCGATAATTGTCAAAATTTTCATAGATTGATAATTTGACTTAAACAAAAGGTGGTAAATATATTTAGCTTAATAGTATAATGAACATTAGTTCTATTAATTTGTTGCTAAAGTTCTAGGATTTGTGATTACATCTGATAAACTTTGATAACAATTACATTTGATTAAAATCAAATCAAAATTGGTCAAGAATAATCTATTTTCGAACGAACATCAAAATTATTTATAAGCTATTAGTTTCAGTTCCACTAGCCCATAAAACTAAACCCCATAGTTTTAGAACCAAAACCAACAGTTCTTGACCTGTTGGCACATTTATGAATTAATGAAGACGATATCTAAAAGTTATTAAATCAATTTATAAATTTTGGATGCTACAAATAATATTAAAGAAGATTCTAGTATGTTAGCTAAATGCTATGTGCGAACACATATGTGAACTACAAATTGGGCAAGTATTAAGCACATCTGAACTGATTAGTAGAACAAGTATTACACACGCTTCTGAGTTAGGTAATTAATGTACCGATGAGTCCACCCTACAAAACTTTTCCGCCATCTTGCCCATGCTTGAGTCCACTCGATTTACGTAACTCTTCTGCCGTTGATGGATCCGCCGGACAACAGCCACAAGCCGCCGGACCCCTCTCTGCTATGCCAGAACATTCTCGAGCTTGTTCGCTCGCTCCCCAGATAAGTTCTAGCAGCCTCCGCTTAAGCCTGTTACATACTTCAATGGTGAGCCCCAAATTGTGTATGAGACTTCTGAAATTGCCGAATTTTCCTTGGTGTGTACGTTCTCTTGTGGGCGACCAAAGATGACAGATCTTCGTCGGGACATATCCCTCATTGGGTTCAAAGCTTCATTTGAGGCCAGGCTTGCCCGCCATGTTCTGCCCTGCTTATCTTAGTAGTGTTGAAATGAACACCGCATTTCAAGTATAAGGAGGATCCTCCGATTGTTCCTGTGTGGTGTTGGTGTATGCCCTTTTGAATGCTAGATTAGACATTTGTCGTCTGTTTGATAATTTATCAAATGAGTTAATTTCATGATAATTATGTTCTTGTGCATATTTAATTTCATGAAATCGATCCGCCAAAAGAAACACCCCATGGACTTTTAGATCATGAGTATTCTTTTGAGTAGTACTCGTACGAGGATCCTTAGACCAGAAATCTCTGCATAGTCTTAGGTGATTTGTAGTGTGCTTTGACATAAGCCTAACGGGACCGTAACAGGTTGCCAAGTACGGGTATGATTGGGTACACTATGAGTCACGCTAAGATATGTAAGTGAAGTGATGGGATTACAAATCTCTCTTAAGTGAGAAATGATAGTTTGACCACTTGATAGTGAACTGAGAAGTGCATGACCATGCCCGAGAAATGATCAGTGTTATCATTTGCTCGAATAGAATCAGTGTCACAAGGAAATCAAGTAAACGTTTAGCTAAATAAGGATGATAGTTCCATGCCTTATGCTAAACGAGATATCAATGTAGAGGACCATATGCAGTATGCTCGGAAGGTTGTGTTGAATCACCATTCGACCCTCTGTTCTGAATTTAGTAGTCATTATGTCTTGCTAGAGACTACTAATGACTTATGGATTAATTAATTAGATTTAATTTTCCATTGCCAATTTGGAATGGACCTACTGGATCACACATAAGAGAGTTCGATGATACAGAATTGCCTGCACTAAGTATAATTGTTATACTTAGACAAATAATATTTAATTAAATAGTTTAATTAGATATTATTGAGAAGTTCTGTGGTATTAATTAAGAGTTAATTAAGTATCTAAGAACAATTGAGATAGCCTGACAAATCAAGGGACCTAATTACAATTGAGATTCTTGACCCATCAGTCTGATCCATGGGTCAATGGGTTGATCCATGGTTTTGGTAAAAACCCAAGTCATTAAAAGTGATATTAATATTAATATTAATTAACTGACTGAGTATCTGACTCCCTTTTAAAATATCCCGGGGATATTGAGTCAGATACTCAAGTGAGATTTTATGAAAAATGGTTTTTCCAAAACAGAAAAAGATATTCTCAAAAATTCTCTCTCGGCAGACATGCTAGCACGGGTTCCGTGAGGGCTCCAGTGCAAGATCGTAGAGACAATTTATCTGAATTGTTGGTGAACACAATCTTATCAAAGGAGCTAGGCGACGAGCGTAATCAATTACGCTTCAAGGGTAAAACCCGATTTCTGATAATTAGGCATCTTCCGCTGCGAAAACTATAATATTGCCTAATCGATCCTAACATGGGTATCTTAGTATGAATTGCCAATTGAGTAATGGGTGGAGAGACTCTCGCATTATTTATATTAGACACAAGCGTGGTGAGTTACCGATGTGGGATTGAGACAATCTTAATACCCTCCCTTAACCCACAACACACTCTAGGCTTTTTTTGGGTTCAAAAAGGCCCAAAATATAGGTAAACAAGCCAGATATACTGTCAGATCAAATAAACAGGCCCAAACTATGGGCGAACAAACCGGATATACTGCCGAATTAGATAAACGGGCCAAAACTATGGGCAAACAGACCGGATATACTGTCAGATCAGTCAAACAGGCCCAAACCCACTTTGATACCATGTTAAATTTATTGATCCAACACGAGCATCCAAACCAAAACCAATTGGCAATGGGTGGAGAGACAATTGGATTATTTATATTAGACACAAGTATTGTGGGTTACCGATGTGGGATTGGGACAATCTTAACACTTTTTTAATCAGGAAATTGTTCCAAATTTATACCCTGACTGTAATTTTAAGCCGCCATTTGGTAGCCTGAGTATGCATTGAATTAAATCTAATGAATGAGCTTCCTAAGTCGATTTTGATTGGGATGGTTTAGCATATGCATGAGCAATTTTTTACCTATGAATACATCCTAGCGTATTGTGTCGAGTACAGGAAAATTGGACATTCCAGTGTAGAATGTAAGCGTGGGAAATTTTCGGAAGTGGGTATGGTAAAAACATTGAAATCGGGCCGCCAGGTGGGTTTCTATAAGTCTAAACCGCAGACTGCTTCAGGGGGTAAGGAGAATGTTGAGCCTAATTCATCAGCTGCTACGAAGTCGGGTCTAGTGGTGTTGCTCGTTAATGAGGCAAGTTTCTTTGAGCCTTAAGACTGTTGAGAAAAATTTGGTGCCAACAGTGGGTATATTTCTTTAGGGAAGAGGAGTTGCTGCAGAATTTGCCAACACGGAGCGAGGAACAGGTGCTTGCGGTGGTTAGGGTGGCTTATTCATCATCTATATGCCTTGCCATGGAGTCTAGCCCTACATTTACGAATGTGGGCTTTGCGGCCAAGGATGTGGCCGCCGGTTTTGCTGTGGATATTATCGTTTCCTAGGATTTGCGACAGGTTGTTCTCTTTCATCGGCTGAGAAGGTGGTGCCTTTGACTAGGTTGGGTTCTGAATGTGTTAATACAACTTCTTAGTCTGCTCTGGAAGATGGTGGTATTCGTCAACAAGGTTCACACCAGCAGACAAGCAGTGGCCGTTCTCTGGAATCGCCTTTGGGACTCGACACCCAGCCTTGGTTGGGTGTTAATCATATAGCTCAACTAGTTGATGTATGGACAGATTGTATATCTCAGGAAATGTCTGCATTAGTTACAAAGGTACGTGAAATATTAGGGGATTTTTCAACCCCACAAACTGCTTATGTGTTTGAGACTACACATTTGGTTCGCTCATCTTCGAAGCCAACTTTCCTAATTTTGGAATGTACATCAAGTATTGATTTTGATTTTACAAACTTGGAGCCTTTGGCTTGTGATATGGGTTTTTCCCGGATATGTAGGAGCATGGATCCCAGGGAGAATCCTTGGGTCTATTGCAGGATGCTTTTGATGGTTATTATGATGAAGTTATTGACCTAGATCATTATTCTTTTCTTGAGGAAGTGTTTTCCCAAGTGCGACACAAAAAATGACGGTCTAAAAAGATTTTAGATGCTTCAACGCTGGTACCAACGTGTCGTTCGGTGCGCATTCACCACCCGTCACTTCGTTTTTTAAATCATTGATCCATATTAGTTAGTTGGGTGGTCTGTTTTCCTAATGCATGTTTAGCTCAAAACACATTGTTGTATAGTGCAGTTTGGTTATGTTATTAGGGGTATACAAAGTAGTAAGAGTTTTTTTTTGCCCTTGTATCCTTTTGGACTTTAATAATTTATTAATAAATGGGTAACTACTCCCACAATTTCAATTAAAAAAAAAATACTACCTATCTTTTTTTATAGTAGTCGTTTTAGGATTTCTTCTTCTCTACTTTTACTTGTCCAATTATATTTTCAAACTAGTAATTATTACTTTTTTCTTGTTCTACCCCTACCATTCCCTATTTCCAATACACTTTATAGTAGAGTTAGTTTTATAATAAAACTCTAATTACGAGTCAATAGGGGTAAGGAGGAAATTCAATATAAAAAAGTTGAGTAGTAATGAATTTTCTTGATAACAGTGTAACTCCTTAAACGAGTATTATAAAAAAAGGGAGGGAGTATTACACACATGAGTCACCTCTATGTCAAAAGAAATTGGACCATGTGAATGCATTGGATTTTACAATGGCACAAGAACTATAACAAAGAGTTGAATGTAATTTTTCATCCCACAGAAAACTTAAAAAGTGAGTGATTAGAAAACTTAATAATTTGAATTAACTATTTTGTATTAATAAGGAGAAATTTGAAAATTTTTAGCCTAATAGGATTAAGATATTACATTTAATAAAAATTGGTAGGCATCCCCACTTAAAATAATAGGTATTGAGTTTCAGTCACCTTTGTATAAAAAAATTTAAGGTGTATAAATAAAAATAATACTGTTAGATATTTTCTCTAGTTTTTTACTCTCTTCTTCCTATACTGATTGGCATATTCAAATAAAGTATAACGATTTATTTTAATACAATTTAAATAAAACCATTTGTTATTATATTTTTTCACTTGTAATTTTACACAATCGTATTTATTTAAAATTTGAAATTAAAATATAAAAATTGGACTATAATAGGACAAATAGCCATCCTGAAACAAATCTATTATTATATAAGATGGAGGGTAATTTATATATAGGATCACCATACAATTTTACTCACACCCCAATTATAGTAGTAGTTTCTATTTTAGCCCCCAATTAAAATAGTAGTTTCTTTTTTTAAAAAAAAACTCAGACACGCGCCTTTACTTACCCGGAGGCTATATAAGTTTCTTTTTTCTCTTTTTTCTGCATGTTTGTTGTCGCTCTTTTCTTCGTCTTTTGCTGTCATTTTTCGTCTTCGTCTTTCGCTTGGATTCTTTTGCTTTCAATTTTGATCCAATTTTGGTTACGGTATGTATTTGATGATGGTGATTGATTTATGTTTAAGAATTTATTGTTTCTCTATTTTTCGTCTTCATTTTTTGCTTAGTTTGTTGCCGTTTGTGCTCTGTTTTGTCTTCCGATGGAGTTTTTGCTTTGAATTTGATGATAAAGGTATTTATTTCTGTGTTTTAATTTGGTAATTGATGTATGTGTTGAAAGGTAAGTTATGATGTGATATTAGTTATGAATTAATGTGATATTACGTTTAGATTGATCTGATATTAGTTCTATGTTGATATGATATGTTTTTAGTTTATTGTTATGGATCTATATGTATTTTTTGGTATAATATTAGTTTTTAGTTGATGTGATATTAGTTATGATTTGATCTTATATTACGTTTGTGTTGATCTGATATTAGTTCTATGTTGATATGATATATTTTTCAATTTATTGTTTTGAATGTATATGTATTTGTGGTATGATATTAGTTTTTAGTTGATGTGATATTAGTTATGAATTGATCTGATATTACGTTTGTGTTGATCTAATATTAGTTCTATATTGATATGATATGTTTTTCAGTTTATTGTTTTGTATGTATATGTATTTGTGGTATGATATTAGTTTTTAGTCGATGATATTACGTTTGGATTGATCTGATATTACTTCTATATTGATATGATATATTTTCAGTTCTATATTACATGATAGTAGACATCAGATCAGCGGACAATAGTTATCAGATCACAAAATAGTAGACATCATACCACTAATTTTGAAAGAAAATCACTTCACATAAATTAAACAAACTTAACAGTGAATATCAAATCAGCAAATAATAGACATCAGATCACTGAAAAACGAACATCAGATCAACTCAATACAGACATCAGATCACTAATTTTGAAAGAATATCATTTCACATAACTAAAATAAAATTAACAGTGAATATCAAATCAACATAAAACAAACATCAAATCAACTCACAACAGAGATCATATTAACTCAATATAGACATCATATCAACTCAATATAGACATCATATCAACGCAATAAACATTTCAGATCACTAATTTTTGAATGTTCAGAGAACTAAAACATACCTTACAGTGTATATCAAATCAAAATAAAATAGACATCAGATCAAAACAAAACAGACATCAGATCAACTCAATATATACATCAGATCAACGGAATACAGACATCAGAGCACTAATTTTTTAATGTTCAGAGAACTAAAACAGTAATGATTCGTAAAATATTGTTGTTGCTTGAAATATTGATGTTAGAAATTTTAGATGCTGGTGATATGATGTTGATAATGGAAAGATGAAAATCTTGCGGATGAAATCGGTTTCGAGAGCACGAAGGATAAGGATTTTTGGTTTTTGGTTTCAGAACGGGAGAAAGGAAAGTAGTTTGGGTTTTGATTTGGTCGCGTGTTTACACGAGTGTAGTTGTGACTGGGTTTAGCCGCGTGCTACAGTAGGAGTAAAATTCATGCTGCTCCTATAGGCCTACGGTATACGAATCCAAGATGGAGAGATTTATGAGATGCTTTAGAGGGGGGATGGAATTCTTTTTATGAAAACTTCTACACTTTCATACAACTTTTAATTTTTTGATTTATGTTATCTCTATTTAATTGTAGAGTTAATATGATAAACTAAAAATTATTTTAATAGGAAAATTATAATAAAAAAATAAGAATAATATTATTTTCACAATTAAACAATAATTGATCCTTAAAAATATTTGATATTCTTTAAAAAGTTAAAAATTTAAGAGACTATTAAACTTTTTAAATAGTATAACTTTGGCCATTAAACATTTTAGTTTAATTAATTAGTTATTGAACTTTTAAAACATACTACTTGTTATAGTTGTGTTGGGTATTCAACTTTGTCCCAACAAAAAATCTAACTCTACTAATTTTTCAAGGGTAAAAAAGAAAATACATAATATTATAATGCCCACCTAATTTCTAATTTCTATTAAAAAGAATTTTAAAATTAAGCCGGCAAGAAGTTGCCACTGCCGCGTCAATGTTATTGGATTTCTCGCGCTCAAAATGTTTTTGCCCATGGGATAGCAGCTTTTGTGAAAAACAATGTAGTCACCATGCAGGACTGGCCTCATGTGCCAGACTTCCTTACTCTGTCTGTACTGGATTTTTCTCCAGTTGATTAATGAAAGTTTTAATTTTGCCCTCAAAAAAAAAAAAAAAAAAAAAAAAAAATTGTAAAAAATATACAATTCAAAAAAGTTAAATGGTCTTTAAAATTTTTAACCATTCTTAAAATCAGAATATTTCGCTATACAAAATGAATCAAGTAAAGTCAATTGACTTTGATTATTCTTCAAACGATAAGCGTGACAACCCACGAACTAAATTTTTAAAAATATCCTTAGTCTACATGTGTATTGTTTTTCAATGTAATTTATTGTCTTTTAATGGCCAAAATGTAATTTTGGTCCTTTTTTTTTTTTTTTTTTTTGGGTACAATGAAAGAGGTCAATGACCTAAGTTCGCTGTGTAGCTTCTGTTCTGTGTGAAACTACTTCTCGCATATCATGGGTCAACCATTTAGTCTCTTAATTTTTTTATTCGGAGTTTTGATAATTTTTTACGAAAAAATTTAGAAAATAATAGATTAACTCATTTGATAGTAGTCAAACTTAATTTTTTTCTTCAAAATGATTTGTATCATGATGTTTTGAATCCATTTTATGACTCAATTTCTCATGAATGTTTAACCCATTTATATCGACTCATAATCTAAAATGACAGCCGAAACCCTAAATAGGTTGAATATTCATGAGAATCCGGATCATAAAATTTGTTAAAAATATCATAGTACAAATCATTTTGAAGAAAAAAATTAAGTTTAACTAGCGATCAAATTAGTAAATCTGTTATCTTCTAAAGTTTTTTGTAAAAAATGACCAAAATTTCTAATAAAAAAAGTTAAAGAACTAAAAGTATTCCGTAAAATTAAAAATGACCAAAAGTGAAATTCCTATTATAAGGGACCAAAACTGCATTTAAGCATTTTTTAATTAATCAATTAACGTGGTTGTTACTAGTAAATACTCTTCTGTTATTTATAAATTATAAACTAATATTCCATTGAGAATTTATACTTAAAAAAACTCAAATTAAAAATAAATCATTAATCATGTATAAAAGTTATTAAAAAAAGCACTATTTCTCATAGTTAATTTAACAAAAACGGTTTGTACAAAAAAAAAAGAAGGTAAATAAGATTTAAATGATAATAAATCATTAATAGCAATTAAAATCAAAGAAGAATATGACTCTAAAATATCTCGACAAACTATTGCTTATTGGCTGTGGGAGGTATGGTGTTGAGTGGTCAAAGCTTCATTAGTTATAATTAATTGTCTCACTAGTTACGTAATTAAGAATAGGAAATTAAGTTGTTGCTTAGCAAAGTGGGGATCGACTTCTGAATAGATTCAAGTGTTAATACGCTATTAATTTAGATTACCAATTAATCATGCATTAGTGAAATGTGATCTTAAGGAATCGTTTATTATAAGAAACCTTTAGGATATAGTATTTAAATCAGCACGACTTACGACTTAAGATTGAAATTACTAAAGTACATATTGTGTCATCATCAATCATTATTATCTCTCGCCCCTCCTCCCAAAATTACCCTTAATTTCTTCCCATATTCCTTTATCCTCCTCCTTCTATTAAAATAATTTAGGTAAAAATTAAAAACAATTTTGAAAAGAGGAGATGGTGAATAATAAAATAGGGCAGTAAATATGAATTATACTATAATTTTTTGTTTAGGAAAATCTTGTGGAATATATGTATGTAAAATTAATGACAATTTAGACAAAATTGATACCAGATGGGGACATAGAAGTACATTTTTTGTAGATATCAAAAGTATAACATTTTGGTAGAGGTGGAGAAAATTTAACAAATAGAATTCTTATTTGGAAGTTGAGAAATTTAGTCATATAGTATGATTTAATGTTACATTTAATCTAAAATTTGGAAGTCGATAAATTTAATATTAAATTTTATTATTACCAACATATTTAGTCTCAGTAGTAAATTTTTTTTGAGTAAAAGATATTTTTGCGACCCATAATGACGTGTTAGTTTATGTAACATAAAATTTACCACGTGGATTAAATTAATTCATATGGTATAAGAGTTGATGAAATTGCAGTTCAATCGTTAAATGTCTAAAAAACTGTTATTATGAATAAATGTGTTCTGAATAGTAAAGTTTAGAACTAAATTTGTCAACTATCAAACGTTTAGTATTAAACTAAACTATCTTACGGGAATTGTTCTTAATTTTTTCTTAAAATAATGTGAAATACGATGTTGAAGAAAATGTAATTTAGTAAAATTGAATTTGGAATATGGATGACAATCGATTTTGAAGCCCCCCAACATAGGAGCTAATAGAATTTTGTTCAGTTTTTAAGGTTGAAATGTTGGGTGGTTTTTGGCGCATTTGAATGATGGTACAATTTTTATTTACAGAGTGAGTCAGTCAAAGATGGGATTTGAATTGCAAAACCCCCAATTAGTAAATAGTAGACTTAGTGTGTTAGGTGGTTTAAAATATTAATATTAATATTAAAAAAATAATAAATAAACTAAATAAAGGCGCGTGTAAATAATTACCTAATAAATTAATCTATCAAGCTAATTTTTAAAAAAATATCCATGTAGTTATTTTTAGATATATTTTCTGTGGATTCCTCTCAAAAGCCATATTTCAAAACAATCAAAAATCTCACCCTATAAACTCATTTGAAGAAACACCGACGAAATTGATTTTTTGTCCATCCACAAAAACCAAGTTGATTTTCTATCCATCCACGAAGACCAAGTTGATTTTCAATTGATCCATGAATACCAAGAAAGATGAGGTATAAACACAGTCCAAGGAGTACTAGCGAAGAGGATTTTTTGCCCATTGACAAATACCAAGAACGACAAGAATTTTCTACCCAAGTTTAACGATGATTCCACCAGAAGACCAAAGATCACGCCCCAAAAAAGATAACAACTTTAAATTTAAATTAATAATGCTAGTTTTTGGATTGAATTGAATTAAATGGAACGAGTGGGATTATATGCATTATAAAGTGGTATTATATTGGTTGGTAGGTGAAACTTTTACATTGTAAGGTGAAGGGGGGATTATATTGGTTGAAAGAGTTGTATTCTCTTCATTGTATGGTCGAATTATATTGGTTGGATGGTGAGATTAACTCTATTGAACTGTTCTAAATGAGGAAAGAGGAAAATTGTGAGATGTTTTGTATATATTGGTGGGATTTTGTTTAGTGATATGTGGGATTATACATGTAACAGAGTAATTTTTATATCATGTGGGGTTTTTTGGTTTTGTTGGTGAAATTTTTTCCATTCACGTTAGTTTTTTTTTTTTTTTTCCATGATTTAATAGGGAGACACAAAAATCATGTATTATAATCCACAAGAATCAATATTAGGATACAAAAGGAGTTGATCGGAACGTGACTGCAGAAACTCTTCTAAATTAGGGAAGTTATCAACGCACATAAAAAAAAAAATAAGTGAGTGAGTCTATAAAATGTAAAATTAATAAATTAAAATTTAGACTATACTCAAAAAATGGTCCATTACATATAGCGAAAATATCATTTTGGTCCAAAACAAAAAAAAATTACTTTTTTTGTCCACTACATCATATTTTTTAAAAATTTTGGTCCAAAACTCATTTTTGCCTCTCTTGACCAAGAGTATTTTGGTCTTAATGAAAAGTATATTTCTTTTAACCCTTTAAAAAATTTACTACCCAATCCCAATAATATATTTTTACTCTCTCTTCCCTTCCCTTCCCCTCTCTCTCCTCTCTCTTCTTTCCTCTCTCTCCTCTCTCATTTCTCCTATTCTCTTTCTCTCTCTCCCCTCTGCCCGTCGCCCCGCACCCCCCTACCCACCGGAAAACGCCGCACCACCACCACCACCAATAATTTCCTTTTACCTTCTTCATCTGTCGCCCTCCTCATCCATCTATGCCTTCTTCCTTACCTCCCCACCACCCTCTATCTCCCTCGCCGTCACCCCCACCCTTCTCGTTGAGCATATGATCTCACTCTACTGGAACATAAACATTACATAATCAAAAGAGGAATTCATTTAGAAGGCAACCGTCTCACCAGAACTTAACCACACTTTTTGCAAAATGCCAAACCCAGAAAATCAGCTAAGTTTTTACAAAATGTCAAATCCCAGTAACTTCAAACCCATCAAAGTTTCTGCACTAACTTGAGAGCTTTTGCAAAATGCCAAAACCCAGCAAACCAGATACACAAAAGCCAAACACCAATGATACTCTACCATACAAGCCAAAAATTCTGCTCAAAACCAAAATTCAGAGCATAACATGGAGAGCGGTGCAGAGCATAATATGTCAAGAGCCAATATCTAAAGCCAAAATTCGAGCCAATTATCAGAGTCAAAATCCAGAGCCAAATTTTTCAGAGCAAGAAGCCGACTAGTTTAAAAGACAGAGCAGAACATATCCAAAATATAGAGCTAAAAACCAAATTCCATAGCAGAACATGTCCTTTGCCACAACATTAAAAGCCACACTACTACCATGATTCCCAGAGCTCATAATCAAACCAAAACATGAGATAATTTTTTAAAAGGATAAGATATATGTTTCTAACATACTTACATCATATTGAAATCTTCAAAACTCCTTCAATGTTCCACTTTCAGTCTGATGCCGGTCATAGCGTTCCCGATGTCGAGAGGCTTTTAGATTGACGATTTTGATATGTCGTTGTACAAAATTATGGATTTTGAGCTCAGCTTCTTTGTTCCTTTTGGAGGTTTTCCTCGTTTCTTTTCCTAACTAGGCGGCAAGAGGAGAAGGAGGACAGAGTTCATTGAAAAAACCAGCAACCGACTCCAGCGGCCCGTTTTTCGGCAACCTTAGTGACCAAAAACCATGAAAAACGTTTTGCAAATCCAACAAAAACAATAGCAGCCCAGATTTCAAAACCAAAATTTCCGGCAAGGAAATCAAAAACAAAATCAGCCTATTGAATTTGAAAACTAATCAAAAACGAAAAACCCACAACAAGCCACCATAATCACCACAATAATAATCAAGTTTTAAATCTTTACGCATTGGGTCGGCACTAGATTACCAGCGAAACAAGATTTAATTCCTCAAAAAAATTCGCCGCTTCTTCTTCTTCTATTTTCTGGCACTTCTTCTTTGTTGCTTGGAATGTCTTTGCGTATTCCAAAAAAACGAATGGAGAAGATGAAATAAAAATGGAAGGTATGAAGCTCCAGATGGATCCTCCCTTTCAGATCGATATTTTTTACTCATCCCGGGATTCTGAGAGGAATTTCATAATTTTTGGGACGAAAACCCTAAAATTTGAAGGTTGTTGTGGGTGGAAACGGTGGTGGAGAGGAGTGGGCAGGGATGGTGGTGAAGAAGGGGGACGGAGGAAAGTGGAGAGGAGGAGGAGCGACGGGGAGGGCAGAGGGTGAGAGAGGTGAAAGGGAGAAAGAAATAGAGGGTAAATATGAGGAGGGAATGGCAGAGGAGCTGGAAAATAGGAGGAGGGAGTGGGGTGATGGATGGGGGGTGGGGTGGAGGGAGCGACGACGGCGAAGGAATGGGCAGGGATGGTGGTGAAGAAAGGGGCACAGAAAGGTGGAGAGGAGCAGAAGCGAGGAGGGGAAGTGAGAGGAGAGAGAGAGGGTGAATAGTAAATATTTTTTATTATTTTATAATTTTAAACGGTTAAAAGAAAAATATTTTTCATTAAGATCAAAATACCCCTGGTCAAGATAGGCAAAAGTGAGTTTTGGACCAAAAATTTTAAAAAGTAATTTTTTTTTGTTTTGGACCAAAATAATATTTTCGCTATATATTTTTTAGAGTATAATCTAAAATTTATAACTATTAAAAAATATAATAATTATAATACCATGGTACTAATTTGCCAACCCTCCCCCCCCCCCCCCCCCCCCCTCCGGGCCGCCGCCGGCGGGGTCTAATTTTGTGGTCAAATTTCAGTAATTTTAGCATATGGGAAAGCCTACCGTGTGGCTTTGGCTGTTTATAATTTGACCACTTTTCCATGGATTAATACTCTCTCCAAGTCCTTAAATCTACAACAATATACATATAATAAATATTTTGAAGACAAAATAAAAAACATTAAGTCGTGATAAGTTTTTTAAAAAAAATAATTTTGAATGTTACAATATTAGAAATGGAGAACCTAATTCGTCATTTTCCCCTAATCTAGAATAAAACAAATATTAGGGAATGGGGAAAAAATAATAAAAGATATTCTGCCGCCTAAAAAACGTAACTAATAATTATAAGCAATTTAAAAAAAAAAAAAAGAACTGCGGGATTACTGTGCAGTTGTTAATTATGTGGACTTTTCTAGATGAATTTCTGTAATCCTTGGAAAAAATTGGCGTGTCGACTGCAACTGCTAATCTCAACAGCTGAAAATGTTGCATCAAATTGTGACACAAATTAATTACTTTTATAAACTTAAGCTTTGATCATTCCTCACGTATTTAATCATATCACACCCCCTCCCTCGGTTTAGATACTCTGTTACACTCCCAGTGACAAATCCTAATTATTTTATTTATATATTATATTTTCGATTAATTTTTACATGATACATAATTATTTACACTCTTATATTTTTTAACACGACGAGTTCACTTTTTTAAAGGGTTAGGGTATATTAAATTATTAAATATGATTTTTATTATTAAAAAAATCTTAAAAATATATAAAAAATAACTAAATAAAATAAAATATGAAAATAAAAATAATCTACTAAAACTATATGTTGTTAATATACATAAATTAATATGAAATACAATATATAAATAAAGTAATCGAGCTTTGTCACAGAAAATGTGATAGAAAAATGTCCCCTCCCTCAATCCTCCAACTTGAGGTCTCGTTGTTGCAATTAGATTATTATATACTTTACCTTTTTCAACGCCACCTCCTCCTTCTCCTTTTGTTGGCCACCACATTGATCACCGATCAAAATTTCGACCAACAAAAATAACAGTATTAAAATTTAAGTGAAAAATTTACATTATTATAAAAATTGAATACTATAATGAATAATTCACTAAATACATTAATAATGGTCGAATATTGCGTTTAAAAAACACTTCCTTCACATTTTTTAAGAAAGATGAGAACTCCTATCTAACAAAAGTTTCTTACGAATTTTGTGTACACAATGGGTCTAACCCAAATTTGGACCATTTGTTGTTCTTATAATGAGTCTGGCTCCAAGTAGGTTACTAGACGGTTGTGTGGTTCATTTTTTTTCTAAAATTTTATCGAAAAATATGAAGCATCTAAACACAAACATTTTTGAAGCTTTAATTATTAAATATCTGTATCCCTATTGCCAACCATAATCAATGAAATGCGTACCAAAAAAATATAAAAGGCTAAATTTGTCAATTTTTAAACAAAATATGCTATATCTTTTATATATATATATAAATACGACTTAAAATCAAGATATATTATCTTAAATAGAAAATGTCTAGCACGAGTTACCTCCCTCTTTTTTAAACATGTTATATCTCATATGGGAGAAAACAATTATCATTAAAAAAAATGACAAATTACTTCTGTCACCATTTAACCTTATCAATTAACACATTTACAAAATATTTAAAAATTTGGTCAAATTGCTTTTTTTTGTCATTTTTAAAATAGGGGTAGTTGCGTTTTTTTGTTCCAAATAATATTACGACTGTATTATTGGTCCCTTAACATTTTTTATTAGCATTTTTAATTATTTTTTCCGAAAGAGTTTAAAAGATAATAGATTAACCCATTTGATCGCTAGTCAGATTTAATTTTTATCTTCAAAATGATTTGTACCAATAATATTTTTAACCAATTTTATGATACGAAATCTTCAATTCATTTAGAATTTTGACCGTCATTTTGAATTTTGAGTCGATTTAAATGAGTTGAATATTCATGAAAAATCGAGTCATAAAATTGATTGAAAACATCATAGTACAAATCATTTTAAAGAAAAAATTTAAGTTTAACTAGCTATCAAATGAGTAAATCCGTTATATCTTTTAAACTTTTTCGTAAAAAAATACTAAAAATGTTAAAAAATCAATAATGCAGACGTACTTAGGACCAAAAATGTAATCACCCTAGCAAGAGGGACAAAAAAAAAAAAAAACAATTTAACCAAATAATTTTATTTTTTGATTGGTTTATATATAAATTTCAAAACTATTTTAGATTAGATTGGTTATTCAAATATTATTATCTTCAATTAAATTACTAATTATTAAAATTTATTCTTAACAAATTTGATTTTATATTGCCAATGACAATTTTAAATAACATAATAGTAAACATTCCATCAAATTCTGCCGTTTCTTTTGTCAGAATAACCATCATTCGCCCAAAATATGACATTTTTAATGATAAATTTGAGCAAACACTAAGAATAGGTCCTTTATCCGGCGGCATTGGCGACTGGGTTGGGGAGCTTTTCCAGTTCTTGCTACAGGCGCTTCTTCCACGCTCATCACTTTGTCAAAACGATATAGATAGAAACAGAACCAAGAAGATTGTGGAGATAAAATGGACCCTCAAAGAATGGGGTTTTATTTTTGTTATTTTTTTGCCAAATTTACCCCCAAAAATGTCATGTTCATGATGATGGTCAATTATCAAGATAAAAAAAAAAATCTCATATCATCGTGATAAAAACAAAAATTAAAAAAAGTTTAAATAAATTACTTTAAAAAAAATAAAAATGAAAAGATCTCGTAGGTGTGTTTGTTTAAAGATAATAGGAATGAGATAATCGTTTTAAATTATTAAATTATTAAATTATAATTATTCTCATTCCGATTACTTCAAATTAGAGATATATGTTAATCCATATAAATAATTTAATTATTTATTAAATAATCTCACATCCTTTTAATAAAAATATACTTTAGAGGAGGATAATTAGGAAAATTATGGTAAAACGCGTATAGTATAGGAACACAGAAGCTCCCATGGCCGTGGCAGCCACGGCAGATTACGCAGATTACAGAAGCTTCGTTCATCCCAACCCCACCACCCCACCCCCCCCCTCGGATACGTCACTCCACCTCCCGCTCACACACTCACACACACTGTTTTTTTCTCTTTTTTGGCACTGTTAACAATTTCCCTCTATTATTTTATCCCTACTTTCCCCCAAATTATGTGTACCTATATTTTATTTAAAAAGAAAATTTTTTATTAATATATTTTAATATTCTTTGTAAGGATTATATTTTTTCCTTTATTAGAAATTGGATTTTGGTTTTGCAATTTTTATGTAAATTCAGATTTGTGAGTGGTGTGCTCTTTTGTTGTATATCCTTAGATTATAGTCTACTCCTTCCTTCCTTTTGTATTCTTATACATAGGAAGAATTAGAGGAAGCTACTTTAAAGATAAAATAATTTAAAATTTAAAATTTAAAATATTATTATTTTGATCTCAAAATAATATTCTTTTTATCCTCTAATATATACAAAAAGGCGTTGGTCTTGATTCTTTTTTTTCTTAAAAAAAATATTTCGGTAGGTTACGTTAATGCGGTTAAGCGTATGTGTGTCTCTTTTTACAACTCTAACGCTTATATATACGCCATCCTGTAATCCCATTATCTTCATCTCATTTTGGAGACCTATTCCGCTCAACCCCACAACCCCATATCTCAACTCATTACGTTACAGATAAAGGAGAGGGTCATTCCTTCTTAATTTCTTTCTTTGTTGTTTTCTTTGTGTGCGGAAAAGGGTTCTGTTGTTATTGTAAAGTTCGGCAAAGCTTTGGTTTTTTGCGCAGCAGGGGAGGGCCATTCGATTGAACTTTTTTTTTACTTTCTTGTAATCAAGGGGCCGACTTTCTGTACCTTGGTAGGTTTCTTATCCTTACTATGGATTCGTATCGGCAAGAAACATAAGTCTTTTTCTTTTTTTTGGTGCTAAACTCGAGAGGGTTACTCTCTAATGTCTTGGTGCGGAAGAACTTCGGTTAAAGTTGGAGTCTTTTTGTAGTAACGGGTGTATTGGTATTCTTCTTTGCATTGCTGAGTTTCTTTTTTCCCCTGATTCTGAGGCTTTCTGAACTCGGTTCACACTGTTTCTCTGATATTTGTGTTGTTGGGGAAGGGATGGGTAGTGGTCTAATGCTTCCCTCTTCTGCTACCTCCTGCTCTTGATGATTCAATTCGATTAATATGGTAGTGAATAAGCTAAAGTTTATATATTTTCTTTTGAAGTTTTGGGGAAGAAGTGGAAAGGTTTTGGTATTCTTTATGTTACAAGTCATTAGGAATGATTTTTGGTTTATTTGATGAGGAGGGTCATATTGATAAGTTTTGGTGGTTTGGTTTATGCTTGAAATCGATGATAGTTACAAGAATTGAATCCCATGTTTGTATATTCAATTTAGAACATAGTTGTTCTGTTTTGGTGGTTGTACTCCCACATTAATCTTCATTGGTGATCTGTTTAAAACTTGGTGGGTTAGTTCATTAGCTATTCCTTTCTGGGTGGTTGATAATTTTAAGTAGATGTCTAGCTTCTTCTTCTTAGCTTAGCTTGCTTAGTCTACAATCACAATGATTTGTCTTGGTATCCAATTATTTATATCTAGGCTCATGTCAGTTTTCCATCTGCAAGTTGTGGTGACCAGAAATATCAATCTCTTTCAGGAAGTTTCCTTCATAGTCGTTAAGATGCCTACGAAATTGATTTCTGGATTAGTCTTTGTTCCATTTGAGCCTTTGTGGCTCTTAGTCCACCTTCCAACATTATCTTTTTTTCACAACCACTCTTATTTTTCCTTTCTATTCATATTTTGAGAATATACTCACGATTCTTGTGTTTCAGATTTCTCCAACTGTTGGTTTTGTTTGTTGACCAGATCTTTAGATCTTTAAGGTATTTAGTTTCAGAGTTGGTTCTTTTGTCTTGGTAAAAGAACAATCTGATTTCGATTGTGATATATACTTTCTCAGACTAATCCAATTCAGAATTCAAACATGTGAAAAAAATCACTTTTTTATACATTAAAGGTGGTCTGGTTTCAATGGATATGGGTATTGCTGACCATATACTGTGAGTGAAATCAAATGAATCTTTCATCTTCCTTAACTACTAAGATGATTTCTGATGAACTAAAACTTTGTTGACTTATTCTTCAGAATAAAGAGCATACTGTTGTTCTTGCCAAATCTTCAAGTTTTCATTCTTTTAAAATCAATCTCCGGGTCTTGATCTTCATCTGACCCCGTGTTCTCTGTGTTTTTGGCTCATCAATCTTCTCATTTGGATGTTTTGTTGTTAAGATGATGACATAAATATGATATTAATTCGGGGTTATGGCTGTTGGAAATAGAGTCGCTTCTAGAAGGATCCTATGATCTTCTTCTGTATAATTAATGATCTTCAGCATAATCTTGCATATGATGGTTACCTAATGACATTTTTTGAGCAAATAATGTGTTGTCCACTCTTTTAGTCTACTTTTATATAGTTTGGTAAGTTGGGTGGTTGAGTAGTACGTTTTAGTGTAGTTCTAAACAAAGTAAGTAGATGTTTTAACTTGCATAAACATATTTCCCAACCTAATTCTCACCAACCATAGATATTATTCTTCTTTTTCTTTTTTCTGTTTTTTTTACCCTGGCTGTTTGTTTATATGCCTGTTTGTCTGTTACCATGCTTTAAGTAATTTCTGGCGAGCAAGCCAACTTTCAGTAAGGACTTTTGCTTATATATATACATCCTCAGACCAGTAATGAATCCATAGCCATTCAAGCTGTTGTATTGAGGTTCCTTTATATGTTGGTTTGTTGCACTGTTACCCTTCTGAGAAGCTAGTGTACACCGGTAGTATCGCCTGGACTTTTTCTTGTCCGTCTTCTTCTTTTTCAAAAAAGAAAACTCAATTCTTATTGTTTAGTCTTAGAATTTTTAGGTAGTCCCTTAGTTTGCCTATGTGCAACTTGTGCAAGTGATATATAATTTGTCAGCTTTTCAAGACTGCTATATTTTAAAAACTTTAATGGTCTCAGCCCATGTTCAGTGTTCAGTTGGAAGTATTTAAATAGTTAGATTAGACTAAAAATGACCTTTGATAGATAGTGATTTCTGTCTTTAAGTCTTTGAGCCTTCAAAATTGATTGTTAGGAGTCAAAGTATTCATAACATAGATTAGATATGCTTCCTGTTCACACACATTAATGATTCATAGTTCATGCTTATCTCTTGGAATGGGTATGTACAGATAATCCAATTGTTATGCCAACATCTTTAGTTAAATCTGTTGTCAGCACTTATATATTGGGATCTAACTCTTCTTTCTTTCATTCATCTTTTGTTTTCAGATACTAGTGGCAAAAGCTGTTTGTGTTTGGATCAGAAATGGTGATGGAGCAGTATTACCAAGATCCAGCTGTTGAAAACAACTTGAATCAAGATGGAATTTCCTTATCAAAGTGGCAATCCTTAGGTGCAGATGGGCCTGAAGATAAGTCATCGGCCGGTTTAGACTGTAACATATGCCTGGATTTGGTGCAGGATCCTGTGGTGACATTCTGCGGTCACCTCTATTGTTGGCCCTGTATCTACAAATGGCTTCATTTTCAGGGTAACTCTTCCGAAGATCCGAACCACCATCAGCCCCAGTGTCCTGTGTGCAAAGCTGAACTATCACAGGAGAGCGTAATTCCTCTATACGGACGGGGCCTAACTACAAAGTCATCCGAAGGGAAAGCGGGACAACTAGGTATAGTCATCCCCCAACGACCGCCTAGCCCGAAATGTGGGAGCCGCAGCAGCCCTTCTGCACCTGCAACCCCGAGTATTTCCCGTGCAGTTCCTCAGCTTCATCAATTTGGTACCATGCAACAGCCTCAATTACATAATCAATATGCTAGTCCTGGCAGCAGCTACATGGCGGCGCCTACATTCAACCTTGGTGGCACAGCAGCAACAAATCATAACGGGTTTCATCCGATGATGATCGGGACATTGGGGGAAATGGTTCTGGCGAGGATGTTCGGGAACCAGACGGCTATATATTCGTATCCCAATTCATATCAACTCATAGGAGGAAGCAGTCCGAGGATTAGAAGGCAAGTAATGCAGGCTGATAGATCCCTTGGCAGAATAATCAATTTCCTCTGCTGTTGTATGATCTTGTGTCTTCTGTTGTTTTAAAGACGGATCATCCTCCTGATGTTTTGACACAGTTTTCTCCCCCCGGAATCCTCATACATGTATAAAAAAAAAAATAAAAAAAATCCCCATCTAATATACAAAAATTCTGCCCCTTGTAACAAATCATAGATTATGTAACTACTGATATATGGAAGCCTCAACTCCTTTTCTTTAAAGTCTATGGACATATTTTACCGGTTTAGAACAATGACAGCAATTAATTCTGTCTGACCTTATGCAACGGCAATAGAACATAAATGAATCAATTATGTCACGTTATATGGTATTGATGGATCGTGCCATTCGTTTTCTCGGAAAAATTTTACAAATTAACATCTCTTTTTCTTCTTGCCATGTTGAATCAAACATTAAAACTTGACTCCAAGATAGGACAAAACATCAGCAAGATGCAAAGACCCTAGTCCTATCCTGTTATGATCATGATTCATGGCCAATGAGAAACTCTGAGCATGTGTGCCTATTTGAAATGGGAATGGACTGAACAGGGGCGTGTAATCCACCCAGTGGCCATTTATGGATGGAAGTTGACGTGAGTGATTGGGGCGTGTTTGGCGGATACCGTAATACAACTTTTTTTTTTTTTTTTTTTTTTTTTTTTTTTTTTTTTTTTTTTTTGGGGGTCCATCAAATATTTGTTCCTAGTAGCACCAGCTTCATAATTAGCAATCCTGTCTCTAGTTGTCCACTACATGTCAAGTCTGGTAAACCAGCTGACCACGCCTAATCTAAACCCAATCAGTAAACGTAAATACTTTTGTACCATTAAATTTATTTATTGATATATTTTTAGTTACTAAATTTTTTAATTTAACTAATCACTTATTATATTATTAAATTTTATTATTTTCATACTTTTATCAGATATTTAATATGTTAGAAAATTTAACATTTGCGAAAGTCGTTAATTTTTTAAAGAGTATGCAATACCGATTAGTTAAAATTTCACTCTGTCAAAAGAAATTTTAAATTTAATTTTACCCGTGAATATTATATGCTCCCTCTTTTGTGCCTTGAAAATCTCATGCCTTTTGTAATCCCATGATAATAAAAATATATAATTGAATAAGTGTAATAACATCGGGCCCGGGACCAAAAGGGGGTAAGAAATTTAGGGTGTGGACCGAAAGAAATTAAAAAAATTAGTGTGTGGACTGAAATGGGCCTTTAAGAGTTTCGGATTTTACAAATCCGAATTAGTTATAAAAGGTAAAAAAAAAAAAAAAAAAGAAAGCATAGATTCGGATTTCAAAAATCTGAATTTATTCTTCCTGAAATACTTCTTCAAGACAGTCCACCACGTCCCAGACAACTAGCACCACGTAAACAAAAAAAAAAAAACAATTATCACGTCCAGAAACGTCTAAATTCATGTGTGTGAATTTAAACTGATTTTTTTCACAAAGACAATCCACTCCCAGATAACTAGCACCACGTAAAAAATAACTAGCACCACGTCCATAAACGTCTACATTCATGTGTGTGAATTTAAACTGATTTTTTCATAAAGACAGTCCACCACGTCCCAGACAACTAGAACTACGTCTAAAAAAACAAGCACCACGTCCAGCAACGTCTACATCCATTCAAGTGAATTTGGATGTGGTGCTAGTTTTTCCGAGACGAGGTGAGATGTTATTGTGAAAAAATCAGTTTAAATTCACATGTTTAGATGTAGACCTTTTTTGGACGTGGTGCTAGTTTTTTGAGACGTGGTGCTAGTTGTTCTGAGACGATGTGAGATGTTTTGTGAAAAAATCAGTTTAAATTCACATGTTTGGATGTAGACATTTCTGAACGTGGTGCTAGTTTGTTATGACGTAGTGCTAGTGGTTCTGAGACGTGGTAGACTGTGTTTGTGAAAAAAATCAGTTTAGATTCACATGCATGGATGTAGAAGTTTTTGGACGTGGTGCTAGTTGTTTTGAGACGAGGTGAGATGTTTTGTGAAAAAATCAGTTTAAATTCACATGTCTGGATGTAGACGTTTTTTTGACGTGGTGCTAATTGTTTGAGACATGGTTCTAGTTGTTTGAGACGTGGTAGACTGTTTTTGTGAAAAAAATAAGTTTAAATTCACATGCATGGATGTAGACGTTTTTGTACGTAGTGCTAGTTGTTCTGAGACGATGTGAGATGTTTTGTGAAAAAATCAGTTTAAATTCACATGTTTGGATGCAGACGTTTATGGACGTGGTGCTAGTTTTTTAAGACATGGTGCTGGTGGTTCTGAGACGTGGTAGACTGTGTTTGTGAAAAAAAATCAGTTTAGATTCATATGCATGGATATAGAAGTTTTTGAACGTGGTGCTAGTTGTTCTGAGATGAGGTGAGATGTTTTATGAAAAAATATGTTTAAATTCACATGTCTGGATGTAGACGTTTTTTGACGTGGTGCTAGTTGTTTGAGACGTGGTTCTAGTTGTTTAAGACATGGTAAACTGTCTGTGTGAAAAAAAATCTGTCTAAATCTTTGCGTGTGAATTTATAAGTTATATTGTAAATGGAAAAAAAATAAAAAAGGTAGAATAAAATGAAGAATAAATAAAAATTGCAATTAAAATTTAGAATTTCAAAATTCAAATATTAATAAATTCGGATTTAAAAAATCCGAATCTATGAAATTTTTTTTCTGAATTTCCTAAAAAATTTGTTCAATCATTGTTCCACCTAATACAATTCGGATTTGTAAATTCCGAATAATTGAAGATTCGGATTTTACAAATCCGAATTTTTAAGATTCGGATTTTACAAATCCGAATTGTATTGGGTACTATAAAAACCAAAACCCTAACTATTTTCTCATATTCTCTTCTTCTCCTTCCACCAACATTCTCTCTCTAGCGGCCAGAAAATTTGTTCTCTCTAGCGGCCAGACTCATCAATAATCCCAGCAATGATGACCCGAGGACAGACAGATACCGTGGCGCGATGGCACGTGCCAAAATATTTGTAAGTTTGTAATAAATTTCTTAATTTTTCTCCTTTATATGATTTTTTTAATTATTAATATTATCTTGATGTTGTGTTCCATTCTTTATTTCATATTTAGTATAATTAATATTTTCTATTTCTTAGTACTATTATATGGTTGACGTTTTGTTGGGTGTTGTAGTGGTTATAGTTTGATTTTGTATTATGTTATGTTTGTAGGCGAAATGCATGGGTAACTGGTACAATAGGACCCTTGATTTGCAGAGTCACTACCTCCGAAGACATGACGCTCAACATGAAGTTGTGCAGTACATAGATGAGTTGTCCAACTCTCTACACAATGTACTCACACTTGTTCCTTCACAAATGTCAGAATACGAGGATCCTGCTGGTTCACAAATCCTCGTCAATGATCCACCATATTTCACACAGGCACTACATCCAGCCCGCATTTCAAGGCACGCCCCTCCAACTGGAGGGGGCAGAAAAAGAAGGGCCATCATAGGAGAGGATGTACCTGTGGAGCCTATGGATGATGACAATGATGAGGATGATGATGGTGATTCGCCGCCACGTGGTCCATATAGTGGAGGTGGCCATGGATTTGGAGGTAGCGGTCCTCAACCTTTAGGTTCGAGTACTAGCCCTATTGCTAAGAGGGTGATAAGTCTAGAATTAACGCGTTATTTTATTTTAATTGGAGGTCAGTTTTATGAAGTTTATGGCTTAATTGCGCGTTATTTGTAATGCAGGAGAAGATGGACTTCGGTAGAGCTAAATACGCAATTTGGCCATATTTTTGGAGGAAGTTGAGAGTTTGAGCAGAATGAAGAAATATCAAATTGGGCTTGCGGGAAGAATTAATTATGAATGGAGATAAATATTCGATTGGGCTTAATATTTAGACCCAAAGTTAGTTAATGAATTTGTTATTAATGTTATTATTTTCCAAAACTAAATAGGAATTAATAATATAAAATTAGTTGGTTAGAATAAGTGGGCCGCTTGGAGTTAGTATATATAGTAGACGTAGGTTAGTGAGGAGTTTTTGGGGAGTTTTGTTCACCCAGGAAGTTGGCGGCTGCTTGGTTGGATTTGAATTTTCGGCTAAGTTTTCTTTTCTTTCTTTTAATTTCAATTATGTATTTTAATTAGGTTTGATAGTACTTGGATTGGATGAACTCATGAATTATTTAATTTCATAGTATGATTATGTGTTAAATATTTTTGGATATTTATTGTGATTTATGCTATTTGGTTTATATTACAGTCAAATAATTTGCCTAGAGCTTTTAAGTTTGATATAATATAATCTCAATTAGGATAATCCGTAAAGGCTTACGAATTTACCAATTAGAGTTGAAGAGGTTAAAAAAGGTGGTACCTTTTAAGACCTAGAACACTAATAAGGCAATGGTTTGTAGCAATAAATAGGTTGAATTAATTAATGTGATGAAGTGATTAATAAGGTCGGTGGATTCAATGGATTTGAATTGAGCCTACTAATTGGTGAGACGATGACATGTTGATTCGATTTGCATGTTTGCATTCAAATATCTTTAACTGTTGGTTTGTAAAGCACTATGAAATTAAATAGTTTATGAGGGATTCTTATCTAAGTACTACGTTAGGAATTTTATTATTTTCTTTATTTTTATTTATGCTGGTTAGTTTAATTAGTTAATCAATTCTCAAAAATCCCCGCTTCTTGACTAGATAGTAGAAAAGAGGTTAGTTCTAATACATAGTCCCTGAGGAGACGATCCTACTCACTGCTGTGCTGCTAAAACCCTTTAGAGTAGGTCTTTTATATTTGTTGGTTTGACACCCATCAAATTTTGGCGCCGTTGCCGGGGACTAAAGATATTAGAAAAACCTTGATTTTATTATTCTGGTTTTTATATTTTATTATATATATTTGTTTTTTTTTTTGTATTACATTATTTTCCATATTTTCTGTTTAGGAAGCTTGCAAGATCAATGATGGATGAGCAAAATTATTCATGGCAAGGCCACAATGGATTCGGTGCAAGTTACCAGCATGGCTATGAGGAAGGGTACCAAAATATGCCCACTTGGCAAGCTCGTTCAGAAGATACATCATATGGACAAGATCTAGCAAGTCAAATACGCAGATTGAACAATGAAATAATGGCCAGACAAACACCAAATATGCAGGTTGAGCAATGTGAAAGGTCTTGCAAATGCGAAAGTAGATTTTTCGAATTGGAGACTCGACTTACCCAAATGCAAGAGACAATGGACCTAGTGCTGCAAAAATTGTCACAACCACAGTGTCAAGGAGCATTTTACGTGCAAGAGAAAGAGCCAGAGGATCAACCACCAAAGGATAAGGGCAAGAAGTTAAATTTTGAAAAAGAGGTGCTCAAATACTTAGAAAAGGAAAGTGCAAGGTGGAACAAGCATCTAAAGGTTCAAGACAAGATAATTCAAAGAGAGTATGTCCAAGAAGAACAATTGTTCAAAGTGGACTCACAGATTAAACAACTAAACTCCGCGGTCAAGGATGTTTGCATCCATCTACTTGAGAAGGAAAGTGTTCAGATGCTCTCTGCAAAGAATGACATCAACAATGGTGGGATCGTTCCAAAAAGTCATGCCAAGGGGGGAATACATGGCAGAGAAATTAGTGGGAATGAGCAAATCAAGGACTCTCCTGAAACGATGTACACATATCCTGATGATTCTAGCGAGGAAGAGCATGAAGTCATAGAAAAAATGTTATTGCGTGACCACGCTATGGAATTTGAGGTTCACAACCTCATTCCAGAAGAAGACATGACGCCTCAAATTGCCAGAATAGACACCAAGAAGAAGTGCATCAATAGTAAGAAGAGTAAGAGACGTTTAAAAAGAGAAAAGGCTAAGATGGAGGGAAAGAGATTCAAAGAAAGATTAACCGTTTTAGAAGACAAGGTGTTCCAACTCCTGAATAGTCAGAAGCCTATAACTACAAGTCTCATATCTGATCCAGGAAAGGTAAATGCACCTCAAACACAAGGAAAGTGCCATGACGATAGTCAAAACTACGTATATCATCCGCCTTAAAGCAAGCTATCTCACGTCGAGCTACAGACGTAAAACAAGCGCTTATGGGAGGCAACCCAAATTTTTTTTTCTAATTTTCTTTTGTCTTTTAATTGTATTTTTAAGTGCTTTTTAGCAGAGAATTTCGAGTGGAATTAAAGGCTTGGGCAGAATACAATTTTTCCTCTGACATGCCCAGGTCAAGGTTCGAATGATTTTTGCATTTTCTAAAGGCTTGGGCAGAATACAATTCTTCTTCTGACATGCCCAGGTGAGTTTTTCTTGAATTTCTAAAGGCTTGGGCAGAATACAATTCTTCTTCTGACATGCCCAGGTGAGTTTTCCTTTGACTTTTAAGGGATGTGGCAGAATATAATTTTTCCTCTGACATGCCCAGGTCAGTGCCTTTGATTTTTCCACGTTTTTCTTTGTTTTTTATTGGAATTTTTAAGGAGTTGGGCAGATTACAAGTTTTCCTATGACATGCCCATGTCATTTACACTTACAAAAAAAAAAAAAAAAAAAAAAATTTTTTTTTCTTTCGATTTTTTTAATTAGGGTTCTTAATTTCTTTGGTTTTCATTCTTGTTTTCAAATAGCGGTGCCCGACTCCCTCTTCCCAACCAAACCCACCTCCACCATCCTTCACCATCACAGTTTTTCTTCTCCAATCGACCACCTCTAATCTCCGCAGGGTACGGCGACCACTCCACCATCTTCTCCTTCGACATCCGGCCAAGCGTTGGAGCAAACCAGTGACGCCCACTCATCGCTGTCAACCTCATCTTCTCCATTCGCCCTGGGCTAAAATTTCCTTTACTTTGAGGGTTGATTGAACTTTTTGGGTGCTGATTTAATTATTTTTGCAATTGATTAGTGGTGAGAATGACGGCCAAAGCAAGAGGGCCCACTAGAGGAGGAACGATTAGCTCAATGGCTTCAAAAAAAAAAAAAAAAAAAATTCGAGAAGTGAACTCCAATCTCCACGCCTTTGCGCACATGTGGGCTTGAAACCACAAATTCCTCCACCATAGAGAAGCTTCTTTTCCCCTTACTAACTTTTGTTTGTTTTAGTTATTTATTTTATTTATTTTTATTCTGTCTTGGTGGTGTTTGTTTTTGCGATCCTGTTTATGCCTATTTTTTTTCTACATTGGGGACAATGTAGAGTTTTAGGTGTGGGGGGATTGTTTTGTATGATTATTGTTTTGGGGATGGTTTGTGTTTCATTGTGTTTAAAGTCTAGGTGTGGGGGAGTTTTAAATGTTATGTGTTTTGTGTTGGGAAAATTGATATGCAATATGTGATTGGGTGAGGTAAGAATGAAATGTAGGGAATAATAGTAGTATTATGTGTTGGATGCCTATAACTGTTCCGTATGATAATTCAAATGAGGATACTTGTGTGAGTGACATCCAAAAAGCTAGATAAAGTGATATTTTGGGCCTTAATGAGCAAATAATTCTTTCTTGTGCTCAATTGTTTTTCTTCAGAGTGTTTCATACATAATTTGCATATTCTAGAACTTGCTTTGTTATGCATGTTACCATTGCTTGTGAATTTGATATACAAAGATGATAAGGGCATTAGGATAAACCAATTTTTGGCTTGCTTTAAAATCCAAACTTCTATGCTTACCATTAGTGAACCTTTTTGAAGCTTGGATCTTGTTCTTTGATTGTAAAGCCATTAAAATAAAACCAAGGCCTGTGTTTAGCTTGTTTTTTTTTTTGCCTAGTTATTGAAATGAGTGTGTACTCGGTTGTTGACCTTGGTTTGTGGTTTGAAGGCGGACATTGCAAGACATTAGTAGCTCATAAAAGAATAAGTTGTGCTCTACAGTGTAAAGTTGCCTATGTGTAAAATAGAGGCACAAAAGTTGTTGAAAAAAAGAAAAAAAAAAAAAAGAGAGAAATGAAAATGAAGAAAAAAAAAAAAAAACAGCCAATATAAACAAATTCCATTGAATTTGTGTGGCTAGAAAAAAAAAATGAAAAAAAGTGAATAAAGAGATAGGTTTGGAATCTTTATGGGTTGCTAGTGTCTTGCATGGGACATCCTCGGTAAGAATGTTGGAAGGTTGACAATTGAGTATATGCTTGTTTTCGTAACTGTAGCCTAGATATTATCTTTTGTTTATCCTACCCTTTTGTCCCGAGCCTCATTATAACCCTTTGACAAGACCCTTTGATTTGTATTTTGGATTCATTTGAGTGACGGTGATGTGATATATCTGCAAGCTTATGGCAAGAACAGGTTATGTGATGAATTTGAGTGATTATATATTCCCTAAACACTTTTGAGTGCATGAGAGATTACATGAGAGGTGGATGTCACTTTTGCTTGTTATTTGATTTTGGAGAGTTATGAGGAACTTGGTATAGTCATTGCAAATGCTTGGTACTATGAAAAATTTCCTATGTGGATTGCAAGTCTTGCTTGATCGTATGTTGCATATTGATGATCCATGTGTTTGTTTGTTGTTTTGTGTTTGTTTCTTTTTCTTGACGAGTCTTGAGTCATGCTTGGGGACAAGCATTGTTTAGGTGTGGGGGATTTGATAAGTCTAGAATTAACGCGTTATTTTATTTTAATTGGAGGTCAGTTTTATGAAGTTTATGGCTTAATTGCGCGTTATTTGTAATGCAGGAGAAGATGGACTTCGGTAGAGCTAAATACGCAATTTGGCCATATTTTTGGAGGAAGTTGAGAGTTTGAGCAGAATGAAGAAATATCAAATTGGGCTTGCGGGAAGAATTAATTATGAATGGAGATAAATATTCGATTGGGCTTAATATTTAGACCCAAAGTTAGTTAATGAATTTGTTATTAATGTTATTATTTTCCAAAACTAAATAGGAATTAATAATATAAAATTAGTTGGTTAGAATAAGTGGGCCGCCTGGAGTTAGTATATATAGTAGACGTAGGTTAGTGAGGAGTTTTTGGGGAGTTTTGTTCACCCAGGAAGTTGGCGGCTGCTTGGTTGGATTTGAATTTTCGGCTAAGTTTTCTTTTCTTTCTTTTAATTTCAATTATGTATTTTAATTAGGTTTGATAGTACTTGGATTGGATGAACTCATGAATTATTTAATTTCATAGTATGATTATGTGTTAAATATTTTTGGATATTTATTGTGATTTATGCTATTTGGTTTATATTACAGTCAAATAATTTGCCTAGAGCTTTTAAGTTTGATATAATATAATCTCAATTAGGATAATCCGTAAAGGCTTACGAATTTACCAATTAGAGTTGAAGAGGTTAAAAAAGGTGGTACCTTTTAAGACCTAGAACACTAATAAGGCAATGGTTTGTAGCAATAAATAGGTTGAATTAATTAATGTGATGAAGTGACTAATAAGGTCGGTGGATTCAATGGATTTGAATTGAGCCTACTAATTGGTGAGACGATGACATGTTGATTCGATTTGCATGTTTGCATTCAAATATCTTTAACTGTTGGTTTGTAAAGCACTATGAAATTAAATAGTTTATGAGGGATTCTTATCTAAGTACTACGTTAGGAATTTTATTATTTTCTTTATTTTTATTTATGCTGGTTAGTTTAATTAGTTAATCAATTCTCAAAAATCCCCGCTTCTTGACTAGATAGTAGAAAAGAGGTTAGTTCTAATACATAGTCCCTGAGGAGACGATCCTACTCACTGCTGTGCTGCTAAAACCCTTTAGAGTAGGTCTTTTATATTTGTTGGTTTGACACCCATCAGAGGGTTTGTAGAAGACAGGCGTCTCGACCATCTCGCTATGGTTTTAGTTAGACATTATGTATTCCTTTTGGATATTTAGTTAGACATTTAGTATTTATCTTATTTAACTATTATTTCGGAAAATTTTATATGTTATTGTTCAATTATATTTTGATGTTCTTTGGTAATGTATTAATAATGTTATATTCGTGTATCAATTTTACACAACGCAATTTGTACAACAATATCTCCAAGTATTACCTCCAATTTGTGAAAAAAATCAGTTTAAAATTCACACGCATGGATGTAGACGTTTCTAGACGTGGTGCTAGTTGTTTTTGACGTTGTTCTAGTTGTTCTGAGACGTGGTGCTAGTTGTCTTTGTGAAAAAATTATTTTAAATTCACATGCATGGATGTAGACGTTTCTAGACGTGGTGCTAGTTGTTTTTGACGTGGTTCTAGTTGTTCTGAGACGTGGTACTAGTTGTCTTCGTGAAAAAAATAGCTTAAATTCACACGCATGGATGTAGACGTTTCTGGACGTAGTGCTAGTTATTTTTGACATGGTGCTAGTTGTTTGAGACGTGGTGGATTGTCTTTGTGAAAAAATCTGTTTAAATTCACACGCATGAATGTAGACGTTTCTAGATGTGGTTCTAGTTGTTTTTGACGTGGTTCTTGTTGTTCTCAGACGTAGTGCAAGTTGTCTTTGTGAAAAAGTTAGTTTAAATTCACATGTTTAGATGTAGACGTTTCTGGACGTGATGCTAGTTTTTTATGACGTGGTGCTAGTTGTTCTGCGACGTGGTGGACTGTCTTGGTGAAAAAAAAATCAGTTTAAATTCACATGCATGGATATAGACGTTTCTAGACGTGGTGCTAGTTGTTTGAGACGTGGTTCTAGTTGTTCTGAGACGTGGTACTAGTTGTTCTAAGACGTGGTACTAGTTGTTCTGAGACGTGGTACTAGTTGTTCTAAGACGTGGTACTAGTTGTCTTCGAGAAAAAAATAGCTTAAATTCACACGCATGGATGTAGACGTTTCTGGACGTGGTGCTAGTTGTTTTTGACGTGGTGCTAGTTGTTTGAGACGTGGTGGACTGTCTTTGTGAAAAAATCAGTTTAAATTCACATGCATGTATGTAGATGTTTTTTGGACGTGGTGCTAGTTTTTTTGAGTCGAGGTGAGATGTTTTGTGAAAAAATCAGTTTAAATTCACATGTCCGTATGTAGACGTTTTTGGACGTGGTTCTTGTTGTTTTAGACGTGGTGCTAGTTGTTCTTAGACGTGGTAGACTGTTTTTGTGAAAAAAATCAGTTTAAATTCACATGCATAGATGTTGATATTTTTGGACGTGGTTTTAGTTGTTCTGAAACTAGGTGAGATGTTATTGTGGAAAAATCAGTTTAAATTCACATGTCTGGATGTAGACGTTTTTTGGACGTGGTGCATATTTTTTGAGACGTGGCGCTACTTGTTCTGAGACGTGGTAAACCGTCCACAATATTCGGATTTTTAAAATCCAAAATTTGTTAATTTAATTAATTAGTATAATTAGTATTTAATTAAAACAGATTTTCGTAGTTTTTCGGATTCTTAAAATCCAATTTTTTTAAAATTTAGATTTTAAGAATCCGATAGGCCCTTTTATGTTCACACTTCTAAATTTTTCCTCCCTTCAGTCCACACATTTATTTTTAATTTCCTTTTTATCAAAAATTCTAATAACATCATTGAACAAGTGTAATAATATCACGAATGTTTAACCAAAATGATTGATACTAGAACTTAGAGACTATGGCCTCAATCAATTGTAAAAAACACTACATGAGTCTTATTTTTGGTGTCAAATGTTACTCTTGTGTTTTGATTTTTGTTCGTTTTCGTTTATTATTTGGTATTTTCTTTTGATTAAAATTTTTGTTTTAGGATCTATTGGATGATACAAAATAATATTCAAAATTATTTTTTTGATAGACGTGAGTCAAAGTTAAGATATATTTAAAATTATTTTTTTTAAATAAAAAATATATATTAATTTACTGGAAGATTATTTGATTAGTAAATAAAATTAATAAGCATATTTAATAATAAAAAGTTTAATCTCTCCATAATTAAAAAGTGATAAAATTTCAATTATAGAATCTAATTTATTATTTATTCTAGACAAAATTAATTAAATGAATATTATTATTCTGTTTTTTACAATTTAATTAATTTAATATATATTTTTCAACAATCCAAATTAAATAATAATTTTTATTTAACCAAAATTTAATATTATAAATACAATCTAAATTACAACCAATATAACATTTTAGTTGGGAATGGCCGACATGCCTTTATGTCTGATTTATTTAGTGTAAAATGAATATAGAAGGGATTAAGATAATTTAAAAGTGTAAATTTTTATCACTCACAACAACTTGATTTGACCCGACGGCCCAACGCAACATCTTAGCATCAGTGGGGTGATTTGACCCGACGACCCAAATATAACACCTTACGTTACGAGCAGTGGGGCGGTGCGGGAAAAGAACCTTCCCAACTAGCTTTTCAATACTTTTATTCATGCCAAGAATAAGTCAATGTTAGTGATGAATGTAATTCATGATTAGGGTAAATTATTTTGTATTGTTTTTAAGTCGATGTCTAAATTACATCCTACACACCTTTTTTTTTTTTTTTTTTTTAACTTTCTGAAATTATTTTGTATTATTTTGTATTGATATTTGGTTGGAAACAAATGTTGTTGGTAGGAGAAATTTGGACACGGCTACTGATATATACACTAATTGGTGGAAGAAAATTATCATGGCTCCCATAGTTGAAAGGTTTAACTTCCTATTGCAGCATTTCAATGTTAAATACTATATGATTGAGCCTGCAGTTGTTGATTATTTGGATGACACATGGTTCATTTATAAGGAGAAATTTTGTCGGTCTAGACAGATACATTTCAACACTTTGGGAATACTGCAACTAACAGGGTTGAGGCTTCCCATGCTGCATTGAAAGATTGGCTGCATTCTTCCACCAATTCTCTTGACACGTTGTTCATGAAGATCAACTCCCATCTCACGCATCTATTCCCTCACATCGCGTAAGTTGAATAATTGTATTTGATTATTTATTTAATCTCAGAATTTTAATATTATTTTTTTATCAATTTTTGACTTGTATGTCAAAAAAATAACAGTGGATCGCTCGAGTCTTCTACTGCCACGACACAAACCAGTATGATGGGGTTTCCATACCGTTACTTGAACAAGTATGTGTCGCATCACTGTCTGCAGTTGGCTAGCAAACAAGTTGAAAAGAATGAAAGGTTGGCAGGCGACGTGCTTGATAGGTGTGGATGTGTGTACAAGGTGACACTTGGGATTCCTTGTGCCTGTGATATATACAAGGCACAGGAATCGACCGCCTATAAATTGCTACCATTAGTGCACGAGTTCTGGCAGAGATTGACCATTGTACCATCTGAATGGGATTCCAATACTTTGAATGAGGACATCAGGTAATTTTTACTTATGTATTTCAATAATACCAAATATATTTCATGTATTTTATTTTTCATATAAGATTTTGATTGAAACTATTTTTTTTTTAAAGGTTTTTCAATGAGGAAGTCATTCCTGCAGTTAACACCAATCTTTCATTCTTGGCTCGTCTGCTTAATATGGCGTATGTAGAAGAGATGCACCATGATAGGTCTAGTGCAGCAGAGCCAACGGTTGAGGGGACTCAGAGGGGGCGGCCATCGAGCAGATTGCACCACTCAGTTATGCGCGAGTGGAGTGGACGAGAGAGAGCGACACGTCACACACGCGGTAGGGGTCGGTCAAATTCAAGTGGTCGATCAACTGGACGCACATCCAACAATATGACGGGCTCATCTAATGATTCTCCCTTACGTGAAGGTAAAAATATTGTTATTGTTGTTTCATAATACTTTTGTTTTTAAAATTTTCAGTTATGTTTATTATTATTTATTTCACACATTAGGATTTGGACAAGATGTTCCATGCGTACCATTTTTTTCTGAGCTTACTGTACTGGATGGTCGGATGTCATTGGTGACGGACATTGTGGCTTCCGAGTCATTGCTAATTATCTTTCAGGCGGCCAGCATAATTGGAAATTGTCTCGTAAAGCACTTGTTGGAGAGATTGGTCGGGATCCACAGAGGTATGCAGGTTTATTTGCAGTTTTGGAGGCGATGCTTACTGATGGTGATCATCTGGGTGCCGTGCACAGGCGATTACGTTATCAAGGTAGAAGTTGTACTAGTGCCTATTGGATGTCACACCCACAGACTTGTATCCCCTCGCCACGCATGCTAATGCCGTGGTAATTCACCTCAGCCGTTCAGAGCCAATGGCGAATTATACCATATTACCTTTGGATGCTGGAGAGGGCGATGCACGACCTGAGAGACAGATAGCAATTGCTCACGAGGAAGGTAATCATTATGTTCGTGTAGATGTTCTTGATGATTGCCCTCTCCCACCATTGCACACTATTTGGCGAGATCACTGCAATGAAGCAACCGTCGGACGATGGCCCAACAATTTGAGAATAAGGTTTAGGCTATGGGTAAATCATCGTGATGCATAGCGGCTTGAGTTTTATGCGACATTTTTATGTGAATATTGTTTGAAGTTATGAACTAATTTTGTTATTTGATTATTGTTTGAAGTTATGAACTAGTTTTCTTATTTGATTGCTGTTTGAAGTTGTGAACTATAGTCGTCCATCCACTATTTGCAATCAAACCAATCATTTTAAATACAATTTAAATCAACAAATGTATACAAAAATGTAATACATATTTTAAATACAATAAAAATCAACAAATGTATACACAAATGTAATACATATAATACATACAACATACACTCAATCAGCGCGGTCAAACCTCTGCTCGAAATCTGCAATCCGATCAGAATACTCAGCATATAGGTCGGGTGCGCGCTCCCGCAACTGATCCAGCAACTGTCGCTACATCCCGAGCATATCACCAACCCACTACAATAATATACACAATTATATGAAAACTTGATTTTGAAAATTATAATAAACAATATTCAAAATTTGTAATAAATACTTACATATTTCGAGGATGACCGTCGTGGTATAACTGGCTGTGTCTGCTCCGGTGGGGGGGGGGCCTAAGACGTACGGATGTGAGTGGGCTACGAACCAATCTAGGTAGTCATTCACGCACGCACTATATCTGATGTCATAGTCGGTCTGTGGCTGGTGCATAAAAAATATTGCACCGGTCGACGGGTATGCATCCCAGTCGGTCTCCGCATATGCCCGTGGGTGATGCACCACATACCTAGTCCCAACATACCCCCTAAAGGTACCATCCGTGGCCGAAATGAATGCTCTGGGGATCCACTGAATGTAGCCAAGCTGGTGCGCAAACCTGTCTGGCATATATGGCTCGATGTCGTCCCGGTAAGCAATGAGACCACGGTACTGGGTCCTCGGAGTCCGCGTGACATCATCGCGACCGTAAGGCATCCATATCACCTATAAACATAAATTTGAAATTACATTTCATAACTTTACGAAAATGATATATAGATATATATTTAATAAAAATCAACATTTACTTACATCATCTGCCGTCAAGGCATCCAGTGCCTCTCGAAAAGTGGCCAGCCGATCATCTTTGTTGCGGGAGGCGTCGATGGTCCACCTGCTCGCTTGCGACCGATCGGGGTGCGCTGGCAGAGGCCTGTCATTACTCCTAAAAGAAGGAAAATGCTCGTATATCCAGGTCTGTAGCAACGTCAAGCATCCCGCAACTCTCGACGGCGTCGCTGCACCCCATGCATGCTGCCCCACCTGTGCCATCCCTCCTCTAATCTCCAAAACAGGGCCTGGCATGAACTTATTGGAACTCTTGTCCGTAAACAGACAAGTCCCAATAGTCGCCCACAAAAAGGCTGTCACATCCAAGTCGGGCTGCGGTCGACGCGTACAAAGCTCTATCACTCGCTCTGTTGAGAATGCCCCATTCTCGTATAACTCCTTCTCGATGTGCTGATCCGGAGGTATCTTGAGCAAATCTATACAGTAGGCAAGGACGGTAGCAGTATCCGTGGGCTGCGTGATCAACCGACCATCTACTGGTATGCGCAATATCTCCTACAAATCGTGGAGCAGGATAGTCATCTCGCTGAACGGTAAGTGGAAGGAATTGGTGTCCGGCTGCCACCTCTCCAGAAATGCGCAAATCAACGGGTCGTCTATATGTCTAAACAAAATATTGGGAATATGTCCCAGCCCTGTCTGACTAAGAATCTCCGTCCCAAGGAGTGACATAGCTCGCACCCAACTAACTAGGGAATCGTACATACTACCCATATTATGGCACCTAATAGGGGTCTAGTACCCTTCTCCATGTACCTCGATATGACGTGTCCTAAGAAACTAGGAATAACAGTATCATCGATAGGCCCACCCTCAACAAGTCAGGTGACTAACCAGCTATTGTCATCTTTCTTGCACTTTTTAGGATTTGCTATATTTAACAAATATAATATCTAATTAATTTAACTAATTAAATAAATAAACAAATAAAACATACTTTAACTAATTAAACAAGTTAGCAAATAATTAAAAAAATTATACATATTTTAACAATTTAACAAATAAATAAATAAAAAATTCATAAAATAAATAACTAAATAATTAATAAAATATATAAACAAATATAACATAATTTAACTAACTTAACAATTTAACAAATAAATAAACAAAAAATCCATAAAATATATAACATAATTTAACTAACTAAACAAAGTAACAAATAAATAAACACATAATTCATAAATTAACTAACTAAATAATTAATAAAATTTATAAACAAATATAACATAATTTAACTAACTAAACAGATTAACAAATAAATTAACACATAATTCATAATTTAAATAACTAAATAATTAATAAAATTTATAAACAAATAACAGATACTTTAACTAACTAAACAACTTAACAAATAGATAAACACATAATTCATAAATTAAATAACTAAATAATAAAAAAAATTTATAAACAAATATAACATAATTTAACTAACTAAACATATTAACAAATAAATTAACACATAATTCATAATTTAAATAACTAAATAATTAATAAAATTTATAAACAAATAACAGATACTTTAACTAACTAAATAAATTAACAAATAGATAAACACATAATTCATAAATTAGACAATTAAATCAATTATATAACGACATAATTCATTAAATAAATAAATAAAATTAACAAACAAATAACTTAACTTATCATACTAGAACGCGTACCTGCAGAACGATCCCCCCGATGCTGTTGCGCATCCCCCTGATGCTGATGCTGCTGCTGCTGCTCATCCCTCGGATGCTCATCCTGAACCTCCTCCTTCTCCGACCGAGTATCCTCATCACTAAAAAAATCATCGTCTTCGTCCCTCAAATAGAACGATAACTTGCCTCCACCCCGACCTCCACCTAAACCTCTCGCTCCATCACCACCTCTACCGCCACCCTACCTCTCCCGCCACCTCTACCGCCAACTCCAACTCCACCCTGATCTCCACCTCCAACACCACCATCAACTCCACCTCTACCTCCACCTCGGGGTCTCTTCAATGGAACTTTCTGCCTCCTGGCAGAAGTTGTCGGACGCTGTCTATCCTCAACAGTGGGAGGAGGAACACGCGGTTTTACCTTACCGCCACCCTGAAAAACATATATATCACATATATTAATACACAAACATTTTATATTACATAAATAGTTAAAATACATATAAAACGCCACATTAAAGCGTTTGACCGAACGCTTCAAACAAATGTTTGACATAGAGTCAAACGCTACCTCTATTAGCTTTTGACTACAAGTCAAACGCTAATAGGTAGCGTTTTTGTCTCTGTCAAATGCCGATCAAACACGTTTTCATACAATAGAAACGCAGCCGATCAGCGTTACTATCACATCTAAACGCTTCGCTATAGCTTTTAGATATCTCCAAAACGCTGTTGAATAACGTTTGCACAAGAATTAAATGCAACAGATTAGCTTTTCAAATATATTAAAACGTCACAACCAAGCGTTTCTTAACAAACCTAACGCTGAACAGCAGCGTTCTATAACAAACATAGAACAGATCGAAATCAATTTGACAAAACATGCGCAAAATGTTGAATGAATTTTTACCCGAATATAAATTGGACCTTTGCCCGCGCCATGACCTCTCGAAGATTCAGCACCACCCGCGTCCATTTCGCTAATTTCGTACGAATTGTGTAAAAGATTTCCTGTTTTTTGATTTTTTCTAGGGTTCTTGCGTTTGATCTGGCCAAAATATGAATTCTGCGGCATTTTTTGTTCGTTTCATTTTTTTAACCCGTAACGTTAATAACGCTACACTTTAACGAGCGAGACATAACTTTCTCGCTACACTTTAGCATTTTGGACTCATATATCGCTACGTTTTAGCGTTTCTTGACTCATCCATCGCTACGTTTTAGCGTTTTGGTTCTCATTAAACGCTGCTGTTTAGCCTTTTTTCACTATTTTTTTTACTTTAGCATTTTTTGGTTTATTTTCATTCTGATTTAACATTTTTTTACCTTTAAATTCGCAATTCGCAGCGTTTTTTTTACCCAATTTTACCAACAAATATTATTTCTTTCATTCCAAGGTTATTTTAGATATTTTTTGTTATACAAATAGTAAATTTGTTAGACAAATAGCAATTCAGTTAACAATAACAATAAACTGTTTGATGGGCTGTTCAAAAGTGTGTATCGGAAGCCATGACGGAACATATGGACTGAGCCCTTGAAAGTTTTGGCCCAAAGCATCCTCCACTCTATTTTCTAAAGGCAGGCAGGCAGGCAGCTTCTCACAAATTTGACAGTGGCCTCTCACCAAATAAATACGATGAACAAAATCCTTCTCCACTCTTTGGCTTCTTTTTTACAAATTATATTATAGGACTAGGAATAATGGAATTTTCGATACACCTAGCTGAAAAAAATTCAAAAATAAAAGAGGAAAATGGAGTTCAAAAATTGAAGAGTTGTGAGTGTTTACACGCGCCTGTTATATATACACTCAGCAGCCTCTCTCTCCTCAAACCCTAATCTATTCACTCTCTCTCATCTTCTCCTTCAGCAGCCTCTTCTCTCTCTTCTCTCGCAGTGGTTCCTGCCATTCCGCGAAGATTTTTGAAGATATCTCACCGCCAAAATACTCCCCACATCTCAAGCTTCAAAACTCATACCATTTTCTACCATTTCGCCATTTTTTGGGTTTGGGAGAACCCTAAATCAGCCACGAAAATGAAAGAAAAACTAGGATTTTATAGATCTGAAGTAGAAGATTCGTTTGATTGTGTTTGCAGCCAATGAAGATGAAAGAAAAACTAGGGTTTTGGCAAAAAGATATTTTTTTTATGTAAAATCGTATGTTTTTGCTAGCTTGTTGGTGTAAAATGGTGTTTGTGTAAAGTGTTGCTTGTTTATGTAAAGTATTGTTGGTTTATGTAAACTACTGATTATTAAGTCAAAATGCTGTTTCTTGGTGTAAAATACTCTTTTCTGGTTCAAAGTAGTATTTGTTAGTATAAAAACATCGTTTTGATTCGTTTTTGTAAAGTGCTATTTGTTTATGTAAAGTGTTGAATGTTTGTGTAAAGTACTGTTGCCAGTTTACATATGTAAACGGGCAGTTTACATAAACTGTGAGTTTACATATGTAAACTGCAAAGTTTATGTAAAGTGGCGTGAGAATTCAATATAAACTGCTAGTTTACTACAAAAATAAAAATGAATTAAAATTAAATAATAAATAATAAAATAAAAATAATAAAATAATATAAATAATTAAAATAATTAAAATAATTAATTAAAATATAATTAAAATTAATTTTAATTAAAATTAATATTAAAATTAATTTTTTAATTTTAAGTTTTAATTATTATTTAATATTAAATATTAATATAATAAAATTTAATAATTTAATATTAATATAATAAATTTAATATAATAAAATAATAAAAATAAAATAATAAACAAATAATTAATTAATATTTAATAGTTTATTTAAAAGTTTATGTAAAGTAGCAGTTTACACCAATACAACGCGACTTTACATAAACTTTTATGTAAACTGTCAGTTTGCATAAACTTTGATACATATGTAAACTACAAAGTTTATGTAAAGTGACGTGAAAATTCTGTAGCTGTCATCTAACTTTGGAATTTCATATCTCACTCGTTTCTCGTCCTTTTTGACCAAACTTTGACTTGTTTTAAACCTCTCCTTACAAGGATTACACATAATTTTACGGATCTTTATTTGGACTTGTAAATCTCCCATAAATTAGCTCTGAAATAGAGCTGCAAGTGCTGTTCTTTTCGCAAAAAAACTGAAGTAATGGTTGTACTTCAGAAATTCATATCTTCTTCATTCTTTGTCTGATTTAAGCAACCTATAGCTCGATTTAAACCTCTTTGCATAAGGTTTACTCAGAAATTTATATAAGCAACTTTGGCTTTCTATATTTTCCGAAAAATAGCAAAGAACAGAGCTGCGTTCTACAAAAGTACTGTTAGTTTATGTAAACTACTGATTCTTTGGTCAAAATATTTTTCTTTTTTGTTAAATACTCTTTTCTAGTTCAAAGTGATCTTTGTTAGTGTAAAAATATCGTTCTAATTCGTTTGTGTAAAGTGATGATTGTTTATGTAAAGTGTTAAATGTTTGTGTAAAGTACTGTTGCGAATTTACATATGCAAACTGGCAGTTTACATAAACTGCGAGTTTATATACATATGTAAACTCGCAACAGTTTATGTAAACTGCCAGTTTACATAAAAGTTTATGTAAAGTGACAGTTTACACCAATACAACGCGACTTTATATAAAATTTTATGTAAACTAGCAGTTTACATAAACTTTGCAGTAAAATTTGCAGTTTATATATGTAAACTCATAAACTGCGAGTTTACATATGTAAACTGCAAAGTTTATGTAAAGTGGCGTGAAAATTCTGCAGCTGTCATCCAACTTTGGAATTCCATATCTCCCTCGTTTCTCGTCCGTCTTGACCAAACTTTGGCTTGTTTTAAACCTCTCCTTATAAGGATTACACATAATTTTATGGATATTTATTTGGACTTGTAAATATCTCATAAATCTGCTTTGAAATAGAGCTGCAAGTACTGTTCTTTTCGCAAAAAAATATGAAGTAATGGCTGTACTTCAGAAATTCATATATTCTTCATTCTTTGTTCGATTTAAGCAAAATATAGCTCGATTTAAACCTCTTTGCATAAGGTTTACTCAGAAATTTATATAAGTAACTTTGGCTTTCTAGATTTTCTGAAAAACAGCAAAGAACAGAGCTGCGTTCTGCAAAAGTACTGTTGGCTTATGTAAACTACTGATTCTTTGGTCAAAATGCTTTTCTTTTACGTTAAATACTCTTTTCTGGTTGAAAGTGGTCTTTGTTAGTATAAAAAAATCGTTCTGATTCGTTTGTGTAAAGTGTTGGTTGTTTATGTAAAGTGCTGAATGTTTATGTAAAGTAATGTTGGCTTATGTAAACTACTGATTTTTTGGTCAAAATGCTTTTCTTTTATGTTAAATAATATTTTCTGGTTCAAAGTGGTCTTTGTTAGTGTAAAAACATCGTTCTGATTCAATGTAAACTGCCAGTTTACATAAAAGTTTATATCAATTGGCAGTTTACACCAATACAACGCGACTTTACATAAACTTTTATGTAAATTAGCAGTTTACATATGTAAATGTAAACTGCCAGTTTACATAAACTGTGAGTTTACATATGTAAACTGCAAAGTTTATGTAAAGTGGCGTGAGAATTCAATGTAAACTGTCAGTTTACATAAAAGTTACATAAACTTTTATGTAAAGTGGTCTGAGAATTCAAACAAATGAGGCGCGTAAGGAGTGAGAGGGAGAGAGAAACCAATGACAGTTGGGGACAGACGCATTTAATACGCATTAAATGTGGCTGACCCACTTCTTTTGTGTCTTTTTGACAAAAAACCCAGTTTTTACCCAGTTTTTGTCCAATAAACCCGGTTTTTTTAAAAAAACTAGATAGAAGTATATCTCATTTTTCACTCCTAGGAGTACTATGTACTAACTGCTTCTTCTTCCTTAAACCTTTCCTCCAAAACCAAATCCATTTCAGTAAGGAATGGAAACCTCGGATCAGTTTCACACTTTGTTTCCACTGCTACTAACGAACCATCGACACCATCATCGTCAGCCAACTCAGTTCCAAAGGAAACCTTGTTCTGGTGGCTAATGAGAGCTACAACTACAATTCCACTCCTATCTCTCCATTTCTGAAACTGTGGGTTGATGGAGGTAAAGAAGCGGACGCGGACAGCGTCCATTATTGCATCAAACGGTTTAGACAAATGAGGCGTTATAGACATTCCCTAGAGGATAATAATTCACCGAATGTGGCCTTTCTTTTTTTTTTTCCTTGCTTGCACCTTTTATCTTGTATGATACCCGGCGTCTTGTTTTTGTTCTTCCTTTTTTAGGTGATAAAAATGTCATCTTTTTGCTGGTTTGAACTGGGTTCGTGGTTTTACTTTTGATATGTAACCTTCCTACATGTTCATTTTGGTTGCTGTGATTTTCTGAATTTTTCCTCTAGTAATTGCTAGGGAGTATTTGAGGTTTCGACCTTTTATTTGATAAAAGTGTTAATTGCTTTGCTATGGAGTATGAAATTAATTCGTGACTAAATTTTGAAAATGCTATCTTCGGGAATGCTCATTGTGTTCTTACAGGTTTTCATTTTTTGCTTTTCTTGAGATGCATTAGAAAGTTATCAAGTAGATGGAATATCCAAATTTATTCTTGAGATGTGCAAATATTTATTCTTGTACAGTGTGTTTTTATCTGAATCCCATTGTATCTTTTGGTAGATTTATGAATGGTGGATCAGTAGCATTGGAAGTTCCAACCTAACAGATGGTGGAGATGCTGCAATACACCTGGATCTAATTTGCAAAGTCCATGGCCTGGAGCAGGCAGAAAAGTATTTTGAAAGCATTCCACATGATTCAAAATCTTTTCATTCTTATGGTGCTCTTTTGAATTGTTATGCTCAAGAAAAGTTATTGGATAAAACAGAGGCCACCATGCAGCAGATAAGAGGGTTGAGCTATGCTAGAAACATGTCCTACAATGTTATGATGAACCTTTATTCTCAGTTGGGCGACTGGATAAAAGTAAAGTCTTTAGTACAAGAAATGGAAAATAACGACATTAATTATGACAAATACTCATGTAGTATCTTGTTGAATACTTATGTATCTGCAAATGATATATTGGCAATGGAGAAACTTTTGATGAAGTTGGAAGCAGATCCTCTAGTTGTCAAAGACTGTATACTTACTCCATCGCAGCGAATGGGTACATCAAAGCTGATGAGATAGTGAAGGCAGACGTTATGCTAAAGAAATTTGAAGCATTAATCAACGATAGGAAACAAAAAGGTCTGTAAGCACGTGTAGAAGGAGATGGTGCCTTTAAGGTTTAGTTGTTAGAAAATATGAAGAACAATTCGGCTGGTAAGTGAATAACAAAAAAATAGAAAATTTTCAAGGCTTGTAGAGCACAATTTTCTCAAGATAGATTTGTCATCTCTACAACTGTGCTAGAGAATACGTGAACAACTATCTCCCAGGATACAATGAAAACCGTAAGGTCAGTTTGCACAAACACTGCTTTACCAACGAACAAGAACAATAGCTTGAACACTGAATGAAGGAAATTTAGGGAAGGCTAAAAATTTAGAAAGTTGTAGAGAGAATGAGGAGAATTTTTCTTCAGAAATGTAAGAATGAATTCTTGTGTCTTTGGAAGCTTGAGTGACCAGTGTTTATAGGTGAACGTTGAAGGCTTTGGACAAAAATTAAACCACGGTTTAGTTGCTCCACATTTATTCTTCATACATTTTGACCGTTTTAGGATTAATGTTCATTAGTTTAATCCATTACTGTAATTAGTGTGCAGAATCAAGCATTGCACCTATTACTCCTTAAAACGGTCAAAAGTTCATCAGTTTCTTCAATTAATCAAAACGTTTCATCAGTTTTATGCACTAATACTGAAAACGTTTTAATCAATTCAGTCAATTCTTGAAGAATAATCCAGCCATTCATGAGAGAATTATTTTTGCAATTAAGCAGGTTTTAATTCGGATTAAAAACTGCCACATTAATGTGCAAATTAATTTGGGAAAAACCGAATCCGTTAAGTAGCAAAACGGAGGTTGATCAGGCCTGCCGTTTAAGCATACGAGTGGTCTGGTATTCGTGTCTGTAGGCGCGAGCATATTTCCCAAATCTCTCTCTCATTCACACTCTTTCTTCCAACAATGAGATATTGGTTTTTCAGTGTTCAGTGATTGATCTCTGAAAAGAGAAAGTAAGTGTTACCCTTTGAACTTTCCCTTTGTAGACCACGCTTTCTCTATTAGCTATCCAGTAGACATGATGTCATTAAACTGTCCGGCTTTTTGGTGTAAACGATCCACGTACCCTACACATGAACCAATCTCAATTGTTCTATTCTCATGGTTTTGTTCATTATGGTCATGAACACGTTCTGGTTCCGCAAGAGTTTTTGAATAATTAAGTCTATTCAATTCTCATTCGAAGCGGCCCCACTTCTATCTCACATAGGTGACTTTTTAATTTGAAACGTAAATATAGTTACTTTCTTAAGAGTCATTAAAATGACTGTCGCTAGCATTACCTATATTGTCACTGTTTCTTGACAGGAATGAGTTGAGGTTGCCCCGCAGTGACCGTATGAGGTCTTAAGATTAGGTTGTCCCTTTGAACTTAGATATTGGGATCTCCAGTCAACTAGGTCTGGTTTTCCTTCTTAAAACCTTTTATCTTTAACAGGCTTTATCCTCATTCCTTCTGTCAATCTTTCAATTGTCTCATTGTTTAACCCTTTGGTTAGCAGATCCGCGATGTTATCTTTTAACCTTACAAAGTCAATTGAGATAACTCCTGTTAAGAGCAGTTGTCTAATGGTATTGTGTCAACGACGAATATGTCTCGATTTACTATTATACATTGTACTATGTGCTCTACCAATTGCAGATTAATTATCACAATGTATACAAATTGGTGGCACATGTTTTTCCCATTTTGGAACATCCTCTAGGAAGTGGCATAGCCATTCAGCTTCTTCTCCACATTTATCTAGAGCAATAAACTATGATTTCATTGTGGATCTAGCTATCACAGTTTGTTTTGAGGATTTCCACGACACGGTGGCACCAGCTAGTGTTAACACATAGCCACTCGTGCAAGTTGAATATCTTATATCAGATATCAAATTAGAATCTGTGTATCATTCTAGCATAGATGGATATCTACTATAATGCAGTCCATAGCTACAAGTATAACTTAAGTACCTTAGTACTATAATTATGGCATTCCAGTGCTCATTTCCTGGTTTACTCGTATATGAACTCAATTTGCTTACTACATAAGCAATGTCTGGTATAGTATAACTCATTAGATACATCAGTCCCTATGATTCTGGAGTATTCTACTTGAGAAATACTCTCTCCACGATTTTTGGATAATTGGAGTTTGTTATCTAATGGTATTCTTTCAATTCCAGAGTCCTTTCCATTTAAACTCTACAAGAGTTTTGTCTTTGTGATGAGATTAACTCAAAACAAGACCCATTCGCTATTCATATGACTTTATCCTTTAAAATTAAATTAGCAAATTCAACATGTCAAACTTTAAGTTTATCATGTTATAGGCAACATGTGACATCCTGGAAAATAACCGGTAAAATTTTTTTTTTCTTTAGTGTATATAGTTAAAATAAATTTGCATATCACTTAGGTATTAATAATTATCAGGACTCTAGGAAATAAATGGGTTAAATGTATTAGAGCAAAATTGTAGAGAAAGAATTTAAATTGGAGAATTGAAAACTTTTTAGGATGAAATGATAGAAGCTTAAAATATTGGGGACTTAAACATAAATTATAAAATTTAAAAAAATAATAATAAAATAAAAATCCTGCTTTCCTTTTCTTTCTCTTCTTTCTTTCTCTTTTCCTTCTTCTTCCTTTCTTCTTCCTCCCGACGCAACACCCACCATTTTTATCACCTTGGCCACTTCGTTTTCGGCCAACCGGCCATCATTTTGACAAACCGAATATACCAAAATGATCCCCACGACGTAGGGAACAAAACCTTACCTTCCATTCTTCATTTCGTTCCGTTTTTAGTTCGCCTAAATTTCCTTCCCGCCGGATTTTTCTTCAACTCCGGCCACTCCGGCCGGAATTTGGTTCCTATCTTACCTCAAAAACGTTCCTCCTACCTTTTAGAACAAAACCCATAGTATTTTAGGAAGTTGCATGTTGGTGGGTTGAAACCCTAGTTCGTCGCCATTTCTCCGCCACCTACCACTTCAGTCCAGTCCCGTTTTTGGTTAATTTCACCATCAAAATATTCTACTAATTGAGGGTTACAAAATCCCTCAAAGAATTTAGTGTTTGGACCTAATCGCCGGACCACCGCCGGGCCGCCGCTGCCTCCACCCCTTTTTCCTCCATTCAAAGTCCAGAACAATCTCCATTAGTTTTCAACTGCATCTCGACAACTTTGGTGGTAAACCCTTAGCAAACCAATTAAATTATATTTTTTATAAATTAAGATTATTAATTCTTTAGTTTATTTATGAATGAGTTTAGAATCATTTACATGTTTGGAGTAGTTAGCTGGAAATAAAGGGGTTAATTGGTGGATAGTTTTAAGTTGGAATATTTAGAATCAATAACTAAGCCTTAGCACTTTATTTAGGGTTTAATTGAGAACTTGCCATTATAAGCTAGCTACTAGGTTGAACCCCTTTATTAGGTTTATAATCATTTAGATTAGTAGCTCATAATGTCATACCAACGTGTTGTTCTTTGATTAAGGATGGATTAAAGGAATGCGAAATCTATTTGGGTGGCCACGCAAATAGACTTCCATGCCCCTTAATCCTTAGTTAATCTTAAGGAACAATACAAGTCGGTGTAATATTATGAAAGTAGCTTACACATGAGCATTACGCATTTTAGAACTTATACTTTATAAGTTAGAATTCTTATGAGTTCTTTAATATGTATAGATACTCCTGACGAGTCCCAGGACGACGCTGACCTCTTCCCTGAGTTAGGAGGTTTTTATTATTGATTTACTATCAGGTGAGTGTCTCCCCCTTAGATGTGCTTGTTGTTCTGACTAGGAGTACACCAGTATGTTCTATGGACATACAGGCGTAACCTAGGAAGGACCTGGATTACATTCAAAGTTTTTCTTATGCTTGTGTTTGGTTTATATTCTGTATAGAAGATTATGGCCTTGCCGGCACATAGGTTTCAGTTATGTATATTACGTTGTGCTGTTGGTTGATTCTGTGGCTGATTTTGAATGATTCTGTGCTGTTTGGGTATTTGGTTTTGTTGTGGTTACAGTCGTTATACTGCTGAAATTTCTGTAGAGTCTATGACACGACCGTATATTATTTGTACTACTTGCTGTATGGTTTATTTAAGAGTCATGGTTGTGTTTGCATCTTTTGGGGGCCCCGCCCTTTTCGCGCCGACCTATTAGGTAGGGGCCGAATTGAGGCTTAGTACGTAAGACAGGTATGGCCCGGGGTACCAATGGTGGTTCGGTGGATATTGGTGGCTCGGTTGATAACGGGTGGGATGCCCGTTTCCGTTGGTTGGTACGATCCAGGTTTGTTGGTTATTTTGGGTGCGCATTATGTGGTTAGTTGGTATAACATTGGCATGCTAGTTAAGTTACGTTTTGAATACATGACTTTCGTTGTATGCTTTTCTGCTGTTTGTTGATTATTTTAATTATCATTGTTGGGTCCAGGAGGTGACCCTCACTAGGTATGCGGTTTCGCATACTTATGTTTGTTTTATCTTTGAATGTGATCCAGGTAAGAGCTTTCCACGTGAGACTTGAGAGCAGTTTCGGGAAAATAATGGGTTAAAATTGTATAATCACCTTGGTAGTTGTATTAACTAGATTAGGTAGTTGACCTGTATGATACAGTTGTTGAAACAGGATTCGAGCTTTATGTAGTATTTTCAGATGTTGAGATTGGGACACTCCTTGTTTGAATTTATGCAGTTTATTTTGTTGACCTATGGTGATAAATTAATTAACAAGGCAGGTTTTGATTTTAGTTAGCTTGTTAGAGCCTTGTTATCAGTTTAGGAAAGTTAGGTGCTTTTCGGGTCGTGACACAACACATGTCAATTTCCATTGCTATAATTCACATATAGATATTACAAGACTATGCAGTCTTATGTCTATTTCTCATTAATATTTTTAAAACTCATTGATTTCGAATCTATTGGTGATCTCATGTCTTATTCAGGACAATAAGATCTTACCAATTTCTCAACTTCATTTGGGGTATCTAGATTCCACACATGATTCAATATCTAGTTTCCCTTTAAACGAACCATTATTTTATGAATATTTCAAAATTCATAAGTGCATGATACCAAGTATCACTTGTTATAAACTTTTATCTTATCGGGAGATAATTTTTATCAAAGTAATCCAAGCAAGTTATTGTTTATTCCCTTTGATCATATATAGGAGAACCATTAACTCCCAACTATGATTCTTTAATATAGAATCATTTTTTCCACATGGATTCTTCTAAAAAGATTCAACTCAGAAAGTTATAAGCTCATCAGACTTTTCTATCGTTTTGAACCAAATTTACACAACCGCGTTCGAGTCATAGATTATAAAGATTCAATCCATCACAGAAGGATTAATCTTTATAGCCTTTAGCAAATATTGCTAAACTTGCAAGACAGTCAAAATGCCTTTTGCACTCCTCATATGACGACCCCCACACTCGCAAGTATTTATAAGGTGGTCTCTTCTATTTTAAAGATATCTTACTTTAAAATGGTTCGTTTAACAAGAAATCGTCCCCCCACATTTGGTAGGTTTTGTTAAACTCAAAAAATATCACATTTGAATTTTCTTTCATTATGCAATTTTCATAACATATTTCCATCATATAGAGGTAACTATTGTAGACACTTCATAGAAAACTCTATGTTGTGTAAAGAAATCACCAATTGGTGTCTCACTCATCACTTGTACCACTTCCCAGTTTAAGAATTATTCTTATATCGAGTTGTCACTCAACCTCGACCTCATAAAATCTCTTCATAGAGAATATATCTCAAACGATTCATTATAGAGAATAATGAACTCTCATTGAGAATATCTCGCTTGTCCCTTTTTCACGTTCAGATTCTTATTGAAATGAATACGTGTAGGCACTTTATAGACAAATCTATATTGTGCAAAGAAATCACCTAAAAGGTGGTTCACTCACAACGTTATTCACTTTTCAATCTCATAAAGAACCTTCTCGTACGAAACAAGTTTCTCATATCTCATTTATCTATTTGTACTCATAGAGTTAATAGATGTGTCCATTGCCACCACGTGGTTTGGACCAAATAATCAACATGATGTTGTTCTTTCTCAACTCACAAGAAGAGTTTTTCCATTATTTCTATGTGTCAAAATTTCCACAATTCATGGTTCATGCATCATATTACACTTTATTATGTACAAATGCATAATCAACATACATAGAATGAGCACTTTAATACCACTTAGCATAGAATCATTTATATGTGCATTTTTTTAGTGCATTTATGCATTTCTCATTTTTCCTTTGCTACAATTATGTTATGCATTTCCAACAATGATCAAGAATAGTGAAATAACATATATCACATTTATTTTGGCTATTATTTATTTTTCCATGAATTCATGCATAAAACCGGGGTTAATGCCCAGTAATATTTTCATGTGTTATGTCCAACATTCACTATCAAATTAAAGTACTCATAAAAACTCAATATGAGTTAAGTACAACTTGGACAATTTTTTTTATGCTTAAGAATTCCGATTGTAAGGAAAAATAACATAACCATTTTTCATATTTTTGACACATTCGAATATTTAAATGATTCAATAATAACACCACATAACAAAATCTCAAAATTTCATGTTTCATTTGAATTTCTCATGAATTATTTATAGGTAGAGTTTTAGTCATAGAATTAATATTATTATTAATTCTGCACACATTAAGTTTACCATCCATTAACAAACCTCATGACTAATAAACCTAATTAATCATCATCCACTTAAAATGGCAAAACCCAAACCTGATGACTCATATCATCAATTTATTTAGTCATTACTATCATTTAAGCACAATCAAATGTGCAGCCCACTATTAATACATTAAATTCGGATTTAATTTATTCACAGCCAAAGCCAAACGGTTTAATTTCCAAAGTAAACCACATTTAATTTGCAAATTTAATCCACAATAATCAGCCTGTTAAATTTGGTTTTCAGATGACATGCAACGTAGCCATTAAACTCATGCAAATCGATGCCAGTTGAAAAGAATTCAGTCGGTTTAGGACTAATTAATTCACAATCAATTTGGAAGTTACAAAACCAAAGCTAACGAAAATTTTAAAATCCAAAATTTAATCACTAATACCATACTCCAGTTTAATGCTAAAAATAGCTATAAGAATGCTTCAGTCTAAATGTGCATAATTTATACACGGTTTTTCAGTTTATGTGGTATCGATTCATTGAAGCATTTTAATTGACCCCACAAAAGCTTTGAAACCATTTTGCTAAAAATCTGAAGGTTGAAGCTTTAATCTTCTAACAAAATGATTTTTTAATCTAAATCTTTCCCAAACCGTTTAGGAATGTAATATTAGGATTAACTGCAACCATTAACCCTATTAATCCAAATTTAATTTTGCAAAACTGCAGCCCCTAATATGAATTAAATTAAAACCTGTTGCATCCAATTTGCAAAATAAACTTGAGTTGGTAAATTGGAATCATGTCTTTATATTTCAACATATACAATCACTTGATCAATAAATAGAATAAGCACGACATGTAAATCAATGATTTTCACCAAACCCTAAATTTGATAACAATCATATCACTAAGCCAGACAAACATATTGTCATGCATATATTTAAACAATCATAATCAAGAATCGCAATATGAACTTGAATCCATAACCATACATTTGTAGAGAAATTATTTCTGTGTTCTAATGTTCATATCCATCAAAGATCCTCAATCCGCTTCGTTTTAAATTTCATTTTATGATCCTGCAACTTCTTTCATGAAATCACAGCAGCCACCAAGAAATTCCATAGAAGAAACAATACTAATTGTACCAGCTATTTAAAGGACAAAAAAAAAAAAAAAATCTATCTTAAGATTGTTAGAAAATATGAAGAACAATTCGGCTGGTAAGTGAATAATAAAAAAAATAAGAAATTTTCAAGGCTGTAGTGCACAATTTCCTTAAGTTAGATTTGTCCTCTCTACAACTGTGCTAGAGAATACGTGAACAACTATATCTCAGGATACAATGGAAACAGTAAGGTCAGTTTGCACAAACAGTGTCTTACCAACGAACAAGAACAATAACTTGAACACTGAAGGAAGAAAATTCAGGGAAGGCTAAAAACTTAGAAAGTTGTAGAGAGAAGGATGAGAATTCTTCTTCAGAAATATAAGAATGAATTCTTGTGTCTTTGGAAGCTTGAGTGTCCAGTATTTATAGGTGAAGGTTGAAGACTTTGGACGAAAATTAAACCACCGTTTAATTGCTCCACCTTTATTCTTCATACGTTTTGACCGTTTTAGGATTAATGTTCATTAGTTTAATCTGTTACTGTAATTAGTGTGCAGAATCAAGTCTTGCACCTATTACTCCTTAAAATGGTCAAAAATTCATCAGTTTCTGCAATTAATCAAAACGTTTCATCAGTTTTATGCACTAATGTTGAAAACGTTTTAATGAATTCAGTCAATTCTTGAAGAATAATCCAGCCATTCATGAGAGAATTATTTTTGCAATGAAGCAGGTTTTAATTCGGATTAAAAATTGCCACATTAATGTGCAAATTAATTTGAGAAAAATTGAATCCGTTAAGTAGCAAAACAGAGGTTGATCAGGCCTACCGTTTAAGCCTACGAGCGGTCCGGTATTTGTGTCCGCAGACGCAAGCATATTTCCCAAACATCTCTCGACACTCTTTCTTCCAACACTAGTATCTCAATATGCTAGTATTGGAAGAAAAGATAAGGTATATCAGCTATGGAATTTGCACGGGAAATCTCGAAAGTTGGTTAATAGTAGCTACAAGTGTATTCTTAGTGCTCTGGTAAAAGTGGGTGACATTGATGGTGCACAAAAGATGCTAGACCAGTGGTTTGCCAAGAAGGTGCATTTTGACATTCAAGTTCCAAGCATCCTTGTGTCTGCATTTTGCAGGAACGGTCAGATGGAAAAAGCTGAGTTAATCATAAGAAGTATCATTGAGAAAGGAGATGAGCCACAGGCGAGCACTTGGAATCATAAACAACCAGATGGAAGATGCAGTAAGGATGATAAAGAAGGCCATGGGTAAAGATCCACTGCTGAAATATGATCTTCTTGTTTTGGCTTCTTGTGTCAAGTACTTGTGGAAAAAAGGAGATGTTGATGAAGCTGAAGGGCTCATCATGTTGCTTAAATTTCCTGCAATTTTTGGGGACAGAATATCCAAGTATCTAAGAAAGGAAGATCCATCTAAGCTTGTGCAGATGGAGGAAGAGTATGACATAGTGGAAGAAGAAATCTTGGACCGCGCTGAGCCTGAGTTCCAAAACGCATCTTGATGTTTCTGAAACCTTATTGGGTATCAGTGTAAAGAAGTTTCATGGTCAATGGCAAAATGTTGCTACCTTAGAAATCTTAGCTTTAAGTTTCATCCTTGTCCATTTCTTTTGCTAGGATGTAACATCTCCTTCAATTTACAATGTTGCTAAGTTATTTAGTTCATGTTCTCATTTGAATCTGACCAGCAGCATTTACTGCCGTCACAAAATTGTTAATAAAATGACGAGGAAGAAGCAAGAGATATATTTGATGCAGCAAAATTGCAGCTGACATACAGAAAAAGGAAGAGAGTTCAGATTAGGGAAGAGGAAGAGAAGGCAGAAGAGGAGAGAGAGATATTTCGGAGGGTGAAAATATCAGATCATTCTTAACAGCTTTGACTATTGCAAGTCTGTCCTGTCGGATTTGGTATTCTTCTGATATATGAATATAACTAACTGATGTTGATAAAGAAAGAGCCACGCATTAAGGAAGTCAGGTTGAACTGCTTAAGGTTTTGTGGAGGCTTCCAAGCCTATTTTATTGATGAATAATGAGCCTTTTACAAATGGCATTGTTTCTCATTCTTCTATTTCATCTACTCAAAAGGCTCTTAGTCTGGGAAGAGCAAAAAAAACATCTGCCTTTCTATCATCTACCAAAAAAAAAAAACCCAGCATTTAATTTACCACAAAATATTCCTTATACAACTTTACAACTAATGCCTAGGAACGAAATATGGAAACATCCTACGAAGCCTTTTAATGTCAGTTTTACTAAATAGTTAGTTGGGCAATTTCTTTCTATGTACACATGAAAGATTGACACTGAAATTTCTGCAATACTCCCTCTATTTTAGAAAAAAATTAATTTTAAAAAAATTAAAATAAAATCTGACCGAGGTGTAAATTTTAAAATAAATTTATGAAATTAAATATATCAACACTCGTTATTTTACTAAGATTTAAATAACTTTAAAATTTTTTAAATTTTCCAACTCAAACAACTAACTTAGTAACCTATGCACTTTAACAACTAAACTGGGTTGGTTGGGTTGTTTCAAAGTGCGTGTATCGGGTAGGGCTGGCAATTCGTGTTATGTCCGTGTTGTTGTGTTCGAGTTAAAGTGTTGGCGTGTCGGTCGACAACCACCCAACTCTAATCCAACCAATTTAACTAATCGTGTCGATAACTTTAACCTTAATCTGACTTATTTATAAACGTGTCGACCCGACCCAACTCATATAACCCGTTTAATTAAACAGATCAACCACCAACCCACCAACTGTCAACCCAATTAAATTTAAAAACATTTAAATACATTTCAAACATCGTTTGTTCAATTATAATCAAAATAACATTCATTATAACTACTTATAATAACAGCTTCTAAATCCAATTCAAATCCAAAAGACAATTGAAATTACATCATCATGCATCAATCTAAATCTTATCAATTCAAATTCTTCGTAATACAACCAAAATCCAATTCAATCCAAATGCAATTGAAACTATAAAAATTTACATAACAAAATATCACCATAGGAACAACACAAATAAAATTAATTTCACAATTATTTCATCCTCCAAATACATATTATAACTTTAAATCCTCTATATTGTCCTTCCATAAGTTTTCATCCAAAAGTTTTCCTTCTAAAAACCTTCCTAAGTAATCATCCATATTGAATTTTGATTTGAAAATTTGGAAGTTTTCCAAATTAGGTTATAAACTTTAGTTTTTTTTTTTTTTTTTTGTTGGGTTCACGGGACAACTCATCGTGTCAACGCTAACTTGACCCGCGATTAAAGGTGTTGACACTAATTCGAACCATTTATTTATTTATGTCACAAATCTTAATCCTAACTCACTACTTTTTGTATCGTATCCTTATCAGGTTATCGTGTGGTTTCAACAATTGAAACATGCTTGAAAGTTTTGGGCAAAGCGTCCTCCACTCTGTTCTAAAGGCTGGCAGCTTCTGACAAATGTGACTGTGGCTTCTCCCCAAATAAATACGATGACCAAAATCTATCTCCGCTCTTTCGCTTCTTCTTCCTTAAACCCTTCCTCCAAAACCAAATCTATTTCAGTAGGGAATGGAAATCTCGGATCAGTTTCACACTTTTTTTCCACTGCCACTGGCACTGCTACTAATGAACCATCGACACCACCATCGTCAGCCAACTCAGTTCCGAAGGACACCTTGTTCTGGTGGCTAATGAGAGCTACAACTCCCTACAATTCCACTCCTATCTCTCCATTTCTGAAACGGTGGGTTGATGAAGGTAAAGAAGCGGACACGGATAACGTCCGTTATTGCATCAAACGGTTTAGACAAATGAGGCGTTACAGACATGCCCTAGAGGTATAATAATTCACCGAATGTTGCTTTTTTTAAAAAATTTTTTTCCTTGCTTGCTCCTTTATCCTTGTGTGATACCCGTCGTCTTCTTTTTGTTCTTCCTTTTTTCCGGGTGATAAAAATTGTCATCTTTTTGCTAGTTTGAACTGGGTTCGTTGTTTTACTTTTGATATGTAACCTTCCTTTGCGTTCATTTTGGTTGCTATGATTTTCTGAAAAATTCCTCAAGTAAATGCTATGGAGTATTTGAGGTTTCCATCTTTTGTTTGATAAAAACGTTAATTCCTTTGCTATGGAGTATGGAATTAATTCGTGTTTAAATTTTGAAATGCGATTATCAGGGATGCTCATTGTGTTCTTGCGGGTTTTCATTTGTGCTTTTCTTGAGATGCATTAGAAAGTTATAAAGTAGATGGACTATCAAAATTTGTTCTTGTACAGTGTGTTTTTACCTGAATCCGATGTATCTTTTGGTAGATTTCTGAATGGTGGATGAGTAGCACTGGAAGTTCCGGCCTACCACATGGAGATGCTGCAATACACCTGGATCTAATTTGCAAAGTCCGTGGCCTGGAGCAGACTGAAAAGTATTTTGAAAGCATTCCACATGATTCAAAATCTTATTCTTATGGTGCTCTTTTGAATTGTTATGCTCAAGAAAAATTATTGGATAAAGCAGAGGCCACCATGCAGCAGATAAGAGAGTTTGGCTATGCTATAATTCTGTCCTACAATGTTATGCTGAACCTTTATTCTCAGTTGGGCGAGTGGATAAAAGTAAAGTCTTTAGTACAAGAAATGGAAAATAAAGGCATTAATTTTGACAAATACTCATATAGTATCTTGTTGAATGCTTATGCATCTACAAATGATATATTGGCAATGGAGAAACTTTTGATGAAGTTGAAAACAGATCCTGTTGTTGTCACAAACTGGCATCATTACTCCGTGGCAGCAAATGGGTACATCAAAGCTGATGAGATCGCAAAGGCAGAGGTTATGCTAAAGAAATTTGAAGCATTAATCAAGTATGGGAAACAAAAAGGTCTGCAAGCACGTGTAGAAGGAGATGGTGCCTTTATGGTTCTAGTATCTCAATATGCTAGTATTGGAAGAAAAGATAAGGTATATCAGATATGGAATTTGCACGGGAAATCTCGAAAGTTGGTTAATTGTAGCTACAAGTGTATTCTTAGTGCTCTGGTGAAAGTGGATGACATTGATGGTGCACAAAAGATACTAGACCAGTGGTTTGCCAAGAAGGTGCATTTTGACATTCAAGTTCCAAACATCCTTGTGTCTGCATTTTGCAGGAACGGTCAGATGGAAAAAGCTGAGTCAATCATAAGAAGTATCATTGAGAAAGGAGGTGATCCAAATGAGATCACTTGGAATCATATGGCATCGGGTTATTGTAAAAACAATCAGATGGAAGATGCAGTAAGAATGATAAAGAAGGCCAGGGGTAAAGATCCACTGCTGAAACCTGATCTTCTTGTTTTGGCTTCTTGTGTCAAGTACTTGTGGAAACAAGGAGATGTTGATGAAGCTGAAGGGCTCATCATGTTGCTTAAATTTCCTGCAAATTTTGGGGACAGAATATCCAAGTATCTCAGAAAGGAAGATCCATCTAAGCTTGTTCAGATGGAAGAAGAAATCTTGGACAGCACTGAGCCTGAGTTCCAAAAGGCATCTTGATGTTTTTGAAAACATATTGGCTATCAGTGTAAAGAAGTTTCAAGTGTGCCACAAGAGATAAACATGCTTTTTTATCAACTCCTTACCTTTATGATTTACAACATAATCATGGTTGTTGAATGGGAAGAGGTAACATTGTGTAGCATGAAAACTGTTGAATGTACAAGAACCTGCTACAGGAACTCTTTGGAATAAGATGAGCTCAGAATAATGTATCATTGTCATGTTGGCAACTAGTGTGGCTTAACTTGATTCTCAATCATCCCGATTGACTGTATTGCTTCACGAATTTCATTGATATCAGCTTAGTCTCCTTCAGTGCCGAAACTAAGAGTTTGAAAACTCTTTCAAGAAACAACTCCTTTCCATATCTTGATGCTTTGAGCTATATTATCCATGTTCTTCAGTATCCGTTTTCTCTGAATCGGGAATGCAGAAAAAGGGAAAACATGGTGGTAGTTCCATTTGAAAAGAGAACGGGTGAGATTGAAGAAGAAGAGAAGCCAGAAGAGCAGAGAGAAAGAATATGCATTTTGGAGAGTGAAAATATCAGATCATTCTTAACCTTTGCTTGTTACATGTCTGCCCTATGGTATATGATATGAGTATAACGGACTGATATTGATAAAGAGGTGAACTACACTTATTAAGAAAGTCAGATGAATTGCTCAAGGTTTTGTGTAATAAAATTTAGGGTGAGTTCTTGGTCAAAATACTATCAATTACTCCACGAGATTTTTAACAACTATTAATACACTTTTTAATTAAATATCAATTACTCCACGAGATTTCTGACAACTATCAATATCCTCCTTGATTAAAGTCAAACTTCAAAAAATGTCAAAAAATAAAAAATTTTGATAATATTTTGTTAAAAAGATATTATAAAATGATGTTAATTTGATCTTTCAATACAATAATAATATTTATGTCACTATTTTTGCTATTTTTACTTTAATTTGATGTGTGATGAAGTTTAAAATTTGAGAACAAAATATATTAAATTCGTTTATTAAATAAAATTACAATGACATCTAAAAATATATTGAAGTTGAGGCCTAAATTTCGAATTAAATATATCATATTGTTAACTAAATTAACTGTTTTTGAAAGAATATTAATACATAAAATTAACATTTTTTAAAAAATTGTATAATATATTTTTTAATATATAATTATTTATACGTAATGATATGAAATTCCAATAATAAAATTTTTTTTAATTTTTTAAAATAAATTTTTCCTTTATTATTTTAAAATAAAAGTGGTAAATAAAATGATTCAAAAGTTTATTATTATTATTATTTATAAATTTTAGTTTTGTCGTATTTATTAACTTGTTTGAAATATGTACTTTTATGATGCGGGAATGGAGCGATAAAAATTTATCTTGTATTACTAACCCCTTCATTTTAAAATATAAATCGTTTTCACCCATTAGAAAATCGGTCAAAATATAAGTCACTTGTTTACATTTAGGAAACAATCTATTGTTTTTACTCTATTACCCTTATTTAATTTATAATTTAATTGAAATTTATTTTTGTCATGACTATTTCAAGTTATAGCACTAATATCAAAAATGCATTAAATAGGGATATAACAGGTTTAACCATTAAAAATTTTGAAATTTTTCAAAAATCAACTTAATATTTATGTTTTGATCAAAATCAGTACATATATTAAAATGGAAGGAGTATTGACAATGGATGTTTGGGGTTTGGGGTTAAGGGTTGTGGAGATCTTTGGGTGGGATTTTAAGTTCCCCACCCATGAGCTTTTGAAGTGCTCTAAACTTGGATCGGTACGGATGTTGGTATTACTCTCTAGCATTATTTCATCAAAAATTTAGGCTTTTAACCATAATTTTGGGACAATTGTTATTTTTGTTAGGACTCAATAATTATTTTTTATGAAATAAAATACATAGGATATCTCTAAAAGATAACTATCACCTTTTTTAGCTTCAATTTCTCCAAATAAATAGAGGTGGGATATATATACGGTTTACCTAATATGTTTTGAAAAAGGGACTTGCTATTTGTATCATGGAATTGTTATTTGTATCATAAAAAAAAAAATTTGTAAAATGACCAAAATGTCCTTATGAACAAAATTCTTGATAAATTGACATATTTTATGTAAAAAAAGAGACAAAATTGCGTTTGTGTCTCATCAAAAACGCACTGTAAAAATATTTTTGACGTATTAAATTTACGCAGAATGACGTTTGAAGATATTCAAAACGCTAAACAAATGCGTTCATGATAGTGATAAACGTTTAACTTTAACGATCAAGGCTTATAAAAACGTTAAAATTGGATGTTTCCACCATGGTTCGCTCGTTAAAATGATGCGTTTTAAATCTATTTAATCGTTAAAATTTTGCGTTTTAACCATGGTTCGCTCGTAAAAATGATGTGTTTTTGACATGTATAGACGTCCAAAAACGTTTACATACATTCATGTGAATTGGAGGAAAAAAGGTATACACAACAACTATCCAAAAACCAAATCCAAACAAATTCTTAACTTAAAAAATATTCGGTCTATCATTTAGTTGACGTCGAAAGAATATTTAGCACGCGAAGCATCACGATATGGTAAGTTTTCGAACCGTAAAGTTATTTGTTTTTTTTTTTAAAAAAAATGTAGGACGAAACACGCTAAAATGACGTTTAGGAAGCGTTTAAACGCTGCTGTTTAGCTATTTCACCATGGTAGAAACGTTATTTTACTGCGTTTAATACAGTTAATATATAAAAAGTGTTGCATTTTTTACGTCTGTTGTGTAAAAAGTGCCGCATTTTTTACATGCATTATATAAAAAGTGTTGCGTTTTCATGAACGGAAATCATAAATATTCAGCGTTTTAGGTTGCAGGAAACTAAATCTTGCTGCGTTTTTGGCTTAAGGAATCATGGAATTCTTGCGTTTTATTTATATATTATGTAAAATATATTGCATTTTTGATTGCAAGGATCATAAATGTGCCGTGTTTTTGGTAGAAATAATTGTAAGAATTCCTTTTTTTTTTTTGGTATGATAATGGTTACCATATTTCATGCATACTGTTGCGTATGTAATTTTGACTGTGCTTTTGTATAATTTAATATTAAAATTGTTTTATTTTAATTTATGTGTGTATTCACATACATGATGACGATGATGAGTACGAGGAGGAGGAGGTGTATGAGGCTGAAGAGGAGGAGGAGGATGAAGATGACAATGAGGCGGATCATGCAGAAGGAGAGGCGGTGGAACTTGAACCTGGCATAGATTTGAGTGGATATTTTCAGATTGACAGAGAGTTTCGCACTATTGGTAAGGCTTTGAAACATTGCCAGAAAATAGCTAAGCGGCTTAAGTTCCTCATTACAAAGAGGGGAGGTAATCAAGGATTTGCGACGTACTACTTTTCGTGCAAGCGATGGAGAGATCCTGCCAAAGCCCCTCTCCCAACCAGACGGAAGAATACAAGAAGGAGCGGCACTAATTGCCCCTTCAGGTTGACTTGTAAGAGAATTGATCTGGAAAGTCACAAGGTTTATACAAATCCAGGAGCAGCGTTAACTCACAATCACACTGGTATTACATTATTTGCGCATAATAGTAATTAAGTTGATTGATGTTTTGTATGTATGAATTATTATTATAACTAAATGGGATTTACATGTATAATGCCTCCATATGGGCACAGACAGTTGAGCCATTTTACAAAAGAGTCAAAGGCTGTTGCTGAATTTATGCTGGGGGCGAATGTGAAGCCAAAGTGTGTTTGGGAAGCTGTTAATAAACAGTTTCCCGATTCCCAGGTACCAATCAAATCAGTGTACAATTTGAAAGGAGAGATGAAGACTGCCGGATTGACAAGTAGGAATATTGGGCAGCAATTTATGCATTTGGCTGAGGAGAAGCAGTATTATGTCAAGATTCAGAAGAATGCGAACACTGATGAGATCACACATGTCTTCTTTGCACATCCAACCTCAATTCAGATGTTCCACAGATGGTATTGGGTGGTGGGAATTGATTCTACCTACAAGACCAACAAGTACCAAATGCCTGTCGTCGAGATGGTAGGTATGACTCCTACAAATAAGAATTTCAATATTGCATTTGCTATTGTTAGAAATGAGTCAAAGGATACATATGACTGGGTGATGAGGAACTTGAGATTTTTGCTGCCGGCTAGTTTGGTACCTAGTGTGATTGTGATAGATAGAGAGTTGGGTTTGTTACAGCCAATTAAGGATCATTTTCCCGCTTCACAACACTTGTTATGTTTGTGGCATATTGATCGTGATGTCAATGCGTGGTTGGAAAAAAATGTTGGGAGAAGAAACAAAAACTTAGTATGTGATATTCATGAAAACTGGTGAAAGAAAATTATTAAGGCTCCGACTGTAGAGAAGTTTAACCGTTTATTGCAGAATTTCAAGGTTAAGTACACTCTAATTGAGCCGTTGGCTGTTGATTATTTTGAGACTACATGGCTCATTCACAAGGAGAAATTTGTTCGTGCTTGGACAAATCAATTTCTCCACTTTGGTAATACTTCCACTAACAGGGTAGAGGCTTCGCATGCTGCTATGAAAGATAGGCTGAATTCTTCCACCAATTCCCTTGACACTTTGTTCACAAAGATCGACTCTCATCTCAGCCACTTGTACCCTCACATCGGGTTAGTTTAATTATTTAATTGTTTAAGTTTTTATTTCATTATTAGTTCATATCATTCAATTTTATTATACTCCTATTTATTATAAATGTTTTATTTCATTTTATTTTTAATTGACATTATAACAGAGGCTCGCTTGTGGATGCGATCCACCTCTCAAACATGTCGTACATGCTACCTCTATTGTGGCATCTAAGGTGGTATCTGGTAGGCACCCCCTCATGCCAATACCTAGATACCACATGCCCTAAAAAGCTAGGTATCAGACTATCATCTATAGGGCCCCCCTCAATGGGCCCTGTAACTATCCAACTCCGATCCTGCCTCACGCGCTTCCTAGGGTGAACTAAATTGACAAAAATAAATATATAAATTAAATAAACATCTTGAAATAAACAATTAATAACAAAGTAATTCAATTTAAACTTAAAGTAATTAATTCAATGTAGTTGTCCTGTGCGTGGTGATAAGTGTTTTGAATTTTGTTAATCTTGTTTTTTTTTTTTTTAACGTGGTGATAGTTGTTTTAGGACGTTTTGATAGTTAATTTAACAACTTAAAATAAACAGGTAAATAAAAATTTAATTCAATTTAAAATTAAATTAATTAATTAATTCAATGTAGTTGTCCTGGATATTGTGATAAGTGTTTGGTGGAACTGTTATTTGTTGATTTCGTGCGTGGTGATAGGTGTTTTTGGACGTTTTGAATAGTTAATGTAAACAACTTAAAATAAACAAGTAAATAACACTTTAATTCAATTTAAATTTAAATTAATTAATCAATGTAGTTGTCCTGGTTGTGGTGATAAGTGTTTGGTAGAAGTGTTGATTGTTGATTTCGTGCGTGGTGATAGGTGTTTTTTGAATTTTGTTAATCTTTTTTTTTTAAACGTGGTCATAGTTGTTTTAGGACGTTTTGATCGTTAATTTAACAACTTAAAATAAACAGGTAAATAAAAATTTAATTCAATTTAAAATTAAATTAATTAATTAATTCAATGTAGTTGACCTGGATATTGTGATAAGTGTTTGGTGGAACTATTGTTTGTTGATTTTGTGCGTGGTGATAGGTGTTTTTAGACGTTTTGCATAGTTAATGTAAACAACTTAAAATAAATAACTAAATAACACTTTAATTCAATTTAAATTTAAATTAATTAATTTAATGTAGTTGTTCTGGATATTGTGATAAGTGTTTCGTGGAAGTGTTGATTGTTGGCTCTGTGCGTGGTGTTAGGTGCTTTTAAACTTTGTTATTTTTTTTTTTTAACGTGGTGATAGATGTTTTTCGACGGTTTGATAGTTAATGCAATTTATAATCTATATCAATTAAAATAAATAAGTACAAAAACAAATTAATGTAATTAACAAATAAGTACAGTAAGCAACTACATATGATAGGTGTTTTTGAACGTGTTCAAGTTGTTTTTTAGAACATGGTGCTAGGTGGTTTTGTACGTTATGCTAGTTAATGCAATTTGTAATCTAAATCAATTAAAATAATTAACTACAAAAACAAATAAGTCAAGCAAATACATATGAAAATTAAAATAATTACTGAACTATATAAAAAACACACAATTAAGTCAAACAATAAACTAATTTTATCAACAATTAAATTAAAATATTTAATTATTATAAATAATTATGCAAATAAATTCAAACGCGTACCTGAAGCAGGATCGGCCTCCTCGAACTGGCCGTCGTCCGGATTCCTATACCGGACGGTCCTCTCAGCATGTGGGTGAGAAGGGTCACCTCCGTAGGTATCCCCCTCACCCTGATCCTCGAGTGGGCGTCCACTCCCACTGGCCTCCTCCTGCCGTGGCTGCTCCTGCTCCTCATGGTGCAGATGCTCCTCCTTCTCCTCAAGCCCAATAGGCTCGTCCTCACTCTCATTGGAATCAGTAGTATCGTAATACTCATCCCTCAACTGAAATGAGGAGTCATCGCCACCTCCAACTCCTCTACCGACTCCAACGCCACCTCCACCTCCTCGTCTACCACCTCCTCGCCCTCCCTCAGAAATAACAATACATTCTCCATCACGACCCCCACCCATCCCTCTACCTCCTCCCCTCCTAACAGGTACCTTCTGCCTTCTAGCAGAAGCTGTAGGACACTGCCTATCTACTTGTGTCTTTAACTTAGCGCCACCCTAAATAAATAAATAAATAAATAAAAGCTATTATATTGTAAACTTCAATTGTGGAATTTAAATTTAATTAAATAAGTGCAAATTGCAAACCACACCAAATCAGCGTTTTTAGCAAACAAAAACACAACCTATTTACGTTTTAACTACTAAGAAACACACAAAATTAACTTTTCTATCAATGTAAAACGCTAGCGGTCAGTGTTTTACCTATTCAGAAACGCAACTTATTTGAGTTTTCAAACAACCAAAACGCAACAAACTTGCCTTTAGAAACATCTAAAACTTAGCCCGCTGGCGTTTCCACGCAATCAAAACGCCGGCCGATGGCATTTCTGTCCGGCAAAAACACAACAATTTTGCGGTTTTAATACGCCCAAAATTCAGACATTACCGATTATTGGCACCAAAATCCCTACCAAATTACGTTTCTACATACCTAAAACGCACCTGAAGAGCGATTTCTAACAAAATTAACGCAAAACATCACTGATTCATGCAAATAAAAGCGCAAAAATGGGCCAATTATGCTCTGAAATGCAGAAAACAAAACAAAAATTCCTGAATGATTTTTACCTTTTTATCAATAGACCTTTGCCCGCCCCGTGTCTTTGTAATGATTCGCCATCTCCTCCGTCAATTTTTGTGTTTTTTGCCGTAAAAATCTAACTCAATTCGCGTTTTCAAAGTTTAATTTCGAATAAAATGTCTCAAGAATGCTACGGTTTAAGCGTTTAACCGATTTTAGATTGTGCTAGTAAAAAACGTGTCATTTTAGCGAGCGAACCATAGACAAAACGCACCATTTTAACGAGCGACCCATGGCCTCAACGCTATGGTTTGACGTTTCTGTTGCGCAAGAAACGTTAATTTGCTACGTTTTTGTTTATTAATATCGTTAGGTTTTGACGTTTTTGATATTCCAAAACATCATTGCATTATATTTTGAATGTAAAAAATGTTTTTTTTCTGCATTTCTGATCATGGTCAAAACGCAATTTTGTAGCGTTTTTGTCCTGGACTTAGTAATTCTGAATATTTTTCCATCATAAGAGTATTTTGGTCATTTTATTATTATTTTTATTTTTTTGTGATACAAATAATAAATTTGTGATATGAATAGAATCCAGTTTGAAAAAATGTAAAGGGTTCAAATGTGCGAAGGGCAGGCCATAGCAGTGCAGTTAACGAAATAAAGCTGAAAAACCTTGGGTTCCATTGTGGGTGATGTGCTGGAAATATAAGTGACCGACTTGTGTGTCAGAAACGACGGCCAACAGAGCAGAAACGGAGAAAAATTTTGGGTGATGTGAGAAGAGGACTGCAGACTGCGGTAGAAACGATAAACTTTAGCTAATCTGGGAAGAGCCGGGTGTTTAACCGTTGATGTTGGTGCTAGAGAAATATCCGACGACGCGTAACCGACAAGATTCTCACCATTGACAGTGGCTTCTCCCAAATATGATGACCAAAATCCTCTTTCGCTCTTTGGCTTCTTCTTCCTTAAACCCTTCCTCCAAAACCAAATCTATTTCAGTAAGGAATGGAGATCTGGGATCAATTTCACACTTTTTTTCTACTGCCACTGACACTGCTACTAGTGAACCATCGACGCCATCATCATCAGCCAAGTCACTTCGAAAAGACTCCTTGTTCCTGTGGCTAGTGAAAGATACAAATCCAAAAAATTCCACTCCTAAAGAACCCATCTCTCAGTTTCTGAAGCGGTGGATTGACGAAGGTAAAGAAGCGGACATGGATAACGTCCGCTATTGCATCAGACGGTTTAGACAAATGAAGCGTTACAATCATGCCCTAGAGGTATAATTCACCCTATTATTATTATTTTTTTTTTAAACCTTGCTTGCTCTTGAAAGATTGTGAGTAGGTGCTCGTCGTCTACTTTTTGTTCTTCCCCATTTTGGGTGATAAAAACTGTCATCTTTTTGCTAGTTTGTTCGTGGTTTTAACTTTGATATGTAACCTTCCTTGATGCTCATATATATTGCTATGCGTTTCTGAAATTTTCCTCAAGTAAATGCTTGGGAGTATTTTAGGTTTCCACCTTTTGTTTGCCAAGAATTTAATTCCTTCACTATGGATTATGGAACTAATTCTTGATTAAATTTTGAATGCGAGGTGGTCATTGGGTAATTGCGGGTTTTCATTTTTGCTTTTCTTGAGATGCATTAGAAAGTTATCAAGTAGATGGACTATCCAAATTTATTCTTGAGATGTGCAAAAATTTATTCTTGTCTACAGTGTGTTTTTACCTGAATCCACTGTATCTTTTGGTAGATTTCTGAATGGAGGATCAGTAGCATTGGAAATTCCAACCTACCATATGGAGATGCTGCAATACACCTGGATCTAATTTGCAAAGTCCGAGGCCTGGAGCAGGCAGAAAAGTATTTCGAAAGCATTCCACATGATTCAAAATCTTTTCATTCTTATGGTGCTCTTTTGAATGTTTATGTTCAAAAAAGGTTATTGGATAAAGCAGAGGCCACAATGGAGAAAATAAGAGAGTTGGGCTATGCTAGAAACATGTCCTACAATGTTATGTTGAACCTTTATTCTCAGTTGGGCGAGTGGGTAAAAGTGAAGTCTTTAGTACAAGAAATGGAAAATAAAGGCATTAATTTTGACAAATACTCATATAATATCTTGTTGAATGCTTATGCATCTGCAAGTGATATATTGGGAATGGAGAAACTTTTGATGAAGTTGGAAGCAGATCCGCTTCTTGTTATAGACTGGCTTGCTTACTCCATCACAGCAAATGGGTACATGAAAGCTGATGATGTGGCAAAGGCAGAAGTAATGTTAAAGAAATCTGAAGAATTAATCAAGAAAGGAAAACAAAAAGGTCCACAAGGACATGAAAAACAAGCTCATGCCTACGAGGTTCTAATGAGTCAATATGCTAGTATTGGGAGAAAAGATGAGGTATATCGGATATGGAATGTGCGGAGCAAATATCAAAAGCATCTTAATAGGAGCTACACTTGTATTGTTTGTTCCCTGTTGAAAGTGGATGACATTAATGGTGCACAAAAGATGCTGGACAAATGGTTTACCAAGAAGGTTACTTTTGACATTCGATTTCCAAACTTCCTTGTCTCTGCATATTGCAAGAACGGTCAGATGGAAAAAGCAGAGTCAATCATAAGAAGTATCATTGAGAAAGGAGATGAGCCACAGGCTACCACTTGGAATCATATGGCATCAGGTTATTGCAAAATCAATCAGATGGAAGATGCAGTAACGATGATAAAGAAGGCTATCAGTAAAAATCCAAAGAAACCTGATCTTTCTGTTTTGGCTTCGTGTCTTGAGTACCTGACGGAAAAAGGAGATGTTGATGAGGCTGAACGGATCATCGGGTTGCTTCACGAGGGATGTAAATTTCCTGCAGCTTTTAGGGACAGAATATCGAAGTATATCGGAAAGGAAAATCTATCTAAGCCTGTTCAGAAGGAGCAAGAGTATGACAAAGTGGAAGAAGAAATCTTGGATGACCCTGAGCTCAAGTTCCAAAATGCATCTTGATGTTTTGGAAAACTTATTGGCTATCAGTGTAAAGAAGTTTCTTGGCTAATGGCAAACTGTTGCTACCTTAGAATTCTTAGCTTTAAGTTTCATCCTTCTCCATTTTGGAAAATATTCATGTTACTAAGTTATTTAGTTAAGTTCTCAGTTTGAACCCCACTAGCAGTGTCTACAGCTGTGACCTTCTCATTTTAATTCAAGTATTTGTGATTTCAAGTTTCTACTGTTATTTGTGCCTCATATCTTCTTTTTCCTCTTCTGCATTATCCTTTACCCAATAGTGGTCTTACTTCTAGCTGAGTTTGTGTCCCACTGTACCCAGCAACAGAAATACTAGATTTAGTATAACATTACTGAGTTGTCTGAAGTTGGCCAATGTACTCATCCCTGTTGCAGAATGAGCCAGGTAAAATGCGGAATATTTGCAGGAGAATTCCGCTAATTAAAGCTGGTGCATTTTCACTCCTATGGTACGTACCATTAGCAGAGGTAATTAAATGTTTGTGGATTCCAGGACGTGGGGTAAGCACAACTGTGGTACTGATTATCACAGAGATAGGGTGGGTTTGCTGGTTGTGGTTAGGGTCCTTCATTCCTGAACTGAAGTTTATGCCTTCAGGACTATGAGCAGAAGGAAGCACTTGAAAAATATGAAATGTAAGCGATGGTTAGCAATTTTTCCTATTATACTGTTTTTTTAAATACCAATATTTATAGTTTGGGTAGCCAATCCACTGGAACATTTGAGTAATGACTATTAATAAGTTTGATTCTCTTATTTCACCTCCATTTCAGTCTCTTCATTGTAAAATTTTTCTGGTTTCAGTTCCATGCTAGCAACTAAAATTTTTTATGCTGCAAGAATAGCAGGAGCAGTAGGAGATGAAACTGGGCCAACAACCTTTGTGGGGTAAAACAATCCCTGGATAAGTGTTATTCTGTCATTTACATAATGCTGAATAACATGGAATGTTTAAGATAGCAATGCTATTCAGCTGCGTTACTAAATAGCATGGAATGATTTGCCAAGGTCAAAAGAAGTTGCTTATATTTATGTGATCAATGTTTAATTAATGTCTATCAAATTATCTAACTTCATTCGTTTTTGCATATTATTATCTAATTTCTCATGACTATGTAGTAGTCGGTTCAGTGCATATGAGTAGGGAATTGATTATTGTTTGGATTTTGAAGCCCTTTTTTGTGCTAAATTATTACTGTTGACTTGAATTACCCTTGGTTTATTTCAGACATAATATAAATATTGAAGCTTTTCCCTGTAACAATTTACCCCAGGAAGTTGATCAGAAGTGCTCATCACATCTGGAGATTCCCAAATTTAGGTTGTAGATGGGGTCGATCTGGTTCACAAATTCAAAGGTGTGTTATGTTTCTTTTCATATTCTTCTGCCAGAAAAGAATGGATGCATAAACTAAATGGTGGTTTCCTTTTCAAAATTCATGGGAATACTTGGTTTGATTTTGTGGTGATGTCCAACTCTTAGAACAATTTTTTAGTGCCATACTTCTTTTCATGGTCATTTTGTTTTTGGACGAGTGATTGCATAACATGATGAATTCTGTTGCATATTGAATTACTGTAGCATATAATGAATTTTGTTTTTAGAACACTTTAGTGCCACACATCATACTTTTGCCCACATAGTTTTCTTCTTGTACGAGGATTCCACATATCTGGCATAACTTGGTTCCTGCAACTCTTAATGGCTGTCCCTTCATTAAAAAGTATGTAACTTGACTTCATAAAGAGTGGCTGTCCCTTTTTAGGTTGTTCAAAGTTAGATGGAAAGTTTGATCAATAAAAGTACAATCTGCAGGGAAGAACCTACAAAAACAACCGTCTGATGTTTTCATTGGGCAATTCTTTGGCTATGCAACCTGTGAAAAGAAGGTAGAAGGCAATTATGGAACAGTCAAATGCTTTGGCTGAGACTGTTAAAGGCTGTATCATTATGGAGAGAAATTTGCTAGACGAGGTTAGTTAAGAAGATGTCAAAATTTCTTGATGAGTCATTCATTAAATCACATAAAAATAAATGAAATTCTAAGTGATGCCTATGTATGTACCTATCTTTGCTGACAAATAAGTTCCGTAACGTTTGTTTTTAGATTTCATATGCTTATATATAACCAGAAACAAACCAATCATATCAACTTGTGATTTAAATGTCCCAAAAATATTAATCTTTCTTTCTAATTTTTCAGCCATCAAACTTAATAAACTTTCACAGATTCAAAAACTTCAAATTTCTGAGATAATCATTCCAGGAAATGGGAATCCCACAATATCCTCCAATTTTCATAATGATGTTTATGATTTGTTTACTTTCACTTGATGATTCTCATTTGCTGGAGTCCCAATGTCGACATTTTGTGATATGATCATGTGCAGTTGTATACCATACAGATTCAAGAAAAATCACAAGTCTCCTGCATACCATTAGAATTTCTCTTGCTTGGTCACAGAAGAGTCGAAGAATGATGTTCCCTAAGGTACATTTCTAATTGTCATGTACATCCTTTTTGTTTTGTTGAATGTGAGGAATAAAATATTATTGGATCTCCCATTTTCTCTTTAGTTGACATTGTTATTATGTAGAGGAGTAGTTGAATAATCAGGGTAGCTGGGAACTTGATGAAACACTATTGATGATGCAGCTCGATGAGAGACCATGGAAAGGGAGGGTTGGAGTATTTGTGGTTTGTGGAGGCAAGTGATTCTTGTCACAAACTGAGCGGTACAAGAGGCCAGATTCACTCCTACTTTTTTGATGGTACATATTTAAACTTATACCATGCTTTCATTTCCCCCCAAAAATTAATCTGTGATCGATCATGAGCTGAAATTTTCTTCTAGTCTCTGTTGTGTAGTGTAGTGATAAGGGCGTGCCAAAATCTCTATCTTGGCGATGCCTTAATTGTACAATCTCAAATTTATTTGCCTTAATTGTCAACTACAATCTCATATTTCCATCCCCCCATTTGAGGGAAAAGATGAGGAAAAGAGACAAGAACAATGCATACACTTGGGTCTAGCATCTTTAAGTATTTGATCCACGGTACATCTCCATTCAAACTCCGGACACAGACTCAGATAACAATCAGGAATATACATGGCTTACGTCCTCAAAAGTCTAGAATTGGTGCTCTGTTAAAACTACTGTACCATTTGATTTCCACACAATCTTACTTACATCTACACAACAGATTAAAAAGATTTGTTACAGGTTTCTTCCAAATTTCAAGCTGCTAAGTTCTGCCTCTCTCCTTGTAAGTGTCGTTGGCACGGTAGAAGTGAAGCAGTTTGAGTTGCAACACGGTTTCCTACAAGCAGCAAATCATGCAAACGTATCATTCAAATCATCTTTACACAAATGTGGACAGAGACATTCAATATTTTATATAAGAACCTCTAATGAAAATAGCAAAATACACCAACCGCGTGAGTATCTTCAGAATGGTCCGGGAAGTAAAATCCAGTAGAGCAATTTTGCAACTCCTCTGGACTTTTCATCCATGCTCTACACCCATCAGTTGCTTTAATTTTGTACCTGAACATCTGTAACCAGAAAGGAGTCTTTAGGGCCAAAAAGAAAAGGAAAAGGAAAGGTAAGAAAATGAAAACTAGCACGTATTAACACAACAATAATCAAAACCAACTACTTTTCTGTTGCCTTTTCCACGTTACTAGTCATTCCATCAGAAAATCCAGAAAAAGGAGACAACCGAGACAGCAACTTATCTGATATTCTGGATATTCCAAGTTAGGCTTACAATTACTCATACAATTTTTACAGTTTTGTATAATAATTCATAAATAAGTAAAAGCAAACCTCCGAAAGAGGCACGAATGGTTTCTCCAGGTCATCACCATTAATGTTCACCCCAGTGCCCTGGCATTCAGGGCAAAAGGCTGAACATATTTGCTTTGTGACTGCAAAGATTTCACTAGTTTTCCCCACTTCATTTTGCTTAGTTCCAACCTTTCGCCTAGATCTTCGCTTCACTTTGGGTGCATTCAACTGATTATCATAAGTTTCCATCTCGCACAGCAGTATCCAGTGGATGAGGCAGGAAACATGAAATACATGAAATGCCTGCATTGTAAATTTTGATCAGCAACGCTAGGTCAATAAAAAGTGGAAGCACCACAATGCAGAGATTATGAATGCTATATGTTAATAAGAATCGCTGAAAAGGATGGTTATCATACTCCAGTTGAATTTCTACTGCTGCAGGCAAGCCGTCCAGTGTTTTTATTCAAGAGTGCAGCCACATCTTTCCCTGGGAGCATCTTCTGTTGACAGATATCACAATTTCTTTCAGAGGCTGCTTTTTGATGCTGCCTCAACTCTTTTCTCATGCTTTTACTAGATAAAACTCTACAATGTAGAAGTTGGTCATCACACCCTTCCAAGAGCATTCTTCTTTTGGAGGTATTTGAAGACTGAGATTCTTCGCCAGAAGAGTCATACTGGGTAATCAAAGACTCACTAACATCTTCTGGATCAGAAAATGACTTCCTTTTTCTGGTCATAGTGACAGCACTCTCCTCTGATTCTGAATGAGGACTGGATGGAAGCATGAATTTTATATCATCAAACAATCGCTTCCTGCCCAAATTATAGTTATACGAGAACGTAACTACGGCAAAATCATGTTCCAAAACCTTATGGGTATCCTCACTACCACAGCTCCCCCTTCCTAACCACTCAGACCATATTCTACGAATTTTACCTAAGTTTCCATCCCTCTCACAAAACCGAGCAGCAATACGTGCAACACCCAAGTACGTCACATCCAAATGAGACACTCCATCCTTATATAGGACACCTGGAATAACCAACTGATTGCTTAGACTATCATCAGCCAAATTCTTACAAGAAATGCTGCCAGCACCATCACTATCTGGATTCTTGCGCAAGGCGACTTCAACATTAGATACATGGCAATTACTATTGGAATCCATAGACTCTTGATAACAGACCATAGCAAGACTTTGTTCATCATTCTGAGAAAAACTGTCCAGCAACAGAACACTTTCATGCTTTGGAACAGACATGTCTACATCTTGTTCAGAAGTATCATCAAAGAACAGTACACCATCATTAAAAGGCCATGGATTCGGCTTTAACAAAGTAGCCTTAGCAGCAGCAAGCCTTTCAGTGTGTAGACTACCCTTTAAATGATCGTAGAGGTTTGAATCACCATAGCATGGTGCCAAACACAGAGTACAAAAGAAAATTGACTTTTTACCATCTTTTCTCAGATCAACATAAGTATGGCCTTGAAGCCTCACATTACGCAATGTTGCCCTAGCCAATTGCTCCTTCAGATTAATACCACTTGCCTTCAAAAATCCAACTTCTCTGTCTCCCGCCATATATTTAATTATCAAACTTTATTCTCCAAGACTTTCAGCAACTTTTAAACCAACCAAAATTCTGACTTACAAGAAATAAGCAGTCTTAAAAGCGAGATCCGAACTCCGCTAACGGCAAAAGCCTTTCATTCCCAAATACAACTACCAAGTCCAGGAGAACCACATTTTGAAAACATAGTCACAAGCTTTAAACTTCTTCCCCTCATTAAAATTCACAGAAGCAAGTTTTACACCTTGATTTATGGAAACTTTTATAAGATGATTCAGTGAGCTCAATTACCAATATTTTCAACTTCACAAAATTCCATACACTAAGCAATAATTTCAAGGAAAACACCAAGAAACTCGAAATAGAACACTTTTTTTCCCCGCTTTTTGGGTGTAAAAGTCCCAAATTCAACAAGAAAATCGAAACCCTAGAAACTTTCAGTAAACCTTAAACTTACAGCACCGAGGCATAAACGGTTTATTTTGAGCATTCTTCAAAATTTCTCCACGTATTCGATCTGCGGCGACCTCAACTTCATAAGGGCTAGAGATTCCGGAATGAAAGATGTGCGATTCCACCATCGACATCATATCCATCTTCTCCAACTAATAAAAACTCAAAATTTCCAAAACACAGACGCACCCGAACAATTCAACCCGTGAATCCTCCAATTAAGCTGCCAAAGACGGTTTAACTTTGCATATATGCTTAAATCTTTGATTTTGTCTAAGAATTTTTCTTGGTGTGGATACGTAGAGAGAGAAAGGGAGGGAGAAAATTCTAGAAAGAGAAAGTGCGGACGTTAGGAGGGAGAAGGGCAAAACAAATTAAACGACTATTAACTGAATTTAGGTATATTTGTATTTTTGTCTGAATATGGGGTTAAGTTTCAGTGGACATCTATATGTTTAGGATGAAGTTGACTTGATTCTATTAGCCGTCGGATTAGATAATTTGGAGAATCAAATTTAATGGACGGTCCATATAGATAAAGTTTTGGTGTAAATGGTGGAGTGACGCTCAGTGGATTTAAGAGGAGGGTTGGAAGATTCGGATTTCGCGGCGGGGATTCCAGTTCATGCCCGCAAGCAAGAGTATTATCCAGAGCCGTTCGGATCGGGTTCGGGATTATCATTGAACTGCTCGCATCCGTTAGTCCTTATCGTAATTAGATGAAGACAGAAGTAATTTTAGTAAATGACCATTTTGGCCTTTCAGTTTATGCCGGAAAATGAAGTTATCATTATCATTTCAGATTAATTAATCCTTCTTCATGAACTCGGAAATAGCTGTTTCTCGCACCCATAAATACAATAATAAAAAATTATCCCAAAAATTTTCAAATAATTTTTCTTGTCTTACAAAAATATAAAAATTATGATGGAGACATTAAGGTACATGAAAATTCTGAGTTCGAATCACGTTAGAAGTAGATCACAAGGTCTGTTTGGTAAAAAAAATTTAATAATTAATTTAAATATATTCAATTCTTATTAAATACGTGTATTTTATTAAAGAGTATATTTCAAAATTGATCATTATATTTTACTTTGAAAATTATTTTTAAGGTCATCATACTTTACATTTATTAACCATCCATTTTAATAGGATTATTTTTGTCTTTTTTTGCCTCAATATACTAAGAGGGTAAAAATTAAATGAATTATAGAATAAAAGGGCTAATAGTGCAATTTTAGAAAAACTAAAACCCTATTCCCATTTTCGTATTCTGCTTTGTCTTCTCCACCGCCATCCTCAATTCTTTCGCTTCCCCCCTGCACTGTTTCTGCAAATTTTTCATCGGCCGTCGCAAAATTGCGCTACTTATATTGCTAAATAAACAAAAACCATGGCTTCGACTTTGGCAGTTTGTCATCCTGCCGCTCCCTTCTCGCCGCCGTCCTCCTCTCCAGTTGTTCAGCAATGCACCTTTTCTTCTTTGGGATTTCAGAGTCAACGTCTGCTCAAACTAACCCATTATCTGTGTTGTGTTTTGGATCTCAGTAATCTTGAGGCCCCCAAAAACCCTACCTCGTTTGCAAGTCTCCTGGCTCAGCGACCCCAAAGGTAAAAAAAAAAAAAAAAAAAAGTTCTAAATTCTTGTAATTTTACCTCCATTTGTTCTTGTAATTGCAATTAGGCGCAAAAGAAATGAACTGGACTCCTTTTTGGTTGTGTGGTGGTGATTTAGTTATGTGGGTCGGAGATTGGGAGCTTTTGTTATTGTTCTGCGTTTAAGTAGTTTACCTGTTAAAGGTTCTTTCCCTTTCATGGATCCATTGTTGGTGGTATTTTTTTTTATTATGTCGATTGGCGAAAAGTCGGTGCCGACGAGATGAAGGTCGAGACGGACAGATCCGACGAAATACTGGCCGAGAGAGGTGCAGATGGGGGAGATCCGACGTGGGGGTTCAGATCTGTGCGAAAATGCAGCTCCAAACTGGTTGGAGCTACTCCGGTAGCAACGTTGATGGCTCCGGGGGCGACGATGCAGGCGGTGGCTACAATAAGGATGAACCGTAATGGTGGAGAGGGGTTAAGGGTTTTTTTATTTGATAAGGACAGTGAAAAGAAAAATATCCTTTCAAATTTGATCTGTTAGTTCTTTCTAAGTTTAAAAATAATTTTTAAAATATGATGATAAAAAAAAAAACTGACTATAATATGATGATTAATTTTAAAATTTACTCTTTATTAAACGAATTTTAAATTAAATACTCATATTCCACACCCTTTGATCAAATTCATAATATTCCTCTCGTAAAAAATTTAATTTTTATTAAAAATTAATAGTTATTCTTATTGAGGAGATAATTCATATGAACAAATTCAAACCAAATCTGATCCTAGAGTTAAAAATCAGCAAGAGCCACGTCTACTTAGAAAGCTTTGGTGAGCGTCAATGGGAGGAATGACAGGTAATATTATTCCATCATCACTATCACTCATACCAAGAGAGAATGAATCTCCGTATGCGCCAGCTAGCATTACTATCAATAAACATAATAATAAAAAATATGCAAAAAAATAATTTTTGTCAAATCTAAGGATTATTATCAACACAAATTTGTGTCAGATTTTAGTTAGGAATTTCTTGAAACGGAACTTATGATTAACATGAAGAAATACTCAAAGCTTGATCATATTTTACGTTTCATTTTTTTATTCTTAGGAATCGTAGAGCCAGAATTCTTCAATGATTTTAATGGCATATGGATATTTATATCTCCTTTTCTTTTTCTACTAAAACATGATATCTTCATATTGAGTTGGGAAAAAAAAGAGAGAGTATGAAGAAATAAGCAATTGTGACAGTGATACAGAAAGAAACGCCCATGGAGATGGGGAGATGGAGGTAACAAATCCCGATGTAGTTTGTTCTATCAAAACCAAGATAATCTCACAAAGGGGACTAGAAGTTACAGTCCAAATAAGAATCAAATCCCTTTTATACAAGAACAAAAGAAACAAAGCTTTCCACAAAAAATACCTACCAAATTAAACGAATTCTTACCAACAATAACAGGAAATTCAAAGAATCAAACCCAGAAAAAACACAAAATTTAAAACCAAAACCCGACCAAATCAAGACTGGAGCAAAAAAACCATCACGAATCTGACGATCTATCATCACTACTTCCTCAGATTCTTGACCTTGTGCCACCCTTTCTTACACGTACTTTCCACAGCCTTGACCCCTTTCTTGAAAAAGGACTTGAGTTCTTTAGCTCTCGCTTTCACTTGGTTCTCAAAACTTCCCATATTTCTTCAACAACAATTAAACCAGAGCCACAAACAGGGTATTTCTGTGGGTTGGGTTTTCTGTCTCAACTCTCAAGGACCAACGAATGAATGAATTGAATGAGATCTGGGGAGGCTTTAAAGGTTGGAAAAGGATGGTGGGATCCAACGCGTTAAGGTTAGCGTGGCCGATGATCGAGTGGGGAATCTGGAATTTATTTTTTTTATAATTTTGATAAGTAACCGTTGATTGTGGCGGGGCACAAGGTTTCTTTCTTTTGTTGAAAAGGGGACGTGTTTGGGTGTATACATATTGTTTGTTGGATGTTCTTTGGGTTTGGGACTTTCAGGGGATATTTTTTCAATTTTTAATGAGTTTTTGGACGGGACTCTCGGGACAAAGGGAATGGTTCTTTACAAGCTAGCAAACGTGTTGCCTTTTTAACATTTTCATGATTTAAGCTATAGCTTTCTGGTGAAATTTTGATGATTAAGCATATCTATCCCATATTTTAAAAGATTTATGAGGATAAGTGTTACTGTATTTATTATGGTAGAATATTCTCATATTTAAAAGATTTTCACATATTTATCTTAGCATCTTTTTAATAAATCAATTCAGTACTTAGGATCTATCTGATAAAATCTGAATTCAGAAAATTGAATCCATTAAATTAGTCTGTTTGATAAAATTGAAAAATATTTCTGAGTGTGAAATCTGAATTATAAAATAAGTTTATAAAATTAAATTTATTAAAATTTAAATTTTAAACTAAATTACCTTAAAAAAATTATAATTATTTACTTAATAATATGAAATTTTACTAATAAAAATTATTTTTAAAACTTTTAACAATAAATAAGACTGTCATTATTATTTTAAAACTAAATTATTAATTAAAATAAAGACCATAAATTAATAAAAATTTATAAAAAAATTAAAAACTCATGTCAAAAATATTTTTTTATGTATTTAAATGATAAAAATATTTTTTTATAAATATTTAATGAAATAAAATTATTAAAAAAACTAAAAAGAATGATAAATAAAGAAGAAAATGAAAAAAATTACAAGTAATTCAATTAAGCAATAAGTAGGTTACACATCACTTATTTTCAGGTTAAGAATTATACTTGCATTTCAGACCCACTTGATGTATTAAGATTTTGATTTGTAATTATCAACCGTACTTAATTATTAAGTGCTTAATTAAAAAAGTTCCAAATTTATTAAGTCAGAAAGGAGTTGAGTTATCAAACGCTGTTAATCAAATAAACACTTAGGGTCTGTTTGATAAACTAATTCAATACTTATTTTAAATAGATTAAGGCTCCGTTTGATAAAACTTAATCTGAGGTCTGAAGTCTGAAGTCTGAATTCATTAAGTTAGCTTTGTTTGATAAAATTAGAAAATATGTCTGAACCTGAAGTCTGAAATCTGAAGTCTGAATCTGAAGTCTGAATTATGAAGTCTGAATTACAAAATAAGTTTATTAAATTTTAAATTAAATCACCTTATTTTTTAAAAAAAAATATTAGAAATATATTTTTTTAATATATAACATAATTTTTAAGATGTGTAATTTTTTACATAATACTGTGAAATTCTACTAATAAAAATATTTTAAAAAATTTTAATAATAAATTAAAATGTTATTATTATTTTAAAACTAAAATATTAATTAAATAAATATCACATATTAATTAAAATTATAAAAAAATAAAAATCCATGTCATAAATATATTTTTTATTTATTTAAATGATAAAATATTTTTTTAAAAAAATATTTAATAAATACAAATTATTTAAAGAAAAAACTAAAAAGAATAATAAATATTGAAAATAAGAAAAAATTTGCAACCAATTCAGTTCAGCAATAAGTGATTCGCCAATCACTTATTTTTAAGCTAACAATTGTACTTGCAATTCAGACCCACTTAATCTCTTAAAACTTTGAATTATAATTATCAAACACACTTAATTATTAAGTACATAATTAAAAAAGTTCTTAATTCATTAAGTCAGAAACAAGTTGAGTTATCAAACGCTCTTAATCAATTAAGTACTTAATTTATTTAGAATAAGTACTGAATTAGTTTATCAAATAGACCCTAAGTATTTAATTGATTAAGAGAGTTTGATAACTCAACTTGTTTCTGACTTAATGAATTAAGAACTTTTTTAATTAAGTACTTAATAATTAAGTGTGTTTGATAACTATAATTCAAAATTTTAAAAGATTTAGTGGGTTTGAATTGCAAGTACAATTATTAGCTTAAAAATAAGTGATTGGCGAATCACTTATTGCTGAACTGAATTGGTTGCAAATTTTTTCTTATTTTCAATATTTATTATTTTTTTAGTTTTTTCTTTAAATAATTTGTATTTATTAAATATTTTTTTAAAAAAATATTTTATCATTTAAATAAATAAAAAATATATTTATGACATGGATTTTTATTTTTTATAATTTAATTAATATGTGATATTTATTTAATTAATATTTTAGTTTTAAAATAATAATAACATTTTAATTTATTATTAAAATTTTTTAAAATATTTTTATTAGTAGAATTTCACAGTATTATATAAAAAATTACACATCTTAAAAATTATGTTATATATTAAAAAAATATGTTTCGAATATTTTTTAAAAAAAATAAGGTAATTTAATTTAAAATTTAAAATTTTACAAACTTATTTTGTAATTCAGACTTCATAGTTCAGATTTCAGATTTCAGACTTCAGATTCAGAAATATTTTCTAATTTTATCAAACAAAGCTAACTTAATGGATTCAGACTTCAGAATTCAGACTTCAGACTTCAGACCTCAAATTAAGTTTTATCAAACGGAGCCTTATAGTTATCAAATGCACTTAATCATTAAGTACTTAATTAAAAAAGTTCTTAATTCATTAAGTCATAAACAAGTTGAGTTATCAAACGCCCTTAATCAATTAAGTACTTAATCTATTTAGAATAAGTACTGAATTAGTTTATCAAACAGACCCTTAAGGCTCCGTTTGATAAAACTTAATCTGAGGTCTGAAGTCTGAAGTCTGAAGTCTGAATCCATTAAGTTAGCTCTGTTTGATAAAATTAGAAAATATGTCTGAATCTGAAGTCTGAAGTCTGAAATCTGAAGTCTGAATCTGAAGTCTGAATTATGAAATATGAATTATGAAGTCTGAATTATAAAATAAGTTTATAAAATTAAATATATTTAAATTTTAAATTAAATCACCTTATTTTTAAAAAAAAACGTTAGAAACATATTTTTTTAATATATAACATAATTTTTAAGATGTGTAATTTTTTACATAATAATGTGAAATTCTACTAATAAAAATATTTTAAAAACTTTTAATAATAAATTAGAATGTTATTATTATTTTTAAACTAAAATATTAATTAAATAAATATCACATATTAATTAAAATTATAAAAAAATAAAAATCCATGTCATAAATATATTTTCTATTTATTTAAATGATAAATTTTTTTTTAAAAAAATATTTAATAAAATAAAAATTATTTAAAGAAAAAACTAAAAAGAATAATAAATATTGAAAATAAGAAAAAATTTTCAAGCAATTCAGTTCAGCAATAAGTGATTCACCAATCACTTATTTTTAGGCTAACAATTGTACTTGCAATTCAGACCCACTTAATCTCTTAAAACTTTGAATTATAGTTATCAAACGCACTTAATTATTAAATACTTAATTAAAAAAGTTCTTAATTAATTAAGTCAGAAACAAGTTGAGTTATCAAACGCCCTTAATTAATTAAGTACTTAATATATTTAGAATAAGTACTGAATTAGTTTATCAAACACACCCTAAGTAAAATTTTCAAATACCAACACAATCCTTCCCTCTTCTATTCTTTTTTTCGTTACAGTTTGCTTTTTCAGTTCTGTGTCGCCTCTGACGAAAATTCTTCGCTCCTTCTTCCCTTCTTGTACTATGTGTTTTTGTTCCGTTTGTGTGCCCCATTCCTTCTCGTACTTTTCTTGAAAATCTCCGCATATCTATCGTGGTAAAGTTTGGCATCAATTCAACTTAAAGGTAAACTATCCTCCATTCTTGTTCTCATCTGGTTTGCCCTTTTTATTAATTTTTTTTGAGGGTTTTGTGGAATGATATTTTCTTGTGGGGATTAGTGCAGGATTTTATGGTTTGGTTTGCTTATGTCTTTGATTTTTGATGTTTTCATTCATTCACAATTTGCTTGTGTTTCCAAGTTCTTCTTTCTGTACTAATGCTCTGTGATTGTAATTGTAAATTGTTGCCACTTGCAGAATTTAATTCTTTTATCTTACAACAATTAACATGCATATCAATTTTGGTTTGGTTCTGGTGAAGTAGTGGCGGCCAAGTAGGTTTAATTAACATTCAATTACATTGTTTAGGCAGATTTCAGGATGAGTAGGGCCAATTGTAGAGATCCAAAATTGTTAAGACGCTATGTTGATTTGTGTTTAGCAAAAGTCAATGCTAAACGTATTTCTGGAGGTAGTTTGGCAAAAGAATCATGGGATAATATTAGAAAAGTTTTGGGAGAAGAGTTCAACATTACCCTGACGCAAAAACAATTGAAAAATGAGTGGGATTATTTGAAGAAAAAAACTCAACAATGGAATAAACTTATTGGATACACTGGAAATACTCATTACGATCCAGTGACGAATGAAATAAATTGGAGTCAATAACAGTGGGATGAATACATACAGGTATGTCCTTCCCATAGTTTAGATTGTGTACTACATAAACTCTATTTGATAATTCTAATTTATAATGCAGAAAAATCCAGAAGCCAAGCAATTTTGATATAACAGTTTACTTTATCTAGATGATATGAGAGCATTATTTGATGGCATGGGAGCTACAGGAAAATATGCTTGGGGTCCCTCAAAGGAAGGGTTGCCTACAGATGGCCTCAAACCATCGGTTATCAATCTTGAAACTGATCAAGATGATATACCTCCTTTTTCAACCCAACCAAAAATAGAAAAAAAAAATAGAAAAAAAGAAAGAAGTAAAGCGTCAAAAGAGAAATAGTCCTGAGAAGAGTAAGGATTTGGATAATCAATTGATGGCAGTTCTCAAAACTATGGAACAATCTGATGGACCAAGTATTGATGATTGTAATAACGTTTTAGATGAGATGGAATCATTGGAAATGGAAGACCCCTTGTATACAGTAGCTACTGGTACCTTTTGTGAAGGTAAATCATACAGAGAGCAGTGGATTCGGTTAAGCACCAAACCCGAAGTAGTTCGAAAGAATTGAATAGCAATGATTGGCAAAAAGTTAGGCTTGCTTTAGATTTGGATTCTTATGCTTTAGATTGAGATTCTTATTTTTGCATTTTGATGTGAAACTTTTTTAATATTATTATTTATGATTTTTTAATTTGATCAATTATTGTGAATTTATATTTAAACATATCTTTTATTTTTAATCTTATTGTGATACATTGTTTTTATTATTTTTTTAGCAGATGCTATCAGAAAAGCAAATGAAATTTTTGAAATTCGTAGTGATAATATTAATCATGAAAAGGAAAAAGAAACAACGTATTGGACGGAGGCCTGACACAGACTCATTGTTGACTGGTGATGCATATGTCAATGAAATTATTGACGGAAATCCAGTGCATTCGTTAGAAATGTTACGCATGAGAACACCTGCATTTTTGAGTTTATGCGATCACTTTCGTTCCAGAGGATTGTTGAAAAATAGCAAATATATATCGGTGGAAGAAAAAATGGCAATGTTTCTTACGAGTTTGGGTCAACACCATACAAATAGGGCAGTGAAACGAAGATACCAACATTCAACTCAAACTATTCATACATATTTTTATGAAGTGCTTGAGGCTATGCTTACATTTTCAAAGGAAATGATTGTTCCTAATCCCAATCCAAATATATTTCAAAGTCAAGCTCAACGTCAACTTCGCGACACATCTTTTCCGTTTATGTTTAGCTTATTTTTATCAATAACTCATAAATTATAGTTTATTATTAATTATTTTGTTAGCTATAATGTACAAAATTTTGCAGGGTGCTATTGGTGTACTAGATGGGACGCTTGTCAATGCAGTTATACCACGCGATCAAAAAACACCCTATCGAGGGAGAGGCAAAGGTGAATGTTTTCATAATGTACTTGCAATATGCGATTTTAATATGGTTTTTACATTTTTGTGGGCGGGTTGGGAATGAGTAACACATGATTCAAGAGTGTTTACTGATGTTGGAGTAGAATACATAAGCTATGCTTGTATTGTACAGTTTTCCAGTTTAATATATCGATTTGTGTTTCAGTCATATTTTGTTGTGCATGTTTATATCCATTTATATTATGTAAGTAGATGATGAGGTGTCTGGTGCGACACAGTAGATCTCATCATTGGTTGAAAGACATAATATATAAATAAGGTTCGTAACCGAGACAGCTTTGGACAAACTGTCGGTTTAGGTTATTATGTGATTCAGATAATTAGTTTGTCTAAACTAATTGAATCATATAGATATGCCCGGGGCATATTGAACTTGACTCTTAGGAATGATTTGTCTTGTACTGATTTAATAGACAAATCGATCCTTGTATTCTATCTCTAATGTTAGTTTTGAATACTGAAAAGCTATGGCTTGTATCAAAAACTAATATCCACAGATGACATATCATTTTGTTTCAGTATAAATCTGTTCCTTTATATCATAGAACTAGATAACGGGGTGTCGACAAACACAGTAGATACCGTTATTGGTTAAAGTATTGATATATAAAAAGTATGCTCGTAACCGAGATAGTCTGAACATACTATCGGTATAGGTTATTGTGTGGTTTGGAAGTTGGTTTATCTAGACTAGTTTAAATCACACAGATATGCCCGGGGCATATTGAGCACGACCAGTTTGGATGGAATTGACTTGTACTGATCGGCGTAGTCAATTCGGTCCTAGTATTCCGTCTCTCAATCCCGAGATTGGGACGGGCGTGAGGGTTGGATGTCGTATGCTTTGATTTGCCAAAGAGTGAGGTCAATTGAGGCCAATACCTCGGTAAGTTGGGTATGCGGTGTTTAGCTTCTTGCATGCCGTTGCTAGTCGGAGGAATCCACGTACCGGTTCGCCGGGATGATGGTGCTCCCGAGATGAGCTCGTAAGGTTATTATACTAAACCTGGCCAGTGAACTTTATGTTCAGTATAATAAAAGGTCGAGTGGTACTAATCTCGGAAACCAAGAAGTCGGTGAATTAATTTGTCAGTAAATTGATAAATCGACGAGCACTAGATCTTTAATGTGGGGGGATAGAAGAAATAATAATGGCGCGATGTAAAGTCGTTTTCGAGCGGTAGTTCCATAATTGGTCCGATAGTGGTACGACCAATTATGCGTTTGACTAATCGACAAGGTAAATTAATTAATCCGAAGGGTTTAATTAATATTTAATCGACGAAGTGAATTTAGAAATTAATTCGATTTTGAATTAATTAATTCTAAGGGTTCGATTAAATTAAATTAACAAAGTGGATTAAATAAATTAATTTAAATGGGTCGATTGGAGTTGATTAGTCGGGAAGACTTAGCGGTCAACGAAAGTCAAATTTTAAGGCCTAACTCGAGAGCCCATTAGGTCTCCAATCGAGCTCCTATAAATAGAAGACTTGCAGCCCAAGTTTTGTGAGATGAAAAAATTCTGCAAGACAAGAAATTGTCTTTTAGAGAGAGAAAGGGGTTAGAGAGAAAATTGCATCTTTGGTTTTCTTTCAAAGTCACCCGGACCTTTCTCCTCTCCCAGGATTTTCTGATTCCTTGAATTAAAATCAAAGCTTGAAGATCAAAGCTTGCCCGTCAATTTTATACGCTAGTTCCGCTGGATTATTAAGCAAGGTTCCGCCAGTTTCTAGAAACAATACCACCGTGTTTTCTCAAATCATTTACGGTGGGTTTTTTAAATCATTTTCGGTGGGTTTTTATCAACCATTTCCACCAGTTTTTCAAATGATTTTCGGTGGGTTTTATTAACCAGTTCCGCCAGTTTATTTACGAAGCAGTTCTGCCGGGTATTTCATATATTCTGCCCAGCTGCTGATAGATTATTTTGGAGGCTCAAAGATGATATCTTTGGGGTGCTTGATCCAGGTCTAGCTGTGTCATGATCTCTTCTTGGTGATCCGCAGCAGGGCTTGTCCAGATCGTGGCCAAAGGTTGAATCTTTCGAGCAGCTCCAATCTGTTTTGCGGCAGAACTGTGGGCGGGTTTACTTGCTGCGGAAGATACTAGCTTGTGGCAGATTTGATCAGTTTTATTTCAAGCAGTTTTTGGTTTTAGTCAAGAGATTTTCTAGTGGGTATTTTGTGGGCTGAGTAAGGAACTTCGATAGATTATTGCCCACACAATATTCGAAGTCTTCTCGGAGAATCGATTGGATTTCTTGTGGAAATCGCAGCTGAATATTTGGTATTCTTTAATCGAGGGACTTCGCTACAAAAGGTATAATCTTTAAATTCCGTTTTAATTAAAGATTTAATTTTTTGTGTCCCGATTAATAAATTAAATAAGTATAAGCCTAGATCCGTTCATGGGTAAACTAATTTGAGCCTGAGCTTGGTCGAAAGCTTCCGATTCTGGAATGCATAGCACGAAAGTGAGGTTTTCGATTTAGCCCGGGCTTGTTCAGTTTTCCTTCATCTAAATCCCTAGACTCGAGTGGGCATGAGTATTAGACATAGTGTACTTTGATCTACCAATGGGTGAGGTCAAATGTGGCCAATAATCTCGGTGGGTTGGGTGCGCGTGTTTAGTTACTTGGTGTGCTACTGCTGGTCGAAAGGAAACCATGTACCGGTGCATCCGGGGTGATGGTGCTCCCGAGATGAGCTCGAAATGTTTATTATACTAAACCCGGCCGGTGGACTTATGTCCGGTATAGTAAAAAGGTCGAGTGGTACTAGTCTCGGAATTAAAGAAGTTGATGAATTAATTTATCAGTAAATTAATGAATTAACGAGCACTATATCTTTGATGTGGGGATATTATGAATATAATTTAATTAAGTTGTTCCGGAAGCAATTCTGGTGTAGGTTGGTAGTGCCATAATTAATCCGTTAGTGGTACGATTAATTATGTACTGGGTTGTTGACAAATGTAGATTTAATTAATTTAGAAATTAATTAATCCTTGTGTCAGTTGGTTGTGAATCATCCCAGGAACTGGTTTGGGATAAGTGAATCCCTGTGTCAGTTGGGAGTGATTCATCCCAGGAACTGGATTGGGATAAGTGAATCCCTGTGACAGTTGGGAGTGTATCAATCCAGGAACAGGATTGAAGGAAACAGAATCTGTATCAGTCCAGAAACAGGATTGAAGGAAAACAGAAACCCAGTAGGAAGACCAATCCTAAACCAACTTGGAGTCTCTCTTGTAACTCTATAAATAGACAAGGGATCAGTCATTCAGATACAACAATAACACAATTAATCCACAGGATTTCTAGAGAGAGAAAATTCTAGAGAGAGAAAACGTTTCTCTCTCCAAGTCGAATTTTCAAGAAAGTGTGCAGCTGGTTTTTGGGTTTCTAGTGGCTGAAATTTTGGCCTTGGTCTATACCAGCTGCGCGTAGCTTTCTCTCTCTGCGGGCGGTGCGTTTATAGTACGTGCCAGGTGCTGCGGGACTAGAGTTTTCTAGCAGGTGGATTGTGGTGAGTAGCTGATCAATTGACTTCTAGTTCGTTGCCCACACAACGTGAAGTCATAGTCTTGAGGCATACAAGAGAATCACCAAGTGCACGCTTCAAAGGTACTTTTCTAAGATTCCGCTTTTATTAGAATTTTTTGTTGCGTGGTAAATCGAGCAAGTACAAACCCAGATCCTACCAAAATCTTTCAACTGAAACTATGCGCGATCCAACAAGTAACTTTCTATTTCCCACTACAGGTAATTTTTAAAATTTTTTCTATTTCAATTTAGATGACAATACATATATATATATATTAAAATTATATGTCATTTTTCACAGGAAAATATTATCTATGAAATGCGGCTTATACAATTACTCGTGGATTCATGACACCATATCGTAATGTGCGATATTGGTTATCTGACTTCCAAACTGGTGGGCGTCCAAGAACACAAGAAGAAAAAATTTAATCAAGCACATGCGAAGTTAAGAAATGTGATCGAACGAAGTTTTGGCGTATTAAAGAGGCGTTTTCCAATTCTCACGAGGATGGCTCCGTATCCATTTGCTACACAAAGAAATATCGTGATTGCTTGTGTGATGATCCACAATTATCTTCGAAGAATTGGCACAATGGACTTTTTTTTTTTTCAAGAATTTGCAAATGAAGAACATGTAGTAGAAGGTGATCAAGAACAGAGTATTTTTTCAAGAAGATACATCAAATGGAGAATTTGTCGGAGGTTCTACACAAGCTGATAGAGCATTTATGATTAATTTGCGTGAAGAAATAAAAAATCGATTCTAGAAATATAATTATTTTTGAAATTGATATTGTTTTATGATTAGTTTAGTTATTAAATTATATTTTTTATTGATAAGTTAAATTAGTGTTTTTTTTTAGTTTTTTATAAATATTATGTAATTGAATTTTTAAAATGATGATAAAATTTTAATTGAAAATTATGTATTTTTATTGATAAATTTTAATATAATTAAATTAATAAAATTTTTAAAAATAAAAATATTTTTTTGTATGAAAGGACAAAATGGTAAAAAATATCATATTCAGACTTCAGACACGTACTATTATCAAACACTTAAACTCCATTCAGTTTTCAGATTCAGACATGTACACTTTTTATGTTCAGTCATTCAGATTCAGTCACTTATTCAATTCAAAATTCAGACTTCAGTCTTCAGTTTTCAGACCTCAAATTAAGTTTTATCAAACGGACCCTTAATCTTAATTGATTAAGTGCTTATTTGATTAAGAGTGTTTGATAACTCAATTTATTTATGAGTTAATGAATTAAGAATTTTTAAAATTAAATACTTAATAATTAAATGCGTTTGATAATTACAAATCAAAATCTTAATAGACTAAGTGGGTCTGAAAAACAAGTACAATTGTTAGCCTAAAAATAAGTGAGGTGTAGGCAATGGATTTGTATACAGTACTATTATAGTAGTACGATGCTATTGTACCCGCCCTAATTTTTCACCTTCCACCAGTCGCAGCACGGGCGATTAGACATGCATTTTTTTTCTCCAACCCTCCATCTCTCTCTCTCTCTCTCTCTCTCTCTCTCTCTCTCTCTCGGATCTTCTCCGACTCTGTCGCATCTCCTCTTCTTCGACTTCGAGATTTCCGACACCTCCTCTCCACTCTTCTCGAAGTCTTGATTGGCATCTCGATCGCCTCCTCTCCGATGACCTGTTCCGATATATGGTGCCGTAATTTTTCATTTTTTGCTATCACAAGACTTGATTTTTCATAATTAATGGTGGTGATTAGTACATTATTAGAGCGTTTCAAGTTCTGCAATGGTTGAAAGGAAAAAGGGCACGGAGAGGGTTCATTTAAAAGTTATCAAGATGATAACCTTTTTGTTAAACAACAAAGTCAACTCCAACAGACCAAACACAACATTAGTGAACATGTGGAGTGATAAGGATGCATTGGAGTGATAAGGTTATCATGTTCATAGTTTTATCTGGATATATTTTGTGATAATGAATCTCAAGTAATCTTTTTATCTACAATATCTCTTATATTTATCATCTAGAGTAGCATTTTATAAAATGAGCACATCATATACTCTATCAGATGAGTTTTATGAAATACAATTATTTACTTCTTACATTTTTAATTTCTTTTCACATTTTCCTCAATTCTAAGTGGATAATCTTTAATAGTTGTAAATCTCTTTTGGGTGTTTTGGTTGATATAAAATACTATCGTGTAGATATAATTCCTAATTTTGGTTGATATAAACACAATTTGAGTTGATATGAAACACTATTGTTTTTATCAGGAATATGGTTAATATAAAATACTATTGTATTGTATTTTTTTGTTGATATAAATTCTTTTTTGGTTGATATAAAACAATATTCTATATGATATAACTCTTATTTTTTGTTGATATAAACTCTACTCAAACACTATTGTATATGATATAATTAAATTGTTGCTCTTTATACATGATATTAACCATTGTTATATTTATATAAACACATGATCTACATGATATAAACTCACATTTTACTCGATATAAACTCGTATTTTTCAACGATGTAATCAAATCTTTACCCCTGTACACATGATATAACCCTTTGTTAATTGATATAAACACATATTCCAAATAATATAAACTCATGTTCTACTTTATATAAACTCATTTGTCAAATGATATAATAATCTTTCGTTTGTATATATACATATACATATAAACAAAAGCGATCTCTAAATAAGAACGATGTCTACTATATTCATACCTCCTCCAATGTTTAATTCCAGAAAGCTTTGATTTACTATCTTTTCCTTTTCTAATACTAAATCCTACTCTAAAAGCATGCTGATTATATAAATCGAAAGCAGCTTTCTCGTTCTCAACAATCTCACAAACCAAAGATTTGTTTGACTCATCAACCAATACTTCAGAACCTACAAACAAAAAATAGTTAATATAGTAAAAAATATAAAATCACATAACATAACAATTAACGTAACTATAAACTATTACCTTCACCAGAAACAATAACATCAGACTATCAATAAGTTTGAATATTTCCTTGCCTCCTACATATTTCACAAAAAAAAGATTATATCATACAAAACGTTACTTTGTATCAACTATAACTCCACCTTACATCATTAAAACGTCTAACATTATACATAATAACCAATAACGATACACTTATATCAACTATATCTTAATATTATATTAACTAAAACTCCAATTTATATAATTCATTACTAACCTTCATAAAAAACAACAACATCATCATTCAAAACAGAATTCTCATTCGATCGACTATCATCACCTCCAGAAAAATTCACTACACGTCCAAGCGCAGAACAATTATTCAGTTTTTATCGTGTTTTCACAAATTATCAAATAAAAAATCATTGCAAGATCATAAAATGAATTACAGAACCTTCTCCATTCAACACAATACAATCACTTTCGAACAAATCATCATCCGATCGATCAACGTTACTAACGCGATTACAAATCTCCATTCTAAATAAAATATTATTGAGAAAGCAAAATATCACAAAAGAACGAAGAACACATAGTTTCAGCAACAAAAACAAGAAAAAGAAAATCATACCTGCAATCCGATGGATCAACATTACTAACGCGATCACAAATCTCCATTCTAAACGAACGAGAAAGCAAAATATCAGGAAAAAAAAAACAAAGCAATAATTTCAGCAACAAAAACAACAAAAAATGAACGATACCTGCGATCCGATCACAAAAATAACAATTATAAACTGAAATACCTGGAATTCGAATAATCTGCAGTAGTTGAAGATCAATTTGGCGAGAAGAAAAAAGGAACGATATAATCGATTTTTGGTAAATTGAATGAATGCAGTATTTGAAAATGAAAAAACAGGCACCTTATATATAGAATGTGATTAGTTGGGTATCAAAGCACGTGAGGAAATAAAATCCAGACAAACCGCCTCAACTAAAAAAAACGTGGGGATCACTAATTAAACCCGCTCCTTATACAAAACTCGTTCTGGGTACAATAGCATGGTACTACTATAGTAGTACTATATAAATTATAAATTCAATTTATATAGTACAACTATAGGAGTACAATTTTACTCATATTAATTTTTGTACTATTTTTTAGTTTTAATGAGTTCTAACCACAATTATTGACTTTTAGTGCAGCAACAAACCTATGCGGGCGTGGTTTTAGGCTTCAGGCTTTGATTTCACTTGTTTTGCATTACTATTGTTTCTACTACATGGCGGGCCTACTACTTTTGGCTTTAGTTGCTTTGGGTCTTTCCATACGTGGGTTTTCTTTTATTTTCTCTTTAATTTTCTCTTTTTTTTAATTAATCATCCCAATTTTTTTTTTTTTTTTGCCTTCAAATTTTTTTTTCAATTTTTAGTTTGGAAATAAATTTTATTTATTTATTTCAAAATAAAAAATTTTTAAATTATTTTATTGATTAAAAAAATTTTAATTAAAATTTTAAAATTATTTAATTAAGTTAGAATATGAGATTATATCAAATTTTAATTTTATGATTTTTTTTAAAATTTTTGTATATATATAGTAAATATTTGATTATATAAGGGTCCATTTGATAAAACTTAATTTGAAATATGAAGACTAAAGTCTACACATTCTAAGTCAAAATATATGAGTTTATATGTACCAAAAAAAAAAATATATGAGTTTATATCATGGTATCATGAAATTTTATATGTATATGTATTTACAAAGTAAAGATTTGATTATATAATTGAAAACATGACCATCAAATTCCATGCAATTCTCAACTATATTAGGAAATCCCATGTGAAACTGACCAATTAACTCATGTTTATACCTTCATCCTTCGCCCAGATGCAACTTACAGCATCCTAATTGACAATGTTGAGAAGCAGACTGGTAGTTTGTACTCTGACTGGGACCTTCTCCCACGAAAGCAAATTAAGGATCCAGAGGCTAAGAAAGTAATCTCATCTGCATGCCCTTCTTTTTAATACTCGTTGATGCATTAATAAATCAGAAAAAAATTGTCATGGTCATATTTTGATGATAGCCTGAAGATTGGGATGACAAGGAGTATATTCCTGATCCTGAGGATAAGAAACCAGACGTATTTGAGTACTTCAATATTTTACCGGAGTCTTTTAAAATTGAGTATTTTCTTCTCTTAGACGGAATTCATTTGTTTGTGTAGGGCTATGATGATATCCCTCAGGAGATTGTAGACCCTTGATGCCACAAAGGTAGTTTTCAGTTGATTGTTTCTGCCCTGTTCATATATTCCTGCTATTAATCTTGTCCAAAGTGTTAGGTTATTGATCATTTGCTTTTGAGTTGCAGCCTGAGGACTGGGATGATGAAGAAGATGGTGAGCGGACTGCCCCAACCATTCCAAACCCTGAATACAAGGGTCCATGGAAGGCTAACATATGTTGAGTCTGAATTTTATATTTTATTGCATTCGCCCATTGTTGAGTCTGAATTCTCATAAGCATCTTTTGATTTCCAGAAAATCAAGAATCCCAATTACAGTGGAAAATGGAAGGCACCTATGATTGATAACCCAGGTTTGTTCTCATCTTTTTCCACTTTTGATAGTTTTAAACAGAGTAATTTAACAAAAATGGTTGTTGCTTTTCTTTGCAGACTTCAAAGATGACCCAGATCTGTATGCATTCCCTAATTTGAAGTATGTCGGAATTCAACTCTGGCATGTAAATTTTCTTTCATAATTGTCTGCTTCGTCTGTATAAATTTTGTAAACTGAGCTATTGACTGATGGGGATTCTATATCTTTAGGCTAAATCTGGAACCCTTTTTGACAATGTATTAATAACTGATGAGCCTGACTATGCAAAGAAGTTGGCTGAAGACACATGGGGCAAGCAGAAGGGTGTATGTAGCATTCCTTTAGAAGTTTTTAAATTTGCATAAAGAAGGTTGAATATGTTTGTACCTGCTTATTATTGACATTTCATAATGGTCATATCTCAGGCTGAAAAGGCTGCATTTGATGAGGCAGAAAAGAAGAGAAAGGAAGAACCATCAAGATGAGATTATTGGGCGATTGAGCAGTAAAAAATTTTCCTTTTTTCTTATTTTTGTTAGTAGCTGCAGATTTAGGCATAAGAAAAACAGTTGTGGCTGCATCAGGAATTTGATGTTCTCTACAGTTAAAGTATTCTCATGTTGATTAGCCATTAGAACGAAACAAAAGGAGCTATGTTTTAGTTTAGATACATGAATATCCCAGATTTGAAAAATTTTAATGAGTCGCTTAGCATTACATTCCCCAGTTGGTATATTTGTTCGTTCTTGCTTGTTTTGTAGATTTTAGGTCTTGCTTCAATACTTTAAGCTAAAGTCCACTGTCCCAATTGTAGACTGAATGATGTAGTTTAAACTTTTGGGCGTGAACAACGTGCATCTTCTGGGGCGGCATTGCCCACAGGCAGCCCGAGAGAGAGGGAATTGTGTTTGCTGTACGTCTTTTTAACTAAAAACTTGCTTCTTTTTCAACTATGGAAATGAGCTTTATTATTATTTCCAAGAAGGTCATAATTTATGATTCAGGAGGAATTGCTTACTCCTCAGTTTCTGCTGAATATGCATAAATCTAAGTTAACCTAGAGAGCATTTACTTACTGCTCCCTTGGTTACTCCTGTGATAATCTTCTCTTTTGTTGAAGGAAGTCGGGAAGAAAAATAAACATAATTTAAGATGAATTAGGCATTTGCCCCTTCTTAGTAAAAAAAAAAAAAAGTTATAAATTCAGGAGCAATTCAACATGTAAAGGTAAATTAACTAGTAATCCCTGAAGTTGCTGTCGGCCGGCCCGATTTTTATATTTTGAATTCGCTACGGTTTCTTTGATTTCACCATTATCGATGGAAAGTCTGAAAAAACGGCTGTCAACGACGATTCTCTGCAGGGCCTCAGCTGCATTTTCTACAAAATACTCCATCAGTTCCAACTGGGATCTATCTCCTTTGAAGCCATGGAATTCAACTTGTTTAAGATGTTTAAACTTTGGAAATGTTTGCTTCTGCTTCGAGAGTCTGCGTAACCTCTTCTGATGAAATGCTGTACATTCGCACTGAAAAACCCACAAATTTCAGTATATATATATATATTTCAGTATTTTCATTCAGACAAAACTAATCAAATCAAATCAAATCAAATCCATTGAGAAAGAAAAGAACACCTTTAGTACAAATTTCTCCAAGTTGTGGGATGCCCTTATCAAATCAGTCAATAAATACAGGCCAAGGTCCAAAATAACAAGAGTCAACTGCTTGAGTTTAGGTAATCCATGGCTTCCAAGGCACCAGTCCAGACTGTGTGGTCTATCTATGAAATAGACGTCTTGTAAAGTAAGGACCTCCAAGTTTGATAGCCATGGAGAAAGCCATTTGACACACCTTACCAATCCTTGGGTTAAAGAAGAAACGTTTATATCCACAAGCATATCAACTTTGTTAAGCTTCGGCAACATATCATCACTGACTTTAATTGAAACAATGTTTGTGTCACATATAGTTAGGCCAAGCATGCCACTGTCAATTACCTCCAGATGTTTGAGGGCAAGAGATGGACCACGAATGTTAAGTCCATACAGATATCTATTGGTTTCAACTGTCAATGATTCCAGAAAAGGGCAATTATGCAACAAAAATTCAATCACTTTCGCCAATATGTTCACCTTACGAAACGCTAAACTCCTCAGGTACTTCAACCCAAACAATATTTGATCAGATCCCAGGAGGAGGTCCAGACTGAAGACATAAGACTCATTACTATTACCATAACCCCATAACCTTTTAGAACCGAACAAGTTGAGCTCTAGCCTCTCAACTCCCTTTGAAAACGCATACTTAATCCATTCATCAATATCTTTTTTATTGGATATGTTCAAGTCGTAGCGTATTCTCAACGCATCCAAAACATTATTGTTATTATTGGATTGGTGGGATTGCAGCACCCCGTTCACTCACTTTACATACATCCCGCGATTTCTCCCCAGTAATCTCTGATACTCTTGCCGCAAAGATTGTATTTCAAGCCCTTCCCACAATTTTCTCGAGTCAAAATCGAGTGCAGAAACAGATAACCAAACATCTGTCCATCGTTTTGACAATGCACTTGTCCGGAGACCATCTTCAAGCGTCAAAAAAGAGAGGATATGAACAAGAATCTCATCTGGGAGCTCACTAATCCGATCCTCCACATTACGTTTCAGCTTTTTCGTGGGGCGCTATTTTGGAAGAGCAACCAAAAAAAATATAATAATAATAATAAATAATCAGTATACACATTACATTAATCAGTTTATACCATACCAGCAATGTTCAGATTCTCATTCGAAAACCTCACCTTTTCTTCCATCGAGATAACAGGCGGACTGTTGTTGGTTATCAGCCTTCCTTCAATCTAAAAGATGAAACATCAAACCAAAAGATAAAACCCTAAACTTCAAAAAAAAAAAACAAAAAAGATAAAACCCTATGAATATTTCGGTGAACTATCTATTTATACATAAATAACCACTACACTATACTCCTAATCCTAATAGTGATAGGAATATGTCAAATATGTCTAATATTAAACCAATTTTATATAGGAAACGGTTTTTATATATTAAAAGAAAAAAAATGTCAAAATAGTCGATAAATGTAGTTCTAATTATTGTTATTTATAACATATTTAGTGTAATCTAGTTTTTAAATAAAAAACGTATTTTCACCTCAAGACGTGGTATTTATGTAATTTAGGGGTTGATTGAATTATAATTTAATAGTTAAATAATAAAAAAATTAATAAGACTAAATGAATTATTAATAATAAAATTTAAAATTAAATTTATGATTAAATCATACGTTAGAAACTATTATTACACTATATCAAAAACACGCTCCAAAATCAGGAACGAGCAAATATTTATTAGTGAATAAATAAAAATTTGACCGAAGTATATAGATAAACAAACTAACGAACCCACGTGATCTTCCAAATTACAAAGCTAGGGTTGCCGACTTACAGAGACTTTGCAGGCGGCGAAACAAAGATGGGACACTCCAACATCTGGAACACTCACCCCAAGACTTATGGTCCTGGATCACGCGCTTGCCGCGTTTGTGGAAACTCCCACGGGATAATCAGGAAGTACGGGCTGATGTGTTGCAGGCAGTGCTTCCGCAGCAACGCTAAGGAAATTGGCTTCATCAAGTACCGTTAAGATGGAGGATTGGGCTTGTAGCTGATCTCCTTTTTCATTAGAGGAAGTGAAAGTGTTATTTTCTCCTGGCTTGGGTGGTTAACAACTATTACTATGTGAATTGGGAACCAGTTCAATTGTTTGATTTTGGATAATTGGATAATGAAATGGAACTCATTTGGTTTTAATGCAAAAAAAAAAAAAAAAAAACAAAAAAAAAAAAAAACTAACGAACCCACGTAGGATCATTCATCAAACAAACTAACCAAATCGGCAGCAAAAGCCTACGGGCTATTTTGACCTTCCTGCGGTCTTGTATTCGTCATCGATCTAATAAATAATTTTTTTATTTTAAATAAGAAATCAATCATAATTCTGTTTTAAAATTAATTTTTTTATTTTTAATAAATCTTAATTTATTTAATTTAATATTGAGTTGATGGACCGATAAAGGTTGTCTATCAATAAGTTGGTCCAATTTCATGGCCCAAAAGAAAGTAAAATAAAGAATAACAACGTATCCCACCATTTTTTTTTTTTTATTTATATAAGAGGTTTATGAAAGTTAATAAATTGTCTTTTAAAAGTTATTTTAAGCTTTCAATGAATTTTTAAATTTTTAGTCATAACTGGTCCTCATTAACGATAAAATTTTGATAAAATAAAAGACATAAATTTTAGTAAAACTTGTCCCCTTTTTTTTTTTTTTCCTTAATGTAAGGTGTTTATGGTTGTGTACATAATTTAGGAACTAAAATATAATATTAATATTATCTTTCTTTTTACTTTACCAACATCCTCCTATAAAAAGTTATTAAAAAGAGGTGATTTAAAACTTCAATGAAAAAAATTAAGTTAAAAATATAAATTCTTTTTACTTACTTTTTAAAATATTTTACCCAAAATATTGAATGAGGAGTCAATAAATTGAACTATACAAAAGGAACGCTGAAAACGAGAGTGGGGGAGAAGAAGAATATTTGGTTTCCTATGTAATTAAGTACAAGTTCGATATAAATTCTTAAATATCCTTTTTTTTTATTTATCACTTTTAAATTATCATTTTATTTCCTCTATATTTATTAAAATATCATTTTTTTTAAGTAATGCCCATTAGTGACAAGAGCGATGTAGTCCAGTGATAGGCGCTCTCCATTTAAGATAATAGATTTTGAGTTCGAGTCTTCATTATATAAAACAAATATATATATATATATATGCCCATTATTGTATCATGGACTATAGGATCATCACATTATCCAATTTTATTATAATAAGTATATAAAAAAAATCGCTCTATCTATTTATAATAAAAGAAAAAAAGAAAACCTTCATTTCTCCATAATGGTCCTACAATTTATAAGGTATGTTTTTGACAAATGACAGAAGGGTATTAATTAAAAAAATTCGGAGAGTCCACTGCATTAATGATCCTACAATTTGTCGAGTAGTTATATGGACTCTTTTGATATTATTCAAAACAAAAAGGGCCATATTCCAAAAAATTATGGTAATTAATAGATTGAGATTATGAATTTGAAGAAATTTTGAGAGAGATTCTTTATGGGATTAAAATTAGTTTAAAGTCTATTTATAATAATGAAAATTTTAAAAATATGACTGTTGTTAAATTAAAATTATGAATGAAAAAACTCTTAAATTTTTTTTGAATTTTCTCTACACATTCAAATCCAATTCAAATTTAATCATCTTTTCAATTTTCCTGACATTTTCATTCAAATCACATTCAAATCCCATTAAAATTCCTAAAATTCGTGATCATCCTTCAAACTCCCAATTTGACTAAGTTTTCTTTTATTTTAAAAAAATTATACAATAAAATGGTCCTATTTTATATAATTTTTTAAAATTATATATTAATATTATATAAAATATATGAGCTTGGGCCTTGGGCGGTCCCCCTGTTACTCTACCCTATGGCCGGCCCTGAGGGCTTGTAACCTTTGGCAGAAGAGCCAAGAATCCAAGAGCAATTTATATCAAGAGTCCCTCAATAGAAATCTAATCCACAAGAAATGAAAACTTTAATTTTATCTTTTTGTGTAGTTCTTCAACCCTTGGGTAACAATTTCAATGAATATTTACACAATCTTCTCTCGAATCTAATTCAGTACTTATTCTAAATAGATTAAGTACTTAATTGATTAAGAGCGTTTGATAACTCAACTTGTTTCTAACTTAATGAATTAAGAACTTTTTTAATTAAGTACTTAATAATTAAGTGTGTTTGATAACTATAATTCAAAATTTTAAGAGATTAAGTGGGTCTGAATTGCAAGTACAATTGTTAGCCTAAAAATAAGTGATTGGCAAATCACTTATTGCTGAACTGAATTGGTTGCAAATTTTTTTTTATTTTCAATATTTATTATTCTTTTTAGTTTTTTCTTTAAATAATTTGTATTTATTAAATATTTTTTAAAAAAAATATTTTATCATTTAAATAAATAAAAAATATATTTATGACATGGATTTTTATTTTTTTATAATTTTAATTAATATGTGATATTTATTTAATTAATATTTTAGTTTTAAAATAATAATAACATTCTAATTTATTATTAAAATTTTTTAAAATATTTTTATTAATAGAATTTCACAGTATTACGTAAAAAATTACATATCTTAAAAATTATGTTATATATTAAAAAAATATGTTTTTAATATTTTTTAAAAAAATAAGGTGATTTAATTTAAAATTTAAAATTTTATAAACTTATTTTGTAATTCAGACTTCAGATTCAAATATATTTTCTAATTTTATCAAACAAAGTTAACTTAATGAATTCAGACTTCAGATCTCAAATTAAGTTTTATCAAACGGAACCTAAATCTATATAAACTTTTAATAAACACTACAATAAAAGTGCATGAATAATAATACAGCTAGTGACAAAGTTTTGTTAGAATGAATTATTGGAAAAAACAAGAAAATAAATAAATTCAAAGAAAGAAAAGTGAAAATTTTCAAGTCTGTATAACACTTTAATCCCTTAGTGCATTTTCAAAATTGATTTATCTTTTATATAAAATTAGGTTATTCAAGTCCACATTCTTATTGTCATGGATCGTGGTGGTTGATTGTTGTATAATTTTTTTCCCGTTTATGATGATTGCATGCACATGCAAGAATAAAGTGAGCCCTGGACCAGATGACAGATAGTGCTTAAAGTTTCTATTCTACAATCATTCTTATTTCTTGCTTAAATAATTGCCAAGAGAACAGTTACCATTTCCTTCCCCTAAGGTATCTTCTTCCTCAATCATACAACTTCCCAAATGGATTCCATGTCGCTTGACAGATAATTTTTTCCAGCATAAAGACAAGAACGTGAACCATGCCACCAACAACCCATTTAAGAAAATTAAAAAAACAAAAAAAGGAAAGATAAAAAGAGATACGACACGAGTAAAACGGAGATTAGAATCGAAGATTAAGAACTCTGAAGTTTATTCGGGATAACTATATGTGTTTTACACTGTGAAATTCTGCATGGTGGTCCATTTTCCATCTGCTGTCTGTCCTGCATCAAATGTTTCCTAGCTCAGCATATTGCTACGGTGGTGAATTTCCATCTTCTCACTGCTTGCCGAATAAGTTCTTCAAAATATACCAAGCTCATTCCTGTCTTCCTAACTACCAACACTGCATTGCACACTGGGAAACAACGTGACAAGCAGGAAATCACGAATCGCTGCATTTAGCAGCAGGAAAAACATGCTTCCCTCTAACTCTTAGGTTATCAGAGCAAGTAGTAACAATGCCTTGCCTCATGGAAAAGAGAGAATCTCAAAACAAGATCAAGCATGCTATTCATTAGTGTTTAAAATCCATTTTCCACTATGTCATTCGCGGCCTTAAAACAGAAAAAGACACCTTCAAATAACAAATCTTCCGCCAAAGACAGAATTGTGATTATGACAATAAAATTCCACTGAATAATTGAGCACTTTCGTAATCTGAAATCTGAATGCTCCAATAGAGCAGGAATCCAAAGCTTTCTATCATCCAGAAGAAACACCAGATTCTTATTAACTCTTGAAAGATAAAAAAGGAATGACAAGTGAATAAAGGGAATTGTTGTTTCACATCTTCATTTCATAGCATAACATCTTGTAGTTAAAGTCACGAACACTACACATAATCTTGATACTTGCAATGAATCAACTAGGAAACAAGACAAACAGCATCATTTCAAAGTCTTCAAGAGTCATACGAGAAGTAAAGAATCAATCTAATGGCTGAAAAGCTAGTTAAACACACGATATGTTTATATGCACATTAGCCTTAAAAAAGTAATGCTGCTTCCAGGATATGAAGTGAACAACACATTTTAATGAACAACTTCATTTGGACTAAAGTGAAAGAATAATTTTTGCTTTAGTCTCTCCTGATAAGTTCCGAATGTCTAGCTGCAAATAAATACGTGGTTTCCTCTGACAAATTCATCGTCATTTGCAATTTCTCTTAGTTATCATAGCCTCTTGTGGAGTTAAAAGTAAGATGGAAACACCTGATGTCAAGGTAGTAGTAGATAGAGGTAGATGCATGGAGGACAAGTACAGAAGAATGGAAAGACTAAAAACAAGATCAGCTCCTCCTGTTGAGGTTAATACTAGTTCAGAGATTAGCCCTTCAACTCCCAAGGTAGACCAAACAACACATCTAGCAAATGAAACTGAAGATGATGAAGGAAGAAACTTGATGGACCTCAAGCTGTATAGGGCTGCAATGCAGGGTCATATTAATATCTTCCAGAATGCCCTTGGAAAAGTTGATGAAGATAAAAAGCTCACGCATTCTGCTATCTTTGATCAGGTGAGTCCAATAGGAAATACATATCTTCATATTGCGGCAAAATTCGACAGGAAGGATATTGTTAATTTGATAGCCCGCAATTCTCCAACATTGATCACAAAGAAGAATTTCAAGGGTGAGACAGCTCTACACCTTGCTGCAAGAGCAGGAAATCTGAATACAATGAAAACACTCTTGACACTGTGGAAAGATAATGCAGATTTACCTTCTATTGAAGGGACTGATAAGCGTCAAATTCATCATAAAGATTTCTTGCTAAGAATAAAAAATGATGAGGGAAATACAGCCCTACATGAGGCTGTGGTGAATTCTACAGATGAGATTGCTTGTCAGGTGATTAAAGAAGATCCAGAAGGTGCATTTTATCTGAATGATGAACTTGAATCCCCTCTATCTCTGTCAGCCAAAGCTGGATATGAGAAATGTATTTCTGCAATACTTTCATTTCGAGAGGAGCTAGAGAAGATGATTGATCAGGTGAAATCTGGGAAATCACCAGTACATGAAGCAATAAGTAGCAGGAAGCAAGGTAACCAATGACTTAAATTCAAAGTTTTCATAAGAAGAGATTCGTTATGCATCTTTAGTTTGAATTCTTTATGTGGATATACTTTTGACTATAATCTAATCTTTCATAGGCTACCCAACAATGACTAGGCTCATCTAAATCCAACTAGAACAAACAAATGTGCAGCTTTTGGTTCAGCTCATGTCTCTCAAGTCCAGCCATAACAACTTGTGATTGGTGAGATTTGATGCATAATATTCAAACCAAAAAGCACAAAATGTGGAAAGCTATAAAGCTGGCACAGTTGGGAGAGAATATTTCAATAAGAAGTCAAAACAGAAACATTAAGACTTGTTCGTACAATAGCATGTCTAAAATACTTGCTAGCATCGACCTCCCTTAGAAACTATAGGGGTACATAGTCAAGTTAGTAATTGGACTTAAATAAGTAAGGAGGCAGCAATTTATCATCTTATCGATTAGAATGTTAGAGGTTTCTCAGTCTTCTATTACTAATTGTCTTCCTTTATGCTGCTTCTGCCTATTGGCTTTCCTTTGCTTGGTAAAAGATGATATGCATAATGCATTTTGATTTAGAAATTATATTTTCTCCACTTACATTGATTGAATTTTCAGGTGTCCTAGAACTCATCTTATTAAAGGAACCACGATTCCTTCGTTTCACGGATAAAGAGGGGAGGTTTCCACTCCATTATGCAGCATCAGTGGGTTATCATAAGGAAGTCAGCTACCTATTAAAGTTTTCCATCAACGCAACTGAGAAGGATAAAAATGACTTATTACCTGTTCACTGGGCATCTGCCATCGGAAATGTGCCTCTCATTCAAGAGTTGCTCCTGCATTGCCCCGACCCAGAAGAGTTACTCGATCAAAATGGAAGAAGCATGCTTCATTTCATGGCTGAAAGAGGAAAATATGCAGCAATTGGTTACTTTTTAAAAGATCCAACATTTAAGAATCTTATAAATATGAAGGATAATCATGGGAACACACCACTGCATGTAGCAACCATGCATTCCTGGGACAATACTGTATTTACTCTGACTTTTAGTTCCAAAGTGAACCAAAATCTCTTGAACAATAAGGGTATGACTGCTCTTGATGTTGCTGAAGAAATGTTTGGAGATGGATCTACTACCAGACAGGTATGACCTTTATCTTTTGAGCTAAATCACAGGTAACAACTCTCTTTTTGGTGCTGAACCAATAAGTTGATCCATGCTAATTATCAAAACATTGAGTTGCACCAGTCATTGTAGGATGTCCATCTTTAGTCATTGTTTTAGCTTCTTATCAACATTTTTAAAAATTACTGGGAAAATTACTCTTGATAATTTTCAAGTTGTGAAGCTTCTTAACATTTTGATTTTCCAATTTCAGCGGTATACTTTGGCTATACTAAGATCTGCAAAAGTACCCCGAGGTCTTCCTGGGAAGACCCTCAATATTCTTAATCAAACTACTGCCCCTGTGGAGAAAACTACTGTCCCTGTGGAGAAAACGCAGATGGCTTCATTAAAAAAGTACAAGGACAGAGTTAATACTCTTCTCCTAGTATCAACACTTGCTACTACAGTAACATTCGCAGCAGGTTTCACCATGCCTGGTGGCTACAATAACTCTGATCCAGATCAGGGCATGGCAACACTGCTAGACCAAAGGGTTTTCCAAGTGTACATTCTCTGCGACACCATAGCAATGTACAGTTCAATGATTGCAGCCATTGCCCTCATTTGGGCACAATTAGGTGAAATAAAAATTATGCGTGGTGCCCTCATAATCGCCATACCTTTTCTAACCATATCACTTGGCATGATGTCAGTGGCATTCATGACTGGGGTATCTCTTGTGGTATGCACACTCAAGTGGCTTTACATAACCATTTTGTCCATCGCAGTGACTTGTTTTATCATTGGTTCAGTGATCTTCTTTCCACTATGGTTTCCTAGCACTTCAAGTCGCCGCTTTGGTTTCGTAAACTATAATCCCCTCCTCTTTCTGTAATAGACATCGAAGCTGAAAACAGAGCTGCTGAACAGATGGCTACAGTTCCGGAATAACTTTATTTGACATTTTATAACCCCATTCTTCTTGTTATTGATATTGATAGTACTATGCAAATAAGAGATCAAGAACTTGGGGATATTTGGACATCAAAATTAGCAGTGCTCTGTAACTTATTTTACTTTCTGTGATAATATAGTGACTCAATGTTCTGAATACACAAGTGTGCGAAGAAGAGCCCATCATGATGGTAGTGTGTATATGTGAGGTATACTACAGAGAAACTAACAAACATACGACAGCCCAAAAGACACCCAAGGGTACCTCTTCACTAATGAAGCTATTGCAAGTCCCTGAAAAGATAAATTCTGGCAAACAATACGATAGGAAAAGTGGTGCATCAACATCTAAATCAAGAAAAGTAAGTTACAAACAAGATGAAGGCATTGTATAATGAATGGATCACAATAGAAGAACTAAGGTTCCCTGTCCAAGAATATGAACATCCTAGGACACAGCCAATAACAAACAACTGCAGGAAATTCTCAACAGAGAAGTGAGATGCACTAAATATCAAAGAACTCAAAAGCACTGCATCACGCCATTTCATATTGCAGGAAAGAGATGTCAGCAGATACCCTCTGTACACAAGCTCTTCCAGAAAAGGTGTGACAATGCAATAGATTAGAATACAAGCTGCGACGGAGGTTGGACCACTTGAGAGAAGTTTTTGTAACATTGGATTGTTAACCTCCTGTGCACATTGAGAAAAATTATCGCCTAAAAAGAACCTAGTTTCAGGAAGGGTAGTAATTTATGGTCTTTAAAAATCTTCAAAAGGTGTTCAGGCAAAGCTAAGTACTGTAATTTGCATCCATCTTAACAATGACTTGGTAGGACAGATCAATGAAAATCCTAAATGAGGACCACAATGGCTTCATAACAGAAATGCTTCCAATTTTTACAGGACAGGACTTTACATAGCCAACAGCATATGCACCTACACAAATATTATATTCTCTCATTTCAGTTTATTTACCAACCAAAACCTATATGTGTGATTTAAATACAAAGCATTCACTTTATCCAAGCATAAAGCACCATTTCATTGCCTATTTCGTGTTCTCTAGTCTTCAACATAACTGCCTCTTTCCGGAACTTCAAATTCTACATCTGAAATGATGTCCATGTGCTGCCCCTTATTAGCTGGGGCACCCTATTCCTTTTCCTTTTATTGTCATATGTTAAATACTTCCTCAGCATATTTACATAATAATTAACTCCATGTCCACATTTCCTGCCCTAGGAATTTGCCATTTTTTTTCAATTCTTTTATCCAATTCCTGTCATCCTAACAGGAAAGCACAGATTCTGGTATGCCAACTTGCCAAGTTGAACACCCAACTCCCAGTGCGTATTCTCACGTAGTTAAGAAGGTGAAGCACAGCTTTGTCAAATGAAAGAAACTAAACAAGAGGGATCGAAGTAAAAAATTACTGTTACTATAGCACTCTCATTATATTGTCTTACACACTAGAAGGTAATCCAAGCAAAAAATTGCTATGCCAATGACTGAGGAAATGCAAACTCTTCAGTGAACTGTCAATGAAAACAGATTATGGAGAAAGACAAAACTGACCTTAGGTCCAAGCAAATGCTCTACAACAATTGATGTGGAAAATACCAAGCAAAGAATAGATAAGAAACCAATGATCGTTGCCAACAACCAGTTTCTTTCAGCAGGTGCTTTAGATTCGAAAAAGTCAAGAACATCATACTGAGGCTTTACAAGACTTTTCATCAGCAGCAAAACCCCAATTAGCTCTAAGGTCTGTAGTCCAAGTAATGAAGACGCCTTATTCAATGGAAATAGAAAAATAAAACCAAAATCAGCAATGCACTCCTCTAGTGAGTCAACACAGGATAAAGTGTAAATGATCACTTCAACATTCGTGCATGAAGTAAAGAATCCATCCAACAGCAGAGAGCAGTTTTAACTGTATCAATATGCATACACAAGATTCAAATTTCAGAGTGCACAATTGAACATGAAGGGGTGATACTGTTGCTACCTGGATAACCGATATTCTCACAAGGTAACAAAGAAAGGTAAAAATCCATGTTTAGATTCAATGTTTTAGTAATGTCACGTAGATATAAACCACCACGACAGTACAATAAATTACAGCATCCGAACTTATCTTCCTAAAACAAGGAAAAAAGGTTTGAGAGAAAAGATGACCAAAAAAGAATGAATTAGAATAATAATCGCCACAAACAAACATGCCCGCATGCAACTTAATTTGGTATGAACGGCCAAAGAAATAATTCTTCCCCAAACAAAAGTTTGGGATTGGGAGCAACCATAACAGAAGTTTGCAATAAATAAAGATGTTCTGTTCACCGCGTTCAATAGCTAAAAGAAAGAAGCTGAAAGACAATAAACAAAATTTTCTCACCACAGTTTGTGGATCAAGAACATCTCGATGCAGTATATTGGCAACTGCAGCCAACCCGCCAAAACTTAGAGGCACGTGCAGACTGAAGATATAACACGCTATTGTGCTATATATGCTCCCTCCATCACACTGAATGTCGGTCTTCAACACTGAGAAGCCCTGAAGTAAGAAATTCATATAGATTTTGACAAAGCAAAAGAAAATTTAAGTGAATGTTCCCCTACTTAGTATTTAGTGAAAGATCTCAATGACTCAAATTCCAGTATGTCCAACTCAACTCAAATGCATATCTGCGGGATACAATCAAGGGTAAGTGCAGGAAGTCTAGCCAGCTCTTAAAATATGCCCTACGTTTTCCAATGCTCTTCATAACCACTTCAAATCCAAATCTCCAGACCACGAAATTAACTATGGTTTTAACTTGTAGTGAGTGAAATTAACTGACATCATAATCAAGTCCAAGGGAGGAACAGTTAGCCAGATAAAATTCAGTTCCTCTATTTGGGACTTGCATATCGTTGAAAGTTGATCTTTTACTACAAGGCAAAGAGCACACTAGGTTGCCATCAAGAACCTATTCCCAAACAATGAAGAATAGAATGGAACAGTAGATGGACAATGTAAGATTGCTCAACATACTCCGAAATCCACTTCCTCTCTACATCATTCGTTGAAGCATTCTTGCATTGCTACCTGTAATTACGTGCCTACTGCTGCGGACCTACTACCTAAACGAAGGCCAAAAAGAATTATCCAAGATTCCATTTTTATCTATTCAAGCATCGACCAAATTTTAAAGAAGGAGAAAAACAGAAACAAGAACCAAATATTCAGAAAACTTAATCCAAGAATTTCATTTATAAATAACCATAATCCATCTCTGTTCTGTATTTGGAGTCAGTGCGAGTGGGTAAATACCAAGTGGGATTTCTTTGATTCTTCGTTTTTGGAGGAACAACACTTGAATTTTAAAGGCTCCCTCCTTCGGAAGAACAACTGGGAGCTGGATAAATACTGGGGGTAGTCTTTAATACAATTGACGGGCATTAGAGATACGAAAGGTCCAATTTCAACAATTTTGCTCATCTTTTGGATGTTATCCCACCAGTGGCGCTTCTTTCCAGCCCAGATCAGAGTGCTAACAAAAGGAAACGAAAATAAACAGAACAATTATGTGTGTGCATCGGATGAGGGATTTAAACATAGTGTGTGGGCTAATCTACCATTCACAAATTGAGTCAAAATCCTGCTAAGCCGTGACGAGATTTATCGTCCTGCAAATAGTATAAATTGGTAAGAATAACGTTTTTACTATTTTATTTCACATTTTCAATATTGTAAAATATTTTAGCATCATAAATTTTAAGATACTGGGATATGAAAGTGAAAAATAATTAGCGTAATTCTATACAAATACAAATAGTTTTGAACTGGAATACTAATCATCAGTGAATTATTTTGAATGAGTTTACTTTAATTTCCACCCAGTGGCGGACTTACAGTTGGGCGAGGGAGGGCGTCCGTCCTCCGGTCTACCCAATATCAACTAAATTGAATTTGAAAAAATAAATTTAGAAAGACTGAATTTTATGAATATGATTTCTTGATTCTGTATTCAAGACTAATCAGCCTAATATAGTACAAGCATGAATTACATGTTATGGCAACTCTTAATTGATTGTCAATCTACCGTAATTGTTGGTTCTAATTAAGATATTAGAATCTCCTAAATATATACATCAATCAATCTAAATCAATCAGCTCAATTATGCGAATCAATCTATGATTGAGTTAATGAATGCTAACACCTCCCTCAAGTTAGAGCGTGAGGATTCCGAATGCCCAACTTGTTTAAGAAAACATCGAGCTGGTGTTTTCCAAGGGCTTTAGTAAGAATATCGGCCAGTTGATCACGAGAGGAGACATACACAGGAGCAATGATTCCTTGAGTAAAAACATCCCGCAGAAAGTGACAATCTATTTCAATGTGCTTAGTCCGTTCATGAAAAACAGGATTAGCCATAATATGAAGAGCAGATTGATTGTCTCAGTAGAGACGCATTGGTTGACGATGGGGCACACCAAGACCAGAAAGAAGAGAACGAAGCCACTTGAGTTCACAAACAGTAGAGGCCATAGCCCGATACTCAGCTTCCGCCAATGATCGAGAGACTATCTGTTGCTTCTTGGTGCGCCATGAAATAGGGGATTGGCCAAGTTGAATAAACCAGCCAGTAAGAGAGCGACGCGTGAGAGGACAGGTGGCCCAATCCGCATCACACCAAGCATAAAGTTGAAGATCACAGTCAGACCGTAAGAGAATACCTTGGCCCGGTTGTCCCTTCAAGTAGCGAACAACCCGAAGCGCAGCCTCCCAATGAGTTTGTAGAGGATTTTGCATGAATTGTGCTAACGTATGAACACAGTAGGAAAGTTCGGGACGAGTGACAGCAAGATAGACAAGACGACCGACAAGACAACGGTAGCGGTCAGGATCGGGAAGAGAAGCATCATTAGCAAAGGCAAGACGATGATTAGACTCCATTGGAAATCCCGCAGGTTTCGTACCAAGAAGTCCAACTTCAGAGATAATGTCCAGAGCATATTTTCGTTGACATAAGAAAATACCAGATGAGTTACGAGAAACTTTAATGCCAAGAAAATATTTAAGATGTCCCAAATCCTTCATATGAAAATAGCGATGCAAATAATCCTTAAATGCGACGATGGCAGCTGAATGACTGCCAGAGATGACCAAATCATCAACATAGACAAGGACGTGAAGTTGGACATGATCACGAGATAAGGTAAACAGAGAACAATCAGCAGTAGATTGGACAAAACCGTATTGACGAAGAGCATGAGCCAATTTTGTGAACCAACATCGAGGTGCTTGTTTAAGACCATATAAAGAACGATGAAGACGACAGACTTGGCAGGAAGTAGGTGAATGAAAACCAGGAGGAAGTTTCATGTAGACTTCCTCAGTAAGATCACCATGGAGAAAGGCATTGTGAACATCCATCTGATGCAGTTCTCATTTACGAGCAGCAGCAACAGCAAGAAACGTGCGAAGTGTGACCATTTTCGCAACAGGAGCAAAGGTCTCCATGTAATCAATGCCTTCAACTTGATTATTGCCAAAAATAACAAGACGTGCTTTATAACGTTCCACAGTACCATCAGACTTGTACTTATTTTGTAAATCCACTTGCACCCTATGGCTCTATTGCCTGGTGGCAGAGTAGTGAGAGTCCAAGTTTTGTTAGCTTCAAGAGCCGCAATTTCTTATTGCATAGCATCACACCATTTGGGATGAGTGACTGCATCCCGGAATGTAGTAGGTTCATGACCTGCAATAATAGCAGCAAGAAAACCCCTGTACTAAGGAGAAAAGGACGTACATGCTACATATTGAGAAATAGGATAAGGGTTACTTGAGGATATTGAGTGGGTGGGTGGAACCGAAGGAGCAGGGGGGCAAGATGGTGTGAGTGACATATTCACGTAAACGTGTAGAGGGAATTTTGGTTCGATGTCCGCGACCCAAACAATCTTCAGGAGTAGGAGGAGCAGGTGAAACATCAATCGAAGTAGACTCAGGCGGGGCAATTACAGAAGAACCATCATTCTGTGGTTGAGAAGGTGTGTCGACAATGTCGGATTCGTGATCTTCGTCCAAGACAACCACTGGCGGAGAACGAGACATAATTGTAGTCTCTGTGGAAACTGGTGTAGAAAACGGAAATTCAGTTTCACAAAATACCACATCTCGAGAGATGAAGAATTCCTCTTTGTCTAAATCATAAAGACGCCAACCTTTCGTACCAAAGGGATACCCAAGAAAAACACATTTACGACTACGGCTGGCAAATTTATCCCCGTCGTGATTTTTATTGTAAGCATAGCACAAACACCCAAATACCCGAAGATGGGATAGTGACGGAGATTTTCCGTGGAGAACTTCAAATGGGGAGACACTATTTAAAATTGGCGTGGGAAGACGACTTATCATGTATGCTGCTGCCAGAACACAATAACCCCAGAATTTGAGGGGTATATGAGCGTGAAATCGGAGAGTTCGTGCAACGTTCAACACATGTTGATGTTTACGTTCGACGCGATCATTTTGTTGTGGAGTGCCAACACAAGACGTCTCATGAAGGATGCCTTCTTTCAGAAAATAAGGTGTCAATGGCATGAACTTCGAGCCGTTATCACTTCTTACTATTTTAACCATTCTTCTGAATTGCCTTTTCACCATAGCAAAGAATTGTAGCATACATTGAGATACCTCAGTCTTATTATGAAGTAAATATAACCAAGTAGCACGAGAACAATCATCAACCACCGTTAAAAAATACCGAGCACCACACACATTTGGTTCCCGATAAGGTCCCCACACATCACAATGAATAAGATCAAATATTGCAGCAGCTTTATTAATACTATGAGGAAAAGAATCAGGACTGTGTTTTGCTCGAAAACAAGCATCACAAATTTTATTTTATGAACTACTCAAAGATAATTGTTTTAAAATTTGGAATGAATGATGGCCTAAACGATAGTGCCAGAGTTCTGGAGACATTTTATTTGTTTCTCTAACTGCTGCTGTACTCACAATCTCGCAGAAAAAATACAAGCCCCCTACCTGCTCAGCCACTCCAATCAGCATCCTCGAAGTGCGATCCTGAAGAGTACAAAATTGATTAGTAAAATAAGCTGTAGCACGAGTTTGGTCCAACAGCTGATGTAAAGAAATTAAATTGCATCTAAGGTCAGGAATATATAACACGCCATTCAACGTCACATGACTGCTGAGTTGCACCGTTCCTGCCTTATCTGCCAATGTGACTGACTCATCAGGAAGCTGCACAGGTCTAGAAATAATATTATATAATATCGAGAAACAATTTTCAGAAGCCGTCATGTGATGAGTGGCTCCGCTATCAAGCATCCAACGACTAGAAACATAATTACCCGTCAATTTATCGGTGGACTCGGGCTTATTTAGCAGAGATACCAAGCGAGCCCATTGATCAGGGTTGAGGCCCAACATTTCGGGCTTATTTATTTGGGCTGAACTGCTGCCCAAATTTTCTCCAAAACTTGGTAAATAGGCTGTCATGCCAAAAGCATCAGATGGGTTGCCTCCAAATTGACTCATTGGGCCTGCAGAATAAAAACTAAATGAATTATCAGAATTACCATGAGGCTTGTCATAAAGCCCACTTCCAACCGGCCCACAAGAAGCAACAGCAGGTCCATTTGCAAACATGCCTGGCCTAGCAAGCATTCCTCCAGACTGCTCACTCACAAAATTTCCAGCAGGTCCATTTGCAAACATGCCTGGCCCAGCAAGCATTCCTCCGGGCTGCCCACTCACAAAATTTCCTCCTCGTCCGCGACCTTTGCCGCTGTGTATGCCAGTTCCGCCGGAAACTCCATTACCACGACCAACGAAAGATTCCAGACGACCATGACCACCATCGCCGGTCCAACCTCCTCGACCAGCACTTCCACGACATCCACTAAACTGCTATTTTTCAAAATTTCCAAAGTTTTGTTGTCCGGTTCGTTGAGAGTTCCATCCGTCGGGAAATCCGATCACCTCAAAACAGGCGGTGACATCATGTCCGCCCTTATTACAGAACGAGCATACAAGATGTCGCCCTCTTCCTGGATTTCGATTCTGTCCTCAAGCCGCGAACGCCATCACTGGCAACGTGTTACTAGTGTCTTGCTGTTTGGTCATCATCCTGACTCTCTCTTCTTGAACAATCAGAGAGTATATTTTGTTCTAAGCAGGTAAAGGATCTGTCGCCAAAATGTTTGAGCGAACTGTCCCGTACGAACCTGCGTCCAATCCCATGAGAAAGTGATGAATTTTTTCTTCTTCACGGCGCCTTTTCAGTGTCTGTTTGACGCCGCACTCTCACCCTGCACAAGTAGAACATCCCGGGAGAGGTTCATAACTATAAAGCTCTCCCCACAGTTTCTTTAATTTTTCGAAATAAGCACTTATACTCAGGCCAAATTGCTTGCACTCTGCCAACTCCATTTTCAATTGATAAACTCTTGGACCATTGACAACAGAGAAACGTTCTCTGATGTCGTCCCACAATTCTTTTGTTGTTATGATTTTCGTTGTTGTAATAGAAGATCGTAGAGACGGTTCTACAGTGTTCATGATCCATGAACAAATAAGTGACTGAATGGTCTGCCAGTCCTCCAAGTCACCGGATTCTTCTGACGGTCGAGCAATGGAACCATCCACAAAGCCAAATTTTTTCCTTCCCTGAAGAGCCATCTACAGGGATGTTGACCACTCTGCATAGTTCTTTTCTTTCAATAACACCTGACTGATTATGCTGTCAGTGTTATCATTGTCAGTTAAATCATAAGGGGAGATTGTCTTATGTTTTGACAATTCTTCTGCACTCTTAGAACTCTCACCTTGTTTTGCCATCACTAAACAATGATCGATGCTCTGATACCATGAAAAAATAAATTTAGAAAGACTGAATTTTGTGAATATGATTTCTTAATTCTGTATTCAAGATTAATCAACCTAATATAGTACAAGCATGAATTACATGTTATGGCAACTCTTAATTGATTGTCAATCTACCGTAATTGTTGGTTCTAATTAAGATATTAGAATCTCCTAAATATATACATAAATCAATCAGCTCAATTATGTGAATCAATCTATGATTGAGTTAATAAATGCTAACAGAATCTCTTATCCCATTAAAGTAATTTGATTGCCTTTGCCTTTACTTTACTAGTCAAAAGAGGTAGCAATCGGAATTATTTTGTCTTTGCCCCATTGCCTTTGCCTTCAAACGCACCCTAAATGTTTAATTAGTTGTAACCTTTATAAGACTACATAGATAAACCATTAGGTAAAGTCCAGTTAATAGGCTAAACCAATCAATCTCTTTCCAAGGACGAAATTTCATAAGGGGTAGAGATTGTAACATCCCTCACAAGCATGTGATTCTATTTATCAATTCTATAATAAGTTAATTAATTAATTAGGGATAAATCTTAAATAAACTAGGTTTTAAATAAATATATTGAATAATTAGTTAAAGGAGGATTGATTATTAAATGTAGGTGAGACAATTAGTTAAATAGAATATAAATTGATAGGTAGGTCTAAATTGAAATAAAGAGGAATAGGGCAAAAGTGAAGAAAATGATTTAATTGAAAGAGTTATAGGTTGATTTATTAAATTAAAAGAACTAAGGAAAGTTAGGGACTTATAATGTAAATTCTAGAAGTTTAGACCTAATTGCTCCTTTTCTTCCAAAAACGGCAGCCGGCCTCTCTTTTCCTCTTTTTTTTTCTTCTTTCCCTTTCTTCTTCCTCCACTCACCGCCGGACCGTCCTCCTCCCGCCATCAACCGCCGCCCATTGTTGCTTCTCCCAGCGTCCTCCCGGTCACCCAAACCCTCAGAAAGAATCTCCTCCTCACGAAGAACAAAACCCAACCCTCAATCTTCCTTTCTCTCATCGATTCTCTCTCTTCCCGACCTAGTTTTGGCTGCCACGATTTGTCACCGATTCTCCTCATTTCGGCCATAGTTTAGGTCGAATCTCACCATCAAAAGAATTAAAATGGGTTAAAAAAAAATTAAAGTCAGGCCCAAAACCATCTACTCCTTCTTTTCCAACAGCGGGAGATTGCAGCCACCGACGGAAGCAAACCAGCAGCAGCATAGAGACCATCCGACTTGGAGAGCAGAACTATGAGCAGACAACCGCCGGAATAACCATACTATAGAAAATTCGTTCGCCCTGCTGTAGGTCCGCCACTTCTTGGAGCCCTAAAACCCGAGGAGTAGGCTGGCGGGTTAAAGGGGTCTGAAATTGCATTTCGGTCCCTCAATTTTTCTAGTCTATTCCAATTGCTCCAAGATGTTTAATCAACATTTAATTAACATCTTAGGAGTCTTATTTATATTTGATTAAAATTTAATTAAGCATTCTTCACTTAAAAGATATCAAATAAAAAGTTTAGCAATATAAGGATGATAGAATCAATTCCTAATGCTAAATAAGATATCTATGTAAGGGATCGTATGCGGTTTACTTCTAAAGTTGTGTTGAATCACCATTCGACCATTCATTCTATTTGGACAGTCATTATGTCTTATTAGAGACAACTAATGACTTATGGACTATTCAATATGATTAAATTGTCCATTGTCAATTAAAGAATAGGCCTACAGAATCGCACATAAAAGAGCTCGAAAAAACAGAGTTAATGATCACACTTATACTAAGTTACTGATTCTTATCTAGTAAATGATAACATTTATCATTTCCTTGGACAAGGCCATGTACTTCTGAGTGTCACTATCAAGCGGCCAAAGACATCATCTCTCAACTAAAAGAGATTTGCAGTTTCATCATTTCACTCACATATCTTAGCATGATTTGTAGCATGCCCAATCATACCCGTATTTGGCAAGTTGCTACGGCCTCTTTAGGCGTATGTCAAAGTATTACTACTCCTCATATAAGACCATTACAATGATTTATGGTTTAAAGATCCTGGTATGGGTATTGATCAAAAGGATCACTCATGATTTATCATAATCCATGGAGTGTTTCTTTAGACGGATCGATCCAATTATATGTTTTGCAACATATTCATTTATGTCTTTAGTTGATGTCATTACGTCATACATCATGGTTAATAAAACTCTACCATCACTAAAACTCATACTAGTTTTGATATATTGATGTTCTCACATCAATAATTGATAGGGATACTTTTATTGTTGAAGGGTTTCACAACCAAAACATTCTCAAGTTTCCTTTATAAGCTAATGTTTCATGATATGGATCATTTCACCATTTATATGTATATGTACAAGAATAATATAATGATAAAATTAACTCATTTAATTTATAATCAGTCCAACTACAATGTCTATAGCCCTTATAAGGGCATACACCAACAAATACGTCATAGATTTAATTTTAAAATAATAATCATCTCTTTTAAATTAAATTATTATAAACAAATATTAGAATTAGAATATTGATTACAAAATTCCATAGTGGTACAGTTGTTATAGGGTAGTAATAGCACTACCGTAGAATACCTTGGCATCCTAATAATAAATATGATTCTAGTTTTTATTTTAAAAAAATAAAACTAATCTACTAGGAAAAATAAAGATCATGCTTGAGTGGAGTTCAAAACCGTGAGGTCGGGAAAAAAAATCATGCTTTGGGAAAAAAGAATGAAAAGATCAAGTGAAAGATGAAGAGTAGCTGGAAGTTGGTTTATTACTAGCTTTAATCGCCCCATTACTAAGGAATGAACGTATTAAAATTAAGAGACTATTACCGTCTTCAAGCTCAGAATATGTTCATGGCAATAGAAATATTAGGGGAAAATATGGGGACTACTCAATCCATAAGCCACAACTTTGCTTGTCACCTCTGACGTCCGGGCACTTGTTTTTTTCAAAGAAGAGGCGTGTGAAGAGCAACCTCTTGTGCAGTCCATTTCCTTGAAGATTTTAGACAAAGTTGTCACTGCATTTTCTTAGTAAATTAACAAGTTGCAATTTATTAATGGAAGGAATACAAGTCCAAATTCGCCTGCCAAGATATTGGAATTTGGAGGATACATCGACACGGTTTTATATTTTGGATCATTCATAAAAATACGTATTTTGTCACATAATAACTTCTGAATGAAATAGCCGTGTGTATGACGATCCTGCATACAACGTTGGACAAGTAAAAAACTGAGGGTTGGTTTGTTTATCATTAAGCAAGTAAAATGGAAACTGTGAACAATATCTTTAACTTCAATTATCTTATATTCATATCTGTAAGTTGTCCAATTTCTGCATAGGACACTACTCAGGGATTGGGGAATCTAATGGATATTTTTATTGCTAATGATCTTTTTGCTGTTTGGTATGTCTGCGGCCAAGAAAATAATTATTTAGGAAGACTTCACGAAGACCTGACGAGTGAGATGAACTAAGCAAGATAACTCACTAGCCTGGATGTTCAATGGAGTCAAATGGGCACATCAAATTGCTCAATTTTAAGAATTTTTAGTTTCTTTATCTCCTTTCTTCAGTTTACTTGTAAGATGAACTATGAAGGACCTAACCAATGGGGAGGAGGAGTGGATTCAAGGTACCACAAGTTTTGTACATGACAAAACTCCATTTTTCCAATTACCAAGTTAGAGTGAGAACAAATGCATGAATACTTAAATGGTTTTGTCTTTTTTTTTTTTTTTTTCTTTTTTCTTTTCCCGAGTTTGGAAACTGATGGTAGAGAATGGTCTTAAAAGTTGAGAAGTTTTCTCTAATATAAACAGGAGAGTAGCCTGGAAATTACTTACTATTTGTGTGGAAACATGCATGTAAATACTACTTCCAACTTCCAAATGCATCTCATTATAAATTCTTGAAAAGGGTTGTTGCTGTCACTGGCTAAAACTGGAAAAATCCTCTAACCAAATCATTTTCTCATGTCCGTGCCAGATTATCCTAATCTAGGGGAAGAGAACGATGGTCGGGAGGCTAATGCGGCTACCCAGACCATGGATCCTGAGCTTTATAAAGCTACAATTGGAGGGGATATTCTTGAATTTGTGATTGCAATGGATAGCTGGGCTAAGATGAATAGACATGATTGCCTTTCAGCTTTATATGTCCCCCTTGGTCCTCAGAGGAACACAGTTCTTCACCTTGCAACCAGCTTTAGGCATCATGAAATTGTTAAGCTTCTTTGCAAGGATTTACCTGCCTTGATTACTGCAAAAGATGCTAGAGGTGATACTGCCCTTCATATTGCAGCAAGAGCTGGTGATCAGATTCTAATATTATTGTTGATCGATCCCGGTTCAGGTTCTGTAGATGGTGTTCTGGGAGAAACGAATGATGCAGGAAACACTCCCCTGCATGAGGCATTGCAGTATCATCATGAAGACGTGGCTCGGATTCTTATCGAAAAAAATAGGGATATGGCTTATTCTGTCAATAAGAATGGAAAGTCTGTGATGTATCTGGCTGCAGAAGCTGGATATGCTGCCATCACTAGTCTCCTTATGGAAAACCCTGTTGGAAATCGTAATGTTGATGAAAAACACAAAGATAAGTCACCTATTATTGCTGCAGTTCTTGGAAGGAATATTGGTAATTTATGTTCTAGCCTTTCTCATACTACCTGCCTACTTCTTTCCCAATTGTTTCTTTGCTCAGCTCATTCTTACCATCCATCTGATATGTGTGTAGCTCTTTTAGCTAGATGATTACTACTGGGTTTTTTTCTGTTAAATTAAAGAGGTTTCTAGATATATTAGATTGAGCATCATGATTCTGATGAAACAATTACTAGGGAGAGTGAAGCTACAGTGTTCATGGAAAAGGAAACCTGAGAATTTAGCTTGATCATGATGGATGTGTAATGTGTTTGATTAGTTTAATCAATGATTCCAGCCATTTTGATTGCTTTTCTCCAGCAAAAATAAGTGCTCTTGAGAAATGATCATTGATTGTAACAGGATACTTGTTCTTTACATTTCAGATGTCTTGAAGTTGTTGTGGAAAAGGGATTGTTCGTCCTTTCACAAAAGGTGCGACAATGAGAGGAATCCTCTTCACCATGCTGCATACATTGGATTTACTGAAGGAGTTGAATTCTTGCTGCGACATTTCTATAGTTTTGCTTACTGGAAGGATAAACAAGGATTTTTTCCAGTTCATACTGCTGCCCTCCAAGGTCATGCTGAAATTATCCAAATGATGTTGCAGCACAGGCCTGATTTAATGGAGCTGCTCACTCCACAAGGCCAAAATTTCCTTCACATTGCAGCTAAAACTGGAAAATTTAAAGCTTTTGAGGCTATGATTAACATGCCTGAATTAGAGAAACTTCTGAATGAAAAAGATGATGATGGGAATACCCCATTACATATAGCCACAATTCATGGTCATCCTAAGTTGGTGGGCACTTTAATATGGGACAATCGTGTTAACCTCAAGCTGGAAAACAATGATGGATTGACTGCCTATGATATTGCTGAGGAACAGAAGGAACCATTTCTGGCATCATTCCGGAAGGTATGTTAATGTTTCAGTACCTGCTTTGAAATCAGTTACGAACAAGCATTATGACCAACAATCTAAATGTAAAACTCAAGGATCAAATGTCTTTTGTGATGCAGTGTTTGACATGGATGGCCTTCAGACTTGCGGATGCTCCAAGAGCTCCAAATGCTACCTTCAGCAGATCTATGAACTCCCTTCTAGAAGAACAGGCTAACACAGAAAATTTCAGAGATAAGGTCAATGTGATTCTGTTGGTGGCAACACTAGTTGCAACAGTGACTTTCAATGCCGGTTTCACTATGCCTGGTGGTTATAACAACTCTAACCCTAATCAGGGCATTGCAAGCATGCTTGATAAAGTCAAATTTCAGGAATTTGTGATTTGTGACTCTCTAGCTATGTATATCTCCACCATTGTTGCAGTTATGCTGTTGTGGGCACAACTGGGGGATCAGAGGTCAATGTATTTCGCCTTAAGACTTGCCCTGCCACTTTTGGGGATAGCGCTTGCAATGATGTCGATAGCATTCATGGCAGGAGTGTATGTGGCAGTGAGCACACTCGGTTGGCTCGCCAAAGTCGCGTTGATCATGGGCTCAAATTTCATTGTAGTTCTCATACTACTCTTCCTTCCACTCTGCATTGTAGGTGCATCGAAATCCCGAATGTTGCGACTCATCTCCTACTATCCATTCTGGTTGATGCTAAGTGCATATGGAAACTATGCAGAGAATGAAGCTGAATACTAGTTGCTTTGCAATATGGTCCTGTCTGTGAATGTAGCCTCATCTGAGGTTCATGTAAATTGTAAGTAGAGGTCTGTAAAGCTGTTTAGGCCAATTATATGTTGGCCTGCTGGTGTGTGTGGTTCAATGTGTTTGGTCCTGATTGGCTCCAAACTGAAATAAGTGATGGCTGCTGTATCTGTATTAAGATTTATGGTGAATATGTCATTAGTTGTTAGGAAGAAACAATCAGATGGACAGAAAGATCTTTCTGCAGATTTGTACATATATAAATGTGGTAATAATGTATCTGTACAAAGTAGTACTGCTACTGAAAAGGGCTGAATACTTTGATACCAGATTTCTGCTTCTGGCTGCCTGCCTATCTCCATTTCATTTTAGAATTTATTCCTTGTGTCTACTATTTAGTTATTACAGTTCATTTTTATTACTGGGAGGCCCAAAAAGGATTCTACTCAAGATTTGGCCTAATGTTATGCTAGTTCATGGATGCTAACGCTCTTATAGATAATTTAATTGCTTCCAACACATTAAAACACAAAAAATAATTAGAATTGACGAATAAGACTGGAAGGAATAATTAAAGATAAAGATGAGCTGGAAGAAGAATTTGGACATTTGTTGGAGGAAATATATATATTTTTTTGGGTACAACTCTCTCTTTGTTTGATACAAGAGGAGAGACTTTTGTCTATTCAATGCCTATCTCTTTGAAGGTGCGAAACAATCACACTATCATGATTCAGCTATTTTTCAATCTTTTTAAGCGATTTCAATATACCATTTGATTGATTTTTGGTTAGTAACACTAAGCAATTCATCGCATAATTTTCTCCTCTATAAATGTGATGTATCTCTACTTGTCAATCTCGTTTTTTCATATTCTTTATTGTACGAACTAAATTTTCGTGTACGTATGAATATTATTTCTACAGTTGATAGTTAATAGTTAAAATTGACCGATTATCATCTCAGGTCAATAACTATTGCCTTATTTTAATTTTTAAATAATTATTTTTTATTAATTTAATATTTACTTATGATTTTAAAATTAATTTAGATTTACTGCTAAAATTATAACTTTGTTCAAGTTTTATCTTTATACATGTAATTTTTTTTATTTGAAAAAAATGAATATAGTATAATAGTTTCCATTAATTGAATGAGAAAATTAAAATAAAAAGAAAGATAAAAAAATAAGGGAGAATAGAAATTTAAAAATTGAAATCTCTCTGATAGTTTTTGATGTTTTAGAAAATACCGCTGATCAGAATTTTCAATGGATCAAAAATATAAATTTTAAGATTATTATAGGGCATTTAAGAAAATATAATTCTTGTCAAATTAAAAAGTAAAAATGATAAAATTTTGTGAACCAAAAGTGCAAATTTTCCCAACTTTGAAAGGGAATAAGTTGTCTGACTGAATCGAGCTTATATTGAACCGACTGCGGGAGCATCAGAAATGGTAAATTGGGTCATATCAGAACTGCAGAGAAACTCGAGCAATTGGGACAAAGTTGTGGGAGATATAGTGAGGATAGAGAAAAAGATTTTCCCTAAACATGAATCACTGGCCAGGTTATTCCATGAAGAAATTAGAAAAAGGAACAGCGGATTGATCTACTCCCAGGTTGATGGCGATGTTGCTGGCTATGTCATGTACTCCTGGCCTTCTTCACTCTATGCTTCCATAACTAAACTTGCAGGTTCCACTCATTTTATTTCTCAAACTTTTCCCGCTTTTTAGATCATTGTAATTAGTTATTGATCAATATGTTTTATGGGTTATTGAATCTTGGTGAAAACCAATTTGTTCACTGGAGTCAGAATTTCTGTTTACGACGTATAGAATAGAACGCATCCCTTCATTCTCTGTTGTTTGTGCTAGAAAATTGATTTAGGGATTAAGGAAACAAGCTATTTAGGAAATTGGTTACTGGGATTTTATCACGTCCTCCTGATTTTGATGCTTTCTGTTCTTGGTCGAGTAAAAATGGTGTCAGATGGCTACTCGTGCGTGTATAATGTCGAATTTGACTCATCAAATTTATGGACATTAGATTTAGAAGTCTAAGTTTCTGGAGTGGAAAAAAGCTTTTTGGAATGCATTTTTGACACCGTGACCAAAGATGCAGTACTTACATGGTACGAAACTAATGGTTTTTACATACTTACATTTTAGTTAAACACAAAGGAAGTTGGACAAAAACTCACTGAAAATGAGTTTAATTTAACCTACTGAATTTTCAGGCGCAATACATAAGTAATACAGTAATTAGTTCCAGGTTCTAGTCTTCCTGGCTTGTTTCTTCTTTCCATCAGTTTGGTTAGGGTTGAATAAGTTTTTGGTGGATTCTCTTTAGAAGAAGAGCCTTCCTTGTAAAAGAAATCATACCTTTTCCAATGGTAATTTCAACCCTTCAAAATATGTAAAGAAAGATGTATTCTGGTTACATTTTTACTGTATCTTCTTCTAACATCTTACCGCGTGTGTCTGTGTTTTCATCTTTACATAATAAGTGAGTGATTGATGTCAACTTCTAAGTTGTATTGTTTTCTGAGAATGCCTTCTTTTTCCTGATTGGATTAGTCAAGGACAATCATAGAAGACAGGGGCTTGGTGAAGCATTACTGAAGGCAGCAATCCAGAAATGTACAAGTAGAAACATCCAGCGTGTATCGCTTCATGTTGATCCAGAAAGACAAGCAGCCATGAATCTCTACAAGAAATTAGGATTTAAAGAAGACACACTTGTAGAAGGCTATTATTCTCCGGATCGAAATGCTTACAGAATGTACCTAGATTTTGACCAAAATTAGCTGGTGTGCTAAGGCGAAATTAATCATTCGACTGCATTGCTTCATCTCAATCAAGAAAAAAAAGCAGCCGCAAACCTCTACTAGAATTGGGATTCAGAAGAATGTGGAAGGTCATTATTGTTCTGATATGAATTTATACCAAATGTACCAGACTTTGATCAAGATAAGTAGAATATGGAGTTCACTCGAAGTTCAGAAATGGTTTCAAATGTTTGATAATTGACTAACTCTTTTCTCCCAGTGTGATGGTAGTGGAAGTCAATAGCATTGGGGTTGCGGGACACAAGACCAACCACCCAAAATAGGTAATTTCATAATAGTAATCTTTTGGCCGATAACATTATAGGAAGTGTCCTTTTAAATCGTGTCTGGTAATTCTAAATTTCTGATTCCATCACTTGTAAATAATCTTGAATAGTTGCTTTGCATTTTCTGCCCTAAATGAGTTCGAGTCTTTTCAAAATCTTCAATAGCACCTCTCGGAAGTTTTCGACTCTTCATTCGATTGTTTATGTCCATGATTAGCAACTGAAAAAAGTCCAAGGTCTCAGAGTTGGCTAATCTCTAATACTAACTCCTTTGTTTTGCAGTAAGGCATCCCATAGAACATATGGTTCCGGAGTAATATGCTGATCACTATGGAAATGAAGAGGTGTTCGACGGTAACTACGCACCAGGCACACTGCTACACTCAATGATTCGAGCCAGCCAAAGTTGAGCAAATTCAGAGCAAACAACCAATATATTTTCTGACCAACCTCACAGAACCATATGAAGGACAGGCCATGGCAACCCCCACAGGAATAATGGATCAAAATACATGTAGATGGGGGCCATCAAACATTTCCTCATCACAAGTAGGGGCAGCTGGCTTAGCAAGGAATTCTAGAGGGAAATGGTTAGCAGGTTTTCTAATTTAACTTAGGCAATTGCACACATTTACTGGCATAACTATGGGGTATTTTCCATGGATTAAGACTCGCAAAACACATTTGAGCCAACATGATGATTATTGAGTCAGATTCTAAGACGGCAGTTGATATGATAACTCAGCAAACGAAAATGAGAGGAAATCACCTTGGAAGGTTATGCAACTCTTAGAAAAAGAATGGCAATCAGCAACAAATGTACAGATGGATTGGCTAAAACGTGCTAAATCTTTGATGGACTTCCACCTTCTATGTGAATCCTTAGATGTATTTCGCAATGCCTAGTAAAAAAGAAAAGGGCATGGTGGTAGCCACACACACGTGTAAAACCTATATTGGTTCCATATATATATATATATATGAAAAAAGGAAACAGTACAAACTCCAAATTTCCAGTTTCAGCCTGTCCTCACTTCTTTGCTGGGTCAACTACTTCTTTTTTCTCAATAGAATTGCTACTGCATTTGTTTACATTATTATTTTTTTAGGATATTTTGTATTAAAAAATATAATTTTACCGTGGAGGAAATTTTTATATGGAAAAAAAAGAAAAAATGTATTAATTAAAAATTTTTTTGAGAAATAATGTTTTAGGAATCTTAGAAAAAATTGAAAATGATTTGATGTAATATAATATTATTTGAATATTATGTATTTTGTAATAAAAAATAAGGATAAATCTCATTTGACCATATAATGAAAAATTGAAGGTGTTGCTAGGTGATAAAGGAAACAAACCCATGAAATCAGTAGCAAATAATCGAATTTTACTATTAGGAAGTGAATTTACTATTTATATTAATATTAAATTTTAAATAGAAATTTTTAGGAATCACAGGCAATATGTTGAAAAATGGCCAAAAAAAAAAAAAAAAGAGAAACATAATGTAGAAACATAATGACTTCAAGTTTTCCAAAAGGATCTTACTATTTGTAGCTCAAAAAAAAAAAATGAAATGACAAAATTGCCCATAACATATGAATAAGGTATATACTTCATTCAATTCAAAATACATATCAAAACAGACAAAACTCCTTCAAAAATCAAACAAAACCATTCGAAATCATTCCAAAAAACGTTCAAAATCGTAGAAGCAAATTGGAACACAGATTTTGGTTAATTTGGGACAGCGTCTACTCCAAAATATACGCAAATATGTTACGAATTTAATACTTTTGTGTATTTTTTTGCATACTGCTGTAAAAATCGCACATGTTTTGCGAATTTTGAAGGAAAAATCGCCTGTAATTGGTGAAGTACCAGGAAAAAATCGCCCAGCTCAGGCGATTTTTTGTGGAAAGTTCGCCAATTGCAGGTGAAACTTTTGGGAAAAATCACCTGCAATGTGCGAATTTTATAGCAAAATTCGCACATTGCAGGTGAATTTTGTGTGAAAATTCGCCTACAGTGTGCGAATTTTCACACAAAATTCACCTGCAATGTGCGAATTTTATAGAAAAATTCGCACATTGCAGGCGATTTTTGTGTGAAAATTCGCACACTGTAGGCGAATTTTCACACAAAATTCACCTACAATTGGCGAATTTTCAACCAAAAATCGCCTAAGCTGGGCGAATTTTTCATGATACTTCACCAATTACAGGCGATTTTTCTTTCAAATTTATATGTTTTAATTGTTTATGTAATTACGATTTTTTGGTTTTAATTTGATTAATGACGCAGGATCCAAATGTATTACTAGACATTCAGAGGGATTTGAGTCTTGAGTTTCAGTGTCCTGGATTATCCATTTGCACTTTGTTTTGAAAATTACATTGTTATTTTAATAATTATCATTTTTTGTAATTTTCCAATTTTAATTTCATAAGTGCACTAAAAAAGGATTAAACATGTCAAATATATAACGTAACAGAATCCTCATAACATCACAAACTAAATAGAATAAATATAGATATAGTAATATACTACAGTCAACTAGCCAAATGCCATCTATCTATCTCCGCCCTCAACCTAGCCTCCATTTCTTCCGTCTCGGCTAACCCAGCATCCCTGATGATCTGTACGGTTTCCTCACCGAAATTTTGCCACCGGCGGACCCACTACAAAGACAATACATTGCAATGATTACGTGAACTTATTCGATAACAATATAACATTATACTTAATCAAATTATGTAACGAAAAATACTTACATATTCTGTGTTGGTTCGCGGCGGAACTCCACCATCATCAGCTGGGGGGCCATCGATGAACAGGTATGGGTGGGAGTGCTGACGATACCATGTAAGGTAATCGTGGGTGACTGCGCCGGGAACGTCAGCAGGCTACAAGTCATCGGGACGTATACAAGTCATACGTGGTGCCTGCCATATACTATTGGCGAACGCCAAGTCAAAATCCACACTATACCCACCACTGTACGGCCGAAACGCCGTCTTCGGAAGGAGGATGTCGGCTGGGATATCCTGCACGTATCCCAACTGACGGACGCACCTATCTGGCATGTACGGCTTGACCTTACCACCACATGCGATCAACCCCCTGTACGTGGTGATCGGGGTGCGTACGTGCGGAAACTGACCGCCGGCTTCCATTACGTGCGATTTTTTTGCAAAATTTTTTCGTTGGTCTGAGAGAGTTTTGCTAAGAAAATCTGAAATGACTTATGATTTTGTAAGGTTTGCAGACAAATATAACAACAAAAATCGTCATGAAAATTCGCCCACATTAGGCGAATTTTCAGTCAAAATTCGCCTGTTCTTGGCGAATTTTGACTGAAAATTCGGATAAGTGTGGCGATTTTTGCATGATTTTTCACGCATTGTAGGTGATTTTTCCAGTGTTTTTCGCAAATATAACAACAAAAATCGTCCTGAAAATTCGCCCACATTAGGCGAATTTTCAGTCAAAATTCGCCCAGAACAGGCGAATTTTGATTGAAAATTCGCCACACTTATGCGAATTTTCAGTCAAAATTCGCCTGTTCTGGGCGAATTTTGACTGAAAATTCGGATAAGTGTGGCGATTTTTGCATGATTTTTCACGCATTGTAGGTGATTTTTCCAGTGTTTTTTGCAAATTGGGTCCGATTTTACCATGTTATTTCGCACATTGTATCCGATTTTTCATTGAATTTTCACATTTCCTCCTTTTAAGGGTAATTTTGTCATTTCATCAATTTTTTTGAGCTACAAATAGCAAAAACGAGCTACAAATAGCAGCCCAGTTTCCGAAAATTAACTTGAATGGGCAAAATGAAAAAAAAAAAAAAAAAACCATAATGTAGAAAAATAAAGACTTTAAGTTTTCCAAAATTAATTTCAATGAATTGTTGCTGCCCAGGATCGAACTGGGGACCTTCAGTGTGTAAGACTGACGTGATAACCACTACACCACAGCAACACGTTGGAATCAAGCGAACAAGAAATGTAATAAATAATATCAAGAAAACATCGTTGTGGAATCATCGAGTATTCCGTTAGATTTGAGCCTTTTGGCATAAGTTTCGGAAACAACGTAAAACATTCATATAAACTCGTCCAAAAACAAAACATAATTTTGTTCACAGGAAAACAAACAAAAGAAAACAACCCATTTATGCTTAACCCTAGCTCGTTGATATTGATCCAGGGTTAGGGTTTAGCAGATTTCCTTTAAGCAAAAAATTTGAATCTCGAAAATTGGAAATACGGAGCAATGGGGCGACTGGTGCGGAGTTGCCTGCAATCAATTCTGAAAATAGTGAATTCAGGAATTGGGATGGTGGGAATGGCCATGATCTTGTACGCCCTCTGGATGTTTAGGGTTTGGCAAAAGCATATGACCCCTCCAGCCCCAGATGCCCCTGCCCCTTGGTAAAAATCATCTGTTTTATTTGGTTTTTGTGTTGTGAAAAAAAAAAAAAAAAAAAAAAACCATTATAGATGATTATCCGTCAGTGTTTCAGGTTATTGTACAATTAATCATCCATCTGTGTCTGCCTAAGTACAATTGAACAATTGGAATGCTTTCAAAAAGAAATAAAAATCAATCCGAAATGCTTTATTTGAAAATGGTAGGTGGGGCTCCTGCGGTGGAGGTTATCTTTCCTTTTCGTTGCTGGTGGAGAATGTCTAGTTGTGCTAGCTTTTGGTTTTCTTTTAGAAAGCTATCACGCTTCTTCTTTTGGGGTTATTATGACTTATTTCTGTCTGACCTTTATCATTGTGGTTATACAAAGATTCTTTCTTTTTCAAATTTGAATGTTAGTTATGACTTGGCAGTTGGAGAAAAGGAAAACAAAAAGGGATCAATTGACTATCAAGTCCTTTGTCTAGTTAGAGTAGTTTTTCTGTATCAGTTTCTTTGAGGTTTTCCTTTTGTAGTATAGATACACAGACATTGTCCATTGCTATTTGTAGGTGCGGCACTGAAAATTGTGATAGGTCAATACAACTATACAAGTATTTTTTCTTTTTATTGAATTAGGTAACATCTGTTTGTCAGGAAAGTATGCTGTAAAATAAATAGAACTCATGAATGTTTGGGTACTTTTTGATGCAATGGATTTGAATCATGAAATTAAATATTTTATTGGTAAATTCAATTTTCTATGCAGATTTTTCACATATTCTCATGTTATTATTCAATTAGACTGGAAAATGTTTTGTATGTTGTTCTTCCAACATGACATTGGATTCCAGGTTAACCTTTTTTCTGATTTTACAATGCAGGTTCATCTACTCTTTTCTCGGCCTCGGACTGATTCTGTGTTTTGTGACATGCTCAGGACATATTGCCGCTGAGACTAGTAATGGATGCTGTCTCTGTTTTGTATCCTTTCAATGATTCCGTTATAAATCTACTATAATAATATTCTCTTAAAGTAAGTGATCTGGTGGTTTTCTCTTGGCCAGTTGTACCTCTAATTTGATGTAGTGTTTCTTCCATGATCTTAAAATAAATTAGTAATTAGAAAGTGTTTGGAAACTTCTGGGATTTTGTTTGTGAACTTGATTTGTGGTTTCAATAAAATGTAACGGCTTTCTTGTGGCTAATTTTTGTACTTTGAAATTATAACGATAAGTAAGTCTTAGTGTGTATAACGTTATTCTTGTACTACTTTGCCTATTTTTTCCATGATCTTTTTACCAGCTTTCCACGTTTTTGCTGCGTGGTTATTAGAATGCAGTGAATCCAGATACTGGCTATGCCAGTCCTGTTATGGTCAGGAAATAGACTTTCTTTAGCATGATTATATGTGTTAAAAATAGCATGTACTGGTTAAGAATTCAAATCCCACAGACATTTATTCAGCTTAGCTTGATTTGAGGTTCTAAAGACGGTGAGATGTGGATTGGTGGTGAATTGTAGAGGAAGAAACTGTCATGTATCTTCTTTGCTTGGTTTCTTTTGAAACTATTTCCAATATTTTAATGTGATGTTGTTGTATGAATTCTGAAGTATTAGTAGGTGTAGTAGAATGATTGATACCAAGGGTTAGTATTTTTCTGTTTTATTCTGAACTTCATGTTTAACAGCTTGGCTTTGGAGATTTGTTTCAATCACTGACTCTTATGTGGAAAAGAAAGTGGTATATGTTGTCGTTGCCTATTTTGATCAAGTTGGAGAGTCTGATTCCTTGGGACTGATTGTGCTATGAGCGATAAAGGTGGCATCAATTGACAGACTGAATATTTTAGCAAATGTTTTTTCTTACACCATCACTGACCTTAACTGTATGAAGTACACGGTGTTTGTCTTTCTTCTTATCATGGTAGAGGCTGCAGTGGCTGTGGACGTGTTCCTAAATCACCACTGGGAGGAGGTAAGGCCTTCTGTACTCTTCAGTTTTCATTTCAATTATAGAAGCATTGCAATAGTATAATTGAAGTGGACTAAGTGATTTTTATAAAATGTGTTTGTACCCTAGGATTTTCCAGATGACCCAACGGGTAATTTCAATGAGTTAAAAAAATTTGTCAAAGAAAATTTTGAAATATGCAGATGGGTTGGTCTAGTTGTCGTTGCTATCCAGGTACCTCTTGCTCTCTTTCTCATACACTCAGTTGCATATTAATACACAAATAGCAAAAATGTTATGTTCTTTCATTTGGTCAGTTTTGTTTTAGTAGTCTGTAATTGTCTATCCGAATCCATATCTTTGTATATTAGTTTGATTGTCTACCTCTACGGTAGCTCTCCTACATCCTACGATTTGCGAAACTTTGCGTTTGTGTGCTCTACCTTTGTTAATTGCTCACTGAAGGAGAAAAAGTTGGTGGTTTGTTTTCTAAGTGTGCTTTTTCTATATAAAGGATGCATTCCTTTGAAAAATTTTATTTGTTTATCAGCAAGGATGGCAGATGGTTTATGTTGTTGCATCTAGTTTTCTTATCGCATTGGACATTGAGTTCAATAAATTTCTCTGCACTTTGGGTGAATATTGCTAGTTTGTTATTTGTCGTGATACTGGAGATTAATATATCTCTAAGCAATCTGACGAATTGTTTTTGATATTTAAAGTCCTAGCTTTAGTTAGATTCTTAAGTTCTTAATTGGATAAAGGGAAAGAGCTTAGTTTTGTGGGTCGTTGATGTTGTGTCTTTTGATCAAAATTTTGTTCCTTCAATTCATGCAAAATCCATTGCATTACAGCAGTTGCTATGTATTGTTGGCATTTTCTCCATCAACCTTTTTGGAAGTGGTAGTAATTTCTTTTATTTTTTCTGTTATTTCCCTTCTTTTTTGTGCTTGTGTTCTATGTGGCAGGGTATGAGTTTACTACTGGCAATGATTCTTAAAGCTTTAGGACCATATCATCAGAGATACTACGAGAGTGATGATGATTATAGTCCAGACAGAGTCCCACTTTTGAAGCATTATGCCCCTCAGCCTTCTTATGTTGTCGGGGATCCTCTCCATCCATCAAATAGTGATTCTTGGAACATCAGAATCAACAGTAAGGGGAGATAAACATCTAATTTTGACAGAGTAAGTTTCTGCGAGTAGAGAATGCTTTCATTTACAATTTTAGGGCCTCGTGTTCGCAATGTTATCTTCTCTACGTTTGTCATCTAATACATGCATATGCTCTAATTTGTTCATCATCATCTTCTTTTCTTGCACGTGTTTATGGTCGGTTTCACTTCATTGATCTTGATAGTTGAAGATACCTCAAGTAAATCATCTTAAGCTGTTTGTTTTAGTTTTTTATCCGTTGCCTTATCAATTTCTCTTGCTCTCGTTGGAGGTGCTATAGAGATCCCTGTATAGTTAACAGGAATTTTGGCTACCTTCTAATCTTTTGTTATTGAGTTAAGTTTTAGCTTGGCCATTTTAGTAGAACATTTGTGAACCTGAGGTTGCACTATTGAATTTGTTCCCAAGCCATATTCGTCCTTGGACGTTATATTGTTTACCTAGTTCCTGTATTAAGCTCGCTTATAGCCCGTTTCTGGATACCTGAAGAGGTTGCGTTGTTGAGGTGGTAAGAGAGAGAGAGAGAGAGAGAGAGAGAGAGAGAGAGAGAGAGAGAGAGAGGAATAATGTTGAGATACCTCACATTAACCTTCTTTCTGTCTTAACCTTTGAAATGCATGTGTTTTTATATGAATTAGTATAAACTGTTGGAAGGACAAAACAATTTACTATCTCCGGCCTAGAAGTGGCATGGGGGCTTATGTTGATGTCTTCTGATGGAGCAGTAGTGATTGTTTTCAGGGAAACAGATAGGGTAGTCTTTCCCGGAGGATGAAGAAGAAAGATCTGTCAAGTCTCCAGGAATAGCTAAAAGGGAATATATGATGCTGAAACTTATCAAGATGATGATTGATGAGTAGAATTTGTAGAGAGAATCTGAGCTTTGAGCAAGCTTTGTAAGTGCAGATAAATTGTTATTTTGATCCAATGTTGGAGCTTGTCAGAGGTGCCCAGCTTGTGAATGGTATTGTTAAATGAGACATAAAATGCCATATTTTGGTACAAATAATTGGCTAATTGAGTAGAGTTTGAAATATTCCACCTGCGTTTCTACAAGGCCAATCAATCACTCCTCAAGCTCCTCCAGAGCTTTGAAGTACTTACCATCTATGAGATATGTGCCAATATTAACCCGCACTGCCCATACGTCTTTTGGCTTCCTTGATATGATCCTGCGTCAGTAGAAGTTTTCTTTATTTCCCATCTATCAGAATATTCAGAAATAACCCATTTTATCCAAAAAAAAAAAATGTATGGTCCAAACAATTCAATTCAACCCCGGTAACTATAAGTAACAAAGAAATAAATCACAATGAAAATCCATTATAGCTTTTTAATGTTCGAACTCAGAACCTTCCCTATATGTATCAATACTTATATCATACCACTAGGAGTACCATATGAGAGTGGTACCCCTAGGAAAAAAAATTAAAAAGTAAATTAATTATTGAGAGAGTGTTTACACTCTTCTTGAAAATAAGGAAGCAAAATTTTGAGGGTATTGCAAACATAGGTTAGGCGAGTGAAGCAAAATATAGAAGTAAAAGTGGGTCACACCTCATTTAATGAGGTTTTGAGTAGAAAATCAACTATTAGTACCATGCTTGCCATACACCTATGTGTATTATAAAAATTGTCATATAGATACGTATCTCAATTTCAATTGCTTATTTAAGTAAATCCCTAATAAGAAAGCAAAAGGGTTGGAAGAACATTTTGTTCTGTTTTTTAATATATATATCTTACATATTTTTTTTTATGTCAAAATAATAATTCTATTTATATTTCTAAAAACATGAGTATTATATTAAAAATTAGAAGAGAAGTAAAATGAAGAACAGTAAGAGGTGGGGGGGGGGGGGGGGGGGGGGGGGGGAGGTGGCTTACCTTCCAACATCACCGGGTTTAACTAACCCAGTATTGACTCTAAGGCATGGCATAGAATTAGCGGTTTTTATTGTTATTGGAGCCTCAATAAACACTACTGGAGAACCAACACCAAGCTTTCTTGAGTTATTTGAACCAAACTTCTTCTCCTTTGACGATGAAGATGAAGATTCTTCCAACTGGCACTTGGCAGCCAAACCAGGACACCTTTCAATAATTCTGTAGTCGAATACTGAATGAATAGAATTGGGCACTGCAGAATATGGATATTTGGCTATGGAGGAAGTAGTAGAAAATGCCATGGATAAGGAGGACGAGGATTAGGAGGAGTTGTTGTTTGATAGGCTGAGTATTGTGGTTGTGTGGTGGTGCTCTTATCATGGTTCTTGTTGTCTTTTTATAATGGTCGGATAGTAATATATGATAAAACTTCAAAAATGGGTGTTTTTAATGAAAGGAATTTGGGGGGGGGGGGGGGGGGGGGGGGGGGGTTATTTGATTTAATTTTCACATTGATAAATACTTTACACGGATTATTTCTCCAATTAAATAGATAAATTATGTTTTTTTTCTAAAAAAGAAGACTGAAATTTAAATAATTTGAATTTAAAATCTATTAAATTTAAACCGTGAGTATCAAGTCATGTATATAAATCAAAAAAATGACATGTAATATGAAAGGGATGGAGTATGATTCAAAGAACATAATTGAATCACAGGCAATTATGTTGAAAAATGCAAATAAATAAATAAATAATCCAGCATAATTTTGGAAAGATCAAACTGCATTTTTGGTCTTTATTTTCTGTCAAATAATTTTTTAGTCACTAAAATCTTTAAACGAATTTTTTGGTTCCAAATAATTCTAAAATATATTTTTTCTTACTACTCATTTTGTCTAAACCACTGTTATCTTTCTCCTATATGCAGAGTCCGTTTACGGTAGTACCATAGGACTATCGTGAATTTTACTCCTACATACTGTAGCGCGACAGTAACGCGCTACAGTGCGCGCTATAGTTGCGCGCTACAGTAACGAGCTACAGTTGCGCGCTACATTTTTTTTTTTGACGCACAGCCTTTTTAAAAAAAATACTTTTTAAAAAAAAATACTTAACAATGGAGATCAGATCAGGATTATATAGACATAAGATCAGCGAATAATTTACATCAGATCAACAGACTATAGATATCAGATCAAGAATATAAAAGAAATCATATATTAGAACTAAAACATACTTAACAAGGGAGATCAGATCAGGATTATATAGACATCAGATCAAAAGACTATAGATATCAGATCAAGAATATAAAAGAAAAAAGTAAAAAAAAATAAATGAGAGAATTGGAGGAAAAATGAGTAAATACACATTTTTATAAGTTAAAATGTAATTATAAAATAGTTAAATCATTTTGATAACAATTTTATTCAAAATTTGTAAATATATTGAAATTTAGGTCGATAAAATATAATATTATTAATACATTTTCATTAGTTAAATTTATAAAAGTTAAAAAGAGGATTTATAAAGTTTCGATTATGTAAATCAATCAATTATCAATTGCTACCACTAAACTTATCATCAATCAATTACTAATATTAAAATAATATAATAATAATAATAATTTTTTACTATAATTGATCCTCCACATAAAATAATCAATTACCAATTCTAATTTCACTTATCAAATACTAACAGTAAAATTATCATTAACTCATTTTTAAATTTTAAAATAGTTATATCTTTTTTCTTTATCTGTTATTTTAAAAATTTTATCTTCAATCACAATTATATATCTTTTTTATTTTTTATTTCTTTTGTGCACATACTTTTTCAAATCTTGAATATTTTCGGGACAATATTGTAGATTTGAATAAGAATGGCGAAGGTATGCCCTCCACGAAAGTATAAGATTAAATTTTGTATGCATTATAATAATGTTAATAGTGATACGCAAATAAAATAACTAATATGAAAATCAAAACCAAACTAAAACACATGAGATCACATATCAAAAGCTTTCAAAGCATTCAGTAACATTTATTACAATTGACTTAAGTGACTAAAATTTATTTACAAAAATATAAAAGGAACAGAATTATAAGATACATCATTTTGAACACATGTATATTGTTATGGCCAGTTCAAAATTTAGGAATGACATGGTAATATGACAGAAATGTTAAAAACTATCCAAACACAAGCACTAAATCATAAATATGAAAACAAATTCAGCAGGTCATATCACGAGGAAAGACACAAGAATGAGAAAAGATTTCAAACACTTTACATCTTAAAGTAATATTAATTTCTTTTGAAGCAATTCTCTTAATATTTTGTCAAACATGAGCAGCTTAAATTCCTACCCAAAATAACAAAGGAACGGTCTCATCGTGTATCATCAAAAGTTATCAGTCATAAACAAAAGTTTTGTTAACAATAAAACTTTTCAGAGAAATTGAAATGAAAATAAAATACATTATTTGCAAACTAGACATTTCAAAGCGATACAATACTTTTTTGAATCAAACTTGTTGAAGTAATGCAAAAATTAATACAGAACCTACACATGTCTAGAACACATGTCAAATCAAGCTAATTTTCACATTTGCTTATAAGAAATGTCATATTAGAAGAGATTGCCACCAGAGGGCCATCTAAGGACAAATGAAACATATAAAAATATAGAGAACCAATGTTTCCAATGCATATGTGGGCAACAGACCATGATGTGCACCAAGAACACGACTTTCATAATAGTACAAAATTTTTATCAGAATAATGCTACATTTAAAGAAATAATCTTTTCATACAATCTGATCAATCTATTCAAAACACAAGCTTATCAATATATATATATATATATATATATAACTGGAGAATGGATGAATGGTTGATAATAGTAACATTTAAAGTTTACCTGTTCGAGCAAACCGAATCTACAAAGGTCTCCAGACTGATTGAAAGATATATCTATAACAATATTTTGTACAAAATATTTCAAAAGTTTAACATGTGAGAACTCTGAAAACACATGTATATGTACAAGAAAGTTACATATTTATATATCAAAAGTGATAAAAACATTGAAATAACACCAGTCTCCAAATTGCACCACTGTGACAGTACTCTATATGTGTATTAAAAAATTATGATCACACAAGCAAACCATATTATAATCAAAAGATTTTGGAAGAAAACGTTACGAAAATGCAATCAAGTGACGTGCCTATGATATATATTCATGGAGAATATATTTTTTTAACTAATACTAAGTGAAATTATACAAAAGGCAAAAAATTTTGTAATCAGAAAAAAATATTCAAGATATTATATCTGAGAAATACAAACAAGTCAATAAGTTCGTAGAATACTCAAGATCAAAATATCAAACTCTAAATAATCTCACATCAATAAATTGTGTATTTTTCATTTCAAGTTCAGCACTTTCACAATTGTCTTTCCTTTACAAGACAGAGAAAATCTCAATTGCCCAAGAAACCTCAGCACTAGGGAATACAGAAAAAATATCAGCAACCAATTAGATACTTTAACTTCTTAAATTTATTATCAATATCTTTAAACGAATAGTGTCGTGATATACTAATTTTAATGAATTTTAACTTATTATTTTAATAACATAATTAAAATTTTAATATTTTTTATATTTAATATAATAAATAATAATATTATGAAAAACAGTTATTCATAGATGGATGAAATAAAATAAGTCTAAAATTTTAAAATAATTTTATAATATTTAGTTAAAATTAATTTTTATGTTACCTCTTTATATTAAAATATGATTAACATTATCTGAATTATATAAAATATTTATAATAATAACATTCTTAAATAAATTAGTAATATTATAGTTTAATAAATATTTGTATATAAATTATTTCTAAAACAATGACACCAATTTAAAATTCATATAAAATATTATACTTTGAAAAAAAATAATAGTAATAAATAAATTATTTTTATCGTAAATATTAGCAGCACTAGTTTGCGTCTAAATCAAAATTTCTTTCTGGTAGCATTCTACTTCCCTCTTCTTTGAGAACTACCAAATCATGATTTCACATCGTTTCTCCTGGAGAGAACTGCAAAATCAATTACAAATAATTAAATCTCCTGATTATGGTGAGTTGGAAAACTATTATTAAAATTAGGTTTTATTAATAGACAGAGGCTTGTTAAATATGATTATATTATAAAATAATATCTAGGACTTTTAGGGGGTGGAATATTTTAGTGATTATAGTTATTGGTTTGCTTAAATAATTCTTGTTAATGGTGGATTTCTCCAAAAATATATTATTTTGTGGTCTCAAAATGTGAATTTCTGTCTATTTAGTGAATTTTTATCCTATGATCTTCCAATAGTGTGATATTTTGACAAATATGGATTTTAGGACTATGCAAAAAAAAAAAAAAAACCTATACAGTGATAGATAATATGATTTTGTCTTTTTATGGCCAATTGAATACCGAATAGTCCCTTATATGTTGTTATGGATATAACTTAAAGATGCATGGTTTTTAGTTGGTAGCGTGACTTTTAATGGTTAACTATTCAATGCATAACAAATTGACTTTAAAACTCAAAAAATTTGCCCAAATGCATATGAATTTTGTAAATTATATTAGGTTTGATATAGCAAATAAGAATCTTTTACCTTTTTTTTTTTTTTGCGTAAATATTTTTTTAATTCTTTATAATAGGGGTATGTCACTTTTGATATCTCTTAAATTTTGATCGACCAAAATAATCTCACTTAATTTTTTATTGTCATTTTTTATTCTCAGTTTTGACATTCGGGGTTTATTTTAAGCCATATAAGGCTAGTAATGGATGTTTTGTTTTTGGGAGTTTGACATGGCGCAACGCGATCCTCAGGGTAAGGAGTTCCATTGCAGCCAATGTGACCTCTGATTTAGGGAATGAAGAATTGTAGGAAATCCTTTTCAGCATTTCTCACATTTTCAACTATGAAAAAGCGGCCGAAGTGGTGTAGCTGCCACATCCAGGCGGGTTTGATTGGGATTGAAATCTGATCACTGCATTTGTAGTTTGTGAGTGTGATTTATGATTTATTCCGCAATAAGATAGTTATTTTTTATTACTGTGATTGTTGTATTCTGACTATTAAAAATAAATTAACTTTTATATTCGAAGTGGCTTATTGAACTCTAACTCTTATATTTAAAGTGTTCTGCCTTCATAATCAACATATATATATATATATATATATATATAACATTTTGGTGATTGTTTCTTTGGGAGGAGTCCATCCAAATTGGATAGGAATTAGTTACCGAACATTTATTAGTTAAACTAAAATAATATAATAAAAAATTTGGAGTCTTTAAATTTATTATATCTTATATTTTTTATTTACTTACTTTTTTTTTCACAAATTTGATTAGTGTTGAGTATGCTAGTTCAGTTAAGTGGCGTTAAAAATTTATCCATTTGACTTTTTTATTTTTACTTTGTTTAGTTTAATTTCGTTTTCTATTTAGTTGATTTAACCTAGAAGGCTCCATTTTGATTTGGATTTACCCATTTAATTTTTTTGTTCTTTTTATGTTATGATTTTTTGTCCTTGATTCAACTTATTTGACTTGGATTAAAGAAATAACATCCCTGTTGCTAGACCAAACAAAAGAAAAGGATGAATGCAAATCACATAAACTGCTAACCAATCAAGAAAGACATGATTCTTATGGATGAACTCTGTTCCAAAGAGAACATAGTATTTGAACCAATTTCTCCATCTTCAAAAGGATGAGAAAGAGATTTCTGATTTATAACTACTACTTCTTTTAGGCACAAACTACATGATCCACTAGGGTTAATATAATGAGAATATATATAAGTTTAAAAGTGGTACTGGTTTAAAAATGAAAACTTGTAAAATAGGTCCTTTACTTTTTAATTTGAATTACAAGATCAACTGCCCGTAACCTAATCTTCTTGGCCTCCACTGTATAAAATGGTGATGCATTTCGGGGCCAAATGAAATAAGAGTAGTAACTAGGGTTTGAAGAGAAAAATATTTGGGGAAAATCAGTAGTGTTCTCGTCATCCCACTTTCATATTTATATTAAAATAAGTTTTGTACAAATAGTCCCTAAACTATTAGAAACTCTTAAAACAATATATAAGTTAAGTGTAATACAAAACAAGTGCATTAAACATTAAAACAACAATCTATTACAATATTTTCTTCATCATCTTTAAACTCAAGTGTTGTGGGTTACCTATGTGAAATTGTGGTAAAGGAGACTTGGTAAATCAGCCCATAGCAGCCGACGCTGAAAATTTCCCATGAAATTGCAGTGCAGACCAGGTTAGCAACATAAACCACTTTCCCCAATTTAAACTCCTCCATATCTACCTGCAAACTTGTCCAATCTCTGCTCACGACAAGGCCGATCACCACGACGGCGAACGTGGCGACTACGGACTGGCAAATTGAGCCTTGAAGCACGTCTTTGAAGGTTCCCCTTTTGATGATTTTTTGATAGACAATATGTGTCAAACAGAGTAATAGCGCATGACCAGCAGCTGATGCTGCAAGAGTCCAGATGAATCCTAGGGAATGGTTTTGTTTTGAGGATTTGTTGGGCTCTGCAGATTCTTCATTCTGGATTGCCACCAGGACAACACAAGAGAATTAATAATGTAAGGAGTGAGCTTCTGTGAATTCAGGAAAAACGCAATGAAAGTGGTGAATGCGAATTGGCTTGCACTAACCAAAGTGTAAGTAGAAATTGAAAGATTTTGTAGCCCAAAAGAGTACAACAGGGAATTCTCAGCTACAAAAGCACCAAACAAAACATATATTTTCACCATAACAAGTAATGAAGCAGTCCGCTGGCTAGCATTAATTCTCTCTAGAAATGAATCAAAGAGCAAAGGAAGAGACAACGGGAAGCCAATTGTTTGAACAAATGATGCCATCCGTTTGCTTTTTCCACCATTCTGAATATACAATCTGTTGGAAATATTGGTAGTATTTGTGATGGTAATAGCAAATAGATGAGAGGAGGAAAAATACGAGGCACGTGCAAACACGTTTTCCTTAAAACAGTTTTGCCCCCTCACACCGTGCCAGAGGTTAACTTGGACAACTGTTTCCCAGGATACAACGGATACGTGAAGTCTGTTTTGCACGAAACAGTCTCACCACGAACTAGAACAGAGAGGAATGATGAACACACAAAGAGGGCTTAGAATAATTGAGAACTTAGGCTTGTATGTAGTTGGTTTGCAGAGTGAGGCATTTATAGGATGAGAGAGACCATTAATCTTTCATTCATGAATCTGCAGATTAAATGAACAATAAGTCACTTCGAATTCTGCAATTCATGAACCTGATTAATCATCGTGGAATTTTAAAAGAATCAGATTAATTACACAATTAATCTGTTCCAAACTCTCTCCACATTCCTAATGAGAATTAAATGGACACATCGAATCTAGAACGGAGAAAACACAGGTTGATCAGGCCTGTAATCATTTTTTCCGGCATTCGTGTCCACAGGACTTCAAACAAATTCTCATTCACTTTTTAACACAAAATTCCAACAATCTCCCACATGAATGAGATATGGATTTGATTGGGAAGAAAATGTTTATCATCTGATTTCTGCATAGAGAAAGTAGGTGTCAGCACCTTTGAACTTCCCCCTTGTAAAGTACGCTTGCATTACTAGCTGGCCAGTAGATGTGATATCTTTGAACTGTCCTGTTGTATAGTGTAATGGAATCCCACGTACAGTACACAAAAACCCCTCTTTATAAATGTTCTGTTCTCATGGTTTTGTTCATTTTGGCCATGAACACGCCCTGGTTCTGCGAGATTGCTAAAGAATTGAGCCTAACCAATTCTCCTTTGAAGCGGCCCCACTTCTCTCTCACATAGGTGACTGCTTAAATCTAAAATAAATCACAATTACTTCACTTAAGAGTCATTAAAACACACAATTGCTATCCTGAATTCATCAATCACTGTTTTGAAAGGATTGCCACATAGGATCTGGGTTTGCACTTCCTCGATTTACCACGCAACAAAAATTTCTAATTAAAGCGGAATCTTAGAAATGTACCTTTAAAGCGCGCACTTGGTGATTCTCTTGTATGCCTCAAGACTTTGACTTCACGTTGTGTGGGCAACGAACTAGAAGCCAATCGATCAGCTAATCACCACAATCCACCTGCTAGAAAATTCTAGCACCGCAGCACCTGGCACGTACGGTAAACGCACCGCCTGGAGAGAGAGAAAGCTGTGCGCAGCTGGTAAAAAACCAGGCCAAAAAGAACAAAAACCAGCCGCAAATAGCCTTGACAAATCCGACTTTGAGAGAGAGAATTTTCTCTCTCTAGGATTTTCTCTCTCTAGTCTTATTATCTTGAAAACTTATGGAATTGTATGTCTTGAATAGCTAATCCCTTGTCTATATATAGAGTTATAAGAGAGACCCCAAGTTGGTTTATGATTGGTCTTCCTAATGGGTTTAGGTAATGAATTAGTTTCCAAATCCAATTAGGCAACCAATCTGATAGGATAAACCAAATCCTACTAGATTTCCTAATCTCTAGGATTTCCTAATTCCAATTGAAACTTAAGACTTAATTAATTAATTAATTAATTCCACTTTGTTAATTACTCAATTAACCCTTAGGAATAATTAATCAATTAATTAATTCTACCTATTCAATTAACCCATTACAAAATTAATCGTACCACTAACGGATTAATTTTGGCACTACCATCCTACACCAGAATTGCTTCCGGAACAACTTAATTAAATTATATTCATAATCTCTCCACATCAAAGATATAGTGCTCGTTAATTATAAATTAATTTACTAATAAATTAATTAATTAACTTTTTTAATTCTGAGACTAGTACCACTCGATCTTTTTACTATACCGGACATAAGCCCATCGGTCGGGTTTAGTATAATAAACATTAAGAGCTCATCTCGGGAGCACCATCACCCCGGACGCACCGGTATATGGTTTCCTTTCGACAAGCAACAGCACACCAAGTAACTAAACACGCGCACCCAACCTACCGAGACTATTGGCCACAATTGACCTCACCCTTTGGCAGATCAAAGTACACTATGTCTAATCCTCATGCCCGCTCGAGTCTAGGGATTAAGAGATAGAATACAAGGAACGATTTGTCTATTAAATCAGTACAAGACAAATCATTCATAAAGGTCAAGTTCAATACGCCCCGGGCATATCTATATGATTCAATTAGTTTAGATAAACCAATTATCCGAATCACATAATAACCTAAACCGACAGTTTGTCCAAAGCTGTCTCGGTTACGAACCTCATTTATATATTATGTCTTTCAACCAATGATGAGATCCACTGTGTCACACAAGACACCTCATCATCTATTTACATAATACAAATGGACATATTATGCACAACAAATTATAACCAAAACATAAATTGATATATTACTGGGAAAAAGTACAACACAAGCATGACTTATGTATTCAACTCCAACAATCTCCCACTAATACTTAAGCTGTGCTTTAAGTATACAACTACATACATCTCCTATACATTCTGCTGCTATCTATCTAGAAAAACTGTCATGGCTCTCCTAAGTATCTGATTCTCATGCCCTCAACGTGAGCCTTAAAGACTTTCGAAGTCAATGTTTTCGTGAACGGATTTGCAAGGTTATCTTCTGATGCTATCTTAGCCACGACCACGTCTTCCCTCTTTACGATATCTCGTATCAGGTGGTACTTGCGCTGTATATGTTTACTCGCCTTGTGGGCTCGTGGTTCCTTCGAGTTTACTACTGCACCGTTGTTATCACAATAAACCGTGATAGACTTCTGCAAACCAGGAATCACATCTAAGTCCACTAGGAAGTTCTTGAGCCATACTGTTTCTTTCGCTGCCTCTGATGCGGCAACGCACTCAGCCTCCATGGTAGAGTCCGCCACGTATTTCTGCTTGACACTCCGCCAAACTATGGCTTCACCTCCCAGAGTAAACACATACCCTGAGGTAGACTTGCTTTTCTCCCTGTCGCCTTGGAAATCTGAATCTGTGTAACCTCGGGGTACCAGCTCAGGCGCCTGATAGACCAGAACTTGGTCCCTCGTTCTGCGCAAATACTTGAGAATGCATTGTACTGCCTCCCAATGAGCTTTCCCGGGGTTACTCTGATATCTGCTTACCATGCCAACGACATAATAGATATCAGGCCTTGTACACAACATGGCATACATGAGACTTCCTACTGCCGAAGCATACATAACTGTCTTCATGGCCTCTATCTCCTCAACAGTCTTAAGAGACTATTCCTTAGATAGAAACACTCCATGTCTGAAAGGTAGAAAACCTTTCTTGGAGTTCTGCATGTTAAAACGGGTCAGAATCGTGTCTATGTATGAAGCTTGGGAGAGCGTTAATGAATGTTTCCTACGATCTCGAATTATCTTGATCCCAAGGATATGTCCCGCTTCCCCTAAGTCTTTCATATCAAACTGCTTGGACAGCCATACATTTACCTCTGATAACACTTTCTTATTGTTGCCAATCAATAGAATGTCATCTACGTAAAGCACAAGAAACACCACTGAGTTTCCATCACGTCTGCGATACACACATTGCTCATCCGGACACTGAGTAAATCCAAAGGACTGGATTACCTCATCAAACCGGATGTTCCAAGATATGGATGCCTGCTTAAGTCCATAAATAGACCTCTTAAGCCTGCAAACCTTATGCTCTTGGCATTTTTCAATGAATCCCTCTGGTTGCTGCATAAAGATGGTTTCCTCAAGACTTTCGTTTATGAAAGCTGTCTTGACATCCATCTGCCAAATCTCATAATCCAAATGAGCAGCTATGGCCAAGAGAATCTGAATCGACTTAAGCATGGCTACCGGGGAGAAGGTTTCCTCATAATCGATTCCCTCTTTCTGAGTATACCCATATGCCACCAGCCTAGCTTTAAAGGTTTCCACCTTTCCGTCAGGTCCTCTCTTACGTTTGTAGACCCACTTGCATCCAATGAGCTTAAACCCATCAGGCAGGTCCACAAGCTCTCAGACTTGATTGTGGTCCATTGACCCCATCTCGGATATCATTGCCTTACGCCAAGCTCTACATCTTTATCTCGGAGAGCCTCATTGTAGTTAACTGGGTCAGGTTCAGGCGCACCTGGGACTAGGTCTGAGGCCTCTCCCACACCAATGAACCTGTCGGGCTATCTTACAACCTTCCCACTACGACGAGACACCACCTGTGTAGGCGCATCATCTGTGATCTCATGTGCATTGTGTGGTGTATCTACCTGTGCCGGTGCATCAGGATTAGTAGTTTGTCATCTAAGCTCTTCTAGTACTATCTTACTCTTGGTTTTGTGGTCTAAGATATAGTCCTCTTCTAAAAATCTAGCGTTGGTACTAACCACCACATTCTGATCTTTAGGACTATAGAATAGACCACATTTCGTTCCCCTAGGATATCCTACAAACAGCATTAACTCCGTTCTCGCATCTAACTTAGCCGTATCTGCCTTAAGTACATGTGCTGGGCAACCCCAAATTCTGAGATGTCTTAGACTGGGCTTGCGCCCATTCCACAACTCTACTGGGGTTGAAGGCACGGTTTTAGATGGTACAAGATTAAGAATATACATTGCCGTTTCTAAGGCATATCCCAGAACGAACTTGGCAAATCACTATAGCTCATCATGGACCTAACCATTTCCATAAGAGTTCGATTCCTCCTTTCTTCTACACCATTCTGTTGTGTCGTGCCAGGTGCAAACAACTGAAACTGAATTCCTACCTCATTGAGGTAATCTCGAAATTCATGGGACAGGTACTCCCCACCACGATCTGAACGCAGTGTCTTGATACTCTTACCATGATGCTTCTCCACATCTGCCCGAAACTCTTTGAACTTGCCAAAACATTCGGACTTGTGGCGCATTAAGTAAATGTACCCGTACTTAGAGTAGTCATCCGTGAACATCACGAAATACTCAAATCCCCCTCGTGCCTGGATCGTCATATGTCCACACAAGTCAGAATGAATCAATTCCAATACTTCTTTAGCTCTATAACCTTTTGCCTTAAAAGGTCTCTTGGTCATTTTACCTTTCAAGCAAGATTCGCAGGTTGCATAACTGTCAATCTCTAATGAACCTAAAGGTCCATCATTGACCAACCTCTGAATCCTACTAAGGTTTATATGACCTAGCCTGAGATGCCAAAGATAGGTTTGATTCATTTCAGAAGGTTTCTTCCTCTTATTAATGTTAGATACTGAGCTATCTATTTCTATGTTTTGCGCAACAGGGGAGTTAGAATTAACCACAAATAAATTGTCAACCAATGAACCAGAACAAATAAGTTTTTCATTTCTTCTAATAAGTACAAATTCACCAGAAAAAATGAACTTATAACCGTTCTTCAAGAGCTTAAAAACCGAAATCAGGTTCTTTCTAAAACTCGGTACATAAAGACAATTTACTAATTCTAAACTACAATTTTTGAAAATTAAGCTAACAACTCCCACTGCTTCTACTGACACTCTAGTAGTGTCGCCCATGTAGATGTCCAGTTCGCCCTCTCTAAGCTTTCGGGTTACTTGGAACCCCTGCAAAGAATTACAAACATGATCAGTGGCGCCTGAATCCACACACCAAGTATCTGTGGGAATCACCGCTAAACATGTCTCAGTAATTAGGGCAGAAACAATCGTACCTTTGAGCTTTGGACAATCCGCTTTCCAGTGTCCTGCTTTACCGCATTTAAAGCACTTGCCTTTGGGCTTGCTTTTCTTCGCGATATCTGGCTTTGCAGTAAGTTTTCTGACGTTCTTCTTCTTCTTATTCCTCTTGCCTTTCGGCCCAGAAGAAGAACTCAAAGCCTTTACTGCGACCAAAGCTTGCTTCTTCTCGTGGAAGATGCCTTCGGCCGCCACCAAATCAGTCAAGAGCTCGGGCAAAGCCCTTTGGTTCATATTATAGTTGACCCGAAACTGCTCAAAATAAGAGGGTAGACTCTGGAGGATAATATCTATCTGACTTTCCGAGTCGATTTCTCCTCCCAACACCTCTATCTCATTGATGTTGCTCATCATGTGTAGAACATGATCTCTCACCGACCCGCTTTCAGCCATTTTGGTATTCATTAATTTCCTCATGGCAGCCTGCATAGCAGTCCTGCCTTGATGTGCAAACATTTCCCTTAGGTGTGCCATCATGTTGAAGGCGGAGACTATGGGATGAAACTGATGTTGCAGCACATTTGACACAGAAGCCAAAATGTAGCACCGTGCCATCTCATCCGCTTTTCTCCATCTGGCATAGGTATCCCTATCCTCTTGGGTAGAGTTCTCATCAGGCACTTTTGGACATACTTCGGTGAGCACAAACTTATACTGCTCAGCCGTTAGGACAATGTCCAAGTTACGACTCCAGTCGATATAATTAGTTCCAGTTAATTTGTTGTCTTTCAAAATAGCAGCTAAGGGGTTGAATGCCATATCGATTAAACTGGAAAATAAACAAACAATGTTTAAGTTATTTAGCCTAGAATTTCGAAAACATGAAATTCTATTAATTATTGACTTCCCTCAAAACAATAATCTTAATCCACCAACATCTCATCCACCGGGATTCTCGCAAGCCACGCAGTGTGGATGTTTACGCTAACCCACATTCGTTTGAGAAGAATCAAGTTCATTAACTACACTATCTGACCAAACGATCTATTGATCAATGTAGCTAATAGTCGGTGCTTTCAGCCGTACAAATAAGCAGCTTAACCTCACAGGAGGAATACTTCAGATCGTACACTAAGTGTATGCCATTACGTGACTTCTGAGTTTGTTACCTCAGGAAAGTGCGCCTCAGATGGAGAGGGTGTCGCATTTCTCCTAGTTAAACTCGCTCTAGTCATCTTACTCAGAAGTTCATAGTCTAGCGATCTTGGGGCTGGACTCATCCAAATGGAGGAAGGCCCTAATGCCAACGCGCAAGCCCACCCACATCGCATATGAACTCGTAATGGTGGCCATGAGAATATTAAACCAACCCGCTCCCACTTAGATTTCCAATTTGAGGGTTTTTCCGGTTTTAACATGCAATTAACTAACCCTAAGTTATATGCAACCATAAAACCAACATGCTTTAAGATTATGCATCTAAAATACAGCATAAAAATAAAGCATAAAATTAAAACAATAAATACGAGAAATAAATACGAAAAATAAATTCCCCGCACGGGCTGCGCGCGCGGCCCAGCAGCTGCTATGCGCTGTTGCCGCACGCCCTGCTGTCGCGCCTTGGCGCGGCAGCTGCGCTGCCACCATGGTTGCAGGCGGCGGCGGCTGCTGCCTGCGGTCGTCGCGGGCGTCGCCTCTTGCCGCCACCTCCTCCTTCATTTTTCCCACGCTATTTGGTCTTCTTGCAATTCGTTCTGGGTTTTCCTGGGTTTCTATGAATTAACGATAACCCAAAACCCACGAATTCAAGTTGCCCACCATAACGCCTTCGATTACAAAAATCAATTTTCATACTACAAGGCTTTCTAGAAAAATTAAATAATCGAAATTACATAGAAAAAATTCTACTACAGATTTAATCTAATCCTACACGGCTTCCAGCACGTGATTATACTATTACAAACATTCATAATAAAATTAAATCCGGACATGTCCTGAAGTTTAATTAAAACCCATACAAACGTAACCATAATAGTCGGGATTTCTTAACCACCTGCAAAATAAAACCATGTAATAAATCGAGCAAGCACAGAACCCAAAACCAAGCTCTGATACCAATTGAAAGGATTGCCACATAGGATCTGGGTTTGCACTTGCTCGATTTACCACGCAAAAAAAATTTCTAATTAAATCTGAAGGAAAACAGAACAAGCCCGGGCTAAATCGAAAACCTCACTTTCGTGCAATGCATTCCAGAATCGGAAGCTTTCGACCAAGCTCAGCCTCAAATTAGTTTACCCATGAACGGATCTAGACTTATACTTATTTAATTTATTAATCGGGACACAAAAGATTCGATCTTTAATTAAAGCGGAATTTAAAGATTATACCTTTTGAAGCGAAGTCCCTTGCTTAAAGAAAACCAATTCTTTGTTGCGATTTCCAATAGAAATCCAATCGATATCTCCGTAGAAACTTCGAATATTGCGTGGGCAATAATCTATTGAAGTCTACTCGCTTAGCCCATAAGGAAATCTCTCAAATCGGATTCAAAACACTCTCAAAAACTGATCAAAAACCCATAATCTGCTCAGCCTCTTGCTTGGAAAAACTGCTGCTGCCACAATTTATAAAACCCACAAAAAACCCTTAGTACCCAGCCCTTTATCCCACCGTGATCTAGACAAGGAGAAGCAGCGGATCACCAATTGATTAGAAAGAGATCAACGCTGCCCCTTCTCGAATCAAACGCGCGGGACTGAAGCTGAATACTAGCGGCAGAAAAAGAACCATGTGGGCTGTCCTAGCTAGCACACTGCTGCCCAGAAAGGTCCAGCAAAAATTGCTGCTGTCCAGGGCATGCTACTGCCCAGAAACTTCCACCGAAAATTGTTGCTGTCCAGGGCATGCTGCTGCCCAGAAAATTCCACCGAAAATTGTTGCTGTCCAGGGCATGCTGCTGCCCAGAAAATTCTAGCGAAAATTGCTGCAGCAAGAATCCGGCGAGCTTAGATAAATAATTAACGAAAGGTTTGATCTTTTAGAGGAATCCAATTCAAGCAAGTGAGAAATCTGGTTTGTTTTTGAGAAAGAATTCTTGAAGAAAATTCTCTCTCTTAAACCTTCTCACTTAAGAGAGCAAGAAAAATTGTCTTGCAGCAAGAATTCCCTCATTTTTCTTGGGCATCAAGTCTTCTATTTATAGGAGCTCGATTGGAGACCTAATGGGCTCTCGAGTTAGGCCTTTTAATTTGACTTTCGTTGACCGCTAAGTCTTCCCGACTAATCAATTCCAATCGACCCATTTAAATTAATTTAATTTAACCCACTTTGTTAATTTAATTTAATCGAACCCTTAGAATTAATTAATTCAAAATAGAATTAATTTCTAAATTCACTTTGTCGATTAAATATTAATTAAACATTTTGGATTAATTAATTTACCTTGTCGATTAGTCAAATGCATAATCGGTCGGGCCACTATCGGACCAATTATGGAACTACCGCTCGAAAACGACTTTACATCGCGCCATTATATTTTATTCTATCTCCCCACATTAAAGATCTAGTGCTCGTCGATTTATCAATTTACTGACAAATTAATTCACCGACTTCTTGGTTTCCGAGATTAGTACCACTCGTCCTTTTATTATACCGAACATAAAGTTCACCGGCCGGGTTTAGTATAATAACCTTACGAGCTCATCTCGGGAGCACCATCAACCCGGCGAACCGGTACGTGGATTCCTCCGACTAGCAACGGCACGTAAGAAGCTAAACACCGCATACCCAACTTACCGAGGTATTGGCCTCAATTGACCTCACTCTTTGGCAAATCAAAGCACACGATATCCAACCCTCACGCCCGTCCCAATCTCGGGATTGAGAGACAGAATACTAGGACCGAATTGACTACGCCGATCAGTATAAGTCAATTCTATCCAAACTGGTCGTGCTCAATATGCCCCGGGCATATCTATGTGATTTAAACTAGTTTAGATAAACCAATTTCCAAACCACACAATAACCTATACCGATAGTATGTTCAGACTATCTCGGTTACTAACATACTTTTTATATATCAATACTTTAACCAATAACGGTATCTACTGTGTTTGTCGACACCCCGTTATCTAGTTCTATTATATAAAGGAACAAATTTATACTGAAACAAAATGATATGTCAACTGTGGATATTAGTTTTTGATACAAGCCATAGCTTTTCTATATTCAAAACTAACAATCTCCCACTAATACTCAAAGCTATGCTAAGAAGTACAAAAACTGTCCAACCCGCTATTACATTGCTGTCATAATGAAATCTCCAAAACACCTTTAAGCTCACTCACATGTCTCCCTCTTTACGATCTCTCGTATCAGGTGGTACTTGCGCTCTATGTGTTTACTCGCCTTATGGGCTCGTGGTTCCCGCGAGTTAGCAACTGCACTATTGTTATCACAAGAAACTGTGATAGACCTAGGCAACTCAGGAACCACATCTAAGTCCATCAGGAAACTCCTGAGCCATACAGCCTCTTTCGCTGCCTCTGAAGCGGAAACGTACTCGGCCTCCATAGTAGAGTCTGCCACGCATTTCTGTTTGACACTCTTCCATACTATGGCTCCACCTCCTAGAGTAAACACAAACCCAGAGGTAGACTTACTCTTGTCCAAATCTCCTTGAAAGTCGGAATCTGTGTAACCCAATGGTACAAGCTCCTGCGCTCTATAAATTAGGACATAATCTCTCGTCCTGCGCAAGTACTTGAGAATGCATTTTACTGCCTCCCAGGGAGCCTTCCCAGGGTTACTCTGATATCTGCTAACCATGCAAACGGCAAAGCAAATATCAGGCCTCGTACACAACATAGCATACATGAGGCTACCCACTGCAGAAGCATAGGGTACCGCCTTCATGGCATCTATCTCCTCAGCAGTCTTAGGACACTGCTCCTTAGACAAATGCACCCCATGCCTGAAAGGTAGTGAACCCTTCTTGGAGTTCTGCATGTTAAAACGGGCCAGAATCGTGTCTATGTAGGATGCCTGAGAGAGAGTCAGAGAACGTCTCCTACAATCTCGAATAATCTTGATCCCAAGGATATGTCCAGCCTCTCCCAAATCCTTCATATCGAATTGCCTGGACAGCCATGCCTTTACGTCTGACAACACCTTTTTACTGTTGCCAATAAGAAGAATATCATCTACATAAAGTACTAGGAACACCACCGTTTCACCATCACGTCTGCGATAAACAGACTGCTCATCCGGACACCGAGTGAATCCATAGGACTGGATAACCTCGTCAAAACGGATGTTCCAAGATCTGGATGCTTGCATCTTTATCCTGGAGAACCTCATTGTAGTTAACTGGGTCTGGTTCATGAGCACCAGGGATAAAGTCCGAAGACTCACCCAAACCCATGTACCTCTCGGGCTGTCTCACAACCCTCCCACTACGATGAGGCGCAGCCTGTGCAAGAGCATCATCTGTGATAGTGTGTGCAGTCTCTTGTGGTGTGTCTTCCTGTACGTGTACATCTGGAATAGTGGACTAATTTCTAAGCTCTTCCAATACTACCTTGCTGCTCGACTTGTGATCTAAAATATAGTCCTCCTCAAGAAATCTGGCATTGGTGCTGACCACCACCTTCTGATCCTGAGGACTATAAAATAAACCACCTTTCGTTCCTTTGGGGTAGCCTATAAACAACATAACCTTGGATCTTGCCTCTAACTTGCCTGCATCTGCCTCGAGCACATGTGCTGGACAACCCCAAATCCTGAGATGTCTCAGACTAGGCTTTCGCCCACTCCACAGCTCTACTGGGGTCGTAGGCACAGACTTAGATGGCACAAGGTTGAGGATAAAACATGTTGTATCCAAGGCATAACCCCAAAACGAGGTAGGCAACTCACTGTAACTCATCATCGATCTAACCATCTCTATAAGAGTCCTGTTCCTCCTCTCTGCTACACCATTCTGGTGGGGTGTGCCAGGTGCAGACAACTGGGTCTGAATACCCTCCTCTGACAAATAGGTCCTAAATTCACTAGAGAGGTATTCGCCACCGCGATCAGACCGCAGTGACTTGATACTCTTACCCAGATGGTTCTTCACCTCTGCCTTGAATTCTCTGAACTTGCCAAAGCATTCAGACTTGTGGCGCATCAGGTATATGTATCCATATCTAGAGTAATCATCCGTGAAAGTCACGAAATACTCATAACCACCTCTAGCCTGAACTGACATAGGCCCACACACATCAGAATGAATCAGCTCTAAAACCTCCTTGGCCCTATACCCCTTCGCCTTAAAAGGCCTCTTGGTCATTTTACCCTCCAAGCAGGACTCACAAGTCGAATAGCTGTCAATATCTAGTAAGTCCAAAGACCCACTCTTGACCAACCTTTGAATCCTACTAAGGTTGATATGACCTAGTCTCAGGTGCCAAAGATAAGTCTGATTCAAAGGGGAAGACTCTTTTCTCTTATTATGATTCGGTGATGAGTTACTAGTTTCTGTGTTTTGCATAACTGGGGAGTAAGTCTTAATTAAAAACAAATTGTCATGTAGAGTCTAAAAAATAAAGACAAACTACTCCCACTGCAACAACAGAAACTCTGGTAGTATCCTCAAGGTAGACCTGCAACTCTCCCTCTCTAAGCAGCCGGGTCACTTGGAACCCTTGCAAAGAATTACAAACGTGATCAGTGGCTCCTGAATCCACACACCAAGTATCTGTGGGAATCGCCGCTAATCACGTCTCAGTAACTAGGGAAAATTTACTTTTTACCTCGAAGCTTTGGACAGTCCTTCTTCCAATGTCCTGCTTTGCCACACTTAAAACATTTGCCTTTCGGCTTCTGCTTCTTGGCAATGCCTGCCTTGGGTCCATGATCAGCTCCTGCCTTCTGGCCTCTCTTCCTTTTCTGCTTCCTGGCTTTGGGCCCAGCAGAGGAACCTGAGGGACCAACAGTAGCAAAAGCTTGTTTCTTCTCAGCGAATAGGCCCTCAGCTGACATCAATGCAGTCATGAGCTCGGAGAGTGAATATGAGAGCTTGCCCACATTCTAGTTCAACCGAAACTGCTCAAAACTGGGGGGCAAGCTCTGGAGAATGATATCGACCTGGGTCTCCCCATCAATATCACCTCCCAATACCTCGATCTCATTGATGCAACTGATCATGTCCAGCACGTGATCCCTCACTGAAGTGCCCTCAGCCATTCTAGCATTCATGAGTTTCCTCATAGCTGACTGTTTGGCTGCCCTACTTAGGGGAACACTCCTCAGTAAGCACGTACTTATAACCCTCAGCGTAAGGACAATGTCCAGGTTACGTTTCCAGTCAATATAGTTTGGACTCGTGAGTTTGTTTTGGTTCAAAATGACAGCTAGCGGGTTGAACGACATATCAACTACAACTGAAAAATAACCAATCAAGTTCCAGTATACTTTTTTGATAATATTGAAAAATCCTCAAAAAACAAATATCATCTTCTACCGACATCTCTCCCACCGGGATTAACGCAGGTCACGATGGGTGAACGTCTACGCCAACCCACATTCGTTCGAGAAGAACCGAAGTTCATTAATTTCATTATCTGACCAACGATCTTATGATCAATGAAATTAATAGTCGATAATTTTAGCCGTACACGTAGATAGCGTTACCTCGATGGGAGGGATACTATAAACAGTACACTAAGTGTATGCCATTACGTGACTTCTAAGTTTGTTACTTAGGGTATTAATGCGCCTCGGATGGCGAGGGTGTCGCAACTTTTTCCAATTAAACGCACTATAGTCATCCCTTTAGAAATTCATTCCGGTGATATCTGTGATTGAAAACTCATCCGATAGGGAGGAAGGTCTAAGCCAGCACGCAAGTTTAACCACATCACCAATGAACCCGTAATGGAGGCCATGAGGCTATTAACCAACCCGCTCCCACTTAGATTTTTAATTAATTTCAATTTGCCCTAGTTTTCTCGGTTTTCTACGTAATTAGGAATCACCCAAAATTACGATAAACCAAAACCCGGGTTTTCTCGATTTTCTACGTAATTAGGAATCACCCAAAATTACGATTAAACCAAAACTCGCGAATGTAATTAAGTTTGAGGATTTTTACGTTTTAACATGCAATATCTTAACTATGGATATTTGCACCCATAAAACCGTTGGAGTTTTAATATGCGAATAATCTACCTTAGTTAATTGCACATTACCTTTTAAAAACATTTGGTTTGGATTTCGTTCATGCAAAATAAAACGAAAATCACACAATCAACGAAAAATCATAAATACGGGAAATTAAATAAAATAAAATTTCCCGACTATTATGGCCTTCTCTATCGTTGATTCCTTGACGCCTCGGTGACACTTCCTGTCGTGTCGCTCCCACTTGTTATTTGGATTCCTTTCGATTCGCCCGGGTTTTCTCGGTTTTCTACGTAATTAGGAATCACCCAAAATTACGATAAATCAAAACCCGCGAATATAAGTTACCCAAAATAACGTCTTCGTCAAAATACATAAATTCCTATATACAAAGGCGTTTTTCTAGGAATTTAAAGACGACATGATTAGATCAAATCCTACTACAAGATTTTTCTAATCCTACACGGCTTCCAGCTCGTGGTTATTACTATTACAGAAATTTCCATTCAAAAATAAAACAAACCCGGACATGTCCCGGGGTTTATGAATGAAAATTAAATTTCTACCATAATAGCCGGGAAACCAATAACCACCTGTTTATACATTTCGACAAAAATAATAATGCCAAAATAAAGCCGTGTAATAAATCAAACAAGTATAAGACCGAAACCAACGCTCTGATACCAATTTGAAGGAAAACTGAACAAGCCCGGGCTAAATCAAAAACCTCACTTTCGTGCAATGCATTCCAGAATCGGAAGCTTTCGACCAAGCTCAGGCTCAAATTAGTTTACCCATAAACGGATCTAGACTTATACTTATTTAATTTATTAATCGGGACACAAAAGATTCGATCTTTAATTAAAGCGGAATTTAAAGATTATACCTTTTGAAGCGAAGTCCCTTGCTTAAAGAAAACCAATTCTTTGTTGCGATTTCCAATAGAAATCCAATCGATATCTCCGTAGAAACTTCGAATATTGCGTGGGCAATAATCTATTGAAGTCTACTCGCTTAGCCCATAAGGAAATCTCTCAAATCGGATTCAAAACACTCTCAAAAACTGATCAAAAACCCATAATCTGCTCAGCCTCTTGCTTGGAAAAACTGCTGCTGCCACAATTTATAAAACCCACAAAAAACCCTTAGTACCCAGCCCTTTATCCCACCGTGATCTAGACAAGGAGAAGCAGCAGATCACCAATTGATTAGAAAGAGATCAACGCTGCCCCTTCTCGAATCAAACGCGCGGGACTGAAGCTGAATACTAGCGGCAGAAAAAGAACCATGTGGGCTGTCCTAGCTAGCACACTGCTGCCCAGAAAGGTCCAGCAAAAATTGCTGCTGTCCAGGGCATGCTGCTGCCCAGAAACTTCCACCGAAAATTGTTGCTGTCCAGGGCATGCTGCTGCCCAGAAAATTCCACCGAAAATTGTTGCTGTCCAGGGCATGCTGCTGCCCAGAAAATTCTAGCGAAAATTGCTGCAGCAAGAATCCGGCGAGCTTAGATAAATAATTAACCAAAGGTTTGATCTTTTAGAGGAATCCAATTCAAGCAAGTGAGAAATCTGGTTTGTTTTTGAGAAAGAATTCTTGAAGAAAATTCTCTCTCTTAAACCTTCTCACTTAAGAGAGCAAGAAAAATTGTCTTGCAGCAATAATTCCCTCATTTTTCTTGGGCATCAAGTCTTCTATTTATAGGAGCTCGATTGGAGACCTAATGGGCTCTCGAGTTAGGCCTTTTAATTTGACTTTCGTTGACCGCTAAGTCTTCCCGACTAATCAATTCCAATCGACCCATTTAAATTAATTTAATTTAACCCACTTTGTTAATTTAATTTAATCGAACCCTTAGAATTAATTAATTCAAAATAGAATTAATTTCTAAATTCACTTTGTCGATTAAATATTAATTAAACATTTTGGATTAATTAATTTACCTTGTCGATTAGTCAAATGCATAATCGGTCGGGCCACTATCGGACCAATTATGGAACTACCGCTCGAAAACGACTTTACATCGCGCCATTATATTTTATTCTATCTCCCCACATTAAAGATCTAGTGCTCGTCGATTTATCAATTTACTGAAAAATTAATTCACCGACTTCTTGGTTTCCGAGATTAGTACCACTCGTCCTTTTATTATACCGAACATAAAGTTCACCGGTCGGGTTTAGTATAATAACCTTACGAGCTCATCTCGGGAGCACCATCAACCCGGCGAACCGGTACGTGGATTCCTCCGACTAGCAACGGCACGTAAGAAGCTAAACACCGCATACCCAACTTACCAAGGTATTGGCCTCAATTGACCTCACTCTTTGGCAAATCAAAGCACACGATATCCAACCCTCACGCCCGTCCCAATCTCGGGATTGAGAGACAGAATACTAGGACCGAATTGACTACGCCGATCAGTATAAGTCAATTCTATCCAAACTGGTCGTGCTCAATATGCCCCGGGCATATCTATGTGATTTAAACTAGTTTAGATAAACCAATTTCCAAACCACACAATAACCTATACCGATAGTATGTTCAGACTATCTCGGTTACGAGCATACTTTTTATATATCAATACTTTAACCAATAACGGTATCTACTGTGTTTGTCGACACCCCGTTATCTAGTTCTATGATATAAAGGAACAAATTTATACTGAAACAAAATGATATGTCAACTGTGGATATTAGTTTTTGATGCAAGCCATAGCTTTTCTATATTCAAAACTAACAAAAGCGGAATCTTAGAAAAGTACCTTTGAAGCACGCATTTGGTGATTCTCTTGTATGCCTCAAGACTTTGACTTCACGTTCTGTGGGCAACGAACTAGAAGCCAATCGATCAGCTAATCACCACAATCCACCTACTAGAAAATTCTAGCACCGCAGCACCTGGCACGTACTGTAAACGCACAACGTTATTCACTTCTTAATCTCATAAAGAACCTTCTCGAAGGAAACAAGTCTCTCACATCCCATTTATCTATTTGTACTCATAGATGTGTCCATTTCCACCACGAGGTTTGGACCAAAGAATCAACATAAAGTTGTTCTTCCTAAACTCTTTAATAACACAATAAGAGTTCTTCATAAATTCATCTATGTGACAAAATTTTCACAATTCTCATGGTTCATGCATCATATCACATTTTAGCATGTACAAATGCATAATCAAAATACATAGAATGAGCACTTCAATATCACTTAGCATAGAATCATAGAATTAATCAAAAGATTAAGTCTTCCTACCGATTCATGACTTTATAAGGCATTAAGTCATCAGTTTTTCTTTCATTTACTTGAAAGATTTCCAAACACCAAACCTTCATAGAGAAATTAAATTTCTCAGTTCTAATATTCATATCCATCAAAGATCCTCTCGAACTAGGAACATCAATCCACTCCAACTTAACCTCAATCTCTCGACGTTCATCAACCTATCTTCGAAGATGATATTCCCTAGGTAGATCCTTTCACCAAATCCAGAAACTTTTATTGCCATCAGAAATACAAATAAAACTGTTTTAAGATTGTTGAAAATATTGGTAGTATTTGTGATGGTAATAGCAAATAGATGAGAGAAGGAAAAATCCGAGGCATGTGCAAATACGTTTTCCTTAAAACAGTTTTGCCCCCTCACATCGTGCCAGAGGTTAACTTGGACAACTGTTTCCCAGGATACAATGGATACGTGAAGTCTGTTTTGCACGAAACAGCCTCACCATGAACTAGAACATAGATGAATGATGAACACACAAAGAGGGCTTAGAATAATTGAGAACTTAGGCTTGTATGTAGTTGGTTTGCAGAGTGAGACATTTATAGGATGAGAGAGACCATTAATCTTCCATTCATGAATCTGCATATTAAATGAGCAATAAGTCACTTCGAATTCTGCAATTCATGAACCTGATTCAATTCATGAACCTGATTAATCATCGTGGAATTCTAAAAGAATTATATTAATTACACAATTAATCTGTTCCAAACTCTCTCCACATTCCTAATGAGAATTAAATGGACACATCGAATCTAAAACGGAGAAAACACAAGTTGATCAGGCCTGTAATCATTTCTTCCGGCATTCGTGTCCACAGGACTTCAAACAAATTCTCATTCACTTTTTAACACAAAATTCCAACACAATATGCTCAGAAGCACCGCCCGGGTCTGACCGGTTAGGACAGCCACAGAATAGGAAGCCATTTGAAGCCACCATGTACAACTCCTAGCCCATTTTAGGACGGTATTCTCATTTTCTGTTGCCATAGTTTCTAAATCAATATACAATGATGTCTGTTTGATAAAATAAACAATAGGTTGTTTCACCAAATTTCTTACAAATCAAACTGTGGGTTTGTTTTTTATGTCATGCACGATCTCTTCTAAGCAGATTTTGTTCGTATACAAACCAAAATTCTCGTCCATGATCTTTCAAATTTTTATTTGTGCACCAAGAATGTGAGTCAAATTAAGTTGCCACAAAATTGTTTGCTCTGCTTTATCTCCTCCAAGCCAACTGTATTCATTTACTATATGCTCAAAAAATCCAACATGGGTTTCGTGTGAGTTGGGAAACCAAACTGGGTGCCATGAGCTCGTAAATTCATCCTCGTACGCAGCTCCTCCCATTTTCACGGAGCCACGCAATAATAAAATATAGTGCCCTTACATTATAATAATTTAAAAAAAAATTTACTTCGATTTGAACTTTTAATACACAATCTAATTTAGAGAAACAAACCGACTACATTTGACTCAAATTATCATTTGTATTATAAATATATAACAAACATCAACTCATGTTGAAAAATTAGAGTGAGCATTCATAATGATAAATCAATGAAAATTCAAATTATTTTAACAAAATTGAATTTTAATAAATATATAACAATAAACCATAACAAGATAAAAAAACCTTTTTTAAAAATATAAGGGACAAACAAATAATTTTACCAAAAATAAAGGACCAAAAATGCAGTTTAATCTGGAGTTTGAGTGAGTATTTACTTCCTCTTTAAGATAATAGGGGTATAGAGTTTGAGTTATTTAGGTTATTCATTTTTTGTAAAAAAAAAAGTAATAAGAGGTGGTAAATAAGAAAAATGTGGTATTTTAGTGTCCAAATTCCAAAAATAAATTTGGCTTGTTGCTGCTCAGGATCGACCTGGGGACCTCCAGTGTTTAAGACTGACGTGTGGAAATTAAGGGGACAAGAAATGTTTGAGATGCAATTAGTGAAGACATCTGGTGGAACCGTTGAGGATTCCGTTAGAGTTGAGCCTTTTGGCATAAGTTTCAGACAACGTAAAACATTCTTATAGACTCGTCCGAAAACAGAACATAATTTTGTTTACAGGAAAAAAAAACAAGAAGAACAACCCATTTAACCCTTGCTCGTTGATATTGATCCAGAGTTAGGGTTTTGCAAGCTTCTTCTAAGAAAAAAAATTGAATCTTGAAAATTGAAAATACGGAGCAATGGGGCTCCTGGCGCGGAGTTGCCTGCAATCAATTCTGAAAATAGTGAATTCAGGAATTGGGATGGTGGGTATGGCCATGATCTTATACGCCCTCTGGATGTTTAGGGCTTGGCAGAAGCATATGACCCCTTCAGCCCCAGATGCTCCTGCCCCTTGGTAAAGATAATCTGTTTTATTTGGTTTTCTGTTGTGAAAAAAAAAAAAGAAAAGAAAAACCCATTTTAGATGATTATCCGTCTGTGTAACAGGTTATTGTACAATTGACCATCCATCTGTTTCTGCCTAAGTACAATTGAATTGTACAGTTGATAAAAAAAAAAAAAAAGGATGTTGCTGAAGTGTAGCATTTACAAGTGAAATGCTTTCAAAACAGAAATAAAAATCAAACTGAAATGCTTTATTTGAAAATGGTTGGTGGGCTCATGTAGTGGAGGTTCTCTTTTCTTTTCATTTCTGGTCGAGACTGTCTATTTTTCCTTGCTTGTGGCTATCTTTTAGAAAGTTATCACGCTTTTTCTTTTGGGGTTATTATGACTTATTTCTGTCTGACCTTTACCATTATGTTTATACAAAGTATCTTTCTTTTAAAATTTGAATGTTAGTTATGACTTGGCAGTTGGAGAAAAGGAAAACAAAATGTGATAAATTGACTATCAAGTTCTTTGTCTTGTTGGAGTAGTTTTGCTGTATCAATTTGTTTGAGACTTTCCTTTTGCGTAGTATAGATACAGACATTGTCCATTGCTATCTGTAGGAGTGGCACTGAAAATTGTGATAGGTCAATACAACTATACAAGTACATTCTTTTTATTCAATTAGTTAATGTCTGTTCAGGGAAGTACACTGTAAAATCAATAGAGCTCATGAATGTTTGGATACTTTTTGATGCAATGGATTTGAATCATGAAAGTAATACTTCATTGGTAAATTCAATTTTCTATGCAGATTTTTCACATATTCTCATGTTCTAATTCAATTAGAATGGAAAATGATTTGTATGTTGTTCTTTGAACATGACATTGGATTCCGGATTAACCGGTTTTCTCATTTTACAATGCAGGTTCATCTACTCTTTTCTCGGCCTCGGGCTGACTCTGTGTTTTGTGACGTGCTCAGGACATATTGCCGCTGAGACTACCAACGGATGCTGTCTCTGTTTTGTATCCTTTTGGTGATCCAGTTATAAATCTACTATGATAATATTCTCTAAAGTAAGTGATGCAGTGGTTTTTTCATGGCTAGTTGTACCTCAAATTTGATGAAGTGTTTCTTCCATGATGTGAAATAAATTAGTAACTAGAAAGTGTTTGGAAACTTCTGGGGTTTTGTTTGTGAACTTGATTTGTGGTTTCAGTAAAATGCAAGGGCCTGCTTGGGGCTAATTTTTGTACTTTGAAATTATAATGATAAATAAGTCTCAGTGTGTATAACGTTATTCTTGTACTGCTTTGCCTATTTTCTCCATGATCTTTAGACCAGCTTTCCACGTTTTGCTGCGTGGTTATTAGAACTTAGTGAATCCAGATACTGGATTGGCCAGGCAGGCTCTCTGTTTGTGTGCAGTCCTGTTATGGTCAGGAAATAGACTTTCTTTAGCGTGATTATATGTGTTAAAAATAGCATTTGCTGGTCAAGAACTGAAACCCTGCAGACATTTGCCGTTTAGCTTGATTTGAGATTCTAAAGTCAGTGAGATGTGGAATGGTGGTGAATTGTAGTGGAAGAAACTGTCATGTATCGTTTTTTGCTTGGTTTCTTTTGAAACTATTTCCAATAATTTAATGTGATGGGTTGTGTTAATTCTGAAGTATTAGTAGGTGCAGTAGAATGATTGATACCAAGGGTTAGGATTTGTCCGTTTCATTCTGAACTTCATGTTTGACAGCTTGGTTTTGGAGATTTCTTTTATTTTACTGGACTCTTATGTGGAATAGAAAGTGGTATGTGTTGTCAGTTTCATACTTCATGTTGGATAGTCTTATTCCTTGGGACTGATTTTGCTATGAGTGATAAAGGTGGCATCAATGGACAGTTGGATTAGGATTTGTCCGTTTCATTCTGAACTTCATGTTTGACAGCTTGGTTTTGGAGATTTCTTTTATTTTACTGGACTCTTATGTGGAATAGAAACTGGTATGTGTTGTCAGTTTCGTATTTCATGTTGGATAGTCTTATTCCTTGGGACTGATTTTGCTATGAGTGATAAAGGTGGCATCAATGGACGGTTGGATTGAATTTTTTAGCAAATGTTTTGTTCTTGCACCATCATTGACCTTAACCGTGTGAAGTACATGGTGTTTGCCTTTCTGCTTATCATGGTAGAGGCTGCAGTGGCTGTGGACGTGTTCATAAATCGCCAATGGGAGGAGGTAAGGCCTTCTGTACTCATCATTTTTCATTTTAACTATAGAAGCATTGCAATAGCTCAATTGAAGTGGATTAAGTGATTTTTATAAAATGTGTTTGTACAGGATTTTCCAGATGACCCAACGGGTAATTTCAATGAGTTAAAAGAATTTGTCAAAGAAAATTTTGAAATATGCAGATGGGTTGGTCTAGCTGTCGTTGCTATCCAGGTACCTCTTGCTCTCTTTCTCAGACACTCAGACACATGAATACACAAAAACAAAATTGTTATGTTCTTTCATTTGGTCAGTTTTGTTTAAGTAGTCTGTAATTGTCTAGTAGATCCCATATTTGTAATTAGTTTTATTGTCTAACTCTATGGTAGCACTCTTACATCTTAGGATTTGCAAAGCTTTGTGTTAATTGCTCACTAGAGGAGAAAAAGTTGGTGGTTTGTTTTATAAGTGTGCTTTTTCTATATAAAGGATGCATTCTTTTGAAAATTTTTCTTTGGTTATCAGCAAGGTTGGCAGCTTCTTTATCTTGTTGCATCTAGCTTTCTTATTGCATTGAGTACAATAAATTTCTCTACACTTAGGGTGAATATTGCTATTTTGTTATTTGTTCTGATACTGGAGATTAATATAACTCTAAGCAATCTGGCGAATTTTTTTGATATTTGAAGTCCTAGCTTTAGTTAGATTCTTGAGTTCTTATTTGGATAAAAGGAAAGAGCTCAGCTTTATGGGTTGTTGATGTTGTGTCTTTTGATCAAAATTTTGTTCCTTTAATTCATGTAAAGTCCATTGCATTACGGCAGTTGCTATGTTTAGCTGGCATTTTCTGCATCAACCTTTTTGGTATTGGTAGTAATTTCTTATATTTTTTGTCTGTTTTTTCCCTTCTTTTTTGTGCTTGTGTTTTATGTTGCAGGGTCTGAGTTTACTACTGGCAATGATTCTTAAAGCTTTAGGACCATATCGTCAGAGGTACTATGAGAGTGATGATGATTACAGTCCAGATAGAGTCCCACTCTTGAAGCATTATGCCCCTCAGCCTTCTTATGTTGTCGGGGATCCTCTCCATCCATCAAGGAGTGATTCTTGGAACATGAGAATCAACAGTAGCGGGAGATAAACATCTGATTCCGACAGAGTAAGCTTCTGTGGGTAGAGACTACTTTCATTTACAATTTTAGGGCATCTGTTCGTAATGTTATCTTCTCTACATTTGTCATCTAATTACATGCATAGGCTCACCTTTGTTCACCATATTCTTCTTTTCTTGCATGTGTTTATGGTCTGTTTCACCATCTGAAGCTGTTTGTTTCGGTTATGAGTATAGACATAAATATGGTTTTTAGTTTGTGTTGATGTCTTCTCATGGAGCAGTAGTGATTTGTTTTCAGGGAAACAGATAGGGTAGTCTTTCCCGGAGGATGACGAAGCAAGATCTGTCAAGTCTCCAGGAATAGCTAAAAGGAACATATGATACTGAAACTTATCAAGATAATGATTGATGAGTAGAATTTGTGGACAGTATCTGAGCTTAGAGGAAGCTTTGTAAGTGCAGATAAATTGTTATTTTGATCCAATGTTGGAGCTTGTTTGAGGTGCCCAGCTTGGAAATGGTGTTGTTGAATGACCTCATAAAATGCCATGATCTTAGTACAAAGTGCAGTGTAAATGATCTACGTACTAGTATAAAATTGTGATGAGCTACTAAATATATTCCCAGGCAGATTGGTCCTTTATATATTTTCTTTGCTAAACAATAGATGGAGGAAACAAAGTGAAGCAAATTTGTATGAGTTTTGGGCGAGGACTTCTTGTTAATTACAACCAACTTCTATATTACCTTCATTTGGAATTAATACTTTCTTTACCCTTTTAATTTTATCATTTTAATAGTTTCTTTTACGCCCTTTTAGGTATTATTTATACTCGCATATTATAATAATAGTTTTTTTTAAATATAATAATAGTTTTATTTGAACAAAGTATATTTTTTTTTTGGTACAAAGTATAATTTTTTTTAATAAAGTAAGATAAAATTTATCTAAAATATTTATTTTTTATTTTTTTTCACTTGTAATTTTATATGTTATGTTTTCTGTTGCAGAATTATAATCCTATTTAGAATAATAATCAAAACTATTATTTTGAAACGAAAGTAACAAAAGGAGGAACTATTTTTTTCATTTGTCTCCCTCTTCTATGTGAAAATATAAGAATTACATATTGATAGGATTGTGTTATGTGGTTGATCCTATTACCACCATAAAAATGTGAAACTGTGTTATATCAAATTAATTACATTTTACTATATGTATCGAATTGGTTTACTTCAAAATCTATTTCAAACAAAAAAAAAAAAAAAAGAAAAAACCTTTAATTACAAAAAGTATCAATTTTAGTAAGAAAAAAATCCAAATAATAACAAATTTGAATTGGATTGTTTACTTGCTTTTCAAACTATGATTGTTTACTTGTCTCTCAAATTAGTTTTAATAATTTCATTAACTGTAATCCACCCTCTCATAATGATATCCCCATATTTTTTTCCCTTTCTTCTCTCTCCCCGATCGCAACTCCCTTGACTCCGCCGCTGCTCGCCACCGCCCGTTTCACGCCGCTGTTACCACAAACGGGCTTCTTCAATTCGGATCTCAAGAACACAGCATCTCCCCCTTTGGGTCTGCAATAATCGGAAAACCAAGCCGCCACCAGACTGCCGCTGCCGCCGCCGTCCCTCTTTCCTCCATTCGCATCCAGAATCTTCTCCCTTAGGTTCAGGCTTTGTTCCAGCAACTTTTACTCATTGGTGTATTGGAGATCGATGGAGTTCTATTCTCGGGATTGGATTTACATTAGCTAAGCAGTTCAACTCAAGTTTCCAATTTCAAAGTGCAAAATTTTCTTGGCCGGGCATGGCCTCGATGTCCGGCCAAGTTGACCCTCACCCTCCCCAAGCTAAAATCGAACATTTTCCTCATTATTCTCAGACCCCTCACGTCTCTCCCCTGTTCCGCCCAAAGACCCAGAGCTAAGAAATGGTGCTTACTTCATCGAGTATACCAAAGCAGAGTTTGAGCAACTAATAGCTCCACATAGGTTAAGCTTAATCGGAAAGTTCGCATATGGGAGGCCAAAAATGCAAGAAATCAGAAAGGAATTGAATTTAATGGGTTTCGCAGGCGGCTTCGAGGTAGGATTACTGAATCAGAGGCACATATGGATACGTTTTCATAAGGATGAAGACTATCAGCGGTGCTGGCTTAGGGCTACATGGAATGTTGGTGGCCACTATATGAGAGTTCTAAAATGGACGCCAGATTTCAAATTCGAAGAAGATCCACCGATTGCTCCAGTTTGGGTCTCACTCTACGACCTTCCCCTTCAATATCTTTCGGCGGAATCAATATGCTCCATGGCGAAGGTGGTAGGTAAGCCGCTTCAAATAGACTCTCCTACCTCGAATCAATCTAGGCCTTCGGTGGCCAGATTCTGTGCAGAGGTTAACTTGCTTCAACCATTACCGAAATCGGTGCACATTGGAGAAAATGGGAGGTATCATGAGCAAATATTCTCTTATGAGCACGTCCCGAAGTACTGCGTCAAATGTCGGAAAATTGGGCATGACGAACTCAGCTGCAAGGTAGGGAGGAACCCAACAGAAAAAGGTAGAATGATGGAAGTCACAAAGGAAGGGGCTTTCACGGGCCGAGGTGAAAAAACTCACAATGGCCAAAAGGATGATGAAGCGGGCTCATCTGGGATAGCTCTGAATGAGAAGGCTCTAATTCCCATTAGCTCCACCTCAAAGCAATTTCTAGAACAGAATCCAATTCAGAGTACTGGTGAAGGCTCAACACCCATCCAAAAGATTTTGGAGGAACCTGAAACGGTAATCACTTCAGTATCTGTCTTAGCTAGCGGTGAAAAAAATCTGATTACTAAAAGCAGAAAAGAACCAGGAAATTCACGGGAGGAAATTGGTGAAGGTGAATTGTTAAATTGCCCAGTTGAAGAGGTAACCAATGTGGACATCCATGAAATCAGAAAATTGGCAGAGGATATCAATTCAGCACTGGAACTTAAAGTGGTAAAGGATAGTTCGCAGCAAAGGCTTCCAAGGTCTACCTCAGTTCCAAAAAATCTCAAGGATTTTGTAGTGGACATTGAAGCACAACGAAGTGAGTCAGACATCGAAGCCTACTCAGACCAATCGATGGATGACTCCCTACTAGTGGAGGAAGAGGAATTCATCCCTGTCAGACGAAAGAAAAGGGGCAGGCCACCCAAGGGAAATAAAATCCCCAATCCCAGGACATCAAAACGCATGGAGCAACGCCACGACCGCCAGGTTCGTGGCCCTCTCTCATTTAAATGTTAACGCATATAATCTGGAATATCCGGGGGATTGCCAATTTGGCATCCCTAAGGAGGATTAAATTGCTTTGTTCTAGGCATAATATTTCTGTATTGTGTATAATTGAACCTTTTGTAAATGTCAGTAGACTGATGGATTTTGCTAGAAAACTAAGATTTGATTTTGCAGTGTCTAACCAGAATGGGAAAATCTGGATTTTGTATAAAAAGTCTGTTAGTATTAGTATACTGAGTATGTCTGACCAAATGATTAGTTCCAAGTTAGTTCACCCTCTGCAGCCATGTTCTGTGTACTTTAGTTGGGTTTATGGGAGTACTAGCTATGTGAAAAGAAGGGGGCTCTGGGATGAACTGCTAGATTTTGGAAATTCTATCAAAGGATTCCCGTGGGCTGTAGGTGGGGATTGGAATGTCATCAGAATTATGGAGGAATACAAGGGAGCTTCAAATCCAGTCAATGGCCCGATTGAAGAGTTTAATTCCTTTATATATAGTGCGGAACTTGAGGAACTACCAGCCATCGGTTACAAATATACATGGAGTGGAAGGAGAACAACAGGTCATGTTTTAAAGAAACTAGACAGACTTTTATTCTCAAAAGAGTGGATGGAGCTGTTCCAAACTTCCATTGTTCACAATCTCTCCAAAGCAAGCTCGGATCACTGCCCGGTACTCTATCAAGGTAATTTGCAAGCATTCTCTGGCCCAAAGCCTTTTCGGTTCCAAAGCATGTGGCTGAGAAGGCAAGGTTTTCTGAACATGGTGGAAGAGAATTGGAAGAAGCCTGTGCTTGGTTATGGAATGCAGGCTTTTTGGTCCAAGCTAAACCGTTTGAAACTAGAGCTGAAAGTCTGGAACAAAGGGTGCTTCGGAGATGTCTTTAAGAATCTAAAAGAAAGCGAAGACAATATGGCTGAAAAGGAGCTAGATTACCAAGCCAGACCCAATGATTCAACTCAGGAAGAATGGTCAAAAGCAAAAGCCAAATACTTTCAGAGCTTAAAAGAGCAAGAGGACTTTATGATGCAAAGATCCAAGATTAAATGGCTCAAAGAGGGAGACAGGAATTCAGCCTTCTTTCATGCGGTAATCAAAGACCGTAAAATCCGCCAGTCAATAAACAAAATTAAGATTGGAGAAAACTGGACAACGGATAGAAGTATCATCGCCAATCAAGCAGTCTCTTTCTTCAGCAAACTTCTCTCCTCAGAAGGCCGGCCAGCTCAAAGAATTATCGCAGTGTTGATGAAGGACATCCCAGAAATTCTAGACAGAGATGACAGAGAATACCTTATAAAGCCCCTGGAAGATGATGAAGTGAAAAAGGCAGTTTTTGATCTCTCTGAAGATAGTGCTCCTGGTCCAGATGGGTTCACTGGACAATTCTACAGAGCCGCCTGGAGAATAATAAAGGAAGACCTTGTTTCAGCATGCAAAGAGTTTATGAACGGTGTACCCATCCCGAGAGGTCTAGGTTGCGCATTCATCTCCCTCATTCCCAAAAAGAAAGAGATCACAACATTTGCGGACTTCAGACCGATTAGTCTCTGTAACTTCGCAAGCAAAGTATTCTCTTCGATCTTGAAGAATCGGATTCAAAGAGTGCTTCCAAAAATTATCTCAGCTGAGCAAACTGGTTTCATGAGTGAAAGAAGCATCCATGACAACATTCTCTTGGCGCAGGATATGACCCAATTCTTGGAAAATAGGGCAGCGGGGATCAACTTGATTATTAAGCTTGACATGGAAAAAGCTTTTGACAGGGTGGAGTGGGAATTCCTAGAAAACATACTTATGAAGTTTGGCTTCCCAAGACTCTTTATCTTGATGGTTTTAAATATACTTAAAGGAAGTTGGTTTTCAATTTTGCTGAATGGTTCTCCGGAGGGTTTCTTCAAATCCACAAGGGGTCTAAAGCAAGGTGATCCTCTCTCACCTTTGCTATTCATAATAGCGGCTGAAGCTCTTTCAAGAGGGCTTAAAAGAAGAACTGAAGAGGGTAATATTGGGCACTATTACACTCCTCCTGGGTCCAAAATCGTCTCCCACTTGAGCTTTGCGGATGATACCATGATTTTCACTCGGGGCGCTTCTTCCTCACTCAAAGCATTAAGAAGTTTTCTGGAACTATATGAAGCAGGATCAGGGCAAAAAATAAATCTCTCCAAGAGTGCAATTATCTTCCCGAAATACTGTTCAACTCCAAGGAAAAGAAGAATTCTTAGATCCTTGAACATGCAGGAATCTTCCTTACCTTTTCCTTACTTAGGGGTTAATATCTTCCAAGGGAGATCGAGGGTATCATACTTCAATCAGCTACTGGATGGAATTGAAGCTAAACTCACAAGTTGGAAGAATAAACTACTGTCCCAAGCAGGTAGGCTTTAACTTATAAAATCGGTCATCCTCTCAATGCCGATTCACATAGCGGCGGGGTTTTGGATTCCCAAAACAGTTATAAGTAAGATTGAAATGAAGTGCCAAAGATTCCTATGGAAGACGCAAGAAGGAGAATACAGAAAGCATTGGTGTTCGTGGAAAAGGCTCACTTTCCCAATCAATCAAAATGGGTTGGGCATAAGGCATCTTCCAACAATGGTGGAGAGTTTACAGGCTAAAATTTGGTGGAAATGGAAGAACCAAGAAGGTCTTTGGGCTAATTTCATGGCCTCACTCTCTCCTTCTGCAAGGATGAAAACATCGTGGAGACGCATTTGGAAGTTATCACCAAAATTTGCTGCCTACTCAAAGACAATTATCCAGGATGGCTTGTCTTCGTTTTGGACAGATAATTGGAGTGACCTGGGGGTGATCTGGAAAAGTCCGCAACTTCCAGCCAATCCTGATCTTTCGGTCCAGGAGTTTTACAAAAATAAAGAATGCTACTTAGAAAGCTTCACTGGAGTACTGGAGGACTCGGTCCTGAACAGGCTCAGGAACATGCACCTAGTCTTTTGCGATTCTGCAGACATCCGCTTCTGGACCCCCACTCCAACGGGTAAGTTTTCTGTCTCATCAGCATATAAAAGTTTCAGTCAGAACAGAGAGGAGGTTCAAAGCGTTGCTCAATTTTGGAGTGCTCAAATCCCTCCCAAAATTTCCATGTTTATATGGAGGCTCTTCAATGGTTTCATCGCGTCCCCTGAGATTATTAGCAGATTTGGTAATTTTTACATCCTTCCCTCCATATGCTTTTTCTGGTGGGAAAATTCAGAATCAATCAAGCACTGCTTCTTTGAGTGCCCAAAAATCATAACTTTCTGGGATTCTGTTTTAGCTTCAGCTGGTCTCGGATTGACTAGGGAGAGAGGTTGGAATGTGCTGGAACGCTGGAAGGAGGTCCCTCTGTCAAATCCTTGGAAACCTACTGCTTACTTGCTGCTATGGCTGATTTGGAAGTTTAAGAACAGTTATTATCATGAAGGGAAGAGGCCGAACTTAGAGAATTTGGCTGCATTATTGAGAACTGAAACTCTCCAAATTGCTGGAATTTCTTCAAAACCTTCTAACCGGACACGACGGTTGAAAACGATAACATGGAAGGACTTTTGTACCAAACCAGTGGTGATTAATGTTGATGGCTCTTGGTCTGGTGATAGTGGAGGCTATGGTTTTATTGTGCGTAGAAGTTCAGGGAGCTTTCTCTATTGCGAAGCCAATGTTTTGAGTGTGTCCTCCTCTATGCAGTCTGAAATTAGAGCCATTCTAGAAGCAACAAGATATTGCAAATGGAGGAACTTAAGAAATGTCATAATACTCACGGACAACCTCTCACTTGCAGCTATGATAAACAAGAGAAAAGACTTTTTTTGGAAGGAATACTTTGTCTTGAAGGAAATTTGTCACTTCATCATCCAATCTTCTTTAGAGATCAAACACATTTATAGAGAAGGCAACAAGCCGGCTGACTTTTTGGCAAGACAAGGATCAAATGGAAATGCAATTGCCTACACTACAACTTCACTTATGCCTCAAAAGCTGAAAGGGCTCATATGTTTGGATGCAGACTCTGTCCCAGATTTAAGAATCAGGTAAAAAGTTAGACTGCAGAACCTTTTGAGTAGTTACTAACTTAGGCAAACTCCCCTAGTTTGAAATAGGTGATTTTAGTTTCAGTTTTTTGCATAGGGGATGTAAATTCACACTTCGTGTAATCTTTGTAAACTTTCATTATTATATGGAAGGTTGATTGGCCACCGGTCTTCAGTCTTCTGACTGTTGACTGTTTTTGTTTAAAAAAAAAAAAAAAAAATGATATCCCCATATTGACAAAGACCAAAATGTAGATAATTAATAAACTAACTATAGTAATAAAAATCAAAGTATGTGATTAAGGTAACCTTGAATTTTGAATAGGTGCATAACCTCCCCAAAAGTAAAAAATTAGCAACCCAAAATTACCACATAATTTAATAATATGGACTATGTGCAATAAAAGTGTGTTGACTTTAGGGATTTGCCCCCTACCCTTTTTGTGTATTGTGTTGCTTGAATTTACTCAAATTGTACTTGTTGTGTGCTATACTTGTACAATTTTGATCTAATGTACTTGTGGGATTTGGGAAATTCATGCATTAGACGACATTTTCTACCTCAAATTTGAGGTATAACACTTACCATTGTTTGCCACCGACATCAACAACGTCGAGCAGCAAATATCACCACTGGCCGACTCAATTCCAACGACTTCATTGAAAGGTTAATGGCAACGGTGGAGCATATAAAAATAAATATTGAGGTTGAAAATGAACCTTGAATAGAAATTAAAAAAACAAAAAAGGACTGTCATGTCTGACATAGCTAAGTGTGTAATAATAACAGCTAATTCACAAGGGATGATATGTCAATACATTTTAAATATCACGATTAAAACTTCGATTGACTAACTAGAAATTTGATAAATGGAGTGCAATTGTTTTTGAGTTTTTTTTTGGATCTAACTTAAAATTTGATTTCAATGTATAGACTGATAATTAAACTGTAATATTTTTGTAAATTATATTGTATAATCTAGAGTATATCTCTATTACTATATTTAGAAAAATAATGTATTGACAACTCAATAATTATTATATTTTGAAAATAAGAATTGTGTATACATTGCAGAAATTGTTGAGCTATTAATGTATTATTTTTTAAATATAAAAATAGAGGTATACCCTAAGTTATACAGTATAATTTGCCCTATATTTTTCATATAAGAGTGTGATAATTTAGATAGAATAGACAATAAAAGACAAAATAATATATATAAAACAATTATTTAAAGATATAAAGGGCTAAAAAATTATTAAGTATAATTTAAGGACCAAATATAAAGTTTTAGTTTAATTAATTTACAAGTATAACAATTACCAATTGATTTCCCCTAGATAAAAATAACCATCACTGTTATAAGGTTAAACTCCTAAAATGGTCCATTACATATAGCGAAAATATCATTTTGGTAAAAAATAAATAAAAACTATTTTTTCAATCCATTTTTACATTATATTTTTACAAATTTTGGTCCAAAATTCACTTTTGTCTGTCTTGATTAGAGGCATTTTGGTCTTAATAAAAAATATTTTTTATTTAACCTTTTAAAATTATAAAATAATAAAAAAAATATTTACTCTTTCCCCTCTCCCCTCCCCTCCCCTCCCCTCCGTTGCTTCTCTCCTCTCCACTTTCCTCTGCCCCCTTCTTCACCACCATCCCTGCGCACTCCTTAACCTCCGCCCCCGCCACTCCCTCCACCCCATCCCCCCAGCCGTCGCCCCTCTCCCTTCTCCTGTTTTCCAACTCCTTTGCCCTTCCCTCCATCGCCGCCCCTCTCACTCCTTTTTTTTTTTTTTTTCTTTTGTCATCGTATATTTGGTGTGCCTTCATCGACCGACCAATAGCTCCACTACCACCACGCTGGCAGCAGCAGTAGCTCAACGCCAGTACTCCATGGATTGTTGTTGATTTCTGGGTTTTTCAAAAAGTTTTTTTGCTAGAATTTTAAGGGTCTCGGTTTTTTGTGTCTTTCTATCAGAAAAGCGTGCCACCTGTAAAATAGGATTTTCTTTGGTTTTGGGTTTCAATTTTGAACGGAAAGGCCTTTGTTTTTGTTGTTGTTTGGTCGGAAACAATCTCGGAATGGTTTCGAGGGGTTCTTCATTTTTGAATTCGAGTTTGCAATTCCTTTTGTATTTTTGAGGCATGGGTTCGGTTTGGTTGCCTCTTCTTTGCTTGATGAGTTAGAGACGAAAAGGACAACGAGATCGATTGTAACTCAAGCTCATCAATGGTGCGAGGTTTGATTCCGCCAAGCTGTGTGTGCGTTCTTCTGCCCTCCCCCCCCCCCCCCCCCCTATTTTTTTCAAATTTTTGGACTTTGAATATCAATTGGCTTGGAATTTGATTTGGGCTGGGAAGCTTATGATGCATTTTCAGATTTTGAATATCAATTGGTTAGAGTTTGATTTGGACTAGAAGCTTGTGATGCTTGAGGGACTACTCCAGTTCAATATTAGGACTGGAGAATTGTTCAAGAGAACCCAGAAGACCTTCCAATTGTTTAAGCTTCATCTTCACCTCTGTCAGCGGGGAGGTGGGTGTTCTTGGAGATGGAAAGTCTGTAAAGCCCTAATACTTTGTGAATTCGTAAGAACTTTTGGCGTAAAATGGGAAAGAAAGGAGACGAAAAAATTGGATTCGTATATTCTTTTGTTGAAGTTATTGATTTGGGAAGAATTCTATGTATATTCACATAGAGTGGATTCAAGATAGAATACCCACCTTTTTCAAGAGAGAGAGGGGCGGCGACGAGGGGGAGGGCAGAGGAGTTGGAAACACAGGAGGAAGGAGAGGGGCAACAGCCGGTGGAGGGAGTGGCGGCGGTGGAGGTTAAGGAGTGGGCAGGGATGGTGATGAAGAAGGGGATGGAAGAAGGTGGAGATGAGGAGGAGCGACGGAGGGGAGGGAAGGAGAGAGAGGGAGAAGAGTAAATATATTTTTTATTATTTTATAATTTTAAAAGGTTAAAAGAAAATTATTTTTCATTAAGACCAAAATACCTCTAATCAAGACAGAGAAAAGTGATTTTTGGACCAAAATTTTTAAAAAATATAATATAATGGACTGAAAAAGTAGTTTTTATTTGTTTTGGACCAAAATAATATTTTCGCTATATGTAATAAACTATTTTAGGAGTTTAATCCTATTATAATAAACTTGTGATTTTCGCTATTCATATTGTCAGAATTTAGCTATCGATATATTTTAGAATTTTTTCCTCTTTCACCCTCCTCAAGTTTTGTGACATTTCCTGCATGAACCACGAATGCTTTCATCCTCAATCAAATTTCTCACAAAAAGAGTTACCTTAAATAGTTATAAAGAATTATCATAAATTTTGAAAAATCTTGGATCGATTATAAATTTATTTTCTTCTTATCTTACTAGTACGGGATATTTATCTTAAATTTTAATAGTACCATTTTAATAAAGTTAATTTACATTGAATCAAAAAAAAAAAAAAAGTTGATTTACAATTTAGTCATTTAAAAAAATAGATAAATGAAAAATATATCTCACATTTAGGGTGCTTTTGTTTGGTAGAAATGTGAATCAGGTAATCGGAATTTAATTAATCAAAAATCATTAAACCAATCTGATTGACTTTAACGATTTATTTGGTAAATTAATAGGTCATTCATATAAACAATATGATTTTGTTAACATGTTTGATAATACAAAATTATCAATTTACTAATTCAGATATGTATGAATTTTTTTTAAAATGATAATTATTTAATTTATGTGTTAATCAGATATTTTTACTAAATTATTAAATTTTTAGATTACATTTACTTTTATAAACCTATTGATTTTAATTAGGAAACGCTAACTACTAGCTTTCAACCCTCTTATTAATAATATTAATATATTTAACATCACTTAATAATTTAATACTATTCTTATTCGTATTTCAAAAGAAAATTACTATTCTTATTCCAAAAGAAAATTATTTGTTACATAATTTTAATTCAATAAATATAATTATTTTTAGCCGAGTTATTTACAATGGGGTTCAAGTGCAAGTAACCCGGCATTCAGGGAGCTAAATCGTAATTAAGTATTGTTGTCGGATGTGACGAATTTTCTTTTGAACAGTAATGCAGCATCCCAAATCCGAACAGATTTGACTCGTGGTTTAGTAGCACTATAAGAGTGTACTCTCAGTTATCTGATTGGGATCTATACTTCCAGTTCCAGGCGGTGAATCTCTTCCACTTGCTCTGTTTTTATCTCTGCATTTCTGATCATATATTCATCCAAATAGTAAGCGATTTTTTTCTTGGACATGGTACAATCCACTTGATTAGTTTTCTGGGGTTTCCTTAAAAGGAAAAGAACAATTTCCTGTGCAGCCATGTGTCTATTTTAATTATGTGTTTTAGTCTGTATTCATTTTTTTTATTCATTTGTAAGTAGCCAATCTATTTTTACTCTTACTGAAATGGGATTTTGAGTTTATTTAAATTCGACTGCTCCATGGTTGGTAATCTAGGATTTCTGTTTATGGATTACTATGTTATTGTTGTGTTTCTGTGTCTTTTCTTGTTCATGTTTTTGTGGAATGGTCATTTTGTTAAAGTTTTCAACTTTTAATTATTTCCAGGTGATTTTGGCTGAGAAAACAATTTCCGGGTAGAGTGAAGAATATAGCTGCTAGCTTAAATTTGTATAATGTGGTTAGCTCAAAATCCCAGCAAGCGATGGGGCGAACTGTTCTTTCTGTTATACACACCTTTCTGGCTCACCCTTTGCCTTGGCGTTGTTGTTCCGTATAAATTATATGAGGTAATGATTTATGAGCATACCAACTATGAAACATTCAATTGATGACTTTAAATGCAATGTTTACCTCTTATTTCAATTTATCCAAGGAGGAATTTTATGAAAGTAGCTGATATGCTTCCTCTTGTAAGGTTAATGAGGAAATAGACACGGATAGTGTTCTCTGTTGCTGCATCTAGTTAAAGCCTCTAATACATTTAGGATATTACTTTTTATGGGAGTATGTTTACTCTCTGTTGATATGCTTTTCTCTTTAAGACTAATGACGGGCATAAGAAAACTTTTGGCATTCGCTACTGCTAAATCATGGTGCCACTGTGTTGAAGCTCTTTTTCTTATTGACGAAATTATATGGATTATCTTTTGCCTCTTGTTCCTGCCCTCTATCACATGTCCGATTGTATGTTAGATAGTTGATGTTTGCCAGTTCTGGTACTGCTATTTAACTGCTCGTTGTTTTGGGAAATGGAAAAGGCTAAGTGACTAGAGCCAAAGTACTTTTTGAAGAATTCTGTTTTCTATTATCCCGAAGGATTGCAATAGTTAATGTCTTATCAAGCATCAAAAGATATTTCCTTGAAGCTCTTTTGTTTAGAAAGGGAGGAATATGGCTATTCAGGCAGTTGCCCGAAATGGAGTAGCAAGATTGTTTCTTTTGTTCCTTAGTTTTCTATGGGACTTCTACTGAAAGGTATTTTCTTTTGTTCCTTACTTTTCTATGGGACTTCTACTGAAAGGTATTTTTCGATATGGTTTCAATTTACAGTGCTGTTATATATTAGACTATTTCTATCTAAAGAGTCTTGATTATCACAGTTGTGATTTATTTGGTGTAGTGCAACACCTTAATTACCTGATTCCTTATAATCTTTAGGGGGAGCTAAATGGTCATGCAGTTGTTGCAGATTTTCTTTCTTGATTACCTTCATTTTTTCAAAAAATTAAGAAGGAACCATCTTCGTCATGTGGCTATTATCATGAGCACTCATGCATCTACATCAATTGGATACAATCTACCGTATAAATTTGGTAGCTTGAGTTTTCTTTTTGTTTTGAAGGTATGATAACTTGAATTGTTAAGAAGCCTCTTTTACCCCAATGCTTGCTGTTCATTTCCTAGAATACCCTATAGTTGGCTAATTCTTCATAGAAAAGTTAGTTTGGCTGCATTCTATTAATTCTTGTACTTTTTTTTGTTTCTTTCAAGATGTTTGACCTATGAATTATTGTTGGTTTGGTTGCTGAGATGATATTTTTTATTGCAGACGTTCACAGAATGGGAGTACCTGCTTCTTGGGCTTGTTTCTGCAGTTCCTGCTTTTATCCTACCAGTTTTATTTATAGCAAAGGTGATTCTGTTCTCAGTACATAGATTCTGGTTAGCTGTGTTGAATTAATTTGTTGTATTACTTTTCATAATCAGCCTAGGCCTAAATGGTCTGACCATTCCGGGACCTTGAACACATGGCACCTCCTATGCACTGGGCACTTCTTCTTCTTTTTCCCTCCCTTTCCCTTTCTATATGGGATTCAAGATGGTAGCAGTTCCATGGAGCATATCAATGTTCTTGTCTACTCTCCTGCAAGTTATGTTTGTACTATAAGTGTGCACATGTATCACATCCGAGTATTACATTTCTTAATGATCAAAACATCCATGTTAATGATCTTCATTAGATCTAGTATTTTTTTTTTTTTGCTCATTCTAGAATATCGTATCTTAATTTTTTCTTCAGCTAAACTGACAAACCAATTATTCATTTTATATCCATTAACTTCAGGTGCCTTGAAACTAAGTTAAATTTCTATAAAACAGCCATGAGACTAGCATGCTATAGATCTAGAATGTTGGAGAACTAAGTGGGGATGTGAACAGAACATGAGGGTTAGCGGATAGGAACAGTGACATTATTGAAATGGATGTATGGACACAGTCGACTTGATAGAAAAAGTAATAAATGCATTTGAAAGAAAAGGACAGCCATGCTTCAAATGGATAGGATATGTGCTTATGAGTTGCAATCCATGCCTGCCTCGTGTAATCTCATAAGTTAAGCTGCTCTATGAAGTCCTTAATTACCTAAGCAAGCTAACTTTACTTTGTATTGTAATAATTTGTAGGCTGATCGGACCACTTCTTGGAGCAACCGCTATTGGGTAAAGGTAAGGATTCTCTTGAATAATGTCTGATTGTTTATCTTTAGGTTGGTGGGAAGTGACACCATGTTGTTGTTGACAAAAGTGATTAGCTTTGTGTACAAGTTTAGTGGTTACACTTATACAACTTACGTCTCCCTGCCTATCCCTCATGCATTAGGTAACAATGGCATTCAGGTATATGCAGTATCTTCAAAATCAAGCTTCTGATACACATCAACATAATGTGGCCTGTTTTGGTCAAAAGATTTGGGGTGGTAGCCTAGAAAAGCTAGAAGAGGAAGAATCAGGAAAACTATTGGTTCTATGTTTGTTGTGCAGAGTTGCATTTTGTTGTTGAGTTTTTTTTTGACCTTTCACTTCTGATGATATGCTTCTGGTACAAAATTTACTCTGATGGTTGAAGAATAGAAGGATATCTCTTGTTCCAATATAACGGGTTATGTTATTTAATGAAACTAAATGAATGTGTGGATGAAAACTCTTTAAGTTAATAAAGCTTTTTATTGTTAATTTGGAGTTGATAATATGGATGTTGATTTTTGTCAAAATGCTACTTAATCTAGTTACTTGTGCTGCTAGTTATAAAACAATTATGATGCTATTTGAACAAGCTCTAGAATTACTTAACGATAGAAGGGTACCGTGTTTTTCAGTTTTCATTGCTTTTGATTAAGATTTCATGTTTGACAACAGGTGTAACTTTGAGATTTCTTTTTAATGCCAGGCTAATCTCTGGATGGGAATCTTCAGTTATGTTGGAAATTACTTTTGGACTCATTACTTCTTCAAAGTTTTGGGTGCTTCATATACCTTTCCATCATGGAGGATGAATGATGTAAGCATGTTTGAGGTTTCATATGCTTTGGTGTTTTTTTCTATAATATCATGACTATAGTATAATCTCGTCGTTTTCCTTTTCACAGGTACCTCATACAACTTTTCTTCTTGCTCATGTCTGCTTCTTGTTTTACCATGTTATATCAAACATTACTCTTCGTAGATTACAGCATGCTATTGCTGAATTACCTGAGAAGGTTCAGTGGGTTTTCAAGGCTTGCTGGATTTTGGTGCTTGCTTATTTCATCGCATACCTAGAAACAGTGGCCATTGCCAATGTATGTGGAAAAACTTGTTGGAAGTTAGCTTTTTCCCCAATTGAAAGCCATTGTTCTCCAAAGAATCACAGGCTAAGTTTGCAGAAATTAACACTCTGTTTTTAACATGTGCAGTTTCCTTATTATACATTCATTGACCGAGACTCCATGTACAAAGTTGGCTCCTTGTTTTACGCAATTTATTTCATTGTAAGCTTCCCGATGTTTCTGAGGTAAGTAGCTGTGTTTCACTTTCTTCATTCATCATCCTGCTCTTTGCATTTCAAAATTTCCCTACTAGTTATTTCCTTATGTTGAAATGATTGTTTACACGTGTAACTTGAGAAGTCATTTAAAACGATTTTGCATATACTCTGGTCTTCCTCTACTAGAACTTTTTTCACAGCTGTGTATTGTGCTATCTATTTCGTTTAGTTCCAACTGGAGTCCATGATAATATATGCAGGGTTGACGAGAAACCCGGTGATCCATGGGATTTACCTAGGGTGGCAATTGATGCATTGGGAGCTGCAATGCTCGTCACTATTTTACTCGACTTATGGCGCATTTTCCTAGGACCGATTGTTGATATTCCTGAAAGCCAGCAATGCCTTCAACCGGGACTGCCATGGTTTCCAGAACACTCCCAGCAGTTCTGAAGAACACAGGCGGGGAAAAGTCCATTCAAGTGAGATCCCCGACTAATCTTACTGCATGGCCCTCTGATTTGTTGTAGCATCAGCTGCAATGTATTCTTTCAGTACCAAAATGAGCAATTTTTTAATATCACAGATAAGAGTTTGGTGTAACTTTTGAGTACAACTTTTCTGTATTCTTTGTTATGACAACATTGGCAATCGAACTGGAAGTTGATGAGGGCAATGTTTGTTTGGTTTTGATGACTAGCTGTACATTATATTTATGATCTTCTGCTTCATGATTGCAGATGCTAATCTTAATATTCACAACTTTGTGCTTTGTAACGACGAATCTCCATTTGATTGTTTAATGAAGCTCATCACTCATTTAGTCGATCGCATTTGAATTATTGCTCCCAAACTGTACATATAATATATAATGGGGGTGGAGCTGAAATTACGCTCAAGTTTGAATCAATAATGGTGGAAGATTTGGTCTATCTTAGTAAATGGTTCATTCGCTGGGTTGATAACGTCATAACATTTAGGCATGTTTCGGACAACTGGGCTACAAAGTCATCAAATCTTTTTGTACTTTACACAACATTTCACATAAATTCCACGTTCCAATAGTACTACTACTCCTTTGCATTTGGATTTTTTTACAAAAATGACGGGCATTACGAATAAGGGGTTCAATTGCGAAGGGGGTCGATTGGTGGATTTTCTGTGGGCTGCTTCTCACATCGGATTTGACATTTCATTTGAGTTGCATTTGGTCGCTGTCGTTGTGGATGCCATATGAAAAAAAAAAAAAAGAAAAGTTAATTAGGTCAAAAATAAAATTATATTCTTGATAATTTTTTTTTTCAATTGGAAAATATGAATTTAAATTTGCTGATGTGTCAATTTTTTTTTTTTATGATTTATTGATTTTAAGCGGGGTGCCAACCATTAAGTTATAATGTTCTTGTCATTATATCGAATTTTTTAACTTGATATAAAGCGTGATAAAATTTTCATTTTATATTTACGTGTACAATTTATGCATAAAAATTTAGATTTTTTTTTATTTTCAATTTTATATTTACAATTCATACGTAATATTCAATTTATTGCCAAACAAGATTATAAATGCTACAAAAATCTTTGTGCACAACAAATATACCCTAAACATGAGAATGAGCAAATGAAAATTTTCATTTCATATACCTGGTATGGCTCATGGATCGATGATGAACAAATACGTCAATTATATTGTAATATTAAGAAATATTTCTCTGATAATAAAAAAATATTTTATTATTATGACTTCATGACTTTTTTTTAATCGATATGGTTTGTTATTTATTAATAAACAATTTGAAATATAACTATACAGTTGCTATATGTAACAACTAGGAACAAATAAAATGTACATCCTCGTAGGCCGATGATCACAAATTATATCCTGTACCTAGTTGGTACATGTATTTAATAATACATCATCACTCTCACTATAAGAAAGTGAAATACACGCTCTCCTCTTCTTCTTCTCAAAAACCCACTTCCTTATTTTTTAAAAATCACTTCTTTTTTTTTTCAAAAATAAGTTATTCTTCTTCACCGTACTCCATTCGAAACCGCATTTAATCAAAAATTTCATCCAAGCCAGCCGTGATGGGTGCAATAGGTAGTGGTGATGGAATTGGGTTTGAGTTTTATGTTAAGACATAATTTTGATCTAAATCATAATTTGAGTGTAGGGTTACAATAATGTATTTATTAGATAAGGATATTAATAAATACAAAATGTAGCATATTATAATTTAGAGCATTTTATATAAGTTTATTAGGGTAAACTTCAAGAACTTACCTCTCATTTATAATTAAATTAACAGAGTGACAAATATTTAGCGACAAAACTGTAATTAATTTTTAATTTATATAAATAACCTTAAATCTCTTTTTTTTTAAAAAAAAAAAAAAAAACTTAACGCACTTGTTTAATGACTTGCCCGAGGTAAAGAAATTGGCATGCAAGTTTTACCACCTTTCACATCAACAAAGCATTTATTCTTTTACCAAAGAAGGGTAAGTCAACAAAAACCCTCCAAACACTTCATATTACGAGAAGAGCCGCATTGCTGAGTTCCCACCCAACATAGTCAATTAAGTAATCTCGAGAAAAATTCCTCCACTAATTCATTTTATAGAATTCAAAGTCCTAAAAGAAGTGGCACCAAATTATCGTCCATTTAAATATTTCTTTCGTCCCAAATTAATAGACATTTTAGAGTTTAAAAATTGTCTCATATTAATTGACACTTTATCATTATCAAGATAAATATTTTAATTTTTCTTGTTTTACTCTTCTTTAAAATTTGTGAGTGTATTGAACTCTACTATCCAATTACCTATTTCACTAGTAATTTCCTTTTCAAGTTGGGATAAAAAAGAAAAATTTACTTGACTAAATCATTAATTACTACTTTTCCTTGATAACAGTGAAATCTCTAAAACGTCTATTAATTTGGTACGGATGGAGTAGTCATTATAGTTTCGTTAAATTTAAATATTCAGTAATTTTATGTCAACTTAAGTGAAAATTGAAGAAAACAAAAATGAGAAATTTAAAAACAATGCCTTAATTCAATACATTATTTTCTAAAGTTGATTGAAATTATATAAAACCAATCATTTGGATTTAGAATTAAAAGTAATAAGTAACCCACGTTAACCATTTGTTTTGGTTTTAAATGAATTATTGGAATAGGCACTAAAAATGTCACGTCCCAAATAAAATATGGACTTAATGGACCAATTTTATCACATTAGAACTAAAATTACTTGTTTTTCATCTATTTTTTAAAAAATATTTTTACCCTTATTGCACGTATTATTCACGTAAAGTTTTTATTATATTATCATAAAATTTAAGTCACTCAAAAATTATATTGCTCATAAAAATAACATCAAACATATAATTATCACAGGAATGAATCATAAAAGCATTACAAATCTTCTCAAGATGTCATTATTTTGTTCTTGAGTTCTTAGCCGACTCTAAACAAATTTGGCTTCTACTTTTTAGTTTTGTGAATTTTTAAATACACTTTTTTTTAAAAAATTTATCCTCCCCTAAATTATTATTTTTTCTTTTTTTTTACTAAAAATATCCATATTAATAAAAAATTTGGTAAAAATAATACAGTAAATAAAAAAATAAAAACTTCATTTTTAGTTTTTAATAAGAAATATAAGAAGGCCCCAGGCTAGGTGGGGTCAAAATGTGAATTCCTTTACATCAGAAATACAATAAACAAACAACATAAACGGTAGGATACTGATCCGTTGATCCGGTTCATCAAATACTATTGCAATGACCAAAATGACCTCGAAGCACTGATAACGAACTGACACATAGGGGTCGAGCGGATTTAACGCCTTAACGGTCGGGTGGGTCCAACCCCAATTAGTGGCATCACCGTGCATTAAAGTAGTAATAATATACTACTAGTCTCTACAATAAATAAATAAATCCAAATGGGTCACATGCCTATAAAGTCAAGTACAAAGACATGCCCAAATAAATGCCACAAAATTCTCTCATTATAATAATGTAAATAATATTATTATTTTAAAATAAAATTAATATATAGTTATAATGAATTTCTAGATATCTATTTGCTTGGTTGGGAATAAATGAAAGAATGAATTGATTATGATTTTAGGGCATGCTTGGTTCAAGAATAGTAAGGAAAATCGGCATGGGAATGAAAGTAGTATGGAATATTGCCTAGTTCTCCAATCACCACACCTCCCTGTTTCTTGCGCAGCCACCTCAGTCACCACCATCTTGCCCATCCATCCTCCTCTTTCACAGCCACTACACTCAAACGGAAACCCCCACCCTCTTCTTCTGTCTTGGTCGTCATAACCATTTTTTCTAAAATCAAACCTATTTCACCATTTCTTTACAAAAGTCAAACACATCTCTAAGACACAATTAAAGATATAATTAAAGAGAGGAGAAGATGGAGCAGAGAAAATTTTCAAATGACAATTTTTCCAACTCAAGTCTTATATCCTACAAAAAAAAAACTATGTCCACAAGGAGTATGAACAATAGAAGGAAGTCAAATACTTCTCACTCAATCAACAACAATCCTTCGCAATTCATTGGATAAGAAAATCAAAACCCAATAATTCAATACGATCAATTAGACAAGATCTCACAAAAAATATCCAAAAAGGCGAAGCCAATAAAGTGAGCAAAACTGAAAGAATTGAGCAATTAAACAAAGGGGTTACTAACGGAGCAAAAGCAAACCAAACCCAATTAACTTTTCTAGCTATTTCCAGCACTATATTAGAATTCTCCGGAAGTCGAGGTAGTCTCCTCCTTCTTCGTCCTCTGCAACTGGATTTGGATTTGGATTTTCGAGTGGGTTGCTATTGTCTTATCCGATTGGCGCCGCCATCTCCTTCCTCCTGCAAACCCATCTCCTCCCTCTTCTCTTTCACACTCCTCCCACTGTGAACCAGTCCTCTTCTCTTTCTCATTTCTCTGTGGCTGCTTTCTTACATGGTTGGTTGACGAAGAATGGTGGCATGAGCTTGCGGAGTGGGGGAGAAATTACTAAAATAAAATAGGAAGAGAGAAAGGCACCGGTGGAGGAAGGAGGAGAATTAATTCCAGATGCTCAATTCCACCAAATTAGTTGGTATTAACTCAATTCCTTGTTTGTAGGAATGAAGCCACTATGTTCGTACCCATAATAGCAACTAAGCAACATTTTTTCATAAAATTGGGAATGAATCTCATACATTGATTGCCATTCCATTCAACCAAGCAGCTCATTAGCTGTTTGATTTGTAAGTTTTGGAATGAATTTCATGAAATTAATTTGAATTATTTGGATCATTAAACCCACTCTTAGCGATTTCATCAAATCCATTCTCATTCAATGGTGGGATGTCACGCGCACATCCTACCCATAAACCAAATAGTTTTATAATACATATAAGGTGTGTTTGACGCGTGAATGAGAATGAAACAATCGACATTTGATTAATTAAAAATTTATTAAAGTAATTTGATTACCTTTGACTTGTTTGGTAAGGTCATTAAAGGAATTGAATTACTTTGATTTATTTAATTTTTGTCTTAAAAGATAATTATATAGTATGAAATTATCCTAACAAATAATTAAATTACCTCTATTATTAATGAGATTGTCTTTGGCTTTGCTTATTGACAAAAAGATGTAGTAAACAAAATCATTTGCCAATTGCTACATTCTCATTCCAGCCCACCAAACACATTCATAGTGATTCTAGACACTTAAAGTAAAAGACACTTTAATATTTATTTTTCTTTATTAATACCTCTACTTTTAAAATTATAAATTATATGTTAATTACATGACCATTGTTTTTGAATAAAAGCCTAGAATATGTACTTGAAATACAAATCTGCAAACGAGATATGGAGCGGGAAACAAAGCATACTAGCGAGTGACACCTAAATTTCCTACTCTTCCTTTTCAGGGTAAGCCTAGGAAATAGTTTTGTTCTTATGCTCATGCTCCATCTACAATAATTGAATCATCTTTAATCCTAAAAAAGAGGGACAAGTTTAGTTTGATTAACCAAACAAAATAATGAGGTTCGTGGCATCTCTCAGTTCACACAAAATCACATATAGTAAATTTGGTTAAGTTAGGAAGATAAAGGCCCTGCTGGGTTACACATGGGAACTTGGCATAAACCACATCAACCCTACTAAAAAACAACTCTTTGGCTGATGAAGCTATGGCAAAACTGGGGTATAAACAGCAGATACGGACGAATATGGACAGTAGCCCTCCGTAACAATTCGTTAGACTTTTTTTTAACAGATCATAGTTGTTGACAACAGTTATTAAGCTTTGCTGAATTATATGTAGTCCATGAAAGATTGTAACTGTTTTATGTTCAAAATCATATTCGAATACCCAAGAAAATATCATAGTTCTTAGGGGGAAGGTAGACTTTGAATTTTGGATGGTGAAATTGTAGCAGCGTAGAGGACATACATCGGCTGAAAAAACTCTACTAGAGAAAATTCTAGCCGTTCAGACGTGTAGTGCCACACTTAATAGTTGTTGTGTTCATTTCGTGTCTAAAATGAGGTTCGAACACTCAATCTTAGTTAAAAACATATCCAAAAACCCAATTTTAATAAGGAAGTATGAGTTATTTTCACTCAACGGCAACTTATGTTACCTCCTTTGTATTAAAAAAAGGAAACATTGGTTAAGTTAGAGCAAGATTTGACAAACACTAAAAAGAGGCCAATAATGGGAAACGGAAGGGGAGGTGTCGTTTTGCTCATCAGAAACTTTGTTGCCATTTCTTAGAGCATCCACAATGGTTTGTTATCAAAATAAGTTAATAAATGGGGTTAATAGTATCACATCAACTTTCCACTAACCTCTCATTTTATTAACTTTTTCTCTTCATTAGGTTAATGAATGGACTCACTATAATATTATATTTATTTCACTTATAATATAAATATTATAGTCAATAGTTAAATTTATTAATCATATAACATAAGAAATATAAATAATTATTTCATAAAATATTAATTAAAAATAAAAAACCAAACGTTCATAAAAATACATAAATTGCAATTAATAAAACTTGAATATTAAATATATTACATTATATTAAAGCTATTTTTTTCACAAAGACAGCCTACCACGTTTCAGTGAACACTAGTACCACATTCAGAAATATCTACATCCATGCATGTGAATTTAATCTATTTTTTCACAAAGACAGCCCATCACATCTCATAACACTAGCACCACGTCAAAAATAACTAGCATCCACAATGGTGCATTTTTGGGATTAATAGGATGGTGAGTCCCACCTATTAACCCCATTGCACCATTGTGAAAGGTGTACTTTTTTTATTTTTTTAAATTAATGTAACTTTATAAGGGACATTATGAAGACAAAAAAAATTAGATTTTGTGAAATTTTATCTATCTAATTACATGTAATTTAATGATTTAATTTGAAATTTGATGTACTCTTTATTTACAAATTTTATGTACTATTTATTTGATGTACTATTTATTTAAAAATTTTATGTTATAAATTATTTTTCATTTTGGTCATGTATTATATTTTATATTTTATACTTTATGTCTTTGTGAAAAATCAGTTTAAATTCACACACATGGATGTAGACGTTTCTAGACGTGGTGCTAGATGTTTTTGACGTGGTGCTAGTGTTATGAGACGTGGTGGGCTGTCTTTGTGAAAAAATAGTTTAAATTCACATGCATGGATGTAGACGTTTCTGGACGTGGTGCTAGTGTTATGAGACGTTATGCTAGTGTTATGAGACGTGGTGAGCTGTCTTTGTAAAAAAATAGTTTAAATTCACATGCATGGATGTAGATGTTTCTGGACGTGGTACTAATATTCTGAGACGCGGTGAGCTATCTTTGTGAAAAAAATAGCCTTAATATAGTGTAATATGTTTAATATTCAATTTCTAGTAATTGCAATTTATGTATTTTTATGCACGTTTAGTTTTTTATTTTTAATTAATATTTTATGAAATAATTATTTATATTTCTTATGTTATATGATTTTTCATTTGTATTTAGTAAAATAAATTTAACTATTGACTATAATATTTATATTATAAGTGAAATAAATATAATATTATAGTAGGTTCATTTATTAACCTATTATAGTGTAAAACTATTAAAGAGAAAATATTAATAAAATGAGAGATTAGTGGAAAGCTGATGTGATATTGTTAACTTCATTTATTAAACTATTTTGGGAGCAAACCATTGTGAATTCTCTTATAAATAATAAGCAGCGAAAAAGAAAAGCTCCTATCAGCATAACACCACCAAATGCAACAGAGCAAAGTAGTAAGTACAGTCCTTGAGTTTCTTCCACTGTAGACTGTACCAAAAAACTGTCGGCAGCAAGAGGCCCGAGAGAGGAAGCCTCTCTGCTTTTCCTCTGTTTTCCTCCTCCCCACCCCCCCTCTGGCCTCTTTCTTATAATAAACCTCGATTTCTCAGCCCCGATAAATTCTTTTCCTCACCCTGTTTTTTCCCACATTATGTCCATGGAGTTGGAATCTCTTCGTTATTCTTCAAGCTTTTGGAATTGCTTCCGCATTTTCACTCTGTGGCTGCTTACGGCCTCCATTTCCGTTATGCATTCCGCCGCGGCAGCAGCATTCGACTCGCATTGGTATCCCGCCACCGCTACATGGTACGGCAGCCCCGAAGGCGACGGCAGCGATGGTACCCATTTTCATCCTTCTTATTCTTCATTCCTGTTTTCCTTACACTCAGAGCATTAATGGTTACATATATTTATAATTTCGATTAAATAACTCCACATATTCGTGAATCTTATCATTAATTAAGGAGACATTTTCGTACCAACCACCACATTAACGTTAGTGTCGGAGAATTCATGTAGATTAATTTTCACTTGAACAACATCATCAATTATGCTTCTTCTCCCAAAAATAAAAAATTTGTCTTCGAAAATTGACAGTGTTGTTTGTAATTTGATGTGAAGGTGGGGCCTGCGGGTACGGTTCGCTGGTGGATGTGAAGCCGTTCAAGGCCAGAGTAGGGGCGGTGAGTCCGGTGCTGTTCAAAGGCGGAGAAGGGTGCGGTGCATGTTACAAAGTCAGGTGTTTAGACAAGTCCATTTGTTCAAGAAGGGCGGTCACGGTGATTATCACCGACGAATGCCCCGGCGGGTACTGTTCCAACGGTCGAACCCACTTTGACCTGAGTGGTGCAGCTTTCGGTCGCATGGCCGTCGTCGGGAACGGTGGACAGCTCCGTAACCGCGGCGAGATCCCGGTCATCTACCGGAGGTATGGTAACTAGTTTTTGTTCTCCCAATAAAAATGAATTAGTCGGTTTTATACCATATTTCTAAGTAACTGCCAACTACCGTTGTTGAGAGAATGATAGTGACAGACTCTGAGTCTAGGCGCTTAGGGTGCAGTTCAGTTATTCTTATTTCTTTATTTCCTTGAGACATTCTTTTCTTTTAGTTTTTCCTATAATGTGTTTTTCTTTTTATTTTTTCATTACGCTATTTATATAAAAAAAAAAATCACTTACAAATGAAAAAAGTGAAAAGATTTACTCTTTTTTTTCCAAATTTAGTTAAAATCACTTGCAAATAAAATCCCGGTCATCTTAGTATGATTTTTCTTTAAATTTACATTTTTATCATTTATTTATATTTTTAATTATTCTTATCCTGTTAAGGGTGGAGGTGATTAGTTGCAAAAAGTGAAATGTTTATTTTTCTTTTATTTATTATTATTATTATTTTGTTTATTTTACCTTTTGTGTGGTCAAAGGATCAGTTTCACCTCGGTTTGATCTAAGCATGCAATATTGTGTCTGACTGCTGGGTGGTAGTAAATGCTACCTGGAGGATAATATAAAATTTCTTTTAAAATAAATAAATAAATATTAAAATTATTTGTTTTTTAAAGTCTTACTATTTATTGAAATTAAACTCATTTTCACGATTTTCTTCATCTTTATAATATGTTAAATATTTTTAAAATTAGGATGTTGCTTATTTATTCAATTTCTAACAACTGACCGGTTTTGGTCAATAGAATTCTTTATTTTCTGGCTCAAAATATTTCCATTAATTTAATTGGATCATTTCTAGTCATGCCAATATTAATTCGGATGAAAAAAATTAAATTAAAAAATTTCGGTTAAAAGGTTTAAGAAAAAATTAATAATTAATTAATCTGTGTGTGTGTGTGTGTGTTTTTTTTTTTTTTAATTTTATTTTAGGACACCATGCAAGTACCCAGGGAAAAACATAGCCTTCCATGTAAATGAAGGTTCAACAGACTACTGGCTTTCTTTGTTGGTTGAATTTGAGGATGGAGATGGCGACATTGGCTCAATGCACATAAGAGAGGTACTCTCTTTTTATTTTTACTTTTGTTTTTTAAATTTTAATTGTCCATCCCCTCTCTAATTTTCTCACCAATTTTAGGAAAATATAGGTTTATATATTTTTTTTATAGATCAGAAAATAATGTTATCGTTATACTCTTTTCAATTACAATAACTTTGAATTTTAACCATAAATTACATATAGAAATTACATATAATAAGTAAATACTGTGATAAAAAGTAGAGAGAAAAAAGGTTTTTTTTAAAAAAAATTAAATTTTTTTTTGGGCGTGGTCAATGCGGCTGGCATTGTGGAAATGGATGGTCAACACTTGCACAATTATCCAAAAAAAAAGGGTAGGCTTTAGTAATTCCTTTTGGAAGACTTATTGTGGTTGGTTTTTGGATGGGGGGAAGAAATCAAGGACAGAAAAAGTAAATAATATAAAATTCCGAACATTACGGAGAATAGTGGTTTTAGAAACTTTTTAGAACCACGTGCCCGACAATTTTTAGTAGAGCTTTCTTTCCCCACTTAAAAAAATTAAAATAGATTCTACTAAGTGGTGTGAATCCACTTTGGGAAAAAGATTTATTTACTTCTGACACCTCATTACTACTATATATTTAATTTCATACCCATAATTAATTAAAATTTCACGAAAGTGACTTTTAATATAAAATTTTTTAGTTTTAAAGTATTGGAGTTTAATATAATAATATAAAAGAGCGGTTTTTTACTAGAAAAGTTATAGTATAGTATAAAAATAAAAATAACATTAATTTTTAAATGATTGATTCTTAATTTTTATTAATAACTTTATTTTATTTTTTTTGAAAAAAGGGGACATAGTATTACTTATTGTGACGGTCATTTAGGGAGAAAATCTTGCTTCATAACTTGTGTTGTTGTGTTGTGTCGCCTCATGATGTTGCAATAAATATGAATAGGCAATTGTTAATCAAGCAAATACAAATGCACGCATTCAATTTCTCAACAAATTTTGTTCCACTTTTCCCCTAAAAATCATTACAACTACAGTCGATCGAGCCTCACTTGAAAGTATGCACGTTTGACGCCCTAAATAAATACAACTATTATTTTAACACGGAAAAAAAATTTATAATAAATTGTTTGAATTTACCATGGATGTTGAATTTTTGTTGCAGATGGGTTCGACGGAGTGGCTTGAGATGAGTCACGTATGGGGAGCAAATTGGGTGATCATAGCAGGTCCATTACGGGGTCCATTCTCAGTGAAGTTAACAACGTTGTCAACAGGAAAAACACTTTCAGCAAGGGATGTTATCCCAAGAAACTGGACTCCTAAAGCCACTTACCCTTCTCGTCTCAACTTCTTCTAATTTTATCAAGCTTCCTACTTATTACTACTACTACTAGTGTTTTGTTCTTGGCCTTTGGTGTTGGTGGTGTACGTCGTCCATGTATGTTTTTGAAGAGAAGAAGTAGCCGTTGGAGGATTCCAACCTCACATGAAGGAAGGATCGGTCCAATTAAGGCCGTTCTCTTTTATCGACATATGATTCATATAGTCAAATCAGACAACGACTCAAAAGATTGATGTACGTGTTTGTAACAAATAGATGTTGCAAGTGTTTTTCGAGTGAGCTATTTGAGCCCTCTCCAAATGAGAGAGAGAGCGGTCTCCTCCCAATTTGTCTTTGAGTTTGTAAGCTCCAAATAGTTTTGATTTCTTACTTGTGTGATGGTGTGAATTAAATTTTGGTCCCAATTGCATTTATAGTTATTGTTGTTTTGGTCACGCTGGGGTGAGTGAAATATTGCATGGGACAAAGGTACAAACTAAGCTAGGTGCCACAGTGAAGTTAACAAGTGGTGTGGATGCAAAAGCTGCAAAATGAGTTTGAGACTCACATGCTAACTTAAATAATTGGACATATATGGAGATTCAACAACATTACATTTAACAAAAAAAATTCTTTCCATCTCAGAATTGTAGTTTTTTTTTTTTTTTTTTTTTTAATTTTGGGGGGTGGATTATTGATGGACAGACGTGGCAACGGTCCCAATTGAATCTTTGATAAAGGACATGTCATTCTCTAAGCATGTGCAGGGAACCATGTGTTTGATGTTCTTTCTTCCCCAAGATAAAGGGGGGAGGAGTACCCCTTCTGTTGAATCTTGATAATTCTGAAGATCTTGCTTTCTTCTTTCTTTTTTTATTGCTTTTCTTGGATCAGTGGATCCAATCCAACCAACCCTAATAGATTTTCTGCTCGTAAATTTTTGACTGGTTGTTGGTAACTGAACTACCACGTAGCAGAGAATCATGATGAAATCTTTGAAGGCAGGGCATAGCATATGCCTGTGGTGAGGATTGAAAGGCAATGATGAAGAGGAAGATAACCCTAAAAAATGTTGGGATTCCTTAGTGAAATGAAAGGCAAAAATATCAAAATGCTGGGGAGATAAATTATTTAGGAATCCAATTATATAAGTAGGAATTCCACTATACTCCCTCTATTTTAAATTATTAGTTTTTTTTCCCTTTTACACATATAAAAAAAAATAATTTCATTTAGCATTCTCGTACATTTTAATAATATTTCTTTTTATACCCTTATTTAATTTAATAATTATACCTTAATAATAGTTATCTCGTCTCACTTTACTACTATTTTCAACAAAGAGTATTAAATACATAAGAATATATTAAGAATAACATATATTATTTACCTAAAAACTTCAAAAATGTTTATATTTGACATGTTCCTACCTTGCAATCTCATGCGAATTGTTTACCTATAACTATTTAATATTCCTACGAAAAGCCGATCATACATGAGCGTTTCCGGGGTCGAATTCACTTTGAATTTGATAAATGCATTGCTTGTGAAGTATGTGTTCGTGCAGTACTTATATCATACCACTAGGAGTACCATATGAGAGTGGTACTCTTAGGAAAAAAAATTTTAAAAGTAAACTAGTTATTGAGAGAGTGTTTACACTCTCTTCTTGAAAATAAGGAAACATAAATAAATTAATAAAGTTGTCATTTTACAACTCACCACTTTCCAAGATAATGATAATTATTTCAATTTTTTTGGAAAATTTAACAGATTCAAAATTACCATCAATCATCACAATAAGTGCAGGAGTTTAGTGATATAACCCATCAACAACAACAAAGAAATGACAATTTACACGAAGAAAATAACCCATCAAAATACAAACTTGACAGTTCCAATAGATTAAAACCCACGTCGCCATTACATCACCATTTTGTACGATATTCCATCAATTCCATCAATCATCATCCGTCTCTTCGTCATCATCTTTCTTCCTTTTGCCTGTACGTAAATAGTTTTGACATATTGGACATTTACCATCATATAGAACAATATAATACAATACATTTTCCATCAACCAAAATAGATATCATACAATATTTTATTCCATCAACTTTGGACATATTCCATCAACTTTAGACATATTACATCAACCAGAACAGATATCATACAACATTTTATTCCATCAAATTTGGATATATTCCATCAACCAGAACATATATCATACAACATTTTATTCTATCGAGAAATAGTTTCACATAAGTAACATGATTACCATCAATTCCATCACCATCTGTACCATATTCCATCACAAATTGTGATATTCCATCAACAACAACAAAATAAAAATAAGTGCAGGAGTTTAGTGATATAACCCATCAACTTTGGACATATTCCATCAACTTTGGACATATTCCATCAACCAGAACAAATATCATACAATATTTTATTCCATCAAATTTGGACATATTCCATCAACCAGAACAGATATCATACAACATTTTATTTCATCGAGAAACAGTTTCACATAAGTAACATGATTACCATCAATTCCATCACCATATGTACGATATTCCATCACAAATTATGATATTCCATCAACAACAACAGACTAAAAATAAGTGCAGGAGTTTAGTGATATAACCCATCAACTTTGGACATATTCCATCAACCAGAACAGATATCATACAACATTTTATTCCATCAAATTTGGACATATTCCATCAACCAGAACAGATATCATACAATATTTTATTCCATCGAGAAACAGTTTCACATAAGTAACATGATTACCATCAATTCCATCACCATCTGTACGATATTCCATCACAAATTGTGATATTCCATCAACAACAACAAACTAAAAATAAGTGCAGGAGTTTAGTGATATAACTCATCAACTTTGGACATATTCCATCAACCAGAACAGATATCATACAACATTTTATTCCATCAAATTTGGACATATTCCATCAACCAGAACATATATCATACAACATTTTATTCCATCGAGAAACAATTTCACATAAGTAACATGATTACCATCAATTCCATCACCATATGTACGATATTCCATCACAAATTGTGATATTCCATCAACAACAACAGACTAAAAATAAGTGCAGGAGTTTAGTGATATAACCCATCAACAACAACAAAGAAATGACAATTTACACGAAGAAAATAACCCATCAAAATACAAACTTGACAGTTCCAATAGATTAAAATCACAATCTGTGGCTGAAGAATGAAAAGAAAAATTCGGGACCTTTCTGCCGTAGTGAAGGATACGTTCATCGGCGAGTGAAAGGGAAACAATGACAGTGCAAACGGCAGCAACCACCCAGGTGGGAGTCTCCAACGAATCCATCTTCTCCGGCTTCTTCTTGACTGAAGAGGTAGGACTGGCCACGTCAGCGGTCTGTCGGCCAGCTAGGTTCCGGCAACCACCGAAACATCCTCTAAATGAAGAACCGACTGAGGCGTTTTGTACTGGAGGCGACGAGGACCCATTTGGTGAAAGTTGCGGCTTCAGACGACGCCGGGAATTGGTGGTTCGTGGCGGTAACACGGCAGCGGCTAGTGTTTCCACCCAATCCTAGACCGACCACCGAAACCCAAGACTCATCGGTGGATTTTGCTCCTAAAAGCATGAGTAACGTTTTGGTGGGAAGAGCCGACCCCGAACATCACTGGAGAGGCCGGAATCGGTGGCGAACCGCGGAGGTAAAAATGGATCTGGGAGAGAGAAAACACGACGGGAAGAGGGGATTGAGAGATGGGTTTTACTCTAGGGAAGATGGGGATTATTTTCTGGTGCCCATGCTACGGAAACGACGCCGGGAAAGGGCAGGAACGGGCGGGCGAGGTACGGTTGGCCAAGGGGAACTGACGGGGAAGAAGGTTCTAGTGGGGAGAGAGAAAGGGGAAATAAGAAACGAATGCTGGCTAGGGTTTAGTGCAATGAATGTGGGACAATTTTCAAGGCAAAAAAAAAAATGGCTGGAGAAGGAAGAAAGAGGATAAATGATGCAGCATTAATTAATGGAGCAATTTTCAAAAAAATTAAGGTTTTGCAAACATAGTTTAGGCGCGTGAGTGAGAATAGAAGAGGAAAAGTAGGGAGCATCAATTAATGAAATGTTTTGTATACAAAATCCACTAATTGTACCATGCTCATAGTATACCTAGGTGTACTATAGAAATTGCCGTGTTTGTGTATGTCCTGTAACTTATTAAATGTTTTAATCCCTTTAATAATAAATCTTCCCCTTTCATAAATACAACTCCACAAATGTGAAACAAACTAGACAAGATTCATAAATCCCAACAAATCTCCCCATTTCATAAATACACTAGTATCACATCACCATAGACTCTTATCTGACTCTCGGATCTTACTCCAGTAAGCCCATCTCTACATCATAGACCACACGATGAAACTTTAATATTCATGTCCAAGTATGTTTGTCTCTTTTTGAATATTCATGAATTTTTAACATAGTTAGAATATGGGCACACTAATAGAATTTTGAGCTGTCACCACATATTTTTCATAACACTAAACTATAAATATATCTATTAATATTTACAATCACATCAAATATTATCTTATTTATATATACTAAAACACTATAAGAGTAGTGTTGTTATAACTGTTTTAATGTGTCACCCAATAAAATTCTACCATGATATTATAAATAAGTGTTATAATAAAATTTCAATAAAAACACTAACAAGTGTAATTAAAATTTATACGTATAGAAACACAATCAAGTGTTATTTTATTTGTTAATATATTAACTTAATATATTAATAGATTACTATGCATAGTGTAATTGTAATACATATATAATTACATTATTAAGTGTGGTTTAAAGTCGTCTGGTGCTGTCCCACACGGAAATAAAGAGAATGATTGGGTATTAACTGTATTATTAAAAGAGAATGATTGAGTTTGGATGCCTATAGGCCAGAATTTCAACAGTCTAAGACTATTTGTATATTTACTTACAAATGACGTCATATATTATCTATTTAAAAATATTTTTATATTTTCAATTATATAATATGATAACAATAATTTTATGATATTATGGTATTTGTATGAACATTAAAATTGTCATAATAGGTTTTCTAACCAAACACTTTATTATGTATTAACATATTAACATATATAACACTACATAGCTAACAACTGTGTCATAATAGATGATTTATCATGGTATATACTTGTGTTTTCATATATATATATATATATATTATAACTCCACATTTTTCATGTATATTCACATTAAAAAGTGTCGTGTTATCCAATATCCATTTGACCACACCTGTTTAGACCACGCAAAAAGATTCGTGTCGTCATAGATAAAATGTGATGAAATTTTGTCTATTATAACATTTGTAAGTATTTTAGAAGCCCTTTTTTGTTGTAGTGGTATTACTAGTTACGCATCAATTTTAAGTATTAGCACTTTAATTTTAACAAATTTGTCCTTTTACTTTTAAGGGGCAGGGAGAGAGAGGGGCAAGGGTTTTTTTAGTCTAAATTAGAACGGTAAAAGGTAAAAATTAAGACGATAACTAGTAAAAATTTTAGAATATCCACTCATTCATGAATTTTTGGCTAAACTCAATCTAATAAGGGAGGAATTGATCACATCACCATGGACCCTTAGTAGTCTTCCCTGATCTTACCCTAACAAACTTATCTCTATACCATGGACGATTAATATTCATGTACAAGTAAACTCATCTCTTTCCCATGGTACCCAATTAGTGCTCGAACCGCCATTAAAGCTGGTCCGATATCATACAGACCAGACAATATTCATAAATCTCTAAAAATGTAAATGTTTTTATTGTGGAGAGAATCCTTGTTTACTTGTGTTTTGAAGGCAGGTTGATGAGACGGTAGAGCAGTTCAAATCATTTCGAAAGGGGAGTTGGGAATAAACCTTGGTAGCCTTGAGTATAATGGTGCAATGCATTAACATTCTTCATTTGAACTTGGCAATATGTTGTAAGTCAAAAGTACTCCACCCCTTAGATATTACCACAGAACAAAACAATTTCCTTATCAAATCAAAGCATTGGCAAAGCAACCATAATGAGTGTTGCTTCACCCAGTCAAACAATCTATACCTTACTATGTATATATAGGTGAGCATTCTTGTGGTGAAAGTATAAGAATGAGTAAAACACTGCATTTGGCACAAGTAGGAATACTGAGATTGTCATCATCAGCTATCAAATATGAAATTGTAACAGCTCTTGTAAATTGTAACTGTTGTTATTCCTATCAATGGTAAGAATGGATCTAACAAAATGGCGCGAACTGACTGAAAAGATTGTTTATAGCTGTTTGCAACAAGGAAAAGGGGCAAAAATTGATATCATCATGGAGACACACAAGATCATTTTCTATGGCTAACTTGTTCACCTTAAGCTAAGAATCAGCATCCAGTTTTGGTGCCTCGGGAGGAGTACCATCAGCAGCTGCAGCAGTATCTTTGGCAGCTGAAATGATATTGTCTTCAACTTTCCCATCCTTGGCGGGCTTGTCTGATTCTGGAGTGCCAGTTTTGTCATCCTTTGTATCCTTGCCATCCTTCCCTCCCTTTTCATCCTTAGTGTCCTTTCCTTCTTTGCCATCCTTCCCTTCTTTTCCATCCTTGGCATCTTTCGCCGGTGGGGGTGGAGGAGGAAGCATATGAGGTGGAGGTGTTTGCTTCAACTTCTGCAGCATTTGGCGCATCCTCGAAAGATCTGTTGGTTTACCTGGTTTCGGGCCCTGAACAACCACAATTGAAGGTTTCTTTTCTTCCTCTTTCTTCCCTCTCCTCTTCTCCAAGTTAGGCACCTCCCGAGGTACAATCTCGGCTATCGCTTTCCAATAGTTCTTGTCAGCTTCTTTATGGAATTTCTCTTGGTTGGCTAGGTACAGCTGCAGCATAAAAAACAAGGTGAGGTTTAATGAAAACAGCCCACATTATAATAACTAACATGTTTTGAATGGGGATGGGAGTCTAGAAATTACTTTCTCTCTTTCTCTATTCTGAGTCATAGTAGTTTCCCGATTGAGCTTCAGCTTCTCATAGAATGTTCGCTTATACTCTTCAGCTTCTTGGATAATCTGATTCCTGATTTCTTTCTCTTTTTTCTCCTTCTCCTCAAGATAAATTGCATTTTGGCTGCAATAACATGATCAGAATTCAAACATTAACCAAGATTCTTAGTGTTTTCTGGCACTAAACATGTAACCCTTACCCCCCTTAGAAAGAATGGATAACCAAGGACATATCTGAAATAGGAGAAAGGATGACAAACATTGAAGAAACAATTGACAGAGATACTAAGCTCATTACTCTTTATCTAGTACCTCGCTCTCTATTTTGAACAATTAATCATTTGGCAGTATAACCATTGTCTGGTTCAAATTTCCTTTACGATTGATGAATTGATCATCTAAATGAAGTTATTATCAGAAATGAGAACATGGAGGAAACAATTTAGGAACAACAAAGTGGTCCAAATAGTGATCTAAACCATGAAGAAAACATGCACCATCAATTGAACAAAAATCCCATCAAAGCTCAATAATTTCCTACATATATGCATGCCGTTGGAATGGAACAGGCAAAATTAAGCAACATTCAAAGAGGGATAAAATTTGAATCCTCACCGCCGCCATTCGCGAAAAGCGGCGCCTTCCTCCCTCATCTGACTAGGGTCAGGGAGAATGGGTCCATCTGAATGAGCATTATCGGAGCTGAAAATTCCATCAGTATCAGCTCCAATATCATACTCATTGTTACCCTGGCTCATCCCGAATGCCGGATCAGAGAAGTCATCCATGGGAATTGCTGGATGTGTTGAAGCCCCACCGTGGACTTCGTAGTCATCGGCGGCGGTTTCAGGAGGAGGTGGGGCGGAATTATAATCGAAACCACCCATGTAACCATCCTCCTCAAAGGGGTGTGGTGGTGGTGGTGGTGGTGGTGGTGGCTGCATGATCTGTTCCTCATTTCCGTCCCCTGTGGCCATGTAGTCCTCATCGAATGCATCCATTATTTGGCTGTTTTCTCCCAGATGCTATGATCTAACTGTAGCTCAGAGAAAAATCAAATGCGAGGAGGAAGAAAAGGGAGGCGATGATTTGGCTCTCTGTTGGGAGAAACAGAGGAAAGTGTCAACTGCATGGGATTTACACGTGTTCAGATAATCCTTCTTTCCATGGTGTGTTGCAATTCTAATTTTTATTTTCGTCTTTATTTTATTTTCCTCCAATTAAGGGGAAAAAAATACAAAATAAAATTTGATATTTTTCACTCACTAATATTAATTTATAATATTATAATTATATATTATTATGTTTATCATAAAATAATATTAACTGTAAAAAATTATGCTACACAACTTAATTTTTTTTTTTTTTAAAAAAAATTGAATATAAACTGAATGGACACGTAAAACAAAATAAAAAATTTGAATCAATATCATCTAAAACTAGGGAAGAACCAAAAATAAGAATCCATTCAGAATCAGAATCCACGATATCAAAATTGAACTGAAGCCGTCAATAAATAGTTTGGTTTTGATTCTACTATTTCATGGGAATTACTTGAATAGATAATTTTAAAATTAAAACTAATAATTTTAGAACCACAGTCACATCTAGATATAAATAAATATATCACCTCTCACAGAATTTATATATTTGTGTTTCATATAAGTACTTAATTATAGGTTTCTTCGTTAAATTGGGTTTTAATACTTTTGCAAAGATTTTTACGAAGGAAACTTGAGCACCTATTGTGGAATGCTATAAATATTAAACTTGTTTTTCTGTACCTTACATTTCATCGAAGAAATTGTTTGGTTTTTTATATTTTTAAACAACTTTTTTTTCCATAATAATTCAAAAATATACTTTTTAGTCCTTAATAACGATTCTATCATACCACCAATTCAATCACCTACAACTCATAGAATCTTACTTAAATAAATAGTAGAACAATGTGAATATTAGTTTTAATTTTAAAAATATCAAAATTTAAATCACATGTTTAAAATCTAATGTTGGTTTTAGAGTTAGTCATTTTAAATTTTAAGTGTCTATTTTAACTTTTAACTTGTTATAATTTTAAATTATTGCCTTAACTGTGGTTTACTTTGTTTCCTATGGAATTGGGGTGTGAAATTGCAATTGAGAGGGTTCAATTCCAATTTTCAATGTTATAATTGGAAGAATTGGAATTGAATTATAATTTTAAATTAGTCCAATTTCACAATTTCAATTGTTTATTGGGGTTGAATTCAAATTCTTTAATTATCCGGATAAACACGCGGGTCTTGTTCCGGGTTATAACAAGACCAGTCATTTACATCTTCTCCATTCTCTTCTGTACACACACTTCTCTCTCCCGGTGCGCCGCATCCGAACCACCGCCACCCACCTCTTTTCCCTCTTCATCTACTCCTCCATTCTCCTCCTCTTCCTGCCACCCCAAACCGTCGTCCCTCTCCTCAAACCCATTTCCTCCATTGAAGGAATTTTGAGAAAACCAATGAAATTCTAGAAGCAAACAAAATCTACCCGCAATCTTGGAAGGATACAGGAACCTTTAGGGAGGGAGTAGAAGAAAAGGTGAAGAAGGTGACAGTGGTGTTGGGTGTAGGGCTACTGATTTTAAGGAGGAGAAGAGCCAAGTTTGTGCTCCTGAAACCCTAATTTCATGGATTTTTCCAATTTCTTGTTTGAAAGCAAGATTATTAGCAGTGGCATGGCTCGCATTTTCTGCAATCCAACATGAATTTTTGCCTAGAAGAACTTAGCTAGATTTGTCACCTTTAACTACTTTTCCTTTTCAGTAGTATTGGATAATTGAAAATTTTATCTTTTTTCTAGATAGATATGGAGTGTGAAAGTTATCTAATTTTACAAGGCCGCACCATTGCTTGCCACAGCATGGTGTATGAGCATGTTCCGGCTTGTGAAAAATTCCAAAAGACTTTGAAGCTTTTTGTGTTCTTCTTTCTGGGTAATCATGGATTATTATAACTAAAATTGAGTTCTTTTTGCAGTGCTTGACTGAAAAGAGCTTGAGGTGTACACATAAACATGGAATTTAGAGATGTTTTAGGAATGTCCTGGGTGGAAATTTGGTGTAAATTTTTTAAACTTTGTTGAAGAATGTAAATCTTTGTCCGTAAATTAAAATAATTAATTATATCGAAATATCTTAGTATTTTCAAAATCTTTTAAAAGAGTTACAAGTTTAAAAGGATAAAAAATTTACTTACAATCATATTGCAATTCATAATGAGAGCAAATAACTCTTCTATAATAGAACAAGATTCAATCCCCAATTTCTTTTTTATTCTTGTTAATTTTAGTTTGTATTTGTTTAATAACAATATTAGTTTTGAGACTTTTTCATCTTCGTATTTATTCATCATTAATTAATCATATTCAATAATCTACAACGACATATAAATAGAAAAAATAAATAGTTTTAATCGACATTTTCATTAAGAAAGGGAGGGAGTGCAACGATTTATCTAAAAGTGTTGTTCCGAGTACAAGAAGCTGCAAGCTTTATTCAAACTCACTTCAGAAGACATCAATCTTGGAAACATCATCTGCTGGTTGGTAATGGGAAATTAATATTCAATTTTTGTGCTTATTAAGGAAATCCAGAAGCAGCTGGTTCACCTTTTCTGGAAACTGCTCCTGAACGAAGTGGTTCCCTTCAGCCAAGAATGTTACCTCAAGATCAGGGACATAATCTTTAACCTTTCCACTTTTGATGTATTCTTCCATGCCCATGAAGTACTTTGCATAGTCCTTTTCCCCCATTATCAAAAAGCAAGGAACTGTTATTTTTGGATCAGCAACTCCATCGTGTTCTAGCCAAGCCCTGTTGGAAGAGATAATCAAATACTCTACATCAGTGGCCGACCTAAAAATTTTGGGATGAGAATGCTAATTTGAGAAAAAAAAAAAAAAAAAAAAAAAAAAAAAAAAAAAAAAAAAAACGGGCATAAGGGTACGGTTTCACCCTCTTACTCCATGTTGGTTCCGCCACTACTCTACATTGTAATTCACCATTGATGAAGCTATGGTTAGAATTATGTATGGTTTACCTACCTGTATGGGATCTGCAGTGCAGTTTGGAAACCAGAGTTCTCATATAGTTTTGCATAGTTTGCGAGATCTTCTTCACTAAACCATGAGGGCAAAGGTGCAGATGCATCCACCAAGTCCATGATCTCTTGGTCTTGTTTAGCAACTTGTAACTCGCTTGCTGTGAAGAGAATGTATATTTTCTTCACTACTGTCTTAATGTCGAACCGTCTGAAATCCCTCTCTGCTCTCCCTGGTTTCTGGCCGACGAGGAAATTGAAGCATCAACAACTTGATTACGAAACCTAAACTCATTTAAACCTCAAATCTTGGAACAAAGGAGCTCGAAAACATAAAAATGGAACTTGCCCTGAATCTCATGAAATAGAATCCCTCTGGAAGAGCAGCAGTGGAAACTGTTGGACCAGTTGGCATGAAAGGCAAACCCATTGTCACAACTCCAGAAACTCTGTCCTGGTGAAGGAGTGCAAAATGGTAGGCAACTCGAGCACCAAAATCCTTCCCCACAAGAAAAACCTGCCCATTTTTTGAGTAAATTTTTAGTAGCTGATGTTCAGCTGAGCTTGTTCTAATAATTCATTGATAATTACCTTTGGGAGCTCAAAAGAATCAAACAATTCCAGAAGATCGTCGACAAGATCCTTGAACGTGGTCTTTTCTGGCTCGGCAGGAACTTGAGAAAATCCATAGCCTCTGGAATCAGGGGCTATAGCTCGAAATCCAGCACTAGCCACTGTTACCATCTGATGCCTCCATGAGTACCATATCTCTGGAAACCCATGTAGGAAAACCACAGCAGGACCTGTTCAATTTCAAACAACAAAAGAAAAATTTCCATATGCTATTAATGAATGAATCCAAGTTTAATTTCAACTGGCAGAGTTCTGAACTTGGACAGACCTGTTCCAACTTCAGCAACGTGAAGTTTTAGCCCTCTAACATGTACATAATGATGCTGAATCATCTCCATTTTTGGGTTTGATGAAGGCGCAGAGGTGTATCTCAAAGTCTTAGCTATGATTGTATCGGGTTCGAACGTCTACATATATCAAGTGACACAATGATTGGAAGTCGAGCAGCTAGCCTGGTGAAATTGACTCTCTGAAGTTGATTGCAACATTTCCATCCCTTAGGCCCCATTCCCCCAACTACCTAAATAATTGTTAACATCACTCAATCTCACATCAGAAACTCATCACATTTATATTTAATATAAATAATTGAAAATTTTTTAATCCATTATCAATCGATTTTGATCAGGTATTCATGTTAGATCACTAAATTTAATAATAATTAATATTTTTTAAAGGAAAAACAAAAAGGAAAATATAATTTTTATATATAATCTATATAATCGATGTTAAAAAAATATTACAACGACCCAAAACTTGAATGTTACTTTCTCCTTCCCTTCTCACCATTTCAAGCTATCGTTCAGGCCACACATGAGTCACGTATTAGGATACATGTGAATCTCGAAGCAGATCTCAATAATAGTTGCGAGAGGGCAAAAGAAAAATTCTTTAACAAGTAAGCAACGTTGGAGCCAATGAATTATAACTCTTAATGAAATATAAAGCATTTCCATTATTAGGCAGAGGCAACCATATTTGCGGGCCAACAGACACCTGCATACCCTTTTTAACATCTGAATGATATGTGTATTTGTGGTGAAGAGAGTTTACACAAGTTGCCCCAAGGATAGATTCTCGTCCACTGTCGTGATGTAATCAAGGTAATCTACATTCTACAATGCCCCCTTTTAATATTTACCGTTTAGTAAGCAGGTCCAATTCAATTTTTTTTGAAAAAATTACACAATCAGTTTTATATAATGACCTGTTACACAATTATTACAGAACTCGACAAATTTGATCTTAAATGTTTCTAAAATTGACACATTTATTCTAATTTAATATTTTTGTTAATCATTAGAATTTGCTAAGCTATGGCCAAACATTTTTGCAGGCCAACAGAAACTTGCATACTCGTACATAAATTCTGCCGGATGCAAATGATGAGCAGAAGTTGCAGCAGTTAGAAAGTGGTATACCCAAAGAATCTATTGCCCTCATTGTATGATCCAATCTCATGATTGTAGAAATACGTTTGAATGTATAGATTCTACAAAAGTACATTCCCGTATGCCTGTACAACTTAGGCATCATTGGCATGTAATTGTTTCTGCATTAGATGTTCGGCATCTCCAAGCTGCACTTCTCCTTCTTGCAACTGGTACCCATCCTGGAACATCAGCTCAATCTGTTCCAATGACTTGCCTTTTGTCTCTGGAACAAACATGTAAGCAAACACAACCGAGATTGCCGAGATTACGCCGAATATGAAGAAGGTTCCGGCTACGGTAATGGCACGGGAAACCGAGAGGAATGACATGGCAACTATGCCACTGCACACCCTATTCCCCACTGCCCCGATTGCTGATGCTTGAGCACGAAGCCTTAAAGGGAATATTTCAGATGTCAAAACCCAGCATACTGGACCTATGCCAACTGAAAAGAAGGCTACATTTGCACAAACTGAGAGTAATGACAAAGCAATTCCAGCAGTTCCTTTAAGTAAAGAGAGGCTGATTGAAAGAGTAAACAAACACACAGTCATCCCAATTGTGCTCACGTACAGAAGTGGCTTCCTTCCAACTTTGTCAATTAGAACAATGGCCACAATTATGAATACTGTCTTTGTGACACCTACAGCAACTGTAGCAGCAAGAAGCTTCGAGTCACCCTCAACCCCAGCAGATTTCAAGATTTCAGGGCTGTAATACACCGTTGCATCGATACCGGTGATCTGTTGAAAGCACTGGATTCCAAAACCTGTCAGCAACATCCTACTAAGGGCAGGAGAAGGACTCAAAATTTCGCGCCAGACAGGCTTTTGTTCATCAGTATTTCCAGCAGCTAATTGAATTTCTGCTAGTCTCTCCTCTACTTCTGCATCATTATCATTTGTTTTTAACAGCACAGACCTAGCTTCCTCAACTCGGTTCTGCATAACCAGCCACCTTGGTGATTCTGGGATTATGAACAGAGCAACTGCAATGAAAACCGATGGTAGAATTCCCACAGCAAGCATTATCCTCCAGTTTATGTGTGGTGAGAGACCAGAAAATGCATAGTTAGAGACGTAACCAAGAAGGATTCCAAGATTTATAAAAATCTCTGGGAAGGAGGTGAGTTCGCCTCTAGCAACAGTTGGTGATATCTCTGCAATATACACAGGTGCAATCATAACTCCGAAACCAATTCCTACTCCGGCCAATATTCTTCCTGTCATCAGTATTTCAAATGAAGGGGCTACAGCCATGATTGCAGCTCCTGCTTGGAATATAATTGCTGCTAAACCCATTGCCCATTTTCTGCCAACCATATCTGATACTCTTCCTCCAGCTAAACTACCAAAGATTGAAATTATGCTCAAGATACCAACAAGAACTTCTTCTTGCACTTCTGTTATGTTCAAATCTTGGTGAATGAACAGAATTGCCCCACTCATGACACCAACATCTACAGATTTGGAAGAATAAATTATCAACTTTAACACCTCCAGGACACAGTATTAACTATCATCAAACCTAAAGTAGCAGTGATATGGAAAGTCGCAATTAAGAAATCTCAATGTCCCATAATAATGAAGAAATGTGATCAGCAAAGCTGGATATAATTTTATTTGAACAATTCATATCGACAATTTTACACGTCAAAGGATATATCTTCATTGCATATGACGAATCAATGTGTTCCAAGTATCATTTTCATCTCATATCTGCATTCCATTAAAGGAAGCACTGAAAAATATTCATCAGCAACTTATTTACACATGTCATTGATTTTCCAGAAAGATGATGAATTTAACACCTTTGTTTTGACCTGATAATTGTTGCAGGTCTACTAATTATTCTCCAAACTAACAACCATCCTTAGTCCACAAGCTGAACAATAATAATTCACCACAACACAATTCTAAGATCCTAGATTAGCCTAGCAGACCAATACGCTTAAAGGACTAAAATTATAATCAATTTCAACTTCATAGTATCAGGGGGTTAGTTACAGTTCCTGCAAATTAAGAAAGAACATGTTTTTCACAACTGCAATCCGCAATTGTCCTAAAAGTACATGTTCAGACGGTAGATATTGAATTAATTAATACATATATGGCGTTGAATCACAGACAAACCAATTCCAAAAAACGGAGGAAATTGAACCAAAGCCACAAGGGACATATCACTGGTCAAAGTAAACATGGAACAAAAGAGAAAGATAGAAAGAAAGAATACTTGCCATAGCCAAGAAGAACATTGTTAAGGGATGCAAAAACAGCACAAGCCAAAACAAACTTCCTCGTACTGATCTTCCTCTTTTCCAACTGATGATGATGATGCGAATCATCATGATCAACCTCGTCATCAGTCAACTGGGAATCCATCCTCCTGTACTTATTCTTAGTTCCCAAAGGCACAGTAGGCATCTCCATGTCTCCATAGACTCCATTCCCATTCCCATGGATGCCCATTTCTTGGGAGCTCCCAAGAGATATTTACACCACCAAACCCAGAGTATTTTCTTCCTGGGTTTTTCTTCCTAATCCGTAATGCATAAATAGGAAAGCTCACATCATGTGGCTTAATGACGACCCAAATGAGTTTCAGATCTGAAGAACAAAAGAAAATACAGTACTATTGAAGACTTTGGAATAGTCAAGTGGACTATTCTTTTTGTAATGTAAGCTAGCAGACAAAAACCTTTCACCTTTTTTTTTTGGTACAATGAAAGAGGTCAAAGACCTAAGCTCGCTATGTAGTTTCCGTTCTGTGTGAAACTACTTCTCGCATATCATGGGTCAACCATCGTTGGACTATATCCGGTGGTACCGCAAGTCTTGTGCACCCTAACTGCTGTTTGGATGCTACTGCCGCTAAACAATCCGCCGCACGATTTGCCTCTCTCCAAATGTGACTAATGTTCACTACCCAGTCCTTTCTTAACATTGCATGTATGGCTCTAGACAGGTTCCCCACATCATCATTGTCTTCTAACGGCTTCAACATTATCTCAACAGCCTCCTTGCAATCTGATTCCAATTCCAGTTTTCTGCAACCCATCTCCCAAGCGAGTTGGAGGCCCTGGAACGCTCCCCACAGTTCTGCTCTTAAAACCGGACATACCCCTATGTTCAGTTGGAACCCTGAAATCCATTCTCCTCTGCAATTCCGGAATAAGCCTGCTGCCGTCGCTGATCCTTGGACAGAAACTGATGCATCCACGTTTAATTTTAACCAGTCTTTCGCGGGTGGTTTCCAAAATGTCAACCTGGGCTCGCTCACCAAACTGGGTACTCCCATCTTCATCACCGTACTTGTTGTTGCAGCTAAAGACTCCATTCGAAGCTGTACGTCCTTAGCAATTTGCGCTGCTGTTCTCCTCTCCCCTTTGAAAATCCAGCAATTGCGTTCTAACCACAAACGCCAAACCGCCAGGCCAAACAACCTGCTCCAGTTTTGCTGTGTCCTTCCCCTTTCTCCTAGGTTCAAACGTAGCCAATGTTGGAGGATATTTGTCGTGCCTCCCCTCATCGAGTTGCCTGCCAAAAGAAAAAGCCATACCTGTTTGGCCCGATTACAATCTCGTAGTACATGCAACAGTGTTTCCTCCCTTGCCCCACACAAATCACAACTAGAAGAAATGTGGAGATGACGACGAAAACGTTCACCATTCGTCAGAAGTCTATCCTTCGCTATAAGCCATAAAGTTTGTCTAACCCTTTGGGGGCCCTTCCACTCCCATATGGCTCTCCATAATGCACTTGACGTCTCCTCTGGATTCCTGCTCAAAAAATTATAAGCAGCTTTGGTAGAGAACTTACCGTTTGGAGAAGAAGTCCATGCAAATTTATCTGGTCCTGCTGTTAGATCAGGGGGATAAATTGCAGCAATTAAATCCAGAATATGACCTGGCAATAAGTGGCTGAATAAATCCCATTTCCACCCGCCTGATTCCTGAACAAAGAATGCCGCTGGGCGATTTTTTTGTTCATCGGGAATATCTGCTAATGCAAACTGTTCTAATTGTGCCGAGTTTGGGAGCCACTGGTCTTCCCAAAATCTCACCAACTCCCCGTTCCGGATTTCCCACATTACACCATTTCTAATATGTCCCCAAACTTTGCCAATTGCGTTAATAATCGATGAGCCTTTAGGTAATGTGGCTTGCCCCAACAAGTCTGACTGTTTCAATCCGTATTTGGTTAATATGACTCGGACCCACATGGCATCCGGTTTGGTGAGAAGTCCCCAACCCAACTTCATTATCATGGCTTCATTCATGCGGCGTTGGCACTTAAATCCCAAGCCTCCCAACTTCTTAGGTGTACATAGCTCCCCCCACTTCACTAAACTTAACTTAGTGTTCAAACCATCCCTTCCCCACACGAAATTCCTGCAATGCTTTTCTAACCCCTCGCAGACATTATTAGGCAGCCATGCCGATTGCATTGCATAAATTGGCATAGCACTTAGGACCGATTGGGCTAAAGTAACTCTTCCCGCCATAGATAAAGATGAAGCTTTCCACCCAGCCAACTTTTTCTCCGCCTTTTCCAAAATATGGCCATAAGTAGCTTGCGTCACCCTCCCATGCAAAACCGGCATACCGAGATAGTTTCCAAGATCTGAAACTTCCTTAAACCCCATAGTAGAGGCTATTTCATGTCTTCCTTCCGGGCTCACATTTGAAGAGAAAAAGACCCTTGTTTTAGCTTCACTAACTTTGAGTCCAGACTGTTCACAGAACTTCCTCAGTGTGTCCTTCACCACCTCCCCCTGGGGCATTGTAGCTTCTGCAAACAATAAAAGATCATCTGCGAACATTAAATAAGGCACATGAATCTTACCTCTTCCCACATGTATCGGTCTCCATACACCCTCCTCCACTCTTTTGTTGATGAGATGCGCTAATCGCTCCATACACAACACGAATAAATAAGGCGAAAGTGGATCCCCTTGCCTCACCCCCCTAGTTGGCACGAACTCCTCACAAGGAACACCATTCCAAAGTAATTGCATTGTTGCTGTTTCCACGCAAAGCATAACTTTCTCCACAAATTGCCTGGGGCAACCGGCCAGAAGAAGAGTCTCCCTCACAAATTTCCAGCTTAGATAATCGTAAGCTTTTTCCAAGTCTACTTTGATTACCATAAAACCAGTCATGCCAGTCTTCTTCCTCATGGTATGGATCAATTCCTGAGCAATCACAACATTATCAGTAATATAACGACCCGGAATAAAACTTACCTGAGCAGGTCCCACTATTTGAGGTAATATAGGCTGTAATCGTTGCACCAGGACCTTAGTAGCCAATTTATAAAGCACATTGAGTAGACTAATAGGTCTAAAGTCTTTCAACCTACACGGTTGATCAACTTTAGGTATCAGAACGATCAAGGTTTTATTTAAACCCTCTGGCATGACTCCCTCCTCTAGTATTCTGCGCAAAGCTGTTAACACCACTTCCTCCATCCTAGGCCATTGACTCTGATAAAAGAGTGCATTCAACCCATCCACTCCCGGTGCCTTAAGGGGTTTCATAGACTTGAGAGCTTTAACCACCTCTTCCTTATTTAAGTCCACGGATAATGTAAGCCAAAGTGACTCATCAACCCTTGGAAAGTTTGCACTACCGTTTCCAGTACTAACTGTATAATTTGGGGCGCTATATATCTCTTTAAAAAACCCCATTGCCATGCCGCACAACTCCTCCCGATCTGAGACCCAATCGCCATTCTCTTTTTGTAATCTGACCACCTTGCTCTTCCTCCGTTGGAATTTGATCTTTTTATGAAAATAAGTTGTATTTCTGTCCCCAAAAAGATTCCAATCCCTATGAGTCTTTTGAATCATTAAAAGTTCCTCCTGAAGCATGACCTCTTCCAGCTCCTTTGTAAGTTGTAATTCCAACCCCTTGAGTCTTGAAGTCGTATATTTTTGTAATTCTCTCTGAACCCCTCTCAGCCTCGCCAGTAATGTCTTTTTTTTCTCAAATATATTTCCAAAAACCCTCCGATTCCACTCCCTCGCTCTACTAGCAAAAACAATCCAATTTTCTTCATAGCCTCTGTCACGCACCCAACACTCCTCTACCAAACGCTGGAAATCCGGATGAGTGAGCCACGCCGCCATGAACCTGAAAGGTTTTGCGCCCTTTTGCTCAGACTCCTTTCTCTTCGAGAACTCCACTAAAATGGGTACATGATCCGAGTTAATCCTCGGGAGATGTCGCACAAACCCATTCGGATATTTTTGAGCCCATTCCTCATTGCACACGAACCTGTCAAGCTTTTCCTCTACACGTCCTCGTGTGCCTTCCCTAATCCACGTGAACCTTGTTCCATCCGTCGGCACCTCTATCATCTGATTCCTAAACATCCAGTCTACGAACCCAAAGCATATGCTATCACCCCGCCTCGAACCTCCCTGCTTCTCATGTAACCTGAGCATGCTGTTAAAATCACCTCCCAAAAACCTTTCACCTTTGAAATGGTACAAATTACTCCAACTCACGTTCTTAATTTTTTTTTTTTTTCTTTTCTTTTTCCCTGCAGGAGAGGAAGAACTGGTACGAAGTTACTGACGGATTGGATTAGGGGTGTAAATGAACTGAGCCGCTCGTGAGCTATTCGCGAGCCGACTCGGTCAAAGCTTGGCTTGAGTTCGGAGTTGACCCTCGTTAAGGTAACGAGCCAAGTTTGAGCCTGTAATATATAGGCTCGTTAGGCTCGACGAGCCTAACGAGCTTATATATTATATATATTTATTTTATAATATTTTTAAAATTTTTCGTTTTGTAGGCAAGTAACTATCCTTTAACCCTAATCCTAATTCATTTCTCTCCCAAAAATCGGATAAGTGGGGCGATTTTTTGCCCCACAATCGCACATTTCATCCGATGTTTGGCTTAAAAATCGGAAAGTAGGTCCGATTTTTTCACATTCGTATGTTTATATAATTGTCTTCACATGAATGGATATAGACGTTTCTGGACGTGGTGCTAGTGTTATGAGACGTGGTGGACTGTCTTTGTGAAAAAAAAAATTAGTTTAAATTCACATGAATGGTTGTTGACGTTTATGGACGTGGTTCTAGTTGTCTTTGACGTGGTGGGTTGTCTTTGAGAAAAAAATAGCTTAAATTCACATGAATGGATGTAGACGTTTCTGGACGTGGTGCTAGTTATTTTTGACGTGGTGCTAGTGTTATGAGACGTGGTGGACTATCTTTGTGAAAAAAAAAATTAGTTTAAATTCACATGAATGGATGTTGACGTTTATGGACGTGGTGAGTTGTCTTTGAGAAAAAAATAGCTTAAATGCACATGAATGGATGTAGACGTTTCTGGACGTGGTGCTAGTTATTTTTGACGTGGTGCTAGTGTTATGAGACGTGGTGGACTGTCTTTGTGAAAAAAAAATTAGTTTAAATTCACATGAATGGATGTTGACGTTTATGGACGTGGTTCTAGTTGTCTTTGACGTGGTGGGTTGTCTTTGAGAAAAATAACTAGCACCTTGTTAAGTATGTTTGAATAACTAGCACCTTGTTAAGTACATTTTAATACAATAGAATTAAAACATACTTAACAAGGTGCTAGTTATTTTTCTCAAAGACAACCCACCACGTCAAAGACAACTAGAACCATGTCCATAAACGTCAACATCTATTCATGTGAATTTAAACTAATTTTTTTTCACAAAGACAGTCCACCACGTCTCATAACACTAGCACCACGTCAAAAATAACTAGCACCACGTCCAGAAACGTCTACATCCATTCATGTGCATTTAAGCTATTTTTTTCTCAAAGACAACTCACCACGTCAAAGACAACTAGAACCACGTCCATAAACGTCAACATCCATTCATGTAAATTTAAACTAATTTTTTTTTCACAAAGATAGTCCACCACGTCTCATAACACTAGCACCACGTCAAAAATAACTAGCACCACGTCCAGAAACGTCTACATCCATTCATGTGCATTTAAGCTATTTTTTTCTCAAAGACAACTCACCACGTCAAAGACAACTAGAACCACGTCCATAAACGTCAACATCCATTCATGTGAATTTAAACTATTTTTTTTTCACAAAGACAGTCCACCACGTCTCATAACACTAGCACCACGTCAAAAATAACTAGCATCACGTCCAGAAACGTCTACATCCATTCATGTGCATTTAAGCTATTTTTTTCTCAAAGACAACTAGAACCACGTCCATAAACGTCAACATCCATTCATGTGAATTTAAACTAATTTTTTTTCACAAAGACAGTCCACCACGTCTCATAACACTAGCACCACGTCAAAAATAACTAGCACCACGTCCAGAAACGTCTACATCCATTCATGTGAAGACAATTATATAAACATACGAATGTGAAAAAATCGGACCTACTTTCCAATTTTTAAGCCAAACATCGGATAAATGTGCGATTGTGGGGCAAAAAATCGCCCCACTTATTCGATTTTTGAAGAAAATTCGCCCCACTTATCCAAATTTTCTCCCAAAAATCGAATAAGTGAGGCGATTTTTCGCCCCATTTTTGCACATTTCGTCCGATTTTTGGATTAAAAATTGTATTTTGGGTCCGATTTTTTGTTCTGCTATCGCAAATTACAGGCGATTTTTCATGCAAACTTCACATTTTCTGTTTTTAAGGGCATTTTAGGCATTTCATCAATTTTTTTGTGCTACAAATAGTAAATTTGTGCTACAAATAGTAAGATCCTAAAATTTTGGATAAATTTAATGAGCACTTTGTCAAACTTAAAATCGAGCTTGGCTCGCGAGCTCGCGAGCTCGAGCTCGAGCTTCACAATTCTTAAACGAGCTCGAGCTCGAGCTTCAAAAAATGAACTCTAACGAGCTCGAGCTCGAGCTCGAGCCCCTTCATATTTAGACGAACCGAGCCTGAACATAGACAAGTTCGAGCTCGGCTCGACTCGTTTACACCCCTAGATTGGATAGTATAGGTTCCAAACTGCGATAGTTTTCGGTGCTTTTCACAAGCTCCAGTTGTCTTTAACTTGGGCCTCCCATTGGGAACAATATCTTTTGCTGTTTTATTTGTATTATAAGTATTTGGTTACGTTTTCCAATTACCTAATAATTACGATATATAAATAAAAATAATTTTTAGGGACGTAATTGTTCAAATAAACAAACAAACAAAATGATTTTGACAACAGATTATAAATGTATTTAGTTTTTAAGATAACGGACAATGTTTTAGCTTTCATGAATCCATATTTGTAGTTGTAGTTTAATTTAATTTTGAATTCTTATTCTCAAATTAAAATACCACCATACTATTAATATTATTCCTTATTTTTTTTGATACAATATTGTTACTTATTAATTTGTATAAAATGACAAAAGTGAAATTAAAATGAAAAAAATTAATAACAAAAAAGAAATTGTCTAGTGTTGACACCCTTACTTAGAATTAGAAGGTTTTGGATTTGAGTGTAAATTATACTATGTACTTATTAATAGCTTTATGTCTTCCTCTTTATACCAAAACAAATAAATAAATAACAAAATTAATGATTTTTTTTAGTTTTTAAAAATTAATAATCAAAAGCTGAATTTCACCTGATGAACAAATTTATGATTGACTCTATCAAACTAGAGGGATTATTATTTCATGTATTGTGTTATCTTTTCTTGAGGATGAAAGAGTGGGGAACAGTGGATAAACTATTTCCAAATTTATTTCATTGCTTTTTGAACAAAAGTTAAATATAATATGTTTATACATTTATTATTTAATCTTTTAGAAATGGAAATAGATTATTACACATGGCCACTTTTACTAGTATCATCCCTTATTTATTACTCCTTAAAAGTCTTGGAAATACTAAAATGCCTCTTGAATTGTTACAAGTAAAAAGGAAAAGCACTCCAGGCTTTTATTTTTTCTTATTGCATCTGTACGTTAAGCTCCAATTTGGATTAAAGCTTTGGTGCATACAGTATTCATTTCAGATTGCAGCAAAGGCGTGGTTCATTTCAGATGCAAATACTAAAAATGACAAATGTGACATAATAATTGATCATTCATGAGCAAAATGCAAGAGCTATTGTTTTCAAAGGCCTCAACTGTACAAAGGGGCTCACTCTTAAACCTGTGGGAGAAAGTATACATGCATTGCTATTACTATTTCGCCAGGTCAATTCTAATACTTCTATTACAGAAACATTTTCATTCACTGCTGTTCTAACTTCTGGACTTATGAGAGTTTTCATTAGGCTAACCCCACAAGCTTCTCACTCACCTCCCATAGTTTGCGCGCCTTTTCTTCATCACTGGCTTCTTTCGATAGCTGGTTTTCGAATGAAGAAGAGTTCTTATTCCAGCTCCAGTACACACCAGATTTCGACAGGCTTCCATCACTTATCACCTGTCCATTCAGAAAAGTTGATAAGCTTTAAGGTAGTATATCATAGATTTCATACATATACCACATGTCAGATAGTCGCTCAGCTCGCCATTTTTTTACCAACCTGTGCAAGTCTTTTCCCAGCTTCTTCTTCAGAAACATAACCTTTGGTGATGTATTTCTGGAACGGTGGAAACAGAATTCTAAACAAGGGGATATGGTTTCTGAAAAGACCGGTTTCAGCAATGCATCCTGGGTAAAGGGAGGCAAAGGCAATGCCTGTTTCCTCGTGGAATCTTCGGTGGAATTCTTGCATAGTGAGCATGTTGCAAACTTTGCTGTCTTTATAGGCCTTAGCCCCATCAAATTCTCCACCATCTATCATTGATGAGGAGTCCCGCCCATTCAAGCCGCTTGCAAGTCCTCTTAGATCTCCAAGGTTAGCCTTGGGCGGTACATTGCCTGCCAAGGTGTTGGTGTTTCCTGATAATGATGAGACATAAGCACATTAGTCCTGCATCAGATAGAACAACATGGGCTAGGGCTCTAGGACTATTCTTCTTCAAAGAAGCTTTTACTCTAGACTAGATGACAATTAGTTTAGTAGCAATCTCAGTTTTCATTTAAACCTGTACTTCCTGTTCTTAATCACATTATATACCATGACACATCTAGGTTTAAATGCTCCTGCACTCCGTTATATTGAGGAAAGATATGACCCCATTTTGTACAATATAAATTACATGGGAGTAAAATTTAGTTACCTGTTATGGAGCCAACAATTATAAGACGCTTTTGTGGGTAGTCTGATCCCTTAAGGTCATCCAGCAACAACCTTGAAAGCAGAAAATGCCCAAGATGATTTGTGCCAACGCTCAGCTCAAAACCTTCAGCTGTAAAAGTTGGCTCTTTTGCAGTAGGTAAGTAAACTGCAGCATTGCAAACCAACACATCAAGTGGCCTGCCAGATCGCCTGAATGTATCTGCAAATTGGCGGACACTTTCAAGTGAAGCAAGGTCAAGATGCATGACCGTATAATTTTCCTTAGGAATGCCAACTGATTTAGCAGCTTTCTCCGCCTTGAGGAAGTTCCTGCAAGCCATGATAACATGCCATTTCCCTGTTTCAGCTATCGCCTTAGCTGCGGCTAGACCCAAACCTGAGGATGCTCCAGTAATTATAACATTGCCTTTTCTCAGTGTTTTCTTCTCATCCGATGAAGCCTGATTAATTTCTGGTGCAGAAACAGTTTGCGCCCTAATGGAACCGAATGAAAATCTCCTCTTTAAATCCTGTGCCACGGAACAAAATGCATTAGAAGAAATCACAAGTCTTATTCAACAAATTTTATATGAAACTCCATCCATCATGTTTTGTATGGTTAATAGCAAACAATTTGCTGTATATGTTGCATTTTCATTAACTTGATACATTTGTAGATTGCATCATGATAGTTTGAAATACACAAGAGATTTTGACGTATTTTTCTTCTGATTTCCAATTTGATGAAAAACCATTACCATTCCATAATGCGCTGAAACAAAAGCTCTTTCTCAAAGCCTTCAGACAATTACTACAGGAGGATTGTTTTCGCTAAAGGGAATTGGCCTTTTTGATAAACACACACATGGACAATGCACATACATTCTCTGTTATAGCTTGAATATAACTTCACTAACATTCATATTTTCTTCTTGGCTGGCAGTCGGGCGAACGGATGATACCCCAACTAAATGGAAATTATAAGCTGGATAATGGGTTATAAGCTGAGTTTTACAGATGATGTTGGGTAAAGAGAAACTGAGAACTATTGAATTGACTCTTCACAAAAGGCAACAACTACATCTTGGAAGCTCGAGGCATATAGCAATAACCAGGTTTGCAGATTATCCATAGAATAGTGTCAAAAATGTTGAGGCACTAGCTTCTACTAACAATTTCAATATCCAACAAGATAGGCAACTGAACACATTTACAAGATTACATCTACACAACATGAAACGCACAGTTGATCAGCCTCATTCAAATAGGGGGCTATAGTTTCCAAAAATTGATAACCTTTAACAATCAATCCAGCCCAATACTGTATAATCATTAACTAACACCCTCTTCCCTGAAATCCTTCTCCCAATCAAAATTAAATTTTAAGAATTGCAGAAAGAAATAGTCCAAAACTTCCCCACCCCACGAGCCTCATAAAAATTGGCAGCAGGCATTACCTTGTTGACTTTGCAAGAAGAGATTATATCATCCTTAAAATTAGTTGACACTGAAACTCCAAACAAACTTGTCTCCTTTAGAATTGAATTTGACCTGCCCTGTGAAACACAAGAACTACTTTCAGCGACTGAAAATCAAGAGAGAAGACAGCGATAATCATCAAAAGCAGACAGCCAGGTCAGATATGACTACCTCTTTACGGATGGCAAGAGAATGTGGAAGCAATGTAGCCGCTTGCAGAGCCATTCAAGTTAATCGGGCAGGTTTTCGAAGCAATGAAAAGATATTTAATTACTTCAATGCTGAAGTTTCAACAATCGCTTGGGTTCTGTGAATAATCTAGAAAGGAACACAATCTTTGAAACATTTATGGAAAAATAATCTTCAGAAAACGTTGCTATCAGCGGGAGGGGTTTTGAGTGGGAAATGAGATGGATAAGAGTAGCCATGAAAAACTAAAAAACTGCCAAGTAAGCTTCTTTCATCCAATCAAATTTTGAGAATGGATTTCCTCCATTCCCGTGGAATAAGTTACAAATCTGGAAGCAAAACAAAAAAATTCTTGCATGCTACTGCTGGACTGGGCTAGAAAATGGCCGATAATTCTGGAATGGCCTTATAATCTAAAGCCTACTAAGGCCCTTTTAGGACTGAAATTTTTGGAATTTCATGGAGTATTATAATTTTGTTCATTGGTAAAATTTAAATTTTAGTCATTAACTTTTAAAATACATAAAAGTCAAAACTTGTTCATTTTCATTTTGCTTTTTATCATTCCGTCTATAACATCCGTTAAATCCACTAACGATCATATATTTTGAGAGTATTTATGTGTACTCATTCATGTTATATACTAACTTTATTAAGAGTTCATTTGATAAAACTTAATTTCAAGTCTGAATTCTGAAATCTAAATTTAGAATTAAGTTAACCTATTTGATAAAATTAATAATATGTCTGAAATCTGAAGTCTGAACTATGCAGACTAAATGCTGAAGTTTGAAATTTGAATTCTAAAATAAGTTTATAAATTTAAATGTGTTTTTAAATTTTAAACTAAATTATTTTTTTTAAAAATTATACACATATATTTTAATTTATATAATATAATTTTTAAAATTTATAATTATTTACTTAATAATATTAAATTCTACTAATAAAAACTATTTTTAAAACTTTTAACAATAAATTAGACTGTTATTATTATTTTAAAACTAAAATATTAATTAAAATAAATATAAAAATTTATTTAAAAATTAAAAACTCAAGTGAAAATTATATATATTTATTTATTTAAATGATACAAATATTTTTTAGAAAAATATTTACTGAAATAAATATTATTTAAAGAAAAAACCAAAAAGAATGATAAATAATGAAAAAAGAAAAAAATGCAAGGAATTCAGTTCAACAATAAGTGGTTTACACATCACTTATTTTTAGGCTAACAATTATACTTGCTTTTCAGACCCACTTAATCTGTTAAGATTTTGATTTGTAATTATCAAACGTACTTAATTATTAAGTACTTAATTAAAAAATTTATGAATTCATTAAGTCGCAAATAAATAAAGTTATCAAACATCTTAATCAAATAATCACTTAATATTTTCCAAAAAAAAAAACTTAATCAATTAATATTAAGGGTCTGTTTGATAATGTAATTTAACACTTAATCTTATTTAATTAGGTGCGTTTGTTAACGCTTATTACCATGTCTGAATTAAAAAAGTTGTCTGAATTAGTTAGTTTTAATTTGCTCCTCCAATTAAGTGATTGACCTTTCACTTAACACTTAACACTGAACACGCTCAGTGTTTTAAATTTAAGTAAACCTTTTTAATGCCAACATTATCATTCACCCTTTATTCATTTTTTCAGTCCGTATACCCTGTACACAGTGGTACATGTACCTACTACTATATATAGTAATTTTTTGCTTAACAACTGTACACTTACTAAATATAGTAAGTTTCGCCCACGCGCGCGCTCGCTGAGTCCACAACGTCTTCGCTGAGTCCCCAACGTCTCAGAACAACTGCCGCAACGTCCAAAAAATAACTGTCGCAACGTCTACATCCAAGCATGTCCACCACGTCTCATAACACAAGCACCACGTCAAAAACAACTAGCACCACGTCCAGAAACGTCTACATCCATTCATGTGAATTTAAACTGATTTTTTTCACAAATACAACTAGAACCACGTCAAAAACAACTAGCACCACGTCCAGAAACGTCCTCATTCATACGTGTGAATTTAAACTGATTTTTTCACAAAGACAGTCCACCACGTCTCAGAACAACTAAAACCACGTCAAAAATAACTAGCACCACGTCCATAAATGTCTACATCCAGGCGTGTCCACAACGTCTTCGCTGAGTCAACAACGTCTCAGAACAACTGCCGCAACGTCCAAAAAATAACTGTCGCAACGTCTACATCCAGGCATGTCTACAACGTCTCCTAACACTAGCACCGCGTCAAAAACAACTAGCACCACGTCCAGAAACGTCTACATCCATGCATGTGAATTTAAACTGATTTGTTAACAAATACAACTAGAACCACGTCAAAAAAAAATAACACTACGTCCAGAAACGTCTTCATCCATGCGTGTGAATTTAAATTGTCGTCTCAGAACAACTAGAACCACGTCAAAAACAATTAGCACCACGTCCACAAACGTCTACATCCAGGCATGTCCACAACGTCTTCGCTGAGTCAACAACGTCTCAGAACAACTGCCGCAACGTCCAAAAAATAACTGTTGCAACGTCTACATCCTATCATGTCCACTACGTCTACTAACACTGCCGCAACGTCCACCTACGTCCAAAAAACAACTGCCGCAACGTCCACCAACGTCCAAAAAACAACTGCCGCAACGTCCACCAACGTCCAAAAAACAACTGCCGCAACGTCAAAAAAATCTATATCCAGGCATGTGAATTTAAGTTGAATTTTTCACATAACACCTTCCACAACGTCTCCTAACACGGCCGCAACGTCCCCGCACGTCCAAAAAAATTGCTACAACGTCCAAAAAACGGCTTAGCTAATTTTAGTAATGTAAAAAACAGATACCATTTAAGTAACTATTAGTAGGAAAAAACCAAAAAAAAATTGTCAGGGGCGAGACTCGAACCCTGATTATTTTAGTCTTGTGACTTTCTAAAAAATTCAATTGCCATTAATCCACTTAAAGTTAGTTGACATTTAATTACACTTTTTTGTACATGTCATTTAAAAGATCACTATTGTCAATATTGAATTTCCCATCTCCCAATACATAGGTCAGTAGAACCCCGGAGGAACAAGGTTTTCATGCATGAAAATCGTAAAAAACTATTTTTTATACATGTCAAATGTTTCGTCAAAAATTCAAAAAACCCTTGAAATTATTAAAAATCTTTCGTATCTTTTAAAATATGACGTTTTTTGGAGTTTTGAGCTGCCCAAACCGCCTTCGGCGTTTGCAGATAGATAGATCTCGAAAAGTTATATGAAATCAAAAAAAAATTCGTCTAAAACGGACCACCGAGCGTAAAGTTATGACCATTTAAAGTTTTCGTCCAAAACCACATTTTTCAATATCGGAACCATCTCCAAATGCCGGTCTGCTGTGTACATTGCGTAGATCTCGTCAAGAACCATAAAATTGACTACTCGCGCGTCCAAATCGGACAATCGAGTGCCGAGTTATGCCCTCTTGAACCGTCCGTGCAATACAACTTCATAGATTGCACATTCCACAACGTCTCCTAACACTGCCGCAACGTCTCTGCACGTCCAAAAAACAACTGCCGCAACGTCAACATTCGGGCATGTGGTGAATTTTTCACATAACACCTTCTACAACGTCTACATCCAATCATGTCCAAAAAATAATTGTCTCAACGTCTACATCCAATCATGTGAATTTAAGCTGAATTTTTCATATTACACCTTCAACAACGTCTCCTAACACTAGAACCACGTCAAAAATAACTAGTACCTCGTCCTGAAACGTCTACATCCATCCATGCATGTGAATTTAAGTTGATTTTTTTCACAAAGACAGTCCACCAAATCTCATAACACTAGAACCACGTCAAAAACAACTAGCACCACGTCCTGAAACGTCTACATCTATGCGTGTGAATTTAAACTGATATTTTTCACGAAGACAGTCCACCACGTCTCGCTACGTCCGAAAAAACTAGCACCACGTCCAGATACGTCCACCAACGTCCCGCAACGTCCCGTAACGTCCAAAAATACAAAGCAGTAACGTCTCGCAACGTCTTGTTACATCCCGCAACGTCCAAAATACAAAGCAGCAACATCCCGTTATGTCCCGCAACGTCCCACAACGTCCCGCAACGTCCCACAACGTCCCGCAACGTCCCGCAACGTCCCGCAACGTCTAGTTACGTCCCATAACACGTTCTACCAAGTCCAGCAGCGGGGAAGAATCAGAAGCAACCCATTTCACATGAAAGTGTCAATACCTCACGGAAACTATTTATATATCATATTTCGGAGCAATAGAGCATTATTTGAATAAGAAAACACGAATATAACATCATTAATACATTTACCCAACATCAGATCGTGAAAATAAAGTTCCGTAAATCCATCAAATACAGTTTATACTTTGTGATGTGGTGATTTTTTAAGAAGAATAAGTTATTTTTGAAGAAGAAGAAGAGATTTTTGAAGAAGAAAAAGAGATTTTTGAACAGGAAAAAGTGATTTTTTAAGAAGAAGTGATTTTTTCGTTGTATTTGGTGTTGTTTGTCGGAAAAAATAATTGTCGATCTCCGTTAAATCTGTGTTTGAATGAAAATTTTGATTAAATGCGGTTTCAAATGGAGTACGGCGAAGAAGAATAACTGATTTTTTAAGAAGAAGAAGTGATTTTTTAAAAAAGAAGGATCTGGGTTTTTGGAGAAGAAGAAGAATAAAAGAGCGTGTATCTCACTCTCTTATAGTGAGAGTGGTGATGTGTTAAGTGGTACATGTACACAGTGGTACAAGATATAATTTGCGTCATTTTTTACTACTCCTTTTGTTTTTTTTCTTCCCCTCCCCCCCCCCCCCCCACCCTTCACCATCTCTGTTCTCCCTCTCACTCTCTTTTCTCCTCTCTCTCCCCTTCTTCCATGAATTATTTATTTATTTTTTGAAATATTATGTAATTAAAATTTTAAATTAATGATAAAATTATAATTAAAATTTATTTATTTTTATTGATAAAATTTAATATAATCAAATTAATAAAATTTCTAAAAAATAAACATTTATTTTTGTATGAATGGACAAAATTATAAAAAAAGTCATATTCAAATTTCAGACATGTAGTATTTATCAAACATGTACACTTTTTATTTTCAATCATTTAGATTCAGTCACTTATTTAGTTCAGAATTCAGATTTCAAATTTCAGTCTTCAGACCTCATATTAAATTTTATCAAACAGAGCCTAAGTGATAAATTGATTTATCATCGGGTAAAAATTGGGGAAGAAAAAGCACATGGACTATAAAAAGGAAACTACAACCCTAACTAACACCCCTTCCTCACTCCCAAATGCAAAGTTTGATAAGAAATAAAGAATAATTAAAAGTAGTTTTGATTAAATAAAGCTAAAATAATTAATAAATTTTAATGAGTTAAAATTATAAATGAAAATAAAACAATATCTCCTTTTAGTATGTTAATTAATAGGCTTAAATCCATTTTTGGTCCCCCCATCATAAGAGTAATTTCACTTTTGGTCCCCCTTATGTTTTGAGTGACAATATTATTTATTATCCTTTTTCTTTAAAACCATTTTTAATCCTTTTGGATTGAACAATTGGTCAATTAACGTTTGACCAATTTTGTGGTTAGTCAAAGGACTTTTGTGTAATTTTTTTTCTTTCAAAAATTTTTTTCCCTACAAACCCTAATTTTTCTTTTCTCCTCATTCTCTTCTCTCTTCTGGCCACCGCCTGCCACCCCGATAGTCACTCCTTTTCTCTCGCACAACCCTCGCAACCATCGGATATGGACCCCTTCTCATGCTCCTTCCACTCTTCTCTCTCCCCGTAGCTCACCCTAGCCACCGCCGCTACCTCCTCGCTCTTCTCTGCAGGATCAAGCCCCGCCACCGCTACTAGTCTTCCCCCGATTTGGTCATTTCTCGCCGCCTACGAAGCCGTTCTCTTCGTTCGCTGCCAGAAAACCGCTATCACAAGAGTTCAGTTCTTCCTCCCGCCGTCACCAAGCTATTATCGTGGCAAATGAACTCCTCGCACTGTTCTTGGGCTCGATCAAACAAAGAAGAAATCGCGGCTCAAACTTTTGGATTTCGTACGGCGAGGGCTTCGACGGATCTTGAGATCGGGAGGAAATGAAAGATCTTGAGAAGAAGATCAGCGAGGGTTTCGAACTGCCATTCCCGGGCTTGAGATCCTGAGAAGAAGAAGGAGGAGGAGGGCGGTGGGGCAGTGGTGGCGGGTTGCGGCCAGAAGAGAGGAGAGAAGAGGGAGGAAAAAAAAATTGAGGGTTTTTAGGAAAAAAAAAGGGACTTGCTATTTGTATCACAAATTTGCTATTTGTATCACAAAAAAAATAAAAATAATAATAAAATGACCAAAATGCCCTTATAAACAAAATTTTTGATAAATTGACAGATTTTATGTCAAAAAACGGGGCAAAATTGCTTTTTTTCTCTTCCAAAACGCAATGGAAAAACGTTTTGGACATACAAAATTTAGCCAAAATTGCGTTTTCCTATGTTAAAAACGCTGAATGAGAGCGTTTTTGGCTGTTAAAAACGTCAAAATGAGAAGTTTCCACCATGGTTCGCTCGTTAAAATGATGTGTTTTTGACTGTCAAAAATGTCAAAATGATGTGTTTTTGACTGTCAAAAACGTCAAAATGTTGTGTTTTTAACTGTCAAAAACGTCAAAATGATGTGCTTTTGACTGTCAAAAACGTCAAAATGTTGTGTTTTTGACTGTCAAAAACGTCAAAATGATGTGTTTTTGACTGTCAAAAACGTCAAAATATTGTGTTTTTGACTGTCAAAAACGTCAAAATGATGTGTTTTTGACTGTCAAAAACGTCAAAATGATGTGTTTTTGACTGTCAAAAACGTCAAAATGTTGTGTTTTTGACTGTCAAAATGTTGTGTTTTTGACTGTCAAAAACGTCAAAATGTTGTGTTTTTTACTGTCAAAAACGTCAAAATGTTGTGTTTTTTACTGTCAAAAACGTCAAAATGATGTGTTTTTGACTGTCAAAATGGGAAGTTTCCACCATGGTTCGCTCGTTAAAATTATGTGTTTTTGACTGTCATTTTATGTATCTGGACGTGGTGCTAGTGTTATGGGACGTGGTAGACTGTCTTTGTGAAAAAAATCAGCTTAAATTCACAAACATGGATGTAGACGTATCTGGACGTGGTGCTAGTGTTATTTGACGTGGTGCTAGTGTAATGGGACGTGGCAGACTGTTTTTGTGAAAAAAATCAGCTTAAATTCACAAGCATGGATGTAGACGTATCTGGACGTGGTGCTAGTGTTATTTGACGTGGTAGACTGTCTTTGTGAAAAAAATCAGCTTAAATTCACAAACATGGATGTAGACGTATCTGGACGTGGTGCTAGTGTTATTTGACGTGGTGCTTGTGTTATGGGACGTGGTAGACTGTCTTTGTGAAAAAAATCAGCTTAAATTCACAAACATGGATGTAGACGTATCTGGACGTGGTGCTAGTGTTATTTGACGTGGTGCTAGTGTTATGGGACGTGGTAGACTGTCTTTGTGAAAAAAATCAGCTTAAATTCACAAGCATGGATGTAGCTTAAATTGTAATTATATGTTTCATTAAATAAACAAACCTTCATAACTTATTTATTTGAAAAACTTAACAGGACTTATTTACCTGTCCTTAATGGAGATCCACCATCAAAACCTGTATGAATGCGGTGTGATCGACCTGTCGAGCGGCCGGATGAACCTGAACGGCACCTGCCACGTCGGCCACGTGTCGCTCTCACTCGTGAACTCCACTCGCGCATAACTTCATATAACGAATGTTTTTTAAGTTAAGAATTTGTGTGGATTTGTTTTTTGGATAGTTGTTGTGTATAAGTGTTTCATCCAATTCACATGAATGTATGTAAACGTTTTTGAACTTCTGTACATGTCAAAAACACATCATTTTTACGAGCGAACCATGGTGAAAACTTCCCATTTTGACGTTTTTGACAGTCAAAAATACATCATTTTTACGAGCGAACCGTGGTGGAAACTTCCCATTTTGACATTTTTGACAGTCAAAAATACATCATTTTTACGAGCGAACCGTGGTGGAAACTTCCCATTTTGACGTTTTTGACAGTAAAAAACACATCATTTTAATGAGCGAACCATGGTGGAAACACATCATTTTGACGTTTTTGACAGTCAAAAACACAGCATTTTGACGTTTTTGACAGTCAAAAACACATCATTTTGACGTTTTTGACAGTCAAAAACACATCATATTAATGAGCGAACCATGGTGGAAACTTCCCATTTTGACGTTTTTGACAGTCAAAAACACATCATTTTAATGAGCGAACTATGGTGGAAACTTCCCATTTTGACGTTTTTGACAGTCAAAAACACATCATTTTAACAAGCGAACTATGGTGAAAACTTCCCATTTTGACGTTTCATCCATGGTATAAACGCACCATTTTGGCGTTTTTTGTGAAGAAAAAACGTACTTTTGGTGCGTTTTGTGTAGCGAAAATCATTCAGTTTTGACGTTTTCAATCATCAAAAACGTCATTTTACTTAATTTTTACATGTAAAAAACATTTTTTCATGCGTTTATGTGTGTGGTAAAAATGCATTTTTGGTGCGTTTTTGTCAAGTACTTAGTATTTTCTACAAATGTTCCATCATAAGGGCATTTTGGTCTTTTTATTATTTTTATTTTTTTGTGATACAAATAGCAATTTCATGATACAAATAGCAATTCAGAAAAAAAAAAATTGGTAAGTAAAAAATAAATTACAAAATAACCCTTTAATTAACTCTCAAAATTGGTCAACGATCAAAATTTCTATTTAAAATGATTAAAATTGGTTTTAAAAAAGGATGGGGACTAGTATTAATGATCAAAATATAAGATTGATCAAAATCGGAATAATCCCTATTAAAAGAGATAAAAAATGAATCTAAACTTAATTAATAATAGAATAGATATTATTAACAGATGATTATTTATCAGCACAACTTGTCATGATGAACGAACCAATTGGTATATGACGCACCTATAGGAGCACAATGCAATTTTACTCTTATCCAAAATATAGTAAGTTTTAGGGGATGAGTTAATTTTAAAAAAATTGGGCGCGTGGAATTTCTTTTTTCTTCCACGTCATCGCGGCTTCTTCGCACAGCAGACTACTAATTTCTTCTTTGCTTTCTTTTCATATTATTATATTATTTTCTTTATATTCTTTTTTCTTCTTCCCTGAGACTTTTTTTCGTCTGTTTTTTTCTAAACAATTCAGTATTTTTTCAAATGTTTTTAAATTTAAAAAATAATTATAAAAATAGTTTTTAATTATTATTTTATTTATTTTATTATTAAATTAAAATAAATTATATTAAAAATAATATACAAGATTTCATATATGTATTCATATCAAGGGACATAGTATATCATATCACTTAATATAACAAATCACATAATATATCATATCAGAAAACACAATATTTCATATCATACAATAGAAGGGATATAACTAGAGAGCATAGAATATTCATATCAGCGGACATAATATATCATATCACAAGAGATAAGAAATGATATCATACAACACAACGAACATAACAAAGAAGTAAAGTAAGTATTCATATCTACGAACTTTATATATTATATAAGAAGATATAAGGAATTATATCAGCGGACATAATATATCATATCATAAGATATAAGAAATCATATCATACAACACAACGGACATAACAAATGAGCAAAGTAAGTATTCATATATGAGGACTTTATTTATCATATCAGAAGATATAAGAAATCATATCAGCGAACATAATATATCATATCACAAGATATAAGAAATCATATCATACAACACAAGACATAACAAAGGAGCAAAATAGGTATTTATATCTGCGAACTTTATACATCATATCAAAATATATATAAGAAATCATATCAGCGGACATAATATATCATGTCACAAGATATAAGAAATCATATCATACAATACAATGAACATAACAAAGGAGCAAAGTAGGTATTCATATGTGCGAACTTTATATATCATATCTGCGAACTTTATAAAGAATCATATCAACGGACATAATATATCATATCACAAGATATGAGAAATCATATCATACAATATAGCGGACATAACAAAGAAGCTAAGTAGGTATTTATATATGCAGACTTTAGATATTATATCACAAGATATAAGAAATTATATCACAGTATATGAAATATTGTATATTATTTTTTTATATAATTTCACATTTTACATATTAAAATAATTAAATAATTTTTTAATAATTTTTTTAAAAAATTAAAAAAATATTGAATTTAAAAAAAAAAATGAACCAAAAAAAAGTTTCACAAAAAAAAAAAAAAAAAAAATACACATTAAAAAAATAAAGAAAGAAAATGTTAATTGAATTCAAGTCCCAATTGAATTTGAAAAGCAAATCAGCGGCATGAAGTCCGCGACATCGCGGTACTATACCGTAAAAAAAAACATGCATTACATAGCCGCGTGTTCTTCCAAAAATTTATTATATTTAAAATAAGAGTAAAATTATATGATAGTCCAACATATAAATGGCCTGAACCAAGGCAATGAATAAATATAAAAGGGTGTCCCCCAAAAAAAATTACAAATAGTTCTAAATAAGATGACTAAATACGCTACACGTTGAAATTATTGAAACTCAAATTAAAATATTTAGATATAAAACATGATATTTCAATGGTTAAAATAATTTTCTGAAACATAGAAAGTAAAAATCATATTTAAATTTTCCTTGAACGATTATCTCTAATACTAATACTAATATTTTATTTTTGATTTTTTAAATTTTCATAGCTGCAATTCTATAATATTATCTGCCGCGTTTGTAATTAAGGTGGGACGTAAAATATGAAGCCGGTATACATACATAGGAGGATATACCGAGGGAGCAGTAAGTTTACCTAATACCACTTTGACCAATTTGAGTGGTATTCTATGCATACAGCGGTAATTTATTTTCTGGTCAATATGCTACCACAAGTCTCGTCACTGCCACCCTTTGCAAGCCAATTTTCATATTTTATTCTGAAATTGTTTCATATTTTTATCTTTTTCTTGGTTAAATTAATACTACTACAATTTTTAAATTGTAAATTTCCTCCTGTTTTCATCTTTCTCTATTGTATATGTATTTTTAAGATTGTTTTTAAAATTTTTTTGGGAGCCTATGTTGATTTATATATAAAATAAACTCAAAACTCAACATTCAAAAAATATTTATTCCATCATCTTCCTATCATGATAGGATAGGAAAATAAATTTATTCTCCGTTTTCGTTTTCCTATTTTAGTTTCATCTTCTAATAAAGTGAGTTATTCCCAATTTTTTTTTCTGTTATTAAATAGATGATGTATAGAAGGGTAGAGTATTTTTTTTTTTTTTAGTAGATTCAGATATATTAGTAGTGTCTGGTCGCGATTTCATTGATGGTGTTTGTTGTTATGGCGAGAGTTCGTTGTTGAAGTTTGTTGGATTGGTAGTTGATAATGTTCGCTGATTTGATCCAAGAGAATTCAGTCATCATAGATCTATTTATTAGATTTATAGTTTAGAGTTTTCATCTGATAATTAATGATGTATCCTTATTCGGATTAAAATTTCGACAAGAGGTATATCTACCGCTTGATATAGTAGATTTATCCATAGTAAACACAACTATACTTATTATTTGTGTTTTTTGACTGTATTTTTCTATTGTGAGTCGTTTTTTAATAGATTAATACATCTTTTATTTCAATATATATATATATATATAAAATAAACTCTATTTTTTGTCCTTCGTTTTTTTTTTCAATTTTTTTAATCTTTCAAAGGTACTATTTAGTCCTTGTCACTAATTCTGTCAAAACAATCATTAATTTAATTTACATGTAGCCCATTGAACCTTATTTAGTGAATCATAGAATAGTTTGAATTTTAATATATAAACATTAAAAAAATTTAATTTAAATTAAAATATTTAAAATATGATACGATTACCCTTTATTTAGTTAGGTCTTGAGTTAATGGGTTGAAATTTTAATTACAAGCTGCATGAGAAAAAAGTTAACGACAATATAATAATCAAAGAGTACAATTTTTTTAGATATAAATAATTAAAATAATGTTTTAAAATTATAAAAAACTAAAAAAATTATTCCACGAAATCAAAGGACAAGAATGGTGAAATTCTTAATTATATATATCTCATATTTCAATCTGGATCAAATACTAGCTTTTTCTTGGATGTGGATGTATCATTTATTTATTTACTTTCCCAGTTTCTTGCGTTTAAAGATTGACTGTTGATTAACTACTACGATGCTTCAATCTTATTATTATAATCATAATGGGTTTTTCAGTCGCAATAAAATATCACCCAACCAGGAAAACAAAAACGAAGACGAAAACAAAAACAAAAACAAAACTTTTCACCACGGAGATTTCCGGTTCCACACAAAAGGCTCCAAAAATCATTTATTATACGTTAATACATCATTCAAACCTCTTAAGGTCAAAATGTTTTTTTTCCCTTATAATGTGTCTTGTATCACTTTTAATCCTTTATAATTTTATCGGATCATTTTTAATCCCCAAATTTTAATTTATTAAATCTTTTAGTCATTCTTAATAGAAATTTTGGTCAACAAACGTTTTGATCAAATTTATTGTTAGTTTTGAGGACTTTTGTATGAAAGAAAAAAATTTAAGGGCATTTATATAATTTAATGCTTATATATATAAGCATCTGTTATGATATTTGGACGAGTGAAGCTGCTAAATTGCGTGAAACGTCGACAGCAGCAGCAAAGCCCACGTCACCATCGGAGGATAATATTGATGTGTGAGGGCTTGCAGGATCTCAAAGTTGAAGGCTAAGTTGAGGAATTTAGGGTCGTTTTGTCAAGTGAAGAAATTGCAGAATCTGCACTACTCGGAGGCTACTGTGTCCATGCTAGTGAACTCCTTTTGTTCTTGAAGAAGAAGAAGATCACCCATATTACGAAGGACCCTTTTCATGAATTTCTTAAGTGATTTGTGAAGAAAAAGAAGATTTTGTATGTAACTACTAAGTTTGATTACTTTTGTGTATCAAACTATGAATGAAATAAACTCTGTTCTTAACATTAAAAAAAAAAAAGTTTTGTTTTTGGTTTTGTCGATTACTTTTATGTCTCAAACTATGAATGAAATAAACTCTGTTCTTCACATTAAAAGAAAAAGTTTCTGTTTTTGGTTTTGTCCGCCGGAAAAACGAAACGGATGTCGTGGACTGGTAGTGCAAATAATGAAAGCTTTGCTTGTATGAACATTATTTCCCAGTTATATCGATTGAGAATGTTTTAGTTAAATTGTTCGTGTTTACATTTATTCATGAAGTCCCTTTATATCATATGACTGGATGATGAGGTGTTTGATATGACACAGTAGATCTCATCATTGGTTAAAGTTATGATATGTAAATAAGGCTCATGACTGAGACAATTTTGGGCACACTGTGAGTTTAAGTCATCTTGTGTTTCTGAAGTCGGCTTGTCTAAATTGATTGAAGTATACATGTTGGTTTTGAATACTAAAGATTTACTTGTATTAAAATTATTTCCCAGTCTATATATTAATTAAATATTTTTGTTAAATTATTTTTTATGTTTTACATCTATTATCCATTTATATTATGTGATTAGATGATGAGGTGTCTGGTGTGACACAGTAGATCTCATCATTGGTTAAAAGATATAATATATAAATAAGGTTCCTAAATGAGACAGTTTTGAACACACTATCAGTTTAAGTTATTATATGATTCAGAAATTAGTTTGTATAAACTAATTGAATCATTTAAATATGCACGGGGGCATATTGAGCATGACCATTTTTGGATTGAATTGTCTTATACTAATTTAATAGACTATTTCGATCCTAGTATTCTATCTCTAAATCCCTAGACTTGAGCATGCATGAGGATTAGACATAGCGTACTTTAATTTGCCAAAGAGTGAGGTCACTTGAGGCCAATAGTCTCGGTAGATTGAGTGCGCGTGTTTGATTGCTTGGTGTGCTGTTACTTGTTGAAATGAAACTATGTACCGGTGCGTCCGGGGTGATGGTGCTCCTGAGATGAGCTCGTTTTGTTTATTATACTAAACCCGCAGGTGGACTTATAGCTGGTGTAGTAAAAAGGTCGAGTGGTACTAATATTGGATTATAAGAAGTTAATTAATTAATTAATAAATTAACGAGCACTATATCTTTGATGTAGGGAGATTAAAGAATAATTAATTTAGTTGTTCCGGAAGCAATTCTGATGTAGGATGGTAGTGTCATAATTAATCCGTTAGTGGTATGATTAATTGTGTATTGGGTTAATTGATAAAGTAGAATTAATTATTTAATTAATTATTCCTGAGGGTTAATTAGTAAATTAACAAAGTAGATTTATTCAATTAATTAATTAAGTCTTAGGGTATGTTTGATAAACTAATTCAGTACTTATTCTAAATAGATTAAGTATTTAATTGATTAAGGGCGTTTGATAACTCAACTTGTTTCTGACTTAATGAATTAAGAACTTTTTTAATTAAGTACTTAATAATTAAGTGTGTTTGATAACTATAATAAAAAGTCTTAAGAGATTAAGTGGGTATGAATAACAAGTACAATTCTTAGCCTAAAAATAAGTGATTGGTGAATCACTTATTGCTGAACTGAATTGCTTGCAAATTTTTTCTTATTTTCAATATTTATTATTCCTTTTATTTTTTTCTTTACATAATTTTTATTTTATTAAATATTTTTTTAAAAAAATATTTTATCATTTAAATAAATAAAAAATATATTTATGACATGGATTTTTTATTTTTTTATAATTTTAATTAATTGTGATATTTATTTAATTAATATTTTAGTTTTAAAATAATAATAATATTCTAATGTATTATTAAAATTTTTTAAAATATTTTTATTAGTAGAATTTCACATTATTATGTAAAAAATTACACATCTTAAAAATTATGTTATATCTTAAAAAAATATATTTCTAACTTTTTTTAAAAAATAAGGTGATTTAATTTAAAATTTAAATATATTTAATTTTATAAACTTATTTATAATTCAGACTTCAGATTCAAACTTCAGATTTCAGACTTTAGATTCAGACATATTTTCTAATTTTATCAAACAGAGCTAACTTAATGAATTCAGACTTCAGAATTCAGACTTCAGACCTCAGATTAAGGGTCTGTTTGATAAACTAATTCAGTACTTATTCTAAATAAATTAAGTACTTAATTGATTAAAAGAGTTTGATAACTCAATTTGTTTTTGACTTAATGAATTAAGAACTTTTTTAATTAAGTACTTAATAATTAAGTGCGTTTGATAATTATAATTCAAAGTCTTAAGAGATTAAGTGGGTCTGAATTGCAAGTATAATTGTTAGCCTGAAAATAAGTGATTGGCGAATCACTTATTGCTGAACTGAATTGGTTGCAAATTTTTTCTTATTTTCAATATTTATTATTCTTTTTAGTTTTTTCTTTAAATAATTTGTATTTATTAAATATTTTTTTTAAAAAAATATTTTATCATTTAAATAAATAAAAAATATATTTATGACATGGATTTTTATTTTTTATAATTTTAATTAATATGTGATTTTTATTTAATTAATATTTTAGTTTTAAAATAATAATAACATTCTAATTTATTATTAAAATTTTTAAAAATATTTTTATTAGTAGAATTTCACAGTATTATGTAAAAAATTACACACCTTAAAAATTATGTTATATATTAAAAAATATGTTTGTAATATTTTTTTTTAAAAAATAAGATGATTTAATTTATAATTTAAAATTTTATAAACTTATTTTTATAATTCAGACTTCATAATTCAAACTTCAGATTCAGACTTCAGATTTCAGACTTCATATTCAGACATTTTTTCTAATTTTATCAAACAAAGCTAACTTAATGGATTCAGACTTCAGAATTCAGATTTCAGACTTCAGACCTCAAATTAAGTTTTATCAAACGGAGCCTAAGTTTTATCAAGCGGAGTCTTAAAGTTCAATTGAAATTAGGAAATTCAAAACATTAGAAAATCTATTTGGATTTGGAATCTAATTAGATTTGGTTACTAATTGGATTTGGAAACTAATTAAGAAACCAAAACCCAATAGAAAGGCCAATCCTAAACCAACTTGAAGTCTTTCTTGTAACTCTATAAATAGACAAGAGATTAGCAATACACAATACACAATTCATAGTTTCAAATTTTCAAGAAACTTAGAGAGAAAAATTCTAAAGAGAGAAATCAAAAGAATTCTTTCTCGAAGTCGAATTTCTTCCACCAAGCGGCAGCACAACTCCCCAGAATCCGGCGGCCGGTCTTCTCCAAAGTTCTTGGCGACGTGTGGGTTGTTAAGTGGCGGCGCGTGGTGTCTCGATCAGTGCGTGAAGGACACACGCATGGGCAATGGTTCGATTCTCATCTCCGAGCTTTTTTTTTTTTTTGTTCGTTTGTTTTGCTGATCAATTGGTTCGTTGGTTCGTTGCCCACACAACGTTCGAATCTGTCTAGGAGTTATACAAGCGATCACCTAAGTACACGCTTCAAGAGGTAATTCTTAAACTTCCACTTTAATTAATGATTTTATTGTTGCGTTACAAATCAAATAAGTAGAAGCTAAGATCATGCTCAACGGTATTTCAAGCAAGGATTGGAATAGTAATTACGCTAGTACTTAGGCCTGATCAAGAGTTTCGATTTTGGAATGCAATGCACGAAAATAAATTTTTGACCTGGTCCGGATGGATAATCTTTCAATACAAATGCGCACGGTGCGTGTTGAGCTGGACCGATTAAGATTGAATTAGTTTGTACTGATCCTTCATAGTTAATTCGAATCTATTATTCAGTCTCTTAATCTCTAGACGAGGACGAGCACGAGGATTGAGCATACTGTACTTTAATATGCCAAAGAGTGGGCTCGCTTAAGGCCTATAGTCTCGGTAGGTTGAGTGCGCGTGTTTAGTTGCTTGGTGTGCTGTTGCGAGTCGAAAGGAAACCGTGTACCCATGCATCGGGGTGACTGTGCTCTCGAGATGAGATTGAAAAGTTCATTATAATAAACTCAGTCGGTGGACTTATGTCCTGTATAGTAAAAATGTCGAGTGGTACTAATCTCGATTAAGAAGTTGATGAATTAATTTATCAGTAAATTAATAAATCGACGAGCATTAAATCTTTGACGCGGGGAGATAAATGGATATTTAATTTAGTGGATCCTGCAGTGTAATTTTGGACTTGGATGGTAGTTCCATAATTAATCTGTTAGTGGTACGATTAATTATGTATTGGGTTAAATTGACAAAGTGGATTTAATTATTTAATTAATTATCTTTAGGGTCATAGTGTGAATTGGGTTAGTGTTATTAATCAGTCCAGGAACTGGATTGGAGTTAATAAAACCCAAACCTAACAGGAAGGCCAAACCCAAACCCACTTGAGGTCTCTCTTGTAGCACTATATAAGACACAAAAATCAGCCCCAAGACAGATACAACAGTCATAACAGACAGTACACAAATCTCAGAGAGAGAAAGTTAGAGAGAGATAGAAAGGGAATTACCTTTCTTGGCAAGTCTTCTAGTGGCGCATGGTACCCTAGGCAACAAGGAAGCCCAACGGTGGCAGTGGCGTGCGTTCTCTCCTGGCGGTGGCACGTGGACAACTTTCGGCAGCACTTGAAAATATAGCGGCGACAATTGGGTTTAGTAGCTCAGTTTTTTGCGGGTAGTTTTGTATGGTGTTTTCTATCGGGGCTAATTCAGTATTGTTCGTATATCGTTTCCCACACAATGTCCGGATAAGTCTTTGAGGATACAAGCGAATTCTCAGGTTCACGCTTCAAAGGTCAAATCTTAACTTCCGCTTTTATATTTAAGATATTGTATTTGCTTGCGTGTCAATTGAATAAAAGTAATCAAAGATCTTGTACTATAGATTTTTGAGAGATTTCATATCGAATTGCATGAATCGAAATCTTTCTAGATGAAATCAGAATAGTACGAACGTGCTGTTGGGTTTGATTGAAAGTTTTCTAATTGGATTGCACGAATGAAAATTATTGACCAGACCAGAATAAGTGCGAGAACTTTCAATCGGACTTCATTTGTTTTTCTTTTGCTGCGGATTTACAAGATGGATTTTGGTTTTGAATTTTTGGGGTTTTGAAAATGGTACTTTTCATCTGAAAAACGGGAAGACGAAAATTTTTTTTTCCGAACTGGGTTTTCGCCTTTGGATTTCTGGGTTTGGATTTCGTCGAAGAATCAGGCTGGGCTGCTTCAGACTTCCCTCGTGAAAGTTTTTCAGTGAATTTTTTTGTATTTTTCTTGGTTGGGAGAGATGAACTTCGTTCATCAGGGAAACTCATCGGGAAAGATGCAGCTAGCTGGGGAGAGCAGACAAGGAAGATGAAGTCTGGCACTGATTCAATTCCCAAAGTCCTCGAGCGATGAAGATGCAACAACGATGTTCTGGGAGGAGGGAGGAAGAAGAAGGAGGAGGAGGATGAGAAGTGGGCGGGAGGCGGCGGCACGGTAGTGGTTGTTGAAAGAAGAGAAGAGGTGTTTTAGGGTTTGAAGAATGAGAGATGCCCATTTTTTCTTTCACAAAAGACCACTAAAAAATTTTTTTTACACAAAAGCTTCCAAAACTAACAGCATATTTGGTTAAACCGTTTGTTGACCAAAATTTCCATTAAGTGGGACCGAAAAAACCTAATAAATTAAAGTTTGGGGACTACAATGGTCTCCGTAAAATTATAAGGGACCAAAAGTGATACAAGGCCTATTATAAGGGACCAAAAATCTATTTGGGCCATTTTTTAATACTAAAATATATTCCCCCACCCCCTAATATCTATTCTTTAATTTTGATCCGGATATTGATGGATATTTTGTTAGGAAAACTATTATAATAATACGTGAAAATGTCGTAGCCATTTAGTTGTCGCACCTCCAGAGGTTAGGATCTGACTAGATCATAATGTTAAAGAAATAGCTTATTCCCAGATTATACCAGTGTAATAGGCTATGGCTTTTCTCTTTGTACCAAAAAAATAAGTAAAACTTATTTCTCGCCCCTTTTATGGCTAAATTGCCTCTGAAAAATTAAAAAAATACAAATTATAATATTTAAATATAATATTTAAATACAACTTTGCAGTAGTCCTGTGATGCATCTGGTTTGAAGGTTAATAGATTAAAAGCGAAAAACTTCTTCTCACATAATATTTCCTGTGACTCAGAAGACTGCAATTTCACAAATTTTGGGGTTTCAGGAGGTTGATGACCTGGGGACTTATTTGGATAGCCAATTATTCATGGTAGAATCTGTTGAAAAATAATCTGGCTGGTAAGTGAGCAAGGAAATTTCCAAGGCTTATGAAGCACAATCTCCTTAAAACATATTTGCCCTCTCTATAACTGTGCTAGAGAATACGTGAAAAACAGTTTCCCAAGATACAATGAAAAATCATAAAGTCGGTTTTGCACAAAAACTGCTTTACCAACGAACTAGAACAATAGATTGAACACTGAAGGAATTTTGGGAATGCTAAAAAAATTCTTTGAGCTGTAGAGAGAAAGAGCAGAATGATTCTTGAGAGAGTAAGAATGATTCTGAGAGGTGTGTCTTTGGAAGCTTCGGTGTGCAGAAGGTTAAAGGTTGGAGCCCATTGAACGAAAATTAAACCACAATTTAATTTTCACATATTTATTCTTTGTCTGTTTTAATCCGTTTATGATTAATATTCATTAGTTTTAGTTCATTTTAGGATTAATACAGTCATTACTGTGCAGAATAGTTTTGAAAAATTAAGTCTTGGAAAGAAACTGCACCTATTACTCATCAAAACGGTTGGAATTAATCAAACGTTTCATCAGTTTCATACACTAATGCAGAAAACTTTTTTAATTAATTCAACCATTAGTTAACCGTTTTGTTTCTTTAAGAATAAAACCAGCCATTCAAATGCAGAGAATTATTTGTAGCCATTAAGAAGATTTAATTCGAATTTTAAAACTGCCACATTTAATCTGCAAATTAATTTGGGAAAATCGAATCCAGTAAGAAGCAAAACGCACGATTACGGGTGGGCGCTCGCACACAAGTTCAAGCTATTTCGGTCTTGAGATCGTACCTCCCCTGCGCATGCGTACGTGAGCGTGATGTACGATGTATAATATAATGTAAAAATTTGAAAGGTCACTGAAACCATAATCACTTATAAAGTGCCTTCTTTTTCCTTACACTTCCAATGTGGGATACATATATCCCTTTAGTTTGCTTGTTCCAATTTCCTAAACTTCTCTCATTCACACTATTTCTTCCAAAAATCCCCCACATGAATGAGATATTGGTTTGTTAGTATTCAGTGACTAATCCCTGAAAAGAGAAAGTAGGTGTTGTTGGAGTTGAATGCATAAGCTATGCTTGTATTATACATTTTCCCAGTTAATATATCGATTTATGTTTTGGTTATATCTTGTTGTGCATGATTTTTCCATTTATATTATGTAGTTAAATGATGAGGTATCTTGTGTGACACAGTAGATCTCATCATTGGTTAAAAGACATAATATATAAATGAGGTTCGTAACCGAGACAGCTTTGGACAAACTGTCGGTTTAGGTTATTATGTGATTTGGACAATTGGTTTGTCTAAACTAATTGAATCATATAGATATGCCCGGGGCGTATTGAACGTGACCCATTAGGAATGTTTTATCTTGTACTGATTTAATAGACAAATCGTTTTTGGTATTCTATCTCTTAATCCCTAGACTCGAGCAGGCATGAGGATTAGACATAGTGTATTTTGATCTGCCAATGGGTGAGGTTAATTGTGGCCAATAGTCTCGGTAGGTTGGGTGCGCGTGTTTAGTTGCTTGGTGTGCTGCTGCTTGTCGAAAGGAAACCATGTACTTGTGCGTCCGGGGTGATGGTGTTCCCTAGATGAGCTCGTAAAGTTTATTATACTAAACCCGGCCGGTGGACTTATGTCCGGTATAGTAAAAAGGTCGAATGGTACTAGTCTCAGAATTAAAGAAGTTAATTAATTAATTTTCTGTAAATTAATATATTAACGAGCACTATATCTTTGATGTGGGGAGATTATGAATAAATTAATTAAGTTGTTCCAGAAGCATTTCTGGTGTAGGATAGTAGTGCCATAATTAATCCGTTAGTGGTACGATTAATTATGTATTGGGTTATTGGCAAAGGTAGATTTGATTAATTAAGTAATTAGTTAATCATTGTGTAAGTTGGTTGTGAATCATACCAGGAACTGGTTTGGGATAAGTGAATCCCTGTAGACCCCATTTTTAATTAGAAATTTTTGTTGCGTGGTAAATCGAATAAGTGCAAACCCAGATCCTGCGCATTGTTGTTTCAAAAGGGTTAGAATAGTAATTGTGCTAGCGTCTAGGCCTGGTCAGAGATTCCAATTCTGGAATGCGTAGCACGAAAGAGAGTTTCTGACTAGGCCTGGGCAGATAATCTTTCAGGTGTTACCCGTTGAACCTTCCCTTTGTAGACCACGCTTTCTTTACTAGTTGTCCAGTAAACTTGATGTCCTTGAACTATCCGGCTGTTCGATGAAAAGATCCCCGTACCTTATACAGGAACCAATCTCAATTGTTCCATTCTCATGATTTTGTTCATTATGACCATGAAACACGTCCTGGTTCTGCAAGAGTTTCTGAAGAATTAAGCCTGATCAATTCTCCTTTGAAGCGGCCCTACTTCTCTCTCACATAGGTGAATTCTTAAAATTGAAACGTAACCATAATTACTTTCTTAAGAGTTATTAAAGCGATAATCGCTAGCCTTATCCAAACTGTCACTGTTTCTTGACAGGAATGAGTTGAGGTTGCCCCACAGTGACCATATCAGGTTTTACAATTAGGTTATCCCTTTGAACCTAGATATTGGGATCTCCAATCAATTAGGTTGGGTTTTCCTTCATAAAACCTTTATTTTCATAGGCTTTATCCTCATTCTTTCTGTCAATCTTTCAACTGTCTCTCTTTTAACCCTTTGGTTAGTGGATCCGCGATGTTATCTTTTGACTTTACAAAGTTAATTGAGATAACTCCTGTTGAGAGCAGTTGTCTAATGGTATTTTGTCGACGACGAATATGTCTCGATTTACCATTGTACACTATACTTTATGCTATACCAATTGCTGGTTGACTATCACAACGAATACAAATGGGTGGCACAGGTTTTTCCCATTTTAGAACATCCTCTATGAAATGGCGTAGCCATCCAGCCTCTTCTCCACATTTATCTAGAGCAATACACTCTGAATCCATTGTGGATCTAGCTATCACAGTTTGTTTTGAGGATTTTCACGACACGGCGACTCCAGCAAGTGTAAATACATAGCCACTCGTGCACGTCGAGTTATTTATATCAAATATCCAATTAGTATCTGTATAGCTTTCTAGCACAGATGAATATTTGGTATAAAGTAATCCATAATCACGAGTATATCTTAAGTACCTTAGTACCCTGATTATCGCAGTCCAGTGATCTTTCCCTGGATTACTCGTATATGAACTTAATTTGCTTATCACATGAGCAATATTTGGTCTAGTACAACTCATTAGATACATCAAACTCCCTATAATCCTAGAATATTCTACTTGAGAAATACTCTCTCCATGATTCTTTGGTAAATGAAGATTTTTATCTAATGGCGTAAATTCCAGAGTCATTCTAATTGAATTTCCTTAGAATTTTGTCTACATAACGAGTTTGACTCAAAATTAGACCTTCCGAGGACCTAATGATTCTGATTCTAAGAATCACATCTTTCAGTCCCATATCTTTCATTTCAAATTTTGAATTTAATATGGCTTTGGTTGATTTGACCAGTTTTTTTCTGCAACCTACTATGTGAAGGAAAATAGAACAAGTCTGGGCTAAATCGAAAATCTCACTTTCGTGCAATGCATTCCAGAATCGAAAACTTTCGACGAAGCTCAGGCTCAAATTCATTCTCCCCTGAACAGATCTAGGCTTATACTTATTTAATTTATTAAAACATAAATCGACATACAAAGATTCAACATTTAATTAAAAGCGGAAAGTCTAAAGGTTATACTTTTGTGGCAAAGTCCAACGCAAATAAGAAAACCAAATCTTTAATTCGCGATCACCACCAAAATCCAATGGATAACTCCAAGAAACCTCGAATATTGCGTGGGCAATAGTCTATCGAGGTGTGCTACCAAAGTCCACGAGAAACCCGCTAAGAAAATTCCTCAATTAGATTAAATCTGCCAAAAAGATCAAACCCTTAACCCAAAAAACAGCTGCCCACTACTTTTCTCGCCAATAAAATTGAACCCACTTCAACTCCAATCACGATCTGGACAGCCAGGATTGTAGATCACCAACCCAAGGGAGAGATCAACACAAACCCAGCCAGATCAAGCACCCCAGATCTGTTAGAAGTGCTCGCCGGACTGAATATAAAAGCTAGAAAGAATCCGGCCAAAAAAAAAAAATCAAGAGATCCGGGCAAAAAATATAAAATCCAGCATTGGGCAACTCAAAAAATCGATGGGCTATATAAAAGTTTGATCTTTCAAGCTTAATCTAAATCGAGAAGTGAGATTCCAAGTTCGTTTTTGAAAGAAACTCAAGAAGGAAGGAGAGTCTCTCTCTAGAATTTTTGAAGACAAAATATTTTGCAAAATTTTCTTAAGTTTCTTAATGCATAAGCTTTCTCTTTATAGGGAGCTCCAATGGAGACCTAGTGGGCTTTTGAGTTGGGTCTTTTAATTTGACTTTCGTTGACCGCTTAGTCTTTCTTAGACTAATCAACTCCAATCGACCCATTCGAATTAATTTCTTAACCCACTTCATTAATTTAATTTAATCGAACCCTTAGGATTAATTAATTCACATAGAATTAATTTCTTAATCCACTTTGTCAATTAAATATTAATTAAACCTTTATGATTAATTAATTCACTTTGTCGATTAGTCAAATACATAATTAGTCGTACCACTATCGGACTAACTATGGAACTACCGCTCAAAAATGACTTTACATCGCGCCATTTTATTTTCTTCTATCTCCCCACATCAAAGATCTAGTGCTCATTGGTTTATCAATTTACTGACAAACTAATTCACCGACTTCTTAGTATCCGAGATTAGTATCAGTCGACCTTCTATTATACCGGACGTAAAGTCCACTGGCCAGTTTTAGTACAATAAACCTTACGAGCTCATCTCGGGAGCACCATCAACCCGGCGAATCGGTACCTGGATTCCTCCGACTAACAATGACATGTAAGAAGCTAAACACTACATACCCAACCTACCGAGGTATAGGCCTCAATTGACCTCACTCTTTGGCACATCAAAGCATACGATATCTAACTCTCACGTCCATCCCAATCTCGGGATTAAGAGGCTGAATACTAGGACCGAATTGACTACGCCGATTAATACAAGTCAATTCTATCCAAACTGGTCATGCTCAATATGCCCCGGGCATATCCGTGTGATTTAAATTAGCCTAGATAAACTAATTTTCAAACCACACGATAACCTATACCGATTGTATGTTTAGACTATCTCAGTTACGAGCATACTTTTTATATATCAATACTTTAATCAATAACGGTATCTACTGTGTCTTTCCACACCCCGTTATCTAGTTCTATGATATAATGGAACAATTTAATACCGAAACAAAATGATATGTCATCTGTGGATATTAGTTTTTGATACAAGTCATAGCTTTTATGTATTCAAAACTAAGGGTCTGTTTGATAAACTAATTCAGTACTTATTCTAAATAGATTAAGTACTTAATTAATTAAGGGCGTTTGATAACTCAACTTGTTTCTGACTTAATTAATTAAGAACTTTTTTAATTAAGTACTTAATAATTAAGTGCGTTTGATAACTATAATTCAAAGTTTTAAGAGATTAAGTGGGTCTGAATTGCAAGTACAATTGTTAGCCTAAAAATAAGTGATTGGTGAATCACTTATTGCTGAACTGAATTGCTTGCAAATTTTTTCTTATTTCCAATATTTATTATTCTTTTTAGTTTTTTCTTTAAATAATTTTTATTTTATTAAATATTTTTTTAAAAAAAATATTTTATCATTTAAATAAATAAAAAAATATATTTATGACATGGATTTTTATTTTTTTATAATTTTAATTAATATGTGATATTTATTTAATTAATATTTTAGTTTAAAAATAATAATAACATTCTAATTTATTATTAAAAGTTTTTAAAATATTTTTATTAGTAGAATTTCACATTATTATGTAAAAAATTACACATTTTAAAAATTATGTTATATATTAAAAAAATATGTTTCTAACATTTTTTTTTAAAATAAGGTGATTTAATTTAAAATTTAAATATATTTAATTTTATAAACTTATTTTATAATTCAAACTTCATAATTCATACTTTATAATTCAGACTTCAGATTTCAGACTTCAGACTTCAGATTCAGATATATTTTCTAATTTTATCAAACTGAGCTAACTTAATGGATTCAGACTTCATAATTCAGACTTCAGACTTCAGACTTCAGACCTCAGATTAAGTTTTATCAGACGGAGCCTAACACTATGAGTATGTCGTCTACATACGGACATAAGATGACATAATTATCTTCGGTCTCTTTGATATAGATATATTTATCACACTCATTAATTTTGTATCGACTAGTTATCATTGAATGGTCAAATTTCTCATGCCACTTCTTAGGAGCTTGTTTCAAACTGTACAATGACTTAACCAATTTACACACTTTCTTATTGGAACTTGGAGCTTTAAACCCTTCGGTTGCTCCATATAGATTTCTTTTTCTAAATCCCCATTTAAGAAAGTTGTTTTGATATCCATATGATGGATTTTCAAATTCCGTAAGGTTGCGATCATCCTTATGGAATTTATTCTCGTCACTGGAGAATCATATCAAAATAGTCTAAACATTCTCGTTACTTATACCCTTTGATTACCAGCCTAGCTTTGTATTTGTCAATAGAGCCATCAGCTTTCATTTTTCGTTTGAATATCCATTTTGACCCTAAAGGACTACAGCCAGGAGGGAGATCCACTAACTCCCAAATATGATTTTGTAAAATATAATTAATCTCGCTCTTTATGGCCTTGTTCCATAAAGGCGCTTTCGAAGAACTCACAGTTTTTGCATAAGTCTATGGTTTTTTCTCAATGAGAAAAGTTATAAAATCATCACCAAATGATTTTTTCACCCTTGTTCTTTTGCTACGTCTTAACTCTACCACTTCTTGACTTTGTGTCTCTTCATCAATTTTTTTACTAGGCCGTTCAGAACTAGTTTCCCCAACGGATTTCCAAGGAAATACATTTTCAAAGAAAGATGCATTTCTTGATTCTATGGTCGTATTCTTATGTATATTCGGTACTTTTGAATCATACACAAGGAATCGATATGAAATACTATTATGAGCGTAGCCTATAAAGATACAATCCACCGTTCTGGGACCTATCTTTGTTTTCTTTGGTGTTGGTACTGCTACATTCGCTAGGCACCCCCACACTCATAAGTGTTTGTTGGAAGGCCTTTTTCCTTTTCATAATTCATATGGAGTTTTCCCTTCTTTCTTTCGATGTATTCTATTAAGTACGTAATTATTTGATAAAATAGTGTCCCCCACATGTTAGAAGGTAAAGCTGAACTTAATAACATCGCGTTCATCATTTCTTTTAATGTGCAATTTTTACGTTCAGCAACCCCATTGGATTGAGGTGAGTACGGTACAGTTACTTCATGAACTATACCATTTTTAGCACAATAGTCACCAATAGGTACTTCGTACTCTCTACCTCTATCACTTCTTAATTTTTTCATCTGTTTTCCAAGTTGATTTTCAACCCTGGTCTTATAGAGAATGAATTTCTCTAATGCCTCATCTTTGCTTTTAAGCAAATAAACATAGATATATTTTGTTCTATCATCAATAAAGGTAATGAAATATTTATTACCACCTCTTGTTTGAACCAATTTCAAACCACACACATCGCTATGTTTTAAGTCAATGGGTTCATTTTTTCTTTCAATAGGTTGGAACTATGACCTTGTTAATTTTGCCTCAACGTAAATTTCACATTTATAACTTTGGTTAGTTTGGAAACTTGGGATATGGTTCAAGTTATTAATCAACGTATCGAATTATAAATAACATGACCTAGTCTACCATGCTATAAGCTAGAAGACTTAGTCAAATAAGCAGAAGAGGTACTTGCATTATTTTTTATAATTTTCATTACATTTGTCTTAAACATACCCTCAGATGCATACCCCTTCCCCAAGTACATTCCCGACTTAGAAAGGATAATTTTGTCCGACTCTATTACAATGCAGAATCCATGCTTATTCAGCATGAACCCAGAAATGAGATTCTTCCAGACTTCTGGAGCATACAACACATCCTTCAAAGTCAACGTCTTACCTGAAGTCAACTTGAGCAAAATCGTTCCTTTTCCCTTAACTTTTGCAACAACCGAGTTTCCTATGTACAACTTCTCACATTTGGTCGGTTCGAACGTTGAGAAGTGGCCTTTGTTGGTGCACACATGCTTGGTTATGCCAGAGTCATACCACTATTCTTTCTGGTTTGACTATACCATGTTGACCTCAGATACTATAGCCACCAAACTGAGGTGTTCTTCTGGGTTTTTCTGGATCACGTTTGCTTCAGGGTTCTTCTTAGGAGCATGGCACTCCGACGACTTATGACCCTATTTTCCACAGTTAAAGCATTTACCTTAAAACTTGAATTTTTACTTTGAGACACCTCCCGATGCCCCAAGCTTGGCGTTACCTTTGCCTTTGTCAGTGGTCTTGGCCTTATTCTTAAAGCCTCCATTGCCATGTTCCAGCACATTGACTTTGGCTTCTGCAGGGTTGACCGACTTGATCTTAGCCTTCTTATTGTCTTCTTCAATCCAAAGTCTGACAACGAGATCCTCGAATGTCATCTCCTTGTGTTTATGCTTGAGATAGTTCTTGAAATCCCTCCAACTTGGTGGTAATTTCTCGATCATCGCCTACACTTGGAAAGTCTCACTCAACACCATCCTTTCGGCACTTAGCTCATGCAAGATAAGCCGCAACTCATCCACTTGACTCATTACTGATTTAGATTCAACAATCTTGGAATCAAGGAAGCGGCTGGCCACAAATTTCTTTTCGCCCGCATGCTCTATTTTGTACTTATGGTCCAAAACCTCCTATAATTGCTTTGTCATTTTGTACTTCCCATATACAGTGTATAGGGAGTCGTGCAACCCATTCAGAATGTAGTTGCGACAAAGGAAATCAGACTACTCTCATGCCTCAATGGTACTTTCAATTGTAGCATCACCACCCCCTTCTGGGACCTTAGGGCGATCCTTTTTCAAAAATCTCGAAAGACCCAACATCGTCAGGTAGAACAACATCTTCTGTTGCTATCTCTTAAAAAATACGACAACCCCTTGAAACTTTTTTGGCTTCTCATTGTGGCTCCCTGACACAGTAGGGATTACCACTAAATGAGTAACAACTTTACTTGGGATGGAGACAGGATTCACCCCGGCATTATTCACAGCACTTGTAGCAAGTGTATCACTTAAAGAAGTCATCGTGGAAGTAAGAAATCTATTTTAGGATTGTTGAAAAATAATCTGGCTGGTAAGTGAGCAAGGAAATTTCCAAGGCTTGTGAAACACAATTCCTTAAAACATATTTGCCCTCTTTATAACTGTGCTAGAAAATACGTGAATAACTATTTCTCTGTATACAATGGAAATTGTAAAGTCAATTTTGCACAAAAACTGTCTTACTAATGAACTAGAACAATAGATTGAACACTGAAAGAATTTTTGGGAAGGCTCGAAAAATTCTTTGAGCCGTAAAGAGAAAGAGAAGAATGATTCTTGAGAGAGTAAGAATTATTTTGAGAGGTGTGTCTTTGGAAGCTCTAGTGTGCAGTATTTATAGGCTGAAAACTGGAGCCTTTTAAACGAAAATTAAACCACATTTTAATTGTCCCATATTCATTCTTCGTCCATTTTAATCTGTTTAGGATTAATATTCATAAGTTTTAATCCATTTTAGGATTAATACAGCAATTAGTGTGCAAAATTGTTTTGAAAAAATAAGTCTTGAAAAGAAACTGCACTTATTAAACATCAAAACGGTTGGAATTAATCTAATATTTCATCAGTTTCATACACTAATGCAGAAAATGTTTTTAATTAATTCAGTCATTAATCAACCGTTTTGTTTCTTGAAGAATAAAATCAACCATTCAAATGAAGAGAATTATTTGCAGCCATTAAGCTGATTTAATCGTGCACACGTGAGCGGGATGTACGACGTATAATATAGTGTAGGAATTTCAAAGTTCACTCAAACCATAATTACTTATAAAGTGCTTTCCTTTTCCTTACACTTCCAATGTGGAATACATATATCCCTTTAGCTTTCTTGTTTCAATTTCCCAAACTTATGTCATTAACACTATTTTTTCTAACAGAGTGACTAAGCACACTTATGGGCCAATATTGGAAAGGCTAATCACAAATTGGCAGGTTGGAAAGCATCGTCCTTATCTCTGGCAAGTCGTGTGATGTTGACTCAGTCCGTTATAAGTGCCGTCCCATCGTATGTCATGCAAATGACGTGACTTCCAAATCACATTTGTGAGGGGCTACAACAAAAATACGGGCGGTTTGTATGGGGCGGGGAAAGAGAAACAAACAAACTGAGCTTAGTACCGTGGAAAGATATTTGTGAGCCAAAAAGAAATAGGGGCCTTGCGCTAAAGAATTTTCTATGAATGAACCCGGCCTTACTTATAAAGCTAGGATGTGGACTTCTCACAAGGTCGCAAGCCTTATGGGTGAGGGTTGATGGAGAAGTATGGACTCAACTCAAATATACTGCTGCAACAGGATACATTACCTGAGGGTTCGACAGTAATAAGGGCGATTGGTAAAATCTAGAATTTTGTCACTCAAGGAATGGGCTGGGCATTGGGAGACGGCCACCGAGCCCTTTTCTGGGAGGATAAATGGACAACACTTCCTGAGCCCCTAATGTACTATACAAATGAGGAGATCCCGACAGACCAAAAGAAGGATCCCGTAGGGTCCTTTGTCGATAAAGCAAGTGTTGGGACAAGAAGAAGGTTGATAGTTTATTGCCGCAATCATCTGCCTGTGGAAGGAGCTGGAGAAGACAGGTTGTGTGGTTGTCTGCCTCCAATAGGAACTTTACTACGAAAGTTGCCTTTGAATGTCTTAGTCAGGAGTTAGACGATCCCAACATAATATTATGGCGTCCTGTTTAGAGTTGGCAAAGCTCTCAGAGAATTAAGCAGACATTGTGGCTGGTTGCAAAGAACCGCTTGATGAAAAATGAATAGCGTGTGCGGCGTCATTTTTCTGCTTCCCTGAATTATGCGGCTAGTGGAATTTGTTGGAAAACATCCTTTTGTTAGGTTTGAATACATAATATATGCTTGTATTGTACTGTTTTCCAGTTAATATATCGATTTAAATGTTTTGGTTTATATGTTGTGCATGCGTTGTCCATTTATATTATGTAATTAGATGATGAGGCGTCTGGTGTGACACAGTAGATCTCATCGTTGGTTAAAAGACATAATATATAAATGAGATTCGTAACCGAGACAGTTTTGGGCAAGCTGTCGGTTTAGGTTATTATGTGATTCAGAAAATTGGTTTGTCTAAACTAATTGAATTATATAGATATGCCCGGGGCATACTGAACTTGACCATTTAGAATGATTTGTCTTGTACTGATTTAATAGAAAATTCGTTCTTTGTATTCTAATCCCTAGACTTGAGCGGGCATGAGAATTAGACATAGCATACTTTGATCTGCCAATAGGTGAGGTCAATTGTGATCAATAGTCTCGGTGGGTTGGGTGCGCATGTTCAGTTACTTAGTGTGCTGCTGCTTGTCGAAAGGAAACCATGTACCGGTGCGTCCGGGGTGATGGTGCTCCCAAGATGAGCTCGTTATGTTTATTATACTAAACTCAGCTGGTGGACTTATGTCCTGTATAGTAAAAAGGTCGAGTGGTACTAGTCTCAGAATTAAAGAAGTTAATTAATTAATTTATCAGTAAATTAATAAATTAACGAGCACTAAATCTATGATGTGGGGAGATTAAGAATAAATTAATTTAGTTGTTCCGGAAGCAATTCTGGTGTAGGATGATAGTGCCAAAATTAATCCGTTAGTGATACGATTAATTTTGTAATGGGTTAATTGAATAAGTAGAATTAATTAATTATTCCTAAGGGTTAATTAAGTAATTAACAAAGTGGAATTAATTAATTAATTAAGTCTTAGGTTTCAATTAGAATTAGGAAATCCTAGAGATTAGAAAATCTAATTGGATTTGGATTATCCTATTAGATTAGTTACCTAATTGGATTTGGAAACTAATTAATTACCTAAACCCATTAGGAAGACCAATCCTAAACCAACTTGGGGTCTCTCTTGTAGCTCTATATATAGACAAGAGATTAGCAATTCAATAGTACACAATTCATTAGTTTTCAAGATAAGAAAACTAGAGAGAGAATAAATCTTTCTCCAAGAATTTCGAATTTTCCTCCTTAGGCGTGCGGCCCAATTCCTGATAAGTGCCAGCCGGATTTCCTCCAAAGATTTAGCTGCGGGTGGAACTAACTTTGGGCGGCGCGTGACGTGAGTTGGTGGCGCGTGCTGTGGACCTTGTTAGCACGTGAGATGGTGGTTAGTCGGGAGAGATTCCAGCGAGCAGTTTGTGTTGGATTGTTGATCGTTGGTTCGTTGCCCACACAACGTTCGAGTCTAGTCTTGAGTCATACAAGCGATCACTTGAGTTTACGCTTCAAGAGGTACTTTCTATGTTTCCTCTTTAATTAGAAATATTTTTGTTGCGTGATAAATCGAATGAATACATACCAAGATCCTGTGCAATGTTATGTCAAGTAAGGATTGGAATAGCAATTGTGCTAGAGTCTAAGCCTGGTCAAAGATTCCAATTCTGGAATGCGTAACCCGAAAGTGAATTTTTGACCGGACCCGGGCAGATAATCTTTCACCTTCCATGTTTTAAGGGACTGTAGCCGAGCAAGAGATCTGATCCAGCTTAGTGCCAGTTCAGAAAATGCGACAGTTTTTCTCCCTGAATTTGGAACAGTGGCTACTGGACAACTTGGGGCCTGCAGCAGCTGGATCTTCAACAGATTGACCATGCATTTTTGAGGTCGCCATTTGGAGCTTATAGAAGGAACATAATGCTGATGTGTTTCGACATTGCAGGAGACCTTCACTACTAGTGGCTCATGAGATCAGATTGAAGGTGATGACCATAAAAGAATCAATCTCCTTCATTAAAAAGATGGGAGTTGCAAGGCTGATAAAGGAGGAATGCTTGGTAAAAGGGAAGCCGCTGGACATGAGATGGATACAGCTGAACATAAACGGGGCTTCCGAGGAAGATAAAGGGCTAGTGCAGGTGGTTTGTTTAAGAGACCATACATGCCACTGGTTGGAGGGGTTTCTTTTCAATGTTGGACATAGAAATGCAGCTAGGGTGGAGTTATGAGGTGTTTATCAAGGACTGTTACTTGTTGGATTTGAATACATAAGCTATGCTTGTATTGTACAGTTTCTCAGTTTAATATATCGATTTGTGTTTCAGTCATATCTAGTTATGCATTAATGTCCATTTATATTATGTAAGTAGATGATGAGGTGTCTGGTGCGACACAATAGATCTCATCATTGGTTGAAAGACATAATATATATAAATGAGGTTCGTAACCGAGACAGTTTTGGACAAACTGTCGGTCTAGGTTATTATGTGATTCAGATAATTAGTAAGTATAAACTAATTGAATCATATAGATATGCCCGGGGCATATTGAACTTGACTCTTATGAATGATTTGTCTTGTACTGATTTAATAGACAAATCGATCCTTGTATTCTATCTCTAAATCCCCAGACTCGAGTGGGCATGAGGATTAGACATAGTGTACTTTGATCTGCCAATGGGTGAGGTCAAATGTGGCCAATAGTCTCGGTAGGTTGGGTGCGCGTGTTTAGTTACTTGGTGTGCTGCTGCTTGTCGAAAGGAAACCATATACCGGTGCGTCCGGGGTGATGGTGCTCCCGAGATGGGCTCGAAATGTTTATTATACTAAACCCGGCCGGTGGACTTATGTCCAGTATAGTAAAAAGGTCGAGTGGTACTAGTCTCGGAATTAAAGAAGTTGATAAATTAATTTATCAGTAAATTAATGAATTAACGAGCACTATATCTTTGATGTGGGGAGATTATGAATATAATTTAATTAAGTTGTTCCGGAAGCAATTCTGGTGTAGGTTGGTAGTGCCATAATTAATTCGTTAGTGGTACGATTAATTATGTACTGGGTTGTTGACAAAGGTAGATTTAATTAATTTAGAAATTAATTAATCCTTGTGTCAGTTGGTTGTGAATCATCCCAGGAACTGGTTTGGGATAAGTGAATTCCTGTGTCAGTTGGGAGTGATTCATCCCAGGAACTGGATTGGGATAAGTGAATCCCTGTGACAGTTGGGAGTGTATCAGTCTAGGAACAGGATTGAAGGAAACAGAATCTGTATCAGTCCAGAAACAGGATTGAAGGAAAACAGAAACCCAGTAGGAAGACTAATCCTAAACCAACTTGGAGTCTCTCTTGTAACTCTATAAATAGACAAGGGATCAGTTATTCAAGACATACAATAACACAATTAATCCACAAGATTTCTAGAGAGAGAAAACGTTTCTCTCTCCAAGTCGAATTTTCAAGAAAGTGTGCAGCTGGTTTTTGGGTTTCTAGTGGCTGAAATTTTGGCCTTGGTTTATACCAGCTGCGCGTAGCTTTCTCTCTCTGCAGGCGGTGCGTTTATAGTACGTGCTAGGTGCTGCGGGGCTAGAGTTTTCTAGCAGGTGGATTGTTGTGAGTAGCTGATTAATTGACTTCTAGTTCGTTGCCCACACAACGTGAAGTCATAGTCTTGAGGCATACAAGAGAATCACCAAGTGCACGCTTCAAAGGTACTTTTCTAAGATTCCCCTTTAATAGAAATTTTTGTTGCGTGGTAAATCGAGCAAGTGCAAACCCAGATCCTACCAAAATCTTTCAGCTGGACATGAGGTGAATACAGCTGAACATGAACGGGGCTTCCGAGGAAGATAAAGGGCTCGTGCAGGTGGTTTGTTTAAGAGACCATACATGCCACTGGTTGGAGGGGTTTCTTTTCAATGTTGCACATAGAAGTGCAGCTAGGGTGGAGTTATGAGGTGTTTATCAAGGACTGCTACTTGATTGAGATAGTGGATGTAGGCGGCTAGAGGTTGAAGTGGATAGTGTGGAGGTCCTCAATATGATTCCGGCACAGCAGATTGAAGCCGGGCAGCACGAGAATCTAGTTTGGAGGATTCAATAGGTGTTGGAGAAGGAATGGGTTGTGAGTTCTCTCATAGGTTGAGAGAAGTGAATTTCGCTGCCTATTCCCTAACATCTTTAACTTCTCAGAGTCGAGTTGAGATAGCAAAACTAGGGGCACTCCCAAGGGAGGTTTGTAACTGGTTGGAGCATGATTTGAAAGGCATGACTTATCTCAACTATGTAGCCAGAAATTAATTAGGCAAAGGCCTCATTCATTGTAAATATATATATATATATATAAAAGAATACTCATTAAAAATATAATTAAAATATTGAACACAAACGAACTTTAAATATAATTAAGTTACTAAAAATTAATTAGATAAACTTAAACAAGTCAAACATTTAAATAACTAAATAATGACTTAATTTATACATGTAGCACATAGGAACATACTATAACTGCCTTTAGCCATATATATATTTAGGCAACGTACTAATAATACACAAAAGTAATAGTAGTATTACATTTTAAAAAAAAAAAAATTAGTTGTCCGTCATCAGCAAATAAAATATAATTTTGAAAAAAGGTGAATTACATTGTCCTTATCTGTGATTTGGTCAAACTACCAATTGCCCCTTAAAGCTTCTTACAACTACCAATACCCTTGACCAAAGTCAAACATTAAAAAAAAGTCAAAAAAAAAAATTTTGGTGATATTTTAACAAAATGATATTATAAAATTATGTTAATTTTGTCTTTCAATACAATAATAATGCTTACCATTTTTTTTTTGGTTAAAGAAAGAGATTGATACTTAGATGATTCGAACTCAAAAACTATCATTTTAAGTAAGAAGTACGAACCATTGAGCTACAACCCTCTTATCTAAAATTAAATATTTAGTATGACATAAATTGTAAATTATAATAAAATAAACATAGTATTACATTTTACATAAATATAGACTTTCATGTTTACTTATGACTAATTTAAACTAATTCAAATTATTAATAGTTTATAAAATTAAAATTTATATACAAATTATTCAGTCATTACACTAATGTTAGATAAGATTTCATATTATATGTTAATAACTATGATAAAATTTTCTTAATGATCAGTACTATTATTTCTTTCTTAAGATAAATTAAAAAACCCCGTAATTAACGTTTTATTAACCTAGGAATCAAAAGAGCACACATGCAATGACCACAAACTATTGAGAGTGGTTTAGGTTTTCGGTAAATTAGGAGGGGACCAACCTAGGGTTTTCATAAATATATAATCCAAAGTCATGGCTGCCTTACCACAACACGATTAGATTAAAATTAATTAAATTAATTATACTCTTAATTAATTTTTAACCATATCATTTTCTCATCAACCTAGTCACTAGTGCGTTTAATATCTTGCCGTCACAGTTAGGAAAAACTAAGCATGATATCATTGGCCGGCAACTAGGTCCCACTCTCTTGCAAACCTTTGTTTTTGTCAGTAGTAACCCCATAATTATATTATTATTTAATTAATTAACCCCATCGTTCAAGATATTTAGTAACTAATTAATTAATTTAGTAATTAAACTAGAGTTTTGATTAAGAAACGCATGCTTATTAAGTAGTAGTAGTGATAAAAGTGATGTCTGTGCATGGGCACCTCCCTGCCCCCAATGCTATTTATTCCAAGATTTAGTGATATTAATAAAGTTAATCTGTTGAGTTAAGTTATGCTTAAGTGATAGAGATTCCTAAGGAATAAGCATCTCTCGAGAAATACGATAATGTAATCAAGATTATTATTGGAAGAGTATATTTAACTTTAGATTCTTATATTCTTTTTCCCACTAATTTACCAAATGGAGTGGAACTTCAAATGTATACATTAATATGGTCAATTTGGAGAGATGTGGAGTCATTATTTATGGTAAAAAATTGACATTGATGAGCATATCACCTGCTCTTTTTCGTACCTTTTTTTTCTTTCTCCCGTCTCTTTTAAATTATTTTGTCCCTCTTTATTAAAAAAACAAAATAATTCAAAAAAGTGAAACTTAGTAAAATGAAGGCAAGAAACAATAATACCAATAAAATAAAAATATGTTTGAGCAAATTCTATATAAAGTAATCATCTCGTTTTAAAATATCAATATCATTTATAAACAAACTCTTTATTAGAATAGAGATACGTACTTACTAATCTAAAATGCATTGAATCTGATCTTAATGACCAATATTATGATACTAATATAAAAAGGTTGAGATAGAAAATTTCGTTTGTTCTATTTCAACTATTTTTTTTTTATTATTCTGGTATTACTTTCTATTTATGATGGGATTTCTCATAGGACAAATACTACACAAAAATTTTAAAGAGGAACATAAAAACACAAAAGAAAGACCAAGGAGATCCATATTTGTAAAATATGGTGAAGTCGTAGCACGCAACTATATAAAAGTTACCAATTTACACAAACATCTGCATAAGAATTTCCAACCTCACTCATCAAAAACGATGGAAATAGAGATACAATCTAGGGAGGGGAAAAAAAAAATACTGTCCCCCTTTCTTTGGCTTACTGTTCTAGCTAGACTGCTGATGAAAAACAGAAAGCAAAAGCGTCCTAAATTGACAAATTATACTGCTACTATTGACATATAGTATGAAACACAAAGCATGAAAACACCAAGTTTGCCATTGCAGAATAAAGGCCTAAAATATGCAGCCTTTCTTGGCTAATGGCAGGTGAAAGGAAGGATTTAAGGATGAGAAATCCAGCCAAAATGGCTCATTTTGTGAAGGAAAATTAAGAATACCACAGGTTGTTCTGCAAAAAATGAGTAACTTGTGGATTGTGGGGGATGCAAGAAATGGAATGGTGATATGGAAGTCAAATATGCAGAAAGTAATTCAGGAGTTAATAGGATGTTTCTAAAGAGGGAAAATAAAGAAAAAAAGAAAAGAAAAGAGGAGGTTGCCTAAAATTGCTCTCCTACAGAAAAGAATTTTCAGAGAAGAGGAGTTGAGTGATGAAAGGAATGTGCTCAACTGCTGATCTATATGGACCTAAACCTGCTTGCTTATATGTGAAAGTTTCAATCTTGATCCTTCCAGAAAAAGGGTTTCATGGGACATGAATTTGAGGAAGAGAAAGCTGCACTATCTAGGTGTTTGTTAGGATCAGAGTCATGAGAATTTTGTGGATGAAGATTTCCAAAAGACAGATCAGGTGGTAACATGAGATTATTTGAAGTATCCAAATGATCCCAAACAGGACTACCTGGTCCCCAACCTGCTGGTATTGCATTAAACCAAGCATCCGCCATTTCACCCCAAACCAATTCAGATGATTGTGCAGCACCTTCAGCTAAGCCAGAGCTCTCCATATGAGCAGGAATTTCATCACTAGCCGTCACTTCGCTCGAGCCCAAACCAGAGTCATCATCGGGATTGTCCACCTGATCATCAGGCGGTGGATGAAATACTGGTGACGATTCCGGGATGGAAGCCTGTATTTCAAGGCCTTCTTGAGCTTGATCATCCGATTCTGACTTATCCCTGCTGCTGGAGATGGAACTTTCGCCTGCTTCTGCAGATGGTAATGCATCTTTTTTATCTTTATTGAGGAAGAGTTCAGGGAAATTGAGCCTAGCATTCTCTCCTCTCAACTTGAAGGCCTCGCGATCATAGGCCATGGCTGCATCCTCTGCTGTGTCAAATGTGCCAAGCCATAAGCGCGTCCTGTTTCGAGGGAGACGAATTTCGGCTACCCATTTTCCCCAATGCCTCTGCCTAACACCCCTATAAAGCTTGGTGGTATTAATCGGCTGAATTTGAGGCCTGAATAAAGTCCTAGCGTCCTGCCCCTGGCCCAACCTGCTCATCATCATCATCCTTCCTCGAGGACTTAGATTCAATGCATCACTCCAATACCGAATTAGTTGCTGTTGTTGAAGATGGGTTGAAGCTGCATCCCCTGCAAAATAAGGTGGGAATGCAAAACCCTGCGGATGCTGATGCTGTTGGTAGTATTGAGGAGCAAAAGAGATCATCTGTTGCTCATTTTGCTGGAGTGGACGAAATAGAGGGGGAAGTGTACTTGATCTCAAGTTCTGTATACTTTCCATAGAGTGTTGTGCTCCATCGAAGGCAAATGGAAAAACATGCCTTGAAGATGAAGAAGAAGGAGGAGGATATGTTGATGTTGACGAAGCTGGAAGAGGAAAACCTAATGGATTCCCGATGTTGTTATATGGAGGAAGAGCGAGGGAAAGAGATGGTTGTGGATTTTGCTGTTGCTCCAAATACGAAGAAGATTGAATAGGGTCTTGGCGATCAGGGCTTTTGATCTTTTTGAAAGGCCTATTCTCCATGGAAGCACCATCAAAAACTGGCCTCCATTGCTGCCTTTCTGAGTCAAAAAAAAATCCCCTGCCTTCCCATTCCATTTGAGCTGAGTTTTGTGAATTTTCAATGGCCTTTGATTTCCCACTGGTCCTTGGCGATGCCATTTTACACAATAAACACATACAACAACAAAGAGATTTGGATATATTACCAGCCGCTCGCTCTCTCGATACACACTACCCCCCTGCTCGTGGCAAAACAATAAAACAGGGGAATACAGAGTATTTGAAATGGATGACCAAATCAAAGAAAAAAACAAATTAGAACTTGAAGTTTCTCAAGAACCCAATTGAAATTTGCTACAACTCTTGTAAACCCAGATCTTAATTTGTCAGAAAATTGAAGAAAAACAAGAAACAAAGTCAGTTATCATGAAGAAACAGAGGAAAAAAACCAAAGGTGTTTGGTTCTTGAGCAACCCATATCAAATCTCTTGTCCAGCCAAAAGAGAAACCGAAAAAAATCTAGGTTCGAAGAGAGCGAGCGGCTTGAGAGAAAGCTAAATGAAAATCTAAATGCGTGTTTGGGAGCTGTGTTGGAAATGAGAGGAGAATCCAGGAGAGTAGAACAAAAAAACAGAGGATATTTTTTCCTTTTTTTTTTTTTTTGTTGTGTGTGTGAAGTAAAGATATGGAGGTGAGGAGGTGGGTTTATAAGAGGGCAGAAAAAGATTTGGTATTTGGAGTGTAGAAGCATCGTGGGCTTCATCTCTGCTTCTATATTTTGGTCCCACGCGCTTCTTCTTCTTCCTTTCTCTCTGTATACTTGCCTTGCCTTGCTTTCACTCTAAACCTTCTTTTGCTGTTTTATTTCCACCTGGACACAAACCAAATCATAGTGGTTTTATTGGGAAAAAAAATTATAAAAAAAAAAACTGAAATTAATCTTATCAACCCCATACCAAAAGTTCTCCTAAAGTCACCATTATAACACTAAAATTAAAATGTGAATTTTATATTATTAAATTATGGCTTGTTATTTATGATTATAATAAAAGTTTTACTAGTTATCACCCTATTTTTTACCTTCTATCATCCCAATTTAGATTAAAATACTCTCCCCTACAATACTCTCTCTATTTCCTCATTTTAAGTAAAAAAATAATTTTGTCAAAACCTATCAACTACCGTCCCAAAACTTAAGGCGGTAACTTGTAACCCCCTTATAATAATTTATATAAATACAAATATTTTTAATGGTAATTTATATGGTGGTCCTATAGGACCACCATGCAATTTTACTCCTACCGCGCTACAGTAGCGCTACAGTAACGCGTTACAGTACGCGCTACAGTAACGAGCTACAGTTCCGCGCTCTCTACAGTAACGCACTACAGTACCTTCCTTTCTTTTGTTATTTTTTACTATTTTTTTATTTTATTTTTTTGTCTTCCTCTTTGAGACTTTTTTCCGTCCATTTTTTTTAAACAATTCAGTATGTTTTTTAATGTTTTTGAATTTTATAAAAAAAATATTTTTAAATTATCATTTTATTTGTTTTATAATTAAATAATTTTAGATATTATGATACATATTATGGACGTTTTTGTTGTAGTGTTGATCTGATGTCTAGTATTCCCTGATCTGATGTCTATATAATCCTGATCTGATCTCCCTTATTAATATGTTTTAGTTATATTGTATGATTTTTTTTATATTCTTGATCTGATATCTATAGTCTGTTGATCTAATGTCTAGTATTCCCTGATCTGATGTCTATATAATCCTGATCTGATCTCCCTTGTTAAGTATGTTTTAGTTCTAGTGTATGATTTCTTTTATATTCTTGATCTGATATCTATAGTCTGTTGATCTGATGTCAAGTATTCGCTGATCTGATGTCTATATAATCCTGATCTGATCTCCCTTGTTAAGTATTTTTTTTTTAAAAAGTATTTTTTTTAAAAAATACTACAGTACCTTCCTTTCTTTTGTTATTTTTTGCTATTTTTTTATTTTTTTGTCTTCCTCCTTGAGACTTTTTTCCGTCCATTTTTTTAAACAATTCATTATTTTTTTTATAATATTTTTGAATTTTATAAAATAATATTTTTAAATTTTCATTTAATTTGTTTTATAATTAAATAATTTTAGATATTATGATACATATTATGGACGTTTTTGTTGTACTATTGATCTGATGTCTAGTATTCCCTGATCTGATGTCTATATAATCCTGATCTGATCTCCCTTGTTAAGTATGTTTTAGTTCTGCTGTATGATTTCTTTTTTTTCTTGATCTGATATCTATAGTCTGTTGATCTGATGTCAAGTATTCGCTGATCTGATGTCTATATAATCCTGATCTGATCTCCCTTGTTAAGTATGTTTTAGTTCTAGTGTATGATTTCTTTTATATTCTTGATCTGATATCTATAGTCTGTTGATCTGATGTCAAGTATTCGCTGATCTGATGTCTATATAATCCTGATCTGATCTCCCTTGTTAAGTATATTTTAGTTCTACTGTATGATTTCTTCTATTTTCTTGATCTGATATCTATAGTATGTTGATCTGATGTCGAGTATTCTCTGATCTGATGTCTAGTATTCTCTGATCTGATCTCCCTTGTTAAGTATGTTTTAGTTCTACTGTATGATTTCTTCTATTTTCTTGATCTGATATCTATAGTCTGTTGATCTGATGTCTAGTATTCTCTGATCTGATGTCTATATATACTGTCTTATATTTTTTTTTTAAAAAAGTATTTTTTTAAAAAAGTATTTTTTTTAAAAAGGCTGTGCGTCAAAAAAAAAAACTGTACTGTCTTATATATATTTTTTTAAAAAAGTATTTTTTTTTAAAAAGGCTGTGCGTCAAAAAAAAAAAAAAACTGTAGCGCGCAACTCTAGCGCGTTACTGTAGCGCGCAACTCTAGCGCGTACTGTAGCGCGCACTGTAGCGCTACAGTGCGCGCTACAGTAGGTAGGAGTAAAATTCATCCTACTCCTATAGCCCCACCGTAAACGGACTCATTTTTAATAGACGAGATAGTTGTGGCCCAATAATTGACACTTTCGGATCACGATAATAGGTTTTGAATTCGAGTCATCTAAGTTACGACCTCTTCTTCGTACCAAAATATATATTTTTTTAATGTATTTTTATGTGGAAAGATAATTTTTTTCAAATTCTTTTTCAACTGTCACTATTTCTTTTATTATATTTATCTTTAATTATTAATTTTAGTAACAATTTCACAGGAAAAAAAGACTAAAAGAAATTTTTAAAAAGTTTTTTTTATATCTAAAATAGTTGTATTAATTATTCTAGGTCGAATTGGTGTTTTGGTCCCTTATAAATAGGGGTGTTGTCGTTTTGGTCCCAGATAAAACTACGATTGTCGTTTTAGTCCCTTATCTATTTTTTATTAGCGTTTTACATCCTTTTGGATGGAAAAATGGGTCTGCTAACGGATTGACCATTTTGTGCAACTTTGACCATAAAAAAATGCTAACTATGGTTAGTTGACCGTCAAAAAATCTCCCTCCCTTTTCCTATTCTTCACCCTTTTTTTCCTATTTACCACCCCCTATTCTCTGTCGTTTGCCAGCCGTCGTCTCCCTCGCCGCCGCCATTTGTCAAAAATCACTGGTCGCGAGGAAAACCGCGCTATAGCCGCAGACTTCCGCGTCACCGGAATTGCCCCCATCGTCAGAAATCACCGAAAAAGATGATCTAGAGCAGGGTGGTTCATGGCGGGGCAGCGGCAAGCTAGGGTTTCCAAAATCTACCCACAATCTAACTCTCCAAAATGAAAAACTAATTGAGGGGCTTTGTTCTATAGATGATGGAGAGTCTTTTGGTGGTGAGAATTGACCCAAAACGTGACCGAAGTGGCCAAAATCGATGACAAAAAAATGGCGGGGAGAGAGGGTTTAAGGAGAGAGAAACCGTGAGGGAAAAATAGAAATAAGGGTTAGGTTTTGTTCCTTGTGAAGAGAGGAAGCTTTCCAGGGGTTTGCACGACTTGGACGACACTGGAGGAGGGCTGAACGGCCGGTGATGTGTGGCGAGGAGGCTGTTCGGAAGGGGGGGGGGAGAGGGGGGTTTGTAGGAGAAAAGAAAAAGAAAAAGAAATGAAAGAAGAAGAAGAAGATTATTATTGGGAACGGTTACTTGATGAGTTTTTTGACGGTCAAAGTTGCACAAAATGGTCTATTTTGACCATTTTTCCATCTAAAAGGATATAAAACGCTAATCAAAAATAGATAAGGGACTAAAACGACAATCGTAGTTTTATCTGGGACCAAAACGACAACACCCCTATTTATAAGGGACCAAAACACTAATTCGACCATTATTCTAACATGTGAGTAATACGTGTCATAGTCTAGTTACTTGATAAGATTTACATTAATTTTATTAAAGAATATTAATGAAAGTCATTATAATTTATAACATATTGAATTTGAAGGATATCTGCATATATTTCATACTTGATAAATTTATGTGCGTATATTATTTTATATATTTTTTATTGTATAATGTGTTTTTATGCTAAATTATTTTCAAGATATTATTTTCACCTCGTTCATGGTAGTTTACAAACTAGAATATTAGCTTCAATCTAAGTATTGGTGATTGTATAGAGTAGAATGAGTTTTAATTTTTTTTTTTTTAAATTTTTGTAGGGGTGATAGACCTGATATGGAAGGAAAGTCATAAACCTTGCCTGTAATTTTTATTATTTTTTAATCTTAATAATAGATAGTTAATTGTCGTCTACGGAGGAGAAATTTGATGCGGATGAAGGGGAAGAGTTTGATATGTTTTGTATTCTCATAAAAGCTCATTTTGTCTATTATCTTTTTGAACGAGAGGGAATTTGTGATGACCATATTATTTAGGTTTAAATGCAGTTTTGATCCTTTATAATAGGGATAATTATATTTTTAGTCTCTTCTATGTTTTGAGTGGCAATATTACTCCATTTAATTTGTTTTTTACTATGATTTATACCATGATATTTTCAATCCATTTTATGACTCGATTTCTCATGAATGTTTAACTCATTTAAATCGACTCACAATCCAAAATAACGGCCGTGAAACAGAAGAATTTTGGAAGTCATAGAAATTTTTCCTATTCTGATATCATGACAAAATATGAGAAAGAATTTTTCAATGTGGGATTGAAACCAGTTTTTCAATCCTAAAATAATAACCAGTTTCCTAATATGAAAAGAACAAGAAATAGTAAAATACTATATTTACAACTCTACTAAATATAGTAATACAATAATTCTTTTCACATATAGAGAAGGATGAGGTAAAGGGTTTTTTTTTTTTTCTCTTTTTGTAGAGAGTGATAGAATAATAGGGAACGTAAGTCTTAAGCACGGCTAGTAATTTCTTATTCATTTTTTAATCTTAATAATAGATGATTAATTGTCGGCTAAGGAGGAGAAATTTGATTTGGATGAAGGGGAAGAGTTTGAATTGTTTTGTATTCTCAAAGAAGCTCATTTTGACTATTATCTTTTTGAATCAGAGGGAAATTGTGATGGCCATATTATTTATAGAGAATGAGTTAAAAGAATTAATGGGAGTACACGATTTATTAAATGTAGGAGAAGAATGCATTTATCTATATTTCTCCATGTCACACCTTTCCCTTATTTAATATTTCAAAAATTATAGAAATGAATTTATTAATAATGTGATTTTTCTATTTAAAGGGTTCTATTTAATCCTCAATTAAAATAAACAAAGATAAAATATAAGAAAAATAACTAAAGTACGAATAAAGAAATTATGTAATTAGTAAAATATAACGTTTAACTTACATTTATAATACAAAAATCATTTCTTCATACACATAAATTAATTATGTGTAGTAAGATATTTTCGATTTCATTTATAGTAAAAATTCACTAAAAAAAAAAATCACTAATTTCAACCAAAAAGATGATTTAAAAACGAGTATAAAACATGAAATGAACCAAATTAAGGAATCTTGCGTATGTTTATGGACAAGTAATTGTGACATTAACTAACAAGTATACATTAATTTCTTCATCTAATATAGTAGTATATCTGACCAAGATTAATGTAAAGCTTCATTAAAATATCTAAGATTGAGTGGACATTATATGTAGACTTTTCTTGTTGACTGCATCCACCACCCTATCCCCTTGAATTATTTACAAGTCTTTGGACTTTGAGCGTGCATGGTGTGGCCGTAACCATTAAGCACATACCCTACACCTCCCCAACTAAGGCACGGATGGGAAAGGGTCGGCTAGTTGTTGAAAACAATGCTATATACATTTGTGTCCGTACCTTTAATGGTGTGGCTCACCAAGCTACCATGGAATATTTTCAAATTTATTTATTATAGCATAGCGGACACAGACTTTAAATTTTTAAATAACTAAATCATAACGACATGGAGGACAGACATTTTTCAGAACTCGAATGAAATAATGTTACTATATCAAATTCTGACTGTTTTGGAATGTAAACGTCTTCCCTCACTACTGTGTAGTGTCGTTCCTGCGAGTTAGGATTAATCGAGTTTGCTATTTATTGGCTCTTCAAAACAAACCCTTATTGCAGCCTTCTATAAATGGCTTAAGGAGGAAGTTAAGGTAACAGAAGAGAGATTATCATAGTGACTCCTACCCTATGACTGGAAGTTGTAGAGTATGCTTAGAGGATCATGGCCCTTAAGAGTTTATGCAGTTTGTTCACCAATTATCTAGCTGGCACATAACCACAACATAAGAAACACATGCTTATTCATCGCAGTGTCACCTTCAAATCACGGTCCAATACACCTTTCTGCTCATACGTCACATGAATTCAGAAAACTACCTTTTTTTTTTTAATAAGATATTTAATTTTTTTATAATAAATTAAAAAATAATTATTATTTTTTTCTTTTTTTTATACAATGATATAATTCTTCTTTTAAAAATTTTACATCTTTGATTTTGTTAAAATTATTGTATTGTTAAAAATCAACAATTTAAGCTAAAAAAGATTCAGAATTATAAAATATCTTACATACAAACAGAGGGAATATGAGAAAACATTATAGATTTTATTACTTGACCAATTTGGATTCTCCTTCTTGTTGTTTGAAGATGAATGAAAATTCTCCCCACTTTTTCCTATTCCAAACCTCAATCATTCGGACATATCAATGACCACAGCCCATCACCGTCCTAAATTAAAAGGAAAAAAAAATTATTCATTTGTCTTGATATTTCATATCAGATGTAGAGGCCGGAATAAATTTTTAAAAGATATAATAATAAAAACACACTACTCCGTTTTATAAAAATAATTTTATTTGTTATATAATTTTATTTTAATAAATAAAATTATTATTTTATGTCAGTATGATATATTTTAACTCAATAAATAAAATACTTTTAAAAAACAAAGAAATTATATTTTCCCATGACTGTGATTCCTAATTGGGCGTGGCTGACCAGAAAAGTCCGAGACCGACATGACCAATTTATAATTACAAACAAAACAAAGAAATTAATCGACAAAGTAACAAACTGGGCAAACTCAGCTGCATCACTATCAATTTGAACTCGAATATATATATATATATATATCTATATATATATATATATAATTTGGAATTGGTCTTTTTGTACAGGTTTTGTCTCTTTCAAAATTTCCAATTTTGACTGTGTCAAAACCCAAATCATTTTTTAGGTCTACAAACCCAAAAATACGCAACTATATTGTACATGGTGGGTATACACCATTATGCTAGCAGAAATATAATTAGTGGATGATAATTTATAATTCAATATTAATTAATTATTTTAGTAAAATATTGTATACCTACATAGTATATAATATAATTTTTGCCAAAGATGGACAGAGCAACCTACAAAGGAGGAAAAGATTTACAGTGAATATATTTTTTTTTTAAAGCAGATTTACAGTGAATACTTTTTTTTTTTTGAAATAATTTACAGTGAATACTTGTTTGAAGCAATTTACAGTGAATACTTAGACATCTTGAAAGGCGAAAAATTTTATGTAATTTAATTTATTAATTATTAGAATAGATTGAATTTCAATTAATTTCTTTCATGATTAATCTAATACATGAGATTGCTAAAAAAAATCTAATACATGAGAAATAATTTATTAATTTTCAAAATAATATTTTTATTTATTTTCGTTTATTCTGAAAAATTTTAAAATAATATTAATTATAAAAATTAGAACAAATAAAAATTATTTTAATTAAAAATTATTTATTATTTATTTATTTTATAAAGGGGTCTAAAGTTAACTTTTAAACCCTTACTACCAATCTTCACTCAAAAGAATTAAACCTTTCAATTCTCTTTAAATAAAAAGGTTAATATATCACTTGTTCATATAAACGGTTATCTACTCCATGTTGTTTCCTTTCTTTCATGGCATGAAAACCATATAATTTTATTTTCACCCCAAAAATAAGGCAAAAATGATTTTTTGGTCCCTTATAATTGGTCATGTCTCACTTTTGGTCCCTTATAACATTACGGGAGCCTTTTTAGTCTCAAACCTTTAATTTATTAAGTGTTTCAGTCCCTCTTAACGAATTTTTTTAAAAACTAACGGTTTGACTAATATTTCCAAATTTGACCATTTAAAACCCTCATTTTCACCCAACCATGGTTAGTTAGGGACCAAAAGTGATACTTGGCAAATTATAAGGGACTAAAAACGAATGTTGCCAATTGAATTTCAGTTATGTTTTTTTTTTTTTTCTGAAGCAGAAATTTTTTTTTTTTGGTTATGTTGAATTTAATGGTTAGCTTAAATGCATTTTGGCCAAAAAACCAGAACTTAAATGCACACTTATGTTCATGCAAGTAAGCCATAAATCTGAAACTACAAGAAACAAGTCACAACTTCATTTCAATCTACCACTAATTAAGATCAAGGCATATCAATATCCAACAAAATAAACCTTTGAAGTAACAGTGAACCTTACAAAAGCAACAAAGGTTAGGAATACTTAATAGTAGTACTTAACTTACAATCTTCCATTCAAAATGCATTAGATAATCTAATCCTAAACATTTATCACATCGGCTTAGGAACAAAAGGCTCGTACAGAGATTCGGGAGGCTTAATACCATAAACTTCATAAATACTGTTGCCACTGGTACCTGGCAATTCAATCCCATAAGCTTGATACAGGTCAGCCAAACTGGAAAAAGCGACCTGGAATGGGTTATGGACCTGAGGTGTTGTCACTTTAGGTGGAATCTTTGGTGGTTTTCGTGGAAGCTACTTGGAATCATCAACATCAATTGTGACCACCTTCTTCCCCCGGGATTTTCTGGGCTTCTGGCTTGGTGGAGGAGGATGACTCGGCTCATTACTTGATGGAGGAGGATCACTCGGCTTCTTGCTTTGTGTAGTAGCACTCTGCTTTTTGCTTGGGGGAAGACCAATTTTCTTATTGCTTTATGGAAAATCACTATGCTTCTTGGTTTGTGGAAGAGCACGCGGCTTCTTTCTTGGGGGAGGATCACTAGCCTTTTTTTAGCAATCGTTGGAAGTCCCACACCTTAAGACTACATGTTTATTACAAACTACAAATTAGCCTGAATATCATAACATTACAACTCAAATAACGCAACATCCATCAAACAAACATAACTATACAACAGCTCAAACATAGTGTCATATATAAACCAGCATCAACCTACCACCATATACCTCAAATAGCTCATTCACAGTGACAGGTTATTACAAAACTTAACTATACGTCAGCATAAACAGGTTTTCATAAACTAGTAACATGGAAAAAAACCAGCATGAACAGACAAAAACCATCCAAGTTCAGAACATATATCACCAATTTAGAAAATGATCTTGTAACAGGGTGTGGACTTGTATTCAGCTCACTTATTGGTTTATCCTCAGCACAAGTGATAGGCTTGGCCTATAAGAAAAGTTATGAGTGTCTGATTCAGATGAAGAATGTTTCAGAAAATCAAAAAACACACAACTGGTTTATCAATGCCATACCTTGGCCTTTACAACCTTCTTGGAAGATCCAGGTGTTCCTGCAATTTCATTGCAAAATTTCGGCTTCGTACCAGGGGCAAATGGAGGAGGTACAAGCCCAAAAACCTTGTATATTTCCTTGTAGTTTTCATCAGTAGAAGCACCATACTCTAAATACATATTAGAGATTCTGTATAATTGAACCAATATTAACATTTAACTATATATATAAGCACCATATTCATACCTCTTTTGTAGCTTCATTTTTTCTACTTTTGACTTTACTTTGCACAATTTTCCCAGCAGTGCCTAAAGCCTGAATATCAACATGTAAAAACAGTACTAGGTATTATGTAACAAAATAAGAAAATATAACTAGGAGGCTACAGTATAACAAACTCATTCCATCTCTTGTTTTAGATGTCTCTACATCAAATAATAGCTTCCTTTTTTCCCTTATCAAAGGACATGATACATTGACATCTCTAGGATTTTGTTCAGGTTATCTATCTTCACCATTATCAACTATTGGTGATGCTTTATTCTTCTTCTGCTGTCTACGAATCTGAAACAAATGAAAAAAAGAAAAAGAAAAAAGATTAGATACTGAAAACAAACAAACATACATCTTGGGTGAAAAAAAGATGACTGCATACTGGCAACTTTTTTGGACCACCATCCACTCATTGATCTACATTAGATGCTGCTCGACTGCAGGACCTCCGGTTGTGTCCTACCTCACCACAGATCCCACAATTGAACCCAGTTGCAGCTCCACTGTTTTTAGTACATGTTCTCTTGTAATGACCTTCTTCACCACAAGCAGTGCACTTTGGCCTAATCCCAGTTTTTCTCAACTTCTGTTTCTTATTCTTTCATTCTACAACTTCTTGTTGGAAATCCTCCTTTTTTTTTTTTTTTTTTTGGGCTTCCTGGCCGCTTACTATACTGAGGAGGCAATGGAGGAACGGTATCAGATTGCGGCCATTCTACTTGACCACTAAGAGGCATAATAGAGTGCTCATATACTCTTCTGAAAACCTCTACGATGTAACATTCATGTACATAATCTATTGGATCCTCTTCTGACATCCAAAGTGCTGATATAGCATGTTGACATGGAAATCCAGTTAGCTGCCATTTCCTACATCCACAGGTTTGCTCCCTAGTGTTGACAACATAGGTCTCTCCAAAGTCACCACCGATCTCCACATTGTTATCATTAGCTTTAATCGGGGTACATAAGGTTGCCTGCATACCTTTTTTTTAATCTTTTGTAAATCCGAGGGCATATCTTACCTCTAGCGCACCTGGAATTGACAACATCCCTCAGTTCTTACATCCTTGACATAACATAAATCCGAATGGCCTCTAACATTCCCAGAATTGGTTTCTCCCTTGCATCAAGTATTGTTGAGTTAAAAGCCTTGCAATGATTATTCAACAACATATCACATTTAGGTTCGCACCTAAAGTGTGATCGTGACCATTGCGAAGGAGGCTTATCTTCCGACCATTTTGCAGCATCCTCATCCAAATCCTTAATCATTTGCATCCTGCATCTCCATTGGGCTTCAGTGGTGCATTTTGCAGCTCCCCAAAGTTCCTTCCTCAAAGCAAAACTCTTAAACCCTGCATTAGACCAATTAGCATGCATGTGCTTAACACAAAACCTGTGATCTGCACCTGGAAAAACTAATTCAGCAGCATGAATAAGCCCTTTCTGTTTGTCACTAATAAGGGTCCACTCTCTATATTCCTGTATTCCCAAATCAGCATTCAATATAGACATAAACCATGTCCATGAATCAGTGTTCTCACCCTCAACCGCAACCCATTCTAGTGGATAATACCCATTATTAGGGTCTATCCCAACAACCCTGCATTAGACCAATTAGCATGCATGTGCTTAACACAAAACCTGTGATCTGCACCTGGAAAAACTAATTCGGCAGCATGAATAAGCCCTTTCTGTTTGTCACTAATAAGGGTCTACTCTTTATATTCCTGTATTCCCAAATCAGCATTCAATATAGACATAAACCATGTCCATGAATCAGTGTTCTCACCCTCAACCGCAGCCTATGCTAGTGGATAATACCCATTATTAGGGTCTATCCCAGCAACTGTCAACAACACATCACCACAAGGACCTTTCTAGAAGGTTCCATCAAACCCTAACATCTTCATGCAGCCGGATAGAAATCCATTCTTAACTCCTCCAAAACAAACATACATCCTCTCAAAAATTTCCTTACCTGTCTCAGGATCCAAAAATCCATCTACTGTCTTTATCACGACTGTTGACCCTGGATTTGTCCTTAAAATCTCATTTTTGTAAGAATGTAGCAATCCATACTGCTCTACCTCAGTTCATTGGATTAGTCTCATAGCCTTCCTCTTTGCTCTATACCCTTGAAGCCTAGAAATGAATACCTGGTCCTGCCTCATAACAGTTTTTCTGAACTCAGTTGTTTTCATTTTGGGATTCTCTTGAATTAGCTCCTTATACTTTCTAGCAACCCAACCTGACCTAACACTCTTGTTCTTGAATGTGAACTTGCAAGTATGCTCCTCTACGAAAGATCTTACCTAAACCGTTACTCCACTCCCCATATACCTAGCATATATCTCCCACTTACATTTCCTTCTTCCCTTTCCACGTTTGCACTTAGCCCTCACCTGAAGCTTGTCACTTTTTACAAATATCCACTGCCTTCCACTCATAGTATTCCAACCCCTCACAGCTTCCTTGAACAGAAAAATTTGTAAACTGCATGCCAACTTCAACTTTTGGATCGTATATTTGTGTTGGGTTGAAAACTGGCCATCTTTACCCTTCTTCATCAACAGACCCTCGAATGCTGTTAACATCTCCATCTGAATTTAGGCCAAAATCACCATCGTCCGAAGTACAGGGTTCATCACTATCAAGTAAATTGTTAACACCAGCACTATCTTCTTCTGAAGTAGAAGCTTCTTTGAAACAATATCAGCAGCCTCCTCTTCAATATGTGGCTGACTCAAACCCTTTGCACCATTTTGCACTTTCTGCCCAACCTACCCTTCCTGCCCAATCTGCCCAGTCTTCCCTTCCTGCATTTCCTGTCTTTTCTTCCCTTTCTTCACTTTCTTCCCTTTATTGCCTTTATGTCCAATCAGCCACTGTTTACAAATCTGCCCACTCCTTTCTTCACCTACATTCGAGTATGACTTACCCTTCCCTTTTAAATCTGGGGACAAAAAACTTGTCTTCAACAACTTCTGATTGCACAAATCTGCCCCACTTTCTTCTAAAGTTTCACCAGCACCATGATAACCTAAATCGTATTCAGAATCTACATCTGTCCACTCACCATTATCACTATCAGACCCAAGTTCATTTTCACTCTCAACCTCAACATGTTCTGTGGTTTGAACACGTTTCCCAGCTCCTGGACCCAATGTATACAGAACAAGCTCCCTATAAAAACCTTTGACCGCTTCATAGTGATCATCAGTCTCTATCAAATTGAACCCGCCATACCCTAACTCATATATCTCAAAATTTCCAGTCAACCCTTCCTCAACAAATCCACACCTTACTCCATCCAGATTTTCTAGACCAACAGACACATGATCATATATATACATCCTCCCTCCTCTATAATGAGCTGTCGGGTCATTTACTAAGGTCCCACCAAAATAAATCCTCAATGTTATATAATCACTGTCATGATCTGCAAATTAAAATTCAGAATTCAAAAAAATTTAACAAATCAACAGTTACAGATTTTATCCTACAAAAAAGGATATTTCAAAATCAATTACTAATTTACCATTTGTAAAAAATTTAAAAGTATAGTATCAATAAAATGACAAAAACAGAAGGAATCTTACACAAATCAATAAAATGAAAAAAAAAGTAAGGAATCTTACACAACTCAAGAAAAAAAAATTCTAGAATATTACACAACTCGAGACAGTGACATATGTCAGTCAAACATGGCAGATTCTTTATGAAAAGGAAAATCAGCAACAGCCACACCCAAACATTTAAATTCCTACCCAACAACATTTACATCCTACCCAACTACATTTACTTCCAAACAATACCAGTCCATATACACAATCAAAACACACTATCACCCATGTCCATAGAAAAACAGTTAGGACCACTAACAAAGTTAACAAAAATTTAGGGATTTCAGAGTCATACCATACTCTGGATTACTTAAGCAATTCATGTCTTCGTCTCTCGCCATTCCCCCTCCTCTACAGTTGTGAACAGTTGTCCACACCAAATAGCATCCAAATTAGGGTTCATGTAAAAAAGAAAAACACCATTTTAGAAGAATGTTAAGAAATCTATAAAGTAAAGGAAAATAAACTGTTGACGACAAGTTTGGGGTTTCGTTCAACGGTTGACGACAAGGGAAAATCATCGGGTGGAGATTGGGGTTTTAAGGATTCTATGGACGAAAGTCAATTTTTCAATTTAGGGTTTCGTTCAACGGTTGAAAATTTGGGGATTTAAGATTTACGGGTTTGCTCGACAGAAGAAGATTTCGTATTTAGGGTTTCGCACTATTTATGATTTAGGCTTTGAATCGACAGTGGCCGATTAGGGATTTAACAAAATTGATCGACGGTATATTGGGATTTAGGAGGTCGATCAACGGACGGTATAATAATTGGGGGTTTAGGGTTTCAGTCAAAGGTAACGATTTCAGGATTCCTTCGAACTAGGGTTTGCTTCGATTTATATGGTTTGCTCGCTCAAACGAATGGAGATTTAGAGTTTCTTTGATTTTTGGGGTTTCCAGGCTTGATCGAATGGGGACGGTACCATTTTTTTCTAGGTTTAACAGAACGATCGAACCCAAAGTTCTGAGATTTATGGTTTGTTCACTTCGGGATTTCTGGGATTTCTGTGTATACGGCTGTCGAGATTACTGGATTTGGGATTTGGGGGTTCAGGCCGGTGACTTACCCGCTTTTTTACTGCCTGAGTTTCATACGGACGGAGTTGATGAAGAACGGAAACTGATGTTCGTCGGTCGGAACGAATCGCAATGGTGACGACGCGGCTGTAATTTTCGAAATTGAAAGGGAAAATGAGGGTTTATGGTGGGGAAGGATTTTTTTTTCCTTTTTACCAAACTAAACCCATGGGCAACCTAATTCGGGTCAGATCATTGAAATTGGTAAACTAACTCGAGTTAGATCACTAAAATGGGTCAACTAACCATGTTTGGGTGAAAATTAGGGTTTTAAACAGTCAAACTTGGAAATATTGGTCAAACCATCAGTTTTTAAAAAAATTCGTTAAGAGGGACCGAAACACCTAATAAATTAAAGGTTGGGACTAAAAAGGCTCCCGTAAAGTTATAAGGGACCAAAAGTGAGACATGGCCAATTATAAGGGACCAAAAAAGTATTTTTGCCCAAAAATAATAACTTTTTTCAGTGTGTTTTCGTACTTTTTTGGGTGCATTTATGAATATACACGTGCGTCTCTCGAAGCATATTTTGTTTTTAATTCTTTTTTTTATAACTGGGGAGGCCATCAAGTGCGCCTAATTTTTTCTCCTTTGCCTTCCTTCCCTTTATTGTGAGATGTTTTTATTTTTCTTCTTTCGTGAGGTTTTTTTGTCCATTTTTTAAAAATAATTCAATAATTCTTTTTTATGTTTTTGAATTTTAAAAAAATTATTAAAAATATTTCTTAATTATTATTTTATTTATTTATAATTAAATAATGTAAACGTAAAATTATATATATATATATAAATGTCAAATTATATAAAGAAATGATATACAAGATTTAATATCATGCAAAAATTGAATTCCTATCAAACAAAAAAGATTTCATATCATGTTAACACTTTATCAACAAGCGGATATAACCAGAGAGCATAGAATGTATTCATATCAGACAATATAATGATTTATAAATCTTGAATTCATATCAACAAGATAAAGTGTTAACTTTTATATATATATATACAACATAGCGGATATAACCAGAGAGCATAGAATGTATTCATATCAGGCAATATAAGGATTCATATAAGCGGACATACTATCTGATATCAGACAATATAATGATTTATATCATACAACAGAACGGATATAAACAAAAAGCAGAAAATGTATTCATATCATGGGACATAATATATCATATCAGCTAATATAAGAATTCATATCACGATACATAATATATCATATTAGAAAATGCAAGGTTTCATATCATACAACAGAACAGATATAACTAAAAAAATAGAATGTATTCATATAGACAATATAAGGATTCTTATCAGCGGACATAATATATCATATCAGACAATATAATGATTCATATCATACAACAGAACGGATATAAACAAAAATCATAGAATGCATTCATATCAGGGGATATAATATATCATATCAATTAATATAAGAATCCATATCATAATACATAATATATCATATCAGAAAACACAAGGTTTTATATCATACAACAGAATGGATATAACCATAGAGTATATAATGCATTCATATAAGACAATATAAGAATTCATATCATATGAAACCCTACAATGCATGATATGAAAACACATTCTATTTGATATGAAATTATGTTTTGGGTGATATGAACCCTTTATTTGTTTTCATATAAGAATTTTTTTGTTGTAGTGATATGAAAGTATGTTATATACTATGTTGTATTATATATGAAAGTATGCTACGCATGATATGAAAGTCTGCTACGCATGATAATCAACCATGTTTTATATGATATGAACATTATTTTATTTTTTGATAACATGAATTTTAAAAATAAAAATTATTTTATTTTATATTAAAAACTAAGAATAAAAAAATTATATATGATGTAGGATTTTTTTTTTATAAAAAATGTGAATTAAAAAAATAAATGAAAAAAAGTGGCTAGCTGAAAAAAGAAGAAAAGAAAAACGATTTTAAATAAAAAAAGAAAAAAGAAAAAGAAAAGGGGGTGAGGAGAAGAGAAAATGAAAAGAAAAAATGTAAAAGGCGCGTCCCGCCAAAAAGAAAATAATAAAAAAGTGAATGAAAAAAAAGAGGATACGCGCAGGGATTTAAGGGAGGAAAAAAAAACTTTCTAATACAGGATCACTATATACCAATTGTTCTTTATATATATATACGCAAATGAGTATAGATATTTGGAAAGTTGATTATTGTACCTGTCAAAAAATAGGAGTTTTATTTAATATCCACTTATCTCAAAAAAAAAAATAGTTCTATTTATAACATATATTTTTTATTTTAGCTAAGATATAATTGATATGAAACATTTTTATTACTTTTTCTTTCACTTTTAATTTTATTTTTATTATAAACTATATAAAAATTATGTATAATTATATTAATTTAGATATTGAAAGTAAAATGATAATTTTTTAGATAACTATATATATATATATATTTAGCGGACTTAGGGATTGAAGATGGGACTGAGGGGTCCTATGGTTTGAATAGGAAAGAAAAGATATGGGGAAGCAGCCGGGGCCGGAATCGCCCTGGCAGAAAAACCTGAAAAGAAGTCGGCCGGGGAGAGAATTTCGCATTTTCTAGAGTATTTTTTTTAAATAACGAGGGTTGAAAGTAAAATGATATGTATTAATAATAAAATTATAATTGGAGGGAGTATTATAAATTAGAACCTTATTTTGAATTGACCGAAAAAGTATATTATATTATATTATTAATACTATTGTTATTATTTTTGTTTTAGGTAATTTGATTGTTTGGGTTTTGATAAACAAAAATTTAATTTAAAATGATATTTTATATACTCTTATATTGTATTGAAGGACCACACTCATTGAGGTTAAAATGTGGATAAAGTTTGAAGTATACTTAGATTTATGTGACCAAATTTACAAACTAGGAAACTCCACCTAGTACATACTCCACATAAAGAAGTGTTATTTGTTAGGGCTAAAAATTGATAACATCACAAAATTTATCTTTTCTTTTTCATTTTAAATTGAGTTTCAAAATAAACATGTCTAATCATGATTTATTTAGTGTTTACCAAAAATTCAAAGAACGTAATACTCTCAATGAAACATTTTAAATAGAAATATATTAGTAACACTTGAGTTGGTATGTATTTTGGTCCTAATTTCCACGTAACGGCGGTGAGAGAGAGGGTCATGCAACGGCAAAGCTAACATAGTGGGCACATTGTCATGATGCACTTAAGGGTCGAACTCGAACAAGAGACTTACAAAATGGAAACCTAGTACACCAACTTAGTTAATTAGCGACCAACTCAATAAATTTCATTTCTTTTTTCTACATGATCAGCTTCCCCTTTGACGTCCCTCCTTTCCCTCATCTCATTGGCCTCGAATTCTTTTAAAAATTTTAAGACCTATAAAGTAAACAAAGTCAACTTAGATGCCCAGTGTTGTGCTTGAGATGGATATATTTTTTTTTTTTTTTTATGTATGGGGTGGATCACAAAAATAGTTAATTATCACAAAAGTATTTAAAATATTTATAAAATGTCAAGATTCTCGTTGTTAATATTAAATTTGATGATTTTAAGGCTAGAGTAAGCAACATGGCTTGGATGGGTATTAGTCTTGATACAACAAAATCATTCGAATATATATTATATGTAATAAGTACATTGGGTTAGAATTGAGAATTTTTTTGAATCAAATTTTTAGTATTTGTTAATTATTACATGTATTTAGTATTTAGAAAGAATATCGTCCCGTTCTTATTAAGAAGTTGAAAAAAAAAAATCTCATAAATAGAAGAAAGGATGAAAAGTAAAAAACTAAAGGAATATAAAAATAAAATAACTTCTGAAATGAAACCAGAACAGGAGAACTCTACTAGGAGAAAACCCTTCTTCTTCCCTTTTTAGAAGCAAAAGAAGATATCGACAAAATCATATAGAACAAATAGTCCTAATAAATTTGTATTTCTCATCTCTTAGCAGCCTCTCCTCTAAAATGTATAGTTTAATTAGAATTGTTGCAACAAAATAGAAAATGAAAAAAAAAAAGAAGAAAAAAATAGTTTGGTAAGGGGTCCCTTTTCAAGAATACCTTGAGGAACCGTGTATTGTTTAACAACTCATACTGCACAATCGAAGTGCCATCAACCCTATTAAAATAATGTTACATTCATTTTATTAGGGATTATGATGTATTGCTCTCTTCTCTTCCAATTTTTTTTATATAAAATATTTTCAAAATTGAGAAATACTTTTTTTTTTTTTTTTGGGTACAAGTGAGAAATTCTTTTTTTACAAAATGCTTTGGACATATAATGTAATTTTAATTTTTAGTTATAAATTGTCTTTTATTTAATAGTAGAATTTTAATATGATAAAAAGATATATTTTTAAAGAAAAGTAAATTAATATTATTTTTCAAATTAAATAATTATTAATTATTAATTTAGGTGAATAATCTTAAATATTTTATAAAAAAATGAGGGTAGACAATATTAAATAAATAAAAACCTAATTTTAAGAGGAAATGAACATCATTTTTTGATTTCTCTAGATTAGTTGATTTATTTTAGGGATTGCTATTTTCCTTTTCCTTTTCTTTCTCGTTCAAATTGACAATGAAGAGATTAACTTGTGCTTAATTGCGACCCCTAAACAAAAGTAAATATTAAAAAAATGATTAACTTAATTAAAATATATCAACATAGTAAAAGAACTCACTGATGTTTATCATCATAGATCATACTAATTAAGTAATTAAAAGTATCTTATCTTTTAAATTTTTAAAAAACGAATTGATCTCCTACAAATATCTTACCTTTTTAATTTCCCTAAGAAGATTTAAGTGACATAAATCATGATATGAATGTTTTTGTCATTTAATATACAGTCGTACTTTTTCAGGAGAGAGTTAACATAAATACTTCTTTTCCGGGTTAGAATAATATTAATTTGTAGGGTAGTGTTATATCGCGCCCCCATATTTTTCACCCCTTTAATGTTTATCTTCTGCCCTTCCTATTTACCTAATTGCCCTTAATTAATTTACGAAAAATTTTATAAGTATCTTTTTAATCTACTAAAAATTTATAAAAATTATGATTAAAGTAACATAGATGTGCGAAATTATAAATAAATTTTTTTAGTAAATTGATTAAGGATATTTAGGTAATTTAATATATTTTTATATTTAAATATTATGGTTAGTATTTTTTAATTTATCAGGGATAGTCTAAGTATAAAAGGGGCGTGAAATAACAAAATAGGAGCGCGAAATAGGGCCTTCACTAATTTGTATTGAATTAAAATTATATAGTAAATCAAAATTTTCTTTTGGACAAAAATAATAATGTAATCTTGGATTCTAGGGAAGAAGGTTGTTATAGTGAAGAAAGTCCACAAGATTAAATATTATGTGTGCGTTTGAGCACTATATGTTTACCTGATCTAATTGCTTTAATTAGGATAAGATAATGATTTCAGTTGACGCATTTACTTCCATTCCATTAGTGACAAAAAATTCGATATTAAACAGCTGCTTTTGTTTATCATAGAGCTCACCCCGGCTACCTTTTAAAATATTATTTTAGAAAATATCCCTTAAAGATAACTCCAGCCATGTACTAAATCGTGTAGAATTCTGCTATAAATTTTGCAAAATGAAAATGAAAATGAAATTCAGGGTTTTTTAAAGATTAAAACTGGGTGACATGCAGTAGATGACCTAATAGTTGACAGTTTTTACTATAATCATAAATATCTGAATCCAAATCACACTTGTAATATTTATGAGTATGAAAATAACAGCAAGAGGAGAATCGCTATGCCTAATAACCTGTAAAAATAATTACTTTTTTCTTAAATTCGAATCACACTAAATGTAACAGATTTCACCAAGAACACTTAAAAAAATTAAAATTGAGTTTACTCTCTCTCTCTCTCTCTTTTTCAATTGGCATTGATGATTATTTTATTAATGGGGAAAAATAGATGAGAGTTATTATATTCTGTAAATGACATTATAATTCTAAATAATTAATATGATTATACACTCTTAATATAGTTTATAATTAAAATAATAAAATTAAGTAATATATATTTGATGTGAAAATGGATAGAATTGAGAAAATTACTTTGAGGCGGGAATGTAGAGAAACAATGATGGACGTTATACACGTTATGCTTCCACTTTCGGTGGCTTAAAAAGAAAAAAAAAAAATATCAGCGAGCTTGCCCTCGTCCTTTTATTATAAGTATATATATATATATATAATATACTACTTGTACTACTGCTCTACCAACAAAAGTCAACCACCATAACGGTGTCTGTGGGGGGGTCGGTGGGAATCGGCACAATTCCGTGGTCCACCAGCTCTTTCTGCTAATCATTTTTTCAAAATTTATTCATTTCCAGATTTTTTTTTTATTTTTATATTTTTTTGTTCTTTAGATATGATCAATCATCTATCAAGAATCCAATACTCAAGTGCACCTCGCTTCTCACATAATTCATGTTTTTTTTTTTTTTTTTATAAAAAAATAATTATTTTATTTATTAAATTAAAATAATATTAAAAAATAAAATTATTAAATATTATTTATATAATATTTCGTCCTATGTTGTGAGTTTACAAATTAAAAGCTTTTGGAATGTTACAATTTATATTTTATAAAAAAATTAATTTCTAGTATGTTTTATTAAATTTCTTTTTTTAATGAATTGTGTGATAACGTTGATTGTGATTATACCAAAACCCTAGAAGGGCCAAAATCTAAAGCAATCCTTCCTATATACAAAAAGACATTCTCTCGTCCCATCTCAAAATATCATCACCTAACACCAGTGCACAATCCTATATATAAAAGCACACCAAAAAAAAAAAAATAATAATAATTAATTATTATTTTTTTAATTTTTTTATTTTGATGCTTGTTTGTTTGTTTAGTAAAGGGCCGTTTTCCAAGGGATTTGTTAAACATCACTATTATAAACTACTCCCTTCATATCACGATAATGTTAGATATTTACATAAAATATAATTTTTTATTTCAATACATTATCATCTATATTATAAATAGTAAACATATCTAAACTGAACTATTTTTGTGAACTAAGAAATAATTTTAAAAAATGAGTAATATTATGGGAATGAAGAATTGATTATGGAAGAACTATACATTTTCCTTAGGTTGACATTTAAATTAATTCATAATAATTGACGTATTGCATTTCTTTTCAAAAAAAAAAAAAAAAAAAGTCTTGTTTAACATGGTAATTCAGTAGAACAATATATATTAGACAATCGAAATTTAATGTGCATAAAATCTCTTTCAATAACCTTTACACATGTAACAATATATTTCTAATGAAATGAGGCATCGCTACCCCCATAAAAGGATCTCTATCTACCAAATTAACTTTGAAATATTAAAACAAAATGTTGGCTTTCATACACACACACTTTTGTCTTTTTTTTTTTTTTTTTTTTCCTCTTGTAAACATTTGTCAATGAACTTACGCTTACACATTTTAATATATATTAAACAACTCTACAAAATTGCAATGGATATTCTAAGTTGTTTTATGGCCTCCACAGTTTTCCTCTCAATGATAAATATAATCTATGTACATAAAACAAAAAATGAGAATAGCCCAAGGAGTATGGTTAAACATAAAAAGACACATCATTCTTTAATCAAATGTCTAATATTTAGCCAGCCAACAAAGTAAATATAACTTAGCGAAGGTAGTTATTAACTATGTATACATTAGGATGTGCAAAAATAGTAATAATAGAAATTTTGAAAGATATTATTTTAAGGCGAAAAATGAGGATCAAATAACGTGTAATGTTCTCGGCTGAAAGCTTTTAGGATACATATTTTTGTATAAAATTTTATTAGTTATTGTTTTAATTTTTATTTTTTTATAATCTCAATTTAGACTAAAACTTCCCTCATTGTCTCTCCTTCTTTTCCTTTAAAGTAAAAAAATAATTTTATTAAAATTGAGATGATAATTAGTAATACCTTAATGATGTGATGAGTTGAGGGGTGGACAAGTGTCGGCCATACCAACTATACTAATGTTGCTCTCCAAAACTGCAAACTTATGTCCAATTAATGAACACTTTGGCATGAAGAAATTGACGTCTAACCCAATCAATTTCGCCAAATATGGGGGCAGAAAAAAGGCAAACGACACCTTTTTTCTTTGACGACGAAGGAACCCTCTCCAAAAAAAAAAATAAAAATAAAAATAAATAAATAAATAAATTCAACAACTAAAAATGATTACTATTATTATTCGAAGGCATGCATGGAAAATATCCACACAATGAGGAGCGTCGGGAGGACCTGCTTTTTGTTTTCAATGTCTTCGTTTACTATTTTTTTTCCCACTTATTGTCTTAAAGACTAAAAATCCTAGCCATAATAATTCCTCTGTTTGGACGGCACGCCATCAGTATCCCTCCCGTTCTTTGTCTTCCGTAATTCCTCCCTCCCAATATGTAATCACTAAATATAGACAACACAATTGTGGAAAATTTTTATGATAATTCTTCTAGTGCATATACCTGTACACTGTGTATACGTGGCTAGTGTTTATATCCCATTCTCACTATTATATAGTAGCTTTCACGGGCGCGAACCCCGCCCAAAACTCACTTGCTAGCAGTTTCCTTTTTCAAAATCTCAACTCCTTCTGCTCAAAATATTTCATAACTGCCAGCGATCAAACCCAAAAAAAACTGATTTCTGCTTCCAATCTTCAAAAATCCAGACGTAACACGAATCGGACGAAATTTCCGACAAATTTTCCTACAGAGAAGAGCAAAAACCCACCGGAACAACTTCAATCCAGGCAATCTACGTCCCGCAACGTTAATACACTTCATAGAAACTTCTTTCTTCAACCCCACAAAACTACAGGTAATACATTGCAAAATCTACTACATCATTTATTATAAACTCCTTTTGACTGGAATTGATGAATTTTTGAAATCCTATTTTCCCGTATTTGCTGCATTCGATTATAATGCTATACTAGACTTTGCTCTCTTACTCTTCAAACTACTGTAAATAATGTTCTATTACTCTAAATAATGCTCTATTACTCTGAAATTTACTAGACGTTGCATATTCTTTGTTATTTTTGTTTGCACTGAAATTAAAATTCTGTGTTTCCTAATTGACGTTGCGGTAGTAATTTTTTGGACGTAGATGGACGTGGTGGATGTGTAACTGGACGTTGCGGCTTGCTTTTCTGCTAAAAATATAATTGTTTTTGTTTCAAATTTGACGTTGTGATATATGTTATACGAATTAGAGGATTCACAATCTGTTTGGTTTTTGAATGGGAGGAAATAACAATTTTTTTTTGTTTTCTAATTGACGTTGCGATAGTAATTTTTGGGACGTAGATGGACGTGGTGGGTGTGTAACTGGACGTTGAGGTGTCTTTGCTGTTTGTTTAATTTAATAAAAGTAACATTGTGTTTGTGGTAGGTATGTTATAGAAATTCGGTGACCAAAAATGTGTTTTGTGTTTTGTATTTATGAAAAAATAATAAATTTTTTGTCTTTGTTGTTGGACGTTGCTATAGTTTTTTTTCTGACGTAACGGGACGTTGTAAACATAATGTTAACAATGTTGTGTTTTTGTTTCTGATGATTATTTCCCTAGTTCATTGCAGGATGGTTAACTACAAACAACCCGCAAAAAGATCAATACCAGATACAGATGATGAAGATACAGATGATGATTTCGTCACAGATTCCACACCATCACCAACACTAAGTAAAGATAATGCTGCCGCACCAAGTGAAGATGACTCCCAAATTCTATTAAACCAATACATACTCAAAAAAAGACAACATCGACTCATCATCTATTGATTCCATATCTGAAAAAAAAAGGGGGAGAAAATAATAATAACAACTTAAACAACGCCCCAACACGTCCCACTTATTACTTACGCAACGTCCAGAAATACATCACATAAAAACTAGAAAAAAACTCATATCCCGCAACGTCACACTACGTTTCACTTATTACTTACACAACGTCCAGAAACATCACAACAAAACAAAACAAATAACATCGCATTAAGCAACGTCCAAAAACGTCCCAGTTATACCTTACGCAACGTCCAGCCACATTATATAAAAACTAAAAAAATAACATCCTATCACGCAACGTGCAGATTTATGCCGCAACATTTAAAAATACATACCAACAACATCCTCGAACACAACGATCATAATAACATCATCACAAAAATGAATCATACGAATGGAACAATAATTTTCAACCGATTGAAAATCATAATTCGCAAAAACATACTATAAGAACAACAATTAAACAGCAAAAACATCAATTGCGAAAAGAAAAAAAAAAACCGATGATCATTATTGTTCTTCGATCCGATACCTTTAGTAACAATTTCAATACCTGCGGAATGATTTCAGAAGCAGCGCAATTCGAAAATCTCTGGTTCCGATCGCTTTCATTAAGTTTTTGATCGCTCTCTTTCAGTTTTTGAAAAAAAAAATGTAACCACTACGTTTTGAATATATATATATCACGACGAGAAAAGAAGGAAAAAAAAAAAAAGAAAAAGAAAAAACTGGGCGCGTAACTAAATATTACTAAAAATGGAAAAAAGACAGTTGGCTCAAAAAAATTTACTAATTATAGTAAGTGGTACATGTACACACTGGTACAGTAATTGCGTAATTCTTCCCAAATTAAAAGATTTCTTTTTTATTGAGTCTTGGTGTATGCATTACTTGGTATATCTGATGAATATATATATATATATATATTTTTTTTTTGAAATATATATTTTGTATTCACAAAGACTGGTTAATTTATTTTCCTGATAATGTATTGGTTGATTTTTGGAAAACTAAACTATAATAATTAAAAAGAAAACTAAACTAAATTTAACTTAGTAATATACAAACGCCTAGTCAAAGGAAATAATTTTAGTTTGGTTAATGAATTGATTATAGATACACAAGTGACACATACCAATATTTTATATCATATTCCATAAACTATCATGTAAATAATATATTATATAGAGTTTATTATCACTTTAATATTATAAATTTTCCTGAATACCAATTATTTTTTCTTTTAATCAATTTCGACTTAACCCAAACCCATTCGGATTCCAATTCTAATAAATTAAACCAAATGGGCCCTAAATTTCTAGTAGGCGGTCAAACAATGGACACCAAAATAAATGATTTATAACACATGTAGTATAGGTACGTAACATAATCAAGGCATACCACCACGTAGAAGAAGAATAAATCAAACCCATATACAAGTAAATTATACTATATACTTTAGATATATATATTATTATATTTAAAAATAAAGTGATGGCAATTTAATCATTTATAGTTTGTTTTTATGTAAAATTTCAATGTATATATTTAGAAATTATTGAATTATCATCATCTTATTTTCAAATATAATAATAGATATATATATCTAAGGTAACTGATAAAGCCAACTAATAAAAAGAAGTGAAATCTGTTTTGGAATTATGTTTGTTGAAGGAAAAAAAAAAAAAAAAGCGAAAACAATATCCTTATAATAATAGATATTTATTAATTCAATTTTGATGTTTTTTCTTCCCTTTAAAAATATAAATCCGGACTTTATCTTAGTTTTTTGTTTTCAATTTTTTTGATAGTTAACATTGTTGGCCAATCAAGGTGATAATTGTAGTTTTACCAATCATTCAAGGAGATAATAGTAGTTGTATCAAATGTGAGGGAGTATTTTATAATTCAAATGAAGGGGTAAATGTAATTCCGGGTAAAATAGGCCGAATAAAATATACGGGTCAAAATATGTTCTTGAGCCCATAGAAAATTGATGGGCCTATACTGTGTATAATAGCCCAAACCAGTTGTAATCAGAATATCCAGTAGCTCACTTCTGTAAAAAAATTCTGAACCACAATTCGGGTCCAATTACAATGCTTAAATTAGCCCAGTCGATGCAAATTGAAGGATTAATTGAATTGTTTCACAGGAGTTAGAATCCACCACCACCACTAACTGGCAATCTTCAAAAAAAAAAAAAAAAAAAAAAAAAAAACCTCGAAGTGATAATGAGGAAAATGGAATATATATTGTAATTTTTATCAATATTTCTTTAGAAAATTTTGTTTAAGGATGCCAGAAGTCGTGAATTCAATAAGCTTTTATATGTGCAATTGAAATTTATAGCTAATCTGGGTGCTTGCTCTGCTCTGCTAGCTGAATTTTAGGTAATATACAACAGCCTCCTACTGGCATCACGATTGCAGACAGAGAATATGCTCATCAAGTCAGACGGTAAGGAGGCTATCCATTTAGCAAATGACTCTATGAATCCCGGTGGTCTCAACTAAAACATTAGGAGACAAATTGTGAAACTCATTTGATAAATGGAGCCAAAGAATGAAATTCTGTCATATTTTCAAAGAAGCAACCAACCTGCTGATTTTTTGGCGAAGATAGTTATAAAATTTCAAAATGAGGCGCAACTCAGTATATAAGGAGGGACTTGGTCAATGATGGTCATTTTGAAACCACCATTTTGGTTTAGATAAACCCAGTTGAGCTCCATACAGATCCAAAAAAAAAAAAAAAAAAAAAAAAAATTACATATGATTAATGAAGAAAAATCACAATCATTTTGTTATAAACTTTCAAGAGTACTACGCTCAAATGTTCATCGGCTGTCAGTACCTGTAGTTAGAGTTATGATTAAGGGAGAAATTAGATGAAACTGAGGAGGGGGGAATAAGGAAGAAGGTAAGAATGGGGAAGAAGTGCAGGGTGAAAAGAGTGAATTGGAGAGGAAGAAAACAGCATCTTTTCAAATGGGATGAAATTGTTTTTCTTTCTATCTAATGCTGAAAAGTAACTTCAATTTCAAAATTGTTTCCTATTTAATGCAATAAGAATTCACTATTTACAAGAACCAAATGCTTCTTGCAACTTTTTCATTTTGTTCAAGCAATTGTTACAAAGATCTGAGAACAAACAAAATGGATGTGATTCATATCTAATCCCAAATGCAACACACTAGACTTACTATATACATCCCTAACACAAGTGCTAATTAATGGTTACTTTCCACATTGCAAATTGGCTTTCTTGAGAGCTGCAAATCTAGCTGCTAATTCATCATAATCTGGAAGATTTGGATGAACATGCCTGTTTGAATCATGTACCTGAATGGGGAATGAATTCCATCGAATCACGCCCTCAAGGGTTGCATCTTTAGGCCTTTCCAGGGGCATTGTCATTGCCCTTAAGTATGAAGCCTTCTCTTCTATGCTTGCAGAAGAACTACTTGATCCTGAGCATGTAGAGATGAGCAGAGTTGGATTTCTAAGCATTCCATGTTCTGCTTCACAGAATTGTCGATTTTTTCCGCCATGAACTGTTGGCTTCTGAGGGGCATGATCATCCCAGTCATAGTTCTCATCCAAACTGCTTTTGGCTTTGATGAAGATAGGGTCACTGGGGACTTCTTGAACGTAGTATGTTTTTATCTGTTGCTTGATTGGAATCTTCTTGTGATGTTTTTGCCTGTCATTACATTTCTGCTCATAATTCGGCGAACTGTCGTATGATTCACCGTAATAGATTGCACATTCCATATCAATGATGCTTGCCGCATCCCCTGAAACTGAAACTGACCTCCTCCTAAGTCTTTTAGAATTAGCATTCCTGTTTTTTCTGAAGCTTCTTGAACCTGATTTCTGTTCTTCTGGAGGAGCTTCAACTTTTGGTTTATCTACTTTTCCTCTAATGGGAATGGCAGATGATCTGAACTTGAATAGCCTTTGATCTTGCAAATTGCCTTCTTTGCTCAATGGAGACTCGAATTCCTGAATGTCATCAAGATATATCATTTCCTCAGGCAAATGTGCCAGACTCTCTGAAGATGATTCTACAACAACAGCAATCTCTTCGTTGAATCTCAGAGCTGGATCATACACGATTAGCCTTTTTTCTAACTCCTCAATATCAGATGATTCTACAACAGCAATCTCTTCTTTCTGAATTTTATTTTCCGCTTCCAAATCAGCATGTACATGTTTCTTCTGCTCCTGTTCTGTATGAGGCACCTTTAATTTATCATCATCATTTGGTTCATAGATAGTTTCAGCGCCTGGAACTGGATCAATTCTTGTTTTATTTTCCTGCAGTGGATGGAATAACAAAAGTTACATCCGACATCGTATCTTCGGTAATGACACTATTATGAGAACAACAAGAATACCAGTTTCTGCTGCAGTTCACAACTGTACTCAAGCAGCAAAGGTCCTGACTGAAGGGAACTTTTAAGAATTTCTTCCAGCAATCTGCTTTTTTCATCATTTGATACTGATTTTATGCACATCTTTTCTTGCATCTGAGTTTATAAAAGTAAAAGTTCATTCCAGATTAGGGATAATGAATCACAGATTATATGCTACATTTTAATGAAGCAAACTCATCACTAACCTGACGATTTACGAGATTTCCTGGAAGCAATTCAAGGGCAACTGTTGCAAATCTCTGACCATAACGCTCCCCAAATAACTTCCTAATTGATATAAGTTCTGGTAAGTCACCAAATCTTGCTGATGCAAATATAATACTTGACACTGCTTCATTGATATCATTAGGGCAGTCCCTGAAACCGCGCAAACAAAAGTATCATGAATATGTAATTGTCTTTGCCAGCATGTCCAAACAATTCAAGCCAAGAACTAAATTATTATAAGGCCTAAAAGGAGTTCAGAAACATACTTGGTTCTGCGTATGTAACGAAGGTTGCCGATGATAAATTCACAGAAGTTTTCCAGAAGATCATACACTGCCACCAAGCATTCATCCTTGAATAGCTGCTCAACCTGAAAATTCGCCCAAGTAAGAAAGACAGAGAGAAGAACATCATTTCATTTTTGAGGGCATTATTACTTCTTTTCCAAATTGTCTACAAATCATCCCATGATGAGTCAATAGAGATTCATGAACCCATTGGAAAACTACCTTGATTGTCTTAGTTTTATACAGTATGACTTAACTCCATCAACCATACAGAAAAGAACAATATTCCCAAACAAACACCAACAAATAACAACGGAAATAAGCTGACTCTTGTGTGATTATCAATGTGGAATCCCAGAAACTAGTTCACTAATTCTCCCTAAACAAAGCTATTTTCAGTTCAGACCTAAAACGGCACTATCAACAGAATTAAATTCCTCATAATATTCCCAACAAACAGTCGTCTAATTCAACTGAATCATGCAGAGAAGTATATGTTTACCCTATCATAGGCTGTCTGGACATGACCATGTTTGAGGAGCTCAGCCACATCGTTCCTCAAGTGTCTAACAATAGTACTTCTCTTGTTCTTCAAAATCTTTATACGGCACTGAACTTTTCTAATCAACCTCTTGCTGTGAAAACAATCACAACTCAAACGTAGCCATGATCATCAATCACTCAGAGTAACAATAAACATCATCAAAAGTAAGTGTTGAGAAAGTTACCATTTTGATGCTTTTCCCCAGCCAAAAAGAATATCAAACATCTTTAACTAAACTTTCCAGATAAACCCTGTTTCGGTTGGTGATGATTAGACAAGAAGAGAAGGATAAGAAGTTGAGAAAGATCACCAATTCGTAGCAGGAGTAGATATGAAAGATTGGGATATGTTTGTTTTTATGATTTGAGCTGCCTAAAAGAATAGTAAAAGATTAGAGAAAAGGGATGAATTATAATCCTGGAAGGAGTGGAACTAAACTAAACCATTATCGAAAGACAGTTGGATTAAATTTTGATGGGCAGTTGGTTTTAGGAGGAGAAGATGGAGCCGAAGTGGGGTTGTAAATTGGTAGGAAATTTAAGACTGCCTCAATTCACTCGGAATTGGCTCCACTACTACCTGCAAGTATTTGGAAGTTGGAACAGTTACTAAAATTTTGCCACTTCTGTTTTTCATGCTCTAAATAACTATTTTATTGTTTTACAAAAAAAAACTATTTTATTTATTAAATTAAAATAATATGATAAATAAATTGAGCAAAAATGATACTTATTTTTAGTAAATAAAAATATTTATTTTAATTGGTGTAATTTTTTTACACGCTTTGATCACCTCAGGAGATAATTTTTTTTCTTTCTTTTTTTTTTTTTTTGGAATGGTGAGAAAATTTTATTTAGTTAAAGAACATGAGTTAATAACATAACTATAACAAATCCATTCGGTTTATTCCAAAATAGAATAGGGACAGGGCATATTCCAAAAACTAGGCCTAATCCATCCCTATCCCTACCCCCTCAGCTCGAGCCCCTATTGAGCAACCCTAATCTTATAGTCTTTCACCTTCGATCGAGCTCCTTTTAACCAAAATTCAAGGCAAATGAACCATATGTTTTATTTTTTTTAAATAAAAAATATATATTACTTTACTTAAAAACGTCCAACAACTATTTACAAACGGAAGATACAGTCAAAAAAATATAACATACATGTATGAATATTATTGTTGTTGTGTTTATTACGGATAAACTTATATAAATCTAATACCACATACCAAAATTTAAATCCAAACAAGGATACATCACTAATTTTTTTGATAAAAATACCAAATCATAAATATAATAATTATATCTATGATGACTTAATTTTTTTGGACCAAACTAACGAACATCATCAACGACACCGCTACCATGCCAACGAACTTCACCAACGAAACTGTCGTCATAATAACGAACACCATCAACGAAACTATACTAGTATATCTGGATCTATTGAAGGAACAATACTCTATCAGTAGATTTGAATCTACTGAAGAAATAATACAATAAAGATTGGGGTTAATTCTCTTTATTGACGAAATTAAAAACAAAAAAATAAAAGTTTGCAACAAATTTATTTTTTTCATCCTTCAATATGATGGAAAAATGGGGGAAAGAAATATATTTTTTTTTGAAGGTAGAAGTTGGGAGAGAAGAGCGGGCTGTTAGGGTAGAGAGAATTAACCATATGTTTTATTGATTAGATTATTTATTTTATTAATTTTTGTAAAATATGAATAAGACTATTAAACTGAGACGAAGAAAATAATAACTAAAAAAATAATAAAATAATAAATAGAATAAATAAATACTTTTTTCATTTTATAATAACAGTTAATAGTACATAAAAAAGAGTACTATTTTCTTATGGGCAACTCTTTCTAGAAATTGATGTGATCCATCTGGGATGGCTACGAATATGATGATTTTACTTTTGTGTTAACAATTCCAGGAGTTGCTTTTGAGCGGTAAATATCGAGATCTGTTGATTTTTTAAACTATAATTTACCGGTTAAAAAGGTTAAAATAAAAGAGGTACTGGGAATCTGGGATTATTTTAAACCTACGTCTTAGATTAAATAAACAAGTTTTGGAATTCAATAGTGAAACACCTTTAGAAAAGGGTATTACTTTCCCTCAGAACCAAACATGGTGATGCTGATGGGGTGTGCCTTTTTGGTTATGAATTCCTTGTCGAAGAAGTTTATTTCTGCAACTTTGTAGTCTCCATGGAAGGAAATTTTCTTTTGGTATATAGGCAACTTATTATGAATGTATAATTGCTGGAATGGTTACTATTTTATGTGTTCCATTTGTATTATTATTATTTCCGGTGATACAAATAAATAAATTTAACTAATAAATTCATACGAAATCTCCTAAACAAGTGAATACATCTATTTCATTTTCCCTAAACGAAATTTATATAATAATTTAAATATTTTAAAACAAAATAGATAAATTATTGGAAAACTAATCGATTAGATTTGGATGTTTTTGGGACATAAATTATATAGTTCTATTTCTCTTGTAATAATTTTATTAAAGTAAATAAGTAACTTATTTGGGGATAAATCAAAAGACTCCTTTTATCATAATATGCATACATATTCGACAACTCCATCCCTCCCAAATCTCAATCACCCTTGATAATATTCATTCCCTATCTTCCTTTCATTTTCGTTCAATAACTGGCAAATATTAGTTTGCAATGTACACTTTTCTTTTTTTGCCATTTTTATCAAAACTAATCAAATAGTGATCATTTCATTGGTTGGATGAGAGGCATCATTAATGATATATAAATAATTCTGAAGTTGGATGAGATAAGTCTCTTGAAGTGATTGGATGGTTTTAATTTAGGATTCATTCTCTTGATGATTGAGCATGGCTCATTTTTTTTTTATGTAATTCTCAATATATAATAAGATTTGGTAATTTAAAAAATGAGTTAAAATTACTCTTAGATTTAGAAAAATTATCAATCCCCCTTGATAAGTTGTGTAAAAATCATTGTCCTTCCTTGATCAGCTAAAGTTATAAAATATAGCTTTTTATTGACAAACGTAAGCGGGTGATATTATAATCTTTTTAATTGAACTGACATTGTTAAATTTGAGATTTAATATGAGTTTTAAAATTCAGAATCATAGTAATGGAGAAATAGCAGTATTGATGTGGCACTGGGACAATTCTAACATTCTTAATTTACAATACATTTTATACTCAAATTATGGAAATAAATTAGATATATTGAGACAAAAATATGAAAGATTTTGTACAAACTTATGTTTCATTGATGTATAAACATGAGTATTTTTAGTTACAAGGTCTCAGGGTTTATTTTTTTAAGAAGAAACTAGTTTCTTAATATTAGATGAACAGAAAATACTAAACTACTATATTTATAATTTCTCTAAATATAGTAATATAATCCTATACAATCACATAATGTTAGGTTAATTTGTTGCCTCCTAATCTACAATATACTCAAGACTCAAACTATAGATAGATAAACTAAATATACTATTAGTCCAGTCAAATAACAAACCAAAGGCCGATGTAATTCACTCACGAGTGCACAAATTATTTAGTGTGCTTACAATTACACCAAGTTTTTTTAAGCAAGAGATGCGTTTTTATATCAATTGGGCAAAAGAGAGGTACAAAAGAAGGAGCCACCTCCCATACAGTGAGCCTAACTAAACCACCCATGATCAAAAGGAGAGGAGGGGGGGGGGGGGGGGAGATATTAAACAAAAGTATACCTCTATACAATCTAGATCTTGCCTAAAGTACTTCAACCTAACACTCATAACATAGGAATTGATCTCCTTTCCAGATTAAGGAGACCTCGAACTTTCGGTGGTAGCAAATCAAAAGAGTAAAAAATGCAAATGTGGCCAGAGGTTGCCAACCTTGCCAGAGCGTCTGCAGGACAGTTTCCTTCCCTATATACGTGGGCTACAACATGTTGTTTTGAAATCACAGCCTCTTTAATTTCCTTCATATTTAGAAAGTCTCTCCAAAGGAAGCTACTTTCCCCCTGCTATATCATCTGTACCAAGTGAGAGTTATCACAAAGAAATCTTACTTTGTTAAGTCTTTTTGAGTTGCATAATCTTAAAGCCATTAACAAGGAAAGGATTTCGAATAGCCGATTCAACATCTAGTTGGAAGTTTTTTGCATATTGAAAAAAGCCTTTCTTGTCTCTAAGAACAAAAGCTCCACCCGATTGTCCTAATTGAGTCCAAGAACGATCAGTGTTGATGATCCTTTGCTCATTGTGGATGTATTCTTTCCATGTTTCCAGGACTGGGAGATGTGGGTTGGAAACTGGGAGGTCACAATGGAAGTTTGCTGCGATCCAGGATCGTCCCTAAGAGAGCTTGGTTTGGGCCTGTATGCATGTAGAACCTCCTCTATCTTGGAACGAACATCTTCAATAAGCTATCTTTTTAGAAAAGTAGTGCCTTCCCAATAACACTTGTTCCTAGCAATCTAGATAGACCAAAGCAAAAAATCTGGCAGAAGATTGTGCGGCTCGCTGGAGACCATGCTGCTTTTGGAAGCTTCCCACAAGGGCAGAATAAATCCTTTCCCAAGTGCTTGCCTAAAGTGAAGCTTAAAAAATTCCATCCAGAATAGCCAACAACTTTGAATCTTCAAACATTCAAAAAAGACATTGTGAATGCTCTTCGTTTCACTAAGGCAGAAAACACATCTGAATAGTTGACACTGTATTCCAAATTTTTACAGGATGTCAGGAAGAGGGAGTAGGGAGTCCCAAACCTGCCAAACAAAGGTTGAAATTTTTGGAGGACACCACGGGTTCCAGATTGACTTCTTGAATTCTTGAGTCTCTCTTTCTTGTCTTATTTCCTGGTAAGTGAGTCTGAAATTAAAGGATCCTCTCAGGCATGGTTTCCAAAAAATTTTGTCTTCCTGGTGTGAGAAGTTCATTGTTGAGAAGCGCAAGAAATAGTTCCATTTGTCATCTAGGAGTCCTGCAAAAATAAAGATATAATAGTCTTTATTTCTGAAATATTTCGAGATTGTGAGGTTCAGATCAAGAGGTCTTCCACAGTTGTTCCACATACTTCCTCTATTTGCCCAGTTGCCAAACCAGAAAGAACTAGATCCATTTTCCAAAACAATTTTAAAAAATGCTACAGCTTTTTCCTTAACTTTGGAGATTCTGGACCAGTAAGTCTTCTTGCGTGAGGAGTATGATAGATAGTACATAAATTAGGCCCATAGATCGACTCTATTCCTCCACTTTCACCAAAGCTTGAGGGAGAAGGTTTCATCACCTGCTTGAACTACCGAATACCCAATCCATTTTTTGCTGTTAGGTAGCATATGCGACTCCATGATCTCCGGTGTCTTTTGCTTTGATCAATGAAAGATCCCCAAATAAAACTTTGACATTGATTTTCAAATTGGGAGATGAAACTTTTCGGAGGGCTCAAATCTACAATAGCATGCATAGGTAATTCTTGAAGGACTGATTTTATTAACTCGAGTCTGCCCGCAAAACCAAGAATATGTTCTTCCAGGCCATCAACTTCTTTTCAAAATTTTCTAGGACATTGCTGAAGTAAGAGACCTTTGGTCTACCTTTGAATAGGTTGCATCCCAAGTACAATATAGAGAGATATCCTTCTTGAATCTGGAGTATTCGAGTGGTTCTATCTTTGGACGTTTGTGGAGATTTCTTAAATTGAAAGGGTTTTTTGTCCAGTCACCTCTTCAAATTCTTGAAGAAAAATCCAAGACTTTTAGAGAGCGGACCTTCCCCTTTGTGAAAATTAACAAATCAACAGCAAAAGCGAGATGGGAAACCTTTAACGACCCTGACGGAGTTTCATAGCAATTAATTGTCCCTTGATCGGTCAACGATTTCAGCCTTCTGGAGAGAGCTTCAGAAGCAAGGATGAAAAGGAAAAAGGATAGGGGGTCTCCCTGCTTAAGTCTTCTTGTTACCCAAAAGAAGCCCACCGAATGGCCATTAATTAAAACCGATAGCATGTTACTTCTAAGAGTATTTAGGACTAGATGATTGAAACCTTGTGGGAAACTGAATTATTGAAGTAGCTGCTTGAAAAACTCCAAAAAAAAACCCTATCAAAGGCCTTGAGCATGTCAACTTTGATGAACAAGTTGTGTCCTACGGTTTTAGCATCCAAGAAGCTTGTGAGATCCTTTGCCATCAAGATGTTGTCTATTAAACCACATTTTCTTCGCCATCACCCTAGTTTAGACAGACAACCACCTTTTCTTCGTCATCATCTTCCCGTCCCTCGACTGTGGGTCACCAGCCACCACCACCCATATACCCATTTCTGTCTGTTTTCTAGGACAGATTTTGGCACTTTCTAATGTTAATCAGAATTGTCAACGCCGACAATATGGACAGGAAATTGGAATATATGCGAGCATTGCTGGAACAAAATGAAAATTCTTTTGTTTTGGTGGATATGGAATATGCTGGAAATTATTTTAGTACGAAAACTTACCGCGCTATGAAGAGTGATGAGGGTTATTCCTAGATGAGACTCAACGTGAGTAAATTAAAGGTGATTCAATTTGGTATATCTATCAGTGATGGATATGGAGGTAGAAGCTCCATATGGAAATTTAATTTTGGTGATTTTAAAGTCTTGAAGGCTCGTACAGAGGATGAGGGCGAATTGGGAGTTATTTTTAATGACAATGGTCCTTCGGGCAAGGGGGTGATTTGTGCACAAACAGAGCATTTTGGGGATGAATCCCTCAACACGTTGAGTAAGAGTGGTATATATCTTATTAAGAAACACGATGAAGGGATCAGAGCTTTCAAATTTGGGGATGTTATTCATTCATCCAGATTGGGATTGGTTCATTTACTTAGAAATCAACAGTGGATTTTCTTCCACGGTACTATAGATTTGGGATTTGGGATTGATGATTAAGCTGCTGACAAGAAGGGTCGAGGGAGGAATTTTATAAGGTTGTATACACGTACTTGGGATTTTCTGTCTTTGATACAAAATCATTTATTGAAAAAGAGTTTAGGGATGTCATTCCTTTGAGAAAGTATAATAAATTTGGAGAAAATATTCCTCCAGGATATAATGTTGCACTAGACAAGTTGGTAGGAATTTTAAGGGTAAAAGGAATTGGGGGCACACACAATGCGGGATCGGACTCACGGGTGACCCTGCAATGTTTCTTGCTTCTATTGAAGATAATGTTTCGGTCAAATAATTTTGTTGGAGATGCAACCTTGAAGCGGCATATGCACCAGGTATTCGGTTTGGAAGGATTCCCTGATTTAGTTACTAGTGACTAGATTAGTTTGGAGTTTTGGACTTTAATTTCCTCATTACTAGTGTTAATAGAGGTTATCATTTTGTTGCTAATTACTAGATGTTAAGATTATGTTATTTTGGACTTTTGGACTCTGTTAGAGATTATGCTATTTTGTTCCCATGATACTTTTATTTTCAGCTATTTTAGCCGCAGATTATTTCTCAAAAAAAAAAAAAAAAAGATGTTGTCTATTATGTCTCGACTAGAAAGAAAACTTGTTTGTTCATAAGAGATCAGTCGGGGCATTAGTGGAGCCAATCTTGTTTTGAGAATGGTGAAGAAAACTTTGCAGACAAAGTTCCCAAGGCTGATAGGCTGGAAGTCCTAAAAGGTGGTTGTTTCCTTCTTTTTTGGAAGTAGAGCAATCATTGTAAAAGCTATGACTCTTGGAATAGGGACACCAATCATGAATTTCTTGCATGCTGAAAGTAAATCCTCCTTTATAACATTCCACATATTCCGAAAGAAGATCCTATTGTAGCCATCGAGACCAGAGGCACTGTCCGGATCAAGAGAGAATATAGTTTGTTTTACTTCCTCTTCTGTAACTTCTTTCATCAACTCCCTTGTGTCTTCTAAAGTGATTATATGGGGGATGTGTTGTAGAAATTCTTGAAGCAATTCTGGGGAGGGAGGGTCCTGGACCCCAGTCAATATTTCCTTAAAAAGGCTTTCTGTTTCTTCTTCAATCTCATCTGTAATGGCAGTCCATGTTCCATCTCTCTTTTTAATTTTTAGAATTGAGGCCATTGAAGTCCGTTCTCTAGTTGAAGCAAGATAGTAAGCAGTGTTTTTATCCCATTCTTTTAACCACCTTATTCTGGATTTCTGTGCCAAGAAATCACCCTTTTCATTGAGTTTCCTGAATAATTTTGCTTGGGCGAGAGAAAGAGAAGCTCTTATTTCCGGGGTTGGGTCATCATCATACGCTCTTTCTTTATGATCTACTTTTTCTTCAGCTTCCTTGAGATTAAGGTGCATATCACAAAAACAGTCCTTGTTCCATATTTTCAATGCAGTTTTGAGTCTTCTTAGTTTAAGAGACAGAGAAACCATTCCGTAGCAGCTTGTTGGGGCAGCCTAATTTTCTTTGACAAAGTTCATAAAATCATTCAGCCGGAGCCATATTCTTTAAAAGAAAAATCTGCGAAGTCTTGAAACTTGATTCCCGGCAATTTAGAAGAGCAGGGGGTAGTAATCCAAAGTTTCTTTGTTCACAACATGGGAGACAATGTTTGGGAATTTATCTAGCCATTCGTGCGATGTGAGAACACAGTCGAGTTTCTTGCTGACCCATCTCGAGGGACGAGTTCCCCCCAGGTGAAAGTTCTGCCAACTGTAGAGGGTTTAATTAGCTCAAGATTCTGAATACATCCATTGAAGTCTCTGATGGACAGTTTACTAGGATTAAAAGCTCCTCTATATTCTGAGAGGTCCCTAATGACATTGAATTCACCCCGTATTACCCAAGGTGAGACAGGGTTATTCCTTTTGAATTCCAACGAAGAGTTCCAAAGATGACGATGGATTTGATAATCCAAACAACTACTTCAACAAGTCTGCGTGTGAGATATCCGGCATCTGATGTTCGTACAGCAGTATCCACAACCCCCTTACGGGCTCCGTAGCAAGAGATGATATATTCTGTTAAAGAGAGTCCTTCCCGTAAATTACTTTGAATAGGTAAATCAATCATTTGTCCTTGAGGATAGAGGTCCCTAATGACATTGAATTCACCCCCTATTGCCCAAGGTGAGACAGGGTTATTCCTTTTGAATTCCAACGAAGAGTTCCAAAGATGACGATGGATTTGATAATCCAAACAAGCATAAATAAATGAGCATAAAAAAGATCCATGAACATTAGGGTGAGCAATTTCACAATGACAGAAATATTTAATTCATTTAGAGCCAAAATCCAGATTTTCTCAGACGAGGAAGCCCAAGCAAAAGTAAAACCAAGCTTAATACCAAAAGTAGCAACTTTTTCAACAACAATCATTGACTCAAGAATACACAATAAGGTAATTCTATGCATTTTTACTAAGTAACGGAGACGCCTCAAAGATGAGGCGTTATTGATGCCCCGAATATTCTAAATAATGATATTAAACATTAAGGATGGAGGTATTTCGAACCTGGCCTTTGACAGGCTTTTTGAGAGCAACAACATACATTAGAAAAGCAGAGCCTTTTGTTCATCTGAGTTTTGGTCGTCCCCTTCTCCTTTTCACCGGGTGGAAGCCTCATCCTCTGTTCATGTTTCTCTTTCGAAAATGTTGTTTTCACTATCAGATTGAGTATATGACTCATCGTTCTCCGAGACCACATCTTTGACATTCCCTCTTTCTTCAAGTTAGAATAAAGGATCAACAGGCGCTTTTGAACACTCTGTTTTCTCCTTTGGCGATTGGATTGTTAAACTGGCATTTTCTTCAACTCGAAGTTGGGGGGAGGGGGGAATCTTTCGTGCTAGTGTCGAGCATGACTATTAGAGGAGAATCCGGGTTAAGGGGCGCACCCGAATTTTGAATTGGGGTAGTCTCGATTTAGGGGTTAGATAATGGATATTTTTTCTGGGCTTGGGTTTCAGATAACGTAGCATCAAGGCTGATATCCGCTACAATGACCGTAGAAGAGGCCTCATGGATTTCCTTTGCGTTTCTGGCTTCTCTATGTTTTTGGGTGCATCAGAAGGCTTGTTGTTTCCTCTCTTACAGTAATTTGGTCTGCGCCCAATCTTTCTACAGCTGGATCAAAATTGAGGTATGTGCTCATATATGAATTTTTTCTCATTTGATTTTCTTTCCTTACCAACTTCGATGCTCTCCAGAAGTTGTTTTTGCAAGTCGATCTCCATGCAAAATATGGTTACTGATGGACGAAACAGAAGCATGATTGGCTTATCTATTTGAAGGGGGTGCCCACCGCAAACACGATTGAGAATATAGATTGTGGATTCATGAATTCAAGTGGCAGCTCCTTCATTGTTACCCAGATCGGAGCATACCGAGGGGGGTCTTCTTCAAATTGAAAATTGGGGGGGGTCCATTTAAGGACCTTCATTTGATAGCCGGCTATCATCCAGGTAGTCCTCAAGTGGAGTCGCTGATAGTTCGTCTCAGTTTTGAATCTAAGTAGGACATGCCTCGAATTGAGCAGCCCTAGCTCATATTGATCTTGAAATCCAAGCTTGTCAATTTCGTTTTTTATAACAGTCATTTTTGGTCAGCCAAAGGAGAATTTTCCTACCAATGATAGCTTATGGGGGGTTGCAAGGAGCTCGATCTCGTCATCATTGTAGAGAAGTTGGGGTTTACCGTCTTTGTAGGTTATGGGTTTTGGGTTTGGTAACAACTTGGGGAATGATTGATTTTGAAAAAGGCTGGCGAAGATGTGGTTATTAAGGTGAGAGTGTTTTTGGGGGGCCACTGGAGAGTATTGGTGGCTCCATGGATGTTGCCGGAGAAAGTTGGGTTTTGCTGGGAGGGGTGGGTCTCTCTCTCTCTCTCCCCGTGGGGTTTGGGGTTTACAATTACACCAATATATAGGCAAATTTTTAGACAAAAATACAATTGCCATACCCAATGGTTTCACACACATATATATTCTTCTACAAACAAAAATAAATTTTTAATGTATTCTTTTTTTTTTTTTTTTTCTCTTCTACTTGAACTCCAATTTCATCCTTAATAAGAATATAGTGCGAATGAACTTTCAAATTTAATATATTTTAAATTAGGTATTAATTCATAGTTGATGTAGTGGAGCTAAAATAACTCAATTGCCGGGGACTTAGGAGTTTGGGTCCTGAACTCGAGTCACACCAGGGGATAGATCATACCGAAGGTACTTAGGAGCGCGGAGATCCTGAGTTCGAGTCACACCGGAAGTAGCAGATCACACCAAGGGTATTTAGGCGCATAAAGGTCATGAGTTCGAGTCACACTGGGAGTAAATTAATAGGTTTTGACCTCCTTTTATATATATATATATATATTATATATATATAAACTCGATTGCCTACAGTTTAGAAAGGTGAAATTTCAAGTCAAAATTATAAAATCAATATTCTAAAATTAAAATTATTTGATTAACTTATTATTTATTAAATGCATTTACAAAATTGAAGGTAATCTATCATTTTCCCAAACTTTGAAGAAGGTGTCTATAAATAACGTTATATACTTAGTACGTATTCTCTTTTAATCATTTCAAAAAAGTTCATTTATAGTTTTTCAGACTTTACAAAGGTATTAGTCTTCTGTCTGAAATTAATTTTTAATTATTAATTTATGTAAATTTATTTTTTAACATCAATATATTAATATTTAGATAAACGATGAAAAAAAGGTGTTGATCATTCCAATTTTTAGTTCACTTTTTTTTTTTCCGGCCATGAGAGGAGTGAGGAAAGCAGCCTTAAAATGCACGCACTGACATAGCTTCTCCTCCAATTTTGAGGATCATGGTGGCGGTGGTACTACCAACGAAGAGTCAATGGAACAGGTGATCAAACTCACTTTCTCTCCTTCCCTTCCTTATCTATGTATCCTATCCTCATGTAATCAAAATTAGTAAGAATTTGGTAAGGGTTGGTTAGCAAACCAATGGAATGGCTCACAAACGTGGAAACGTGCACTCATGAGTTGGGGTTTCTTCCACACCCATAATCCTCAAAATATATATATATATATATAACAAAAATAAAATTACTTAATTAAATTAATAATAATACAATGTATAGTAAAATAGAATTGTTATGAAAATATGACTATAGAGACCGCTCCTATTCTTTTACGAGGATTAATTTTTTTGGATGGTCATGTTGTTCCAAATTTGCGGATAAAAAGCTTTTAGTTAGGTAGAATATGACTCTCATGAAGGATTGGGATTGTATAGCATAGGTAGGGGTTGTTTTTTTGGCTACATGGCAAATGTATAATGGGTTAGAGGTTGGGCTTGTGTCGATCCTTGGATAATTATTAATATAAGAGTAATCAATCTCATTTGTCAATCTTATTTGTTGGAACTTAGACACTGTTAAAAAAAAAAAAAAAAGAATCGTTTCAGAAAATGGTTAGTTTATTCCTTTTAAACAAATAGCTTAGTTGATGGTTTGGAAAACTAAGATAAATTTAGACAACTTTAAATTAAACATCTTATTTTCACATTGATTCATTCGACTCGTTATTGATTAAAAAATATATTTATACAAATCTCACAAATAAACTAATTATAGTTGTTGCCAAACGCCAAATAACCAATTTCTCTTTATAGTTTGAAGAATTAAGAGAAACTCATTAAATACTACTATAACTGAAAGATAATTTCAGATAAACTTGTAATATTTAGTAAAAGATAATGCTAATTAACAAATTCACAAGCAGAATTTATTTATGAATAACTAGATTCTTCCCCGTCTTTTTACTATTTATTGCCATTTTTTTCAAAACACCCCTAACAATTAAATTTTTTTTACACTACCTCATAAATTCCTTAAATTTCCACAATTATTATATAATAGTTCAATTTTAGTAATTGGCTGATACTAAAAGTGATGATTAGTGAAAGAGAGAAGAAAGTGGTTGGTTACTTTGTTAATCTTTTTCACTTTACAGCCTCAGGAGCTGTGGAAATGTTCGTCAGAAATGGGATAGACAAAGCTTTTCTTGGATTTTAATAAGTTTGGCTTTTAAAGGTTCGTTCTAATCTACAAAAGTGTCTTCTTGGATTTCACTATGCGAATCACATTCCTCCCCCATCACCCTTATGGAAATGTTCTAATATTCTCTTTGGCTTTGCTCCCTCTATCTCTCTGTAAATTTTGATTTTCTTTTTTAATCTTGATGTGTTTGGCTCAGTACCTAAATAACCCTAATAACTTATTTATTAGTAAATCTTTAAACTTAATTTATGCCATAAATTAATATTCATGTTTATCTAATTGTAATTACGAACCCTGCAAGTTATTAATCACCTTAGTAATAAATATAAAGAAAAAAAATACAATAATAGCCTCTATAGTATAACTTAGTGACAAATTTAATCTTAAATGTTTGGTAGTCGACAAATTTAGTCCTAAACTTTAACATTCACAACACATTTAGTACTACTTGAAAAACGTATTTTGGATCCATAATAACGTGTCAGTTCATGTGTCATAAAATTTGTCACATTAATTAAATTAATCCACTTAACATTTGTGTGCTTTAAGCGTTGACGGAATAACAATTCAACTCTTAAATATCTAAAAGAATAGTTATTATGACTAAATGTATTGTAAATAACAAAGTTTAGAACTAAATTTGTTAACTACTAAACGTTAAGGACTAAATTTGCCACTAGGTCATACTTGAGGGACTATTTTTACATTTTTTCCCAAATATAAACCCTAATCCATGGTTGATTAGATTTTAAGACATAAAATCGACAATGAAAACGTGGTTGATTAATTCATACACACAATATATCAATATGCCAACACAAAAATTTCTTAATTTTTACTTTGTGAACAAAAATTCGACCAATTACTACCCCAATTTTTCACATTTCAGGAACTTATACAAAAAATGGGCTAAAATCCCAAGATACAAATGCAATTCCCACCCTGTTTAGCAGAGGATTTGACAGTGGTACCTTGACACTAACGTTAGTAACCAAAAATCCCTTTCATTTTTACCATAATGCTCAACAAATTTTCACAAGAATTTAAGTACAATGAGTTAATGCACATTTTTTCCAATCTCAAAAACTACAGGGCCCATGAAACACAACTTACTGATGACAAATATTTGGCCTACTAGTTTTGAGGAATGACTTCTAATACGCGGCCTAGTTCTTTGGTCAGCTTGTCAGCTCGATCATCCTGTCCCCCAGAAAAAGTATACACCCGAAATGCCAGCTGAAAGGCCCTCCATAGCGATCTTATACATGCTAACTTTCTTACTTCATCTGCATTTCTTCGCTCCTGGATTGATACTATTCTGTCAATAAATGTAGGATTGGAATCCAACAAAAGGGTCAGAATATTGCAGACTATTTTCAAGTTACCAGGAGAGCCAGCTCCATGCTGCCTGAGGAAACATCCACCATAAGTTCCTTGATTCTGACCAATATCTTGAAGTCAAAATCAATATCGTGATTTCGAAACTGCTTAGAATCGTCATCTTTGGTCCGGTCGATTGCTTCGATTTCTCCTTTGATCTGATCGAAAATGATGTGATTTTCGGGTTCTTGATTGCAAAAACAGTTGTAGAAGCAAAAAAAAAAAAAAAAAAAAAAAAAAAAAAAAAAGATATTGCCTCAACACAAGTTCAGACATATTAGTATTACCTTGTTAAAGTATTTCTCAACCTTATCAAGAAGCTGGTCTAGTGGAGGATCAATCTTCCAGTTCTTCAGTTCAAGAGCTATTCCTTCCAATCTCAAGTGCAATGCTGCTGCTGCCCTCAAGGACTCCAGCTTCTTTGTAGGAAAACCTTCAAACCTGGCCAAAACCTGTGAAAATAAGAGACTCTTTCTTACATATTTCATGAATTTTTGCAATCTGATCAGCTTGCTTAGTTAACATCTGAGATAAGTTACCTGACTCTCATCCGTCAGTTCCTCTAGCTGTTGTTCCACTTCACTACGAAATTTCACGAGTTCAGCCATGTCTTTTGTCTTGAAGGAAGTGATGGAATCTTTGACCTGTATGATCATTTGAGAATGCTTCCGAACATCTTCTTCAATCTGATGAAAATACTTGGACCTGGAGAACCAATCAAAGATATCATGAACCAGAAAGCATCATCTTGCATTCAGGCAAAAAGTTTACATAGGGTATCCAGGAGAAATGCTTGTACCTTCTTGTTATCTCTGCCAGGGCGTCAGCCCATCCTTGTTTTGCATTGGCAGAACCACCAACCCGAGTCCTTATTTTATTAGGCGTTGAACCATTAGCATTGGATCCTTCCAATTTCCTCTTGAGACTTCGATATAAATTGCCCATATGGCTCGATATTTTCAATTTGGATTCTGATCTTCTCAGGCGTAGCAATCTTGAATTCCCAGCTCCTGGAGGAGGCGGTGGAGGTGGACCAGGTGGAGCGGCAGGATTTTTCTTTGGAAGTTGGAGTATTGAGAGTGCTTTTGGACGCATAATTGGTAATGGAGATGTAGGGACTCTTTTCGGGGATGTGTCTGTATTTGATGAGGTTGAAGGTACATTTGGAAGAGCAATATATAATTTTGGCAAAGGCAGATTGACTGCAGGCTTCAAACTTCCTGAAACCTTATTCGAAGCGGCGAATCGATGTCCTTCAATACAGCTTTTCGCTCTCTTAAAGTTTTTAGTTCTTTTGTCCATCTTCTCGTTCCTGGACTGAGTAGAAAGAGTTGGAAATATGTTCAAGGAGATGCATTTTTCAGCAGCCTGAAGTAAAGGTGGCAGAGACTTTGAAACATCAGCAAATGAACCAAGTCTTATCAGTTCTGCAGGAAGTAATCTTGGAGATACTGGTGATGGACTGGTGTTCTTCTTGATATCCAAGGACAATTCTCTTGAGCCATTCAGATTGCTATTCCTGGTTTTAAGCATCATATCGAAATTTCGCCTTCCATCCTTAATCACATGTCCACCTTGAATTGACACAAACTGTAAATTTTCTTCAAAAGAGTCATTTTTCCAATTTGGAAGCTCAGAAGCAGATATATGATGAAGTAAATGATCTCACCAAGTCCTTTTGAATCCATAAGAACTGGGCTACGATTCTTCTCGCTGCAGCCAGAGCTAGCTGAAGACATCTGACTCATAGCAGCCCAGCTGTCCCCAAACGATTTTAGAGCCTCATAGAGATGTAACAACTCCTAGAGCAAAACATTCATGCATGTTTCATTTTTGCCGAGTTTAAAGAAACAAAATAACTAACCTAAGCTAATGAATTCATGAATCAACCTGAAGTAGTGAAATTTCTTTCATTTCTTGGATGTTGTTGGGCAGAATGCCAGGATACAACTGCTGAAGATCCTCCAATGTTTGCTTAATCAGCTTCAAGAAGACACAAGTTTGAAACTGATGAGAAATTCGGAAAAACAACAAAACTTTCAGTTTCTGCTGCAGTTTACTATATTATAGTTGTACCTCAGCAATTGGAACAGAATCATCACAATGTGGAAAGCCAATGATTTCTCTAAAATTTATAATCTTCTTCCTGAGTTCCAACATCAACATTGCGTCTCCTATTCCTCCATCCGAATTTTCTATTGTCATTCCCGCCACATCCTTGTCTTCTTCAGAGACGGTCGTCCCGGTTTTGGCCTAGTAGAACCATGAAAAAAAAGAAACAGTTGAGACATTTTGCGATGCAAACTGTTTGATTCTTTGGTTATCAAGGGATGCAACTGAATCCTGTGATATTTTTTGGAAACATTTTGTAGGAAACAAGAAAATCTCCTTCCAAACATACAAACCTTGACCAGAAAATCAATAAAAAGATGAATGGCTACTGTGTACCTGTCGACTGAAAGATCTCTGTCTCAACACAGACAATGGCGCAGCATATAATTTCCGAGCCATGCTCATATGGGGTGGTTTTATAAGCAATTATCTTGCAGATATATGAAAAAGAAGCCTGAAAAACTCAGTGAAGGACACTCCTAAAAGAGAAATTAACACAAAAGAAGTAATTTCTTTTGTGAAATGATCCTGCAGGGAAAAAAAATCGAAACTTGTTTACTAAAGGTGCCTGAAAGAGATGAAAATAGTGATTGCGCACAGGAAAGGGAAAAGGGATTTCAGGGAATTTTGAGACAAAATGCAAGAAATGAAAGACCCCAGAAAAGAATGCCTATTCCTCCATTGGAGGACCTTCAGTGAAGGCAAAAACCTGGAGAGAGCATTTTTTTGCTTCTGGAGAAAAGCTATGACTGTTAATTTTTGCATCCTCAGGATTAGGAGTTGAAGGGTGGAAATGTATGCCATTTGTTTTATTTACAAAAAAGGGTTCGATTGGCAGTTTAGGATAAATTAAGGTGTAGGACTAGGAGGATTGAATTCGGTTAAGATGACAAGACTAAAAACTTTCCAGAGTTTGATTTGGTCCCTAAGCAAAATTGTTTCAATTAAATTTTCAAATTTGTCACAGTTTAATCAAGAGGTCCAATGTTTATATTGATTCATTGCTTACAGAAAACACATTCGCTATATCAATTGAAACGGTTGACTGGGGCTGATTTTGAAGGTTTGATCAAGGCTAAAATATTTACACACACCCCAAGTGTCTCAAAATAATAGTTCTCCCTCCATCCTATTTGTTTTGTCTTGTAATGGCTAGACGTAAACATAAGAAATTCAAGTCAATTAATTAAAATTTTCTATTGGGGTTGGGGTTGGGGTTGGCTACTTTATAAGACTAGAAACCATATGGAAAGTGTTATAAATTTTATTGTAGAGTTATGTAATTAATGTATAGATGAGACCATTTGTGTAAATATAGAAATCTCGTACCCTAGTTAATTTTAATGTATAGAGTTAGTGTAATTAATGTATAGATGAGGACTCTTTGTCTAAATATAAAAACCTTGTACTCTATTTAATTTCAATTGTACACTCTTTAGAAAAACATTTTTCTTCCTCCAATCTTATCTTCATCAATTCCTTGATTTGTTTCTTCAATGTCTTGATTTGTTTTTCTACATAGGATTAGAGTCTCGGCTCCGCTCTTCGTTGGCAACTCTAATTTTTTATGGGATGGGTTATGGTCAGCTCTATGGCGATGGCAACTATTTTTCTTTCAACTGCTGGATCTGAGTTAAAATCCTACTCAAGCTCCGTCTTTGTCAGCCTCAGTTGAGCAGCGGCCCTCCTCCATCTCTAGCGGTAGCTCCGACCTTGTCAGCTTCACCTTGGTCAGGATCATTTGTAGCAGCGGCCTCTGCACCTCCAATGCCAGCTCTCTCTTCCCAGGCCGCAGGAGAAAGTCAACCACGGTGGCCTTGCTCTCCAGCACCATAGAGAGCCCCAGTTCTTGCTCCGCTTCCTCTCCAGCAGAATTTTTTTTCGTACCTATTTTTCCTCCCGTGGCGGCCTTCCGATCCTGCGGCGGCGGTGGCTAGTGTTACATATACAGAGAGGGTCTCCTCCGCTGGAGATACGAGGGCCTCGACTTGATTCCTGCATCGATTCTTTGAGCAGAGGTACTTGGTGAGTGCAGGGTTGATTTAAGATTCGTGTGTCCTCCTTCATAAACATTTAAGGTGTTTTGGTATCAGGATTAGTGCTCTCGGCGTGCAACTTTTTTGTGGATTTCTTTGGTCCTTAATTAAGTTAAGGTGATTGTTGGTTTTCTGGATTTCTCTGGCTCTTTGTGTTATCATTGTTAAAATTGAAGGTGTTTGTTGGTTTCTTTGGAATTCTGTGGCTATTGGTGTTACTATTGAGAAGTTATAGTCTCCCTATTTTCTCTGGCTGCGTTTGTAGTGCCTTTGTATTTTTTTCTTGGAAACATGCCAGACTTAACTCCATTGTTGAACGGTAGTGGTTCTGAGATTAGCAAAGTTGCAAGTGCTATTCACAGTGATCATTCTCACCACTTGACTAATGCGGTATTGACAGAATTAAACTATCTTCCCTGGTCACAAGCTGTGACAATTGCTCTTGGAGAAAGGCAGCGTTTTGGTTTTATTAATGGCCGTGAGATCCGACCTCCAGTTGATAACGCTGAAATTGACACCTGACTAGCTAAGGATCAAACTGTTATGTCTTGACTTTTAAACTTATGGACACCAAATTGGCTAAAATGTTTATATACAGAATAGATCAAGTAGCAATTAGCAAGTAAGAATTTTGTTCAATCAATAACAATTCAATCGAGAATACTGTGAAAAAGATCTACACGATGCATCGACCCTAAACCTAAGTGGCTGGATGGGTTCACACTCTATGTAGCCTGGTTTGGTACATCGTGAGACAGTTTGTCGTTGGTACAAATCGCCTCATGGACGAGATGCCTAGGATAGCACGAAGCTATCCTATCAATACGGTAAGTAAAAGTCGACTATCACTTGGACTGTGACCACATGTGTATGTCATATAGTATAGGACTTTTTGCGGTGGGGAGTATTTCATCTATAGTAGGTAGTTCATGAGTATTAAGCCAAAAGAGATCAAGGGGTTGATCTGGCCGATGCCAGCTCAAATAGTCCTTGAGAGCTCAGATTACTTTAAGAAATTTCTCGTTGTGTCTATACAATCAATTTTGGTCATTCAATCAATTACGGAGTCTTAGGCTACCGATGTGGTAATGTGGGCCTAAGATTCGTCAATCAATAACAATCAATATCAATCCATCAATAAATATCGTTAGGTTTTGTGATATAAGAACCTTTATCAATATCAAAGTATATATATATATATATATAATGTCTGGAATACTGGGAGGAAAAGTTTTCAAGTTTAGCATGTCGAACTCACATTAGGGTATTCCTCTGTGTTCTCAGGGTCCAAATGAAAGTATGTAAACAAGAACAAAGTAAAACCTTTCATAAGTTAAGATTTAACTCACCTTCACCTTAATAGCATACACTATTAATACAAAACAATATATATATATATATATATACTTTAAAGAGTTCTTTAGAAAATAAGGTCCAACTTTGTAAAACAAAAGTCCAGCTTCTTTAAAATAGGTGCAACTTATAAAATAAGTCTAGCTTATTTAAAACCAAGTCGAACTCTTTAATAGTGTATAAATTAAATTTATAAAAATAAGGTGCAGCTCAATTAAAATAAAGTCTAGCTCTTTAATATTTATAAAACCAAGTCCAGCTCTTTAGTATAATAAAATCCAGTTCAGTTAAAAATAAAGTCCAGCTCTTTAAGCAAAATATCAAATTCAGCTCTTCGTACTTACCTTAAATAGAAAGTCCAGCACAATATCCTAAATTTCAGTATCACATAGTAAATTTCAACAATACATACATTTAGAATATAAAGCTATCACATATTCAAATTTCACAAATTCATGAGATATAACATTTTCCTTAAACTTAAGATTTGAACTTAGTTTTAGATTTAAGTCTTCTTAAAGAGAGTTCATAACATAAGTCAATTTCTTTAGTAACATACTAACATGTAATGCTTAATGCAGTAACCATATATCTCACTCATTCTTAATCTATCAAAACTACTTACTTAAACCATTTACCTTAGCCATTGTTCAACTACAATATCAAGACCTTATAAGGATCAAGAATGGTTCAAGAATAAGTTAAATGGAAGGATCAAAGTGAAGGCTATACAATAGATCAATGAAGGACATAATTAAGGCTTAATCAATACACTTTCTTGGAAGAGTTTTGAATCATTTAAAATTTCAAAATCATGCATGCTTTCCAAAACATTGAGGGCCGAAGCTAGGTCCAATTTGGTTTCAAAATTTAAACTTTCAATACATGATTCTAAAAATTCATTCAACTATAAAAGATCATTAGAGCACCACAAGATTCATTTTACAACACAAAATCTTCAAAAAAACACAAAAGGGCCTAAATGCCCTACTAGGCTCCGAAATTCAAACTTCCGTTTTCAAAACTCTAAAAATCATTTCTACAACTCTGGGTATTTTTCTCTTTCTAACTTTATATGAGCTTTTCTCTTTTTAAATTTATCTACCTTTTTCTGCCTCGAGCATTGCTTCCATTTTAGTGATTTATCTTCCACTCATATTTGTATTCTTATGATCTTATCGAATTTTTAATATTTTTGAATTGTATTGCAATTTTATCCCCTCCTTTCCACACAAACTATTATGTTTTCTTAATTATATTCTATTTATATGAGTATAATTCATATATTTTCGTTCAGATAAATTTGGATTATGTATTTATTTTTACAGTGACAAACCTCATAATCTAGTTTTGAGACTAAGGGATTAGTATTTGATGCTTCAAAAAAAGGGACTAGTATTTGAAACATTTGACAAAGAAAGATGGTGAGGGTCTTGGAATCAGAAAAAAGGGTTAGAGCTTTGATTTGAATCCTGATTTTAGACCTAAAGAAAATTCTCTTTGACCACAAAACTATGTAGTAGGATCGGATGTATTTCTTGAAGGATAAAAATCCGATGTTTGGGGATGTTCGAACTCATAATTTAAAATCAAAAGTATAGGCGCTGGACAAGATCCCAATTTTCTTGTTGGGGGCCAAATTGTCCACAACCAAAGTACAATTGACGAAAACAAGAAACTGCCTGGTGGACAATTCCCCGACAACTATTCTCACAGGAACCTCAATCTTGACCAGCAATGGGATCCTCCCCTGTTTCTTGCTATCTTGAAGCGCCTCCTGAAGACCTGACCCGAATTCACTCTTTCCTTGCAACTCAATCTGAATCAACGTTGTATTCTGCGGCCTCTGATGAAAATTTGGAATTGCTCCTGAACAGAGAACCGAATCTGTATATTCCACAATCACAGAGCTCCCCTCGCCATAAGTGAAACCAATACCTTTGTTGGGATTCTCGGCCTCTACATTGACCACAATCACAGTGTTGAGGCTGAAATCAGGCTGAACATCGAAAGCTTTCACATCCAGGCCTTGTACTTTATACGTGGGAACCTTGGGCTCGTACAGGGTGTAGAAATAGAAAGCCAGGGCTGAACTAACGACGATGAAGCCGAAAAGTGAGCAATAGCAGCAACATATGCACCTCAGGCAACAACCGCCTGATTTTCTCTTGTAGCCGTAGGGTGGGGGGACCTTCGGTCGATAATGAGGAGGAGGCTGGCCGTAGCTGCCATTAGGGTAACCCTGTCCGTTGTACATGACATATGGAGGAGGTGCATTCAATTTTGGAGGAGGGTTATCAATATTTCAGGGGAAGAGTATACATTTTTGGGAAAGCAAGTCCAGTAAACTCGGACAACCATCAATACTCTAATAGAATAAAAGAGAGGCTCTTCTGTCTTTGGTCTTTGTTTCCATTGAGTTGACCAAATGTGGTTCAATGATGTCTATGATTCATCATTTGGAGCTTGGACGGAGGTTTCCATTTCTTAAGGTTGGACACGGTCCTAGTTTTTGGGAAAATTAAGGGAAAGAAACTGAACACGTGCCTTAAGTTTCCAACTTAAAATAGGTCCAAGAACCTCAGTTATCATGCCCTTTTATATTTTTCCCCTAAAGTTTAGGGTAATATTGGTTGTTCAAGTTTTCAATAATGATAATTAGAATCTTCAAGAAATTATAAAGGATCGTATGACCATCTCACCATAGCAATTTTTTCTTAAGAAAAAGAAGTGAAAAATGAAGAATTGAGGGCAACACTTAACTACTACTCCTGAATTTGCTACATATTTGATATTATGGGAAAATTAAAACATAAGGGTTCAAAAACAACCCCCTAAAATCTAATCTAAGTATAAAATTCCAAACCGCATGAAGAAGCGCCTAAAGGATTACTTTATTTAGAGTAGGGGGGTTGTTTCCCTAGAAAACAAAAGACTAACCAAAGAATATTGACACCCTCCTCTGCATTTTTACCTAAAATTGCTGAAGATTCAACAAATCTTGACAATTCTTGAAGGGGAAGTTGCACAAATGGCCGATCCAGATTTACAAGATTTCAAAGCATCAGCCCTCATAAGCGACAGAACCGAAACCACAATGGTTTTCACTTTGACTGCAAATTTCTTCAGCTTTGGACGACCTCTGGATTTTCTTGAAGTATCCATGGATTCCAACTTGTAAGTTTGGAGAAAAATCTGCCTCTGCTTTGCTCTGTTTCGCCTATAACTGAAAGAACTCATCATAACCGGATTCTGTTGCTTATGGTTGCTTCTCGGCCTGGAAAATATTCTCTTGTCACCGTAACCATGGTCATAATCTTGATCATCACCACCGTCCACCCTTCTTTTCTGGTCATGATCACCGACTGGATTCAAGGGCTCATAGCCGTCGGATCGGCGGTGGCTATACCGGAAAGTACTGGTGTTCCTTACTAGTGTATCCATGGCTGCTGGTTGGCCTGGCCGGTTGATGCAACTAAAGAGCTAAAGATGTGGAACTTTTATGATCATGGGAAACCTGGAACTTTAACAACCTTAAATATGGAGGCTGATTTGTTGTGTTCTGAGTTGTTTGTTTAGGAATCTAATCAACAAAACTAATGTTAAAAAACATCATTTTGGATTAAATTACATTAAGTTGTCGTACTTTGACCATCTTTGGTATTCTTTCTATTCATGGCGGCGAGTTTTAGTTCTAGTGGCGGATTATTATGGGACGACGCTTAATAAACAGAAAGTCAACAATTAATTTTTGGGTCAATTCCTCCATAGTCTCTCAATCTCATCCCGCGCTTCAATTTGATCCCCGGAATTTTAAAAATGTTCTACTTTGGTCCAGTAACTTCATAATAATTAATAAAAATCAATTGTACAATTGTGTTCCTTATACAATTAATTAGCGTTTTTCAGTTTGAACTGGAACTGAATCATAAACGAATCCGCAATTTCAAATTTAAAACTAGAATTGCCATACAATTTTATGAACTGTAACCATAACCATTTTTAATCGCAAATATAATAATATTTATCTTTCCAATTATATAATTTTTAATTTTGATAATTTTGATTCAATATACATAATAATATATATATATAGATATATTATAGTGATATACATGTATGCAGTAAGTATATAATATAATAAATTATTTTTAATAGTTGAGTTTTGAATACTCCAAAGATTTATATATAGCGTATTTATATAGAGAAGCACAAAACTCATAATTCTTAACTATAACTAAAATAGTTAAGAATTTTCTTCAAATAAAAAAAAATGTTAGGAACTGAAACCACTTCAAATTATTGAGTTGATACATAAAGTCTTGATTAAGTGGTTTCAGTTCCTAACATTTTTTATTATAGAACATAGAGAAGAATATAAAATTTAAAATAATTTGATCTTTTCTCTCATACATTATGTAGGGTATTTTGGACAAAAATGTCTAACTTTAACAAATACTTGAGTCGTACGATCTTAAAGAATTGATAAAATAAAATAGTTCTCGCAAAATTAAACAAGTCTTACCGTAAATTGTGGAGGGAGGAAGAACAACAAAAAAACTATTTAATAATGCAACATTTAAAATTATAATAAAAAATTAAAATAAAACAATAAAAATATTTAAATAAAAAAAGTAAAAATAAAACAACAAAAAGTAAAAAGAAGAGCTGCAGAGCTTGTTGTGTACTTCTCAAAGGACTCTATTTATGCGCTAACTTTCAGTTTTATTAAGTTAAAAAATTGTGTAAGCTGATTTTTTGAAAAAAGAAATTTCAGCACTTATCAGAAAACAGTAGAAAATTTTCAAACCTTATCAATCAGAAAACATTCTTATTCCAAATGCCGACATTTTGATAATAAAAGGGGGGTAAAATGGTAAAAATGAATAGGACCATTTTGGTAATAAGGGCGAGGCAAAATGATAATTTATGAGATAAATAAGAAAAAGAATATGGTATTTTAATAGCCTAATTTTCATTCTCTCCATCATTTCCCTTCTCAAATTTATGGACTTGTGTGTCACAGTGGTAAACCGTTATGAAATAGAGGGACTAAATGAAGATTTTCTTAACATTTGAGAGGCAGAGTAAAACGAAACTCATAATTTTGTCATAGTACAATACAACATGAGACAGCCAGCGTCTACGTATGAAGTAGGAATACATCTTAATCATATCTACCTCATTTAATTGTGAATTAATCACCACTAAAAATACCTAAATCAGGCAAATAATAAAAACGTGGATAAAAACAAGGAAAAATAAACATGGATTTCCATTGTTTTGATAGATAAGTTTTGACCATGGACGGCTAGGTAATGGATAAATTAGAGCAGGTAGGATTGCGTATTTTCTAATTTGTCAGCATTATTTGGTCAACATGCCTTGAACTTACATGGCGTTTAACAAACTCTAACATGGAATGGAAGATTCGTCCCTTAGCAATTGGCATACTTCCAAGAAGTTGTCATCCTTTTCTATGCTATAAGCTTCGTTTGGATCTTGGATTTTTATGATTATGTGCCACTAAATATAGAGCTCTAGCTCATATATTCTGCCCTTCATTGTTTTTTTTTTTTTTTTTTAATAAGAAATAGAGAGACATAAACCTATTAATATATCCCGTCGTGATTCAAACTTAGGTTTTTTTGATACTAAGTAAGAAATATCAACCATTAAACTATCTCATTTTTATCATTCTGACCCTTCTTTGATTGACTAAGATATTTTTAACTAAATTTGATATCTTAATATATATATATATATATAAAGAATGTAAAAAAAATATTTAAAAAAATATCAAAAGATAAAACGAAAATGAAATTCACCAACCAAACAAGCTCGGTTAGTTTCTTACATTTATCGGTTAGTTTCTTACATTTAGATTTTATTTTATTTTATTTATCTTTTGGGTCCTTAGTTCAAAATCTATGATTTAGTCACCCATCCAATTATGAAGACATAGAATAGAAAGTCCAAAAATGGTTTCTCATTTAATTGTTGAAGGCTGATGAGCGAAATCAAAATGAATTGACTTTAAATGGTCTAACTTCTGCAATAAATCCCTTATTCTGTTAAGAATGACTTGGTTGTATAGAAAACATAACCAATTTTCGATTGGGGTTTTAACAGCCCATTTGACTGAATGATTCAGTTAATGGTGCAACCATTTATATTATAATTTTTCTTTATATCATAATTTCTGTTACTTTTATTGACTAAGTCATTTAGTTGTCTGTACTTTATAATTTTCTCAAGTTTTAATACTCAAATTTAGGGACGTAATATTAACAACAATCAACAATTTTCACATTTAAAGAATATAACATCATGTTATTTGAGTTTTTTTTTCTCCTTAAAATAAGGTGATCTCATTCATGACCCTTTTGAAATATTATCGATAAAATTAGTTCTTTTTAATCATAAATACATTATATTTGGTCTTTTATTAATGATAAAATTGAAAAACTAATTGATTTGACCAATTTCGACTTATTTGACCATTAATCAAAGAAAATTTTTGACAATTTTCAAATTTTTGACATAAAACCTAGGCCTTCAAGTTTGTGATTGTCGACCGAAAAACGTCAGGGTAAGAGTCTCTCTAGTCTGTTATATACCAGCAAGCGAACCCTGCAACACAATCAAAGAAGGACTGGGCCTAGCTAGGCCGAATTTTTGACCAAATTAATCCTCTAAATAAATTTGTGGACAAAAAAATAAAAAAATGGGAAGGTATGGCCTAAAAGTGGCCTTTCGGATTTTAAAAATTCGAAATAAGACAAAATCAGATTTTAGAAATCCGAATTATCAACTTTCGGATTTTGAAAATCCGAAATATCAATAACTCTAATTAAATTAAAAATTAATAAGAGAGATTAATTAGATTAATTAAATTCGGTTCCAAAAATCCGAAATTAATGGAATTCGGATTTCCTCATTTATGAAAATTTTTTTTAAAAAGAATAATGAAATTGAAATTTTTTTGTGTAAATTAATAAATGGAATTAAAACGGTTCAGATTTCAAAAATCTGAATTGTGAGAATTCAAATTTTTTTCACAAAGACAGCCTACCACGTCTCAGAACAACATGCACCACGTAAAAAACAACTAGCACCACGTCCAGAAACGTCTACATCCATTCATTAGAATTTAAACTTATTTTTTCAACAAAGAAAGTCCACCATGTCTCAGAACAACATGCACCATGCCAAAAACAACTAGGACCACGTCCAGAAACGTCTACATCCATTCATGTGAATTTAAGCTATTTTTTCACAAAGACATTCCACCACGTCTCAGAAGAACATGCACCACGTCAAAAACAACTAGTACCACGTCCAGAAACGTCTACATCCATTCATATGAATTTAAACTGATTTTTTCAACCAAGACAGTCCACCACGTCAAAAACAACTAGGACCACGTCCAGAAACTTCTATATCCATGCATGTGAATTTAAGCTATTCTTTTCACAAAGACAGTCCACCACATCTCAGAACAACATGCACCACGTAAAAAACAACTAGTACCACGTCCAGAAACGTCTACATCCCTGAATGTGAATTTAAACTGATTTTTTCAACAAAGACAGTCCACCACGTCAAAAACAACTAGGACCACGTCCAGAAACTTCTACATCCATGCATGTGAATTTAAGCTTTTTTTTCACAAAGACAGTCCACCACGTCAAAAACAACATGCACCACGTCAAAAAAAAAAAAAAAAACTAGCACCACGTCCAGAAACGTCTACATCCATTCATTTGAATTTAAACTGATTTTACAAAGACAGTCCACCACGTAAAAAATAACTAGGACCACATTCAGAAACGTCTACAACATTCATTAGAATTTAAACTGATTTTTTCAACAAAGAAACTCCACCACTTCTCAGAACAACATGCATCACGTCAAAAACAACTAGCACTACGTCCAAAAATGTCTATATCCATCCATTTGAATTTAAACTGATTTTTTCAACGAAGACAGTCCATCACGTCAAAAATAACATGCACCACGTCAAATTAAATAAAGACCACGTCCAGAAACGTCTACATCCATTCAATTGAATTTAAACTGATTTTTTCAACAAAGACAGTTCACCATGTCTCAGAACAACATGAACCACGTCAAAAACATCTAGCACCACGTCCAGAAATGTCTACATCCATTCATTTGAATTTAAACTGATTTTTTCAACAAAGACAGTCCACCACGTCAAAAACAACTAGGACCACGTCCAGAAACGTCTAAATCCATTCATTTGAATTTAAACTGATTTTTTCATCGAAGACAGTCCACCACGTCAAAAACAATATGCACCACGTCAAATTAAATTAAGACAACGTCCAGAAACGTATACATCCATTCAATTGAATTTAAATGAATTTTTTCAACAATGACAGTCCACCACGTCTACATCCATTCATTTGAATTTAAAATGAATTTGAAATATTATAAAATATGAATATCAAAAAATACAATGAAAAAAAAAAATCTAACTACTAAATCCATATCTCGAAGGTGGCGGCGCATTTCTTCTACTTACTCTCTTGGAAATAGGTCCAGTAGAAGAACCTGAACCATGCTAACCTCCACCTTGAGAACCTCTACCTCCAGGTCCCCCTCCATCTTCACCTCCACTTGGATCATGCTCATCCTCTCCATCTTTCACTCCAAGTTGTTCCACATGTAGTGGAACTCCTTGCTTTTCATGAATGACCCTCATTTTTCTGCCTCCCCCCCCTCCCCTTTCGAGGAGCTTGCCTTTGTTGGCGAGCTAGAATAGGGGCTTGAGTGAAAGGAGGTGGATCATCCACGAGAAATCGGGAACCACTATCCTGGAATTCTTTAAAATGTGAAGACCCAAGCGTGAGGGGGCTCTGGAACGAGGTGGACATCTCCTCGATGAATTGAAGTACTTCAGGGTGAGCATCATCTCTGCGATAGTAATCAGTTTGAAATTGAATGCTCCTGTTGTACCATTCACTCATCTGATCCGACTACAAATAAATAAAAAAAGTGTAATAGTTAGGGAAAAAATAGATAATTATGGCATAAAATTAAAATAATTTAAACAAATACCAAATGAAAAACTTACGTATACTTTGGCTAGGTTCATCGCTCCACGGTAGCCAATCTGGGTGGGATCATCTCTGCTAAGATCGCTAATGAGCCGCACTGTTCTGCGGTTATACCAACTCTGGTACTTTGCGCCAGCAACTGGAGGATCCTCTGGCATAGCGTCAGCTAAATGGTCAGCTGACATCCTAGCTCTCCAATCCATGGTGTAACGAGCACGTTCAAGCCCCCAGTCAGCGTACTGTTTGCCTTGTATACCTTTGCTATGCGACCGTTCATATATGTCCGTACTCAAAGGATAAATCATTGGCGGCCCAGGGATAGGCTGATGGCAGCCGAATTGGCGAAGGACCCTCAAAACCTAATGTGGCTCGTGTGCGTCGTAGTAGATCATCCAAGTGTTGAACATCCAACACTCTCTCCCTTCTTGGCAATATTGTGGGAGGTATCCATCAAGCAAATTATCTACCATATAAGGCTGCCATATAAACTGAAAAAAATAAAATGAAAACCGATCAAACAACCAAAAATTATAAATTATATTTAAATAGTCATCAAAATCTGACAACAGAATTTAAACGAACCTCCTCCTCTCGGAGACCATCTAACTGATCTCTGAAAGTGGGCAGACAATGAGTAGTCGTGCTGTGATATTTCTTGGGCGTGTGCCACCGTTCTGCCAAAGGGCAATCGTCCGATGGCAGGGCACTAAGAGCCACTCTATCTGGCTTGATAGCACGAATACACTCTCAAGCCCATACCTGGATAAATTCACATGCATGGATATAGACATTTTTGGACGTGGTGCTAGTTGTTTTTTGACGTGGTGCTAGTTGTTCTAGATGTAGACGTTTTTGGACGTGGTGCTAGTTGTTCTGAGACGTGGTGGACTCAGCTAAAACGTGGTGGACTCAGCGAATACGGATTTTAAAATCCAAAATTAATACTGATTCGAATTTTCAAAATCCGATTTGTCCCTTAATTTTTTTAATACTTTCTACTGTTAAAATTAATAAATTAAATTACAAATTATTTTTTTTCGAAAATCGGATTTCTAAAATCCGAATTCGTTTTGGATTAATAAATCAAATTTGTGATATCCGAATCTCAAATTGATTAAGAGACTCGGATTTCACAAATTCGAGAGGCCTAAAAATGGTCCATACATTTTAAATTCTAAATATTTCCATTCACACTCCAAAATTTTGTATTAATTTGGTTTGCGCCCCTGGCTAGGCCAAACCCATAAATTCTATTTCTTTTTATTTGGATCATTAACGGAATAGTGTCGTTCTACTAATGGTCCCTTTCTTCTTGATTTTTTTTCTCTTTCAATTTACTTTCTTTTTCTTCTCACTTTTTAAATTTTTTTTTTCCTTTTCTTCTCTCTTTTTATTCAATTCTTTTTTCACACCATCAATTCATCTCAAGGTTTTAATTTCTCTCTATTTGTTGGAATGTTAAATTTTGGATTAAAAGTAGAAAAATTCATAATTGAATAACACAAAGCTTGTTTGGAAAAATGCTTCTTGAATTAGTCAAGGCTAAAGTTAGCCAAAATATAGTACAAGACTGCCAACAATCATGCTATACAAATAAAGAAGAAATAAATCTGTCTAAACTAAGTATGATATTGGAATATTTACATATATTCTACAACAATTATGCCAATCATATCGTATCAACAATTATGCCAATCATATTGTATCATATCATATCACACACCCCCCCTCAAGTTGGAGCGTGAGGATTGCGAATGCCCAACTTAGAGAGAAAACTGTCAAACTGCTTCTTACCCAAGGCTTTAGTGAGAATGTCAATGCATCACTCAAAAAATGGCAATCAATTTCAATGTGTTTGGTCCGTTCGTGAAACACAGGATTGGCAATAATATGCAGAGCAGCCTGATTATCAGAATACAGGCGCATAGGTTAGGCATGAGACACACCAAGACATTGAAGCAGATTTTTTAACCATTTGAGCTCATATATAGTGAAGGCCATAGCATGATATTCCGCTTCAGCAAATGAGCGAGAAACCGTCTGTTGCTTCTTGGTGCGCCATGAGATAGGAGAATGACAAAGCTGGATGAACTAACCGGTGAGAGAACGGTGAGTAATGGAGTAGCTAGCCCAATCAGAATTACACTGTGCATAGAGTTGAAGATCACAATCAAAACGCAAGACAATTCCTTGACCAGGATTGCCCTTTAAGTAGCGAACAACGCGTAGAGCTGCATCCCAATGAGTTTGGACCGGGGCTCACATGAACAGAGCAAGCATATGAACACAATAAGACAACTCTGGTCACTTGACATTGAGATAAACCAAACGAACAACCAATCGACGATACCAATCTGGATTGGGCAGAAGAGCATCATCAGCCAGTGGAAAGTGATAGTTGGACTCCATAGGAAAACCAGCAGGTTTGGCACCTAGTAAGCCAACCTCAGAAATGATGTCAAGAGCATACTTGTGTTGACACAAAAACAAGCCAGAAGCATTCCGAGCAACTTCAATACCCAAAAAATATTTAAGAGGACCCAAGTCCTTCATATGAAAGCAGTTACTCAAATACTGCGTAAAGGTGGAGATATCAACAGAATTATTCCCAGAGATTACCAAATCATCCACGTAGACTAAAACATGCAAGTCAACATGGGCTCTTCGGAAAGAAAATAGAGAATAATAAGCAGAAGACTGGGTAAAGCCAAACCGTCAAGAGACTGGTCAACTTAGCAAACCAACAGCGTGGAGCTTGCTTTAAGCCATAAAAATATCTACGAAGACAACAGACTTGGTCAGGAATAGACGAATGAAATCTAGGAGGAAACTTCATGTACACTTCTTCAATGAGATCACCATGTAGAAAGGCGTTATGAATGTCCATTTGGTGAAGTTCCCAGTGGCGAGCAGCAAACACAGCTAGAAAAGTGTGAATCGTCACTGTCAAACACCGAAAGCACCTGATTTCCTAAACCAGCAACAAAGCATGATGAAGCTAATTTAAACTAATTACAACCTACAAAATTCCAATCAACGAGCTACTACATTTAAGTATTTTCAAAGCTTATGACATCCCAACCACTCTCAAGCTTCTCCTAGGCTTGTCTCCGATAAACTCCTACCTGGATCACATTCAAAAATAAAAAGAGACATAAGTATGCGAAAACGCATACCTAGTGAGGGTCACCTCCTGGACCCAACATAATCGATAAAAGGCAAATATAAAACATCAAGCACTCAACATAAAGACATACACCAAAAGACTGTAAACCAACCAACATACCAATGCTGTAAACCAACTAGTCAGATAATTCGCACACGAATACTAAAAAACCTGGATCTGTACCAACCAATGGAAACGGGCATTCCACCCGCTATCAACCGACCCGCCAATATCCACCGAGCCACGAAAGGTACCCCAGACTATACCTGTCCTACGTACTAAGCCACAATCCGTCCCCTACCTAGTAAGTCGGCGTGAAAAGCGCGGGGCCCCCAAAAAGTACAAACACATACATGACTCATAATGAAAACTAACCAGCAACTAGTTCAAGTAGACACACGGGCATGCAACGAATCTCAAAGAAATTCCAACAATAACTACAATCATCCATTCAGTACAGACAACCAAGAACTCACCAAGCTCAACATGTATATAAACGACCTATGCGCCGGTAAGGCCATAAACCTCTAAGCAGAAACAAAAGTAACAAACACATGCAATGAAAAACTTCAAATGTAATCCAGGTTCTTCCTAGGTTACACCTGTATGCCCATAAAACATACCGGTATACTCCTAGTCAGAACAACAAGAACATCTAAGGGGGAGATACTCACATTGATTTACTGCTTAGCTGTTATAACTCTAACCCCGAAAAATGAACTTCATCTATCTCCAACTTGTGTAGAGAATCTATCCTAAATCCAGGATAGAGATTATCTTAACATAATACAACATAAGTTTGTAAAGGATACACATGGCCTAAGTTTCTACATGATCCTGTTCTAATCCTAAACTATGCCTCTAATCACGCCAAAGACTAAAGGGAAAAAGATTCGGTTCGAGGTAGCTAGTCTCAAGCCAATTCTCAATCCTTTTAATCAATAGTTTAATTAAAGCCACGTGCAAGATTCTATAATAAATAAGGGATCTATCTTATCTTACATGTCATACCTATATGGGGATGGTTCCAAGTTACTCACTACTCGGTTTAAGAATTGGTTATGTGTATATACTTAATTATTTGCAACCCCATCTAAAGTGTTCCATCTATTGGTAAGATTTTCCTTAGTTTCCCATTAGAACCCACAAGAGAGCTGTTCTGTAACCGTAATCCAAATCTACCCTAGGTGAGTTGCATGCCCTTAACTACTTAACACTTAGACATGCATAAAACTAAATGTGGCTAAAATAGCTTAAAGGGTTTAAGGGTTTACCATTGAGGTCACCGAAAAAAGGACCAAAATCGAAGGAAGAAGATTAGGACTGGTGACTGGAGGGAAGAAGAACCAGCGGTAGCGCCAGTCCAGTGGTGGCAACGGCGGTCTGGCGGCAGTGATGGTTCACCGAGAAAAATAAATCGACCACCAAACGAGAGAACAAGAGGTGGGTTTTGTTCTCTAGACTGTGGGGATTGATTTAGTGTATTTGTCCGACTGAGATGATGGCTGATTGGCCAAAAATGTGGCCGGCCGAACTGAACCCGGCAGAGAAGGGAGTACTGGCGGGGAGAGAGAGAAAAGAAAAGAAAAGGGAAAGAAGAAGAAAAGAAAAGAAAGAAGGGGCTGGCTGCTGGGGAAAAGGAGAAAAAGGAAAAGGGAAGTTAGTTTTAGTTTAGGAAAATTACATTTCAATCCCTAGAAATCTGAAGCTCCTTTAGTTTCATCCTAAAAGCCCTAATTTCCTTCAACTAAACCCAGATATATATTTTTTGAAATAAAAGATATATATTAACTAGTTCAATATTTACCCAACTATTTAAGTATGTTTATTTAAAACCTAGGTTATTTCCCTCATTTAAGAGATTAAACCCTATAATCTCTTGAAAATATTCACCTCCTCTCAGGGATGTTACAATCTCCCCCTTATTTTAGGGGTGTTATTATCTTTTGGGTTTTTCAATAGTAACTTTTTGCAATGATCCCAAAACGAAATAGGTAAGTTAGCCTGAAATCTCAACGCACGAGCCACATTGAAAATGTGTTGATGTTTCGTTCAACCCTGTCATTCTGCTGGGGAGTACCACCACATGAGATTTCATGAAGCACACTATTTAGTGCACAATTGAGCAATAAAATGAGCAGTACAATTTGAATGAACCAGCAATTGATGCAAAGAAATAAAACGACACTTTAGAGTAAAGACATATAACACATCATACAGAACCAAATAATCAAGATGAACTGTCCCAGCCTTGTCAGCGAAAGTCATCATGCCATTGGGCAATTGCACATTTCCGGGGTGCAATTTTCCAAATATCCGTAAAATTTGTGGTGAAACCTGTCATGTGATGAATTGCACTTGAATCAATCAACCATGAATTTAAAACATTGTTACCGGTCAAAGATTTTGAAGTGTCAATTTTGTTCAAAAGAGCCACCACATGGTTCTACTGTTCATGAGTCAAACTTGTGAGAGATTTATTTTCTTCAGAAATTTGATTGAAGCCAGCGACTCCACTGTCATCGAATTTGGCGGCAAACGTTGTTACTTCTCCGTCATAAAGAAAGATGATTTTTCTTTTCATACCATCATCATTCTCACCATTTGTTTTAATTGCAGCCATGGTCACTATGAGTTCAAGGATCAGGCTTTGATACCATGAAGAAGACAAAATTTGTTTGGGAAAATGCTTCTTGAATTAGTCAAAACTAAACTTAGCCATAATATAGTACAAGACTGCCTACAATCATGCTATACAAATAAGGAATAAATAAATCTGCCTAAACTAAGTATGGTATTAGAATATTTACATATATTCTACAACAATTATGTGTATCATATCGTATCAATAATTGATTCTTTATATTAAGTCATAAAGAGAGAACTCTTATAATGAGTTTAGAATTAGAATACTCGTTTACCTAATCCAATCATCTTCTGAATCCTGAATGATAGAGCAAGAATGTAAGGAATTTTCCAAGAAGATAAAAATGCCTCTTTTTCATGTGTTATACGGGTTTGGGATTGAACCATGCCGGAGCTTAAATTTCACGTTTTACTTGATGCTAATATAATGTATCTAATATGCAGTCTTATTTGTGCCCTATATTAGAAATGGATCAACGTGTACGATTTGCCATCCATTGGTGGCAAACACAAATCTTAACATTAGATGAGACTAAAATGATAAAATTCAGTTATGAAAAGAAATAAACTAATAAAATATAAACCATAGAAAATTTTTCATAAGAAATATTTCTTTATGGTAGTACGATAACTAATTTTTATTGCCAATTTGAGTAATACTAATACGTGGTAATTGTAATTTTCGAGATGCATTTTAGAACTGTTACCAGATTGTTTCAATAGTTACAAAAATTGCTTTTTTAATATAACACACCAAATACTAGTGAAGTATTCAGCTCCTATTGTATTAATAATGTTCAATGGAGAAAAAGATATTTTAATAGTAACTTTTGAGATAGAAAAGATAAAAACTAACATGATAAGTCGGTAAATTAAATGGAGAGCATTGCGACATTTCAACTCAATCATCTTTTTAAGCAAGATCTCAATATCACAAACGCACAAAAAAAATCTAGTTTTAGTTCCACAAACGATACTATCTTTGAAGTTGTGGTAGTAGGTACCATAGATTATTCCCAAGAAAATCTTTTGAATATAATTCCACTAAACACATCATCCATGATGATCAAATGAATTTCTTGGATTAAGGCATGTAATGCACATAATTAGCTAGTTTGGCTCAGTAAAATCACCATACATATCTTGAAAAATAATATCAACAACCTAAAACTAAACAAAAAAATTTATTATTTCTAGTATAAAATATTAGTTCAATTTATTTATGCAAAGACAAATAATATAAAGTACCCATAAGAAAATGTCCATACAAAAATGGTAAAGATACGTTATTCTTTGGTCATCAACTGTTTTTCTCCCCGATTCAGGATAAAATCATCCACATTGCATACAAATAATTCATGTTGGGAAGAAAATTTAGTAATTTCTCCTAATAAATTCTCCCAAACCATCTTTCTTAATTTTTTTTACATCATCTTCCATTTAAGATCTTTGTTTTTATTTGTCTGTTATAAAAATTGTGACAGTTTATTTGTCATTTTCGAAAGATACTTCATCAATAGATTAGTACATACAAATTTAAAATTTTCCACCTTATCAACCAAATCAATAGAAAGGCTTCAATTTTTCAAAACAGTGTCATTCTCAAAAACATTTCGAAACACTTCTTGCACCAGATTCTACAACTCAAAAAGCTAAGTAATTGTCTTGAAATGAGAACACCAATGAGCATCACCATGTCCAACTAAACTCATTTTATAATTTTTTTTCTTTTCCTGTATTAAATTCATCATTTTCAATATGGTTTACAAGATTATCATATTTTCGTTGTTTCAAATAATCTTTCCTTTTACACAAAACATTCATAATCAAAGAGAGATATTCAAAAAACAATAACTATAGTGAACAAATTTATTTTCTTTTAAAATGAGTGCCTTGAACCCATTAACCTCACAACGCATATTAGAAAGTTTCATCATAACTTTGACCTCTAACTCTTTAACATGATAATCCATTATTTGCAAAAAAACATGAATAAACTTCTTTAAAGATTGTATAGAAGAGTCACCAATATGCACTACTCCAAGAAACTGTTCCATTACCTAAAAAGAATTCTTATATCACACTCCCAATGGAGGATAATTATTAGTTAACAAACATGATGTTAAATATGATTAGAGAATACATTATTCACTAGTACAAATTTGGTTTATTGTCACACTCATTATCACACTAAACACGAAATATGATAATTGACCTCTATTAGCAGACCATTTTACTACCTAATAGAACATTATATAAATTAATGTCTCTATAAATATGTTATTGAAACACCAAATTAAAGCTTATTATGACATTTGACGTAGTTGTGGTAATATGTTTAAATATGACATCAACAAGTGTAATGTATTTTTTTGAGAAAATGACATTGTTTACTGTAATTTATATCAAATGTATTATCACGTTTTTTTAGATATTAACACATTAATAAGTGTAATTATAAACATTATAAAAAATATATAATTTTTTTATATTAATGCACTATATAATGTGATAATAATAAGAGAACTTTAGTCTCACATTGAAAAAAGAGATGAGTGTATATCACTATTAAAGTAAATGAACTTTTAGTGGGTATTGAAATTCCTAGTCTACATTATATGTCACACGTCCCGCTCACGTGCGCACTCGCCAAAATAGCTTGAACTTGTGTGCGAGTGTACCCCATGCCTGCTTACACGAATGTCGGACAGCTCGTAGGCAAAAACGGTGGGTCTGATCAACCCGTATTTTGTTTCGTTTTACAACTAATTACAACATTTATATATGTTATAATAAATTTAAATCATGATCTACACAAACAATGCAAAATGTCACAATACACACTTTATTAAAATATTTACATATGTTATAATAAATTTAAATCATGATCTCATGTAACACTCTTAAGCACATATCTTGACATTTTATAATGTTTAAATAGCTATTAGACCTATTATCACGACACTATATAATGACACTAAAATTTCGTGTCACAATAACCGAAAATGTGACAAATTGTTATATATTAACATATTTTCACATGTGCTAATAAGCTAATTTTGTACTAGTGATTTATAACATGAGTATACATCAAATATCACAAGAAAAGACACCACTTTCCAAACACATGAGAATATGTCACACATTATATGAGAATATACCATTCTCCAAAATATGAGAAATACATCAAATATAACTAGAGAATACATCATGTATAATATGAGAATATTATGAAATATATTCCTAGTGGGGTATGATATAATTTGTAAAAAAAAAAAAAAAAAAAAAATCTCTTCTCTCTAATCTCCAATGATCATTCACAAATCTGAAATCTACATACATTTTTTTATTTTATTAAATTATCTTTAGCCTCATCAACTAGGAACAAAATTAATACCCGCTTTGAGACCATGTTGAAAGATCAATACAAGTCTACAAGAAATTCCACTTCAAAACTAATTAGCGATGAGAGCATTAACACATGAGACTTATATATTGCTCTCAAATTATCTATATTTTCGATGTGGAACAAATATACCTTGAGCATTTTTCATTATTTCAACGTCATAAAACAAAGGGACAACTTGCTTCTCATTTGCCCCCATGAGTTTTCGCTATCAACGTCCAAGAACAAAAGGAACACCAACATTAATCTACGTACAAGTAGACCCAAAAAAAAAAACACACACACACACACACACACAAAATCCCACCAGATGCCATCCCCGATCCTTCCCTCTCTCTAATCCAGCATAGAACTCATTAATTGCCAAAGATTCCATCTATAATAAATTTGTCACATGCCACGAAAGAACTTTAGTATATGTATTGTAACATCAACATTAATGGTAGTCACATAATTAGGACCGTATGTCATGCATGCAACTCCAAGTTCAGTTTTCTTATTTATTTTTAGCCCCTTTTTTTAACTTTGAATTCAAAGTTTGTGAACGTTGAATTGAATACATAACATCATATTTGCATTAAAAATCCTCACGAAATAGAAGCGATACTGTGTCAGTAGACTCAGTGCATACTGAAAATTCTTAAAAAAAAAAAAAAAAAACTCATTTATTAATTTGTAGCAACACCCTCCGCTAAAAAATGTGAAATTGAGAACTGCAAATATTATAATTATTCTCCTGTTCTAGAATAATAATTTTTTTTAGTTAAATTAATATAATAAATAAAACTATTGATCAAGATGAAAGAAGTGTAATATATAGGGCAAACTTTGCATACCATCCTCTTCATGTGAACTGTTGCATTTTCTCTCCTAGTGACTTGCTTCAATACAACCTTAGTTTCCTCGATTCTAGCCCTTTAAATCTTCTCACATTTCCGTTCTCAGTTCCAACCACAAGCTCGCTCTGTAACTTCTTCTTTTCACAACTTTCTCTTTGAAATAAGAAGCACAAAAGAGACCAGCAAACATTTTCTTTTTTGTACCAAAAATTTTAAAAAAAAAAAAAAAAAACCTTAATTAAAGCCCTGAGAAATGAAGGGTTCGTCAGCCTGCACTGTCACGATGCTTCTTATTTTTCTTTTGCTTCCTATTTCCTTACCTGCAAGACGCATTGGAAGGCTACATTCACGTAAGTTTGTGCCCTGTTGTTATAATTTTTGCCTAAGTAATTTGACATAGTTATTATTCTTATCCATTTACTGTGAAGGAATGGTAGAGTCAATAAACCATAGAGTCATTGAGTAACTAGTGGAGTTAGTAGAGTCATGAAATCATGCATTTTTTTTTCTATAAATAGTAATCAGGAACATAAGTCATTGTAAGGCTTTCAAGTTCAACATATTCAAATTTCTATTCCCGTACGTTTTCATGTTTTTTTCTTCTCATAAGAGTGCAATTTCAATTTCTTAACTACACCTTTTGTCTTTTGCTAGTTTGTTGCTTAAGGACTTAGTATTAATATGGCTATATTTATGAGCATGTATAGGTCATGGGCATCGTCACGCAACAACAACAAAAACAGTGGGATTAGTGGGGAGTAGAAAAGATAATGGAGAGTTTTTGAAAGCAGGAGGAGGAGAACAACAACAGTTGTGGGATAGGAGAGGAATGATGCACAAAAGGGCAGACACACTGCAAATAGCAGGGTCAAGTTTACCAGATTGTTCACATGCTTGTGGGTCATGCAACCCTTGTAGATTGGTTATGGTTAGCTTTGTTTGTGCTTCAATTGAGGAGGCTGAGACTTGTCCCATGGCTTATAAATGCATGTGCCACAACAAGTCCTATCCTGTTCCATAAGGAGGATCCATGCATGGAGGACTAAACTAAGTAAAAAAAAACCATGATCATTTGTAGTACTTCTCCTAATTAATCTTAATTAGGGTAGATTTTGCTAGTGGATACTTAGACATTTTGTAGGTGGTTCGACAAATATTATCTTTTCCTGTGTAAAATATACATTATAGGCGCTAGTTTCGTCCTACGTGTATTTTCTTAATTTGTTTCTTAATTTCTTGCCCCCCTCCCTATTGCCCATTGGATTTGGTCTTTTTTAACAGTTACAATTCCTGTAATCAAAGAGCTTCTTTCCGGATGTAATTTGAAGTTGGGTTTTTTTTTTTTTTTTTTTCTTCTTGATGTTTGGTTGGTCCGAATGTCAAATGGGTATTATTAGTTACCGTCTTAGTTTTAAATATTACCACCATAATTTTGACAAAATTGTCATTTTACTTTAAAAGGGAAAGAGAGAAAAGGTAAGAGGAAGTTTTAGTCTAAATTAAAGTGATAAAAAATAAAAATTAAAACGATAATTTTATTATGTCAAATATTAGTGGATGATGAATGAAGAGCATGGTCGAATTTCAGGCTTTTGGGCTTTGTTCTTCGGCTTTAGGAAGCTTCAGTTTGAGATCCAAAGAATGGGCTTTTGTCAGTAAAGAATTTTAATGCTAAAGATCCAGCAATATTAAAATTTCTTTAAGGGACTTACTATTTGTCTAACAAATTTACTATTTGTCTAACAAAAAGTTAGGCAAAATTACATTTATGTCCTTTGAACTAAAAGACTTCAAAATTTCATAAACAAAAAGGGTAAAAAACGCAATGAATTAGCGTTGAGTATAGCAAAAAATGCCAAAACATGACTTTTATTCATGGCTCGCTCGTTAATTTATAACTTTTTTGACATGCTGAATATGAAAAGTGTAGCGTTTTTGACATGTTGAATATGAAAAGTGTAGCGTTTTTGACATGCTGAATATGAAAAGTGTAGCGTTTTTGACATGTTGTATGTGAAAAGTGTAGCGTTTTTGACATGCCGGATGTGAAATTTGTAGCTTTTTGACATGCTGAATATGAAAAGTGTAGCGTTTTTGACATGCTGAATATGAAAAGTGTAGCATTTTTTACATGCTGGATGTGAAATTTGTAGCGTTTTTGACATGCTGGATGTGAAATTTGTAGCTTTTTTGACATGCTGAATATAAAAAATATGGCGTTTTTGACCAGCTGAATATGAAAAATATAGCGTTTTTTACAAGTTGTAAAAGAATAATTTAATTGCATTTATATCATTTTGAATATAATATTGTGAGTGGTTTAATTATTTATATAAAATTTCTTTATTTTTATTTTTTTCCTCAATGTAAAAATTTTCTAACTTTATAATCATTGGATCAATAATAGAATACGGTAGAAAATATAATGAATTGGCATGAACAAACAAACAATCACAAATTGGCAAATGAACATGATGAAAAACTAGTAAAAATAAGAAAAGTCATTTCCAAATTGGCCATGGAAATGACAATGCAGAGTACAACTCTACACGTACACCTTACATATGATAGACATACATATATCATGTCCTTGCTAATGCAATGTCTTACCTTTGGATGCGACATGAGGCGACATAATACTTGAAATGCAGATATCGATAGCTCACGTTGATGGGAATCATTATGTACGTGTAGATGTGGTTCAATTCAGCCCTATACAATCGCTGCACCTCGTTTGACAATATCAACGTAATCCTAATACTGTAGGACAACGGGCTCATAATTTGAGGAGGTTTAGGTATCGGTTATGGGTAAATCGTCGTGATGCATAGGAATTTCAGTTTTATGTGACATTTTTATCTATAGTCTGTTGATCTGATGTCAAGTATTCGCTGATCTGATGTCTATATAATCCTGATGCGATCTCCCTTGTTAAGTATGTTTTAGTTCTATTGTATGATTTCTTTTATATTCTTGATCTGATATCTATAGTCTTTTGATCTGATGTTAAGTATTCGCTGATCTGATGTCTATATAATCCTGATGTGATCTCCCTTGTTAAGTATGTTTTAGTTCTATTGTATGATTTCTTTTATATTCTTGATCTGATATCTATAGTCTTTTGATCTGATGTCAAGTATTCGCTGATCTGATGTCTATATAATCCTGATGTGATCTCCCTTGTTAAATATGTTTTAGTTCTATTGTATGATTTCTTTTATATTCTTGATCTGATATCTATAGTCTTTTGATCTGATGTCAAGTATTCGCTGATCTGATATCTATATAATCCTGATGTGATCTCCCTTGTTAAGTATGTTTTAGTTCTACTGTATGATTTCTTTTATATTCTTGATCTGATATCTATAGTCTGTTGATCTGATGTCAAATATTCGCTGATCTGAATGGATGTAGACGTTTATGAAGTGGTGTTAGTTATTTTTAACGTGGTGCTAGTGTTATGAGACGTGGTGGACTATCTTTGGGGGGAAAAATCAGTTTAAATTCACATGAATGGATGTAGACGTTTATGAACGTGGTTCTAGTTGTATTTAACGTGGTGGGTTGTCTTTGTGAAAAAAATAGCTTAAATTCACATGAATGGATGTAGACGTTTATGAAGTGGTGTTAGTTATTTTTAACGTGGTGCTAGTGTTATGAGACGTGGTGGACTATCTTTGGGGGAAAAAATCAGTTTAAATTCACATGAATGGATGTAGACGTTTATGAACGTGGTTCTAGTTGTATTTAACGTGGTGGGTTGTCTTTGTGAAAAAAATAGCTTAAATTCACATGAATGGATGTAGACGTTTCTGGACGTGGTGCTAGTTATTTTTGACGTGGTGCTAGTGTTATGAGACGTGGTGGACTATCTTTGGGGAAAAAAATCAGTTTAAATTCACATGAATGGATGTAGACGTGGTGCTAGTGTATGATTTATTTTATATTTTTTTATAAAATTCAAAAATATTAAATTCTGGATTCTGTGGCGTTTCAAGTTCGTTTTGTTTTTTTAAAACTTAAGGTTTCAAACGCTGCATTTTAGCAAGCGAGAAGCCTATTAACGCTGCACTTTAGCGTTTCTGGGGTTACTTTTCGCTACGCTTTAGCGTTTTGGGGCTTTGGAAACACTACGTTTTGGCGTTTTATAGTTATAAAACCGCTGCGTTCTAACGTTTATTTTCGGTTGAAACGTGTTGTTTTAGCGTTTTTTGAGTTTATTTTCATACCAATTTTACGTTTTTACCCCTTTAATTTCACAATACCCAGCGTTTTTTACCCCAAATTTGCCATCAAATTGACATTTCTTTCATACTAGGGGTATTTTGGACATTTTTTGTTATACAAATAGTAAATTTGTTATACAAATAGCAATTCAGTTTCTTTAACTTCCCAAATCAAGTGAACAATCCCAACACAAGATGAATTTAGCCCAATGGTACTCATTTGAAATAATAAATTTTAAATTCGAATAACATTTATATTAAAGAATAAAAATAAAAAGTGAACAATCCAATACCTACCCAGAGATACCAGGAGGTCAGTAATTTGACAACACTTCTCCAAGTCAAAACTTTTAAATGGAGCTGAATTTATTAGTATGGAATTGTCAAGAAGCAGTTGATTTTTTCACCATTGCAGTGTGAAAATCACTTGTTCATATTCATATTCATAATATATCTATGCTGGCACTGTTGAAAAATAAGATTTGTGAGTGTCTTATTCCTTGTTGGCTGAAATTCCTTCTTGTTGTTTTGCTGGATTTGTTGCTTTAACAAACTTTAGTACAAAATTGGGATCTAACCAAGAGGAATAGCATAACGACTTTAGTAAGTAAGTAGTCTGAAGTCGTCGTCTTAGGTTGAACGTCCCAATATATAATATTAAATATCTAAAAAAACTGTTATTAATATTAAGTGAGTTATATATTATAAAATTTAAAATTAAAATTATTGATTATCAAACGTTTATGATAAGTTTAGAATTAACACTGAATTTTGCTTAAATTGAATGTCAATTTGATGAATTTTATGACTTAAAATATAAAGGAAAGATGGAGTTCGATGGAGTGAAATATACGTTGTAATTATTTTTAGGAAGAAGTCAAAAATTTGGCAAAATAAATAAATATCAGCTTGGGATTACGTAAAGAATTGATTATAAATAAAAAATATTTAATTAGATTTTATGTTTAGACTCAAAATTATTTTTAATATTATTTTAATTAATTTCCAAAACTTATTAGGAATTAGTTTAACTGTTAAAATTGGTATATATATTTCTATGTGGCCGCCGAGGTACGTAGTTTTAGCTTTGGCAATTAGGAATTGACGGCCGGGTTTGGCTTTGCTTAGTTTGCAGTGCGTGTCTCACGGCTAGTTCATTCTTTCCTTCTCTTTGCGTTAATTAATCATTATTATATATTATGAATTTTAATTTTGTTTTAATTATGAGTAGTAGCTAATTTTCTTAATTCAGTCCAAAGATATTGAAACATTGATGGTGATCAATTGTGAGATATAATTGTGTTTCATCTTAATTAAATTATGGTTGTTTATTTAATTTTTTGGTTTGTGTTGTTGATTATTTTCCTAAATAATTTAATTTAATTGAATAAACAAGGTTCGATAATCTTAAGAAGAACAATTCAATTAATTACATGGTAATTTAATTATTTTGAAGAAAATAAATAATCGAGTCTTATATAACTAAGTTTTGTTTATATAAAATCTAAATTGAGTTTTTGACTATCGAGAATCTGTATCATAGAAGTTCTATAATTAATTTTTTTTATTATAGATGCGATTAACAAAGGTTCTTTGATTATTAGTGTGTAATTAATAAGATTGAGTTGTTAAGAGGTTATAATAATGATAATTAATATAATCATAATTTAGTTAAGTTAATTCTTGTATCGAGATCAAATGTCTTATCAAAGTGAAAATAATTCTTTGACTAAGTTTTTCTCATATTTGACATTTTCAATCTATTTATTTTACTTTATTTATTTTGATTGAATTTTAGTAAGTAATAATTAATTTTAAAAATCTTTATTTTTGACGAGACGACTCTACTCATATATGCCATATAAAAATATTTTAGAGTAAATTTTTTATTTTTATTGATTGACATCCATCAGTTTATAAGTAATTTTTTTATATATACAAAGGATCTGAAACGTTTTGTCATCTAAGAAGAAATTAAAAATATAATAAAAAATCTAAAAGAAAAATGTTCTTTTACTTTACTGCGCGCGAAGCTCTCTTCTTCTTTTTGTTTTGTCTTTTTGTTTTTGCTTTTCCCGTCCGTGTCGGCCACATTGAAAACCCTGGCCGCCTGATGTGTCAAGAAAATCTCAACGGCAATCTCCTCCATGTTTCAACCACACACGCAGAAATATATATATATATATTATATTTATTTATTGTTGTGCCGAACTTTTTTTTTTTTTTTAAGTATCATTAGTAATATTAAATTAAAATTAATTATAATAAGATTTGATTATGATTTCTATTTTGGTTTAGGATAGATAATTTTTTAACGTGTGATTATACGGTGATTATATTATAAAAATGGTAGTTTACTAATTTTAGGATGTTATCGATTAAGAAATAATTTGATATATGATTGTATTGTAATTATATTATAAATATGATTGTATACTATTTAGATTAGGGAACTAATTTGATTCGTTCCAGGAAAGGAAATCCTGCTTTGAATTGGAATCTTAATAGTGTTAGAATAGTTTGAAATCTATATAAGTAGTTCAGATTTATTTGTTTTGTTGTAAGAGTTTTCTTAGATATTAGATCATCCCTCGTCTTACTTTTATTTTTATTAATTTTTTTTCTGTAATTTAGCTCCCATCCAACCATGTCGGACGTGGATCACCACTTTGAGTCAAAGGCCGATGCCGGAGCTTCGAAGACCTACCCTCAGCAGGCCGGTACCATCCGTAAGAATGGTTACATAGTCATCAAGAACAGACCTTGCAAGGTTGTTGAAGTGTCAACTTCCAAGACTGGCAAACACGGCAGTGCTAAATGTCACTTTGTGGGCATTGATATTTTCACTGGGAAGAAGGTTGACGATATTGTTCCTTCGTCCCATAACTGTGATGTTCCCCATGTGAACCGTGTCGACTATCAGCTCATTGATATCTCTGAGGATGGATTTGTGAGCCTGCTTACTGACAGTGGTGGCACCAAGGATGACCTTAGGCTTCCTACAGATGATAATCTCCTTAAGCAGATTAAGGATGGATTTGACGAGGGAAAAGACTTGATTGTGTCTGTGATGTCTGCCATGGGAGAGGAGCAGATCTGCGCCCTTAAAGACATTGGCCCCAAGTAGCTGGTTTCTACTGCTTTATAGAGAAATTTGCTGCTTTTCATTCATGAACCACATCACACTCTTTTACTGTGTCCTAACCTACTAGATTTTTATGGTTGTTTTGAGGAGATAAACTTTTATTTTGTTGTTTCATCGCTGTCTGAATTTTGTTCTTATTTTGTGTGGGTCAACAACTGGTGGCAGCAAGTGTAAACCTCTTCAACTTCCGTGGAGTTGCTACATTAAGCTTTATTAATCAAATATGATTGGTTAGATATTAGATTAGAAATAGATAAAAAGGAAAAAAAGTCAAGCCAATGAGAGCAAGTAGTATTAGAAAATAATTCTATTTATTTCATTAAAACAGTGTATTAAATTAAGGATACATCTTAAAACTTGTTCTACGAATTGTTTTAGAGTTTTATCCCTATCCTGTTATTGTCTTGACACCAAGACCTCAGGTTTTCCTGGAAACGTAAAGTAATGTATCTCCCTTTTGTTAATCAATGCCGACGTTTTAGATGGAACAAACAAGACCCAAGAAGACAAAGTTAAAATTCAACATTATTCATCCAGAGCTATCTATAAACATGGAAAGGCACAAAGGCAAATTGCTTTGGAAGGACAAAGAGGTGTTTGGCGAAAGAAATATACAAATGCATGCCAGGAAATTGAAAGATGCATTAGTACTACTGACTCTAGCTGTTTTATGCATAGTGGCATGCATACTGGCATCTGTTACAATGTTACCCTAGAATAGGCAATGATCCGCTTATAAAGAAAGTCAAGGCTCCTGGCCTGAAAAAATCAGCTAATCTTCTGAGTGATAAAAGTTTGGAAAACGAGTATTCGCCGGTTTATGTTGGCTCTCAAGAGGGACTGAAGGCAGCTAATCAGATCACCGCGTTACCGGGGCAGCCAAATGGAATCGGTTTTAATCAGTATGGGGGATATGTGACTATGGATCCTACTGCAGGTCGAGCTCTGTTCTACTATTTTGCTGAATCCCAAAACTCTTCTTCATCCAAGCCTCTTGTGCTTTGGTTAAATGGAGGTAAATGCATGTTTATTCAATTCAGGGTTTTGTTGTTATTTTGCAAGAATACGTTGGTGAAGGTTCAAAACAGGTCCGGGATGCTCTTCACTTGGAGCTGGAGCAATGACCGAACTAGGCCCTTTTCGAGTTAACAAAGATGGAAAAACACTATGGCATAATCCACATGCCTGGAATACTGGTTAGTACAGTTTTTAGTAATATTTTTAAACACCACTATCTTTTCTGGGACGGAGGTTACGAAAATATACCTAGGGAGTTATACGAAAACATTCAAAATGATGTGCTATATATAATTTCTCCCCATGCAGCCGCGAACCTACTTTTTCTGGAATCTCCAGCGGGTGTTGGATTTTCATACTCACGGGTTACATAGGGCAAATATTGTATAATTGTTCGATTTTCAGCAATTTTCTCCATCCCTCTGTGTAAATAACCTAATATTGGTTCACAGTCAAAAACACTTCATCTGATTATGCTACCGGGGACAAACAAACTGCAGCAGATTTTTACACATTTTTAGTCAGTTGGTTAAAAAGATTTCCAGAATTCAAAAACAGGGACTTTTTTCTAACAGGAGAAAGTTATGCAGGTCATTATGTTCCCCAACTTGCTCAACTCATCCTTAGAAATAACAAGATCACGAGCCAAACTATCATTAACTTGAAAGGAATCGCGGTAAGATTTCTGTTTTTCTTTTTGCATTCTACTATCAATTGTCACTACTAGAATAATAACACATTAAAAACAGTTGCACCACAACTCAACGAGAGATTGTTGTGTAATATGAACAAAAAAAGCACTAATTCTTGAAGGTCATTTCCAGATTGGAAATGCATACATAGATCTTGAAACACAAAACCGGGGAGTGTACTATTACGCCTGGATGCATGCTCAGATCTCAGATGAAATTCATCAGGGTATAGTTTCAAACTGCGATTTTTCCTCTCAAGATCCTCAGAGACTTATGAAACATTCAAGGAGCAAGCAGATGCAGCCTCAGGCGATATTGACCCTTATAATATCTATGCTCCCTTGTGTTTGTACCCTTCTACAAAGACTCCACCTTCGGTAAAACAAGAAAATCAGTATCTTTTTCTTAGGAGTAGTACTTTTTGCCTCCAGATTAATGAATGGTCCCGTGATTTCCAAATTTTCTTTGATGAAATTAGGTATCGGAATTCGGCCCATGCTCCAATGACTACGTCTTTCTTTATCTAAACACTCCTGATGTTCAACAATCACTCCATGCAAACATCACTGGATTTCCTCGACCTTGGATTTCCTGCAGTTAAGTATATCTATTTATGACTAAAACTAAAACAATACCCATTCTGTCCCGAAGAAGATAGTCGAAAACCCCTAACAAAGATTCTTCTTTTCCAGTTTCTTCAGTGGGATTACTTTGTTGATTAACTTAATTAATATTGTACTCTCTGTATGTATCTACCCACTGCAACTTGGTGAACTGGCAGGACTCGCCAGACTCTGTTTTGTCGGTCAGTCAGGAGCTGACCATGAGCCGAATAACTGTCTGGATCTACATGTAACTGGATTGATAAATTTTTTTCATTAATTTATTTACAAATATGGATAACTTTTAAGCCTCATGAAGCACCATTACAACTGAATCAAGAATTAAAAAATTTTTGAATTTGAAGTGGGGATACAGATAGTGTAGTACCCGTCACAACAATTAAGTACGCCATAAGAAATATGTGATTCTCAGTTAAAATTTCTTGGTATCCCTGTTACAATCAAGATGAGGTAATTAAGTACACTCACTTCTAAAAAAAAATAATAATAATAGTCCTAATTCTGGAAGAGAGAGAGTAGTATTAATCTCTCATGAGTCTATGCACAAACTATTTAGTTTAGACTGGTCAAAGTTGTTAAACTTGAGGATATTGTTAATAATGTTTGCTGGATTTTTAGATTGGCTGTAAGAGGGGTTGGACATTTTGTTCCTTGTAACCAGCCAGTTAGAGCACTTGCTATGTTCTCGTCATTCCTGGAGGGAAAACTTCTACCATCCAACTAGAAATTATGCTTTGGACTGGACCATCTACAAATCTCTTACTCCTTCTATCTAAAAAAGGGATTAGAGTCGAGTTTATTGAATTGTTTCAATAAATAAAGACTCTTTTTAAAATGAGATGGTGTTTATTTATATTAAGTTGTTATTGTGTTGAATCAAAAGTATTCTTCATTGGTAAATTTTTTTTAACTAATTTCAGTAACAATGGAAACTTTCTTCCTGATTTGAGAATTAATCTAAGCACTTTCCTGTTATATATACATAGTTAGAGACTCGTGACTCTAATTATGTGACTGAGTTAACTATTTTATGAGTAATTATTGGTCGACTCGCTAAATCTAACCTAAACGATGGTTAATATAATACTATAAATCAATGCTTCTACCACACAAATTTATAATGAAAAGGCATGGAATACACCATTTTATCCATTTTATCAAGTATAGAAATAAATCAAATATAATTGAGAATAAATCAATATAAAATAAAATTATTATAAAATATTTTTTAATTATTAATTTAATTATGTAAAAATTTTTTTACCCCCTACTTATAATCATTTAACTTTATCCAAAAAAATAAAGTTTAATAAGGTCAGATAACAAAAAAAATTAAAAAATTAAATGCGGACAGAGGGAGTATAAAGTTCCGGGCCTATGATGACCACATTGAAGAAAATTGATGCAAATATATCCATAATTTTCTTTCGGGACTTGCTATTTGTATAACTAAATTGTTATTTATATCACAAAAAAAATAAAATAATTATGAAATGACGAAAAAGGCCTTATGAAGAAAAACGATAGAAAATGGCTAAGTAAATGTCGAAAACGCAACTAAAATGCGTTTTATTCATTTACACAAGCGCAGATAATAACATTTTTGACCCGTAAAATTTAATACCGATGACGTTTTAATACAACAAAAATGTTAAAATTCTCCGATAATGACAACCAAAAACGTATCACTTTAACATTTCATATTTAACAAAAAGGTCAAAATGGAGTGTTTCAACCCTGGTTAGCTCATTAAAATTGTGTGTTTCCACCAAGCCTCGCTCGTTAAAATGTCGCATTTTTGTACAAGTACTTGACCAATTTCTCAGGTGTTACAGGAAGTAGCTGAACGTAGCGGGACGTATCTGGACGTAGCAGGACATATCTAGACTTATTTGGACATGGTTCCAGTTGTTTTGGACGTAGCGAGACGTGGTAGACTATGTTCTGTGAAAAATTCAGCTAAAATTCGCACGCATGGAAGTAGACGTTTCTGGACGTGGTGCTAGTTGTTCTGAGACGTGGTGGACTGTCCTTGTAAAAAAATCAGCTTAAATTCCCATGAATGGATGTAGACGTTTCTGGACGTGGTGCTAGTTTTTTTTGACGTAGTTCTAGTTGTTCTGAGACGTGGTGCACTGTCTTTATGAAAAAAAATAGCTTAAATTCACATGAAAGGATGTAAACATTTCTGGACGTGATGCTAATTGTTTTTGACGTGGTTCTAGTTGTTCTGAGACGTGGTGGATTGTCTTTGTGAAAAAAATCAGTTTAAATTCACAAGAATGGATGTAGATGTTTCTGGACGTGGTGTTAGTTGTTCTGAGACGTTGTGGACTGTCCTTGTGAAAAAAATCAACTTAAATTCACATGAATGGATGTATATGTTTCTGGACGTGGTTCTAGCTGTTTTTGACGTAGAGCTAGTTGTTCTGAGACGTGGTGCACTGTCTTTGTGAAAAAAAAATAGCTTAAATTTAAATGTACCGTGGGTGCAGTATATAATACACCATATGTAACATAACAATTTACATCCTAGCCATCACGCAGTGCAGTCCAAGTATTAAACCTAGCTTCCAAATTTCTTGGCCAATCTCCCACACTTTTAGCATGACGCTGATGTTGTCAAACAAAGCTCAACGATGGGATATGGCACTCATCCACCACATCTACACGTACGTAATGGTTCTCATTTACATAGGCAAGTGCTATCACCCTTTCAGGTTGTGCATCGCCACCTGAGGCATACAAAGGTAATATAGAATAATTTCCATCAAGACGAGTTCTGCACAGATGTATTATCAGTGCATTTGCATAAGTGGCGAGCGGGATAGGTGTAGGTGTAGCCATCCAATGCTGCTCACCACAGTCTGTGCCTTCAAAACTTACTCGCCTAAGTACCATAGTCATGTGACCACCATCAGGGGGCCTCAACTCCAAATATTGGAATACACCTCGATACATGTCCGGATGGCTCGTAATCTCTCCACTCAATGCTCTGCGAGCCAATTTCCAATATTTCTCGTAGCCAAAAAGATAAGTAGAAATGACTCGGAAACCACAATGGCATCCCTACTGATATCTGACCAGCCTGTACAATGAGGCTGAAAAAATTCTGGCACACAATGAACATCTCGTCATCCTGTATGTAAATACACACATAAATTAAAATTAAACACTTTAAATATTCAATTATACAAAAATACAGTCAAAATTACATATGTAACTGTATAAACGCAACACTTTAACCATTCTCATACAAAAAAACACAATGTATTTTAAATTACAATTATTTCTACAAAAAACGCAGCACATTAACGATTCTTACAAAAAAAAAAAAAAAAACATATTTTACATGATTGATAAAGAAAACGCATTTCTTTAACGATTCAATATACAATAAACGCAGCAAGATTTAGTTTCTTTTATACAAAAACGCTAAATATTCATGATTTCAGTACCTAAAAACGCATCACTTTTTATAAAATAGATATAAAAAATGCAGCTCTTTTTACATAATACATATAAAAAACGCAACACTTTTTATATGATATATATAAAAAACGCAATACTTTTTACATAATAGCAGTATGAAACGCAACAAAAAAAGAGCTAGCCATGGGGAAATAGCTAAAGTGTAGCGTTTAAACAACTAGCACCACGTCTCAGAACAACTAGCAGTACGTCAAAAATAACTATTACCACGTCCAGAAACGTCTGCATCCATGCGTGTGAATTTTAGCTGAATTTTTCACAGAATATAGTCTACCACGTCTCGATACGTAAAAAACAACTAACACCATGTCCAGAAACGTCTACATCCATGCGTGTGAATTTTAGCTGAATTTTTCACAGAACATAGTCTACCACGTCTCGCTACGTCCAAAACAACTAGCACCACATCCAGATACATCCAGCTACGTCCTGCTACGTCTAGCTACGTCCCGCTACGTCCCTCTACGTCCAGATACGTCCCACTACGTCCCATAACACTTGAGAAAATGGTCAAGTACTTGTACAAAAACACGACATTTTAACGAGCGAGCCACGGTGGAAAAGCACCATTTTAACGAGCGAACCAAGGTTTAAACGCTCCAGTTTGACGTTTTTGTTAAACATGAAACATTAAAGTGATACATTTTTTGTTGTCATTATCGGAGAATTTTAACGTTTTTGTTGTATTAAAACGTCATCGGCATTAAATTTTACAGGTCATAAACGTTATTATCTGCATTTGTGTAAAAGGAGAAAACGCATTTTAGTTGCGTTTTTGAGGCCCTTTTCTTCATAAGGTCCTTTTCGTTATTTCATAATTATTTTAATTTTTTTTTTTGTGATACAAATAGTAATTTAGTTACACAAATATCAATCCACTTTTCTTTTCTGGGAAGGATAATATAAAATATAAAAACAAAAAGAAAATCCCAGCTCGTCTTTCCGGAATAGTTTTTACAGAGTACCAACCGAAATAGGCGGACATGTTGCAACATGGCTGATTATGGTTTTCCTGCAAAGAAAAAATGTGGAAAATCAGAACTTATCCCTTCCCACCTCACACACCTCCTCCTTGCTCTGGTGTCCGCCACCTCCACCACGTCCTCCTCCTTCATCCCCGCCATTTTTTTGCCAAACAACTCCCCCCTAGTGAGTCCCCCCGTGGCTCCAAATTATAACCCAATTCATCAAGAACAGGACCTTTCTCCTCCAAATTATGCTGATGCGATGACAGACAGGTAAACTTTGATCAGACCCACTTTTTTAATACAAGAATCAAAGAACAAATGATTCAGTATTTTCGTGTGCATGTGCTATTTTGTCTTGCTTGTGATGATGAATTTCGTTAAGGGGGCGCATTACATAATACTCAATGCATGCCTACCTTTTTGTTGCCCTTTAGAAAACTTTTCTGTTGTTTGTCTGCAATAAAGTTGATGCAATAAAAAGTGCCCTTTGATTGCGCTGTTAATATAGTATTTTTCAACCCTTTTGGGTTCCGGAAAGATTCAATCTTGAAATCTTGAAAGGGGGAAAAGGTGGGCTAGGGAAGTGAAAAGAACAGGGGAAGATTTTTGTTATGATGGAAGGTTGAAACTTGAAATTGTACAAGTAAAGCTGGGCGGGTGCAATAATTAGATTAACTTCTTTTTTTGGGGGGTGGCATGGTCTGTTTCGGTATAATGGCAGAGAGAACAACATTCTTTTTTGTTTGTCTCTGATGAGATTAAGGCGTAGACATTACATACCATCTTGTGCTTCTCACCATGGAGTAAGCTCTAACTTCTAAGCATTCATTCTCAGCATCCCACTCATAGTTTTCTGGAAGAATGAAAAGAAGTTTTGTTGTGATCAAGCCGTGCTGCGAGTTGCAATTTCTTTACTTATGATTTCAACACTATGACTGACTCTTGCTCTTGGGAAAAGCTTCCATTCGAGCTATGAATGAGTGAAATTTATGTCAACTTGACCGTAACACAGTACTTCCTGAAAACATTATCTTCTACCTAGATGACACCCGTGTGAATGGAATTAGCATGTCATGAATTCTGATATATATGATGTTTGAACTATGATTTTATTTAATTTTTGAAAAAATATGTAGTAGATGATGATGTATCTGACTTTCTTTTATTAGGGAGTAAAAACTGTTACAAGATCATCAACCTCTAGTGAGTCATCTTGATCTAGTTTCTTCAAGTAACCTTTCATTTCTTCACTTCTATAAGTTTCTCTACTTTTAGAATGGCCTTGTCTCATTGTTTGTTGAGCTCTTTAGTTCATATAAGGTTGGTTTTCCTCTGTCGTGCAAAATTCAATCTTTAGAACAATCCAAGGTGGTAACCAAAAATTTTTTCTTTCCTTTGTGTTGTGTTTTTGCATTTGGTTTGGTTCACATGAGGAATGCCTCTTTGTACTGAAACAGGCTTATGAAATCAGGTTGATGAAGATGAAATTTGTTGGAATGCAAAGAAGCAAGATGAAGAATCACAACTGTCACACAGTTCTCCTCACGTAATATCACAATTAGCTCAGTGCTTTAGTGAGTGGAAAAAATACTCAATTTTAAGTACATTGTGGTACATAAGATAACTAGCCCCTTTTTCTGCTTATCTCTTGCACCTTCTCCCTATAAGTTGTGCTATTAATATATTAAAAGATATATTCTGTGAACTCTTGCTTTATGCTTTACTTCCTCATGCACCTTTTTCTAGTTTCTTGAACTCGGTGAAATATGTAACTCCCTCATCTCCTGATTTAGTGTGGTGTAGTGTAATTGTCTTCATTACATTAGTGGGGAAACTGACTTGTGTGAGTGAGCATTGTTTGGCACAAATTTTCTTGAAGTTTCAATTCTTACTGGTTGAGGGTTGAAGTGTAGCTTTTATAATGTATGTGTATTTATGAAATCATCTTCTTTATAGCTAATGCTATGGTTGGTCCACGAGCATGGATAGGAGGAATTTTTAACAGATCAGGCAATAAACGTTTCGGCAGCAATAAGAATCTTGACTACCCTCTCACTCCTGAACAGGTGAGTTAGTGATGCTAATCCTGGAAAATCAGCAATAGCTTATACTATTTTCTTGGAAAATCAGTCTTTTCAAGGCCTTCATTGCACTTTACACGCATCTTGCAGTAGCTTGATTTTTTTGCTTCCTAATCAAGACGATGAAGGTCTAACTTCTACATATTTTCACATTTTCCACAGGAAGAGAATCTTCAAATTCTTCAAGAACGGATAGGAGTAACTTTTGAGGAGACTTGCTTTGGTCATCAAGTATTGCTCAAATTCCTTCTTTCTATAAATACCATCAATCATTTTGTCATCACAATTCCCTAAGACTGTTTATTTAACCAAATGCATGCCAAGTTGCCAATATGTTTCAAAGTTTTTGAACTGTAAACTTTTTCTGCTGTGGCTTTTTCGTCCCTTATTTTATTGCACTGAGACAAATTACTTCGAATTTTGTCTTTTCTTAATATGCCTTACACCCATCTTTATATTTTGCTATCGATTTCAACATTTGCTTTTGATGGCCATCTGCTCAACATCCCCTACTTCATTTTTATTGAAAACTGTAGTGAAATTTTTTTCTGTTACCAGCTAGCTCTCCATCATTTGTGGGACTTGTCATTTCCAAATGTAAAGCTGAAAGGCCTAGTCTCTGACCAATGGAAGGATATGGGGTGGCAAGGATCTAACCCAGCAACGGATTTTAGGTGAATTCCTGATGTTCCAATGTTAGCGTCTTTTTTCATGAGTTCAAGCTGCTATACGCATGTTTATATGGGGTTTTAGAATTAATGAAGTAGAGATGATATGATTCATAAGTTACTTTGTTTCTTTCATGATAGGAGAGTTAGTAGATAGTGTGGTTCTTGGGCTACAAAATCTCCACATTGAAAGACTGTTTTGTCTTTTAACATTGTTGTCGATATTCTTCTATGAAAATGCCCCTCCAATTTTTTGCATTCAAAGATGTCTTGAGAAACTAATTGCTTATGTATAATCTTTTGGCACCATCGGGCTATTACTGGTGTCTTGTAGAATATAAAATGACTTGCCTCAAGAAAGTTCAACTCAGATGAGATTTTCAAGACTGCAAAGCTTTGAAAATTATTTTGTCCTTGTCCATCTCTTCCTTGGCTTTCCTGAACTCTTAAATTTTATGGTTTTGGCAAGAGATAAGGCCTCATATTCTATAAAGCTTGATATCTGTATAAGTGAATGTGATCTGATTGAAACTTATTATGCTTAGGGGTTGTGGCTTCATTTCGCTCGAGAATTTGGTATTTTTTGGAAGAACTTTTCCGGTATGGCTGCTTCCTGCTGCTACAAAGAACAATAAGTTTTCAACAGGGACATGATTTTCTTTATTAGTTTTTTGAAATGCTGATGAGTTTTTACTAATTGCATATAATTCAATATGAAGGCTTCTTTTCATAGGTTACTTTTCAAGCAAGTGGGAGAACGTGCAGAGTGGGAATATCCATTCGCTGTAGCTGGAATCAATGTAACATTTATGCTGATTCAAATGTTGGATTTATACTCAGGTACGTAATACATACCTGCTCAGGTATACATATTATTCGTTAGATGTTCATATTCCCTGACAGATTGTATAAGGCGGGCACTATAACTCTTTCTGAGAATTATAACATTTTATGTCCATCTCAAGTTTTCTGGAACCTGATTGCCCTTGTCATCTTATAGGAAGGAGTTTTTCGGTTTAGATTTTCTCATGTTTTGTATACGATGGCAATCTTAAACAGAAAATAAAGTTCCATTTAAGAGTATTAGACTATTATAGTCCATTACATACAGCCAAATGATTCATCTAGGCCCTTGCATTCGAAACAGAAAAAAGTGGTTCCCTGACATTTTAAAAGTATACATTTTATCAGACACCGTACCTCATGTGTGCAGCTTGCTCTTACTCATGTTTTTGAGGGTCCAAACATTCATCCATGAAGTTCCCTTTGAATTTTTTTAACTGGATGCCAAATGCATCTTTGCTTTCAGTATTGCTGAACTACTTTCTGCTATCCATTATCATATAAACTGAGATGAATTCATGCAAAAATAATTTTTTTTTTTTTAAAAAAAAAAAAAAACCCTTTTATCTGGAACTTATGTTCATTAGTTCTCCATATGAGTCACCACTATAATGGTTTTTCTCATTCTTCCTTTGTAAAAACTGTATAGCATCACCTCTATTGTGAATTTAATGATCCTCTTGGATTCTGGATGATGTTTGGTTGTACTAACCAATAAGAAAACTGAAATCTAAAGTGAGAAGATTCAGAACCTAACTAATGATTTTCTATATTGCAGCAAAACCAAAGTGCCTTCCTGGAATCAATTTTCTGAAAATATTGGGAGGTATGAACTCTCAAAATCAATGAATATGCTTTTATCATATTCATTCTCGATAAGTGTCTGAAAAAGGTTGATTTGACATTGCAGAAAATGAAGACGCGTTTGATTTGTTATACTGCGTAGCATTTGCAATGATGGATGCTCAATGGCTAGCGATGCGTGCTTCGTATATGGAATTCAATGTATCAATCAGTCTCTCTTGTCTTTCTCAGTTATCTTTGCTTTGGGATATCATTTGTCTGTATGTCTGATCAATGCAGTTTCTAATCTCTTCCCATTTGATTCCTTTAGGAAGTTCTACGAGTAACCAGGACGCAATTGGAAAGAGAATTGTCATTAGAAGATATTAACAAGATACAAGACCTGCCAGCTTACAACCTTTTGTACAACTAATTCTGCTCCTTTACAACAACCTGATTTTGTACTCTTTCTTAGTGTATCATCAGCTTTAGCATAAGTACATCTGAAGCTACTGAATCATTATTCAGAGAGAATAGCCGGGGTATGCTTCATCCATGGCGGAGGTCTGCATTTGCATCATATATTTGGGAGAAAATATAGCCATATGAAGGTTTGTCCATGGCGAAGGAAGGTTGAAGGTCTTGAGCTTCATCTCCATATGCAAAATGTAGGTAGCCATTTTAGGGAGCTAGCTTAATGTTGGACTTTCATGACTTATTTTTTCACAATTTACTATACACATGTCATATTTCCAATATAATTTTATATTCCCTGTCTCATTTAATATTATTTTATCTTATAAAAATAATCTATTTTTTTATTTTTTATTATCAATAATGTCATTTTCCTTTTAAAATCAAAGTTAGAATTAATCATTAATATAATTATATATCATTTTTATATAATTTACTATTAACTATTTATTATTAACTATAAAGTTTCAAGCGACAGAAGGAGTATTATTATATTTAAACTTTTCACGAGAATTAGGAATAAAAGTAAATAAATGAATATACTAATGGGGTTATCTTATTTATTTTTAATGATCATTTAATTGGAAACATAATATCATTCTTTCTTTTATTATAACTTTTAAAAAAAAAAGTTCTCTTTTATATCAAAACTCTACTATTAAAAATGAGTAATTTAAGACTAAAAATTTAAAAATTATATTAAAAATGTAAATTATCTTATTTGAAAATTTTATTTACTTTCTGAAACATCTTATGTACCTAAAAATAGGTTTTAACACACTTTTTAAAATATCATTTTATGTTGTTAATGTACTTTTTTATAAAATTTAATACAAAAATCATATTAAAATCATCAACCAAAATATAAACCATTCGTAATAAATGTTTCGAAACTAAATTTAAACTTTAAATGTCAAAGTTTGCAATTCCAAACAAGCCAAAAAAAGAAAAAAGAAAATACTCCATTTCCACATTTTTAAAAGCCAATTCCCATTTAATATGCCACACGCACACATTATAAATTAATACGCACGTTTTTTATCTAAAAAATAATCATATATTTTTATAATAAAATAATATTAACATAACTATTTTGTGAGACAAAATTAATAACTTCAAATCTCGTAATTTTTATTTTCCGTAATCACTAAAAATTTTTAAAAGTTTAAAACTCGCTAAATTAAACTCAAGCTGGGCCCATCCTTACTGTAGCAGCTGCAGAATTTTCTCACTCAAAATAATTACTGTAAAAGATGCTACTACTATGCTGTAATTAATTTTGGTAATTGGCTCCTCAATGATGTGAAAAGGTACCTAAATTAAAAGAAAGAAAGAGTAAATTTTTCTGTAACGTGAGAGAGAGGGTAAATACTTTAATAATCCTAGAAATCCTAAATCACAATTAGTTTATTGCTAATTAATGGTTTTCCGCTGCTAATTGGGCTTAATCACATCAGCTTATCCAAATTAATGGTTCATGAATTGAAGCTACCTCCCTATTTAATCATGTGCATAACACCCTAAGAACAAGTGGTTTCATGTTGATATGAAGAAATTTCAAAAGGACCAAAAGTGAGATAATAATAGTAATTTATGTACGAATTTTGGAAAATAAAAGTTAAAAATTTTATTCTCATCCATAATAATAACTTTGTCATAAATTATTTTTGTTTTTGGGTAGTATTAAATATAGTTTTCTTTAATTTATCGTCATTATGTTTTATTAAAATAATAATTTAATGAACGATAAATAAAAAAATTAGTGACAATTAAATATCTATTTATAGTAAATTATATAGGAAAAATCAAATGAAAAGTTGAGTTTATTCGACTAATAAATTAATTATTGAATTATCTTAATTTACAGGATATTCGACACGTAATCGTGAAGGAAGGTAGGTTCATATTATTTTTTGATCATTTTCTTTCTTCATCCTTGGATTATGAAGAAATTTCATCCGAATTTGTGTAAAACACATCCAATTTGATAAGATTATAATATAGTAAGATTGTTTTGAAAAAAAAAAAAAAAAAAAACCAACAAAATCACACTAACACAATGCAAATAATATTCCTACACTAAAAAAAAAAATCAAAACAACAATAGAAAACTATAGAAATCGCTCCATTAATCTCTGGATCACTAAGGACAGGCCAAATATACAACCTTAGTTTTCAAGGGATCGATACAGTGAACTATTACTTAAAAAAGAAAAAATAAAGAATAAAAAAACTCTTGACCAATGAAAATTAAACACATTTGTGTTCTCTTTTCCTGAGTTGAGCAACGTAAATGCATATATTCAACAAAATTCTGGTGGTGGGAAATGGTTTGCTGGTCGAAATACAGGGGTCCAATGGATTAATACAATTAACTAAAACGTCAGTGATTATGAATATATATTTTGTTTGCGGCAAATAGTGTTGGCTAGGGAAAACGAAGAGGTCCAATTGAATGAATCAATCAATGCACACTTTCAATTTTCCACGGATAATAATGAGTGCGTTCCAACCAATCTAGATGAAGAAGCTTCAGTTGACACACTAAAATTTCCAAGTCCCATGTGTAGGGTGACACAATAAATTTTTATATTATAAAATTAGATTTTATAAAAATTTTAATTTTGTTGATACATTGATTTATAAGTTGATTTTCGAATCAAATCGATTTGAGAAACCCTTTGAGTTAGGGTCCATTTGGATCTTTAGAGAATTTCGATCACTAAAAAAACCTTTTAAAAATTATTTTAGAATTAAAATGTTATAAAAAACTAATTTTCTCCGTATAACTATGTTATGAATCAAAAATCTTTTAACCTTTTTAATGAAGGTTGATTTTAATCTATTTCGGTATAAGAATTTTGATTATCAAAAAACTCTTTAAAATTAGTTGTGAAGTTAAAATTTTACAAAATTTTAATTCGATTGATACATAATGTTATTAATTAAGAGTCTTGTAATCTCAAATCGATTAAAAAAACACACACTTTTGAATTAGAATTGAATTGAGTATAAAATTTCAATCACCGAACAAAACTTAAAAAAAAAAAAAATGAATAGAGGAGAGTGGTTTCGCCATCCGATCAATTCGACAGAGTACGTAGTGTGCGACAATGGGGGAGGTTGTTTGCTGGGAGTTGCAACTAAAGCATCACAGCACTAGACAAGGATAATGATGGCAGTCTTGCTTTGTTTTTTTTTTTTTTTTAAGTATTTGTATGCAGGTAGTAGTTGCACTTTTTGTGATTAATGTGATAATAGACTTGATGATCCACACAACCACATGGATCATGGTATGGACCAAAAAGTCTATTTTTTTATGAAGTGGGATTTCGTGATTGTTGCACTAATGGATTGAAAGCAAGTCTTAATACTAATTTTATAAGATATTACTCTAGAAAAAAGTCAGCGTTGTCGGGTAGGAATATGGAAGAAGAGCAATACTAGCATGTGTAGTTGTGTAATATTGGTATTGGATGAGATTCATGGCTTAATCAAGATTAGGGAGAGCACTAATCATAATCACACCACACCCCTACCTACTAGTGGAGTACAAAATTGTACTTAAAAATTATCTATCACGCATATGAATATTTTTTTTTTAACTAATAATATATGGATATTTGGATAGATAGAGAGAATAATTGAGAGAAGTGTTATGAAAAATTTTAAATTTTATTCAAATTGGTTGATTGAAAGAAGAGATTTATATCAGGAGAAAGTAGTTTAGTGGTTGGCACTCCTTACTTAGCAGATGAGATATCCTAAGTTTGAATTATCCTGGGATGAGTTATAGGCTCTTTGTCTTTCTCTTTTTACTAAAAAAAAAAATTTAAATAGTAAGTGATTTGAGTGGAAAAAAATTGGATAATTTTGGAAGGGGATTTTCAGTTTGACTACATCAAACGTCGGGCTTGTTAAAAGTCCAAATTATACAACTGTTGTTCAGATTTACGTACTTAAAAATATGACAAAGTCTATAATTGTCAAGAATAGCTCTTTGATTTTCGAAAAACCGAAGGTTACGTTTGGCATTTAGTTTTGAATATTTCAGCTATATTTAGAAGAGGTTTTTGTTTTTAATTATTTTTTTGAAAATTTCGCCACACGATTGTGGGAACTCCATATTTCTATTCAAAGGTGCATTTTGTAATTATAATTTCCTCTTTCTCTCTCTGATGTATCCTAATATTAAATATACCATATAAAATATAGTACAATTTCACTTAAGAAAAAAGAAAATTTTTTATTTTTTATTTTTAAATGAAAAATATAAAAGGCTAACATATATTGAATCTTAATTAATTAGTATGATACTAAATTTATAATATATAATAAAATTTTGCCATAATTAGCCTTGCAAATTTATTCTTGTAGTCAACCAAAAAAAAAAAAAAAAGAAAATAGTGCTATACCTAATTTATTAAAGATCAACTTCCCTCAATAATCTATAACAAATACTAAATTAATTAAACAATTAGGCAATTCCATTGATTGCCAATTTGACTTAAACTTGGATTAATTAGCAAGTTGAAAACACTTTTTTCCAATATTTAAAGCCTGAGATATTTTAGTAATTAATATATATATATATAAGGGCACCAATAAAAATAAAAAAGTTGTGTACCCGAAAGTGCAAATATGTATAAATTCGCAGCAGCCATGATTTTGTTGCCTTTTATGAAATGCTTTCTCAATCGAGATTTTATGGCATATTATTAATGCTTATCCCTCGAAATTTAAGACAGGTATTAAAAAAAACAAAAATGCTGGTGGCTAATTTTTCAACATCTGGGCCCACTTTTATTTTGGGGGAGGGAGAGGGCTGGTGGTGGACATATTTTTTTAATTTATCATCCTTCTTTCTTAATTTATTTTGTATTTTTCAAAAAATGGTGAGAGAATTATCCAAAAGGGGCTTCAACTTTCTCTTTTCCCAACAGAAAATAAAAGATACTTAGGGATTATAATTAGAATTTTATTTTGATTAGTACTTTTGTACTGTAATTGAAATATGAAATAAGAATAATATAATATTTTTAGAAATTAAAAAATATATATTATAAATTTAATAAGTAAATAAATTATATTTTAGATTACATCCATACCTAGTTAGCTTAACAATTGGCGTTGCATTATTCAAATTTAGTCAAACTATGGCCCAATCGTGTGGTTCTCTGTCTCATGCTTCCTTTATCCGGTAATTAAAGAGCCAAATTTAGATAAAATTATAAAATAAAATATTTAAAATTGTCAAAAAAAAATTTAGAAATTATAAAATAAATTTAAAATAATAATGAATGATGACGAGTATTTTAGAAAGTTTATACATGGAAACGAATAAAGACAGCAAATAATATATTTTATTAGGATAATCTGATATAAAAACATGGAATATTAAAATAGGGCAGAGTGAGGGAGTGTATAGAAGCATAACAATATAAGTCAAGAGGGATGTCCAAAATTTGACTTGGGGACGAGCTTTTGATGAGGACCTATCAGTTTTAAAATTAACTGTATTTCCGGAAGATTTCAAAGGACTAAAAACAAAGAGTCACAAACTTGGGCAACAAAAACGAATTAAAAAAAAAAACAAAAAAAAAAATTCTTTTTCAACTTTTATATATGTGATTAAATTAACCGATAAAATAAAAATAACTCCAATCACTATGAATTAAGTGTTTGATATTTATAATTGAGGTGAGGTGAAAATGTCAAACATATAAATTTTGGAGATTGGTTAGGTGGTACTAAAAGGAGTAGTTTTTAACTAGTAAAAAGGATTGATTGATTCAACTACACCGCTTCCAACAATACCATTTGCTTGCTGGCAAACGGAGAGAAGTTGTCCAGCCATTATAAACTGGATCTTACTATTTGCAGCATAAATTTACTATTTGCAGCATAAAAAAAAAAATGAAATGACAAAAATGTCCTTAACATATGAATAAGTTATATACTTCACAAAATGCAAAAACATTTCAAAACTCCCTCAAAAATCTTACGAAAAACTTCCAAATAGTTCCAAAAACGTTCAAAATCGTAGAAACAAATTAAAACACAAAGTTCGTTCAAGTTGGGATTGAGACTACTTCAAAAGTTACGCAAAAATGGTACGAATTTAATACTTCTGTATTGTTTTTAGCATTCTGAAAAAAAATCGCACATGTTTTGCAATTTTATTCAGTAAAATCGCCCTTAATTGGCGAGAGTGTAAGGAAAAATCGCCTGCAATAGGCGATTTTTGAAGAAAAAATCGCCACAGATGGCGTTTTTGTCAGGAAAAATCGCACTTAATGTGCGATTTTTTCAAGAAAAATCGCAAATTGAGTGCGATTTTTCCTGACAAAATCGCCATCTGTGGCGATTTTTTCTTCAAAAATCGCCTTCTGTGGCGAATTTTTTTAGGAAAATCGTCTATTGCAGGCGATTTTCCTGTAGAAAATTGCCTATGGCAGGCGATTTTTGAAGAAAAATTCCTTCCATGTAGGCGATTTTTTATCGAAATGTTGCACATTGTGCGCGGTATTTATTAATTGTTTGTGTAATTACTTATTATTAATTGTATGTGTAATTACTTATTATTAGTTTCGCATTTGATTAATGATGCAGGATCCAAATGGATTGCCCAATATTGAGAGGGATTTGAGTCACGATTTTCAGTGTCCTGGCTTTTTTCCTACTGAAGCAGCAGCCTACACTTATTACTCGGATTTGGCTCTTACATTTCGTTTCGAGCTGATTAAAGCAGGGTGGGGTACTAATGGTAAATCGGTCACATATCGTTGCGGCCGATACAGAGATCCAATTCAACAAGGGCCTCCCCCACAACAGAGGAAGAACACCAAACGGCGAGGATGTAAGTGTATGTTCAAGTTATATTGCAAGGAGCTGAAGGATAATGGTTGGTGGGTCAAAGTTACTCCAGGCGCGAAATCAATGCACAATCACACTGCTATAGTGTATCCAGAGGGTCACAGACAGCTCAGCCGTTTGAGTGATGAAGCAAAGCAGGCTGCAAGAACCTTGAACAATGCAAATATGAAGCCAAAGCTGATTCGGAATCACCTTGCTGTGACGCATCCTGCAGATAATGTGACTGTGAGGCAGCTAAACAATCTTAAATCTGCTGACAGGAAGGCAAAATTTGAAGGCAGGAATATTGGGCAGCAGTTTGTGCATTACGCCGAGGAGAAGCATTATTATGTTAAAGTCTTGACAGAAGAGGGCACAGATGTGATCACGCATGCATTCATTGCGCATCCAATGTCAATTCAGTTGTTAAACAGATATTATTGGGTTATTGTGGTGGATGCAACATACAAAACCAACAAGTACATGATGCCACTCTTTCAAATAATAGGTATGACTCCTTCTAATAAGAATTTTAACATTGCATGTGCCCTTTTGAGAGATGAGAAAAAAATTACTTATGATTGGGTGTTTGAGCAGTTGAGAGAGTTGTTGGATGTTGAAAATGTTCCTAGTGCTATTGTTTCTGATCGAGAGATGGGTTTGATGGATCCTATACGTGATTATTTTCCTGGATCACACCATCTGTTATGTTTGTGGCATATCGACCGTGATGTCGATAATCAGTTGAGAAAACTTGTTGGTGAGGGTGCAAGGAAAAAAGCTATAAAAAAACTTTGGAAGGCAATTGTGCATGCGCCAACAGTTGAAGAGTATGAGATGTACTTGAAGCTGTTGAAGGATAGTTACTCTATGGTTGCGCCGTCTGTTGTTGTCTATTTGGAGAGGACGTGGCTGGTCTATAAAGAGATGATTTGTAGGGCGTGGACAAACAAAATTCTTCACTTTGGCAATACAAGTAGTAACAGAGTGGAGAGTACTCATGCTGCACTGAAGGATTGGATGAATGCTGGCACATATTCACTTGACACGCTATTTGGAGTGATTGACGACCATGTCAATTACCAGTTATCACAGATAAGGTAATTTTATTACTTATTTTAATAACCAATTTTAGGTTTATTATTTAACATGATTATATAATTACTTTACTGATTTAATTTATGGGATTTTTTACTTCATTAATTTTTTTTTTTAGGGAAACTCTTGAGGCATGCATTTCTAAGAAAGCAACATCTATGTTGTGTTTTCCGTATGAATTGTTGAATGGTCATGTGTCGCACTATTGTTTGGAGTTGATCAGCGAGCAAGTTGAAAGGATGACCAGTTTGGGCAATGAGTTGTTTGAGAGATGTGGTTGTGTCTGCAAGGCGACGCATGGGATTCCTTGTGCATGTGACATTTGGAAGTTGAAGGAGTCACACGACACGATCACCGTTGAAATGGTGCACGATTTTTGGAAGAGATTAACGATTGAGACATCAGAAGTTGGTTCGAACACTATTTCTGAGGAACTTAAGTAAGATTTACATTATGTATTTTATTTTACGATGCAATGATTTATGTTTTTACATACATTTTTAAGTACGTTATTATTTATATATTGTAAATAATTTTTTTAAACAGATTCTTCCGCGAGAAAATCGTTCCTAGATTCGAGAACAGTCCACGTGTTGTCATGCGTGATCTGATTGTCAGGATGAACGCGTCGCTGAATCCAGACAATTCAAGTGTGTGTGAGCCAGCTATTATGTCATCATCAAGGGGTCGCCCAAGATTACATCCATCTGTGCAGCGCGAGTTGAGCGCTCGAGAGAAAGGTGCACGGCGCAGTGCTGTATCAAAGAGATCTTCCAAGCAATCATTGCAATTTGAGGAATGTAAGCATTGTTTTCCGTCACTTATGATTCAATGGTTTATTTTAATTTTACTTCAATGCTAAAATAACAATCGTTGTTTATTCCTAATGCGAAATTGGAGGAGACGGCGCGAGCAGTCACCTGATACCACCTTATGTCCATCCTTTCTGTAATGGCATTACAGACGTAGAGTCAGATGGCCATTGCGGATTTCGAGCTATTGCACTGGGTCTTTATGGCAATCAGAATGAATGGGAAACAGTTCGGACTGCGTCTATTGGAGAGATTCTTGTGCATCAGCATATTTACAGACCGCTTCTACATGCTTGTCTACCACACACTCTTCCTCAAGACACTGACTCTATTGCTTGGGCGATTGGTCGATTGAATCATTTTTCATCGCCATGTCCCTTTGATGGCTGGATGAGTACCCCCACAGACCTGTTTGCTATCGCCACTTATGCAAACGCCTTGATAATCCATCTCAGTATCGCTCGCGGTTGTTGTTTCTCTATTTTACCTTTGAGGTCGTTACGTGGTGTCGGACGACCTTCTCGCCAGATTGCCATTGCCCATGTACATGGTATGCATTTTGTCCATGTTAGTTTGACTGATGATTGTCCTGTACCTCGCTTGGCATATTTGTGGAGGTATCACTGCGATGATATTATGGCGGAATTTGCAGCGGATCCGGAATTTACACGGAGGGTTGACCATTGGGAGTCTATTTGTGGACAATGATTTTTTGTAACATTTCACGTTGAATCCAATTTTTGAATTGCTATTTGTATCATTAGATTGATTAAATTCAGCTTAAATTCATATTAAATTCACCTGAATAGAAGCAGAGGTTCATATTCAAGAAATAAAAATAAAAAATTCAATATGGTTTACAAACAACTTTGAAAAGCTAATAACAATAACAAAGTAAAGTAATACAATCACCCAGCCAGATGCCATCTATCCATCTCCGCCCTCAACCTAGCTTCATAATCATCTGACTCGGGTACTCCCCTGTCTCTCATGGTCTGTATGCAGTCCTCGGTCATGCGAGTAAATCGGCTCACCCACTACAAAGACAACACGATTACATTAGTCATTTATATATTCTAAAAACAATATAACATATTATTAAATAGTAAATAAATAAACAACACAAAATACTTACATATTCTGTGTTGGTGCGCGGTGGAACTCCACCATCGTCAACGGGTGGGCCATCGATGAACAGGTACGGGTGGGAGTGCTGGCGATACCATGTGATGTAATCCTGTGTGAATGCGCCAGGATAGTCAACCTGCTGCAGTAGATCAGACCGTAAACCAGAGAGGGCAGCAGACTGCCATAGGCTCTTGGCGAACTCCAAATCAAAATCCACTTCATATCCACCAGTATACGGCCTATACGCCGTCTTCGGTCGGAAGATGGCGAATGGTATATCCTGCACGAACCCCAACTGCCGCACGCACCTATCTGGCATGTACGGCTCAACCTCCGCACCACAAGCGATCAATCCCCTGTACGTGGTCAACGGGGTGCGCAGCTGAGGAAATTGACCGTAAGGGGTCCATGTCACCTGTATTACATTAACTTGTGGTAAGATATTTAGTAAATATTTACAATTTACATACAAATGTAATCATGAATTGTACAACTATATTTTAACATACCTCCTCCGGACGCAGGTGGTCAAGTGCATGTCGGTACCGCTGGAGACGAGAACTTGAGCCCTGTCGGGTGCCAACACTCCACAAAGCAGCGCGCGGAGTCTGTGGATCATCAGGCATAGGCACGGAGTGAGGCCTGAACGACGGAAAGTGCTCGTAAATCCATGCCTGAAGCAGTGTCAAACAACCCGCCATATGGCTGCAACCACCTCTACTAGCCTTACCTAGGTGTCTGTACAGGTAAGCTAATGTAGAGGTGCCCCATGCATACTGATGAACAGTATGCAACTGTCCTCTAATCTGGACTATATGCTGTGGCCTAATCCGATTCGAACTCTTGTCAACAAATAAAGTGGAACCAATTGCCAGCCACAACCAAGCCTCCAGATCTCGCGGCAAATGTGTAGTGCCTGTATGTAACATGGAACGCCGCTGGAACACAAAATCAGCCATAACCCCACCATTGTCGTGGTTCATCATCCACTCCCCATCCCTATCCGACACCTGCAGCACATCTCTGCACAATCCCCACATCACATTCTTGTCAGTACGATCAGCGACCATACTGCCAGATACGGGGATGCGTAGTATCTCCCACACATCGTGCAGGAGTATACTCATCTCACCGACGGGGAGATGAAACGTGTTGGTATCGGGCTGCCACCGCTCAATGAATGCACAAATAAGCGGCCCATCGATAGACGTGTGCATGACAGAGGGCAAGTGAGCCAAACCCGTCCCCCGCAACATTGTCTGACAGTCGTCAGGCAAAGCGGCAAACCATGTCACTAGTCGCTCACAAACCCCGGACCTATTGTGGCATCGCATGGACGACCTAGGTGGTAAAGACTCCTCACCATCCTCCCCGTCCTGTATGTACCTATAGGCCACATGGCCCTTCCAGCTAGGAATAACCGACCCATCAATAGGGCCACCAATACACGGCTCTGTGACAATCCAAGATGTGTCGGTCCTCCCACGCTTACTTGTAGCTAATTTCATAAATCATTTATTATAAATAAACTTATTTAACATAAATAATTATAAAAATCAGTAATTTAATTCAAATAACAACACATTATCATATAATCAAATTACATAAATAATTTCATTCACTAATATAATTCAACTATCACCACATAATCAAATAATCAAATAATCAAATTACGTAAGTAATAATAACATTCAGTAATATAATTCAAATAACCACACAATCATATAATGAAATTACATAAATAATAACATTCACTAATATAATACATAATAAGAGAAATAAATAAATATACATTATATTGGTCGTAAATTTAAAACTGACCTCGTCGGGGCTGCTCATCCCGTCCTGAAGGTGACGGAAACTCCTCTCCGCCGATAAAGTGCTGCTCCTCCCTGTCGCTGTCCTCATCTATCAGCCCATGTACAGGGATAGTCCTCCCTGCTTTCGCCTTCTTCTTCCTATTCGAAACTGTGGGACGCTGTCGCGGGAGCGCCTTCCCTCCAGCCTACATCAAATTTCAAAAAAAAAAACATTAAAACTACGAATAATAATTAAAATCATGACAAATGTTAATCATATTTAAAATTAATTAGAAACAAACATAAAATCACAATTATGGGACAAAATCGCACAATAGGTGCGATTTTGACTGAAAAAATCGCACCTATTGTGCGATTTTGTCTGAAAAAATCGCCATCTGGTGCGATTTTTTCGGTCAAAATCGCATCAGATCCCAATTTTTTCGGTCAAAATCGCACCTACTGTGCGATTTTGTCCGAAAAAATCGGCCCTATTGTGCGATTTTCCATCACAAAATCGCACCTATTGTGCGATTTTGTTGAGGAAAATCGCACAATATGTGCGATTTTTGTCTTGAAACTCGCAAAATATGTGCGATTTTCTACAATTTTAAACGTAATAATACGATTATTACCTGGATGTGTAAGCCTTTCCCCCTCCCGGGAGCCCGTGGTGGTTGCGAGCCGCCTGCGTCCATTTTGCGATTTTTTCACAATTTTTTGATGGTTTGAGAGATTTTTGCTTTGAAAATCTAAGATGAAGTTTGATTTTGTAAGGTTTGATATAAGCATATATATAGGAAAAATCGCACCTAATTTCCAATTTTCCAATGAAAAATCGGACCCAATATGCAATTTTTACAGGAAAAATCGGACTCAAAGTGCGAAAGTGGGGCGGAAAATCGCCCCACTTATCCGATTTTTGGGGGAAAAATCGCCCCACTTAGGCGATTTTTCCCCCAAATATCGGATAAGTGGGGCGATTTTTCGCCCCACTTTCGCACTTTGAGTCCGATTTTTCCTGTAAAAATTGCATATTGGGTCCGATTTTTCATTGGAAAATTGGAAAGTAGGTGCGATTTTTCATTAAAATTTCTTATTTTATGTTTTTAAGGGTATTTTAGGTATTTCATCAATTTTTTTATGCTGCAAATAGTAAAATTATGCTGCAAATAGCAGCCCAGTTATAAACTCTATCCGTAGAGGCAAATGGAGCTGCCATGTGGGCTGTGACAAAGCTTAACTTGGTCTTAAGAGCCTGCCAGGTGTCACTCGACTTTTATACTTTGTTTTTGCCAAAAATGCAATTTAGGGATATTAAGCTGTTTGGTTCCTTATAATTTTACGAGAATATTTTTTATTTTCTAACGTTTTTTTTTTTTTTGTAGATTTTTTTTAACCAAAAAAATGGTCAATAAATGATTTAATCGTATTTGATCGTTAATTGGAGACCCTTTTTGTATAAAAAGAAAAATTCAAAGACTAAGTTTTTTGGTGTCTATATTTAGTGGTGTTTTGTGGGTGCACAAGTGTTCAAATTGTTGGTAAAAGAAGCATATTTATGCTTTCACAAATCATAATATGAGACCAGTCCATCCTTTCTCAGTGGACTGATTAAAAGATTGATAGTTTTTGGTAAACATACTTCTTCTTCCCTGCAGGCCATTTAGGCATTAACTTATTAGTTTAGTTTTTATGCTTTCATGAGTGGGATTTGCATTTTGTAAGACTCTCATTGTTTCTGATTTCTGAAAATGACCTATTTTTTAAGTTACTAACCCTGTCAAATGTGTTAAAAATGGAGATAATTTCTGAATTCCAACACTTCTCTTTTATTATTCCTTTTCGGGAAAACAATGGAGTTTGATCATGGAATAATATCAGAAAATCCCTAAGAAGAAGAAGAAATATTTACAGAATATGGCTTGCAAAGTAACCATTGATGATATTCAGTACTCATTTACATTGTTCATCAGTTCAGTTAAAAGCATGAAAGCTTTCCCAGCAGCATCAGTACTTGACAGTTGATACTATCCATTTTCTTGATTTTTTTTTTTCTTTTTTCTCTACAAAAAAGACTTAAGCTAAAGTCACAACAAAAAAGGGGTGGGGTGGGTTGGGGGGAGGGAATCCATACAAGTTGTTGTTGCCCCATCACAAAAGGCAAATTAGTCCTTAAAAGGGTTAAGCAAAACAAACTACAGAATGCCAAACCTCAACAAGAAGAGGAGTCATGATATCATCATCCTAACTAGGCCGGTTCCAATTCCTCAAAGCAACCAAGAACACTAGAGCTCAGAAAAGGGCTCCTCCAAGTCAATCCCCTTTTTTTTCTTTTTTTCAGTTAAAAAGGAACTCATCAAAATTAGAGTGAGGAGGAAGGAGGGTTGTTGATGGTTGGGGAAGGGGGGGTTTTTCAGCCACGGCGATTCCCGGTGAAGTAGTTGAAGTCATGGTGTTGGACCCCTAATTGCTTTAGCCATGAATCAGCCACGCTGAATAGTGAAACCAGCCTCTTTTGGTCCCTACCACTCCTGTCTGAGACCCACACAGTGCCTTGCATCTTGTAAGTGGACAAGCCAAATGGTGGGAGAGGAATGCCTTCCCCTTCCTTCCATTTCTTCATCATCATGTCATCCTCATCAAGCTCTGTATCTGTTAATTAAAAGTCAAAGTAGACAAGGGAACTTTGCTTTCAGCATATGCTGTTTTAGCTAATTATTGCGCACCTTTCGGGTAAAAGAACAAATGTACGCGTATGATAACCGAAAATACACACACCTTGGAAAGATGAAGAAAGGGTGTGGTATGTGAGAAAGCATGTGGACAAGTCCTTAATGGTTCTCCCCATTGGTATATGGTATATTGGATACCTGCATATATACATTTCACATCAGATGGAGTTAGTGATGCATCTTTTTAGCTGTTCCATTTCCAAAAAAGAACAGGTCCAGAAATAGTTGGTGTCAATATCAAAATAAAAGAACAATTCAGAAATGGATGGGATCTTAAATCAATGATTACATTTCCCCCTCAAGTCTCATTTATGCAAGGGATTGTGTGAAAGAATTTGCATTGTTCATGGTCAAATACTTTTCCAACTGTAAATCAGGGTCAAGGATAGCAATGAAGAGAAGTATAGAGAAAGAGAGTTACCAAGCAACTGACAACCAGCTAGCCGGAGAAAGGTCGACGCTTCTCAAAGACATTAATCCAGGGTATCTTTGTGCCAAGGCATTGATCTGAATTCAAAGATGAAAAGGGAGAGAAAACAAAAAGAAATGAAGATGTTAGATTGTGTTTTAGCACAGAAAGCAATAAAGAATCAACATCCCCAGTCGTCGTGGATCACATGGAATCAATTATTAGCACCATGAGTATGAGTGAACAAAAGTAATGCATTTAAAAGATGGAATATATGCTTGAAAATCAAACAAAATATAAGGAAAGTGTGTTCCAAATCAAGAAAAGAAAAGATATGAGGGGAATCATAGAAAGTAGATAGCAACACAAAAAAAAAAAATAAATAAATAAATAAATAAATAAATACACCAATAATTTCAGAGGAGAAGTGCACTAAAAGAACTCTGTTGATTCTATTCTCAGCCAAAAGCTCCCATAATCTTTACAAGATTCCTAACACCAAAATTATATTCACAGGATTCCAACATATCCACTATAATCACAAGAGAGCAACTTGAGTTTAAATGTTTGTCCTAATTTTTACAAGTGTACATACATTCTGAATTAGATTAGAAAAGAAGGAACAGAACCGAACCGAACCGAACAGAACAGATTAAACGAAAGAACAATGAAAGAAAAAGATCAACATTATCTGGGAAAACCATACCTTGTCCATTAAAGGAACCCTTCCATAAGGAGTAGATCTTTCGAAATATTGGAAATAAAGGCAGCCCAATCTTTCATTTATATGCCAGAGACTATCTTGATCAAAAAGGCCATCTTCTGAGGAACACCCATCCCATCTTGAAAGCTTTTCACTCTCACTCTCATCACTGAAGGAATCACTAAAGGAATCCCTTGTTTCACAAACAGAATCAGTCTCCTCTCTGTAAAGATTACAATTCAGACAAGTTCACAATCACCCCAAATGAACAAAACTGAATCAAGAAACCAAGGGACTTATAATCAATTCATCAAAAATAACAACTTTTTTCAATGTTTGTGTGGATCAAAAGATAAATACATCCCTTGGAGAATGTCAGTTACAGAAATGAAAGTGACACGTAAATGGGACAGCTTTAACTAACTTGAACGGAAGCTTAAGGATTACAATAATAATTAAACACAACTTTAAGCCAATAAATGAGCACTTTCCGGCCGTCCAAATAAATTCAACCATAAGAAAATCACCAAAAAAATAGGACAGTAACATTGAGAGAAAAGGAAAACTTGACCAAAACTTGGAAAGAAGATCGCCATGGTTTACCACTAATAAACTTAAAGATAAATGCTTTAAATTGAAGAAGAAAATTAAAAACCAATCAAAATACCTCAAGCCATTTGCAGATGAACTGCTTGTGAAAATCTGAATGGCAGAGAGATACGGCACATAATATTGAACTAATGTTTCTCCATTATCTAGACTAATAGGCACACCGGCCCCGTAAGCACTCCATTCATCATAACAATTCCAAAGATCACTCAAGGTAAAGTATTCAACTTTCTCTCTTTCCCATGGATGCCAAAGCCTGTTCAGATTCCTCATCTCACTCTGCACCAAGAAACAGAAAACATCAAACATCATAAACACACACCACAACACAAAAGAATCAAAAGAGGCGATTACAAAATCATTTCCCAAAATTCAATAAGCCTAAAGCAAAACATATAAGGAGGGGGGTCATCAAGAAACCTTGCTCAGGAATTGGGATGGAATCACTGGTGTTATACAGTCCAAAAAGCATCCCAAGTTTGATTGCATTGGACCCTTTTCCAAAATCATGATTCTTGTAAAAGAAAATCAAACGCCAAGAAGGCCAGAGGGGGAAGAAAGAGAGAGACTTTCCAATTCCCTCTCCTAACCCTGAAAACAGAGGCACCCCAGAAGCTTAAAAAACAGAACAAAAAAACAGAGAAGGAAAAAGAGGAGAGAGACTGAGGGAGAGAGAGAAATTAACGGGATTCTCTTATTTTCTCTTTGCCTCTTATAAGAGGATGTAAACCGGTCTACAAAAGAAAACAAGATTACTACTGTTTGACGTTTGGACAACTCATTTTATTGAGGGGGAAAATAAACCCGAAAGAACCATAAAAAGGAAAAGTCTTTATCAGTTTTTCCACTCCGTTTTTCCTTGCCAAAAAAGATAAGTTTCTTATTCCTTTTTATTTTCTTTTATCCTTCCATATACTCAATCTATCATCCGGCCACCGGCAAACTGAAACTCAGCCGTGATTTTCTCCACCGAGTCAAATCCCACAAATTTTCTTCCACCAATCTTGAAGAAAACTCGAAACTAATGGAAAAATAAGAGACTTGTCTTCCAATTCAATGGATAACAAAACCGACCCACCCACAAAGCCTAATCCTCCCATAGAGATCAAAATAGACAGAGCGTATAATCTTTTTTTTGGCTTGACCCTTTCTGATGTTTAATCAAAAAAAGATGACGTCTTTATTCCGAATTTGCTAAAAACAAAAGAAACCCAGAATTCCGGGGGAATCTCAGTGGGTGTGTGTTTTTTTAGACTTTGGAAAGACGTTCTGTTATAGAACAAAACAATAAAAAAGCAATACAGGAGAAATGTTAATCAGGAATTACTAAAAACTTTTAATGTATTTTGCTTAGGTAATTGCATAACTGAAATCCATGGATTTTCTGAAATCCATAACTTTTCTTTTCTTCAAGGATTTGAATCTAACAAACAATGGATTACAGAAGCATCTCACGTCATCAACTGCAGAGTGTAGAGATAAAAACGTAATCCCCCTCCCCTACGTCTGTGCGTGTGACGGTGAAGACGGTGACGGAGAAGTGTTCAACGAGGGTCAGAAGGGTAGGGGAAAAGAGCTGCTGCCGAATCTAACAAACTTCGGGTGGGGAGGCTGTTTTTTTTTTTTGGGGGGGGGGGGGGGGGGGGGGTAATGGCTGACGTGTCAAATATTTTATCTTTTGTGTCCTTGTGTGTGAAATTGTCAATGTACTATTAAACCGCGACTATATTTGTTTTAATCACAAATTTGTTCTATATATAATCACCAAGTCATGAACCCATAGCCAATGAAGTCGTTAAATATTGTAGCTGTGGGTTGTAATTTATATTTCGTTGTGGTTTCTTTTTATAAATTATTGTTTTCTTTGTTTTTATTCAGCAGGGAATGATGATTTTTACTTGAGTTAGTTGAGATATTTTTATTTTTAAACTGTCCTTAATTATCTGGAATTTGAATCGTTAATACTAATAATATAGTTGAGGGAGAAATACATTTCATTACATTATGCTTCAAAAAAAAAAAAAAAAAAAGGGAGAAATACATTAAGATTGAAAGACTGAGGTGTGAGAGGATAAACAATATAGTATAAAATCATCAAAAACAAAAAATGATAATAAGCATGGTTATTAAAAATTTTAATACATTAATGGATGATTCATCTGTACAATATTTTTTAAATTATTATATTATATATCATAGGTATATATATCTATTATTATATTTAGAAATTGAGTGATAGCTATTCACTATTTTCTAATTTTGAAAACTACATTCTTTATATGCCAATCACTCTTTATAAAATTACTTTATTTCATATTGTTTGGTATATAGTATAATTTGCCCCATACTTTCCAATTTTGCATCTCCATAATTTCAGACTCTGTATGTTATTTCTTTTCTTTTTAGTAGTATTAATTTAAATTGGAAAATATTTGTGCATGCATGGATAGTGCAGTATAGAATGAAGACTATGTTCAATTTAACCAATTTAACAATTGTTATAGGATAATTTTTGGTTAAATTGTAAAATATTATTTAATAAATGACAGAGTAGATTAGTTAAGGCTGAAATAATGAATATTCAGTCACAATATTAAATGATAAAAAATTTTGTGTATTAAAATGTTAAATGTATTTGGTTACGTGTATATTAGTACTATAATATAATTTACGCAAGTTAATTTTTTATCCTTAATTTAATATTGTATCAAGAAGGCAAAACAATATTCTCTCTATTTTTTTTATGTAAGATGTTTTTTAAAAAAAAATTCTGTATAAGATATGTTACATTTTTTAATACAAATTTTAATATTTTCATCTTTTTTTAAGCATTTAATTTTTTTAGTCTTAAATTGTCTTTATTTAATAATAAATTTTTAATAGATAGGAAATTTTTTTAGGATGAGAGTTTTAAATAACAAAAAAAACAAAGATAACATTATCTTTTATATTAAAAATAATAATTTATTAATTTATATAATAATATCAGACAGAATATAAGTACTTATTGTATAAAATATCAAGATATTAGTAGTTATTATATTTGGAAAAAGAAATACCATGATAATAAAACTTAAACGAAAAACAAAATCATTAATTATACTTAAAAATAAAATAAACATCCAAAACTAGAGATATAAAAAAAAAAAAAAAAAAGATGAAAATAGTCAATTATACACAATTTAAATAGTATTAATTTTAGAGGAGGGAGATGGGGAGAGTATTAAATGAGTTGGACTTTGAGGATTAGGACGAGGTTGGATTTGCTTTTTAGCCAGCATTAATATTGTTACATTAATGACTTGGGACATTTTTTGTACCATAATTGTTTTGAGTAATTGTGACATGCGCCTGTCCGGACCCCAGACAGGTGTGGGTTTGGATGGAATATAGGCCGAGTTATCAGATGTGGAGTTCACCATAATATCATCCCATGCACCACATCTGATTCACACTAAATTAATCATCATCATTAGGGTTCACAATTCGTGTCGTGTTCGTGTTATCGTGTTCGGGTTGTTGTGTTGAGAAACCCCTAACCCAAACCAACCCATTTAATTACTTTTGTCAAAAACTCTAACCCTAACCCGACCTGTTTGTAATCGTGTCGACCCGAACCTAACCCGCATAACCCGTTTAATTGTTGATAAGTGATTTTTCGGTCCAAGTTTTTGCCACATAAAAAGGTGACTGAATTTGTCAACGAGACTAAAACATAAATGTTTATTTATAATAACACCATCTAAAATTTGAATCTATCAAATTCAAATCCATCAATTTAAATTAACCATAACATTCTTATACATGACATCAACATAAATTTCATCAATTGAAATTCTTCCTAATACAACCAAAATCCAATTCAATCCAACCAAAATAAATAAAATGCAAAGGTAATTACAATTAAAAAATTTAAATAACAAAATACTACCATAGGAAGTCGTGTTGAATTTTTGATTTGGGAATTTGAAAATTTTCTTAATTATTAAGGTTATAAAATTTAATTTTTTAAAAAATAATTTCTTAATGGGTTCACGTGTCAACCCGCTAACCCGTCGTGTCGATCCAAACTCGACCCTCTATTTAAACGTGTCGTCCCAAACCCGACCCATTTATTATATGTGTCGAAAATCTCAACCCTAACTCACTTTTTTTCATGTCGAGTTATCCTGTCGTGTCAGCAATTGTCAGCCCTAATCATCATGCCATAATCAAGATTTCATCTTTCATGTTGGATTCCTAGTTCCAAATAAACAATTAAAAAAATAATAAAAATGTTGTATGCTTTGTTTGTCTTTTGAGAGTTTTCCATTTTCTTTTGGTTGAATGGTAGGATTGGTAGTTTTCTATTCCTTTATTGGCCTTTACCAAATAATTCAGATTGACATGTGAATTTTTCAATTTCTACCCAAATGTCTTATTTAATATATTACTCTTTCTGACTTTTTAACGTGAAACATTTTTAAAATAGGAAAAAAAATTTATAAGTTGTTTTTAAGTATTTAATGCAACTTTGAGTTTTTAATTTTAAATTGTTCGTATTTAGACTCCATTTTATAAAAGTTCATCTAAAATCTGAAAATTGAAAACCGAAGTTTAAGGTTTGAATTTAATAAATAACTGAATTGGAATGACAAAAAATAAAAAATATACATGAATTTGAATATTTTTTTTGAATATTGAATAATGTTTAAATGTTTGATAATGTTATATGTATGAAATTTTAATATAATTTATTTTACCATTTTGTTCATTCATAAAAAAAAATAAAAAAACTCTAATTATAATTCTATTCTAAATTTTAAATTTTCATTATAAATATTAAATAATAAAAATAAGTAGAAGTAGTTTTATATTAAATTTTGTTGATACAACGTGATTCGAACTCAATACCTATTATCTTAAGCGGAGAGTGCTTATCACTGAGTTACAACCCTATTGTCTTTATATATTAAATTTTAGATTATTTTTATAAAATAAAAATTAATTTCAAATAAGACTATTATTATAAAAATAAAAGTCTATATATATTAAGAAATTTAGAAAAAAGAAAAAAAAGGGATGGGGAGAGAGACAGAGAGTGTGTGTGTTCTAGTAAAAAAAAGGAAAAAAAGAAAGAAAAAGAGAGAAAAGTATAATTTTTTCATTAAAAAGATTTACAAATATAGATGAGTCTTAGGGTGAGAGAGTTTCAACTAAGAGATTCAGACTTTGATTTAGTTTAGACACACAAAATTTATTATCAAATACATTTAATTGAATAAGTGTTTAATATATTAAGATTAAATATTGATTAAGATTATCAAACAAAGCCTAAATGATAGAATTTCAATAAATAGAAAAGAGATATTTTTTGAAAAATAAAATCATAATAAAAGAAAAATAAAATAATATTATCTTTTCAAAATTAAATACTGATTCAATTTTAATTTTGTGAAGAACGTTAAATATTTTACACAAAAAAACTGAAGCGAGTGTGTGTTTTTTTTAATCCACAAATGTATATTCATTAACTAACAAGGCATGTATGCGAGGAGCAGATGAGACTGAGACTTTGACTCAGCATATAGAACCAGATTGAGATGTTTTAAGGTGGGGAAATTAATTTTATTAATAAGTGCTAAATCTTGGGGTGCATGTTTTTGGCAAATTATATAGTAATACTATAATAGTACTATGCGATTGTACCCGGCGTGATTTTTATATTGAGAGTGGGTTTTAATTAGTGGTCCTCGTATTTTTAATTATTGAGTCGGTTTGTCCGATTTATTTTCCTCAAGCGCGCGTTGATGTCCAGCTGGACAGTTTCTATATATAAGGCGTCTATTTTTTCGTTTTCAAATACTGCATTCATGCAATTTACCAAATTTTGTCTATTGCTCTGTTTTTTATTTCTGCTGGTTTTTTCCTTTCCGATTGTTTAGAATGGAGATTTTTTATCGCGTGAGTAATGCTGATCGATCGGATTGCAGATATGTTATTTTTTTCTTGTTTCTTGTTGCTGAAAATATATGTTCTTCGTTTATTTTGTAATATTTTGCTCTGTCGGTAATTTTTCATTTAGAAAGAAGATTTTTGATCGTGTTAGTAATGTTGATCGATCAGATTGCAGGTATGTTATTTTTTTCTTATTTTTTGTTGTTGAAGATATATATTCTTCATTTATTTTGTAATATTTTGCTTTGTTGGTAATTTTTCGTTTAGAAATGAGATTTGTGATCGCTTTAATGGTAATCGATCGGTTGATGATTTGTTTGGAAGCGATTGTTATGTGGTGAACGGAGAAGGTATTTCGTTTTATGATGTTGTGATGATTTTTTATTTTATAATTTGAAGATACGATAGAACCTGAATACCTGTTCTGTTTGTTTTTGGATTTGCAGTGAATTTTTGTGGAGGAGATGATAATTTATCGGATGAGATTTCTGTTTTGAAAGATGTTGTTGTTGTTTTTTATGAAGGTTGGTTATGAATTATATAAATTAAAGTGTTAGTCGATATAATATTGAAATATGGTTGATATAAGGTATCAGTTTGGGTTAGTATGTATATTGTTACACGTTTTTATGATGTGGAGGAGTTATCGTCGATATAAACTAACATTTTGTATGATATAATATTGAGATATGAATGATATAAGGTATCGGTTTGGGTTAGTATGTATATTGTTATACATTTTTTATGATGTAATATAGTTGATATAAAGTAACGTTTTGTATGATATAATCTTTTTTTGTTAAATATGTAGGCAAGGAAATATTCAAACTTATTGATAATGCGCTACAAGGAAGTGATGTTATTGCTTCTGGTGAAGGTAATAGTTTAAAGTTACGTTAATTATTATTATGTTATGTGATTCTATATTTTTTGCTATATTAACTGTTTTTTGTTTGTAGGTTATGGAGTATTGGTTGATGAGTCAAACAAATCTTTGGTTGGTGAGATTGTTGAGAATGAGAAAGATGCTTTCGGTTTATATAATCAGCATGCTTTTAGATTATGAATTATTAGTTACCGCCCTAGTACTTTCCCTTTACCGCCCTAGTTTGGACTAAAATGCCCCCTACAATACCCTCTCTCTTCCCTCCCTTTTATGTAAAAGGACATTTTTGTCAAAACCTATAGATTACCGTCCCAAAAAGTATGGCGGTAACTAGTAACCCCGTTTTAGATTAGGATTTAGTATTAGAAAATGAAGATATCATAAATCAAAATTTTCTGGGATTAGATATTGGAGGAAGTATGAATGTAGTAGACAGCGTTCATATTCAGAGATCGCTTCTGTTTATATGTATATGTATATATACAAAAGAAAGATGATTATATCATTTGAGACATGAGTTTATATAAAGTATAACATGAGTTTATATCATGTGGAACATGTGTTTATATCAATATGACAAGGGGTTATATCATGTATACAAAGGTAAATATTTGATTACATCATTGAAAAATACGAGTTTATATCGAGTAGAATGTGAGTTTATATCATGTAGAGCATGTGCTTATATCAATACAACAATGGTTAATATCATGTATAAAGAGTAAAAATTTGATTAATAGTGTTTGATAGCGTTTATATCAACAAAAAAATGAGTTATATAATTTAAAATATTGTTTTATATCAATAAAAAATAGTTTATATCAACAAAAAAATACAATACATTAGTATTTTATACAACCATACTCCTGATAAAAATAATAGTGTTTCATATCAACTGAAATTGTGTTTATATCAACCAAAATTAGGAATTATATCTACACAATAATATTTTATATCAATTAAAACACCCAAAAGAGATTTAAAACTATTAAAGATTATCCACTTAGAATTGAGAAAAATGTGAAAAAAGATGAAAAATGTAAGAAGTAAAGAATTGAATTTCATAAAACTCATCTGATAGAATACATGATGTGCTCATTGTATAGAATGCTATTCTAGATGATAAACATAAGAGATATTGTAGATAAAAGAATTACTTGATATTCATTATCACAAAATATATCTAGATAAACATGATAACCTTATCATTCAAATACATCATTATCACTCCAAGCATCCTTATCACTCTAATAATGTACTAATCACCACCATTAATTACGAAGAACCAAGCCTTGTGATAGCAGAAAATAAAAAATTACTGCACCATATATCGGAACAGGTCATCGGAGAGGAGGCGATCGAAACGCCGAGAAAAATGGAGAGAAGTGGAGAGGAGGCGTCGGAAATTCCGAAGTCGAAGAAGAGGAGTCGCGACAGAGTCGAAGGAGATCCGAGAAAGGGAGGGTAGCGGCGTGAAAGAGAGAGAGAGAGATATATATATATATATATATCGAGGGTTGGAGAAAAAAAGAAAAAAAGCGCGTGTTACTACGTGCTCGTGCTGTAACTGGTGGAATATGAGAAATTAGAAATAGTACAATAACATGGTACGGAGAATAAAATAGGGGATTTGGAAACAATGGTCTTGATACAGTATTGATAACAACAATTACTCCATTTCACTAAGCAAAACATTTAAACGTTATGGTTTATGTAAAACAGGAAGAATACTTTTTAATATCATAAACACAATCTTAATTTTTGAATGAGGTATCTTTCTCTCTCTCTCTCTCTCTCTCTCTCGACTTTTCACACCTAATATTTAAACATTTTCGGCTATCACTAGGGTTGAGAATGAATAAGTGGATGATCCAAACTGTTTCGTTTGTGGGTGAAGTCGTGTCCTGTAGAATTTGAATTATATCGGATCGATCTAGTCACTACATTTGTAATATTTAATCTTTTTTGTTAGTTAAATAATAGTTTTATTTATTTAACTAATATTTATTTTAATTTAAATATACAAATAGTATAAACTTTCTCTTGAAATATTAAAAAAACTGATTTAAAAAAAAGTCCCAAACAAATTTTGAAAATGGATTGGATCAATTTGAATTATTTCGAGTTGATCCAAAAAAATTGACAGAACCAATATGATCTAATTAAAAAAAAGTTACAAAAAAATTGTTTCAAATGATATAAATCGAATAAATTCAAAGCGAATCATCAATTTTACACATTCTCATCTGTCATCATCATAAAACCCTCTCTTTCAAATCAAAATAGTATAAATTATACTCTCTCCTTTTTAAAAAATATCACGATTATAATACTAATAACAATAACATTACAAATATAAGATTACAAATCTAAGGTATAAACGTAAACTATCATAAAGAAAACAAGGTCAAAGGACTGGCCAATAATAATATTTGGATTTTGAAAAATTTAAGAACAAAAAAGAAGAGATGGTTGGTCTGTTTGGTGCCACTAGGATGAACAGGAAGGAAGCTTTGATTTAAGTGAACCGCGTGAATGAACAACTAAGATACCCTAACTCCATTAACATTTAACATTGTTTCTTAGGTTGAACGTTCTTTCATGGTCTGAACCAATGGAGTAAGCTTATTAATTTTGGTATCCTCTGGCGGAATAAAATATAGTACTGATACTTGTATATCCCAATTTCTTAATCAGCAAAGATTTAGACAGTTTCTAACAACGCAACGGGGACGAAGATTCATGGAATCATGGGACATGGAAATTATAAACATAGTAATTACTACTAGATTGCATTACCATTGGGATTAACAATTATTCTTTTGATTTGACATTAATATTAAACTTTGGTTTTGTGCTTTTCTTAACCTACCTGGTTCACATTATTTAAAGGGAACTCAACTAAGGTATTATATATGAGTATTATATATATATTGTTTTGTATCACAAAAATAATTTTATTTTGTGAAGATCACAAATATTCAACTTAGATAATATAAATTGAAACTGACGAACTCTTAAGGCTTTAATAAATATATCAGCAAGTTGAATAATGTTTAGCATGAAAATGGGCTCAGTGAGACGTTCATGCGTTGCATCACACAAAAATGCAATCCACCTTATTGTGGCCTTTGATACACTCATGAAAAATAGGATTATTGTAACTAGCGTAGCTCACAGGTATTTATACTTCGATAGGTATAAGTAATTTAAAAAGTAAAAATAAGGGTGGGAGAATTTTAAAAAGTGATAAGAATAAGAATTTATAACTTTTTTCGATTTATAAGTGTCATCTTGCGTAGGGCATATTATAACTTGTGGTCATAGTTCGAATATATACGCATATATATATATATATATATATATGTGGTAAAACATAGTCTAAACTAATAGTTATTGTTTGAAAGTTTTTCAAATAAATTGACCAAATTACTAATAATTTGGTCCGTTTCAACTTTTTAATTGGATTTTTATTTTTATTTTTTAGTGTTGGTCCAAATTACTATTTATTGAAATTATGCAGATTTTTTTGTTTCTACAAATTTTATTTTAGCCCAACCTTTAATAGGTGTTAGTTTTCTATTTGATTTGTTAAAAAAATTAAATGGGATAATGAGGGAACCGATTTTTGGATCAATTAAAAAAAGAAATAAAAAGGGTATTAGTTTTTTATTTGTCTTGTTAAAAAGAAAAAAAAAAGTAAAGTAGGATAATGAGAAAATCGATTGAGAGATTAATAATAAGAAAGAAAAAAGTACAAAGGAATCACTTGGATCAAGGCACAAAACCAGTCATATTAAGAGGGTGACCGATCAGACCAGTTGGCTTGATGGAACGAAGATTAGATGACGTCAATATAACATAATAAATAAAATAATTTATAAATTTTATTAATAAAAGTTAAAAATATATAAGATGGATGAAAAAGTATAAAGATTATAAAAGATTAAAAGTTAAAATATAATTTCAAAAAAGTTTGGGATAATTTTGGGGAACTATTATAATTTTATCAAAATTTTGTAACTCTACAAATGTTGGCCTAGTCAAATTTAGGTAATCAATCATGTTCAAAATTTTCCGTGAGGTCCAATAATTTTTATGCTTTAGTTCTTGTTAATTCAAAATAATTAATTCAAAATTATTACCTTAATAACTTATAAAATTAAATTTATATACCATACCAGTCATTCAATTAATACAATAATAAATTAGTTCAAAATTATTAGGAACTTATAAAAAATTAAAATTTATATACAAATTACTCGATTATTTTTACAATAATGAAAACAAACTAGTTCACAGTCAAATGGATTCAATCATCCAACCAAATTCAGTTTTCGAATATATAATTTGTTATTATGAATATCATTATTTGATATTAAATAAAAATAGATATTATAGATGATCCGATAGCTGATCAAGTCATTATGATACTAATTTCATTAATTTTCAAGAAGTTGTAAATTTTATTTTCAAATATGGCCTATTTTCTTGAGAAATTATTGTATTAATTGGTTGTATCACTCAAGATTGGACAATCTAACATATAAGGGGCAGTAATGCAATTTCGAATAAGAGATTTGAGAAATAAAAGGCCATGATTTACTTTTTAAATGTGATTCGTTGGTTATAGTATTCTGGTAAATACAACCATTACGGATGATAATTTTTCAGTTTCCTTCTCTTTTACCCAAATTCTACCCTATTTAGGAAAACGGGAAAATAAATAAAAATAATTTAACAGTTTTGACCTCTCAGTTTTTTTTTTTTTTTTCTTTGACTTTGGCTGCCCAACTATTTCAATTCATTACTTTTGACCGTTATTATTAATTTATATTAAAATAAAATATTTTTCTCTAAACTATACACATGTTAATTCTTTCCTGTTTGAATTTAAATTGAATTAAAATATTACTTTTATGAGAATCCTATCATATTTTATATTTTTTTGTTTATTACCGCACATTACCATTCTAATTTTGTAACCACACTTTTTCTTTTTACCGTCATAATCAGGTCACACCAAAAGTTATATCCTTTCATCTTTTAATTTTTTTAATATACTCTTATAATATTATATTTATGATAAATTATTAGAGATTTGGATGATAAATTATTAAATTTTATCAGCCTTTTTTTGATTCAGGGCATGAAATAAGAATAGGTCAAAATGGTAAGTTAAATATGGTAAAAGTAAAATTAGGTAAGGAAAAAAGGGGGTCAAATTAGTGACAGTCAAAATTGGAAATAAAAGAAAGCGGTCAAAAATATCATCAATGAAGGAATGAGCAAAATCAGAAGCCCAAATGGTAAATTCCAATACCATTATTGAGAGGAAAATATTCTTATTTTCAGTACATTTGAATGAAGTCAATCATTCAACAAGAAACCAAGCGTTGAACTGTTCAAAATACGAGAAAACAAAAATTACTCCCTCCCTCCTAAATTAATACTCCCTCAATTTCAATATATACCTCATTTTGATCGAAATATAAATATTAAAGTTGTAATTAATTTTTGAAAATTCTCATAACTTTTAATGTTTAAACCTGTTATATCCTTATTCAATGTATTTTTGATAATAGTGCTATAATTTGAAATAGTCATGACAAAAACAAGTTACAATGAAATTACAAATTAAATAAGGATAATAAAGTAAAAACAATGAATTGTTTCTTAGAAGTAGACAAGTGACTTATATTTTGAAATAGAGTGAGTAGACGTTTTAGAGATTTCACTGTTATTAAGGAAAACTAATACTAATAATTTAGTCAAATAAATTTTTCTCTTTTATCCCGAGTTGGAGAGGAAATCACTAATGAATTAGGTAGTTGGATGGTAGACTTCAATACATTCACAAATTTTGAGAAATAGTAAAATAAAAAAATTAAAAAAATTATATTGATAATGATAAAGTTTTAATTAATAATAGATAATTTTCAACCTTTAACTTGAAAACTGTGAACCATTCACCATGGGAAAGAAAACATAGAAAGTAACATTGCTTGACTAGCGGTAGAGGAAGATCGTTGGTCCATCTTTAATACTCTATTCGCCCTTAAAGATGGACCAACAATTAGAAATATATGCAACTTTTCAAAAATATAACTTATAAAAATATATTTATAATAAACAAAATCCTGTTTTAGTTCCTTAATTATAATCTCCATAAAAAATTAATCACTAAGAATTTTAAGTTCAAAAATTAATTATTTTTCTTTATATTTTTAGTCCTTTGTTTTAATTAAAAATTAACAAGAATTATGAAAATCGTTACCAATGGTCTAATTGTCACAGAGAGAAAAGTGCCCTTGTTCTGGAAGAATTCGGCAGTGGAGGGATTTGGAAAAGAAGTAAAAAATAAATTATAATCACCCTCTCCCCCAATAATAGTAGTCGTCTTTGATTATCTTTTTAACTTATAAAAATAGTTTAATTTTTATATTTTTATAATAAATATTTATGATTTTATTTTTAAAATTTAAATTAATATAATTATGTATAGTTTTATATAAATAATTAACATATGAAATTACAAATAAAAAATATAATAAAAATATTTTAAATAAAATTTACTTCATCCAACATATAGAGATGGAGTATTTAAGAAAGGGAAAGAACTAACCATTACAATACCATACCATTGACATGTGGTTGCTTCGTGAACTATTCTCACGGTCTAACCTCTGACCTAACTTGCTTTTCTTCATTTTCAGTCAAACTCCATTAATTAATTGTTGATTCAGTGTTCTATCAATATCTGGTATTGCCTGTCGGATTTTGAAACAAAGTTAATTAAAAATATATATACTTTAATAGTTTTTTTTGAATAAATACTTTAATAATATTTAGTAGTGCTTTTTTTATATATTTATTTTCATATTAAAAGAAATTAGTTTTTCAACAAGATTTGGTTTTGAAGTCCTACTTAGTTTATAGTAATATATGGTCTATATAAATATTCACATAGTTTAAATTTTATTAACACTAGGGTCGAAGTAAATCAGAGTTAGGTTGAAGATCGATAGAACCTTGGTGTCATGGTCATCGTTATTGTGGCTTTAAACGACTTACTTATTTTGTAACATTTCAAGATGGTACTATTTTTATTTATGATCAATAGTTCAAATAAGGGATGAATGTTTTTTTTTGGTTCCTTGTATTATTTTCTCCTTTTTAAATTTTGGTGGATCAAAATAATTTTGTTTAATTATTTTTATTGTTACTTTTGATATTTTTAACGAAAAAAATTAGAAAAATAACAGTTTAATTTATTTGATCACTAATCAAACGTACTTTTTACTTAATCATGATTTGTATCTTGAGTTGTTCAACCTATTTTATGACTTGGATCTTTAATGTCTGAATTCATTTAAGATTTTAACCGTCATTTTGAATTGGAGTCGATTTAAATATGTTAAACTTAAAGATGATCCGTGTAATAAAATATGTTGAATATATCATAGAACAAACTATAATTAAGTAAAAAGTATGTTTAGCTAACACTCAAATGAATTAAACCGTTATCTCTTTAATTTTTTTGTTAAAAAGAATTAAAATTGACAATAAAAAAGAATAAATGGGATATTTTTGTCAACTAAAATTTAATATGGAAAAAAGTAACACAAGCCATATTACAAGAGACAAGAGACAAAAAAAAAAAAAAGACAATTTTGTAGTTTTTGGCTCAATAGACCAGAATATAAAAAAAATTTTATAACTTACAATTTTGTGCAAATTTTTTTTTTGTTAGATAATATATATTATTTTATTTTGTATAAAGTAAAACATGTTAATTATAAAAAAATAAAAATTAAATTATTTTAGTGAAAAAATACCATTCTAGATTATTATTAAGAGATATCGATAGTAATACTATCATAGTATATAATAAAAAATGGGAATATTTAAATTCATTTTTAAATACTAAACCATCACTCTACGCTTCTTGTGAACTACATAGACTTCTCCGGCTAAATGATGGGTAAATCTTGAGGGTACAATCCAACTTCATTAGATGAAATTCTTGATTTGGAAATAATATAAATAAAGCAAATATTAATTTAATTTTTTTGAGGAAAAATATTAATTTAATTGATTGATTGTACTAAATATAAAAGCATATAGAGTAGAGACTAGTGTTTTTCTTATTGGGCCTACATATTCTAGAAAAGAATTATATTTACTGTTGGACTGTTTAATCTCCAGTACATGGAAAAATTTAACTGGGCCATCCTGGTGAAGCCCAGATTGGGACAACTACATTATATGAAGTAATAGATGCTTTATGCCCCAGTAGTTGTTCCCATTAACCCTGGACCAAAGAGGCTCCATTTGGTTTTGCGCCCACTATGGATAACAACCGTTCTTTGATTTTTTGTGTTTGACAATAGGGTTGGATTTATGTTTAGGAATATTTATATTGAATTTTGAGTATGAATAGTTTTGGAAGTTTGGGATAATCTTTTCATTTATATATTGAATTTATATTGAATTTATATAACTTAGTGAATGAATTAACCATTATTGTCCGTAATAAATATCATGTGATATAATAAAACAAAAAAAATTAATTTGAGATATTGATACTATTTTTATAAATTTGATAAAAAGGTGATTTTTATAAATTTAACTATCTTCAATTTAGTTCGTTTAAAATATTAGATCTTACACACTTGTGTGAAAATAGTAAAAAGGTCGGTGCCAATAAATGTAAGTAGAACAACAAACTTATTACATGATTTTGTACGTTAATTCATTATTTTAATTTTACCTTAAGATATTAAGATATAGCAACTGAACAAATTTACAAACCTCAACCGGCTTAAAAATACTATTGTTTTAGTACAATAGACATTAGTGATTATTTGAAAAAAAAAAAAATACAAAACATATTTCTTAAATTTTGGAAAAATCATAGTGATCATCGTGGATATGAAGCTATTATTGTTCTCTTTCCAGTGAGTCACTTGTCTTGACTGTCATTCCAATATAGTATTGTCTCCTCATACCTATCATTCTCTAAACTCTTATAAAGGTTATAAAAAGAAAAAAAAAAAAAAAACCTTTACTTGAAAATTAAGAGAAACAATTGTAAGATGTAACATTTTAATGAAATTATTGGAGGGAGTAAGTTTCAACATGGTCAAATCGTAGGTGCGAATAACGTTTTTTTTTTGGGGGGGGGGGGGGGGGGAAGATCCCGTTATAGTTGAGTTTGGTTAAATATCGTAACAATTCAAACTAGGGCTGTAAACGAACCAAATCGAGTTCAAGTTGAGGGTATCTCGAGTTTGGCTCGACTGTGGGTAAGGGAGCTTGAACTACCTTGCTTAGAGCTCGAGCTCGAGCTCGGCTCGACAATTCATTGCCGAGCTCGAATTCGATTCGTGACTAAGCCCAATGCACAATTTCGAGCTCGAATTCATCATGCTTTCCCCTTTAATTTAACTTCATAAGATTTTAGCATTCTAATTTTAAAAAATTCTATAAACATTTCAATTTTAATATCCACGATCGTAATCTGTGGAAAAAAAAAAATAAATTAGCCAACACAAAAACTTTGACAAAGCGCCAAAATATTAAAGTTGTAGTAGAAAATCCTAAGGAAAAATAAACGTAATATTCACCTGGTAAAATTTAATACACTTTCAAGACTTGCCAAAAAAACTATTACATTGTGAACTTAGCATAGCTTCCATTGTGAACTCAACATAATTTCCAAAAGTCATAACAGCAGCAACCTTTAGATGTTTAACATAATCACCAATTGTAGCTATTATCCCAACAGTCGGGAATATAGTGAGACTACACCTATTTTTCAAAAATATTACTTTGTTCTAATTTGAGAAGAGACTTCGGGACCATCTTGCCTAGGAAGCAGCTGGTGGGCGTCGCAATGGTTTCTATGTTGATCTCCTTCTGCTTTGACTACTTTTTCGTGCTTTCCGATACGCTCAAATTTGCGATGTCCCGATGTATGCCGTGACTTGCGCAGTTTCCTTTACTATGACCTTATATGTATGACTAGTATAATACAAGTTGTTGGCTAAATAAAATTAATGTAATTAAGTATCATTGGAAAGATTATGTGCGCAAGCAAAAAGGGAATGAGAGAGTTTAATTTTTCTTCTGGTCTCAAATTAATAGTGTTTATATATTTTAAAATTCTTTTAATTATCTGCTTCAAGACAAGCATCCACTCCCTTGTTTATTATTTTACTTACTGTAATAATATCCCTTATTTCCATTGATTGTTGTTTTTAGTTCATGATAATGGTTGACGTAAGAAAATGAAAGGGATATTATTACAGTTCTCTCCTAATACATATATATTAATACGTTCTCTACTGCCCCCATTATATTAATTAAATTGAAGTTGACGTAAGACATATATATTAATAAGTTCTCTACTGCCCCCCATTTAATCAACTTCAAATTAATGCCTCTCCCTACTCCTACTTTTGCCCATTCCACAATTCAATTTCGCTCAACCAGCCTCCAAAAATTCACAATGTAGCACAATCAATTTAATTAATATAGTTAGATGCATTCTGATAGGCCATACATGGATTATGAATTAATGTTGTTATCTCTGTTTGTCCTCTTCAATTGTTGCTGCTTTTACGTTTGCAACAGAGAACACCATATTTAACTTACTTTGATGTTGTAGAAGTGGACATGGGAAGATAAACTTCTTGATATGTTTTATCATTCTGTTAAAAAGTAAATAACAAATAACAAAAAAACAATTAGACCATTTGGTGTAAGTAAACAACTTATCAAACAAAAAATGAAATAGGACTTGCTTTTATACATCTCTTACGTCCATTGATATTTCTAAGCCGATCTCCTCCACAAAGTATGCCTTGTACTGGATCGGGAGAGAGTGATGCACGATAAGAATCAATCACCCTTGTCCTAGCACTAAATGTTATTTAAGGAGGCACTGAACTTATAGGGATAGCTAAAATAAGATATTATCAATCATTCTTGAGAGCAGGCTGAGGGCCATTGGCTGGGGCGTCTTCATCTTGTTCGTGAGGGGGAGAGACATTGGCTACGGGAGCGAACCACTTCAAATGAGCATAGAGTAACATTTGTCTCACTCCAAGAAGTACTCTAACTCCAACAGGGACATAAAATTTGAAGGATCACTTCCCATAATATTTGGGGGAAAAAAAAACTTATAATAAAAAAGTTTATAAACTTATCAAATTATTACCAATACGAAATAATCTAATGCTGGATATAATACATAGAGTATCCAACAAATTTCATTCAAAATGCTAGCAACAAAAGTGTACCAAGGCATGCTTTGCACATTTCCAGTAACATACATTTTCCTCTACAATAAAAAGAAAAAAATTAAATTAAAATTTGAGCAACTCAATCTTATGACTTGTGAACAATTTAATTTTTTTTTGTTAACTATCATACCATAACCGGCAATGCAGACGCATACATTGCAATATTTCCAACGGCGCCAAAACTACCCAAAATTTTTCTCTATGAAAGGGAAGATAAGGTATCTGTAATAACCCCGAAGCATATCGTTTTACCTGAGTTGGTAATTGAGCAATCTAAATTCAAATTCCACTTGCTAACAATAAAAGTCCACTTTAAACCAAATGACAAAAGGTCTATAAGCTGAACAAGGTTAACCAGTTCTAAAATACAACATTAATACTTAGCAACTCTTTGTTCAAAGCTTAACAATCAATATCGATCCAAAAGGTCCTAAGTCTTTAAACCAAATCATTCGAATAGGAAATACATAAACTAGAGTTCTTCTCTGCCAAGGCTTAATTGTTAATTTTGAATACTGAAAAGCTTTGCTTATATGAAAAACTATTTCCCAGTTACATATCGATTGTGTAGTATTATAAATCGTCACTTTATATCATATGTCTAGATGATAAGGTGCCGGGTGTAGCATAGTAGATCTTATCATTGGTTAAATTTATGATATATAAATAACGCTCGTAACTGAGACAGTTTGGATATACCGTCGGTTTTGATATGATTCAAAAAATTAGTTTGTCTCGACTAATTGAATTATACGAATGTGCCTGGGGGATATTGAGCATGACCTATTTAGGATCGAATTAACTTGTGCTGATCTTCGTAGTTAATTCGAACCTTATATTCTAATCTCTTAATCCCTAGACAGCGGGCATGAGAGTTAGACATAGTGTACTTTGATTTGCCAAAGGGTGCGGTCAATTGAAACCTAGATCTCGGTAAGTTGGGTATGCGTGTTTGGCTTCTTTTTGTGTCGTTACTTGTCGAAAAAAAATCATGTACTGATGCGTTTGGGTGATGGTGCTCCCGAGATGAGCTCGTAAGGATTATTATACTAAACCCGGCCGGTGAACTGATGTCTAGTATAATAATAAGATCGAGTGGTACTAGTGTCGGATAACAAGAAGTCGATAAATTTATTTGTCAGTATATTAATAATTGACGAGCACTATATCTTTGACGTGGGGAGATAGAAGAATAATTAAATTGTGCGCGAAGTAATTTCGTTTTTGAGCGGTAGTTCCATAATTAATCCGTATTAACCCGTTAGTGGTACGATTAATTATGAATTGGATTAATTGGTAAAGTGGATTAAAAATAATTACCCTTGGGTTAATTAATATTTAATTGACAAAGTGAGTTACAAAATAATCCTTGGATTGATTAATATTGACGAAGTGGGTTGAATAAATAATCCTTGGACTAATTGAGAATTGACTAGTGTAGGGAAGATTAAGAAAGTCAATTGAATACAATTAGTAAGGCCCAACTCAAAAGCCCATAGGTCTTCTTCGGAACTCCCTATAAATAGAATGTCTTACACCTTAAGAAATTATAAGTTGCTTGCAAGACAAAGTTGTTGTCTTTAGAGAGAGAAGGGGTTAGAGAGGGAATCGAAGAATTAGTAAAATCGAATCCCACTCATAGTCACTCTAGATTTCTCTCTCCCAGAGTTTCTCATCCGAAAACTCTGCTTTTACGGCAGCTTCGCGTTATTTCGGTCCGGCAGCTCCACGCGATTTTCGACGGTTGACTTCCATGTGATTTCCAGTGATCTTTGTGGTGGGTCCGGCGAGTGTTTGAGCGCGCTGATATGCCGATCTTATCTTTTGATCTCGGTGTCTTGATCGCGGCCAATCCTTGCTGAATTTAGCTACGGTGCTGGGTTTTTCGTGGCGACGCCAGTGGTTGTTCACGGCGAGTTTCCGGGTTGTTGGTGGTGGTCCAGTTTTGGGATTTTTGAGACTTTTTTGGGCAAGCTTCTTAGGTGTTCTTATTGGATTTCGTGAGTAGTACCCAGTAGATAATCGCCCATACGATTTTTGGGTTTTCTTGGAGGCGTCCAAAGGATTCTTGTGGAGTTCATCACCAAATATTTATTTATTTTTTATTTGCTTTGAGGACACGCTTCAAAGGTATAATCTTTATGTTCTGTTTTAATTAAAAATTTAATTTTTAACATGTCGTTTAATAGATCTAACAAGTACAAGCCTAGACCCGCTCAGGGGAATTGATTTTAGTGTTTGAGCTCGATCGAAAATTTCTGATTCTGGAATGCATAGCACGAAAGTGAGATTTTTGATTTGGCCCGGATCGGATCTTAATTCCTTCATTAATCAGCCCGACACCACCCCAAGTCTATCCCTTATGATTTGATCTCCAAACGGATCACCTGGAAAACAACAAATAGAAACATGAGTATGCAAGGCATACCCAGTGAGGACTTCCCACAAATCTTACCGGGCGCCGCCTGCGCTGTACAGAGGAACATGATAAGTAACAGACATACAAGACAACCACACATTCGTATACATACTCAAGATCACACATGAAAAATCATAGCATACATGCTACAACCACACACACCCACGGAATCCAAACAAAGTCTGCCTGATCACAATGATCAGTGTTGCAGTAGGCAGAGCCAGAAACAGAGTCAGAACACATACTCACCTCAGCCAATAACTACATCCATCATGCATCCATCCAGACATCCCGAAACTGTCTATAACATGTACAAAATCACTGAACGGCCTTTGGTCCCAAATCCCAGTCATTCCTACTGGCGAAAGGGAGGCTCGAACAGGAGAGGATCCTCAAAAGTCTCAAGCATAATCAAATACAGAAAGTAACATCCAAAAAGCATCATGCCAAGCTGACAAGGATATAAACACCAACAATAACTCATACAATAGCAGCTAGATTAAGTCACAAGATCAACCAACGGTTCACACACATATCACAACCCATACAAATACATAAACCCATACGTAGTAAGCCGATCCTAGGTGCCGACAAGGCCATAATCCTCTACACACAATACAAAAATATGTAAACAAAAAATATAACACAGTCGCTTATTTCCAAGGTTCAACCCAAGTTATATAGTCCGGGGTTGAACAACAACACACAAGGGGTAAGTCACTCACCTTGCAAAACATCTGCTACAAGAACCTAAATCAAGGAGTACCCTAAGCCAAACTCCAAGTCTCGGTGTCCACCTAAACCATATCAAACACGATATCCCAAATCAGTATACCTATCATGGTATACTTATGAATTCATGCGAGGCCTAGGCTCCATGATCCTAGTCTAAGCCTACTCGTGTTCTTGACCAATATTAAGATTAAAGGGAGATGGATTCGGCCCAAGAGCGCGCACCCTAGGCAGATTCACATAACCTTTTAACTCTACCTTGACCCAAAACACATGCAGTACTAATCCCCCCCCCCCCTCTTTAGAATTCAAACACCCTAAGTTATGCATATCCAAGCATTCACCAACAACCTAATTCACATAATAACTAGGAACCTCCAAAATTTCATAACTATAATCACAAAGACTAAGACATAATAACTCTTAAGAGCTTACCCTCCTCGAAGTCGCCAGAAGAAGGGCTGGAACAGACGAGAGTAGCGGCGGCCGGTGGTGAAGGACCGGCGGTCGATCAGCGGTCCGGTGAGCTATGGTTCCGAAAAAAACCTCGAAAGTCCATCCAAATGAAGATCCAGCCAGAGGATTTCGTAGTTCTAGATTGGGGGAGTATTCCCTATTTGGTGGCAGCTACAAAGGATGCCAGGAAGTGGCAATTTGTGGTAGGGCAGTGGCGGCGGGATTAGGGTTTCTAAATCCCTTCTCTACACCACCAATTGATTGAGGGTTTTGCTCTATGAGGGAAGGGGGTTCATTTGGTGGTGAGAGCCAACCGATTATATGACCGAAAAGGGAAAAAACGGCGGCTAACCTCGTCGAGAGAACCTTGGTCCGGGGGGGGGGTGGAAAGAAATCAACAAAAAAGTAGAGAAGTGAGGCCAGAGTTTCATTCTATGAAGTGTGGGGATCATTTTGGTGTGCTGGGTTGGCTGAAAGGGAGACCGGACGGCCAGGAATGGTGGTGACCGATGGAAATCGATGAGGGAAGAAAAAGGGTTAGTTCAACAGAGAAAGAGAAAGGAAATGAATGGTTAGGAATTACGGTTTTGGGAAAGAAGGGTATTTATACCACTGATATTTACACCCCAAGTCCTTCAATGTTATTCCCCTCTATCCTGGCCCCTGGTAGGTTTCCCTTTTTTTTCAATTCAACCCAACTTATTAACTACTATTCCTTTTGCTAATCTTTCCCATATATTTATTTAGAACTTAACTTATTTAAGTAATTCTCAATTAAATCTTATTGAACTAGGTGAGGATTTTCACCTGTTTCCTCGGGATGTTACAGTATCAAAATGACAAAACAAGCACAAAGGTCGTTCCAAACAGTGAAAATACCAACCGTAATTTCATAACCCCATTGCAGAAATGAATATATAACCACACATAGAATGACTCGACAACAAAACTAAGACAGCTAATGATTAGCAAGGGAATACTGTTCGGGTGCACTTTTTGAATGCCATAAACTACCCACAATGCACAAGGTTGGAAATTTCTTAACGATCGGGTTCGGCATATCCCACGGAAGATTTTGATTTACACACAAACTAACCAAGTGAGGAACCGAATACTAGAAGAAAAAACGTAAAGAAACACAACATGTTGGGACTTACATTGGGAAAGTATACAGCCCAGCAGCAGCAACATTCCCTGAAAGAAAGAAAATTCAACATCAAAATCAAAAAATAAATAAAGCAATAAAAAAATGAAAGAACAAACAATATTAACTTAATATGCAAAAAACTGTTTGTGATGTTTGGGCCTTGACCATTATAGCAATTCCTCAGTACAGATTTTGAAAGCAAAATAGATTGAGACTTCATGCTTGAAACCCCAATATATATAGGATAGGCAATGATGGTCTCTCTGCAATTGAATTACTCTTCTACTATTTTTTGTTGCATTACTAGACCTTTTGAAGATTTGCTTTTGAAAGAACACAAATGGGTGAAAGATTTTTGCTGTTCTGCATCAGTAGACTGCCATCGAGTGTACAGAAGAAGAAGAAAAAAAAAAAGATTCGAACCAAAGCAACTATTGCATATCAAACTTTTGAATGTTTGGCTTTTCTATGGAACCAAAAATGGTGAAAGTCCCTTGTCTTTGAAGGTGAAAGCTGAGCCTTGCATGCGGAGGCAGAGATCATCGGGGGAGGGAGAGGCGGGTTTGTGTGAGAAAGAGGAAAAGTTCTGAAGTTGGAAGAAAAAACAAATAAAAGAGTTCAGCAGAGGAAGAGTGTTGCAGGAGGTGAAGGAATTATTTGCCCAAGTCCGGTAAAAAATCTCACTTTCGTGCATTGCATTCAAGAATTGGAGATTCTCAACCGAAGTCGAACGCTCGCATAATACGATTCAAACCCGTTTGAAATATCACATGAGCACCGGATCTTAGTTTTTACTCTATTCGATTTATCACGCATTCAAAATAATTCTAATTAAAGTGGAAGGAAAAGAATTGACATCTTGAAGCGTGTCCCTTAAGTAATCACTTGTATGACTCTTAGATGAGATTTGTACGTTGTGTGGGCAACGATCTAACGAACCAATTGATCAGCAATTGCACAAAAATAACACATAAAATTCTTTTCAAAAAACCCACTTGGTCTCTCAGTTTGTGCAACGCTAATCCCGGATCTCCATGTGCCGCCTACACGCGCTGCTGCTTGCTACCGGAGAGAAGCCGAAAAACTCGCCACCGTAGTTAACTACTATAGCTACCGTAGCCTGCTGCATTTTCCCGACGTGCGCTAAAGAAACAACAAGAATTGCAAACAAAGCTTTTTTTTTTTATTTCTCTCTCTAGTTCAAGAATTATGAAACTTAAATTTGTATCTTGTTATTGCTAATGCCTCGTCTATTTATAGAGTTACAAGGGAGATCTTAAGTGGGTTTGAGTTAAGCCTTTCTTGCTAGACTTTGGATTTACTAATTTTCTAATCTCAATTAGTTACCAAATATAATTAGATTTCCTTATCCAAATAGATTTTCTAATTCCAATTGAACTTTAAGACTTAATTAATTTCACATTGTCAATTTACTAATTGACTTATAGGATTAATTAATTACTAATTAATTCTACTATATCGATTAACCCAACACATATTAATCGTACCACTAACGGATTAATTATGAAATCACTACTCAAACCGAATTGCCTCCACAACCACTAATTAAATTCTTTATTGTTCCCACGTCAAAGATATAGTGCTCGTCAATTTATTAATTTACTGATAAATTAATTCATCGACATCTTATTTTCCGAGACTAGTACAACTTGACTTTGTTACTACACCGGACATAAAGTCCACTGGCCAGTAATAAACCTTTCAAGTTCATCTGGAGAGCATCATCACCCCGGACGTACCGGTACATGATTTCCTTCGACTCCAAACAACACACCAAGCCAACCTACCGAGATTATAGGCTTCAAGCGACCACACTCTTTGGCAAATCAAACTACACAATGCTCAATTCTCGTGCTCATTCTTGTCTAGGAATTAAGAGATAGAATGCAAGGTTTGAATTAACTACTAATGAACAGTAAAAGTTAGTTTAATCCTAAACGGTCATGCTCAATATGCCCCGGACATATCTATATGACTCAATTAGTCTAGACCAACTAATCTCAGAATCATATAATGACATAAACCAAAAGTATGTCCAAACTGTCACAGCCACGAGCCTAATTTATATATCAAAACTTCAATCAATGAAGAGATCTACTGTGCTACACCTGGGACCTCATCATCTAGTTACAAAATATAATTGGACTACATATGTAAAACACAAAGTATATAACTGAAACATTTAACTCGATATAAATGAGAAATAGTTTTTCATACAAACTCAACTTTTCAGTATTCAAAACTAACAGGAGGATGAGAAGTTGGTTTCAAATTCAAAAGAAATGGATGGATATTTTAATATATTAATCTGCAGTTGACGTAAGACATATACATTAATAACTTATCCATTGCCTCCCATTTAAGCAAATTCAAATTAATGACTCTCCCTACTCCTACTTCTGCCCATTCCACAATTCAGTTTCACTCAACCACCCTCCAAATAATCACAATGCAACACAAATCAATTTAATCAATAAAGTTAGATGCATTCTGTTAAGTCATACGTGGATTATGAATTGAATGTTTTTATCTCTGTTTGCCCTCTTCAATTGTTGCTACTTTTACTTATGCAATAGAAAACACCATATTTAACTTACTTTGATGTTGTAGAAGTGGACATGGGAATATGTTTTATCATTATGTTAAAAAATAAATAAAACATAACAAATAAACAATTAGACCATTTGGTGTAAGTAAACAACTTATCAAATAAAAAATGAAATAGGACTTACTTTTATATGTCTCTGAAGTCCATTGATATTTCTAAGCCAATCTCCTCCACAAAATATGCCTTGTACAGCATCGGGAAAGAGTGATGCATGATAAGAATCAATCACCCTTGTCCTAGCACTAAATGTTATTTAAGAGGCACTGAACTTATAGGGATAACTAAAACAAGATATTATCAAACGTTCTCGAGAGCAGGCTGATGGCTATTGGCAGGGGCATCTTCATCTTGTTCGTGAGGGGGAGGGGCATTGGTTACGGGAGGAACAACTTCAAATAAGCATCGAGTAACATTGGCTCACCCCAAGACGTACTCCAACTCCAGCAGGGACCTAAAATTTGAAGGATCACTTCCCATAATATTGGGAAAAAAAAAAAAGACTTATAATAAAAAAGTTTATACACTTATCAAATTATTACTAATACAAAATAATCTATTGTTGGATACAATGCATAAAGCATCTAACAAATTCCATTCAGAATGCTGGTAGCAAAAGTGTACCAAGGCATGCTTTGCACATTCCAAGTAATATACACTCTACTATGCAACAAAAAGAAAAAAATTAAATTAAAATTTGAGCAACTCAATCTTATGACTTGTGAAAAAATTTAATTTTTTTGTTAACTATCATACCATAACCGGCACTACAGACGCATACATTGCAATATTTCCAATGGCTCCAAAACTATCCACAATTTTGTCTCTATGAAAGGGAAGATGAGGTATCAGAATGACAAACAAAGCCAAAAGAGCACTAAGGTCATTCCAACCAGTGAAAATACCGCCAACCGGAGTTTTATAAATCCATTGTAGAAATGAAAATATATAACCCCACACAGAATGACTCGACAGCAAAACAAAAACATCTAATGATTAGCAAGGGAATACTGTTTGGGTGCACTTTTGGAATGCCATACACTACCCACAATGCACAATTTAGCAGTGTAAATAGGTACGACTAAGGTTGTAAATTTCCTACTGATCGGGTTCGAAATATCCCATAGAAGATTTTGGTTTACACACAAACAAACCAAGTGAGAAACCAAATAATAGAATAAGAAACTTAAAGAAACACAACATGTTGAGAACTACATTGGGCAAGCATACAACCCTGCAGAAGCGACTTTCTATGAAAGAAAGAAAATTCAACATCAAAATTAAAAAAAAAAATAAGGCAAGAAAAAAAAGAACAAACAATATTAACCTAATACGCCAAAGACTGTTTGTGATGTTTGTGCCTTGACCATTGTAGCAAATCCTCACTACAGACTTTGCAAGCAAAATATATTGAGACTTCATGCTAGAAACCCTAGTATATATACAGGACGGACAATGATGGTCTCTCCACAATTGAATTACTCTTCTCCTATTTTTGTGTTTCATTTCTACACCTTTTGAAGATTTGCTTTTGACAAACACAAACGGGTGAAAGATTTTGACTGTTTGAAACTGTAGCAGCATACTGCCTTCGAGTGTACAGAAGAATAAGAATAAAAACAAAAGATTTGAACCAAAGCATTTATTGCATATCAAACTTTTGAATGTTTGGTTTTTTTACAGAACAAAAAATGGTGAAAGTTCCTTGTCTTTGAAGGTGAAAGTTGAGCCGTGCACGCGGAGGCAGAGATCATCAAAGGGGGGAGAGGCGGGTTTGTGTGAGAAAGAGGGAAAGTTCTGGAGTTGGAAGAAGAAGAAAAAAATAAAAGAGTCCGACAGAGAAAGAGTGTTGTAGGAAGATGGGAAGTTGGTTTTAAATTCAAAGGAAAGGGATGGAGATTTTAATAAATTAATTTGCAGTTGACGTAAGACATATATATTAATAACTTCTCCACTGCCCCCATTTAATCAACTTCAAATTAATGCCTTTCCCTACTCGTACTTCTGCCCCTTCCACAATTCAATTTCACTTAACCAATCTCAAAAAATTCACAATGCAGCACAATTTAATTTAATTAATATAGTTATATGCATTCTGATAAGTTACACGTGGATTATGAATTGAATGTTTGTATCTCTGTTTGCCCTCTTCAATTGCTGCTGCTTTTACTTATGCAACAGAGAACACTATATTTAACTTACTTTGATGTTGTAGAAGTGGACATGGGAAGATAAACTTCTTGATATGTTTTATCATTATGTTAAAAAAATACATAACAAATAACAAATAAACAATTAGAACATTTGGTGTAAGTAAACAACTTATCAAACAAAAAATGAAATAGGACTTACTTTTATATATATCTCTTAAATCCATTGATAATTCTAAGCCAATCTCCTCCACAAAATATGCCTTGTACTGCATCAGGAGAGAGTGATGCACGATAAGGATCAATCACCCTTATCATAGCACTAAATGTTATTTAAGAAGGCACTAAACTTATAGGGATAGCTAAAACAAGATATTATCAAACGTTCTCGAGAGCAGGCCGAGAGCCATTGACAGAGGCATCTTCATCTTGTTCGTGAGAGGGAAGGGAATTGGCTGCAGGAGCGAACCACTTCAAATAATCATAGAGTAACATTTGGCTCACTCTAAGAAGTAGTCTGTTAAATTTTATTGATCAAACATGAGCATCCAACCTAAAACCAATTGGCAATGGATGGAGTGACCATTGGATTATTTTTATTATACACAACTGTCGTGGGTCAATGATGTGGGATTGGGCCAATCTCCAATACCCTCCCTGACCCACAATGCCCCTTTAAGTTCCCGGGTTCCCGGTGATGCCCTTCCGCTGCCGCCTCCAACCCGTAACCCAAGTTCCACTAGTACAAAATTAGCTTATTAACACATGTGAAAATGTCTTAATATACAATAATTTGTCACATTTTAGACTATTGTGACACAAAATTTTAGTGTCCTTATATAGTGCCGTGATAATATGTCTAATAGCTATCAAAACACTATAAAATGTCAAGATAAGTGCTTAAGAGTGTTATATTAGACCGTGATTTAAATTTATTACAACATATGTAAATGCTTTAATAAAGTGTGTATTGTGACATTTTGCATTGTTTGTGTAGACTATGATTTAAATTTATTATAACATATGTAAATGTTGTAATTAGTTATGAAACGAAACAAAATGCGGGTTGATCAGACACACCATTTTTGCCTACGAGAGGTCTAACATTCAAGTCAGTTGCCACGGGTGTACGCTCGGATACAAGTTCAAGCTATTTTGGCGAGCGCGCACGTGAGCGGACGTGTGATGTATAATGTAGACGAGAAATTTCAATACACACTAAAAGTTCATTTACTTAAATAGTGGTATACACTCTTCTCTTTTTTCAATGTGGGACTAAAGTTCCCTTATTATTATCACATTATATAGTGTATTAATATAAATAAAACATTATATATTTTTTATAATATTTATAATTACACTTATTAATGTGTTAATACCTAAAAAAATAAATGTGATAATACATTTGATATAAATTACACTAAACAATGTCACTATTTTTTTATAAAAATACATTACACTTGTTGATGTCATAATTTAAATATATTATCACAACTACGTCAAATGTCATAATAAGGTTTAATTTGGCGTTCTATGCCAATTATCATTTCGTGTTTAGTGTGATAATATGAGTGTGACGATAAATCAATTTTGTAATAGTGTTTCCCGGCAACGCCCTCTGTTGTCACCCCAAACTTGCTTCCAAACCTGTTCTGATACTATGTTAAATTTTATTGATCTAACACGAGCATCCAACCTAAAATCAATTGGCAATGGATTATTTATATAATACATAACTGTTGTGGGTCAACGATGTGGGATTGGGCAATCTTCAACATACTCCAACTCCAACAGGAACCTAAAATTTGAAAGATCACTTACCATAATATTGGAAAAAAATACAGACTTATAATTAAAAAGTTTATGCTGGATTAACATACACTCTCCTCTGCAATAAAAAAAAATTAAATTAAAATTTAAACAACTCAATCTTATGACTTGTGTTAAATTTAATGATCCAACATGAGCATCAAATCCAAAACCAATTGGTAATAGGTGGAGAGACCCTTGGATTATTTATATTAGACAAAAGTGTTGTGAGTTACCGATGTGGGATTGATACAACCTTAACAACTTGTGAACAAATTTAATTTTTTTTTTTTTGTTAACTATCATACCATAACCGGCACTGCAAACGCATGCATACATTGCAACATTTCCAACGGTTCCAAAACTACACACAAATTTGTTTCTATGAAAGGGAAGATGAAGTACCTGTAACAACCCGAAGCAGGTCGTTTTACCTGAGTTAATAGACGAATAAATTGGAAACTAGGATGAAAGAAAGCATGAATTTTGAAAATCATAGTGAATAAAAGGTGTACCTTTTGCCATCTTATTTAAAACAAAATTATGACCATGTTAGTCGCAAATTATACATGATGTATTATTGATGATTAATTTTTTAAGAGAATCAGGATTATTTCAAAACTTAATTAGCTAAGTTTCGTCCCGTAAGTATAAGTTTGCAGACCATAACAATGTGATCAAGTGGAGCTTTTTATTAAAAGTTCATGTTTCTTGGCATGTATTATTTATTTATTTATTTATTTATCAAATATTATGGATTGTTTTTCAACAGTTTTAATTTAACTATTTGTTTTTCATTGAAAAAAACTTTTGAAATATCTATCAGTCGTATTTATTTATTATTGAATATTGAAATATCTATTTTCTTAAAAGAAATAAAACAAATCCCCCATGATATATATATTTCCTTTATGACATTTATTAAATTACAAAAATGTAGAATACATTAAAATAGCTAAGTTTCGTCGTCCTAATGTTTTATCACTACACCAGGGAAGGAATTGTTAGCACGTTTATTTTTATTTCCCTATTTTTAATGGTTAATTGTATTTTTGTTAGGACCACCGTGAGCTTTAAAAATGGTTTTGACAACCTCCATGCCACCACCATAATTAGGATGCATGGCTTTTCGCATTTGCTTCACGCTTTAGAATTGCACCATTTGGACGCATCTTATTATTTTTCAATAAGAGCTCATTGTTTTGTTGAACAACGAGAGGGCAAGAAAATTAATTTGAAATAGTTTTTAAATCCTTTTTTATTTATGATAGTAAAAACATAAAAAATATGTAAAAAGTAAAAAATGAATCCTCGTTAACAAATATCCATCGATTATAATTTGGGTTACTAGTTATTATCCCACTTTTTTGGACGGTAGTCTATAACTTTTGACAAAAGTGCCATTTTACATAAAAAGAGGGAAGATAGAGGGTAGTGTAGGGGGCATTTTAGTCCAAATTGAGACGATAAAAGGAAAGTGCTGGGGCGGTAATTAATAATTCATTTATAATTTCTTCATTTAAAGTTAATTAATTGTGATATGAAGCAAAAAATTACAAAATTATACTTATGTACAGTTTTAAAATCTTGGAAGTGCAAGTGTAAGTGTATCCACTCATATCTAACACTTTGAGTTGAAGGATAACCTTTGTCTGGTGATCATTCATCTCTATCAAACTTATTCATAAGAGAAATGGTTCTTTGACATTTAAATGTTTAGCCTTATTCAACCCTTTATGAAGGGGACTGCATTTAACATCATTTCCTTAGGTTTTTAAGAGGTTTATGCCGTGAATCTATAATTTATTTATTTATATGTAAAAAAATATTTTCTTTTTTATTTAAAAAAAAGGGAATTCAAACATTCAATTTATGAGTTATTTACGTTTAACCACACATTTTCCAAAGCACGTAAGTATTTTAATATTAATTTTTATTTTATTATCAAATCTCCATCTATACGGATTAATCTATTATAGATATGTTGCGAGATGAGAAGGCCTGACCAAGGGATTGTAACTTTAATGTTTTGTAATCGAATTTTGTGATTACTACCTATTAAAACATTTATAGGTATGCTACACGAGCACCTTTGTTTATGTCAAGTGTGACTTTTGGTTCTTAGGTTATTAGATTTAGGCAATGAATTAATATCTTGCCTAACTTCATCACTAATTTTTCCATCAATTATTATTAATTGCATCATTGCCCTCATGCTGAAGACACATCATTGCCTAACTACGTGTTTTGATACATCGGAAGAAGGAAACTAGGAAATTAAATGAAAGATTAATTCTAAAAATGGTTTCTTTTGTTGAGCGCCTAATAATTTTTTTGCATTTTAAAATGTCATTTTTATCGTTCACCTAAAAAGTAAATTGTTTAGTTGGCCAAACAATGGTAAATTTTTTACCTCAATTTTATTTTGTTTTTTAAGTCAAAAAGAAATATAATTAAATCCTATAAAATTTAAATTTGAGGTGACCAAGGCCTCGGATAGAGTTTAGGTCAAAAAATTCAGAATTTTTTCCAAACAACCTAACTCGTATATATGCCAAATACAAAAACAACTTAGATATTTAGCAAAATTATAAGTATATTTGACCAAAGCCGGATCATAAATTACTTGAAATTAAAACATCAAAACTTACTAATTGTAACCACTAAATTACAACCCTCTAGTTATTTGATAAGTTTATTTTAAAATATTATTTACGATTTACTAGATTACAACTCTCTCGTTATTTGATAAGTTTATTTTAGAATACTATTTACGATCATCTTCTTCCTCTGAAAACCACACGAGCGAATAAATCCTTGTTTCTTGACTTTATTTTTCATAAATGGCGTAGATTAGTCTACCTCAGCTCCCTATAGTTGAGGTGAAACCCGCGCAGTCGATAAAAGAAATAATAATAAAAGTTCATTAATTGGGCAAAGTTTGGATTTCGTTTTGAGTTTTTTTTTTGTTTTTAAGTTGGGATTATATAACCATTTTGATTGCTTGTCTAAGTGAAAACATTGCGCAGCATATGCGCTTCATTCCCTTCCTTGAATCTTCAATGGAGTACTTGTCGGTAATTTTCATTCTTCCGCTCCTACTATTTTCTGCCATAGCAGTGAAATTCATGACAAAATTCAAAGGCAAACACTCCAAATTGCAGCTTCCCCCAGGGCCGAAGCCACTTCCGATTATAGGAAACATTCATCTCCTTCGTGGATCTCCATTAATCCATCGTTTGATGAGAGACTTAGCCCAAAAATATGGTCCCATAATGCACCTGAAGCTAGGTGAAACCACTACCATCGTGGTAACGTCATCCGAAATGGCCAAAGAAATTTTCAAAACAAATGATGTCCTGTTTGCTTCCCGACCCACTAATCTCAAATTCAAGATTTTCTCTTACAATTTCCTAGGTATCGTTTTTAGCCCATAAGGGAATCTCTGGAGACAAATGCGAAAAATATGTAATTTGGAACTTTTTGGTCCAAACAGAGTGCAAACATTCAGATCAATCAGGGAAGATGAGGTCTTCAAATTAATCAAATCACTTAACTCTTCACTAAAGGAATCAACGACTGTGAATTTAAGCAGAGCCATATTCTCTCTGTCTTACACCATAGTAGGGCGTGCTGCATTTGGAAGAATGGATGAACGAACGGAGAGGTACATCGAAATCACGAGAGAACTGAATGTTGTGGCAGCAGGGTTTTCTTTAGCTGATTTGTATCCGTCGGTGAAGCTGTTCCAAGTTATGGATCCCACCAGGTATAAACTGGAGAGAGGACAGAAGCAATTTGATGAAATCCTTGGGAATATTCTGAATGAGCATAAGGAGAAAATGATGAAGAAGATTGAGGCAAATGCTCCAGCAGGAGATGATGGAAAGGGAGATGATCTTATTGATGTTCTTATCGATCTTCAAAGACGAGAGGACTTCCAACCTCCACTATCCGACTCTTGCATCAAAGCTGTCAGCTGGGTGAGTAATTTTATTACTTATAAGTGTGTTTCATGCGAGGAATGACAATGTGGCAATCGAAATTTGATTAATCGAACATTCATTAAAGTAATTTGATTGCATTTAATTTATTTTATTTCTGTATTAAAAGATAATTATATAGTATGAAATTATTCATAGATGGGTTAATAAATGTCTATTTGTAGTATTAATCAAATTGTCTTTACTTTTGTTTTATTTTTACTGACAAAAAAATATAACAATCGAAATCGATGCCGATTGCCCCATTTCCATTTCCGCGTATCAAATGCACCCATAATATTTCTTTTAACCATTCAGTGAGTTTCAAGATTATATTTGGTTAGGATATTTTAACGGCTGGGGGTGACGCATCAGCAGTAACTACTGACTGGGCAATGGCTGAGCTGATAAACAATGAACAAGTAATGAAAAGAGCACAAGATGAGGTAAGAAGTGTGTTCAAAGAGAATGGGAATGTTGAGGAATCACGGCTTCATGAGCTGAAATACCTGCATGCCGTGTACAAAGAAACCTTGAGGCTGCACCCAAATGCTCCAATGTTGGTGCCCAGAATATGCAGAGAGAAATGTAAAGTCGGGGGCTACGACATACCGAAAAACGCAACCATCATTGTGAATGGTTGGGCGATCGGAAGAGACCCCAAGAACTGGGCCGACGCCGAGAAGTTCAATCCAGACAGGTTTTTGAACACTGAAATTGATTATAAGGGGAATGATTTTGAGTACATCCCATTTGGTGGTGGAAGAAGAATATGTCCTGGGATTTCATTTGCTCAGCCGGCAATTGAGCTCACCCTTGCTCAACTCTTGTTCCATTTCGATTGGCAGCTTCCAGGTGGATTCAAGAACCAACAAGAAGTTGATATGACTGAGAAATTGGGCTTCACAAACAGGAGATTAAATGACCTGCATTTGATCCCTTCTCTATACCACTATTCCCGTTTCACAAAACACAACTGATCCTTGATCCTTGATCCTGCTGCTTTCTATTCATCTAATTATATTTGTTAAACTAAAGTAATATAATAAATAAATTTATTATTTTAACTCTGTAATAATATATAATTGTGAAATAAATTAATTTTGCAAGTTATGTTCATCAATGGTTGTGGAAATAGAGTAGCACATGGAAAAGGAACGTGTTTTCGTTGTAATATTGAGGGATTAATGTAAGATAATAAGTGTTGATAATTAAAAATATTATAATAAACAAAATTATTATTATGAGACAAAGTAATATTCTATATTGCATAATATTCATTACCAAGCCCCTCAAACTCAAGATGGTGAAACGAAATCTGTTTGAATTTACTAACCAGATCTGGAGTCGGATGGATACAGACTTGTTGTGATACATTTGTGCTTGAACACCCTTCAACCTCAAACTAGTTCGGTTACTGCATTGTTTACATGTAACTATTATTTTGAAATTTTCGAGGGACATTCTTTATTAAAACTCTAATAATTTAATGAAATATTTTTCAAAAGAATATAGAGTTAATTTTTAATAAATAAGACAAATTGATTTAGATGACCACAAAAGTTTAAAAATTTACACCACCTACTTTGGATGACAAGAAACTAAAAATTCTTTTTACCTAAATATTTATAAAATTTAAAATTTTAGAATACATCCAATCCAACTATATACAATGTTGTCCAAGGATGGGTCATCATGTGATTAATATAAAACCTTGGGATGAGAATAAAATATGTGTTAATTACTTAACAGGGGAAGAGTCTAATCACAACAGCTGCAGTCTGCAGTATTCTTTCTTGAGCCTTTTCTTTTCCATTTCTGAAACTCAATTCAAAGAGTTCTTTCTGCTATCCTTAATTCCAATGGAATCCACTGCATTTTTCATTACTTTCCTGATGATCCTGTTAGTCATGGTACTGAAAATTCTCTCAGAAATCAAAGGAAAAGACACCAATAAACTGAAGCTTCATCCAGGACCGAAGCCATTGCCAATCATTGGAAACATTCATCAACTTGGTGCATCTCCATTACTCCATCATTCTTTTGGGGACTTGGCCAAAAAATATGGGCCCTTAATGCACCTAAAGCTGGGTGAAATCTCAACCGTGGTTGTAACATCAGCTGAAATGGCTAAGGAGATCTATAAAACAAACGATCTCCTGTTTTCTTCGAGACCCCCAAGTCTTGCATTCAAGATTGTCTCTTACAATTTCGTGGACATCATTTTTAGCCCATATGGGAATCACTGGAGACAATTACGAAATTATGCACCATGGAACTTTTAAGTGCTAACAGAGTCCAAAGTTTCAGATCAATAAGGGAAGATGAGGTCTTCAAACTCATTCACTCACTACTTCCTTCTTGTATGAAGAGATCAACGGTGAATCTTGCCGGAGCCATCTTCTCCCTCTCTTATGCCATAACAGGTCGTGCTGCATTCGGGAAAAGGAGTGAACATACCGAGAGGTATATAGAAATTGGAATCGAGATGAATCGTGTATCATCATCGATTTCCATGGCGGATTTGTATCCTTCTGTGAAACTTTTTCAAGTGCTGAGCTCCAAGAAGTATAAGATGGAGAGAGGACAGAAGCAAGTTGATGAGATCATTGGAAGTATTCTCAAGGAGCACAAGGAAAGAATGGAAGAAGAGGCAAGTGGTTCTGCTGAAGAAGAAAAGGGAGATCTTGTTGATGTTCTTATCAATATTCAAAGACGAGGACTTCAAGCCTCAACTAACAGACACTTGCATCAAAGCAGTTATCTTTGTAAGTCAACCAACTCAGCAATTAATTCCTCAATTTCTGAATCTATGTATGTGTTATCCTGGATGTATAATTGTAGATCATACTTGAATTTGAACGCGTTATTTCTTATTTGAAGCTTTCCTGAATTCATTGAATATGTGCCAGTAAACTGCTCAAGGTGTAAATAATAACTGTATTCTTCGTGGGTTCATTAATAGGATATTTTAACTGCAGGGAGTGAGACATCAGCAATGGCTATGGAATGGGCAATTGCTGAAATGATAAAAAATCCACAAGTAATGAAAAGGGCACAAGATGAGGTAAGAAGTATGTTCAGTGACTTTGGAAATGTTGAAGAATCACGCCTTGATGAGCTCAAATACTTGCATGCCGTATTCAAAGAAACCTTAAGACTACACCCAAGTGCTCCATTGTTACTACCCAGAATATGCGGTGAAAACTGTAAAGTAGGCGGGTATGATATACCCAAAAATGCAATAGTTATTGTGAATGCCTGGGCGATAGGGAGAGGTCCAAATTATTGGACTGAAGCCGAGAAATTCAATCCAGACAGATTTCTGAACTCTGAAATTGATTATAAGGGGAATGATTTTGAGTACATCCCATTTGGTGCTGGAAGAAGAATTTGCCCTGGGATTTCATTCTCTCAACCTGTTACTGCGTTGACACTTGCGCAATTGTTATTCCATTTTCGATTGGCAGCTTCCGGGTGGGTTGAAGAATGAAGAATTGGACATGGATGAGAAGTTGGGGCTGACGACCAAGCGACAAAATGATCTGCTACTGATTCCATCTTTGTACCAGGATTCCTGCTTCAGAAAAGACAACCCAACTGGTTGAGATCAAAAGTAATTGGTATCTATGAGCTGAATTGATACAAGTGGCATCCCAGGCTGACCTAAACTAGGACAAAGTAATTGTTGTTTTTCATATGGGCTCATTACAATTCTTCAAACATCATCCCTCATTCTCCATTGAGTTATGTAGTAAAAATTTGAACCATAAATCTGTTCAATTATGTTGATCAAGTTAAAATTGATTCGCTAATATAAATTTTATCTAGTTATTATCGAGGGGGTGAAGCTTTTGGCGCCATCAAAGTTTTCAGATGACAAGAACCAGTAATAAAGATTAAAAGGAGAAGAAGAAAATTTCTGTATTAAACTGGACAATAAACTAATTGTTGTTTTTTTTTTTTTTTTTGCGTGTGTTTAGCAAGAAAAATATGAGAATGGCTACCCATTTATTATAAACCAATTATTACTTATATTATGTGAAATGGTGAAAGAAAGTTTGTAACACGAGAATTGTTATCTTCTATTTCTTGTGCACATTCTACTAAGAGTAATATTGTTTACATTTGTTTTCTTAAAAAAAAAAAATTCTCTTTTTTTTTAAATAAAAAAATTCTCTTTAATATATATTTTTGCTTTTTTCTAAAAAAAATTATTTTAAAAAACTTACATTTTTAATATAATATACCCTTAAAAAAAAAATGCAAACAAACATTTCTGAATACTCTTGTTATTACTCCTTCCATCCTAAGAATTAAATGAATCCAATTCAGAATGAGACTTTAAATTGGACTCTAACTGATAGATACTACCCGTTTAAACATAATTAGTTTTATAGGACGCTTATGTGCCTAACTTTTTCAATCTAATTGTTTTATATATATATATATATATATATATATATATAAAAGAAAGAGGTGAAATGCCCAATTTAATCGATAGCTACACTTTTGATGTGCGCAACTCCTCTCGCATCGCGATCTAGCCATTTTCGGATCTTGTCTGGAGGCTATTTGAGTAGGAAGCATCCCGAGTTCCTTGGAAGTTAAATTCGCTAATTTAGTTTCCTTTTACCATTCCAAATTTCATATAAATCATTCTGAATGTAAATAAAATAAGTTATCAATAAATAAATTTTCCTGAGATTGACTTTAATTGCTACAATAAATGTCATACTCTGTGGATTTGAATTCAGTTACTTTCTCCACATTGGGCGTGGCTTATTTCCTTAGAAGTTCCTCCCCAAACCCTTGCTCAAAGAAAGCAACACTTGTCAACTTTTCGAGATCCATATCATGCAGATTAACAACTTCCATCTCATGTTTGACTCGGCTCAACATTGGAATAAGACTTATGCAGATTGAAATAGGCAAAAAAGGTTGCCACAAATCACAAAGAAATTTGAACATTGAAAATCCACCAATAGTGAAAGTGCATCGCCAGATATCTTTTATCCGAGTGACTTCCTTAGAATAATAACACTATTTCCTCTGTCAAAGTAATGCTATCCCAATCATCAAGTCTCTTCTTCCCTGCAATCAGCTCCTTCACAAATTTGCACTACTTAAGAATGGGAGGTAATTGATGTAAAGAATCTTCAATGCTTTTTATCAACCCTTCATCCATTTCTATTTCACTCGACCTTGGAGGATGATAAGCATGGTGATTTTTGAATACATGCTAAAACATCTTCCTGATTATAATGAACGATTGAAGAATAAACTAAAAAAAGATAAGACACAAATTTCATTAATAACAAGGCTGAATTGGTATTTTGGTCTCTTATTAATGGGGGTGTTGCTGTTTTGGTCCTAAATAAAACTACGATTGTTGTTTTGGTCCCTCATCAATTTTTTATTAGTGATTTTATTCCCTTTTTACGAAAAAGTTTAGAAGATTATGGATTAACTCATTTGATCGCTAATAAAACCTAATTTTTTCTTCAAAATGATTTATACTATGATGTTTTCAATCCATTTTATGACTCTGTTCTTCATGAATGTTTAACCCATTTAGACTAACTCACAATCCGAAATAACAGCCAAAACCCTAAATGGGTTGAACATTCATGAGGAACCGAGTCATAAAATGGATTGAAAACATCATGGTACAAATTATTTTGAAGAAAAAATTAGGTTTGACTAGCGATCAAATGAGTTAATCCTTAATCTTCTAAACTTTTTCATCAAAAGGGACTAAAATCGCTAATAAAAAATTGATAAGGGATCAAAACAGCATTCGTAGTTTTATTTGGGACCAAAACAGCAACACCCTAATTTATAAGGGACCAAAATACCAATTCAGCCTAATAACAATGTTATTAATTTCCACAGTTTACTCAGAGAGAGAAAATTTTGATGGCATCACCCAAATCAGTTGTCTTTCTGCAAACAGGAATGCTGGTACAAAGACGGGACCAAGATCAAATCATTTTGTCGCCTGACTATAAACCCGACTTTCTCAATCATGTCTATTTCTTCATTCTTCAATCCACCGGGAAGCTGCCAATCGAAGTGGAACAAGAGTTGTGCAAGTATCAGCTCAATAATCGGTTGAACGAATGAAATCCCAGGACAAATTCTTCTTCCAACACCAAATGGGATGTACTCAAAATCATTCCCCTTATAATCAACTTCACAGTTCAAAAATCTGTCTGGATTGAATTTCTCGGCTTCGTCCCCGTACTTGGGATCTCTCCCAATCGCCCACGCATTCACAATAACCGTTGCATTTTTGGGTATTTCATATCTTCCTACTTGGCAATTTTCTCTGCATATTCTGGGCACTAACAATGGAGCATGTGGACGTAGCCTCAAGGTTTCTTTATATACGGCATGCAAGTACCTGAGCTCATCAAGGCGAGATTCTACAACATTTCCCGACTCTTTAAACACACTTTTTTTTTTTTTTTTTTAATCTTTAGGATTCACCATTATCCTTATCCAAATACCGGAACATCCTCATTTCGATTTCCACATTGCTCCATTTTCTACCACTGCATTTGTTATTTTTTAACTTTTCTGAAGAGAGTGTTTTGGATGGATGAGTTCAGGGGTGAACTTTTTAGGTTTGAAAATAACCTCGCATTTCCCGATGGGAAAGCGATGAGAAGGAAGAGGTGAAGCTTCCTTTTCTGGCGCCACTGCTTTGAAGCTTTGAAAATGGTGAGCGAATGAGAGGAAGCAATAGAGTGGATATGAAGGTAGGTAATGGCGTTTTTAAATGTGTCAAAAGATTTAATCCAAAGCCTGTGAAAGGCATAAATTCACACTTCACCCACCTCATATTAAAAAGTTTTGGAAGCGCCTTAACATCTGTTCAAGATATTCCGAATCGTCCGAATCTCTGACAATAACTTCAAGGCCATCATTTCCCATATATTTCTGCTCTTCAAGAATTTTCCTGGCTGAGCTTGAGGCGCCTTCCGAACACATCATTATAAATATTTTGGTCAAGGTAGAAATGTAACCCAAACTGGATGGGACTTCCTCAAGCTTCAAACAACAGTTCACTACTAGTCTTTCAAGGATAGGGAATGAATCATCAGCAACATTCCATTGTTGAATGTCCAAACTCGAGAGTTCCAGCCACTTGAGGTTCAAGAATCCGCCATCTTCCGTGTCCCATCTTTCTCCTGTGAATGCCTGTTCTCTTACTTTCAGAATTTCCAGGTTGGGCAACTGCCCAATTATTGATATTGCACTCCATGGTAAACTGCTGAATCCTTCCAATATCAATTTTCTTAGACTATTTGGAAAATCAAGAGCTTGAAACTGATAAGGATTCTTCCCAAAGGCAGAAGATTTTGCAAGACAAACTCTCAGTTCTTCGAGATTAGTTAGGCAGCTAAAATTTGGAAACTTATAATGACAGAAACCTCCATCGCTAACAATATAACACCTGAACTTTCTTAGCCCTGACAACCTTTTTTTTTTTTTTTTTTTTTTAAACCAAAAGACCACCATCTATCACCATTAGCCCATTAACAAAAATTTCTGAGAGGATGGAGAAACCTGTAACACAAAAACTATTCTATCTATACAGAGAGTTAGGATTCTCAATGGGTTAATTCTATCTACGTGTTCGCAAACCCGCAGCGGACACTGCATCTAGGGTGATCAGTCCTTTCAGCCTCGCAGGTGCTTCGTCTAGAGAGAGAAAGGAAGCAGAGATACCATCCGCCCCAAGCCGCGCAAGGAAGTCCGCAGGGTAGTTTCCTTCCCTATAGATGTGTTGAAGGCAAGAGTTTGAATTTTTCATGAATTCCGCAATCTCCTTGAGAGAAAGATATTCCCGCCAAAGAAAGCCTTTAGAATCCGAGATCATGTTAACAAGCAGGGAGTTATCTGAGAGGAATTGAATGTGATAGTATTCCTTGAGTTTGCAATGACGGACAGCAGCCAGTAGTCCTTGAATTTCACTTTGAACAGAGGGTATAGGCGCTAGGGAGAGGGACTGGCCAAAAATAAAATCACCTTCCTTGTTCCTTACTATAAATCCTGCTCTAGAAAGGCCTGATGTCCGACTAGAACCATCTATATTGACCATAATATCTCTAATACAGTATGATTTCCAGACTACAGATGTCAAAAGAGGTGAGCGAACCAGTTGAAAATTCCTGGTTGCTGAGACAGTTGCCATGATTTCAAACTTGAGTTTAGGAAGCAGGCCAGACCAATTTGGTCTAAGTCCTTCGAAGAAGGCCAAGTTTCTAAGTTTCCAGAGTTCCCATAGCAGAATTGTCGGAAGAAGAAATTTGATATTGGAGTGGGAAGTTTTCTGCCACCATGAAGAGAGAAAGGCCCAACCACCAGCTGAGCTTGTAGGGGTTTCAACCCAGTTCCTAAAGGCATTCCAGATTTGGCGGACAGGAGGGCAGGAGAAAAAGCAGTGGTACATTGATTCTTCCGAGTTCCTGCAGAAAAAGTAAATAGAAGGCCTGATAGCGTGATCTCCCCAACGGCAGAGGATTTCAGGAAATGCTAAAAGACCATTATATAAACGCCACAAATGAACAGAGATTTTTGAGGGCACAAGGTTAGTCCAGAGATGTTTCATAATAGGAGTATTTGGACCTGATCGGTGGAGAACATTATACGCCGTTGAAACTGAAAAATCCCCTCTAGGTGATGGAGTCCAGAACTGCAAATCAGGCAACTGAGAGAGCAGTATAGACAAGGGGCGAAGGGAGTTGATTTGGTCCTGTGAGAGCACATCTTGGAGATAAAAAAAGGTAGAAATCCTTATTTGATAAGAAATCCTTGATTGACATAGATGCATAAGGGGGTTGCTTCAGGTCGTTCCAGAGTACTCCACAGCTAGCCCAGTTGGTGAACCAAAAGGAGGAAGAACCGTCTCTGATAACTACTTTGGAGTAGGAGACGAATTTAGACTTGAGGTTGTTGATTTTGCGCCATGAAGTTCGCATTCTAGCAGTATGTGAAAGAGAGTGCATGAAGGTAGCCCACAACCCCGAACCTGTTTGCCATTTCCACCATAGTTTAGCCCATAGGCTTTCCATCATTACTGGCAGTTGACGAATACCTAGACCATTTTCCAGAACCGGTCGAGTGACACTATGCCAGGAACGCCAGTGTTTTCGAGATTCGCCGTCCCAGCTGGACCAGAGGAATTTTTGACACCTTGTTTCAATTGCAGAAATAGTGTTTTTAGGGAGGTAAAAAGCTGAAGAAATGTGAACTGGAAGGGAGAGAATTACTGATTTGATGAGTTGGATCCGTCCTGCTTGTGAGAGAAATCTGTTCTTCCAGTTGTTGAGACGGTTGTCTATGGCAAAAACAAGACCCTGAAAGTAACATGCCTTTTTGCGCCCCACAAAGAGGTTGCAACCTAAGTAAGGAAGAGGGAAAGAGCCTTCCTTCATCCTTAGTAATCTCAGAAGCCTCTCCTTAAGTGCTGGAGTGCAGCGGTCAGGGAATAGGACCAAGCATTTTGATCTGTTTAATTTTTGCCCCGAGCCAGACTCATAAAGTGAGAAGAAATCCAAAAGAGCCTTTAATGATCTTCTTTGACCCCTGGTGAATATAAGGACATCATCAGCATAACTGAGGTGAGTTACTATTTTTGATCCCGTGGGAGTTCCATAGTGTTTGATATTTCCCAGTGCCACTTTAGCATTAAGGCCTCTGGACATGGCCTCTGAAGCCAAGATGAACAGAAAGGGGGGGAAAGGGTCGCCTTGTTTTAACCCCTTATTGCCTGAAAAAAACCCACTGGCGACCCATTTAGAAGAATTGAGAACCAGCTTCCAGATAGGTTGGACATGATCAGTTCGATAAATTTAGACGGAAAACCAATCTTGAGAAGGATTGCTTTGAGGAAGGTCCATGAAACTCGGTCAAAGGCTTTCTTCATGTCAAGTTTGATCATGATGTTATGACCTGTCATCTTGTCATTTATGAATTGAGCAAGATCTTGCGCCAGCTTGACGTTATCAATTATATCTCTTCCTTTAAGAAAACCCGTTTGCTCGTGGGAGATGATCTTAGATAATAATGGTGCGACCCGAGCTTTGAGTATATGTGAAAAGACCTTGTTGGTGAAGTTGCATAGACTAATTGGGCGATAGTCATCGAAGGAGCTTGTGACCTGCTTCTTGGGGAGTAGCATAATGAAGGTGCTGCCGATAGCTCTTGGGATGGGTATACCGATCATAAACTCTTTGCAAGCTGTGATCAGATCATTGCCAATAATGTTCTACGCAGATCGAAAGAAAACCCCTGGGAAGCCATCTGGACCTGGGGCACTATCCTCTGAGAGAGTGAAAACTGCTTCTCTAACTTCCTCATCTTTTAAAGGCTGCAGTAGAGTGGCTCTGTCTTCGTTAGAGAGACATTCGGGGACATGCTCAATAAGTGAGTCCACTGCTTCTTGTTCCAGTTCACTATCCGAGCTGAAAAGAGCTGAGACGTAATCAACTGCCTCTTCTTCGATCCTCTGAATATTTGACACCCATACTCCATTCACTTTAATCTTATGGATAGCCACTCTAAGATTTCTATCTTTAAGTGTGGCATGAAAAAAAGCAGCGTTGCGATCTCCCTGGGTTAACCACTTGATTCTTGACTTTTGGCGAATAAAGTCGTCATATTCTCTCAAGCTGCGGAAATATTTGGTTGGGCTAAGGAGAAAGCAATTCGACTTTCCTGAGAGGGGGTGTCCTGGAAGGTTTTTTCAGCAGAGATCATCTGTTCCTCTGTAGATTTTAAGTTTTGATTAACGTCTCCAAAAATCTGTTTGTTCCAACTGCGTAAAAATGGTTTTGAGTCTCCTCAGTTTAATTGAAAAAACCAACATTCCATAGCAATCTACTGGTGATCAACATGTTTTGGAACCAGAAAGGTCGGGGCTTTGTGATTGAGCAGACATCGAATTGATGGAGAAGCGGACAGTGGTCAGACCTGGCTTTAGAGAGGATGTGCACCACAGTCAAATTGAAGGTCTCTAACCATTCGGTTGAAAAAAGAATGCGGTCCAATTTTTTCTGAACGTAGCCTGATGATCTGTTACCGCCCCAAGTGTATTCGAATCCAACAGATGGGACCTCATCCAAAGTAGCATCCAAAATGAAGGAATTAAAATCCTCTATAGGACTTGAGGCTGGGGTAGAGGGGCCAAGATATTCCTCAGTAAATCTGATGACATTAAAATCACCCCCTATGCACCATGGGAGACTCGGGTGGGCAGCTCGAAAGTTTAGCAAGAAAGACCAAAGGGTGCGTCTTTCAGAGGAGGAACAGCTAGCATATATCCAAGAACATAAGACCCTCTCATCCAGCGAGGGGTGAGTGACAGAACAACAAATGGCTTGGCCATAATCACTCAGTAAATCAATAGAGTAACCAGACTTTGCAAATAACCATATTTTACCATTCTCCGAAGATAAATGAAAAGGAAAATTCAGAATCCTAGCATAATCAGAAATCTGAAACTTATCTACAAAGGGCTCTAAAATACACAAAATGGAGATATTATAACGCGAGCATAACAATCTCAATCTCCGACGGGAAGCAGAATTTGCTATCCCTCGGATATTCCACACAAGCTGTGATATCATAATTAAATTGTAGGCGAGTGACGAACCTGAACACGCACAGGTTTGCACGTGGATAAAGCTAATGAGTAATCCATGAATTTTTTTGGCCTACCTCGTTTGCGTTTTACTTCTGTGAATCCATCCTCCAAATTTATCTGCTCCAAAGGTAAGTCAAGACTCTGGGGTTGGGGTTTCTTGATTCCATAAGGGAATAGTGGCTGTTGTAAGACTTTATCAGGGACCAAAATACCTTTTTCACAATCTAGGAAAGACACTGAGTCCATTCCATCTAGAACCACAAATTTGTTTTGTTGAATCCTGGACATCTCTTGAATATTGGGTTTTGAAATAGACCGCCCAAAAGGCGATTTTCTGCTAATTTTTGTTGCTTCAAACAGGCTGTTTGTTTATTCCAATAATCTATCTACTGTTTTCGGGGCTTCCCAAGTGGCCAAGACATGATTATTTTCTTTTGGCAAGGTGCTGTCAGGGGGCGAAGAGTGTACCTGGGTAGAGAAAAGAACGGGTAGAGACTTGTCAGAGATATATGTTGGTGTAGCGTCTTTTTCTGCCAATGATAACCCAGAGGAGCCTGCGGCCTGAGCTAACGAAGGGGCTGACTTCGAGGAGGAGGGTTCTGGAGGCTTATTCTTTTTCTGGGACTTAATGGAAGGAGCTGGATTTGGAGGGGTCGGATGACCTACTCTGCACTTTTGTTCATCGTGACCAATTTTCTGGCAGTGGAGGCAGTATTTAGGAACGAATTCGTTGGTGAAGAACTGCTCTTGCAGTGCTCCCTTTTCACCTATGTCAACCGATTTGGGGAGGGGTTTCAAGAGGTCCACCTCCACATAGAATCTCGCAACAGAAGGACGGGATTGGTGGAGAGTTGGGGCGTCTATTTGAAGCGGTCTTCCCACCACCGATGCCATTGAGAAGATGGACTCCGGCGAGAGAAATTCTAGTCGAAGATCAACCAAAGACACCCAAATTAGAGCTAGTGGTGGGTCTTCTTCATTTTTGAAAGCCGTAGTCCATTTGAGGACTCTCATTTGGTAGCCGGCCACATTCCAATACGCTCTCATCCAACAACGTTGGAAATCTTCTTCTCTTTCGAACTTAAGTGCAACGTGTCGGGCATTAAGAAGACCAACCTCATAAGAACCTTTGAAGCCTATGGTGTTTAACTCTCTTCGGATCTCAGACATCTTAGGCCTTCCATAGGAGAATTTGCCCACAAGAGTTAATCGATGGGGAGCAATTAGTATAGCGAACTCATCTCTGGTGTATTCAATGACAGGCCTGCCGTTGTGAAATTCTACTGGTTTTGGGGGGACAGCATATTTACGGGTAGGATCTTGGAATAATGAGGTGAAAGTTCTTGGCCGATTTTCAAATTCTATGGGGGGGAGGGGGTATCGGAATGGAGGCAGCCATGGGCTGCCGCCCTAGGGATTGCCGGGGAAGAAGGTCTTCCCGATTAGGATGAGAAAATTTTGGTAAAGGTAGAGAGAGAATTTTGGTAAATGAGTTGGGTTATGACGGTTTTTCTTTAAACACACTTCTTACCTCGTCTTGTGCCTTTTTCATTATTTCTGGATTCTTTATCATCTCTGCAAATGCCCATACGATAATTACTGCTGCTGCTTCACTCCCTGCGGTAAAAATATCCTAAACGAAAAGTTTGAATTACCCAAGTCAACTTCAACTATACATATATACGAATACAATTAAATTTACACCTTAAGTATTTTGGTTAAGAATATTGATCCATTGAGTAAAAAGGGACTATTCCCTGGGTAGCATTGCCTAAATCAACAAGATTAGTTCATGATAGTTATCTTTTACTAGTTCCTATTAATTTCTTATATACCTATATTAAATCATATATTATTTTTCTCCGATTTTAATGAATATAAATAGTAAACAATAAATATATATAATAAAATCTCCAAAGTTACGCATATAATTATAGTTTAGGATAGAAAAAAACCTTTGAAAATAAAAATTCGACAATCGAAGTAAAAAACAAGACTCCGTGTCAGCGGGTCCCACATTGGGACTGTTCAATTAAAAAAAAAAAAACAATCGAAGTAAACTACCAATGTACATAATAATACATGTGCAGACCCCGTGATCATTAAATTTTTCTGGATAAGGAGACAAGAAAAACCATAAAGAATACAAGAAGTTTTTAAACATTTTTTGTCTCAAAATAAGTATTACTTTCTATTATAAAATATAATTTATTCAACTAAAAAATCAAATCATATCACATATTTAATTCATCCAAAATTTCTCTTCCCTTCAATATATATATTTCGTGTTCTTATAAAAATTTTATTTTAAAAAAATATATTTCTAATATAATATAATCTGAAAAAGTATAAATAAATCTGCCATGTTTATGTTGATAAATCCGCCGACAAGGACATGGCAAAACGCATTGTTTTGGATGCAAAAACAGATTATCCTGCTTCCTGCAATGCAATGGAAACACTTCTTGTCCACAAGGACTTGGTGCAAACTGGTTTCATCAATGAGCTAATCGTGGAACTGCAAATCAAAGGTGTTACTGTTTATGGTGGACCAAGAGCAAGCTCTTTGCTAAATATCCCAGAGGCACGTTCATTTCACCACGAATATAGCTCTCTTGCTTGCACGATTGAAATTGTGGATGATGTGCATGCTGCAATTGATCACATACACCGACATGGAAGTGCTCATACAGATAGCATAGTCACAAATGATCATGATGTCGCGGAACTATTTTTGCATCAAGTTGACAGTGCTGCTGTATTCCACAATGCTAGCACCAGGTTTAGTGATGGCTTCCGTTTTGGGCTTGGTGCCGAGGTCGGGATCAGTACAAGTAGGATTCATGCTCGCGGTCCAGTAGGAGTTGAAGGTCTACTAACGACGAGATGGCTCGCTCGGGGAAATGGCCAAGTAGTGAATGGAGACAAGGGAATCAATTACACCCACAAGGATCTAACTGTTTGAGCTCAAGACTTGGGGAATGTATGTGATAGGAAGCCATTAATCAGCGTCTTGCCTTTGAAAGTAAGACAGCTGAGTTACTGGTTTCTGCCCGACTTCTTGTACTATAGTGTTGAAACAAATCCTGTTATTCACTAGTCAGTGGAAATTCTTTAGGACCTTAAAATGAGGTAGGAATAAACACCGATAATGCATGTGAGACGATGTCTTGTCTGTTATTTACCTACATTTTTATGGCTGGACAACAATTGCAAGTTTTGGCAATAGAGCATATATTTCAATTAAGCTTAAAAAAAAAAAAAAAAAAAAAAAAAAAAAAAAAAAAAACGTATCCTGAAGACAATTTTAAAATTTTACTGCATAATTAAGGGCGTTGGAACTTGAGAGAATCTAGACCAGAGGAGACAGAGACATTGAATCATGGACCATGCTTTATTCCATTTGGAATCTATTTGGACTAATAATTCAACTCTGATTGGAGTATATAATTAAAAAGCTTTCTTTCCGGAGTAAATTTCTCACCTGGATTTATTTTTGTTTAATTTTAATTCATTTATAGATCATTCGAATTTCTCTCAAAACCAAAATTTGTAGGAATTATTTTGATATAAGATAATACTGAGTATAAGATAAACTAATTAATAAATTTTAATAGTTTAAAAAATGAGGTATAAAAATTTTATTCAAGTAACATTGCAAAAATTAATTTAAATTTTGTCTCTAATTTCATGAACTATATATAATTATGTTAATCAACATATTAAAAGTAAAACTATAATCACTGAAATAAAACAATTATAAGAATTAAAGATCTTCTTTTGGAGTAGAAAACAGTTTTGAAAGATGAGCTTTTGAATGAGCCAAAAGGATGAACAAATAATTTGCTTCACTTACGAAGATAACTGCTTTGATGCAAGTGTCAGTTAGCTGAGGCTGGAACTCGTTTCGTTTCTGAATATTGATCAGAACATCAACAAGATCTTCCCTTAATTCTTCTTCCGCACCATTTGCTTCATCCATTTTCTCCTTATGTTCTCTAAGAATATTACCCACGATTTCATCAATTTGCTTCATTGCTCTCTCCATCTTATATGTTGTTGGGTTCACAACTTGAAAAAGCTTCACAGAAGGATACATATCAGCAATGGAAAACCCAGATGCCAAATGACTGATTTCAATTATAAGTCGTATATGCTTGTCCGTATCTTCATTCTTTTCCCCTAATGCAGACAGCCCCACGATGCCGTAAGACAGAGAGGTAATGGCCCTTGTAAGATTGAATGCCATGGCCGGAGAAATTGATCCGATGAGTTTGAAGACCTCGTCTTCCCTTATTGATCTGAAACTTTGCACTCTGTTTGGAGTTAAGAGCTCCATGGTGCATATTTTTCGTAACTGTCTCCAGTGATTCCCATATGGGCTAAAAACGATGCCCAAGAAATTGTAAGAGAAAATCTTGAATTTGAGGCTAAGGGGTCTGGAAGCAAACAAGAGATCATTTGTTTTGTAGATTTCCTTGGCCATTTCTGGGGATGTTACAACGATGGTTGAAGTTTCACCCAGCTTTAAGTGCATTAAGGGACCATATTTGTTGGCCAAGTCCCTCAGCAAACGATGGATAAATGGAGATCCACCAAGTTGATGAATGTTTCCTATGATTGGAAGCGGGTTCGGCCCTGGGGGAAGCCTCAGTTTGTTGGAGTTTTTCCTTCCTCTGAATAAATCTGTGAGAATATGCACTGCCATGACCGGCAAGATCATCAGAAAACTAGTAAGAAATAAGGTGTACTCCATTGAAGAAGGATTGAAGCAAGCTTCAACCATGGAACTGAAGCAATGGTTAAATGGAGGTCAAGTTGAACTTTTTGGACCTTATCGATTATTATCGGGAAGCTCACAGTCGTAGATGCGTCTCAATAGAAAGCTCTTCTCGAGTACGAAAAAATTTAATATAGGACCAATTTTTTTTTTTTTTAGGATTAAAATACATAACAAACCAAACATTTCCTAGTTGTTAAACTAGTGAAATTTAGTATTTATACTCCCAATAATTTTCTACAATTATCATCAAGCTATTCCTAAAATAAACACAATAAATTTAGCATTTAGTTAAAATTAAGCTTGCTAAATTTCATTGTATATATGAAATTAATTACCTCAATATCAAAAAATCCATCACATACAAAAAGAGGTTGCCAAAAAAAAACAAGAGGCTAAAAACAAGAAGGAGTGGCCACAAATATTTATCTTCCTCTGGCTAATGCCTTCTCTGCAGTGTCGACTTCTTCCAAGATTCGTTGCTTCCTCTTAGCCGGGATCGGTGCGGTCGGACCGAAACTAATATAATGGCCGGAAACAGCATTCAGGGCCGAGTAAATATCCCGAAACGAAGGCCTACCCAAGAGGGCTTTTTCTTTTCTATACTTGGCGACCCATGAATTGGATGTTTCCCTCAATTCAGCCACAGCCGCAGCAACGTTAGGATCATTTTTGTCCAAACTGATCGTGCTTCTCACCTTGTTGATCACTTCTGAGGTTTCTTTTACGTATTCGTCTTCACCAGCCAATGCAGGGGTCACAGGGAGGAGAAATGCAGGGGAGAGGATCCCGGCGGCCAGTGATAAAAAATTGCGGCGGCGCACGGGTGCGGCGGAGTTGGATGTAGTAATGGCAGCATTGGTGGTTGGATTGGGGAGTTTGGATTTAATTGGTGTCAGTAGCTTCGGGGTGGAAGCTGTGGGAGTGATTAAGGTTGGGGAAGCCATTTTTTCCTGGTTGTTTAGGAGGATTTTGGTGTAAGCTAGTGGGAGATGGAGAACGCAGAGCAAGTAAGTTTGTGTGGAAACGGGAATGTCCTTGGTATATTTGCCACGTTGGCTTATCATCTTATCATGATATATACTTTCTGGATGAGAAAAGTTCCAATCAGATTTTGGATCATATCACCCACCATGTCCAAGATGGCTCCCTCGGGCACCAATTTGTTGCAATAAATAATGATATTTTATCTTAGAAAAATAATTAATTTATTACCCAAATCAATATTCTATCAGCAGTTTAAAAAATACTTAAAAAAAGACGCAAAAAAAAAAGTTAAATTTCTTATTACTAGTGCCAACGGGATGTTGAGTCGCACTCACCATCCGCTGTTATACTTTCGTTAATTTAGTTTACTTGAATGTGCTTGTCTTATGCTTGTATTTATGAATTCACCTTGTATAGTTTCAGTTTGATATTTGAAACATACAGAGCAGTAAGGGTTTTATCCCTTGTATTTTTTTGTAACTTTAAAATTTTATTAATAAATTATAGTTAATCCCACATTTCTTTTTTTAAAATAATAATTAAATTTATTATATTATTTTAATTTAATAATAAATTTATTATTTTAAAATGATAAAATTATATATATGAAGTCGTGATAAGTGATAATTTGTCAAATCCTAAGTTAGATGAAATTATAACATCTTTAATATTAATTTAATTATGTTGTAGCTAGTATGCAAGCAGGCTTTATATAGTATGGATAGTTGTATGGGAGAGTTGGTACATCTAACTCGGTTTTTAAAAAAAAAAACTGGATTTTTAGTTAATAAATCGGGTAAAATTTGGACTTGATTCACAAAAAATGCGCGTCAGGCGCATTTAATGCGTCGGGTCTCAAGTGAACAAAAAAAAAGCCTCTCGCGCCTTTTTTTAATCTTGCACAACACTTTCTCTCTCTCTCTCCCTCTCTCTCCTATTTATTATCAATACCCTTCATTTTCTCTCTTTCTCTCTCCTTCGTTCCTCTCTCCTATTTATTGCCGATACCGATCATTTTCTTTTCTTCTCTCTCTCCTGCCTTCAAGATTTTGATATCAAATCCGAGATGTAAAATGTCATTTTACATTTATTTTGCTATTTTACATCAATTTTGCGCGATATAAAATGTCATTATGATGAATTCTAATGTTAAATCTCGTTTTTTGATGTCATTTCGATTAATTTTTTGTAGTTTGGTGGTCCATCAAATGTTAGTTTTACATCAAGGGAGGGATGTATACAACGAACTCGAAACTGCAAAAAGAAAATTTATTGATGATAGTGATTCGAATACTTTACATCAAAAACACATTTTACATCACAATTTTTCCTCTGCGAATTCTGACCAGAGTAGTAAGCTGCGACTTATTCACAGAAGGGCCGGAACCGTCTTTCACTGGGCTGAAGCATCTGGACATCAACAAATAGTATTTTTACATAAGTAAGAGCATTTTACATCAACAATCAGTATTTTACATAAGTACGAACATTTTACATCAACAAACAGCAATTGACATCCGTATGACCATTTTGCATAAAAAAAACATCATTTGACATTGGTACGAGCATTTGACATAAGAAAACATCATTTTACATCAGTACGAACATTTTACACCAACAAACAGTATTTTACATCAGTACGAGCATTTTACACCAACAAACAACATTTTATATCAATACGAGCATTTTACACCAACAAACAGCATTTTATATCAGTACGAGCATTTTACACCAACAAACAGCATTTTACATCAACAAAATAACATTTTACATCAGTACCAGTATTTTATGTCAACAATCAGCATTTTACATCAGTATCAGCATTTTACATCAACAAACAGCAATTTATATCAGTACGATCATTTTGCATAAAAAAAAATCATTTGACATCAGTACAAGCATTTGACATAAAAAACATCATTTTACATGAGTACGAGCATTTTACACCAACAAACATCATTTTATATTAGCACGAGTATTTTACACTAACAAATTGCATTTGACATCAGTACGAGCATTTTGTACCAACAAACATCATTTTACATCAGTACGAGCATTTTACACCAACAAACCGCATTTTACACCAACAAACAGCATTTTACACCAACAACAACAACATACGATTTTACATAAAAAATAAAAAATATATATACGATTTTACATAAAAAAACCTATCTTTTTTCCCAAACTCTAGTTTTTCTTTCATCTTCATGGGCTGGAAACACAACCAAACGAAAAATATATCTTTTTGCATCAAACAAATGGAATAAATATACTTTTTTGCATCAAACAAATGGAATAAATATACCTTTTTGCCTAAACCCTAGTTTTTCTTTTATCTTTTCCACTTTCCACATCTGGCCGCCGCTATCACCACCACCGCGAGCCACCTCTTACTGGCCTCATGATGATTTAAATACGTACGAAAATAGTGGAATAAGGTATGGGTTTTGAAACTTAAGAGGTGAGGAGTATTTTGGCTGTGAAAAATTTTTAAAATTCCGGCCGAAATGACCAGAATCGGCAGTAAGAGAAGAGAGAAAAGAGAGGTGGTTGGAGAAGAGAATTTGGGGGGAGAGAAAAGAGAGAGCCGCTGGAGAGAAAAAGAGATTTAGGGTTTGAGTATATATATATATATATATATTGTAGGGCGTGTGTTTACACATGAAGAGGTATCTTCCTTTCTTGCTTTTATTTTGGCTAGTTGTATGGGGCTTCTATACACTCCTATCCCTACTATATAATTTACCGTTTATAAGTGTTCTTGTTCATTGCTTTTTTCTTTTTAAGTTTGAAAATCAATCTTTTACGGTTTATGGATTTATTCTTTCTTTCACTTATTTTCTTTCACTAGTTAGTAGTTTAAATGTTTTATACCAGTTTTGTTTTTCTTTTTTTTTTTTTTTCAATTTCGGGTTCTTTAGCTAATTTAGTTCAGAAAATTCATCGCTTCAAAAAAAAAAAATTTAGAAAATTCATCGTATTTATTTTATCCCTAAAATTATGAGTCCGGTAAATTTAATATGTTTTATGATATATAGGAACTAGGAAGCATATAAATTCAACCAGGGGAAGGTAAATTGTTTATGGTTCGCAATTTTCGGGTCATTATGCATGTTGGTAGTTTGGTAAGAATTCTTAATTTGAAGTTTTAAACTTTCAAACAGAATTCAAGAACTATGCATCTACTGAATATGGTGTAAGGATTATTAATATATATACATATATATATATATACATAGATAAATCTAAGCAAGCATGCAAAGTTTTCGAAGGGTTCATTTTATTTAGGCCATAATTACATAAATTAACTAATAAATAGTAAAAGAAAATTGGAGTGTTTACAAGTAATTTTAAAGAGTTGTTTACCTCGTGGAAAGTCTAGAACCATGCTTAGTTGCTCAAGAATCTAGTTTAGAGGTTGGTTGAAGAATTTCTCCTAAAATAGGCTAGAAAAAATGGAAATTTTGTGAAGTTAAATTTCTAGGAGAAAGAGATCAATAGGGTAATGGATTTGCCTTATTTTTATCTTTCTAAACTCAATGACGTAGTTGAACATGGACAGGGAAAACTCTGATCTTACTGTTTTCTATAGGCATTTAACATTTTTAAAAACTGGATTCACACTATTTTTATAAGATCGATATTTACTCTTTTACTACACAAGGTAAGTGTATATTTGCCACCTAAAGTTTAAAACTATTTAGCACACTTGTCCCTTCAACTACCTTTCAGCCAGCTCAGGGGTGCATAGCACTTGTCATGTTTGTATGCTCAGAGGTGCGTAACACTTGTCAACTTATGGGTTCATCCTATTTGTAAGGTCAAAGGTACATAACACTTGTCCAACCTATGGGCTCGTCGATTTTAGAGTTGCGTAACACATGCCCAATTTATAGGCTTGAAAGTGCGTAACACTTGTTCAACTTACAGATTTAGAGGTGTGCATAGCACTTCCAACACCATATGTGGAATGACTTCCAACACCATACGTTCATTAAAAAGAGACATGCCCACAAATACACAGTTCTTCCATGCAAGAATCCATCAGGAAAGTTTGATCTCATACTCATTGTTGATTCTCATACTGATTGCAAATATTTAATTATTCAATATAATATCAACTCATAATTGGTATTGTTCAAAAGAAGAAGAATTGTGCTCGAGTCAAACTCGACCCTTAATGGAAACCCATCCCCAAAAAAAAAAAAAAAAATAGTGCTCTAGTTTTAAGCCTTCTAAATGTTGTTTGTTCCCAAGGTGCCACTTAATATTAGTAGAATTGATTCTCCTGCATGTGTTCGTTGAACTTAGGGAGCCTGTAGAATTTGTCGAACAAAAATCGGAACACTTGAGGATGTATAGTATGGAGGTTTTGGCAAGAACTTGAACAGCAGGAAGGAAACCACCACTGTGGTGACCAAAAACAATACTAGATTTAACAACATCATCATGAGGAGGAGGATCAAAAAAAAGAATAAGGGCCTGAAATAATTAAACAATAATCCTCCTACAATAAGTACATAGTTCTAGTTGATGACAATGATGATGGGAGAAAGAAATGATGAAAGCATCACGGAGAAAAAGAAGAAGATGGATGATGGATGGGAGAATTGAATTGGGAATAAAGAATAATGGAAGTGTGGGTAGGGGTTTTCAAATGATTAGTGTATCATCGGGTCTTTGTTTGGAAATTTCAGGATTCGTAAGGTAAGATATAGACGGCTGCAATCGGGCACGACAAACCCCTCTGTTTTAATTGGTCGAACCCAACATTTCATTGATTTGCGGGGATGCACGAAATTAGCGAACCCACAAATGTCATTTCTCATTTGTGCCTGTGTCACAAAACCGTCACACTAAATACAGTTTCTTTTTCTTGAATAGCTCTCCAAATTATCATTTTATTCATTTCTTTTACTAAATATTTCTATTATTTTTTAATAAAAAATAAAATAAATAAGAAAATTATACGATATTTAATACTACGCGTCAATAATTAATGATTTCCTAATAAGATACATGAATGTTTATTTCGTGCCTCTTATTTTTTTTATTTTTCGTCTCTTTTATGTTTAAGTTATCTTTGAATATTTAAGAAATATCAATCACAATATTTAAATATTATAATATTTTAAATTATCTAATTATCCTTATCAATTTACAAAAAATACTCATTAAAAATTTATTTATAGTTCCGTTCATTTATGTTACTTTAATTATAATTTTTCTAAATTTTTAGTAAATTAAGAAGGAATTTATAAAATTTTTGATAAATTAATTAAGAATAATTAAATAATAATGAAAAGGGCTGAAGATAATCATAGGGGGTGATACCATAATCGGTATCGTCCAAAAGAAGAAAACTTGTGCTCGAGTCAAACTCGACTAGTAATGGAAATCCATCCAAAAAAATAGTGCTCTAGTTTTAAGCACATGAGCAATTTCAACAGAAATTAGGTTTTTTTTTTTTTTCTCGAAATTTCCTTTGAGTAATATGTTATACATTTTTTAAAAAAAAAAAAATTACTAATACAAATCAATGAATCTATACATACAAGACAATAATTCCAATTTAAGATCCTACTAACCAGTAAATAAGTTTGAAAACTATGCAAATGGATACTTTGGCATTTTAAAATGATGCATTACATTCTGAATAGTAGATTTTGCATACTTGAATAGAGACTTTAAATTGAATTTTGAAAATAAAAAGAAAAAGCTAACCATTAAAAGATGAAAAATAATGACTATTGGTTCAGTTTTCTTTGTTCTACTCATAAGATTCTCCTATATTATTTTGTTTCGAGCTATACTTATATTTGAAACTATATTATGGTCCATAAACCGGAAATTTGGCCCCGAAAATCTGGAGTCCGTTTACGGTGGTACTATAGGAGTAGGATGAATTTTACTCCTACTTGCTACAGTAAGCGCGCGCGCTACAGTAGCGCTACAGTGACGCGCTATAGTTTCGCGCTACAGTAACGCGCTACAGTTTTTTTTTTTTTTTTGACGCACAAACTTTTAAAAAAAAATACCTTTTTTATAAAAAATTCTTTTTAAAAAAAAAAATACTTTTTTTAACAAGGGAAATCAGATCAGGATTATATAGACATCAGATGAGAGAATACAAGAGATCAGATCAACAGACTATAGATATCAGATCAAGAATATAAAAGAAATCATACAGTAGAACTAAAATATAATTAACAAGAGAGATCAGATCAGGATTATATAGACATCAGATCAGCGAATACTTGACATCAGATCAACAGACTATAGATATCAGATCAAGAATATAAAAGAAATCATACAGTAGAACTAAAACATACTTAAAAAGGGAGATCAGATCAACAGACTATAGACATCAGATCAGTGTATACTTGACATCAGATCAACAGACTATAGACATCAGATCAAGATTTTAAAAGAAATCACACAGCAGAACTAAAACATACTTAACAAAGGAGATCAGATCAGGATTATATAGACATCAGATCAACTCATACTTGACATCAGATCAACAGACTATAGACATCAGATCAAGATTTTAAAAGAAATCACACAGCAGAACTAAAACATACTTAACAAAGGAGATCAGATCAGGATTATATAGACATCAGATCAACTCATAACTGACATCAGATCAACAGACTATAGACATCAGATCAAGATTTTAAAAGAAATCATACAGTAGAACTAAAACATACTTAAAAAGGGAGATCAGATCAACAGACTATAGACATCAGATCAGCGTATACTTGACATCAGATCAACAGACTATAGACATCAGATCAAGATTTTAAAAGAAATCACACAGCAGAACTAAAACATACTTAACAAAGGAGATCAGATCAGGATTATATAGACATCAGATCAACTCATACTTAACATCAGATCAACAGACTATAGATATCAGATCAAAAATATAAAAGAAATCATACAGTAGAACTAAAATATACTTAACAAGGTAGATCAAATCATGATTATATAGACATCAGATCAACTCATACTTAACATCAGATCAACAGACTATAGATATCAGATCAAAAATATAAAAGAAATCATACATTAGAACTAAAATATACTTAACAAAGTAGATCAAATCATGATTATATAGACATCAGATCACAAAATAGCAGACATCAGATCAACAGAATTTAGATATCAGATCAAAAATATAAAAAAAATCATATCATACAACAAAAACGTCCATAATATGTATCATAATAGCCAAAAATAACAAAAGAAACGAAGGTACTGTAGCGCGTTTACTGTAGCGCGCGGAACTGTAGCGCGTTACTGTAGCGCGCGCGGAACTGTAGCGCGCTACTGTAGCGGGATAGGAGTAAAATTCATGGTGGTCCTATAGGACCACCATATAAATTACCGAAAATCTGAAGCATATCCAGAAAAAGGTAAGCCACTCCTCCTATTCCTTCCATGAGCAAGAAGGGTGATTTCCTTCCCACATCTTCTGCATACTCATAGATTTAAACTTTTTGGCTCTGTTAGCCAAAAACCCTGCAAATGATTTAGCCATAAAAAGATATATAGGGTTTTGGGTAAGATTATAGAGTAACAAAAACATATAAGTGTTGCCGCTAATGCAGTTCCATAGTCCAACGTCCTTCAAGAGTCCACGTCCCCATAAAAAGTTTGATTGTATCTATGGCTACCGTTTGAAAGACTTGATCAATATAAAATATCATGTTTCAGCAACTAGTATCCCTAAACAAGTAGAAATTTCAGAGAAGATAATAAAAAGTGACAATTTTAGAAAAGCATAAGAGCATAATAAAACCAAAAGGAATGCATGAAAATTTCCAAAAGATTCCAGCCAAAATGTGAACAATTCAATGAAAATCGATCTACAGAACTAATACATGAAGGTAATGATATATGTAAAGCCATACAAAGATCCAATGATGTTGATAGAACATGATATATGCAAAATAAATTAAGAACCGAGTTTAATTAAATGGAAGAGAATATACGTTCACTTGATAGTCAGTTATGAACAGTGTTACTATTATGTATAGTATTACCTCAGCCGTATTTACCAGTGTAAGTGCAGCTCCATTGACTCCATGACACCAATCCACAACATCACTCTTTTTTTCTTCAAGGTGATTTTTATTAGGAAGGTGATTAAAGACTTTCTTTTACATCATTATGTTGATCCCCATGCCGTTTAAAGTGCATCAAGATGTAGGTGACTCCAACTAATCCATGAGCTGCATCCAAACAATTCTTGTCATTCCATTGGAATATCAAAGGGCTCCCACCGCTTCCTCCCAATTTTCGCCCATTGCTAAAAATTTCGTCAATAACAGCCCTCTGCCATTAGTAGAAGAATAATAAGTAACTCAACAATGACAATATGTAACTGTGCACAATGAGGTAAAAGTTAGTTTAATTTACCATTACAGCATATGGAATGAAAGGATAATAAATAACTCAACAATGACACTAAGTAACTGTGGATAATGGAGTAAGAGTTAGTTTATACAATTACAGCATATGGAATGACATGATAATAGTAAGTAACTGTGCATAATGAAGTAACTGTGCATAATAAAATAAAAATTAGTTTAATTTACCAACTACAACATATGGAATCAGAGGATAATAAGTAATTCAACAATGACGGAGTAACTTTGCATAATGAATTAAAAGTTAATTAAATTTACCATCACAGCATATGGATGAGAGGATAATAAGTAACTCAACAATGACAGTAAGTTAGTTTAATTTACAAAATTTATTGTTGAAAAAAAAAAGGGGGTAAACAGGGAGAGTAACCCTAGCGCCGTCGTCACTGGCTGTTGCGAACCGCCGCTGTCCGGCCTCCCCTGCGACCGCAACCAATCGATGCGCTCCCTTACACCAAGATCTATAAAACCCATCTATTGTTCTCTCGTTTGGCGGCCGGTTCCCCATGTTTTAGCTCTCTCCCGACGGGTTTACTGCAGGTCATGAATCCGCTGGAACCACCTCCGCAACCGCCCCCATCACCGTTGTCCTCTGTAGATTTTCCACAGTTATCTGGCGTGAATCCCTTGCAGGCCAGGCCATCTGACCGTACATTTTCTTCTTTGTTTGCTATGTCCGGCACGACACCAACGATAAAGCTGCCCCCACCCAAACCGGTTAAGTACAATAATGGGTTACCTGAGATTTCTTTCACAAAGGAGGAAAGGGAGATGATGAGCGCACCATACAAATTCTCCTTGGTGGGAAAATTCTCTTTTGGACGTCCAAAGTTAGAGGAGATTAGGAAAGAAATTTTGAAGGTTGGCTTTCAAGGCGGTGTGGAAGTGGGTCTCATGAACTCTAGACACGTTCTACTTCGATTCTTTAGTGAAGCGGATTACCAGCGTTGTTGGATTAAGCCAACTTGGCAGATATCGGGTTTCCAGATGCGCATATTAAAATGGACTCCTCATTTCAAGTTTGAGGAGGATCCCCCGGTCGCCCCCGTTTGGATTTCTATGTATGGTCTCCCACTCGAATATAGAAATTCATCAGCCTTAAATTCTATTGCACAATCCATAGGGAAGCCACTGCAGGTTGATGCTCCTACTATGCATGGCACTCGCCCGTCTGTAGCACGTTTTTGTGTGGAGCTTGATCTCTTAAAAGAACGCCCATCATCTATACGCATCACGGTTGAAAGAGATGTAGTGGTTCAGCCTTTTGAGTATGAATATGTCCCGGAGTATTGCAGGGAATGCCGAAAAATTGGACATTCTACACCATCTTGTAAGAAGGGGCTGACGGTTCATCCGAGGCCTCCGTCAGCTAAGCCCACGGTGAAGGAATATAGACCCAAGACCAAATCCAATATGGGGATTGAAGGAACATCAGGGTTAACGATTCAAGAAAAGTCTTTGGTTCCAACTGATTTGACAGAGCTGCCAAAATCTGGAACGCTAGTAGAGAAGGAGCCACAGCCAAGCATTTCAGACTTTCAACTCTGCCCAATACCTTACCAGCGGTTGACTGAGACGGCAGCAGCTACTTCCCTCTCACATAAGACTCTTGCGGAGTTGATAAGCAGCCCAGTTAATCAGGAAGGTATGAAAATAAACTCAGATATGGAATCAGATTCAGTGGAAGTTGTATATGAAGAGGAGCCCCCATCAAAGAATGAATTGCCAATCTCTTCAGTCCAGACTGCTACCTTTCCCATTGCGTCAAGCCTTATAGATACAGAGATGCAAAACAGGACACCCAATCAGCAGCCAGTATTAGGTGAATCTGCCTGTATTCCAGAGATATCTACAGTACAGGAGCCACTAATAGAGGGTCTGCAAATGGATGCTAGGGAGACATGCTCAGAGGGTGATCACGGTGGGAGGGGTGACATGACAGAATTTTGTCAAACCGATTCCCTTTCTGAACCAGAGCCAGAGACAGTTTCAAACGAAGGCTTTCAGGAAGTAAAAAAAAGGGGGCGACAGAGGCAAAAGGAAAAACTTGTTCGCTCAATAACACCTCGTCGTTCGACGCGGTCAGTGGTCCCTCCTGCCCGGTTTTTGAAATGATTAATGGTATATGTTGGAACGTACGGGGGGTAGCAAATTCTGCCTCCTTGCGCAGACTGTCATATTTATGTTCTTTTTATAACCTTTCTTTCATTGGTTTGTTTGAGCCTATGGTATTGCCTGAAAAGCTTAGTGAGGTTTGTAATAAATTGGGGTTCAAATTTAGTTGGTCTTCTAAGTCTGGGAAGCTTTGGGTTTTTGCTAGGCATGGTTTATCTTTAATGGAAATATCAGACAATGGTCAGTCTAGATCTTTTCTCGCACGACATCCATTGGTTGATGGGGATTTCTTATTAAGTATGGTTTATGCAAGTTCCAGCTATCTGGAACGTCGTTCTTTATGGTCTGATTTGTTGAGAGTTCGTACTCTGCATTCAACCTGCCCATGGATAGTGGGAGGAGATTTTAATGTTATTCGTGTGGTACAGGAATACAAGGGTCCATCGTTTCCTTTGGTTGGCCCTATGAATGATTTTAATGGGTTTATTTCTGATGCAGGCCTAGATGAAATCAATACTACGGGTTTGGAATATACATGGAGTGGAAATCGATCAGCGGGTTTTGTGGCAAAGAAGTTGGATCGATTTCTGTTCTCAGAAACTTGGTTATTAAGATTTCCAAATTCGTCGGTGCAAAATTTACCAATGACTACTTCGGATCACTCTCCCTTATTATTGCAGTTCTCTCCTAGTACTGAAGCTTCCTCCCCTACGCGATTCATCTTCCAGTCTATGTGGCTACGTCGATCATCATTTATTCCTTTGGTCTGGGAAAACTGGGAGCGTCCTTGTCAAGCTTTTGGAATGGTCTGATTTTCCCTGAAATTGAGACGATTGAAGCCAGTATTGCGGGATTGGAATAAGACAGTTTTTGGTAATGTGTTTAAGAATGTAGAGATGGCTGAAAAGGTAGTAGCAGACTGCCAGGCAGATTTTTTGTCTTCTCCAACTTTGGAATTACGAGCCAAATTGTCTGAGGCCCAGGCAAAGGAACTTAGAATGCTGAAGGAATATAATGATTTTGTAATTCAAAAGTCTAGAATGAGGTGGTTGACAGAGGGAGACAGAAACACTAAGTATTTTCACTCTATTATGAGGGAAAAACATCAAAGGCTGGCTATTTTCAAAATTAAAGGGGCTGATGGTTCTTGGAAGATTGGCCAGGAAGATGTGGCGCAAGAAGCGGTGGATTATTTCTCTTTACTTCTCTCAGGGGAACAGATGGCTGAATCAGTCTCGGTCGTAGACGAATTATTGGCAAGTGTACCAGAGTTAATAACTGATTCGGACAAGTTGGCACTGTTGCGGGATCCTGATTTAGATGAGGTTAAGGCAGCTGTTTTTGGCCTTAATGCTGACAGTGCTCCGGGAGGATGGTTACTCGGGTCATTTCTTTCGGGCTGGTTGGGAAATTATCTGTACTGATTTATTGGCTGCATGTAAGGAATTTTTTCAAGGTGTCCCTTTACCTTGTTCCATTGGGAGTACTTTGATTTCTCTAATTCCCAAGAAGACAAATTTCAGTTCCTTTTCAGACTTCCGTCCGATAAGTCTGTGTAATTTTCTGAATAAGATATTCACAATGATGTTGAAGGACAGGTTGGTACTTCTTATGTCCAAACTCATCTCGGAGGAGCAATCTGCTTTTGTTAAGGGAAGGAACATTATGGATAATGTTATGCTAGCTAGAGACTTGTGCCAGTTCTTGGATGATCGAGTTTGGGGCCATAATATGTTGATCAAGATGGATATGATGAAAGCTTTTGACAGAGTTTCTTGGCATTACCTTAAGCTTTTGTTAGCCAAATTTGGTTTCCCTCAGCGTTTTATTTGGTTGGTCCTGAATAACTTACAAGGGGCAAGGTTCTCAGTTTTGGTGAATGGTGTGCCATCTGGTTTTTTCTCAGCTTCCCGAGGAATCAAGCAAGGGGACCCTTTATCTCCTTTTTTGTTTTTGCTAGTGATGGACTCGTTCTCTCGTCGCCTTAAGATGTTAGTGGATAGGGGGATAATTCACTGTTATGGTTCTCCATCAGGTTCCTTAAAGATGTCACATCTCTGCTTTGCAGATGATTTAATTATCTTCACTAGAGGTGTCATATCTTCACTGCAGGCTTTAATGGGGTTACTGCGGGCTTATGAAGTAGCTTCTGGCCAGAAAGCTAATTTGTCAAAGTGTTCTTTTGTGGTATCTAATAGGTGTTCTGATGCTCGGCGACATCAGCTGGAGATGCTTTTGAAAATGCCTTATGTTCCTTTACCTTGGCCTTATTTGGGCTGTACGCTGTCTAAATCACACAGAGCTCATGGTCTTTTTAGTGATATGCTTCAGCATTTGCATTCAAGGTTGGCGTCATGGAGGCACCGCCAGCTCTCTTTGGGAGGGAGAGTAGCATTAATTAGGTCAGTCTTAATGGCTATACCTACACATCTATTTGCATCCCTTGATCCACCTAGGTCTGTTATAAAGAAAATGGAGAAGTGCTTTCAAGATTTTTTGTGGGAGGGAGTAGATGGGGATAAACGGAGACATTGGCGACAATGGAAACGACTTACTTTTCCTGAAAAAGAAAATGGGTTGGCCATTCGTCAGTTACATGCAATTCTTCGGGCATATTCTTTCAAATTATGGTGGAGATGGCGATCAAGGATTGGACTTTGGATGAAATTTGTTGCATCTCTTTCCTATTCCAGTAGGTTGAGAACCTCCTGGCGCAGAGTCCGAAGGGTGTCGGGGGCGGCTTCTGCCTTCTCGAAGGTTTTGCTGCAAAGAGGAGATGCTCTTTTCTGGTGGGATAACTGGTCAGAATTGGGTACTTTATGGCGTCAACGCGGTCAGCCGCCTTTCTCTACTTTATCAGTAGCTGAGTTTAATCTGGATAGAGTTACGTATTTGGAATATTTTTCTCACATCCTAACGGAAGAACAAAGGCAAGTGTTGATCAATTGCAATATAACATTGTCAGCGGGGGAGGATAGGCTGGTTTGGCAACCAAATGCTTCTGGGTTATTTACTTTAAAGTCTGCCTATGAGGTTGTCAGAGTTAAGAGGGCATCGGTGGTTTTTGCAGACAATATTTGGCATCCATGGTTATCTCCTCGTATTTCAATTTTGTTATGGAGGTTTTGGAATTTCTTGCTTCCATTTCCTGAGTCATTATGCAAAATAGGTTTCTGCTCCTTTCCTTCCATTTGCTTCTTGTGCAAGAAGGAGAGTGAGACCCTGCAACATGTGGTTTTTGAATGTCCTTTGGTTCAACCAGTGTGGAGTTACTGGAAATCCTTTTATGGCTTGGGTTTGCGTCTGCCTCTTAATCGTCAGTCTCTAGTTGTGTGGTCGAGGCGGTCACATGGCTCTTCTATTATTTCAAAATTTTAGCGATTAACACCCAGTATTATAATTTGGGAGATTTGGAAAGAGAGAAACCGCCTTATATATGAGCAAGCTATGAGCTCGCCTTCAACAGTCATGATCAACAGAGTATACCGGTCCTTAGCTGAGATGCTGCTAGCTTTCAAACCAACTGCGTCTACAGTTTATGAGAAGAGAGAACTGGATAGCCTATTTGGAATCTCTTTATCCCTTTCACCTCCCCAGAGAGTTAGAACTGTAGCATGGCACTCTTTGGTGTCTGCTCCGTTTGTTCTTAACACTGATGGTGCTTTTGATGGGAAGGGCAAGGCGGGCTGGGGATTTGTTCTTCGTTTTGGCAGTGGTCGATTGGTACATGCTGCTTCTGGTTTTATGGAAAGAAGTTCAGTTCTGGGGGCTGAAATTATGGCTATTCTGCAGGGTATTCGATTTTGTACGTCCTTGAATATTAGACACCTGCAAGTCATGTCAGATAATCTTATGGTGGTTCGAATGTTAACGGGGACACTCATCATGGACTGGAGACATATTTTAGTGCTGTCTGAGATTTCTCAAATTTTGCAAGAATTGGATGCTTTTGTGACTCACATATTGAGACAAGGGAACTCTGTGGCGGGCTATATGGCAAGTTTGGGGTTGAAAGGTATAAGTGCTACTTTTGAACTTTTGTCTGAGATGCCTACTCGCTTGAAGGGGCTGGTGTTACTGGATGAGAAGGGTATACCTGGATTGTGACTTTCTTAAATTTGTAATAGTAAGGGGTTTAACTAGTTAGGGGCTCTGCGGAGTATTGGTGATTGTATAGTCTAGTTTGGTGGGGGGCAATCCTAGCTTAGTAAGCGGGTTTAGGTAAGTCATGGCACTGCCTAATGTACCAATGCTTTTATTTTGAGTGAAAAAAAAAAAAAAAATTTACAATTACAGCATATGGAATGATTTCTGATGCCATATGTTTGTTAATGAGCAGACATGCCCACAAATATCGAGCTCTCCCATGCAAGAATCCATCATAAATATCCTTTGGCAGCTCAATCTATTCAAAACATCAAAATTAATATAGGAATCACATTGGAATAGATTCTAAACTTCTTGCTAACAAAACTAGAGGACAATCCATGCTACTAACCTCTTTGAATTTTCTCAGATTCATCCGTTTTTTATTATTTTTCAAGTAATGTTCCACCACTAAGCCAAGTGTACAAACACCAGCTCTCCCATACATAAACGTAACATCCCTACATTTAACAAATTGGGTTTTTTTTTTTTTTTTAAATTTCAAATCAGCTAAGTATCATCAACAAAACAAATCCTTCCAGGTATTAGTACCATCTAAACAGCTCCAGTAAATCAGCTACAAAATATAGAATTACATACAAAAGTTTTTTTTTTTTTTTTGGTACAAAATATAAAAGTTTTTAATCATACATTAATTATTATATTAAATATATTTTAATGAAAAATTTTATTAGTATTAAAAATTTTTAAAAAATTGAATAAATCAATAAAAATGTAAAGGGGAAAAAAGGAAATAATTAAGTTTTTTTTTAAAAAAAAAGAAAATGAGGCTGCGAACAAAATATTTAAAGAAATGAAAGACCACATTGCTACAGTGCTAGACTCTTCAATTTTCATACCGTATATTTAGCGAAGGGTTTTCTCTCTCTATATGGTATTTTTTTACCGTAACGATTGGAGAACCTATTTAAGGTAAAATTGGGGAGAAATGGCATTTTACCGTGTTGGATGGAGATGCCCTTAGGACCATTTAGGCTAGTTTTTTTTTACCATTTTCTTAAGAAAAGAAATTAAATTTTAATTAAAAATATAATATATTTAAATAATCACAAAATTACTTCATATTAATTTTAGTTCTCACCAAAATTCTTCTTATACTATTATTAAAATATCCTCCCTTCACATATTTTTTCTCTTTTATTATAAAATTTTCTCTATTAAAAAATTTATATTCTTAATACAAAATACTCCTTAGAAAATCAAACAAACATAGTCATCCAAAAATAGTTTAATTTACAAAAGTTATATGTATAATAATTATGTGCGAAAGAAATTGAAAAAGAAAAGAAAATTTAATGAAAGAGGGATGTAAGTGTGGACCTTGGTGGTGGTATAGTCAAGTGAAGTCAAAATGTGAGTAGACGGACTCGTTCTGACTGAGTGGACTTAGTAGTATAGAATGTGGACTAAAACATTTTCACGGTTAGGGCTCATTTAATTGGGTTCGTGCCGCATCATTAATCAAAATGTGGGCTCATTTAGTTGGCATTAAGGTCTGGGCCTACATATAGTGCATGAATCAAAACTCTTCTTGTGCTATGAAAGAGTAGAGGAAGAATAAGATGATGTTGATTCTTTGGTCTAAACTATACGGTGAAGGTCTTTATGAGATTGAGAAATGATTAACATTATGAGTGAACTACTTTTTTGGTGACTTTTTGGCATAATATAGATTTGTGTATGAAGTGCTTACATGTATTTATTTCAACGAGAATCAGAAATCAGAACGTAAAAAATAAACTAGCGAGATATTCATAATGAGAATTCAATATTCTTGATAATAAATTTTTTGAGATATATTCTTCTCTATGAAAAGATTTTATTCTATATGAGATCGAGATTGAGTGTCAACTCGATATAAGAATTCATAAACTGAAAATTGGTACAAGTGGTGAGCGAGACACCAATTGGTGATTTATTTATACAACATAGAGTTGTCTATGAAGTGTCTATCATAGTTATCTCTATATGACGAAAATCGCATAATGAAAGAAATGTCAAGTGTAATATTCCTTGAGTTTAACAAGACCTACCTAATGGGGGGACGATTTCTTGTTAAACAATATATGGAATACTTACTGTGCATAATCAAGTAAAAGTTAGTTTAATTTACCATTACAACATATGGAATAAGAGGATAATAAGCAACTCAAAAATGATAGCAAGTAATTGTGCATGGTGAAGTAAAAGTTAGTTTAATTTTACCATTAAGGCATATGGAATGATTTCTAATGCCATATGTTTATTAATGAGAAGACATGCCCACAAATAACCAGATCTCCCATGCAAGAGTCCATCAGAAATGTCCTTTGGCAATTCAATCTATTCAAACATCAAAATTAATGTAGGAATCACATTGGAATACATTCTAAACTTCTTGCCAACAAAACTAAAAACAGAGGACAATCCATGCTACTAACCACTTTGAATTTTCTCATATACTCATCTCGCTTTTTATAATTTTTCAAGTAATGTTCCACTACTACGCCAAGGTCACAAACACCAGCTCTCCCATACATAAATGTAAAATCCCTCCATTTAATAAATTGTTATTTATTATATCAGCTGTGGTCTGATAACTAAATTAAGGGCATATCTCAATAATCTTCTTCCTTTTATTTAATAAGGCGAATCTATCTAACATATAAACATAATTACCCCTTATAGATATAATATGAAATCACGTACGCAAATGAACCTGTTGAAACTAAAATTGGTTTTGACATTTCGATGTCAATTGTAGATAATATAAATATCTTACATCTTCAAACATGAACGACAACATTTATCTAAATGGAAAAGATTTGATAAATTTCACACGCATATGATTTAAGAATAGAAATATTCAATACAATAGAACTCACTAAACAATTAATAAAAAAATATGAATGATCCCTCACTTTTTTTCTTTATTTTCAAGAAATTAGAGAACTTAGAATAGATTTAGCTATTACAACGAATTATGAAAAACAGAGTAACTCTCCATACCGGGAATCCAGAGAAACAGAGTCACGTGCCTTAACCATTTCAGAGCTATTACGAAGGTCCTCAATTGGGGGCTTATCTTGGCTAGCCAGATAACATTTTAGAAGCAAAAATGATGTCCCAAGAATGCCAGAATAGAGAGAAATCACCCATCATTTTTTTCTTGGTACCAAGATTTTCCCATGTTTCCGTAACTACTTCATCCTTGATCTTTCCGGCTAGCACGGTGAAAATTTTTTGCAACTTTGGTATCACATTGAGAGAGAAGATGAAACAAATCGTATTCTTGCGATTTTTGATTGTGGAAGAATCGTATCATGCTCAAACATTTCCTATTGCTACGCATATTCAGGATTTTTGCTTAGAAATAAACCCACCAACATATTTAGGAGATGACTATCCTTGGCTCCCTCCATTGAAAAAAATTTCAAATTTTTGAATATTCTTCTTCGCTCTTCGCTGATATTCTCTCTACTCCACCAGTACACACCCAGAACGAGTGGGTTTCTTTTCTCTCTCTCTCTCTCAGTTGTGACTCATAAGGGGCGTACGTACGTCTTTCAAATATAAACGGTATAATTAGTAAATATATTAGTAGTAATGCAACTCATTTTTAAAATTAATATTTGTATATATTAATTTTTTTTGTAAATTTAACCGGAAGACTATTATAATTAATTTTTGATGAATTTTTTATAAATGTTTACTCATATCTCTTTTTGGTGAAATGAAAACTAAAAGATTAGTTTTTCACATTCTATTTATTCCAAGTCGGGTGGAATAATATGCCAGGTGAGTGTTTTGACTAAATCGATTGTTTTCTTCTTCTAAATTAACTCCTAATATTTTTTATTATGATATATAATAAAGAAATATGAGTATTTTTAGCTATCATTATTTATTGGGAATTTTTAATTTTAGAATGTCCTCTTATATATTTTTTAATTTGTATTTGTTAATAGACTTGAAAAAAAAAATTATTGAGCTCCCACCACCTTAATGTCTGGTTCGATAAAAGATTTCAAAAAAATTGAGAGAAATTTAAAAGGCATAATATTAAGTAGAAATAATTCATATATTTAACTAAAAGCATGAGAGAGTGTGTGTGGAAACGAGAGTATAAATAGGCGCTCCAATCAAATCTTCTACGTAAATAGCAGAGTCCTACATCAAAAACATGGAGAAAGCCATGTCCACATCACTGAAGCACTTAAGCAATATATATTTATATATATATATATATATATTTTAGAAACAACATAATAGCAAACTCAACGACCTGGAATTAAAAACAAAATTATTTAATTGAACAACAACAACTACACATGCAGCATGCTAGCTAGGCTAAATAGTTAAGAGCCGCTGCAACATAGCTAGTTCCACAATTTTTCTCTTCGTAGTAATAAAAGTGATGCCAGATTTTAATTGATTCATTGTGACTTGTGGAACCCTATCATCTCCCAGCTTTTTATGGTGCAAGATATTTCTTAACTGTTGTTGATGATTTCTCTCAAGCAACGTGGATTTATTTCCTTTAATATAAGACAGAAGTCTCTACTACCTTGTGTAATTTTTTTGCCATGGTGAAACTTCAATTTAAAAAATTTGTTAAAATTATTTGTAGTGATAACAATACTGATTTATGTGTATGAGTAGTTATTTTTGTAAAAAGGAATTTTGCATGAGACTTCGTGTGTGTGTGTGTGTGTATACTCCCTCAACAGAATGGTCGTGTGGAATGCAAGCACCAATATATCCTAAATGTCGCTCGTGCTTTGCATTTCTAGGCTCATTTGCCACTTGAGTTTTGGAGTTATTTTCTTCTCACTGCTGGTTATTTGATTAATCTGACTCCTACTCCTGTTTTGTCAAATAGAACCTCTTTTGAGATGTTGTATGGTCGGCTACCCCAAATTAGTCATTTACAGGTTTTTGAGTGTCTTTGTTATGTGCATAACAATGATCGCGGTGGTGATAAATTTGCGAGTCGTTGTCTCCAGTGCATATTTGTTGGCTATCAATTTGGTAAGAAAGGTTGACGTGTTTATGATCTTGCGGAAAAGTTTTGTTGTTTCTCGAGATAGGGAGTTTTGTGAATCTATTTTTTCGTATGATGTGCCTGTATCTTCTCCATCATCACCTTCCTCTAATCCGATTGAAAAGTGGCCAGCTTTGAATCCCGACGAGGGGGTCCTCATGGTGTGTTATCACACTCTGCTAGAATTTTTGGTTCTTCCAACTGTCGACTTTGGCGGTCCTACCGCCGCTAGGGATGCACCGACTACTGACTCTGAGAAGCTATTGGGTCTGCATCATCGAACTAAGTTTCCATCTACTCGTCTGCATGGTTATGTATCCCACACTCTTTGTCCCTCGCTCCCCCCTCCCCCTTAGTAGTTCCCCAGCTTTGACATCTTCCTCAGGTATGCCGTATCCTATAGCAAATTATGTAACTAGTGATTTATTTTTTCCTTGGCACATAAGACATTTTTGGCAGTTGTAACTTCACAAGTTGAACCTCGTACCTTTGCTAAGGTTGCAGCAGATGCTCGTTGGTGTTATCTATGCAGGCTGAGATTCAAGCATTGGAAAATAATCATACTCGGGATGTTGTTTCTCTTCCTCCAGGAAAGCATGCTATAGGGTGTAAGTGGATATATAGGATTAAATATCATTTTAATGGTTATGTTGACCGCTTCAAGACTTGACTTGTGATTCTAAGTAATAAGCAAGTGGAGGGAATAGATTATCAAGAAACCTTTGCTCCTGTGGCCAAGATGGTTTTTGTTTCGCATGTTCCTGGCTGTGGCTACGACGAAAAACTGGGAGGTTCATCATATGGATGTTCACAATGCATTTTTGCATGGGATATAGGAGGGGAAAGTCTATATGTGCTTTCCTCTTGGTTTCTAGTCTCGTGTGGAGGGGCAAGTGTGTTACCTTCATCGTTCTTTATATGGCTTGAAATAGACTCCTTGATGCTGGTTTGCCAAGCTCGCAGTGCTTTGAAGCGGTATGGTTTTGTTCAGTCTTATTCTGACTATTCCCTTTTTACTTTCCATCGTGGATCTGTGTATTTAAATGTTTTGGTGTATGTGGATGACCTCGTTATTTCTGCCAATGTTAGTAGTGCTATTGGTGCATTTGAACAATATTTGAATCGATGTTTTCATATGAAGAACTTGGGGGTTTTGAAATATTTTTTGGGTCTTGAGGACACCCGTAAAGCGACTGGCATATTTTTGTGTCAACGTAAATAGGCATTGGATATTATTGCTGAAGTAGGTTTGTTAGGCGGCAAGCCTGATGCGTTTCCACTTGAGCAGAATCATCATCTTTCATCAATTAACAACGAGCTTCTCTCTGATGCCGGATGTTATCGTCGTCTCATGGGCATTTGATTTATTTGGTAGTGAGCACCCTGAATCATCCTATTCAGTTCACATGCTGGCGCAGTTCATGCAACAATCTCTTTCTCCTCATTGGGATGTTGCTCTTCGTGTGGTTCAGTATTTAAAAGGTAATCCCGATCGAGGGATTGTTTTGCATGTTGATTGTGATTTGAAACTCTATGTTTGGTGTGATTCCGATTGGGCCAGTTGTCATACTACTCGTCGTTCTCTTACTAGATGGTATATTCAGGTTGGTCATTCTACTGTTTCTTGGCGTACTAAAAAGCAACATACTGTGGCACGCTTGAGTGCTGAGGCGGAAAATTGTGTCGTGGCCACTACTGTGTGTGAATTGAAATGGTTGAAAGGTCTGGTCAGGAGTGTTGGTGTTGCTCATTTTCGACTTGTGCAATTTTTCTGTGATAGCCAGTCCACTCTTTATATTGTTGCTAATCCTGTTTTCCCTGAGCGCACAAAGCACATCGAGGTCGATTGTCATTTGTGTGCGATGCTCTCCTTCAAGGTCTTATATCTACATTTTATGTCTCCACTCGGACCCAATTGGCGGACATCTTCACAAAAACGTTAGGCATGTTTCAACTTGAGGGGGGTGTTCCAATGTTGTAAATTAGTAAATAGCGTAGTAAAGGTTGTAATTGTGATTACTGGTTGTAAACCTAGTAAGCAATGTGTATATAAACAATGTTGACGCCGTGAGAAAGGCAATCCATTAAATATACAAAAATTTCAAGCCTTTGTGTTTTGTTATGTTCTATTTATTTATAAACAATTCTATTGGTTTTAATTATTTGTCAGAAAATTACAGTTATGAGTTTTTTAATAAGTTGTTGTGAATATGATTTTTTTAAAAAAGTTATTTAATGATTTTCGGTAGAATGTAAATAATTCTTTTAAAAACTAACATTACAACCTATGGTCATATATTTTACATATAAACTATGATATTTATTTTATGCTCTTACAATTTGATTATTAGGGTTATTTTGTAATAATTTTAGAATATGAGAATTCAAAATTACAGTTATTCTCTGTATTGGTAACAAAATTTCATTGGGTGGGCATGCGTTTGTGTAATAAGAGAAAAATGAAATATAAGAATGAAGAAGGGACAAAAGCGATGCTAAAGACGAGCAGCATGGGATTTACAGATATATTTTGCAATCCAATTCTCCCTTCTTCTTCCTCCTAGTATTTGATCATAGCGTGTAGAAGAAAAACAGTGAAATAATAGATGCATTAGAAGAGGACTACATGGCCACAAGATTCCGCCACAAATGCTCCAGAAGTTGAAGCAAACGCCGAAAGATGGAAAGGATGTAAAAAAGAAGGGAAGAATGGCAAAGAAGGAAAGGGCACTACTAAGGATATCAAGTAATTAAGCTGAATTGTAACTATGATTCTGCTTAAAATGTGCAGGCTTTTCCGGTATTGATTGTACATAAAAACATGGAGAAAGTCATGGCCACAACACTGAAGCACTTAAGCAATTCATACCAAAAATATATATAATAAACAACATAACAGCAAACTCAAAGGTGTACTCTGGAATTAAAAACAAAATTAATTAATTAATTAATTGAATGAACAACTACACATTGTAGCATGCTCGCTAGGCTAATTAGTTAAAATCTAGTGCAACATATCTAGTGTTTCCACAATTTCCTGGTCACCATCATCTGCCTTGTCATAGATATTTGCAATCGGGGACTCTAGCAGAGGTCACAACAAATGGCTGAGAACTTGCACAGATATCAATCGAATCTTGAAAATCATCACAAAATTCTACAATTATGTTGCATGCTTTGCTCACAACATTGTACCTACGAATTGTTGGAATTGAATACATAAGCTATGCTTGTGTTGTACTTTTTCCCTGTAATATATCGATTTATGTTTTGGTTATATCTTGTTGTGCATTAATTGTCCATTTATATTATATAAGTAGATGATGAGGTGTCTGGTGTGACACAGTAGATCTCATCATTGGTTGAAAGACATAATATATAAATGAGGTTCGTAACCGAGACAGTTTTGGACAAACTGTCGATTTAGGTTATTATGTGATTCAGATAATTGGTTTGTCTAAACTAATTGAATCATATAGATATGCCCGGGGCATATTGAACTTGACCTTTAGGAATGATTTGTCTTGTACTGATTTAATAGACAAATCGATACTTGTATTCTATCTCCTAATCCCTAGACTCGAGCGGGCATAAGGATTAGACATAGTGTACTTTGATCTGCCAATGGGTGAGGTCAATTGTGGCCAATAGTCTCGGTGGGTTAGGTGCGCGTGTTTAGTTACTTGGTGTGCTGCTTGTCAAAAGGAAATCATGTACCGGTGCGTCCGGGGTGATGGTGCTCCCGAGATGAGCTCGAAATGTTTATTATACTAAACCCGGCCGGTGGACTTATGTCCGGTATAATAAAAAGGTCGAGTAGTACTAGTCTCGGAATTAAAGAAGTTAATTAATTAATTTATCAGTAAATTAATTTATAATTAACGAGCACTATATCTTTGATGTGGGGAGATTAATGAATATAATTTAATTAAGTTGTTCCGGAAGTAATTCTGGTGTAGGATGGTAGTGCCAAAATTAATCCGTTAGTGGTACGATTAATTTTGTAATGGGTTAATTGAATAGGTAGATTTAATTAATTAATTGATTAATTATTCCTAAGGTTTAATTCAGTAATTAACAAAGTGGAATTATTTAATTAATTCCTAAGGGTTGATTAAGTAATTAACAAAGTGAAATTATTTATTTAATTAATTAAGTATTAAGTTTCAATTGGAATTAGGAAATCCTAGAGATTAGGAATCTAGTAAGATTTGGTTTATCCTATCAGATTGGTTGCCTAATTAGATTTGGAAACTAATTCATTATCTAAACCCATTAGGAAGACCAATCCTAAACCAACTTGGGGTCTCTCTTGTAACTCAATAAATAGACAAGGGACTAGCTATTCAAGACATACAATTCAATAGATTCATAATTCAAGAATCTAGAGAGATAAAATTCTAGAGAGAGAAAATTTTCTCTATCCTAAACAAATTTTAAGAACAAAAGTGGCGGCTGGTTTTTGGGGATTATTGGCCGGAATTTTGGTCTTCCCTTCTCTAGCTGCTCATGTTGTTTTCTCTCTCTCTCCAGACAGTGTGTTTGCAGTACATGCTAGGTGCGGAGGTGCTGGATTTTTTCTAGCAGGTGGAGTTGTGGTGATAGCTGATCAATTGACTTATGGATTGTTGCCCACACAACAAGAAGTCATAGTCTTGAGGCATATAAAAGAATCACCAGGTGCATGCTTCAAAGGTATTTTTCTAAGGTTCCGCTTTAATTATAAATTTTTGTTGCGTGGTAAATCGAGCAAGTGCAAACCCAGATCCTATGTGGCAATCCTTTCACGAATCTCACTCAAATCCCTCTTCTCACTGCTTTGCATTAATAGCACCATGGTTTTACCATCCCATGAAATCAACCTCTAGAAAATATTCCAAGTGAGGTGAATCACAAGTTTCTTCTGCCAAAGTTTCTCTTCATAGTCATAATTATGTATCAAAATTTATTTCCTTCCACAAATAACATAAACAAGGGACCCTTGTGCAATCCCAAACCAATAGTTATAACGATAATATTGCTCTGATGATGGAGGCTTTGAAATAATCCCAGGTGATTCACTAATTAAGTCCAACACCAGTATGTCTCCATTGTACATATACCAGTGCATATTCCCATTATGGTAAATAGGCGGGGAATTATTAACAATTGGCCAATCACGGCCATGAGTTTTGCGCCATTCATTTTGTTCTGACTCAAACGTATAGAATTCTAGGATTGATTCATCTTCATCTTCATTTTCATCTTCACCATCAGAAAAATAATTAACCACCTCTGCAACCCACTAACTTGAATGATGATGACGAACTAGAATCATCAACAAAGCCTACACCCAAGACACAGAATGGATTCGGATTCGGGTGGGGCGAGAGTATCTTTCGATATGCGTTGAAAAAGGGGTTGAAGATAACATATCCACGAGCATTATCTTCGTATTGAATTAAGAAGCGGCCATTGGGCAACACTATTGGAGGGCATAGCAATCCTCCAAGTCCTGAGTTAATTTATTGGTAAAAGACAGGATGATGGTAAAGCATAAATCCCCTCAAAATTAATGATTTTGAATAACGAGTATAATAGCAAGAGAAGTGGAGGATTGATGGATGCTCTTGCACAAATCCACCCCTGCAAATTGCTTTATTCAATTCCTTGCTTAAACCCCTCAATTGAGCAAACTTTTTTACCGGCAGATGCTGTATTATCTCGACTGTTAAGTCTTCCGGTAAATCTGTCATTGTTGCAACATCCTCCTCTTATATACTCCTCCATGTTTGGAGAAAATGTTTACTAGTTATTGCCCCACTTCTTACCCTTTACCGCCCCAATTTAGACTAAAATATCTCCCTACAATACCCTCTCTCTTTTCCCTTTTAAATAAAAAGAAAATTTTGTCAAAATCTATGGACTACCACCTCAAAAACTAAGGCGGTAACTAGTAAACCCTTTTGGAGAAATCATCTTATTCTGCTTGGCCTTGGCCTTTAAGAGGTGTTTTGACGAGATAGAGAGAGATTTTATGACATAAGGTAATAAAGTGTTTCCTTTTCTTCAAGGAACCATTAGTAAACTAGTACCATATTTACGATATAATCACATATTTAAAGATTGATTCGATCTGATCCTCACACGTGAGGATATATATGGACAGAAATCCAAATCCGTATTCATACATATACAGAAGAAACATCTGCGGCGGTAATCTAGCGAAAAAAACAATAGTAACAGAGGCGGGTGGAGGGGTGCAACGAGTTGATACGGCATCAACAATTTAGCTTTAAGAAAGAAGTTTGGGAATGGACAAAAGATACCGATTACAACCCTCGCAACAGAAGCCTAAGCCTCCTTTTAGGATGATAATATAGAAGGAGAAATCTCCAGGCACGCTCAAAAAACAAGTCTTTGAAAGATGTTGAGGATCAGCAGAAGAAGGCATTAGAGAAGGATCCCACGGTGTTGGATTATGATGGAGTGTAGGATCAAATGAAGCAGAAAGCTGCTGCTCGTCCTATAGCTCAGGATAGGTAGGAAAGGAAGCCAATATATATTGAAAAGGCACGAAACAGAGGGAACGAGAACAAGAAATAGTTTTATGAGAGAAAACTTGCAAAATAGAGGGATCAGGATGAGCACCTTTATGCATACAAAGACAAATTTATTGAAACAGAGTGGAGAAGTGGCGGCTAGATCACCAGAAAATATCACTGCTTTAAGAGATGCAGAGCCTAAGTCATCTAAGTTTAAGGACAATATTTCTCTTTCTCTACAAGGAACAGTCTCGCAAGGAAGATTCCAAGCCTGTTTCTAATGCTTCATCTCAAGAAAATGCTGCAGATAAACCAATAGCAAATCAACAACCACCAAACATCAACCATCATAAAACAAGTTATGATGCACTAGCTGAAGCAAAGCAACGTTTTCTGGCTCGGAAAAAGGTAAAGGATCAATAGTTGATTTATTTATTGCACTGAATTTTCTTCAAGAGTCTAAAACTTTTAAAACCACAACCACCACCAAGTTTCTCATGTTGTTCCCTTTCGCTCTTGTTGTTGCTGAGATGAAAAGCTTGGATTACTTGCAAATTAGCATGTTCTTCTTCTTCTTTTTTTTTTTTTTTTTATAATACAAATTAGCATAATGGTTTGCTTCACCTATTTAGCAGAGACAAACCCTAATGTCTTGTATTTAAAAAAAAAAAAAAAAAATCTGTGGCGGTCTTTGTTCTCCTCACTAGCCCCTTTACCCCCTTGGCCCTTTAATATTAGCTAACCTATTCAAAAATTTATAGTAAGTCTATGTATATTAATACTTGGCATATGTGTTTATTTAGTGTTTAGGGTTTATTAATATTCTTAATTTCTTCTAAAATTTTATTAGTTATCGCCCCAATTTTTACTCTCTATCCCTCTAATTTGGACTAAAACACCCCCATACAATACTCTCTTTCTTCCCTCCTTTTTAAGTAAAAGGACAATTTTGTCAAAATTGGGACGATAATACTTAAAATTGAGGCAGTAATTAGTAATACCTTTTTTCAAGCTTTATATGATATGATTAACAATTCATATATATGGGTTTTTAAAATAAAATAAAAAAACTGTCCCACAAATCTTAGGCAAGGCGATCCGACGAGTTTGGCTACCCTCATTATTAAAAATAAATAAATAATCAAAAGTACAACAAAACACTACCAGAACTTATCCCTACCCGCCTAACATATGCCATCTAAGAAAAAAGTCATCCCTCCTCCAAAATAAAAACTACTCCCAGTATCAAGAATGTGTACAAAATAAATTTAACTGCAATAATCTCTGACTAAATATCGACTAAATTTTAAAAAATGTCATCATACTTTGATAAAATATAGGTTTTGGTCACTAACTTTTAAAAATTAAAAAAATGTCACTAACTTTTGCATTTGAATTTTGGTTTTGGTCATTCCGTCCATATTATCCGTTAAGCCCACTAACGGACCAAAATTTTAAGGGTATTTCTGTCCAATCATACCCAAAAAACCCATGTGCTTCCTTTTGAATTTTAAAAAAAGGTCATCATACTTTGATAAAGTTTATGTTTTGGTCACTAACTTTTAAAAATTCAAAAAAGGTCACTAACTTTTGCATTGGAATTTTGGTTTTGGTCATTCCGTCCATATTATCCGTGAAGCCCACTAACGGACCAAAATTTTGACGGTATTTTTGTCCAATCATACCCAAAAAACACATGTGCTTCCTTTTTTTTTTTGAGTGAATTTTAAAAAATGTCATCATACTTTGATAAAGTTTAGGTTTTGGTCACTAACTTTTAAACATTCAAAAAAATGTCACTAACTTTTGCATTTGGATTTTGGTTTTGGTCATTCCGTCCATATTATCCGTTAAGCCCACTAACGGACCAAAATTTTGAGGGTATTTCTGTCCAATCATACCCAAAAAACCCATGTGCTTCCTTTTGAATTTTAAAAAAGGTCATCATACTTTGATAAAATTTAAGTTTTGGTCACTAACTTTTAAAAATTCAAAAAAGGTCACTAACTTTTGCATTTGAATTTTGGTTTTGGTCATTCCGTCCATATTATCCGTGAAGCCCACTAATGAACCAAAATTTTGAGGATATTTCTGTTCAATCATACCCAAAAAATCCATGTGCTTCCTTTTTTTTTTTTTTACTGTTTATCTTTCTTCCCCTTACCCTCACCCTCCCTTCTTTTTTTTTTTTTTTTTTTTTCATATTCATCTTTCTTCTCCAGCCACGCTGCCACCCTTCTTGCCGGAAACAACAAAACCCATCACCATTCTCCCAGAAACGTCTACATCAATGCATGTGAATTTGTGAAAAAAATCGACTTAAATTCACATGCATGGATGTAAACGTTTCTGGACGTTTTTGGGAGAATGGTGATGAGTTTTGTTGTTTCCGGCAAGAAGGGTGGCAGGGTGGCTGGAGAAGAAAGATGAATACGGAAAAAAGAAAAAAGAGGAGAGGGTGAGGGGAAGAAAGATAAATAGTAAAAAAAAAAAGGAAGCACATGAGTTTTTTGGGTATGATTGTACAGAAATACCCTCAAAATTTTGGTCCGTTAGTGGACTTAAAGGATAATATGGACAGAATGACCAAAACCAAAATTCAAATGCAAAAGGTAGTGACATTTTTTTAATTTTTAAAAGTTAGTGACCAAAACCTAAACTTTATCAAAGTATGATGACCTTTTTTAAAATTAACTCTAAATTTAATTGTCAAAATTTCAAAAATATAAATAATTTGACTAAAAATGTAATTTACCGATGAAAATTTAACAAGAGGGATATATGTGTGTGGGCCTTGGTGGTACAGTCCAGTGAAGTCAAAATGGGAGTACACGGACTCGTTATGACTGAGTAGAGTGGACTTAGTAAGTAGTATAGGATGTGGACTAAAACATTTTCGCGGTTAGGGCTCATTTAATTGGGCTGGTGCCACGTCAGGTGGGACCGCTTTTTTACCCTGTCAAATTGTGGCCTGTCGCAAGCTTTTCGCTTTGATGATTTTCCTAAGTTGTAATACCTCACATGACCTGTCAGCGCGTGATGTTAATCTATACTGTTATCATCAATCTTTTTGCTGATATTCCAATAATAATTCAAACAATTTTTTCTTCTTTTAAGAGAATTTTTTTTATTAAATTTAGTTTTTCTTTATATCCATTGTCCACAATATTAACTAATTACTTTATCAAATTATAAGTATTTCTTCACATAAAATAGCTGAACTAATAATTTAAAACTATTCTATACCCAAAACAAGAAAAAAAAAATTAGTTTGATAAAGAAATATTAGAAATGTAATAAGTAGAACACAATAAAAAAATATTATTTTTAAATAATTTGATAAATTTATATATTTATACTCTCTTTTTTCTTTTGAGAAAAATTTATACTCTCTATTAGTTATAATATTATTTTATTGTATTATTAATCATTGAATATATTTTCAATGAAAAGTAACACAAAATAGTGACATAAAAGATTCCGAGCAACTAAGGTGGGTAAGTTTTCTATGTTATAATTGAGAAATAATATTAATCTCTAATTTTTTTTAAAAAAAAATGTTAGATAGATTGAATTGTCAATCATATAATGGAAATGATGAGCCTATCCCAAAAGAGGAGAAGGATTAGGGCAATAAAAATTCTTTACCATCCAAATGACTTCGAAATGGAGTAATGTTATTAATTATCTATTATATTACTCTTTTTATGTTTTTTATACAAAAATAACCCGAATTCAAAACTTATTATTTTAAGTGAGGAGTGTCTACCATTAGACTATATCCTTCTTATCATATTATTTTTTTATTTCATTATAATAGTATTATTTAAATAAAATATAATTTCTATTTTGAATAGAATACCCCTCATATTTAATATATTATTATATTCTCTTTATAACTTTATATTTTAATTATATATAAAATTATTATGTATAATCATATTAATTTAAATTTATTATTGAGGATAACATGAACAGATTACCTATTATTCTTCATATTTATATTTGCAAAATGTTATATAAAAAAGGAAAGAACTTTTCTCCAACAATACACATGATCATTGTTATACAATATTGTAGGTTATGACTTTCTGCCCTCGCCCATTCAACCCAGCTTTGGATATTTTCTATTATTTTAGTGTAACAATTTTTACAGAGTTTTTTTTTTTTAATTTAATAATGGAAATTTTGACAAAATCGTAAATAAATTCTTCAGTGAGTGGCCTATTGAAAAGTTGAAAGTGTTAGGTATTATCTTTGATTAAAAGAAGGAGTATTTATTAAATTAAACTAAATCAATATATATGACTCTTTATTAGGATGGATGGAGGAATATTTTTTTATAATTTAACAAGTCCTTCCCCTGTTTTTTCTTTTTAAATCTCAGTTGTTTTAAAAAGTGAACAAAATTTATTTTATATAAGATATTTTAGACTTATAATGCAATTTTTAGTTTTTCCTAAATTATCCATATGTAATAATAGCATTTAAATAAACAGGAGAGGGCATAGTTTATGAGAGAAGAGTTGTAATAAAAAAAAGTACCGATAATATATATTTTGTTTTATCAAATATAAATTAATTTTAATTTGTGTGAACGATTTTAAATATATATATATATACATATGTATATATATATATATAACATCTTGTGTGTGTTAAAATTTTGAAGGAATTAACTTTTTATTCAACATTCAAATTCTTACTCACACCTGAAAAAAGGGTAAATTATAAAATGTAGTTGTGAATTGTTATATACATTACAAAGTGTTTTTGACAAATGATAATACTATATTAGTTAAGAAGAAAAATAATGAATATTGAGAAAGAGAGTCGTAAATTATTTATATTAAAATGCTAGTATTACAACATAATTTGCCTGTTTTTATGGCTGCATATAGCACCTGATCTTTTAAATTTAATTACAATCAAATCTAAATTCTCATGGTTACTAAAAACTCGTTTAGGAAGCTTTTATCTGAACTAACCATTTCATAGTTTCATTCTGTAATTAACCTTTTTACCAATTATAAATTCTGATGGCTTTAAATTTTAAATTACAGACCGTGTTTCTCATATTTAATAATTCAAACACAAACTTCTCCTTAAGGACAATATCTTATTTATGTAGTGTAAAATGTGCTCTTTGAGTAACAACTCTGATTTATATAGTACACCGGCAATTTTTATCATACAACTAAGAGTAGTAAGAGAATTATACTCCTAGTGAAATTTCTATACAAATCAGCATTAAATGTCTTGTTCCCCACTCAAAAAATAAACCCACTCTTCACGCGCCTAAGAGTGTTTGCAAAACCCTTCACCCATTTGTCATTATTACTCTATTAATTGCAACTGTTTTTTTTTTTTTTTTGGAACCTGAAATCAGCAATCAAACAATCAAGCTTCAGTCATTTTTTTTTTTTTGAAAATCGCCACATAATGATTATGATTGATGCTTCTTCCAAAATTATTCCAATCAAGTTTTAAAATCCTCATATCACATATTTGTTAAGATTCGTGTTCTTCCTTTCATTCCGCTGAACTCTTCATCTGTAATATCGTGATGGAAAATCGTAATAGTTGATGTAAAATCGCGATATTTGACATATTTTGCTCTCAGCCACTACTTTTTATTTATATTTCGCTATGGATACATCAATACTGCTTAATGATTTTTCGAATGTTTGTTCCCTTTATTTTTCTCCTCAGGTTTCTTGACTTTTTTCATTCTTGATTTAAGCAATGATAAAGGGATGTTCTCTGTGAAATCATCATTCGTTTCTTCGTCATCATCTTTCTTCCTTTTGTCTGTAAGTAAAGAGTTTTCCATCAAAATACTTATATTTAAATCATTACAACAAAATTAAATGAAAATACATTTACCATCATCTGTGATTTATATAATGATTCTCCATCAACTACATCAGTAAGTACATTTACCATCAACATCATAATACAAAACATATACTGTCATATGTCATTCATATAATGATTCTCCATCAACTCTATCAGTAAGTACATTTACCATCAACATCCTAATACAAAACATTTACCAATATTTTGTCATTCATATAATGATTATCCATCAACTCTATTAGTAAGTACATTTACCATCAATATCATAATACAAAACATATACCGTCATCTGTCATTCATATAATGATTCTCCATCAACTATATCAGTAGGTACATTTACCATTAACATCATAATAAACAACATTTACCATCATCAACATAAGAATACAATTTTCATCGTCAGGGTTACCTCTACGACACAATATCAGAACAAAATTAGAACAAAAGCATCTAAGAACATCATATTAAAGATTTTCATCAACAACAAACATAATACAATACATTTATCATCAATCATTTTAAAAAAAAAAAATACAATTACCATCATCAGGGTTTCATTCACGGCAGAATATTAGAACAAAAACGTAACAAAAGCATCCAAGAACATCACAATAAAGATTTCCATCAACAAGAAACATAATACAAGGACAATTACAATCATCAACATAAGAGTAGAATTTCCATAATCAGTGTTCATTTTATGGTACAATTTCGAAAAAAAAAGCATCCAATAACATTCCTTCTCTCAATCGCGTTTCTTCGCATCCCTTTGATGCATTTTTGGTTCTCATTTTTTCTCCCTTTCTCTTTCGTATTGTCCGTTCCTTCAATTTTCTTGATTTTTTTGATTCTTCAAATAAGATGAAAAATCTTGTTGCTTTGTTGTTCGGATTTGGGTTTATATTGTTGATGGGTTTCTCTTTTGATGATAGTTGAAAACGGATGCTTCATGCTGTAGGATTCCCGGAGCAAAAATTTCTTTTTTTGATTCTTCAAATCACTTGGAAACTGCTGGTCTTCTTTTTCGATTGCGCAGCTGAATGGTTTTGGGCAGAAGCGACGACTAGAAAGCAGCGGAAAGAAGCTGACGTGAGTTTTTTCCGACAACTGGAAAGCAGTGATTTTGGTTTTGAAACGAAAAAAAGGGATTGAATGCCGCTTGGTTTTTCCGTTTTGAGAGGTATGATGAGAATTTTGGATTTGTTCAATTTCCCAAAAAAAAAAAACCCCATTAATATTGTCTTGGAAAGTGGATTTATGGTAAATGGCAGCTGCATTATTTAAATTGTGTTTCCTTATTTCTAAGGAGCATGTTTACACTCTCTTAAAACCTTAATTTTAATATTTTCTTTTTGATTTAATTTTTGCTATGTGTATCAATTTATATAGTACACCTAGTTGTACTATATAAGTATTGCCTATTTTCTCAAATCTCTCCCTCTCATGCGCCTTTTTTTTCTTTTGTTTGCAAAACCATCACCTTTCTTTTTCCATTAGTCAACCACTTTTTTGCTTGGAAAATTGTTGTCTGCTCCTCATCTCAATGTGAGTTTTTAATTTTTTCAAATCCCTGATGGTATGCATTCGTTTAAAATTCTCGTTGCGCTGTTTTGCTCTGAACATTTCTCTTAAGCTTTTGTTGATGGAAACTGTGAAGTGTTTGATGGAATATCGGTGCTTTATTCATTTCCATGTTCTCCGCTACTTGCTTTTTTTCCATTTCCCGGATGCTTTGTTTTTGTTCATCTATCCTTTGAGTGTGTTTTGTTCATTTATCCTTTGAATTTTTTGAGTTTTGATTTAATGGATTATGTCAAGAAGTTGATGGAACGAAAGGTTGCAAATGATGATGATGAATTTTTTTTTCATTTAGTTTCTGCTATTTTTATTTTGGATTCCATCTCATTGCTTAGCGTTTTGTTTGAATCTTTGAATTTTGTGATTTTGGATTCTTACGATTCTTCCGCATTTCATTAGAATTCTTGAGCTTTTATCGGGTTGCTATTTTATTTGAATCTTGAGGTTTTGTTTGAATCTTTATCAAATTGTTATTTTATCAAATTGCTATTTAAATGGGAATATCCATGTTTATCCTTATACAATATTTATTCATGTTATTTATCCTTGTACAATGTTTATCCTTGTACATGTTTATCCATTTTTGAATGGGAATTACATGTTTATCCATTTTTGAATTTCAAATTTGTCATCTGAAAACTATGTCTTCTGATTTTGATAGAATATCACTTATGTCTTCTGATATTGATGGAATATCACTTATGTCTTCTGATAGTAAAGGAATATCACTTATGTTTTCAAATATGAACTTCAAGCTGTTTCCATCAGTTTACATAATATAAGATCTTGCTGTATACTGTTGATCACTGATTCTGAAGTTGATGGAAAATGATCCTGATTCTGATGAAAATTGTGTATAAACTGAAGGAAACTAAAATTTCATCCGATGGAAACTAAATCTCCAGTCTGAATATGATGGAAACTAAAACTTCATTTTATGGATACTAAAAACTTCAGTCTAAAATATGATGGAAACTAAAATTTCAGTTTGAAATATGATGGAAACTAAAACTTCCTTCAACAAAAATAAGGGTCAAAATGAAAATCAGATGGAAACATATCAAATTAATGTAAACATATCAACAAAATTGTTCATAAATGATACCAAAAAAAAAAAAAAAAAAAATGAAGCACATCAACAAATATTTTATTGAAGTTGATGGAAAAACATCACTATTGACGGAAAGTATTCAAAAATGATACAAATTTGAAAAATGTTAAAAGAAACACATAACAACTTCTAATTTTTCACTTTATCATTAACGAGGTTAACAAAAAATAAAAAAACTATCTACGACACTATACTTATAAATCTTTCAAGATCATCTATAATAGATTCAACATCTGTTGTTTTGAAAGATCGGACGGTTTCTAGATCTTCAATTCATTTGCTGCAGCTTCCTCATAAGTATATGCTTACCTCTTCATCTTGCTGAGCTTTTCCTGCGAACAGAAGGTAAATAATCAGATGTCAATTATTTTTCATTAAATTAAGTTAAATTTTCCATCAACAATAAGTTTATAATATATGAGTTTCCATCATATTCGCAATTAGTTTCCATTAGCTTCCGATAACTAAATATATTCAAGTCTCCATCAAAGTCAGAAAAAATATACAATCAATGTTCTCTAAAGTTTTCATCAATAATAAGTTTAAAATACATGATTTTCCATCAACTTCAGATAACCTAAACATATTCAAGTTTCCATCAAATTCAAAAAAAATATGCATTCAATCTATGTTCCATCGAGTTTCCATCAACAATAATTTTATAACAAATTCATCAAATGTTCCATCAATGTATACTACATGAGTTTCTAACAATTTCGCATTCACTTTCAAATTCAAAGACAGCTTCCATCAGATACATAATACAAAAATGTTGAAATAGTGAAAACAATCAAACTTTTCAAGACAAATTTCCATCATAATTCAAAGAAAGATATAGATAATATTTCATCAACTTCCATCAATTTCAGAAAAGATAAGTGATATTTCATCAAAATCAGAGGACATATATGATATTTCATCAAATTCAGAAGGCATGTGTGATATTCCATCAAAATCAGAAGACATGTGTGATATTTTATCAAATTCAGAAACATTGTTTTCTGATGACAAATCTAAAATTCAAAAACGGATAAACATGGATAAACATGTTATTCCCATTCAAATAGCAATCCGATAAAGATTCAAACAAATGCTCAAGATTCAAACAAATGCTTAAGATTCAAATAAAATAGCAATCCATTAAAAGCTCAAGAATTCTGATGAAATGCGGGAGAATTGTAAGAATCCAAAATCAGAAAATTCAAAGATTCAAACAAAACGCTAAGCAAGGAGAATCCAAAAGAAAAAGAGCAAAAATTAAATGAAAAAAAAAAGCAGTTGGGAATTGAAACAAATGAATAACATCCTGGATTTGAAAATTTTTAAAACCCACCTAGAGATGGATTGTTCAACTTTGTTTGGGCTCTTGTTGATCTTTATTGATAGTTTTCTCTGCTAATATTGCGTTTTTTTTTTTTAATTCTTCAACAATGGGTTTGATAGATTATTCACAACAAATGGGTTGACTTTAAATTTCTTTCGCAGTTAGATTCTTCCGCAGTAGTTGGACATTGTTTTTTCTTCCGCCGATGGTGGAAACCCTGCTTTGAAGAGCCGTCGTTGAAAGAGTTTGTGGTTTCCGATGTGTTTTTCTTCTTTTTTTGACGTAGTGGACAGTTTTTGAGATTTTGAAACGGTTGTTGACTTCCTCAATTCCGATCGTGACCCGTTTTTTTTTTCCCATTTTGACAGATGATGGAATTTCACCAGGTTGATCAATTTCTCAACAAAATTCAAATCATTATTATGCAATGGGAAGTTGTGGTCTTGGAAGTCTGCTGCATGCTTTTTGATGAGTTTGAAGAAGCGCGAATTACACTCCCTTAATTACTAATAGTTATACCATACAAGTGTTAGACAAATGATAAATGACAAAAAAATCTTTCTATTAAAGTGTTAGGGACACTTGCAAGGTGTCTCTTAGTACTAGAATATAATTTATGATTAATTATTACTAAATATAGGAATGACATCGTTCATTTTCATTTTATGTTTTAGGTTAATTGAAATTTGTAATAGTTAAATAAGATTTTAAAAAATAAAAAAAATTAGTTTTGAATGAAAATACAGGAAATGCGTAAATTTATCTTCACTAACAAAATTTGGGTAACGAAGAAAAGTTTAGACTTGTTTGCAATTAATTAAAAAGATTGTTGATAATTTTATTTCATCGAAATGCCATGAATTCTTTTTGCAATATGAAATTAGATGAGGGTTGCATTTTATAGTATTTGATTATATTTGGAGTTATATATGTTTTGTATTGAAAATAAAAAAATGTGTTAGAAATGGAAAGTATGGTTTTGAGAATAAAAAAGTGTATCGAAAACCGAGTTAATATGTTGTAAAAGATTTTTCCAAAATAAACCAAACAGCCCTAAAAAATCTTAGAAGAAGAATTTAAAAAAAAAAAAATGTTGAGAGAATATCACCTGAGCAAAGAAGCCCAGTAAAAGCATACTCATTTCCAGCAATGATTAGTTGGTTTATTCCCAAACTGTGGATAAGAAAAAGAAAAACAAAACTGAATCAAGGCCGTGCCATGAGCTATAACTCTGAAAAGTCTAAAACCGTAGGTAGTTAACACATGCTCAGGAAGAGCGTGGTTTGCTTTTTTTCATTTTTTTTTTTTTTGTGTTGAGGTAAAGAGAAAAGAAGGTTTCAAAAAAAGTTTCATATTTATGTCATCTCCATTCTGCATCATCATCACCACAAATCATCATCATTTTGGCCATTTTCTCCATTTGATTCGATTTAAATTAGCAACTTCACCCATCCCCTTTACAATTCATACATACTACTTCTGCCGCTGGATTCCTAGTTTCCTTCAACCAAAACGTGTAATGAAGCCATTACCTCTCATCTCAGTCCCCTAAACCCCACCCTACCACTCTTTTTTCTGCCCCTTTTACTCCCCAACCTTCCTCTCCCCCCATCCCTTTCTTGCTTTTGCAATTAATGCATTTTGCAACTTTGTAATCGAGCAACAGCAAGGCTACAGTTAGGCACTGAAGTATTTCTCCCCTTTTCACTCATACTCTTCAAACACAAGCAAAAGATCTTTCTTTTGAGGTGGTTTTTGGAGTTAGATTCTGAATCCCACCTCTCAGAATAAGGTAATCATAATTTTCGATGTTTATTATGTTACCTCTTTTCCTACGGGTTTTTGGGCGGAATTTCACATTTCTTTTTTTCTGGGTGCAAAACTGAGTACAATTGTAAAAATGTTGTCTTTTGTTGATTTTTTGTTGAGTGTTTTGGTGTCATTTCATCACAAAATCTCGTCTTTTTCTTGATATTCCATACTCATCACTTGCATTCTCTCTTTACTTCCCCTCTTTTCTATTCAAAGTGACTGTGATCCTTTTGAATTTTAAACAGTTTAAATCGAGTGGAGATATCCCAAATGTAAGAACTGCTTACGCTTTTGTCTCTCAACTCTGTTAAGTGGTTCCTTTTACCTATTTAGATGGCGATGATCTCAATTTGGAGAGAGCTCAGAGCTCGGCCGAAAAAAGAAGTTTGTATAAACATTTCGTTTTGGCCTAGAAAAAGTGTTTACTTTTGGTAATCTAAATTGGATTATTATTACACTTTGAATGGAAAAATTGCAGAAGGAAAGATAGAGTGGAATTTTGGCTTCTTTTTGTTCAAGATTCTGTTTTCTGTACTGAAAAATTTCTCGTCAGTGAGGCTTTAGTTGTTCTACTGTTGTTTTTCTTTTGCTTTTGGGCACTGTATTGGATTGTATTTGACAATCCCACCGATTTGTTCCGTCCTTTTCCGCTTTTCTTTCGCTTTATTATCCCCAACCCACATTTTCAAGAGGGAAAATTCAAACTTTAAACATTCCATCTTTTTCCCTTTTGCTTTTCGTTTTCAACTTGTTAGCTTCAGAACATTATTTCAGTTTCCTCTCTAAATCTAATTTGATTTATCAGCATCCGGGCTTGTTTACTTTGCTAAAATCTCCGTCGCTTTCTTGACAGTCTTACAAACGCATCCTGCATAGTATGTGTGAATTGTTCTATTCGTCATGGAGGTAATCTTTCTAAATAAAAACGTTTATTTACTCATAAATTTATCTTTGTTGGGTTTGATTAGTTGTTAAAAGATGGATTGTGTTCGGATTTGGAAGAGTTCTTGTTTTTATCCTATTTTAGTTACAAAGTTGTTTGCTTTTTGTAGTGGTCTTAGCCCTTTTGGGACTGAGGGTATTGTTTAACAATTTGATGCACTTTTCTACGATGTAAAGACCGATGTTTATTATACTTACCATCAACTAAAACTTAGGTAAAACCGTCTGTTTGTTGGTTATCACTACCGTTTCTGTTGTGTTAATCAACCTTGTTTCTAGAGCTTATCTTGTTTCTTTCTTTTTCTTTTTCTTTTTCTTTTTTTTTTTTGGAAGCAATATCTTGTTTCTTTCTTGTGTCGCTTGAATTGTATATTAGAAACCGGTGGATGCTGCCGTATCAAATTTCTAATTTCTTTTATTAAATTGAGATTCCCACCAAGGATAAATGATCCAAAGGCCTACTTTTTTAATTATAAAAGTCCTTGTTCACATGCAGGATCCTTAGAACAAAGTTATTTGTGGATAAATTAAGCTAATTCTGATGTAGGCATTTCCTCCTCCATTGGATGATGGATAGGCAAATGATTTAATTATTCCCCTCCTTTCTTTTGCTGTACTGATTATCTGTTTATGTCTCTTTCAGTTTATTGAAGTTTGACCAACTGAAGTTAGGTGCTCTGCCAGTTTGGAGTCTTTTGATTATCGCCTTCCTTGGTTTGGTTGACTAAGGAAAACCCAGTCCGCTATTCCTTGTGAGATTGGTTTCCCGGAGTATAAAGGCTTTGTTTTTCTTTCTCATTCCAAACAAATGATCTCTTTCTGGGTCTGAGGAAATGGGGGGTTGTGTCTCAACTAGTAGCCATAGTACTTGCAGTAGTGTCAGCAATGGCGAGAAACTTTCTCAAACATGCTTAGAGATGAGTATATTTGGGCGAAAGAGAACAAGGACATTTTCGGACCACATTGCTAAATTGCAACATTTGGCGTCAATACCTAATCGAATTGTCTCAAATGGCCGAAGTCGGAGTTCTTGTATATTTACTCAGCAAGGACGCAAGGGCATTAACCAGGATGCCATGATTGTTTGGGAGGTAGATTCCACTCTTTATGTTTGTTGAGAATGTTCGTCAGTTTGTATAAAGCTTAACGTGTATAATTTCTCCTGTATAGGATTTTATGGGAGATGATGTGACTTTTTGTGGTGTCTTTGATGGACATGGTCCCCATGGCCATCTAGTTGCTCGCAAAGTGAGAGATGCATTGCCATTGAAAATATTGTCGTTTATGAAAGCATGTGACACGAAGCAAAATGGGTCTGGTGCTATTTGCTGCAAGGGGGATCCAAAATTTGATGTGGTAGATCCTGAAAAGAATGGTTCAATTGAGAATGAAGTAGACTTTTTGTGGAGAGAAGCATTTCTGAAGTCATACAGGGCCATGGACAAAGACTTAAGATCTCATCCTAACTTGGATTGCTTTTGCAGTGGCAGCACTGCTGTTTCTATAGTAAAGCAGGTATGACAGAGCAATGCTTATCCTGTCATTGGTATTGTAATTTGCTGTTTCTCTTGAAAAAGAGTTCCTCTGTTTTGATTGTTATCTCGTACTTAATCCAGGGGTCCAACCTTTTCATTGGAAACATCGGTGATTCTCGAGCAATCCTAGGGTCGAAGGATGGCAGTGATAAAATGGTTGCAATCCAGTTGACTGTTGATCTGAAGCCTGATCTGCCGAGTAACATCCTTTTTCTCTATTGGTAACCTTTTAGAAGAACTTTACACTTTTATGAATTTCTGTAGTGATGAACAAGTCCTTTTTACATTCCAGGGGAAGCTGAAAGAATCAAACGGTGTAAAGGTCGAGTTTTTGCCTTACAAGATGAGCCAGAAGTGCAACGCGTTTGGTTGCCATTTGATGATGCCCCTGGGTTAGCAATGGCGAGAGCATTTGGAGATTTCTGTTTAAAGGAGTATGGCGTGATTTCTATTCCTGAGTTTTCTCACCGGATTCTTACAGAAAGGGATAAGTTTATTGTGCTTGCTTCTGATGGGGTATGGTTTTTGATTTCTGCAACCGGATGGACATTACATCATCCATTTTTAACTCCTGCTTTAGTTGAAGTTCTGATCATTGTCCAGTTCCCTGGATTCACCGGTGAACGGATATAGATTGTAGATTAAAGACCTGGAATTTAGGCTAAAGTTTTTTACCAGTCCTCATTTGGTAATATTGCACCTGAAAATGGTAAAAAGTAATAGATATATCGATTATCTGGTCTACTTGTATGAACTGACAAGTCCTCATTTGGTAACATTGCTCCTCTAGGTGGGACCTTTCATGGGTAAATCTTGTTTTCACTTACAATTCATTAGTGATAGGAATCGGAACTGTTATGTCTGTGCATGTCATGCTTTCATCTATGGCTTAAATGAAACAAAAAGAAAATTAGTGTCAAGGCTCCAATTACGACTGCGTTTTCACATTTCAGGGTAATACATAATGTGTGCTTTCATTTCATTTATTAAATGTAGTTAAGTTGTAAATAGCCTAATTTATGCTAACCTCTCTCTTGAACTTGTGATTATTATTTCTGGAATCTTGAGTACATGGGGTTATGATGATGCTAAAGTAGAACCTTGGGACTGAACTAGCATTTAAGGATACTAAAATATGATCTTACTTTGGTTATTTACTTTTAGGTAATATACTTTCTGTGGGGTCTTGCTCGCAACTGTCTCTTTCCCTATCATTACTATAAACTCCCTAGGATATTTCACCAGTCATGGTTCCGATGCTCGATTCTCTGACATGTAACCAAATTAGCTGCCATTGGTGCAGAGAACCCTCAAATAAAGATGTTTTTATGTACTTCTTTGCATGTTATATTGCTAGTTCTTTGGCATTTAGTGGTCCGTAAATTAGTCCATGTATTTAGATAGTTCTCTTCTTTCTCTGTGTGTTAGTGTGTCTCAGTTATGACAGAAACCTATTGCACTCTTCCTTTTTTCTATGTGATATTGTAGATTCATTGATAGGTTCTTTAACTTTTGTACGGACCAGAACAGCTAGTTCAAATTGGTTTACCCTATATCCATGAGAAATGTTTTTTTTTTAGCAAATTGAAAATTACATGACTAGTACCATTCAACTCCAGAAGTGATTTTTGTATCTTCAGTATCGGTGAGCGGTTGTAATGTCTGATTCTTGATATCTGTTTCCTTTAAGAAAATATGATACTGGTTTGCTCTCTTGGACGCTGCTTATTTTCTTTAACTAAAATGAATCATGCTAAAAATGATGGTGCTGGTCAAGTCACATGTCGTCGGTTTCTGATTGGAAGAGATAAAGCCAGCATGCTAGCCTTGCTGTCTTGCTGATATGTCATGTTCCAGTCACCTTTGTGTATGATTTGCTAAATTATTGTCTAGGGAATGATAAAACTTATAGATATTGAATCCACCATGTGCAATGATGCAAAATGTTTCTTGAGTTACGATTTGTTTCAGTCATTGAAGTTAGTTTATTGAATAGCAATGAGATCCAATTCTATTAGTGTTTCTACTGTTGGTTTTATATTTGTAGAATTGTCCTTGTGGAAATCTGAAACTCTGATCACTGGAAATATAACACTTGACACAACAATTCTGGTTTCAGGTTTGGGATGTATTGAGTAATGATGAAGTGGTGGAGATAGTGTCATCAGCTTCAACACGGTCCTCAGCCGCTCGGATTTTGGTTGAGTCAGCTGCCCGAGAATGGAAATCCAAATATCCAACCTCAAAGATGGATGACTGTGCAGTGGTTTGCTTATTCTTAGATGGGAAGATGGATTCAGAATCTGATTATGAAGAACAGGGTTTCTCTTCTGCAACATTACAGAGCAACCATTCGGGTAACATTGCGGAATCAGATGATGGCCAAAACGTGGAGCCTTCTCTTCAGAGGAACTTTACAGTGAGATCAGCTGAAGAGAATGAAAGCTACAAAAGAATACCTGTTGTTGACCTAGAAGGAAACTGCGAAAATGTGGGGTCTTCTGAGGATACGAACTGGTCAGGCCTGGAAGGCGTCACACGGGTTAATTCTCTTGTTCAACTTCCAAGATTTTCTGAAGAAATGCCAAGATCTTGATTCTTGTAATCTCCCTCCCTTCTTCGTTGTAACATCTTCTAATCTGTAAGTCCAAGAAAAAAGGATAATCTCTTGTTTTTATTATGGAAGCATTTAGTAGAGTATTTGTGCAAATTCTTTGGCTTCGTTTCTGTGTTCATACATTGCTCTTAGTGTTGCACCATGCATGCTTCAAAATCTCTTTTAAGTAACCCCAACTGTAGATATTATTATCAAAATTGTTCTCTTATTTGCTCTCCCCTCTTCCCCCTATCCTTTTCTTAGGGCTGTTAAGATTTTGGATAAGTGACGGCAAGAGGGTGCAACAGCACTCTCATGTTTGGTGATTTTGTCATGGGAGCAGTCAAATTCTTCATTTATTTTTCCAAACTCCTCATTCTTCTCCATGATTCATTTATCACTTTTTAGCATTAAATTTTTTATTTTTATCCCTAAACTTAAAATTAGTACCTTATCCAAAAATTTCTGGTTCCGTCACTGTAGATGATGAATTTTTAGTACTAGAAACAAGAGTAACGTGAGTGAGTATGGGATGGAGGGCATTACACATGAAAAAAGAAAACTCCGGCCATGGATGGTGGTGGATCATAGTTATTAGAACCAAAAAGTGGTTAGCTTTATTTTATAAGGGATTTGAGTCGCCATTGATGTCTGATGAAGGGGGACCAGCAAAACATTCTTTTACAAAGAGAGAGCAGCTTCGGCCATGTGAACTGTTTGAATAGAATGAATCAAATCGGAGAGTTGGTTTGCTTTGCTGCTTGGAGAAGGCTGGCGAATCAAAGTTGTGGGTAGGGTCCATGGTTGAGTCGGCTCTATTCTCAGAAAGGAAACATGGGGGATGACTTATAGTCTTGATCTTTTTCTCCTTTTAATATTCCAATGATTAACCATGGAATTTGTAAGACCTTCCATTATGTTTCTTCTTTAATAAAGTTTCGAATTGGAATCTTGCTAATAGAACTTGAAAAAGTATTTTTATAAGATTTTTACGAAAGATTTTATTAAAATAAATTTAGATTAGTCTGTATAATATAATATGATGTTGATAGATTAGTCAGTCTAATAATATGATATGATGTTCGGCTTAGTCGGTCTAATGTTTGAAAATTATTTCTTCATATTGAAAAAGAAGGGTTGGCATGCATGGCAGTTTAATTTGAAAATACAGGAGTTTTTGTACCAAAAGATTAAAAAAAAAAAAAAAAAAAAAGGTATTTGGAGGGAGGAGTTGATGAGCAATTGAAACCTCACTTTTAGTGCTTTTTATTCTTCATAGCTAAGCATGTTTTCCCAATCATTAAGCACTTCATAGTCATATTCTCCACACCACAATCATTAAGAATGTTTTCCCTTTTCGTAATTTTTTTTTTCTTTTTTCTTTTGTGGTTCATTCTACAATCATTCCAAAAACAAAGCAAGAGGGAACTGGAAGCTTTCGAATTATAAAGAGAAAAATAGGTGACTTTTAAATTAGGGAAAACAAATAGTGTCTTTGAGTCAGTTTGTGAAAAGTATATTAAAATATATAATTTTTTTATATAAAATATTTAAGATTGTTCAAAGAAATTAATTATTATTTAATTTCAAAAATGATATTATCGTTATTTTTCTATTACAATTTTTCTCAAGATAATATTTGTGTTGTCTTAAAATTTATGATTAATTTACGACTAAAAACTGTATCAAAATTTAAAATCACAAAGTATACGTTCTATAAAGGCATTTTTCTTTTACCTTTGAAAAATATGAATGACTATTGGAATTATATGGTAGCTAATATATATTATTTATATATTTCAAGTAAATAGATATGTTATAAATATAATATAAATAAGAATCATAAAATTATCTCTAATAAAATATATATTAATTTATCTCTAAGAAATAATTTAATTTGATAAATAAATTTATTGTTTTGGAATTAAAGGAATAACGGGGTGGGCCTTTTGCCACAAAAAATCTACAGAAAAGAAATGTTACTCCTTAAATGGGAGGAGGCGGAAGGAAACAAAACCACATAAACTCTATAAAATATAACAAAAGTTCCTTTGGCTTTTGCTTCAAAAAAGAAAAGAAAAAAAAAAATTTCCCTTTGCATTAATTAATAGAACCGTATTTTGCTGTTTTCATTTACTCTTTAGATCATGGACGAATATTTTACTATATCTATTTTAAAATAATAATTATTATCATGTGATGGATGTAGATAATACGGTAAATATATTTCTCCCTTTGTATTATAATAATATTTATATTTAAAAATTAACTTTTATCTTACTCTATAATTTAATTTTTATATTGTATATAGAAATATAATAATAATTATTTTATGTGAATTATATCTTATACAAAATAAAAAGTTATATCACACAAACATAATTATTTTCATGGAACAGCGAGAATAATAGTTATATTTTTATATTATTTTAATTTAATAAATAAGATAATTATTTTGAAATACAAGAAATAATTTTACATTTCGAAGTGATGAATTATATCATGATCCTATAAGAAATTGGGTTTTTGTTGTATAAAAATGGGGTGGTGTTTCTTTGTTTCATATGTTTATTATAGTAAAATTAAATAGCATGATGATTTTAAGTGAAGTTGAATCTTAATTAGGTCTCTCATAGGCATGCATTTCAAAACATAAAAAGAAAAAGCAAGGCATGTTCTTGGTTATCCAGTTATTGCCAGTTACCAACTTTTTATACATTTCTTCCCAATTACCCAGGTCGAAAGAAAATCTTAATACCATAAGACTTTTTTTAAAAAAAAAAAAAAAAATATTTTTGACAAAAAGGTGGAAGAATTAGGGCATACCTGTTTGTTTGTTTGTTTTTTTTTTTTGAGTATTTCATATTGATAATTAATTTTTCTTTTTTTTTAAAGAAAGCTGTTGAGAAAGAAAAAGAGAGAGAGAGAGAAAAAAATGTATTTGAGGGACAATTTTTAGAACAGTGAATTACATTTATCTTTCCTGTAGTTTGGTCAAACTTATGATACTTTGCTCAGGTTTTGAAAATTTAAAAATTACGTCTACCCCATTGATTATCTAAATTTATAACAATTAACCTTTTATGGACGAAAAAACTGAACGAAAATACTAACGTAAGCATTATTATTGTGTTGAAAGATAAAATAAATATTATTTTATAACTTTGTTTTTGCCTAAAATGGTCAAGTTTTTTCATTTTTTGATATCTTTTGATGTTTGACTTTGATCAAGGGAGTAAATGTAATTGTCATGAATTTTGGGGACAATTAATAATTTGACCAAAATCATATGGAAGGAAATGTAATTCAACCTTTTCAAAAATAAGCAAAGGAGGGCATGAATGATGATGGAAAAGCAAAACACTCCATTTTTTCCATCATCTCCACCAAATGAAGGGGGCACTTGAACTTTGCATTTATTAGCCGTCGAAGCTGTTAGCGGGGTGTGTTGCAACAATGGTGATACTACTACGCATTAACCATCTTCCCATTCCATTTTTTGAGGTGTATGAATTCATTCCATCCAAATCCAAGCAACAACAAAATCATCATCTAATCATTCAGTAACAGCCTTAACTCACCGCCAAACTGAATCTACCAATTTCTGCAAATCTTCACCCTATATAAACATGCTCTTCGCTTCCCCCATCTCCCATCACAAACAAATTCATTCCCTTATCCATCTCTCCCTATCATTTCTTCTCATCGCATACTTTCTGGGTAAGTAAAATGGCCATCAACTCTCACTCATTCCTCACTTTCCTCATCGTCCTCATCAATGTGTTAGCCATCTCAGCCAGGTTGGCATATGCCGGCCGCGAAATCCCCAAGAATGTGGACATCAAACACCCTCAATCCTTCATCGGTCATGATGGAAGTGTGCTTATTCCGGGAGCAGGTCGCTACCTGATCCCCAAGCCAGGAACTCACTATAACCCCATAACCTACAATCCCATTACTGGCACTAATGGTGGAAATGGTGTCAGTATTCCCGGACTCGGCGGCTCAGGCGGCTATATTCCAGGTGGCGATGACACATTTATCCCCAACCCAGGGGTTGAGGTCCCTTCCGGTGGAAGCGTTCCTGTTCCCGCTAGCCCTTGATCAGTTCCAGCCTCATCTCTTAAGCTGGCTGGCAGAATAAAAATGGCCGTGTTTGTTTCTAGCTTGTTTTCCTACCACAGTTTCTTATTCCCCATGAGTGTTTGTTCTGAGTCCTGATTCCTGAAACTTCTGTGTCTTCTTTTTATTAATGTTAATGAAAGCTTCATTTTTCCTCAGCACGCCTCCATTCTTGATCTACTTCTTTTATAAACTAAGAAATCCCACAAATTAAATACTAAATATCGACAAATAAAAAAAGGAATTGAACAATTTTTATATTGTATAATTAAGAGGAGAATGTAATGTAATATTTTGACAAATGATATGAGAATTAATTAAAAAAATAAAGTTAAATTCTAAAAGTTAATGCATTAAATCATTTATTTATATTAGAGTAACATTACCAACCAACCCTTAGTTCGGGAAAGTCTGGTTAAGGATGAGATGTGAAGAATAGATATGACAAAATTGACAGGAATATTGGTGAAGAACGAGGTGGAAGTATTTTGACAGGGATATGTTCCAGACATCGGTACTTAATGCAGCAACCAGGTGAAGAAACAAAAACGCCTCAGAATGTAAAGACAATGATATTCGTGGACTTGTGACACATGCATAAATTCAATGAAAATATTTTTAATTATTAAAGCTAAAAACAATTTCATGAACAAGACTTTTAGTGCTTCAAAGTGTAAAATGAGACAATCATCATAAAGAATTTTATGAGTTTTGTTTTTAAAGCAGAAAATAAAATAATTTATATTAAAAAATAATGTATTTCTTTTTAGTGATTAAAACCACTGTACGTCCCCATCTAAATTCCATTGGGACACTAAAAGATTTATGAGATAAGAGTGAAATGCCTTAGTGATTAGCAGTTCTTATTTTTATTTAAAAGCATGAAAAGATGTGATGATGTTAAAAGTTGTAGTATCACCCTACATTTTGCAGTTTTGCAATAAGAGAGTTCATTAAAGAATCTCGTACGGTTCTACTGTCTCCTAAACAAAACATTATTCCATGAAATTGACAAGTTTGATGTGGAAATTAAATTTTGCATGATTAAGAAGGGTTTACCCAGAAAAGCAAGTCTTAAGGAAAGAAAAGCCTTGTCATTCCTACCAGAAAAAGCAAGAATATTTAAATTTATAGTCAAAATCACAAACTTGATGGCACAAACAGAACAAATCTCAAAAGTAGTTGTATTAGGACATTCTTCTTTAAAACATGTATTTATCCCTCCAAATCCTAAGTCATTTTCTAACACTTTAAAGTACCTCCAGGTCAATAATTCCATGTTCATGCATTAATGGCAAACCTAATTTTGGGGGCTTCTATCAGAAATGCAACACATAATGAGACGGATTATGACTGATAAATTTGGTTGCAATTTCCTCCACTACTCCAGCCTTTCCCAGCAACACAGACACGTTTCCTGGTTCCGCCTCTCACAGCTTTAATGTCAATTTGAGCTAACCTACATTAAATTCACATCCAAATATTGTTCTGCTTTTCATCTCTAGAACCAGTCAAAGAGATAGCTATTACAGATATCCTGGTGTGCCCTTCATCGTTTGCAGATTATTTCTTCTTAAAAGTTATATATTTACTCGCCAAATAAAGAATCACACAAGGATAAATCTCATACATTAGATTTCTTCAACAAAATTCTGCAGAATCAAGGCAAATTTATGTACGAGTAAGAATGTCAATACAATGGTACAATTTCGATAACTGAGTCTGAACAATATTATCAAAGTACTATCAGAATACTAAGAGAGTCAGTCATTCGAAAACCGAAACCTCAAGAAGACGAATCCCTCTTTCATAAATCACCGAGTAAGTTAATCTTTCTCCAACCAAGAACGCAAAATTGGAATCACATTACTCAGGAGCCCTTCTGCATGTTAATCTTCAACGTGCATCTAAAATTGAACAAAAAACGTGGTTAGTTTCGGAAGTAGGCAAATTAATCAGACTAAATGAGGAAAGAAACTGCAAGCTATATTGGAAGTGCTACCGCACCAACATATCAGACAAGTCCAGGGTATGCTTAGAACATGGTTAGGAATCAAAAACCTTCACAAATAAGTATTTTGAACTGATCCATCATGAAACTAAGACACGTTAACAATCATCTGATGAAAAATAGTGGTTTGATTTAACGTGTTTTATCCTTGTTCTCCAATTCAATGGAAGGTACAAGAAATACACACTTGAAGCTATTTATCAACATTTAACTCAGAGTGACAATTAACCAAAGGCATCAAATCCGTTCTTGTTGATAAGTGTTCAGGTAAAGAAGACTTGAGTTAATGCTAAAAATCGCGCATTCACAGAGATTTTTTACTTTACATCAAAATTTGAATTTAAGTTCTTGATGTCAGACATCGTAGTTATACAACTTTTTAAGTGTTCATTAGGAAATCAACTTGACCGAGTTTATTAAAGAAGTTTTCAACAGTACAACACAACCTCACAAATTCGATATAGGTATTAGGTTTATTTGTATTCTTTTCTGGTTAAGTTACATTAGACTTTCATTGTGTCCATTAAAAGGACATACAGGTGTTCTGAGGGAATCCGGATGCAAAGACATCAATTTCCAAAACTGAATGGACCAATGATTTAACAGATATTTATCTGTACTTTCTTAACCACTCCGAAGAGGAGTTGAGTACACATGCATAAGCATTCAAAACACCACTGTTGCCTAGGGAATAGGAAATATATACATTTAAGAAAACTGTAACACAAGAAGAAGGTGTTGCCTAAAACAGGCTTGGTACAGTTATCAATTGAGATATCTTGAGTCAAGTAGATTTAAGGGGATAGAATTGAATGATTAAGGCATGAAAAGATATGAGATGACAAACACCATGTGTTACTCTGTATCCATTATAAAAGGCAAAATGCATCACATCTAGGGTTTCATTTGCGCCAAGAAAATGAACTATTCATAGAAAAGAACATTCAGATAACGAGTAACAACTAAAATGGAATTCTACTCTCATGATTAAGAGATTCTTTCTACAACATCCACATTCTCAACCGCTTATCCTCTCATAAAACTGACTCAATCCACAATGTGAGCCTTTGGGATGCATAATAATAATACTCACTCTAAAAGGTCACATCCAATTAGCAAGCCTAGCAAATATGTTTATTCATACAGATATCTGATTTTTCAATGGAAGTAACAATATCAGCATGGTTAATGCTCATTCATCGTCAAAGATCAGTAACAGCAGTCAATTTCCTCTCAGTCAAATAAAATCTTTTGATCATCACCAAACTTTAATTCTCTTTCCTCTGCATAAAAACCCAAATGCATCTCCTGGAATATCACAACTCAACAAACGTCTCCAATAAAAGTATAGTGCTGGAGACATTTACCACGTAATGAACACAAATTACGTAAAGACATAAACAAGATTCCCACTTTCTTTTTCTTCCCCCATGAGGATTATTCTTACCCTTTCTTAAGTCTTTAAATAAAAGAGTACAAAGTCATAGTTACTTCAAATTAATATCTAATTGGTAGTTTTGAGTATCTTACTCCAAAATAAATATCTAATTGGAGATTAAAGCCCTTATACAAGACCAGAAAAGCAATACTCATCACAGTTATATTATTTCCATATTGGACACCCACTAATGCTTACATTGCAGTCAAATATTCTCATAATTGATTAACAGGAACGCATACAGTCCAACCCAAAACATATACCGTCAATCAATCCAGACAAAATTATTTATGATTTGCATCCAAAAATTTGCCAAAGTTCCAAACTCTAAGACAATAAGGTTACACCCAAAAAAAAAAAAGAGGAAAAGGCGGATAAACTATTACCTGATGGAATCAAAACCCAATCATCTTGAGGAGGAAAAAGCAGAGGAAACCAAAGAACACTAGCAAGAAAAAGTAGTCAAGAAAGACAAAGAATTTCGTGGATCCGTGTTTTTTCTTCACCGAAGTTCTCTTAGTCTGCTGTTTAATGGGTTCTTGGTGTTCTTCAATCTTTGCCATTGTTTCAGGGTGGGAAGATACTTCTATGCAGATCCAAGGTTGTCTTGAGTTTTAATCGTTTCTATTGGTTATGTGCCGGCTTTTGTTGTGCTCTTCGGCCGTCACGTGCATAACATGTGGTAATAATTATCCTTAGGACAGTTTTGGAGTGAGGAATATTAGGCAATGTTTGGATTGCAGCTTTATTTTGACAAATTTCTTTGTCGATAAGGGGGCAGAAGATTCGCAAATTGTGTTCATCGTAATTTTTCTTTACATTTTTTCATTTAATGATGATTTACCCTCCCTATTACTCTTCTCTTCTCACACTCCTTTCTCTGCTACAATTATTCCAGGTTTTGGTTTAATTATTTGCAATTAATCATTCATTAATTCGTAGTTAATGCTTCCATGCTTGTAGTTTATAGTTAATTTTTTGTACTTCGTACTTACAACTTTTTTGATGGAATATTTTGCATCTGTTTTATTTTTTTTAATATGATATTATTTGTTTTGTTTCTGAGTTAAGATCCCTCTAGCTTTATTCTTTCTTGCTCCTTTTTGTATATTTTTCTATATGGATATAGTTCATTTGGTTCAAGATAATGTTTTAAATGATTGCAACAATTGAGAAATTCATCTTAATGTTATTGTTTTATGTGATGGTGAGTTTTTTCTAGTATTGAATCTAAATGTGTGTTATTCTTTGCATTTTGCATTCGTCCCAGTACTAAATCTAAATGTGTTATCTTTTTGTTATTTTTCAGTTCAATTATCATTTCCATCAGTTCAATATCTTTTCGTTGTTTTTCCATCATTTTGTTATTTTTCCATCAGTTTCTATCATTTCCATACGAATACATTTTGACGTTTCAGTATTCTTTATTTTTTTAGGGATTCAAGAAGGTGATGATATTATAGGGATTCTCTTGTTGGTAAACTGTTCAAAATAGGAAGAAACTTATGATTTGTATAATTTTTATGCGTGGAAGTTGTGTTTTGGTGTTCGTATTCACCCAGATTGAAAAAGATTTAGAGATTGAAAACGTTATTGCACGAATTTGGTTGGTTGTAAAAGGTGTTAAGTGGTCCAAAATAAGATTATGGATAAGATTAACAAATTTGTTATCCAAATGAAAAGATAACCAAATGATAAGATTAACCAAATTTGTTTGTTGAATATGTTTCAGTTTCTCGTTTGGTTAAGATAAATCCTTCCCAAGAGTCGAACTGTTCTAATTGCGGAGGGCAGAGCCTGGTAGGAACTGTTTGCATCATCTGCTACTTTTTTGTTCTTCAGCCTTTTCTTCTGCTCTTTTTTCTTATTCTTGTTGTTTTTCCCATCTGTTTTTTGAAATTCTTGCTATCTTTTGGCTTCAAACTCAATTTCAAAACAACTAATAACTCTTTCATTTGAGAAGAACAAACTAGAAACAGAACAAATGAAAATGAAAATCATTTTCCATCACATTCAAATAATGTTTCAAGAGTAAATTCCAAAATTGGTCATCATACTATAGTCAATTTCTGGTTTTTAACATCATACTTTGAAAACCCCAATTTTGGTTATCATACTTTACTTTTCTTTTAAAAAATGGTCACTCCGTCAAGTTAGGATGTTAAATCACTAACGGTCAAATTTTTGCAGGGTTATTTCTTCTTTTCACTGCCCCTTTGTAATAAAATAGAAGTTCTGGGCTGGGGTTTAGGAGAAACACAAAACCAGGGGCTATTTCGCAATTTTTAAAACTTTTTTAACATAAGAGCAACTAGGGTTATGGAGGTGTGGCGGGGCATAATGGTAATTTTAGCCCCTAGGGCTTCAGCCACCTGCCGACGACCCCCTTCTCTTCCTGTTTTGTTTTCCTGATCATCTTCTCCGGGGAGTTATCGGATTGTTTCCACCCGCCGCCAACCCCCTTCCCTTCCCATCTCATTTTCTCGATCGTTTTTCTCGGAGTGTTCTCCGACTCGTTTCTCAACACAAAACTAGGGGCTGATCGACGCGAGATTGATATCGATCTACAAGATCGACGAAACCCGTTGATCAGATCATCATCAAACTCGCCGATCGGCATCAAACTGGCCGGGAAATTTATTTTTGATTTTGGGGTTTTGATCGGAAAGGCCGAGGAAAGCAAAAAAAAAGGATTTTGGGCTTTTGGTTTTTCGGTCAGAAAAGGATCCCGGAGGTTCCCATTTGTTTTTGTTTGGATTCGAAGCAAATTTTGGTAGGTTTTATTTTGCCGGAAGTTATGGTTTTTCTGCCAAAAAATCGGACCACCAAGAATTTCGTTTGGGTTTTGTCTTCTTGGCCGGGAATCGTACAATTTCTTTGTAAATCGACTTGGATTCTTTGACCGGGGAGAAGAGCGAGTTGAAGAGATGATCTACTGGAGGTAAGGAGGGAGATTCGGGAGAGAGAGAGGGAGGGAGGCGACAGCGGCAGTGGAGGGAGGGAGGGAGGGAGGCGGCGGGCAAAACCCTAATAGGGGAGATAATGATGATTTTTTTATTTTTTTAATTTGAGGAGGGTGGTGAAATACAAAAATAACCTTATAAAAGTGGGTTGTTAGTGTTTTAACGGAAAGAACAAACGGAGTGGCGTTTTTTGAAAAAAAAAAAGTAAAGTATGATGACTAAAATCGGAGTTTTCAAAGTATGATTACCAAAACAAGAAACTGACTATACTCATGTTTCAATAAACGAAACAATATATTTCATTTGCCATCAACTGATATCAGATTCCATCAAATTTAACATCAATCACATAGTGTTTAGAAATAGAACGGGTGAAAATAAAAACCATTTTCCATCATACTCAATTAAAGTTTCAACAAACGAAACCATATATTTCACTTTCCATCTACTGATATTAGTTTCCATCAAATTTAATCTTCATTCAAGTTAACTTCTAAAACATAAGTTTCCATCAAATTCAGAATTAGTTTTCATCAAATTTAACATTAGTTTCCATCAAATTTATCTTCAACCACATGTTGTTTAGATCCTATCATATTTAGTATCATCAAGTTGTCTTCCAACTTGTCTTTGTAAGTTTCCATTATTTTTATCTTCCTTAATTTCAATTCTTAAATGTAGTTTTGGTCCCCTATAATAGTGATAATTTCACTTTTGATCCCTCTTATGTTTTGAATGACAATATTAGTCTCCATCCCTTTTTTTCTATAGCAGATTTAGTCATTTTTTACGAAAAAGTTTAGAAGATAACGGATTAACTCATTTGATCGCTAGTCAAAGCTAATTTTTTCTTCAAAATGATTTGTACCATGGTGTTTTCAACCAATTTTATGATCCGGATCCTCATGAATATTTTACCCATTTAGGGTTTCGGCCGTCATTTTGGATTGTGAGTCGATATAAATGGGTTGAACATTCATAAGAAACCGAGTTATAAAATGGATTGGAAACATCATGGTACAAACATGGTGAAGAAAAAAATTAGGTTTGACTAGCGATCAAATGAGTTAATCCATTATTTCCTAAATTTTTTCGTAAAAAAAATTAAATCTGTTAAAAAAAAAGATGGTGACTAATATTACCATTCAAAACATAAGAAGGACAAAAAATGGAATTACCCCTATTATGGGGGGACCAAAACTGCATTTAAGCCTAATTTAAATCCATATTCCAAGTTTTTCATCCCAAAAAGTATCATTATTTCCAAACAAACTTGAACATAATCAGAATTTTCATAACAATCAGAAAAACCTAGTAATGCGAAACTTTCTATCAAGTTCAGAAATTAAGGAAGAACATATAAACAATGTTAAGAAAATATAAAATTTTCATAAAGATCAGAAAACACTTATCATCATTGTTTCATATAAACAATGTTCCATCAAAAGCAGAAAAATATCCATTTTCTTGTTCCATCAAAAAAAAAAAAGAAAACAATTATCACTTTATTTTTATTCCCATCACAGTCCAAAACATATTCTACAACATGAAAAATGTAAACATTATCAATCACATTCAAAATATGTTTTAACAAGTGAATCCATATGTTTCATTTTTCATCAACTGATGACTGTTTCCATCATTTCCTGTTTTGAACAAATAAATCCGAAAAAAATATCTATCAAAACTAAATAATGTTCAAAATAATGAAGTGCGAATCCAGATAAATGACATAGCTTCTTTTCTTTTCTCTTCCTCTTTCTTCCAAGATGTATTTTTTGGTTCTCATATTCGCCTTTGATTTGCCTCTTTCTATTTCTGGTTTGAAAAAGTATTTTTCTTCTGGCTTTTTTCTTCCTAGTCTAGAATGTGGCTTCTTTAGGGCAGTTTTTCTCTTGTTTGATGGAACTTCCATTGATCCTGGGGTAGTTTTTGCTCTTACAGAATGTGGTTTTTTTGTGGGTTCTGAACGTTGTTTGCTCTTCTTTGATGGAACTGCTGTTGTTTGCTCTTCCGCTTCGTTGTGGGCAGTGTTGGCATGATTACTTCAGCCATTTTTCGGGCGCCTAAATTCGTTGGGAATGAATGGAATGGAAGAATGAGTTCTGAGGAATGTGTTATGCACTCCCTTTTTTTCTTCCTTTTTATTTTTTTGATATGTAAATTTTAAATTATAATTTGTTGTTTCGTTATTAGTTTTTTTTTTTGTGGCTTTTTCTTTAAAAAGTTACAATATAAATATATTTTAGGTCAAATCAATAAATATAATTTGAAAATTTTTTCAAATCAATATGACCAAATAAAATTTTCAATCTAACTAGTTAAATTGTTTTCAAAGAGTTTGGTGATTTAAATTTTTATAAACTCCATCAATTTTTGGGATTTTAATCTTGGCCCAATTTTATAGTAAGCCACTAAGGGTACTCAAATGAACCGCAAATTACATCCTGTACCTAGTAGTACATGTACCTAATAATACATCACCACTCTCACTATAAGAGAGTGAGATACATGCTCTTCTCTTCTTCTTCTCCAAAAATCCAGTTCTTTCTTTTTCAAAAATCACTTATTCTTCTTCAAAAATCAGTTATTCTTCTTTGCTGTACTCCATTCGAAACAGCATTTAATCAAAATTTTCATCCAAACACAAATTTAACGGAGATCGACGATTGTATTTTCCGACGAACAACACCAAATACAACGGGAAAATCACTTCTTCTTAAAAAATCACTTCTTTCTGTTCAAAAATCTCTTCTTCTTATTCAAAAATAACTTATTCTTCTTAAAAAATCACCACATCATAAAGTATGAACTGTATTTGATGGATTTACAGAATCTTATTTTCACGATTTGATGTTGGGTAATGTATTAATGATGTTATATTCGCGTTTTCTTATTCAAATAATGCTCTGTTACTCCGAAATATGATATATAAATGGTTTCTGTGAGGTATTGGCCCTTTCATGTGAAATGGGTTGCTTCTGATTCTTCTCAGCTGCTGGACTTGGTAGAACGCGACATGCGACGTAACTATACGTTGCTGGACATTGCGGGGAATAACGGGATGCTGTTGCTTTGTATTTTGGACGTAGCTGGACGTAACAGGATGTTGCGAGACGTTACTGCTTTGTATTTTTGGACGTTGCGGGACGTTGAGGGACGTAGCTGGACGTATCTGGACGTGGTGCTAGTTTTTTTGGATGTAGCGAGACGTGGTAGACTATGTTCTGTGAAAAATTCAGCTAAAATTCACATGTTTGGATGTATACGTGGTGTGGTAGTGGCCAGTTGTGATTCCAGCTGCCAAATTTGACAATAAAATTTTAGAATAACAATTTTACACAACTCATTTTGTACAACAATATCTCCAAGTATTATCTTCAATTTGTGAAAAAAATCAGTTGAAATTCACACGCATGAATGTAGACGTTTCTGGACGTGGTTGTAGTTGTTTTTGACGTGGTTCTATTTGTTCTGAGATGTGGTGGACTGTCTTTGTGAAAAAAAAATCAGTTTAAATTCACACGAATGGATAAAGATGTTGCTGGACGTGGTGCAAGTTGTTCTGAGACGTGGTGCAAGTTGTATTTGTGAAAAAAATAGCTTAAATTCACATGCATAGATGTAGACGTTTCTGGACGTGGTTCTAGTTGTTCTGAGACGTTGTGGAAGATGTTATGTGAAAAATTCAGCTTAAATTCATATGTCTGGATGTAGATTTTTTTTGACGTTATGACAGTTGTTTTTTGGGCGAACGGGGATGTTGCATCAGTGTTAGGAGACATTGTGGACATGCTTGGATGTAGACATTGCGACAGTTGTTTTTTGAACGTTGCGGCAGTTGTTCTGAGACGTTGTTGTCAGCGAAGATGTTGTGGAGATGCCTGGATGTAGACGTTTCTGGATGTTGTTCTAGTTGTTTTTGACGTGGTGCTAGTTGTTCTGAGACATGGTGGACTGTCATTGTGAAAAAAATAAGTTTAAATTCACACGCATGGATGTAGACGTTTCTGGACGTGGTGCAAGTTATTTTTGACGTGGTTTTAGTTGTTCTGAGACGTTGAGGAAGGTGTTATGTGAAAAATTCAGCTTAAATTCACATGTCTGGATGTAGATGTTTTTTGACGTTGCGGCAGTTTTTTTTGGACGAACGGGGATGTTGCGGTAGTGTTAGGAGATGTTGTGGACATGCTTGGATGTAGACGTTGCGACAGTTATTTTTTGGACGTTGTGGCAGTTGTTCTGAGACGTTGTTGACTCAGCGAAGACGTTATGGAGATGCATGGATGTAGACGTTTCTGGACGTGGTGATAGTTGTTCTGTGAGGCGGTGGGCTGTTTTTGTGAAAAAAAATCAGTTTAAATTCACATGAATGGAAGTATACGTTTCTGGACGTGGTGTTAGTTGTTTTTGACGTGGTGCTAGTGTTATGAGACGCGGTGGACATGCCTGGATGTAGACGTTGCTACAATTGTTTTTTTCGACGTTGCGGCAGTTGTTCTGAGATGTTGTGGACTCAGCGAGAGCGCGCGTGGGTGAAACTTACTATATTTAGTAAGTGTACAATTGTTAAGCAAAAAATTACTATATATACTAATAGGTACATGTACAACTGGTACAGGATATACTAACTGCAAATGAACAAAAAACAATCTTTTTTTTCAACACTTTTCATCACCAAAATTAGCCCAAATTCAAACTTATTTTTGGGTCGGATCTTTTACCAAAAACACTTATTTTACTTACCAATACAATATCGCCATTGGAATCAATATTTATCGCCGTATAGTTTTTCTTTTTTTATATATAATTTTATCTTTTTTAAATATTTATATTCAAATATTCTAAAGAATACATAAAATTTATTTATTTATTTAAATAATGGATATTTGTTATGAAAATATGTGATTGATTCTAATTGAATATCCATAATTCTTATATGAAATAATTGATTGTCCATAATTATTAAATGGAATGATTGATTGTCCATAATTAATATATGGGATGATTTGATGTGATATTCAGTTTTTATATTTAAACCCCTTCTACTAGTATAAATAGAGAGATTATTCATGTATTCAAAATACAACAAATACAAGAAATTTCTCTCATATTTCTCTCTACACTGTTCTTACTTTTTAATTGTTAGTTTCATATAAGTTTGGTTGTATTTTTTTATAACACGTTATTAGCATGAGTCTTAGCCACTTACAAGATTCCGGTTGGGTAAGTCATAACCATCTTACATTTAGAATTTCGCACACAGATGTGGACTTGGATTGCTCCTACATTATGATGGATACCTAGTGCTTGTACAGATTCAGGTACTCTTTGTTTTTTTTTTTTTTTTTTTACTTCCATCAAATTTTATTTTTGCTCTTTGTAATTAAGAAAACATGTTTTAAGCATGTTCGAATTACTTTGTTATATGTGTGCTTATTTCCCAACCCCATTAGTTGATGGGATCTATTTACCTTATTGGTCATTTTGCGATTGACAAATATTCCCACCAGTTATGTGGTCATAACAAAAATGCTGATACCCACCAGAAGTTGGGCATCAATAATGATGAGATGGAAAAGAAAAAGAAAGGTAGTGAAAAATGCTTTAGATGATGGTATGAGAAAACCTGCTTCTGTTCTTATTTATAAAACCTCATTGAGAGGCGTGATGTTGAAATTGTGTGATGAAAAAGTCACTGATGAGAAGATGTTTGAGAAAACATATACTACCTAGGGGTGTTTATGGATCAGATTTATGGATGGATTTTATTTTAATTTTTAATCTAGCGGATTCAAAAATTGAAAACCGGTCATTTCGGATCGGATTCCGGATTTACCTTAAAAAATCGGTCGTCAATCCGGATTCGTTTATATATTATTTAATAATAATATTAGTTTATATGTATATATTAATACTTGGTGTTTAATATCGTTAGTTTATATGCTATGCTCTCAACTTTGAAGGTGGCTACTGTAGTTTCTTTTGTTTGTAGTTAGTTTCATTCATCAAAATAGGCTCTTTACTTTTTACTTACTAGAATGTTAGTGAAATGCTGCAGGATTAGAAATGCTTCTCCTTTGTATTTTCTTCATTAGTAATCCCTTCTGGGCTGATTTTTGAGGCTGTCTGTGTTTTCATATTGGAAAAGAAGATTGTTGAAAAAAAAAGAAAAAGAAATCCGGTCAATCCAGACCGTCCAAAATGGATTGGAAGCGGAATAAAATCCGGTAGGTTACGAATAGAAAATTTTCAAATTTGTATGTTATGGATCGGTTGTGGATTGATGTAAAATCCGGTCAATTCGATCCGTGAACACCCATAATACTATCTTTCACGCATTTAATGTGCTTCTGCAGCAGCAATATCGTGAAAAAGGATACCATGCCACAACCATGGTTTGCTAGAAGTTATGGCCCTGAAGTTGCCTTTTGTCTCACTATCTAGCATGTAAAGCTGAATTTTAATATTTTGCTAAAGATTATATAATTCACTAAAGAAGTGAACTCAAGAACCAGAAATGTTTTGACATGTTTACTTTCAAAACTGGTGCTGCTCCATTTCCTGAAGCAAATGTGACAGCAGTACGCCAAAACATCTTGCAGATCTCTATCAAGAAGTAATGAAAACGAAAGAGAAAATAATAGAGACAAATTTTATTTGCAATAACATAACATTGATGTTGGCCTTGATCATGTTAGCAATAATTTTGATGATTTTTGCTACTTTAGATGTTGCTAATTTCTTTGTCAATCACCCTGAAGGTGAAATTAATACTGAAAATGTCCAGAAATAGTCATTTTTATGAATTTGAATTTTATTTAATGATTACTATTTGTGTTTATTTCTATTTTTTATTATTTTACGAAACAAAAATTCTAATTTAGAATTATCTTTTAAATTTTGGACATTGCAATTATCAACGACAAAGAAATATGTCTGGTGGACAGTGCAACAACACATTCAATACTCAAAGATAGAAAATATTTCTCTCATACAGTATTGAAAAGATCATGTGTCATCACTATATCTGGTAGTAAAAAATTAATTGAAGGCTCTGGAAGAGTAAATATAATTCTACCAGGAGGCACAAAATTCTGCATCGATATTCTTCAAAGTCTCCAAGAAACTTGTTAAGTTTCAAAGATATTCGCAGAAATGGATATCATATTGAGACTGCTAGTGAAGGTAATATTGAATACTTCTTCATTACAAGTAATGTTTTTGGAAATAAAACAACCATAGAAAAATTACCTTCCTATTCTTCTGGTCTATATTAAGCATACATTACGACAATTGAAAGTTATGCAACAGTAAAATCAGAAGTTTACTAATCATGAAGATTTTGTCATTTGGCATGACCGATTAGGCCATCCCGATTCTATAATGATGAGAAAAATTTTGGAGAATTCATGTGGTCATTCTTTAAAGAACCAGAAGATTCTACAATTTAATGAATTCTCATGTGCTGTGTGTACTTAAGGGAAATTAATTATAAGGCCATCACCAGCAAATATTTGTGTCGAATCTCCTGAATTTTTAGAACGCATACATGGTGATATTTGTGGGCCTATCCACCCTCTTGTGGGCCATTTCGATACTTTATAATTTTAATTGATGCATCAACGAGATGGTCACATGTATGTTTGTTATCTACTCGCAACCTAGCGTTTGCGAAGTTGCTCGGAGAGTTAATTCAATTATGAGCATATTTTTTCAAATAATCCTATTAAGACGATAAGTTTAGATAATGCTGGTGAATTTAAATCCAAATCTTTTAATAATTATTGTATGGAAATTGGAATAAAACGTTGAACATCCAATAGCTCATGTTCATACACAAAACGATCTGGCAGAATCGTTTATTAAGCGCATTCAACTGATTGCGAGGCCTTTGCTTATGAGAATTAAACTCCCAATATCTGTTTGGGAGCATGCCGTGCCACATGCCGCAACATTAATTCGTGTAAGGCCAAACGAATTATCATGAGTATTCTCCTCAACAATTGGTTTTTGGTCAAGAACCAAATATCTCCTATCATAACATTTTTGGGTGTAAGGTATACGTTCCAATTGCTCCACCACGCCGTACAAAGATGGTGCCTCCGAAGAGGTTGAGAATATATGTTGAGTTTAAATCTCTAGTGACACTAAAATGTCTCGATTAAAAATCTAGAGATCTATTTACAACTTGATTGGTTGATTGTTAGTTTGACGAGTTAGTAACTCTGAAGGGAGACCTATTTACTGCTCGATTGGTTAATCGTCAGCTTGACGAAATTGTTATCTCAACATTATGGGGAGAGAATAAACAGTTGGTTAAGAATACCAGTTTGAATGAATTATCATTATCTTGATCCTAGTACAAAGCAATCTGAACTTGATGTTCAGAAGATAATTCATTTACAACATTTGGCGAATCAATTGCCAGATGCATTTTCTAACCCAAAATGTGTGACTAAATCACATATACTAGGTGTTAATGCTCCAATTAGAATTGATGTCCCTGAAGGACCCTCTACCACTAATCATGAATTAAGGGCACAATAAAAACGTGGTAGACCTATTGGTTCCTAAGATAAAAATCATTGAAAACGTATAAGAGTGATAAATCCAGATGGCGAAATCGAGATAATTGGGATTCCAGTAGAATCTTTGAAAATTAAAACTCCCGACATGAAAAATACTAACTTCTAGAAGAAGTCCAGGTACTTGAAACTATTGATAATCATGAGATCTCAATTAATTATGTCATGATGAGGAAAAATGGAACCGATCGAATTTGGATGTCGACGATAAATTTGCCCATGCTGCAGCCATTAATATTATGAATGAAAATGAGGATCATGAACCAAAGTCTGTAGATGAATGCAAACATCGAAATGATTGGCCAAAATGGAAAGCCGCAATTCAAGCGGAATTAGATTCACTGGCTAAACGTAAAGGTTTTGGACCAGTAATGCGCACACCTGAAGATGTGCAACCAGTAGGGTTTAAATGGGTATTTGTGTGGAAAAGAAATGAGAAAAATGAAATTGAGTGCTATAAAGCACATCTTGTAGCACAAGGGTTTTCCCAAAAACTGGGTATTGACTATGAGGAGATATACTCTCTCGTGGTAGATGCAATCACTTTCGCTATTTGTTAAACTTAGCAACTAGTGAAAGACTAGAAATGTGTCTCATGGACGTAGTAATAACCTACTTGTATGGCTCTCTCGATAATGAGATTTACATAAAAATCCCTGAAGGATTTCAGATGCCTAAGGGACTATATGCCGGTTCTCGAGAGCTTTACTCAATCAAATTATGTCTTTGTACGACTTAAAACAAGCTGGACGAATGTGGTACAATCGCCTTGAAAAATATTTGATAAAGGAAGGCTACATGAATGATCCTATTTGTCCATGTGTATTCATTAAAAGGTGTGGATATGCGTTTGTAATTATTTCAGTTTATGTTTATAATTTAAATATCATTAGGACTCCTAAAGAGCTCGAAAAAACTGCAAATTACTTGAAGCAAGAATTTGAAATGAAAAATCTTAGAAAGGTAAAATTTTGTCTTTGTCAGCAGATTGAGCACATAGAAAGTGATATATTGTTACACCAGTCTGCTTACACTATTAAAGTGCTTAAACACTTTTATATGGATAAAGCACACCCTCTGAGCACCCCTATGGTTGTAAGATCACTTGAAGCACATAAATAACCATTTAGACCTCGTGAAAAGGGTGAAGAACTACTTGGTCCAGAAGTACCTTATCTTAGTGCTATTGGGGCATTAATGTATCTTTCAAGTCATACACAGCCTGATATTTCATTTGTTGTGAATTCATTGGCTAGATATAGTTCATCTCCTACACGTAGGCATTGGAATGGTGTTAAGCATATATTTCGTTACCTTCAAGGTAAGATAAATATGGGTCTTTATTACTCTCGAAAACTTACATCTGATTTAGTAGGTTATGCAGATGCTGGGTATTTATCTGATCCTCACCACGGTCGATCACAAACTGGATATGTGTTTACATGTGGAGGAACAACTATTTCGTGGCAGTTTATGAAACAGACTTTAGTAGCCACTTCTTCCAATCATGCTGAACTATTGGCAATTCATGAAGCAAGTCGAGAGTATGTTTGGCTAAGAGCTATTATTTCTCGCATTCGGGGATCGTGTGGCTTACTCTCGAATAAAGATGTTCCTACCATTTTGTTTGAAGATAATACTACATGCATTGCTCAATTAAAAGAGGGATATATCAAAGGCGATAGAACAAAGCACATTTCAACAAAATTTTTCTTTACTCATGATCTCCAAAAGAATGGTGAAATCGATGTTCAACAAATTCGTTCGAGTGATAATTTGTCGGGCCTATTCACAAAGTCATTGCTAACCTCAACTTTCGAGAAGTTAGTTCACAAGATTGGAATGTGGCGACTGAAAGATGTCAAATAATGTGCTCAACAGGGGGAGATGCGTTGTACTCTTTTTCCTTTGACCATGATTTTGTCCCATAGGGTTTTCATGGCAAGGTTTTTAATGAGGCAGCGTTACAAATTTCGGACGTGTACTCTTTTTCCTTCACTAGGGTTTTATTCCATTAGGTTTTTCCTAGTAAGGTTTTAACGAGACATCATTCCGTGCAGATGGACATTCAAAGGGGGAGTGTTATGCAAACATGTGATTGATTCTAATTGAATGTGTATAATTACTATATGGAATAATTGATTGTCCATAATTATTATATGGAATGATTGATTGTCCATAATTAGTATATGGAATGATTTGATGTGATATTCATTTTCTATATGTAAACTCCTTCTACTAGTATAAATAGAGGGGCTATTCATGTATTCAAAACACATCAAATACAAGAGATTTCTCTCATATTTATCTCTATATTGTTCTTACATTTTAATTGTTAGTTTCATATAAGTTTGGTTGTATTTTTCTATAACAATTTTTATTTTTTTGTTAGAATCTGTGTCGTGTTATATTTTTGGTCGTGATTTACTTAGAAATTAGGTTTTTATTAATTTTTTGGAGATTTAAAGAATTGAAGGATTTTCTGAAGAAAATTTGGGTTTGAAAATATTTTTACAGGTTCCTTTGGAAAGATTTTTATAGATTTATATTATTTTTTAGAAAGATTTTTATAATTTTTTTTGGGTTTAAAATATAATATTTATAAATAAATTATATTAAAGTTATAATAGTAAATTCTAAAGAGTGGACAATATTTAATAAAAAATAAGATGTTTAGTAATTAACAACATAATAAATTTGTATTGCCCCATTAAATTTTGTAAAACACTAAATATTGATTAATTTTTTTTCTTATTTCATCATTTTACCTTTTCATGTATAACTTACAGGTAAATTATATTGTAGTTTTAGGATTATAGTGCAACATAGTCTACAAATTAAAACCATGTAGTTTTAGGAATTTGTAGTTTTTTGTTTTTGTTTTTTACTGTAATAATTGCACTCGCATGCAACTTTTTAATTTGGGTAACTGCTAATGGATTAGTGGGATAGGATAGGGTAGTTATTTGATTTTTAAGTTACTTAATTAATATTTAACTAATGTTAAGAGATGTAGTCCAGTGGTAGGTACTCCACTTAAGACAATAGGTCATCTTTGTATATATATAAAAAAAATAATCTTAATCTTTGACTTTCTTAATTTAATCTTAATCTTATGTTCAATTTTTTGAGTAGTTATCAACTGTTTTTTTTTTTTTTTGTATTTTTTGTCAGAATCATTTTCCTGTTCGATTTTATTTGTTTTAATAATACATAATCCCCAAATCCGGGGTGTGTCCCACTGGTGACAATGTATTGTTCGATTTCGGATAAAATTAATTTGATCCTGTTAGGTATTATTAGGTTTTATGCAAGTGAGATTTTTTAGAGTTAGGGATGGGATCATTGAAAGTGTATGTTGCACATTAAAAAAAAAAATCATTTCTAGAATCAAATTAAGGGATCAATAATTCGCAATCCCTAGCAATCCCACTTTTCAGATAATTTTTCCCACTATTCACAATGAATGGTCCCAATTCGAATGGATTCTAGTTGTTATATTTAGGGTTAAGTGTGACATAGGGTCAATTAAAATTCAATAAGGCTAGAGGGCAAGATATTAAAAGCTATAATAAAATAAGCCATATACTTTTTAGATATTTCGTATAGAATTACTAGTTACAGCCCCAGAAACTGGGGCGGTAACAATGTAATTTTACTAATATAACCTTATAATAATATTAATTTTTTATTAACCCACCCTCTCCCCGTCACCCCCCTTTCCCCCCGGCGACGCCTCACTCACCGCGCCCCTCCCGCCTTCCCCCAAATCGCCCCGGCAACACCTCCCTCGAAAACCCTAACGATTCCACCCCCCAGCGACGCCTCACTCAAAACCCTCCACCGCGCCCCTCCTACCTTTCCCCAAATCGCCCTGCTCAACCCCTCCCTCGAAAACCCTAACGATTCCACCCACCGGTGACGCCTCACTCGAAACCCTCCACCGCGCCCCTCCCGCCTTCCCCCAAATTGCCCCGGCGACCCCTCCCTCGAAAACCCTAACGGTGGTCGGAATTCCTTCACTACGGATATACATGCATGGATATAGACGTTTCTTGACGTGGTGCTAGTTATTTTTGACGTGGTTCTTGTGTTCCGAGACGTGGTGTGCCGTTTTCGTGAAAAAAATAACTTAAATTCACATGCATGGATGTAGATGTTTCTGGACGTGGTGCTAGTTGTTTTTGACGTGTTTCTTGTGTTCTGAGACGTGGTGGGCTATTTTTGTGAAAAAATGTTTTAGTTCTATTGTATGATTTCTTTTATATTCTTGATCTGATATCTACAGTCTGTTGATCTGATGTCAAGTATTCGCTGATCTGATGTCTATATAATCCTGATCTGATGTCTATACATGCATGGATATAGACGTTTCTTGAAGTGGTCCTTGTTATTTTTGACGTGGTTCTTGTGTTCCGAGACGTGGTGTGCCGTTTTCGTGAAAGAAATAGCTTAAATTTACATCCATGGATGTAGATGTTTCTGAACGTGGCGCTAGTTGTTTTTGACGTGTTTCTTGTGTTCTGAGATGTGGTGGGCTATCTTTGTGAAAAAATGTTTTTTCTATTGTATGATTTCTTTTATATTTTTGATCTGACATCTACAGTCTGTTGATCTGATGTCAAGTATTCGCTGATCTGATGTCTATATAATTCTGATCTGATGTCTATACATGCATGGATATAGAGTTGACTGTACTGTAAATTAGAGTATTGGGTTGGAGTTGCTCTTAGAGCCAAATCTCCTGCGTCCGTAGGTGGGTCCCTCTCAATTCCACAATTTTATAATTGTAGCAGTAGTACTCTCTCCTCCCTTTTCACCAGACACCATTGCCACAACTAAACTATTTTTTGCCTTTTGCAGAGATAAAGTCTATTCAACCTTTGTCAACTACTGACATTAAAAGATTTAAAATCTTGCTGCAATAAATCTCAACTCCACCTATTAATGGTCACAAATCTGTTGATGAAGATGAAGAGGCGAAAGGAGCATAAATGCTTTATATTTTCCTTTGAGTTGTGTACTTTTATTTATGGGTTAAAAATTTGACAGGTCATTAAACTTGTTCAATAGTATATTTTTGGCCATTGAAGTTTTTGACTCAATAAATCAACCATTAAACTCTTATAATGGATTACTTGTCATACTTCCGTTAAAAATTAAGTTTAACCTAATAGAAAATGAAAAAATCGTTAGTTTTTTAAGGGCAAAAAAAGATTTAAATTATTAAAACCTTTCACTGCTCAAAACCTAAATTTCATAAAAAGTATGATGACCAAATTTATAATTCACTCAAAAAAGAATTACCAAATTGTTTTTATCCCTCCATTTGCTTCCCCTCTACCCGTACACACCAGCAGATTACCAAATAGTTTTACGGCTCATTCATGGTTTTCCCCTTTCCCCTCTCAAATTTTTTCAATCAGGCAAGAAAAACCCGCTTCACTTTCAAGGTATTTTTCCTTACCCAAGTTGAATCTTTCCATCACCACCTCACTACCAGCTCCTTCAAATCGTCTCCACAAGTAGGTACAGATAGAACCCTGAAAGATTTTATGCTATGCTGGTTTAAAATTTTTTACTAAAGAGCGATAGCATAGGATCTTAGATTATCTTGTTCGATTTGACACACAATCAAAACAATATCTAAATTAAAGTGGAAGTTCAGAATTGACCTTTGAAGCATGTTACTCAATAAATCTCTTGCATTCCCAAAGACCCGTCCGGACGTTATATGGGCAACGATCTACCAAACAGTTCTTGAATCAGCTCTGATAGAAACACCGCACAAAAACATGCGTTTGGAGCCACGCACTGCCGCCCCCAGATTTCCCGCGCAGCTTCAAAAGCCGCTGCATGCCGCTGCCAGAGTTGCCGTCGATCGCTGCCGCTGCTAACAAAAGCTGCTATCGATTGCCGAGCCTAAGAGAAGTCACTGCCGCTGTTAGGAATTTTGCTACCTCGTGGTCCATGCCTCGGGGTTTTCTCTCTTTAGTTTTTGTGTGTTCTGTCAATAATGACTTTTGATAATTCCTTTATCTTTCCTGAGCTGATTCTTGTGTCTTATATAGAGGGCTACAAGAGAGATCTCAAGTGGGCTTGAGTTACGCCTTCTTGTTGGGTTTGGATTTTATTAATTTTCAAGCCTAAACCAAGGCTTATTAATACTATTGACCCAAGGATAATTAAATCAACTTTGTCAATAAACCCAACACGGGTTGTACTGTTTGTAGCCTATTTTTTACTATTTGTAGCCCTATTTTCGAAACAATCTTCCCAATTTGTCCTTTTAATAATTTTTAAATAATTTATCAAAATTCAACAAAATGAATATATATTTTTTTATTCCAACAAAATGAATACTATCTTAATTATTTTAAACATATTTAATCCTATAATAACCAATTATAAGAACAATTCTCACACATATAGTATTTTTTAGAAAAATAAAAAATTGAAAAAAAGAGGAAACGGGGGAGGAAAATAACCTTTTTTTTTTGGTAAAAAATTCCTTACAACTACTTGTGTTAATCGAATGAAACGCCGATCAATTACTAGAACTAGTACCATCACCATCACAGTCGTCTCCGTGGACATGATCGTAACAATGATTTTGATTTCCATCATCGTGATCATCTTTATCATCAAATGACTTATTTTTGTAGAAAATGCAGCATTTTTTGAAGCGGTTCTTCCTGCTACTGTTGTTGCAGAGAAGACAAGGACGATGACGAAGACATGGTTGAGATTTGGGTAAGGCTGGAAGAAGAAAATCACGGCGTGAATTGCCTCATGGTGGCTCTGGCCATCGTTAAGTGGTATCTGCTGGAAGAAAAAATAATTCTGAAAAATGGAAAAAATATATAAATATATATATGTAATTATGAATAAATTATATTATGTTATTATCTTATTATGAGCATATGTTATGCACTAAGTAAAAATAATTATTTTAGAATTTAAATATTCTTTAATTAATCTTTTTGTGCATAAATTTTCTCTATATCAGAGGTTCATTATCAGTGTTGATCAGAATTTTAAAATTCGTGTAATATAACTATCTTAGTTCAATTGAAAGAACTTATGATGATATGATGCTAAGGTTTCATGTTTTATAACCACAACTTGAAAAGAATCGGTAAATGAGGAGGTGAAATTGAATGTGAGGGCAGTGTGTTGGTGGTGGAGTTTGAAAAATGAGAAGAAGAAATAAGAAATAATGTTGATTTTTTTTTTTTTTTTTGTTAGAGGGGCATTTTGGATAGTAAACTTTGAAAATAGGGCTACAAATAGTAAAAAATAGGCTACAAATAGTAGTCCAAATAATTAATCATACCACTAACAGATTAATCATGAAACTACCGCTCAAGTCCAAAATTACACTTCTGATTCCACTTATTTACGTATTCTATTATCTCCTCGTGTCAAAGATATAATGCTCGTCGATTTATTAATTTACTGATAAATTAATTTAATCAACTTTTTCTCATCCGATATTAGTACCACTCGACTTTATTACTATACCAGACTTTCGTCCACCGGTTGAGTTTAGTATAATAATCTTTTTGAGCTCATCTCGAGAGTACCATCACCCCGGTGCACCGGTACATTGTTTCCTTTCGAGTAGCAACAGCACACTGAGCAACTAAACACGTGCACCGAACCTGCCGAGTATATAAGCCTTAAGTGATCGCACTCTCTGGCATATTAAAATATACTATGCTCAATTCCTGTGCCCGTCATTGTCTAGGGATTAAGAGATTGAAGACCAGGTTCGAATTAACTACGAAGGAACAGTACAAGTTAATTCAATCCTTAAATGATCCTTTTCAACACGATCGCACGTATCCGTATGATTCAATCAGTCAAGACAAACCAATTTCAGAAATATACAATGACATAAACCAGTAATATGTCCAAACTGTCTCAGTCACGAATATATTTATATATCATAACTTTAACCAATGATGAGATCCTCTGTGTCATACCAAACACCTCATCATCTAGTCATATGATATAAAGAGACTTCATGTATAACACGAATAATTAACTAAAACATTTTCAATCGATATAAACTGGAAAATAATGTTTATATAAGCTAAACTTTTCAGTATTCACACTAACAAACCCATCTCCAAAAACGGTTTCTTTTTTCATTTTATGCGGTAAATTCGGTAATCTTTCCAGTTTCAGTGGCGATGAAGAATCGATACAATATCGATAATCTTTCTAGTCTTACCAAGGAGTCTCGTGCCGACATTTGAATTATTCTTGTCAAAAGCTCCAAAAGCTCGGTGAATTGGAGGCAGAGGCGGTGGACCAGGCTGTTATCCATCTTCCGTAATTCGTGATGGGTTCATTCATTTTGTATTATAATGGGTACGATCCACGAGTATCATATATGGAGGCTTCGGTTTTGTTGGCAGCAATTAGTAATAAATTCTTCAGGTGTAGGGTCTGTATGATTACTGTATGATATATGTTAATGGTGTATATGGGTTTCTTTCATTCAAGTTTGATGAGAATTTGAGAGTGGTTTTTGCGCCCATTTTCTCTGAAAGACAGAGATTTCATGTATTTTTGCTCTAAAGTCTGAATGAATCAAGTCTTTATGTTTGTAATCAAATCTGAAGAAAATACGCTGCACCCTGTTCGTCTAAACTGGACCTTGACGCCCGACGCCGACGAATCACTCCAGTCCGTTTGTTCGATAGATTGATATGGAAGTAAATTTGATTAGGGAATATTTTTACCTTCGGTCAAAATAAATTTTAGTCAAAATAAATTAGGGAATATCTTTAAAAATTGGGTTTCTTAATTTGTTTAGTCAGCAGCAAGTTATGCGAAGCCACTGCAGTTTCAGGCAAGATGTGGTGGATTGCTGAACGGAAGGGCGCCTGAATCGTTGAACGGAAGCGTTTGGTTTGTGAACTGAGCGCGAATATTTGATTGATTTGGGTTTTTTTTGAAATAAAAGATATATATTAATTTACTAGAAATCGTCCAACAACGATTGATAAAAGGAAGAAACACAAATTACGGATAAACCTATATAGATCTACCATATCAAGCGGTGGATATACCACATGCCGAAATTTTAATCCAAACAAGGATACATAGATCTAATAATTAAATCTATGATGACTGAATCTTCTTGGACTAAAGCAGCGAACATCGTCAACGACGCTGCTACCAATCCAACGAACTTCACCGACGAAACTATCGCCATAACAACGAACACCATCAATGAAACCGCAACCAATACACTAACAATAGATCTGAATCTACTGAAGGACAAAAGAAAATAAAGATTGGGGATAATCCTCCTTTTTCGGATGACGAAACTAAAAATAAGAAAACGAAAACGGGTAACAAATTTATTTCCTGAAGAAATATTTTTTGAGGGTTAAATTTGGGAGAGAAGAGAGTAGATCCGTGGCTGCTAGGGTTGGAATTTTATTGGGCAATTAAACATGGAGAAAAGTTTGATTGATTTGGGCGATGAAATGAGAGAGAAAATTTTTTGACAAATAACAATTAATCATTTAGTTAACTTGAACATGTAAACATGAATGACGAGAATTCTTGATAACAAAGATGAGTTCCTTTGTAGGAGAGAATTGCCTTTCCAAGATCATTTTAATTATGCGGATAAGTTGTTACTTGTGGATGAAAAATTAGCTAGATGGACATGAACTCTCCAAAATCATGTTGATAGATACACCACTTTAGGTGAGCTTTCTAAAGATAAAATTTTTAAGAGGAAACACCATTGGTGTTGACCTAAGAAACTCAAAAAACGTAATTTCTTGCCCGCTGAAACACACAATTTTGTAAATAATATAATTGAGCTGTTATTCATGGAGGCTAACACTTCTATTTATAGAGGGTGTTGGCCGGATTTCCTAGGGTTACATTTAACATCTCTTTCTAGAATTTAAATCTCACTATAAATCTAAATTAGAGAAGGATTTGATCTACTCTAGTATGAACATTAGTTGGCGATATTCTTATGACATTATACTATAAGAATTGCCAATTATTTGCTGAAAATAAAAAATTTTAAACTAATGGGTTTGGGTTAACTTGCCTCATTTGAGTATAAACTTACAACTCAATAATTATTCATATTCATTGGACTTTATGAAAGGCAAAACTAATTCAAAAAATCTAAAAACTTTTAAGTCCAAAAACTCAAAATAACTAAAGCAATGACCTTTGGCCTAAATATAGTGGCCAAAAGATAATATGTCTTATATTACACAAACAAGAAAACTAAATTGTACCATATGCACCTATGATGTCTCATCAATGAATTTGGGCAGTGGAACTTAACAGAAAATTTGGTCAAATAACTAACTACATTTTATTGATCTAGTCAATTAAACATGGAAAAGTGTTTGATTGATTTGGGCGACAAAACTAAAGAAGAAGAGGGTGGTGGAACTGAAGAAGAAGGTTGCGATAGAGCCCAGGAGGAGTAGGTGGGTAGAAACAGCATAACGGAGTAGAGGGAGGTGGGTAGAAACTTATAAATAGGCGAATAGTCAAGTTTGCTTGTGAATGTGTTAGTATAGATAGAAAAAATTAGCTATACAGTTTTGAAAGATGAGTGAGCGATTACTACAAATAATTTTATTACGTATTTGAAATGCGTGGTTGAGACAACCAATTCTTTCATAAAATCAATTCAGCAATGCGAAATTCTGTAACACATATTGGGGATGGTAGGGAGACCATGTTTGAGCATCACATTTGAAGAGAAGGATGGTACAATTTTGCCATCAGCATAAGAGGTTTTGTTCTGGATGCAGATATCCCAACAGTCTCAGCCATGTCTAAATCCTTTGGGTTGAGACCATCTGGGATTTCCCAATCAAAGTGGTGCAGCAAAAGAGCTAAAAGAAGATAGACATTAGCAAGACCAAAAGACATTCCAGGGCAAATCCTCCTCCCTGCACCAAATGGGATATACTCAAAGTGACTTCCTGTGAAATCTGTCTCAATGTTTTCAAATCTCTCTGGTTTGAAACTCTCTGGATCCATCCAATACTCGGGATCTCTTCCGATTGCCCAGGCATTCACGATGACTCTAGTTTTGACAGGGATGATATAATCATCAATTTCACGTTGTTCTCTGCTTTCTTTTGGAACCAACAGAGGCGCTGGAGGGTGTAACCTTAGAGTTTCTTTAACCACTGACTTTAAGTACCTCAGTTCTTGAATGTCATCCTCTTCAATTGTTTCCTTTTCCCTGAATGCCGTCCTTATCTCACTCTGTACCTTCTCCATCACCTCAGGATGTCTAATCATCTCAGCCATTGCCCACTCCACAGTCGAGGATGAAGATTCAGTTCCCGCTGTAAACACCTCCTGCGTCAATTGGAAGTTTGATTATTCGAAGTTGAGTGCATAATATAGGAGTCCCGAGAAGGTATGTTTTATCATACTTACAAGCAAAACAGCTTTGATGTTATCCTTTGTAATTGGAACTTGAAGTTCACTGCTTTCTTTGACTCTCAGTAGAACATCAATTAGATCTTCATTACTGGATTCACCAGAGGATGCTGTTGATCTTGTTAGCTTGTCAAAGTGCTGATTGATTATTTTGTCCAAAACTCTACTGAGATTACGATGAGTTCTCATCATTTTACTCTTGACACTTAGGAAAGGATGGAGAATCTTCAGCGACGGAAACAGATCAGAAAAATCAAAGGCACTGGTAAGCTGCAATGCCTCCTTGATTAGCACTAAGAATGATTCTCGGTCATCTTCGTTAACTTCCCCAAATGCTGCTCTGCATACCATGGAACTGGAATATTGGGCCAATTTATCTGTTAAGTTGATTGTTTCAGCAGTACCAACAAGAGGTTTTATAGAACTGATGAGTTTGAAAGCCTCATCCTCCCTAATTGAGGCAAATGATCGAACGCGTTTAGCACTAAAGAGTTCCAAAGTGCAGATTTTGCGCATCTGTCTCCAATACTCACCATATGGAGCGAAACCAATACTTGTGTAGTTGTAGGAGAAGATTTTTCCTAATTGGAGTTCTCCTCGATCTGCCATTGCAAGATCATGAGTTTTGAAGATCTCCTTTGCCAATCGCGGCGAGGATACGACGATTGTAGGGATTTCTCCCAGCTGTATATGTATGAGAGCTCCAAATTTGTGGGATAATTTGGTGAGAGCATGATGGGGTGGAGCAGCAGCCAAATAATGGAGATGTCCAATAAAAGGAAGCTTCCATGGGGATGGTGGAAGCCTCTTCTGGGATGTTTTAGATCTCTTCCATTGTATGACTAAACTGATGAGAAAGGCTAGTAAAAGATAGAGAGAAATGAAGTTGATGGGAGGTCCCATTTTTCACTACACCAATTCTCCTTCTCCGATACAATATTCAAGTGTTGGGAGTTGGGAGATTTAAATAACTCAGATGATCAAGAACAACGTGAGATTCTCTGGTCCTTAGCGTATAATTTGTCGCATTATTGAATCAGAGTGTCAGCATGCATTTGCAAGGTAAGGTATTATTTATAAAGAGAGAGGGAGTATCTATATGTTTACTTGGAGGAAAGATACCGTTTTGTTTAATTTGTTTCATCTCTCTACACTAAGTATTTAATTAATCCTTCCCATATAGTATGATTTTTCTAAATTTTCGTATCAATTCTATTGTTCCTTTAGTAGAGATTCAAATATACTGATAGAGTATTGTTCGTTCAGTAGATTCAAATTTACTGATAGAGTTTCGTTGCGACATCATTGATTGTGTTCGTTGTTATGTCGACAGTTTCGTTGATGAAGTACGTTGGCGTGGTAGCGGCGTCGTTGATGATGTTCACTGGTTTGGTCAAAGAAGATTCAATCATCATAGATCTAAGTATTAGGTTTATGGTTTGAAGTTTTTATCAAAAAATTAGTTATGTATCCTTGATCGGATTAAAATTTTGACACGTGTTATATCCTCTGTTTCATTGGTAGATCTATATAGGTTTATCCGTTATAAATACAACAACAACAATGACGTTTATACTTGTAAGTTATATTTCTTTGACTGTATCTTCCTTTTGTCAATCTTTGCTGGACGTTTTCAGTAAATTAATATGTCTTTATTTCAAAAAAAAAAAAAAAAAAAACTCTGTTACCAATTCTTTCCTTATATTTTACATTTCTAAATTCCATTGTTCACATTATTTCTTTTTAGTCACGAAAAAGAGTTGATAAACTTTGTCATATAATCCCATCGTAAATGCAATAATCATAATATTTTATTTTTAAAATTTATCCACCATATGTAATATTTGTCGCATTATTGAATGAGAGTGTCAGCATGCATTTGCAAGGTAAGGTATTATTTATAAAGAGAGAGGGAGTATCTATATGTCTACTTGGAGGAAAGATACCGTTTTGTTTAATTTGTTTCATCTCTCTACAGTAAGTATTTAATTAATCCTTCCCATATAGTATGATTTTTCTAAATTTTCATATCAATTCTATTGTTCCTTTAGTATATTCAAATCTACTGTAGAATATTATTCGTTCAGTAGATTCAAATTTACTGATAAAGTTTGGTGGCGACATCATTGATTGTGTTCGTGGTTATGTCGACAGTTTCGTTGGTGAAGTACGTTGGCGTGGTAGCGGCGTCGTTGATGATGTTCACTGGTTTGGTCAAAGAAGATTCAATCATCATAAATCTAACTATTAGATTTATGGTTTGAAGTTTTTATCAGAAAATTAGTTATGTATCCTTGATCAGATTAAAATTTTGACACGTGTTATATCCTCTGTTTCATTGGTAGATCTATATAAGTTTATCCGTTATAAATACAACAACAACAATGACGTTTATACTTGTAAGTTGTATTTCTTTGACTGTATCTTCCTTTTATCAATCGTTGCTGGACGTTTTCAGTAAATTAATATATGTCTTTATTTAAAAAAAAAAAAAAAACTCTGTTACCAATTCTTTCCTTATATTTTACATTTCTAAATTCCATTGTTCACATTATTTCTTTGTAGTCACGAAAAAGAGTTGATAAACTTTGTCATATAATCCCATCGTAAATGCAATAATCATAATATTTTATTTTTAAAATTTATCCACCATATGTAATATTTGTTTAGACACATTATGCTCTTTTTATTTATTTATGTAATTTTTTTAACTCCTGATGACCTGAACTTTTTCATTTTAAGTGAGGAGTGTCAACCACTAATTTACTATTTCTCGTCTGTTTGTACACATTATTATATAATATTAGACATATTAGATCTCATTATTCTAAGTGAGTAGTATCAACCACTAGGCCAACTCTTACATATCAATGAGCCATTTTTAGAATAGATCTACAGATGATTTCTTATTCATAATTATAAAAGGATATTTTGACCTCTCTACATAGAAATACCTAGATTCATATTTTGCAAAAAAAAAAAAATAAATAAAAAACAGAAAAAAAAGCAATAGAAATAAATAAAAGTTGCCATGTTCTTGAAAAGCTTCAGGAAGATTTCCGTCCGTACGTAGTTTTCACCGTGGAGGACCGAATTGCATTGAAAGCCAAAAAATTCTTATATTATAGGGATAGGAGTAAATGGGGGCTGGTACACCTAAAAGCCAAAATTGGAGATGTCCTAGAGTTTGAACCCACGCGCCTCTTGTAGAATATAACCAACAGCAGCCACTTTTTTCCCCCAAAATTCTCCCTCCAGCGGTTTCTCTCACCCAAACTCTCTTTCCCGGCATCTTCTTGCCGCCGATTCTGGCCATTCTGACTAGAATTTTGAAGATCTCTCACAGCCAAAATACTTTCCACCTCTTAAACTTCAAAACCCATACCTTATTTCACACTTTTCGTACGTATTTAAATCAAGATAAGGCCAAGAAGAGGCAGTTCGCGGCGGTGGTGACAGCGGCGACCAATAAGAGATATTTTTATGAAAGAAAAACTAGAATTTGGCCAAAAAGGTATATTTTTTAATGTAAAATCGTTTATTTTGAATATGCTATTTTGAATATGGCCAGATCTGATGTTGGTGACAACGGCGGTCGACGAGGGTGGTGGAAGGGAAGAGGGGAGTGGGACTGGCGGCTGGAAAGTGCAAAAGAGAGGAAGGAAAACTAGGATTTTGGCAAAAATGTATGTTTTTGATGTAAAATTGTATGTTTTTGTTGTTTGTTTATTTGTATAAACTGTTTGTGTAAAATGATATTTGTTGGTGTAAACTGCTGTTTATTTGTGGGCTTCGTTGCTGTAAAATTCTGGTTTGTTGGTGTAAAGTGCTATTTGTTGGTGTAAATTGCTGTTTATTGGTGGGCTTTATGGCTGTAAAATTCTAGTTTGTTGGTGTAAAGTGATATATGTTGGTGTAAACTGCTATCTATTAGTGTAAACTATTAGTGCAAAATGCAATTTGTTTGTGTAAATTGCTGTTTATTGGTGGGCTTTATTGCTGTAAAATTATGGTTTGTTGGTGTAAAGTGTTATTTGCTGGTGTAAACTGCTGTTTATTGGTGGGCTTTGTTGCTGTAAAATTCTGGTTTGTTGGTGTAAAGTGCTACTTGTTGGTGTAAATTGTTGTTTGTTGGTGTAAACTATCGTCTATTGGTGTAAACTGTTAGTGTAAAATGCTATTTGTTGGTGTAAACTGTTGTTTATTGGTGTAAAATGGTGTAACTGCTGTTTACTGGTGTAAACTGTTGGTGTAAAATGCTATTTGTAGGTGTATAATGGTGTTTGTTGGTGTAAAATGATGTTGGTTGTTGTAAAATGTCAGTTTACATCAACATTGGTGTAAAATGACAGTTTAGATCAACTTTGATGTTGGTGTAAAGTGATAATGGTTGTTGTAAAATTCGCTTCATTTGTGTAAAATTTTCGTTCTGATTTGTTGGTGTAAAGTTCTACTTATTTGTGTAAAATCCTGATCGTTGGTGTAAACTACTGTTCGTTTGTAAAATACTTATCGTTCGTATAAAGTTCTGTTTGTTGGTGTAAAGTACTATTCGTTTGTGTAAAATGATGATAGTTGGTGTAAAGTACAGTTTTTTGGTTTAAAATTATGTTGGTTGGTTTAAAATTATGTTGATATTTGTGTAAAGTGCTGTTCGTTGATGTAAAATACTTATCGTTAGTGTAAAGTACTGTTCGTTTTGATTTGTTGTTGTAAAGCGCTACTTGTTTGTGTAAAATGTTAATTTGTTGGTGTAAAGTACTGTTGGTTGGTGGAAAATACTCGTACTGATGTAAAATGCTATTTGTTGATGTCTAGATGCTTCAACCCCACGAGAGAAGGCTCAAACCCTTCTGTGAATGAGTTGTAGCGTACTACTCTAGTCGGAATTAGCAGAGAAAAATCGTGATGTAAAATGTTGTGATGTAAATCGTAATGTAAAATGTTGTTCGTTGGTGTAAAATTCTAGTACTGATCTCTTGGTGTAAAGTACTGTTTGTTGGTGTAAAGTTCTGTTAGTCGGTGTAAAGTACAGTTTATTGGTGTAAAATGATGTTCCTATGTGTAAAATTCTCGTACTAATCTCCTGGTGTAAAGTCTTGTTTGTTGGTGTAAAATACTATTAGTTTGTGTAAAGTATTGTTTATTGGTATAAATTAATGTTTGTATATGTAAAATTCTCGTACTGATCTCTTTGTGTAAATTACTGTTTTTTTGGTATAAAGTACTGTTAGTTTGTGTAAAATGATGTTCGTATGTGTAAAATTCTAGTATTGATCTCTTGGTGTAAAGTACTGTTTGTTGGTATTAAATTCTGTTAGTTGGTGTAAAGTACTGTTTATTGGTGTAAAATGATGTTCCTGTGTGTAAAATTCTCGTACTGATCTCTTGGTGTAAAGTCTTGTTTGTTGGTGTAAAATACTGTTAGTTGGTGTAAAGTACTGCTTATTGGTATAAAATAATGTTCGTATTTGTAAAATTCTCGTACTGATCTCTTGGTGTAAAGTACTATTTCTTGGTGTAAAATACTGTTTCTTGGTGTAAAGTACTGTTTATTCGTGTAAAATGATGTTCACATTTGTAAAATTCTCGTACTGATCTCTTGGTTTAAAGTACTGTTTCTTGGTGTAAAGTACTGTTAGTTTGTGTAAAGTACTGTTTATTGGTGTAAAATGATGTTCGTATGTGTAAAATTCTCCTACTAATCTCTTGGTGTAAAGTACTGTTTGTTAGTGTAAAGTACTGTTTATTGATGTAAAATGATGTTCCTATGTGTAAAATTCTCGTACTGATCTCTTGGTGTAAATTACTATTTGTTGGTGTAAAGTACTGTTAGTTGGTGTAAAATGATGTTCGTATGTGTAAAATTCTCCTACTGATCTCTTGGTGTAAAGTACTGTTTATTGATGTAAAATGATGTTCCTATGTGTAAAATTCTCGTACTGATCTCTTAGTATAAAGTACTGTTTCTTGGTGTAAAATACTGACATTTTACATCAAAAATTGATGTAAAGTGCAAGTTTACATCAAAGTTGATGTAAAATGCCGTGAGACTACAAACAAATGAGGCGCTTGAGGTGTGAGAGGGAGAGAGAAGCTAAGCACAGCTTGGGACAGACCCACCTCTTTTGTGCCTGTTTGAAAAAAAAAAAAAAACTCGGTTTTTATCCGTTTTTTCCCCAATTAACCCGGTTAAGAGTATATCTCTCGATTCACTACTAGGAGTATGATATAATTTGCAGAAAGCCGAAAGCTTCATATTTGTTGATTTGAGTTATTGATTATCAATATTTGATCAAAATATATTGTCTTATTTCTTGGCTTGGATGTTTGGTCTGTTTTGATTTTAGATTATTATTTTGATTATATTATTATTGTCCTACAATTAGTATTAGAGCTTGAGTTACAGATATTTGGGAAAAAAAAAGATTAAATTACCTATTTTATATATTTTTTTTAAACTGCGAGATTGGATATCGGTTTATTAATAAATTTTTAAAATTTCAAAGGATACCCCTACGGAAACCTTACTACTTTATGCCCAGCTGTGCTATACAAAAATAGGCACTGAATTAAACAGGCATAAAGAAAACAGATAAACACGTAACTATCATTAATAAACGATTTAAAAAGCGAAGTATTTTTATATGATTGTCTTATTTTTGTCTTTGATGGCAAAAATAATTTTGAAGTATGGCGTGAACAGATGGAGGATTTATTTTAAAGTAATTGGAATTTGGCATATCATACAATCTGGTTTTGAAGAACCCAAAGAAAGTGAAATCTTGTCTGGTGAAAATTCAAACGAATTGGAGATAAATAGAATTCATGATCAAAGTGCTCGATTTTATTTGAATGAAAAGGTACACTTGAATGTGTTCAATGAATTTATGCATGTTAAAACAATTAGAAAGGTTTGGAGAATTTTGTTAAATTCCATTCGGGAAACAGCTGATGTTAAGAGATTTAAACTATATGAGACAATATGAAATGCCCCAGATGAAACCAACAGAACAAGTTCAAGAATTTATAGACAGAATAAAGTATATTGTTTGGGAGATGAGAATCAATGGTAAGATAATAACAGAAGAGTTGTTGGTTTCAAAAGTTTTACACTCTCTAACCGTCAAAATTTCACACAAAAAAGATGATTCTTAAATCGACAATGTGAGCCAACAGAAAAAGCATTAAAAGCTTTGATAGATAAGTCTAAGGAGGAAACTTCCAAAAACAATCAAAAAGGTCAAAACTCACAAGGAAGAGGACGTGGTGACAGAGGTAAAGGAGAGGAAGAGGAAACTATTCTGACTGTGATGGAGGTAAATTTGATTATCAGCAAAAGAATACCAGTGATAATAAGAAAAGTGAATGAAGATATTTCAAACAGTGTGATAATCAAAAGTAAAGTGTTTCAATTGTGGAGAATTTAGCTAGTGAATAAAATCATGCCAAGATTATAGAGGATTCTGGTGGTGGTAAAGATGAGACGTTGATTTTTTTTATTTGCTATTTGAGAAAAATAAAAAGAGTAGATGGTATTTTGACTATATACTTGTAGTAATTATATGGCTGGCCAGAGAGAGATTTTTATAGATTTAGGTGAATCATTTTGGACCCTTGCAAAATTTAGAAATAATGCTTAGGTTGCTGCAGTTGGAAAAGGAAAAATTGCAATTGAATTGATGGATAGTTCAACCGACTTTATCGTGTTTTATGTGCTAAGCCTTCTTCGTAATTTATCAAGTCTTGGTCAACTTTGAGAGAAAGGCTATAACATGCATTTCAATAATGATATGTGTACCATTAGTGATGACAAATTATGAGCGATAGCTAAGTTAACTATGAATGAGAGTCGCATGTATCCACTTTTCACTAAGTATGGTAATGTGTTTTGTTTTAGTACTGTAGTGTTTGATCAAACTTGGTTATGGCATATGCAGTTTGAACATTGTAATTTTGATAGTTTGAAATTTCTGTCAAGAAAGAACTATGTTAATGAGTAGCCTTCAATAAATTTCTGTCAAGTGTTGGTCTTGCATTTTAGGGAAGAAACATAGAGATGTTTTTCCACTTGACAAAACTTGGAGAGTTCGGAGATCACTTCAATTGGTGCATTCAGATTTATGCTCAGTTGAAATTCCTTCAAATGGAGGTAATGAGTATTTCATTACTTTCATTGATGATTTCAGTAGAAAGACTTGAGTTTATTTATTGAAAAATAAGTCTGATGCTTGTGATACGTTCAAGAGATTCAAAATATATGTGAAAAAACAAAGTGATCACTATCTACAGTGTTTAAGGATCGATAGAGGCACAAAATATACTGTGTGTGATAATTATTTGATAGCATGTGATCAAATACCAAATAATAGCTAGATACACTACTCAACAAAATGGAGTGGCAGAGAGAAAGAATATAACAGTGATGAATATAGTCAAATCCATGATGCACGCTAATAAAGTGCCAAAGTGTTGTTGGCCTGAAGCTGTTGCTTGTGTAGTATATGTACAGAATCGGTATCCTACACGCTGTAGTGGTGGGAGAACTCCTCAAGAGTTTTGGACATATACAAAGCCTAATATCAGCCATTTAAGAGTATTTAGTTGTGTAACTTATGCTCATGTTCCGGATAACCTGAGGAAGACATTGTATAATAAAACCAAAAAATGTATGTTTCTTGGTTATGAGATAAAAGGTTACAAGTTGTACAATCTAAATACTGGAAAGATGATTGTTAGTAGAGATGTCATGTTTGATGAAAATGTGGGTTGAGATTGGTCTTCTATAGATTTTGAATCAACTATTAGACGCTAACCAATTTCTTTTGTATATGGAGAGGGGAGTAGTAGTAAGAAACAGGAGAAACAAACCACTCAGACTATACAATGAGTTACAGTTGAGCAACAAATTGACCACATAAAAATAGAGAGTTGATAACAAGATTAAAAGATTATGAATTGAACAAAGATAATGATCTATGTGATGAAGATATTGTCAATTTTGCTTTGTTTGCAAATTGTGAACATTGGATGAAAGAAATGGATAAAGAAATTCATTCCATTTGAAATAACAAGACATGCGAGTTGTCAACATTTCTTGTAGGAAAGAAACCCACTAGAGTCTAATGGATGTATAAGACAAAGTACAAACTTAGTGGAGAGGTTGATCGCTATTAAGCGAGGTTGGTTGTTAAAGGTTATAAACCAAAGGCAGAAATCAATATTAAAAAAAATGGTTCAAAACTAGGTGATTGACACCAAACATTTCGCGACTGAAGATCAAGTTGTAGATATTTTCATAAAATGATTTACAACATGTTTGGCATGACAAAGTTTGAAGGCTTTGGTTATGGGAGACAAATGTAGAATATTAAACCAAAATATATTAGAATTTATTTATTTTTATTCCTACTATGATTTGTTTAAGATAGAGGAGTCAGTTTTAGAATATGATTACAGTTGATTTCCTATTTAGAATTAGAAAAAAATATTTTAGTCAATCTTGGCTTAAATGCAGTTTTAGTCCCCCATAATAGGGGTAATTCCTCTTTTGGTCCCTCTTATATTTTGAGTGATAATATTAGTTCCAATCTTTTTTTTTATAGCATATTTAGTCATTCTTTACTAAAAAGTTTAGAAGATAATGGATTAACTCATTTGATCGCTAGTCAAATTTAATTTTTTTATTCAAAATGATTTGTACCATGATGTTTTCAACAAATTTTACGATCCGGTTCCTTATGAATGTTCAACCTATTTAGATCGACTCATATGAGGATCCGGATCGTAAAATTGGTCGAAAACATCATGGTATAAATCATTTTGAAGAAAAAATTAGGTTTGACTAGCGATCAAATGAGTTAATCCGTTATTTTCTAAATTTTTTCGTAAAAAATGACTAAATCAGTTACAAAAGAAGAGGATGGGGACTAATATTGCCACTCAAAATATAAAAGATACGAAAAGTGGAATTATCCCAATTATGGGGAACCAAAATTGCATTTAAGTCTTTAATCTTTATAACGGTTAAAAATTTCACAGGCCATTAAATTTATTCAATAGTATACTTTTGGCTACTACACTTTCCGACTCAACAAATCAGTCATTAAACTCTTAAAATGTAGTACTTGACATACCTCCCTTAAGAATCAGGTTTGAATTTATAGACATTTTAAAAACTATTAGTTTTTTAAGGACAAAAAAGTAAATCGCTCTGAAGCAAAAAGTTTGACGCCGTGAAGCCCGACGCTAATGAATCATCCCGTGCATTTGTTGGAGACTAATTTGGAAATAAATTTAGTACCAACAAAATGGAATATAACTTAGAAAGCTGCAGTTACAACTACCGTAAATTAAATAATTAGTAATGGTAGTTTATGAATAAAAGAATAAGAGCCAATAATTGAATTAAAAATTTCACCAACGAATATTCCTTAAAACAAGTACTAATTTATTAATGTATGTTAAAAAAAATAGCGTGTATTATTTATCGCCTTTGTTTTTAATTTTTTTTTTTTGTTTTGGTCGACCGAGATTTCCACATATGATATTAATCAAATTTATGAAACAAGGTGGGGAGTCACCCCTGACAAATTTAGCAACCACCATGAGCAAAAGAAGGGGGGAAGTATGCCAGCTACCCCTATACAAAAAACATCTAATTTAACTCTTCAAATTAGGGCTGACAATTGCTGACACGACATGATAACCCGACATGGACACGATACAAAAGAAAGGGTTATGGTTGAGATTTTTGACACGTATAATAAATAGGTCGGGTTTGGGTCGACACGTTTAAATAATGAGTCGGGTTTGGATCGACGCGACAGGTTGGCGGGTTGGCACGTGAACCCGTTAAGAAAATATTTTTTAAAAAATTAAATTTTATAACCTTAATAATTGAGGAAACTTCCAAATTTCCAAATAAAAAATTCAACATGACTTCCTATGGTGATATTTTGTTATTTAAATTTTCTAATTGTATTTACCTTTGCATTTTATTTATTTTGGTTGGATTGAATTGGATTTTGGTTGTATTATGAAGAATTTAAATTGATGAAATTTATGTTGATGTCATTATAAGAATGTTATGATTAAATTTAAATTGATGGATTTGAATTTGATATATTCAAATTTTAGATTGTGTTATTATAAATAAACATGTATATTTTAGTCTCCTTGATAAATTCAGTCCCCTTTTTCTGTGACGAAAACTTGGACCCAAAAATCACCTATCAATAATTAAACGGGTTACGCGGGTTAGGTTCGGGTCGACACGATTATAAACAGGTCGTTTAGGGTTGGAGTTTTCGACACGATTAATTAAATGGATTGAGTTTGGGTTTTGGTTGGAGATTTATCGACACGCCAACATTCCAACCCGAACACGATAACACGAATACGACACGAATTGTCAGCCCTTCTTCTACCCACTTGGAGCATATGGAGCATATGGTCGCACTTTGCTTAAACATAAGCATTACATAATCAGAAGAGGAATTCATTTAGCAGCCAACGGTCTACCTAGAACTTGACCACACTCTTTGCAAAATGCCAAACCCACAAAATCAGCTACGTTTTTGCGAAATGCGAAATCCCAAATCCCACTAACTTGAAACCTAACAAAGTTTTTGCACTAACTTGAGAGCTTTTGCAAAATACCAAAACCCAGCAAACCAGAGACACAAAAGCCAAACACCAATGATAGTCTACCATACAAGCCGAAAATTTCACTCAAAACCAAAATTCAAAGCATAACATGGAGAGCGGTACAGAGCAAAATATGTCAAGAGCCAATATCCAAAGCCAAAATCCGAGCCAATTTTCAGAGTCAAAATCCAGAGTCAAATTTTCCAGAGCAAGAAGCCGACTAGTTTAAAAGACAGGCAGAACATATCCAAAATACAGAGCCAAAAACCAAATTCCATAGCAGAACATGTCCTTTGCCGCAACAATAAAAGCCACACGACTACCATGATTCCCAGAGCTCATAATCAAACCAAAACAGGAGATCATTTTTTAAAAAGGATAAGATTTCTGTTCCTAACATACTTACATCAGCTTGAAATCTTCAAAACTCCTTTAATCTTCCACTTTCAGTCTGATTCTGGTCATGACGTTCCAGATGTCGAGAGGCTTTTGAATTTGACGGTTTTGATTTGTCGTTGTACAGAAGGATGGATTTTGAGCTCAGCTTCTTTAGTCCTTTTGGAGGTCTTCCTCGTTTCTTTCTCCTATTTGGAGTGAATTCGTCTTCGTCCATGAGTTGGTTCGAGTCCTCCAATGAGTAATTTGAGGCAGCCTCATTGCCCGATTCTCTATTGAAACCTGATAGATCAACCAATAGTTCTTCGAGGGCTTTAGGGACAGAGGCTGATCTTGGTATGCTTCTCGCTTCAAAAATTCCATTGAGGGGATTGGCTTGTAGGATTGAGCCGATATATTCTGCCATTTGCCTCACATCTTGAATGTTAAGCTTATTCCCATCTTCTTTAGGAGGCTGGACAGTTGTCCCTCTTCCTTTTCTTTTCTGCCATCTTCCAATTCTGACAAAATCTGCTTTTCGAGAACTTCATCAGTTTTTTGAGGATATACTGGCTCTTCAGCTGGGCATTTCTGGGGTGAGTTCTCACACTCCTTCTCTTTCAATTGACCTTTTTCTTGATGGGTTAGAAGAGGGATAGTTGGAATAAGTTCCTTTTCGTTGGGGAGGATTCCAGATGAACCCGCTTCTTTAGGGCTGACCTTTTCCGGGTCAGTTGAGAGCTCTAGAGCTTTTCCTTTCACCAGTGACGGGGAATAACCAACTTTACAAGAAGATTCTTAGTTGCCCAATCTTCTGGCATTTCACACAATATTTAGGCATATGTTCATACCTAAACAATTGCTCGTGGTATCTCCCATTTTTCCCTAGTTTTACTGATTTTGGCAACAGTTCCAGAAGATTTATTTCGGAACTAAACCTGGCCACAGATGGCCGTGAATGGTTGAAGGTGGGAGAGTCCACTTTTAGAGGTTTTCCTACTACCTTGGCCATGGACCACAACGATTCTATCGATTGAAATTCAAGAGGTAATTTTAAAGAGAAACCCATACCAGAACTATCGGCGAATCTTCCTCAAATTTAAACCCCGGCGTCCATTTAAGTACTCTCATTTGAAATCTTCTGACAGTCCATGTTGCTTTGAGCCAGAAACGCTAATAATCATCTTCTTTTTCAAACCTAATCCATATGTGCCTTTGATTCCAAAGACCCACTTCAAAACCTCCATTGCAACCGGTTGAGCCGAGCTCCTTTTTGATGTCGAGCATCCTTGGTCTTCTAAAAGAAAATTTTATAATTAAACTGAGCCGATGAGGAGCTATCAGTTGTTGAAATTCCAATTTCGTATATTCTATGACATAAACACTGTCTCTAAGTTTCGGGTCTTTTGATGGAACAATTGGTTTACGGGAAGGGTTTTTGAAAAGGGAGGAAAAGGATTTATTTTTTTGTTTGTGAGGGGTTAGAGTCTACTTGGCCAGACGGCAACGCCATTGTTGGAAGGAATAATTGAAAAAGGTGTGAATGAGAATATTTGGGAAATCGTCGGGCCTGATCAACCCGCGTTTTGATTCTCAAATTTGTTACAGATAAGGATTGACTCTTTAGTTTTCAATAGATAACCATGCTGGTCTAATCCATTGAAGGATAATGATTAAGGTTTTGGATAATTATCTGGTCTAATCCATTGAAGGATAATGATCAAATTTTTGGATAATTATCAATGGTGGCAGCAAATTAATAGATTAACATTGTATTAATCATATTTATCTGCACACTTGATATTGAAAACTGGTGATATCTATAAATAGCAGTTTATAAATCTGCAGAGAACACACCTCTCTTTGGAAATTCTCCTTCTCTCAGAATCTCTCTTCGCATTAAAAATTCTGCTCCTCTCTCTCTGAAGAAACATTCTCCCAATTTCCTACCAAAATTTTCTCAAGTGTTCAACAACTGTTCTAGTTCGTTGGTAAGGCGGTTTTGTGCAAACCGACTTTACGATTTCCATTGTATCCTGGGAAACATTTTGCTCACGTAACCTCTTGCACATTCGTAGAGGGGGCAAATCTGTTTTAAGGAAATTATGTGTTGCACAAGCCTTGGAATTTTCTTACTACTAGCCTTGATTTTTCTAACAATCTTAAAACAGACTTTTTATTTTCTCAATGGCTAGTTCAAGTGATCCCAACTCCACTCCCGAGGGTAATCCTGTTGTCACCCCAAATATGGGTTTGTTTTCTACCCCTGCCGTGGCTATGCCTAATGTGCCAGGAAGCCACTATGAGAAACCCGAAAAGTTTCAAGGGGTTGCCACTTTTTTCAAAAGATGGCAACAAAAGATGTTATTTTACCTAACGATGTTGGGTTTTGCAAGATTCTTGAAAGAGGATCCCCCAAAAGTACCAGAAGGAAATAGTGATGCTTCGGTTGTAATTGCCGTTGAGGCATGGGAGCACTCAGATTTCCTCTGTCACAACTACATTCTGAATGGGTTACAGGATTCCTTATATTCTGTATATGGGAATTACAAAACGGCAATGTAGGTATGGGAGGCTTTGGACCGTAAGTACAAAATTGAGGATGCAGGCTCAAAGAAATTTGTTGTCGCGCGGTTCCTTGATTTTAAAATGATTGACTCAAAATCTGTGATGAGTCAAGTGGATGAGTTTCAGCTCATCTTGCACGAGATAATTGCTGAGGGGATGGTCCTGAGTGAGACTTTCCAAGTGGCATCAATGATTGAGAAATTGCCACCAAGTTGGAAAGATTTCAAAAACTATCTCAAGCACAAACGCAAGGAGATGACATTGGAGGATCTCGTTGTCAGTCTTCGGATTGAAGAAGACAACAAAAAGGCTAAGATCAAGTCGGTCAACCCTGTGGGAGCTAAAATCAATATGGTGGAACATGGCAAGGGAGTCTTCAAAAACATAGCCGTGACCACCGACAAAGGCAAAGGCAAGGCAAAGCTTGGGGCATCGGGAGGTGTCTCAAAGCAAAAATTCAAGTTTAAAGGTAAATGCTTTAACTGTGGAAAATAGGGTCACAAGTCATCGGAGTGTCGTGCTCCCAAGAAGAACCCTGAAGCAAACGTGATCCAGAAAATCACGGAGGACGTGGGAGACATCAGTTTGGTAGCTGTAATCTCTGAGGTCAACATGGTGGAGTCAAACCAGAAAGAATGGTGGTATGACTCTGGTGTAACCAGGCATGTGTGCACCAACAAAGGTCACTTCTCTACGTTCGAACCGATTCAAGGTGAGAAACTGTACATGAGAAACTCGGTCGTTGCCAAAGTCGAGGGGAAAGGAACGGTTTTGCTCAAGTTGACTTCGGCCAAAACATTGACTTTGAAGGATGTGCTATATGCTCCAGAAGTCTGGAAGAATCTTATTTCTGGGTTTATGCTGAATAAGCATGGATTCTACGTTGTAATAGAATCGGACAACATTACTTTTTCAAAGTCAGGAATGTACTTGGGAAAGGGGTACGCATCCGAGGAGATGTTCAAAATGAATGTAATGACTATTGTCAATAATAATACAAGTATCTCTTCAACATATTTGATTGAGTCTTCTAGCTTATGGCATGGTAGACTAGGTCACGTTAATTAAGATTCGATACGTCGATTAATTAACTTGAACCATATCCCAAGTTTCCAGATTGACCAAAGTCACAAATGTGAAATTTACGTTGAGGCAAAACTGACAAGGTCTTCTTTCCAAAATGTTGAAAGAAACAATGAACCCCTTGACTTAATACATAGCGATGTGTGTGATTTGAAATCGGTTCAAACACGAGGTGGTAATAAATATTTTATTACCTTTATAGATGATAGCACAAAATATTGCTATGTATATTTACTTAAAAGCAAAGATGAGGCATTAGAGAAGTTCATTCTCTATAAAACCGAGGTTGAAAATCAACTTGGAAAACGAATCAAGAGATTGAGAAGTGATAGAGGTGGAGAGTATGAAGCACCTTTTGGTGACTATTGTGCTAAAAATGGTATAGTTCATGAAGTAACTGCACCATACTCACCTCAATCAAATGGAGTTACTGAACGTAAATATCGCACACTAAAAGAAATGATGAATGTGATGTTATTAAGTTCAGGCTTACTTTCTAACATGTGGGGGGATGCTATTTTGTCAAGTAATTAATTACTTAATAGAGTACCTCGAAAGAAAGAAGGAAAACTCCATATGAACAATGGAAAGGAATTAGGCCATCCTTCAAACACTTACGAGTGTGGGGGTGCCTAGCAAAGGTAGCAGTACCATCTCCAAAGAAAATAAAGATAGGTCCTAAAACGGTTGACTGTATCTTTATAGGCTACGCACATAACAGTACTGCATACCGATTTCTTGTGTATGATTCAAAAATTTTGGATATACACAAGAATACAATCATGGAATCAAGAAATGCATCATTCTTTGAAAATGTATTTCCTTAGATATCAGTTGGGGAAACTAGTTCTAAACGGCCTAGTGAAACCATTGATGAAGAACCACAAAGTCAACAAGTGGTTGAACTAAGATGTAGCAAAAGAGCAAGGGTGGAAAAATCATTTGGTGATGATTTTGAAACTTTTCTCGTTGAGAAAGAACCACAGACTTATGCTGAAGCTGTGCATTCATCGGAAGCGCCTTTATGGAAGGAAGCCATAAAGAGCGAGATTGATTCTATTTTACATAATCATACTTGGGAGTTAGTGGAACTCCCACCTGGATGTAGTCCTTTAGGGTCAAAATGGATTTTCAAACGGAAAATAAAAGCTGATGGCTCTATAGACAAATACAAAGCTAGGCTGGTAATCAAAGGGTATGAGCAGCGTGAAGGCTTAGACTACTTTGATACGTATTCTCCTGTGACGAGAATAAATTCCATAAGGATGATACTCGCTATCGCAGCCTTACGGAGTTTAGAAATCCATCAAATGGATGTAAAAACAGCTTTCTTAAATGGGGATTTAGATGAAGAAATCTATATGGAGCAACCCAAAGGGTTTAAAGCTCCAGGTTCTGATAAGAAAGTTTGTAAATTGGTTAAGTCATTGTATGGTTTGAAACAAGCTCCAAAGAAGCGGCATGAGAAGTTTGACCATGCAATGATAACCAATGGATACAAAATCAATGAGTGTGATAAATGTGTCTATGTCAAAGAGACCGGGGATGATTATGTCATCTTATGTCTATACGTAGACGACATACTCATAGTGGATAGCAGTGACAATTTGGTACAATCTACCAAAAACATGTTAAACTCAAAGTTTGACATGAAAGATATGGGACTTGCTGATATGATTCTTGGAATCCAAATCATTAGGTCTCCGGAAGGTCTAATTTTGAGTCAAGCTCATTATGTAGACAAAATTCTGGGGAAATTCAATAAGGATGACTCTGAAATTGCTAGAACGCCATTAGATAACAGTCTCCACCTATCCAAGAATCGTGGAGAGGATATGTCTCAAGTAGAATACTCCAGGATTATAGGGAGTTTAATGTATCTAATGAGTTGTACTAGACCAGACCTTGCTTATGTGGTAAGCAAGTTGAGTTCATACACGAGTAATACAGGGAAAGATCACTGGACTGTGATAATTAGAGTACTAAGGTATTTAAGATATACTCGTGATTATGGATTACATTATACCAGATATCCATCTGTGCTAGAAGGCTAAACAGACGCTAATTGGATATCTGATATAAAAGACTCAACCTGCACGAGTGGCTATGTGTTTACTCTAGCAGGTGCTGCCGTGTCTTGGAAATCCTCAAAGCAAACCGTAATAGCTAGATCCACGATGGAGTCAGAGTTTATAGCTCTAGATAAATGTGGAGAAGAGGCTGAATGGCTTCGCCATTTCTTGGAGGATGTTCCAAAATGGGAAAAACCTGTGCCACCAATCTGTATCCATGGTGATAGTCAGTCTGCGATTGGTAGGGCACAGAGTACAATGTATAATGGTAAATAGAGACATATTCTTCGTCGACATAATACCATTAGACAACTGCTCTCAACAGGAGTTATCTCAATTGACTATGTAAGGTCAAAAGATAACATCGCGGATCCGCTAACCAAAGGGTTAAATAGAGAGATAGTTGAGCGATTGATGAGAGGAATGGGTGTAAAGCCTGTGGAAAATAAAGGTTTTATGAAAGAAAACCCAACCTAGTTGACTGGAGATCCCAAGATCTAGGTTTAAAGGGACAACCTAATTATAAGACCTGGTAGGGTCACTGTGGGGGCAACCTCAACTCATTCCTGTCATCAAACAGTGACAGTAGGGTTAAGGCTAGCATTTGTTGCTTTAATGACTCTTAAGAAAGTAACTATGGTTACGTTTCAAATTTAAGAAGTCACCTATGTGAGAGAGAAGTGGGGCCGCTTCGAAGGGAAATTGATCAGGCTAATTTCCTAGAAACTCTTGCAGAACTAGGACGTGTTCATGGCCATAATAAACAAACCATGAGAACAGAACAAATGGGAATGGTTCCTGTGTAGGGCACGTGGGTCTTTACATGGAAAAGTCAAACAGTTCAAGGACATCATGTCTACTGGACGACTAGAAGAGCAAGCGTAGTCTATAAGGGGAAAGTTCAAAGGGTAACACCTACTTTCTCTATGCAGGGATCATTCATTGAACACTGACCAACCAATATCTCATTCATGTGGGGGATTGTTGGAAGGAAGAATTGAAAAAGGTGTGAATGAGAATATTTGGGAAAACGTCGGGTCTGATTAACCCGCGTTTTGATTCTCAAATTTGTTACAGATGAGGATTGACTCTTTAGTTTTTAATAGATAACCATGCTGGTCTAATCCATTGAAGGATAATGATCAAGGTTTTGGATAATTATCTGGTCTAATCCATTGAAGGATAATGATCAAATTTTTGGATAATTATCAATGGTGGCAGCAAATTAATAGATTAACATTGGTATTAATCATATTTATCTGCACATTTGATATTAAAAACTGGTGATGTCTATAAATAACAGTTTATAAATCTGCAGAGAACACACATCTCTTTGGAAATTCTCCTTCTCTCAGAATCTCTCTTCCCATTAAAAATTCTGCTCCTCTCTCTGAAGAAACATTCTCCCAATTTCCTACCAATTTTTCCTCAAGTGTTCAACAACTGTTCTAGTTCGTTGGTAAGGCGGTTTTGTGCAAACCGACTTTACGGTTTCCATTGTATCCTGGGAAACATTCTGCTCACGTAACCTCTTGCACATTCGTAGATGGGGCAAATCTGTTTTAAGAAAATTGTGTGTTGCACAAGTCTTGGAATTTTCTTACTACTAGCTTTGATTTTTCTAACAGCCATGTCCGGGCAAGATGGATGTTTGCGATTTTTTAATTCATCGTCCTCTCTTTTTCAAAAAAATTATTAATTTTTTAAGTATCGACTCCTTAATTTTTATGTTTCGCTTTCTTAATTCTTATTTTTCACCTTCTCATAATTACAATATAACTCTTATTTTTAAAATTTTTGCCCCTAAATCCAACATATCGTCTATGTAATTACTAATATAACCTTATAATATTTTAATAATTTAATATAGATTAAAAATACTAATATAAATTAAAAATTTTTCATTATGTTATTAGCAAATAATGTAAATACTAATATTTTCTATAATACATCATAATAAAAAATAAGCCTGGTGGTAAAAACCTAGTTTTACCAAAAAATATATTTCACACACGAGAGGAGGGGTGATAATAAGCAGCACACATTAGCAGGTATCCACAAATGTCTTCTTTCTTCGCGAGACCACAAAAGGAATGAGTTAAGTAGGGAAGAATTTAGACCATCTCCAAACACATACTCCAAAATACATATTATGTACTATAAAATTCAATATCTACATTATTTGACGTGGTGCTAGTGTTATGAGACATGGTGGACATACCTGGATGTAGACGTTGCGACAGTTGTTTTTTGGACGTTGCGACAGTTGTTATGAGACGTTGTGTACTCAGCGAGCGCGTGCGTGGGCGAGACTTACTATATTTAGTAAGTGTACAGTTGTTAAGCAAAAAATTACTATATATAGTAATAGGTACATGTACCACTGATACATGATATACTAACTGCAAATGAACCAAAAACAATCTTTTTTTCAACATGTTTCATCACCAAAATTAGCCCAAATTCAAACTTATTTTTGGGTCGGATCTTTTACCAAAAACACTTATTTTACTTACCAATATGATATCGCCGTTGGAATCAATATTTATCGTCGTATAGTTTTTCTTTTTTTATATATAATTTTATCTTTTTTAAATATTTATATTCAAATATTCTAAAGAATACATAAAATTTATTTATTTATTTAAATAATGGATTTTTGTTATGAAAATATGTGATTGATTCTAATTGAATATCCATAATTATTATATGAAATAATTGATTGTCCATAATTATTAAATGGAATGATTGATTGTCCATAATTAATATATGGAATGATTTGATGTGATATTCAGTTTCTATATTTAAACCCCTTCTACTAGTATAAATAGAGGGGTTATGCATGTATTCAAAATACAACAAATACAAGAAATTTCTCTCATATTTCTCTCAACATTGTTCTTACATTTTAATTGTTAGTTTCATATAAGTTTGGTTGTGTTTTTTTATAACACGTTATCAGCACGAGTCTCAATCACTTACAAGATTTCGGTTGGGTAAGTCATAACCATCTTGCATTTAGAATTTTGCACACAGATGTGGACTTGGATTGCTCCTACATTATGATGGATATCTAGTGCTTATACAGATTCAGGTACTCTTTTTTTTTTTTTTTTTTTTTTTTTTACTTCCAACAAATTTTATTTTTGCTCTTGGTAATTAAGAAAACATGTTTTAAGCATGTTCGAATTACTTCGTTATATGTGTGCTTATTTCCCAACCCCATTAGTTGATGGGATCTATTTACCTTATTGGTCATTTTGCGATTGACAAATATTCCCACCAGTTATGTGGTCATAACAAAAATGCTGATACCCACTAGAAGTTGGGCATCAATAATGATGAGATGGAAAAGAAAAAGAAAGGTAGTGAAAAATGCTTTAGATTATGGTATGAGAAAACCTGCTTCTGTTCTTATTTATAAAACCTCATTGAGAGGCGTGATGTTGAAATTGTGTGTTGAAAAAGTCACTGATGAGAAGATATTTGAGAAAACATATACTACCTAGGGGTGTTCATGGATCGGATTCATGGATGGATTTTAATTTAATTTTTAATCCAACGGATTCAAAAATTAAAAACCGGTCATTTCGGATCGGATTCTGGATTTGCCTTAAAAAATCAGTCGTCAATCCGAATCCGTTTATATATTATTTAATAATAATATTAGTTTATATGTATATATATTAATACTTGGTGTTTAATATCGTTAGTTTATATGCTATGCTCTCAACTTTGAAGATGGCTACTGTGGTTTCTTCTGTTTGTAGTTAGTTCCATTCATCAAAATAGGCTCTTTACTTTTTATTCACTAGAATGCTAGTGAAATGCTGCAGGATTAGAAATGCTTCTCTTTTGCATTTTCTTCAACTATTAGTAATCCCTTCTGGGCTGATTTTTGAGGCTGTCTGTGTTTTCATATTGGAAAAGTAGATTATTAAAAAAAAAAGAAAAAGAAATTCGGTCAATCCGGACCATCCAAAATGGATTGGATGCGGAATAAAATCTGGTAGGTTACGAATAGCAAATTTTCAAATTCGTATGTTATGGATCGGTTGTGGATTGATGCAAAATCCAGTCAATTCGATCCGTGAACACCCATAATACTACCTTTCACGCATTTATTGTGCTCCTGCAGCAGCAATATTGTGAAAAAGGATACCATGCCACAACCATGGTTTGCTAGAAGTTGTGGCCCTGAAGTTGCCTCTTGTCTCACTATCTAGCATGTAAAGCTGAATTTTAATATTTTGCTAAAGATTATATAATTCACTAAAGAAGTGAACTCAAGAACCATAAATGTTTTGACATGTTTACTTTCAAAACTGGTGTTGCTCCATTTCCTGAAGCAAATGTGACAGCAGTATACCAAAACATCTTGCAGATCTCTATCAAGAAGTAATGAAAAGGAAAGAGAAAAGGATAGAGACAAATTTTATTTGCAATAACATTGATGTTGGCATTGATCATGTTAGCAATAATTTTGATGATTTTTGCTACTTTAGATGTTGCTAATTTCTTTGTCAATCACCCTGAAGGTGAAATTAATACTGAAAATGTCCAGAAATAGTCATTTTTATTAATTTGAATTTTATTTAATGATTAATATTTATGTTTATTTCTATTTTTTATTATTTTAAGAAACAAAAATTCTAATTTAGAATTATCTTTTAAATTTTGGACGTTGCAATTATCAACGACAAAGAAATATGTCTGGTGGACAGTGCAACAACACATTCAATACTCAAAGATAGAAAATATTTTTCTCATACAGTATTGAAAAGATCATGTGTCAGCACTATATCTGGTAGTAAAGAATTAATTGAAGGCTCTGGAAGAGCAAATATAATTCTACCAAGAGGCACAAAATTCTGCATCGATATTCTTCAAAGTCTCCAAGAAACTTGTTAAGTTTCAAAGATATTCGCAGAAATGGATATCATATTGAGACTGCTAGAGAAGGTAATATTGAATACTTGTTCATTACAAGTAATGTTGCTGGAAATAAAACAACTATAGAAAAATTACCTTCTTATTCTTCTGGTCTATATTACGCATACATTACTACAATTGAAAGTTATGCAACAGTAAAACCAGAAGTTTACTAATCATGAAGATTTTGTCGTTTGGCATGACCGGTTAGGCCATCCCGATTCTATAACGATGAGAAGAATTTTGGAGAATTCATGTGGTCATTCTTTAAAGAACCAGAAGATTCTACAATTTAATGAATTCTCATGTTCTGTGTGTACTTAAGGGAAATTAATTATAAGGCCATCACCAACAAATATTCGTGTCGAATCTCCTGAATTTTTAGAACGCATACATGGTGATATTTGTGGGCCTATCCACCCTCTTGTGGGCCATTTTGATACTTTATGATTTTAATTGATGCATCAACGAGATGGTCACATGTATGTTTGTTATCTACTCGCAACCTAGCGTTTGCGAAGTTGCTCGGAGAGTTAATTCGATTATGAGCATATTTTTCCAATTAATCCTATTAAGATGATAAGTTTAGATAATCCTGGTGAATTTAAATCCAAATCTTTTAATAATTATTGTATGGAAATTGGAATAAAAATTTGAACATCCCATAGCTCATGTTCATACACAAAACAATCTGGCAGAATCGTTTATTAAGCGCATTCAACTGATTGCGAGTCATTTGCTTATGAGAATTAAACTCCCAATATCTGTTTGGGAGCATGCCGTGCTACATGCCGCAACATTAATTCGTGTAAAGACAAACGAATTATCATGAATATTCTCCCCAACAATTGGTTTTTGGTTAGGAACCAAATATCTCATATCTTAACATTTTTGGGTGTAAGGTATACATTCCACCACGCCGCACAAAGATGGTGCCTCCTAAGAGGTTGAGAATATATGTTGAGTTTAAATCTCTAGTGACACTAAAATGTCTTGATTAAAAATCTAGAGATCTATTTACAACTCGATTGGTTGATTGTTAGTTTGACGAGTTAGTAACTCTGAAGGGAGACCTATTTACTGCTCGATTGGTTGATTGTCAGCTTGATGAGTTTGTTATCTCAACATTAGTGGGAGAGAATAAATAGTTGGTTAAGAAAATCAGTTTGAATGAATTATCGTTATCTTGATCCTTGTACAAAATAATCTGAACTTGATGTTCAGAAGATAATTCATTTACAACATTTGGCGAATCAATTGCCAGATGCATTTTCTAACCCAAAATGTGTGACTAAATCACATATACTAGCTGTTAATACTCCAATTAGAATTGATGTCCCTGAAGGACCTTCTACCACTAATCATGAATTAAGGGCACAATAAAAACGTGGTAGACCTATTGGTTTCAAAGATAAAAATTATCGAAAACGTATGAGCGATAAATCCAGATGGCGAAGAAGTCCAGAAGAATCTTTGAAAATTAAAACTCCCGACATGAAAAATAAAGAACTTCCAAAAGAACTCCAGGTACCTGAAACTATTGATAATCATGAGATCTCAATTAATTATGTCATGACGGGGGAAAAATGGAACTGATCGACTTCGACGATAAATTTGCCCATGCTGCAGCCATTAATATTATGAATGAAAATGAGGATCATGAACCAAAGTATATAGATGAATGCAAACATCGAAATGACTGGTCAAAATGGAAAGCCGCAATTCAAGCGGAATTAGATTCACTGGCTAAACGTAAAGTTTTTGGACCGGTAATGCGCACACCTGAAGATGTGCAACCAGTAGGGTTTAAATGGGTATTTGTGCGGAAATGAAATGAGAAAAATGAAATTGAGTGCTATAAAGCACATCTTGTTGCACAAGGGTTTTCCCAAAAACCAGGTATTGACTATGAGGAGACATACTCTCCCGTGGTAGATGCAACCACTTTTCGCTATTTGTTAAACTTAGCAACTAGTGAAAGACTAGCAATGCGTCTCATGGACGTTGTAATAACCTACTTGTATGGCTCTCTCAATAATGAGATTTACATAAAAATCCCTGAAGGATTTCAGATGCCTAAGGGACTAGACGCCGGTTCTCGAGAGCTTTACTCAAATCAAATTATGTAAATCTTTGTATGACTCAAAACATGCTGGACGAATGTGGTACAATCGCCTTGAAAAATATTTGATAAAGGAAGGCTACATGAATGATCCTATTTGTCCATGCGTATTCATTAAAAGGTGTGGATCTGCATTTGTAATTATTTCAGTTTATGTTTATGATTTAAATATCATTAGGACTCCTAAAGAGCTCGAAAAAACTGCAAATTACTTGAAGCAAGAATTTGAAATGAAAAATCTTAGAAGGACAAAATTTTGTCTTAGTTAGCAAATTGAGCACATAGAAAGTGGTATATTGTTACACTAGTCTGCTTACACTATTAAAGTGATTAAACACTTTTATATGGATAAAACACACCCTCTGAGCACCCCTATGGTTGTAAGATCACTTGAAGCACAAAAATAACCGTTTAGACCTCGTGAAAAGGATGAAGAACTGCTTGGTCTAGAAGTACCTTATCTTAGTGCTATTGGGGCATTAATGTATCTTTCTAATCATACACGGCCTGATATTTCATTTGTTGTGAATTCACTGGCTAGATATAGTTCATCTCCTACATGTAGGCATTGGAATGGTGTTAAGCATATATTTCATTACCTTCAAGGTACGATAGATATGAGTCTTTATTACTCTCGAACACTTACATCTGATTTAGTAGGTTATGCAGATGTTGGGTATTTATCTGATCCTCACCACGGTCGATCACAAACTGGATATGTGTTTACATGTGGAGGAACAACTATTTCGTGGCGGTTTATGAAACAGACTTTAGTAGCCACTTCTTTCAATCATGCTGAACTATTGGCAATTCATGAAGCAAGTCGAGAGTATGTTTGGCTAAGAGCTATTATTTCTCACAGTCGGGGATCATGTGGCTTACTCTCGAATAAAGATGTTACTACCATTTTGTTTTAAGATAATACTACATGCATTGCTCAACTAAAAGAGGGATATATCAAAGGCGATAGAACAAAGCACATTTCACCAAAATTTTTCTTCACTCATGATCTCCCAAAGAATGGTGAAATCGATGTTCAACAAATTCGTTCGAGAGATAATTTGCCGGACCTATTCACAAAGTCATTGCTAACCTCAACTTTCGAGAAGTTAGTTCACTAGATTGGAATGCGAGGCACTGAAAGTTGTCAAATGATGTGCTTAACAGGGGGAGATGCGTTGTACTATTTTTCCCTTGACCATGGTTTTGTCCCATAGGGTTTTCATGGCAAGGTTTTTCATGAGGCAGCGTTACAAATTTCGGACGTGTACTCTTTTTCCTTCACTAGGGTTTTATCCTATTGGGTTTTTCCTAGTAAAGGTTTAACGAGACATCGTTCCGTGAAGATGGACATTCAAAGGGGGAGTGTTATGCAAACATGTGATTGATTCTATTTGATTGTGTATAATTACTATATGGAATAATTGATTTTCCATATGAAATAATTTAATGTGATATTCAGTTTCTATATGTAAACCCCTTCTACTAGGATAAATAGAGGGGTTATTCATGTATTCAAAACACATCAAATACAATAGATTTCTCTCATATTTCTCTCTATATTGTTCTTACATTCTAATTGGTAGTTTCATATAAGTTTGGTTATATTTTTTTATAACAATTTTTATTTTTTTGTTAGAATCTGTGTCATGTTATATTTTTGATCGTGATTTACTTAGAAATTAGGTTTTTATAAATTTTTTGGAAATTTAAATAATTGAAGGATTTTCGGAAGAAAATTTGGGTTTGAAAATATTTTTACAGGCTCCTTTGGAGAGATTTTTATTATTTTTTACAAAGATTTTTATAATTTTTTGGGTTTAAAATATAATATTTATAAATAAATTATATTAAAGTTATAATAGTAAATTCTAAAGAGTGGACAATATTTAATAAAAAATAAGATGTTTAGTATTTAACAACATAATAAATTTGTATTGCCCCATTAAATTTTGTAAAACACTAAATATTGATTAATTTTTTTCTTATTTCATCATTTTACCTTTTCATGTATAACTTACAGGTAAATTATATTGTAGTTTTAGATTATAGTGCAACATAGTCTAAAAATTAAAACCATGTAGTTTTAGGAATTTGTAGTTTTTTGTTTTTGTTTTTTACTGTAATAATTGCACTCGCATGTAACTTTTTAATTTGGGTAACTGCTAATGGATTAGTGGGATAGGATAGGGTAGTTATTTGATTTTTAAGTTACTTAATTATAACTAATGTTAAGGGATGTACTCTAGTGGTAGGTACCCCACACTTAAGACAATAGGTCATCTTTGTATATATATAAAAAATAATCTTAATCGTTAACTTTCTTAATTTAATCTTATGTTCAATTTTTTGAGTAGTTATCAACGGTTTTTTTTTTTTTTTTTGTATTTTTTGTCATAATCATTTTCCTGTTTGAGTTTATTTGTTTTAATAATACATAATCCCCAAATCCGGGGTGTGTCCCACTAGTGACAATGTATTGTTTGATTTCGGATAAATTTAATTTGATCCTGTTAGGTATTATTAGGTTTTATGCAAGTGAGATTTTTTAGAGTTAGGGATAGGATCATTGAAAGTGTATGTTGCACATTAACAAAAAAATCATTTCTAGAATCAAATTGAGGGATCAATCATTCGCAATCTCACTTTTCAGATAATTTTTCCACTATTCACAATGAATGGTCCCAATTCGAATGGATCCTAGTTGTTATATTTAGGGTTAAGTGTGGCATAGGGTCAATTAAAATTCTATAAGGCTAGAGGGCAAGATATTAAAAGCTATAATAAAATATGCCATATACTTTTTAGATATTTCGTAATACGAGTCGTCTTTTTGGTCTGCTAGGCAAGTTTCTCCTAATCTTTCTTATATTTTATTTAATTCCTTTTAATAGAAAAATGAGTGTGGTAACGGTTTTGATTCATTTGATCGCTAGTCGAACATATTTTTAATCGAACCATAGTTTGTACCATGGTTTGTCAACCCATCATGTAACTCAGATCCTATTTAATGTTTAACACATTTAGACTTTCGACATTTGTTTCAAGTTAGAGTCGATATAAATGAGTTGAACACTAAGGAAGATACGAGTAATAAAATAGTTTGAACAAATCATAGTGCAACTATGATTCAGCGAAAAGTAAATTTGAATAGTGGTCAAATAAGTCAAATTGTTAGTTCACTAATTTTTTCATTAAAAAGAAGGCTGAATTGATATTTTGGTCCCTTATACATAGAGGTGTTGCTATTTTGGTCCCAAATAAAACTACGATTGCTATTTTGGTCCCTTATTAATTTTTTATTAGCGTTTTTAGTCTCTTTTTATGAAAAAGTTTAGAAGATTCAGATTAACTCATTTGATCGCTAGTCAAACTTAATTTTTTCTTCAAAATGATTTATACCATGATGTTTTCAATCCATTTTATGACTCTGTTGTTCATGAATGTTCAACCCATTTAGATCGACTCACAATCCGAAATAACGGTCGAAACCTAAATTTTGACTAGCAATTAATTTTGACTAGCAACACCCCCAATTCGACCTAAAAAGAACTATATCTGATGTAAAAAATTAATTTTAGGGACTAGTTTGGTCGACTAAATTTTAGAAGGGACTAAAAATGATACAACTTATATTATGAGGGACCAAAAAGTACTTTCACTTTTTTTTTAAAAAAAAAAGGACAAGTGACCAATTATCTAGTGTTTGATGTCTCCTATTTAAATTTAGGCTCAATATATATTAAGTTTAAAAATTTGACATGTCTGTAAACTTATTTGATAGCATATTTTTTAGGGAGGGGGGTTGGCGGGGAGGAGGAGGAGAGAGAGAGGGGGTTTTGGTTGGATTTGTGTCGTGATTATACTATTCTTGAAAGCTTAGATACAAAGAAATTATTAACAAATGATGGATGAACTGGGAATGAATACACCAAAAATCACCACCATCTTGGAGTGCGGTGGGGGTTAAGTAGCAGCCGCAGCCATGGTTACTCCTGTATGAATACACTCCGTGAAGCAGACTCATTATAATTATTCCCCTTTTGTTTCTATTGTTTCCACTTGAAGTTCCTTAAGGGGCAAGGTTAAACATCTTTGTTCATCTTCGAAAAACCCTCTTCGAGTTCTTCTAATTTGCCATCTATTCCTTCGTCTGCATCCTCGAAACCCTCAAAAGTTTTGAATTCGGATTTAATTCGGTCCAGATCGGGAGGGCGTCTCCCGGGAACTAGCAACCATGACCAGCGAAGCTGTGCAGTTTCGCCGGCCATAGCTGCGGGTGTTATCCGCAGGTGGAGGTCGTCCGGCGGGTGGAGACCTAAGTGCAGAAGAAATTTTTTTAAAAAAATTATTATTTTATTAAAAAGGCAATATAGTTCAAATGAGTGGGATTAAGTAAAAAGGGATGAGATGAATAGCAATCCCCATTGATTAATCACCCTTTTATCTTTCAAAACAGTATATTCATGGTCATTCGTTAATTTTTTTTTTTAATTTATGATAACAAATTTACGGACAAACTGGACAATTTAACTATATATTTATAGGTTCTACACACTTCTTCCTCTTCAAACACTTTTTCTTCCTCTTAACAATTGTCTTAAAAAAAAGGTGAGTTGTTTCAACTTTTCCAAAATTCTCTCTTTCATTTTCACATGAAATTGAAACGATCCCTTCCTTTCCACATCTGCACAGCCACAACTTTATGCACAACCTTAGAACCCTTAACTTTTTTTTTTTTTAATTAAACAGTCCCCAAATTTGGGACCTGCGGACGTAGAGTCTTTGGAGATATTGAAATTGCAAGGAAATTACAATCAGAGTTGACTCCACGAGTCTATGAATAAAAACTTGATTTCGCTAATCTAAAGCTCCTAAACTATGATTTCCTTTTCCACTCCAAACCTACACCAGCATATACAGAGAACGCTCAAAGCCAAAAAGCTAGAAGTAAGCAATACATCCCATATGAGCCAACTATAATGACACAAAACCAGTAGAACTAAACCAGCCTAATTACACCATTTGAACCTAAATGAAACTCTAGAAACAGCAAACTTTCCAAACGTTTGCATCTTAAACAGCAGCAACTAGAGCAGCAAAGTTCGGAAATCGCAGCCAAAATTATCGCCATATGAGCCACACAAAAGTTTTATAACAGCAATACTTTTAACTAGCAGCAACCAATCCAGGAAACCGTAGCCAAACAGAAATATATCCAGAAACAACAGCAATAAAACAAATTCATATATTCTCAAATCACAGATATCCAAGATCTTAAAGTTGCCTATGTTTTCAAATATCTAAGTAGGAGGGTTTCACCTTTGATCTTACTAATCGTAGGGAAGGAGTTATATTTGCCCGATTTTTTCGTCGATCCCTTCTACTTTTTACTTGGGTGAATCCCTCTTCCGCAGGCCTGAAAGGTGAAAAATTATCTGTGAAGCCACCTTGATCTTCTAGTTAAAGCAGTCCATTTTTGGAGCAATCATCTTCCATCCAGTCAAGGGGGTTGCCTACATTTGAATTTGCTAGATTTCCTTCCGTTCCGTCTGGTGGTTCCATAGTTTTTTATTCCAAATTGGGCGTCTGTCTTTCCGTTTGCCGGCATCCTTTCGATGGAACAGGGCTGGGTTCTTCCAACTGGGCTTTTGAGTTTGGACTGCTTTCTCCTTAGAAATTGATTCATGCTAACTTTCTATGGGAGTCTTCACAAGAGGAGGGTCTTGTTTGGGGCGGGCTTCCTTTTCCGATGGGGCCTCCGGAGAGTCAACAGCTGCCTGAGTTGAGAGATTACTTGAAGAGTCTCAGTTGTTTCCACTTCAGCTGAGGGGTTTTTTGAGGGAGTTGGATTCTGAGCCACCAGATTGGCCTTGTCTTCTATTTTTGCTGGAAGAGCGACTTGAGGGTTGTCTTGCGGTGATTTTGGAGGATCAGTTGCGGGCTTCTCCCTATTGCAGTTTCCTTTGTTGTGACCTATTTTTTGGCAACCAAAGAAACATTTTGGAACATGTTCATAAATGTATGCTTGTTCCAAAATTTTTGCTTTTTTCCCACCTTGATACTTGTCGGTAGTTCCACCTCTAAATTCACCTCTACGCAGAATTGGGCAACGGAGGGGCGGAGGAGCATCAAGGTGGGGGTATCAATTGGTAGAGGAACACATACCGCAAAGGCAATCGAGAACAGAGACTCTGGGTTTATGTATTCAATTAGAAATTCCATAGACACCCAAATTCGGAAGATCGGTGGCTTTTCTCATACAAAAAATGCGGCATCCACTTGAGCATCCTTATATGGAAGCCTCCAATTAACCAATTTGTCTTCAACCAGCACCTCTAATTCCAACTGGAAACGAAGCAAAATATGTCTTGAGTTGAGCCCTATTTTAAGTTTCCCTTTGAACCCTAATTTTTCAGTTTCCTTCCAATTTTCGCCATGGTTGGCCTCCGGAATGAAAATTTACCTACTAAGAAGAGCTTGTGGGGTTGGACTAATTTTTGGAACTCATCATCCTCGTTGATTAGTTGTGGCTTTCCGTCAACGAAGGTTATGAGTTTTGGGTTAGGGGCCTGAGGGTGGAGGATTTGGCTTGAAATAAACTGGCAAAGGTACGGGGGACTGAAAATGAGGTTTTTGTGTGTGGACGGGGTTCGAGGGTTTCTATTTTTGGGGATTTAGGGATTTTTGAGCTTGATTAGACTGAGGTTCGATATTAGTTTTGGAGGGAGTTCGAGGCTGGGAAGATCGGGGCTAGGGGGAAGATTTTGGGAGGGCAGAGCTCAGGTCGGGAAGAGGGGGATCCGGTCAGTGGCCAGGGAAGGGAGAGCTCGGGGCAGTGGTGGGGGGGGGGGGGGGGGGGGGGGGGGGGGGGGGAGAAGGGGGGAGATCTGGTTGGTGAGAGGGGGGAGATCAGGAGTGGAGGGGGTTTTGTCTCCAGTGCGGGTGCTAGTATTTTCGGCCAACGGATTGGCCATCGTCGGTTTAGGTCCGGGGAGGGAGAGAGACGAGAGAACCTGGTAGGTGCAGTTGGATAGTGGCGGAGGGAAAAAGAAATGTGAAAAACCCAGTGCCTCCATATCACAATTTTATAATTGTAGCAGTAGTACTCTTTCCTCCCTTTTCACCAGAGACCATCGCCACAACTAAACTATTTTTTTCCTTTTGCAGAGATAAAGTCTATTCAACCTTTGTCAACTACTGACATTAAAAGATTTAAAATCTTGCTTCAATAAATCTCAACTCCACCTATTAATGGTCACAAATCTGTTGATGAAGATGAAGAGGCGAAAGGAGCATAAATGCTTTATATTTTCCTTTGAGTTGTGTACTTTTACTTATGGGTTAAAAACTTGACAGGTCATTAAACTTGTTTAATAGTATACTTTTGGCCATTGAACTTTTTGACTCAACAAATCAACCATTAAACTCTTATAATGGATTACTTGGCATACTTCTGTTAAACATTAAGTTTAACCTAATAGAAAATGAAAAAACCGTTAGTTTTTTAAGGGCAAAAAAAAAAAGAATCAAATTATTAAAAACTTTCACTGCTCAAAATCTAAATTTCACAAAAAGTATGATGACCAAATTTATAATTCACTCCAAAAAGAATTACCAAATTTTTTTTATCCCTCCATTTGCTTCCCCTCTACCCGTACACATCAGCAGATTACCAAATAGTTTTACGGCTCATTCATGTTTTTACCCTTTCCCCTCTCAAATTTTATCAATCAGGCAAGAAAAACCCACTTCACTTTCAAGGTATTATTCCTTACCCAAGCTGAACCTTTCCATCTCCACCTCACTACCAGCTCCTTCAAATCGTCTCCACAACCAGGTACAGATAGAACCCTGAAAGATTTTATGCTATGTCGGTTTAAAATTTTTTACTAAAGAGCGATAGCATAGGATCTTAGATTATCTTGTTCGATTTGACACGCAATCAAAACAATATCTAAATTAAAGTGGAAGTTCAGAATTGACCTTTGATGCGTGTTACTTAAGAAATCTCTTGTATTCCCAAAGACCCGTCCGAACGTTATATGGGCAACGATCTACCAAACAGTTCTTGAATCAACTCTGACAGAAACACCGCACAAAAACATGCGTTTGGAGCCACTCACTGCCGCCCGTCCCCCGGATTTCCCGCGTAGCCTCAAAAGCCGCTGCATGCCGCTGCCAGAGTTGCCGTTGATCGCTGCCGCTGCTAACAAAAGCTGTTGTCGATTACCGAGCCTAAGAGAAGTCACCATCACTGCTATGAATTTTGCTACCTCGGGGTTCACGCCTCGGGGTTTTCTCTCTTTAGTTTTTGTGTGTTCTGTCAATAAAGACTTTTGATAATTCCTGTATCTTTCCTGAACTGATTCTTGTGTCTTATATAGAGGGCTACAAGAGAGACCTCAAGTGGGCTTGAATTACACCTTCTTGTTGGGTTTGGATTTTATTAATTTCCAAGCCTAAACCAAGGCTTATTAATACTATTGACCCAAGGATAATTAAATCAACCTTGTTAATAAACCCAATACATAATTAATCATACCACTAACAGATTAATCATAAAACTACTGCTCAAGTCCAAAATTACACTTCTGATTCCACTTAATTACGTATTCTATTATCTCCCCATGTCAAAGATATAATGCTCGTCGATTTATTAATTTACTGATAAATTAATTTAATCAAATTTTTCTCATCCGAGATTAGTACCACTCGACTTTATTACTATACCAGACTTTCGTCCACCGGTCGGGTTTAATATAATAATCTTTCTGAGCTCATCTCGAGAGTACCATCACCCCGGTGCACCGGTACACTGTTTCCTTTCGAGTAGCAACAGCACACTGAGCAACTAAACACGTGCACCCAACCTACCGAGTATATAAGCCTCAAGTGACTGCACTCTCTGGCATATTAAAATACACTATGCTCAATTCCTGTACCCGTCCTTGTCTAGGGATTAAGAGATTGAAGACCAGGTTCAAATTAACTACGAAGGAACAGTACAAGTTAATTCAATCCTTAAACGATCATTCTCAATACGACCGTGCATATCCGTATGATTCAATCAGTCAAGACAAACCAATTTCAGAAACATACAATGACATAAACCAGTAATATGTCCAAATTGTCTCAGTCACGAATATATTTATATATATCATAATTTTAACCAATGATGAGATCGTCCGTGTCATACCAAACACCTCATCATCTAATCATATGATATAAAGAGACTTCATGTATAACACGAATAATTAACTAAAACATTTTCAATTGATATAAACTGGGAAATTGTGTTCATATAAGCGAAACTTTTCAGTATTCACACTAACAAACCCATCTCCAAAAACGGTTTCTTTTTTCATTTTATGCGGTAAATTCGATAATCTTTCCAGTTTCAGTGACGATGAAGAATCGATACAACATCGATAATCTTTCTGGTCTTACCAAGGAGTCTCGTGCCGACATTTGAATTATTCTTGTCAAAAGCTCCAAAAGCTCGGTGAATTAGAGGCAGAGGCGGTGGACCAGGCTCTTATCCATCTTCCGTAATTCGTGATGGGTTTATTCATTTTGTATTATAATGGGTACGATCCACGAGTATCATATATGGAGGCTTTGGTTTTGTTGGCAGCAATTAGTAATAAATTCTTCAGGTGTAGGGTCTGTATGATTAGTGTATGATATATGTTAATGGTGTATATGGGTTTCTTTCATTCAAGTTTGATGAGAATTTGAGAGTGGTTTTTGCGCCCATTTTCTCTGAAAAACAGAGATTTCATGTATTTTTGCTCTAAAGTCTGAATGAATCAAGTCTTTATGATCTGAAGAAAAAACGCCGCACCCTGTTCGTCTAAACTGCCCGACGCCGACGAATCACTCCAGTCCGTTTGTTCGATAGATTGATATGGAACGAAATTTGATTAGGGAATATTTTTAGCTTCGGTCAAAATAAATTTCGTTAAGATTTCCATTTTTGCCCTTAAAAACACTAACGTTTTTTTAATTTTCTGTTAGGTCAAACCTAATTTTTAACGGAAGTATGCCAAGTAATTCATTGTAAGAGTTTAATGGCTGATTTGTCAAGTCAAAAAATTTAGTGGTCAAAAGTATATTATTGAAAAAGTTTAATGGCTTGCCAAGTTTTTAATCCTTTTCTTATTTATAGGTATCGGTTTCGGTCGTGGAGTGTAGCAATCCTCTTGAAACTCATGAAGAATTGATTGATCTAGTCTCATCTGGGTTTCTTAATTTGTTTAGTCAGCAGCAAGTTATGCGAAGCCAATGCAGTTTCAGGGAAGATGTGGTGGGTTATTGAACGGAAGGGCGTCTGAATCGCTGAACGGAAGCGTTTGGTTTGTGAACTGAGCGGGAATATTTGATTGATTTGGGTTTTTTTTTGAATAAAAAATATATATTAATTTACTAGAAATCGTCCAACAACGATTGACAAAAGGAAAAAACACAAATTACGGATTAATCTATATAGATCTACCCTATCAAGCGGTGGATATACCACATGCCAAAATTTTAATCCGAACAAGAATACATCACTAATTTTCTGATGAAAACTCCAAAACATTGATCTAATAATTAAATCTATGATGACTGAATCTTCTTGGACTAAACCAGCGAACATCGTCAACGACGCCACTACCAATCCAACGAACTTCATCGATGAAACTGTCGCCATAACAACGAACACCATCAATGAAACCGCAACCAATACACTACCAGTAGATCTGAATCTACTGAAGGACAAAAGAAAATAAAAATTGGGGATAATCCTCCTTTTTTGGATGACGAAACAAAAAATAAGAAAACGAAAACGGGTAACAAATTTATTTACTGAAAAAATATTTTTTGAGGGTTGAGTTTGAGAGAGAAGAGAGTAGAACCGTGGCTGCTAGGGTTGGAATTTTATTGGGCAATTAAACATGGAGAAAAGTTTGATTGATTTGGGCGACGAAACGAGAGAGAATATTTTTTGACAAATAACTATTAATCATTTAATTAACTTGAACATGTAAACATGAATGACGAGAATTCTTGATAACAAAGATGAGTTACTCTGGAGGAGAGAATTGCCTTTCCAAGATCATTTTAATTATGCGGATAAGTTGTTATTTGTGGATGAAAAATTAGCTAGATGGACATGAACTCTCCAAATCATGTTGATAGAGACACCACTTTAGGTGAGCTTTCTAAAGATAAAATTTTTAAGAGAAAACACCATTGGTGTTGACCTAAAAAACTAAAAAAAGTAATTTCTTGCACACTGAAAACACAATTTTGTAAATAATATAATTGAACTGTTATTCATGGAGGCTAACACTTCTATTTATAGAGGGTGTTGGCCGGATTTCCTAGGGTTACATTTAACATCTCTTTCTAGAATTTAAATCTCACTGTAAATCTAAATTAGAGAAGGATTTGATCTACTCTAGCATGAACATTAGTTGGCGATATTCTTCTGACATTATACTATAAGAATTGCCAATTATTTGCTGAAAATAAAAAATTTTAAACTAATGGGTTTGGGTTAACTTGCCTCATTTGAGTATAAACTTACAACTCAATAATTATTCGGACTTTATGAAAGGCAAAACTAATTCAAAAAATCTAAAAACTTTTAAGTCCAAAAACTCAAAATAACTAAAGCAATGACCTTTGGCCTAAATATAGTGGCCAAAAGATAATATGTCTTATATTACACAAACAAGAAAACTAAATTGTATCATATGCACCTATGATGTCTCATCAATGAATTTGGGCAGTGGAACTTAACAGAAAATTTGGTCAAATAACTAACTACATTTCATTGATCTAGTCAATTAAACATGGAAAAGTGTTTGATTGATTTGGGCGACAAAACTAAAGAAGAAGAGGGTGGTGGAACTGAAGAAGAAGGTGGCGATAGAGCCCAGGAGGAGTAGGTGGGTAGAAACAGCATAACGGAGTAGAGGGAGGTGGGTAGAAACTTATAAATAGGCGAATAGTCAAGTTTGCTTGTGAATGTGTTAGTATAGATAGAAAAAATTAACTATACTGTTTTGAAAGATGAGTGAGCGATTACTACAAATAATTTTAGGGACTTGCTATTTGTATCACAAATTTGCTATTTGTATCACAAAAAAAAATAAAAATAATAATAAAAAGACCAAAATGCCCTTATGAACAAAATTTTTGATAAATTGACAGATTTTATGTCAAAAAAGGGGCAAAATTGCGTTTTTTTCTCTTACAAAACGCAATGGAAAAACGTTTTGGACATACAAAATTTAGCCAAAATTGCGTTTTCCTATGTTAAAAACGCTGAATGAGAGCGTTTTTTGCTATAAAAAACGTCAAAATGGGAAGTTTCCACCATGGTTCGCTCGTTAAAATGATGTGTTTTTGACTATCAAAAACGCCAAAATGATGTGTTTTTTACTGTCAAAAACGCCAAAATGATGTGTTTTTGACTGTCAAAAACGTCAAAATGATGTGTTTTTGACTGTCAAAAACGCCAAAATGATGTGTTTTTGACTGTCAAAAACGCCAAAATGTTGTGTTTTTGACTGTCAAAAACGTCAAAATGTTGTGTTTTTGACTGTCAAAAACGCCAAAATGATGTGTTTTTGACTGTAAAAAATGCCAAAATGTTGTGTTTTTGACTGTCAAAAACGTCAAAATGATGTGTTTTTGACTGTCAAAAACGTCAAAATGTTGTGTTTTTTACTGTCAAAAACGTCAAAATGATGTGTTTATGACTGTCAAAATGGGAAGTTTCCACCATGGTTCGCTCGTTAAAATGATGTGTTTTTGACTATCATTTTATGTATCTGGACGTGGTGCTAGTGTTATTTGACGTGGTGCTAGTGTTATGGGACGTTGTAGACTGTCTTTGTGAAAAAAATCAGCTAAAATTCACAAGCATGGATGTAGACGTATCTGGACGTGGTGCTAGTGTTATTTGACGTGGTGCTAGTGTTATGGGACGTGGTAGACTGTCTTTGTGAAAAAAATCAGCTTAAATTCACAAACATGGATGTAGACGTATCTGGACGTGGTGCTAGTGTTATTTGACGTGGTGCTAGTGTTATGGGACGTGGTAGACTGTCTTTGTGAAAAAAATCAACTTAAATTCACAAACATGGATGTAGACGTATCTGGACGTGGTGCTAGTGTTATTTGACGTGGTGCTTGTGTTATGGGACGTGGTAGACTGTTTTTGTGAAAAAAATCAGCTTAAATTCACAAACATGGATGTAGACGTATCTGGACGTGGTGCTAGTGTTATTTGACGTGGTGCTAGTATTATGGGACGTGGTAGACTGTCTTTGTGAAAAAAATCAGCTTAAATTCACAAGCATGGATGTAGCTTAAATTGTAATTATATGTTTCATTAAATAAACAAACCTTCATAATTTATTTATTTGAAAAACTTAACATGACTTATTTACCTGTCCTTAATGGAGATCCACCATCAAAACCTGTATGAATGCGGTGTGATCGACCTGTCGAGCGGCCGGATGAACCTGAACGGCACCTGCCACGTCGGCCACGTGTCGCTCTTTCTCGTGAACTCCACTCGCGCATAACTTCATATAACGAATGTTTTTTAAGTTAAGAATTTGTGTGGATTTGTTTTTTGGATAGTTGTTGTGTATAAGTGTTTCCTCCAATTCACATGAATGTATGTAAACGTTTTTGAACTTCTGTACATGTCAAAAACACATCATTTTTACGAGCGAACCATGGTGAAAACTTCCCATTTTGACGTTTTTGACAGTAAAAAATACATCATTTTTACGAGCGAACCGTGGTGGAAACTTCCCATTTTGACGTTTTTGACAGTCAAAAATACATCATTTTTACGAGCGAACCGTGGTGGAAACTTCCCATTTTGACAGTCAAAAATACATCATTTTTACGAGCGAACCGTGGTGGAAACACATCATTTTGACGTTTTTGACAGTCAAAAACACATCATTTTGGCGTTTTTGTCAGTCAAAAACACAACATTTTGACGTTTTTGACAGTCAAAAACACATCATTTTAACGAGCGAACCATGGTGGAAACTTCCCATTTTGACGTTTCATCCATGGTATAAACGCACCATTTTGGCGTTTTTTGTGAAGAAAAAACGTACTTTTGTTGCATTTTGTGTAGCGAAAATCATTCAGTTTTGACGTTTTCAATCATCAAAAACGTCATTTTACTTAATTTTTACATGTAAAAAACGTTTTTTCATGCGTTTATGTGTGTGGTAAAAACGCATTTTTGGTGCGTTTTTGTCCAGTACTTAGTATTTTCTACAAATGTTCCATCATAAGGGCATTTTGGTCTTTGTATTATTATTTTTTTTTTTTGTGATACAAATAGCAATTTCATGATACAAATAGCAATTCAGATAATTTTATTACGTATTTGAAATGCGTGGTTGAGACAACCAATTCTTTCATAAAATCAATTCAGCAATGCGAAATTCTGTAACACATATTGGGGATGGTAGGGAGACCATGTTTGAGCATCACATTTGAAGAGAAGGATGGTACAATTTTGCCATCAGCATAAGAGGTTTTGTTCTGGATGCAGATATCCCAACAGTCTCAGCCATGTCTAAATCCTTTGGGTTGAGACCATCTGGGATTTCCCAATCAAAGTGGTGCAGCAAAAGAGCTAAAGGAAGATAGACATTAGCAAGACCAAAAGACATTCCAGGGCAAATCCTCCTCCCTGCACCAAATGGGATATACTCAAAGTGACTTCCTGTGAAATCTGTCTCAATGTTTTCAAATCTCTCTGGTTTGAAACTCTCTGGATCCATCCAATACTCGGGATCTCTTCCGATTGCCCAGGCATTCACGATGACTCTAGTTTTGACAGGGATGATATAATCATCAATTTCACGTTGTTCTCTGCTTTCTTTTGGAACCAACAGAGGCGCTGGAGGGTGTAACCTTAGAGTTTCTTTAACCACTGACTTTAAGTACCTCAGTTCTTGAATGTCATCCTCTTCAATTGTTTCCTTTTCCCTGAATGCCGTCCTTATCTCACTCTGTACCTTCTCCATCACCTCAGGATGTCTAATCATCTCAGCCATTGCCCACTCCACAGTCGAGGATGAAGATTCAGTTCCCGCTGTAAACACCTCCTGCGTCAATTGGAAGTTTGATTATTCGAAGTTGAGTGCATAATATAGGAGTCCCGAGAAGGTATGTTTTATCATACTTACAAGCAAAACAGCTTTGATGTTATCCTTTGTAATTGGAACTTGAAGTTCACTGCTTTCTTTGACTCTCAGTAGAACATCAATTAGATCTTCATTACTGGATTCACCAGAGGATGCTGTTGATCTTGTTAGCTTGTCAAAGTGCTGATTGATTATTTTGTCCAAAACTATACTGAGATTACGATGAGTTCTCATCATTTTACTCTTGACACTTAGGAAAGGATGGAGAATCTTCAGCGACGGAAACAGATCAGAAAAATCAAAGGCACTGGTAAGCTGCAATGCCTCCTTGATTAGCACTAAGAATGATTCTCGGTCATCTTCGTTAACTTCCCCAAATGCTGCTCTGCATACCATTGAACTGGTATATTGGGCCAATTTATCTGTTAAGTTGATTGTTTCAGCAGTACCAACAAGAGGTTTAATAGAACTGATGAGTTTGAAAGCCTCATCCTCCCTAATTGAGGCAAATGATCGAACGCGTTTAGCACTGAAGAGTTCCAAAGTGCAGATTTTGCGCATCTGTCTCCAATACTCACCATATGGAGTGAAAGCAATACCTGTATAGTTGTAGGAGAAGATTTTTCCTGCTAGGAGTTCTCCCCGATCTGCCATTGCAAGATCATGAGTTTTGAAGATCTCCATTGCCAATCGCGGTGATGATACGAGGATTGTAGGGATTTCTCCCAGCTGTATATGTATGAGAGCTCCAAATTTGTGGGATAATTTGGTGAGAGCATGATGGGGTGGAGCAGCAGCCAAATAATGGAGATGTCCAATAAAAGGAAGCTTCCATGGGGATGGTGGAAGCCTCTTCTGGGATGTTTTAGATCTCTTCCATTGTATGACTAAACTGATGAGAAAGGCTAGAAAAAGATAGAGAGAAATGAAGTTGATGGGAGGTTCCATTTTTCACTACACCATTTCTCCTTCTCCGATACAATATTCAAGTGTTGGGAGTTGGGAGATTTAAATAACTCAGATGATCAAGAACAACGTGAGATTCTCTGGTCCATAGCGTATAATTTGTTGCATTATTGAATCAGAGTGTCAGCATGCATTTGCAAGGTAAGGTATTATTTATAAAGAGAGAGGGAGTATCTATATGTCTACTTGGAGGAAAGATACCGTTTTGTTTAATTTGTTTCGTCTCTCTACAGTAAGTATTTAATTAATCCTTCCCATATAGTATGATTTTTCTAAATTTTCATATCAATTCTATTGTTCCTTTAGTAGATTCAAATCTACTGATAGAGTATTGTTGTTCAGTAGATTCAAATCTGCTGATAGAGTTTGGTTGCCACTTCATTGATTGCGTTCGTTGTTATGTCGACAGTTTCGTTGGTAAAGTACGTCGGCATGGTAGCGGCGTCCTTGAAGATGTTCACTGGTTTGGTCAAAGAAGATTCAATCATCATAGATCTAAGTATTAGATTTATGGTTTGAATTTTTTATCAGAAAATTAGTTATATATCCTTGATCGGATTAAAATTTTAACACGTGGTATATCCTCTGTTTCATAGGGTAGATCTATATATGTTTATCCGTTGTAAATACAACAACAACAATGACGTTTATACTTGTAAGTTGTGTTTCTTTGACTGTATCTTCCTTTTGTCAATCGTTGATGGGTCGTCAACCAATCAAAAATAATTACCTACTCGACACAGAATAAAATAGCAAGCAGTGAGTAGGATCGTCTCCACAGGAAGCAGGGTAGTGAATTAATTAAATCAGAAACTGGTAACCAAAAGGGGGTTTTTGAGAATTTAATCTACTTAAATAAACTTTAATTAAAATTAATTAAGAAAACAAGATTTGGCTTAAATCTAATTTAGGAAATGATCTAGTCAAAGGAATTGTTTCCACCCTGATGTGATAAATTGATCCTCGATGCACAAATTTTCTCAATTAACCTTGATTATATTGGTTTTCCCTGTTGGAACCTCCTAACAGTTCAGTCCTATAAATTTAACCCAGCAATTAAGGAACCTCCGTTAACTGCATCTATAATCGAATATCTGTCCTGGAACCTCCTAGAACATTGATTTCGATAGTTTAGGACCCAATTCAATTTACAATTAATCAAACCTTGTTTAATTGCACGTTGATTATTTATTCCCTTCAAAACGCTAACCTACGTACCACGTGATTAGTTGAATTGAAACTCTTAGGAATACCGAACCTCGTGTATTCGAGTTGACTAGACTACCTAGGAAGAATTGAATGCTACCAGCTATTCAATTAATGCCAAATAATCTAATATACAAAACGGAGAATAAATAAATAATCAAAAATCAATTGATATTCAGAACAAATTGATCTCACAATTTAATTCACATCTAGGGTGTAATTCCTCTGACTAGACTTAAAGATTTAGCTACTCATAATTGTAAATCTAAAATTAATAAATAGTTTATGCGACATGAATTCAAGCTAAGGCAAAAGAATAAAACTAAGTACTCAATATACTAGCTCCGCAGACGCTGGGAACCGAGAGCCAAGCTGCCTTTTTCTTTTCTCCAGCCAAAAATCCTCCCAAAACCTACGTTTCTCCCTAATATATATACTCACTCCTAAGGCGGCCCACAATTAAATATATATATAACTAATTCCCAATTAAGTTTGGAACCCACTTAAAATAATACTAATTGTAAAATCCAAAATAAATCTTGGGTCTAAATCCACAGCCCACTTTAATAACTCTCCCTCTGCAGTTTTTTTCTTCAATCCAGCCTACTTTTTCCAAAATCTGTCAAAATCTCTTTTCTTTGCTCTTCTTTATGAAATCTCTCCTGCAAATAAAAATAGCCTATTAGCTCATTAAATCCCTCAAAACAGCCCTCAAATTGCACTCAATTCACTACTTAAATTTCAGCTTATCAATCGTTGTTGGACGTTTTCAGTAAATTAATATGCCTTTACTTCAAAAAAAAAAAAAAAAACAAAACAAAAAAAAAACTCCGTTACCAATTCTTTCCATATATTTTACATTTCTAAATTCCATTGTTCACATTATTTCTTTTTAGTCACGAAAAAGAGTTGATAAACTTTGTCATATAATCCCATCGTAAATGCAATAATCATAATATTTTATTTTTAAACTTTATCCGCCATATGTAATATTTGTTTAGACACATTATGTTCTTTTTATTTATTGATGTAATTTTTTTAACTCCTGATTACCTGAACTTCTTCATTTTAAGTGAGGAGCGTACACATTATTATATAATATTAGACATATTAGATCTCATTATTCTAAGTGAGTAGTATCAACCACTAGGCCAACTCCTACATATCAATGAGCCATTTTTAGAATAGATCTACAGATGATTTCTTATTCATAATTATAAAAGGATATTTTGACCCTCTACATAGAAATACCTAGATTCATATTTTGTAAAAGGAAAAAAAAAAAAACAATAGAAATAAATAAAAGTTGCCATGTTCTTGAAAAGCTTCAGGAAGATTTCCGTCCGTACGCAGTTTTCACCGTGGAGGACCGAATTGCATTGAAAGCCGAAAAATTCTTATATTATAGGGATAGGAGTAAATGGGGGTTGGTACACCTAGAAGCCAAAATTGGAGCTGTTCTAGAGTTTGAACCCACATGCCTCTTGTAGAATATAACCAACAGCAGCCACTTTTTCCCCCCCAAACCCTAATCCCTTTCTCTCTCTCTCTCTCTCTCTCTCTCTCTCTCTCTCTCTCCCCAAACTCTCTTCCCCGGCCACTTCTTGTCGCCGTTCCGGCCATTCTGGCTGGAATTTTGAAGATCTCTCACCGCCAAAATACTTTCCACCTCTTAAACTTCAAAATCCATACCTTATTCCACACTTTTCGTACGTATTTAAATCAAGATATGCAAAGAAGAGGCGGTTCGCGGCGGTGGTGACTGCGGCGGCCAAGAAGAGATGATTTTTTATGAAAGAAAAACTAGGATTTGGCCAAAAGGTATATATTTATGTAAAATCGTAAACTTTTTTTATGTAAAATCGTTTATTTTGAATATGGCCAGATCTGATGTTGGTGACAACAGCGGCCGGCGAGGATGGTGGAAGGGAAGAGGGGAGTGGGACTGGCGGCTGGAAAGTGCAAAAGAGAGGAAAGAAACTTGGATGTTGGCAAAAATGTTTGTTTTTGATGTAAAATCGTACGTTTTTGCTGTTTGTTTATTTGTATAAACTGTTGGTGTAAACTGCTGTTTATTTGTGGGCTTTGTTGCTGTAAAATTCTGGTTTGTTGGTGTAAAGTGCTATTTGTTGGTGTAAACTGCTGTTTATTGGTGGGCTTTATTGCTGTAAAATTCTGATTTGTTGGTGTAAAGTGATATATGATGGTGTAAACTGCTATCTATTGGTGTAAACTATTAGTGTAAAATGCTATTTGTTTGTGTAAACTACTGTTTATTGGTGGGCTTTATTGCTGTAAAATTATGATTTGTTGGTGTAAAGTGTTATTTGTTGGTGTAAACTGCTGTTTGTTGGTGTAAACTGTCGTATATTGGTGTAAACTGTTAGTGTAAAGTGCTATTTGCTGGTGTAAATTGCTGTTTGTTGGTGTAAACTGTCGTATATTGGTGTAAACTGTTGGTGTAAAATGCTATTTGTAGGTGTATAATGGTGTTTTGGTGTAAAATGATGTTGGCTGTTGTAAAATGTCAGTTTACATCAACATTGATGTAAAATGACAGTTTAGATCAACTTTGATGTTGGTGTAAATGATAATGGTTGTAAAATTCTCTTCGTTTGTGTAAAATTTTCGTTCTGATTTGTAGGTGTAAAATGCTACTTGTTTGTGTAAAATCCTGATCGTTGGTGTAAACTCTGTTCGTTTGTAAAATACTTATCGTTGGTATAAAGTTCTGTTTGTTGGTGTAAAATACTATTCGTTTGTGTAAAATGATGATAGTTGGTGTAAAGTACAGTTTTTTGGTTTAAAATTATGTTTGTTGGTTTAAAATTATGCTGATATTTGTGTAAAGTACTAGTCGTTGATGTAAAATACTTATCGTTAGTGTAAAGTATTGTTCGTTCTGATTGGTTTAAAATTATGCTGATATGTTTGTTGGTGTTAAATTCTATTAGTTGGTGTAAAGTACTGTTTATTGGTGTAAAATGATGTTCCTATGTGTAAAATTCTCGTACTGATCTCTTGGTGTAAAGTCTTGTTTGTTGGTGTAAAATACTGTTAGTTGGTGTAAAGTACTGTTTATTGGTATAAAATAATATTCATATTTGTAAAATTCTCGTACTGATCTCTTGGTGTAAAGTACTATTTCTTGGTGTAAAATACTGTTTCTTGTTGTAAAGTACTGTTTATTGGTGTAAAATGATGTTCACATTTGTAAAATTCTCTTACTGATCTCTTGGTGTAAAGTACTGTTTCTTGGTGTAAAGTATTGTTAGTTTGTGTAAAGTACTGTTTATTGGTGTAAAATGATGTTCGTATGTGTAAAATTCTCCTACTGATCTCTTGGTGTAAAGTACTGTTAGTTTGTGTAAAGTACTGTTTATTGGTGTAAAATGATGTTCGTATGTGTAAAATTCTCCTACTGATCTCTTGGTGTAAAGTACTGTTTGTTGGTGTAAAGTATTATTTATTGGTGTAAAATGATGTTCCTATGTGTAAAATTCTCGTACTGATCTCTTGGTGTAAATTACTATTTGTTGGTGTAAAGTACTGTTAGTTGGTGTAAAATGATGTTCGTATGTGTAAAACTCTCCTACTGATATCTTGGTGTAAAGTACTGTTTGTTGGTGTAAAGTTCTGTTAGTTGGTGTAAAGTACTGTTTATTGGTATAAAATGATGTTCCTATGTGTAAAATTCTCGTACTGGTCTCTTGGTGTAAAGTACTGTTTCTTGGTGTAAAGTACTGTTTATTGGTGTAAACTGATGGTCCTATGTGTAAAATTCTCCTACTGATCTTTTGGTGTAAAGTACAGTTTGTTGGTGTAAAGTTCTGTTAGTTGGTGTAAAGTACTGTTTATTGGTGTAATAAAATGATGTTCCTATGTGTAAAATTCTCGTACTGATCTCTTAGTGTAAAGTATTGTTTCTTTGTGTAAAGTATTATTTCTTGGTGTAAAGTACTGTTTATTGGTGTAAAGTACTGACATTTTCCATCAAAAATTGATGTAAACTGCAACTTTACATCAAAGTTGATGTAAAATGGCGTGGGACTACAAACAAATGAGGCGCGTGAGGAGTGAGAGGGAGAGAGAAGCTAAGCACAGCTTGGGACGACCCACCTCTTTTGTGCCTGTTTGAAAAAAAAAACTCGGTTTTTATCCGTTTTTTCCCAATTAACCCGGTTTTTTTTTAAAAAACCGGGTAAGAGTATAGCTCCCGATTCACTACTAGGAGTATGATATAATTTGCAGAAAGCCGAAAGCTTCATATTTGTTGATTTGAGTTATTGATTATCAATATTTGATCAAAATATATTGTCTTATTTCTTGGCTTGGATGTTTGGTCTGTTTTGATTTTAGATTATTATTTTGATTATATTATTATTGTCCTACAATTAGTATTAGAGCTTCAGTTACAGATATTTGGGAAAAAAAAGATTAAATTACCTATTTTATATGATTTTTTTTAAACTGCGAGATTGGATATCGGTTTATTAATAAAGTTTTAAATTTTCAAAGGATACAAGGCTAAAAAACCCCTACGGAAACCTTACTACTTTATGCCAAGCTGTGCTATACAAAAATAGGCACTGAATTAAACAGGTATAAAGAAAACAGATAAACACGTAACTATCATTGATAAACGATTTAAAAAGCGAAGTATTTTTATATGATTGCCTTATTTTTGTCTTTGATGGCAAAAATAATTTTGAAGTATGGCGTGAACATATGGAGCATTAAAAGCTTTGATAGATAAGTCGAAGGAGGAAACTTCCAAAAACAATCAAAAAGGTCAAAACTCTCAAGGAAGAGGACGTGGTAACAGAGGTAAAGGAGAGGAAGAGGAAACTATTATGACTGTGATGGAGGTAAATTTGATTATCAGCAAAAGAATACCAGTGATAATAAGAAAAGTGAAGGAAGATATTTCAAACAGTGTGATAATCAAAAGTAAATTGTTTCAATTGTGGAGAATTTAGCTAGTGAATAAAATCATGCCAAGATTATAGAGGATTCTGGTGGTGGTAACGATGAGACGTTGATGTTTTTTATTTGATATTTGAGAAAAATAAAAAGACTAGATGGTATTTTGACTATATACTTGTAGTAATTATATGGCTGGCCAGAGAGAGATTTTTATAGATTTAGGTTGCTGCAGTTGGAAAAGGAAAAATTGCAATTGAATTGATGGATAGTTCAACCGACTTTATCGTGTTATATGTGCTAAGCCTTCTTCGTAATTTATCAAGTCTTGGTCAACTTTGAGAGAGAGGCTATAACATGCATTTCAATAATGATATGTGTACCATTAGTGATGATAAATTATGAGTGATAGCTAAGTTAACTATGAATGAGAGTCGCATGTATCCACTTTTCACTAAGCATGGTAATGTGTTTTGTTTTAGTACTGTAGTGTTTGATCAAACTTGGTTATGGCATATGCAGTTTGAACATTGTAACTTTGATAGTTTGAAATTTCTGTCAAGAAAGAACTATGTTAATGAGTAGCCTTCAATAAATTTTAGAGACTAGAAGTGTTGGTCTTGCATTTTAGGGAAGAAACATAGAGATGTTTTTCCACTTGACAAAACTTGGAGAGTTCGGAGATCACTTCAATTGGTGCATTCAGATTTATGCTCAGTTGAAATTCCTTCAAATGGAGGTAATGAGTATTTCATTACTTTCATTGATGATTTCAGCAGAAAGACTTGAGTTTATTTATTGAAAAATAAGTCTGATGCTTGTGATACGTTCAAGAGATTCAAAATATATGTGAAAAAACAAAGTGATCACTATCTACATTGTTTAAGGATCGATAGAGGCACAAAATATACTGTGTGTGATAATTATTTGAGAGATCATGTGATCAAATACCAAATAATAGCTAGATACACTACTCAACAAAATAGAGTGGCAGAGAGAAAGAATATAACAGTGATGAATATAGTCAAATCCATTATGCATGCTAATAAAGTGCCAAAGTGTTGTTGGCCTGAAGCTGTTGCTTGTGTAGTATATGTACAGAATCGGTATCCTACACGCTGTAGTGGTGGGAGAACTCCTCAAGAGTTTTGGACATATACAAAGCCTAATATCAGCCATTTAAGAGTATTTAGTTGTATAACTTATGCTCATGTTCCGGATAACCTGAGGAAGACATTGTATGATAAAACCGAAAAATGTATGTTTCTTGGTTATGGTTATGAGATAAAAGGTTACAAGTTGTACAATCTAAATACTGGAAAGATGATTATTAGTCGAGATGTCATGTTTGATGAAAATGTGGGTTGAGATTGGTCTTCTATAGATTTTGAATCAACTATTAGACTCAAACCAATTTCTTTTGTATATGGAGAGGGGAGTAGTAGTAAGAAACAGGAGAAACAAACCACTCAGACTATACAATGAGTTACAGTTGAGCAACAAATTGACCACATAGAAATAGACAGTTGACAACAAGATTAAAAGATTATGAATTGAACAAAGATAATGATCTATGTGATGAAGAAATTGTCAATTTTGCTTTGTTTGCAAATTGTGAACATTGGATGAAAGAAATGGATAAAAAAATTCATTCCATTTAAAATAACAAGACATGCGAGTTGACAACATTTCTTGTAGGAAAGAAACCCACTGGAGTCTAATGGATGTATAAGACAAAGTACAAACTTAGTGGAGAGGTTGATCGCTATTAAGCGAGGTTGGTTGTTAAAGGTTATAAACCAAAGGCAGAAATCAATATTAAAAAAAATGGTTCAAAACTAGGTGATTGACACTAAACATTTCGCCACTGAAGATCAAGTTGTAGATATTTTCATAAAATGATTTACAACAAGTTTGGCATGACAAAAGTTTGAAGGCTTTGTTTAAGAGAGACAAATGTAGAATATTAAACCAAAATATATTAGAATTTATTTATTTTTATTCCTACTATGATTTGTTTAAAATAGAGAAGTCAGTTTTAGAATAGGATTACAGCTGATTTCCTATTTAGAATTAGAACAAAATATTTTAGCCAATCTTGGCTTAAATGCAGTTTTGGTCCCCCATAATTGGGGTAATTCCTCTTTTGGTCCCTCTTATATTTTGAGTGGTAATATTAGTCTCAATCTTTTTTTTTATAGCATATTTAGTCCTTTTTTACTAAAAAGTTTAGAAGATAACGGATTAACTCATTTGATCGCTAGTCAAATTTAATTTTTTTATTCAAAATGATTTGTACCATGATGTTTTTAATCAATTTTATGAATCGGTTCCTTATGAATGTTCAACCTATTTAGATTGACTCACAATCCAAAACGCGGCTGGGTTGAACATTCATGAGGATTCGGATCGTAAAATTGGTTGAAAACATCATGATACAAATCATTTTGAAGAAAAAATTAGGTTTGACTAGCGATCAAATGAGTTAATTCGTTATTTTCTAAATTTTTTCTTAAAAAATGACTAAATCAATTAAAAAAGAAGAGGATGGGGACTAATATTGTCACTCAAAATATAAAAGAGACCAAAAGTGAAATTATCCCTATTATGGGAGACCAAAATTGCATTTAAGTCTTTAATCTTTATAAGGGTTAAAAACTTCACAGGCCATTAAATTTATTCAATAGTATACTTTTGGTTACTAAACTTTTTGACTCAACAAATCAGTCATTAAACTCCTAAAATGTAGTACTTGACATACCTCCATTAAGAATCAGGTTTGAATTAATAGAAATTTTAAAAACTATTAATTTTTTAAGGACAAAAAAGTAAATCGCTCTGAAGCGAAAAGCTCGACCTTGTGAAGCCCGACGCTGATAAATCGTCCCGTCCATTTGTTAGAGACTAATTTGGAAATAAATTTAGTACCAACAAAATGGAATATAACTTAAAAAGCTGCAGTTACAACTACCGTAAATTAAATAATTAGTAATGGTAGTTTATGAATAAAAGAATAAGAGCCAATAATTGAATTAAAAATTTCACCAACGAATATTCCTTAAAACAAGTACTAATTTATTAATGTAAGTTTTAAAAAAATGGGGTGTATTATTTATCGCCCTTTGTTTTTAATTCTTTTTTTTTTTTGTTTTGGTCGACCGAGATTTCCACATATGATATTAATCAAATTTGATGAAACAAGGTGGGGAGTCACCCCTTACAACTTTAGCAACCACCATCGGCAAAAGAAGGGGGGAAGTATGCCAGCTACCCCTATACAAAAAACATCTAATTTAACTTTTCTACCTAGGGATGACAATTGCTGATACGATACGAAAAAAAAAAAGATTATGGTTGAGATTTTTGACACATATAATAAATGAGTCGGGTTTGGGTCGACACGTTTAAATAGCGGATCGGGTTTGGGTCGACACGACGGGTTTGCGGGTTGACACGTGAACCCGTTAAGAAAATATTTTAAAAAAAATTAAATTTTATAACCTTAATAATTGAGGAAACTTCCAAATTCTCAAATCAAAAATTCAACACGACTTCCTATGGTGATATTTTGTTATTTAAATTTTCTAATTGTAATTACCTTTGCATTTTATTTATTTTTGTTGGATTGAATTGGATTTTGATTGCATTAGGAAGAATTTAAATTGATGAAATTTATGTTGATGTCATTATAAGAATGTTATGGTTAAATTTAAATTGATGGATTTGAATTTGATAGATTAAAATTTTAGATGGTTTATTATAAATAAACATGTATGTTTTAGTCTCCTTGACAAATTCAGTCCCCTTTTTCTGTGGCGAAAACTTGGATCGAAAAATCACCTATCAACAATTAAACGGGTTATGTGGGTTAGGTTCGGGTCGACACGATTATAAACAGGTCGGTTAGTGTTGGAGTTTTTGATACGATTAATTAAATGGGTTAAGTTTGGGTTTGGAGTTTCTCGACACGCCAACTCGAACACGATAACACGAGCACGACACGAATTGTCAGCCCTACTTCTACCTACTTGGAGCATATGGATCATATGGTCGCACTTTGCTTAAACATAAACATTACATAATCAGAAGAGGAATTCATTTAGCAGCCAACCTTCTACCTAGAACTTGACCACACTCTTTGCAAAATGCCAAACCCACAAAATCAGCTAAGTTTTTGCGAAATGCAAAATCCCACTAACTTGAAACCCAGCAAAGTTTTTGCACTAACTTGAGAGCTTTTGCAAAATACCAAAACCCAGCAAACCGGAGACACAAAAGCCAAACACCAATGATACTCTACCATACAAGCTGGAAATTTCACTCAAAACCAAAATTCAGAGCATAACATGGAGAGCAGTACATAGCAAAATATGTCAAGAGCCAATATCCAAAGCCAAAATCCGAGCCAATTTTCGGAGTCAAAATCCAGAGCCAAATTTTCCAGAGCAAGAAGCCGACTAGTTTAAAAGAGAGGCAGAACATATCCAAAATACAGAGCCAAAAACCAAATTCCAAAGCAGAACATGTCCTTTGCCACAACATTAAAAGCCACACTACTACCATGATTCCCAGAGCTCATAATCAAACCAAAACAGGAGATCATTTTTTAAAAAGGATAAGATTTCTGTTCTTAACATACTTACATCAGCTTGAAATCATCAAAACTCCTTCAATCTTCCACTTTCAATCTGATTCTGGTCATGGCGTTCCAGATGTCGAGAGGCTTTTGAATTTGACGATTTTGATTTGTCGTTGTACAGAAGGTTGGATTTTGAGCTCAGCTTCTTTAGTCCTTTTGGAGGTCTTCCCTGTTTCTTTCTCCTATCTGGAGTGAATCCGTCTTCGTCCATGAGTTGGTTCGAGTCCTCCAATGAGTAATTTGAGGCAACCTCATTGTCTGATTCTCTATTGAAACCTGATAGATTAACCAATATTTCTTCGAGGGCTTTAGGGACAGAGGCTGATCTGGGTATGCTTCTCGCTTCAAAAATTCCATTGAGGGGATTGGCTTGTAGGATTGAGCCAATATCTTCCGCCATTTGCCTCACATCTTGAATGTTAAGCTTATTCCCATCTTCTTCAGGAGGCTAGACAGTTGTCCCTCTTCCCTTTCTTTTCTGCCATCTTCCAATTTTGACAAAATCTGCTTTTCGAGAACTTCATCAGTTTTTTGAGGATATACTAGCTCTTCAACTGGGCTTTTCTGGGGTGAGTTCTCACAATCCTTCTCTTTCAATTGACCTTTTTCTTGATGGGTTAGAAGAGGGATAGTTGGAATAAGTTCCTTTTCTTTGGGGAGGATTCCAGATGAACCCGTTTCTTTAGGGCTTACCTTTTCTGGGTCAATCGAGAGCTCTAGAGCTTTTCCTTTCGCCAGTGACGGGGAATGACCAACTTTACAAGAAGATTCTTCGTGCTCAATCTTCCGACATTTCACACAATATTTAGGCACATGTTCATACCTAAACAATTGCTCGTGGTATCTCCCATTTTCCCCTATTTTTATCGATTTTGGCAACGGTTCCAGAAGATTTATTTTAGAACTAAACCTGGCCACAGATGGCCGTGAATGGTTGAAGGTGGGAGAGTCGACTTTTAGAGGTTTTCTGAAGAACAAAATATTGTGTGAAACAAGACTTAACGTTTCTTGTATTCCAAACTCATAACAGTACTGTACATGCAGCCTAGTTTTTATAATACAAATTAACTGATTCTAGTAAGATAAAATGATAAGATACTTAGAGATAAGTATGATTTCTAATATCTCTAAGATATAGTATATCCTAACTACAAAATATACACTAGTACACGTGTGATAATCTACACACCCCCTCAAGTAGGATCCAACAGATTGATGGAGCCAAGCTTGCCGAGCAATCGTTGGAATTGAACCGTGGAGAGTGTCTTAGTAAAAATATCCGCGAGCTGATCCGAACTACGAATATAACTAGGAGCAATGCACTTGGATTGAACCTGATGCCTAATGTAATGACAATCAACTTGAATGTGTTTAGTGCGTTCGTGAAACACTGGATTCGCCGCAATATGCATGGCTACCTGATTATCACAAAATAACGTAACTGGAGTGGTAACAGAACACCCAAGATCCACTAACAAAGACTTAAGCTAAACCAACTCACAAGCAGCTGTAGCCATTGCCCGATATTCCGCTTCTGCACTTGAACGAGCAACAACATATTGTTTTTTACTCTTCCACGATACCAGATTACTGCCAACACAGACACAATAGCCAGTAGTTGACCGACGATCTATCACATTTCCAGCCCAGTCGGAATCGGTGTATCCAACAATATTAGTATGTCCGTGAGAAGCCATCAAAATACTATGGCTAAGGGAACCTTTCAAATACCGCAAAATTCTTTTAACCAACTGCAAATGATACTCGGTTGGGGCATGCATGTGTTGACTGACTAAACTTACTGCAAAAGCAATATCCAGTCGAGTAATAGTCAAATAAATCAACTTTCCAACAAGTCGTTGATACACCTGAGGAGAAGATAATAACTTGCTGGAAGAGTGCAATCTGAGCTTACTATCCAACGGTGTGGGCACCGGCCGAGATGACAGAAGATTCGCATCCTGAAGCAAATTAAGAATATACTTCCGTTGATTCAAAAACAACCCTTTGGATGAAGTTGCCATTTCAATTCCCAGAAAATACTTTAAAGGGCCAAGATCTTTGACCGGAAAACGTGCCTGAAGTTGTTGCTTCAATACAGAAATCGAATGTGAACAACTCCCCGTAATGATTAAATCGTCAACATAAATTAGAACTACCAGAGTCTCTTTCTTGTAATGACGGATATAAAAAGAGGAATCCGCTGTACTCCTAGTAAACCCACAATCTTCTAGGGCACGACTCAATTGGGCATGCCATGCACGAGGACTTTGTTTCAGCCCATAGATGGATTTGTGCAATTTGCACACCAAACCAGGCTGATGTGCCTGAGGATGTCCCGGAGGTAATCGCATAAAAACTTCTTCGTCAAGCTGGCCATGCAAAAATGCATTTTTGACATCCAATTGAGAAAGCGACCAACTAGAATTAATCGCAACCGACAAAAGAACTCAAACTGTCGTCATCTTTGCAACGGGTGCGAAAGTTTCCTTGTAGTCTACCCCGTACTGCTGAGTAAACCCCTGAGCCACAAGCCTAGCCTTATGTCGCTCAATGGAACCATCGACGTTAAACTTGGTCTTAAACACCCATTGACTTCCTACAACATGCTTCCCAGAAGGCAATGGGACAACACTCTAAGTTTTATTTTCTGTAAGAGCTAACAACTCATCTTTCATCGCTTGGCGCCACTCTGGATATTGAACGGCTTCACGAAAGTTAGAAGGTTCAGACGTCTTAGAAATAGACATGAGAAATGCTCGATGTGAGGCTGAAAAAGGATGTAAATTAGCCATGTCTGGAGATGCAGTAGCAGCAACATAGTCATTAAACTTAACCGGACGCCGTCGGACCCGATCCGGATTCCGACGCACAGGAATAGGAGCTGGAGTCAGAGAATCTGGAGAAACAAGTGATTTATTATCAGAATCTGACAGTTCCATTATGGCAGGCAGAGGAAACAAAGATGCAAGCTCATCAGAGGAATGAGATTCAAAAAACGGTGTCATCTCAAGAAACTCAACATCGCGACTAACATAATGTTTCTTATGCAACGGATCAAAATATTTATACCCCTTATGAGTGACGGAATACCCCAAAAATACACATTTTACTGAACGTGGATCCAGTTTATCATGACGAGTATCTGGTACATGAACAAAGCATTTACACCCGAACACACGTAAAGTAGATAGATCCGGTTTTTCATTTGTCAAAATCTCAATAGGACACTTGAAATCCAAAACTCGACTAGGCAATCGGTTGATCAAATATACGGCTGTTAGAACACCATATGACCAATAAACCTTTGGCACATTCATGTGTAACATAAGTGCGCGAGTCTTCTCCAAAAGATCACGATTCTTTCGTTCCGCAACTCTGTTCTGTTGAGGAGTATACACACAACTTGTTTGGTGTACAATTCCACTTTCTGCCAAATAAGACTGCATGTCACTAGAACAAAACTCTGTGCCATTGTCAGACCGTAAAATTTTAATTCTATCATCAAACTGGTTAACAACCATGGTATGAAACATTTTGAACACACGAAAAACCTCGCCTTTGGATTTAAAGAGATAAACCCATGTAATGCGAGAACAATCATCAATGAAGGTAACAAAAAACTTGAAACCATCAATTGAATCAGAAAATGGTCCCCAAACATCACTATGAATTATACCAAATAAATTTTCAGATTTAGTCAAAGAAACACCAAAAGGCAACTTTGTAGATTTCGCAAAATGACACACATCACATAACCCACAAGTCTTAGACAACTTAGGAAATAAATGTGACATAACTGAGTCTGAAGGGTGCACAAGCCGATAATGCCACATGAAATTTTTATGATCACCAAGCAATTGTTGTCGCGGAGCAGTAGTTGAGCATACTGCTGGACTTGATGCAGCAGCCACACTTGCCGTGGCTACTGAAGAAAATATAGCTGCCAAAGACGACGTTGCAATTCCTGCTTCAACTAAGGAAGTCAAACAATGTGCAGATCCACTAATTGAAGCAACCCCACAAGGAATTGCGGCTGGAGCAGCTAGACCAAGACTAGCGGCTGAAGCAGAATTCACGGCTGGAGCAGCAAAAATTCTGGTTGCATGAATTCCTGAGTCAACAATTTCGGCTGTTTGAATTTGGACTGGAGCAGAATTTCCTGCTGTATGAACTTGGACTGGAGCAGAATTTTCGGACACGCCTGAAGCAAAATGCTGCTTAGCTACTGAATTATTGACAACCAAAGAATGACCAGCCTAGTTCACAAATCCAGTGGCAGCAGTTCGTAATGTATTATCATTCCTCTGTATTGACGGCAGCGCTGAATTATTCAATACATTGGGTCCTGAAATAAAATAGTACAATCCATTTCTATGGAAACCCACACCAATCCTCTTCTTGGTGAGGCGATCCTGAAAAAATACATGATCAGCCGTAAAATAAACCTAGCAATCCAACGTAGAGATTAAACTCTGTACAGACAGTAGTTGCAATGGAAAATCAGGAACATATAAAACATCAGAATTAACCGGGGAAACCAACTGAATTTTGCCTTTGCCCTCAATTGTCACCCCCTTTTCATTGGCCACAGAAATCATAGTTGAAAAATCACATGAACGATAATCATGAATAGACGTACGACGGTTAGTGACATGATCCGTCGCACCAGAATCTACCACCCAAACATTACACAAAGAATTAACGTGAAATGCAAAATTCAAAGCACGAGAAATACCTTGTGAATTTGGTATTTTAGAAGCATCAAGAAATTCTGGGAGAGGACTTAAAAAAGCTGTTGAATTTTCTGACCCTTTAGAAACCGAACCACCTTGAGATGATTTTCTTTGTTTTTCTTGTAGAAATGCCGCAAAGTCGGTAAAAAAACCAGCAGGATTTGAAGACAAAGACTCCAGACTATGAGTCACCACATTTGCCTTATGATCACTTCTACGGTCATTTCCTCGTTTGGTCTGGAATTTCGGCTTTTGCTCAGGATGAAGAGTCCAACAACGGTCCACTGTGTGACTAGACCCACCACAGTGGCTGCACACACGGCCACCAGTTTTGCTCTTCAGCCGGTCATCTTTGAGACCGTGATTCCCAGACTGTGAATGCGTAAGATACGCAACCTTGTCAGCCGACGAACCAATTCTAGATGGCACACCTTTTGGAGTCATTACTTTCCGCCGAACTTCCTCTCGTTGAATAGAGGCACAAATAACTTTCAACGAAGGCAACTCGTCAGTCATGAGAATATTCTGCCGAAAATCTTCAAACTTAGAACCCAAACTTGCAAGGAACTGAAACACACGATCTTCTTCTGTGCGTTTCTTTAAAATTCTAGCATCTACACAATGAGGACGATAAACATCCAATTCATTCCATAAATTTTTTAGCCTTGCTAGAACAGTAACAAAAGACCTTCCATCCTTACGCGTTCCAGTAATCTCTTGCTGGATTTGAAAAATACGTGCGGCGTTATTTTGGTTGCCATACATGTCGGACACAGCTTCCCACATTTCGAATGACGTCTCATAGTAACTGAACAACTCCGCTACTTTAGGCTCCATAGAATGCAACAGCCACGACATGACCATTTGATCCTTCGATACCCATGAATCATACTCTGCTGCTTTAGAATCAGGTGCCGGCTCCTTGCCTGTGATAAAGCCTAACTTCGATCGTCCTCCAAGAGCAATACGAACCGCCCGAGACCATGGCAAGAAATTAAATTCATTTAGAAGAATTGTAGTCAATCTCTGCGAAGAATGAGTTTCATTCTCTCGACCACTGCTGGGAAGCTCAAACCCAGCATTTTGGTCACTCATAACTCAAGAACACTAATGAATAGACACCAAAAAAAAAAAAAGAGGAAAAAAAACAGACACAGTCTAAGATCACTGCTTTGATACCATGAAGAACGAAATATTGTGTGAAACAAGACTTAACGTTTCTTGTATTCCAAACTCATAACAGTACTGTACATGCAGCCTAGTTTTTATGATACAAATTAACTGATTCTAGTAAGATAAAATGATAAGATACTTAGAGATAAGTATGACTTCTAATATCTCTAAGATATAGTATATCCTAACTACAAAATATACACTAGTACACGTGTGATAATCTACATTTTCCTACTACCTTGGCCATGGACCACAGCGATTCTATCAATTGAAATTCAAGAGGTAATTGTAAAGAGAAACCCATATCAGAACTATCGACGGATCTTCCTCAAATTTAAACCCGACGTCCATTTAAGTACTCTCATTTGGAATCTTCTGACAGTCCATGTTGCTCTGAGCCAGAAACGCTAATAATCATCTTCTTTTTCAAACCTAATCCATATGTGTTCAAAAGACCCACTTCAAAACCTCCATTGCAACCGGTTGAGCTGAGCTCCTTTTTGATGTCGAGCATCCTTGGTCTTCCAAAAGAAAATTTTCCGATTAAACTGAGCCGATGAGGAGCTATCAGTTGTTGAAATTCCGATTTCGTATATTCTATGACACAAACACTGTCTCTAAGTTCCGGGTCTTTTGATGGAACAATTGGTTTACGGGAAGGGTCTTTGAGAAAGGGAGGAAAAGGATTTATTTTTTGTTTGTGAGGGGTTAGAGTCTGCTTGGCCAGACGGCAAAGCCATGTCTGGGCAAGATGGGTGTTTGCGATTTTTTAATTCATCCTCCTCTCTTTTTTCAAAAAAATTATTAATTTTTTAAGTATCGATTCTTTAATTTTTAGGTTTCGCCTCCTTAATTATTTTCTTTTGTCTCTTCATAATTACAATATAACCCTTAATTTTGCCCCTAAATCCAACATATCGCCTCTGTAATTACTAATATAACCTTATAATATTTTAATAATTTAATACATATTAAAAATACTAATATAAATTAAAATTTTGTCATTATGTTATTAGCAAATAATATAAATACTAATATTTTCTATAATACATCATAATAAAAAATAAGCCGGGTGGTAAAAACCTAGTTTTACCAAAAAATATATTTCACATACGAGAGGAGGGGTGATAATAAGCAGAACACATTAGCAGGTATCAACAAATGTCTTCTTTCTTCGCGAGACCACAAAAGGAATGAGTTAAGTAGGGAAGAATTTAGACCATCTCCAAACACGTACTCCAAAATACATACTATGTACTCTAAAATTCTCTACATTATTTTACAGTAATTTCACTCCAACTCAACAACTCTATTTTATATTTAAAAATAATATTTTATTTAAATTTATTTGTATTTTATTATTATCTCACTATAATTTTTACTCATTCACATTATATTTTTATATACATATCTATATTTATAAATTTAGAGATTTAACATTAAATTATATTTTTAAATAATTAATATTAATTAATAATAAAAGTAATTATTAAAAATCTAAGTATACTAATAATGACGGTATGAATTATATTAAATATATTTTTAAATCACAAAATTATATTAGAGTTAAAATTTTAAAAAATTGAATAAAATCAATTAAAAGGAAAAAATTAAGCTTTCAAAAAGAAAAAAAATTTCAAACGATGACAACATGGCAAAAAAATTATTAAAAACTGACGGAACCCCAATCCTACAGGGTAGGATTCCGTCGTATATATTAGAGACAAATTTTACTGCAATTTTGGGTGAAACTAGGGGTGTGCATTATTTCTGGTTGACCCGAATAACCCGCCCAAACCGAAGTGATTCGGGTTATTCGGTGCGGCTTATTCGGGTTATTCGGATTGCGGGTGGATAACCGATTAAGTAAATTGGTTAATTGTGTCACGGGCTCACTCTTGGCCTAGTGAACCGGTGCGACACTAGTTCCAACAACTAACAATTAGAACTAGCTTAGCCTTACCCTTGCTCAAAAATGAGCTTGTTGGCCTAGAAAACGGCCGAGATGGCAAGAGAATGTAGGCACAAAGATAACCCGAAATTGGAACGCAAGTGTATTGCTTTGTATAAGGGCTTACAAACTCTTGCTTGGTGAGTTTTACAAATGACCCTTGGTCTCTATTTATAGGGCTCCAAGTCGGTTACTATTGATGGCTTCCATGAGAAGCTTCCCAATATTTTATTCTAAGAAGTCTCTAGACTTCTCTAGGTCCCTAATATTATATACAAGGAATTCCCTAGGGCTGACATCATGCATGATGTCACCCGTGCCAACTTGCCAACTTGTGCAACTTGCAAGGGAGATCCTTCTAGATGATGTCCGTCCAAGTCCCCCAAACATGCAAGGAAATCGGGCTGAAGGATCGTCTCGACAAAAACAAAAATGGACCGGAACGGATGGAACGACTGGCACACAGCCGTGTCATTCTTTAACCCGTGCTTGGCGCATGATGGGCTGCCCGCTGCGCCTAGTACCGTCCCAGCTCGGTCCCGTTGGTTTGGTCCGTCCCCCATGCACTCCAAAGCCCCACGGTCTGTTCCCTTTTGTGCATATGGCCCTAAATCTCCGCCACCGATGCTTCCGTCCCACTTGGACCGAACCGTCCGTGTCAAGGCCGTGACAATTGGGCGGTTGTGAAGTTTACTTTTTTAATTTGGGGCCCGACCGAAAACCGAATAAGTATAAAAGACTATAATGTAATTAAATTAGGTCATTCATTCCTTCTTTAATATTTATGTGTATGATGAATTTAGTTTATTTTAGATTATAATTTTATTGTGGATGTTTATTATTTGGGATTGTATGCTATATATATTGGAAGGATTGTTGTTGAAGATAACTTTGTAGGATTATTTGATGTTTGTAAAATCGTTTAATTGGGTGGATTATATTTGGGTTAATTGGATTGGATATCCAATTCCGATCCGAATATGCTTATTTGGATGAATTGGATAACCGAACCAAAAACCGAAAACTGAATATGCTTATTTGGTTCGGTTCATAGCTTATGCGGTGCGGTTTGTGGGCGGATGATGTTAGTCTCAAAAAACCGAATAAATCGAATCGAATAAGCCATTTAAATCCAAACCGCCCGAATAATAACCCCTAGGTGAAACGCAATTCTCCAGCCTCGGAGATGCTCTTATGTACAGTGAGTTGTGTCCCTCATGGACCCATTTAGATGGGCGTGAATTCCACTTTTGGCATCGTCTGCTACCAGTTCGCCATTTTAGGACGGAAATACCCTTATGAAATCGCTTAATTCCATGGACGGTAGATAGTAAAAAGGATAGACATTAGATAGAAAAAATAAAAATGGACAGTATCTTCTTTTTGATATAAATTGATAAAAATACCCCCATTTAAATAGAAAAAATTGAGGAGGCCGTGTTTCAGTCCCAGTGTGACTGATCATCTTCTCAGATTAACTACCGATCATCGCCTTAGTCCCACCGGATCCTTTGTATCTATAATAAAAATGGACAGTGCCCTTTTTTTGCTATAAATTGATAAAAATACTCTCATTTAAATAGAAAAAATTGAGGAGTAAGCATTTACAAAATGTGAACTATGAACTAATAATGTATAAATAATTTAATTTTTGTAAAGAGGTAAATTTATTTATACATTTTTTAAAGATTATTTTCATTACCTAATGTTTATTTTGATGAAAATAATATTATCTTTATTTTTTAGGAAAATTAATATACTTATGATTAATTTAATTTATTTCAACTAATTAAATGTTATAATTTATTTTTCAGAATTAAAAATTAAATATTTGTATGATTATTTAATTTATTTATAATAAATCTTATTTTTGGTGTAAATAAATATTATATTCGTGATTATTTTCTAATTATTTTATTTTGACATTTGAATAAATTTGTTTGGAAAAACTTTTATTTTAATTTAATAAAACGAACTTTATTTCTGTTTTTGAAATAGAATTAAGTATTAATATAATTTATAACTATATCTGAATTGTTAATATGTATTAATTTTAAATTATAAACAAAATTTGAAATATATGTTAAAAATATGATTATATTTACGGAGGAGTTTGCACTATATTATTTTATATTTAAGTTAAAAAACGTGATTTTCGAATGTTGTGTATTAATTTTTTCAGTTGGTTATGGTTGAAGAGGTGGAGTTAGTTAGGTTTTATAAGTATGAATATAGGGGAATTTTTTTATCACCGATATCATTGCAAAAAATTAATCATTGGGACCGAATGGTTCGAGAGATGTAGCGTGAGTCTCGAATCGCGCTAAATCTTGCGGAGCATTCTGTTCGAGGCCAAAATAATATAAGTGAATAAATGCGCGAGAAGAACTCTCGCTAAATCTCGCGGAGCTTTCTGTCCGAGGCCAAAAATATTTACGCGACTAAATGCGCGAGAAGGACTCACGCTAAATCTCGCGGACGTTAATGTCCGAGCCAAAAACATATACGTGACTAAATGCGCGAAAAGAACTCGCGTAAAATTTTGCGAACCTCTCTGTCCGAGGGCTAAAATATATACGCGACTAAATGCGCGATAAAAAAATTCGGCGTCATCGTGAGCCTGGTCTGGACTGAAGTAGTGGTGTCTGATATCAAGGACGAAGGAGTTTATGGAGAGAGAAGAAAACAACGTGAATTTTCTAAAAGGCCGGAGTTCACATTTCGTTTTTAATTTTTATAATAAAATTTCAGACTTTAAATTAATAATTATTTTTTTACAAAATTTATTATTTATAATAAATTATTATTATATTATAAAGTTATATTAGTAAATTAAGCGGGCAGTGAATATTAAAATTGAGGGTTATAATGTAAATTTATAAAACGGGTGGAGAATATTAAAAAAATGGATGGTAGTTATTAAAATTGAGGATATTTTTTAGTTTAGACGGACGTAATATTAAAAAACCGAGCGGTAAATAATAAGCCGCTAAAGCTTTTAAAATATGGAGAATTCAGGTTACGGAACCGGCTGCTAGCTTTACCAGCATTATGACAAAATTATTTATTTAATAATTAGAATAGCATAAATGAAAATGTATTGTTTTAATGAGTATTTTTATTAAATGAGTGAGGGATAGTCAGTTTATTTATTATATTATTTTATTTTATATTTAAATATTATATTAAGGTTTAAATGCAGTTTTCGTTTCCAAAATAAGGTTAATTTCGCTTTTGATCATTCTTCTTATGTTTTTTTTTTAAATCGATTTAATTTTTTTCTACAAAAAAGTTTAGAAGATAACGGATTAACTCATTTGATCTCTCGTCAAACCTAAATTTTTCTTTAAAATGATTTGTACCATGATGTTTTCAATCCATTTTATGACTCGATTCCTCATGAATGTTCAACCTATTTAGATCGACTCCAGGTCCAAAATGACGGTCGATACCCTAAATGAGTTGAACATTCATGAGGATCTAGATCATAAAATTGGTTGAAAATAATATGGTACAAATCATTTTGAAAAAAAGATTAGGTTTGACTAGCGATCAAATGAGTTAATCCGTTATCTTCTAAATTTTTTCGTAAAAAAAGATTAAATCTGCTTAAAGAAAAAAAAGACGGGGACTAATATTACCACTTAAAATATAAAAGGGACCAAAAGTGGAACTACCTCTATTATGGGAGACCAAAATTACATTTAAATTTTATATTAAAATATTATGATTAATATTTCTTAATTTATTAGAAAAAATTTAAATATAAAGAGATCGACAAATAAGAAAATAGGGCCGGCAGATAAGAAGTCACCAAAAACTTTATTAATGTGTGACGTGCCGGCTTCAAATAATATTCCATAAAATAATTATTTGACCCGAATTTGCCCAGTGAATAGTTAATTTCAAATGATCGAACAATACAAAAATTAATACTTGTCATCAAAACTGTTACTATCATTATTTGGCCTGAAGCAAATCAACAAATTTTGTAATCAGAATGACAAAAAAAAAAAAAAAAAAAGCTTAAATCCATTTTTGGTCCCTCATAATATGGGTTATTTCGATTTTGGTCCTCCATATGTTTTAGTTTTCAATTTTAGTCTCACTTAATTTTTTTTTACCAATTATGATCCCTTTTAACGGAAAAGTTTAGAAGATAACAGATTACCTCATTTGATTGCTAGTCAAACCTAATTTTTTTCTTCAAAATGATTTGTACCATGATGTTTTCAACCCATTTTATAATTCGGATCCTTATGAATATTCAACCCATTTAGGGTTTCGGCCGTCATTTTGGATTGTGAATCGATCTAAATGGGTTGAACATCCACGAGGAACCGAGTCATAAAATAGATTGAAAACATCATGGTACAAATTATTTTGAAAAAAAAAATATGTTTGACTAGCGATCAAATGAGTGAATCCTTTATCTTCTAAACTTTTCAGTTAAAAGGGACCATCATTGGTAACAAAAAATTTAAGTGAAACTGAAATTGGTGACTAAAACATATGAGGAACCAAAACTGGAATGACCCATGTTATGAGGGACCAAAAATGGATTTAAGCAAAAAAAAAAAGAGTCAATTACACCAATACAATATTACTAGTAGACTATAACAAAATAACAACAGCCTGCCACATAAATTCAAATATTTTAGCCAATTTTTTAGGTAAAATGTTTAAAATTAATTTACTCACATTCAAAATTAATATTTATTCACTGTCTGCAGATAGCTCTCCGGGACCTGATGGTTTCCCCGGGTCTTTTTTCCATGCCACGTGGGATATTGTTGGCCATGATTTGATGGCAGCAAGTAAGGAGTTTATGTTGGGGTTCCACTGCCGAGACGTATTGGGAGTACTTTTATTACTCTTTTGCCAAAGAAGCAGACTTCATCGTCCTTTTCAGACTTTAGCCCAACAAGTCTGTGTAACTTTGTCAATAAGGTGTTCACCACAATTTTGAAGATAGGATTCAACCCCTTCTGCCAAAGATTATCTCTCATGAGCAGTCGGAATTCATGAAGGGCAGAGACATCATGGATAATGTCTTTTTGGCACAGGACTTGTTGCAATTTTTGAGTAAGGGACTTGCTATTTGTATCATGAATTTGCTATTTGTATCACAAAAAAAAATAAAAATAATAATAAAATGACCACAATGCCCTTATGAACAAAAAAATTAATAAATTGACAGATTTTATGTCAAAAAAGGGGCGAAAATTGCGTTTTAATCTCAAAAAAACGCAAAGCAGAAACGTTTTGGACATACAAAATTTACCCTAAATGGCGTTTTTGTATGAAAAAAACGCCAATTGAGTGCGTTTTTATATGTAAAAAACGCCAAATGAGTGCGTTTCTATATGTCAAAAACGCAAAAATGTGATGTTTCCACCATGGTTCGCTCGTTAAAATGATGCGTTTTTTACAGTCAAAAACGTGAACATGTGAAGTTTCCACCATGGTTCGCTCGTTAAAATGTTGCGTTTTTGACATGTACAGAAGTTAAAAAACGTTTACATACATTCATGTGAATTGGATGAAAAACTCATACACAACAACTATCCTAAAATCAAATCCAGATAAATTCTTAACGTAAAAACATTGTTGGATCATTCAGTTGTCGGCGAAAGAATATTTAGAAAGCGAATCATCACGATATGGTAAGTTTCCGTACCTTAAAGTTATATAAGTTTTTTTAAAAATATTGTATGTCGAAACACGCTAAAATGACGTTTAGGAAGCGGTCAAACGTCCCTTTTTAGCGTTTCTGAGTGTAGAAAAAGTCGCATTTTAGTGTTTCCGACATGCATTATATAAAAAGTGTTGCGTTTTTGACATGCATTATATAAAAAGTGTTGCGTTTTTGACATGCATTATATAAAAAGTGTTGCGTTTTTGACATGAATTATTTAAAAAGAGCTGCGTTTTTGACATGCATTATATAAAAAGTTCTGCGTTTTAGGTTGCTGAAAACCACATCTGGGTGCGTTTTTTACTGCATGAAACGCATCACTTTTGCGTTTTTTCAGATAAAAACGCACATTTGTAGCGTTTTTATCTGCAAAAACGCAAAAATTTTGCGTTTCATGTTGGATGAAACTTCAAACTGTTGCGTTTTTTGATTGCAAGAACCATAACTGTGCTGTAATTTTAATTAATCTGTGTATTCACCTACAGGCTGACAATGATGATTACGATGAGGATGAGTTGCATTATGATGATGAGGAGGCGGAGAATGAAGAGGAGGATGACGATGAAGATGAGGATGTAGATGACAATGAGGCGGATAATATTCATGGGGAGCCGGTGGAACTTGAACCTGGCGCAGATTTGAGTGGATATTTCAAGATTGACAGAGAGTTCCGAACAATTGGCAAGGCTTTGAAATATTGCCAGAAAATAGCTAAGAGGCTGAAGTTTGTAATTACAAAGAGGGGAGGTAACCAAGGATTTGCGACGTACTACTTCTCGTGCAAGCGATGGAGAGATCCTGCCAAAGCCCCTCTCCCAACTAGACGAAAGAATACAAGAAGGAGCGGCACTAATTGCCCCTTTAGGTTGACTTGTAAGCGGATTGATTTGGGACGGCACAAGGTTTATACAAACCCAGGAGCAGCGTCAACTCACAATCACACTGGTATTTCATTATTTGCGCATAATATTAATTAAGTTGATTGATGTGTTGTATGTATTAATTGTTATTATAATTACATGTGATTTACAGGTATAATGCATCCATATGGTCACAGACAGTTGAGCCATTTTACAAAGGATTCAAAGGCTGTTGCTGAATTTATGCTGCGTTCGAATGTTAAGCCAAAGTGTGTTTGGGAAGCTGTTAATAAACAGTTTCCCGATTCCCAGGTACCTATCAAATCTGTGTACAATTTGAAAGGAGAGATGAAGACCGCCGGATTGGAAGGTAGGAATATTGGGCAGCAATTTATTCATTTGGCTGAGGAGAAGCAGTACTATCTGAAGATTCTGAAGGATGCGAACACTGATGAGATCACACATGTCTTCTTTGCACATCCAACATCAATTCAGATGTTCAACAGATGGTATTGGGTGGTTGGGATTGATTCTACCTACAAGACGAACAAGTACCAAATGCCTGTCGTCGAGATGGTAGGTATGACTCCTACAAATAAGAATTTCAATATTGCATTTGCTATTGTTAGGAATGAGAAACAGGATACATATGACTGGGTTATGAGGAACTTGAGATTTTTGCTGCCGGCAAGTTTGTCACCTAGTGTGATTGTGACAGATAGGGAGTTGGGCTTGTTACAGCCGATTAAGGATCATTTTCCCGCTTCACATCACTTGTTATGTTTGTGGCATATTGGGCGTGATGTGAACGCGTGGTTGGAAAAAAATGTTGGGAGGAGGAACAAAAATTTAGCATGTGATATTCATGACAACTGGTGGAAGAAAATCATTAAGGCTCCGACAGTAGAGGAATTTAATCGTTTATTGCAGAATTTCAAGGTTAAGTACACTCTCCTTGAGCCGTTGGCTGTTGAATATCTAGAGACTACATGGCTCATTCACAAGGAGAAATTTGTTCGAGCCTGGACCAATCAATTTCTACACTTTGGTAATACTTCCACTAACAGAGTAGAGGCTTCGCATGCTGCTATGAAAGATTGGCTTAATTCTTCCACCAATTCCCTTGACACTTTGTTCACAAAGATTGACTCTCACCTCAGCCACTTGTACCCTCACATCGGGTTAGTTTACTTATTTAATTGTTTATAGCAGATGTTGTTTATTGTCTTATAATTTCTTTTTTGGTATGCTTTTATTTATTTAGATGTTTCAAGTAATTTTATTTTTAATTGACATTATTATAGAGGCTCTCTTGAGGCTTCCATCTCCACGACTCAAACAAGTATGCAGGGATATCCATACTGTTATTTGAACAAGTACGTGTCACACCATTGTTTGAAGTTGGTTAGGAAAGAAGTTCGGCGGAAGAATAAGTTGGGAGGCCTGGTACTTGAGCGATGTGGATGTGTGCCCAAGGTGACACGTGGGATTCCCTGTGCGTGCGACATATTCAAGGCACAGTCATTGCCTGAATATCCCTTACTTCCACACGTGCATGAGTTTTGGAAGAGGCTGACCATTGTGCCATCACATGGGGATGCGAATTACATTGATGAGGACATCAGGTGCATTTTTCAATTATGAACTTTAATATTATGCAATTGAATTGACAAATTTTTTTGAAGAAATATTTGGAGTTGATATATCTGTTTGTTAAGGTATTTCAACGAGGAAGTAGTCCCCACCGTATCTACCAGCCCGTCTTTTTTGGCCCGGCTGTTGAATAGGGCGTACGTAGAGCAGATGTACCCTGACATGGCCAGTGTTGGAGAGCCAGGTTCCTCGGGACCCCAAAGGGGGCGACCACCAAATAGATTACATCATTCTGTTATGCGCGAGTGGAGCTCACGAGAAAGAGCGACACGTGGCCGGCGTGGCAGGTGCCGTTCAGGGTCATCCGGTCGATCAACAGGTAGATCACACCGCATTCATACAGGTTTTGATGGTGAGTCTCCATTAAGGACATGTAAATACGCCCTTTAATTTAGTCAATTAATTAAATAAATGATGAATGTTTGTTTATTTACTGTAACATAATTACTTAACAGGGTCTGGTGGAGACATTCAGTGTGTGCCAGCATTTTTTCAGCCTTATTGTACAGGGTGGTCAGATGTAGATGGGGATGGCCATTGTGGTTTCCGAGTAATTTCTACGTACCTTTTTGGCCACGAGAAATATTGGAGGTTAGCTCGCAGGTCATTGAGTGGAGAGATTACGAGCCACCCGGACAGGTATAGGGGTGTCTTCGAAGCATTGGAATTGCGTCCGGCCGATGGTGATTTTGTGGCCATGGTACTTAGGCGAATAAATTTCGAAGGCACTGATTGTGGTGAGCAGCATTGGATGGCTACACCTACGGATTTGTTCCCTCTCGCCACTTATGCAAATGCACTGGTAATACAGTTTGACCGTACTCGTTCAGATGGAAATTATTCTGTACTACCTTTGTATTGCTCGACTGGCGACACCCAACCGGAACGGGTTATAGCGCTTGCCCTTGTGAATGGGAATCATTATGTACGCGTAGATGTGGTCGATGACTGCCCTATCCCGCCGCTGAGCTTCGTTTGGCACCATCAGCGTCATGCTGAAAGTGTAGGTGAGTGGCCACAAAATTTAGAGGCTAGATTTAATGCTTGGAATGCACTCCGCGATGGATAGGACGTTTATTGCCATGTGACATATGTTTTATTATTATTATCTTGTGCTTACCACTATTTATTTTGGGTTTTGAATAAACATACGTATAAAAATACAACATATATATGAAGAATACAATAAAATATAATCAGCGAAATAATAATACAATATTCGTATAATGTATACAAAAATAATACAATCCAAAATCATATGGTAGACGACGGTGTCACCTCGGTGATGAGTCGACCATCGACCGGAATCCTCAAAATCTCCCACACATCGTGTAGGAGGATGGTCATCTCTCCGAAGGGGAGGTGGAACGAATTCGTATCCGGCTGCCACCTCTCCAAAAATGCATTGATGAGAGGCTCATCAATGCTCCGGTGCATAATACGGGGCAGGTGTCCAAGGCCTGTCCCGCTCAATATCTGCGCACCCTCGACCGTCATCGAGCCGATCCACCTCTCAAAAAGGTCGTACATGCTACCTCTATTGTGAACTCTAATGTGGTATCTAGTAGGCACCCCCTCCTGCCAATATCTAGATACCACATGCCCTAAAAAGCTAGGGATAAGGCTATCATCTATAGGGCCCCCCTCAATGGGCCCTGTAACTATCCAACTACGATCCTCCCGCGGGCGCTTCCTAGGCGGAACTATATGGACAACATATGCATATAAAAATATATAAGTAAATTAATTGTAAAACGTAAAAAATACACGTAATTAAAAAAAGCTAATTAAAAATAAGTACACCTAATTAAAACAAATAAAGAAAAACATACATAAGTAAAGAAAATACGTATACGAATTAGAATAATTACTGAACTATATAAAAAGTGCACAATTTTAATATAAGTCAAGCAATACCAAATTCTCATAATATGAACAACTAAAATAAATCAATTATTTATTAAAAATAAATAATACAATTAAATTAAAACGCGTACCTGCAGCAGGATCCACCTCCTCGAACTGTCCGTGGTCCGGATTCCTATACCGGATCGTCCTCTCAGCATGTGGGTGAGAAGGGTCACCTCCGTAGGTATACCCCTCACCCTGGTCCCCTAGTGGCCGTCCACTCCCACTAGCGTCCCCCTGCCGTGACTCCTCATGGGGATGCCCAGACTCATCCTCATGGCCAAACTGCTCCTCCTCGCTCGAATCAGTGTCATCGGAATCAGTAGTATCGTAATACTCATCCCTCAACTGAAATGAGGAGTCACGACCTCCCCGTCCTCCCTCGGCTATAACAATCCCGCCTCCCCGTCTACCACCACCTCCTCGTCTACCACCACCTCCCCTAATAACTGGCACCTTCTGCCTCCTAGCAGAAGCTGTGGGAGCCGGCCTCTCGCCTCGTGGCTTTAACTTAGCGCCACCCTAAATAAATAAACGAATAATTGCATAAATAAATAGATAAATAAATAAAACGAAGCAATTATATTGTAACATACGATAAATCAATTTACATCAAAACGCATGCTTTTGACGTAACGATACTCTCAAAACGCAGTTGGACGGCGTTTTTACTCAAAACGCCGTCCAACTGCGTTTTGAGTCATCCAAAACGCTAGTGGATCGCGTTTTGAGAAACTCAAAATGCAATCGGACCGCGTTTTGAAAACTCAAAACGCGGGCCGAAGGCGTTTTGAGTTTTTCAAAACGGCCGGCGTCCGGCGTTTTGAGATCTCAAAACCGCCGGCGGCCGGCGGTTTGAAATCTCAAAACGCCGGCCGATGGCGTTTTGAGATCTAAAAACGCCGGCCGATTGCGTTTTTAGATCTCAAAACGCCGGCCGATGGCGTTTTGCGATCCCAAAACGCCAGCGGCCGGCTATTCCGGCGTCAAAAATCCACCTAATTCATACCAATTAGCGTTTCTACATACCTAAACTCACATAAACAACGATTTCTAACAAAATTAACGCAATATAAACGTAAAAAATTGCAGAAAAACTCATATTCATATCGATGTTTACCCGGTTAATCAGTGGACCTTTGCCCGCTCCGTGCCTTCGTGATTGTTCGCCATCTCCTCCGTCCATGCTTTGCGTTTTTGGCCGACAAAATCTAAGCAAATTTGCGTTTTGATGTGAATTTTTGAGAAAAATTAGGGCAAGTGGTTCGCCTGCCAATTTGGGGGCTTTTATCCAAATTTCTGTCCGGAAACGCCCCCGTTCAGCGAGCGAACCGTGGACGAAACGCCCCATTTTGGCGTTTCGTCCATGGTGAAAACGCTATTAATTTGCGTTTAATACGATCCAAAAACGCAAATTTTCTGCGTTAATACTGTTAAAAACGTTGCATTTTGGCGTTTTATACCATTATAAACGCGATCTTATTCAGTTTTTACATGTACAAAACGTTTTTTTCATGCGTTTGTCAGCATGATTCAAACGCATTTTTTGTGCGTTTTTGTCCCCCACTTAGTATTTTTTTGCAAAAGTTGCACCATAAGGGCGTTGTGGTCATTTTATTATTATTTTTATTTTTTTTGTGATACAAATAGCAAATTCATGATACAAATAGCAATCCAGTTTGAGTAATCGGGTGGAGGTTCATAATGTACATATAAAATTGGACATGATGAAGGCTTTGTGTAAGATGGCCTATTCCCTTTCTACAATTCATATGAAGTTTTCCCTTCTTTTGTCTTAGGTACTCTGTTTAGTAAATAATTACTTGACAAAATAATACCCCCCTGCATGTTAGAAGGTAAACCTGAACTTAATAACATCACGTTCATCATTTCTTTAAATTTGCAATTTTTACGTTCATCAACTCCATTTGATTGAGGTGAGTACGATGCAATTACTTCATGAACTATACTATGTTTAGCACAAAATTCACCAGTTGGTGCTTCGTACTCTCCACCTCTATCACTTCTCAATTTTTTTAATCCATTTTCCAAGTTGATTTTCAAACTTGATCTTATAGAGAATAAATTTTCTTTAACGTCTCATCTTTTCTTTTAAGCAAACATACATAGCAATATTTAGTGTTATCATCTATAAAGGTGATAAAATATTTGTTCCTACCTCGTGTTTAAACTGATTTCAAATCACACACATTGCTATGAATTAAGCCAAGGGGTTAAGTGTTTCTTTCAACAGTTTGGAATAATGACCTTGTTAATTTTGTTTCAATGAAAATTTCACATTTGATACTTTGGTCAATTTAGAAATTTGGGATATGGTTCAAGTAATTAATCGACGTATCGAATCATAATTAATGTAATCTAGTCTATCATGCCATAAGTTAGAAATAAACATAAGAGGTACTTGCATTATCATTGACAATTGTCATTACATTCATTTTGAACAACCCCTCGGTTGCCTACCCCTTCCCCAAATGGAAAATTATACCATGGTACTAGGATTATGTAGCAAGGTGGTTTATTGTATTAGAATTACTGTAGTTTAATAATTCTAAATTTTGATTTACTATTTTTACATTTTATACACTTAGGGCATCTCCAACCCATCTTTAAAGATGGGTTGGATCTTCAAATTTTGAAGATGGATTGAGATGGATGCTCTCCAATCCATCTTCAAAATCGTCTCTATATTTAGAGATGCAACAGTACATCTCTATATTTAGAGATGTACTGTAGCATCTCTATATATTTTTTTTATTATTTTATTTAGTGGGACCCGCTGAAATATTTATTTTATATATTTATTTTCTTTTTGTCATATGTTATTCATTATTTAATTTTTGTTATTGTAATTATTTTAATTTTTTTATTAAAGTATTTAAAATAATTTTTCATTTAAAAATATTAAAATATAATTTACTAATTAATATTACATTGTGAAGTGTTTTAAATGAAAAAAATAAATACACAATAAAATTACGATTAAAAACATAATCATTCCAAATTAAAATTAATAAACTACTACAACAACAAACAAAAGTTCATACAAAAAAAAAATTACAATAATAAAAGTAGATATTAATAATTTAGAATAATATTGCTAATATATTTATTACTAAATAATTTTTAATTTTTAAATTACTTTTTATTTAATTTATTAATCTCATTTATTAAATATATTATTTTTTAAAAATATATTAAGATTTAAGAGATTATTAAATATATTTATACAATAATAAAAATAATATAATATGATTGTTGAAAGAAATTGTTTAAAATATTATTAAAACTGTAAAATATAGAGTTTTGGGTTGGAGATGAGTTAACTGTAAAACTGTAAAATATAGAGATTTTGATACTGTAGCATCTGTAAAACTGTAAATTATAGAGTTTTGGGTTGGAGATGGCCTTATAAGCTTCTTTTTTATGTGTTGGTAACCTCCCTAATTTAAGGGGAGTTTATTCAGTCACATTGTTTGAATTTTGTTATCAATTTTTGTGTCTAATCAACTACTTGAATTCAGGAGTTTTATTAGTTTTTTGGTTGATGTTTCGAAAGTTTTTAGTGAAGTGGTGTGTTTCAATGGGTGGAATGGATGGTGATGAATGTTGGTTCAGTTAAAGGGTGAGATGTTTTGCATATATTGGTAGGATTTTGTTTAGTGATAAGTGAGATTGTACATATAATGAGTAATGTTTATACTGGATGTGATTTTTTAATTTTGTTTGTGTGATTTTGTTGAGTAATATGTAAGATTTTCTTTATTCGCATTATTTTTTTTAATGATTTACAGGGAGACAAAAACAAATATGGTCCAATGAAGATAATGCCACTCTCCCTCCAATATAATCCCACCCTACAATGAAATTGATGAATTCAATTAGAGCAGATGATGTTCTTTTTTCTCTCCCTGTAAAATCATTAAAAAAAACAACACGAATGAAGAAAATCTCGCACATTAATAAACAAAATCTCACCAACAAAATCTGAAAATCCCCCATGGTATAAAATTACTCCATTACAAGTATAATCCCACATATCACTAAACAAATTCCCACCAATATATGCAAAACATCTCACCCTTTAACATAACCCAATGTCTTCATTCCAACCACAAACCCACTTTCTCATACATCATCAACAACACCAATATCACAAGCAACCATAATCACAAGCCCACTTTCCCGCACATCATTAACAACCTCAATATCATCAACAAACATCTCCAATCAAATTTCACCAAAAAAAATGATAAACAAAATCCTCATTTATAATGAGTTTTTCTGAAAAGTTGAGGATTTTTCAGTTGGACTTTGCCATTGAAATTGGCTAGAAAATCCTCATTGTTCTTGGTTTTTATCGATGGGAAGAAAATCTTCTTGGCCGGTGCTTCTTCCACTGGATTTGTACCTCGTCGATGACCATGAATTCCTCTTCTCCAGTGATTCTTCGATTGAGTTTATAAGATGAGATTTTTGTTTCTTTTGAAATATAGGTTTTGGGGGGAATCTGCAGAGAATATATCCAAAAAATAACTGCTCTATGTTTTCTTAAAATTTCTGGAGTAATTGTTTACACGCTTCTTGTTTAGTTATTAACTATTTTTCTAATATTAATATTACTATTTTGAACCACCTAGCATAGTAGTTCTAGTACTACTATTTACTAATTGTCCCCAAATATATTCTCGACTTAGAAAGAATGCCAAATTGTTTTTTAAGAAAAAATTAAGAAGATAACGGAATAACTCATTTGATCGCTAGTCAAACCTAAATTTTTTCTTCAAAATGATTTATACAATGATGTTTTCAACCAATTCTATGATTCAAATTCTCATGAATGTTCAACCCATTTAGGGTTCTGGCCGTCATTTTGGATTGTGAGTCGATCTAAATGGATTGAACATTCACGAGGAACCAAGTCATAAAATGGATTGAGAACATCATGGTACAAATTATTTTGAAGAAAAAATTAGGTTTGACAGCGATCAAATGAGTTAATCCGTTATCTTCTAAACTTTTTCATAAAAAATGACTGCAAATGATAATAAAAAATATTAAGGGACCAATAATGCAGTCGTACTATTATTTAGAACCTAAAGCACAACTACCCTTATTAGGGACCAAAAAAGCAATTTGGCCGAGAAAGAATAATTTTGTCCGATTCAACTATAATGCGGAATCCATTCTTATTCAGCATGAACCCAAAAATCAAATTCTTTTGGACCTCTAGTGCAAACGACACACCTTTCAAAGTCAACGTCTTGCCCGAAGGCATCTTGAGCAACACCGTTCCTTTCCCCTCAACCTTGGCAACCGTTGAGTTCCCCATGTACAATTTTTCACCTTCGATAGGTTCAAACGTGGAGAAATGGCTTCTATTGGTGCTCATATTCATTGTGGAACTAGAGTCATAACATCACTCCTTTTGGTTGGACTCCACCATATTCACCTCGGAAATCACAACCACCAAACTGAGATCTCCCACATACTCCATGATTTTGTGGACCACGTTGGCTTCAGGGTTCTTCTTAGGAGCACAACACTTCGGCGACTTGTGACTCTATTTTCCACAATTAAAGCACTTACCTTTAAACTTGTGCTTCTATTTTGAGACACCTCCCACTGTATTTAGCCTTTCCTTTGCCTTTGTCGGTGGTTTTTGGCTTTACTCTTGAAGCCTCCCTTTCTATGTTCGACCATATTGACTTTGGCTTCTGTAGTGTTGACCGACTTGATATCAACATTCTTGTTATCTTCTTCAATCTGAAATCTAAAAATGAGATCCTCCAAGGCCATCTCCTCGCGTTTGTGTTTGAGATAGTTCTTAAAATCCTTCCAACTAGATGACAATCGCCCAACCACGAACTTTTGGAGCCTCCATATTCAATTTTGTACTTGCTGTCCAAAGTCTCCCATAACAGTTGTGCCATTTTGTACCCCACATATACCGTGTATAGGGAGTCATGCAACCCATTCAGAATATAGTTACAACACAAGAAATCTGAGTTCTCCATGCTTGTATAGAAGTTAGGGTCGGAGCATCAATACCCCTTTCCGGTACTTTTGGGGGATCCTCTTTGAAATACTTTGACAAATTCAACATTGTTATGTAAGACAACATCTTTTGTTGCCACCTTTTGAAATGGATGGCAATCCCTTGAAATTTTTTGGGTTTCTCATGATGGTTATCGGCACAGTAGTGATAGTCACCAAAGGAGTGATTGTAGTACCCAAATTTGTGGTGAAACAAGGATTAACCTCGGTTGTGGAAGTGGGGTTGTGGAAATGGGGGTTGTGGAAGTGAGAACATTCGTATCAGCCATTTTAGGATGAACATTTGTTTTAAGCTTGTTGGATAAATTGGCTAGTATTTAGAATGGGAAATTCCCCGGCTCGTGAAATTCACATTTTCCTTAAAATAAATTTTCCCCCTCTATAAAATGTGCAAGAGATTCGTGGACAAGATGTTCCTCAGGATACAATGGAAACGTGAAATCAATTAGTATACAGAACTACCTTACTAATGAACTAGAACAAAATTTGAACACTTGACGGGAATGGAAAAAATTTCAGGGAGTGGAGATAAAATTTTGCTAGCTGTAGAGAATAGAAGAAGAAGTAGACCGTAGGGTTGGAAAATTTTGTCTGAAATTCTAAGTCCTTAGGTGGACTATTATAGGTTGAACTTGAAAGAGGAATTAATCCATAGATTAACTGCAGGAATTCATGGTATTCATTGATTAATTGCAAGTTTTAAGACACCATCAACTTTTTTTTGCCAAATTACAATTTTGGTCCCTTATAATAAGTCTGGTACCACTTTTTGTCCCAATTAATAGTACGGCTGTATTATTGGTCCATTATTATTTTTTTATTAGTATTTTTAGTCCTTTTTGACGAAATACCCTTTGACTAACGGTTGACTAACTTTCAAAATCCTACCATTTTTTACCATTGCCCTGTTTTCACCACTACCGCCCAGCTGCCACCACCCACCCGCCTCGCCACCATCATAACCTCCTTGCTCGCCACCGCTACCACCACAACCGCCCCGCTCTCCGCCACCACCACAACCACCCCGCTCGCCGCCACCACCACAGCCACGCTGCTACCACTATTATAGTTTATATAAAATTATTTACAATTATATTTATTTAAATTTAAAAAAATAAAATAATATTTATTAATAGTAAAACTGCATAAAATAAACTATTTTTGAAATTAAAAGAAAATAATGGTGGTGATGGCAGGGCGGGTAGGGCGGGGCCTGGGGAGGAGTGGTGGTGACAGCGGGATGGTAGTGGCAGCGAGGCGGGTGGGTGGTGGTGGTTATGGCTGGGCGGTAGTGGTGGCGGCAGTGGTGGTCAAACAGTTAAGGTTTTGAGTATTAATCAACTGTTAGTCCAAAAGTATTTTTATTTAAAAAAAAAGGGATTAAAAATGCTAAGAGGACCAATAATGCAACGGTATCATTATTTGGGATCAAAAGTAGTACTACCCCTATTAAGAGGGGTCAAAAAAGCAATTCGGCCTTTTTTTTTTTTAATTGAAAACCAAAAATTGATCCGCCAACCGTCAGTTTTTGGCAATTGACTGAATCTGCAGCCATAAGTTAGCCATTAATCCACATTTGATTTGCAAAAATGAATGTAGCCAATTAATTCGAAATTGAACTTGCTGGCATTTAATTTTGCAAATTGAAATTAAGTTGGGAAAATTTGAAACCAGAACGAAACAAAATGCGGGTTGATTCGAAAAAATCTGTTTTGATACCATGTAAAAAACCCAATACATGTGGTTTCACCTCAAAACCAATTAGTAATGAAGGGAGTAGCACATAAGACTTATATGGTGCTTTTAATGGACCTATGTTTTGAATGTGAGACTAGTGAACAATGAGCATTCCATTATTTCACTAGTAACAAAGGGTTGATTAAGATTCCATAAAAATAGTGCACAAAATATAAAAATAAAATAAATTTTTAAAAAAGGGACAAGTGCCCAATTACTGAGAGTTTGATGTCTGCTATTTCAGCAATGCGGAATTCTTTAACATATTGGGTATGGTAGGGAGACCGTGTTTTGGGCATCACATTTGAAGAGAAGGATGGTAGGATTTTGCCAGCAACAGAAGAGGTTTTGTTCTGCATGCAGTTATTCCAACAGTCTCAGCCATGTCTAAATCCTTTGGGTTGATGCCATCTGGGATTTCCCAATCAAAGTGGTACAGTAAAACAGCTAAAGGAAGATAGACATTAGCAAGACCAAAAGACATTCCAGGGCACATCCTCCTTCCTGCACCAAATGGGATATACTCAAAGTGACTTCCTGTGAAATCTGTCTCGATGTTTTCAAATCTCTCTGGTTTGAAACTCTCTGGATCTACCCAATACTCAGGATCTCTTCCCATTGCCCAGGCATTCACGATGACTCTGGTTTTGACAGGGATTATATAGTCATCAATTTGACGTTGTTCTCTGCTTTCTCTTTGAATCAACAGAGGCACTGGAGGGTGTAACCTTAGAGTTTCTTTAACCACTGACTTTAAGTACCTCAGTTCTTGAATGTCATCCTCTTCAATTGTTTCCTTTTCCCCGAATGCCATCCTTATCTCGCTCTGTACCTTCTCCATCACCTGCGGATGTCTTATCATCTCAGCCATTGCCCACTCCACAGTTGAGGATGAAGTTTCACTTCCCCCTGCAAACACGTCCTGCGTAAATTGAAAGTTTGATTATTAGAAGTTGAGTGCATAATATAGGAGTTCCGAGAAGGTAAAATATGTTTATCAAACTTACAAGCAAAACAGCTTTGATATTATCCTTTGTAATTGGAACTTGAAGTTCACTGCTTTCTTTGACTCTCAGTAGAACCTTGATTAGATCTTCATTACTGGATTCACCAGAGGATGTTGTTGATCTTGCTAGCTTGTCAATGTGCTGATTGATTATTTTGTCTAAAACTCTATCCTGACTACGATGAATTGTCATCATTTCACTCTTGACTGAAAGGAAAGGATGGAGAATCTTCAGCGATGGAAACAGATCAGAAAAATCAAAGGTACTGCTAAGCTGCAATCCTTCCTTGATTAGGTCTAAGACTGATTTTCGGTCATCTTCGTTAACTTCCCCAAATGCTGCTCTGCATACCATGGAACTGGTATATTGGGCAAATTTATCTGTTAAGTTGATGGTTTCAGCTGTACCGACAAGAGCTTTAATAGATCTGACGAGTTTCAAAGCCTCATCCTCCCTAATTGAGGCAAATGATCGAACGCGTTTAGCACTGAAGAGTTCCAAAGTGCAGATTTTGCGCATCTGTCTCCAATACTCACCATGTGGAGCGAAAGCAATATCTGTATAGTTGTAGGCCAAGATTCTTCCTGCTAGGAGTTCTCCCCGATCTGCCATTGCAAGATCATGAGTTTTGAAGATCTCCTTTGCCAATCGCGGCGAGGATACGACGATTGTAGGGATTTCTCCCAGCTGTATATGTATGAGAGCTCCAAATTTGTGGGATAATTTGGTGAGAGCATGATGGGGTGGAGCAGCAGCCAAATAATGGAGATGTCCAATAAAAGGAAGCTTCCATGGGGATGGTGGAAGCCTCTTCTGGGATGTTTTAGATCTCTTCAATTGTATGACCAAACTGATGAGAAAGGCTAGAAAAAGAGAGAGAGCAATAAACTGGAAGGGAGGTTCCATTTTTCACTACACCATTTCTCCTTCTCCGTTACAATATTCAATTGTTTGGGACTTGAGACATTTAAATAAACCAGATGATCAAGAACAACGTCAGATTTCCCATGTCCTTAGCGTATAATTTGATGCATTATTGAATCGACTGTCAGCAACCAATACCAAATACTCAATTTAGACTTGTATATATGTGAGGGAGTATCTATATGTGTATTTGGAGAAAAGATACTCTTTTGTTTAATTTGTACCTCTCTATAGTAATATTTAATTAATTGTTTAAATGCAGTTTTGGTCCCCTATAATAAGGATAATTTTACTTTTGGTCCCTCTTATTGTTTGAGTGACAATATTAGTTCTCATCCTTTTTCTTTTTTAGCAGATTTAGTTTTTTTTACGAAAAAATTTAGCAGATAACGGATTAACTTATTTGATCGTTAGTCAAACCCAATTTTTTCTTCAAAATGATTTGTATATTGATGTTTTCAATCCATTTTATGAGTCAGTTTTTCATGAAAATTCAACCCATTTATCGGCTCACAATCCAAAATGACGGCCTATATCCATATTTTGTAAAAAAAAAAAAAAAAACGAGAAAAACACAATAGATTGAAAACAACCCATTAAGGTTTAGGAGGTCATTTTGGATTGTGAGTCGATTTAAATAGATTGAACATTCATGAGTAATCGAGTCATAGAATAGATTGAAAATATCATGGTACAAATCATTTTGAAAAAAAAAATATGTTTGACTGGCGATCAAATGAGTTAGTCCGTATATTCTAGATTTTTTCGTAAAAAATGACTAAAAATGCTAATTAAAAAATATTAAGGGACCAATAGTGCAGTTGCACTATTATTTGGGACCAAAAGCGTAACTATCCCTATTAAGAGGGGCGAAAAAAGAATTTGACCTAGAAATAAATAAAAGTTGCCATGTTTTTGAAAAGCTATAGAGGATTTCGGTCTATACGTAGTTTTCAGAGTGTAGGACCGAATTGCATTGAAAGCCGAAAGCTTCATATTTGTTGATTTGAGTTATTGATTATCAATATTTGATCAAATATATTGTCGTACGCTGATTTCTTGGCTTGGATGTTTGATCTGTTTTGATTTAAGATTATTATTTTGATTATTTTATTATTGCTTAACAATCAGTACTAGAGCTTGTGTTACAGATATTTGGGAAAATAAAGATGACAAATTTACCTGTTATATATGATTGGATACCTTAAAATTCCAAAGGATACAAGGCTAAAAAAACTTTACTATTTTATGCCAAGTTGCACAATACAAAAATAGGCATTGAAGTAAACAGACATAAAGAAAACAAACTAAACACGTAGCTACTAGCATGGACAAACTATATAAAAAGTTAAGTGTTTTTATATGATTGTCTTATTTTTGTCTTTGATGGCAAAAATAATTTTGAAATATGGTGTGAACAGATGGAGAATTTATTTTAAAGTAATTGGAATTTGGCATATCATACGACCTGGTTTTGAAAAATCCCAAAAAAAGTGAAATATTGTATGGTGAAAAGTCAAATGAGTTGGAGACAAATAGAACTCATGATCAAAGAGCTAGATTTTATTTGAATACAAAGGTACACTTGAATGTGTTCAATAAATTTATGCATGTTAAAACAATTAGGAAGGTTTGGAGAATTTTGTTAAATTCCATTCGAGAAACATGTGATATTAAGAGAGTTAAACTACAGAAACTAAGAAGACAATACGAATTGGTATAGATGAAACCAACGGAACTTGAAGAATTTTTTTTTTAACTAAACTTCTCAACACATAGCAAAGACTTAAATTAAGGGGCTGCTTGGTTCGAGATTAGCAATGGAAATAGAAATGTGGAATGACAATGGATTATTAAATTGGAATGGAAATTATTTTTTATGCTTGGTTGCCTTCTCCATCACCACACCTCCCTGCCCCTTAACATTCTACAGGCATATGACCAAAACTGCAACAGAGAAAAACACAAGCCTGGAAATGGAGTCATCCCCAAATTATAAAACATTCTGCACTTAAAAAGCTATTCATGAAGAAAATTTTCACAATCAAACAATAATTGAACTTTAATTAAGAGTCAGCCAGCCCACCAAATTGATATGATCAAATCAAACCCAGAACCTAGTAGACACAAAAATCAAACATATCACCATTTTTTCCTAAAATTAAACTCATATCACCATTTCTTCCCAAGAATCAAACATATCTCAAAGACGCAATTAAAGACATAATTAAAGAGAGAAGAAGATGGAGTAGAGACAATTTTAAGATGACATTGTTGGAGCTTCTGTTTATTTCTTCAGTTCCAACACCATCTTCTTCCTCCCCTCAATTTTCCATCATATCCCTAGCACAACCACAAACCCAAAAAACAAAACTCCATTATTCCCCCGTTTTCTCTTTCCGAACCGCCGCCACTATCTTCTTCCTCCCCTCAAATCCATATATTCCGTCTTCTCTTTTACACTCTTCCATCACTGCTGCGAACCCATCCTCTTCCTCCCACCATGAACTTGAACCTAAAGCCCTCCTTTTTCTGTTTCTATGGCTGCTTGGAGATAAATTAGAAGAGATGAGGGAGAGAGACAGCCCTCATTTTTTTTTTGTGGCTGCTTCGAGAAGAAATAAGGAGAGAGAGAGAGAGAACCAGAGAAAAAGGAAAGAGGATAAGAAGAGAATTGATTCCAAAATTCTCAATCTCACCAAATCACTAGGGAATGGTTCAATCCACATTTTCAGCAATCAATCCACTATTTGCATACCCATTGAAGTAACCAAGCATTTATAATTCATAAAAATTGGAATGAATCCCAAAGATCAATTCTCATTCCACTAAACCAAGCAGCCCCTAAGTATTTTAGCATTTACAGTGGAATGTAAATGAATAAGAGTAAGAGAATACGTTAAAACTGTAGTGTTCTACATAATCACTAAGACAGGCACCATTAAGCTACATTACTCCTGACAGCAAAAAGGAGGTACTTCGATTTCGTTAAGAAAATGCCAGGAAACTCCCGTTTTGGAAGATTTCACCCTTCTAATCAACCTAATACATAGGCATTTCCTTTGCATTACCTAAAACGTCAGGGTCTGGAAACCGGAGTGTCATCAGAGGAAACGACTTTCTTCCCGGTGTATCGCTGCTTCCCAAAGGTGAATGGAACATATCTATATTTAACTATATGCATTATTTGCCTTTTCATTGTTGAAATGAACAGCACCAACCAATAGAACAACAGAATTGGCCAAAAGACAGGAACATCAAAGGTGCTGAAGAATGTCAGCACAAAAGCAATACAGAAGGCTTTTGGTAGTGAATACCTGAACTTGAATTCAGGGAGGCGGCGAACGAAGGGTCGGAACTCATCGGAGCCCCGAGTGGGCAAAGAGGGCCCATCATCAGTGTTGAGCAATTCATGAATTTGGGGATCGACCTGAGGCGAAAGGAAAGCAATCAAACGTGGCAAGATGTAGATGCCGAGGCCATAGGTGATGATTAGAAACCCTGAACGAAGAACACGCGCAAGGCGTATATGAGGGCGATCACTCCTAAGAAAATCCAACGGTGGAGAACATGTGGGGTGGATTTATCCAGAATGTGTTGGTAACGTTGGGACACCGCAAAAACCCAATGCGAGACGACGGAGGGAGCCGATGACTCAGAATCTACGCCGGCGGCTCTAATTTCAAGAATTTATGGACAGAATAAAGTATATTGTTGGTGAGATGAGAATCAATGGTAAGATAATAAAAGAAGAGTTGTTGGTTTCAAAACTTTTATGCTCTCTAACCTCAAAATTTCACACAAAAGAGACGATTCTTGAATCAAACCAAGGATCTTACCACGTTGAGTTATGACAATTTGGAAGGTGAATTAGTGACTTATGAGATATCACTTGCTCAGCAGCAGGGTGAGCCAACAGAAGAAGCATTAAAGGTTTTGATAGATAAGTCTAAGGAGAAAACTTCCAAGAACAATCAACAAGGTCAAACTCTTAAGGAAGAGGACATAGTGGCAAAGGTAATTTCATAGGTAAAGACAGAGGAAGAGGAAACTATTCTCGCTGTGATGGAGGTAAATTTGATTATCAGCAAAAGAATACCAGTGATAATGAGAAAAGTGAAGGAAGGTATTTAAAACAATGTGATAAATCAAAAGTAAAGTGTTTCAATTGTGAAGAATTTGGCTATTGAATAAAATCATTCCAAGATTACAGAGGATACTGGTGGTGGCAAAGATGAGAAGTTGATGTTATTGATTTGATCTCTAAGAAAAATAAACAGAGTAGATGGTATTTTGATTCTATTTGTAGTAGTCATATGGCTCGTCAGAGAGACTTTTTGTAAATTTAGATGAATCATTTTGGACAGTTTTGAAATTTAGAAATAATGGTCAGATTCCTACAGTTGGAAAATGAAAAATTGCAATTGAATTGATGGATGGTTCAACCAACTTTATTGTGTTTTATGTGCCAAACCTTCATCATAATTTATCAAGTCTTGGTCAACTTTGAGAGAAAGGCTATGACATGCATTTCAAGAATGATGATAAATTGGGAACGATAGCTAAGTTAAGTATGAATGAGAGTTGCATGTATCCACTTTTCACAAGTATGGTAATGAGTTTTGTTTGAGTACTGTGACGTTTGATGAAACTTGGTTATGACATATGCAGTTTGGACATTTGAACTTTGATTGTTTGAAATTCCTGTCAAGAAAGAACTATGTTAATGAGTTGCGTTCAATCAATTTGGGAGATAAGAAGTGTGGGTCTTGCATTTTAGGGAAGAAACATATAGATGTTTTTCCACACCCCTTTCATAACACTAAACTATAAATGTATTTATTAATATCTACAATCACATCAAATATTAATTTATTTATATATAATAAAACACTACAAGAGTAATGTTGTTATAACTATTTTAATGTGTAATCAAATAAAATCCTATCATAACACTAGAAATAAGTGTTATAATAAAATGTCGATCAAAACACTAACATGTGTAATTAAAATTTTATAAGTATAGAAACGCAATCAAATGTTATTTTATTTGTTAATATATTAACTTAAGATATTAATTGATTACTATGTATAGTGTAATTGTAATACATATATAATTACATTAATAAGTGTGAATTTTAAGCCGTCTGATGCTGTCCCACATTGGAAATGGATGGAATGATTGGGTTTGGATTATTATAGGCAAGAATTTCAACAGTCTTAGACTATAGATGTATTTTTTCCTAAAATTGCAATTGTATCAGATTAAATTTTAATAAATTATTGTTTATTATTTTAATTAAGTTTTTAAATAAATAAAATATAGTGTAATTTTATATGATGTTTTCTATTATATAATATAATGACACATAATTTTATGATATTATGGTATTTGTATGAACACTTAAAATTGTCATAATAGGTTTTCTATCCAAACACTTTATTATGTATTAACATGTTAACATATATAAAACCAATATAGCCAACAACCGTGTCATGATAGATGATTTATCATAACATATACTTGCATATTCATATATATTATAACTCCACATTTTTCAGTATGTATGTTCACATTAAAAAGTGACGTATTATCCAATATTCCTTTGACCACACCTACTTAGACCACGCAAAAAAGGTTCGTGTCATCATAGATAAAATGTGATGAAATTTTGTCTATTATAACATTTCCAAGTGTTTTAAAGCCATTTTTTGTTGTAGCGGCCACTTGACAAAACTTGGAGAGTTCGGAGATCACTTCAATTGGTGTTTCAGATTTATGTTCAGTTGAAATTCCTTCAAATGGAGGTAATGAGTATTTCATTACTTTCACAGATGATTTTGGTAGAAAGATTTGGGTTTATTTCTTGAAAAATAAGTCTGATGCTTGTGATACGTTCAAAAGATTCAAAACATATGTGGAAAAATAGAGTGGTCACTATCTATAGTGTTTAAGGAAAGATAGGGCACAAAATATACTGTGTGCGATAATTATTTGAGAGATCATGTGATCAAACACCAAATAATAGCTAGATATACTCCTCAACAAAATGGAGTGACAGAGAGAAAGAATAGAACAATGATGGATATGGTTAGATCCATGATGCATGTTAATAAAGTGTTAAGTGTTTTTGGCTGTTACTTGTGTAGTATATGTGCAGAATCGGTATCCTACACGTTGTAATGGTGAAGAACTATTCAAGATTTTTGTACAGATAGACAACCTAATATCAGGCATTTGGTTGTATAATTTATGCTCATGTTCCGGATAATCTGACGAAGACATTGTATGATAAAATCAAAAGATGTATGTTTCTTGGTTATGGTCATGAGATAAAAGGTTACAAGTTGTACAATCTAAATACTGAAAAGATGATTGGCAGTAGAGATGTCATCTTTGATGAAAATGTGGGTTGAGAACGGTGTTCTATATAGTTTGAATCAACTATTAGATGCCAACCAATTCCTTTTGTATATGGAGAGGGGAGTAGTAGTAAGCAACAAGAGAAACAAACCACTCAAACAACACAATGAGTTACAGTTGAGACAACAGATTGACCACATAAGAATAGATAGTCGCCAACAAGATTAAAAGATTATGAATTGAGCAAAGAAAATGGTCTATCTGATGAAGATATTGTCAATTTTGCTTTGTTTGCAAATTGTGAATATTGGATGAAAGCAATGGATAAAGAAATTCATTCCATTGAAAACATCATAGGAGTTGACAACATTTCTTGTAGGTTGATCGCTACAAAGTGAGGTTGGTTGTTAAAGGTTGTAAACAGAAGGCTGGAATCATTATTCGAAACTTGGTTCAAAATTAGGTGATTGATATGAAACATTTGGCACGACAAAGTTTGAAGGCGTTAGTTAAGGAGACAATATTAAACCAAAATATATTCGAATTTGTTTAATTATATTCTTATTATGATTCTTTATAATTGAAGAGTCAGTTTTAGAATAGGATTACCGTTGATTTCCTATTTAAAATTAGAAAAAAATTTTGATCTTTATAAATAAAAATGTCTAGATTCATATTTTATAAAAGGACCGAATTGCATTGATAGCCGAATGCTTCAGATTTTTTGATTTGAGTTAGGGGGTTACTAGTTACCGCCTCAGTTTTTGGGGCGGTAGTTTATAAGTTTTGATAAAATCGCTCTTTTACTTAAAAGGGAAGGGGGAAGAGAGAGGGATTGTAGGGGATTATTTTAGTTCAAATTGAGGCGATAGAGAGTAAGAAGTGAGGCGGTAACTAATAAAACTTTTTGAGATATTGATCAGCAATATCAATATTTGATCAAATATATTGTCCTAGGGGGATTTTTTTGGCTTGGATGTTTGGTTTATTTTAATTATATTATGGGGGTTACTAGTTACCGCCCCAAAAACTGGGGCGGTAGTCTTGTAATTTGACGAAATTATCTTTGATTTTATTAATTACCGCCTTAGTTTACCGCCCCAATCTAATTTACTAATATAACCTTATAATAATATATTAATATAATAAAAATAATAAATTTAAAAATATTAATTTTTTATTAAAATATTAAATAATAACAAAAATAAAAATAATTAATTTTTTATTATAATAAAAATATTTTTATTTGTAATAAAAAATATTTTTATTTTTAATAAAAAATATTTTTATTTTTTAATAAAAATATTTTTATTAAAATTCATAATTAAAAAACTGTGAAGAAAGTAGGGGAGTGCATTATTCGGGTTGACCCGAATAACCCGCCCAAACCGATGTCACTTGGGTTATTCGGTGTGGCTTATTCTGGTTATTCGGGTTGCGGGTGGATAACCGATTAAATAAATTGGTTAATTGGGCGGTTGTGAAGTTTGCTTTTTCAATTTGGGGCCCGATCGACAACTGAATAAGTATAAAGGACTATAATGTAATTAAATAGACATCAGATCATGATTATATAGACATCAGATCAGAGAATACTAGACATCAGATCAACAGACTATAGATATCAGATCAAGAATATAAAAGAATTCATACAATAGAATTAAAACACACTTAACAAGGGAGATCAGATCAGGATTATATAGACATCAGATCAGCGAATACTTGACATCAGATCAACATACTATAGATATCAGATCAAGAATCATTCAAGAAATCATACAATAGAATTAAAACACACTTAACAAGGGAGATCAGATCAGGATTATATGGACATCAGATCAGCGAATACTAGACATCAGATCAACAGACTATAGATATCAGATCAAGAATCATTCAAGAAATCATACAATAAAATTAAAACACACTTAACAAGGGAGATCAGATCAGGATTATATAAGACATCAGATCAGCGAATACTAGACATCAGATAAACAGACAATAGATATCAGATCAAGAATTATTCAAGAAATCATACAATAGAATTAAAACACACTTAACAAGGGAGATCAGATCAGGATTATATAGACATCAGATCAGCGAATACTAGACATCAGATCAACAGACTATAGATATCAGATCAAGAATCATTCAAGAAATCATACAATAGAATTAAAACACACTTAACAAGGGAGATCAGATCAGGATTATATAAGACATCAGATCAGCGAATACTAGACATCAGATCAACAGACTATAGATATCAGATCAAGAATCATTCAAGAAATCATACAATAGAACTAAAACATACTTAACACGCCCCTAAATATACATAGGTTGGTAGGGTGCTGTAGAAAAAGGTTGTTCATAGGTTGGGAGGATGCTACAGTAAAGATTCGAAATTCACGGGTGCACTTCTCTCTTTTACTTTTTCTCTATCACCCCCGTGCTCCGGCATTTTGGAGACATTTGGTGCAGAAAAGATTCCTTTGCTATGAAAGATTGATTGATAAATTAGGCGTAAAGTAGTGAATCTGGAATCTTTCAGAATTTTTTTTTTTTTTTCAATCTGTTGTGTAACCAATGTGTTATTCAATATTCCTTCGGCTCTTGTGTTCTTCTCAATCTTCAATTCATGTAAAGAATTTAATTGGAATCTTTTAGCGGTGTTAAATAGAAGTGAGGTGCTTGGTTCGTTTGTGAGTTGGGTTGTGGTGTGCTGCAAAATTATTGAGTTGTGCATACTTATTTGGTGTGCGGCAAAATTGTTGTGTTGCTGGGTTGTGGAGCCGGCAAGTCGGAGCTTGCATCGCGGACGGGGTGTACTGGGTTGGTGTCGCATGGGAATGACGGAGCAGGGCAGGGGTTCGCGGTTGTTGGGTTGCAAAGTTTGAAGATATGGTGATAGATTGGTCTGGGCAACGGCCATGGCATCTGAAAAATCGACGGACGGCGGTGGTAGATAGAAATATTGAGTTCAATTTAATTTTTACTCATATATAGAGATCAATAATTTTTTATTTTAATCTGTATTTGCAGGAATCTATAATATATTTATCACATGTGTTGCAGGAAATTGTGTATTAATTTGTAGATTTGCCGATATTTTAAGAAGGTAAGGTGTTTATGAATTATACGGATGTATATTTGATGCGAAAGGTTTATATTTGAAATGTTGGTGAGTTTTTTGTGAGTTAGTGAAATAATTTTTTCTAATGTGGTACTTAAATTTGCAGCTAATTTGGTGTTAGTTAAAGGTTTGCCAGTAAGTTATTTCATACGCCGATTTTCATTATAGCCAAAGTAGCCTTTTGACAATAAGGCAACGCACCAATATTAGATAATGGATGTTTTAATTTTGTCCATAAAAGTATTTTGACAAAAGTATGTATCACTAAGAAACAATTTTGACAAAAAGTTTATTAACCATTTGACGTGTCAGTATTAATTCTCAGCATATTATCGGTTACGTTTTAGTCCAAACAATTCCTTTGTTGTGCATATTATTTTATTGTTAAAATTGGAAATTTGGTACAGGATGGACAGTGGTTGGGAGGACAGTAGTTGGAACATATTCGATGATTGGGTATGAAAATTAAAATCATTATTTTACATTTGTTAATGTAATCACGTTATTATTATATTAATTTTATTGAATTGATTAAATATAAATGTTGGTATTGTTGACATCGATTTTTGTGAAAAAACATAGGGAGAATGTTAACATTGTCATAGTAATAATCATAAATCAAACGACTGTCCGCGAGTGACACTCAAATGTGATTATTGTCCATACTATGGGCATACTAAGGATGAATGCCCTGAATACGAGCAAGACCAGCAAACCGAAGGTGGAGTTAATTTAAACAATCTGGTACGTATTTAATGTTTAGATTGTTTTATAATTTTTATGTATTACTTAACATTATTTATTCATGTTTAATTTAAATATAATAAGGAGGTACCGGATGATGGTAACAACAACGAAATATGTCACGACACTACACCAGTTGTAGAAGATGAACATCAATCAAATGAGGTATGTGTCAAATTTGTTTGAATATTGCCCACATTCATATATATATATTAATTAGTCAAACGTTGTCCTTAATTATTGTAGAGTCTTCCAGAATCATTTCAATACCGTCAATCAACAGAATGTAATGTCAGTTTCGATGATGTGCCGAACATTGGTGACGGTGTTGACTATAGCAGTCATTTCCAGAAAGAATTGGTATTTGAATCTGCTGCCGCTGCTATTCATTGGGCAAAGGGTGTATCTATAAGTCTTGGGTTTACACTCAATATTTCTGAACACAAGCGAGCCAACAGAAAGCTTTTGAGGTGCAGTCGCGGGGAGCATAGAAGACCAAGAAAACATGATCCAAATAAAATTCCGCGTCCATCAACGTCGATGCTATGCGATTGCGCGTTTGAACTTTTTGCACAAAGCTACAGGAGTTCGGGAGAGTGGGTGATAGTTGCTAACAGCGGACTTAAGGTTACCCACAATCATCCTTTAGCTGTGTACAAGGAAGGATATCGTCAAACGAGTGGCTTGAGTGATGCATCTAGAAAGACGATATGGGAAATGTCTGAGGCGAACGTGAAGCCGGCTAATATTTTCAATTGTATTGTTAAAAAAAATCCGGCAGATCATGCATCTAAGAGACAAGTCTACAATACAACATCAAACCTGCGGCTTGCGCGGTTGGTGGGAAGGGATGTGGCAACACAAGTACTATATTTGGCGATCAAGCACGAATATGTCGTGTACGTGGACGTGGATGTGACAACAAGAAAGTTGAAAACCTTGTTTTTTGCGCACCCGGAATCTATCAAGCTGTTCAGGACCTTTTATTGGTACGTGGGTATAGATTCTACCTACAAAACCAATAGGAACAAGATGCCACTTTGTGAAATTGTTGGTTCAACTTCGATGAATAGTACTTTCGTGATAGCATATGCATTTATGCATGATGAGACGGAGGCTACCTATCGTTGGTTGCTACTGCATTTGAGGATTCTGCTCGAAAATACAAAAAATCCAGCTGTCATCGTGATTGATCGAGAGTTGGGGTTATTAAAACCCCTTAATGATATTTTCCCAGACACTTCGCATCTTCTGTGCACTTGGCACATAAACGTTGATGTGCGGAAAAGGTTAACACTTTTTTTTACCAAAGAAGCAAGGATTGGTTGCCCATTACATGAACAAGTGGATGCTCATTGCCGATGCTAGCACTTACCCGGAGTATGAAGAAGCTGTTTCTGATTTTAAAAATGATGAACGCGTTGAGACCCAACGAATTTATGCATACCTCGATAAGACATGGTTGATTCATAAGGGCAAGTTTGTGAAGGTTTGGACGGACAGAGTATTACACTTCGGGAACACAACATCTTGTAGAGTGGAGAACGCATATAGCATGATAAAAGGTTGGCTTGGAATGGCTGCTGGCTCCTTGGATACAGTTTGGGTCAAGATCCATAATGCAATCACTTGTCAAACACAGGAAATCAGGTATTTATTTTGTGTAGAAATTTTCGTATGTGTTTATAATTTGGTATGCACTTAGTCCACTCATGTTCGACTTCTATTTTTGAGGAAAAAATTGGAGACATCTCGGGGGAAGATTGACATGAGATACAATGTATTTCCCTTTCAATATTTAAGGAATAAAGTGAGCATTTATTGTTTGGAGTTGCTACTGAGGGAATGTCAAAGAATCTCAAAATTGAAAGACCACGTGGCATGGGATTGTCACTGCGTTCTTAATAAAACTCATGGTATTCCATGTTCGTGTGCAATTGCTAAGATGGTAAAAGCTAAGCAATATTTGAGCTTGGACCATGTCCACGTTTTTTGGAGGATACTAGATTTTGAAGACGCTGGACCAAAAGGGGATGGAGAAGTTTCAGCAGATCACCTTTATTTTTACTCTTTGATCGAATAGATTAAGGACATGGATCCAGCTTATGTGAGAGAGGTAAACTACATACTTGATTCCAAAATTCATCCTCATCAACAAGGATACGTAGAGCCTTCAGTTAATCTGAAAACTAAAGGGCGAAGACCACAATCATCTTCTACGAAAAGGAAGAAGTCGAAATTTGAGAAATGGTTATATAGATTTGGGAAGAAAAACCCTAAAGATGGCAATGACTCGACTACCAAGAAAGTTGGACCAATTGGATGGTTGAAATCCACATTTGGGAGTGGCACACCTATCACTTGCGCGTCCGGTGCTGATGCAATTAATGACACCAGACGAGGTACTAGATCCAACTGTCGGATGAAATATTACTACTTTATTTATTTGCATTTGGTCGCAATTAATGTCATGAATTTGTTGTAAGTTCAGTTCAACGACCGCGTCCAGCTGATTTTGAACAGCGACGTGTATCAATGTCGGATGCGCCAGTCGGTGATAAGGAAATTGGTATGTGCTTATTAATAAATTTCAAACTACAATTAATTTAAATGTATATAATTTACAGCTGTTTCATCCTCAGGCGCTCGGCCACGTCCAGCAGATTTCGAACAGCGACGTGTATCCATGTCGGACGTCCAGTTGAATGATTCGGTAATAGGTATGTCGTTAAATTTATATTATCGGCAATACATCTAATAGTATTTACTACCAATTTTGGTATGACAATATAGAGATCTGATATCTATAGTCTGTTGATCTGATGTCTAGTATTCACTTATCTGATGTCTATATAATCCTGATTTGATCTCCCTTGTTAAGTGTATTTTAATTCTATTGTATGATTTCTTTTATATTCTTGATCTGATATCTATAGTCTGTTGATCTGATGTCTAGTATTCGCTGATCTGATGTCTATATAATCCTGATCTGATCTCCCTTATTAAGTGTGTTTTAATTCTATTGTATGATTTCTTGAAATATTCTTGATCTGATATCTATAGTCTGTTGATCTGCTGTCAAGTATTCGCTGATCTGATGTCTGTATAATCCTGATCTGATCTCCCTTGTTAAGTGTGTTTTAATTCTATTGTATGATTTCTTTTATATTCTTGATCTGATATCTATAGTCTGTTGATCTGATGTCTAGTATTCGCTGATCTGGTGTCTATATAATCCTGATCTGATCTCCCTTGTTAAGTGTGTTTTAATTCTATTGTATGATTTCTTGAAATATTCTTGATCTGATATCTATAGTCTGTTGATCTGATGTCTAGTATTTGCTGATTTGATGTCTATATAATCCTGATCTGATCTCCCTTGTTAAGTGTGTTTTAATTCTATTGTATGATTTCTTGAATGATTCTTGATCTGATATCTATAGTCTGTTGATCTGATGTCAAGTATTCGCTGATCTGATGTCTATATAATCCTGATCTGATCTCCCTTGGTAAGTGTATTTTAATTCTATTGTATGATTTCTTGAATGATTCTTGATCTGATATCTATAGTCTATTGATCTGATGTCTAGTATTCGCTGATCTGATGTCTATATAATCCTGATATGGTATTTTTCTAATTTGTATTTGGGTTGTAAGTTCGACGAGTTGGACGCGTAGAGACCTATGCAAACTACGATCTGATCAATACACTTATAGCCCCCTATGTCATCAGTTATCTGGACGTTAATGATGACGGTAATTGTGGATTTCGTGTTGTTGCATCTCACGTGTTTGGGAACGAAGATATGTATTTGCAGGTATTATTTTATTTTGTGATATAACAACCAATGTTGCCTGATTATAATTACGATTAAGCCTCAATGATTTTGTGTGATTGTAAACAATATATTGTGTTTTTACAGGTAAGAATTGATGTAGCTGATGAAATTGAAACACATAAAGACTTATACCAGGGGATATACTTGGGTGAAGATCTAACAGAAGTAGTTAACCGCATAAGGTGGGGAGGTGGACGATGTACTCGAGATTATTGGATGCATGCTCCAGCAGACTTGTATCCAATTGCGACATTTTATGATGCGGCTATTTTTTACTACGCCTCAGATCAGGGTGGCAAGTACAATAGTCATGGGATATGCTTCACCATTTTGCCACTACGAGCGCGAAGGAATAGAAATGGTCCATCTACAAAATTTGCAATTGCCCATCTTGGTCCTCTTGCCCATTTTATAAGGTTAGATCTACTTCCTAATTCACCTTTGTCGGGTGTTATGAGGATGTGGCGTGAATTATGTGATGAATACACTCGGCAATGGGAGAGCCTATATGAACATAATATAAGTGCTTGGAATGCAAAGTTCCCTCGAGAGCAGAATGATGCATTTTTCATATTACTAGATTTTACAGAATAGGTGTAATCGTACTTATTTGCCTTGAATGTGTAATATATGTGGAAGGGTATCCTGTGATAAACAGCACCCAAAACATGTAGTGATATATGCTTAGCCTATGCACTGATTGTAATTTGAAGAAATGTAATATTCAACCCAAAAATCAGCAGCATTTCAATTGGTTTTCAAAAAAGAACACAATGAGATGGGCTAAGACTAACAAACAATATAAGTGCAAGTAGGACTCCGGCCACCGCTCGAAGACAAGCCACAATCCTTGGTCACGATCTGGACGAACTCAACCTTGGATCACCAAAAGAGATCAAACAAGGTGAGCCCGGATCAAGCACACCAAGTATTCCGGCATTCGGTGCTAACGACCCCAAACTACCCAAGCCCCTCAAACAAACAACAAACAACAAAATAACTACAAGAGCAAACCTCAGAAAAAAAATACCACAAACAGCAAAATTTTATCACAAACATCAATTCCTCAAACACCACCAAACAGCAAATTTCTATCACAAACGGCAAATCTACAAACACCAAAAAACAGCACCAGCACAAAACAACAAATTTGGTTAGCCAACCTCACCCTTGCTGCAGCACAACAGTAACATGCTTCTTGTTACTCATACTTTTTTTTTTCATAATTCAAAAAAGAACACCACATATAAGCTGATTTACTAATAAAAACCTGCTGTTCATATAAGCTGGTGGCAGAAAAAAACATGATTTACTTTAAGAAAAGCACGAAAAAAATATCATAATTGTAACCAACTTGTACAAGAAACAGAACCAGTCCATTCCATATAGATTATAGTAATAGCGGATTATAGTAACCACGTTCCTCACTAAATGATTACACCCCGCCATCGCAAGAACTGATATTTATCTACAGAATTTTGCAGACATAATAGCAAAAGTTCCAATTGTATACAAGATTCTGGGATTTAGAAGAACATCAAAATCGAACAATAATCCATCCAATAATTTAGCCCATCCAAAAAAATGGTACTAATTTAGCCCTCTTTGAAAAACCATCCAATCCCAAAATCTTTTAATTAGGATTACTACAAGTACAGTTCACGACCGACTGTCGCGGAAGTCAAAATCAAACCCCCAATAAAATTTTAACAAAAAAAGGAAGTCAAAAATCATTACTGTTGTTCGAATACCTCTTAGACACGCCCGCGGCTTGACGACGATTACTGTTGTTCGAATACCCCGGCTTCGCGACCCCGAATCGCAACCACCGTCGACGACGACCTCCGGCTTCGACTTCGCGACCACGGCTCGACCCCGACTCACGACTACCGGTGATAACGACCTCTGACTTTGACTTCACGACCATGGCTCGACCCTGACTTACGCCCGACTTCGCGACCACAGCGTTCGAACTTCGCGACTTTGTGACCGACTGTGCGACCGACTTCGCGACCTCAGCGTTGACTACCCCCAGCTTCGCGACCGATTTGGGAGAGATGGGGTAGCGACGGCTAGGGTTTTGACTTCGCGACCGACTGCGCGACCGACTGCAAGACCACGGCGATGACTACCCCCCGACTTCGCGACTTCGAGAGGTGGGGTAGCGGCGGCAGAGGAAGGGGTTTCCTTAGGGAGGGTGGGTAGCGCGGGTAACCTATTTGGGGAGGGTGGGCAGTCGGCGGCTAGGGTTTCGTTAGGGAGGGTGGATTCTTTGTTGGAACAGGGGGCAGCACGGTTTATTTTACATAAATTGTATGAGGGTAGTTTAAGTATTTTAGTATTTAATGATTTAAATATTCATTAAGGAATTTAGTGTGTTGTTAAGGGCATTATTCTCTAAACTGGGGCGGTAACTAGTAATTATTTTATATTATTAGTTTTGAGTCTTCCAATACCATAAAATTATGTGGAATAATGCATGATCATAATCGAGTTTCACCAATATTTCCTAAGGAAAATAACAATTTAGTACCAACAAAATGGAAGAAAACATAGAAAACAGCAGTTACAACTACTTTTTTTTTTTTTTAATAAAATACATATATTAATCTACTGGAAGCATCCAACAACAATTGACAACAGGAAAATACAACCAAAGAAACACAAATTACAAGTATTATTGTGTTTATTACGGATAAACCTATATATATATACCCTATGAGATACCTCTTGCTGGAACAAGGATACATCACTAATTATCAGATGAAAACTCCAAATCATAAATCTAATAAATAGATCTATGATGACTGAATCTTTGGTCCAAATCCGTGAACATCATCAACGATGTCACTACCAATTCAACGAATTTCACCAACAAACTGCCGTCATAACAACGAACACCATCAATGAAGCCGCGATCAGACACTACCAGTATATCTGAATCTACTGAAGGAAAAAATTTTTTTACCATTCTACAGATTATCTATTGAAGGACAAAAAAAAAATAAAGATTAGGGATAATCCCCTTTATTGGATGATAAAACTATAACAAGAAAATGAAAACGGAGAACAATTTATTTCTCCCATCCTCCCCATCCTCCCATGATAAGAAGATGGGGGAAGAAATATTTTTTTGAAGTTGAGTTTGGGAGAGAAGAGAGAAACTGTGACTACTAATTATCACGTATTATTCAATTTTTTTAAAAATATATTATTTAATTAAATCGACAGTAGCAGTTACAGCTACTAAATTAAATAATTAGCAATGGTAATTATGAATAAAAGAGTAAGAGCCAATAATTGAATTAAAAATTTCACCAACGAATATTCCTTAAAACAAGTACTAATCTATTAATGTGTGACTTGCCGGCTTCAAATAATATTCCATAAAATAATTATTTGACCCGAATTTATTCTGTGAATAGTTAATTTCTAATGATCGAACAATACAAAAATTAATACTTGTCTAAACTATTACTGTCATTATTTGGCCGGAAGCAAATCAACAAATTTTGTAATTAGAATGACAAAGAAACAAAATATGAGTCAATTACAACAATACAATATTACTAGTGGACTATAACAAAATGAAAACTGCCTGCCACATAAATTCAAATATTTTTGCCAGTTATTTAGGTAAAATGTTTAAATTTAATTTACTCAAATTAAAAGTTAATGTTTATTCACTGTCTGCAGACAGATCTCCGGGAGCTGATGATTTCTTTCCATGCCACGTGGGATATTGTTGGCCATGATTTGATTGCGACAAGTCAAATGTGAGGAGTTTTTGTTAGGTGTTCCACTGCCGAGATGTATTGGGAATAATTTTATTACTCTTTTGCCAAAGAAGCGAACTCCATCGTTCTTTTCAGACTTTCGACCAATAAGTCCTTGTGTTCACAACAATTTTGAAGGATAGGATTTAACCCCTTCTGCAGAAGATTATCTCTCCTGAGCAATTGGAGTTCATGAAGGGCAGAGACATCATGGATAATGTCCTTTTGGCACAAGACTTATTGCAATTTGTGAATGATTGGGTGGAGGGTCATAATGTACTTATAAAATTGGACATGATGAAGGCTTTCTGTAAGATGACCTATTTCTTTTCCACAATTCATATGGAGTTTTCTCTTCTTTTTTCTTAGGTACTCTATTTAGTAAATAATTACTTGATAAAATAGTATCCCCCGCATGTTAGAAGGTAAATCTGAACTTAATAACATCGCGTTCATAATTTCTTTTAATGTGCAATTTTTACTTTCAACAACTCTATTAGATTGAGGTGAGTACGATGTAGTTACTTCGTTAACTATACCATGTTTAGCACAAAATTCACCAATTGGTGCTTCATACTCATTTTTTAATCCGTTTTCAAAGTTGATTTTCAACCTCCGTCTTATAGAGAATAAATTTTCTCTAACGTCTCAACTTTTCTTTTAAGCAAATTTACATAGCAATATTTGGTGCTATCATCTATAAAGGTGATAAAATATTTGTTCCGACCTTGTGTTTAAACTTATTTCAAATCACACACATCGTTATGAATTAAGCCAAGGGGTTAAGTGTTTCATTCAATAGTTTGAAAAGATGACCTTGTTAATTTAGTTTCAATGTGAATTTCACATTTGAAACTTTGGTCAATTTAGAAATCTATATGATTCAAGTTAATTAATCGACGTATCAAATCATAATTAACATGACGTAGTCTATCATGCCATAAGTTAGAAGACTTAATTAAATAAATAGAAGAGGTACTTGCATTATCATTGACAATTGTCATTACATTCATTTTGAACTACCCTTTGGTTGCCTACACCTTCCCAAAATACATTCCCGACTTAGAAAGAATAATTTTGTCTAATTCTATTATAATGCGGAATCTATGCTTATTTAGCATAAACACAGAAATCAAATTCTTTTGGACCTCTAGTACAAACAACACATCTTTCAAAGTCAACGCCTTGCCTGAAGTCATTGTGAACAACACCTTTCCTTTCCTCTCAACCTTGGCAACCCCTCGAGTTCCCTATGTACAAATTCTTACCTTGGATAGGTTCAAATGTGGAAATGGCTTCTATTGGTGCACATATTCCTAATGGAACTAGAGTCATACCATCACTCCTGTTTGTTTGACTCCACCATTTTCACCTTGGAAATCACAGCACCAAACTGAGATCTCCCACATCCTCCATGATTTTGTGGACCATGTTGGCTTCAGGGTTCTTCTTAGGAGCACAACACTCCGATGTCTTGTGACCCTATTTTTCACAATTGAAACATTTACCTTTAAACTGGTGCTTTTATTTTGAGACACCTCCCACTGCATTAAGCTTAGACTTTCCCTTTGTCGATGGTTTTTGGCTTTATTCTTGAAGCCTCCTTTGCCATGTTCCACCATATTGACTTTGGCTTTCGCAGTGTTGATCGACTTGATCCAGCATTCTTGTTGTCTTCTTCAATCTGAAATCTAACAATAAGATCCCCCAAGGCTATCTCCTTGTGTTTGTGTTTGACATAATTCTTGAAATCCTTTCAACTAGGTAGCAATTTCTCAACCATCACCACCACTTAAAAGGTCTCACTCAGTACCATCCATTCGACACTTATATCATGCAAGATGAGCTGCAACTCATCTACTTGACCCATCACCGATTTGGAGTCAACCATTTTAAAATCGAGGAATCGCCCAACCACGAACTTTTTGGAGCCTGCATCCTCAATTTTGTACTTGTGGTCCAAAACCTCCCATAAAAGTTTTCCCATCTTGTACGTCACATATACCGTGTATAGGGAGTCATGCTTCCCATTCAAATGTAATTGCAACATAGGAAATCTAAGTTCTCCATGCTTATATAGAATTAGGGTCAATACTTCCTTCTGGTACTTTTGGGGGATCCTTTTTCAAAAACTTTAACAAATTTTACATTGTTAGGTAAAACAACATCTTTTGTTGCCACCTTTTGAAATGGATTGCAATCCCTTAAAATTTTTTGGGTTTCTCATGATGGCTACCAGGTACAATAGTGATAGTCACCAAAGGAGTGATTGTAGTACCCTAATTTCTGGTGGAACAAGGATTAACCTCAGTTGTGGAAGTGGGAGCATTCGTACCAGCCATTATAAGATGAAAATTTGTTTTAAGATTGTTAGATAAATTGGCTAGTATTTAGAATGGGAAATTGCAAGGCTCGTGAAACTCATATTTTTCTTAAAACAAGTTTGTCCCCTCTACAAAATGTGCAAGAGATTCGTGGACAAGAAGTTTCCCAAGATACAATGGAAACGTGAAGTCGGTTAGCACACAGAACCACCTTACCAACAAACTAGAATAAAATTTGAACACTTGACGCTAATGGGAAAAATTTCTGGGAGTGGGGAGAAAATTTTTCCAACTGCAGAGAATAGGAGAAGAAGTAGACCCGAGGGTTGGAAAATTCTGTTTGAAATTCTACTCGAGGGTTGGAAAATTCTGTCTGAAATTCTAAGTCCTTAGGTGGCCTATTTATAGGTTGAACTTGAAAGAGGATTTAATCCATAGATTAACTACGTGCATTTATTTAATTACAAGTTTCAAGACGGCTTAGGATCCTCTGTGACACTTTCCTGTGACACTCTTTGTGACACTCCAATTACTTTATTTATATATTGTATTTTCGGTTAATTTTTACGTAATACATAATCATTTACACTATTATATTTTTTAACACGAAAGGTTCACTTTTTTAAAGGGTTAGGGTATATTAAATTATTAAATATGATTTTTACTGTTAAAAAAATCTCAAAAAGAAAAGAATCACCTCCAACAGTGTGAAATTCATCAGTCGTCTTCAACCTCTTCATTTCTTCAACCTCTTCCGACCGTGTGTCACCGGCCAGATGGTGCCACCGGATCTTTTCGGTGGTCCACCCCAACGCCCGCAACAAAATTACTCCAACGCCAGGACATTCGCTAGCCTTCTCACAGAAAATTCTTCGAAACCCAATCTTCCGCAAGCCAAACCGATAGAATTTATCAATGGAAAACCCCACCTCTTCTATGAACAAGAGGAGCTAGATCGGCTAGCGGAACCACATAAACTCTGCCTAGTCGGAAAATTTTCCTATGGCCGACCCAAAATCCATGAAATCAGAACAGATTTTGACAAACTAGGGCTTCTGGGTCAGCTGGAAATCAGCTTACTCGACCCCCGCCATGTACTTTTCCGCTTCCAACTGGATGCCGATTACCAAAAATGCTGGCTGAAGACAAGATGGACCATCAAGGGATTCCAGATGAGGATGCTTCGTTGGACGCCGAACTTCCAGTTCGACGAAGAACCTCCGATTGCCCCAATTTGGGTCTCACTCCATAGACTGCCATTGGAATATCTGAACCACAAAACTTTATACTCCATAGCAACTTCAATCGGAACCCCTCTCCAGGTGGATGCCCCGACAAGGAACCAGTCAAGACCCTCGGTTGCTAGATTCTGCGTGGAGATAAATTTGCTAAAGGATCTTCCCAACAGTATTGAGATTGGGGCGAGAGGTAACACAGTGGAACAGAAATTCACTTATGAACATGTACCTTCTTACTGCAGTTTCTGTAGCAAAATCGGGCATAAAAGAGCGGATTGCAAGAAGGAAATTCAGACTAGCTCCAAGGCTCCATGTTCAGAACATATTTTGGGGAATATTCATGCTACGCAGGTAGAGAGTAAAGCGGCCCAAAAACAGAATACGGTGAGGATCAATTCATTGACAGGGATAGAGGAAGGAGAGATTGGAGAAACATCAGGGGAAAAAGAAAGACAACAAGGGGAACTTATCTCAATGGGAAAACCATCAATTTCTATTGATTTGGTTGGATTGAGGGAGGAAAAAGACGTGGCAGTAAAAAAAGTAATGCAAAGGCTCAAGAACAGTCTGGATGAGGCAGAAAGGCTGGAAGTGGAAGATCGGTCAACTAGATTAAGTCCCAGGCAAATTTCCCTCTCCGGTTTGGAAGCTAATACAGCCATAATGGACATGGCTCTCATGGAGCAGACTCAAGACATGGTAGAATACTACTCATCAGACGGCAATTTCTCAGTATCGGAAATGGAAACAAAATCCTATGAAGAAGAGTTTATTCCTGTCAGGAGAAAATGAGGCAGACGCCGCAAAGGAGAAATCACCAACAAAGGTTCCACTAGACGTTCCTTGAGAATTCAGGTCCGTCAACATTCCTCATTTTAATGATTAATATTATGTCATGGAATATTAGGGGAATAGCGAATGCCCCCTCGCTTAGACGTTTACGTTTTCTGGTGAATTTTAGAAAAGTTTCTATCTTAGCAATATTAGAACCTATGGTGGCTGTAAATAAAATTCAGGAGTATAGTAGTAAGTTAGGATTTAATCGGGCTTGGGCATCAAGTGCTGGTAAAATTTGGGTATTTGCAAGAAAAGAGGTCGATTTAGACTTGTTGAAAGATCATGAACAGGTGTTACATTTCAGGGCTACTAATGAAGTTATGGACTATAGTTGCTTTCTGTCATTCGTTTATGCTAGTTCTGGGCAAGTGGGAAGGAGAAATCTCTGGGTGGAACTTGAAGACTTCAGGAGACAGCATCAAAACAGTCCTTGGGCACTGGGTGGTGATTTCAATGTGATCAGAGAACTAAGCGAGTATAAAGGACTGGCGGCTCCAAATAGGAAAGCAATGCAAGAATTCAATGAATGTATAAACACTCTCAATCTATATGAAACGGCTACGGTCTCAAGGACATTTACATGGGGTGGTAATAGAACGAATGGCTGGGTGAGCAAAAGACTAGACAGATTCTTGTTTTCTCAAGAATTTTCAGTAACCTTCCCAGTCTCTGTGGTGCACGTGCTCTGTAGAAACTCATCAGACCACTCCCCACTTCTTCTTCAGCTGAGCAGAAATCAGGAATCAAGGCCGAAAAGATTTACCTTTCAAAAGATGTGGCTAAATAGGAAGGATTTTTTGGAAGTAGTTAAGTCCAATTGGACCCAACCTACGGGCATGTTTGTTATGTTGGCTCTATCGATCAAACTTAGAAGGTTGAAGATGGCTCTCAAAGTCTGGAACAAAGAAAGCTTTGGCGATGTTCATAAAAACTGGAAGGAAGCGGAAGAGGAAGCAATCAGGGCAGAAACAGTACATGAAAATAATCCAACCTCAGTAACTAGGGCAGCAGCTTCCTTGGCTCAAGCAAAACTTACCAGAAGATTGAAAGAAAGGGAGGATTTCTTAGGGCAAAAAGCTAGGATTCGTTGGATTGCTAAGGGGGACAGAAACTCAGATTATTTCCACGCTTCTCTCAAGGAGCAGAGAAACATTCTACAGATTGCAAAAATTAGAACAGAAAGAGGAAATTGGGTAACAAAACTAGAAGAGATAGAAAAGGAGGCAATTCTATACTTTTCTCAACTTTGGCAGAGGATCAGATTTCAAGAGAGGAACATGATATGAACAAGCTGCTTCAACACATACCTGAACTCATAACGGAAGAGCAAAAGGTCCAGCTAGTGAAAGAAATCACTAGGGAGGAGGTAAAAAAGGCAATCTTTTCTCTAAACCCGGATAGTGCAGCAGGTCTGGATGGATTTCTTGGAATTTTCTTCCATAAGGCCTGGGATATTGTCAAGGAGGATGTCTTCTCTGTATGTCAGGATTTTTTTGCGGGTGTTCCGGTCCCCAGAGCAATTGCTAGTGCTCTCATTGTTCTTATTCCAAAGAAAAAAGTCACAGCCTCTTTTGCAGACTTCAGACCAATCAGCCTCTGCAATTTCATTGGAAAAACATTTTCTGAAATTCTGAAGATTCGTATGATGCCGATCATGAATTCTTTAATCTCACAAGAGCAAACTGGGTTCCTCCCTGGCCGGCAGATTGCTGATAACATCATCCTGGCAAAAGACCTCATTGCTTATCTAGATGCCAAAGCTCCAGGACACAATCTGGTACTCAAAGTGGACATGTTAAAGGCTTTTGACAGAGTTTCTTGGTATTTCCTGGAAGCAATCATGGCCAAATTCGGATTCCCTCTGCATTTTATAAGGCTGATATTAAATATACTTGGCAGCAGTATGTTTTCTGTCCTGATTAATGGAGGTGCTGCAGGTTTTTTTCCGGCAACTAGGGGATTGAAGCAAGGAGATCCACTTTCCCCCTTCTTATTCAACATAGTCTTAGAAGCAATGTCAAGAGCACTTATCTCCTTATCTAATAGAGGCCGGACTTCCCCTTTCCACACTGCAGCAGGTGCTATGATCATCACTCACCTGGCTTATGCGGATGACCTTATGATCTTCACTAGAGGGAACTCCAAATCTCTCAGAAACCTAGCACAGTTTTTTGAAGAATATGAACGAGTATCAGGGCAGAAAGTGAACAAGAACAAAAGTTTTTTCCTAACTTCAGACAAAGCATCCCACAATGCAAGGCAAAGAATGCAAGGAATTTTGAATATCCCCGAAGGTCATTGGCCACTGGAGTATCTAGGCTGCAAGCTATACAAAGGGAGAAGTAAAACTAATCATTTCAATAACATTCTGGAGAAATTGGATAAGAAAATAGGGGCATGGCAGAATAGGCTCCTCAGTTGGGCTGGCAGACTAAATTTGATCAAAACAGTTTTGCTAGCAATTCCAATTCACACTTGGGCAGCATTGGACCCTCCAATAGCCTTACTGAAGGAGATTGAAAGGAAATGTCAAAATTTTTTATGGGGCACAAGTATAGAGGGTACAAGGAAGCATTGGAGATCATGGTCAAAAATGTCATACCCGATTGAAGAGAACGGAGTGGGATTAAGAGACTTACGAGTTACGGTGCAATGTCTGGAAGCGAAAATGTGGTGGTCTTGGAGGAAACAACAAGGTTTATGGGCTCGCTTTGTTCAATCCTTATCAATCACAGCCCGGCTAAGAAGTTCATGGAAACGAGCACACTGGATCGCACCTAAGATAGTAAGTTTGACAAAAATAAGGATTGGAGATAGTTCGTGTATGTTTTGGTATGATAACTGGTCTGACCTTGGTTGCCTCTGGAAAAGTAAAGAAAAGCCACCTGCCCAAAATCTCACTCTAAGAGATTTTGTCACTAACAGAGAAGTCACAATGGAAAAGATCTCTTCAAAACTTCCCGAGAATTTGGTCCATCAGCTAGCTGGAATGGAATTTAACTTGCTGTCTTGTCCGGATTCACTGATTTGGCAACCAGAATGCAATGGGGAGTTCACTTTCAAGTCAGCATGCAATGCTTTGAGGAAGGTACAATCAGTAGAAAAGTATAGGAAAGTCATGTGGGATACATGGTGCCCACCAAAAGTTTCGGTTTTTCTTTGGAGATTATGGAACTCTCTGCTGCCTTTCCCAGAAAATCTCTGCAAAATAGGAATAAATGCATTCCCCTCAAGGTGTCCTTTTTGTAAAGAAGCAGCAGAATCAGCAAATCATATTTTCTTTTCATGCCCAAAAATCGTCCCTGCTTGGAAATACTGGTCTCCCAAATCGATCTCATCCTCACGGCTGCTGTTGGGCAAGGTCTTGGTGCAAAAATGGTGGCAGAGATACCAGGGCAAAAAGGCAGTACACAGACTTAAGAGACTAATTCCATCCCTTCTACTATGGAAAATATGGAAGGCAAAAAATAAAATTGTGTATGACAATGATAGTCTGGACAACAAATGGTTTTTTGAAGAAATACACTCGGCACTAAGAGAAACCATCTTAGCTTTCTACCCTGCAGTAAACAAGACCAACCAGCAATACATTTTCAAAACCTTTGGATGCTGGATGCCAAGGAAAAGCCCCTCAGTTCGTCAAATTCTAACATGGAAGAAGCTGACCCTAAGTGCAGACCTTATTCTACACACGGACGGAGCTTGGAGACAAAGTGGAGAGAGTGGAGGCAGCCTGATTCTACGATCCAGGGAAGGCGACGTAATGTACGCGGAAATGTTCAAAGTTTATGCAGAAACACCAATACAGGCTGAAATCAGAGCTCTTCTTAAGGGAGTGAGGTACTGCCAATCTATCAATATTTTTGGTTGTGTAATGTTCAGTGATTGTCTGCAACTGGTAAACATGTTGCAACAAGGGGAAGATCATTTCTGTTGGAGAAACTACATTGCTCTCAAGGAAATCAAAGAGGAGATGAGCAAGAGGAAGCATAGGATATATCACATACCAAGAGAAATCAACGCCCCAGCAGATCAAATGGCGAAGATGGCTTGCACAGAACAAGCGAGATCTTTTGACAGCTTGGAGTCCATGAATGCAATCCTCAGAAATTTATGCCGGATTGATAAGGAATCGATTCCAATACTTCGCACCAGACTTGTTTAGGTTTCAGCCAAAGGTGGTGGGCTTACATTGTAAATATGCATCATAATTATGGTTAGGATCTTTTTGAGTACTGTAAATTCTTGGTGTTTAGGAAGTTTTTTGGTGTAGCTGGGGTAATGTAGGCTGCGGTGGCCTCTGTCGGGCAAGGCACCAAGCTCTTTTGTGTGATTGCTGCTCCGTTTCACAATACAGGGATTCCCCCGCCGGTCTACAAGCCAAACTCGGCTTGTTAGACTGTTCTTCAAAAAAAAAAAAAAAAAAAATCTCAAAAATATATAAAAAATAAAATAATATTAAAAAAATAAAGTATGAAAACAAAAATAATCTACTAAAACTATATGTTGCTAATATATAAATTAACATGAAATATAATATATAAACAAAGTAATTGAGGTTTGTCACAGGGAGTGTCACAGGAAAGTGTCACACAACATCCTAAGCCAATAAAAATGAATTTTTTTCGCTTAGAGCTTGTCTCTTCCATTTCCTCAACATTTTCTGAGGTAAGGAGATTCGCTGCAAAATTCGACGAAGAAGTCCATCATAGGAAGATTGCTAAATAAAATATCATTTAGGTATTTTCGTAATTTCAATATTTCATATTAGGGTTGGGTTAGGCATTTTTAAGCTTTGTAATCATGTTGAACAGAAGGACACATTCTAAATATTTTCTTTGAGAAAGTTTCTCTTTTCCTAGCGGATTCCGGAATAATTTCATAGAATTATCGCTCATAATTTTGTTATGTATTTCTTGGAAATCGTGCTTGCGTTTTCTCATGGTTCTGACTGCATCAGGTGGTATCAGAGTAGGCTATCTCCTTCATCTTTTTGGATCTTGAGAGCCATGGGAGACCCAGATAACAAAGCAGATCTTGAATGAGTTACCGCGGTTTTTACCATGGCCCTTACAAAACTGACGAAACAGATGACTACATTGACTACTCATGTGCTCAATATGCAAAATAACATAGGTCAACAGGGAGACGGAAGAGTGGATCGACACAAGACTCCTCGTGATAGAGGCAAGCGAATTGATATTGAAAACTGTTCGAGTTCTGACGAAGAAGAGCCCTTTGATGAGGAGGTTGAAGATGACAATAGTTATAATAAACATGATTATCGAGTGAAGCCTGACATCCATTTGTTCTATAGAACCATGGGGGTAGAATATTTCCTTGACTGCCAGATTGACGTTGATCGATTTTTTGAAATAATGGAAGTTCCAGAAAATAAACAAGTCAAGATGGTGGTGATTCGGTTAAAGATTACTCTGTTGTTTAGTGGGATAAACTAGTTTTACAGAGACAAAGACAACGGAAAGGTCCTATTAGAACGTGACGGAGAATGAAGCAATTATTGCTGGAGCGATTTTTCTGTAAGACTGTGAGCGGATTTTTAATTAGATGTACATAGAGTACGAACAAGGAAAGAGATCCGTGACTGACTATTCAGCAGAGTTTTTGCGTTATTCTGAGTGCAACGATTTGGGAGTTGGAGAATCAGAAAGTAGCGCTAGTGGTTTGAAGAGTTCCCTGCAGGAGAAGATGGGTTTGCAGTCTGTGTGGACTGTGGCTGAAGCATCTAATTTGGTGTTAAAGGCCGAATTGATAGAGAAATTCCCTGGTAATTTCTCGTCTTTCAGAAGATTTTCACCTCAAAGCAATATGTTGGTTTTGTAAATGATATTGAGTAGAGTGCCCCTAAGGATCTGAATCCTGTAACTAAGGGTAGTTCTAGTAGTGGACTACAAAATAAAGCTCCAGTTGACAAACAGAAAAATCCCTATGCAAACCAATTGGTGATATCTGCTACCGCTATAACGGAAGGAGTCACCGACCCAATGTGTGTCAAACCCGTAGAGTTGCAGCAATTTTAGAGAGGACAGAGAATATGAGAAGTCAGAATAAGCGAATGACGAATATGCAGATGTGGAGTTTGCTGAGGAGGATTCCGATGAGAGAGTTAATTTTGTGCTGCAAAGAGACCTGTTAGCATCAAAAGACGAGGGCCAACGTAAGAATTTGTTGAAGTCTCACTGTACAATTCTGAACAAAGTCTGCAACTTGATCATGGACAATGGAAGCATAGAGAATCTAGTGTCACAGAAACTCATGGAGTATTTAACGTTACCCATAGAACCTCATGAGCAGTCGTACGCCCTCAGTTGGGTCAGTAAGGGTTCAGAAGTTAGTTAGGGTCACAAATACTTGCCGAGTTCCTATCTCAATTGGAAAACACTACAAAGAAGAGGTAATTTGTGATGTTCTTGAAATGGATGTTTGTCATGTTTTTCTTGGTAGGCCATGGCAGTTTGATAATGATGTGACTTATGGGGGAAGGTATAATGTAGTGATGTTTACTTAGGGTTCTCATAAAGTTGCATTGAAACCTATGTTGAATTTTGATCACATGTTGGGGGAAAAGAAATCCAGTTTCTTTGTAATGGCTTACAATGACAAAAAACTTGGTGAAGACATAAAAGAAATTGATTATTTTTGTCCAGTTGCGATTAAGGGGTTAATTACTGCTGAAAATGAAGAACCCCCAATTCCTGCAGAAGTGTTGGAAATCCTAGAGGATTTCAACGATTTGATTGCTGATGAGTTACCTAATGAATTGCCTCCCATGTGTGACATACAACATCATATTGATTTGATTCCTGGTTGTTGTCAGCCGAATCCTCCTCACTATCGCATGAGCCCGAAAGAGAATGAGATTTTGCGAGAACAGATTGAAAATTTGTTGAAAAAGAGATTCATTCGGGAGAGTATGCGTCCATGTGTTGTTCCTGTTCTTTTAGTTCCTAAGAAGGGAAATCAGTGAAGGATGTGTGTTGATAGCAGGGCTATTAACAAAATAACTATCAAGTATCGCTTTCCAATTCCACGACTGGAGGACATACTTGATGGGTTGTCGGGTTCTAAGGTGTTCTCGAATATAGATTTGCACAGCGGGTACCATCAGATTAGAATTCGTCATATTCTTTTAAGAGCAAGGATGGGTTGTACGAGTGGTTGGTAATGCCCTTTGGATTGTCCAACGCTCCTAGCACTTTCATGCGGTTGATGAATCAGGTTCTTCATCCTTTTATTGGCTCCTTTGTAGTGGTGTACTTCGATGATATTTTTATTTACAGAAGGAGCAAGGAAGAACACCTTGAGCATTTGCAGAAAGTGTTGTAGGTTTTGCAAGAGAACCAGTTGTACATCAATCTAGAAAAGTGTACATTTTCTTCAAACAAGTTGCTTTTCTTGGGTTTTATTGTTTGTGAGAATGGAATTCAGGTGGATAAAGCGAAGGTGAGTGCCATCAGAAATTGGCCCACACCTTCCACAATAACGGAAGTGCGTAGTTTCCATAGCTTGGCCACTTTCTTCAAGAGATTTATCAGTGATTTCAATACCATTACTGCTCTTATTACTAAATGTTTGAAGAAAAGGAAATTTCAATGGGGATCAGAACAAGAACCAAGTTTTTCGTTGATCAAAGAAAAGCTTTGAAGTGCACCTGTGTTAGCACTTCCTGATTTCGATAAAGTGTTCCAAGTCAGTTGTGATACAAGTGGGGTGAGTATTGGTGCAGTTCTGTCCCAAAAAAAAGGTACCAGTGACGTTTTTCAATGAGAAATTAACTGATGCACGACGGAAATTGAGTACTTACGATAAAGAATTCTATGCTGTTTTTCGAGCTCTAAAACATTGAGAGCATTATCTAGTTCAAAGGGAGTCCATTCTGTTCACTGACCATTAAGCATTGAAGTTTATTCACAACCAGAAGTTCATAAATAATATGCATGCTCGTCGGGTCAGTTATCTGCAGAAATTTCCTTTTATCATACGACACAAATCTTGAGTCTTGAACAAGGTGGCAGATGCATTGAGTAGGAGGGCTTGCTTACTCATTAGTTTGGCTCAAGAGATCGTGGGTTTTGAGTATTTGTAGGAGTTTTATGAAGAGGATGATGATTTCAAGGAGTTATGGTTCAAGCGTAGTACTAGACAGCCCAGCGCTGACTTTCACATTCGAGATGGATACCTTTTCAAAGGTGATCAACTGTGCATACCATGTTCTTCCTTGAGAGAAAAGTTGATCATAGATATTAATGGTGGAGGACTTAGCAGTCATTTGGGCATGGACAAGATGATTGATGGTTTAGAAGGGAGGTATTATTGGCTTCACTTGAGAAGAGATGTTGGTACCATAGTTCGAAGATGTCATGCTTGTCAAGTGTCTAAAGGTCAGTCCCAAAATACTGGTCTTTATATGTCATAGCCCATTCCTGATATTTGGCAAGATTTATCTATGGATTTTGTTTTGGGCTTACATCGTACTCAACGAGGTTTGGATTTCATTTTTGTGGTGGTAGATCACTTCTCTATGATGACTCATTTTATTGCATGTAAGAAAGCTTCTGATGCTTCGAATGTAGCCAAGATCTCTTCAGGAAGGTAGTGAGACTTCATGCTGTTCCTACTTCTATAACTTCATACAGGGATAGTGAAGGAATTATCTGTCTGGGCCTGATAAAAAATTTCACTTTCGTTCATTGCATTTCAGAATCGAAAATCAATCACGAGCCCCGACACTAGTGCAATACTATTCAAACCCTTTTGAAACACTATTGCATAGGATCTTAGTTCTACCTTATTTGATTTATTAACACGCACAAAATAACGATAACTAATAAAAGCGAAAAGATAGAAATCGACCTCTTAAAGCGTGTCCTCAAGTGATTCTCTTGTATGACTCTAAGACTTGTCTGGAAGTTGTATGGGCAACTATCTACTAAACAATCAGAATAAACCCCGACAGAAACAACGCACAACCCTCCCAACTACCATCAAAACACCGCGCAGGGAAGTCGCTGCCGAAACACCGTGCGGGGAAGCTGCCGTAAAAAACCAGCACAGGGCAGTCGCTGAACCGCGCGAGGAAATTGCCCAACTTCCTTTCTCTCTAGTTTCTCTCTCTAGATTTGTGTTCTGTCAATTATGACTGTTGTATGTCTTCTGAGGTATTCTTGTGTCTATTTATAGAGCTATAAGATAGACCTCAAGGTGGATTAGGATTAGTCTTCCTATTGGGTTTGTGTTTTACTTCAATCCCGTTCTTGGACTGATTCACATCCAACTGACTCAAGGATTCACTTATCCTTAATCCAGTTCCTGGTATGATTCACTACCAACTGACACAAAGATTCACTTATCCTTAATCCAGTTCCTGTTCTGATTCATAACAAATTGACATAAGGATTAATTAATTATTTAATTAATTAAATCTACCTTTGTCAATTATCCAATACATAATTAATCGTACCACTAACGGATTAATTATAGCACTACCATCTAAAACTAGAATTGCTTCCGGAACCACTAAATTAAATATTTTTTAATCTCTCCACATCAAGGATATAGCGCTCATTAATTTATTAATTTATTGAGAAATTAATTAATCGACTTCTTATTATCCGATACTAGTACCAATCAATCTTTTTACTATACTGGACATAAGTCCACTTTCCAGATTTAGTACAATAGAGCTTATCTCGGGAACACCATCAACCCGGATGCACCGGTACATGGTTTTCTTTCGAATAAGCAACAACACACCAAGCAATCAAATATGCGCACCCAACTTACTGAGTCTATTGGCCTCAAGTGACCTCACTCTTTAGCAGATCAAAGTACACTATATCTAATCCTCATGCCTGTTCAAGTCTAGGGATTAGGAGATAGAATACAAGGTTCGATTTAACTACTAACTATCAGTAAAAGTTAATTCAAACCTCAATGGTCATGCTCAATATGTCCCGAACATATCTACATGATTCAATTAATCTAAATCGAATAATTTTAGAATCACATAATAACTTAACCTGACAGTTTGATCAAAACTGTCTCAGTTACGAGTCTGGTTTATATATCAAGACTTTAAACAATAAGATCTACTGTGTCACACTAGACACCTCATCATCTAGTCACTTGATATAAGTGGACAACAAATGTAAAACATAATATGATTTAACTAAAAAAATTAATCGATATAGATGGGAAATAGTATCATACAAGCTCATATTTTCAGTATTCAAAACTAACATACTAAGTTTTTTAGTCATTTATGGATTACTCTTTGGAGGATGTTTGGGACTACACTAAACAGGAGTACTACTGCTCACCCTCAAACAGATTGGCAGACGGAAGTTACTAACAGAACCTTGGGAAATATGGTTCGCAGTGTTTGTGGTGACAAATCGAAGCAATGAGATTTATCTTTACCTCAGGTGGAATTTTCTTACAATAGTGTTGTTCATTCTGCTAAAGGAAAGTCACCATTCTCTCTGGATTATACTTTTGTTCCTATGCATGTGGTTGATCTGATCAAGTTACCAAAGGATTTTGGAGTTAGTGTTGTAGCAGGGAACATGGCTGAGAAGATTGTTGCTGTTAAAGTAGCTGTCAAAGCAAAGCTACAGGCTATAGGGCATAAAAACAAAGTTGCTATTGATAAGCGCATGAGAGCCAAAGTCTTCAGTGTGGGTGATGATGTGATGGTGTTCCTGTGTAAAGAAAGGTTTCCAGTTGGTACTTACAGCAAATTGAAACCACGCAAGTATGGTCCATTCAAAGTGACTCACAAGATCAATGACAATGCTTATGTGGTAGCTCCAGAAGACATGAGCATATTCAATACCTTTAATGTTGCTGACATTTATGAGTACCACGCGGATGAGTTTCTCTATAAAGATACAAACTCGAGTCAAGTTCTTCAAAGGTGGAGGAGACTAACATAGGAAGATTAGTCGCGAAATTCGACGAAGAAGTCCATCATAAGAAGATTGCTAATTAAAATATCATTCAAGTTATTTTCGTAATTTTTATATTTCATATTAGGGTTGAATTAAGCATATTTAAGCTTTGTAATCATGTTGAACGGAAGAACGCAATCTAAATATTTTTTTTGAGAAAGTTTCTCTTTTCCAATTGGATTCTGGAATAATTTTACAGAATTATTGCTTGTAATTTTGTTATGTATTTCCTAAAAATCATGCTTACGATTTCTCGTCTTTCCGACTGCTCATTTTCGCACTCACACACTATTTTCTCTCTATCTCTCTCCCACTCTCTCTCTTTGGCCAAAATAGTCTCCTGGAAGACCGGTGGGATTGGAACCCCTATATTAATTTGTTAGCCACTGATATATTCACAGAAAGAACTCTAACTTTCCTGCCAAAATACTCCATACTTTCCTCTCCCAGCTGCAGTTTGTTAGAGTCTGATCGCATCAGGCCCTATTCCTTCCATTAGCATGAAGAACCCTATCAACTGCTAGATACATATCATCATAAAGAAACTTCCACCATTTGCACCATTTACACAGCCAAAAGTCTGCCAAGAATTTGCACAACCACGCTAGCCAAAAATTTTCACTGTAAAAAATTGCACAGCCAAAATTCAAGCTAAATTCCAGTCCCTTGGATTAATCACATAACTACAGCATTCGCCCAGATCAACAAAAACACCTTCAGTACCTTTTGAAACCATTCTCCAAAAGTAGTACAGCAACACCATAAAATTAGACATTCACGGTCAACTTATATTTACATATAGACATTCAACTACTAAAATTCAGCACATCCAAAAAACAGAGGCAAGTCATCCAACTAGCGTCCAAAGCCAAAAATATCAATTCAAATATTCAACACTCCATCAACTAAAAAAAGAGAAGATTATTCTCCATACTAGCCAAGGAAGTACCATATCTGCCAGATGTTCCATATGTTTTCATATATCATAGCGGGAGGTTCTCACCTTAACTCTTAATGACCGTTAGGATGAAGACATGTCCAGATCCGCCCTCTTTTTCCTCTGACCTCTTCTTCTCACTGGGGTGAAACCATCATCCACCAAACTGGGATTTGGTCTGAAAGCTGAATATTCATCATTTGAACAGCTTTGATCTTCTAGGAGAAATCGATCACTTTCTAATACAAGGTAGGGGTGTTGTCAAGTGGCTTCATATATTGGTCTTGTCAAGTTAAGGGTGTCGGGTGGTAAGGGTAGAGTAGAGAGTGAGTTAAGTGTAACAAAGGGTTGATTAAGATTCGATCAAAATAGTGCACAAAAGATAAAAATAAAATAAATTTTTATAAAAGGGACAAGTGCCCAATTACTGAGCATTTGATGTCTCATATTTCAGTAATGCGGAATCCTTTAACACATTGTGTAGGGAGACCGTGTTTTGGGCATCACATTTGTTGGAAATTATGTGCAAGTAATTATTCTATTACTATTTTTCTGTTATCCAATGTTGTTATAGTATACTTAAGTATAGGAGATCGTTTAGTTGATTTGTTGTACAACTGGCATAGTTATCCTCCTACATCATTTTACTTCTGCTATAAAGCAGCACTATGTACATTGTATTTTCCATGACAACTACTTCATTATTTCTTTAAGGTATCAAAGCAGTGATCCTGGTTTTTTCGATTAATCGATTATGGCTGGAAGAGGTGTGAGTGTTGATGCTCCTGGAGGTAGCCAGGAATGTGATTCACACTCATCACAGCGATTGACATCAATTCTTTTGAATGAATTCAATTATCTTCCATGGTGTCGAGCAATCACAATTGCTCAGGGAGGCCGATCCAAGCTTGGGTTAATTTCAGGCAAGTAGAAGGCTCCAGGTCCAGAAACAGATGAATATGAGGCATGGTTAGCAAAGGACCAGATTGTTCTTTCGTGGCCACTCCATTCAATGGAACCAAAACTTGCAGAAATCTTTAGTTACTGTGAGTCCTGTGTTGAACTATGGGAGGCAGTGCATGATATGTACGGTAACCAAAATAACTGTGCTCATATTTTTTAAATTCAGCAAGATATTGCTAATTTTTGTCAAGATGTGAAGCTGTTTGTTAATGTATTGGCCAAGGTTAAGAGTTTGTGGAATGAACTGGATGTATATCGTCCTCATTGTGTTGATCCAGAAATTTTGAGAAAATGTACAGAAGAAGATCAGGTGTTTCAATTATTAGCCAGTTTGGGTTCTGAATATGAAGACTTCAGACGAAGTAGTTTGATTAGCACCGAGTTACCATCGTTATAAATGGTGTGTGCCACAATCCAGCGCAAAAAATTTCGCTGGAGTGTCATGAACTCTGCAGTCCGTTTGGACGATCAGGCATATGTTGTTTAGAAAATGGTGGAGAAGAATGGGCCTAAAGGCAGAGGGTCTGATCTTAACTGTAGTCATTGTCACTTAGGGACACACCATTGATCATTGTTGGGTCCTCTATCTAAAATAGAAACAGAAATTTGTTAAGAAGGAGAAACGTGAACCCAAAGGGTCATCGTCATCTAAGGCTCACGTTGCAGCATAGAGTTTAGATTCTTTTACCACTAACCCAGTTAGTTTGTTGAATGATTTTGCAGCCTATCTACAGGCTAGATAGGATAACGGTCAAACTGCTAGTGTTAGTGCCACAAAGAAGGAGGATGTTGCAGCACTCTTGAGCCAATTCTCGAGTTATCTCAATATTGAGAAACTGGATGATTCTCAAGGTATTTTTCAAGCTTTGGCGTTTGCATTGCACGTTAATATTTTGCATGATGTTTGGATTATGGATTTTGGAGCTATATATCATGTGGCCAATCATTGTAATAATATTCGTGATTTTCATCCGGTGACATCTTCTACGTTTATATCCGTGGCTAATGGTAAATGAGTTTTTGTTGAGGGCAAAGGGAAAATTTGCTTTTTGTCTAATATAGATTCTGATGTTTTGTATGTGCCTTGGTATCCTTTACAATTGCTGTCCGTGAAAAGGTTGATTATTTCTCTTGATTTCGAAGTCCGATTTACATCTAATAAGGTGTTGTTTCAGGATCTTCTTACCAGGAAGACAATTGGTGAAGGTCTACATATGCATGACCTGTACGATTTTTTACAAATTCACAGTCTTCTAAGGGGTTTCAGGCTAGCTCTTCGGGTGATAACCAGCAGTTTCTTTGGCATCGCCACCTTGGACATCCATCTGATAAAGTGATCTCCCGTATAGACCCAGTAATGTCTAAAAATTTGGCGTCATGTGATGTTTGCCATTACGCTAAGTCTATTAGAGTTGAATATATAAACTATGCTTGTATTGTATATTTTCCTAGTTAATATATTGATTAATGTTTTGGTTATATCTTGTTGTGCATTATTTACCCATTTATATTATGTAGTTAGAAGATGAGGTGTTTTGTGTGACACAGTAGATCTCATCATTAGTTAAAAGACATGATATATAAATTAGGTTCGTAACCGAGACAGTTTTGGACAAACTGTCGATTTAGGTTATTATATGATTCGGATAATTGGTTTGTCTAAACTGATTGAATCATATAGATATGCCCAGTGCGTATTGAACTTGACAATTTAGAATGATTTATCTTGTACTGATTCAATAGACAAATCATTCTTTGTATTCTATCTCTTAATCTCTAGACTCGAGCGGGCATGAGGATTAGACATAGTGTACTTTGATCTACCAAAGGGTGAGGTCAATTGTGGCCAATAGTCTCGGTAGGTTGGGTGCGCGTGTTTAGTTACTTGGCGAGCTGCTGCTTGTCGAAAGGAAACCATGTACCGGTGCGTCCGGGGTGATAGTACTCCCGAGATGAGCTCGTTATGTTTATTATACTAAACCCAACTGGTGGATATATGTCCGGTATAGTAAAAAGGTCGAGTGATACTAATCTAGGAATTAAAGAAGTTAATTAATTAATTTATCAATAAATTAATAAATTAACGAGCCCTACATCTTTGATGTGGGGAGATTAAGAATAAATTATTTAGTTGTTCCGGAAGCAATTCTGGTGTTAGATGGTAGTGCCAAAATTAATCCGTTTGTGGTCTGATTAATTTTGTAATGGGTTAATTGAATAAGTAGAATTAATTATTTCATTAATTATTCCTAAGGGTTAATTAATTAATTAACAAAGTGGAATTAATTAAATAATTAAGTCTTAAATTTCAATTAGAATTAGGAAATCCTAGAGATTAGGATTGGATTCTGTTTATCCTATTAGATTTGTTACCTAATTGAATTTGAAAACTAATTAATTACCTAAACCCATTAGAATGACCAATCCTAAACCAACTTGGGGGTCTTTCTTGTAACTCTATATATAGACAAGGGATTAGCTATTCAAGATACACAATTCATAAGTTTTCAAGACAAGACAACTAGAAAGAGAAAATCCTAGAGAGAGAAATATTTCTCACTCTAAAAATTGGATTTCCTAGGCTTATTGCTGCCCATTTTTCTCTAGTTTTTGGCGGCCGATTTTACTCCATAGATTGGTGGTGCGTGAGAATTTTGGCGGCGTGTGAAGCTTCTCTCTCCGGTCCTAGGCGGCGCGTGTAGTTCACGCACTAAGGGCGGTGGTTGCAGAATTTTCTAGGCGACCCAGTTGTGTGATTGCTGATCAATTGGTTGCTGGATCGTTGCCCACACAACGTGTAATAAAAGTCTTGAGGCATATAAGTGATCACCTAAGTTTACGCTTCAATAGGTAATTCTTATACTTCCACTTTTAATTAAGAATTTATTTGTTGCGTGATAAATTGAATAAGTACATACCAAGATCCTGCGCAATGTTATTTCAAGCAAGGATTGGAATAGCGATTGTGCTAGCGTTTAGGCCAGGTCAGAGATTCTGATTCTGGAATGCGTAGCACGAAAGTGAGTTTCTGACTGGGCCTCGGCAGATAATATTTCAATTGGTATCTGAGTTTGGTTTTGGGTTTTGTGCTTGTTCGATTTATTACATGGTGTTATTTGCAGGTGGTTAAAAATACCGACTATTATGGTTACGTTTGTATGGGTTTTAATTAAACTCCGGGACATGTCCGGATTTGATTTTATTATGAATGTTTGTAATAGTATAACCACGTTCTGGAAGCCATGTAGGATTAGATAAAATCTGTAGTAGGATTTTTTCTATGTAATTTTGATTTTTTATAATTTTCCTAGATAGCCTTGTAGTAGGAGAATTAAATTTTGTAATTGAAAGCGTTATGGTGGGCAACTTGAATTCGTGGGTTTTGGGTTATCGTTAATTCGTTGAAACTCAGGAAAACCCATAACGAATTGCAGACCAAATAACATAGAAGAAGAGAAGGAGGAATCGGAGGGAGGGGGTGGCACCGACGATGAGTCACTGGCGGGAGCCGTCACCGGAAAATAGCAGCACCGCTGTCGCGCGACGCAGCGGCAGCCCGCAGCAACTACTGCAAGTGCGCGGCCCGTTCGGGTCGCTTTTTGGCCCATTTTTCCTCCATATTTCGTTTTTTGAATATCAAGACTCTATCCATCGAGTTACGTGGCGGGACACGAGATCGAGGCAGAAGATGGAAGCAATTAAAACCATGATAGTCATGAAATTTTAATTTTTGCATTTATTTTCCGTATTTATTGTTTTAATTTTTTTTGTGCTTTAATTTTTATGTTGTATTTTATATGCATGTTTTTAAAGTATGATGGTTTTATGTTTGCATATAACTTAGGGTTAGTTAATTGCATGTTAAAACTAGAAAAACCCTCAACTTAGAAATCTAAGTTGGAGCGGGTTAGTTTAATATTCTCATAGCCACCATTACGGGTTCATATGTAATGTGGTGGACTTGCGCTTTGGCATTAGGGCCTTTCTCCATTCGGATGAGTCCAATCACGAGATCACTAGATTATGAATTTCTAAGTAAGATGACTAGAGTAAGTTTAACTAGGAGAAATGCGATACCCTCTCTATATAAGGCACACTATCCTGAGGTAACAAGCTCAGAAGTTACGTAATAGCACACACATAGTGTACGATTTGTAGTATTCCTCCCATCGAGGTTACACTGCGTATTTGTACAGCTGAAAGCACCGACTATTAGCTACATTGATCAATAGATCATTTGATCAGATAGTGTAGTTAATGAACTTGGTTCTCCTCAAATGAATGTGGGTTAGCGTAAACGTCCACACTATCGTAGTTTGCGAGAATCCCGGTGGATGAGATGTCGGTGGTTTAAATTATTGTTTTGAGGGAAGTTAATAATTGTTAGAATTTCCTTGTTTTTCAAAATTCTAGGATAAACACTGAAACATTGTCTGTTTAATTAATTTACAGTTTTGGATATGACATTCAACCCTTTAGCTACTTTATTGAAAGACAACAAACTTACGAGTCCTAACTATGTCGACTGGAGTCGTAACTTAGATATTGTCCTGACGGCTGAGCAGTACAAGTTTTTGCTCACCGAAGTTTGTCTAGATGTGCCTAACGAGGAATCTCCTCAAGAGGATAGGGACGCCTATAATAGGTGGAGAAAAACGGATGAGATGGCGCGGTGTTACATTCTGGCCTCCGTGTCGAATGTGCTGCAACATCAGCTTCATCCGATGATCTTTGCCTTCAGTATGATGGCTCACCTGAGACAGATGTTCGCTCATCAAGTCAGGACAACGAGGCAAGCATCCATGAGGAAGTTAATGAACACCAAAATGGCTGAAGGCTGGTCGATGAGAGATCATGTGCTTCACATGATTAGTAACATCAACGAGATAGAGGTGTTGGGAGGTGAAATCGACCCAGAAAGTCAGATAGATATCATCCTCCAGAGTTTACCCTCTAGTTTTGAGCAGTTTCGGGTTAATTATAACATGAATCAAAGAGTTTACACTCTACCCGAGCTCTTAACAGATTTGGTGTCGGCCGAAAGCATCTTCCACGAGAAGAAGCAAGCTTTGGTCACAATAAATGTTATGATGTTGCAAGCAAGAACCTGTATATCAGCCGCGATGTTCAGTTCATTGAAGATAAGACATTCTTTGTGGACTCATCAGGAGCACATCATCTATCTGATTGTCATTTACCTGAGTTTTTTGAGTGTCCTGATGATGGATTAAATTTGCCAGCAGCCTCAGATGCCTCAGCATCTTCAATTCCACGAGTTCAGGAATCATTTTCTTCAGTCCCAATTACTCGATAGAATCCTCCTCGAGATCGTCGTTGTCCTAAGAAATTGAATGACTATGTCACAGATACCAGTACTTCTGTTCGTCATTTGGTTGCCAATTATGTGGCATATACTAATATTTCTTCTTCTCATTAAGTGTTTCTTGCAGCCATATCACATAGCTCTGAACCGACCAGCTTTAAGGTAGCTATCCAACACACTGCGTGGAAAAATGCCATGGCCGAAGAGCTATCTGCGCTTGTTGAGAATCATACTTGGAGTATTACTCGGCTTCCTCCTGGTAAACATGCTGTCGGGAGTCGATAGGTTTTTAAAACAAAGTTTAATGCTGATGGTTTTGTTGAGCGATACAAAGAACGGCTTGGGGATCAAGGTTCTTCTCAACAATATGGAGTTGATTACAAGGAGACTTTTGCTCGGGTTGCTAAAATGACGACGGTACGTGCTCTGTTATTCGTTGTCATTAATCGTGGTTGGTTGTTGTCTCAAATGGATGTAAAAAATGCTTTTATACATGGAAAACTTGATGAAGAAGCGTATATGAAATTGCCAATAGGACATCCTTAGTCGAGTGATCTTGACTTAGTGTGTAAATTGCACAAATCGATTTATGGCCTTAAACAGAGTTCTCGTGCTTGGCATGCATAGTTAAGTGCTACTCTTGAGAGTTTCGGTTTTTCTAGGAGTTCAACAGATTCTTCCTTATATACTCGTTATCGGGCACTGGATTCTTTGGTTGTGTTAATATATGTTGATGATCTTATAATTACTAGAAAGAGTGAAGCTTATATCTCTCAATTGAAACGTGATCTTTAGTCCCGATTTCCCGTTAAAGATCTTGGCTCATTGAAGTATTTTCTTGGCATTCAAATGGCTACCTCTTCTAAGGGTTTATATTTAAACCAACGGAAATATATTCTTGATCTACTTCATGATGTCGGGTTGGAAGGCGCTAAACAGGTAGCTACTCCTTTAGACAGCAAATTGCATCTACGGTCAGGGGGGAAATCTTTGTCTTCTCCAAGTACTTATCAATGTCTTGTTGGTAAGTTGATTTATTTAACCATTACACGGCCAGATATAGCATTTTCTGTAAGTCTAGTCAGTCAGTATATGTATGCTCCTACTCATTACCATCTGCAGTAGTCAAACGAATCCTCCGTTATTTGAAAGTACTATTTGACGAAGACTCTTGATGACTAATAATGGTCACACTAATATTGTTGGATACACTGATTTTGACTGGGCTGGCAATGCTCTTGATCGACGATCCACCACAGGATATTGTGTATTTATCGGTGGAAATTTAGTATCCTGGAAGAGTAAGAAGCAACATGTTGTTGCCCGATCAAGTGCGGAAGCAGAATATCGAGTAATCGCCTCGACGACATGTGAATTATTTTGGCATAAATATCTTCTTAAAGATATTGGCTGTGTGGTTTCTACGCTTATCATGTTATACTGTGATAATTAGGCAGCAATGGTTTTTCACGAGATGACAAAGCATATTGAAGTTGATTGTGATTATATTGGTCAACAGGTTCAGTCAAAATGCATGGAAACATTGTATGTGCGTAGTGCAGATGAGCTTGTTGATATTTTCACCAAAATCCTGTCTACAGCACAGTTTCATCGGCTTCGAATCAAGCTTGGTTCCATTAATCTTCTGGATCGAGCTTGAGGGGCAAGGTTAGAAATTATGTGCCAGTAATTATTCTGTTACTATTATTCTGTTACCGAATGTTGTTATAGTATACTTAAGTATTGGAGATAGTTTAGTTGATTTGTTGTACAGCTGATATAGTTATCCTCGTACGCGGTTTTACTTCTGCTATAAAGCAGCACCATATACATTGTATTTTCCATGACAACTACTTCATTATTTCTTTAACATTTGAAGAGAAGGATGGTACGATTTTGCCAGCAACAGAAGAGGTTTTGTTCTGCATGCAGTTATTCCAACAGTCTCAGCCATGTCTAAATCCTTTGGATTGAGGCCATCTGGGATTTCCCAATCAAAGTGGTACAGTAAAACAGCTAAAGGAAGATAGACATTAGCAAGACCAAAAGACATTCCAGGGCAAATCCTCCTCCCTGCACCAAATGGGATATACTCAAAGTGGCATCCATTGAAATCTGTGGCAATGTTTTCAAATCTCTCTGGTTTGAAACTCTCTGGATCTACCCAATACTCAGGATCTCTTCCCATTGCCCAGGCATTCACGATGACTCTAGTTTTGACAGGGATGATATAACCATCAATTTCACGTTGTTCTCTGCTTTCTCTTGGAATCAACAGAGGCACTGGAGGGTGTAACCTTAGAGTTTCTTTAACCACTGCCTTTAAGTACCTCAGTTCTTGAATTTTATCCTCTTCAATTGTTTCCTTTTCCCTGAATGCCGTCCTTATCTCGCTCTGTACCTTCTCCATCACCTCAGGATGTCTTATCATCTCAGCCATTGCCCACTCCACAGTCGAGGATGAAGTTTCAGTTCCCGCTGTAAACACGTCCTGCGTCAATTGTAAGTTTGAATATTAGAAGTTGAGTGCATAATATAGGAGTCCCGAGAAGGTAAATATGTTTTTTTGAAGCAGGTAAATATGTTTAATCATACTTACAAGCAAAACAACTTTGATATTATCCTTTGTAATTGGAACTTGAAGTTCACTGCTTTCTTTGACTCTCAGTAGAACATCAATTAGATCTTCATTACTGGATTCACCAGAGGATGTTGTTGATCTTGCTAGCTTGTCAATGTGCTGATTGATTATTTTGTCCAAAACTCTATCCTGATTACGTTGAGTTCTCATCATTTCACTCTTGACGGAAAGGAAAGGATGGAGAATCTTCAGCGACGGAAACAGATCAGAAAAATCAAAGGCACTGGTAAGCTGCAATCCTTCTTTGATTAGCACTAAGAATGATTTTCGGTCATCTTCGTTAACTTCCCCAAATGCAGCTCTGCATACCATTGAACTGGTATATTGGGCCAATTTATCTGTTAAGTTGATGGTTTGAGCAGTACCCACAAGAGGTTTAATAGATCTGACGAGTTTGAAACCCTCATCCTCCCTAATTGAGGCAAATGATCGAACGCGTTTAGCACTAAAGAGTTCCAAAGTGCAGATTTTGCGCATCTGTCTCCAATACTCACCATATGGAGCCAAAGCAATAGTTGTATAGTTGTAGCCGAAGATTCTTCCTGCTAGGAGTTCTCCCCGATCTGCCATTGCAAGATCATGAGTTTTGAAGATCTCCTTTGCCAATCGCGGCGACGATACGAGGATTGTAGGGATTTCTCCCAGCTGTATATGTATGAGAGCTCCAAATTTGTGGGATAATTTGGTGAGAGCATGATGGGGTGGAGCAGCAGCCAAATAATGGAGATGTCCAATAAAAGGAAGCTTCCATGGGGATGGTGGAAGCCTCTTCTGGGATGCCTTAGATCTCTTCCATTGTATGACCAAACTGATGAGAAAGGCTAGAAAAAGAGAGAGAGCAATGAAGTGGAAGGGATGTTCCATTTTTTCCTTCGTTACAATATTCAAGTGTTTGAGACTTGGGAGATTTAAATAACTCACATGATCAGGAACAACGTCAGACTTCACGTCCTTAGCTTATAATTTGATGCATTTTTTAATCAACTTTCAGCAAGCAATTGCAATTAGTCAATATAGAATTCTTCTTAATACTCCTTTTGTTATATACGAGTCATAATCTAGTACCATTATTTATACAGAGAGAGGGAGTATCTATATGTATACTTGGAGAAAAGATACTGTTTTGTTTAATTTGTCCCATCTCTCAACAGTAAGTATTTATTTAATTAATCCTTCGGATATATGATTTTTCTATATTTTCATATCAATTCTTTCTTTAGTTTTAACTATCTCCGTTACCGTTAGCAATTCTTTCCTTATATTTTACATTTCTAAATTACCTTTTCCACATTCTTTCTTCTTAGTCACGAAAAAGAGATGATAAACTTTGCCATATAATCCCATCGTAAATAGAAAAATTATGAAAATACCTGTAGAATATTAAATCCAAGTAAATCAGAATTTATTTAATTATATTTTTATTATGATTTGTTTAAAATAAATGAGTCATTTTTAGAATAGCACTATAGTTGATTTCTTATTCAGAATTAAAAATATATATATTTTGACCTCTATAAATAAAAATGTCTAGATTCATATTTTGCAAAAGAAAAAACACAAGAAAAGGAATAGATAAAAGTTGTCATGTTCTTGAAACTATTCTGGCTGTGATGGAGATAAATTTGATTATCAGCAAAAGTGAAGGAAGGTATTTCAAACAGTGTGATAAATCAAAAGTAAAGTGTTTCAATTGTGGAGAATTTGGCTTGTGAATAAAACCATGCCAAGATTACAGAGGATTCTGGTGGTGGCAAACATGAGATGTTGATGTTTTTGACTTGATCTCTGAGAAAAATAAACAGAGTAGATGGTATTTTGACTCTATTTGCAGTAATCATACGGCTGGCCAGAGAGAGATTTTTGTAGATTTAGATGAATGATTTTGGACATTATGAAATTTAGAAATAATGCTCAGGTTCCTGCAGTTGAAAAAGGAAAAATTGCAATTGAATTAATGGATGGTTCAACCGACTTTATCGTGTTTTATGTGCTAAGCCTTCATCATAATTTATCAAGTCTTGGTCAACTTTCAGAGAAAGGCTATGACATGCATTTCAAGAATGATTTGTGTATCATTAGTGATGACAAATTGGGAAGGATAGCTAAGTTAAGTATGAATGAGAGTCGCATGTATCCACTTTTCACTAAATATGGTAATGAGTTTTGTTTTAGTATTGTGACGTTTGATGAAATTTGGTTATGACACATGCAGTTTGTACATTTGAACTTTGATAGTTTGAAATTCCTGTCAACAAAGAACTATGTTAATGAATTGCCTTCAATCAATTTTGGAGACAAGAATGGTGGGTTTTGCATTTTAGGGAACAAACATAGAGATGTTTTTCCACATGACAAAACTTGGAGAGATCGTAGATCACTTCAATTGGTGCATTCAGATTTACGCTCCGTTGAAATTTCTTCAAATGGAGGTAATGAGTATTTCATTACTTTCATTGATGATTTTAGCAGAAAAATAAGTCTAATGCTTGTGATACGTTCAAAAGATTCAAAATATATGTGAGAAAACAGAGTGGTCACTATCTACAGTGTTTAACCGATAGGGCACAAAATATATGCGATAATTATTTGAGAGATCATGTGATCAAACACCAAATAACAGCGAGATATACTCCTCCACAAAATAGAGTGACAGAGAGAAAGAATAGAACAGTGATGGATATGGTCAAATCTATGATGCATGCTAATAAAATGCCGAAGTGTTTTTGGCTTGATGCTGTTGCTTGTGTAGAATATGTGCAGAATCGGTATCCTACACGTTGTAATGGTGGGAGAACTTCTCAAGAGTTTTGTACAAATAGAAAGCCTAATATCAGCCATTTAAGAGTATTTGGTTGTATAACTTATACTCATGTTCTGGATAATCTGATGAATAGATTATATGATAAAACCGAAAAATGTATGTTTCTTGGTTATGATCACGAGATAAAAGGTTATGAGTTGTATAATCTAAATAATGGAATGATGATTGTTAGTAGATATGTCATCTTTGATGAAAATGTGGGTTGAGATTGGTCTTCTATAGAGTTTGAGTCAACTATTAGACGCAAACCAATTCCTTTTGTATATGGAGAGGGCAGTAGTAGTAAGCAATAAGAGAAACAAACCACTCAGACTACACAATGAGTTATAGTTGAGACAACAAATTGACCACATAGGAATCCAGCAAGATTAAAAGATTAGGAATTGAGCAAAAACAATGGTCTATCGAATGAAGATATTGTCAATTTTGCTTTGTTTGCAAATTGTGAACATTGGATGAAAACAATGGATAAAGAAATTCATACCATTGAAAATAATAAGACATGGGAGTTGACAACATTTCTGGTAGGAAAGAAACCCACTGAGTCTAGGGGGTGTACAAGACAAAGTACAAACTTAGTGGAAAGGTTAATCGCTATAAAGCGAGGTTGGTTGTTAAAGGTTATAAAAAGAAGGCACGAATTAATATTCGAAATATGGTTCAAAACTAGGTGATTAACAATAAACATTGTGCCACTGAAGATCAAGTTGTAGTTATTTTCATAAAATGATTGAAAGTAGAGACATTCATGGAATTGAAGAAAATGTTTGGCACAACAAAGTTTGAAGGCTTTGGTTAAGGGGGACAAATATTAAACCAAAATAGATTAGAATTTATTTTATTATATTCCTATTATAATTTGTTTAAAATAGAGGAGTCATTTTTGGAATATGATTACATTTGATTTCCTATTTAGAATTAGAAAAAAAATATTTTAATCTTTATAAATAAAAATGTCTATATTCATATTTTATAAAAGGAAAAACACAGAAAGAAAAAAAAAAAACAAAACAAAACAAAACACACAATAGAAATAAAAAAAAAAAAAAAAAAAAAAAAAGTTGCCTTGTTCTTGAAACGTCCTTACATAGTTTCCGCGCTGCAGGACCGAATTGCATTGATAGCCGAAAGCTTCAGATTTGTTGATTTGAGTTATTGATCATCAATATCAATATTTGATCAAATATATTGTCATACGGGATTTTTTGGCTTCGATGATTGGTTTATTTTAATTATCTTTTTAGTATGAGTCTTACAATACATAAAATTATGTGAAATAATGCATGATCATAATCGAGTTTCACCAATATTTCCTGAAGAGAATAATAATTTAGTACCAAAAAAATGGAAGAAAACTTAAAAATGTGCAGTTACAACTACTGTAAATTAAATAATTAGCAATGGTAATTATGAATAAAAGAATAAGAGCCAATAATTGAATTAAAAATTTCACCAACGAATATTCCTTAAAACAGGTATTATTTTTTTTAAAAAAATAAAACAAGTACTAATCTATTAATATGTGAAGTGCCGGCTGCAAATAATATTCCATAAAATAACTATTTGAACCGAATTTGTTCAGTGAATAGTTAGTTTCTAATGATCAAACAATACAAAAATTAATACTTGTCTAAACTATTACTATCATTATTTGGCCAGAAGCAAATCAATAAATTTTGTAATTAGAATGACAAATAAAAAATATTAGTCACACTAGTACAATATTACTAGTGGACTATAACAAAATAATAACTGCCTGCCACATAAATCCAAATATTTTAGCCAAATTTTTAGGTAAAATGTTTAAAATTAATTTACTCACATTAAAAATTAATGTTTATTCACTATCTGCAAACAGCTCTCTAGAACATGATGGTTTCTCTGAGTCTTTTTTCCTTGCCATGTGGGATATTGTTGGCATTGATTTGATTGCGGCATGTGAGGAGTTTATGTTGTACGTGTATTGGGAGTACTCCATCGTCCTTTTCAGACTTTCGGTCAATAAATTTGTGTAATTTTGTTAATAAGGATTTCACCACATTTTTGAAGGATTCTGCCAAAGATTATCTCTCCTGAGCAGTCAGGGTTCATGAAGGGCAGAGACATCATGGATAATGTCCTTTTGGCATAGGACTTATTGCAATTTTTGAATGATCGGGTGGAGGGTCATAATGTACTTATAAAATAGGATATAATGAAGGTTTTTTGTGAGATGACATATTTCCTTTCCACAATTCATATGGAGTTTTTCTTCTTTTTTTCCTATGTACTCTATTTAGTAAATAATTATTTGAAAGGTAAACCTGAACTTAATAACATCGCGGTCATAATTTCTTTTAATGTGCAATTTTTATGTTCGGCAACTCCATTGGATTGAGGTGAGTACGATGTAGTTATTTCATGAACTATACCATGTTTAGCACAAAATTCACCAATTGGTGCTTCGTACTCTCCACCTGTATCACTTCTCAATTTTTTAATCCCTTTTACAAGTTGATTTTCAACATCGGTCTTATAGAGAATAAATTTTCTCTAACGTCTCATCTTTTCTTTTAAGCAAATATACATAGCAATATTTAGTGTTATCATCTATAAAAGTGATAAAATATTTGTTCCCACTCCGTGTTTAAACTGATTTCAAATCATCTTTCAACAAATTGGAACCTTGTTAATTTTATCTTAATGCAAATTTCACATTTGAAACTTTGGTCAATTTAGAAATTTGGGATATGGTTCAAGTTAATTAATCGACGTATCGAATTATAATTAACATGACCTAGTCCATCATGCCATAAGTTAGAAGACTTAATAAAATAAACTTATACTCTCATTATCATTGACAATTGCCATTACATTCATTTTGAACAACCCCTCGGTTCCCTACCCCTTCACCAAATACATTCTCGACTTAGAAACAATAATTTTGTCTGATTCTATTATAATTCGGAATCTATGCTAATTTAGCACGAACCCAGAAATCAAATTCTTTTGGACCTCTAATGCAAACAACACATCTTTCAAAGTCAACGTCTTGCCCGGAGTCATCTTGAGCAACACCGTTCTTTTCCCCTCAACCTTGGCAACTACCGAGTTTCTCATATACAATTTCTCACCTTGGATTTATTCAAACGTGGAGAAATGGCTTCTATTGGTGCACATATTTCTAGTGGAACTAGAGTCATACCATCACTCCTTTTGGTTAGACTCCACCATATTCACCTCGGAAATCACAGCCACCAAACTGAGATTCCCACATCCTCCATGATTTTGTGGACCACGTCGGCTTCAGGGTTCTTCTTAGCAGAATGACACTCCGACGACTTGTGACCCTATTTTCTACAATTGAAGCACTTACCTTTAAACTTGTGCTTCTATTTTGAGACACCTCCCGCTGTATTAAGCTTAGCCTTTCCTTTGCCATTGTCGGTGGTTTTTGGCTTTATTCTTGAAACCTCCCTTACCATGTTCTACCATATTGACTTTGGCTTCCGCAGTGTTGACCGACTTGATCTCAACATTATTTTTGGCTTTTTTAATCTGAAATCTAACAATGAGATCCTCCAAGGCCATCTCCTTGCATTTGTGTTTGCGATAGTTCTTGAAAATTCTTCCAACTAGGTGGCAATTTCTCAATTATCGTTGCCACTTGAAAGGTCTCAACTCAGCACCATCCCTTCGGCATTTATATCGTGCCAGAAGAGCTGCAACTCATCTACTTGACCCATCACCGATTTGGAGTCAACCATTTTAAAATCAAGAAGTCGCCCAACCATGAACTTTTTGGAGCCTACATCCTCAATTTTGTACTTTTGGTCCAAAGCCTCCCATAACAGTTTTGCCATTTTGTACCCCACATATACCGTGTATAGGGTGTCATGCAACCCATTCAGAATGTAGTTGCAACACAGGAAATCTGAGTTCTTCATGCTTGTATAAAAGCTATGGTCGGAGCATCAATACCCCCTTTCGGTACATTTTGGCGATGCTCTTTAAAAAACTTTGACAAATTCAACATTGTTAGGTAAAACAACATCTTTTGTTGCCACCTTTTGAAATGGATAGCAATCCCTTGAAATTTTTCAGGTTTCTCATGATGGCTATCGTGACTACTGGGCCTAGTAGTGATAGTCACCAAAGGAGTCACCCGAATTCATGGTGAATCAAGGATTAACCTCGGTTGTGGAAATGGGGGTTGTGGAAGTGTGAACGTTCGTACCAACCATTGTAGGATGAAAAATTGTTTTAAGTTTGTTGGATAAATTGGCTAGTATTTAGAATGGGAAATTCAAAGACTCATGAAACTCACCTTTTTCTTAAAACAAATTTGTCCCCTCCACAAAATGTGTAAGAGATTCGTGAACAATATGTTTCTCAAAATACAATGAAAACGTGAAATCGGTTAGCACACAGAACTATCTTACCAACGAACTAAAACAAAATTTGAACACTTGACGGGAATGGAAAAAATTTATGGGAGTGAAGAGAAAATTTTTCCAGCTGCAGAGAATATGAGAAGAAGTAGACTGGTGGGTTGAAAAATTCTATATGAAATTCTCTGTCCTTAGGTGCGCTATTTATAGGTTGAACTTGAAAGAGGAATTAATCCATAGATTAACTGCAAGCATTCATACATTCATTGATTAATTGTAAGTTTTAAGACACCATCAAAATTTTTTTAAATTGAAAATCAAAAATTGATTAGCCAAATCGTCCGTTTTTGGCAATTGACTGGATCTGCAGCCATAAGTTAGCCATTAATTCACATTTAATTTGCAAAAATGAATGTAGCCAATTAATTCGAAATTAAACTTGCTGGCATTTAATTGTGAAAGTGAAATTAAGTTTGGAAATTTTGAATTCGGAACAAAGCAAAATACGGGTTGATTAGGCTTGACATTTTTGTTCACGAGCAGTCTGACATTCATATGTGCACTTTGTAAAAGAAAGCAGAATCAAAGCAAAAATGAGGAAACCTAACCAGCGGTTTCTAGAGAGAAAAGTGAAGTCATTGTGGAAGCTTTTCTGATTTTTATTTATGTGTAATGAAAACTGAAACTATACAATAAAGTATTTACAAGCTTTTATAGTCTTCACTAATCTGTACATTGTTTTATAACTACTTGCTAATTATAATTAACAAATAAATGCAGTTGCCTAATCATCTCCAGTCCGCTTCAAGACTAAGCAACTTCAGCTGTTGACTTTGTTGCTGATGTGTAATCATCTCACTAGTCCAGTTGTCCACACAAACTGTAGCCACTACTTCAGTTTTTCCTTGATCCTTTACTGCATTCTCCATAATTCTCAATACCCCCTCATCAAGCTCAGTATCCATGAGTTGCAGCTTGGAGATTAAATGATTAAACACTGCCCCTGTAACTGCTTTAGTAAAAATGTCTGCTATTTGATCATGAGAAGCCACATGTTGCAAGCTAATAAGACCTGTTTTATGAGCTTCACGAGAAACATGGCAGTCAATTTTGATATGCTCTGTTCTCTCATGAAACACAGGGTTTTTAGCTATATAAATAGCTGCATTGTTATCATAGAAAAAAGGAATTGGAGCAGCAATAGAGATTTGAAAAATTCTAAGCATATAAACCAGCCACTGCAATTCCCTAACAGTAGTAGCCATAGATCTATACTCAGACTCAGCTGTTGAACAAGAGATTGTGGACTGCTTCTTGGATTTCCAGGACACAAGAGCTCCTCCAAGAAAGATTCGATAACCTGTAATAGATCGCCTGGTTGTTTTGCATGTTCCCTAGTCTGAATCACAATAAGCCTGTAATTGAAAAGAATTCTGACTGAAATTGAACAGCCCTCTCCCAACTGAACCAAGAAGGTACTTTAGAATATGAAGAGCAGCATTCCAATGTGAAAGATGAGGATTACGTATGAACTGACTTAGCTGCTGCACTGGAAAGGCTAAGTCAGGTCTAGTGAATCCTAAGTACAACAATCTCCCTACAAGTCTTCTGTACTTCTCAGGATTATCTAGCAAAGGAGAATCATCTTGATCTTCTGATGAAAATCTCAAACCATGAGGAAATGGTATACCAGCTACTGTGCACTTTAACATACCTACATCTTTAAGAATGTCTAGTGCATACTTTCTTTGGCTGACTAACACTCCAGCTTCAGTTCTTGTTATTTCCATTCTAAAGAAATACTTGGCTGAGCCAAGATCTTTGATAGTAAATGTCTTATGTAAGAAAGCTTTTACCTTGTTGATTTCTGTTTCACTGGAACCTGTGATGAGAATATCATCAACATATACCAATAAGTAAACACAAGCTGTTTCCTTGTGTAAATAGAACAAACAATGATCATGTGCTGCCTGCTGAAAACCATACTCTACTACTGTCTTTGTAAACTCAATGTTCCATTACCTTGATGCTTGTTTTAAACCATATAGAGATCTTTTCAGTTTACATACTTCACCAGCTTTAGTTTTCTTGTAAACAGAAGGTGGTAACATATAAACTTCCTCCTCTAAAAACCCATGCAGGAATGCATTATTAACATCAACTTGCATTAAAGGCCAGTTGTTACCTACAACCATAGCAATCATCAGTCTAACAGTCACAATTTTTGCAACTGGAGAGAACACCTCATTATAATACTCCCCCTCCTTTTGGTTGTAGCCTTTTGCCACCAACCTAGCCTTATATCTATCAATGCTACTATCTGAATTATGTTTTAACTTATAAACCCATCGGCAACCAACAAGGATTTTCCCATCAGGTAAAACAGTGACCTCCCAAGTACCATTTCCTTCCAATGCAGCTAATTCTGCATCCATAGCTTCCATCCATTGAGAGCTAGTACTAGCCTGATTATATGAAGAAGGTTATTGAATAGTGGACAAATTTGTCACAAACTACACATGATCAGCATTAAACACACACAAGTGAGAAACTGGCACTGATGAATGATTAACCACAAAGTCTTTCATCCAGGAAGGTTTATTGATGACTCTGGAAATATGTCTAAAATGAACAGAATATGGTGGATTTGAAGTAGGATTAGAAGGAGAAGAAGTGTTTGAGACAGGACTAGTTTGTTCATAGGAATAAGACTTAGAAAGATGATATGAGACAGATGGAGAAGAAGATATAACTGAAGTGTGATCAGGAAATATCTGAGAATACTCATTGGATGTAAAGTCTAAGTTACCAGGAATAGGAATGCAATAGTCAGACAAAGTTTCTGCATAAAGAAATGCAGAACCTGGAAATGTATTTTCATGAAAGACATCTCTAGAAATGAGGATTTTATTCAAGGCAGGAACAAAAACCTTTTACCCTTTGTAATCTGATGGATAACCAAAGAAAACCCCCTGTAAAGATCTTGGATCCAGTTTGTCTTTTTGAGGTGTTTTATTGAGAACAAAACAAAGACATCCAAAAGTCCTAATATGTCTATATTCTGGAGGCTTATTAAACATGATTTCAAAAGGAGATTTCCAAGACAGAACTTATGTAGGTAATCTGTTTATTAAATAAGTAGCAGTCAAGAGAGCATCTTCCCAGAATTTTTTAGGGAGTTTAGATTGAATTAGTAGGCACTTGCTACTTGAAGTAAATGCCTATGTTTTCTTTCGACTAGGCCATTTTGTTGTGGAGTATAAACAAAACTTTTATGATGAACTATACCAAAATCTGTAAAGAATTTTTTACACTGAGAATTGATGAATTATGAGCCATTGTCAGTTTGTAAAATTTTGACAGAAGTATTGAATTGATTCTATAGTTGCTTAATGACATACTACACTAATTCTGGAATTTCAGACTTATATTTAACAAAATAAGTCCAAGTAGATCTACTGAAATCATCTATTACAGTCAAGAAATACTGTGAATTGTTCAAAGTAGGAACTTTAAAGGGACCCCAAAGATCCATATGAAGTCTGTATGGCACCGGATCAGTACTAGAACTACTGGGAAAGAAAGGATGTCTAGTCTGTTTTGCTAAAGGACATACCACACAATTATCAGTATCCTGATATCCTTTAAAGCATGGAAATACATTTGACAAATGATCTATTACAAGATCTGAAGGATGTCCTAGCCTATTGTGCCAAGGCACTTTATTAGAAACTGAACTATTACAAGCTGTGGAAGACTTGTAATCCCTTACTGAAAGCTGAAACTGATGATTATTCATAAAAACCAGAACTTTGGAATTTATTGGTTCTGGAAACTTGTAAGCAGAACTGGAATTGAAAGAAGATTTAGTGAACTTGTAGAGATGATTTGCTACTGTTCCCACTGCTAGAACCTCATTAGTTGTCAGGTCTTGCAGCCAGCAGCCATTTTTTGCAAAAACAAAGAAACAGTTTGAATCTTCAGTCATTTTATGAACCTAGATTAAGTTCTACTTGAAGGAAGGCAAATATAGCACATCTCTCAATATCAAATTATCAGTCAAGAAACAATCTCCAATACTCTCCACTAGCTACTGTTTACCATCAGGGAATGAAACAAATAAAGGTTTGGCCAGTTTCTTAATGTTCACTAACATGTGTTTATCACCAAGCATGTGACAGGTGGCACCTGTATCCACAATCCAAGATACATTCTCCAAACAACCATTATATGGAAAAGTACTAACACAACAAGATGTAATGGAGGAAGTACCTGCAAAATCAGTGAATTGTACAAAATTCATTGCTGGTGCAGCTTTGTTCATCCTGCCTGCTTGCAATGCTTCTATTCCTTTCTTAATTGCTATAGACAGTGCTTCATTCCAAGCTGCATCCTCTGATTCCATCTCCAGTGGTGTTTCAGCAACTTCTGCACAGTTAGCCTTTGTTTTCTTCTTCCCTGTCTCCCACCAATCTGGATAACCATGTAACTTGAAGCATTTGTCCACCAAATGACCTCGCTTCTTACAATGAGTGCAAAACAACTGAGCTTTCTCTGTTTTACTCATAAACTTCTTTCCCCCATCTCTAGTAGGTCCTCCCTCTTTGTAATTCACAGATTGTTCTTTGACATTCATCACAGAATTTTCTAAATTCAGTCTGCTATCATTACTAACTTGTCTATGTCCCTCAGATTTCACCAATGGAGAATAAACTCTATTCATTCCTGGAAGCTGATCCATTAGCAGTATATGATTCTTTTCAGCATCATATTCAGCATTTACCCCCATAAGAAACTCCATACATTGATCATCTGAATCTCTCTCTGCTACAACTTTCATTGCTGCAGCTAACACATCCCTAACTCCTTTTTTATATTCAATTGACTTAGGTTCTGTAGTTAGTAGCTTCTTTGCTATGTGCATTCCCACAACACTAGGTCTAAGTTGATCAATTCTATCACGTAACTCCTTAATTCTTCCAAAAAATTGAGAAATATGTAAAGCTCCTTGCCTAGCAGTAGATACTACTCTTTTCAATTGAAACAAAAGAGATAAGTTTGAGACTCCGAACCTTTCTTTGATTTCAATCCACAAATGCCTTACATCACTGATGTACATAAATTGATTCACCAACTCCTTTGAGATTGCTGCATGAATCCACGAAACCACAAGTGTATTCACTCTTCTCCACTTGCGGTAATTTTGAGAATTAACTGGTGGACGTGAAAAGTTTCATCAATGAAACTCAATTTATTCTTCACTTCCAGAGCTCTAGCCATGGAATTGCTTCACATTATGTAGTTGTACTCAGTCAAATGCTGCGAAACTAACACAATCCCAGGATAATCAGTGTTGTGTAATAGCAACTGTTCCTCTAGTTCTTCATTCGACAGTAGTTGTTCTTGAAGGAAAAGTTCGTCCGAGTTAAGCTATTCATCAATAATCGGTTAATCCTCCATTGAATCAACAATCACCATCAGGTTTTGTCAGAAACACAGAATCGAAATTGAATCTGTACGATCCTGGCTCTGATATCATAAAAGAAAGCAGAATCAGAGCAAAAATGAGGAAACCTAATCAGCGGTTTCTAGAGAGAAAAGTGAACTCATTGTGGAAACTTTTCTAATTTTTATTTCTGTGTAATGAAAACTGGAACTATACAATAGAGTATTTACAAGCTTTTATAGTATCCACTAATCTACCTTCACTAATCTGTACATTGTTTATAACTACTTGGTAATCATAATCAACAAATAAAGGCAGTTGCCTAATCATCTCCAGTCTGCTTCAAGACTAAGCAACTTCAGCTGTTGACTTTGTTGCTGATGTGTAATCATCTCACTGGTCCAGCTGTTGACTTTGTTGCTAATGAACCATTATAGTTAGTCTTTTCCATTTTCCAAACATTATCTCCCTCACACACTATTTCCTCTCTTTTTTCCAACAATATCTACTGGCTTCGTATCTTGGTCTTGTCAAGCTAGGGATGTTGGGTGGTAAGAGTGAGTTAAGTGTAACAAAGGGTTGTTTTAGGTTACATAAAAATAGTGCACAAAGTATAAAAATAAAATAAATTTTAAAAAAAGGGACAAGTGCCAATTACTGAGCGTTGGATATCTCCTTTTTTTTTTTTTTTTAATTATAACAGTTCCATTGGCCTGCTGGCCTCAATGAAACCGGCTGGGATCACTCCCTTCCATATATTCACCAAAACAGAAGTTCAGTACAAGGGCACTCACTGCCTCAGTCTGCATTAACCCCTATCAACTTATGGACAAAAGAAAAGGGGTTTGTTAGATATGTACTTCTACCATTTTCTAGCTATCTACCTTTCTATTCTACTAGTTAATGCATTACTGTCTCTCTGAAGCGCAAAGTCGGTGTAGAGTTTGCATCTAAGGCGATGAGACCTCGCAGTCTAGCTGGTGTTTCACTGATGCTTCTGAAAGATACTGATGTGCCCAATGATCCAAGTTTCGCCAGAAAATCTGCCGGAGCGTTGCCTTCTCTAGGAATGTACTTGATCTCCGATGAACTCTGGCGCAAGAAAATGCTTATCTCTACAAGGATTGTGTATTCTCTCCAAAGAAAGCCGCCCCCACGAGAAATCATTTTAACCAGCCACTCACAATCGGATAGAAAGAGAACTCCTTGATCTCCCCTTGTTCTACAGAACTTCATTGCTGCTTCCAGTGCTTGAATTTCTGTTTGGATTGCTGTTTCTGCCTCTATAGCTCCCGCAGCTCCATAAATGAATTCCCCAGTGCTTTTACGAATAAGGAAACCAAATCCAGCAGCTCCCGAAGTGCTTTTAGAACCATCTGTATTGACCACTAGGTTTGAGGAGCAAAAATTTTTCCAAATTATTTTCTGCACTTCTCTCTTCAGCTTTCTGTGTGAATACTTGTAAGCTGAGATGATGATCATAGTTTCCTGTTTTATCTGTTGCAGTTGATCTCCTAGTTGCGGCTGGATTCCTTCAAAGTGAGCTGCATTCCTCATTTTCCATATCTGCCATATGAAAACGCTTGGAACTAGATCCTAAAAAACTGTTGCTTTGTTCTTTTTTGTGGCCGAGGTCCACCTGTACCATATGTTCCACCCCGTGTTCCTCGACAGACTAATTCCTGCAGCAGCAAAAAGCCTATCCCATATCTTTTTAACCATTGGACAATTGAAAAAACAATGAATGATTGTTTCATAATGGTTCTTGCAGAAACAACACCTTGATGGGAGTGCAGTGATACCTGCCTTTTTGCTTAGTACCTTTGGGAATGCCACATAACCATTATGAAGTCTCCATGTTAAGATAGCCAATTTGGGAGGAAGAATTGGATTCCAGAAAGACTTGGCAGCATCTGAAATCTGTTGTGACTTACAAAATGCTTTATAAGCAACAGCTGCACTAAAATGACCCGTTACTGATGAACACCAAACCAGTTTGTCAAGGAGGTCCTTAAAATTTATCTCCACTTCCTTTAAATGATCAATGTATTCCTCCTCCAAGTAGTCTTTTAACTGAACCACTAATTGCTCCTTGTTTTCAAAGAATTCCCTGACTGTGAGGTGCGGGAGAGGCGGTTGAGAAGAAGAATTCCAGAGAATGCCCAGCTCACACCAGTTCTCAAACCAAAACGAGGAGGAGCCATCCATTATTATCCTCTTTGACATTGTTGTTAGTTTCTGCGATTGGCTCCATATCTTTCTCCATGAGGTTTTTAATCTAGCAGAGTGATAAAGGGAATTCAAGAATTCAGCCCAGATGCCTTCATTGTTTTTCCACTTCCACCAAAGTTTAGCCCAAAGGCTCTCTAAAATAGCATTTATCTGTCTTATTCCCAACCCATTTTGCTCGGTAGGAAAAGTAACCCTTTGCCAAGAACACCAGTGTCTTTTTTTCTCCTGATACGAATTCCCCCACAGAAATTTCTGACATTTTGTTTCCAATTCCTTTATCACTGATTTTGGTAGCCAGTAGCATGAAGCCGTGTGGATTGGAAGAGAATACAAAACCGATTTAATCAAAAGGACTCTCCCTGCTTGTGTTAAAAACTTATTCTTCCAGTTAGTGATTCTTGTCTCCAAAGATTCCAGCAGTTTCCTGAAGTAAATGGCTTTTGCTCTTCCTGTAAAGATTTGGCATCCCAGATATGTAAAAGGGAAGGATCTAGATTGCATCCCTAGCAAGTTCAGCATTCTATCTTTCCGGGCTGGAGTACATCTTTTTGGGAAGAGAACTGCACTCTTAGAGAAGTTCACCTTTTGACCGGAGCCCTTTTCATAAAGTCTTAAGAAGGACTTCAGCTGCTTAAGAGATTTAAGAGTGCCCTTTGTGAAGATCATCACATCATCCGCAAAACCAAGGTGAGTGATGATGTTTGAGCCTGGAGGTGAGTGAAATGGCTCAATTGCTCCAATCCTGACTGCCTCTTTCAACCCTCTAGAAAAAGCTTCTGCCGCTATAATGAACAAAAGTGGCGAAATTGGATCTCCTTGTTTGAGACCACGAGTTGCTTTAAAGAATCCTGCCGGCGATCTATTAATGAGAACAGAAAACCAACCCCCTCTCAACACATTTAGCACTAGATCAACAAAACGAAGTGGAAAGCCAAATTTACCCATAATCCTCTCCAGAAAAAGCCAAGAAACTCTGTCAAAGGCCTTCTCCATATCCAGCTTGATCATTAAGTTGAGTCCTCCGGATTTATTGTCCATGAATTGCGCCAAGTCTTGAGCTAGCAGAATGTTATCTGCTATTTCTCTTGCTTTCCTGAATCCTGTTTGTTCCGGTGAGATAATCTTAGGGAGGAGTTTCTCCAGGCGATTCTTAAGAACAGTGGAGATCACCTTACTGACAAAGGTACAGAGGCTTATAGGTCTGTAATCCGAGAAGGTTGAGGCTGCTGATTTTTTTGGAATAAGGCATAGGAATGCACTTCCCATGGCTCTCGGCATTGGGACTCCTCTAAAAAATTCTTCACATGCAGAGATAAGATCATCTTTTATTATCTTCCAAGCGGTTCTGTAAAATGCTCCTGAGAAACCATCTGGACCTGGCGCACTGTCTGAGGCTAAACTGAAAACAGCTTGTTTGATTTCTTCTTCATTTAATGCCGATAGCAACCCCTCCTTGTCTTCTTGATTCAAAAGGTGAGGTATAGGTTTCAAGAGCTTGTCCAACAAATCGACCTCCGGTTCACCTTCAGCTGACAGTAGCTCACTATAAAAGCTCACAGCATAGTTTCCAATCTCTTTGCCATCTGTGATCCAAGTATTGTCCTGTCTGACCTTATGAATGCTATGTCTTTGTGATCTCTCTTTAAGTACTGCGTGAAAGAAAGCCGTGTTACGATCTCCTTCCTTGAGCCATCTCAGTTTGGATTTTTGTCGCAGAAAGTCGTCCTGCTCAGCAAGGTTTTTGAAGTATGCTGCTTGAGCTTTGGAATATGATTGTCTGGTGAAGTCCGATGGCTGGTTCTGGTAGTCCTTCTCCCTTTCACTCATTATCTCTTCACTTGCCTTCAGATTTTTGAACACATCTCCAAATTCAGTGTGATTCCACTCTTTCAATGCACTCTTCAATCTCTTTAACTTGATTGTAAATGCCAGCATTCCTCTACCCATGCATGCTTGGTTCCATGAGTCTTTTACCAATCTCAGAAAACCTTGCCTGCATATCCACATCTCTTGAAATCTGAATGGCTTTGGTCCTGAGTGAGCCAAGAAATCTCCTTGATAAAGCATAGGACAATGATCAGAGCCTGCCTTGGGAAGGTTGTGCAAAATTGAAACTTTGAAGATAGAGAGCCATTCTTGCGAGAACAAGATTCGGTCCAGTCTTTTAACCACATGTCCTGAGGTGCGCATTCCTTCCCAGGTGAATTCCATCCCCACAGTTGGAATTTCTGCTAATTCTGCTTTGGAGATGAAGTCATTGAAATCATTTATTGGTGTCTGAGCCGGACTTGAACCACCTTTATATTCCTCAATCCTTCTAATTACATTCCAATCTCCTCCCGCCGCCCAAGGGAGACCTTGGTTTAGATTTCTTAATTCAAGAAGGTCACTCCATAGTTCCCGTCTCTTAACATAAGAAGAACTTGCATATATCCAGCTAAACCAGATAGGGCATGGTAAATTTGAATTTTTAATTTCACAGGACAACATCTGCTCAGATTTACTAACCACCTTAACATTTGTATCCTTTCTAAACATCACAATTATTTTTCCATTATTCGAAATTTCAGCAAAGTCAAAATTTAAGGACTTCACACACTCTAACAATTTATCATGGGATATCAAAGGTTCCAAAATGCATAAACATGCAACATTATATCTAGCAATCAATATTTTCAATCTTCGCAGAGATGTCTTATTGGCAATCCCTCGAATATTCCAAATCAGTTGTGTCATCATTGTAAAAGGATTGTAGAGAGCGGACCTTGACGACGTTGAGAACGCCGTTTTATGTTGAATTGCCGTGTTCCTTCTGAGTTGATTGATTTGTCCCTTCTTTTCTTTTTCTTTACCAACATGAATCCTTCCTCTTCCTTGTAGTACCCTGCTTCATCCTTTGTGAAGTCCGAAAACACCTCTTCCTCATCTTCCAATACAAATGGAGATAGTATGTAGACCATGTTTGGGCATCACATTTGAAGAGAAGGATGGTAGGATTTTGCCAGCAACAGAAGAGGTTTTGTTCTGGATGCAGTTATGCCAACAGTCTCAGCCATGTCTAAATCCTTTGGGTTGATGCCATCTGGGATTTCCCAATCAAAGTGGTACAGTAAAATAGCTAAAGGAAGATAGACATTAGCAAGACCAAAAGACATTCCAGGGCAAATCCTCCTCCCTGCACCAAATGGGATATACTCAAAGTGGCTTCCATTGAAATCTGTGGCAATGTTTTCAAATCTCTCTGGTTTGAAACTCTCTGGATCTACCCAATACTCAGGTTCTCTTCCCATTGCCCAGGTATTCACGATGACTCTAGTTTTGACAGGGATGATATAACCATTAATTTCACGTTGTTCTCTGCTTTCTCTTGGAATCAACAGAGGCACTGGAGGGTGTAACCTTAGAGTTTCTTTAACCACTGCCTTTATGTACCTCAGTTCTTGAATTGTTTCCTTTTCCCTGAATGCCGTCCTTATCTCGCTCTGTACCTTCTCCATCACCTCAGGATGTCTTATCATCTCAGGCATTGCCCACTCCACAGTCGAGGATGAAGTTTCAGTTCCCCCTGTAAACACGTCCTGCGTCAATTGGAAGTGCATAACAAAGGATTACCGAGAAGGTAAATATAAAGTTGAAAGGCGAGAAAAAGATAGAGAGAAATGAAGTTGATGGGAGTTTCCATTTTTCACTACACCATTTCTCCTTCTCCGTTACAATATTCAAAAGTGTTGGGGACTTGGGAGATTTAAATAATTCAAATGATCAAGAACAACGTCAGATTTCCCTTGTCCTAAACGTATAATTTGATGCATTATTGAATCAACCACCAGCATGGATCTGGTCTCTATTATTAATGTCAATTCACTGCTCGAGAAATATGATTGATGATTTTCTTTCATTTTTGTTTCTTTTACTGTTTCACTTGATAGAATCGGCACTGCAATGAATTTATTACATATTAAAGAAGTTTTCCATTTACTTACTTAGATTTTTTAATAATATAGCTTAGGATGAATAAAAGGAAGAACAAAATAAAGTTAAAAGTTGAAGTTGATAGGGTTTAATAGGGTGCTAGAGGTGTGCGAACTTGACTAAATCATGTTATTGGGTTTTTTTATAATTATTACTAGCTACCGCCCCAGAAACTGGGGCGGTAAACTTATAATTTTATCAATATACCTTTATAATAATATATTAATATAATAATATTAATTTTTTATTACCTCACCCTCTCCCCGTCACCCCCCCTTTCCCCCCGGCGACGCAACTCCCCGTCACCCCCCCTTTCCCCCCGGCGACGCAACCCACCCTCTCCCCGTCAACCCCCTTTCCCCCCCGGCGACGCAACCCACCCTCTCCCCGTCACCCCCCTTTCCCCCCGGCGACGCCTCACTCACCGCGCCCCTCCCGCATTCCCCCAAATCGCCCCGGCAACACCTCCCTCGAAAACTCTCCCCGTCACCCCCCCCTTTCCCCCCGGCGACGCCTCACTCACCGCGCCCCTCCCGCCTTCCCCCAAATCGCCCCGGCGACGCCTCACTCGAAACCCTCCACCGCGCCCCTCCCGTCTTCCCCCAAATCGCCCCGGCGACCCCTCCCTCGAAACTGATAGTGGCGGCCGGAATTCCTTCACTGCGGAATAGTGACCGGCATGTGAATTGAAGCTATTTTTTTCACAAAGAGAGCTCATCACGTCTCATAACACCAGCACCACGTCAAAAACAACTAGCACCACGTTCAGAAACGTCTACATCCATGCATGTGAATTTAAACTATTTTTTTCACGAAAACGGCACACCACGTCTCGGAACACAAGAACCACGTCAAAAATAACTAGCACCACGTCAAGAAACGTCTATATCCATGCATGTATAGACATCAGATCAGGATTATATAGACATCAGATCAGAGAATACTTGACATCAGATCAATATACTGGAAATATCAGATCAAGAATATAAAAGAAATCATACAATAGAACTAAAACATTTTTTCACAAAGATAGCCCACCACGTCTCAGAACACCAGCACCACGTCAAAAACAACTAGCACCACGTTCAGAAACGTCTACATCCATGCATGTGAATTCAAGCTATTTTTTTCACAAAGATAGCCCACCACGTCTCAGAACACCAGCACCACGTCAAAAACAACTAGCACCACGTCCAAAAACGTCTACATCCATACATGTAAAATTAAACTGATTTTTTCACAAATACAACTAGGACCACGTCAAAAACAAATAGCACTACGTCCAGAAACGTCCTCATCCATGCGTGTGAATTTAACCTTTTTGACGTCCTCATCCATGCATGGATGAGGACGTTTCTGGACGTAGAGCTATTTGTTTTTGACGTGGTCCTAGTTGTATTTGTGAAAAAATCAGTTTAATTTTACATGTATGGATGTAGACATTTTTGGACGTGGTGATAGTTGTTTTTGACGTGGTGCTGGTGTTCTGAGACGTGGTGGGCTATCTTTGTGAAAAAAATAGCTTGAATTCACATGCATGAATGTAGACATTTCTGAACGTGGTGCTAGTTGTTTTTGACGTGGTGCTGGTGTTCTGAGACGTGGTGGGCTATCTTTGTGAAAAAATATTTTAGTTCTATTGTATGATTTCTTTTATATTCTTGATCTGAGATCTCCAGTATATTGATCTGATGTCAAGTATTCTCTGATCTGATGTCTATATAATCCTGATCTGATGTCTATACATGCATGGATATAGACGTTTCTTGACGTGGTGCTAGTTATTTTTGACGTGGTTCTTGTGTTCCGAGACGTGGTGTGCCGTTTTCGTGAAAAAAATAGTTTAAATTCACATGCATGGATGTAGACGTTTCTGAACGTGGTGCTAGTTGTTTTTGACGTGGTGCTGGTGTTATGAGACGTGATGAGCTCTCTTTGTGAAAAAAATAGCTTCAATTCACATGCCGGTCACTGTTCCGCAGTGAAGGAATTCCGGCCACCAGTATCAGTTTCGAGGGAGGGGTCGCCGGGGCGATTTGGGGGAAGGCGGGAGGGGCGCGGTGGAGGGTTTCGAGTGAGGCGTCGCCGGGGCGATTTGGGGGAAGGCGGGAGGGGCGCGGTGAGTGAGGCGTCGCCGGGGGGAAAGGGGGGGTGACGGGGAGAGTTTTCGAGGGAGGTGTTGCCGGGGCGATTTGGGGGAATGCGGGAGGGGCGCGGTGAGTGAGGCGTCGACGGGGGGAAAGGGGGGGTGACGGGGAGAGGGTGGGTTGCGTCGCCGGGGGGAAAGGGGGGTGACGGGGAGAGGGTGGATTGCGTCGCCGGGGGGAAAGGGGGGGTGACGGGGAGTTGCGTCGCCGGGGGGAAAGGGGGGGTGACGGGGAGAGGGTGAGGTAATAAAAAATTAATATTATTATATTAATATATTATTATAAGGGTATATTGGTAAAATTATAAGTTTACCGCCCCAGTTTCTGGGGCGGTAACTAGTAACCCCCTTTTTTTATTTGTGAAATAGAACAATTTGATGTATTAAATTTAATCCCTTCTTTGTAAAGAAAAGTTAGTTGAGGATTAGGGCTGAGACATGTTATTGGGTTTTTTTATTTGTGAAATAGAACAATTTGATGTATTAAATTTAATCCCTCCTTTGTAAAGAAAAAGTTAGTTGAGGGTTAGGGCTGAGACAGGAAGGATGAGACTCAGGCTGAAGGTTGAGGGTGAGATTGAATGTTGAATGTTGAATGTTGTAGGCTGAAGCTGAAATAATGGCCGAATTTTGAATGCTCATGAATGCTAAAGGTTGAGGAGGCCGAAGACAAAGGTGAAGAAGATGAACTTCATATTTTTGTTTAGTTAACATATCTTATCTTAAACGGGTAACTGTTTGAAACAAATTGTTCATCTCACATCTAGGGTGTGTTTGTTTCGTAAAAATAGAAATAGAACAATCGTAAAATGATTTTGGTTGTTACGTTTTCAAACGATAAAAGTAAAGGTAAACGAAACTGATTACTATTTTTTAAAAAAATTTATGCATGTCGAATTAATAAAGTGATAATTTTGTGTTACTAAACATGTCATTTCTTTAATGAATAACTTCTTAATTTACCAAACAACTCGCACCCCTAATTTGATAACGACACACCCCTAATTTGATAATGACTCTCAATTCATTTTAGCAACGAAGAGAATTTCAACTGGTTTGCATAGTTTCTTTCCATTCTTGAAGATCAAAACATTATTGCTTTCCTTGCTTACGGCCGAGTTTTATTGAATCCCCCGTTCTAAGAATACCTGTTTCATGGAGTACCAAATTTTGTAAAGAACAATGTTAACTTTACCCAAAATTGAACTAGTGTGTTAAACTTCTTTGGTCATTTATCACTGCACAAATTCCAATAAATTAATTGCAATAATTACGTTAGTTATGAAGAAAAAAAATCACATCTAATTTGATTTGAATGATTTTCTCAATTCTATTAAATTATGTCCATCCCTTCACACCGAATCATGCATGATGCATCCAATGTGGCTATATTATACACTAAAACGTACGAATTTGAGTAGGACATTGAATGGGCTCGAAAATCACAGATTTTGTGTCTTTAATAATTTCATTTGGAGATGCAAATTCATCTGTGAACTTGTACAGATAGAAGCTTATTTTGGTGCATGTCCAGAATAGATCTTTGCACTCTCTTGGGACAAGGCTTCCTTGTGTCTGAAGAACCATCCTCAGCAGCTCCCTTCGACTACTTTCCACCATCCTCTCTATCCTTGTCTTTGCTTCTTCAGTTGACAAAGTTCCACGACCTTGATCCACCAGTATGGACACACTATTCAGTGTTCTTTCCGAAAGTTCCTTCTGATAGAGCATGGAAATAGAAAGAATTTGTTAAATCAAAGCCTGCAATTTTTTCTCAGATTGTTTTGTAAGTGGATAGGTCGTTATAATTAGCATTTATTTGGTCTGATTTTGAGATAAAGTTCCTGATAATTAGGGTATTTTCTGTTAATTTGAAGGATTGAGGATGCTAGGAAGAAAACTATTAGAAAAAAAAGAGCTACAAGGGGGGAAATTAAGGAAGAGGAGTTAAATTTCAGCAGAGCCATCCCTATACCAGGTGGGCATGCTAGTGTTGAAGAGGTTAAAAAATATTTAATTTGGCTTCAAATAATTTTAGGTGTTCTTTTAGTTATTTTCTCAACAACGACGATTGGTTATTTGTTTAAAAGAATTAAATTATCACCTCTGCTCCACTATAATACATTATTATCAGTTTTAAGTAGATAATTTTATTATTATTAGATTGACACCCAAGTATATGGTCCAAGCTCACAAAAATGGTTGGATGATAAGACTTGGACATTGGTAAATGATGATCACCAAATTTAAAAGATTTTGAACATGAAGGGAGAAAAACATACAAGAGGCCTCCAATTTGGGCATCATTTAGTGATTATCATAATAATAAGAGAATAAAGGTAATTTGAAGTTAGAAAATATTTACCTCACACGTTCGAATATCGTTAAGAAGTCGCACAAGGGTAGATACATGTGTGAATAAGCTTCTGATTTCTTCACTTGCCATAACTTGTTCGGATAACTTTGGTCCAACAAAATAAAGGCCAGTGAGAATACAGATATGTGCACCAACGGTTACGGCAGCCACAGCCATGTATTCCTCCATTTTGGGTTTTGTGTTTTGTCTCCACAAGTTGTGCTCTTCCATCATCGTGCCCAGCATTTCTTGCCACTGTTGATACCGTACTCATGATGTTATGAGGAATGACCATGCAAGAAACTAGATTTATTATTATTTGGTATTGCATTGCAAGCAGCTCAATTACCATGCTTATCAAGTGTTGCTTGACGCAACGCCCTTGATAAATCAAAGCTTTCTCTGCAATCTCGTCTACTGTATTGTAAAGTGCTGAAATGAAAATCTCAACCCGTTTAGAGCAATAACCAATTGTTGAGTTCTTGTCCCATCTGGAAATCATCAAGAAATATTGAATGAATTAAGGCAACATTGTATTTGATGATCGGGAAACGAATGCTACAATTAATACACCAAACTTACTCTTTTACCAATTCGACAATGTTAAGTAGCTCTTCTCTGGAAGCACTCTTATCAAACAAATCATCGGCAACTGTTGTGAGGATGATAGTTTGGGCAAATGCTATTCGCATCATAGAGAGCTCCGGTTCAAAGGCATCAGCAGTAATCATAAAATAGCTAGAATGTAGACCGTGCGGCCGGGAAAAAATATCTTGCAACCCATTCATTTCAATCCACCTGAAATGGAAGGATTGATTTTGATCATTTCTTTTCTGTCGTCTCTCTAACCAAACGATTAATATATTAAATTTTTGGAGTTCCCACCTCTTGAGTCTTTGAAACTCATCTTGGTGCAGGGTTTGGCAGGCGTTAAAATCTCCTATTGAAAGAGTAAGAAGATCCATGTTGGAAATGTTGAAGCACCTGAAACGATCAAGTACGATGGAAAACAGTTGAGAGGATTTGCCAACTAGCTAAGTTCAATTAATTAACAACTTATATATACCGGCAAATTACACTATATACCTTATGGATATATATATATATATATATTACTATATTTAGAAATATAGGGATGATAATTTACAATTTCTAATTTTAATATATAGTGCAAGTCTAAGAGCATCTACAGTGATATTATTCCCTCTCTGTATAATAAATGGATCAATAGTGTCACCCAAACTTTTTATTAACCTCTCATTCTATTAAATTTCTCATTGCAATAATTTTATACTACAATGAGATAATAGATGGACCTACTATAATATTATATTTATTTCACTTATTCACAACATAAATATTTATAATTATTATTAATATTTAAGTTTATTTTATTAAATACATCCAAAATATATCAATATTATTTCATAAAATATTAAATAAAATATCTAATGTTTATTTTGTCTAAATTTAATTAAATTTCCAAGATTTTAATAAAAAATAGAGAAAAGTAGAAGAGTGAAAGTGTAATATGAATTTAAAAAACGAGGAGGTATTTATAGGGGGTGAAAAAGAAGAAAAGAAAAGAAAAAATCTAAGCACTGAAGCCACATAGAAAAACAAAAATTTACGATTGCTGTCTCTTTTCTTCTTTAAAAAAAAATTACAAAATATTTTTTTTAAAAAAAAAAAAAAAAAGGCCCCACATGTCAGCAATAAAACCATTTTTCCCAGACTACCGAAGAATTACACCCAGGGCATCCACAATGGTTCTTATTATGCGGCCAATGGAGATAATAGGGTTGGGGTTGTGGATATCTTAAAAGTGATTTCTAAAAATTAAAATTTGTTAAATTGTGATTATTTTATTTTTAAATATAGTAATAGAGTATATAGTATAATTTGTCACATATGTACCTGTAGGCAGTTTTAAGCATTTGAAACCCGTCTACGTAGTATAGCTCTATGCATTTTCTGTTTAATACTCGTCGTAGTGAACCATTATAATTTCTTAATGTAAATTCCACCTGCACGTACATAGGAATTAGAGGAGATGCAAATTCAGTACAAGTATATATATAACTTCTAATGTGTCCACTATATACAAATATACGTACCTCCTTTTGTAGTTTAGTGTCAAGTATGCACTGATTTAACAATTGTTGTTTAAGATACGTTGTCGTCCATGCAATGATCTTTTCAAGAATGTACTCATCTTCAAAAATAATGGAATTGGCAGCTCTGTATAGTTCCAAAATGGTAGTCACCCTGCTGAATTCTGGGCTTGTGGTATTCAAGAAACGTTTTTCGTCACTGAATTCCTCCAACTCATCTGCACCAAAGTTGACATGAGCCCGATCAGGTCAGGTCTCTCTCTAATGGTCCAAATTTTGACACAAATACCTTGACAAACTTCATATCCACCCAATCTCAAATGTCGAAATGCCATTGCACAACAGTTAACATCTAAGAATATATCCTCGTCTCTTCGTTTCCATAACCTCAAGTATGCAATTTTAACAGTTAGTACTAGTACTGAACTGTGTTCCACTTAAACATGGTAAAATGGAATAATAATTACGTGCCTACCTGTACGTTTCTTCCAAAACTCCATCTATTTCTTGCGTGAAGTATCGTTTCAGTCCGAGATTTTCAATTACGTCAATCATTTTCAGGCGGATGTATACGCCAGAAGGATTAATGGTAGGAACTGCAAACAAGAGAAATTAAGCTGTATAATGAAAATCATAAATTTCAAAAATCTATCTTAGCCATTGATTCAAGATCCCTTTTGAGTTATGCAAGAATAGTACCCCCTTCTTCACACTTATTCATGACTCCACGCAAATGTCCAAATAACTTGTGGTCATAGTGGTGATTTAAAGTAGCAGCTATAGCAGCTGGTGAATTTCGAAGCGACCCATTCGTCCTTTTAACCTTCAAAACCTTTTCCCAACCACTGAATGTCTCAATTCCTTCCGCAAAATATGCTAAACCTGTTTCATTTTCTCGAATTCTGGTAGGACAATTAGATAAATAATTTCATAATTTTGTTCATGACAATTCAAAAAATAAATACACATGAATTTAAAATCTACTACCTTTCAAATTCCAGCTTCTGATTCCGCATAACTCGGTCCAATAAAGTTTCATCCAAAGCTAGATTCAAGTCTAGTGCTTTCGAATGTTTGATCATGCCAGCAAACAGAACATCAAATCCAACTGGAGAAAACTGAAGAGGATCATAGGCAGCCAAACCATTTGATCCTATAAATTCACATCCTGGAAGATTTAAGAGGAAAAAAATAAGTTTTTTCAAGCATGAATAAAAAAACTCAATAAAAAGCGAAAAAACAACTCGTCCATTATTTATAGACAACTCGCTAGGTAGCCATGCACTTGATGCCTGAATTGACTTCCCCGAATACGAAATGGATATCTTAATCCACTGTTACCAAACGGTGGCCTAAATTGAAATGAAACAAGATTTTAAAGTTATTTCTTAATCTGTTTTGTTAGTCCTAGTGAAGTTATTTTCAGGATTAATCCATTGTTTCCTATTATTCTTAGATTAAATCATATGTTTGGTCACTTACATTTGACCAAATAATTTTTTTGATCGCTTACATTTTAAAATAATTTTTTTTCTTACATTTAAAATATGTATTATTTGGTCTCTATTGTTAATTTTGTCCAAATTATATTAACTCTGTTCATGCACAGTATATTAGATATTCCTAAATGAATAATATAACCGTCTAAATATTAATCTAATTATTAAAAAATTTTCATAAATTTACATCAGATTGTAATTTACAAATAACTAACCCGAAAGTCATTAAATAGAGACAAATCATTTCAAATTTTCATAACCAGACTTAAATTTTAAATTTTTTAATGTATACACTGATTTTTTAACTATTATATCCTTTATTGAAAAATTTTTATATACTACTCATAAATAAAATTAGGACAGTTTAGATAAAATAGATATTATGGATACTAAATAATATATTTTAAAAAGTAAGGGACCAAATAATACATTTTTTATATGCAAAAGACTAAAAAAATTATTTTAAAGTGTAATGGACCAAAAAAATTATTTGACCAAATGTGAGCGACCAAAAATATGATTTAATCTTATTCTTATTTCATTTTTTTTTTGTTGAAATATTTGGCTTAAATTCATTTGGTCCCTCTTAATAGGGATTATTTTGGTTTTGGTTCCTCTTTTATTTTGATCACTAATACTACTCCCATTTATTTTTTTTTGGCAATTATAGTCATTTTTTACGAAAAATGTTAGAAAATAACATATTAACTCATTTGATTACTAGTCAAACCTAATTTTTTCTTCACTGTGATTTGTCCCATAGTTTGTTCAACCAATTTTATAATCCAAATCCTCATAAATATTCAACTCATTTAGGAGAGCAAAATGACACTTGTAATGATGGGGGAAGGGGAGGCCGGGGTGGAAGATGGGGACAAGATAGGGGAGGTTTTAGGGGAAGAGGCTTTGGCGGTAGAGGTGGATTTGGAGGAAGAGGACGTAGAAGGACTGGTGGTGGAGGAAGTAGCTGGACAAGCAATAGTAATAGTGGTGGAGGAAGTTGGAGTAGTGGAGTTGTTGGTGAGGAAGGGAAGTGGCAGAGTGGGAATTCTGCGTGGGCTGTTTCAGAAGGGACTGCTTGCAGGTGGAGGTGATGCCCAAGGTAGTAGTGGTTGGAATCGTGAAGAAGGAAGCAAATGGAAAGATGAAGATATTTCCACAAGTGAGAAGCAAAACAACTGGATGACCACACAGTCAAGTAACAACTCAAAAGCTGGTGGTTGCGAACGGTGGTCAGGGCAAAGAATACTGGTGGAAGTGATGGTGACACTGGTGGTTGGCTGGAATAGCGCAAAGAAAGCAACTGGAAAATATCAAATTCTTCTAGTAGCAATCACAACCAGAACTATAGTGAGGCCAAGGACTAGGGGTGTAAATGAACTGTGAGCGGCTCGGTCAAAGTTTGGCTTGAGTTCGGAGTTGACCGAGCTCGAGCTCGGCTCGTTAAGGTAACGAGCCGAGTTCGAGCCTGTAATATATAGGCTCGTTAGGCTCGACAAGCCTAACGAGCTTATATATTATATATATTTATTTTATAATATTAAATATTTTTAATATTTTTAAAAGAGTGAATTGTAAAAAAGGTCATCATACTTTGATAAAGTTTAGGTTTTGGTCACTAACTTTTAAATATTCAAAAAAGGTCACTAACTTTTACATCTGAATTTTAAATATGGTCATTCCGTTACAAACAGCCGTGAAGCCCACTAACAGACCAAAATTTTGAGGGTATTTCTGTCCAATCATATCCAAAAAACCCATGTGCTTCCCTTTTTTTTTTTTTACTATTTATCTTTCTTCCCCTCACCCTCCCCTCTTTTTTTTTTTTTTTTTTTTTTCATATTCATCTTTCTTCTCCAGCCACCCTGCCACCCTTCTTACCGGAAATAACAAAACCCATCACCATTCTCCCAGAAACGTCTACATCCATGCATGTGAATTTAACCCGATTTTTTCACAAAGACAGTCCACCACGTCTCATAACACTAGCACCACGTCCAGAACAACTAGCACCACGTCCAGAAACGTCTACATCCATGCATGTGAATTTAACCCGATTTTTTTCACAAAGACAGTCCACCACATCTCATAACACTAGAACCACGTCCAAAACAACTAGCACCACGTCCAGAAACGTCTACATCCATGCATGTGAATTTAACCCGATTTTTTTCACAAAGACAGTCCACCACGTCTCATAACACTAGCACCACGTCCAGAATAACAAGCACCACGTCCAGAAATGTCTACATCCATGCAAGTGAATTTAAACTGATTTTTTTCACAAAGATAGTCCACCACGTCTCAGAACAACTAGAACTACGTCAAAAACAATCGGGTTAAATTCGGGTTAAATTCAAAAAAATCAGTGAAAAAAATCTGAGACGTGGTGGACTATCTTTGTGAAAAAAATCAGTTTAAATCCACATGCATGGATGTAGACGTTTCTGGACGTGGTGCTTGTTGTTTTTGACGTGGTGCTAGTGTTATGAGATGTGGTGGACTGTCTTTGTGAAAAAAATCGGGTTAAATTCACATGCATGGATGTAGACGTTTCTGGACGTGGTGCTAGTTGTTCTGGACGTGGTGCTAGTGTTATGAGACGTAGTGGACTGTCTTTGTGAAAAAAATCGGGTTAAATTCACATGCATGGATGTAGACGTTTCTGGACGTGGTGCTTGTTATTTTTGACGTGGTGCTAGTGTTATGAGACGTGGTGGACTGTCTTTGTGAAAAAAATCGGGTTAAATTCACATGCATGGATGTAGACGTTTCTGGACGTGGTGCTTGTTGCTTTTGACGTGGTTCTAGTATTATGAGACGTGGTGGGCTGTCTTTATGAAAAAAATCGGGTTAAATTCACATGCATGGATGTAGACATTTCTGGACGTGGTGCTAGTTGTTCTGGACGTGGTGCTAGTGTTATGAAACGTGGTGGACTGTCTTTGTGAAAAAAATCGGGTTAAATTCACATGCATGGATGTAGACGTTTCTGGACGTGGTGCTTGTTATTTTTGACGTGGTGCTAGTGTTATGAGACGTGGTGGACTGTCTTTGTGAAAAAAATCGGGTTAAATTCACATGCATGGATGTAGATGTTTCTGGACGTGGTACTAGTTGTTCTGGACGTGGTTCTAGTGTTATGAGACGTAGTGGACTGTCTTTGTTAAAAAAATCGGGTTAAATTCACATGCATGGATGTAGACTTTTATGGACGTGGTGCTAGTTGTTCTAGACGTGGTGCTAGTGTTATGAGACGTGGTGGACTGTCTTTGTGAAAAAAATCGGGTTAAATTCACATGCATGAATGTAGACGTTTCTGGACGTGGTGCTTGTTGTTCTGGACGTGGTGCTAGTGTTATGAGACGTGGTGGACTGTCTTTGTGAAAAAAATCGGGATAAATTCACATGCATGGATGTAGACGTTTCTGAACATTTCGGGGAGAATGGTGATGGGTTTTGTTATTTCCGGTAAGAAGGGCGGCAGGGTGGCTGAAGAAGAAAGATGAATACGAAAAAAAAAAAAAAAAAAAGAGGGGAGGGTGAGGGGAAGAAAGATAAATAGTAAAAAAAAAAGGGAAGCACATGGGTTTTTTAGATATGATTGGACAGAAATACCCTCAAAATTTTGGTCCGTTAGTGGGCTTCACGGCTGTTTATAACGGAATGACCAAATTTAAAATTCAGATGTAAAAGTTAGTGACCTTTTTTGAATATTTAAAAGTTAGTGACCAAAACCTAAACTTTGTCAAAGTATGATGACTTTTTTTACAATTCAATCTTTTTAAAATTTTTCGTTTTAAATCGAGTTTGGCTCGCGAGCCTAGCTCGCGAGCTCGAACTCGAGCTTCACAATTCTTAAACGAGCTCGAGCTCGAGCTCCAAAAAATGAGCTGGAACCCATTCATATTTAGGCGAGCCGAGTGATAAAGCCATATAATGGTATTTTTCAGTGTTATAATTTTATTGTTTTACAGGCTTTGTGAGTTGAATTAATTGCTTATATCTATATTTTGTGTTGAAGGATAGAAATTGGAGATTGCAATTATTTTGGAGGATACACTCTATTAAGGACCAATTTGCAAGATTGAAGGAAAAGTAGGGGTGAAAGTTGACAATGGCATAAATAGAAGGTCAATTCTGCATTGTGGCTATTTTGACTAAAATCCCTAGCTCACTAAATTGAAGTGGTCGGCTGCTCTTCTTCATTTTGCTTCCAGAATTGCAGCTGCCAAGCTGCTGCCATCCATTGTAAAGTTCCCAAGGAGAAGAATTGAAACTGGTGGTTTTTCCTTGCTCCGACGCTGCTGCGGTTCTACCACCTTTTGCTGCTGATTTTTCCTTGCACGGCCCATCGTGAGCTGCTGCTGATTTTTATTTCTAAAGGTGATGCCGAATCCTTTCCTCCCCGACTTGCTGCTGGACCGAATAGAAGAAGAAAGGAAACCAGTTTTTCCTTTTGTTGCAGCTATGCTTCTCCTTAATTACAGCAGCCACACAAGCAATGGAACCAGAGAAAAAATGGAAGCTGTTGCAGATTTCTTAGCTTCCAAAAGCTGCTGCCATAGTGCAAGAAAAAGAAGATCTAAGTCAGGCCCAACTTCCAAGTCTGAAGAGTTGCCATCGAATCAACAAAAGAAGGAAAATTGCTGAATTTTCTTGTTCCCATAGTTAATTGCTGCTGGACTTCCGTATTTTTGGGATGCTCAGATAGAGAAAGAAAAGGGAAAGGAAATTTATTTCCTCGCTCAAAGCTGCTGAAGGGGTTAAAAAGAGAGGAAAAGAAAAGGAAAATTTCAAAGATGCTGATTCCACCGATTGAAGATAGGAAGGGACTGTCCTAAAAAATCAGCAACTGCAGCATTTTCTTCCAAAAATTCAAGAGTTGCTGCCACCGTACAAAGGAAAGGAAGGTAAGTAAAAATCTTTCCAAAATTGAGCTGCTACTGATTTTTGCCCAAAGTTGCTGCCGATTCTGTTTCTTCCCAATTTCGCTGCGATTCTCAATATCAAGGGCTGTTGCCAATCAATTATTGCTTTCCAAAAACCTGATGGCACCTAAGGATTAAGGAAACAAAGCTTTCCACCGACTGAAGAAGAAAAGGAAAGAAAAATTCTGCAGCAATTTTAGTTCAAAATCATGGCTGCTGCAGATTTCATGAACCAATTTGAGAATGGAAGGAAAAAAAGGGAAAGTTTCCAAAGCTGCTGATTAATTCCTCCCTTCCTTAATTATTAGCTGCTGGTATTAGGAAGGAGCTCTCCACCTTCAATAAAAAGAGCATCCTTCAAGACCGAAAAAAGATATAGAACACAATTAGTCGTGGGCAGCAGAGAATACAACAAAAGGAAGCAGAACAGAGCAATTAGGAGAGCTCAACGGCTGTGTTTGTTTTTTTTACTGTTTTCAATTTTCTATTTTTATGAATAACAATTTCTTATTGGTTTTGTTCAAGAACATGAGTAGCTAATTTTATTTTTCTAATCCAAGGGATTTGATTTAATTAGCATGTTGTGAGGTTTTGAGTTTAATTTAATTTCTTTCGTTAAATTCAAGTATCGATTGTTTCTTGTTTTAATTTAGAATTTTTAGTACTAATTGAATTGACGACTCAATTAGTGTTGATTTTTCTGTGCTATCTACAGGTTGAATGTTACGTAATAGACACGAACCGGTAGTATCAAGTAGCAATTAGATGTTTTATGCATGTTGGTGAGACTTATTTGTTCATGCATGATAGTCTAAGGGGAAACAATTGGACAGAATTAATTATTTGTAGCTATCTCTTTTAATTAATTTTGGTTTCAACTAATTCTTGTGTGTAATGTTGTTATGGTTGAATATGGAACGCTATCGTGCCCAGTTTTCCATAACAAGATTTAATCGAATGCTGGGTTTGGTTAATAAAATTAGAGAATCCATAGTTGTTACGGCTATCCTAACAATAGTGGAGGTTGAATGCTTGAATGAAAGAATACTTTTGAACCGATGATCGACATAATAATTGAATTGTATTTCCCTTGGATTGGATTTTTCTTCTTTGATTTTCTTGGTTTGAATTTGTCTCAATTTTAGAATTCTTTTGATTTTAGTATTTTTAATTTAATTTCAAAACCCCTGATTACTGGTTGGTTTAAGAATTAATTTTAGTTCCTTTGGGATTTCGACTCGGTACTACTATTGCTGCAAGTTTATTTGGAGTTCGGTAGAACCGGATTTATTTTGGGTGCCTCGACAAGCACGGCCACCGAGTCTGAACATAGGCAAGTTCGAGCTCGGCTCGGCTCGTTTACACCCATACCAAGGATAAGGATATAGTTATTTATGGTCAAGGAAATTACCAAGGTGTTCAATTCAAAAACACAGATAGTCACCAGAATGTATGTAAACACGACTAGAGTATGAAAGAGTTAGGGTTACTAGTTACCGTCTCACTTTTTTAGGGCGGTAATTTATAGGTTTTGACAAAAATATCCTTTTACATAAAAGGAGAGAATAAAGAGGATATTGTGGGAGGCATTTTAGTTCAAATTGAGATGGAAAAGAAAAAGTATTGAGGCGGTAACTAGTAATTCCTAAATACATAAGAGATACAAAATTAAATTGACTCTTTGTGTTTAGGATTTTAAGGTGGTGTGTGTTATCTTCATTGTGAGTTTATCGTCTCATTCCATAGATTTTTTAGGCAGACTTCATCCCCTAACAAATTCCGCCAATTAGTAATATAATCAAGAGAATCAATGATTTTGGGAGGAGGGGATACATGTTGAGTTTGAATCCTCATATATCCTTCGATATTTAGAAGCTTCCATGGGAGATTTTATTTACAACCAGACTTGATGACTGTCATTTTAATGACTTAATTTTTCTCAAATTTAGGTAGAGAAAATAAGCAACTAGATTAAGAAATAAGTTGGCATGAATTATTATTGCCTTTTTTTTTTTTCATCCCCACACAAAGGAATGTAAACTTGAAATTCTAAGAATAATTTATTTATAAAGTATACCCAACCAATTGCTAAACACATTTATTAAATATAAAAAGTGACTAAAACATATATACAGTTATCAACGCTCTCACCAACATTAACGTCCCAAAGAGACAATCTCTTGTTACTAACCAGCTACCACCACAACATAAAAAATGGGTTCTCAACCAAATTTGGGGATATATGTTGGATTTTAGTCCCCATCTATCATTAAATATTTAGAGCTTCCACAGGAGATTATTTACAAATATATTTGTTGATTATCCTTTTAAGAGGAAGGAAATAAAACAACTGAATAAAGAAATAAGTTAACACAAACTCACTACAACAAAAAATGGCTTCTAAAACACTTGAAAATGTTATAAAGGAATTACTAATTACCGTTCCAGTACTTTCTCTTTACCGTCCTAATTTGGACGAAAATGCTCCCATACAATACCCTCTCTCTTCCCCCCCCCCCCCTTATGTAAAAGGATATTTTTGTCAAAACTTATCGATTACAGCCCCAAAAATTGAGGCGCTAACTAGTAACCCCCATGTTTTAATAAACAAAATTTCATTACATTTTATCTATGGCGATGCGAACCTTTTTGTGTAGTCTAAGCAGGTATGATCAAAAGGGAATTGGATAACACGACACTTTTTAATGTGAACTTACATACTGAAAATGTGGAGTTATAATATATATGAACATACAAATATCTGTCATGATAAATTATCTATCACGGCATGGATCGTTGGCTTCACACTGTTATATATGTTAACATGTTAATACATACTTTAGTGTTTGGATAGAAAACCTATTATGAAAATTTTAAGTGTTCATATAAATACCATAATATCATAAAATTATGTGTAATTATATTACATAATTGAAAACATAAAATTATGTTTAAATAGATAGTATATTACTTCATTTGTAAGTAAATATACAAATAGTCTTAGGCTGTTGAAATTCTAGCCTCTAAGAATCCAAGCCCAATCCTTTTCTTTTAGTACTACAGTTAACACTCAATCATTCCCTTCGTTTCCGATGTGGAACAACAGAAGAAGACTTTAAATCACACTTAATAATGTAATTATATATTTATTACAGTTACACTAGACATAGTAATCTATTAATATCTTAAGTTAATATATTAACAAATAAAATAACACTTGATTGTGTTTTTATACTTATAAAATTTTAATTAGACTTGTTATTGTTTTGATTGAAATTTTATTATAACACTTATTTCTAGTGTTATTATAGGATTTGATTTGATTTGATGACACATTAAAATAGTTATAACAACACTACAAAGAGTAGTGTTTTAGTAGATAAATAAGTTAATATTTGATGTGATTGTAGATATTAATAGATACATTTATAGTTTAGTGTTTGAAAGGTTTGTGGTGAAAGCTCAAAATTCTTGTAGTGCTTATTAATATAATAAAATTACACTTAATAATGCCGCTATATGTCAATTTTATTTCACTACACATGTAGTAAGGGTGTGGCGATATGTCAATTTTCCTAGTAGATATATTAACAAATAAAAGAACACTTGATTGTGTCTTTATACCTATAAAATTTTAATTACTCTTCTTAATGTTTTGTTTTAAATTCTATTATAACACTTATTTCTAGTGTCATGATAAAATTTTATTTGATGACACGTTAAAATAGTTATAACAACATCGCTATTGCAGTGTTTTATTAGATATAAATAAATTTATATTTGATGTGATGGTAGATAGTAATAGATATATCTATAGTTTAGTGTTACGAAAGGGACGTGGTGAAAGCCCAATTTTCTTGTAGTGACTATTATGATCTTATTTTGATTCTCACACAAAAGAAATATGAACTAGAAAATCAAAGAATAATTCATTTACAAAGTTTAGGCAACAAATTATTATACGCATTTACTAACCCTAAAAGAGTGATTGAAGCACATATACCAACCGCCAACACTCTAGCTAAGATTAATCTCCCAAAAGAACAAGCTCTTGTTGCTAATGAATGTCACATATAACATATTAATGCCCACCTATATTGGATGCCATCACAACATACAAAATGGGTCCTCACAAAATTTGGGGACATATGTTGAGTTTGAGTCATCATCTACTATTATATATGTTTAAACCATTCCACTTGGAGATTTATTTACAACTAGATTTACTAATTATCATTTTAATGAATAAGGTTTCTCAACTTTAGGGGAATAAAATAAGCCATTAGATAAAGAGTTAAGCCATGAATAATCACTATCTCATTTTCATACCTACACAAAGGAATGTGAACTTGAAATTCAACAAATCATTCATTTACAAAGTTTAGCCAACCAATTGCTAGATGCATTTATGGACCTTAAATGAGTGACTAAATCACATCTACCGACTACCAACGGTCTGGCTAAGATTAAGGTCCTAGAAGGACAAGTTCTTGTTGCTAATGGTCTCAAATATACTTAAAGTATGATAGGCTAATCGCTTCTAAAAATAACAGAAAAGAAAACAAGTGAGAATTGAAGATGGTCAAATCAAGGAAACAACAATTCCAAGAGTGACCTTTGATATGAATAAAATTATAGTTTCAGAAGAAACTCAAGCACTTAAAACTAATGAAATCTCAATAAATTATGTCATGCCTGAAAAAATATGAAAGTTTACCAAAATAATTTCGATGTCAATGATATTTTTACATATAGTGTAGCGCTAGAAACAATGATGAGGATCATGAACCAAGAAGTATTCTTGAATGTAGACAAAGAAATGACTACCAAAATATAAATACGCGATTAATATTGAGTTAAAATCTCTCTTATAAAAAGAAATTTTTGGACGTATAGTCTGCACCCCTTAAAGGGTAAAACCAGTGCAATACAAATGAGCTTTTGGGCAAAAAAAGAATGATACTGGTGAAATAGTGATATATAACGCACATATGTTTCACAAGGATAATCGCAAAGATCTGGAATTGATTATGAGGAGACATATTCTCTATTGGTGAATGCAACTACTTTTCAATATCTTATCAGTCTAATAATACAATGACTTGATTTGCTTCTAATAGATTTTGTTATAGCCTATTTATATTGTTCATTTGACAGTGATGTATATACGAAACTCTCTAAATGATATAAATTTTTAGAAGTAGTTCATGTAGATTTTCTAGAACAATATTCTATTAAATTGAAACAATCGTATATTGAGAGTACCTACAGTGAGTTATATCCTTCTTGTCGTGTATGTTAATGATTTAATTATCATATTGAAACTCCATATGAACTTCATAAAACTATTGATTACTTAAACAAGGAATTTGAGACAAGGGAACCGGGGGGTTTTTTCTGCTGCTGGAATTCATGACTGGTTTAGGACTAATTTGTCTGGAATTGGGAGCCTGGGGGAGGGAGATTGGAGCTGCAAGTTTGGGGTGACAATGTGCACACTTTGGCAGGAACGAAAAGCACGAGTCTTCAGGGGTGAAGGCCGCCCAGCTTCTGATATTGTGACGAGTGTTAGCTTGAGAGCTGCGGCTTTTCTGGAAGCTCAGCAAGCAGCCCGCCAAGTAGGCTTGCCCGGGAGTAACATAGTGTAGAAGTGGGTTAGTTGGAAGCTGAACCCGGACGCGGCAGTTGAGCCGGTGACGGGCCCGCTGCAGTGGGTGGTGTGTTGCGGAATCATGAATGGAGATGGGTGGAAGGTTTTACAGGTGAGCAAATGTGTCGTATGTTGGAAGGAAGAGTTGAAAAAGGTGTGAATGAGAATATTTGGGAAAACGTCGGGTCTGATCAACCCGCGTTTTGATTCTCAAATTTAATACAGATGAGGATTGACTCTTTAGTTTTCAATAGATAACCATGATTATTAATATGATGGTCTAATCCATTGAAGGATAATGATTAAATTTTTGCATAATTATCTGGTGTAATCCATTGAAGGATAATGATTAAGTTTTTGGATAATTATCAATGGTGACAGCAAATTAATGGTTGAAATTAAGGTGGCAGATTAATGGATTAACATTGGTATTAATTATATTTATCTGCACACTTGATATTGAAAACTGGTGATGTCTATAAATAGCATTTTATAGATCTGCAGAGAACACACCTCTCTTTGAAAATTCTCCTTCTCTCAGAATCCCTCTTTCCATTCAAAATTCTGCTCCTCTTTCTCTGAAGAAATATTCTCCCAATTTCTTACCAAAATTTCCTCAAGTGTTCAACAACTGTTCTAGTTCGTTGGTAAGGCGGTTTTGTGCAAACCGACTTTACGGTTTCCATTGTATCCTTGGAAACATTTTGCTCATGTAACCTCTTGCACATTCGTAGAGGGGCAAATCTGTTTTAAGGAAATTGTGTGCTACACAAGCCTTGGAATTTTCTTACTACTATCCCTAATTTTTCTAACAATCTTAAAACAGATTTTTTCTTATTTCTCAATGGCTAGTTCAAGTGATCCCAACTCAAATTCTGAGGGTAATCCTGTTGTCACCCCAAATATGGGTTTCATTTCTGCCCCTGTCGTGGCTATCCCTAACGTGCCAGAAAGCCACTACGAGAAACCCAAAAAGTTTCAAGAGGTTGCCACTTTTTTCAAAAGATGGCAACAAAAGATGTTATTTTACCTAACGATATTGAGTTTTGCAAGATTCTTGAAAGAGGACCCCCCAAAAGTCCTAGAAAGAAATAGTGACGCTTCGATAGTAATTGCCGTTGAGGCATGGGAGCACTCCGATTTCCTCTTTCGCAACTACATTCTGAATGGGTTGCAAAATTCCCTATATTCTGTATATGGGAATTACAAAATGGCAAAGCAGGTATGGGAGGTTTTGGACCGTAAGTACAAAATTAAGGATGCAGGCTCAAAGAAATTTGTAGTCGGGCGGTTCCTTGATTTTAAAATGATTGACTCAAAATCTGTGATGAGTCAAGTGGATGAGTTTCAGCTCATCTTGCACGAGATAAGTGCTGAGGGGATGGTCCTGAGTGAGACTTTCCAAGTGGTAGCAATGATTGAGAAATTGCCACCAAGTTGGAAGGATTTCAAAAACTATCTCAAGCACAAACGCAAGGAGATGACCTTGGAGGATCTCATTGTCAAACTTCGGATTGAAGAAGACAACAAAAAGGCTGATACCAAGTCGGTCAACCCTGCGGGAGCCAAAATCAATGTGGTGGAACATGGCAAGGGAGGCTTCAAAAACAAAGCCATGACCACTGACAAAAGCAAAGGCAAGGCAAAGCTTGGGGCATCGGGAGGTGTCTCAAAGCAAAAATTCAAGTTTAAAGGTAAATGCTTTAACTGTGGAAAACAGGGTCACAAGTCATCGGAGTGTCGTGCTCCCAAGAAGAACCCTGAAGCAAACGTGATCCAAAAAATCACGGAGGACGTGGGAGACATCAATTTGGTAGTTGTAATCTCCGAGGTCAACATAGTGGAGTCAAACCAGAAAGAATGGTGGTATGACTCTGGTGCAACCAGGCATTGTGTGCACCAACAAAGGTCACTTCTCTACGTTCGAACCGATTCAAGGTGAGAAGCTGTACATGGGAAACTCGGCCGTTGCCAAAGTCGAGGGGAAAGGAACGGTTTTGCTCAAGTTGACTTTGGGCAAAACATTGACTTTGAAGGATGTGCTATATGCTCCAGAAGTCCGGAAGAATCTTATTTCTGGGTTCTTGCTGAATAAGCATGGATTCCGCGTTGTAATAAAATCGGACAAAATTACTCTTTCAAAGTCAGGAATGTACTTGGGAAAGGGGTACGCATCTGAGGGGATGTTCAAAATGAATGTAATGACTATTGTCATTAATAATAAAAGTATCTCTTCACCTTATTTGATTGAGTCTTCTAGCTTATGGCATGGTAGACTAGGTCACGTTAATTATGATTCGATACGTCGATTAATTAACTTGAACCATATCCCAAGTTTCCAGATTGACCAAAGTCACAAATGTAAAATTTACGTTGAGGCAAAACTGACAAGGTCTTCTTTCCAAAATGTTGAAAGAAACAATGAGCCCCTTGACTTAATACATAGCGATGTGTGTAATTTGAAATCGGTTCAAACACGATGTGGTAATAAATATTTTATTACCTTTATAAATGATAGCACAAAATATTGCTATGTATATTTGCTTAAAAGCAAAGATGAGGCATTAGAGAAGTTCATTCTCTATAAAACCGAGGTTGAAAATCAACTTGGAAAACGAATCAAGAGATTGAGAAGTGATAGAGGTGGAGAGTATGAAGCACCTTTTGGTGACTATTGTGCTAAAAATGGTATAGTTCATGAAGTAACTGCGCCATACTCACCACAATCAAATGGAGTTGCTGAACGTAAAAATCGCACTCTAAAAGAATGATGAATGCGATGTTATTAAGTTCATGCTTACCTTCTAACATGTGGGGGGATGCTATTTTGTCAAGTAATTACTTACTTAATAGAGTACCTCAAAAGAAAGAAGGAAAAACTCCATATGAACTATGGAAAGGAGTTAGGCCATCTTTTAAACACTTACAATTGTGGGAGATCATTCATTGAACATTGACCAACCAATATCTCATTCATGTGGGGGATTGTTGGAAGGAAGAGTTGAAAAAGGTGTGAATGAGAATATTTGGGAAAACATCGGGCCTAATCAACCTGCGTTTTGATTCTCAAATTTAATACATATGAGGATTGACTCTTTAGTTTTCAATAGATAACCATGATTATTAATATGCTGGCCTAATCCATTGAAGGATAATGATTAATTTTTTGGATAATTATCTGGTCTAATCCATTGAAGGATAATGATTAAATTTTTGAATAATTATCAATGGTGGCAGCAAATTAATGGTTGAAATTAAGGTGGCAGATTAATGGATTAACATTGGTATTAATCATATTTATATGCACACTTGATATTGAAAACTGGTGATGTCTATAAATAGCATTTTATAGATCTGCAAAGCAGACACCTCTCTTTGAAAATTCTCCTTCTCTCAGAATCCCTCTTTCCATTCAAAATTCTGCTCCTCTTTCTCTGAAGAAATATTCTCCCAATTTCTTACCAAAATTTCCTCAAGTGTTCAACAACTGTTCTAGTTCGTTGGTAAGGCGGTTTTGTGCAAACCGACTTTACGATTTCCATTGTATCCTGGAAAACATTTTGCTCACGTAACCTCTTGCACATTCGTAGAGGGGGCAAATCTGTTTTAAAGAAATTGTGTGCTACACAAGCCTTGGAATTTTCTTACTACTAGCCTAAATTTTTCTAACAATGTACTGGTGGTTGAACTCTGGGGAGTTTGTCAAGGGTTTCATTTGGCTTGGGGAGTGGAGTGTAAGAAAATAATGGTGGAAATGGATTCAGAGGGTGTTTTGCTGCTGTTAAAGGGAAGAGTTGAGAATGAAGGGAGGGTTGCTGGGCTAGTTGGAGGAATTCAAAATTTATTAAAGAGGCAGTGGAGCTCCGGCCTCCAACATGTACACAGAGGGGGGAACCGTGTAGCGGACATGGCGGGGAAGGGTGAGGCGAGGTTCACTCGATTGGTGGTGCTACCGTCTGAGGTGGTGCGGTGGTTAGAACATGATTCGAGATGGGAGAGAGTGTTGCGAAATGTAAGACAAATGGATTAAGGCGGAAGGCCTCATTCTTTGTAAAAAAAATAATAATAATAACATATTTAATTTTAGTTTCTAAACCAAAAGAGCAATAATAGTGTTTGTGTGACAATCAAATCTAATAATACTAACTTAATATATCAAATTATCTAATAATGTTTTTTTTAAAAGTAAAGCGGGCGTGGCTACCCGTTTATTAATAAATTATTATAGTTAAATCTATTTTTGCCCCCCTTAATAAGAATTATTTCGATTTTGGTCCAACTTTTATTTTATTTATCAATACTAGTTTCACTTAAATTTTTTTATTTTTTGCAATTATAGTCCTTTTTTATGAAAAATTAAGAAGATAACGGATTAAATTATTTGATTACTAATCAAATCTATTTTTTTCTTAATCATTATTATATAATAGTTTGTTCAACCAATTTTATTATCACGATCCTCATAAATGTTCAACTCATTTAGAGTTTTGACCTTCATTCTAGATTATAAGTCGATTTAAATGGTGGAACACTTGAGCGTCATTTTATCATATAAAAGTCATGGTTATATTAATCAAATAATACGCGTATTTCATGTATGATGTATCATATATATATGTACCATGTATGGTAAGGTAATAGAATAAGGTTTCTATTTTACCTCTGAGCAGAAGTTGGTCAGCAACTTGCCATTTTCGAAGAGCAAGTAAACATGCTAGAGTTGACAGAAGGGAGTCTTTAATGAGCAGCGCCCTATCTCCATGCCCAGAGGGCTGCCGCAGGCTACTCCATGAACCATCTTTCTCCTGGTTTTCCATTACCCAATTCAAGCATTCTGGGAAACAGGGCTTGTTTGGGGATTCCCTTGACGCAACCATGGCAACCCATGCTGTGTCATAAGCTGATACAGATAAGCTTATTTTATCAAACATTTCCCTTATTCTTTGCACCGATTCTTCATTATTAGTATCCTGCACGCAGAGGCCATGATAATAATAAAGCTCCATGCCAAAATAATAGTATTATTCTGGGATGGAAAGAGTAATAATAATAATACTAGTAACTTATAACGAACAAAGAACTAAGAGATCTTACTGATGAAATAGTACGGCTGCATCTTGTTAGTGCTGTGGAAGAAGAAGAACCAAAACAAGGGTTCAAAGTACCCAATTTGAACTCGGGAAGATTGAAGTTTTGGTGCAGACGAATGAGCATTTTTGTTTAAGGTTATGATGGAAGAGAGTGATTTGCTGAGGGAAACAAGAAGGCCCGGAGACACCGAGAGAACCGAATACATATGTATGGAATTGTTATATAGTCCAATTAGATAACAATGTAACGTATGTTTTTAATAAATAGCGTGTAAGTTTGAGAGAAATTAAGACAAATTCAGAGATACATTGCATTATAACATAGATATATTCTTTTGACATGTATATCCCTATGTATCCCTGCGTCAAGTTCTAAATTATAATATTGAGAACCGAATTACCCTCCAACTATTTCTCTGATCTCATTTTAATTTTAAACTAATTATTAATCCCTGCTCTAAATTTTTTCAATTTATACTTGCTGGGATTAAAATTTCATAACTCACATTGTGTTACTATTATTTTTTTAGAAAAAGTTTACATATTAATCTCTTCAAAAATATATAATATCTATCAATTCCTACCAAGTTAAATAATAAAATTAAGTTTTTATTTTTCATCAACAAATTTTGGTATAAATTCATTAAAAATTACATGTGAATTTTTTAGTTGTCACATTCTTCCTTCGCATATAAGAATTTCATTCCAAAATTCCATAGGTTCAACAATTGCAATTAATTGGTAAACGTGGTTATTACACTCACCATTAGTCACATCCATTAAACATGTCCTTTTCCAACCGTTCTTATTTTCTGTCGTCTTAATTTGAACTAAAATATCCCTTACAATACTCTTTCTCTTCTCCCTTTTAAATAAAAAAATAATTTTATTAAAATTTATGAAATACCACCTTAAAAACTAATATGGTAACTAATAAACCCCAACTTTTATTGTTTTCAAAGATTCATCTTCAAGTTGAGGGTTCAACACGACATCTCGCCTAATAACTATCAACTGTCATATCATTGGACAATTACATATTATTAGATGCATCCATTTTTCTACCTAACTATTTCTACCTTTTTTTTTTTTGTCAAAGTTGTTTTCTAACCTATTTTATTTCAGAATATTTTAAATAATACTTTTCTTTTAAAATAGTCTAACAGGCCTATAGGGCAAAATAGACGAGCGGATTTAGATGCCTGTCATTAATTTAGAAAGTTTGATAAGGGGTACAAGGACATCTCCCAATCCCTTGTACAAAAGATTTCCTTTGGGGAGTCGTACTATATTTCTATACAAAAGATGATGAGCCTAATCGCTTATATAGATACTAAAATTTTCAAAAGTTAGCTCTATTTACTAGCTATCGGAGTCTAATACTAGCAACATAATTAGCATCCAAAGTGACTAAACCACGCAATCTTGCAAGAGCTGCTCTCAACGTCAAAAAAATCCATAAAAACTACTTGAGTCAAGCTTTGCCAGAAAGTCGGCAGCCAACCATCTGAACCTAGTAGATAGAGCTAACTATTTCTACCTAACTATCTAAACCTACGTTGTCCTTCGTCTTAATTACTCTTTATCAAAATTCATATAATGATAATCATTTTGCCTAGGTTACTGTCTCATGTTTATTGTAGTTATTTATATGCCATAAAAAATGTGCTCTGTGCTTCGATGTTTAATATACCTTATTATAAATACAAGGTATAAATTTAAAAACAAAAAAACTACTTCACACATAGTGCGTTTGATGCAATACAGAAGTAATGAAGCAATCGGAACTTTATTAACTCAATAATCATTAAAGTAATTTGATCGTCTTTGACTCGTTTGGTAAATTAGCAGGATATTTATTAAAAGAATTGATTATTTCATTAAAGGAATTTGATTGTTTCATTAAAGTAATTTAATTGTCTTTGTCTTTACTTTACTAACCAAAAAATGTAGCAATGCGAATTATTTCGCATTTACCCCGTTGTCTTTGCCTTGCATCAAACACAAATCTATATTAAATGTTTTTGTCTCTCGTAATAAGAAGGTTATATCATTTCTACTCCCTTTTAAAATTTGGTCAACCAAATTAGTTCCTTTTTTTACATCAAATTTAGTCAATTTTTTTAACTGAAAAATGAGTGAAATTCAGTTGCTGTCTTTAAATGTTCAATTCATAATTCTATTCTCATTTTACATTTTCTTTTGTCCAATTTATGATGTAATTTTTTCCCCCTAGTTTTATTAAATCCCATTTCTTCAACCCTATTTTCGATTATTTTAAGGATGTGCAAAATTATCACTCTAGTTTTAAGCGAGTTTTTGAATAGTTACTAATCAATCTCTAAAATATTTAATAAATTAAGTTTAAATTTTGAACTTTTTATTTTATTTATTATTATTGTTATTATTACTTCCATATTCACATGCTAGAAATTTTATACTCTAAAAACAGTCGCCTTTACATTTGAAATTCACCTAGCAATACTGTTCCAATGTATTAGTTTCTAATATAATTAGTTTAATACATAAATGATTGTAGGATTATGTTGTAAGAGAAGAACGAATAATACAAGCAGAGTCAGCACAACACTAGTGCAAGTAGAGTTAGCATAACACTGAAAAATAGTATCCTTTGGTATTGTGTATTTTCTTTCAAAGGGTAAAACTCCAATGTTGACACCCTTTATTATCTAGCGGAGTTCTGCAAAAGTAACATTCTTTGATGTTGTGTATTCTCTTTCAAAGGGTATAAATCAATGTTGAAATCTTTTATTACCAAACAAGTTTGTGCATTATAAAGGCTATAAATAGCCTTCTTTCTTAGCATAACAAATACAACCAAAAAAAAAAAAAAATTGATCTCTTAGTTTCTTCAAATTCTTCCAAGAAAGTTACAATTTTGGAAAAACTTGATTGGTCTTTATATCTTAGGAGAGTAATTGTTTTGAATCCTGTTGTAACAAATAGTGGAGCAATTAACTCTTCGAGAAGAGTTTCACAAACGCATAGAACAATATCAATTCTCTCTCTCTTTTTTTTTTTTTTTTTTTTTTTCTGTTCTATATAGATTGTCTTAGTTTGAGTGTTCTTCATCTCCTATCATATTTTCTAACAATCTCGAAGAGTTAATTGATTATCGAGTTCACTCAAGATTCAATCATCAAGACTATCACTCAAGATATGGAGAAATTGGGCAAACTTGACGGTATAAACACCAACTAGAATCACTAGAAGGGCGTATGATGTTCTTTGTAACAGCCCCCAAGGTTGCCTGTATTTTGGATCCCGGTTTGGAGCCAATCCCAGCGCCTACCCCTGATGATACTGTGGAGGTCATTAAAATGCGTAAAAAGTGTAAGGAGAATGAGATAATCTACATGGGTCACATTCTAAGCAACGTGACATTTCCCATGTATGAACTCTTCACCCAAATGGATGATCCTAGAGTGATTTGAAAGATGAATAAGAATGAGTACACCACACAAAAGCAAGCAGCACATAAGTTTTTAATTCAAAAGTATTTTGATTTTATGATCCTTGACTCTCTTCCCCTTATGGATCAAATTAACAATCTTCAAGTACTATGTCAAAATTAAAGGACATTGGTGGCGAGTTGTGTGAAAAATTTCAAGTTGGAGCAATTATTACTAAGTTGCCTCCAAAGTAGGTTGATCATCAAAAGAAAATGCTTTTCGCAACTAGGTTTCTAATCATGTATTCTTTTTGTAGGTATCTAAGGATTGAAACAAATGTTAGAAATTTGCATACCCTTATTCTTGAAGATCCAAAAGTCCATGTTGTAACTGAAACTCCATCTGGTGGCAAAAAAAAAAAAAAGGCTGAAAATTCTAAAGACATGAAGAAGAATCAGATTTTCTTAAATTGTGGTAAGAAAGACCACAACAAAGTCGATTGTAGATCCAAGAAAAAACGAAAGTGGACAAATACCACTAGTACAAATCTGGTGGAGGATCGTGATGAGTTTGTGGTTGTGGTGGCCGAATTTCACATGGCAACTCCTTATTCCTCTAAGGACTGGTGATATGACTTTGGTGTTATTGTTCATGTTTACAAAGACAATGAGAAATTCCAATCCTATGAACAAGTTACAAGACACGAAGAAAGGGTGGCTAATGGGAAGACAACCAAGGTGCAGGGCAAAGGCGTAGTACATTTAGATTTTACTTTTGGAAAGAAGTTGATCCTCACCAATGTCTATTACATTCCTGAAATTGTGAAGAATTTAGTCTCTACAGATATTCTCAACGAAAAAGGAATAAGGGCAGTCATAGAGTCCAACAATGTAATCTTGTCTAAGAATGGAGTTTTTATAGGGAAGGAATACTCTTGTAATGACATGTTTAGTTTAAATATCAATAAAAATAATATGAATGCTTCAGTTTATTCTGTTGTTTCGTATAATTTATGGTACAAACGATTAGGCCATATTAGTAATAAAGTTTTAAAGTTTATTTCTGAAAGTGTTTTAATTTCCTGCAATAATTCTAATCACAATCAACGTGAAATTTGTATTCAAGCAAAGATTTCAAAATTGTCTTTCTCAAAAGTTCAAAGAAGTACAACTTGAACTTGTACATTCTGATGTGTGTGAATTAAATAGTTTATTGACTACAAAAGGAAAAAAATATGTTGTTACCTCTATTGATGATTATTCATGTTTTGTACATGTTTATTTGATGAAACATACAGATAAAGTATTTGGTTTGTTTAATATAAAACTCTAGATGAAAATCAATTAAACAAAAATATCAAAGTTTTGAGAAATTATAGAGGTGGTGAATATCTCTCTAGTGCATTCTGAATATTTTTTGAGGATAATGGTATAGTGCATCAACTAGTGCGGCTTACACTCCTCGACAAAACGCTTTAGCTGAAAGAAACAATAAAACATTGTAGGATATAGTGAATTCAATGTTACTACAATCTGGTTTGCCAAATAATTTGAGTGATTAAACTCTTTGGACTGTTTACCACTTGCACAATAGAATTCCTTCATTAAAAATGAAGGTTTCTCCTTATGAATTATGGAAGGGTAGAAAACCAAACTTGTCTTATGTGAAGTTTTAGGGTTACATTGTCTATCATAGAGTCCTAGATATCAAAAGAAACAAGTTGGGACCTAGAGCACTAAAAGGTGTGTTTGTAGGGTATGCATAAAATTCCAAGGCTTATAAACTTTGTCTAGTTAATTCTAATGTTGTTGTAGAATCATGGGTTATAAAATTTTTTGATAATTTTTTTCTTAAAGAATCTAAAGTTGGTGATCCTCAAGTTGATGCAACTGCTTCTCTTAGTGTTAATGTTCCTTCTAGTTCTTCCAATGAATCTAAAAGGATACTAGATACCCTTAAGGAGGAGTGAGAGGCTTAAGAAACCAAAAGGTCTCCCACCCGAATTTGTGGCTAGTAGTGACATTGTTTTCTTAGTAGAAAGTAACAAAGATGGTCTTATAAATAAAATTCTTTTTCTACTTAATGTTAAAGAGGATCTTAAAACCTATAAAGAAGCAATGAGGTCTAGAGACTCAGCTTTCTGGCAAGCAGCCATCAATGACGAGATGGATTCTATTATGTCTAATAAGATATGGGTCTTAGTTTATTTACCTCCTAGTTCAAAATTCATTGGTTGAAAATGGTTGTTTCATTCATAATTATGCTACTAGAGAAGCAATACATATATATAAGGCACATTTAGTTGCCAAAGGTTTTCACAAAAAAGAAGGCATATATTACTTTGATACATTTGCACTGTGGCTAAAATTGCTTTTATAAGAGTAATTTTCGCCTTAAATCTGTCTACAATCTATCGATTTATCAAATGGTTCTTTAAAAAACTTTTAAATAGTGATTTAGACAATGAGGTGGCATTGTGCTTCAAAGCAATGAACACAAATTATGTAAACTTGTTAAGTCCCTGTACATACTTAAGCAAGCTCTTAAACAATGGCATGAGAAGTTTAAGTCAGTTTTACTTACTTATGACTTTAAGTCTAACCATGCGGTTAGGTGCATTTACACTCACTAGTACAAATTTGGCTTATTAACACATGTGAAAATGTCTTAATATAACAATTTGTCACATTTTGGGCTATTGTGATACGAAATTTTAGTGTCCTTATATAGTGCCGTAATAATAGGTCTAAAAGCTATCAAAACACTATAAAATGTTAAGATATGTGCTTACAAGTGTTATATTAGACCATGATTTAAATATATTATAACATATGTAAATGTTTTAATAAAGTGTGTGTTGTGACATATGTAAAAGTTATAATTAGTTGTGAAACGAAAGAAAACTCGTGTTGATCAGACCCACAGTTTTTGCCTACAAGCGGTCTGACATTCATGTCAGCAAGAGAGGCGTACGCTCACACACAAGTTCAAGCTATTTTTGGGTGCGCACATGCGAGCGGGAGGTGTGACGTATAATGTGGAGTAGGAATTTCAATATCCACTAAAAGTTCATTTACTTAAATAGTGGTATACACTCCTCTATTTTTTCGATGTGGGACTAAAGTTCCCTTATTATTATCACATTATATAGTGCGTTAATATAAATAAAAAAATTATATATTTTATATAATGTTTATAATTACACTTATTAATGTGTTAATATCTAAAAAAATAAATATGATAATACATTTGATATAAATTACACTAAACAATGTCACTATATTCTCATAAAAATACATTACATTTGTTGATGTCATAATTTAAATATATTACCACAACTATATCAAATGTTATAATAAGATTTAATTTGGTGTTTAAATAGCATATTTATAGAGACATCGATTTTATAATGTTCTATTAGGTAGTAAATTTGTGTCCTAATAGAGGATAATTATCACATTTTGTGTTTAGTGTAATACTATGGGTGTAACAATAAGCCAATTTTTTACAAGTGACTAGAGTATGTGATGCTTATATTGTCATCTTGTGTTTATACGTGGATGACATGTTAATTGTTAGCTCAAAACTACAAGGGGTTATTGATACTAAGAAAATTTATCTTCAAAGTTCCAAATGAAGGATTTAGTTAAAGTCGATACTATCTTAGGTGTCAATGTGAGGCAACATGGTGGGGGGGGGGGGGGGGGGGGGGTTTGTGTTATCTTAATATAAAAAAGTTAAATACTCATTTGGACCTTAGTATGAAAATTGGTAATAATCAATGTCAACCAATTGCTCAACTGGAATATGTTAGTATAATTGGTAGTCTCATGTATGCTTTGAGGTGCACTAGGCCTAATATTGCTTTTATAGTTTGTATACTCACCAAATACACTAAAAATCCTGGTACTAAACATTGGAAGGCTGTCACTCCTGTTCTTGGTTATCTCAAAAGAACAAGAAGCATATGTCGTCACTATAATAGGTCTCCAAGTGTTCTTGAAAGTTATATAGATGCTAGTTGGATAACTAGTATATGTGAGCAAATATCCAACTAACCAACCGGTAGTTGGATATTTTTGCTAGGTAGTGGTGCTATTTCTTAGGTTTTAAAGAAACAGACATTTATAGCGTATTTCTCCATGCAAACTGAGTTAGTAGCGATTTGCTCAATATGCAAAGAAGCCGAATGGCTAAAAGACCTATTGTTAGATATAGAGGTCTATCATCGACCAATGCCCCCAGTCACGATACATTGTGACAGTGAGACTACAATGTCTACAACATTGAACAAAGAGTAGTGTTATATCGCGCCCCCCCCCCCTTTTTGTTATTGGACGCCCCCTTTTTCAAAAAAAAAAAAAAATCCTTTAGTTTATTAAGTATCGCCCCCTTAATTCTTATTTTTCGCCCCCTTAATGTTTATCTTCCGCCCCTCCTATTATTACCTAATTGCCCTTAATTAATTTACGAAAAATTTTATAAGTCTCTGTTTAATCTACCAAAAATTTATAAAAATTATGATTAAAGTAGCATAGATGAGCGAAATTATAAATAATTTTTTTTGGTATTTTTAGTAAATTGATTAAGGGTATTTAGGTAATTTAATATATTTTTATATTTAAATATTATTATTGGTATTTCTTAATTTGTCAGGAATAATTTAGGTATAAAAAAGGCGCGAAATAGGCCTTCACTTGAACAGAGTGTATAATGGTAAATCTAGGCATATCAATTCGAGACATTCATTTGTAAAAGAAATGCTGACTAATGACGTAGTTTCGATTGTGTATGTTAGAACACACAAGAATTTTACGGATCCATTGACAAAGCCACTGTCAGAAGATTTAGTGTGTGCAATAGCGTCAGGAATGGGTTCAAAACCTTGTCAGATATTTTATCTCCAATGGAGACCCGATCTTCTTACAGCTATTAGCTATAATGATAGGTTTAATAAGGTTAAATGAAATTGGAAATAATAGTAAAAAATCAACAAAACTTGTTCATTGTTGTAGACCATTCCAAAGTTGATGTTTATTTTGTTACTCTTAATTGAGAGGTTGGGAGAAATCTCTTAATGGATAATTTCAAAGCGTTTTGTTACGATTGAGTAACAATATGGAATACTTTCCAACTATTTGATCATAGAATTGGTTCCGCTTCTTGCATGAGTTTAAGGTAATCTCATATACATGGTCAATAACTAAGATGAGCACATGGATAGACTATGTGCTAAAATCAGTTGTGAAATTTGGAGGAAAATTGATGGTTTATACGTGGTTTGTTTCTAAACTAGACCTAAAACAATGGTTTAAGTATTGAGCCACCGTTTGTTTAACCTATTTATAGCTTCATATTCCACTATGGTATGGTTTAAGACGTCAATCACCATACTTGATATATAATTCTCATGAACAAACTTTATGTCTTAAACCAAACGGGGGATTGTTGGGAATTTGCTTTCCAATATAGTTTGTTTAATACCTAAAGTGGTTGTGACACAACATTGAAAAGTAGCAACCTTTGGTGCTGTGCCTTTTCTATGAAAAGGTACAACTCCAGTGTTGAAACCTAACGGTTTTCTGCAAAAATAGCATCCTTTGCTGTCGTGTCTTCTCTTTCAAGGGGTACAACTCAAATGTTGAAACCTTTTATTACCCAATAGGTTTTTGCATTATAAAGGCTGTAAATAGGTTTATTTCTTTGCAGAACAAAAAAAAAAAAAAAAAAAAAAAAACAAACAAACAAACAAACAAACAAACAAATTGATCTCTAATTTTCTTCAAATTCTTCTAAGGAAGTTACAACTTTGAAAGAACATGATTGTTCTTTGTATCGTGAGAGAGTAATTGCTTTGAATCGTGTTGTAATAAATAGTGGGGACAATTAACTTTTTGACGAGAGTTTCACAAACGCCTAGAATAAGATCACATCCCTCTTGTTTTTTGTTCTATTTATATTGTCTTAGTTTGAGTGTTTTTCTCTCATATTATATTTTCTAACACCCTAGCCGCTTAATAAAAACTCTTTAAATACTTAATATATCAAAAATTGTATAGTACTTTTTTACTTGAGTTTAATTATAACCTAGCGTATCATTTTCTCTCGCAATTAAACATTTTTCAAATCAGTTATACCGTAATTTCTATTAGGCTATGTTTGATACCCCTGATTTGAGTTTGGAACTGGATGGTGCAATTCCAATTCTACTGTTTTTTCTTTTTTTTTTTTTTTTGATGAAATATTAAGGAATTGAAATTGAATTGCAATTTCAAATTTCACCAATTCCACAATTTGAATTCTTTACTGGGATTTAAAATTTACAATTCCAGTTCTTTTGTAATTCTGGATAAACACACGGATTGAAGTCTGGTTATAACAAAACGGGTTGCACTCCTTTCCCCTCCTTCGTCTCTCGTCTCACTCGTTCACCTTATCGTTTCGCCCTCCCTCTCTCTTTACCTTCATTGTATGTTTATCAAAATCCAGCAGAGAATTCGAGGTTTATCTTTTCTCATCTTCCTCTTCTTCATCCTCTCCTAGAAGAAAAAAGATGAAAAGAGCATAGAGCAATACTATAAGTAGAAATTCGTAATTTACACTTTTTCTAAAATGAATTTATGTATTCTTCTTATGGGACTGTAATTTGATGTTTTAAACCCTTTTTTTATTCTCTTAATTTCATTACAGAGTTTCGTGATGCTGATGGCATTCTGCCCATGGATTGAGCAGTAGTTCGAATTCGAAAATCACCATATCTATACTTATTTTTAACTCCCGAAGCATTTTTCGATTATTATGCCCTTTCTTGTCTTTTGGTTCCTAGGGGAGGTTCTGATGATGAAGGCCTAGGTACTATTTCTGTTAGTTTTGTTTTTTTGGGGTTTTAAAGTGTACTTCTTGGATCCCAATTTTCAGTTTTTAAGATGTAAAATAGTTTATATCGTACTATCTCACTAAAAGATTTCATTGAGAGTATTATTTGGGGGTAAGTATGCCTTTTAGTTATCCTATAGAGCTAAAAATAGCTTTTATTTATAGGAGACAATACCAGTATAGATACTAAATACCCAACGATGTCCACTTATCAATCACAGTGACTTTTCGTCCATATGATAATCAGACCGATATTTTACCCGATTTTTCTTACAAGCCTTTTGGCTAAACATTTCTTGGGTTTTTTGGCTCAACCTTTCTTGCCACTAATGTATTTGAACTAGTTAGATTCCATATGTAGACCTCAAAACTATCCTAGCACAATTAGAATTTGCTATCAAATCTTATTGAGACATGCTAAATTAAATATAAAACAACTAAACTATTAATTATCAAATTTTATTCTAATTAAATTTGATTTAATATTACCAACATATCCATTCATCCAAGCTATTAAAAGTAATTTGATGAGTTAATGAGTAGTGATAAAAACTATGAAAAATAATAATGACAGATGTTATGGTAATGGGCTTGGGTGTCTTGTGAAGAATCTTTCAAGCTAGCTCGTAAATTAAGGCTAACCTTCTTGTACACTTTCAAAAACACGGTTTCCCAGTTAAATTAAGCTATAAGCTATAAGCTGAAATTTTACGGCATCTATCAACTTCTGGGAATCATTATATTTTCTATTTTTTTGAAGCATTATATTTTATATTTTAGTTTCTCTTAAATTTGTATGACTTTATTTAGATTTTAATATTAGAAAAAAATATATATATATGAATGGGATTTAGTGTCAAAATTAATTATAAAAGTTTGATAATTAATAAATTTAATTCTAAATATTTTTATTAACACATTTAATGTACACTTCACAGTTGACTTCACAACTCTTAACTTTATGCCACATGATCGTCACTTGAGATAAAATTAATGGCTATTGAATCAACATTGGGTATCTATTAAAAAAATCTTAATTAAATTAAATATGTTAATTTTATATATTTATAAAATTAAATTTTTCGACCACTAGATATTTCGAACTAATTTTCACACCATGACATTATAGAACTATTCCTACATTTTACCTTAATATTATGCAATCGTTCGTTGAATTGACTTGGAGGATAAATTTGAAAAAATGCAATTCGTATGAATTCCATCATCGGTACAGAGATTTCTTTAGGCTGTACTTACATGTACACTCAGTTCATATTTTCAATTTTTGAAAAGTTAAATTATTTATTTTAATTATTTAATATTATATTTTTCATTTTATATTAATTCAAAAATAAAAATTAGAGATTAAATACTAAATTTATTCATAATATAATTTTAATATATTTAAAGTAAATATATTTACATATATCAAATATATAAAAAAAATTACAATTATAAAATTAATAATACTTAAAAAAATACATTAATGACCATTAATGTAACATCCCGTCCAAAACACCTCAATTTGGTACAACGTGTCTTGCACGTGATGTCTGCCTAACTCACGCCAGGACTCCAAATCTCTCAAGTAAGATAAATGAAACTACAATTTTGCGAAAACGTAATTCTAATTCAAAAAATGTACACGGAAAATCAATTCAACTACATACTATTATCACTTCAAATCCAAGATCACGACAACTCTAGCTCGCTAAGTGACTCCATACAAACTTATCCTTCTCTCATGTGCTTTCATTCTTCACGAGAAGAGTAAGTCTGAAAAATGGTAAAGGTGAAGGAATGAGACACAGCCCAGTGAGAGAGCCAAAAGAGATTTGGCAGACAAACACACAAGATACAAATATAACCCCGGAACAAAAGTACTTACTTTGTATGAAAAATAATTTCATTGAAAGTGGTTCACACAAATGCATAGCGGAAGACAACCAAAACATATCATCACGTAAGTTCATATAAAAGTAAAAAACATTAAGGTTCACCGTTCGAAAGTCGACGACTGATGGGGTCCATCGCCCGAAGGTCGGAGACTGATAGGGGTCCGCCGTCCGAAGGTTGGCGAATTATAGGGGTCCACCACCCAAAGGTCGGCTATTGATAGATGTAACAACAAATTATTAACCCAACAAGATTATACAAATTGTTTTGAGGTAAATTATAGTATAACACGTCAAATCAAGTAAAATCATTATGTCGAACAATACGGCACATAGAGGTGGAACAGTTAATTCAAATAACAACCAAAAACCTAGTCAAAATAACTTTAGATAAAGTTACAACGAGATTCAGACGAGTTCAACTGTTGAGTCAATATAAAAAAAATAGGCAAGTCAAACTATTAATTCCAGGCTCTAGGTCACATGGTAATGCGGAGTCAAATTATTGCATCAGAACGTGAATTGAGTTTCATAATATGAAGTTCATAAAACCTACAATAGCAGTACTAAGCTTGAAAATTCATTCCCAATAATAATAGGGTAATCAAAATAATAATGATAATAATAAATAATAAAATAAACCCAAGTTCAAGACTTGGCAAATCTGCGATTAGGAATGGTTTTGCGTTGAAACATGGTGTAATATTAAAATAAAATAATACATATAACACAAATAATAATAGTGGTAACCATGATCCCATGGAAGTAAGCTACTGGTCATACATTTTGTTCTAACATCAACGAAACGCAAGTCCCAATATGAATTAAGCACAAATAAATTATTTGATCAAAATAAGATAATACCGTTAAATAATAAAATAGAATTTAAAGAAACAACAAAATTATAGAATCCACCCTTTTAAACATAAATTCAATATGAACAGATATTTCGTTAACATGTCTTAAAATTCATTAGGACCTCGACTCAAATATTCGATTTTCCGTTCCTGCAATAAAATACAATAACTCGGGTATTAATATTCTATAAAAATTAGTGTGAACAATTAGATATGCCCAAATTGAATCTCCTAATCCTACATATCTAACCAACTTACGCAACAAATTCACTAAACACCAATTGGACCGTAAAATAAATTAACCGACCTAAAATCAATCCTAATACCATAGTATTTAAAACTCCATTGTTCACTTTCAACTTCGCTAATTTAATCAGCTTAAGATAAAATTCAAATCACTCCAACTGGTGACATAAATCATGGGATTGAGTTTTCTTCTATTAACAATAAAATCACTGAGGCGAACAAAAATAAGGAGTTGAGGATTGTATTACGGAGTAAAGATCGAGTTGTGGCGGTTGAAGTCGCTGCAGTTTTCCGAGAGGAGAGCGGCGGTCGGCGGTCTTAGTTCGAAATAAATCAAGTGTTTGTTTTTGTTTTTGAAGCAACAAGAACGATGGTGTGCACGGCGGTACTGAGCGTCGAAGGGAAAAAAAAAATTAAATGGACGGAAGGCTAAGAAAGATGGGCTAGATTTCCTAATGGAAAAGAATTACGGCAGAAGGGAAGAGGGTGGCTGTCAATATGGAGAAGAAATTTTGCCGAAGGGATTTTGGGGAAAAAAAAATGTTGACGGTTGATCTGGGTGGCAGCAAGAAAAAATGAAGAAGTCAAATATAGGGTTTAGCGAAGTAGATAATAAAAGGAATTTTGAAAATTAAAACATCCTTGATTGATAGGGTTACTAATTTTAATCAAACTCTAATTTGATAACGTTTTCTAATTTGTAAATTTGCTTGTTCCTTAACCAAACCTTTAGTCTTATAAACTTTTCACTTAAACTCTATGGCTGAAAATTACCCAAAAATTGATAAAAGGTTAAAATAATTTATGTAACTTTTAATTTAATTTTTTTCCAAACTTATTCTATTAAAGTTTGGATTAAATTTTTGGGTCGGCGCAATTAAACTCAAAATATTAAAAAGTATATTAAATTAGAAATCAAATATAATTTATGTATTTATGTTTGACGGTTTTAAATCGTAGAGTTTCATATGACTTTTCTATAGATAAATCATAATTCAACCCTCAATAAACAATTTAATTACGATTTATAGCCACCTTATTAAAGTCAAAATAGACTAAAACCAAACCGGTGCCACCCCTCTATATATAGGTTTCTTGTTGATGACCATGAATTGGTTCATTACCAATTGTTTTCCAAAACCATCGTTTTTCCAATCCTGCTATGAATATGTGGGCAGCCGCGCCTTTTCCTCAGGCCAGCCTTTCGCCCCAACTCAAACCATTAGTATATCACAGTAGCAACTTATGGAGAGCTTTGACTAGTGTTCCAGCTGGTATGAGCTCTGTTCCTTTTCTTCTTCTTCTTCTTTTTTTTTTTTTTTTTTTTTTTCCAGAATCAAAGTCATTTCTGTTGCAGGCAGGCCAGTTTCAGAAGCTAAACAAAGCCATACTGATGGGATCAGAGGAAACATTTGTAAAGCAGGAGCTGGAGGTATTTCTACATTTATCATTTTACCAAAAACTGCAAAATCACAATAAGTACGTACCAAAAACTACATTTCATTTGTTGAAGAAGAAGGAAGAAAGATGACTTTCGATATCCTTGATTTGGATTTTGTTTTCTTATCTAGCCCATTACTACTAGCTACTCTCGCGTAAGAGGGCTTCATCCTCCCTCTCTTTTTCTAATAAAATGTTTAAGGTTATTCCCGCAAATTTAAAATAAGTCATCATTTAATTTTAGAAAATAATATTATCTTACTTTGCCCTTCTTCTCCTCAATAATATCGCCGTTTATATCTTAAAAATATACCATTAAACTAGAACAATTAAAAAGTAAAAGGTGAAACGTTGAATTGGAAGTTTAAAATATGACTTAAATTCATTTTTATCCTCCTTAATAAAGGTTATTTCGGTTTTAATCCCTCTTTTATTTTCACCACAGTACTAGTCTTATTTAAATTTTTATTTTATTTTTTTACAATTATAGTCATTTTTATAAAAATACTCTTTGACTAACGGTCAGGGGAGGAGGATGTAAGGAAAACTATATGCAAATCCTATTTGCAGCGGAACATTAATAAAATTTTCCTGCCAAGAATCCAAGATAGTTTGTGTGAGTTACCTTTTCCGGATGCTTGTGCCAACCTTCTACTCCGGATCACCAACGGAATTTTCCAGAAAACACTTTTCGTATCGCCTCTCTGAATCACCAACTGGACTGACGTCAATCGAGCTGATCAGTATGACCAGCCTCCAAGGTATCCACACGAACAATTTCTGGAACTACGACGTACTGAACACCCAGAGACAAATAGGCCAGTATCCTTCTTCTTCCGTTAGCACAACACAAATCTAATATCAAATATTGTCTAAGTTTTTCTGACGATTGTGAGATGCCCTGAAGTTCTCTGTGTGTATGCCTATTTAAAGAACAAAAAAACGTTGGGTGTGAAAAGCATCTTCAAGAGATTAATGCTCTGAAGAGATGCTCCCACGATCTGATCGTGTCCAACGTCTCTGTACGTTACAGAGTTTACTTTTTCAAACTTAAGTAAAAAGTAACTCTGTAACTCAATAACTTTTATTGCAATTAACTTTCTAACTCTTAGATAATTACACATAGGCACTAGGAATTAAATAATCTCATAATTTAATCCCTAATCAGTTTAACCAGAAATTGTTCAATAGTGTGTGACCCTTTAGGTTCCTAAACTATTTGGCAAATAAATATAAAACTAAATCTTAGCTCAATTGGTTTTTAGTATAAAACCAACAAACTCCCACTTAGACTAAAACCAATTTTAGCCGTGAGAATTCTAAGATTAAAACAAATTAAACAACTTTAATTTATCGTTAATTCTCTAATTAACTCTTTTATATTTATAGATCAAGAGCGGCCTCTAGCCTAGGCATCATGACCACCCAAAAGTTAGGAAAAGTCAAATGATCGACTTCACCTGTCCATGAAACAGATTTCTTGTATTCATTCCTTTCACCATCACTTATTCCCATTAGTAAAGAGTAAGGTATAAGTGCCAACTCTTTTATATACTAATTTTCTTGTTACCAAATTCAACTCTCTTTAAATTTAGAACTCTTCTAAATTTGGTCGTTTGCAAACTTTAGAGTTGACATTCTAACAAGTGGCCAAACTGGGAATAGACTCTCCTACTATAAGGAGCGGTGAATTCTTTATTGATCATAAACTATTACACTTGCGCTTCTTATTGTATCTGACATCTACCACTTGCATAACCTTTTACAGCTATGTGAAAATAGAGTAAAACACAATAATAAGCTCAAGCAATACTCTTATGATCTCAAGTCTAAGGATCTATTATACTCTGCCATGAAGAGATTATACCAATGGCACTTAGAAGTACAACCCTTTGGAAATCTCTTAGCGGATCAGTCCAGTGAACTTGTTCACAACAATTCACTCATGCATCATTATACAAGCCAATCTATCCGTATTAACAATGCCCTTGTTTTGTTAATACTATGATTAGGGACATTTAAGAATAATAATATTATTCTAAGGACTTTTATCATTTGATCAAATATAAAACATAAATGATAAAGATGCCATATTATTCATTGCATAAATTTAACCAAAATACAAATACTCTGGAATTTATAAAATATAATTCCTACAATGTCTAATACCAATCACTCATGCTCTTGAGACCAAATGAAACAACATGACTTTCATGTTTCTTTTGGGACAAGGCCTTAGTCAATGGATCGGCTATGTTATCGTCTGTAGGAATCTTTTCTATTCTAATTTCATTTCTACCAATGATCTCTCTAATCAAGTGATAGCGCCTAAGGACATGTTTGGATCGTTGATGAGACCTTGGTTCCTTCGCCTGAGCAATGGCTCCGGTGTTGTCACAATACAGTTTTATTGGATCAACACTTGAAGGAACAACTTGTAGTTCAGTTATGAACTTTTTAATCCAAACAGCCTCTTTCGCAGCTTCAGAAGCAGCAATGTATTCGGCTTCCGTTGTAGAATCTGCAGTAGTTTCTTGTTTGGAACTCTTCCAACTTACTGCACCACCGTTCAGAGTAAATATGTACCCTGATTGTGATTTGAAATCATCTTGATCAGACTGAAAACTCGCATCAGCGAATCCACAGATCTCAAGCTCAGCTCCTCCATAGACCAAGAATAAGTCTTTAGTCCTTCTCAAGTACTTAAGAATATTCTTGACTGCGGTCCAGTGACTATTACCTGGATTAGCTTGGTATCTGCTCGTAACACTTAGAGCATGGGAGACATCAGGTCTGGTACACAACATTGCATACATGATAGATCCTATAGCAGAAGCATAAGGAATATCTTGCATGCGATGTTTGTCAACATCTGTCACTGGGCACATTTTCTTATTAAGGTGAATCCCATGTGACATTGGAAGAAACCCTTTCTTCGATTGATCCATGCTAAATCTCTTTAGCATTTTGTCAATATATGTTGACTGTGAAAGACCAAGCAACCTCTTAGACCTATCACGATAGATCTTTATCCCTAAGATATAAGTTGCTTCTCCTAGATCCTTCATTGAGAAGTTCTCTGACAACCATTTCTTGACTGATTCAAGTGCAGGTTTGTCATTTCCCATAAGCAATATGTCATCTACATATAGTATGAGGAAAACCACAGTGCTCCCACTAATCTTTTTGTATACACAAGGTTCTTCTTCGTTTTTGATAAAACCAAACTGTTTGATTATCTCATCAAAACGAATGTTCCAACTTCTTGAAGCTTGCTTGAGTCCATAAATGGACTTCTGTAGCTTACATACCTTTTTAGGATCTTTTGATATGAAACCTTCAGGTTGTATCATATACACTTCTTCTTGTAAATTTCCGTTAAGAAATGCAGTCTTAACATCCATTTGCCAGATTTCATAATCAAAGTATGCAGCTATTGCAAGTAAAATCCTAATGGATTTCAGCATAGCAACTGGTGAAAATGTTTCATCATAGTCAATACCATGTCGTTGTGTGAAACCTTTTGCAACCAATCGTGCTTTGTAGGTAGACACTCTACCATCCATGTCTGTCTTTTTCTTAAAGACCCATTTGCACCCTATAGGTTTAATTCCTTCAGGTGGATCGACCAAAGTCCAAACTTGGTTCTCGAACATGGAATCCATTTCAGATTTCATGGCTTGGAGCCACTTCTCAGAGTCCTTATCACATAAGACCTCATCGTAAGTAGCAGGTTCATTCTCAATGATAAACACATCATCATACCTTTCGGGTGGACGATGTGTCCTACTAGACTTACGTGTACTTTGTGTATCTTGTTCCACTTGTTCTGAGATGTTATTTTGTGTTACTTGAATTTCTTCAAGTTCCACTGAGCTCCCACTTGCCTCTTCTAGAATAAACTCTTTTTCTAGAAATGTGGCATGTTTTGAGACAAACACTTTTTGCTCATTTGGATTGTAGAAATAATATCCAAAAGTTTCTTTCGGATATCCTACAAAATAACATCTTTCAGACTTAGCGTCAAACTTATCTGATTCTACCTTTTTAACAAAGGCAGGACACCCCCAAACCTTCAAATATTTAAGGTTTGGTTTCCTTCCTTTCCATATCTCATATGGGGTAGAGTTCACAGCTTTAGATGGAACATAATTTAAAAGATGGGCAGCAGCACTTAGAGCATAGCCCCAAAATGATTTGGGAAGTTCTGCACGACTCATCATGGAATGAACCATATCCAATAAGGTTCGATTTCTCCTCTCAGAAACACCATTCATCTGTGGGGTGTATGGAGGAGTCCATTGAGATAGAATACCATTCTGTTTTAGAAAATCTTGAAATTCTTGGCTTAGGTATTCTCCACCTCGATCTGATCGAAGTGCTTTAATACTTTTACCAAGTTGTTTTTCAACTTCACTTTTATACTCTTTGAATTTTTCAAAAACTTCATATTTATACTTCAATAAGTATACATGACCATATCTAGAATGATCATAAGTGAAGGTAAGGAAGTATGAAAAACCTCCTCTAGCTTGAATTGACATAGGTCCACATACATCAGTATGTATGAGACTAAGTAATTCTGTAGTTCTTTCACTCTTACCAGAAAAGGGTGTTTTGGTCATTTTACCCAATAAACAAGACTCGCATTTGTCATATGATTCATAATCAAATGAACCCAAATAGCCATTTTTATGCAATTTGGTTATGCGTTTCTCGCTTACATGACCAAGTCTACAGTGCCAGAGATATGAATTCCTAAAACTATCAACTTTTAATTTCTTGTTGTTTATGTTGAATACATGATTCTTAAGATCAAGAATGTAAAGACCATTACATAAATAACCAATGCCATAAAAAATATTATCACGATAAATAGAACAACTCTTATTCTGTGAGATAATCGTAAAACCATCTATATCATCCAAATATGAAATAGAAATAATATTTTTCGTAAGCAAGGGAACAAAATAACAATTATTGAGTTCAAGAATCATGCCAGTTGGCAAAAGAAGACTATAAGTCCCTACAGCTAAAGCAGCAACTTTTGCTCCATTGCCAACTCGTAGGTCCATCTCTCCTTTGGCCAGCAATCTACTTCTCTTTAGACCCTGCATATTTGTACAAATATGAGATCCAGATCCGGTATCTAATACCCATGAGTCAGATAAAGTAGAAAGATTGGTTTCAATCATAAACATACCTGAAGCAGAGGTAGAGGCTTCATCAAGCTTCTTTTGCTTCAAAGTATCCAGGTACTCTTTGCAGTTCCTTTTCCAGTGGCCATCCTTATGGCAGTGGAAGCATGTGCCCTTGGGCTTCTTTTCTTCTTTCTTATGGCTTGGCTTGATGGTGGTTTTTTTTTTCTTGTTCTTCTTAAGAACAGTTTTTGCCTTCCTTTTCTTGGAAGACTCCACCATCAACACACTTCCCTTATCTTTCTTTATTGATTGCTCAGCAGTCTTAAGCAAATTCAATAACTCGGCCAAAGTATCAGTCTCTACTTTGTTCATGTCATAGTTCATGACAAAGTTCGAGAAACTAGGAGGCAGGGATTGCAGTATCAAGTCAACACTTAACTGATGCTGCATCGTGAATCCCAACTTCTCCATTTTCTCAATGAGGCCAATCATCTTTAGCCCATGAGCTGCCACAGAGGAACCCTCAGCCATCCTGCATCGGAAAAGCTCTTGAGAGATATCATACCTCTCAGTCCTAGCCCTGTTCTGATACAATGACTTCAGGTGAGTCATCATCGAAAAAGCAGTCATATCCTCATGCTGCTTTTGCAACTCATAACTCATCGATGCAAGCATAATACAACAAACACTCTCCGAATCTTCCAAGTGTTTGTTGAGCTTGTCTTTTTCCTCCTTTGTTGCTGTATCAGCTAGCTCATTAGGGATAGGGTTTTCAAGCACATAAGATAACTTCTCATTCCTGAGAACAATTTTCAGGTTCTGGAGCCATTCCATAAAGTTTGGCCCCGCGAGCTTGTTATCGAGCAAGATGTTTCTTAAATTCACAGCAGTAGACATGTTCTACAATCAATGAAAATAAAATAAAATAAATATTTATGCAATCAACAAAACCAAAACACATGTTTATATGGGCTTATTTAGATTTTGGTTTTGTTTCCACTATTTTACTCAAATCAACAACCCTCATTATTGATTCGAGAATTTTCATAAAATTCTTAGTGGCTAGGATCTCATTTTAATTAACTTTGACCTTGAGTTAGCCCAACAAGTCAAAATAAACAAAACAAGTAGGATCAATTCCAATTGTAACAATTACAACTCCTAGATAGTTAGGAAGTCAACACTTGACAACATATCTCATATGTCACCTAACTCTTTGCCTCAAAAGACATGTGACCTTGGGTTAGCCCAACAAGTCACATTCCTTTGTTAATTCCGACCCATTATTCAGAGATATAATCTCAAGGCTAAAATAATTCTTGACAAAATAACCTTGGGTTAGCCCAACAAGCTATTCGGCCCATAATTATTGAAGCCCTTCCAGAGATTTATTCTCATAGTTTAAAAACTTGGTCTTGACAAAACAACCTTGGGTTAGCCCAACAAGCTGTTTAACAAAACCCATTTTAAACTATAATAATGGAAGGCAACTTGTGGATTTAATATTATTTGAGGGATCAAATTATTAATGTTGGGTGTGTCTTACAGCTTTTTCAAAGTAAACATTTTACTTTGATAGTGAGTGAAGAAGACACGTGGGTTTGATTAATGCATTCATTTAAATTTATTACCAATTGACATACAATATGCAATTTTTTTCAAATAAATTTAAAACATGCAATTGACATATAATTATGCATATTCAAAAACATGCAATTTCAATTCACATATGATCATGCATATTCAAAACATGCAATTTAATCAAACCACATAGCACATTAACATAAAGTTTAAGTAACTCATTTAAATATACATGCATAATATTCTAATCATATTATAATTAAATAAAATTGAAGGCTTAATCAAGTTTTGGGCCAATTTTAGAGGTTTTTATAATTTATGCAACAATTACAAAAATTAATTAAAACCAGGGACTAATTTTGTAAGAAAAACATCTTTTTCTAAATTAGGTTTGTTTTGAAAATTTTCTAGGCAAAAATTAAACAAGGAACAAAATTCTGGGCCTTTTATGTAATAAAAACAATTTTTATTACTTAAGTTTTATTTAAAAAACTTTACGGGTAAAGGTTGAAGAAGACATAAAATACAGGGACCTTTTAGTAATAAAACAAAGTTTTAAAACTTTGGTCTTTTAGGGTTAGCAGCCGCCGCCCCTATTCTTCTTCTTCAACCTCGCCGGCGGCACCTCTGCGTTTTCCGGCGACATTCGCCCGCAGTGCCGATTCCGCCTTCTCGGTCAGACACGACCGACGAAGACAACGAAGACGTCAAGACCGATCGACAACACCAGCGCCGACCGAGTCGTCTTCCTGACGCGAAAACTGACTCGACGAAGAACCTTTCCGGTGGTCACGTTTTCCCGGCGATAACACCTCAGTGCTGTTCGGAAACGATTTCCGAATCCAGCCCTGACCCCGGCGGCTTCCTGCGACAGAAAAACAAAACCCAGAAACGAAATCGTCCAAGATTTTAAAACCAAAATAAGCCAAAGTATTCCGGTGACCCCTTTTTCCGGCAACAAACCAAAAACAAAAACCCATTTGATTTTTGAAACCGAGACAAACTCAGAGCAATCGTTCGAAAACGATTTCCGACTCCGGCAAGCAACCAAGACAAAACAAAGCAGAATTCTTCCTCGTTTTTTTTTTCTTTTCAAGCATTTAACAATCCAGAAAAATTTCCCAAAATCTTCCGGCATTGAAGAACAAAAAAAAAATGAAAACCCAGTTCAAAACATTTCCAGTGTATTCCGGTGACCCCGTTTTTTACTTCGGCAAATTCACAGTTTACCGGCGGGGCTTCAACACCAATAATCAAACCAAAATTAAGTCCCACTTCGTTTCGAAAAACTGGCAAAAGGATTTGCACAAAAACCCAAAAAAATTGGTGGAAAAATTGGCAACCCAGAAAACGCAAACCAAAAGAAAAACAAATTCCGTTCATCTTTTCATGTTTATACGTAAAGTGAAGTCAGAACAATTTCGACTTATTAGCCTTCAATTATGCACATATATTCACAAACTATCAGCAAATACGAGGCTTTGATACCACTGTAAGGAAAACTATATGCAAATCATATTTGCAGCGGAACATTAATAAAATTTTCCTGCCAAGAATCCAAGATAGTTTGTGTGAGTTACCTTTTCCGGATGCTTGTGCCAACCTTCTACTCCGGATCACCAACGGAATTTTCCAGAAAACACTTTTCGTATCGCCTCTCTGAATCACCAACTGGACTGATGTCAATCGAGCTGATCAGTATGACCAGCCTCCAAGGTATCCACACGAACAATTTCTGTAACTACGACGTACTGAACACCCAGAGACAAATAGGCCAGTATCCTTCTTCTTCCGTTAGCACAACACAAATCTAATATCAAATATTGTCTGAGTTTTTCTGACGATTGTGAGATGCCCTGAAGTTCTCTGTGTGTATGCCTATTTAAAGAACAAAAAAACGTTGGGTGTGAAAAGCATCTTCAAGAGATTAATGCTCTGAAGAGATGCTCCCACGATCTGATCGTGTCCAACGTCTCTGTACGTTACAGAGTTTACTTTTTCAAACTTAAGTAAAAAGTAACTCTGTAACTCAATAACTTTTATTGCAATTAACTTTCTAACTCTTAGATAATTACACATAGGCACTAGGAATTAAATAATCTCATAATTTAATCCCTAATCAGTTTAACCAGAAATTGTTCAATAGTGTGTGACCCTTTAGGTTCCTAAACTATTTGGCAAATAAATATAAAACTAAATCTTAGCTCAATTGGTTTTTAGTATAAAACCAACAGAGGAGGGCAAAGAGAAGGGGAGAAAGGGATAAACAATTAGGTTTTGAGAGTTAGTCAAACGATATTTTCGTCAAAAAAAATTAAATAGGACAATTATTGGTGATGAAAATAAAAGATGGATCAAAATCGAAATAACTGACTTAAAATAAATTTAAACCTTACAATATTTAATAAAAGAATTACTCACTTTTTAACATATTTTACATAAAAATAATTCCAAAGGAATGATTCACTTATCGGGCAATAACTGTTGTGAAAAAATTAATTTGATTGCAGATTGCGCAGATACATCACCAGTTCAAGCCAATAATTCTCCGACAGTAGGAGATAAGTTGAAGGTGGAAAGTATATGAAATTCTGGCTTCTTTTTTTGGAGAATTAACTGACATTAATTGACTGGCTGTAATTTGTTTTGGTTTTCCAGAAGGAAAGAATATTAGAAAAGAAAAGCGGTTCCATTGCACACATTAGATGGATGTTGAGCACCTTTGATGATGGAAGAGTAAGCATCTCCCCTTACGACACTGCATGGCTTGCCCTTATTGCCAATGGAGATGGCAATGGCTCCCCGCAATTTCCATCCTCACTTGAGTGGGTTGCCCAAAATCAACTACAAGATGGCTCATGGGGTGATGAATATCAATATTCCGCATATGATCGTCTGCTAAATACTCTTGCTTGTGTTATCGCATTGAAGTCGTGGAATGTGCACCCGCCCAAGATTGAAAGAGGTTATTTCCACTCAGGCCGTTTTAATGATTTTAAAAACCCTACAGCAAAATAATAATGATATGTCATTTTGATGTTATTTAAATTAATAATGATGGGCATTTTTTTTTTATGTTATTTGCCTTTAACTCTCTGATCTAAAAAAGAGGATAAAACCTACAAAATTCAATGATCAGAAGAGAAAAAATAAGGTAAAACTAGAGGTAAAAAAAAATAGTTTAACATGTTATTTTAGTCAACTATACATTAATATTAATAGTATATAAAAATTTTAAAATTTTTTGAGTTATGAGCGGTCGCACTTAGTACTCTACCCTATGGCCACATTGTTTCCACCCTACCTAATATATCTTTATTTTTCTAAGAGAATGAAATTTCTTGTTTTTTTTTTCTATATTAATGCACTTTGTGTAATTATTTGTATTAGGAATAAGGTTTATGAATGGGGCCTTAACTAAGCTTGAAGGGATCAATCTTGACCGCTTGACTTGTGGGTTTGAGATCATATTTCCTCCTCTTTTAGAAAGAGCACGAGATTTGGGCATCCACATTCCATATGATGGTCCGTTTCTTCTAGAGATACTTGCTTTAAGAGAACAGAAGTTACAAAGGTAAGCTGGAAACCTAGTAAAGGGGCTTTAATGCGCTTTGTATAGGTTGGGTTGTTCGATACGGGATCCTCATAGCATCCTGGACCAATATCCACCGAGTGTGGACAAGTTAAAAAAATCAAGATAACGTTTTGCCTTTTTTTATCTGCTTCCCGTCCTAGACGTGGGAGTAGCACAACAATAGGAATTAGTATTTTGAAATTTTTTTTTCTGTAATTCGTAATTTTATTTCAAAATATAATTATATTTATTTTATTATTTTAGTTTAACAAATAAAACTATTATTATTTTGAAATTGAATGGGTTTATAACAATTGTAACATAGTTGGAATTTAAATTTTGCAGAATTCCTAGAGACTATATGCATGAAGTGCCAACAGCAATGCTTTACAGTTTGGAAGGGATGGGAAAATTGAATTGGGAAAAGATGATCCAGCTAAAAACAGAAGAAGGGGATTTCTTAACTTCTCCATCTTCCACTGCATTTGCATATATGCAAACTGGTGATAAGAAGTGCTTTGAGTTCCTAAACAACGTTGTCACAAAGTTCGACGGTGGAGGTACCTGCCAATTTTCGCAATCTTTGCTCATTAAATTATTTTAATTTAATTAAAAAAAAAGTCTTTAAATAAACATGCAATTTGGGTTTTCTTTCCTCCCTTTAATAAAGCTATGCAACTGTCCATTGATTCTCAGCACCAACAGTTTTCCCCATTGATGTGTTTGCAAGACTTTGGGCAGTTGACCGTCTTCAGAGACTTGGAATTTCTCATCTTTTTGAGAAACAAATTATAGAGTGCTTAAATTATGTCTACAGGTACATACAACATCTCGTCTCATGTGTTTGACCGATAAATACGATAATTTGATAATAATATATATCTTATTTCGTTCAAGTACTTATTAAAATGTGACTTGATTTTACACAATTTTTGAATCGGACTATTTAAAAGGATAATAAAATATTAGAGACACAATTAAATTATTTTTTTGAGGTTCAGAATCAAATCAAAATGTGAGTTGAGAAACAATTCAAGTAATTGATTAGGAGTTGGATTAATGTAAATCATCCTTGACTAAATTTTCAATTAAGTCGGAACTGAACTTTGAAACTCAGATATTGGACTCAAAATGGAGTATTCAGTGGAAGAAATGCAAGAGTTTGTGATTTGGATGACACTGCCATGGGTTTTAGGCTTCTAAGGCTTCAAGGCTACGATGTTAGTGCTGGTAAGTTCCAATATGCTAGTATTATTTTTCTCAATTTTTTTAAAGGAATTACTAATTATTACTTTAATTTGGACTAAAATGTCTATCTACAATATCCTCTCTTTTTTCTTTTTTATATAAATGGAGATTTTTGTCAAAACTTATGAACTACTGCCCCCAAAAAGTAAGGCAATAACTAGTAACTCCCCAAAAATTATTATGAGACAGATATAATAAATTTCTTACAACATACCCTTTTCTCAAGATAGAAAATAATCCATTACTTTTGAGCAATTATGTTTAGTTTTATTTTGAAAAATAATGAATTTGATTAATGGTTTGTGTTCAGATGTTTTTAACTATTATAAGTCAGATGAGGGCTTCTATTGCTTTGGTGGTGAAATGAATGGATCTCCGACGACATTGCTGAATTTGTATAAGGCTTCTCAGGTAAGGTTTCCCGGGGAGAATGTTCTTGAAGAAGCCGGCAACTTCTCCTTCAACTTCCTCAAAGAGAGGGTACTATTAAACAACAATGAAATCCTCGATAAATGGGTTGTATCCAAGGACTTCGCCGGAGAGGTAACTATAACAATTTCTTTCTTTCCTTTTTTTTTTTTTTTTCTTAATTAATCGGAGAAAAATTAAAAATTAATTACAATTTCAAAATTGCAGTTAAAATTTGGACTCCAAATTCCCTGGTTTGCTTGTTTACCCCGCCTTGAATCCAGGTTTTATATTGAACAATACGGTGGCGCAAATGATGTATGGATTGCCAAAGTATTTTACAGGTGCCTTCACCACCCTCTTTTTTCTCTAATATTCGATCAAAATGCCTCTTAGATGAGAAGTAATTAGAAACAATAAAACTCATTTTTAAGTTTATTATGAAAATTTTATTAAAAGAAAAACTAAAAATCAATGAAAATAACAATTAAGATTGCCTTGTATGTTTGAAAGACTAACTAATTAATGTCAAAATTAAATTTATTTATTTATTTATTTTTGTAGGGTGGAAGAAATCAGCAACAATCATTATCTGGAGGTGGCCAAATCAGAATTCAATGAATGCCAGGTTGAGCAATTGGAGGAATGGAGGAATATGTTTCAGTACGTAGTCCCAGAAACAAAGATTTTATATGAGAAATGATACTTTGAATGAGTTCGTTATAATAACCTAACGGAGCCAATGATGATTATTGGCATGAAGGTGGTGGGAAAAATTCAACCTTAAAGGTTATGGATTAAGCAGAAAGGAGCTTCTTCTCACTTATTTCCTTGCTGCTGCAAGTATATTTGAACTAAGAAGATCGACTCAGCGGTATGCATGGGCTAAATCTTGGGCAATTATTAAAATACTTGGAATTTACTTGTGCAAAGTAGCCACTTCAAGGGAGAAAAGATGTGCCTTCTTCACTGCATTTCAAGGTGCTGCTCATGGCGAACTCAATGGCGCCCCCAATGAAGTAGATGAGTGAGTAAATCTATGACTAAAAACTGGTTGAATCTGGTTAAAATTATGCTTAAAAAATTAAACTATCTGGACTCTAATTGGGTGAATTCCAACAAACCTCACCTTACTTTGCTTAATTATATTGATGGACAATTTATTTGAAGGTAAATGTGTAAATTCATAATTTTTTTGTTTTATTATTTCCATTTTGTTTTCTATATTTATTATCCATTCCTTTTCACTAAATATTTTTTTTTAATTTTAAATCTATATCTCTCTCTTCTATCTCTATTTCTATCGTTTTCTCCTTTTTTTTTTTTTTTTTTTCCCCCTCTCTCGCTTGCACGGGTACCGGCTACAATCCCTTTTTTTTTTTTTTTTTTTTACCTCTGTAAATCAATAGGAATCATTTTCTCAACACGATTCCCATAACTCAATTGATAAGGGGGTTTAAAACCCTCTTCATTTCTGCTCTTCTTCATCCACTACTCCGTCTTCTCCACTTCCGCTTCCGTCCAAACCTCCGATCTCCAGGATTAGCCGGACTGAATTTTTTGGTTTCGATTTTTTGGTAAATAATTAACAATTCGGGACTGAATTTTGGGCTGTGTTTGTTTGTTTTGCGTTTTTGCTTTTTTTCTTTTTGGCTTTATTCAGTTCTTTGTCGACCATGGCTTCGGAATTGTTTTGGACAGATGAGGAACACCACCCGCTGGATGAGGTCGATTGCCTCTATTATGTGTTGCCAAATTTCTTTCCAATATGTTTCCTAAATTTGAAATCTTGATGTTGAGCAATCTTTGTAAGTTGGTTAAGGAACCTATGCATGCTGGGGATTTTGTTAGCTTTGGATTTTCTTGGAGAAAAGATTGAATTAGTTTGCTGGTTTCAAATTTTTCGCTGTTTTTCGGATTGTTTTGGTTTTTGTTGCTGGAAGAAGAAAGAAAATGTCGAACGGAGGTGGAAAAGAAAAGCGGAAATGAAATTTTTTGTCGTTGCTGTACTGAGGGAGGGAGAGGGAGAAAGAAGATGAATATAGAGATAGAAAGAGAGATATTAATTTAAAATTAAAAAAATATATATTTAATAAAAATGAATGGATAAGAAATAGAGAAAAGAAAATGAAAATGATAAAAAACTTAAGATGACCATTTATGTGATTCACTCTTTATAATTTATGCAACAGGATGGGAAAGTGCCTACTATGGATAATACAAGAACTCATACACCAACAATCAATTGATACATTTCAAGGGTTGCAAAGAGATGTACGTCAACGATTAACTACCATGGTGAGCGTTGTTTCTTAGTTTTATCACAAAATGAAAAACTCAAATTAAAGCATTATCCGTTTAAAGAAATTACTAATTATTGTCTCATTATTTTTTTTTTACTGTTTTAATTTGGACTAAAATAATTTCCCTACAATACCCTCTCAATTTCCCTATTATGTAAAATAATATTTTTATCAAAAACTTATAAACTATCACCCAAAAAATAAGACAATCACTAATAAGCCCTCCTCTGTTTAATGGCGCAGTGGGAGACATGGTTGAGAGAGTCATTGGATATTGAGAATGGAAGATTACTTCCTCATGAAGCTGCATTTTTAGCCCATACAATAAACCTTTGCTCTGGAAATGTGAGGGCTGACTCGAGTTGTGAGGAGTTGAACCATCTCTCGAACCTCACCAACAAAGTTTGTTTTCAACTTCGTCAACATCGAGAAACAAAGGTACACTTATTTTGTTTTTCTGTTTATTTCCATTCACTATTTCACAAATGAAATAACATATGCCAAGGACAAAATTAGGAAACAATAGTAACTACTTCTATTAAAAGTAAATAATAACTAAAATAACGTTTTAAAGTAGACAATCAAATTATAATTTAGTGATTAATACTACTCGTTTAAAACTAATAGGTCTTGTATTCGAGTTATTCATGAGGCGTATGAGAACATAAGAAGATCCTTCTCTTAACAAAATAAAAAAGAAAATTTAAAAGAACAGTTAATAAATAATAGAGAAGCACTTGATATCTCTTTGTCCCCTTATTGTTTTATTTTATGTAAATAGGGAACTACAAACGGGAAGGTGGAGGAGATAATGGGCAGCATCAACTCCATGGACATAGAAAGAAGCATGCAAGAACTGTTGAAAATGGTTCTTCAAATAGACACCATTAATCAAAATGTGAAGCAAACGTTTCTAATGGTCGCAAAAGCTTTCTACTACGCTGCCTATTGTGACCAGCAAATTATCAACTTTCACATATCTAAAGTACTCTTCCAACCATTGTTGTAGAAAAAATTTTCATGTTTGGTTTTTTAATGTTGAAGCCATGAAAGCTTTCATATTTTGTTTTTGTCCTCGTCTCGAAATTTCCATTGTAAGTAAATTATATCATACTTTATTAATTTTATGTTATAATTAATATATTTTTTAGTTATATTTGATATATTCTTATGTTTTAAAAAATAATGTATTTTCATGTTTTGAAAATAATATATTCTCATGTAATATTTAATATTTTCTCATATTATAACTCATGTATTTTTCAATTATATTTTATATAATGTTTGTTATTATATCTACTAAAAATATACTCTAAGAATACAGTATAAAAATTGTCTTCCGTAAGAGCAATTCTTAATTCTTACATTCATGCAATTGTGTTTTATTATTCCAAAAGAAAAATCGACATTCCCGTTTGTTGTACTTTGTTATGTTTGTTTTTTGTAAGGTTGTTGAAAAGATTTTTTTTTTTTTTTTTCCCCTTCTTTAGGGCAATATCATCAGTCCTGGTTCATTTTTTACCCGCAAATTATATGATAATTCTATGGGCAGAGAGTGTTGTGTACTTAATATTTTATTATATAATAATATTAATAATTGTAATTAATTGAAAGTTTTTTTTTTCTCTCGTTCCTTACCTTTTTTTTAAAAAAAAAATTTGTAATTTTTATTGTCATTATAATATATTTATTATGATAAAATAATTTTTATATTTTAAAAGATTCTCATCTATTATTGTTGTGATGAGAGTATAAAGTACTGTGTTGGATAATGTAACAATTGATACCTTCAAGTTTGATCAATGGTCTTAGGTTACCTAGGGGTTGATTCCAGTTTGACCGAGATGTTTTTCCGGTAATTATAATTCAGTCTGCTTGTTTGAGACTATGGTAAAGTTAAGTCGATTTGAAGAATTAAAGGAGAAGTTATATTTTTACAATATCAATTTTCTTTACCATTCTAATTTGAACTAAAACATGTCTACAATATCTTTTCTGTTTTTTTTGAATAAAATATTAATTGTATTAAAATTAGAACGATAATAATAGACTGTAGTAGTAATACCATTTTACAAATGGCGGTAGTTTTTGCTAGACTCAACCAATTCGATTATGTTACCCGTTTAGAAATTTCTAGAAGTCTAACTCTACGAGTATGGCTCGATTTATTATCCTTAGATATCGGCTGCATGTAAGTTATATACTACTGGAATGATTCTTGAAGAAAAGAAAATATAATTAGTTTGAGAATTTGAAATAAAATAAATAATTTTGACAAAATGGTTTTAAATGGAATTTATCAAATTTTTACAAAATATTCACCAAGAAAATAGTTATTGGACTTTCAATCATAACTTAGATTTTTTTTTTTTTTTTTTTAAAGAATTGCTGATTTAAGGGTTATTAATTGTAGTATTAAGAGTATATATTGTAACAGTGGCATAGGACTATTCTATAAGAATTTGGTGGAAATTAGGGTAAGGGGATTGGGGTGAGTGGAGGTTGTTGGTCACTTGTGTGGCATAAACAAGCAATGAACAAACCTTCTGTTCTGCCTAAAATTGGAGACTTTGTGAAACTTTTGTGCATTCAGCCTCAAATTTCACATTGCAATATCGCCCCACTGAGCTCAAACAATTTGCCAAATAACTCCTGACAAAACATACAACGGTTGGATTTGAGCTTGCTAATGAATCAATTTCAGAAACATAACGTGCATCAGGATTTGAAGGCAGCTTACATGAATTACCTTTAACTTCAGAGTGAATCTTCTGTGGAGGTTTCAGATATCCGCGCTTCAGATTTCTCATTTGAATACCTTCAAAATTACATTTAAATTTGTAGACATCAGTATTTTGAAGTTGCTTGCCAAGGTGTTGAGGAGGTTTTTACAGTTTACTGGGTTTTTCGAGATTTAATACATCTTCACCAGGCACTTGATAGATTTACAAACCATGCAATGACAATTCTGTCAAAATTAGAAACCAGCCAGGTGGGAGGGGAGTGGGGAAATTTGTTTTAAGGGGGCTAACTCTCAGGGATTATTATGACTACAAATAAACTCAGGTTAACAGGAATAATGTGAAAAATCAGATAGACCACAACCATGTATTTGAATTCAAGAAAACATCAGCAATGTTAACATAAACTGTGATTTTGATGATCGTTTTGAGTTATGCATGCCTTAGTGAGATGTATTTAATCGAGTCAATGTCGATTGTCAAGAAACACTTAGGCATTAGTGATGGTACCATCTACTAAACAATAATGATGCACTTATTTCTCCACATGAAGTTTGATCAATGCTTGCATTTGGACACTTGTATCACTAAGGAAGAACTAGGAAAGAACAAAGTACAACCACAGATAAGGGAGAGAATCAATCAAAACCAAAACTTCAAATAACACAAGATTTCAAATGCAAAGCCTTTAAGATTGCCAAGATCTTTGCTACTTTATCCTAGGTAAAGAAAATCTTTCAGTATGTGAAGCATGACTCCTGTGCAGTCTGATAAACTGTATTTTCAAGAGACATACCTTGAGAGAATGGTGACCCATATGAGCTCCACACAATCCACCCATAGGAGTCTTTGCTCTATAGGAATCACGCCATAGGTAATCAGATGAGCAAATGGCCAAAGCTTCCAACCTGCCTGTTACATGAATAACAACAGTTTACAGCTGTTTCAATACATTTGAATTCACCAAATCAAATGCATGAACTCGTATAAAACTATGGATCTTACTTTGTTATACAAGAATTTATAGTTTTCCACATTTTGAAACCACACTTAAAACTAATAAGCTTTCCTATCAAGAAGAACTATGCATTTAATTTGGGTTGATAGGTGGAGCAATGCAACCTATGCTCTATGCCACATGCAACAGAGACACACACAGTGGAAGCCTCTCAACCTCATATGGATCTAAATGCAAACACGGTTATCATAAACATGCCGATGTGACACCCTGAGATGTCTTATAGAATTCAAGAGAATTTGCTTCAGAAAAATGCTATGGAGACTGCTTAACTAGTAATGCTTACATTGACAGTAATATTGCTATGCTGTTGTTTGATCAATACATATGAACTATAATTGCACGGTTGGAACCTATTTCAGTTTCTCATTTAAATATTTCTAAGCACCACCTGCTGTGCAAAATCAACACATACAGTGGCAATAGATGCATCGGAAAATGAAAGGACCAAATCATAATAGCAGAAAAACAAACATATTGAGTAATGTTGTGGAGTAATGTTGTGGGTGGCTACAAACTATTGTTTAATTAGAAGTGTCCCACGAAAAAGACCTAAAAATGGAAGTACCAAAAAGAACTTCAAACTAGAATAGAAATTCATGGAAAGGCTGCTTACAGTTAACATTGGCCAAAATGTCAATTTCAGTTCATGAAATATACTAACAGGGGACTCAAAGCGCAATAATCCTAGAACCACGTAATAAATACTATTCCACACAGCTGCCCAGATAGTCTGATCAAAGGCAACCTTGGCAGGCACAACCCACCAATCTTTGAAAGGAAACAGAACCTGCAATAAAAAATAGTCTAAGAACATACACCTAAATGCAAAGGAAAAGTGCGAATCAAACAAAATATAAACCATAAATCTCACCTCACAAAATTGATAATAGTAATGAGAGAGTGATCCGTGAAGCAAAAACCCAACAATTCCAGACCTAAGCATTCTTATGCGATCAAACTCAAAAAGAGGTTTCCCTTCATAGCACTGCAGAACACCACATCATTGAGTGTAAAAAATAATGAAAACCCCCCAAAATAAGGCAAACAAATGGAACCGAACAAACAAATTTGAACATACTTGTGCAATCCAATCTCCAAGTGAGTAAACAATTCCACTAATCATCATTTTAGCTAAAACAGGATTCGACTTAAGAGCTTCTTCATAAGCAACCCAATTGTGCTCTGGTGCATACCTCAGTACCTCAAAAAGAGTCCAACCCTAATCAAAACAATCAATATGATTCAGCCTCACTAAGATATACTCACTGCAGTTGCATAGAATTTGATCTTAGATCAATTAATATCTGTTCTTCAAACGTCCCCTTCTACTGCAAAAGTTCTTAGCAGAAAGCAAGTGCAACAGGCAAGAAAATTCACTACATTTGTACTATCCATACCCAAAACTCAGCAATATAAATACCTCTAGAAACTATATAATATATATATATTAGTGGACCATTAATCTCCAAAATACATAAATACAACCGAAGTTTAGAATAACAATAACAAGAAAACCGCATTAAATTCCATAATCCAAAAAGAATCCCAATAATTAAGAAAGGGAAACTTACATGCCAGTAATCATGATCGATGGAAACCAATTTGGTAATGGCAAGAGTACCAGCTCCAAGAACAATGGCAGCATTAATCCATCTATCCCTATCACTAAGTAAATCAGAAAACAAACTGTCCTTCTCCACCACCTCTCCTTCACCAAAACTTCCTCGTTCTTTATCTTCATCTCCGGATTCTGCTTTCGTAATTAAGTCTTTATCCTCTTCTACCACAGCTTTAATAGGCCAAAGATGTACAACATGTCTAGTGTTTTTCGACAAAATATTCGCATCAAAGATCAAATTTTTATTGATGAATGATCGAGAAGGAGGGAGTTGAAAGGGTAAAATTTTACTGGGTTTTGTGGGTTGAGACGAGGAAATTATGTGAAAATGGTTTATGCTCTTAAAAAGAGAAGCCATAAAGCTAAACTGTTAAAAATTCGGTAGTTTACAAGCTATTTTAAGGACTCCAAAGCAAGGTGGGGATAGGAGGAAAGCGTGTTCAAGTGTCTAGCTATAGCTGCTATATGAGTTCGGCAGCTGAAATCGTTGAAAAATTTTTCTCCACATCTTCAAAATGTAGAATGAACCACGTTTTCGTTCTATAGCCATGAGTTTATTTTCATCTTCTTGTGGACATGTTGATAAATGATTTGGATTTCATTTTCAGAATGATTTGTTTGTACTTAAATGAAGTACTCCATTCGTACTAAAATTTTGCATTTTTTTTTATTTGTACTAGAAATATTTAATTTCAGTATTCATAAAAGGTTTTGTAATAATGAATGTAAATGTTTGAGTTATTTGGTTGCCTAAATTATTCTTAACTAATTAAAAATTAAATCATTGAAAATATATTTAACATAGTAGTTTTGTTTTTTTTAAACAAAGGATTTGTATTAATTTGCTAGAAAATTGTCCATCAGTAATTGAGTTAAGAAATTTGGCACACTAAACCAGTCATATTCTGAAATAACATTCGATATCACAAAACTTGCAATTCATGGGCACAACTATTTTGAGCACGGGAAATAATCCAATAGAAATGAGACCGTAAGCAAAGTGGACATAATATATCCAAAAATTGACAAATTATACTATATATCAAGTGTACATGTACCTATTATCATATTTAAAAAATAAAATTATTATAACTTATTAATTTTCTAAATTTGAATTAATACTTAACATTGAATGATCATACGAAACATGTACCTATTATTTGCGTAATACATCATATTAGACAACATAGCCGTTCTTATATGAAAACAAACAAAAAAATTCATATCATATAGAACATAATTTCGTATTAGAGAGAACATCATTTCATATCACTACAACAAAGAGATTCTTATATGAAAACAAAATGGATCATATCATACAAAACATAGTTTCATATCAAATACAACATGGTTTCATATCAAATACAATATTTTCATATCAATATAACATAGAGGTTTCTATATGAAACAAAACATAATTTCTAGCATACAAAGATGATTTCATATCAATACAATAAATAGATTCTTATATGAATATAAACTAATGGTTCATATTATACTAACCATAAATTATATCAGATATAACATGATTTCATATCATTCATAATTGGGTTTCATACCAATACAACATACAGTTTCTTATACGAAAGTAAACAAAACTTCGATATCATACAAAACATAGTTTCATGTCAAATAAAACATGATTTCATATAATACATAGTAAGGTTTTATATCATACATGGTAAAGTTTCATATCAATACAATATACATGTTTTTAGAACATAAGCTAACCCTATTTTTTGCATGATATGAATTCAATCTTTGCAATAATATGAAATCTTGTATAGAAAATTTTGAGATATCCTCATGTTTTAAGTTAATTAAATTATTTTTAAAAACTTTTTAATCATAAAATAAATTAAAAAATTTTAACTTTTTTAAAAAATGAAAATATTAAAAAATGAATATTGAATTTTTTAGGAGAAAAATGGACCGAAGAAAAAAGAAAGTGGCGCTCGGGAAGAAAAGGAGAGAGAGAGAGAGAGAGAGAGAGAGAGCACCACATGATGGGAGAGAAAAAAAACCAAACAAACGCGTGCGTCCACAAGGAAAAAAAAAAAACTAAATGGAAACATGAGTCTCTTCACAAAAAAAAAAAAATACTATTTTAATTAGTGGTTACACAAAAAAATGTGGTCCAATATAATTTCCCTGTACTTGACATGTATTGTTTCAAATTTCACAAAAACACATTTACTTGTTTTCATTTACAAAAACAATCTCTTATTTGGTACAAAGAATGAGGTAATGCTTAGCTAACTACGGGCTACACATCGAAACCTATTAATCTACTCTCGGTATGACTCGAATTCAGGACTCTATTTCTCTAAGTGCTTTTGGTGTGAACTCGAATTCAAGACTACCATGCTCCTAAGCGTCTCTGGTATGATTTACCCTCCAGTGTGACTCAAACTCAGAGTCTCTATGCTTCTAAGTGTCTCCGGTATGACTCAAACTCAGAATCTCATAATCCTAACTGAAAATGTCATTCACTAAGCTATCTCCTGCTTGTCCATCTCTTATTACCTTTCACTAGGTTCACAAATACAAAAGCAATTTCTAGCAGTCGCTTGACCAAAAATTTTTAAATTTTCATGGCTAGATAGTACTTTTGGGCCTACATTCGTAGCGACCAAAATTACAACTTTTCCGCCTACAAAATCAGGACTCTCAAGATGAAATATTTTTTAAACACTCTAGCTTTCTCGACGGGTCTCTCAATTACTCAATCGTTTGGATGGCTCTCCTGATATGGAGAAGAAATTATCCACTTACTGCCACAGTTTTGTGATTAAATTATCTCCAGATTTTACTGCTTTCGTTTTTGTAAGCAGAGAAGCTTTCCGGGCAGGGGAAGAGACAGCGTTTCGGTTCTTTAACTGGGCTGGTAAGCAGAGTAGTTGTGTTCATACTCTTGATTACTTTCTTACCTATATGTAATTTATCTAATAGTTATAAAATAAGTCATAGAGTTACATAGTAACAGTATTACTTGAGTTAAAATTATTTAACTTTAACGTCTCTGTAACTGATACAGACGTTGGCTGACACACACGATTGGATTGTGGAAAGTCGTTGGTGATATAGCATCAGTCTGTTGAAGATGCTTTTCACACACATATAGTTTTGTCTTTAAATACAGGTAGACATGCAGAGAACTATGATCATTACATCACATCAGAAAGATACTGACTCTGACTTTCTTGAAATTAAACTATGGTGACGGAGATGAGGATCTTAGCCTATTGCCTCTGTGTGTTCAGTATGATAAAGTTCCAGAAAATCGTTCGTGTGGATACCTTTTTGGCTGAACAAATTGAGTAGCTTGATCAACAAATTTGTCTATTGATCCGGAGAGGAATGTTAGCACAAGTTTCTTGCATAAGGTAACTCCAATGTATCTTCGATTCTTGGCAAGAAAAATTAAAGTTTATTCCGTTGCAAATAGGATTTGCATATGATTTTTTCTAACATTGTTGCTTGTTGTTGATCCATCTTTGACGATGATGCATTATTATTGTGCATCTACCGTTTGGTGATTACTTGGTAAACTTCTATTGATATAGTAGAGATACTGGACGAGATTCCATGGTTTTTCCCAATTTGATTTTTTCACGTAAAATTGTATTGTTTCCTTTACTTATTTTATTAGTTGATTTATTGCTTGCTTGACTCGTTTGAATTCTTCATTTAGTAGTGGTCGTTGTTGGAATGAAAGAATATCCAGCTAGTCATTTGTTTGCTGTTGTTGTGTAGGAGTGATTGAACTCTCCCCAAAGGGTGGTGAATTTTGTAAACACTTTTATTTGTTTTTAATTATTTTTTTTGTCATGTACATCTAGCTCAGCCGAATTAACCATCCAAGCTTAAATAAAAGAGTTTTAGCCATTTTCTTCCACGGAAATTCACATAAAAAATGTAGTAATATAATAAAAGTATTGTAATACACACACATATATATATAAATATTATTCATATGTCAAATATTCAATCAAAAATGATATACAAGATTTTAGAGGATAAATAATTATAATATATCAAATATTTAAAGAGTATTACACAAAAATAATACCGATCCCTTTTTCTGCAATGAAGTTGTAAGTGGATCTTGCTCAACTGAAAATTTGGATCACAATTTGTTTGGATACGTACAAAGTTGTTCAATAATTCATTCAAGTGAAGGAGAAACGAAGGGTGATTGAGATGGACGTTTTCCCTATAGGCCTATTTCGCGCCCCTTAATTTGTTATTTGGTACTATTTTTATATTTAAATTGCTCATAATAAATTAAGAAATACTAATTTTAATATTTAAATATTAAATAAAATAATATTTTAATATACTTATCTATCCTTACTCAATTTATTAAAAATATCTATTAAAAAATTTATTTATATTTTTGAACACTTTTTCCGGCCACGGAGAGGGCTTAAACACTTTTTCCGGCCACGCAAAAGGGCAGCCAGCAAGCAACATACCTGCCCACAAAGTCATCTGCCCAGTCTGTAAACCTCAACTAGCAAACGATAAGCGGCTGGGGGTTTGGGGAAGGAAGGAAAATATTTTTTAGGTTAATGTATAGGAAATTGTGTCTTTAAGTCCTTAATTTTTTTAGGTTTTTTTAATTTCACTGTCAAATCCCTGATTCTATAAATTAAGTCCCCAACTTCACCAATTCACCTATTTGGGGTGTTCTCCTAATTACCTTCTCATAAAATTTAAATTCATGCAATTATTAAAATATCAGTATTTTTATTTTTTAATTTTTTTAAATTATTAAACAATTATAAAATTATATTTGTAATTAAATGGGGGTATATAAAATTTGAGGGGGTGAAAGTTAAAATAAATAAAGATTATATTGTAATAATAGGAGGGCAGAAGATAAACATTAAGGGGGTGAGAGATAAGGATCAGGGAGTGACATTTAAAAAAATTAAAGATTTACTAGAGATTGGGGGAGTTAAATAAAATAAAATGAGCCATATATAATACTAATTTTATTAAATTATTAAAATATTATAAGGTTATATTAATAATTAAAGGGGGTGATATATAAGATTTGGGGGGCAAAGGCTAAAAAAATAAGGACTATATTATAATAATAGGACGACAGAAGATAAACATTAAGGGGACGAGAAATAAGAATTAAGAAGATGTTACTTAACAAAATGAATGATTTTTTTAGACAAGAGGGAGCGTTTAATAATAAAAAGATGCACAATATAACATTCTCAATTCCAAAAATAGATAGTTTGAGTTGAGTGATTAAAAAAGAAAGAAAGAAACCCATCTTTCAAACCGAAAAAGAAACTTGACAGAGATGGATCTTCTACTGCCACTAATAAAATCTTGATCAAATTATATGTTTCTACTGTTTAGTAAATCGAGTTGTCACAAGCATCCATTTGTCCTCAACCAAATATGACAGATAATTATCAAACAAATATTTGTACAAATTATTAATAAATGATAAATGCAGGACCACCCCTTGTAATTTAAGTCCTCACGTCCGGTGACTATTCGGGAAAAAAAAAATTAAAAATTTTGTTTCTGTTCAATTTGGTGATAAATTGATAATAGTTGTTATGGTGAAAGTGATATATCAAAGCTATATCTCGCTAGTTTGGTGAAGGATAAGAAGTTCGTAGATGTCAGCTTGTAATTGTAGATGTACTATAAATTGGATAAATGATAATGAAAATAAAGATACATTTAAAGGAAAAAAGTTCAACTATATTAAACAAGGTGAAATAATATTAAACAAGGTGAACTGAATCAAGATGTCGTTAATTCAAAATGGATGAACTGAATTATTAGTAGTCTATCCGTCTTTCAGTTAATATACTAACGATGTGGGACGTGATTTTACATTCCTCCAATTGAATCTTTAGATCATAGTAAAACTTAACAAATAAGCATTTATGACCCAATTTCTCTCGAAATAGGAGTCTGGATGTGACTCTTGCCACTTGTCTTATTGGCCTCACAGGTGGCATAGTTTTTAGTTGATGAGATTTTACAATAATCATTTACCTTTTTAGTCCCATCAACTCAAAATACCTTTTTTTTTTTTTTTTTTTTAAATTTTAGCAGTTTTAGTTCATAAATTTTTTTTAAAAAATGGTAAATTTACTGAAATTTTAAAAATTTTTGAATATTTTTAAATTGATCTGACAACAAATATAAAATAGTTATAATTCGTGGATCAAAATTTTTATTTCACTTAGCATCGGTCCTTAATAGGGGTAGCATGGGCCGTTGGGTTTGGATTTTGAAAATAAGTTTAAATATTGGGTTGAGTTTTTTTTTTAAATTAAAAAGAAAGAATAATTAAAAATTCATTATTCACCTTTAAAATTATATAAAAGTCTCAAATTTTTTTTTTACTCAAAAACCAAAATAAAATAAGCTGTAATATCTAGTCATTGGGCCATAAGTATATCACTTTAAAATAAAGTAACTAATTGATAAAAATTAAAGTAATGACCAAAATTTTAGAATTAGACCAGATTGGGCAACTCCAACTCAACTTCAAATTGGGTTTGGATCTTCAAAATTTGAAGATGGATGCTTTTCAATACATCATCAAATTCATCTCTAAAATAGAGATGTGCTACAGTGCATCTCTAATTTAGTATTTCTATATATTTTTTTAATTTTTTAATAATTGGAATCCACTAAAATATTTATATTTTTTATTTTCTTTTCCCACATATATATTTATCATTCTATATATTTCTTTTCCCAAAATTTTATGTTCAATATCCAAATAAATAAATTTATTAGATTATGTTATATAAAAATAATATATTTTTATTACTAATTAATTTTTAATTTTTAAATTATGTTATATTTAATTTATTAATCTCATTTATTAGATATATATTTTTAAAATATATATTAAGATTTAAGATAATTAAATATATTTATACAATAATAAAAATAATATAAAATGATTAGTGAAAGAAGATGTTTAAAATATTATTAAAATTGTAAAATATAGAGATTTGAGTTGGATATGGATTAATTGTAAAACTGTAAAATATAGAGATTTTGATACTGTAGTATTTGTAAAACTATAAAATATAGAGATTTGGGTTGGAGATGGCTGAATGAAGCGTCTGCAGAAATTGGAAATGTCAAGATTAGAATGTGAAAAAATTATATAATTAGACCAAATTGAGTGCTTATGTAAATAATTAACTCTTTATTTTTCTTAGTCTCAGCCTCAAAGGGAAAAAAAATGGTCTAAGAAATTTTATTTACAAGGAAGGAAAAAAGAGACAAATATTTTCTTAAAGATAAGGTGAGGAAATTTCCAGAGAATCTTGTTAAAAAAACAAAGGAAAAGAAGCTTTTTACCCTTCATAAAGATCCAAACCGAATCAAACCTTTGAACTCCACATCCTAGGATAGAAAGTTAAGCAACGCACATAACATTACTCCCCACTTTTTTTTCGATACTGGATTGCTATTTGTATCACAAAAAAAAAAAATCAAAGTAATTATGAAGACCTCATGAAGGAAAAAGGTAGAAAATTACTAAGTAAATGTCGAAAATGCAACTAAAATGCGTTTTCTCCATATACACAAGCGCAGCGATTAACGTTTCTGACCTGTCAAATTTAGTGCCGATTACGTTTTAATATAACGAAAACGTTAAAAATCTCCAATAATGACAACCAAAATCGTATCACTTTAACGTTTCATGTTAAGAGAAAACGTCAAACTGGAGCATTTCAACCTTGGTTCGCTCGTTAAAATTATGCGTTTCCACCATGGCTTGCTCGTTAAAATGTCGCATTTTTTACTGTTTTCGTCTAAAAATCGATAAAACGATTAAAACACAGCATTTTTGAAAACTTCTTTGGCGAATTTATTTCCCAAACGCGAAATTCAAATGATTTTACGGCAAAAAACGCACAAATGGACGGAAGAGATGGCGAATCATTGCAAAGACATGGTGCGGGCAAAGGTCCAATGATAAACAAGGTAAAAATACTTTGGTTCATCGATTTTTGTTGTTAGTTGATTTGCTGCCCATAAACGTCACGAAGTTGCGATTTGAATTGTTAGAAACGCTACTGTTGTGCGTTAATTATGTTAGAAGTAGCATTTATGATGCGTTTTCTTGTGTTAGAAACGTATTTTTGTTGCGTTTGTGTATAATATGAACACTTTTTTATTGAGTTTTGACATATTGAAAACGCTAATTTGGTACGTTAAGCATAAGGGAAACGTAGATCAGTAGCGTTTGTACAATCTCAAACGTTGGCCGATCACGTTTGCGTTATCATAAAACGCACCATTTTTGCTTTTTTGACCAAGTCAAACGCACTATAGTAACGTTTAACCTATACAAAAACGTAAATTCTATGCGTTTCTGTATAGGTCAAACATTACTATAGTGCGTTTGACTTGGTCAAAAACGCTAAAATGGTGCGTTTTATGTGATTTGCACTTATTTTATTATTTTTAATTTCACTTTTTAAGTTTACAATATAATTGCTTATTTTTATTTATGGTGGCACTAAGTTAAAGCAGCCCATGGATAGACAGCGTCCCACAGCTTCTGCTAGAAGGTAGAAGGTACCAATTAGGAGAGGAGGAGGTAGAGAGACGGGTGGAGGTCGTGGTGGAGGCGGTATCATTATTTCAGATGGAGGGCGATGAGGTGGAGGTGGCGGTGGAGGTCGAGGTGGTGGTGGTGGAGGTGGAGGTGTAGAAGGTGTTGGTGGAGATGACTCCTCATTTCAGTTGAGGGATAAGTATTATGCTACTACTGATTCCGATGACACTGATGATAGTGAGGATGAGTCTATTGAGCTACAGGAGGAGGACGAGCAGACGCAACAGGAGGAGGACGAGTAGCCACAACAGGAGGAGGTGAATGGGAGTGGACGCCCACACGATGAGCAGGGTGAGGAGGATACGTATGGAGGTGACCCTTCTCACCTACACGCTGAGAGGACTATCCGGTACAGGAATCCGGGCTACGGACAGTTTGAGGAGGTTGATCATGCTGCAGGTACATGTTTGAATTTATTTACTTATTTATTTTGAATAATTATTTGTTTTAATTTAATTGTTGATAAAATTTGTTTAATGCTTAATTAATATTATTAATTGTTTATTTAAATTTAATAGTTGATTTAATTTGTTTGTTAATTATTTAGTTGATTATTTGTTTTAATTGCTTATGTAATTGTTTATTAAATTAATTTGTTATGTAGTTATTTATTTTAATTGATTTAATTGTTAATTGCATTAATTTGTTATTATTTAGTTTCTTATTTTAATTGATTTAATTATTAATTGCATTAATTTGTTATGTAGTTATTATTTTAATTGATTTAATTATTAATTACATTAATTTGTTATTATCTAGTTTTTTATTTTAACTGATTTAATTATTAATTAAATTTATTTGTTATTTAGTTATTTATTTTAATTTGTTTAGTTATTTTATATATTTATTTATATGAGTTTTAGATTTTGTAAATTTAGTTCACCCTAGGAAGCGCATCAAGTAGGACTGGAATTGGTTGGTTACAGGGCCCGTTGAGGGGGCCCTACAGGTGATAGTTTGATCCCTAGTTTTTTAGGGCAAGTGGTATCTAGGTATTGGCAGGCGGGGGTGCCTACCAGATACCACCTTAGATGCCACAATAAGGGTAGTATGTATGACCTTTTTGAGACTTGGATTGCATCCATGACTGTAAAGGTGCACAGATTTTGAGTAGGACGGGACTTGGACACCTTCCCCGCATTATGCATCGGAGCATTGATGAGCCTCTCATCAATGCGTTTTTGGAGAGGTGGCAGCCGGATATGAATTCATTTCACCTGCCATTTGGAGAGATGACCATCCTCCTGCACGATGTCTGGGAGATTTTGTGTATTCCAGTCGATGGTCGCTTGATCACAGAGGTTACACCGTCGTCCACCATACTATCCTAGTCTAGGGGGTTGCTTGAGATTCTTCCAGAGGAGCGACTAGACAAGGATTTGTACAAAAATGGTGGCTTTTAGACCTAGAGAGCGATTCAGATCGAGAGGTAAATGGAGCGTGCCAGGGACGATTCAGATGTGGTCGCTCTTGTGTGGAGTCTTATTGGGACTTGTCTGTTTACATACAAGAGTTCCAATAAGTTTATGCTAGCCCCTGTAGTGCAGGTGAGGAAAGGGATGGATCAGGTTAGACAGGAGGCGTAGGGCACAACGACACTAGCATTCATGTACCATCATCTAGGTTGCGCGAGTCGACACGAGACACAGAGCATTGCGGGGTTCATGACTCTGTTACAGTCATGGATATACGAGCACTTTCCGTACTTTAGACTTCTCCCATTGCATGGTACACAGGCTCGTGCAGTGAGGTGGACCATCGACAGCCACCGTGGTACAGAGCAGCGCTTGAGCTCCATCAGACTTGCACTGGACGAGATGATCACTGATATGGTTAGTAAATATTTATAAAATATAAATATTATATTTTGGTTTAATATTTTTTTTATATAGTTTATTATTTAAGTAATTACAAATTATGTTTAAAGGTTACCTGGATGTCATATGGTCGCGACGCTATAGTGAGGACTCCGAGGACCCTGTACAGATGGCTGATTGCGTACACGGATTACATTGAGCCTTACATGCCCGATCGATGCGTGCGCCAGCTCGGATATGTTGTGGATGCCCGCTTGTTTCATCTGTCCCGGCAAGGATACTTACCGCGGTTACACTTGGAAGCCATATGTGGTCAGACACGCCGTGGAGTATGCCGAGTCTGCATGGAAGAGTTTGGGACGACATCTACAAGGATATCCCTTATAGGGAGGCAGTAGATAGGTGGGGTAGTTTCTCGCAGTGCGTGCATGGACGTGTACTTACAGTGGTTTAGAGAGCTCTCACGTCCGCGCGTCCTTCCAGTATATCCTCAGGCTGTTATAGAGCCACGTCGACCTCGTCGGGCCACGTCAGATTTTGTAAGTAATTCTAACTTTTTAAATTAATTTTTTTACATTCAATTTATTAGACTTTAATTATATTGTTTAAATATTTATAGTGGATGAGTCATTTTGGACACTATCATCATGCACTTCTAGATGCAGTGAGGGAGCGAGCACCAGACTTGTACGCGGAGTTTGCACCTGGCACTGCTGACATCGAGGATGAGTTTGAGCGGTCCATTTAATTTGTAGAGTATTGACTTTATATCTGATTGAGAGTGTACTTCATTTTTATTATTATTTTTATTGTATGTTTGTGGATTTGATTTGATTGTATCCTATCCTATTTTGTTGTGTATGTTATGTTATTTTGTATTCATTCTATTTTCTTTTATATCAAACACCAATCATACATTTAGTACATTAGTTGAAGAAATTGGCAAATAAGTTAATAACAACAACAAACTAAATTAAAGATAGTACTTTTAGTTGAAGAAATTGGCAAGTAAGTTAATAACAACAACAAAGAAAATTAAAGTTAGTACTTTAAGTTGAAGACATTGTCAAATAAGTTAAAACAACAAACAAAATTAAAGTTAGTACTTTTAGTTGAAGACATTGGCAAATAAGTTAAAACAACAAACAAAATTAAAGTTAGTTCTTTCAGTACAATGAAATGAATAATAAACCATATGTCACATAACAATCTAGATACTAGCCATCACTCAATTCAGTCCAAGCAGTAAACCTAGCTGCCAAATTTCTTGGCTATTCTCCCACACTTTCAGCATGACGTTGATGTTGCCAAACAAAGCTCAATGGTGGGATAGGGCAATCATCCACCACATCTACACGTACGTAATGGTTCCCATTTACATGGGCAAACGCTATCACCCTTTCAGGTTGTGCGTCGCCACCTGAGGCATACAAAGGTAATACAGAATAATTTGCATCAGGACGAGTTCTGCTCAAATGTATTATCAGTGCATTTGCATAAGTGGCGACAGGAACAAATCGGTAAGTGTAGCCATCCAATGCTGCTCACCACAATCTGTGCCTTCAAAACTTACTCGCCTAAGTACCATAGATATGTGATCACCATCTGGGGGCCTCAACTCCAAAGATTGGAATACACCTCGATACCTGTTCGGATGGATCGTAATCTCTCCATTCAATGCTCTGCGAGCCAATTTCCAATATTTCTCGTGGCCAAAAAGATAAGTAGAAATGACTCGGAAACCACAATGGTCATCCCCACTGACATCTGAATAGCCTGTACAGTAAGGCTGAAAAAATTCTGGCACACAATGAACATCTCCTCCAAAACCTGTCATTTAATTTTATGGTAGGGAATAAACATAACTGTATAATGTATATATACAACCAAAAAAATAATAAAATGCAACTAAAAAATTGTAATTAAACATAAAAAAAATGCATTTTTACCTGTACGTAACGGAGAATGACCATCTGAGACTGTCTGAAAGCCGTGTGAGCGACCAATAGAGTGGCTGGATGAACTTGAACTACCCCTGCCACGTCGGCCATGTGTCGCTCTCTCTCTCGTGCGCTCCACTCACACATCACAGAATGGTGTAATCTACTGGGTGGCCGCCCCCTTTGGGACCCCGAAACATCTGGCTCTTCAACACTGGCCATGTCAAGGTGCATCTTCTCTACATACGCCCTATTCAACATATGGGCCAAAAAATTCGGACTGGTAGAGACTGTAGGAATGACAGTCTCTTGGAAATACCTTAACAAATAAATATAATAAATGTAAACTACTTTTAAAAATTATCATAGATGAAATCAAATGAAAATTATTAAAGTACATATATTAAAAAGTACCTGATGTCCTCATCAATGTAATTTGAATCCCCTGGGATAGCACAATGGCCAACCTCTTCCAAAACTCATGTACGCATGGGAGTAGGGGATAGTCCGGCAATGACTATTCTTTGAATATGTCACAAGCATAGGGAATCCCACATGTCACCTTGGGCACGCATCCACATTGCTCGAGGACTACGCCGACCAACTTATTCTTCCTTAGAACTTCTTTCCTCACTAGCTTCAAACAATTGTGTGACACATACTTGTTCAGATAACAGTATGGAAATCCCTGCATACTTGTTTGAGTCATGGAAATAGAAGCCTCAAGCGAGCCACTGTTATTGTGTGAAATAAAATAAAATAAACAATTCATATTAAATATTATTATACTAAAATCAATTATATGAACTAATAATGAATTGTAATTAAATATTACTATAGTGAAATAAAAAACTTAAACAATTAAATAATTAAACTAACCCGATGTGTGGGTACAGGTGGCTGAGATGGGAGTCGATCTTGGTGAACAAAGTGTCAAGAAATTGGTGGAAGAATTCAGTCAATCTTTCATTGCAACATGCGAAGCCTCAACCCTGTTAGTGGAAGTAATACAAAAGTGGAGAAATTGATTTGTCCAAGTCCGAACAAATTTCTCCTTGTGAATGAGCCATGTAGTATAAAAATAATATACAGCTAACGACTCAATTAGAGATTACTTAACCTTGAACTACTGCAATAAAAGGTTAAACTCTTCTACAGTTGGGGCCTTAATAATTTTCTTCCACCTGTTTTCACGAATATCACATGCTAAGTTTTTGTTTCTTCTCCCAATATTATTTTCCAACCAACCATTGACATCACACCCAATATGCCACAAACATAACAAGTGATGTGAAGCTGAAAAATGATCCTTAATTGGCTGCAACAAACCAAACTCCCTATCTGGCACAATCACACGAGGTACCGAACTAGCAGGCAGCAAAAATCTCAAGTTCCTCATCACCCAATTGTATGTATCCTTTGTCTTATTTCTAACAATAGCAAATGCAATATTGAAATTCTTATTGGTAGGAGTCGTACCTACCATCTCGACGACGATATTTGGTACTTGTTGGTCTTGTACGTAGAATCAATCCCGACCACCCAATACCATCTGTGGAACATCTGAATTGAGGTTGGATGCGCAAAGATGACATGTGTGATCTCATCAGTGTTCGCATCCTTGAGAACCTTGACATAAATACTGTTTCTCCTCTGCCAAGTGCAGAAATTGCTGTCAAATATTTCTACCTTTCAACCCAGCTGTCTTCATCTCTCCTTTCAAATTGTAAATGGATTTGATTGGTACCTGGGTATCGTGAAACTATTTATTAACAGCTTCCCAAACACACTTTGGTTTCACATTCACCCTAAGCATAAATTCAGCAACAGTCTTTGACTCTTTAGTAAAATGGCTCAGCTGTCGGTGCCTATATGGATGCATTATACCTGAAAATCCCATTGAATTATATTAATAATTCATAAATACTAAACATCAATAAACTTAATTACTATTATGCACAAATAAAGTAATACCAATGTGATTGTGCTTGACGCTGCTCCTGGATTTGTATAAATCTTGTGACGTTCCATGTCAAAGTCAACCTGAAGGGGCACTTACATCCACTCCTTCTTGTATTCTTCCGTTTGGTAGGGAGAGGGGCTTTCAGCGGATCTCTCCATCGCTTGCACGAAAAGTAATACATGGAAAAGCCTTGATTACGCCATCTCTTTGTAATGAGGAACTTAAGCCGCTTAGCTATTTTCTGGCAATATTTCAAAGCAGCACTAATAGTGTGAAACTCTCTGTCAATCTGAAAATAACCACTCAAATCTGCGCCAGGTTCAAGTTCCACCGCCTCTCCTTGAGCATGATCCGCCTCATTTTCATCTTCATCCTCCTCCTCATAAACCTCCTCATCCTCCTCCTCGTACTCATCATCGTCATCCTGAATGTATATGCACACATAAATTAAAATGAAACACTTTAAGGATTCAATTATACAAATACACAGTCAAAATTACATATGTAACAGTATAAACACAACACTTTAACCATTCTCATACAAAATAAACAATGTAATTTAAATTATAATTATTTTTACCCAAAACACAGCACATTAACGATTGTAACAAAAAAAGCGCAACATATTTTACATGATTCATAAAGAAAACACATTTCTTTCACGTTTTATTATACAAAAAACGCAGCAAGATTTAGTTTTTTGTATCCAAAAACGCTAAACAGTCATGATTTCACTACATGAAAACGCAGCACTTTTTATATACTACATATAAAAAACGCGACATTTTTTATATAATACATATAAAAAACACAGCACTTTTTATATGATACATATAAAAAACGCAACACTTTTTACATAAATGAGCAAGCCATGACGAAATAGCTAAAGTGCAGCGTTTAAACCTATTCAAAACGTTATTTTTGTGCGTTTCAAACTATGATTTTTCAAAAAAAAAAAATTTACATTACGAATCGAAAACTTACCATTTTGTGATGATTCTCGTGCTAAATCTTCTTTGAAAGTCAACAAAATGATTGCCCAGACATTTTTTAATTAAGAATTTGTTTGAATTTGTTTTTTGGAGAGTTGTTTTCAATATTTTCAATCTTTGGACTCAAGGGCTATATTTGTAATCTTCACCTCTTTTTTGTGATACAAATAGCAAATTCATTATACAAATTGCAAGTCCCTTTTCGATACCATATTTAAAATTATTCACATAAAATAAAATAAAGTATTATTTAATTAAAAAATAATATTATATTTATATTGATTTTATTTAATTGTTTTAAAAATATCTTTTTCTATTTATTAAAATTATAACATTCAATATACAAATTACATTAAAAAATTGAAATACTTTATAAAAAAAATTCCTTCTGTTTTTAAAATATTTTAAATTAAAAACTGAAAGAAATAATGAGAAAACCTATGTGCACAACAACGTAGTCCCCATTTATTAACGTTGGAAGAAAGGGAAAAAATAGGGAATGCACGGCTATCTAGCTGTCAAAAATAATGTTTTTTGGTCCCTCCTATAGTGGCAGTGCCAGAGATACCCATATATTTATTTCCTATGCAAATTGACAATTTTTATCTATTATGAAACAAAATAATGAAAATAATATTTAAGTTTAATTACATAATTCTTCAAAAAAAAAAGTTTAATTACATAAAACCTCTCTGTTCTTTAGTAAATTCCACTTTTGTCCTCCCTATTTGCCAGGGTGTCAGACGCAATTACCCACACCTGAATCGACCCGAGTCAAATCGAACCGCAGGTTAGGTTCTGTTCAGTTCAGTAACCTCTCAGTTTGGGGCGGGTTCAGATTAATTCAGTTTTGCTGTTTGGTGGGGGGTTAAATCGAGTTTAACCTCGTCGGCCTTTTTTTTTTTTTTTAAAAAAAGGTTTTGGATTTTGGAATTTGAATTTGAATGTATTTTGATGTAAAACTAATATTATTTTCACATTTATACTAATTTAACCCAAAGCGACTCGTTTTAATCAAATCGAATTGGTTTAATCAATAATCAAACCGATAACCAACCGAAATACGACTATAATTACCATATTATAAATACCGAATACAACTCTAAAAAATTTAAATATGCCAATTTGGTTAAAAAAATTCAAATATATTTGTGTTGACCCAGTTTGACTTGGATCGAGTTAGTGTGGTTTTAGAAATCGCCAATTTTGTTCGGTAGTCTTGCGGTTCAGTGTAGCTTTGTTTTTAAAAAGGTTAGCCGTGGTTACCTGCATTTAGAGCTTCGATTTGGTTCAGGTGTTACGGTTCATCGATTCAGGTCGGGTTAAACCGGATTTAAACAGAATTTAACCCAGATCTTTTTTTTTTTTTTTTAATTTGGATTTTTCGTTCATTTTGATATAAAACTAATATTATTTTCATATTTACACTAACTAAAGTGACTCGTTTTATTCAGACTGAATCAGTTTAGTCAATAATCGAACCGATAACCAATCGAAATACGACTACAATTACTACATTATAAATACTGAATATAACTCTAAAAAGAATCAAATAGGAAATTTTAGTTAAAAATATATTGACCAATGTGAAAATATATTTGGGGCAACCCAGTTTGACTTAGATCGATTCATTTTGACTTGGGTTAACCCGATTTAACTTTTCATGACAATAAAAATTTTTCTTGTGTTTCTTTTGATCTAAAATTATTATTTTTTTTGCATATTTATAATATTTTAATTCATCAGGACCTTCTTAACAGAAGCTTGCACTTCAAACAGGCTTGAAAAAGTTCAATCTTTTTGGGGTGAAGTGCCACCAGTCAATGCAGGACCCCCTAACAGCGGGAACTGATCAGGCGGTGGCTGATGATGAATGTCCGACGGCTTCATCGCCAGATGCAGTCTCAAGGTCGAATATGTCGGGTAAGGTTCAGTAAAAGGCGGCGATTCCTCTGAAAATCGTAGTACTATTTTTTGGATAAAATATTAATTATATTTATATTATAATTATTATTTAAATAAATTAATATTAAATAAAATAAATGATAGAAAGGAATTTTTTGCCTCTACTATCGACTGGGCAGAATGCGCGATTATCCGGTTGAAGATAGATGTTCAATCCCCTTATGCCTTTTTAAAGAAAAAATTATAAAAAAAATTATAAAATGAGACGGTATTAATTATCTAAATTATTGAATGAGAGACAAATTATATTTGCTCATATGTATATCAGCAAATCTTTGTTGTTTTATTAAAATTAACATAATGAATTGGCATAATAATAGGCCTCCTCACATAGGACCAGGAGGTCATGAGTTCGAATTATGACAGAGACGCTGATGCGCATGGATATTCTGAGTTCGAGTCACGTTGAAGGTAGATCACACCGAAAGCACTTAGGAGCATAACGGTGCTAAATTCGAGTCACACCTAGGGGTAGCAGATCACACTGGAGACACTCAAGAGTCACACCAGACCTAGATTAATAGATTTTAATAGGCGTTATGTCTCTTTTATTGTACCAAAAAAAAATTAACACAATGAAATTACATCATTTCATTAAATGTCATTTTATATATATAATTTTATTATAGATTAAATTATAATATAATTATATTTATTTATATTATAATGGATCTATGAAAGTTTGTCTTTGCATACATTCAAATGATCCATATGTGCTTGTTCAAGTTTCAAGTTTCGGGACATTGAAGTAGGTCATACGTGTTTGTTTGGGTTTCTTGACTAGTGAGCCCGAACTAGTTTCACAGCTTCAAGAGCTAGTTTTTAAACACCTTAATGAAACATATTTGGATACAAAATTACTGCAAAATTTTACAATGCAAATCTGGAAATTCTGTTGACTTCTTCTTTTCTTATTTCTTTAGTGTCTTGAAGAGTGAGAAAATGAAACTGAAACATTTTGAGACAAGGAAAAAAGGAAAAGACAAATAAGTTAATATCAAAAAAATTTAAAAATGAGCACGTGATAATACAAAAAAATATGTATATTTATGTAGGAAAATATAATAAGAGTGACTATGAGTGCAATATCGCTTTAAAACTTGTGGTACATGTCTATTTATATTTATGGACCATTTGAATCATATTTTTTAATGTATCAACCATCAATTGAATTGACGTCATTTATAAAGAATTTTAATTATTTTTATAATTTTCAAGTGACCTCTCAATACTATATAAATACATATTTAAATAAAAATTTACTGCAGAATCTTATACTTTAAATCTGGAAATTCTCTTACTTCACTTTCCTTGTATTAATATATTGAAGAATTCTTAGTGCATAGATTTCGTCATCCATTTTATTTTATCCCAAACAATAGTTGCTTGAAATATGGTTTGCTAAATAGAAATTATCTAAAGCCTAAAGAAGAGTGCATTTGCATGACTTGAAGTTTACGGTAATTTATATGGTGGTCATATAGGACCACCATGAATTTTACTCCTACCCGCTACAGTTCCGCGCGCGCTACAGTAACGCGCTACAGTTCCGCGCGCTACAGTAAACGCGCTACAGTACCTTCATTTCTTTTGTTATTTTTGGCTATTTTTTTATTTATTTATTTTTTGCCTTCCTCTTTGAGATTATTTTTCGTCCTTTTTTTTTCTAAACAATTATGGACGTTTTTGCCTTCCTCTTTTATTTTTAAATTATCATTTTATTTGTTTTATAATTAAATAATTTTAGATATTATGATACATATTATGGACGTTTTTGTTGTATGATATGATTTCTTTTATATTTTTGATCTGATATCTAAATTCTGTTGATCTGATGTCTGCTATTTTGTGATCTGATGTCTATATAATCATGATTTGATCTACCTTGTTAAGTATATTTTAGTTCTACTGTATGATTTCTTTTATATTTTTGATCTGATATCTATAGTCTGTTGATCTGATGTCTTGTATTCTCTGATCTGATGTCTATATAATCATGATTTGATCTACTTTGTTAAGTATATTTTAGTTCTACTGTATGATTTCTTTTATATTCTTGATCTGATATCTATAGTCTGTTGATCTGATGTTAAGTATGAGTTGATCTGATGTCTATATAATCCTGATCTGATCTCCTTTGTTAAGTATGTTTTAGTTCTGCTGTGTTAAGTATGTTTTAGTTCTGCTGTGTGATTTCTTTTAAAATCTTGATCTGATGTCTATAGTCTGTTGATCTGATGTCAATTATGAGTTGATCTGATATCTATATAATCCTGATCTGATCTCCTTTGTTAAGTATGTTTTAGTTCTGCTGTGTGATTTCTTTTAAAATCTTGATCTGATGTCTATAGTCTGTTGATCTGATGTCAAGTATACGCTGATCTGATGTCTATAGTCTGTTGATCTGATCTCCCTTTTTAAGTATGTTTTAGTTCTACTGTATGATTTCTTTTATATTTTTGATCTGATATCTATAGTCTGTTGATCTGATGTCTTGTATTCTCTGATCTGATGTCTATATAATCATGATTTGATCTACTTTGTTAAGTATATTTTAGTTCTACTGTATGATTTCTTTTATATTCTTGATCTGATATCTATAGTCTATTGATCTGATGTTAAGTATGAGTTGATCTGATGTCTATATAATCCTGATCTGATCTCCTTTGTTAAGTATGTTTTAGTTCTGCTGTGTGATTTCTTTTAAAATCTTGATCTGATGTCTATAGTCTGTTGATCTGATGTCAATTATGAGTTGATCTGATGTCTATATAATCCTGATCTGATCTCCTTTGTTAAGTATGTTTTAGTTCTGCTGTGTGATTTCTTTTAAAATCTTGATCTGATGTCTATAGTCTGTTGATATGATGTCAAGTATACGCTGATCTGATGTCTATAGTCTGTTGATCTGATCTCCCTTTTTAAGTATGTTTTAGTTCTACTGTATGATTTCTTTTAAAATCTTGATCTGATGTCTATAGTCTGTTGATCTGATGTCAAGTATGAGTTGATCTGATGTCTATATAATCCTGATCTGATCTCCTTTGTTAAGTATGTTTTAGTTCTGCTGTGTTAAGTATGTTTTAGTTCTGCTGTGTGATTTCTTTTAAAATCTTGATCTGATGTCTATAGTCTGTTGATCTGATGTCAATTATGAGTTGATCTGATGTCTATATAATCCTGATCTGATCTCCTTTGTTAAGTATGTTTTAGTTCTACTGTATGATTTCTTTTATATTCTTGATCTGATATCTATAGTCTGTTGATCTGATGTCAAGTATTCGCTGATCTGATGTCTATATAATCCTGATCTGATCTCTCTTGTTAATTATATTTTAGTTCTACTGTATGATTTCTTTTATATTCTTGATCTGATATCTATAGTCTGTTGATCTGATCTCTTGTATTCTCTCATCTGATGTCTATATAATCCTGATCTGATTTCCCTTGTTAAAAAAAGTATTTTTTTTTAAATAAAAAGAATTTTTTTTAAAAAAGGTATTTTTTTTTAAAAGTTTGTGCGTAAAAAAAAAAAAAAAAAACTGTAGCGCGAAACTATAGCGCGTCACTGTAGCGCTACTGTAGCGCGCTACAGTAAGTAGGAGTAAAATTCATCCTATAGTACCACCGTAAACGGACTCGACGTTTACACTATAAATTTTGTTTACGAACTTTGTATTGTTTAGTACTAGTTATTTATTTATTATTTTTTTATAAGGGTCAAAATAGAATAGTCAAAACTAATAAGATAACGATTATAACCCATAAAATAATAAAATTTGAGTTAAATGAATTATATTATTTTAAAATTTCATGTAATTATAAAGATATTATAAATCTAATTAAACAAATGAAAATATATCTCGAATTAATATATTATTTTAATAAAATTGAGATATCATGTTAGTAACTCACACTTTAAAAAAAAAAGTAATAATTTAATTTTTTTTATTTTAATTATTAGTCGACACAATTCAAGAGTTGGTCATAATTTTATTACATTTAGTGAATGGTTTCCATTTGAAATTTTTCTAAATTAAAAATTTCAAATTAAACTTATATTGATCTATGAAGTCCATGCATGTGGTATCAACTTTGGTTATTCCCTTATTAACTGTTTTATATATTTCTATACATTTATTTTTTAAATTAATTTACACAAAATATTTTTGGGACACAAAAAATAGATTACTTGATAATGTTATATTAAAAATAATATTATATCTTTATTAATTTTAAAATTCATTGTGGACGCAAATTGTCTACCCTGCGTCTCACAACTCCATCTTTGGTCCCTCCCCCTCCCTCTCCCTCATTCCTTACCGTTTATACATCTATCATACATACAGAAAGTCAAAGAGAAGTTCTTCAATAATGTTTCATCAATTATTTTAAAATCAAATTTTTAAAAAAAAATGATGAGTGGTCACAATTAAAATGAAAAAATGTAATAAATGGTGAGATTTTTTTTTAAAGTTACGAGTAGTTAGAATCAGATGATAAATTAGAATTGGATCATTGTCCTATTAAAATATAACTTTTTTTAAAAAAATAAAATATAAATTTTTTTGAAAACAAAAATAAAATATATCTTGGTTACATCAAATATAACAAAAAATACATTAAAATAAATTAAATATAATTAAAAAATATAAAATATTACATAGGAATTACTCTCTACAACTTGAAAATACGGGAAAATATATTATAAAATATATTAGAAATTATAAGAGAATACTAGCGGAATAGAAGGGTGACTCTCATATAGTTTGGTAAAATTACCAATACCCCTACAGGTTTTAAAAATGAGGTATACCTCTTTTGATTATTCAAATTAATAACAATTAGCCCTTAATCGATAGAAAAATGAGCAAAAATACTGACGTAAATATTATTATTGTATTGAAAGGCAAAATTAACATTATTTTACAATCTCATTTTGCCAAAATATCATCAATTTTTTTTGTTTTTGAGATTTTTTAATGTTTGAATTTGATTAAGAAGTATTGTAGTTGTCAAAAATCTCGGGGGCAATTGATAGTTTGACAAAATTATAGGTAGGTAAATATAATTCACCTTATAATTTATTTATGGGATAAGGTTAGTACCCAAAGAATCTCATTCCAAATATATAAATATATCTTTTTTCCTATTTACTTTTGTATTAGTCCACACAATCTGATCAAAGGCAAATAAGTCTTGTGGTGTGGATATAATCGTACAACATTGTTTCTGAAATATTTGATAACTTGTTGATCAGCTTTTATTGATAGAGGACAAAATCGATGATAAACAACGAAGAGGATATTTTTTCATTATTCATGTGGCCACCTTCTGCCTTTTTTTTTTTTAATTTATTTTTTTAGTTTTTGGATTTTTATGAGGTAGACAGAAATTAAAAATAAATCCCACTGCCCAACTGTAAATATATTAGAGGATCTTTCATTATTCATGTGGCCACCTTCTGCCTTTTTTTTTTTTTATTTATTTTTTTAGTTTTTGGATTTTTATGAGGTAGACAGAAATTAAAAATAAATCCCACTGCCCAACTGTAAATAATAATCGATGATAAACAACGAAGAGGATCTTTCATTATTCATGTGGCCACCTTCTGCCTTTTCTTTTTTTTTTTTTTATGATTCATTTTTGTTGGTATATATAAGTGTTTTGAGTGAGGAGAGTTTGCCAGCTGCATGCTGCGTAGTAAAAATGGGGAGCTTTAATGGAGTAGGAAATCAAGAACATGACATTATCAGCTGGTTTGATGAAGTCGCTGAAAAGGCAGATGTAGTTCAAACTCAAACACTTAGACAGATTCTGGAACTCAATTATGGTGTTGAGTATCTCAAGAGATGGCTTGGAGGAGATATCAGTAGTATTCATGATATGGATCCAAATGCATTGGAATCCCTCTATACTTCTCTGGTTCCTCTTGCTTCCCATGCTGATTTAGAGCCATATATTCAAAGAATTGCTGATGGAAACACCGCTCCTCTACTCACTCAACAACCAATCAAGACTCTCTCTTTGAGGTATGCTCTTCATTTCTGACAAGTTTTTTCAAGTGGGCAACTTTTTATTCTGGTTTCTACTGACTAAAATGATGTTCCTATGGTTATGGTAACTAAAATTAGCTCTGGAACGACTGAGGGACGACAGAAGTTTGTGCCTTTTACAAGCCATAGTGCCAAGACTACTCTGCAAATATTCAAGTTGGCCGCAGCTTATAGATCAAGGTTGTCTCTTGTTCTCTCTCACACATTTTCTCATATTATATGCTATCCTCATTTTGTTAACTGTCCAATTACAAATGCACAAGAACAGATTCTTATCTAGTTCAATTGCCATTAAGGTAATGTAATAATTGGCATGGCAGAGTTATGAGTTAGGGACATCGGACCATTCATTTATATATGGTCACATGACATGTTCTTGAATTTCATTATACCAATTATTATTCTACTTCATGTGGTGGTCCTAGGATTTATCCCATCAAGGAAAGAAGCAGAATTCTTGAGTTGATATACAGTAGCAAACAGTTTAAAACAAAGGGAGGTTTAAGAGCTGGAACAGCCACTACACATTACTATGCTAGTGAAGAGTTCAGGATCAAACAGGAGCAAACAAAGTCATTCACTTGCAGCCCTCAAGAAGTAATTTCAAGTGGAGATTACATGCAATCCACATACTGTCACCTCCTTCTAGGCCTATATTTTTCCGATGAAGTCGAATTCATAACCTCGACCTTCGCCTACAGCATGGTGCAAGCATTCAAGTCATTTGAAGAGCTGTGGAGGGAAATATGTAAAGACTTAAGAGAAGGCAGTTTAAGCTCAAGGATAACCTTACCAAGGGTGAGAAACGCTGTGTTGGATATCGTCGTACCGAAACCTTGTTTGGCTTCAAGGATTCAATCATTATGTGAAGGTTTGGAGGAGAAAGATTGGGTGTGCATGATTCCAAAGCTGTGGCCTAATGCAAAGTATCTGTATTCAATTATGACTGGATCAATGCAGCCATATTTGAAAAAGCTCAAGCATTATGCTGGGGATTTGCCTCTGGTAAGTGCTGATTATGGGGCCACTGAGAGTTGGATTGGGGTCAATTTGGATCCTTCTTCTCCTCCAGAGAAAGTTACCTTTGCAGTGATGCCAACTTTTTCATACTTTGAGTTCATTCCCCTCCATAGACAAATCCAACAAGGTACAAATGCAAAAAATGATGACTTCATAGAAGATCATCCTGTGCCACTTTCTCAAGTCAAGGTGGGACAAGAATATGAGATTGTTTTAACTACTTTCACAGGTCAGTAAATCATGGTAAAAAAAAAAAAAAAAAACTTTAATTACATCTGGGCATCTTTCACCTTTTTTTTCATCTTTTAATGAGAGCCATGAACTGTGCACAACAACCTGTCTTAGTTCCATCATCTCTTTCCCCCATATCTCCTTGCAGCAACATGTGTATCATCCATTGTCTCATATCATATAACCATTCTGAAAATGAAAAGAGATCTAAATTTTAAATGATTCTTTCTTGCTAAACCATCCAACAAGAACTGGTCAAATCTTTCATTTTCCTACTAGAATATTTAGTTGACTTAAAATATACACTGTTTCAATAACAACAAATCTTACTAGGATCTTAAACTTTATTTCACAGTAACCATTGTCTTGAACATATGACATTAAATTGGTCATTGAATAAAATCAAATCCAGTGATGAAGACCATGAATAGTGTTATGGTTCTCATCTTTGTCCTTGAGCATATTTCCAAAATGAAATGCTCACTTTAAGAAATTGATTTGCTTTTGAATGATTACTATTATCACTGTATGATTGAGAATTAAAAAGGGCATCTTTTGCAGTCAAAACATCCAGTTCTTGATGTATGGATCCTAATTTTGCAGGGCTTTACAGGTATAGGTTAGGGGATGTAGTAGAAGTGGCTGGCTTTCATAAAAAGATCCCAAAACTGAACTTTGTATGCAGGAGGAAACTAATTTTAACAGTAAACATTGACAAGAATACCGAAAAAGACCTTCAAATAGTTGTGGAAAAGGGTTCTCAGATACTAAGCAAATCCAAAGCAGAGCTTGTAGACTTCACAAGCCATGCAGATCTTTCAAAACAACCAGGGCACTATGTGATCTACTGGGAAATCGACGGGGAAGTCGAAGAGAAGGTCCTGAGAGAATGCTGTGAAGAAATGGATGCATCATTTGTTGATTATGGATATGTTGTGTCAAGAAGAACAAACTCAATTGGACCTCTGGAGTTATGCATTGTGGAGAAGGGGACATTCAAGAAGATATTGGAGTATTACATAGGAAATGGAGCAGCATTGAGCCAGTTCAAGACTCCTAGGTGCACGGGTAACCAAGTCCTCCTCAGTATTCTTGATTGCTGCACTGTTCAGAGGGTTTACAGCTCTGCATATGGATCCTATCCTAATCATCACTGACTTCACCACAAATAAAAATCATTTTTCCAGTGTTTGGTTTTGTACTTCAATAAAACGGTTTGGAATTTCCAAATTCGGACTTTAGTTATAGTGAACCCTTTTGCTATCTTTGTGGGTAGGCAATTCAGATCCAAATTTCTCTTCATTTTGTGATCATGTAAGTGCTTACTCCAGAATGTTAATAAATTTCCAGTGCAATATAATCATTCCATTCAAAATTAATACGTGTGAAGAATTTTAAATTATTTATATTAATTATAGTGTGTATCGTTTTTTACTGTGAGATTGTAATTCTAACACTTTACCACTCACATTATACTCCATAATATACCTTATAACACACGATATACCCTAATACGAAATCAGTGAGTTGAGATTTGAATATCTTTAATCATAATATACTTTATACTCAAATTATAAACATATTCTACATATATCACTTTGTAAAATTAAAACAATCAGTGAAATTTAAAACATAGATAAATTATCACGTCAATCAACCCCACATGTTACTTTGATGCTATATTAAATTTTTTTTATTCCATATTAACATTCGACCTTAAATTAATCATCAATAAATTTTAAATTTATTATATTAATTATAATTTCATGAAATTTTAATATATAATTGAGATTCTAACAATAATTGAAAAAAAATAAGAACGTGTTGGCACTCATTATAGGATTTTTGGTGGGATACCAATCTTGCAAAGGATGCAGTCGTCTCAAAGTGATAGTGATTTGTGTTTAGTAATTCTATTATCATATAATAGAGTTCATTTTTATTTTAAATAAATTTGTAAGCATAGGGACGTAAAAGTCCAATTCCGAGTGGAAATGAGTAAACTAATTATTTTAATTATACATGAGGCCCTCTAATTGTGATTTTTCAGAAATGGTTTTGTCAGCACTTAGACTAAATATTTGGCCGCAAATTATAATATACTCCTAGGAGTAAATCGGCCGGTTTACTCCTACCCAGTTTACTCTAGGAGTATGCAAAACCGCCTCCACATTTGAGAGACCCCCCATTTCTGTGTATAAAAAAACAAAACCCCTCCTCTTCAGTCCCCCAAGTCTCTTCCTCCTCTCTCTCTCTTCTCCCCCCCCCCCCCCCTCCCAATTCCGACTAAAATCGAGAGAAAAAGTCCGCCACCGCTGGGTGAGCTCGAGCTCACAGTCGAGTTCGCGAGCGCGGTCGGAGGCAGCCTGGGTGACGGAGGCCAATCGACGGGAGACGGAGTATTGGCGGTCGATACGCTCGGCCGCCTTTCTAGTCTCGTATAGGAGCTGCTCGAAACCATAGTTGGCGGTGCGCCAGGCGTCCTTCCATGCCTTGCAGGAGGTTATGCGCCTGGCGAAGCCGTAGAAATCGCTGCGCCTGAAGGCCTTCGCTCTGAGTGCCACGTGGCAGGTGCGGATCAGCTGGAACTCCCGCTGACGGGTCGGGCAGGGAAGAACTGGGTTGAATTTCAGGCTAGAAGTGGCCATCATCTCCCACAAATTATAATATATAACAACGAGTAGTGGGCAAGAAAGACAGCAAATCTTGGGGTAAGAAAGACACAGCAAACAATGAAGATGATGATGATGAACAATAAGTAGTTTACATAAGTTCAGACATGGTGCTAGTTGACGTGGGCTTATATAAACTGGAAACGATACCTTATGTAAACTCGACTGTGTACTTATGTAAACTCGAATGAGTACTTATGTAAACTACTTATATAAACTGAGGGTTCTGAACTCGTTATGTAAATTGAGGGTTCTGAACTACTTATGTAAACTGAGGGTCTGAACTATTTATGTAAACTGAGGGTTCTGATCTCGTTATGTAAACTGAGGGTTCTGAACTACTTATGTAAACTGAAGGTTCTGAACTACTTATGTAAACTGAGGGTTCTGAACTACTTATGTAAATTGAGGGTTCTGATCTCGTTATGTAAACTGAGGGTTCTAAACTACTTATGTAAACTGATGGTTCTGAACTACTTATGTAAACTGAGGGTTCTGAACTACTTATGTAAATTGAGGGTTCTGATCTCGTTATGTAAACTGAGGGTTCTAAACTACTTATGTAAATTGAGGGTTCTGATCTCGTTATGTAAACTGAGGGTTCTAAACTACTTATGTAAACTGATGGTTCTGAACTACTTATGTAAACTGAGGGTTGTGAACCACAAATATAAATTTGTGAATATATAATCTCCTTATGTAAACTTAGGCTGATGCAAAAAGAAGATGAGAGAGAGTGAATATATTAGAAAAGAGACTGCCTCATTTTTTGTCCTTTTTTTTTGCTAGGAGTAGTAGTGTACTTTTACTCCTAGGAGTAGGATATACCAACTGATATTTGGCAATCAACTTTATAGCATAGTTGTTGAGCTTAAGACAATTTTGAAAAGGCGAACTGTCTTATTTATAAAAACCGCATATTTTTCCTTGTGCTTACCTTTGCCTTCCAGTTCTAATTAGGCTATCACAAGTACAATGCGAGATTAAAAAATATATGTCAAAAAAAATTTTTCTGTATATATGGAAAAATTAGAAATATATATTATATTGAAATTAATATATATTTTACCATCTATAGTCATGAAAATAAATAAAAATAACTGTATGATTTAAGGTCAATACTATAGTAAACTACTCCCCTATTCACGTTTAAATGACATTTTAGGCACAAATTATACCATAGTTTTAAAACTATCATACAAAATAGTTCAAAACTTAAAATCAAGTAATTTTAAGGGTGTGTAATTTTATGTTTAAATTTTTTACTGCACCAGTTCCACACGAGGGTAGTTTTTTTAAAATGGTAACGGTTGCTTAATTAGTGGGATAAAATACAATTTTGGTTCAATATATTTGACTTGCGTCAAAAGTACCTATTACGTTTACATTGGTCTATTAACGTGCTACAACACGTTTTTTATTAGTCAAAATAAATCAAAGGTAAAAGAGATCATTTTAAAAAAATAAAACAATCAAGGTATTAATCCATAAAAATACACATTTTAATCATTTTTTTTTCTCTCTCATCTCCTCCTCTTCCGTTCGTCTCTCCCTACTGCGCCGGCGATACCCACCCTAACTTGTGTTGCCCATCTCTTTAAACATCTCTTTCGCTTCATCCTTCATTGCCGACTCCAACGACATCGCTTCCATCACCCGAGCTCGTGATTTTCTCAGAGAATTTCGGGTCGAGTCCTGGAAACTCTGGCACCTCGCCGTCTCCGTCAAAAACTCTGTAAATAAAGATATATATTTTTCTAAATTAACGCTATTTTCTAGTAAGATTGGGTGGAAAATGAAACAAAAAAGATTCTACAGCTTGAAATTTTACTGTTAGATGTTAAGTAGTTGTTCAAAACATTTTCACTTGAAATTTAATGCTTTTAACATCAAAAGCATTATGTTTAGATTTTACAGCTTCTGGAATTTGCTCTGGGTTGTGTCTCTCTCTTTCTTAGAGACCCTTTGCTCGAATTGTTGAAGCTCTGCTGCAATTCGGTGGAAACGGATGGATTTTGGCTAATTTTTGTTTGCTCAAATTGAATTTTGGTTGGGATGGTTCAAGGCTGAATCGGGGAAGCGAGGGAAAGTGGTTCATGGAATAGAGAGAAGACCCAAAAGAGTGCCACAATAGATTTATTTTTTACAACAGAAGAAGATAAGAAATCTAAAAACATCAGCAAAAGGCGAAAAAAGCTTGGAAGCAACTGATGTTCAAGGAAACCTATTTCTATCATTCATAACTATGTTCATTTTCTTTTGATTGGAAATAAACAAAAAACAAAGATCATTCAGGGTGTGCAACTGCGATGGTGCCGCCAACCCCTGTGGAAGACTCCCAAAGATCTTGTTGTGGTTCAAATCCAAATATATCAAGCTGTCTAAAAATTCAACCTTAGAAAAATCGAATTCGAACATGTTCCTCGATGACCATGATAACGTTGTTGGGAGTCGGCAGGAACTTTTTCAGCTAAAGAGGTCCTCCATTCCGATGACGCAAATGGTTGCTGCCGTCTAGTAGTCTTCGCCGAAACATAAACTCTGTCGGCCGACACCTTGAGTTGAAGTGCTACAACAGTACCAAAACCAAGAGGAAATATAAGGCTATCAACTTCATCGACGAAACCATTTTTTCGTAAAACAAAAATTCTCGACGAAACGGGTGATGGTGGTCGGAGGGCTCGACCGGAAGGAAGAAAAGAGGAGAGTGGCGGCCGCAAGGAACAAGGGAAAGAGGAATAATTAGGTAAATATATATTTTTTTTTGCAATTTTCTTTTATTTGTAAATTAAGTTCAATGTATTTTGCATATTTACAAAATGGCAATTTATATCCTACTCCTATAGGACCACCATGAATTTTACTCCTACCCCGCGCTACAGTAAACGCGCGCTACAGTAAACTCGCTACAGTACCTTCATTTCTTTTGTTTTTTTTTTTTTTTTTTTTTTTTTTTTTTTTGCCTTCCTCTTTGAAATTTTTTTCGTCCGTTTTTTTCTAAACAATTCAGTATTTTTTTTAATGTTTTTGAATTTTATAAAAAAATTATTTTTAAATTATCATTTTATTTGTTTTATAATTAAATAATTTTAGATATTATGATACATATTATGGACGTTTTTGTTGTATGATATGATTTCTTTTATATTTTTGATCTGATATCTAAATTCTGTTGATCTGATGTCTGCTATTTTGTGATCTGATGTCTATATAATCATGATTTGATCTACCTTGTTAAGTATATTTTAGTTCTACTGTATGATTTCTTTTATATTCTTGATCTGATATCTATAGTCTGTTGATCTGATGTTAAGTATGAGTTGATCGGATGTCTATATATCCTGATCTGATCTCCTTTGTTAAGTATGTTTTAGTTCTGCTGTGTGATTTCTTTTAAAATCTTGATCTGATGTCTATAGTCTGTTGATCTGATGTCAATTATGAGTTGATCTGATGTCTATATAATCCTGATCTGATCTGCTTTGTTAAGTATGTTTTTAGTTCTGCTGTGTGATTTCTTTTAAAATCTTGATCTGATGTCTATAGTCTGTTGATCTGATGTCAAGTATACGCTGATCTGATGTCTATAGTCTGTTGATCTGATCTCCCTTTTTAAGTATGTTTTAGTTCTACTGTATGATTTCTTTTAAAATATTGATCTGATGTCTATAGTCTGTTGATCTGATGTCAGGTATGAGTTGATCTGATGTCTATATAATCCTGATCTGATCTCATTTGTTAAGTATATTTTAGTTCTGCTGTGTTAAGTATGTTTTAGTTCTGATGTGTGATTTCTTTTAAAATCTTGATCTGATGTCTATAGTCTGTTGATCTGATGTCAAGTATGAGTTGATCTGATGTCTATATAATCCTGATCTGATCTCCTTTGTTAAGTATGTTTTAGTTCTGCTGTGTGATTTTTTTTAAAATCTTGATCTGATGTCTATAGTCTGTTGATCTGATGTCAAGTATACGCTGATCTGATGTCTATAGTCTGTTGATCTGATCTCCCTTTTTAAGTATGTTTTAGTTCTACTGTATGATTTCTTTTATATTCTTGATCTGATATCTATAGTCTGTTGATCTGATGTCAAGTATTCGCTGATCTGATGTCTATATAATCCTGATCTGATCTCTCTTGTTAATTATATTTTAGTTCTACTGTATGATTTCTTTTATATTCTTGATCTGATATCTATAGTCTGTTGATCTGATCTCTTGTATTCTCTAATCTGATGTCTATATAATCCTGATCTGATTTCCCTTGTTATAAAAAGTATTTTTTTTTAAAAAAGAATTTTTTTAAAAAAATGTATTTTTTTTTAAAAGTTTGTGCGTAAAAAAAAAAAAAACTGTTGCGCGTTACTGTAGCGCGAAACTATAGCGCGTCACTGTAGCGCGCGCGCTACTGTAGCGTGCTACAGTAAGTAGGAGTAAAATTCATCCTACTCCTATAGTACCACCGTAAACGGACTCTTACAAAATACCCTATTATATGTATTTTTTATATTATAGTATTAGAAAATTGACTTTTGACCCGTTTTGACTCTACAAAAACCTGTGGTAGCAGGTTATAGTTTTTAAATTGATCAAAATTGTTTAAAACGGTAAACGTAATGGTATTTTTGGCGGAGACCAAACATGTTAAACTAAAAGAGTGAAATGGCCAAATATGTTAGACCAAAATTGTATTTCTCCCTTTCCTGTCGGAGCAGTGTTTGTTGAGCATTTTCTATTTTTTATTTTTCCCTGTCGAAATTTGTAATTTTCATCGGTTTGTGATTGGTTTTTCTATTTTGGTTTTCGAAATTGTTGTTTAAGGTCGTAGTCGTTGTTGTCATTGTCAATGATGTTTTTCCCCAATGGATTTCGAAGTTCTCATTGGTACAGTTGATGAATGTTCTGGTGAATATGGTGGTAATGAAATTTTCTCTGATGTTGTTGCATGTACTGATGAACATAATGCTGATGATGATGGTGGTTATGATGATGGTGGTGAGGACGACGTTGGTTGTGAGGACGATCGTGGTGGTGAAAACAACAGTGGTGGTGAGGACGATTGTGGTAGTGATGAAGACCATGGAGGTGGTTTTACTCTTTTTACTGGGAATGAGTTTTGAAAATCTGAAGGTGGGATGTTTCGTAGGTGTTTGTGGTACTGATGTCGTTTATTTGTGGGTGCTGCTGTCATTCATATACTCCGCTAAGGTAATTCGGTAGCAAACTACCTAGCCACCATGGGATTAAAAGGGATTGGTTCTGCGGTTGATTTACCTGAAGACCTCCCACCAAGCTGCGAGGCCTCTTAAAGCTTGACGAACAAGGAGTTCCGGAAATTAGAATAGTGCCACACTAGTATCGTCCTAATTGTAATATTTAGGAGCTCCCTCTCAGTATTGGTGTTTGTTTAGTTTAGAATTGGGGGGAGGCTGTCTAGTTTAGAATAACGGTTTTGGGTAAGTCCATTCACTGCTCACTGTACTATACTATATTTTATTCCAGCTTAATGAAAGGGTAACCAATTCCACCTGTCTACTTTGTTCGCTGGGGTTTGCGAGACTGTTTGAAAAAAAAAAAAAAAGATGTTTATTTGTGGGATAATAGATTTTTTCTTTGTTTTATAAGTTTATTCTTCAAAATGAGACAACTTTGAGGAATAGTGGAAGCCGGAAAACAACCATAATTAGCTAGCCAATGGGGGAGAAGTAGTGTGAAATTTTGCTACTTGCTCCATGAAATCTTAGGGGCTGCTTGGATGGGGGGAATGGGATTCATTCAATGGATATCAAATGCACTACAATTGTTTGGTTCACTTCTTTGTATATCAAAATAGTGGCTCATTCCTTCATACACCTCAATGGCTCATTCTTCACTAATTTGGAGGGTTTAGGAAAACTGGAATGACTCTCCATGTTACAAAACGCAGTCGGCATCCTCAATCTCCAACACAAAAATTACTTCCATTTTGGCCATTGCAGTTTCAATCGGTGTCACCTTTCTTCGTTTTTGGTTCAAAATCGTTATGTCCTTCGTCTACCTCTCTCCTTCAGCTCCGTTCAAAAATCTTCAGAACAATCACAGTCTCAAATTGGTGGCCTCATATCCATTTTGAAGGTTCAACAATGGAGGTAAATGGGTTTTGGGTTAGGTGGGTTTTGAATTGGAGATGAAATTATGAATGTTCTTATTTTTATTTTTTATTTTTTTGCTGGAAATTTTCAGAAGCTCAAAGCTTCAACAGTGGGTGGGTTTGAGGTTTGGGGTGTGGGGGTGGGAGGAGATAATGATGGTGGCCGACTGAAGTTAGTGGCTGTAAGGAAGGAGATTATGAGTGGCCAATTACTGTTTGTGGCGGTTAGGGAGAAGCTTTTACAATGGTTTGGGGTTGTGGCAGTGGGGAGGAGGGAGTTGATTTAGTGGTGCCTATTGAGGTCTGTGGCGGTGGGGGGTAGGAGATGACGTGGTGGTGACTGTTTGAAGAAGGAATGGAGAGGAACAGGTGTATTTCCCAGAAACGAACCAAGCGGGGTTAATTATTCTCATTCCAATTTAACAATTGATTGTCATTCTATCCCATTATCATTTCCATTTCAATTCCAATTCCAATTCCAATTCCAAATATCAAACCAAGCATCCCCTTAATTGAAGCATTGAAATTTTTTTTTTTCTAAACTTAAGTAACCATCAATCATAGTAGTATCATATACTCCTTCATCTCTCATGGTAATAGTAAATGTAAAAGAAAAACTATAAATCAAGTCCTCCAAGTCATTGGCATTAGAGCAGAATAAGAAATTAGATGTGTGACAAATTCCCATGACTGCTTCAGCCCTTTTCCCATTCTACGTGTACAAACATTCAAAAAGAAAATTTTCCTTGGTATTGAAAAGACAAAAAACTCTTAAGTTTTTAACTTAAAAGACAAGAATCATTTAGTTTAATCTAGTTTTGTTTCAGAGATTGAACAAAATCCATTGAGCTATGTGGTCTTGGAGCTCTCAGAGATGTACGAGCACTTCTAACATTAGATCCCCACTGCATGGATGCATCCTCTTTTTTTATTTGGTGTTGATATACACCATATATGCAGACTAATGACCTGGAAAAAAAGGTTTAACCGATATAAATTTTAAATTGCTTGTTGGGTTTAATCTGTTATAAGCTCCAAAAAACAAAACTCAAAAACCCCAAGAGGTTAGTAAAGAGATATGATTTGATACTATGACTTGTAAACATGAGCAATGTCACTTTGTCAACAGGAGCAAAAGGTTAGTTTCTGATAAACAATTTTTATATCCTCACAAAAGCTTTGTTTTTAATCAGTCATTCTCAGTTTCACAGTTCTTGATTTTCTTTGAAAAATGAAAATAAATATAAGGGTTTTTCCATTCCAGCCTGATAAAAATCCCGTAAATGTCTTCAATATGAGGATAACTCCTGACGACAACATCCGCACATTGAAGATTTTAATTCATTGAATCACAGGAATAGCCACAAATCTTCAAAGTTTAACTGGGAGGATTTTTTCTGCTGCACAGAGGGTGGAGAAGGCTATCGACAACGGTTGCTGTGAAGTGATAATGCTTAAGGAAATCACTTTTGCAGTGAGACAATTGCAAGAGATAGGAGTAGGCCGAGGACTCACTTATTAGTCTAATTGCCCAGTTTACTAACATTGATGTTGGCCGTCAAATTTTGACGAGCCCGAGGCCTCTTAATGATGGTTAATGGGTTAGAAAGTGGCTGATGAAGATGGACGTGAATTAACCCTGCAGGTCGAAGTCCACGACTTAGATTCGGAGAAGAGCGTAAATGGAAGACGACATATAATAATACAACGCCTAGATGATAAGCCGTTGTATTTGACTCATTCATCAGGAGAGACGTTCGCAGACATAAAAAGGAAAATTGAAGAAATATCAAGGTGCCCTGTAATCGTCAAATCGTCCGTGTAAATGGTGAAGAGATGTCAGATACGTATGTCGTTGATGCTGATTACCTGGAGGATTTAAATTTGCAAATGGAGGATTTGAATCCTCCTGGAGAGGTTGATGATTATTTTGTTGATGATGGATTCATAGTTTCTTTAACTGTTTCATAGTTTCTTTGATATTGATAGTTTCATACTCTGTTGATACTTGATTGTCGTTTTGGGGATTTGTATGGAGTTTCCAGTAGTAGTTCAAGAGTCCGTTTGTTTGCTTCTTTCCAGTGTTGACAACTCTCTTTTTCCTGATGCTGAATTTCCCTGTTTTGTGATATTGGACCATTTTTCATCTTGACTTCTTCTTGCCAAACTGTGTAAAAGTTGGGGACATGAAAGATACATTAATGGTTTTGATCTTAGATATAGAAATGCAAAACAAAATCAATTATTTCATCATACACTTGTGATCATCTTTAGCGATCACAATTTTGCCTCCTACCAAAGTGTACAAGGTTGTCTGCATGTCCGATGTTGTCCGCTTGTCAGTAGACTCTTAGGAATTCAACACCATTCATATGTACATCTCATATATAAGACTTGGAGGAAATTGTATGTGGGTAAACAGGTCAAAATAGTGTCAAACAAAGGGATATTCCTTAATGAATAATACCATCGGTGCTTGGGAGGTTCAGCTTCAGGCAGCCACTTGATTTTGTGTGTTGATATAAGATTAGAGTGTTGGGCCAGCCCAAGAGTTCAGCCCAAGTGGCCTTGGCAATACAATTGCTCATTGAGGCAATTAGTTACTAAAAAGGTTTAGAAACCAAATGCTTCAAGGAGTAGAGAAAATTGGGAGTACTGCTACGGACAGAAACAGTAGCAACAAAGAGAAAAAGAAAAGAGGGCCAAGGGTTTTCTCTTGAAGAATTCAGTTTTTGGCTATTCCACCATTCCGGTGAGATTGTTCTTTTTCTCTTTGTCTTTGATAGCCATCTATTGTGATGATGATGATGCATGTGTTATTTGTACAAACTAGGGTTTGAGATTTTTGGTGTTTGTTGACTAAAATCTCTGGCATTGTATGGTGAGAACACTTTGTACCCATCATTGTTGATTGGTGATAGTGGATGATTTAAACGGCCTACAGGTCCCATGGTTTTTTCCCGATTTGAGTTTTCCACGCTAAAATTGTTGTCTCTGTTATTGCTTGATAGTTTGATTTGGGTTGGCTTATTTGGTTTAGTTGTTTTGGCACAAGAGAATTGAGAAAAATTTATTCTACACTATTAGCTATCATTTACGAGTGATAGGTATTTTTCCCAACAAACTGTTATCAGAGATTGGTTGTGGTCCTTGTGCTCTTGGAATAAACCACAAATAGAATGGTTACTTTGAGTGAGTCAAATTATCAAGTGTGAAAAGAAAAGATGAAAGATTTGCTTTATGTGAAGGATTATTGTTTGCCTGTGTTTGCATCTGAAAATCCAGAAGATAAAAGTAAAGATGAATGGTTATTGTCTCATAGACAGGTTTGCGGTTATACCAGACAGTGGGTAGATGATAATGTTCTCAACCATATCAGCGATGAGAAAAATGCGCAAAACTTTTAGAATAATCTTGAGGAGTTATATGCTAGAAAGACCGGGAACAATAAATTGTTTCTGATCAAACAAATGATGGAATTAAAGTATCAAAATGGAACGGCCATGACAGATCACTTGAATACATTCCAGGGAATTATAAATAAGTTGGTTGGGATGAAGATTCAGTTTGATGATGAGGGTCAAGAGTTGTGGCTTCTTGGTTCATTACCAGACTTGTGGGAGACGTTTAGAACGTCCTTTTTAAACTCTACTCTGGATGGTGTTATGACTATGTCTTTGGTGAAGAGTAGTGTTCTGAATAAAGAAATGAGACGAAAGTCACAGGGTTCCACTTTTCAGTCAGATATACTAGTCACTGAAAGAAGAGGAAGAAATCAAAGCAAAGGTCCGAAGGGAGACGACAGAAGCAACAAAGTTGCTAACATCGAGTGTCATCACTGTCACAAGAAAGGGCATATAATGAATTATTGTCGAAAATTCAAACGAGAAAAGAAAAATGAGAAGGAAAAGAAAAGAAGACCGTGACAATGAGGACGTTGAGACAGTTGCAGCAGCTACAAACAACTTCATGGTCGTGTGTGATGATGAAGTTGTGAACCTTGCTTATCAGGCAGTAGTGGGGTGATTGATAGTGTGCTTCTATTCATGTGACTTCACGGAAGGATTTTTTTAACTTCGTATACATCTTGTGATTTTGGGAGTGTACAAATGGGAAATGACGGCGTCGCCAAAGCTGTCGGAATAGGATCTATTTATCTAGAGACTAAAAACGGTAATATATTGACTCTGAAGAATGTGAAGCATATACCTGACATTCGCATGAATTTGATTTCCACTAGCAAGCTTGATGATGAAGGTTTTTGCAACACTTTTCGCGATGGCCAATGGAAACTCACTAAGGCAAAAAGTATTCTTCGTTGTATATGATGCAGGTAAGGGTTGTTGACTGCTTGATTAATGCTGTGAAAAAGGAAAGAATGGTTGATTTATGGCACAACAAACTTAGTCACATGAGCGAGAAAGGTTTGATGATTTTGGCCAAGAAAAATCAACTCTCTGGGTTGAAAAATGAACATTTGAAGAGGTGTGTACATTTATCTAGCAAGAAAGCAGACACGGTTTACCTTCAAGAGTTCTCAATCTCAACACCAACGGAAACCAGGTATACTTGATTTAGTGTATTCTGATGTATGTGGCCCAATGATAACTAGAACAATTGATGGCTCCTTGTATTTTGTGACTTATAGATTATCACTCAAGGAAGACTTGGGTCTAGACTTTGAAGACAAAAGATCAAGTGTTGGCACAAGTGAATTGGGAAAAATTTATTCCGCATTGTTAGCTGTTATTTACGAGTGAGTGATATTTTTCTCCTCTATCGTCGTTCTTGCTTTCCCATAGCAGTAATACTACTTTTCTCTCTTAGTTGCTACTTTCCCCAATTCTTTGTTTTTAACTAATTATTCCATATGTGCGCCACTATTTCCCAAACCTTGGCCCAACAGCTTTGGCATGGTAGGCATCGAGGTGCTTACTTTTTCTTGAAATAGTCTAGAGAATGTTCGGTTGCAAGGTGGGGCTGCATGGCAGAGGCGAGAGGAGAAAAGGATGCAGGGTCCGGTGGCTCCATCATCGGACATCATCGGACCTATCAGAACGCTAGGGAGGAGAAGCAGAGGCCAGAAATTCAGTCGGAGTCGTCAGCAAAAGACAGACGTCTAGAGGCAATGTTTTGAAAGTAATTGTTTAATCATTAGCCGAACACGAATTTAACCTCAATTTTACTCCTCCTTTAAATTTGAGTGACATAATATTCCCTTTTTTAGCGAGAATATCTCACATTTGGTCCCATTAATTTTGACTAGTTTGCCAGTCCATCAAAATTGGTCAATCCTTTACTTTCTCAAATTTTCAATTCTAAATGACCAAATGTGATGTATTTATGATTAAGAGAGACTAATTTTATTAATTATATTTTAAGAGAGATAAAAAGTGAGACTACCTTTATTACGAGTGATCAAAAAAATATTTAAACCTTTGAAAAATGGTATTGAATTTTAAATATTTGATTGTACATTTGAAAAAGGTTCGAGGACATTTGACAGATGAATTTCAAATTATATAGTACTCCTAGGTGTATATTGACATTATACACCTAGGAGGAATTTGTGAACAAATGGCTTGAAAGGGCTTAGAAAGACTGCGATCCACACTTGTCCAAAAATCACTCTCAAGCGCCTTACACACCCATTTGCACAACACTCAGTTTCTCTCTCACTCTTTCCTATTTATTACCAATACCCTTTATTTTCTCTCCCCCTCTCTCCTTCCTTCCTCTATCCTTTTATCCTTCACAAGCCACCCTCACTTTTCTCTCTCGATCTCTCATTCCTTCATCTCACCTACTTCTTTCTTTTGATATAAAATCGTCTAAAATCATATATTTTCATCTACTTTTGGTGTAAAATAATCTATTTTGTATATATATTGTATGTTTTCAACATCTGATGTTATATCATATATTTTGATATATAATCGTCTACTTTTGATGTAAAATCATCTATTTTCTTCTACTTTTGATGTATAATCATATACTTTTGATATAAAATCGTCTACTTTTGATGTAAAATAATCTATTTTGTATATATATTGTATGTTTTTAACATCTGATGTTATATCATATATTTTGATATATAATCGTCTACTTTTGATGTAAAATCATCTATTTTCGTCTACTTTTGATGTATAATCATATACTTTTGATGTATAATTGCGATTTAACATCCAAATTTAAGCAGCAAACAATGAAGGAAAAAAAAAAAGCAGCTACATTTTTACATAAAAAACGAAAAACATCGTCATTACTGCTTGTGGAAAATTGGTCCAAATCAAAAATAAATCAATTATCAACCAAAATTGACACGATTTCTGACTGTAATTCTTCAATTCCGATTTAACATCAGATTTTCGGCTGTAAAAAACCAATTTAACGTTAGTTTTCGTTCAAAATATATCATACGACATCAGATATCATCACATCATTTTACATCAAAAAGACATTTTACATCACATCATTTTACATAAAAAACACAGCAGTTTACATCAAAATATATGATACTACATCAGTAACTTATTATACATCAATACCAACCGATGTAACATCATTTTTCCTTCAAAATATATGATACCACATCAGATAACATCATAGCATTTTTCATTAAAAACACATTTTACATCATAACATTTTACATCAAAAACGCATTTTACATCAAAATAATATTATAAATCAAAATATATGATACCACATCAGATACTGAAAACAGACAATATATATTCAAAATAGACGATTTTACATAAAAAAATATACATTTTTGCTCAAAACCTAGTTTTCATTTCATCTTTGTGGGCTGCAAACACAACCAAACTAATCCCCTATCTCAGATCTATAAAAATCGTTACTTAATCTCTCATTTTGATGGCTGATTTGTGATTCTCCCAAACCCTAGAAACCGTGAAAATAGTGGAACAATGTATGAGTTTTGAATCTTGAGAGGTAGGGAGTATTTTGGAGGTGAAAGATCTTCAAAACTCTGCCTGGAATGGCCAGAATCGGCGTCGAGGAGTGGCGGGGAAGAGAGTTCGGGGAGAGAAAAAGAGAGAGCGGATGGTGAGGGCTTACGGTTTGGGGAAATTAAAAAAAGAAAGTGTCTGGAGATTGTTTTTAAACTTGAGAGGCGCGTGCAAACAACTTCTCATCTCTATATTTTTGAGTTTCTAATTTTATTTTTTTTTACTAGGTGTACTGATTTTATATTGTACTAGTAGTAGTATATAATAACTAAAGATGGATGGGGTTTGAACAGTTTCGAGGATATGAATAGTTTTGCATATTTAGAAGGAAATCATATGGATTATTAATTAATTATGGTGTAGAAGATGAATTTCCCAAATTTGGACGACTAAATGTATTATTGAATTATTATTTTGTTCTATTATAGAAAGTTTGGAGAGGATATGAAATGACATTTGATAATTATTAATTAATTATGGTGTAGAGGATGAATTTCCCAAATTTGGACGACTAAATGTATTATTGAATTATTATTTTGTTCTATTATAGAAAGTTTGGAGAGGATATGAAATGACATTGTGATAGAGAATAACAAAAAGATTAGAAAAAATTTGTGATGAATTTGAACAAATAGAAATATTTATAGAAAAAATAATTAAAATATAAAAATAGCTGCTAAAACGACTTTCAAAGAGAACAAATACTTACTAGTAGGTCATACACCCACCAGTCAGCCTCATTAGACGGTGAAGGTAGATTAGCAGCCAGCAGAGGTACGAATTGAATCAATGTTACATTCAAATTTTTTTTTTTTTTTTTAACCAAAGGAGGAGAATTTAATTTTAAGTGAGGAGTGACAACCACTAAGCTATCGGTTTTCATCATACATTCAACTTTATTCATCAGCTTAGGTGCAAAACATAATTGAATTTGATGATTCAATTTTGGAGTAAATGCAGTAAATGTTACTAATATATATATATATATATTTTTGGTTTTAGACCACCGGCATTTTGCATTTTTTTCTTCAGCATAAATATCATTATTGCCAAGCATTAATGGTTGGAATAAGATCAAACATTTGGTCCACGTTGAGGCCGTCCGACCATGCAAAATCAGGCTACAAAAGGGCCACGCATTAATCGGCCAGATCATTGATGATATGAACACAACTCCCAATTCAATTACTCCCATTATTGTGTTGTTACTGTTTGATCCCTTGTGTTTTAGTACTAACACACAGCTTGGATTAGGGCTGTAAACGAACCGAGCAGCTCGGTCAAAGTTCAGCTCGAGTTCAGGTTGATCGAGCTCGAGTCGAGCTCGACTCGACTCGTCTCACTGACGAGCCGAGTATCGAGCAGGCCAAAAACAGGTTGGGTAGGCTCGCGAGCCTACCGAGCCTAATATATAATAATATATTTTATATAATATATATATAATATAATATGTACCACGTCCTGATACGTCTATTATAAGAGGTATCACGTCCTGATACGTCCGAAATAGCAATAGCGCAACGTCCGAAAACACACAGAAATTCATAATTACAAACAACAAAGACATTGTTTCTCTACTAAATTCCATAAAATATATTGCAACGTCCAACATAACAAATAAAAAGTTAATTTCTTCACAAAAAAATGGAGAAATAGACGCGCAACGTCCACTATAATAGGTACCACGTCCTGATATGTCCAAAATAACAATAGCGCAACGTCCGAAAACACACACAAAAATTCATGATTACAAACAGCAAAGACATTGTTTCTCTACTCAATTCCATAAAATATACTGCAACGTCTAGCATATCATACAAAAAGTTAATTTTTCACAAAAAAATGGAGAAATAGACGCGCAACGTCCACTATAATAGGTACCACGTCCTGATATGTCCAAAAAAACAATAGCGCAACGTCCGAAAATACACACAAAAAATTCACAAATACAAATGACAAAGACATTGTTTCTCTACTAAATTGCATAAAATATACTGCAACGTCCAGTATAACAAACACAAAGTTAAAATTTTCACAAAAAAAGGGCAAATGGATGCGCAACGTCCACTATAATAGGTAACACGTACTGATACGTCCGAAAAAGCAATAGCGCAACACACACAAAAAATTCACAAATACAAATAGCAAAGACATTGTTTCTCTACTAAATTCCATAAAATATACTGCAACGTCCAGTATAACAAACACAAGTTAATTTTTTCACAAAAAAGGGCAAACAGACGCGCGACGTCCACTATAATAGCTACCACGTCTTGATACGTCCGAAAAAGCAATAGCGCAACGTCCGAAAACACACACAAAAAATTCACAAATACAAATAAAAAAGACATTGTTTCTCTACTAAATTCCATAAAATATACTACAACGCCCAGTATAACAAACACAAAGTTAATTTTTTCACAAAAAATGGTAAACAAACGCGCAACGTCCACTATAATAGGTACCACGTCTTGATACGTCCGAAAAAGCAATAGCGCAATGTCCGAAAACACACAAAAAATTCACAAATACAAATAGCAAAGACATTATTTCTCGACTAAATTTCATAAAATATCCTGTAACATCCAACATAACAAACACAAAGTTAATTTTTCACAAAAAAAAAAGGCAAATAGACGCGCAACGTCCACTATAATAGGTACCGCGTCCTGATACGTCCGAAAAAGCAATAGCCCAACGTCAGAAAACACACACAAAAAATTCACAAATACAAACATCAAAGACATTTTTTTTTTTACTAAATTCCATAAAATATACTGCAACGTCTAGTATAACGAACACAAAGTTAATTTTTTCACACAAAAAAAGGCAAACAGACGAGCAACAACGTCCTGATACGTCCGAAAAAGTAATAGCGCAATGTCCGAAAACACACACATAAAATTCACAAATACAAATAACAAAGACGTTGTTTCTCTACTAGATTCCATAAAATATACTGCAACGTCCATTATAACAAACACAAAGTTAATTTTTTCACAAAAAAAAGGGCAAACAGATGCGCAACGTCCACTATAATAGCTATCACGTCTTGATACGTCCGAAAACGTAATAGCGCAACATGCGAAAACACACACATAAAATTCACAAATACAAACAGCAAAGACATTGTTTATCTACTAAATTCAATAAAATATACTACAACGTCCAGTATAACAAACACAAAGTTAATTTTTTCACAAAAAAAAAGGCAAATAGAAGTGCAATGTCCACTATAATAGGTACCACGTCCTGATACGTCCAAAATACAAAGCAGCAACGTCCAGCTACGTCCCACTACGTCCAAAATACAAAGCAGCAACGTTCAGCTACGTCCCGCTACGTCCAAAATACAAAGTAGCAACGTGAGCTCGACTCGTGACTCAGTCGAATCATGATCAGAGCTCGAGCTCGAAAATTATTTACCGAGCTGAGCTCGAGCACCGATCTCCCTTGCTCATTACCGAGCCGAGCACGAGCAAGGCCCTGCTCGAGCTCGGCTCCGCTCGATTACACCCCTAGCTTGGATCCTGGTTTCCGGGCCTTTCTTTCCCGACAATTTTCGGACTCTTATGGGCTAGTAAAGAGAGATGTGTTGTATTGACAGATTGAAAGGTCTTGAATTTAAAAAACGAATTTTATTTTCTATTAATTTAGATCGTGTAATTAAATTTATTTTTGTTAATTAACGTTCTAAAATCCCAACCCTATTTTAAATTAACTGTTTTATCTAAATTTAACACAAATATTAGTCACAGTTACTTAATATGGAAAAAAGAAAAGAGAAGAAAATTTCCTCTATAGGAGGAAAGGAGCATATGGAGAAAACCTCACGTTCAGCAAACATAGAGGGACATATAATGCTTTAGGATTGAAATTCATGTTCTTGGGTGGGGGAGGGGGGGATTGGATTTTTATAAGGGCCAAGTTCATATGATACAAAACATGCCAAAAACAATCACTTTCGAAATTTAAAAATGAGAGTAATTAAAGTAACTAATTAGAGATTCCAATCTTCTACCATAAACTTTTCAAATATATATCACTAATCCGATTGAATGAGATTAACACACGTCATTTTAATTTTAATATGGAATGGCGGGTGTTGTGATGATTATTATTATTAATGAAGGTTTATTTGGCGCCCTATTTTCTTATTTCGCCATTTTTTATAACTAAATCATTCCTGAAAAATTAAGAAATAACGATCATAATATTTAAATATAAAATATAATAATATATTAAATTATTAACTACCCTTAATCAATTTATTAAAAATATTCATTTATAGTTTTGTCTATCTATGTTACTTTAATCATAATTTTTATAAATTTTTGTTAGATTAAAAATGATTTATAAAATTTTTGGTAAATTAACTAAGAGCAGTTAGGTAATAATAAGATGAGCAGAATATAAGGCGATAAATAAGAATTAAAGGGCAATACTTTTAAAAAATGGAGGATTTTTTTAGAAAAATGGGGGCGTTGAATAACAAAAAGGAGGACGCGATATAATACTACTATTATTATTATGACGAACTCCCAAATCAATATTTCTTTTCTGATGAGGAATTTATCCATGTGCGACGTAAAAAAGACACACTAAGAAGTTAGATTCCTCATTGGTGCCAACTCGTCGTTTGGTGCACACTCATCATCCGCCACTACGTTTTTGTTTATCCAAATTGCTTGAATGTTCTTTTTCTCTACCTGTATTCCAAAATTCACTTTGTATAGGCCACTTTTGATTTGATATTTGAGACTTACAGAGTAGTTGAGAGTTTTGGCCCTTATATTCTTTTGTGACTTTAAAAATTTTATTAACAAACGGGTAGTCAATCCCGCATTTTTTTAAAAAAAGATAATAAAATAAATAATTGAGATAAACATACATATGTATGACAAAATATTAAGAGAGATTTTGTATAAAACATATCTTCATTGGTGTATAAAAAAGAATATTTATAGTTACAGGGTTTTAGGGTTTCTTCCTTGTGAAGAAACTAACTTCTGAATCCTAGAAGAACAGGAAATAGTAACCTACTATGTTTACAAGTCCTCTAAATATAGTAATAACAACTGAATACAATCACACCCCCTCAAGTTGGAGCATGCACATCACAAATGCCCAACTTGCACAATAATCCATTGAACTGCACTTGTCCCAGTGCCTTAGTAAAAATGTCAGCCAGTTGATGTTGAGTGACTATAAGACCTTGATCAATGGCTTCCCGAACAAAGTGACAATTAATCTCTATATGTTTTGTTCGCTCATGAAACACTGAGTTTGCTGCAATGTGCAGACTGACTGTCACAAAACATAGAGATAGGGGAAGAGTGAGATATACCAAAACATGTCAATAGACTCTTGAGCCATTTGAGTTCGGCAGTTAGTGCTGCCATGGCCCGATATTCTGCTTCTGCCGAAGAACCATCCAACTTGTGAGAGAACACCGGGTAGTAGGACAACCAACCCAATCAGAATCACACCACCCAGTTAAAGAAAGAGAAGATTGCACAAAGAAGAACAGTCCTTTCCCGGGACAACCTTTGAGATAACGTACAACCCGAAGAGCTGCTTCATAATGATCATGCAAAGGATGTTGCATAAACTGAGAGAGCACATGCACAGAATAGGATAAATCTTCCTGAGTAACCGTGAGATAAATGAGACAACCAATGAGACGATGATAGGCCTCAGGATCATGAAAAACAGGCCCCTGCAGTAAAGGAAGATGATGATTCTGCTCAATGGTTAAAAGTGCTGGCTTACAACCCAACAAGCCAGACTTAGTGATGATATCAAGCGTGTATTTGCGCTGACAGAGGGATATGCCTTTGTGACTACGAGCAACTTCCAAACCAAGAAAATATTTCAAAATACCCAAATCTTTCATGTGAAAACATGAAATCAAATAATGCTTAAAAGCGGTGATGACATCATGATTATTACCTGAAATCACCAAGTTATCCACATAAACCAGAACATTCAGCTGATACCATGTTTAATTTATTGATCCAACATTAGCATCCAACCAAAAACGAATTGGCAATGGGTGGAGAGGCCCTTGGATTATTTATATTAGACACAAGTGTTGTGGGTTGCCGATGTAGGATTGGAACAATCTTAACACCCTTCCTTAACCCACAACACACTCTGGGCTTTTTTCTAGATTTAAACTATATATACTGCCAGGTCAGTCAAATAAGCCCAAACTATGGCGAACAACCCGAATCAGATAAATAGACCCAAACTATGGCGAACAAGCCGGATATATTGTCGGATCAGATAAATAGACCGAAACTATGGGCGAACAAGCCGGATATACTGTCGGATCAGATATATAGGCCAAAACTATGGGCGAACAAGCTAGATATACTGTCGGATCAGATAAACAAGCTCAAACTATGGGCGAACAAATCGGTATACTGCCAGATCAGATAAACAGGCCCAAACCCGCTCTGATACCATGAAAAAATATTAAGAGAGATTTTGTACAAAGCATATATTCATTGATGTATAAACAAAAATATTTATAGTTACAGGGTCTCAGAGTTTCTTCTTTGTGAAGAAACTAGTTTTCTAATTCTAAAAGAACAGGAAATAGTAACCTACTATATTTACAAGTCCTCTAAATATAGTAATAATAACTGAATACAGTCACACTGTATGAAGATTTGAGACACAGAGTTAGGTAAAAATGAGATTAGTAAATTTATAAAAAGATTAAAAAATTGTATGTTAAGAGACATATGTAATATATTGAAAACTCCCCTATTTTCATTATTATTAGGGTATCTATTTTTGTAAAGTAGATATGTTGTAGATTAAATCACGTTAAAAATTATGCCTTTTTTTCTTTTCGTGCTTTATTAAAATTTATTTTTTTAACTCCGTTATTATATAATTAACTATATAATTAAAAGAATTAAAAATTTTTCCACTTAAAATTATGACGTGTCTCATGACTTTACTTTTTTTCAATATAACAAATTATAGCATGATAAAATTTTAACCTTTTACTATTAAATAAAAAAATCACATAAAATACATATATTTTTTTTATCATATCTGTTATATATTCATCTCAAATAATAAAAGATAAAAAATAAGTAAATAATGGGAAGAAAATATCTTAAAATTTAGTTTAGTACTGAGTGATAAATTTATCTCTTATACTTAAATTTTAATTCACTTAATTTATTAAAACTTCTTATTTGTAGTTATTAAACTCAGATAATTATTAAAATATTTGAGTAAAAAAATCTTACTTATTGAATTAATTTAGTAAACAATAATAATCGACAAGAGGATGTAAGTAGATTGGTTGGAAAATATATCCTACTCCTAAAGACACATTGCAATTGCAAGGTGTTTTTAGCAGTAGTAATTAAAATTACTTTATAATGGGTGTCTCCTGAATTGTCCACTCTTTCCCCTTATAACTAATCTACTCTCCCAATCTTACTAAGGAATCAAGCAATATAGTTTTAAGTACGTTCAGCAGCTAACACGAAACGAAAGCAAGGGACGTAGGTCATAAAGATGAAGCTTTTAAGCAGGAGAGTTCATCAATCGTTCAGACAGCGATTCAAAAACCACCATTCAGAATGGTATGTAAAATAGTAGACGATTGGCCAACAGAGTACTAGAATAGGTGAAGCTTTTTGGGAAGACAAGGAAGTTCACTCCCAATTATCCTTCGTCTCAGGTCTGATGAACATAATATTATAAGAATTGAAATTAGTTTTAGGAAGAAATAGTGGGCAATTCAGGGGGCTCCCATTACAAAATAGTTTTAATTTCTACTGCTAGATACACTGACACCTTGCGATGTGTCTATAAGATTAAATGAATTAATTTAATCATAGTTTGCAAACTCGCGATCCGGATCGTAAGATCGTCTGATCCTACGATCCAAAACCACAAAATTGATCCAGGATCGTTGGAGATCGAGTTTTTAGGTGGGATCGTAGTATGATAGGACAGAATCGTATGGGATCATCAGATCAGACCGATTTCAAGAGTTTGTACGATCCATAGGAAAAATTTGTTGAAGTGTTTAGCCGGGCGCGGGACCACGTCAAAAACAACCAGCACCATGTCCAGAAACGTCTACATCCATTCATGTGAATTTAAACTGATTTTTTTCACAAAAATAGCCCACCACATCACAGAACAACTAGCACCACGTCCAAAAATGTCTACATCCATGCATGTGAATTTAAGCTGATTTTTTTCACAAATACAGTCTACCACGTCTCAGAACACTAGCACCACGTCAAAAACAACTAGCACCACGTCCAGAAACGTCTACATCCATTCATGTGAATTTAAACTGATTTTTTTCACAAAAATAGCCCACCACGTCACAGAACAACTAGCACCACGTCCAGAAACGTCTACATTCATGCATGTGAATTTAAGCTGATTTTTTCACAAAGACAGTCCACCACGTCTCAGAACACTAGCACCACGTCCAGAAACGTCTACATCCATTCGTGTGAATTTAAACTGATTTTTTTCACAAAGACAGCCCACCACGTCACATAACAACTAGCACCACGTCCAGAAACATCTACATCCATGCATGTGAATTTAAGCTGATTTTTTTTTACAAAGATAGTCCGCCACGTCTCAGAACACTAGCACCACGTCAAAAACAACTAGCACCACGTCCAGAAACATCTACATCCATTCGTGTAAATTTAAACTTATTTTTTTCACAAAAATAGCCCAACACGTCACAGAACAACTAGCACCACGTCCAGAAACGTCTACACCTATGCATGTGAATTTAAGCTGGTTTTTTTCACAAAGATAGTCTACCACGTCTAAGAACACTAGCACCACGTCTAAAATAACTAGCACCACGTCCAGAAATTCGTGTTGGGCCAACGTTTTAAATGGCGTCATTTTTCAAATCTGCCTTAATTTCTCTTGTTTAGACCCATTTTGCAAATTTAAACCTATTCAAGCGTGAGGTTGTTGTCGGTTGTCTCCTCGAATACCACCGGTGTGATTCGACTGCTTCGTGGTCTTCCCCCGGAGCTTTATATCGAAAAAATGAATCGGTTTCCTGACCTCAAAGGTATGTATGTCTTGTTTAATCTATTTCCACTTATATGCCCCAGCTCCTTCGTGTTCCCAGGGTTCTTTCCACTGGTAAAGATGGAATATTTTCTTGTCTCTCAGTTCCCGGGAATGCTTCTTTTTTCTTTTTTTGAATGATTCATGGTAATATTACTAGAGCCAGTCTATAAATTTTTGATTGGGAACTCCTATATTAATCTATTTTTTTTTTATTGATTTCTTGCACATTACAGTTCCGTTTGTGTAAAAATTTTGCAAATGTCTGGTATTGGTTCGTCTGCTGCAAATCGAGCAAATAAAACTCGAAGTAATGCTCCTGGATCTCGTTTAGATCCTGCCTGGAAATATGGTATTGATATTGATGCTGCTAGTAAAAAGGTTGAATGTAAGTTTTGTCATGATGCTAGATCTGGGGGCATTTATAGGTTAAAACATCATCTAGCAAGTACACATACAGATGGTTCTCCATGTGTTCAAGTTCCTGATGAAGTTATGGATGAAATGATTGAAATGTTGTCTTCTTCTTCTGCTAGTGTGGCATCATCTAAAGGTAGTTCTAAGCAGAAAACATCTACTATTGGCTCAATGGATGAGTTTTTTCAAAAAAGCATTGCTGATCAAAAGGGGAAACAAGTTACTTTAAATGATGGATGGAAAAGACATTTGAGAGATGCTGTTTGTCAAACTATTGCAAGATGGTTTTATTCTTGTGCTATTCCTTTCAATGCTGTAAAAAAACTCTTACTATAAACAAATGGTGAAAGAAATAGGAGAGTTTGGAAAGGGTTTTGAACCACCCTCGTATCATGAATTGAGAGAAATATTGCTAAAAAGGGAAGTGGCTCATGTGTTGAAATTGTTGAAAAACACAAGGTTTTTTGGGCAAAATTTGGTTGCACTATTATGTTTGGTGGATGGACTGATCAAAGAAAAAGAACAATGGTGAATTTTCTTGTTCACAGTCCTGGTGGAACTATATTTTTAATGTCCAAGGAAACAACAGATATATGTAAAACTGCTGAGAAGGTTTTTGAGATGTTGGATGAGGTTGTGGAGAAGGTTGGAGAGGATAATGTGACACAAGTTGTCACTGATAATGCGGCTAATTACAAGGCTGCCGGGAGATTATTGATGGAGAAAAGACAGGGGTTGTGTTAGACCCCTTGTGCTGCCCATTGTTTAGATTTGATGTTGGAAGATTTGGATAAGTTAGACCCTGTGCTCAAAGTGACTATAGCCAAGGGTAAGTTAGTTGTATCGTTCATTTACTCTTCATCAACACTTGTGAATTGGATGAAAGAATTCACTAAGGGTAAGGAGTTGGTTAGGCCTGGAGTCACACGTTTTGCTACATCATTTATAACTCTAAGGCGCCTTCATGAGTTAAAAGGTGATTTGATAGGTTGTTTGTTTTAGATAAGTGGAAAGGAAGTGTATATGCTAAGAAACAAAAGGGAAAAGAAGCTTGTGACATTGTTTTTGATGGTGGAAATTTCTGGGCAAATGTTGAGCTGTGTTTGAAGATTGCATCACCAATCATTAAGGTTTTGAGAATGGTTGATTCCGATAAGAAACCTTCTATGGAGTATTTATACAAAGTCATTGGAGCTGCAAAAGAAGAAATAAAAAAAAAATTTGAATCACACAAAGAAAAGGTAAATTTCTCTACTCTTGTTTTGAATGTATGTGTACAAACACTTTCTTTTCTAATTTCTTTATTGTTTTGTAGGTATGAGCCTATCATTAAGATCATCGATTCAAGATGTCAAAAAATGCTCATTCAACCTTTACATTTTGCTGGATATTACTTAAATCCAAAATACCAATATGTCCCAAAGTTTGAGGGGAATCCAGAGATCAAGTTGGCTCTTTTTGATTGCATGAAGAAGTTGGTTCCTGATTCAAAATTGCGAGAAAAAATGTATCCTCAACTTGTTAGATTTACTCATGCTAAAGGATTATTTGGGGAAGACGCTGTTGTGAAATCTATACACACAATGGAGCCAGGTTCTTTCTTGTACAAACTAATTTGATATGTTGAGAATTTTGTGGCATACATGTTTATTTATTATTCATTTGTTGGATTGTAGCTGAGTGGTGGGAAATTTATGGTGATGAATGTCCAGAATTGCAAAGGTTTACCATGAGAGTTCTAAGTTTAACATGTAGTTCTTCAGGATGTGAACGTAATTGGAGTGCGTTTGAAATGGTAAGTTCTGAATTTTTTTGATTTTTTCTTCTAAGTAACGTGATTACTCTTTCTTCTAAGGGATTGTAATTACTGTGTTGCAAATAGGTACATTCAAAGAAGAGGAACCGATTGGCTCACCAAAGGCTTGATAAATTAGTGTTTGTTATGTATAACTTAAGGCTACAACATAAACAAAGAGAAAGAGATGTGAAAGAACTTGAGATGGGAAATTCATATGAGTTTGATGATTTACTATCTGATGATGACTGGATTACTGAGAAAAAAGGTCCGTGCTACCAAAGAACAACAATTGGTTGAGAATTTTAGATACAAATCCACACAACTCTTCGAATGAGGAAGAGGATGAGGAACAAGTAATTGGAAGAACTTTCTTCCTTGATAATAAGGACTTGTAAGTTATTTCTACTTATTTCGTGTAATGTTATTGAACTTTTATATAAATATGTACCTTATACTCACCTAGTTATGCTAAATGTAGGTGATGATGGAGAAGGAACAAGTGGGGCAAATGAGAAGAGAAATAATATGAATAAAAGGCCAAGGATTGTATTGAGAGATGAAGATGGAGATGAAGATGAGGAGAAAGATGAAGATGGTGACCAGAGCAAAGATGAAGAGATAGCTTGAAATGAAAATGATGGAGAAGGAACTAGTGGGGCAAATGAGAAGAGAAATAAAATCGATAAAAGGCCAAGGATTGTATTGAGGGATGAAGATGAAAATGAAGATGAAGATGAAGATGGTGACCAAGGCAAAGATGAAGGGAGAGCTATAAATGAAAATGTTGGTGTAAGAGAATAGTGGAGATGATTTTGACTTCTTTACTTAAACTGATTTTTTTTACAAAGACAGTCAACCACGTCTCAGAACAACTAACACCACGTCCAAAAACAACTATCACTACGTCCAGAAACGTCTCATAACAACTAGCACCACGTCAAAAACAACTAGCACCACGTCCAGAAACGTCTACATCCATGCGTGTGAATTCAAACTGATTTTTTTCACAAAGACAGTCAACCACGTCTCGAAACAACTAGCACCACGTCAAAAACAACCAGCACCACGTCCAGAAACGTCTGCATCCATGTGTGTGAATTTAAACTGATTTTTTTCACAAAGACAGTCCATCACGTCTCAGAACAACTAGCACCACGTCAAAAACAACTAGCACCACGTCCAGAAACGTCTACATCCATGCGTGTGAATTTAAACCATTTTTTTCACAAAGACAGTCAACCACGTCTCAAAACAACTAGCACCACGTCAAAAATAACTAGCACCACGTTCAGAAACTATACATCCATGCGTGTGAATTTGAACTAATTTTTTTACAAATTGGTGGTAATACTTGGAGATATTGTTGTACAGATTGCGTTGTGTAAAATTATTATTCTAAAATTGTTATTCTAATTGAGTGTCGAGTTATGCCCTTCCCAATAAATTAATTGGAATATAACTAGCTGGATTTTTCACAGAACATAGTCTACCACGTCTCGCTAAGTCCAAAAAAACAAGCACCACGTCCAGCTACGTCCCGCTACGTCCCATAAATGAAATGAAAAATGGAATGACCTAATAGTGTGCACCCCTACTTTTGTATTGACAAGTAACTTGGTATTTGATAACTTTAAATCTTCAAGTGTTTGTTGAATTTTTTTATTTTGTTGAACATTATGAATTTAAAGTGATAATATTGTGTTCTCCATTTCTACTACATTATGTAAGAAATGTGATTTGGACAAGTATGTGCTTATGAAATGTTTCATAAATTTATATTTTTTTGCCTACATTTTAATACTTTTACGATCCTAATAATTCGATCCTACCGATTCAGGGACCGATTCGATCATATGATTATGCATGAGATCTCGATCCTAAAAAACTATGAATTTAACAACCATACTACTGATATTGCGTTAAAACAGAAAGGGAACTGATTCTATTCCCACACCAAGAAAGAAGAAGAAACAATTGAGCTCCGTACGGGGCGGGCTTGTCGATTACTTTATAGTAGATGTTTGGAGGAGGGGTCTCAGTTCCTTCCAGCCATAATTTTTGACTCTTAATATAACACCAGTCATGACATATAGATTCGAGGAGATCATATGAGTTGAAGGCAGGGATTGATGGCATTAATGGACGGCGACCCCCTTTGCTCAACTTCATTTGTTTGGGGGTGAGATTTACAGTTGAGTTTGAGGGTCGGTCATCAACCTTGCAATTTATATATATGAATTTAACAATAAAATTTTATTAATAGTACTAAAATTAAGTTTGCTTATTTGGTAATGCATCACACATTTCAAGAAACTCCCATGCTTTTTTTTTTTTTTTTAAATTTCTTCTTAATTTTCTCTCATTATTAATCCCTAAATCAATCCCCTTATTATCTCACCTCACCTTTTTTCTTTTTCTTAATAAAAAGAAGAGTGAATTGTAAAAAAGGTCATCATACTTTGGTAAAGTTTAGGTTTTGGTCACTAACTTTTAAATATTCAAAAAAGGTCACTAACTTTAGCATTTGAATTTTAGTTTTGGTCATTCCGTTAGAATGAACCGTTAAGTCCACTAACAATCCTATATTTGGAGGGTATTTTTGTCCATTCATTAATGATGTACACATGCTGCTCGCGCTACAGTGCGCGCTACAGTAACGCGCTACAGTTATTTTTTTTTTAACGCATAGCCTTTTTTAAAAAAAATACTTTTTTAAAAAAAATAATTTACTAAAAATACCAAAAAATTTTATTTATAATTCCGCTCATCTATGCTACTTTATTTATAATTTTTATAAATTTTTGGTAGATTAAATTATAAATAAAGTAGCATAGATGAGCGGAATTATAAATAAAATTTTTTTATATTTTTAGTAAATTATTTTTTTTTAAAAAAGTATTTTTTTAAAAAAAGTATTTTTTTAAAAAAAGTATATTTTTTTAAAAAAAGGCTATGCGTTAAAAAAGAAAATAACTGTAGTGCGTTACTGTAGCGCGTTACTGTAGCGCGAGCAGCATGTGTACAGCATTAATGAATGGACAAAAATACCCTCCAAATACAGGATTGTTAGTGGACTTAACGGTTCATTCTAACGGAATGACCAAAACTAAAATTCAAATGCTAAAGTTAGTGACCTTTTTTGAATATTTAAAAGTTAGTGACCAAAACCTAAACTTTACCAAAGTATGATGACCTTTTTTACAATTCACTCTAAAAAGAAATAAAAAGTAAAAAACATAAGGTTTGCACAAAATAAGAAAAACAGAATTTGCACGTCCCAAAAAATAATTTATTTCAATTAAGAGTAAATTATAAATTTGGTCATCATACTTTAGTAAAATTCAAGTTTTGGTCACTAACTTTTAAAAACTCAAAAAACATCACTAACTTTGTCATTTTGATTTAGTTTTTGGTCATTCTGTCAAAATGAACCGTTAAGTGCATTAACGGTGATAACTTTTAAGGGTAAATTTGTCCAATCATCAATAATTATAGAGTGAATTACAAATTTGGTCATTGTGAAATTCAGATTTTAGTCACTAACTTTTAAGAAAGTAAATAAGTCATTAATTTTTTCATTTTTGTTCTATTTTTGATCACTATGTCAAATTGCACCGTTAATACACTAATGGACAAATTTGTATGAAGCTATTTTTATCCTTTTTCTTTTTGCAACTCTCTCGTGTTTATCCAGCAAATTTTCAACTATTTTTTCCTTTTTTTTCTTTTTCCACTACACTACCTCAACCTCTTTTTCCTTTTTTTTTTTTTTTCCCTTTCTTTACAATGTAAAATTTAGATAAAACGTAATTTAGTTTTCTGTCTCCACCGTCTCTTTCATCCCGTCTCCTTTTCTGTTTTTATCTATATTTGTGTAGTGGAAAGGGAAAAAATGGGGGAGGGGGGAATGGAGGTTGAAGTGTTGCAGTTTTATGCTTTATCTAAATTTTGTAATGGAAAGGAAAAAAAAAAAAAGGGAAAAAGAGGTTGAAATGCTGAAGTAGAAAGGGGAAAAAAAATTGAGGAAAGAGAAAATGAGGTTCAAGAGGTGCAGTGGAAAGAAAAAAAAATGATTGAAAAATTGTTAGAAAAACAGGAGAAAGTTGCAAAAGAAAATGACAAAAATGGTCTTATACAAATTTTTTCGTTAGTGTATTAAAAGTGCAATTTGATGGAGTGACAAAAAATGACAAAGTTAGTAATTTTTTTGGTTTTTTAAAAGTTAGTGACCAAAACCTGAATTTTACCAAAGTATGATAACCAAAATTGTAATTCAATCTTTAATTATTGATGATTGGACAAATTTATCCTTAAAAGTTAACACTGTTAATGCACTTAACGGTTTATTTTGATGGAATGACCAAAAGTGAAATTAAAATGAGAAAGCTAGTGATGTTTTTTGAATTTTTAAAAGTTAGTGACCAAAACCTAACTTTTACCACAGTATGATGACCAAATTTGTAATTCACTCTTCAATTAATGATAATTTGGGGAGCACTAAAAACAAACAAAATTTAAAAATCATTTAAAAATCTAACGGGTTAGATCAACTGATGACTACGATTTGGAAATTTGATTTAAAAGTTTCTTTCATTGATTTGATTTAAAAATTTCCAATAATTTGACCGTATTTTTATTTTTTTCTTTTTTGAAAAAATTAATTCGAATCCAAAATTTTTAAGTCGTATTTTAAAATTTTCACTTTTAATTGACATTTTATAGTTTTTTTAGTTAAATTCTTCTAATCTTATCCTGTAATAAAGATGAATTATACTTATAATATTGTGTAATTAAGAATATCTAAATGTGTTTTGCATATGTAATTATTGCATAGTAATTAAGAATTATGATGATGTGTAGTTAATAATTGTAATTATTATGGTGCAATTAAGAATGACTATGAGGGTAGTTAGTTTACCTATATGTGTTTATTTGTTGTAGGGTAATTATGTTAAAAAAAAGTATTTTAATAAATTTGATATACCTTTAAAGGATCCGTAGGGCTGTAGGAGTAAAATTCATCATGCTCATACAGTAGCGCGCTACAGTATTGTGCTACAGTAATGAGCTACAGTTTTTTTTTTACGCACAGTCTTTTTTTAAAAAAAATAAATAAGACAGTAGATATCAGATTAGTGGACAACAGATATCATATTACAAATATAAAAGAAATCATAGAACTAAAATATACTTAACAAAGGAGATCAAATCATAATTATACAAACATCAGATTACAAAATAGTAGAATTGATATGATATTATGTTTGGATTGATATGATATTAGTTATATGTTGATATGATATGTTTTCAGTTTATTGTTTTGGATCTATATGTATTGTGGTATGATATTAAGGACTCGATTCTATGTCCAAACATCACATGCCAGCAGATGTGGTCTATATTAGTTTTTAGTTGATGTGATATTAGTTATGCATTGATCTGATATTATGTTTGTATTGATCTGATATTAGTTCTATGTTGATATGATATGTTTTCAGTATATTGTTTTGGATCTATATGTATTGTGGTATGATATTAGTTTTTAGTTGATGTGATATTAGTTATACATTGATCTAATATTACGCTTGTATTGATATGATATTAGTTATATGTTGATATGATATGTTTTCAGTATATTATAATGAATCTATTACATGACAGTAGCCATCAAATCAACGGATAATAGATATCAGATCAACAGATTATAGATATCAGATCAAGAATATAAAAGAAATCATACAATAGAACTGAAACATACTTAATAAAGGAGATCAAATCATGATTATATAGACATCAGATCACATAATAGTAGACATCAAATCAATAGACTATAGATATCAGATTAAGAATATAAAAGAAATCATACAATAGAACTGAAACATACTTAACAAGGGGGATTAAAGCATGATTATATAGACATCAGATCACAAAATAGTAGACGTCACATCAACAGACTATAGATATCATATCAAGAATATAAAAAAAATCATACAATAGAACTAAAATACACTCAACAAGAGGGATCAAATCATGATTATATAGACATCAAATCAATAGACTATAGATATCATATTACAATATATAAAATTAAATAATTAAAAAATATTTTTTAAATCATTTTAAAAAAATTAAAAAACATAGAAAAAATATTGAATTGTTTAAAAAAATGAACGGAAAAAATGTTTCAGGGAAGAAGACAAAAAAATCTAATAGAAATAATATAATATTAAGAAAAAGAATGAAAAAGAAGAAGGATGTCCGCAGCTTGCTATTCAGCCGCCATTAAGTTGTCACGCGTCTCTTTTCGCAAAAAAATTAACATACCTTAACAATTACTATTTTTGAGGTAGGAATAAAATTACATGATGGTCCTATAAGACTACCATATAAATTACCACTATTAATTTGTCTGAAAATTTTTAAAGCATTAATTAAAGAGAAAACAGAGGGGTACAATAACAAAAGTAGAAAATTTTAATATATTAAAATGTAAATTCAAGTAATTAAATTCGTTGCATTCAAGATTATTAAGACTAATTTTCTGTAATAAAACGGGAGATAAATTTCTCATTAATTGTTTGATTTGTTATATTTGAAAAGGAATTTTATAATCATTGAAACTGAAACAATCTTGCAAGTGTTCCAAAATATTGCATATTGGAGATTTACAACTACCCCGTGTGTTAGTTCTTAAGTGGACAGTAAAAATTTGTTGCTAACGGAAACAAAATAAAAATTTTGCTATGCAATTCTTTATAAAATTTTGATTTTACCCTCCCTATTTTTAAATGTAAGATTTTTTGAAAAGTGAAAAAAAAAAAAAAAAAACCTATAAGATTGTGTTTAGATTTTCAATGTAATTTTTGGCCTTTTAGTTTCACATTATATACATTTAATAATAGAATCGTAATAGATAGGAACAATATATTTTTTAAGACAAAATTTTAATAAAAAATATTGATAATATTATGTTTTTAATTAAATAACAATTGATCTAGGTATAAACAATCTTAAATATTTTATTTAAAAAAATAGAAGGAATATTATTTTGAATCTTATTTTTTATACGGGAAAGGAAATTTTTTATTAGCTCAGCCCAACTCTTAAGGTCTGAGAGCCCATGAGGTTGTACCGCTCCCAAAAACTTCGATCGGAGCTTGGATGTCACTTTATCCACTACTCCAGATAACGAAAAAATTATAGCGACAATAATGAACCAGGAAGGCTGGCCCAAAAATTGTTAACATTTTCTTTGAAAAAAACACAAACAACTTCCAAGATTCTTTATTTCTTAGTAGCCATTTTCTTGTTAAAATTGAAAATGCTTTGAAGAATCCTTATTACTCTATTGGTTTAAAAATAATGATATTTTTCTATTAAATTCAAATAATATAATGAGCAGAACTATTATTTTGAGATGGTCCTATTGGAGTACATTTATTCCCCTATTTAAAAAAAAAAAAAAAAAAAAAAAAAACTAATTCTGGCAACAATCCCTCCAATTATTTCCTTTCTTTCTTCGTTTCTGTGTATTAAATTGTGATAGTTGCATTTAGGCAAAGTACAAATTAAGCTAGCCTCTTGGCTCGAAGGCGAATAGGGTTTTTTGGAAGTGTAGTGACCCCGGGCAGACTTTCCAGATCAATGTCTTGTATGTTCATCCCAGATGGCAATTCCCAATCAAAATTATTCAGAAGATTTGCAAGCACAAGCTCCACAGTTGCAATGGCTAAATTCGCTCCAGGGCAGCCCCTGCGCCCCGATCCAAATGGGATCAATTCAAAATGTTGTCCTTTGATGACATCCAAATCGCCGTGTTTGGTAAGGAATCTCTCAGGTTTGAATTCATTCGGATCCTCCCAAGTTTTGGGATCTCTGGCAATAGCCCATGCATTGATCAACACGAAAGTTTGTGGCTTGATCTGATATCCTCCTACTGTGCAAGCTTCAATTGTTTGTCTTGGCAGTAGTAGTGGAACTGGCATTTGCAGTCTAAGAGTCTCCTTTATCACTGCATTCAAATAAGGAAGGTCCCGAAGCTGTTCTGAATCTATTTTGGTTTTGTTCTTGAAAAAATCTCTGATTTCAGTTTGTAATCGCTTCATGGTGGAAGGGTTTTTCATCAGAGATGTAAGTGCCCATATGATTGTCGCTGCAGTTGAATCTGTCGCAGCTATAAATATGTTCTGTAACAAAAAAGAAAAGTAACTTTTTTTTGTTATAAATATGATCGTTAATACAAAAATTATTAATAGATTATTCATATATTTAATTTCTTTTAATCCACTTATACTAATAAATTTAAAGCTTTACTAGTTACCGTCACATTTCTTACCCTCTACGGTTTCAATTTAGACTAAAATATCCCTTTACAATACCTCTCTTTTTTTCTCTTTAAATAAAGGATAATTTTATCAAAACATATAGACTACGCTCCATTTGAGGCGGTAACTAATAACCCTCTAAATTTAAGTATAGAAATTGCTAGTTACCGCCCCATTACTTTCTCTTTATCGCCCCAATTTAAACGAAAATATTCCCCTACAATACCCTCTCTCTTCCCCTCCCCCTTTTATGTGAAATGATACTTTTGTCAAAATTTATGAACTACCGTCCCAAAAAGTGAGACTGTAACTAATAATCCCTTTAAATATACATGCGTAAAGTATCACATACACTTCTTTTAGGACAAACAAACCACATCCTCCTTCTGGTATTCAAATCACTCAATATTGTAGTATTGATTGGTAATATAACTAGATTCTAAAATTATTATGCAAAATAGTCTATATTATGTAAATTTTAAAAATTATTTTAATACTATGCCTTAGAACTATCATATTGGTGTAGATGGTGCATGGTAGCAGCGGGTGGTGTCTATATCTAGCAATGAATGAAACACGTGATGACCTCATCTTCTTTGTTGAGAAGCAAGTTGTTATATTTAGTTGACAAAAGTGGAGTACTTGATCTCAACCATAATTGGTCCCCGGAAATAAATGTGCAGTTCCCAAATTTCCAACGTTTTAAATCCGCTGGGGCTTGGATGGTAACTGAACTTGACTTAGAATGGTCAAACTTCAGTCATACTATTACATCTATTTGTATTAGTTCTCGAAAAATAATTTTATTATTTTAAATCGGGAGAAAGTATTTTTTTACAGTTTTGACATGAATGGCCATGGGTTAATTAGGAGGTATGCCAACAATTTTAAATCCGTAATATTTATTTTACGTAACTACTGAAACTATTTCATTTATCCATGTCAATTTCATCTTTTGTTCCTCAGTCTTTCTAAGTTATGTGAGACAATAGAAACAATTTATGTAGAAAAATTTCCATAATATGAAGATTAAACGATATTTTTGGTTCTTTACATTTAATCAAATAAATTTTTTTATTCTTTACATTTTAAAATAATTTTTTTGACTCTTTATATTTAAAATATGTATTATTTGGTATTTATTATTGATTCAGTCTAAATTTTATCAAATCTATTCATGTATGGTGTAGAAGACATTTCTAAATGAACAATATAACAGTTTAAATATTAATTTAACTATTAAAAAATTCTAAAAATTTAAATCATACGATTAAAATTTATAAATAACTAATCTGAAATTTACTAAATAGAGACAAACCGTTTTAAATTTTCATAACCTGACTTAACTTTTAAATATTTTAATGTATATACTGTGTTTAAACTAAAAATATTTTTCATTGAAAAAATTTTGTATACTATTCATAAATAAATTTGGTACAGTTTAGATAAAATAGATATTATGGGAACTAAATAATACATTTTTAAAATGTAAAGACCAAATAATACATATTTTATATGTAAGAGACCAAAAAAGTTATTTTAAAATGTAAATGACCAAAAATATTATTTAACTAGATATAATGACCAAAAATATTATTTAAGAACATAGATCTGCAAAAACATATTTGGTCAAGAACATAGATCTGCAAAAACATTGTTAAGAATTATTCTTAAAGAACATAGATCTGCAAAAACATTGTTAAGAATAATTGAAATATTCTTAACAATCATATTTTTGGTCCCTTATATTTGGTCAAATAATTTTTTTGGTCCTTTACATTTTAAAATGATTCTTTTGGTCCCTAACATATAAAATATGTATTATTTGGTCTCTTACATTTTAAAATTATATTATTTAGTCCCTGTAATGTCTATTTTATCTAAATTGTCCATATTTTATTTATGACTAGTATAAAAAAAATTTCAACGAAAGATATAATGATTTAAAAACCAATGCATATATTAAAAAATTTAAATTTTAAGTCAAGTTATGAAAATCTGAAATAATTCGCTTCTATTTAGAGAGTTTTGGGTTACTTATTTATAAATTTTAATCTCCTAATTTAAATTTTTGAAAATTTTTAAAAGTTAAATTAATATTTAGGCGGTTATATTATTCATTTAGGAAGGCCTAGTAGACTGTACATAAATAGAATTGATATAATTTTGGACTGAATTAACAATAAAGACCAAATAATACATATTTTAAATGTAGAAGACCAAAAAAAATTATTTTGAAATGTAAGGGACCAAAAAATTTATTTGGTCAAATACAAGGGACCAAAAATATAGTTTAATCAATATGATTTATATGAATGGCAATATTACAAAATTTTGAGGGTGGTCTATGGCTCCGCCGCAGACTATACCAAAAGTTGACTAGAGATAAGGGAATTACCGTAAGCATGGCTTTGATGTGATCCCAAGTCAACTCAACAGTGGATGATTGCTCCTCTTTGAGCTGGATGAGCAGATGAAGAATATTATTCTCCAGGGATTTGGGCATTTTATGATCCAGGTGCTCCTCAATGAGCTCTTGGTAGAAGGAATCCAATTCCTGGAAGTTTTTCTCAAGACGACCGAGCATTCCTCTGAGCTTATCAATCCAGCGTAATGAGGGAAAGTAATCAGAGATGAAGAACCCTCCCAACAAGGCCTCGGTGTCGTGGAGGATTTGGTGGGCACTTCTCCTGTGCTCTCCTTCCTTGTCACCTTTGTTTCCGAAAGCAATTCGGCATATTATACCGTTGGTCAGGGACACAATTGTGGATTTTACGTCGATTAGTTGGTCAGGGCCACTGGCTAGTATACGGTCCATCAACTGAGCAATTTCATCTTCAAGAATCGGGCGAAAAGATTGCACTTTCTTGAGGCTCAAGAGATGAAGAACCGTCACTTTTCTCATTTCCCTCCAGTATTCGCCATAAGGCGAGAATCCCACGTCCAAACCATTGTAGGACAGCTTCTGGGAACATACCAGAGCTGGCCTTCCAGAAAATGCTATGTCGTGGTTTCTAAGAGCCTCTCTCGCCATTTCAGCCGTGGAGATCACAAGAACCGGCAATGTACCAAGCTTCAATGAAATGAGCGCCCCATACTTGTGTGAGAGTTTCATTAGATACTCTTGGGGATTTCCACTGTCGAATTGGTGCAAGTTTCCGATCAACGGAAGCCTCGGAGGTCCCGGTGGATCAGGGTATTTTTTGGAGGACTTATTGTTTTTGTCAAGAAGAAAAATGGCTATCAAGGTTACAAGTGGAACTAGGAGGAGGTAGAACCAGGCCGCCATTTTCAGGGAAACCTAAATATAAAAACTAAAAAGATCTCAGTTGATTTTTGACTCTTGTGGTTTGCTCGCCAATTTATATAGGGCTCCCTCGATCAGCGGAGGCATGATTTTGAGGCACGACCAGCGAAATAAAGTCTAGATTTCTTCACTTAAAAATGACTAAAATTATTATTTTATTTATTTTTAATTAAATTAAAATAAATTATTATTTTAAAATCGATATAATAATAATATAATTAAAATAAAAAAGAATTAGATATGTCCACGATGCAATCCAAAAGGATGAATGGTGTGGGTGGAGTTGTCGCCATAAACCAGATCCAAACCCTCTCATAAGCAAGTAGGGTGGCCACTTGCTTGCCGGAGAGAGATCATTTCTCGGTACAAAATGACAATATTTGCATGTCAAGTTTACCATTTTTTATTGATAACTTAAGTTCCTCCTATGAAACAAACTCGGGGAAGTATTATTTAAAATTTTGATTTATGAAGCTAATAATGGTATATTTATATTAATTTAGATATTAAAAATAAATTATTTGTATTGATGATTAAAGTATTAAAATTGTACTCCCTCCTCCGTTTTTTTATTAAATGACGTTTTAAGATTTTAAAAAATTTACTTTTATTTGACGTTTTATAACTTTTTACTCACTTTCTTCCCATTTTACCCTATAATATTATATTTACTACCTCTTTCACACTCAATAAAGAATCTTTAGAGAAGTTAATAAAGATTTTGTGAAAGTTACTAAAACTTACTCAAATTCAAACTCGATTATAATGGATAAACGTGATAAAGTGGGTGAAGTGTTGTGATTATTGTTATGGTAGATATTCTGTAATTAATAATTAAGTGAGGTATTATGTAATTAATGATAAAGTAAAAGAGTAATTTAAAAAATTTAAATTATTCTTAAATTGTCTGAAAATTTTAAAATGTCATATAATAAAAAATGGAGGGAGTACTATTTTGTGGATTTAAAAAAAATTTCAAGTAAAATTTTCATCATAGGAGGGTTGGTGTGGAGGATTTCAGGACATGCTGCATTGAGAATGAAAAGTTTGCCTCACACATATTCACAAGCAAAGAAATTTTGCTCTTAATTGTCTGTATTTCGCGTTGAATTCTCTAATTGGAGTTACAATGTTAGAGGCACCGCCTGTAGTAGTTCGAGGTTGGTTGTAATATGATATTATATGTGTAGCATATTTACAAATAGTTGTGAGTTAAAAAGTTAGGCCATAATGTCTCTTTATTTGTAAAAATAATAATAATAATAATAATAATAATAATAATAATAATTATTATTATTATTATTATTATTATTATTATAATATTTGTAGTTCGGGAACTATCCACCGCTGGTCGTAGCAACTTATTTCTAAAGGTTGAACACAATCCTGACTACCTAGCGGTTTGGTCCTTTTAAAAAATGACCTTTTCAGTTCGGATTATTATTATTATTATTATTATTATTATTATTATTATTATTAGTGAAGGCTTATTTCTCGGCTCTATTTTATTATTTCGTATCCTTTTTATACTTAACTTATTCTTGATTTATTAAGAAATATCAATCATAATATTTAAATATAAAATATAATAATATATTAAATTACTTAACTATCTTTAATCAATTTTAAAAAATAGTTTCGCTCATCTACGTTACTCTAATTATAATTTTTAATAAATTAATTAAAGACAGTTAAATAATAATAGGAGGGACAGAAGATAAATATTAAGGGGGCGCTACTTAACAAAATGGGCGCTACTTAACAAAATGAAAGATTTTTTTTAAAAAATATAAACGTTTAATAATAAAAAATTAAGCGCGATATAACAATATCCTTATTATTATTATTTTAATGCTGGATCAAAACTAGGGGTGTAAAAGAACAGAGCTGCTCGCGAGCAGCTTGTGAGCAGCTCGGTCAAAGCTCCGCTCGAGCTCGGGTTGACCAAGCTCGAGCCGAGCTCGAGTTGGCTCGTCTCAATGACGAGCCGAGTATCGAGCAGACAAAAAATAGGTTCGGTAGGCTCGCGACACGTCTCATACAACCAAAACCATGTCTAAAAATACTAGCACCACGTCTACCTCCATGTATGTGAATTTAAACTAATTTTTTCACAAAACATCTCAACTCGTCTCAGAACAACTAGAACCACATCTAAAAACACTATAACCACGTCCAAAAACGTCTACATCCAGACATGTGAATGTAAACTGATTTTTTCACAAAACATCTCAACTCGTCTCAGAAAAACTAGAACCACAACCAAAAACGTCTACATCCATTCATGTGAATTTAAACTAATTTTTTTTTTTACAAAGACAGTCCACCACGTCTCGGAACAACTAGAACAACGTCTCAAAACACAAGAACAACATCAAAAAATGTCTACATCCATGCATGTGAATTTAAACTGATTTTTTCACAAAATATCTCAACTCGTCTCAGAACAACTAGAACTACGTCCAAAAATGTATACATTAGTTCATGTGAATTTAAACTGATTTTGTTTCACTAAGACAGTCTACCACGTCTCAGAACAACTAGAACCACGTCTCAAAACACAAGAACCACGTCCAAAAACGTCTACATCCATGCATGTGAATTTAAACAGATTTTTTCATAAAACATCTCAACTCGTCTCAGAACAACTAGAACTACGTCCAAAAACGTCTCATGTGGACCGAAATGTGCATAATCTATTATCTAAGGGTTTTGAAAAGATAAAACAAATAAACGGCTATACAATTCTTAGAAATGATCATGATCGCATATCTAAGAGTTGTAATGAGATAAAACAAATAAAATGACCATTCAACTCTTAGAAATATTCATGATATCTGATCTAAGAGTTTAGTGAATATAAAACAATTAAAATGACCATATTACTCTTAGAAATGTTCATGATCTTGTAAGTAGGTGTTATAATGAGATAAAACAAGTAAAATGACCATACAACATCTCAACTCGTCTCAGAACAACTAGAACCAAGTCAAAAAATGTCTACATCCATTCATTAGAATTTAAACTGATTTTTTTTCACAAAGACAGTCTACCACGTCTCAGAACAACTAACACCACGTCTCAAAACACTAGAACCACGTCCAAAAACGTCTCAGAACATTCATGTAAATTTAAAATGATTTTTTCTTAAAACATCTCAACTCGTCTCAGAACAACTATAACCACGTCCAAAAACATCGACATCCATTCATGTGAATTTAAACTGATTTTGTTTCACAAAGACAGTCTACCACGTCTCAGAACAACTAGAACCACGTCTCAAAACACAAGAACCATGTCCAAAAAGGTCTACATCCATGCATGTGAATTTAAACTGATTTTTTCATAAAACATCTCAACTCATCTCAGAACAACTAGAACTACGTCCAAAAACGTCTCATGTGGACCGAAATGTACATAATCTATTATCTAAGGGTTTTGAAAATATAAAACAAATAAAACGGCTATACAATTCTTAGAAATGATCACGATCTCATATCTAAGAGTTGCAATGAGATAAAACAAATAAAATCACCATTCAACTCTTAGAAATATTCATGATATCTGATCTAAGAGTTTTGTGAATATAAAACAATTAAAATGACCATATTACTCTTAAAAATGTTCATGATCTTGTAAGTAGGTGTTATAATAAGATAAAACAAATAAAATGGCCATACAATATCTCAACTTGTCTCAGAACAACTAGAACCACGTCAAAAAATGTCTACATCCATTCATTTGAATTTAAACTGATTTTTTTCATAAAGACAGTCTACCACGTCTCAGAACAACTAGCACCACGTCTCAAAACACTACAACCACGTCCAAAAACGTCTACATCAAGACATGTGAATTTAAAATGATTTTTTCACGAAACATCTCAACTCGTCTCAGAACAACTAGAACCACGTCCAAAAACGTCTACATCCATTCATGTGAATTTAAACTGATTTTTTTTCACAAGGACAGTCTACCACATCTCAGAACAACTAGCACAACGTTTCAAAACACAAGCACCACGTCCATAAACGTCATCCATACATGTGAATTTAAACTGATTTTTTCCCAAACCATCTCAACTTGTCTCAGAACAACTAGAACCACGTCCAAAAACATCTCAGAACATTCATGTGAATTTAAACTGATTTTTTTCACAAAGACAGTCTACCACGTCTCAGAACAACTAGCACAATGTCTCAAAACACAAGCACCACGTCCAAAAATGACTACATCCACACATATGAATTTAAACTGATTTTTTCACAAAACATCTCAACTCGTCTCAGAACAACAAAAACCACGTCCAAAAACGTCTCAGAACATTCATGTGAATTTAAACTGATTTTTTTCACAAAGACAGTCTACCACGTGTCAAACAACTAGCACCACGTCCAAAACATCTACAATTAAACATGTGAATTTAAACTGAGTTTTTCACAAAATATTTCAACTCGTCTAAGAACAACTAGAACCACGTAAAAAAAAGGTCTATATCCATTCATGTGAATTTTAACTGATTTTGTTTCATAAAGACAGTCTACCACGTCTCAGAACAACTAAAACATGTCTAAAAAAACTAGCACCACGTCCAAAAACGTCAACATCCATACATGTGAATTTTAACTGATTTTTTCACAAAACATCTCACCTCGTCATAGAACAACTAGCACCACGTCCAAAAAGGTCTAAATCCAAGCATGTGAATTTAAAATGCTTTTTTTCACAATGACAGTCTACCACGTCTCAGAACAACTAGCACCACATCTCAAACAACGAGAAGAAGATTTTGGAATTTTGTTAATTTTAAAAATACTTGTGGAAAGAATTATGAAACTAGTATAGTTGTAAATATACTAGTAGTTTACTATATTTAGTATAGTTGTAAATATAGTAGTTTAGTATTAGGAAGGAAACTATTATATAACAAACTACTATTTTTACAATAACTCTAAATATAATATAATAGCACCAACAGAGAGGAAGTTAGGTTCAATGAAGAAATTGAAAAGTATTGAGTCTCAAATCCAAATATGGAGGATGAATGTGATGGTGGTGCGGTGGTAAGGTGGCGAGATAGAGGGTTTGTATTGATGGGAAGAAGAGAACCTATAGGGTGCGTTTGATGCAAGGCAAAGACAATGAGGCAAAGGCAAAATAATTCCGATTGCTGCCTCTTTTGGATAGTAAAGTAAAGGCAAAGACAATCAAATTACTTTAATGAAGTGATTAAATTATTTTAATGAAGCAATCAAGTTCTTTTAATGAATGTTTTGTTAATTTATCAAACAAGTCAAAAGCAATTAAATTTCTTTAATGATTATTGAATTATCAAATTCTGATTACTTCATTCCGATTGCCTTGCATCAAACGCACCCATAGGGGAAAAAAAAAAAAAAAGGAGAATAAGAGTTTGGTAGTTTGTTAATTTTAAAAATACTACTAAATTTTTTTAAATAATTTATAAAATGCCCTAATTTTATCTTTGACCCCATTTATTTATACCACAAACTAGTTATTCCTGGTTGATGGACCAAAAGTGTTTAAATTTTTATAGGCAATAGGCAATTTTGATGGGAGCCTATACATTTTAGATCTAAAGAGGAATTTGGCCAAAAGTGACAAATCAAAATTACAAATTTCCCTCATCTCATCCCTACAACATAGTATCAACAAAATTCTCATAAAAATTTCGTGAAGAGCACAAGAGAATAATCGTCTGATCCTCATCTTCTATTTTAACAATGAAGCCTTGTAAGTCTAATAAAATTCAATTAAAAGTATCAAAATTACCTTTTACCTACATATTTTCTGTCATCTTTAATGCATACAAACAATATAAACTGTATGTGAGTGATTTTTTTTTTCTAAAACCTAATTTCAAGTTTCTTCCAATATCTCACACATGAAACATTTCATCCGAAAGACTTAATTGTATGTTATTGTGAGAATGAACTATTGTGAATACAAATAACGTTATGATTATTCATCTATTTATAAATAAAGGATTAGGCTAATTCTAACGGTAATAAAGATTCCAACTCCAAATGAAATAGAAAACATGTTTAAAACCAAATTAATTTCTAACTAGAAATTCAAAACATGATTAACGTGAGAGGTAACTGAAGTGGGAATAAAGGGGGAAAATAAACTATGAATATAAACTTAGTGGTATGAATTTATGAACTGAAATACTCATCATTTACCCATAAGAACCATAAGTATTTATGAATCGACTTCCAAAAACCACTGGTCTTAACATATGATGAATCCATATTAGCTGGGAGTGGAGTAGTCCAGAGAATATGGAAATTTTTTCTCATTTTTATTTTTGAAATTTTTTCTCACATTTTATGAAACATATTTAATTAAAATAAAATATGAATACATGTCAAAAGAAACCACATATAAATGAAAAAGAAATGATTTAATAATTGATACTTTTCACTTAAAATTATAAAATGTAAATTTGAATCTATAAACATATCATTTTAATAATAATAAAAAGGGTTGAATCCATGACACTTTCTGGCCGCCGCCGCCCACGCCCACGCCCACGCCCACGCCCCCACGCCTCAAACCCAAGTTTGAACAGATAAGGATACGATGTACCACTTCTTCTCTTAGTCAAATTTACATTTATTATACAAAATAACAATAATTTCTTACACTTTTTGGCAGCAGCCATTATTGAAATTTTCTTGAATTTGTGTTTCGTGCCCTTAAACACCCCAAGAGTAGTTGAACGTTATCAATATTTTCAGAATTCTTATGATTGACTTGATTTAGGCAAGATCCTCAGAATACCAATATTATATTGGAGGCGATTGTGTTAGTCAAAATAAAAACCATAATGGAGATGTTCTTGATTAACGAAAGGGATTAATCTCTAATTTTTGGTAATTTATATGATCATCATTTTAGGGTGTACGTACATTTTTTATTTTTGTAGTTTTTACATTTTTTTTTGGTCTCCCACTCTTTGTAAATGTATTTTTCATTACCATAAACACCTGTTCTTCCATTATACACTCCCTAATTTATCCCGGGGGTAAATGTGGAAATGTAATGATATTTTTAGTTTGATAGTAAAAGTATTAGGGTAAATTATATTTATCTCTCTTGTGATTTGGTCAAATTATTAATTCTCCAATCGAATTTTGAAAATAACGTATACCACTATTAACTATTCAAATTAATAACTAGCCCATGATCGACGAAAGAAATAAACAAAAAAAATTGAGTTAAGCATTATTATTGTATTGAAATACAAAATTAACATCATGTTATATAGAATCGCAACCCAATGAATCTATTGGGTTAGAATTGCCGGGGCTTTGGGAACCCCCGGACAATTCAGGAATTGCGGGAGCTCATCCGCACGCACCGTCCCCAGCTTATTTTTCTCAGTGAGACAAAGTGCACGCAGTCTTCTTTTTCTAATAACCGCAATCAGTTGGGTCTGTTTGAAATTTTCCATGAGGCAAGTGGAAGAAGTGGTGGTTTATGTGTTTTGTGGAGCAAGGATGTGCAGGTAACGCTGAGAAAATTTTGTGATCGTTTTATTGATGTTAATGTTGGTTTTCAGGGTTTTACGGCTAGAATTACAGGTTATTATGGCTATCCGGTTGTCTCACACCGGAGGACATCATGGCACAATTTTCAGGATTTATACAGTAGTTCAAGGGAGCCATGGTTGTGTTTTGGTGATTTTAATGAGGCTCTGCGCCAATCCGAATTTGAATGCAGAGGTCCTAGACATAATTGGCAGTTACAAACTTTTAACGACGCATTGGAATTTTGTGATTTGAAGGATTTGAATGATGTTGGACTGCAGTTTAAATGGGCAAGATTGTTACAGTACTCGAATACTCAACGGGCACGTCCAGATAGAGCCACATCGAATCCTGCACTGACTGGTTTGTTTCTGACGTGAGTTTCGAGGAGTGTGACTACTCACTCCTCGGATCATGCTGCTCTGTTGGTTTACCTACGACAATTCTCAGACCCGCCTATTACTCGGCCTAGGCTGAGATGCTTCCGGTTTGAAGCATTTTGGATAAAATCAGCTGAATGTGATCGTATTGTCACGGAGAGTTGGAATGTGCAAGAAGGAGTTTTGGATAATTTAGCAAATTATTCTCTGGGCCTCATTCGTTGGGGTGGAGGCCCTTTTAAGAACTTGGAAAAATTTGTGCAAGAATTAACGTTGGAAATCCAGAATCTACAGCAAGACAGGATCTCATGTGAGGTTCAGGAACGGCTTAGAACACTTAAATTTGAGCTTGAGGTGATGCAACACCAGCTTGCAACTACATCGCAACAGATGTCTAAGTTGTTTTGGCACCGATATGCAGATGCAAATACAAGATATTTTCATCAGACGGCTAGTCGCCGGAAGGAGAACAACACGATACGCAGTCTGAAAGATAATGTCGGTATTTTAAGGACAGACATTAGTGAGATTGAGGCCATCACTTAAAATTATTTTGCTGATATTTTCACATCATCCGGGCCGGTATCTTCCGTCACTCGCCAGATTCTTGGTCGCATTAGTCGTCGGGTCTCTCAAGAACAGAATGATTTCCTGGCCAGCCCATATACTGAGGAGGATGTCGTTCAAGCTCTCAAGACTATGCACCCATACAAGTCCCCTGGTCCAGATGGTATGAGCCCAATCTTTTTTAAAAAGTATTGGCATATAGTGGGATCCGATATTGTTTCCTTTGTGCTGAATATTTTGAATACTGGTAAACTAGACCCAGCTTTGAACTTGACGAACATTGTGTTCATCCCAAAAGTGAATAAGCCTGAACTGATCACTCAATTTAGGCCAATTAATTTGTGCAATGTTATTTATAAGCTTGAATTGAAGCCGGTTTTCAACCGTCTTCGTCAGGTTCTTCCTAGTATTATTCCTGTCTCACAGTCAGCCTTTGTGTCCGGTCGATTAATTACTGATAATGTCTTGTTGGGTTTTGAAACTCACCATTCCATGAAGCTGAAAACTGAAGGGAGTAGAGGGCAAATAAGTATAAAGTTGGATATGAGCAAAGAGTTGGAAAGACTGGAGTGGGGTTTCATTACTTTCACCTTGTCAGCTATGGGGTTTTGTGATCGATTTGTGGCTCTGGTTCATGAATTTTTTACAACTGTTAAATTTTCTTTCATATTGAATGAGCAGCAGTTTGGGAAAGTGATCCCACAAAGAGGTATTAGGCAGGGATATCCCTTATCTCCCTACCTTTTCATTATATGCAGTGAGGTACTCTCTGTTTTGCTTCAGGACTTACAGAGTTGTGGAAGAATAAGTGGAATTGCTATTGCTTAGGGGGCCCCGGCTATCTCTCATTTGTTTCTTGCTGATGATACACTACTTTTTGGTAATGCGACAGTAGAGGAAGCTGGTCATATGCGGTGGGCATTAACAACCTATAAGGAGATTTCAGGACAACGCATAAATTTAGACAAGTCGGGAATTCTTTTCAGTCCTAACACATCCTCAGACTTGTGGCGTGAGATTTGTGGGATATTTGGGATACCATAAGCCTCTTCACATGGCAAGTATCTTGGTTTGCCTAGCATTGTGGGCAGGAATAAAAAAGAGTTATTTTCCAATATTCGAGATAAGGTGGCAGCTCGTGTCAAGCGTTGGTCTGAAAAGGTTCTCTCAATAGCTGGGAGGGAAGTTCTTATTAAGTCGGTGCTGCAGGCAATTCCCTCTTATGCCATGTCGTGCTTTTTGATCCCAGAAAGCACCATATCAGAGATTCAGAGTATTACCAGTAGGTATTGGTGGCATTCGAATGTAGAAAGGTGTAAGGTCCATTGGGTGGCGTGGCGAAAATTGTCAAGGAAAAAGTCAGAGGGTGGTTTGGCGTTCCGGGACCTTAGAATTTTTAATCTTACTCTTCTAGCCAAGCAAGCATGGCGACTTCTTATGAACCTAAATTCCACTCTGGCACAGGCTCTACGCGCAAAGTATATCCGAATGGGAACTTGTTTGAAGCTGTGTTGGGACTGCGCCCCTCTTCTACCTAGAGGAGCATCATGGAAGGTATCAGATGCATCAAAACGGGAGTGCGACGAAGGATCTTTTCTGGCCGGCAGACTAGTATATGGCTCGATCCTTGGCTGCCAGGTGCTAACCCATTCTGCGACTTTCATCCATCAACTGAACTCCCTGACATAGGCACGATTTCAACTCTTATGAACTCTGATTCTGGTTCCAGGAATGAGGCATTTGTGAGGTCCTTGTTTTCTCCTGATGTTGCAGCATGTATCTTGTCTATATCTCTTGGCTCTTTGGGGAGAAGGGACCGCTGGTACTGGCACCCTCATAACAAAGGATTATTCACTGTCAAGTCAGCATATCACTCATTTATGGAATCCCAGTTTGCTAAGTCTTCGGCCGATGGTGCTGCTTCAGGGGCACCAGACCCAATTTTGAAACGGTTGTGGAAATTGCGCGTACCGCCCAGAGTTCAACATCACTGTTGGCGATTGATCTCCGGTTCACTTCCGACACCGAAAAACCTTGCCAAGAGGCAAATCCATGTTTCTTTTCATTGTCCATTCTGTACAGAGGAGCATGCTTCTCATGTTCACCTTTTGTTGCTGTGTCAATTCGCCCAGGAGGTGTGGAGATTGTAGGGTATTCAAGGGCTACTAGCAGTCACTATGTCGACGAATGTACAAAGCTGGGCGCGAGAGGTGCTGATAAGCCTATCGCTTCAAGATGCAGAAAAAGTGGCGATGTTATTGTCCTCGTTATAGTACGCAAGGAATATGAAAATTCATGAGAATGTTTTGCTGAGGCCTTTTGAAGTCACACTGTCCGCGGCGGCCTTGCTTCACTCCTTCTAGTCGGCCAAGGCTCTCCGTGAATCGCACCACATCACTGGTTTTTCTCCTTTACTGGTGTGCCCAGCTTCCGTTGAAGGGGTGAGTGTGTTTTTTGATGGCGGCATTTCACAACGTAGACAAGGCGCGGCAGTGGGGGTTTATATCACGGACGACTCCGGAGTTTTCTTACATGGCTACGGACGGTTCTTTTCTTCTATTCAGGATCCTGAAGTGGCAGAGGCTTTTGCTTTAAAGGAGTCTTTGTTGCTTTGCCAGCGGCTTCATCTTGGCTCATTTTCGATTCTGGGGGTTCTTCAAAGGTAATATTAGCAGCCAGAATTTCTCCCAAATAAATAGCTTCGGTAGAAGCCCAACCTCGGCCCTATTTTCATCGCAAAGTTACAAGTCCGCACCGATTGAGATGGAAGCTGTCATGCCTTTTCAATTTTAAATTTTTATTTTATTGTTATTTTTAGTTAATGATAACTTTAATAATTATATATATATATATGTATTTTACATCAGTTGACAAGGGATATGATGTATATGACTCTCTCTCAATCTGAATTCTAAGAATTCTGCCTCGCTCTATCTCTTCTTATCAACTGCACACGTTCTTCTTTTTCTTAACTTCTATACTTTTTTCTCGTATCTGTCTTTCTTATCTAATTCTTATTTTCTAATTATTTTAATCCTGACAGAAGCTCCCAACAACAAATGGATCCAAAAGGAAATTATATACTAGAAAGGGTTCCGGTTCGCGGATATGCAGCGTCGACTAATAATATTTTAGGCCGACAAATATTTCAAAAATATTTTTGCATAAGTGGTTTTTTAGAAATTTTAGTAACATAATTTAACTTCTTTTAAAAGAATAAATATGTATTTGGACAATCATTTTAAAAAATTACTTTTATAGTTAAAAATAGTTAAAAAGGTGTTTGAATAACTATTTTAAATAATTATTTTTATAACTAAAGATATTTAAATAGATGTTTGTACAAACATTATATAAAAATACATTTATAGGTAAAATTATTTAAAAATATTAATTTTTACTTTTATTTTTTTCTTTAATTTAATTTTAAACTACTATTAATTTCAATATTTTTGTATTATAAATTGACATTTTTATTGAGACATTTTTATGTAATAGATTTCATTACACTAATAAAAAAATATAATAACAAATGCTTATATAAAAATTTAAAACATACAAATGTTAATTAAAACCAACAAGTAGTTTGAAATCTTCCAAAAAACAAAAAAAATAGTTTGAATCTCTAACATTTAGTACATGGGCTATAATATATAAAATTTAATCAACACAATTCGATAATTATTTCTAACTTCCAGTCCTTAATGCATTCCATATTTGAATTGCAATAGTCATTCGTCGATTACTCCATTGTAAGATGGCTTCATTTGAAATACTAATTTCTTCAACTCTATTTTCACCTTCTTGATGACCAATATCACAGCTTTCTCCTTCCATTTGAAGATCTTTATTCTCGTACTCTAAAAAAATATCATCTTCCAACTGAACTTTTTGATAAAATTATGTAGGACACAACACGCAATTACAAAATGTATTTGGTGTTTCAAAGTGTAATTGTGTATTGGTCCTTTAAGAAACGTGAAGCGGCGCTTTAGACTTCCAAAACTTCTTTCAATCACATTTTTTAAAGAAGAATGAATGTGATTAAAATTTTCTTCTGGAGTTTTTCAGATCGTGGTGGGGAGTATCTGTCCCATGAATTTCGAGAATACCTCACCGAAGTCGGAATTCAATCTCAGTTATCTGCACCTGGCACGCCACAGCAAAATGGTGTAGTAGAAAGGAGGAATTGGACTCTTATGGAAATGGTTAGGTCTATGATGAACTATAGTGATTTGCCAAGTTCATTCTGGGGATATGCCTTAGAAATGGATATGTATATTTTTAATCTTGTGCCATCTAAAACTGTGTCTTCAACCCCATTAGAGTTGTGGAATGGGCGCAAGCCCAGTCTAAGACATCTCAGAATTTGGGGTTGCCCAGCACATGTGCTTAAGGCAGATACGGCTAAGTTAGATGCGATAACTGAATTAATGCTGTTTGTAGGATATCCTAGGGGAACGAAAGGTGGTCTGTTTTATAGTCCTAAAGATCAGAAGGTGGTGGTTAGTACCAACGCTAGATTTTTGGAAGAGGACTATGTCTTAGACCATAAGCCCAAGAGTAAGATAGTACTAGAAGAGCTTAGACGACAAACTACTAATCCTGATGCACTTGCACAAGTAGATACACCACACACTGCAGATAAGATCACAGATGATGCGCCTACACAGGTGGTGCCTCGTCGTAGTGGGAGGGTTGTGAGACAGCCCGATAGGTTCATTGGCGTGCGAGAGGTCTCAGACCTAGTCCCAGACGTGCCTGAACCTGACCCGGTTAACTACAATGAGGCTCTCCGAGGTAAAGATGTAGAGTCTTAACGTAAGACAATGATATTCGAGATGGGGTCAATGGACCACAATCAAGTCTGGGAGCTTGTGGACCTGCCTGATGGGTTTAAGCCCATTGGATGCAAGTGGGTGTACAAACGTAAGAGATGACCTGACGGGAAGGTGGAAACCTTTAAAGCTAGGCTGGTGGCGAAGGGGTATACTCAGAAAGAGGGAATCGATTATGAGGAAACCTTCTCCCCGGTAGCCATGCTTAAGTCGATCCGGATTCTCTTGGCCATAGATGCTCATTTAGATTATGAGATTTGGCAGATGGATGTCAAGACAGCTTTCCTAAATGGAAGTTTTAAGGAAATCATCTTTATGCAGCAACCAGAGGGATTCATTGAAAAAGGCCAAGAGCATAAGGTTTGCAGGCTTAAGAGGTCCATTTACGGACTTAAGCATGCATCCAGATCTTAGAACATTGGATTGATGAGATAATCCAGTTTTTCAAATTTACTCAGTGTCCAGATGAGCAATGTGTGTACCCCAGACGTGATGGAAACTCGGTGGTGTTTCTTGTGTTTTACATAGATGACATTCTATTGATTGGCAACAACAAAAAAGTGTTATCAGATGTAAAGGCGTGTCTGTCCAAGCAGTTTGATATGAAAGACTTAGGGGAAGCGGGACATATCCTTGGGATCAAGATAATTCAAGATCATAGGAAACGTTCGTTAACGCTCTCCCAAGCTTCGTACATAGATACGATTCTGGCCCGTTTTAACATGCAGAACTCCAAAAAAGATTTTCTACCTTTCAGACATTGAGTGTATCTATCTAAGGAACAGTCCCCTAAGACTGTTGAGAAGATAGAGGCCATGAAGACAGTTCCTTATGCTTCGGCAGTAGGAAGTCTCACGTATGTCATGTTGTGTATGAGGCCTGATATCTGTTATGTCATTAGCATGGTAAGCAGATATCAGGGTAACCCCAGAAAAGCTCATTGGGAGGCAGTAAAATGCATTCTTAAGTATTTGCGCAGAACGAGGGACCAAGTTCTGGTCTATCAGGCGCCTGAGCAGGTACCCTGAGGTTACACAGATTCAGATTTCCAAGACGACAGGGACAAGAGCATGTCTACCTCAGGGTATGTGTTTACTCTTGGAGGTGGAACCATAGTTTGGCGGAGTGTCAAGCAGAAATGCGTGGTAGACTCTACCATGGAGGCTGAGTATGTTGCCGCATCAGAGGCAGCGAAAGAAACAGTATGGCTCAAGAACTTCCTAGTTGACTTAGATGTGATTCCTGGTTTGCAACAGTCTATCACAGTTTATTGTGATAACAACGGTGCAGTAGCAAACTAGAAGGAACCACGAGCCCACAAGGCGAGTAAACATATACAGCGCAAGTACCACCTGATACGAGACATCGTAAAGAGGGAAGACGTGGTCGTGGCTAAGATAGCATCAGAAGATAACCTTGCAGATCCGTTCACGAAGACATTGACTTCAAAAGTCTTTGAGGCTCACGTGGAGGGCATGGGGATCAGATACTTAGGAGAGCCATGACAGTTTTTCTAGATATATAGCAGCAGAGTGTATAGGAGTTGTATGTACACGTATACTTAAAGCACAACTTAAGTATTAGTGGGAGATTGTTGGAGTTGAATACATAAGCTCTGCTTGTATTGTACTTTTTTCCAGTTAATATATCGATTTATGTTTTGGTTATATATTGTTGTGCATTAATTGTCCATTTATATTATGTAGTTAGATGATGAAGTGTCTTGTGTGACACAGTAGATCTCATCATTGGTTAAAAAACATAATATATAAACGAGGTTCGTAACCGAGACAGCTTTGGACAAACTGTCAGTTTAGGTTATTATGTGATTCGGATAATTGGTTTGTCTAAACTAATTGAATCATATAGATATGTCCGGGGCATATTTAACTTGACCATTAAGAATAATTTTTCTTGTACTGATTTAATAGACAAATCGTTCTTGGTATTCTATCTCTTAATCCCTAGACTCGAGCGGGCATGAGGATTAGACATAGTGTACTTTGATCTGCTAATGGGTGAGGTCAATTGTGGCCAATAGTCTCGGTAGGTTGGGTGAACATGTTTAGTTGCTTGGTGTGCTGCTGCTTGTCGAAAGGAAACCATGTACCGGTGCGTCCGGGGTGATAGTGCTCCGGAGATGAGCTCATAAAGTTTATTATACTAAACCCGGCCGGTGGACTTATATCCGGTATAGTAAAAAGGTCGAGTGGTACTAGTCTCGGAATTAAAGAGGTTAATTAATTAATTTATCAGTAAATTAATATATTAACGAGCACTATATCTTTGATGTGGAGAGATTATGAATATAATTTAATTAAGTTATTCCAGAAGTAATTCTGGTGTAGGATGGTAGTGCCATAATTAATACGTTAGTGGTACGATTAATTATGTATTTGGTTGTTGACAAAGGTAGATTTAATTAATTAAGTAATTAATTAATCCTCGTGTCAGCTGGTTGTGAATCATACCAGGAACTGGTTTGGGATAAGTGAATCCCTGTGTCAGTTGGTTGTAAATCATACCAGGAACTGGTTTGGGATAAGTGAATCCCTGTATCAGTTAGATGTGTATCAGTCCAGGAACATGATTGAAGGAAACAGAATTCCAGTAGGAAGGTCAATCCTAAACCAACTTGGGGCCTCTCTTATAACTCTATATATAGACAAGAGATTAGCTATTCAAGACATACAATTCATAAGTTTTCAAAACAAGAAAACTTAGAGAGAGAAAATCTTAGAGAGAGAAAATTCTCTCTCTCAAATTCGGATTTTTAGAGCAATTGGCCGCTGGTTTTTCTTCTCCTCTTGGCCGAAATTTTTGGCTTGTCAAGCCAGCTGCATGTGTAGCTTTCTCTCTCTCTGGGTGGTGCGTTTACAGTACGTGCCAGGTGCAGCAGTGCTGGAATTTTCTAGCAGGTGGATTGTGGTGATTAGCTTATCAATTGGTTTCTAGATCGTTGCCCACACAACATGAAATCAAAGTCTTGAGGCATACAAGAGAATCACCTGAGTGCACGCTTCAAAGGTATTTTTCTAAATTAGAAATTTTTTGTTGCGTGGTAAATCGAATAAGTGTGAACCCATATCCTGTGCAATGTTATTTCAAAAGGGTTGGAATAGCATTGTGCTAGCGTCTAGGCTTGGCCAGAGATTCCGATTCTGGAATGCATAGCACGAAAGTGAGTTTCTGGCTAGGCCCAGGCAGATAATCTTTCAAGTACATGACAAAGTCTTCTAAAAGTGTCAACTGTAATTCTACAATTTTTTAAAATTCTAGCAGGAGGTCCATTAAGAATTTCTCTCATATAAGCCTCCCCAGTAAGAGCAGATGTTCTGCAAGGCAGTCTTTCGATTCTAAGTTTTTTTTGCTTGCTTTCTTTGATCACACGATACATATTCCACTGATAAAGTTCATCATGAGATGAAGAAGAGTCGCTTAATCTCAAATCGTTCAAATGCGAATGACCTGTCATAATTTGCACCTTCAATATTTATAAATATGTATAGACACGTCAATATCATACACATTGATTTAGAGAATGGTGCATATACTATGGAAATGACTAGTGAGATATATCCTTGCATATCATACGAGACTTCTCACTCCAAAATGAACGCAATACACAATGAAAAGGGCCAAAATAATCAGCAAAATGAAAAGAAGAAAAGGAAAGTGACATTTCAAGGGTGTTTTCAGAACTAGCAATAATCCCTCAATGTAGTGTTTTTGTTGGAATGTAGCAGGAAAGGAAGCAAATGCACTACACCCAGGGATAATGTAAGAACAATGTAAAGAGAAATATGAGAGAAGTTTCTTGTATTAGATGTGTCTTGAATACATGAATAACCGTTCTATTTATATTAGTAGAAGGGGTTTACATATAGAAAATGAATATCAATTATATCATATAGTAATTATGGACATTCAATTATATCATATAGTAATTATGGACATTCAATTAGAATCAATCACATATTTTCATAACACTCCCCCTTTGAATGTCCATCTCCACGGAACGATGCATCGTTAAAACCTTGCTAGGAAAAACCCAATGGGATAAAACCCTAGTGAAGGGAAAAGAGTACACGTCCGAAATTTGTAACACTGCCTCATTAAAAACCTTGCCAGGAAAACCCTTTGGGACAAAACCATGGTCAAGGAAAAAAGAGTATAACATGTCTCCCCCTGTTAAGCACACTTGTTATCTTTTAATCTAGTATGGTCAACAGGTATATTTTGCTTAACTATTGGCTAATGCAAATATGTGAATGTCAAATATTCAGACCGAGAATTTTCTCAAAGTATCTTTGATATTATTGTTTCGGGAAAATAACTACATTTTGAACTCTTAAATAAAATCTCAATGAGATATACAGAGTCTTAATTAGTTATAGATAATTCGAACTCTTCACGAGTCTCGATAATAATTAATCTCTTTAAGATATTGACGTTAACTAAATAATTAGCAATTCTAACAATAAATTAAAAGTCAAAAATATATTTTACATAAAGATATTGTACGATTTCTAATAGAAAGATCTATACGCGCATAAACATAATACATTCATATAAAGATTCATAAACGTATGCATAAATCATATTATGTGTATACATATAAAGACACTGGAACTTGCGCAAGTCACTCGAATTAATCTTTCGAGAACTAGGATCATGTCCTTTAAAATCCTTCAGGAATCTTCTTATCGATTTAATCCAAGGTGATCACTTTATCCTTTTAAATGGATTTTTAACTCATTCATTTGTTACTTGATTTAGCAAATAGTAAATGATTATTTGTATTCATCATATTTAGTTTACGGCCAAAACTTTATGTTTTGCCAATTTTATTACACATCTTCAGGTGTGCATATTACGTTTTCCAAAATGGCCAATCATTTATATGTCTGCATTCATCTACAAACTCTAGTTCCTGATCCTCTTTTTTATTCATAAAGTTAACAGCTGCAGCATGGGCAAATTTATCGTCGACTTCTAAAGTAGATCAATTCCATTTTTCCCCTATCAAGACATAATTGAGATCTCATGATTATCAATAGTTTCATGTACCTAGGTTTCTTCTGGAAGTTTTTTATTTGTCATGTCGGGAGTTTTAATTTTGAAAGATTCTTCTGGAATCCAAATTACCTCGATTTCGCCATCTTGATTTATCTCTCCTTTACGTTTTCGAGAATTTTTATCTTTGGAACCAATATATCTACCACGTTTTGTTGTGCCCTTAATTCATGATTAGTGGTAGAAGGTTCTTCAGGGACATCAATTCTAATTGGAGCATTAACAGCTGGTATATGTGATTTAGTCACACGTTTTGGGTCAGAAAATGCATCTGGCAATTGATTAGCCAAATGTTGTAAATGAATTATCTTTCTGAACTTCAAATTCAGATTGCTTTGTATGAGGATCAAGATAACAATAATTCATTCAAATTGATATTCTTAACCAAATGTATATTCTCTCCCCATAGTGTTGAAATAACAAACTCGTCAAGCTGACGGTCAACCAATCGAGCAGTAAATAGGTCTCCCTTCAGAGTTACTAACTCGTCAAACTAACAATCAACCAATCGAGTTGTAAATAGATCTCTAGACTTTTAATTAAGACATTTTAGTGTCACTAGAGATTTAAACTCAACATATATTTTCAACCTCTTATGGAGGTCCCATCTTTGTACGTTATGGCGGAGTAATTGGAATGTATACCGCACACCCAAAAAATTTAAGATGGGAGATATTTTGTTCCTGACCAAAAACCAATTTGTTGAGGAAAATATTTATGATAATTCATTTGGCATTATACGAATTAATATTGTTCTCATCCTTATAGAACCGGGATGGCCTAACCGGTTATGCCAAACGATAAAATTTTCATGATTAGTAAACTTTTGATTTACCGTAGCATAACTTTCAATTGTAGTAATATAATATAGACCAGAAGAATAAGAAGGTAATTTTTCTATAGTTGTTTTATTTCCAACTACATTACTTGTAATGAACAATTATTCAATATTACATTCATTAGCAGTCTCAATATGATATCCATTTCTACGAATATCTTTGAAACTTAAAAAAATTTCTTGGAGACTTTGGATATTATAATGCATCATCGATGCAAAATTTTGTGCCTTCCGGTAGAATTATATTTGCTCTTCCTGAGCCTTCAATTAATTCTTTACTACTAGATATAGTGCTGACACATGAATTTTTTTTTTTTCAATACTAAATAAGAGGAATATTTTCTATCTTTGAGTATTGAATGTGTTGTTGCACTGTCTACCAGACATATTTCTTTGTCGCTGATAATTGTGTCCACAATTTAAAAGAGAATTCTAAATTAAAATAATGAACAATAAAAATAGACATAAATAGTAAATATTTTATCAAAAACCATTAAATAAAACTCATTACATCAAATTCATAAAATAACTATTCTTGGACATTTTCAACATTAATTTCACCGTCAGGGTGATTGACAAAGAAATTAGCAACATCTAAAGTAGCAAAATCATCAAAATTATTGCTAATATGGTCAAAGTCAACATCAATGTCATTGAAGATAAAATTTGTCTATATCTTTTCCTCTTCCTTTGTCATTGCTTCTTGACAGAAATCTGCAAGATGTTTTGGCGTGCGACAAGTGCGTGACCAATGATTTTTCATGCCACATCGAAAGCATTTATTCTCAGTTCTTGGTTTTGACCCATTAGTGTTATTCTCTTCAGAAGTTTCCTTTTTGAAGGATGCATTTCTGTGACTATCTCTAGAGTTATTATAATTCTTGTGATAACCTCTGACATATCCTCTACTGCGATCACGATCACGATCACGATAGGTTCTTTGTCCTCTTCCTCGCCCGTATCCTCTACCGCGATCACTTCAGGGAATGGAGCAGAACCAGTGGGGCGGGTTTCATGATTTTTCAGCAATAGCTCATTGTTTTGTTCAGCAACAAGAAGACAAAATACTAACTCAGAATAAGTTTTGAAACCTTTTTCTCGATATTTCTGCTGCAGGAGCATATTTGAGGCATGAAAAGTAGAGTATGTATTCTCTAACATATCATTATCAGTTACAGCTTCTCCACATAATTTCAATTTGGAGGTAATTCTGAACATTACAGAGTTGTAATCATTTACAGTTTTGAAATCTTAAATGCATCCAGTCCAAACGAGCATTTGGAAGGATCACAGATTTATGGTGATCATATCTGTCTTTCAAACTTTTCCAAAGGACTAGTGGATCTTTGATCATGGTCTTGCCTCAATTTTGTAGAGATTCTTTGTTTTCAGTTTTGATGGTGTCTTCAAGACCCATTGCTTGCAAATGAATCTCAGCATCTAGTATCCATGATAAGTAATTTTTTCCAGAAATGTCGAGAGCATTGAATTCAAGCTTTGTTAAGTTTGACGTTGCCTATATAGCAAAATTAAAATCAATTAGAATGGTTGTAATTTTTATTTCTTCAGGAAATAAAGATACTAAAAATAAAGATTAGTTCTTTCAGGAACTTATAATGAACAATGGATACTAGTTCTTCAATAACTAAAATATATAATGAAAGGTGAACTGTAGTTCTTCAAGAACTAAGATTTTAATAGCAAAATAGATATTGGTTCTTCAGGAACTAAGGTTAAATCTTAGTTCTTCAGGAATTACAAGTGGATATTAGTTCTTCAGGAACTAAAAATTTAGTGATTATACAAGAGATAGATAATATGTAAAAATAAGAAACATTAATATAGATTTTGAAAAACAAACCTGTTTTCTTGTTTTAGGAGGATAAAAAGTGTATAGCATAATCATATGAACAAACTAAAAAAATAAATTATGCTGATCATTGCCTCACACCAAAATCAGAGCCAATAGTTCTTTGATGGGCATAACAATATGATCATGGGCATATTAAAATCATAATAGTAGAGAAGATAAACTTACTAGCACGGTTGAAGCCTTGTGCTGATAACGTGTTATAAAAAATTACTACCAATGAAACTAACAAAATAATGTAAGAACAATGTAGAGAGAAATATGAGAGAAGTCTATTGTATTAGATGTGTCTTGAATCCATGAATAACCCTTCTATTTATATTAGTAGAAGGAGTTTACATATAGAAACTGAATATCACATCAAATCATTCTATATACTAATTATGGACATTCAATTATACCATATAGTAATTATGGATATTCAATTAGAATCAATCACATATTTTCATAACATTTTTTTATTTTTTAAATTAAAAAATAATAATTTTTCTTTTTTTTTTTTGTTGAGGGTGTAAAAAATATTTTAGTAAAAAATAAGACAATAAATTTAAAAAAAAAACCTATATTTAAAAACACCCTCAACAAAATTCATTTGGTTAATTTGAGTTCTAGCATTGTGTTGTCCACTTATAATTGTAAATAACTTCTTTATGGTTTGATTGAATTATAAATTACCTCTTGTTTACCCCAAAATTAATGTAAATCTCTAACATAAGTAAAAGTTTTTTGTAACAAAATAAAAATACCTTAATCATAATTATATTTATCCTCTCATTGTTTGATTAAATTACTTGTCTCCTCTTAATTTTTACCATTACAATATCTCCCATGAAATTTTATTAAATTACATATTGCCCTATTTGTCGAAAGGCAAACCCTTTATTAGAGAAAAAATATCTCAATTAAAATTATATTTACATCTCTTATAGTTTGTTAAATTATCAATATTCTCTTTAGTTTTTAAAATTATAAATTGAAGGGAAAAAAAAGTCCATCCTACTACACTAGTTATTAGATGCAATCTACAAATTCTCTCGTCCTTCCTTCTCCTCCAATTCATCCCTTCCCTCTCAAATCTTTCTTTATCCACTGTCGTGTTTCCTCCTTAAATATGCTATTTATACTCTAAATAATAAATTTATATTAATTATGTAATTAATGCATTAGAATTTTATATTATTAAGTTTTGAGGGTTTTAATTGTAAAAATATTATAATTAGAATATGTATATTTTATCAAGAATAAATTATATTTGTCTCATCTGTGATCAGGTTAAATTATGAATCTGCTTTAAAAAAAAGGAAAAAAAAAGTTAAATTACGAATCATTTGTCCTGAAAATTATCTAGGCATTTTATCTTTTTACAGATTTCAGATATCTACCTATAATTTATGGGGTATTTACAATTGTTAAAAATTTGAAAGAATCATTTATAATTTAATCAAATTATGAGAAAAGAAAATGTAATTCACCAAATAATTTCAAAGATTATTAATATCGAACTCTGTTCAAGATTGCCCCAATCTCACATCATTGACCAATAACACTTGTGTCTAATATAAATAATCTAAGGGTATCTTCACCCATTGTCAATTGGTTTTGGGTTGGATGCTCATATTGGATCAATACCCAATTTAAGATATTATTATTTGTAACCCATTTTTTACTATTTGTAACCCTATTTTCGAAATAAACTTTCCAAATTGTCCTTTTACTAATTTTTAAATAATTTATCAAAATTCAACAAAATGAATATATATTTTTTTATCCCAACAAAATGAATATTATCTTAATTATTTTAAACATATTTAATCCTATAATAACCAATTATAAGAACAATTCTCACACATACAGTATTTAGAAAAATAAAAAGATAAAAAAAGAGAAAATTGGGGAGAAAAATAATCAAATTCTCTTTTTTGGTAAAAAATTCATGAAGAACTACTTGTGTTAATCGAATGAAACATCGATCAATTACTAGAACTAGTACCATCACCATCACAGTCGTCTTCATGGGCATGATCGCAATAATGATTTTGATTTTCATCATCGTGATCATTGTTGTCATCTTCATCAAAGGGCTTATCTTTGTGCAAAATGCAGCATTTTTTGGAGTAGTTCTTCATGCTGTTGTTGTTGCAGAGAAGACAAGGAAGATGACGAGGACATGGTTAGGATTTGGGTAAGGCTGGAAAAAGAAGATGAAGGCGTGAATTGCCTCACGGTGGCTCTGGCCATCGTTAAATGGTATCTGCGAGAAGAAAAATAATTCCAAAAAATGGGCAAAATAAATAAATAAATATATATGTGTAATTATGAACAAATTCGATCATGTTATTATCTTATTATGAGAATATGTTATGCACTAAGTAAAAATAATTGTTTCAGAATTCAAATATTCTTTAATTACTTTTTGTGCAGAAATTTTTCTCACATCGAAGGTTCATTAACAGTGTTGATCGGGATTTTAAAATTCATGTAATATGACTATCTTAGTTCAATTGAAAGAACTTATGATGATATGGTGCTAAGGTTTCATGTTTTATAACCACAACTTGAAAAAAATGGTAAAAAATGAGGTGAAATTGAATGTGAGGGTGGTGTGTTGGTGGTGGAGTTTGAAAAAGGAGAAGAATAAAAAAGAAAGAATCTTAAGTTTTTTTTTTTTTTTTTTTAGATGAGTATTTTGGATAGTAAACTTTGAAAATAGGGTTACAAATAGTAAAAAGTAAGTTACAAATAGTAGTTCATATAAAGGTAACATGGTATCAGAGCAGGTTTGGAGCAAGTTTGGGGGGGCGACAACAAAGGGTGCCACCGGGAAACTTGGGTTACGGGTTGGGGCCAGCAGCGGAGAGTGTAACCGAGAACTTGGGAAGCTAAAGGGGCGTTGTGGGTCAATGAGGGTGTTGAAAATTACTTCAATCTCATATCGTTGACCCACAACGAATCTTTGACCAAAAGGGAGGCCCAAACTTCAGTGTGGACGGAAAAGGAAGAAAATTTAAAATTGTAGACATATAGGGGCCCCTCGAATTCTTAAAATCTGAATTTTAGATAACTCGGATTCTAAGAATCCGAATTAAGAGTAAATCTGTTTTAATTAAAAACTAATGACGATAATTAATTAAATTAACAAATTTTCGATTTTAGAAATCCGAATATTGAGGACGGTCTACCACGTCTCAGAACAAGTAGCGTCACGTCTCAAACAACATGCACCACGTCCAAAAACGTCTACATCCAGACATGTGAATTTAAACTGATTTTTTCACAATAACATCTCACATCGTCTCAGAACAACTAGCACCACGTCCAAAAACGTCTACATACATGCATGTGAATTTAAACTGATTTTTTTTTCACAAAAACAGCCCACCACGTCACAGAACAACTAGCACCACGTCCAGAAACGTTTACATCCATGCATGTGAATTTAAGCTATTTTTTTCACAAAGACAACCCACCAACTCTCAGCCCACCACGTCACAGAACAACTAGCACCACGTCCAGAAACGTTTACATCCATGCATGTGAATTTAAGCTATTTTTTTCACAAAGACAACCCACCAACTCTCAGAACAACTAGCATCACATCCAAAAACAACTAGCACCACGTCCAGAACAATTAGCACCACGTCCAAAAACGTCTACATCCATGCATGTGAATTTAAAATAATTTTTTCACAAAGACAGTCTACCACGTCTCAGAACAAGTAGCACCACGTCTTAAACAACTAGCACAACATAGAAAAACGTCTACATCCAGACATGTGAATTTAAACTGAATTTTTCACAATAACATCTCACCTCGTCTCAGAACAACTAGCACCACGTCCAAAAACATGTACAAACATGCATGTGAATTTAAACTGATTTTTTTCACAAAAACAGCCCACCACGTTACAGAACAACTAGCACCACATCCAAAAACAACTAGCACCACATCCAAAAACGTCTACATCCATGCATATGAATTTAAGCTATTTTTTTCACAAAGACAACCCACCACGTCTCAGAACTACTAGCACCACATCTCAAACAATAAGTACCACGTCCAAAAATGTCTACATCCAGACATGTGAATTTAAACTGATTTTTTTCACAAAGACAGTCTGTCACGTCTCAGAACAACTAGCACCACGTCTCAAACAACTAGCACAACGTCGAAAAACGTCTACATCCATGCATGAGAATTTAAGCTTTTTTTTTTTTTACAAAAACAACCCACCACGTCTCAAAACAACTAGTACCACGTCCAAAAATAACTAGCATCACGTCCAGAAACGTCTATATCCATGCATGTGAATTTAAACTAGCACCACGTCCAGAATAGTGCACAACTCTATTCCTGATGCTTACCGCATCCGTGGCGCTTTGGAGCGCCACGGACGTGGAGTTTTTTTTTTAATTAATGGCCAACAAGATAAAACGTTCAGAACAACTAGCACCACGTCCAAATTCACATGAATGGATGTAGATGTTGCTGGACGTGGTGCTATTTTTTTTGACGTAGTTCTAGTTGTCTGGGACATGGTGGACTGTCTTTGTGAAAAAATCAGTTTAAATTCACACACATGAATGTAGACGTTTCTGGACGTGGTGCTAGTTGTTTTTGACGTGGTGCTAATTGTTCTGAGATGTGGTGGACTGTATTGAAGAAGTATTTCGGGAAGAATAAATTTGGATTTTTAAAATCTGAATTTATGCTTCCGTTTTTCTTTTTTAACTGATTTGGATTTGTAAAATCCGAAATTTTTAATTAATTAGTGTTTCAGATTTTACAAATTCGAGAGGCACCTTTCAGTCCACACACCTATTTTTTTAATTTCTTTCAATCCACACCCTAAATTTTGGTCCCCTTTTGGTCCCGGCCCTAACCCACAACACTTATGTCCAATATAAATAATTCAAGAGGCTGTCCAGTCATTGCCAATTGATTTTGGGTTGAATGCTCATGTTAGATCAATAAATTTAACAAACTCATACTCAAATAATTTATAATATAAGATTTAATCTAATCTCCTTTCTTCTCGAGTTATAAAGCCAAATCTTTTGAGAAAAAAAATTGAAAAAAGTTTATGGAAGAGATCACTTGGCTATAGCCAATTTTAATTATGAAGTTCTTGTTGATGGCAAAGATCAACCTAGTTCTACTTTCATCATGCTATATAAAAAGTGAGAGTTTAATTTAAAATTTCACCATTTAAGGATCTTAACACCTAATTAGAAGCCCAATACCAAAAGAAAATTATAATTAAAAGATTTGTGAGATTTAAAAACATAGTAATTGGTTTGCTTAGTACTTATAAATAAATTAAAACAGAAACCAAGAAATGGATTTCTTAAGTCTCTCTTACCCCATCCCAAAGCGGCACTCTCCTTGAAAGTCCCCTGTTTCTCTGGCCTCTCAGCCCTGCCTGATGCAGATTTCTTATTGGCGTAATGCCTTGAAAGTTACCCCCCTCTATAGAAGCCATCACTTTCATTTCGATAACTGAACTTCCTACCCCAAAAATCGTCCATTTTCGTCACCCAAGGCTTGACCACAACTTCCCCCGAACGAAGCAAAAACTGGGCTTTTCTCTGTTTCTACACGTTTTGTCTTCACGAATATGCCGCACCCTTTTCAGCAACCGTGCTGAATGAAGTTGAAGTGAATGACTCAAGCCAAGGCAAAAGAAGACACCTCTTTTGTCTCTTCTCTTTTGGTCCTCAAAACAAAATTGAATTTTTACATCTATTATTAACATAGTAATTCTCAACCAAACAAAAAGGGAAAACAAGAAAATATTATTTCACACAAGCTCAACAATGACTTAAAAGAAAATTTAATATAATTATTCAGTTATATATTTTGATTTCGTTTTTCAAACTTATATTGACAAGACTGAAAATTCTAATCACAAAATTTATAACAATAAAACAAAATTTTAAAGATGATAATTTCAGGAAACAAATATATATGCCATCCATTAGTAACAAGAAAAACATAGATTTGAACTCCATTTCTGACCAACCTAGATGATACTAACTATAATCATCTTCTTCCATTTCGATACATACGAACCAATTAAGTTCTCTCATAACCTCGTACTTTCCGTACCCTCCACTATAAATTCATATCTATAAAACATAAACAATTCCTGCTTTCGGTTCAAAATTATCCCAGGTGTCTATTCCACACAATAGGCTTCCAATCTCTAGCTCCATCATTTCAGGGTGTCATTTTTTTTCACTTGGTTAATGATCATGGATTCCATTTCTAGACTTTCTCGAGAATCCCAGCAAAATTTGTCAAGTAATCATAGAATTTACGTATCATTTTGCTCTAAAGACCCAAATTCAAGTGCCAATATCTCTAACTGGATAGAATGCTACAATCCCTCCAGCAATTCATGGGATAGAGTCACTTCTATTCCAGGACTATCCCAAAATCAGGTCTTGAAAGGTTTTTCCATGGTGTCCATCGGAGACTTCATCTTCATTATCGGCGGCCGCCTTTGCCTCAAGGAAAGAACACACGATCCACCGGACATTTTTAACGAAATCGACATAGCTGTCCTTTCGTACGTGCTCAAGTATAACGTTCGACGAAACACATGGTCCAAATGCGCATCAATGAACGAAGCTAGGTTCGACTTCGCCTGCACAGTTTGCAAGAACAAGATTTACATTGCCGGAGGGCAAAGCACGCTAGGAAGTGCAAAAGGGATCTCATCGGCCGAGGTCTATGACCCGATCCTTGACCGATGGAACTTTTTACCTAACATGAGTACCTTGAGGTACAAATGTGTTGGTGTGACATGGCTAGGAAAAATCCTTATCGTCGGAGGGTTCGCCGAGAGAGGCGACAATGATAGTCCCGGACCATACATTATGGAAAGAAGTTCAGCGGAGATTTACGATTGCCAATTGCAGAAATGGGAATTCAAAGCCATGATGTGGAAATTGGACGTGCCGCCAAACCAAATCGTGTCGGTGAATAACACCCTTTTTAGCTCAGGGGATTGTCTGAATGCATGGAAGGGGCACCTGGAATTCTACGACGGGAAATTGAATTTGTGGGATATTGTTAAAGGGTCGAGTTTAGACACTTTGTATTCTCCAATATGTTCGGAAGACTACAATTGGTCACCGTTGCAAAGGTTGTACTTAACCATGGCGCCAATAGGGACTGATTTGTACTTCTTGGCTGGTTATAAGGTTCCAGGGGAATTTTCGAGAATTAGAACTGAGATTTATGCTTTTGATACATCGGCAAATGGAGATGGATGGAGAAGCTTTGAACCAATTGAGGAAGAAGAAGATGACAAGGAAATTTCTTGCCATTCTTGTGTTGTTAAACAGGATTAATTATATTAATGTTAGAAAAAAAAAATCTTATATATGCCACAATATTATATTTCTATAACCAAAAGTGCAGTGTCTTTTATTTTTGTTGTAGCCCTGTGAATGGACCTTAATTTATCCTTTCTTCTCCTTATTTCTTCTTTTTCTTTTTTCGTGTTGTTGAATATGTAACTAATTAAAAATAATAATTATTTCAGTTTTAACCTCGCAGCTAAAGTTTAATAGATTATTTCAATTTTAAAGGCTGACATTGTTGGGAATATTCCTAATACAATAAATATAACCGCGAAAGGTAAACTTACCTTTCATATATTCTATAAAAGTAAGAAGAGTTACTCCTATTTCATCTCAAAATAGACAGAAGAGTTATTTTTATGTATTTTGTTTTTTGATATTTTTATTTTATTATTATCTCGCCAGTTTATTACAAATTGAACAACACTTGTCCACTTATGGAAATAACTTTTCATTGGTTTTACCAAAATAATTTTTCAGTTTCTAACTTTTCATTGATCCAATTGGAGATTTTTTAGTTAGAAATTAACCCTAAATTTGAAGATTTTCTTTTCTCAATATGATTTTGTTAACACAAGAAAATTCACATCAATCAATGTCCAAACGATATAAATTCAGAGAATTAACGGTTGAAACCATATCAATTTTTAACTCATTATGTGGAGTCCGTTTACGGTGGTCCTATAGGAGTAGGATGAATTTTACTCCTACTAGTGCGCTACAGTAGCGCGCTACAGTTTTTTTTTTTTTTTTTTTTTTTGACTCACAGCCTTTTTAAAAAAAATTCTTTTTAAAAAAAAACTTTTTTTAAAAAAAAATACTTAACAATGGAGATCAGATCATGATTATATAGACATCAGATCATTGAATAATTGACATCAGATCAACAGACTATACATATCAGATCAAGAATATAAAAGAAATCATATACTAGAACTAAAACATACTTAACAACGGAGATCAGATCAAGATTATATAAACATCAGATCAGAGAATACTTGACATCAGATCAACAGACTATAAATATCAGATCAAGAATAAAAAAGAAATCATACAGTAGAACTAAAACATACTTAACAAGTGAGATCAGATCAGGATTATATATACATCAGATCAGAGAATACTTGACATCAGATCAACATACTATAGATATCAGATCAAGAATATAAAAGAAATCATATACTAGAACTAAAACATACTTAACAAGGGAGATCAGATCAGGATAATATAGACATCAGATCAGAGAATACTTGACATCAGATCAAAAGACTATAGATATCAGATCAAGAATAAAAAAGAAATCATAGAGTAGAACTAAAACATACTTAACAAGTGAGATCAGATCAGGATTATATAGACATCGGATCAGGGAATACTAGACATCAGATCAACAGACTATAGATATCAGATCAAGAATATAAAAGAAAATCATACAGTAGAACTAAAACATACTTAACAAGTGAGATCAGATCAGGATTATATAGACATCAGATCAACAGACTATATATATCAGATCAAGAATATAAAAGAAATCATACACGAACTAAAACATACTTAACAAGTGAGATCAGATCAGGATTATATAGACATCAGATCAGCGAATACTTGACATCAGATCAACAGACTATAGATATCAGATCAAGAATATAAAAAAAATCATACAGTAGAACTAAAATATGCTTAACAAGTGAGATCAGATCAGGATTATATAGACATCAGATCAGCGAATACTAGACATCAGATCAACAAACTATAGATATCAGATCAAGAATATAAAAGAAATCATACAGTAGAACTAAAACATACTTAACAAGTGAGATCAGATCAGGATTATATAGACATCAGATCAGCGAATACTTGACATCAGATCAACAGACTATAGATATCAGATCAAGAATATAAAAGAAATCATACAGTAGAACTAAAACATACTTAACAAGTGAGATCAGATCAGGATTATATAGACATCAGATCAGCGAATACTTGACATCAGATCAACAGACTATAGATATCAGATCAAGAATATAAAAAAATCATACAGTAGAACTAAAATATGCTTAACACGTGAGATCAGATCAGGATTATACAGACATCAGATCAGCGAATACTAGACATCAGATCAACAGACTATAGATATCAGATCAAGAATATAAAAGAAATCATATCATACAACAAAAACGTCCATAATATGTATCATAATATCTAAAATTATTTAATTATAAAACAAATAAAATGATAATTTAAAAATATTTTTTTATAAAATTCAAAAACATTAAAAAAAATACTGAATTGTTTAGAAAAAATGGACGAAAAAAAGTCTCAAAGAGAAAGGCAAAAAAAAAAAAAAGCCAAAAATAACAAAAGAAAAGAAGACTACTGTAGCGCGCACTGTAGCGCTACTGTAGCGCGCTACTGTAGCAGTAGGAGTAAAATTGTATGGTGGTCCTATAGGACCACCATATAAATTACCCATTATGTGCGCTCACTCAATAAAGTGGGCGCCTAAATATTATAATTTTTTTATTTATCATTTTGAATTACTATTTAATTTTTTTATTAAAAATATTTTTATTATTTTTTAAATTAAAAAATAATAATTTTTCTTTTTTTTTTCTTGAGGGTGTAAAAAATATTTTAGTAAAAAATAAGACAATAAATTAAAAAAAAACCGATATTTAATAACACCCTCAACAAAATTCATTTGGTTAATTTGAGTTCTAGCATTGTCTTGTCCAATAAATATTTATAATTGCAAATAACTTCTTTATGGTTTGATTGAATTATAAATTACCTCTTGTTTACCCCAAAATTAATGCAAAATCTCTAACATAAGTAAAAGTTTTGTGTAACAAAAGAAAAATACCTTAATTATATTTATCCGCTCATTGTTTGATTAAATTACAAATTGTCTCCTCTTATTTCTTTCCATTACAACATCTCCCATGAAATTTTATTAAATCACATATTGCCCCCATTTGTCGGAAGGCAAACCCTTTGTTAGAGAAAAAATATCTCAACTAAAATTATATTTACATCTCTTATAATTCAATTCTTATACAGTACTACTATAGTAGTACGATGCTATTGTATCTGCCCTAATTTTTTACCTTCCACCAGTCGCAGTACGGGCGATTAGTAACACGCGTTTTTTTCTTTTTTTCTTCAACCCTCCATTCTCTCTCTCTCTCTCTCTCTCTCTCTCTCTCTCTCTCTCTCTCTCTCTCTCTCTCTATATATATATATATATATATCTCACGCCGCCACCCTCCCTCCTTCAGATCTCCTTCGGCTCTGTCGTGTCTCCTCTTCTTTGACTTCTGGATTTTCTGTGCCTCCTCTCTACTCTTCTCGGCATCTCGATCGGCGTCTTGATCTCCTCCTCTCTGATAACATGTTCCAATATATAGCGCCGTAATTTTTCATTTTCTGATATCACAAGGCTTTGTTCTTCATAATTAATGGTGGCGGTTAGTATATTTTTAGAGTGTTTCGAATTCCGAGATCAGTGAACATGTGGAGTGATAAGGAAGCTTGGAGTGATAAGGATGTATTTGAGTGATAAGGTTATCATGTTCATAATTTTATCTAGATATATTTTGTGATAATGAATCTCAAGTAATCCTTTTATCTACAATATTTCTTATGTTTATCACTTAGAGTAGCATTCTATAAAACGAGCACATCATGTACTATATCAGATGAGTTTTATGAAATACAATTCTTTACTTCTTACATTTTTCATCTCTTTTCACATTTTTCTCAAATTTAAGTGGATAATCTTTAATAGCTTTAAATCTCTTTTGGGTGTTTTGGTTGATATAAAATACTATTGTGTAGATATAATTCTTAATTTTGGTTCATATGAACACAATTTCAGTTGATATGAAACACTATTATTTTTATCAGGAATATGGTTGATATAAAATACTACTATATTTTTTTTTTTTTGATATAAAACAACATTCTATATGATATACCTCATGTTTTTTTGTTGATATAAACTCTACTCAAACACTATTAATCAAAAGTTTACTCTTTATACATGATATTAACCATTGTTATATTGATATGAACACATGTTCTACATGATATAAACTCACATTGTATTCGATATAAACTCATATTTTTCAACGATGTAATCAAATCTTTACCCCTGTACACATGATATAACCCCTTGTTATATTGATATAAACACATGTTCCACATGATATAAACTATGTTCTACTTTATATAAACTCATCTCTCAAATGATATAATCATCTTTCCTTTGTATATATACATATACATATAAACACAATTTCAGTTGATATGAAACACAATTGTTTTTATCAGGATTATGATTGATATAAAATACTACTGTATTGTATTTTTTTTATTGATATAAACTCTTTTCTGGTTGATATAAAACAACATTCTATATGATATAACTCATGTTTTTTGTTGATATAAACTCTACTCAAACACTATTAATCAAATTTTTACTCTTCTTACATGATATTAACCATTGTTATATTGATATAAACACGTGTTTTACATGATATAAACTCACATTGTACTCGATATAAACTCGTATTATTCAACGATGTAATCAAATCTTTACCCATGTACACATGATATAACCCCTTGTTATATTAATATAAACACATGTTCCACATGATATAAACTCATGTTCTACTTTATATAAACTCTTATCTCAAATGATATAATCATCTTTCCATTGTATATATACATATACATATAAACAAAAGCGATCTCTGAATACGAATGTTGTCTACTACATTCATTTCTCCTCTAATATCTAATTCCAGAAAGTTTTGATTTACGATGTCTTCCTTTTCTAATACTAAATCCTGATCTAAAAGCATGCTGATTATATAAATCGAAAGTAGCTTTCTCGTTCTCAACAATCTCACCAACCAAATATTTGTTTGACTCATCAATCAATACTCCAAAACCTACAAACAAAAACAGTTAATATAGCAAAAGTTATAAAATCACATAACATAACAATTAACGTAACTTTAAATTCTTACTTACACCAGAAGCAATAACATCACTTCCTTGTAGTGCATTATCAATAAGTTTGGATATTTCCTTGCCTACATATTTAACAAAAAAAAAAAGATTATATCATAAAAAACGTTACTTTATATCAACTATAACTCCACCTTACATCATTAAAACGTCTAACATTATACATACTAACCAATAATGATACACTTATATCAATCATATATCAATATTATATCAACTAACACTTTCATTTATATAATTGAGTGAATTATAAATTTGGTCATCGTACTTTGATGAAATTTAGGTTTTGGTCACTAAATTTTAAAAATTCAAAAAAATCACTAACTTTGTCATTTTAATTTCACTTTTGGTCATTACTTCAAAATGAACCGTTAAGTGCATTAACGGTGTTAACTTTTAAGGGTAAACTTGTCCAATCATTAATAATTTATAGTGAATTACAAATTTGGTCATCATACTTTGGTGAAATTCAGGTTTTGGTCACTAACTATTAGGAAACCAAATAAATCACTAACTTTGTTATTTTTGTTCTATTTTTGTCACTCTGTCAAATTGCACCGTTACTACACTAACAGAAAAATTTGTATGAGGCCATTTTTGTCATTTTCTTTTGCAACTTTCTCGTGCTTATCTTATAATTTTTCAACCTTCTTCCCCTCCCCCCCCCCGCCCTTTTTTCTCTTTCCACTACACCACTTCAACCTCTATTTTCCTTTTTTTATTTCTAATAAAAATTTAGATAAAACATAATTTAGTTTGTTGTATCTACCGTCTCTTTCATCTCCGTCTCCTTTTATGTTTTATCTATATTTTTGTAGTAGAAAGAAAAAAAAAAAAAAGGAAAAGCATGTTGAAGTGTTGTGATTTTATGTTTTATCTAAATTTGGTAGTGGAACGAAAAAAGAAAAACAAAAAAAAAAAAAAAAAAAAAAGAGAGAGGAAAAGGAGGTTAAAGTGCTGCAGTGGAAAAGATAAAACAAAAATTTGAACATTAGTGTATTAACGGTGCAATTTGATGGAGTGACAAAAATAGAACAAAAATGACAAAATTAGTGATTTTTTTACTTTCCTATAAGTTAGTGACCAAAACTTGAATTTAACCAAAGTATGATGACCAAATTTGTAATTCACTCTAAAATTATTGATGATTGGATAAATTTACCCTTAAAAGTTAACACAGTTAATGCACTTAACGGTTCATTTTGAAGGAATGACCAAAAGTGAAATTAAAATGACAAAGTTAGTGATGTTTTTTGAGTTTTTAAAAGTTAATGACCAAAACTTAAATTTCATTAAAGTATGATGACCAAATTTATAATTCACTCTATATAATTCATAACTAACCTTCATAAAAAAAACAACAACAAGATTGTTCAAAATAGAACTCTCATCCGATCAATTATCATCTCCTCCTGAAAAATTCACTACACGTCCAAAACACATAACAAATATTCAGGTTCTATCGTATCTCCACAAATTATCAAATAAAAAATCATCGTAACATTATAAAACGAATCGAAATACCTTCTCCGTTCAACACATTACAATCATCATCATCCAATCGATCAACTTTACTAAAGCAATCACAAATCTCTATTCTAAACGAAATATTAACGAGAAATCAAAATATAACAAAAGAACGAAGAACATATAGCTTCAGCAACAAAAACAAGAAAAAAAAACCACCATACCTGTAATCTGATTGATAAAATTTACTAACGAGATCACAAATCTCCATTCTAAAAGATCGAGAAAGCAAAATATCAAGAACAAAAACAGAGCAATAACTTCAGCAACAAAAACAACACAAAACGAATGATACCTGCGATCCGATCACAAAAATAACAATTATAAGTTGAAATACCTGGAATCCGAATAATCTGCAGTAGTTGAAGATCAATTTGGCGAGAAGAAAAATGGAACGATATAAACGATATTTGGTAAATTGAATGAATGCAGTATTTGAAAACGAAAAAACAGGCGCCTTATATAGAATGTGATTAGTTGGGAATCAAAGCGCGCGTGAGAAAATAAAATCCAAACAAATCGTCTCAATTAAAAAAAAATGTGGGAACCACTAATTAAACCCGCTCCCTATATAAAACTCGCGCCGGGTACAATAGCATGGTACTACTATAGTAGTACCATATAAATTGCCCTTATAATTTGTTAAATTATCAATACTCCCTTTGGTTTTTAAAATTATAAATTGAAGGGAAAAAAAAGTCCATCCTAATTAGGGTTGTAAACGAACCTTCGTGAGCAGCTCGGTCAAAGTTCGGCTCGAGCTCGGGTTGACCGAGCTCAAGCTGAGCTCGAGTCGGCTCGTCTCACTGACGAGCCGAGTATCGAGTAGACCAAAACCGAGCCTAATATATAATAATATACTTAAACTGATTTTTTTACAAAGAAAGTCTACCATGTCTCAGCATAACTAGCACCATGTCTCAAAACATTAGAACCATGTCCAAAAACATCTACATCCAGACATGTGAATTTAACCTGATTTTTTCACAAAACATCTCACCTCGTCTCAGAACAACTAGAACCACGTCAAAAAATGTCTACATCCATTCATGTGAATTTAAACTGATTTTTTTCACAAAGAAAGTCTACCACGTCTCAGAACAACTAGCACCACGTCTCAAAACACTAGAACCACGTCCAAAAACGTCTACATCCAGACAAATGAATTTAAACTGATTTTTTCACAAAACATCTCAACTCGTCTCAGAACAACTAGAACCACGTCCAAAAATATCTACATCCGGACATGTTTTACTATATGGAATAGGTAGAATTGTGATTTTGAAGTTCATATTTGTGTATTGATGACTTATTGATGTTTTGGTATATGGGATAGGTAGAATTGTGATTTTGAAGTTCATATTTGTGTTTTGATGAGTTATTCATGTTTTGGTATATGGGATAGGTAGAATTGTGATTTTTAAGTTCATAATTGTGTTTTGACGAGTTATTGATGTTTCGGTATATGAAATAGATATAATTGTGTGTAGAAGTTCATATTTGTGTTTTGATGAGTTATTGATGTTTTGGAATTTAAACTGACATCCAGACATGTGAATTTAAACTGATTTTTTCACAAAACATCTCAACTCGTCTCAGAACAACTAGCACCACGTCCAAAAACGTCTACATCCATTCATGTGAATTTAAACTGATTTTTTTCACAAAGACAGTCTACCACGTCTCAGAACAACTAGCACCACGTCTCAAAAACGTCTACATCCATTCATGTGAATTTAAACTGATTTTTTCATAAAACATCTCAACTCGTCTCAGAACAACTAGCACCACGTCCAAAAACGTATACATCCATTCATGTGAATTTAAACTGATTTTTTTTCACAGAGACAGTCTACCACGTCTCAGAACAACTAGCATCACGTCTCAAACAACTAGCACCAAATCCAAAAATGTCTACATCCAGATATGTGGATTTAAACTGATTTTTTCACAAAACATCTCAACTCGTCTCAGAACAACTAGCACCACGTCCAAAAACGTCTGAGGTGGACCGAAATGATCATAATCTCTTATCTAAGGGTTTTGATAAGATAAAATAAATAAAACGGCTATACAATTCTTAGAAATGATCATGATCTCATAACTAAGAGTTGTAATGAGATAAAACAAATAAAATGACCATTCAATTTTTAGAAATGTTCATGATCTCTGATTTTAGAGTTTTGTGAAGATAAAACAATTAAAATGACCATATAACTCTTAGAAATGTTCATGATCTTGTAAGTAGGTGTTGTAATAAGATAAAACAAATAAAATGACCATACAACTCTTAGAAATAGTTTTTTGCAGAAATTATACCATGTACTATGCGTGTGAATTTAAACTGATTTTTTTTACAAAAACAGTCCACCACGTCTCAGAATAACTAGTACCACGTTCAAAAACAACTTGCACCACGTCCTAAAACGTCTACATCCAGACATGTGAATTTAAACTGATTTTTTCACAAAACATCTCACATCGTCTCAGAACAACTAGAACCACGTCCAAAAACGTCTACATCCATGCATGTGAATTTAAACTGATTTTTTTACAAAACATCTCACATAGTCTCAAAACAACTAGCACCACATCCAAAAATGTCTACATCCATGCATGTGAATTTAAACTGATTTTTTTTTCACAAAGACAGTCTACCACGTCTCAGAATAACTAGCACCACATCTCAAAAAACTAGCACCACGTCCAAAAACGTCAACATCCAGACATGTGAATTTAAACTTATTTTTTTACAAAATATCTCACTTCGTCTCAGAACAACTAGCACCACGTCCAAAAACGTCTACATCTATTTATGTGAATTTAAACTGATTTTTTTTCACAAAGACAGTCTACCACGTCTCAGAACAACTAGCACCACATCTCAAACAACTAGCACCACGTCCAAAAACGTCAACATCCATACATGTGAATTTAAATTGATTTTTTCACAAAACATCTCATCTCGTCTCAGAACAACTAGCACCACGTCCGAAAATGTCTACATCCATGCGTGTGAATTTAAACTGATTTTTTTCACAAAGACAGTTTACCACGTCTCAGAACAACTAGCACCACGTCTCAAACAACCAGCACCACGTCCAAAAACGTCTACATCCATACTCGTGAGCTCGACTCGTGACTCAACCGAGTCATGAGCCGAGCTCGAGCTCGACAATTATTTGCCTAGCCGAGCTCGAGCACTGAGCAAGGGAGCTCGCCGAGCTTGAGCTCCCTTTCTCATTACCCAGCCGAGCACGAGCAGGACCCTGCTCGGGCTCGGCTCGGCTCAATTACACCCCTAATCCTACTATACCAGTTATTAGATGCAGTCTAAAAATTTTCTCGTCCCTCTTTCTCCTCTATTTCATCCATTCCCTCTCAAATCTTTCTTTATCCACTATCGTGTTTCCTCCTTCAATGTGATATTTATACTCTAACTAATAAATTTATATTAATTATGTAATTAATGCGTTAGAATTTTATATATATTAAGTTTTGAGGGTTTTAATTGTAAAAATATTACAATTAGAATATGTATATTTTATTTAAGAATAAATTATATTTGTCTCATCTGTGATCAGGTTAAATTATGCATCTGCTTATAAAAAAAGTTAAATTATGAATCATCTGTCCTGAAAATTATCTAGGCATTTTATCTTTTTACAGATTTTAGATATCTACCTATGATTTATGGGGTATTTATAATTGTTAAAAATTAGAAAAAATCATTTATAATTTAATCAAATGATGAGAAAAGAAAATGTAATTCACCAAATAATTTCAAAGATTATTAATATCGGTTAAAGATTGTCCTAATCCCACATCTTGACCCATAGTACTTGTGTCTAATATAAATAATTTAAAGGTCCCTCCATCTATTGCCAATTGATTTGGGTTGGATGCTCATGTTGGATTAATAAATTTAACATGGTATCAAAGTAGGTTTGGAGCAAGTTTGGGGGCGACAGTAGAAGGTGTCGCTGGGAAACTTGAGTTACGGGTTAGGGGGCGGTAGCGGAGGGTATCGCCGAAAACCTGGGAAGTTAAAAGAGCATTGTTGGTCAAGAAGGGTGTTGAATATTGCTCAAATCCATTATTGACCCACAACACTTGTGTCTAATATAAATAATTAAAAAATTTCTTCAATTATATCCAATTAATTTTGAGTTGGATACTCATGTCATGTCGGATCCTTAAATTTAACAAACTCATACTGAAATAATTTATAAAGGTTTATGGAAGAGATCATGTGGCTATAGCCATTTTTAATTATGAAGTTCTTGTTGATGGCAAAGATCAACCTAGTTCTACTTTCATCATGCTATATAAAAAGTGAGAGAGTTTAATTTAAAATTTCACCATTTAAGGATCTTAACACCTAATTAGAAGCCCAATACCAAAAGAAAATTATAATTAAAAGATTTGTGAGATTTAAAAATATAGTAATTGTTTAAAATAAATGGTTTGCATAGTTCTTATAATAAATAAATTAAAACAGAAACCAAGAAATGGATTTCTTAAGTCTCTCGTACCCCATCCCAAAGCGGCACTCTCCCTGAAAGTCCCCTGTTTCTCTGGCCTCTCAGCCCTGCCTGATGCAGATTTCTTATTGGCGTAATACCTTGAAAGTTACCCCTCTATAGAAGCCATCACTTTCATTTCGATAACTGAACTTCCTACCCCAAAAATCGTCCATTTTCGTCACCCAAGGCTTGACCATAACTTCCCCTGAACGAAGCAAAAACTGGGCTTTTCTCTGTTTCTACACGTTTTGTCTTCGCGAATATGCCCGACCCTTTTCATCAACCGTGCTGAAGTTGAAGTGAATGACTCAAACCAAGATCAACCGTGCTGAAGTTGAAGTGAATGACTCAAACCAAGATCAACCGTGCTGAAGTTGAAGTGAATGACTCTAACCCAGGCAAAAGAAGACACCTCTTTTGTCCCTTCTCTTTTGGTCCTTGTTTATGATTACTATTATTCATGCGAGAAAAAAAGGGAGCCTTTGAAGTGAATTTGTTGGTTTAATGGGAATGGTGTCAGCTGCCACGCCAAGTATAGCTCCAGCCGTTAGTAGTAATAGTGGGGTAGAAAGTGAGGACCATTGGAGGAGTTTTGATAATTCTGTGAATGCAGTTTCTTTCGGTTTTGTTGCCACCGCTATTTTGATCTCAATGTTCCTTGTTATGGCCATTTTTGAAAGGTTTCTCAGGCAAAGAGCCTCCTCGAGCAGTGGCCGGAATCGGTCCGATCTTGAGGCTCAGATGAGGGTTCATGGAAAACTTGATTACCCTTCTCCCAAAGTATGTTCCTTTTTTTCTTTTTTTCTTTTTTGTTTAATTGCTATTATTTCCCCTATGGCACAAATGTGCGTGTCTTTGTGTGCGATAATTGAATAATTACTAAATTTTTGTGGGAGCATGATAAAATTTTACCGGCAGAGTATAATGTCTTTTCAAGATTTTTTAGGTAACTGAGGTTAATATTTGCCTAATGAGAGACAATGATAGTAAGCCCACTTTTATCTGGAACTCCATATTGCATTTCCCTTCATGTCGTTTAGATTTAATGAGTGTGGCGTAAAGCTCTCAGTATTATGATGACAGATTCCTTTTTCTCGCTTTAATCACGGCGATTACTTGGTTCATCTTGATATTAACTGTAATTATTGTTGTTGTGCAAAATGGAAAATAGGATGACGTTTTTAAAGATCTTGATTGAGGATGGGTCCTGCCTGGACCTTTTAGAATCTGTCATGGTTTTGTGAGTTGTTTGTGGGAAGAGAATCATAGGGAGTTTTCACTTAGGAGTAAGGGGGAGCCCTCAGAAAACTATCTTTTCTTTCTTGATCATAAATTTTGTTATAGAGGAAAGAATTGATTGGCAAAGTAAGCTTAAAAATTCAATTCTTTCTATAGTTAACAATTGTTGTGGCTTGTTGGAAAGGATCTTTATTCTGATGGGCTATTTGTGGTTGCTTTGAATAGCATGACAAAGTTGATGTAAACTTCCTTTTCTTTCTGAACTATCAATTACACCTTCCCCCCATCCACAAAAAACTGTGTTAAATGCAATGAGTAGACCAACTCACCTTGTTAGGAAGTTAATTAGTTTGGCCTTTGTCTAATTATTGCTGAATGCGAGTAAAATTTGACTTCAATTATCCTAATCATGATTTCCTCTGTTGACACTATGTGAATTATTATGAATGGCTAATTGTTCTTAACTTTCAGAAACAATATCCCACAATTCTTCTTGAAGTTATGATTTTGTTACTGTGGTTAGTTTCAGTAGCCTTATTTAGAAGAAGGTTTTGGTCTTCAAAAGTTTTTTTTCTTTTGTTGTGGGAGAATCCAGTCATAGAAATCAGGCATATGCACGAGTAATTTTAGGCTTTATAGGATGCAAAGCCAAAGTAGGAACAAATTACCTTTTCATTTTATGTGATTTGCAAGTTATAAAGTGAAAACAACCAACCGACAGGGAGGTTGATATTAGGGTCCCATGGATTCCATATTTCACAGTGCACTGTGATTTAATAGTAGCCTTTCTAATTTTTTTTTATTTTGTATGTCCCTAGTTTAATGCCTACTTAGATGTGATAGAAGCCACCATACACAATTTTTTTATGTGAAAACTCACTAATAAACTCACTAATATATATATATATATATTTCTGGGATTATTAAGTTGAGCATTGATCCTGCACTGAGGTGCTTTTGTAATTTGTTTCTGGCTGACTTAATTTTCCATTATCTCCATGGAAGATGAGTAGGATGTTTTGGAGTTTTTTTGTGAATTGCCTAACAGGATATTACTATCTTTTTAATCTATTCTGGGATTTTTAATCCACCCTTCTGCAGCCTTTTTTTTTTTTTTTTTTTTATGTCACTAAATAGCATAAAAGCTTCATAGTGCCATCATATGTGCTGTTGTTATTTAGTTGTAATCTGCTTTGCCTTTACAATTCAAAACAGGCTATGTTTCCTTAAGTTGGCAGCTTTCTAACTCCCTCCTTAAAAAACTATTATTTAGGCTTTACATCTCTCAAGACTCTGCACATATCAGTCAGCAGAAAGTTGGAGTCTGTGTAACGTTCATCCTGCAAACTCTCCATTCTTTTCATGGAACAAAATTTGCCCTGCCCTGCATGCTTATGATCTGTTCATTTTGACTCAATGACACTATAATACACTGCTGTGTTTTGCTTCCATGAAATGTTTGGTTTTGTGGGTCCTCCATTTTTTTCCACAAGCATGTGAGATTGTCTAAGAGTTTGTTTTTGGAACCAAAATAATGGTGAAAGTTAGTTGGGATGGATTCCGCAATTTAATTCATTTGTGTGACGAAGGAACTGTAGGCTTCAGGGTTTTAAGAATTTAAGGTAAGCTGGCCATGAAGAAAAGTTTATGCTCGTCTATTTTGGCAGAGGAAATGAGCCTGTCACTTCCACTTGGAGGTAGTTGATACAGATAATATGGTAGCAGTTCCCATGTTCCCATGACCTTTATACGATGTGACGACTGAGGTTGATGATAATAAGATTCCTAAAGATGGGGTTTTTTTTCCTCTTCTTCCTAAGTGAAAGCTACACATTGCAATCAGCCTTCCCTTTTGTTTCATATTACTTGTCTCATCTGTTTCATGCTTTACTTTTTCCCTAAAATACAAGTTAACATTGGACAACCAACCTGCAATATGTTGTAAGAGCTGGTAGGTTATTAATCTTAAACATGTCGTGAATTAGTTAGAAACTGATGTGATGTCCTCTTGTGTTTGTCGCCTGTTTATCGAAGATACACCAATACCAGAGCGTAAAAATGTAGCTTAACCAACACAGTGTAAAGCTCCCGTTCTCCTCTTTGATTATCTTTTCAATTTTTTCATTGAGTTGTCATCACTTTATTTCTAGATATAGTAATCGGTACATGGTATAATTTGAGTCTGAAATAACTCAGTTAATAATTTGACTTCATCTTATTGCACTTGCAGATGACTGTTTATGCTCGAGGGGTATCAGTGTTGATGCCTGGAGAAGAAATCCCAACCTTCATTGCTCACCCTGCTCCACCGCCATGCCTTCCCGAGGCCACGGAACCGCCGCGTCCCGGCCATGAACATAATATAATTCCTAGTCTCTCCTCAACCTCTTTGAGGCCTTCAATCCATAGCTTTCCTCATTAGAGAAAAAGAAACACCACAAGTCAAGTGAGCAATAAGCTAAAAAAGAGGAAACACCATGGATTTGCAGAGGGATTTTTCTTTCTCTTCTTGAAAATATTGAAACTCAAGCTTCCATGCAAAACCTGTAAAGGTGTTGGCTCAGCTTAATCCCACAAATGAAACTTGGAGCAGATTGAGTACTTGCATTACTTTAAATTTGCAGTTGCACGCTAGTCCTTGCCAAATGGGGGTCAACCAGATTGACTAGTTCCATGCGTAAGCTTAGAACTATGCGCTGAAACAAATGGAATTCGCATTCCCTGTGGATCAAGAGAGGCCTGGATATAAAATATGAATCTCAAAATGTTTCAATAGGGAGCAAGATATATTATGGAAATCGAAATCTTATTGAAATTATAATATATTATAAAATTAAAATTTATCATGGTCGCTATTAGCACTTTAATTAATATTTAAGTTAGTTGTATGAGAGTTGCCATATAAATAATGTTTATATAAGGTTTTTAGTAAATAAAATATGAGATAATATACTATTTATAGGAGTTTATTAGGATTATGACTTATTTTACATATCAAATTACCCTAAAAATGGTAATTACGAGCCTCACGTGAATTCACCTATTTGAGCACAATACGGTAAGTGGATTTTGGGCTCATCAATATATATATATATATGGTATGGCCCTTCAAACTACTCCCTCCGTTTTTTTATTAAAATATGTTCTAAGATTTTGAAAAATTCACTTTTATTTGACATTTTATAATTTTTTACTCACTTTTTTCTCATTTTATCCTGTAATACTATATTTATTCACTCTTTCACACTCAATAAATAATCTTTGGAGAAGTTAATAAAGATTTTACGAAAGTTATTGAAAATTACTTAAATTTAAACTCAAATATAATGGATAAACGTGGTAAAGTGGGTGAAGTGTTTTAATTATTGAGGTATTATGTAATTAATGATAAAGTAAAAGAGTAATTTGGGAAATTTAAATTATTCTTAAATTGTATAAAAATTCTAAAATGTCATCTAATAAAAAACGGATGGAGTATAATTTAGACTAAAACACAACAAACTGGGCCATGAGCTAACGAACCATATACCCAACATTAACAAGAGTCCATCCCAGTTTACTTCATTGCAACTCAAAATCTAATATTTGGGCTGATAGTTAAAACATCAGGCCATTCAATTAACTGATTCTCGTATATAATAGGTGGATTAGCCCATAAAATAGGACGGACTTATATATTAGCTGAAATCGAAGACAAGTGTTGGAAGGTGAGTTAAGAAAAACTTTGTAAAAGTATAATCCGACTAAAATTATTTCAAGCTATATTGGTCAATTTTCAAAAAGAATTTAATTATTAATGTTAATTAAAAGTCGAAAAGAAAGGTTGAGATAGATAAAAAAAAAAAAAAAAAAGATATGCAGCACAATTATGAACATCAACAATTTCATTAATACTTATCATAGTTAACTATTAGAATTTAGTTTAGTGATCAGAACAAGGGTGGGACCAAAGGGATGAGAATTCATAATTGTTGATTTATGTGCTCTTTGATGGGTAAAATTTAACCAATTTTGTAACAATGTTAACAATGTTATAATAATCCATTTTTGTTCATTAATTATGTATTAAGTGTCCTTAAATATATACAATTATCTCTCATGAATATCATGAACATCATTCACAAACATACTAATATTAAAAATTTAAAAAGTGAGAAATATGATATTCCACAAAATCTAGATTTATTGAATAAATGGACGATTCCAAGAGTTGAACCTAAGTTAATATACCAGTTAGGTACTTTTGAAAAATTGGGTTTAAAACAAGTAGTAAAAACTACTGAAGAATCTGTTTCATTAGATAATAATGAAATGATACTCAAGTTATTATCTGAAAAAGATATAAGTCCATATAGGAAAACACATAAGTTTCTTCATATAGGATTAGCGCAAATTTCATTTAAACCTTTAACATTAGAAGATTTACCAGAAAGTTTTATAGCGGCTTTAAGAGACGGTAGAAATTTAAATTGGAAAAAATCTTTAATGAGAATTATACAATCCAGTCTTTCACATGGACCAGTTTATTTTAACGTATATCCTAATTTGCAGTTATCTTTAACTGATGTGAATATTTTAGATGCTTTAACATTAAATGTTAAAACTTATGGTTATAATTATATTCCTAGAACAGAAGTTATATGTCTCTGTTATAGAATATATTATAAACCTTTGTTTACATTGAATCCACATTGTAAACGGATAGATAAACCTAAAAATGAAACGATAATAATTGAATCTAATTTCAATAGGTCAAATATCACTTGTAGAAGACCTATAAAATTGGAAGAAATTACTTTTCCAGAAAACTGGGTAATAGAACAAGCCATACATGTTCAACCACAGATTCAGGATCATGATAATATCGTTGACATAGTTCAAAATAGTGAAGGGAATGTCAAGATTAGATTTGACAATCAGTTGAAATTATTATCATTTCCAAAAAGTAATTCTATGAGATCATACATATCACCTATATATTATATGGTAGAATCTCTTATGCCTGCTAGAGCGTCTACTTCTCAAATAAGAGAATCAGATATTTCAACATCTTTGACTGAAAAACTGTATATAAACAGACATAATATTGTAAGAGAAATGAATAATCAGACTCAGAATAAAAATGAGTTAGCACCGACAATGTCAGAAATGAAATTTTCTATTTAATGGATATAAGTAAAATTATAGATTTCAGCCCTGGCTCTCCAGCCAGAACAATAATTTCTAAAGAATTTAAAGATCCAGGTTATAACCAATTCAGAACATGGTCTTTTGAAACTTTTAGTACTGAGGAAATACTATATTTTTAGGAAGAATTTTATAAATATTGCAGATTGGTAAATGCTTTAATACCTTTTGTTTTATGGTTTATAAAAATATATGTGAGAAATTATATTTCTGTTATTGAAAGAGATTATAAACTAGAAACTGGAAATGTTTATAAGGGGGTATATCCACCACAACAAGCTTTTCATATTGAAAAGAATGGAAAAAATCATAATTTTTCAGCTTTTATAAAATTACTAGAAAATGATGCATTGCCTATTACATGTAAACATATTAATAATATGTTAGAACATCAGAATTATACAAATCTTTTCCTAAATGTTTTAAGAGAACAATTACAATCGCTTCATAACAAGATAGAAAGCATAAATAAGGCTATTAATAATATAAAGCCAGCAGTTATAAAAATAACTCCTGAACTTAAAGAAGCCTCTCCTAGCTTGAAGCATCCTCCGTCTGTATCTGATTTTAAGATAAGACCAATGCAGGAATTAGAAAAATTTCCAGAAGAAAATTTTAATAAATTAAGTATAAAAACTTTAGATAAAGAGTTACAATATGAATTAATAGAAAAATCTGATCATAGTCAAGTTTTTCAAAACCAGATAAATAAAATTAATAATAAATGGGCAGATAAGCCTATACAGAATAAATTTTATTATCCTAGACTCACACCAATGGATGTGTTGCATGAAGAATATACTGATACAATAGATATTAGTTATTCGGGTAGTAAAATTTATGAATGGAATATTGATGGATATTCTAATAAACAGATTTATAATACTATTCATAGAATGCTAATGTATTCTATTATTTGTAAGAATAATAATAATTCGGATAAAACTATTGCAGCAATGATAGTTGCTGGATTTACTGGACAACTCAAAGGTTGGTGGGATAATTTTTTATATCAACAAAATAAGGATGAAATTATGAAAACTGTAAAACAGGAAAATAATATTTTAGTAGAAAATGCAGTTTACACACTTGCTATTAATATTATAGAACATTTTAGTGGAAGGTTTAGTTATAATAGTGATACTATTAGAACTTTACTACAGAATTTAAGGTATAAAACACTCTCTGACTTTAGATGGTATAAAGATACTTTCTTGAGTATAGTAATGGAATTACCAGAATGTAGTAATACACATTGGAAATCTACGTTTATAGATGGACTTCCAAGCTTATTTGCTGAAAGGGTTAGAAAGAACCTTAAGAAAAATAATATTATCATATTAAATGAGAATCATACATATGGAGCTTTAATAGATACTTGTATCCAAGAAGGATTAGCTCTATGTAATGAAATAAAGCTGAATCAGCAAATTAAAAGACAGAACCTTGATGAAAGGAAACAGTTAGGACAATTTTTTCAACAATTTGGACTAGATAATCCTACATCTAGTAAAATTCATAAAAAATCTGATAAAGTTTATAAATCTAAACATAGAAAATCTTCTCAGAATTATATTGAAAAAAAGAAACAGAGAAGAGAAGAAAATAATAAAAACAAAAATCCTAAGTATTATAAAAGGAAAAAGAAAAACAATGAAAGACATTGTAAAATATGTGGTAAATTTGGTCATACTTCAGAATACTGTTGGACTAAAAAGAAGATTAATAATCTTAAAATTTCAGAGGATATAGAGTCTATAATAATACAGACACTTCAAAATTCTGAATTTGATAGATCAGAAACAGAAGATACAAAAATTTTTGAATCAGAAGAAGAAGAGATAATAAATGCTCTAAAAAATGAAAAAAGTTCTGAATCAGAATGTGAGCCATGTAGAATAGGACAAATTTTTCTTAAAGAAAAGAATAAAATTGAGGATAATGTCAATCAGGATGAATTTTATAAAATAATGTCTCAATTTTCAAATATGACATTGAATGTATTAACCTATAATAATTTGATAGAATTATTGAAATCAATAAGAGATCCTGAATTAAGGATGAAAATTATAAATGAAATTAATATAGACGAAGGAACTTCATCATCTTCTAATATTAAAGAAGATGTTTCAAAAAACATATTAAATACTAATAGAACATATAACATAACTAAAGTCATGAATCAACTGAGAAATAAATATCAGAATAAAGAAGGAAATATTTCTCTTCAAACTCTTTATAAAGAGATAAATAATCCAAAAGAAGAAATTAGAATGTTAAAAGAAAAGAATATAATTCAAGAAACTAGAATTTCTAAATTAGAAAATGCTTCTACAGATATAGTTCCACTAGGGAAAGCTACTGAACATGATATGTCAGAAAAAAGATTTTCTACTTTAGAAACGGTAATATCTCAGAAATGGTATATTAAGATATCATTATTGATTGATAATCACTATACAAAAACATTTACTGCTTTAGTTGATAGTGGAGCAGATTTGAATGTTATACAGGAAGGATTGATTCCTACCAGGTACTTTCATAAAACTAGTCACAATTTATAGCCTGGAGGTGATAAACTCCAGATTAAATATAAGATTCTTAAAGCTTTTATATGTATTAATAATAAGTGTATTGCTCAGAGTTTTATTCTAACGAAAGATATTTCTAACCAAGTAATACTTGACACACCATTTTTAAATAATATATATCCAATTAAACAAATTGATGATAAGGGAATAATTGGAACTTTTGAAAATAATGATATTTTTCTTGAATTTATAGTAGAACCATTTACTAGAGTTTTGCATAGTATTTATGATAATATCAAGGCAAAACAGAATCAAATAAATTTCTTAAAACAAGAAATTAATATGATGTCAATTGATGAACAATTGAGTAGTCCTAAATTACAAGATAAAATTGAACTATTTAAAAATAATTTCTCTATAGAAATATGTAATGACCATCCAAATACTTTTTGGAATAGGAAAAAACATATTGTTTCACTACCTTATGAAGATTCTTTTAATGAAAAAGAAATTCCCACTAAGGCTAGGCCTTGTCAGATGAATTCTGAATACTTAGAAATTTGTAAAAAAGAAATTGAATCTCTTTTACAAAAAGGATTAATAAGTCCTTCACAGTCATCATGGTCATGTACTGCTTTTTATGTTAATAAACACTCAGAAATAGAAAGAGGAATACCTAGATTGGTAATAAATTATAAACTTTTAAATAAAGTTTTAAAATGGATAAGACATCTGATCCCTAATAAAAAGGATTTACTTGATAGACTTTATGATAGTCTAATATTTTCCAAGTTTGATTTAAAGTCATGATATTGGCAGATTCAGATTAATAATTCTGATAGATACAAAACAGTATTCAATGTTCCTATAGGACATTATGAATGGAATGTAATGTCATTTGGCTTAAAGAATGCACCTTCTGAATTCCAGAAGATTATGAATGATATATTTACTCCATATAGCACATTCATAATTGTTTATAATGATGACATATTGGTTTATTCTAAAACCATAGAGATGCATTTTAAACATTTGAATATGTTTAAATCAATTATTATTCATAATGGTTTAGTTATTTCAAAACCTAAAATGGTTTTATTTCAAACCAAAATTAGATTTTTATTTGTAATATAATTGAAAAAGGAAATATTATTCCTATTAATAGAAGCATAGATTTTGCAGATAAATTTCCTTATAAAATCACTGATAAAACTAGTTTACAGAGATTTTTAGGAAGTTTAAATTATATTGCTCATTATTATAAAGATTTAATAAAGGACACAACCATTTTATATGATAGGCTTAAAAAGAATCCTAAAACATTGTCTACAAAACATTTTGAGGCAGTTAAAAGAATAAAATCTAAGGTTAAGACATTACCTTGTTTAATGATAAGTAATCCAAACTGAGAGAAAATAATTGAAACTGATGCATCAGATATAGGATTTGAGGGAATTTTAACTCAGAAATATTCAGAAAATAAGCAAGTATATCTTGTTAGATTTCATTCGGGTAAATGGAATGATTCACAGAAAAATTATGCTACTGTGGCTAAAGAAATTTTAGCAATTGTAAAATGTGTTTTAAAATTCCAAGATGATTTATATAATCAAAAATTCATTATAAAGACAGATTGTAATGCTGCCAAATTTATGTTTCAAAAAGATTTTAAACATGATGTTTCCAAACATATGTTTGCAAGGTGGCAGACTCATTTAGCCCCATTTGATTTTGATATCATTTATAAAAAAATGAGAAGATAATAGTCTTCTAGATTTTTTAACCCTAGAATATTTATGTTAATAACATATATGAGTTCTCGCGGTTGACAAACTTCCTCTTATAGAGGAAGAAGCTGTCAGAGAAAAATCTCAGAGATTATATCTCAACATGGGAAACAAAAGCTTATAGCCATGGACTTATCTCAGGATAAAGAATATCAGGAATTCCTGAAATTCAAAAAGAGCCAGCAAATTGCTGATGAAGGTAATGATACTCCTTCCTATGCCAAAATAATTAGTTAAGAAGAATCTGAATCCAATAATATTGGATTTTCAGAGAATGAATATAAAGAGATTATATTTCTCTTAGAAAAAAAAAGACTTAAAATGGAAAAATGATCCATGGGCCTTAATGCAAAGGTATTTGGATAATTCATCCATGCCCACAATGACTTATAAGTCCAGATCTTTTTATGAACAAATACTGACTCAGAGTGGATCATATGAAATATCACATTTCCACGGGAAAAATAAAGAAATTTATAATTTCAGTAAAATGATTATTAAAAATGTTATATCCTTAGAAGATTGGGGAATATCTCCAATTAAAGAAAGAGATATACTGATTAATACATCAGCAGTAGTTAAATATAATTACTAGCACTATTGTAATGCTTTTATAAAAGCATTCTACTATGAAAATGATAAGCACAAACACTCACGGTTTATAAAAATTTGTTCTCATGTTTATAACACGGAAATTCCACACTGGATTATAAACTAGTTTTATTATTTTGGTCATACTCCGAGTATATAACCGGAGCCAATGAAAATCTCTTTTGATAAATGGGTGGAAATTTCACCCCACCTTCTAAAGAAGCAAGAAAATAAATTATACATTGAGGGAATAACCTCATGCTTCTTTTTTATTGAATTTTTGATTCCATGGATTTGTAAATGGAGTCCGGAAGTTGGTCATACCAAGACAGGAATCCCTTGCTTGCAAAGAAAATTTCAGACAAAATTTTGGGAGAAAATGATGCAAGTAGATCCCACAACCAAAGAAATTTGGGCCCAAGAAACAATGGATCTGATGAAAAGGCAAATAAGTCTTTATGAGTCTCAACAAGAAGTTATAGATACTCTATCCCCCTTTGATTATATCTCCAAAAAATTTAAAATGAGGTCAGAAAATCTGACTAACAACAAATGATAGATGCTTACGTGGACGAGATGAAAAAAGATTTGATTTCTCAATTTGAGGAAACAAAATCAACAAAGTCATATTCGACTATGGCATCAGAATACATGCAAGATGCACAAGACCCAAATGAAGTCAGTATTGAAGGTATTTTCGAAGTAATAAAAGATACTTTGGTAGAGACTATCTCGAAGAATACAGGAGAAGCATCCTCCTCCACCCAATGAAAAATGGGCGAATAAAGACGCAGCTGATAAAGACATCTTCCTAATAAAGGAAGATATTGAAGAAACAAGATCCGAGAATCCCGGCTTTTCTATGTAATTATTGAACTATTCATAAATAATTCCTCCACTTACTTTAGACTTTAGCAGCCACATTATTGGCTTTTACTATTTGCTTTTGACTTTTGTTTTAGTGCGGAGAACTATTCATAAATAGTTATTTCACTTTTCATTGTATAAATAGATTAGCTTAGTTTAGAAAGGGGCAGAACGAATTAGATGAACCTGCTCTCTTCTCTCTTATACTCCGCTTTGCTCATGTGCTGAGCCTATTACTTCTTTAGTTTGTAATTCATTACAAGTAAATAAAATCTTCCATTTTTATACAAGGAGCTGAGTTAGCTCTTGAAGACCGGTGGTCGAGAACTGTAATTTCTTTTATTTTTTCTTTCTTGAATGATGTTTAGCCTTATAAGCTAAACTTATCTGTGTGTTGACTGATAACTGAGCATGCTAAGTATGTAATCGATCTTGTTTATTGCTTAAGACATGAATAGGTTAGATAATTGTGACTGGTCTTAACATAAAATTTATATCCTGTTTGACATCTGGCCTGGTAAGTCCCGCTGTAACCATGGTTAGGCTTTTAGGGCAGTTGATATGATATTTTTGGGTAGATTGTTTTATAAAAGGTTACCGGTTTCATATGATCTGTAAAATTATCCTTATGTGTATAAGAGCATAGATGGTATACGAGTCAAATAATGAGATGGGAGTAGCACCAAATAAGAGAAGTGTGGATGTGAAGTTTCAATTATATTAGGGGCAAATGAATCCCACCTTCACATGCCGAAACTCGTGGAGGGAAAAAGTAGAGGAAGACAATATATTGTGTTCTCTAATCCCACCATTTATACTTTGACCCCAAAAAGAGGGAACAAAAGACTTGGTTTCCAACACCATTGTCCATTCCATTCCAATCCAATCGCTCAATCACTAATCTCAATAACCAATTTGGGATTCTCATTCCAACTCCTCTTATGTCTTCACGCTTTCCTCCTACCCTATAACTACTAACCAACATACCACTACTACAACACAAAGAATTTTCAGCATTTTTTGGTACTAGAATTTCATGCGCATTTCAGAATTCCACACTATTATTATTATTTTTTATCAAAAAGTAACTTATGTTAAATCTATTAAAAAATAAGAGAATTTTTTTTTTATTTATAGTGATATATATAAAGTGAATATTAAGGTTGAAAGGGTTTAAGAAACTGATAAATAAATGATTGTAACTTTGAGTTTTTTTTTTTTTGAGATAGATGAATATGATTTATCTTTTTTTAAGAAAAATTAAGGCAGCAACTGATCGAATTGATCCATTCTTATTAAATCGTGAATAAAGTGATCATTTACAATGAGTTCCTTTTTAAAAAGAATGCGTAGAAGTTTTATTCAACTTTATTAATCTTTGTAATTCAAGTGATAAAAATGGTAATGGCCTATATATTAACATGAGAAGTGTGATTAGTTAAATAATCTGTCGGATCATTAGTCTCACACGAAAAACATGTCGAATCTAGTAGTCATGCTGCTGCATTATATGGCGGCGAGTCTCTAAAAAACCACCATATTCCGGCAAAAGAAAACCTGCAATCCCTTTAAGCATCAATGCTACATAATTTCTCGTGTATTTTTCTTTATAATTTCTCTTATTTCATGTTAGTGCAATATGGTTAAAAGTGAAATTAAAAATCACCCTTTCAAATTAAGTTTTTGTTTTACTCAATCAAGCAATTCATCAACTCCTCGAGGTTGTGTTAATATTAAAAAATTATTACATATTTACAAAAATTGACTTTGCAAAGAAAAAAAACATGAGTTAACTGTTAACAGAAGTAGGCTCGCAAAACGACAGCGTTTAAGATAGCCTATATTCTAGGTACAGAGTCGAACAAAATTTTGAGCTACAGGAAGATGAAGCATTCTAAAGAAACAAGCGGATTCTCCAAGGACTCGGCTGTCTCATCTAAAACGTTGTCGTTCGGCTTTTCCAATTGACTGCTTTCCGGCGAAAGGTTGTCGTTGCTTTTGTCTACTTTGGCACCATTATCTAGAGCCCTCGCAGGCGACCGGCCACCAGCAGACCAACCATTTTCACTCAGACCAGGACTCCGATACCTCACATTCTGACGCGAACCCACTTGCCCACGTGTCGCAGGGGACCTTGAACGCCGGGCGAAACCTTCACTCGAGTCTCGCCGGAGACTATTAGTTGGCACAGCGGCTGCTCCCACATTTCTCTTTTGAGAACCCATTGACCTTCCCTGAACCGGCCTTGACGAAGCAACCGGTTTTCTCGTCTCCGGAGATGGCAGAGGGCGTCTCGCCGGCGATCTAGCACCTCTCTCCCTACCAGTGGGCATGTCCCCTACATTGGGCCTCTTTCGTCTGGCCCTTACAGGAGATCGCTGAGTAACTTCTTCTCCGTCGTCCCTCTTGTCCATCCCGGTCATGGTCGCCGTGGTGGTGGTGGAGAAGCTCTCAGTGAAACTACAAAGCTCAGAATGGTCAGACACAAAGGAAATGGCATCTTCAGCTGGCTTAATAACAGTCGTCGGTTCTTTGGGCTTCTTTAAATCAGCAGTGGCTTCAACCTCAATCTTCAATTCTTGAATCTCCGGCACTTGATAACGGTTACTTTTGTCCCCTACCACCACAGGTGGGGCAGGTTTCGTAACGGGTGTCTCAGATAATACTTCTTTAACAGTTTCTTCTTCAATCGGCGGTCCCGGTGGGCGTGACGGATCTCCACTACATTGGTCAGAATTTTTGGAGGGTTGTGGTTTTTTGGTGCTCATACAGCATCCCATTTTGGAAACTACAGGAGAGGTAGACAAATGGGAGGATCTTAAATGCAAATGGATTTTGAAATTCTGCGAAATGAAACCGAGGATTTATTTACAAAGTAGACTAAAAAGAAAATGCCGAAGAAAAGAAAGAGGTGACCGGTGGCGGAGTTGGGGCTGGCTTCTGGTGTTGGGGTATTATTAGGGATGAGACAGAGACGTGAGTTGAGAATTGAGATAGATGGTGATGTTGCAAAAAGAGATTTGGACAATTCCGATGTGAAATCTGATAAAGGAATAATATGTCCAAACAAACAACAGACTTCTTTACAAAACCAGAAAAAGGCACAAATACATATTATTTTATTTAAAAAAATTAAATAAATGCAATTACTTATGATTTTTTATTTATTATATAACAAGAGTATGAAAAATACTTTATCAACTAGTCATTTTTAAAATATATATATATATATATATATATTATTCATCCGGCCTAGAATCCTTTGACAAGAGAGAATCCAACGTAGGGGACTGGGGAATGGCAACTGGCAAGCAATAATATTAACTGCTATTGTATCACCATTCCATCACCAAATCTAGTTTCCTGTTTTGTTCCAAATCTTTTACCCACAAAATCCAACAAACTCACCTCCAATAAGACAATTTGCATTAGTACGTTGCAGGTTGATGGCTCCATTTACCCGCAAAATTGAATTCTTCATACGGACTCATTTTAACAGCCTCAAGCTCATCCAAACTATTTGCCTGGTTTTAGGCTACAATCATCCAAAATATTCAAATATTTCAAACTTTCAAATTCCAGCCCTTCTCTTTCAAAATATTTCATGGTACATGGAGCATGCATTCCGCAATTATTATATAGTATAACTAGACAATTGTTATATAATATAACTAATATAACAATGTAATATATTCCTTTCGTCTACAAATAATACACGTTATAGACACTGTTATTAAGAAAAAATGGTAATAATTGATGTCTGTTGGTAAATTTTATTTTTTATCCTCCACTTAGAGAGGAAATGAGTGGTTTATAGAGTAGTTGAGTGATAGACTTTAATAAAATATAAATTTTGAGAAATAATAAAACATAAAAATTTTAAAAAGTTACATAGATAAGAATAAAATATCAATTAATAAAAGATAACCACTCTCTCTTAAAACGTCTAATATATGTGGACCGAAGGAGTACCATTAGTTAAAGAGAAAAACGAGATAAATATAATGCATTAAATAAATTATTTCTATTCCATAATCCCAATTATATGATATATTTTGCCATGGACTTCGTGGGTTATTCTTTGTCTTTCATTCTTTTTTTAATGAATTTCGTGGTCTAATTGAATAAAGAAAATAAAGATATAATTCCACCATCACTATTATTTTGATGCAAAATTTAATTACATCCCTCTCCAAGTTTCACAACCCTATGAAATTAAAAACGAAAAGAAAATTATTTTACCTGTCTTATAATTAGATTTTTATTTATATTTTTTATTAAAAATAAATTTTTAATTGTAGAGAGAATGAAGTAATGGACCTTTTATTTTTTAATGTTTTTGTCACAAGCAGCCACTATATTAATATGAAATGAAAAATGGAGTACAAATTACAAGTTAATATTGGCATATTCCCCAGAAATAAGAGGAGCAACTCATATTTTAATGAAAACTACAATACCAAAATATATTATATCTTGTTTTTTATATAAGATATTTTGAAAAATAATAAATAAATATATTTATAAAATATTTTAAATTTATAATATAAATTTAATTACTTAATTTGAAATTGTTCATATTAAATAGTAAAATTATAATAGAAAAAAGGTGGAGGTAAAAGGGGTTGTACCGGACAACTTGTACGATCCTGTGAGTAACGTCTCTTGCTAAACATAATTATCAAAAGAAGCAAACTTAAAAACGACATTCTACTGTCTCTCTAAAAAAAAATGGAAAACGCTCCACATAATCCGGAAGAGAACGTTGGGAACCCTAATGCTTTGCTCGACGCCGACGGGCGTGTGGCAGCGGCGGAGGAGCCACCAGACACCATCTTGGGGCAATTTCCTCCAGTGCAACAGGTTTTATTGGAGAAGGGAGCAGGAGGTCGCTACTTTAAGCGCCGGAGAGCTGAGACCAACACGTCGCCAAAACAAACTGATGGTGCGGTGTCGGGAAAGACTGCTGTTCCAACTTCTAATAAGGGTAAGGGAGTAAGCTTTCGAGATGCTCTTAGCCACACTAAACCCCACGTGGACTTGGATGGAGGCGTTGAGGGAGATGGTGAGGAAGAGATGTTGGATCCTGATGCAATTGTGGTGAATCTTAATTTGCCGAAGCCGTCACTAACTCTGTCCGAAAACTACCATAGGAAACTAGTAGATGAGTGGAAGAATTCACTGGTTGTTAAAATTATGGGACGCTCAATTTCTTTCAACATGCTTTATACAAGATTGTGTAGTCTATGGCCTTGTATGCATGGGTGCGAATTACTGGATCTCGAAAATGATTATTTTTTGGTGCGTCTGAGGAGTGAAGCGGATGTGATCAGTGTTCTGACTGGTGGGCCTTATTTGATTCTGGGAACATATTTGCATGTGGAACAGTGGACTCCTAGTTTTAAGCCTCGGGCGAACAAGGTTACTTCGATAGTAGCGTGGATACGGCTTCCAGGCTTTTCTTTCCACATGTATAAGAGGGAGATTTTCAAGAGGATCGGCGAGATAGTGGGCCGGGTGATTAAAGTAGATTATCAAACGGCCGAGCGTTCAAGGGGGAAATATGCCCGGTTGGCCGTTCGTTTAGACCTTTCGAAGCCTCTGTGTGGCGTTTTCGAGTTAAATGGAGAGGACCAAAAAGTTGAATATGAGAACTTGATTGATATCTGTTATGGATGTGGCCGCGTAGGACATAGAAAGGAGGAATGCATGGAAGGAAAGGAACAACCGAGAGAAGAGGTGATGGAAGTAGTTGGTTTGACTAATGATACGACAGAGAAGGAGAAGTTTGGGCCGTGGCTGCGTGTCCAAAATAGGGGTAGAGGGGCTAAGTTCGAAGGCCAAAAGGGTCCTGATCGCTATCAGGGGAATGTGGGGAATTCTGCTGGGTTTGGTTCTCGGTTCACTGCTCTTGGGGATGAGGCAGGGGAGGTAGAATCGACAAACACAGAAAATCCGCCGCAGGTAAAGAACGCAGGAGTGAAGCCGGGCAGCTTTGCAATGGGTGGTTTGGTACAGGGAGACAAAAAAGTGGTGGATGGTAATAAGGGGAAGGGAAGGAAACTTAAGCAGACTAAGGGTGATGGGAGCAATAGAGCAGAAGGGGGGATCAAGATAATTGAGGTGTCTAAGGTGGGTGTGAATGGCAACAATCCTGGTATGGCAGAGGAAGGAAATAGGTTAGGTGCGGCGGTTTTGGAGACAAAAAAGGGAGTGGAGAAGAAAACTTTTAATGGAAATTTTGGGAAGGATATTGAGGTAGAAAATGGAGTAGTAGTGGAGGTACAATCGGCTTTACAAGCAAGTCATCATAGAGTCTTCAAAACAGTGCCACAAAATGAGAAGGTTCCGTTGGCGCAATTTGGCGGCCCTTCAATGGAGAGTAGTATGATGGGTGATTTCGTTTCTATAACACGCCCACCGGAGGAAGTAGCTATGGCGGAAGGGGATCCGGGCCCATTTGATCATGAGAGGAGATCGGATCGCCTTGATGATATTATGGAGGAGAGCTTGGGTACAGTGGTCCCGGCCACCTTTTAGGCTAGGACCTTTTATGTTTATTTTCTGACTTTTCTTGTGCCTTGTGCTTGCATGGTTTGTGATTTTTTCTCTTAATTTTTTTTGATGATTTTTTTATCTTGGAATGTTCAAGGGGCAGGTTCGCCTGAGTTTAGGCGCACTTTCTCTACATTAATTAGCCAGTATGCACCAGATATCGTGGGGATTTTGGAACCACGAATCAGCGGGGTGAGAGCAGATGAGTTTATTCGAAGGAGTGGATTTGATCGCTCATGTAGGATTGAAGCTGCGGGTTTCTCCGGGGGCATTTGGCTGCTATGGAAGGAAAAGGTCGAGCTCACTGTTTTAAAATGTCATAGGCACTTCATCCATGCAGAGGTTGTAGAAGGAGGCGCAAAAAGTCTCGTAACTGTGGTTTATGCGAGTCCTCGGCAGAATGAGCGAAAAGGAATGTGGCAAGATTTGAATGGAGTGGCGGATTTGTCTAATGAACCTTGGCTTTTGGGAGGTGATTTTAACAGCATGCTCAGGTTACATGAGAAGCAGGGAGGTTCGAGGCGGGGTGATAGCATATGCTTTGGGTTCGTAGACTGGATGTTTAGGAATCAGATGATAGAGGTGCCGACGGATGGAACAAGGTTCACGTGGATTAGGGAAGGCACACGAGGACGTGTAGAGGAAAAGCTTGACAGGTTCGTGTGCAATGAGGAATGGGCTCAAAAATATCCGAATGGGTTTGTGCGACATCTCCCGAGGATTAACTCGGATCATGTACCCATTTTAGTGGAGTTCTCGAAGAGAAAGGAGTCTGAGCAAAAGGGCGCAAAACCTTTCAGGTTCATGGCGGCGTGGCTCACTCATCCGGATTTCCAGCGTTTGGTAGAGGAGTGTTGGGTGCGTGACAGAGGCTATGAAGAAAATTGGATTGTTTTTGCTAGTAGAGCGAGGGAGTGGAATCGGAGGGTTTTTGGAAATATATTTGAGAAAAAAAAGACATTACTGGCGAGGCTGAGAGGGGTTCAGAGAGAGTTACAAAAATATACGACTTCAAGACTCAAGGGGTTGGAATTACAACTTACAAAGGAGCTGGAAGAGGTCATGCTTCAGGAGGAACTTTTAATGATTCAAAAGACTCATAGGGATTGGAATCTTTTTGGGGACAGAAATACAACTTATTTTCATAAAAAGATCAAATTCCAACGGAGGAAGAGCAAGGTGGTCAGATTACAAAAAGAGAATGGCGATTGGGTCTCAGATCGGGAGGAGTTGTGCGGCATGGCAATGGGGTTTTTTAAAGAGATATATAGCGCCCCAAATTATACAGTTAGTACTGGAAACGGTAGTGCAAACTTTCCAAGGGTTGATGAGTCACTTTGGCTTACATTATCCGTGGACTTAAATAAGGAAGAGGTGGTTAAAGCTCTCAAGTCTATGAAACCCCTTAAGGCACCGGGAGTGGATGGGTTGAATGCACTCTTTTATCAGAGTCAATGGCCTAGGATGGAGGAAGTGGTGTTAACAGCTTTGCGCAGAATACTAGAGGAGGGAGTCATGCCAGAGGGTTTAAATAAAACCTTGATCGTTCTGATACCTAAAGTTGATCAACCGTGTAGGTTGAAAGACTTTAGACCTATTAGTCTACTCAATGTGCTTTATAAATTGGCTACTAAGGTCCTGGTGCAACGATTACAGCCTATATTACCTCAAATAGTGGGACCTGCTCAGGTAAGTTTTATTCCGGGTCGTTATATTACTGATAATGTTGTGATTGCTCAGGAATTGATCCATACCATGAGGAAGAAGACTGGCATGACTGGTTTTATGGTAATCAAAGTAGACTTGGAAAAAGCTTACGATTATCTAAGCTGGAAATTTGTGAGGGAGACTCTTCTTCTGGCCGGTTGCCCCAGGCAATTTGTGGAGAAAGTTATGCTTTGCGTGGAAACAGCAACAATGCAATTACTTTGGAATGGTGTTCCTTGTGAGGAGTTCGTGCCAACTAGGGGGGTGAGGCAAGGGGATCCACTTTCGCCTTATTTATTCGTGTTGTGTATGGAGCGATTAGCGCATCTCATCAACAAAAGAGTGGAGGAGGGTGTATGGAGACCGATACATGTGGGAAGAGGTAAGATTCATGTGCCTTATTTAATGTTCGCAGATGATCTTTTATTGTTTGCAGAAGCTACAATGCCCCAGGGGGAGGTGGTGAAGGACACACTGAGGAAGTTCTGTGAACAGTCTGGACTCAAAGTTAGTGAAGCTAAAACAAGGGTCTTTTTCTCTTCAAATGTGAGCCCGGAAGGAAGACATGAAATAGCCTCTACTATGGGGTTTAAGGAAGTTTCAGATCTTGGAAACTATCTCGGTATGCCGGTTTTGCATGGGAGGGTGACGCAAGCTACTTATGGCCATATTTTGGAAAAGGCGGAGAAAAAGTTGGCTGGGTGGAAAGCTTCATCTTTATCTATGGCGGGAAGAGTTACTTTAGCCCAATCGGTCCTAAGTGCTATGCCAATTTATGCAATGCAATCGGCATGGCTGCCTAATAATGTCTGCGAGGGGTTAGAAAAGCATTGCAGGAATTTCGTGTGGGGAAGGGATGGTTTGAACACTAAGTTAAGTTTAGTGAAGTGGGGGGAGCTATGTACACCTAAGAAGTTGGGAGGCTTGGGATTTAAGTGCCAACGCCGCATGAATGAAGCCATGATAATGAAGTTGGGTTGGGGACTTCTCACCAAACCGGATGCCATGTGGGTCCGAGTCATATTAACCAAATACGGATTGAAACAGTCAGACTTGTTGGGGCAAGCCACATTACCTAAAGGCTCATCGATTATTAACGCAATTGGCAAAGTTTGGGGACATATTAGAAATGGTGTAATGTGGGAAATCCGGAACGGGGAGTTGGTGAGATTTTGGGAAGACCAGTGGCTCCCAAACTCGGCACAATTAGAACAGTTTGCATTAGCAGATATTCCCGATGAACAAAAAAATCGCCCAGCGGCATTCTTTGTTCAGGAATCAGGCGGGTGGAAATGGGATTTTTTCAGCCACTTATTGCCAGGTCATATTCTGGATTTAATTGCTGCAATTTATCCCCCTGATCTAACAGCAGGACCAGATAAATTTGCATGGACTTCTTCTCCAAACGGTAAGTTCTCTACCAAAGCTGCTTATAATTTTTTGAGCAGGAATCCAGAGGAGACGTCAAGTGCATTATGGAGAGCCATATGGGAGTGGAAGGGCCCCCAAAGGGTTAGACAAACTTTATGGCTTATAGCGAAGGATAGACTTATGACGAATGGTGAACGTTTTCGTCGTCATCTCCACATTTCTTCTAGTTGTGATTTGTGTGGGGCAAGGGAGGAAACACTGTTGCATGTACTACGAGATTGTAATCGGGCCAAACAGGTATGGCTTTTTCTTTTGGCAGGCAACTCGATGAGGGGAGGCACGACAAATATCCTCCAACATTGGCTACGTTTGAACCTAGGAGAAAGGGGAAGGACACAGCAAAACTGGAGCAGGTTGTTTGGCCTGGCGGTTTGGCGTTTGTGGTTAGAACGCAATTGCTGGATTTTCAAAGGGGAGAGGAGAACAGCAGCGCAAATTGCTAAGGACGTACAGCTTCGAATGGAGTCTTTAGCTGCAACAACAAGTACGGTGATGAAGATGGGAGTACCCAGTTTGGTGAGCGAGCCCAGGTTGACATTTTGGAAACCACCCGCGAAAGACTGGTTAAAATTAAACGTGGATGCATCAGTTTCTGTCCAAGGATCAGCGACGGCAGCAGGCTTATTCCGGAATTGCAGAGGAGAATGGATTTCAGGGTTCCAACTGAACATAGGGGTATGTCCGGTTTTAAGAGCAGAACTGTGGGGAGCGTTCCAGGGCCTCCAACTCGCTTGGGAGATGGGTTGCAGAAAACTGGAATTGGAATCAGATTGCAAGGAGGCTGTTGAGATAATGTTGAAGCCGTTAGAAGACAATGATGATGTGGGGAACCTGTCTAGAGCCATACATGCAATGTTAAGAAAGGACTGGGTCGTGAACATTAGTCACATTTGGAGAGAGGCAAATCGTGCGGCGGATTGTTTAGCGGCAGTAGCATCCAAACAACAGTTAGGGTGCACAAGACTTGCGGTACCACCGGATATAGTCCAACGATGGTTGACCCATGATATGCGAGAAGTAGTTTCACACAGAACGGAAACTACATAGCGAGCTTAGGTCTTTGACCTCTTTCATTGTACCAAAAAAAAAAATAAAAACGACATTCTATAGAACCAAGCACAAGAAGTTAAAATACCATTACTGACCTCCCAAGTCACCACTGCTAATTAACGTCACTTTAGCCTATTATTTCTACTTACTGAATTATTGGTAAATGCTGGGGCTGTTCATGGATTAGATTGATTCAGTCAATCCGGTGAATCCGATCTGGATTGGATTAATGGATAGATTTTATTTTATTTTGTAATTCAGCAGATTCAAAAATTAAAAATCGGTCATTTTGGATCGAATTTCAAATTTATCTTAAAAAATTAGTCATCAATCCGGATCCGTTCATATATTTAGTTAATAATAATATTAGTTTATATGTATATATTTTAATATTTGGTGTTTAATATCATTAAAATCTATAGGTAGTGTTGGTATGTTGCAGTACCATTTGAGCTATACTCTCAACTTTGAAGATGGGTACTGTGATTTTTTGTGTTTGTAGTTAATTTCATTCATCAAAATAGGTTCTTTAATATTTTCTTACTAGAATGCTAGTGAAATACTGCAGGATTAGAAATGCTTCTCTTTTGTATTTTCTCCAACTATTAGTAATCCCTTCTGGACTGATTTTTGAGGCTGTATGTGTTTTCATAAAAAAATTAATTTTGAAAAGTAGATTATTGAAAAAAAATAAATGAAAAAATCGGTCAATTCGATAAATTCGGTAAATTCGGACAGTCCAAAATGGATTGGATGCGGAATAAAATCCCGTAGATTACCGATAGAAAATTTTTAAATCCGTATGTTTTGGATCGGTTCTGGATTGATGTAAAATTCTGTCAATCCGATCCGTGAACAGCCCTAGTAAACGCAAAGCTCTTTCTTTGGGGTCTAAAATGGAAATTTTTAATAATATAAGAAAAATTGGAAGTCAAAATTGATCTTGCAAATATATATAAATATAGGAAAATAACGGCGTAGAAATACAATTAATTAATTATGATCAATAAAAGATTATTCTTCTTTGGAATTTAGTTGATCAACTTTTTGGCAGCTGTTCAAAAGGGCATCCTTTATTACTAAACAAATGAAAAAATATTGGTTTTCCTAAATCAGCGGCCTACTGAATCAATCGAGAGTCGGCCCTTTTGAGTAATGGAATGGAAGGATTAATGACAAAATTAGCGTACTAATCATCAAATTAAACAATTAACCACAAAATGAATGGGAATGGGATTGTGGAGGGCGAATTATTTTTGTCTCTACTTTCCCAAAGTTTCAGTAATGAAACATCACGACACAACAGTTAAAAAGAAATAACAATTGTTTCTCCAAATTTATAATAATTTGAATATAAATGAATCTTTAATTTAGTAGTTGATTTGTGGATGAAATTTCTCCTAATATTTTAATAAAAATGAGAGATAAGAAAAATGCCAAATTACTTTTTTGTCATTTTTAATGGGAATAGTTGCAATTTTGGTTGCAAATAATAATACAACTATATTATTGGTTCTTTAGCATTTTTATTAGTATTTTTAATTTTTTTACAAAAAATTTAGAAAATAATAGATTAACTCATTTGATCGCTAGTTAAACTTAATTTTTTAAAAAATGATTTGTCCATGATATTTTAAACTAATTTTATGATCTGAATCCTCATGTTTGTTCAATTTAGGCCTCATTTTGGATTTTCAATCCATCTAATAATAATAATAATAATAGTATTTGTATCTTTTGTTCATTTTAGTTAGTGTTAGATTTGTTACCCTTTTAATGGATTTTTTCCCACTCTTTTTAAAGTAATTAAAGAAATATGATTATATTTTATTTTTTTATATATATAATTTTCATGATATTGCATTATAAAACAATAGTAAATGAATAATATGGTAACCACATCATATATGATGAACAAACCTACTTCAGTCAAGACTTGAACAGTATGCAACCTCGTTCATAGATAAAGAATGGCAAATTTAGGAGAAAAAGCAATGCTTTTGAAAATTAAAAAGGAATCCCAAGCACAAAAAGATGTCTTTTTTAGGGTTGAGACACTTATACTATTATACGATAAAGATATTATTTATTCAAAAAAAATCGCACGCTACAAAATCAATTTTTCAGTATAATATTTTAAAGTGTTCATTTTTATTAACTATTTTTGTCTGATGTTATATGTATAAATTGAACATTTAATCTTATAGTTGAACGTTCAACATCTTAATTATTATGACATGGCTTAATTTATAAATATAAAATTAGTTCCGTTAAGGGATCATTCTACAAGTGCCTTATGTAATGGAATCACCACGTAATTTTATTTTCTATTAAATAATAATAATAATGAAAATTGTGAATTAGTTGGAACAGTAAAAAATTGGTCCCATTGCTGCAACCCTAATTTTTCCACTCTCTTATCTCTTAAACTCAACTTCCAAAAAATATTTCTTCCCTCATCTTCCTATACTATCATGAGAAGATAGGGAAACACATTTGTTATAAGTTTTCATTTTCTTATTTTCAATTTCGTCATCCAATAAAAGGGATTAACTCCAGTATTATGCCTTCAGTAGATTCATATCTACTAATAGAATATGGTCGCGGTTTCATGGATGGCGTTCGTTGTTATGACGACGGTTTCATTGGTAAAATTCGTTGGAATAGTAGCGGCGTCATTGATAATGTTCGCTGGTTTGGTCCAAGAAGATTCAGTCATCATAGATCTAATTATTATATTTATGGTTTGGTATTTTTTATCAAAAAATTAGTGATGTATCCTTGTTCGGATTAAAATTTCAGCATGTAGTGCATCTAACGCTTGATAGAATAGATCTATATAGATTTATTTGTAGTAAAAAAACTACAACAATGACATTCATACTTGTAATTTGTGTTTTTTTGACAGTATTTTTCTTTTGTTAATGTTCGACGTTTTTAGTAAATTAATATATATTTTTTATTTAAAAAAAAGTTGGAAAAGTAAAAAGTGCACGAGGCAACAGTTTGGAAAAGATCAGTGTAAGGAATTTAAATTCCTAAGAACATAAGCCTTCAATCAATTATTGAGATAAACTGAAGCGGAAGCGTACCTTGATCCATAGCGATTGATTGATAGATCAAGCAACTGAAGTGACGGTTGAATTAATCTCTTGATGAATCCCGGCAATGGTCTTCCAGGTGATTATCAGCCTTCTTTCCAGAGAGATAGTTTCCCTAGTATTTTTCTTATTGATGGGGAATAAGAAAAACAGAAAGTCTTGATTCACCCGGGGACCATAACCTTTATTTATAATATCAGGGTTTCCTAAATTACAATTTCACCCATCGCAAAAAGGTAACTATAGGAATGTACCGGTTTCTGCACAATAATATTCCATACTTAAAAGATACTTATGCCTTATTAAACTTAATTGATTACTTTAATTAGGCATTACTATATAGACAACACTTTAATGTACAATAACCATATTTATATATTAACGTTAAGTCCAAAACCTTACAATCTCCCACTTGGACTAACGTAATATATATACCTTATAATTGTACATGAACTGAATGAGTACTCTGAATTTGTTGTCATAACATATCTTTCACAATCTCGTTCATTAACTATATCAACATAGGATCAAAGAGGCTTTCGCTGCGACTAATGCGGCTAGACCCATCAATGGTCACATATGTCAACATAGCCAAATGACATGGATCAAGTATGGATGCACAGCATGGAAATTTCACGTGATGTGATCTTTAACGTGCCTAAATCCAACTGGTCCAACTGAACTTTAATGAGATCAATTTAATATGAAAATCAGTATATGAGCACAACTGAAAAACTGAAACTTTAAACTTTAACTTTATGGTTTACGCTGCAGCATTAAAACCAATCCAAAACTTAAACTGAAATGTTCGAAACCACGAACAAACTGAAAAATCAAAAACTCCCACTAAACTGATATATCATCAGACAATAAAACACCCATTTGAGCAACATGCTCAAGAAAGACCTAGGGTGGCAATATTGGAGTTTGTCTTTATGTGCTCAATAAAAAATTAATTATTCTGAATTACTTCTCTAACAACTAGGTACTTAATCTCTAAGTGTTTAGACTTAGAGGAACTCCTATTATTGTTAGAGAATTCCACGGTTGCTTTATTGTCCCAAAATAACTTAAGTGGTCTTTCAATACCATTGACAATTTACAAACTCGTGACCAAAATTAGCAGCCATATAACATGATTGGATGCTTGAAAACATCCACTTTAATTAGAGTCGGAGTACCAAATGATCTCTAACTGATCCGACCTCTGATAAGTGAGCATATAATCCAAAGTTCCAAGAAGATACTGCATGACCCGTTTGGCTGCTCCCCAATGTTCCATACCGAAATTACTTAAGTATCTGCCTAAAACTCCAACAATGAACGCAATATCTGGACGCGTACATACCTGAGCATACATTAGACTTCCCACAGCAGAAGCATAGGGAATCTTTTGCATTTCCTTTCTTTCGAAAGAGTTCTTGGGGCATTGATTGAGACTGATATTGTCTCCCTTAGAAACTGGAGTAGCACATGGCTTGCAATCCTGCATCCCAAATCTTTTAAGAATTTTTTCGATATAGCTCTTTTGTGACAACTGTAATATACCTCGAGAGTGATCTCGAAATATCTGTATACTTAATACAAAGAGGCGTCGCCAAGATCTTTCATCTCAAAATGATCTGAAAGAAATTTCTTGGTTTCGTGCAATAAGCCTATATCATTGCAGGCAAGCAGTATGTCATCAACATACAAAACCAGAAAAATATGTCTACTCCCACAGAACTTATGATATACACAATCATCCACTAAATTCACCTCAAAACCAAAAGAGATGATCACTCGATGGAATTTGCTATACCATTTACGGGAAGCTTGTTTGAGTCCATAGATGGATTTCTTTAGTTTGCACACCATCTGCTTTGAATGTTTAGAAACAAAGTTTTCAGGTTGCATCATATATATTGTTTCATCAATGTCTCCATTGAGAAACGTTGTCTTAACATCCATCTGATGAAGCTCAAGATCAAAATGAGCCACTAATGCCATTATGGTCCTAAAAGAGTCTTTCGATGATACTGGAGAGAAAGCCTCTGTATAGTCGATGCCTTCCTTTTGAGTAAATCATTTTGCAACAAGACGTGCCTTATATCTTTCCACATTACCTTTTGAATCCCGTTTGGTTTTAAATATCCATTTGCAACCAATGGGTTTCACACCTTCAAGTAATGGGACAAGATCCCAAACGTCATTGTCTTTCATTGACTTGATTTCCTCATTCATGGCATCTATCCACTTTTGAGAGTTGGAACTTTCAATGGCCTAGTGGAAGTTGATTGGATCATCTCCCACCATTTCATTGGCTTCTTCATGTTGTTCCATGAGAAACACTATATAGTCATCCGGAATAGCATTTCTCTTTTCTCTAGTGAATCTTCTTAATGGCATTTGTTCTTGAGGCTGTTGAGTTTGTTCTTCATGATTTTGTTCTTGATGAGGGAAATCATCGACATTGTCTTGTAATTCTTGAACAACTTCAGGAATTACAACCGTAGGAAGAGAAACTGATTCCTCTTCAAGGACAAAGTCATTAACCTTATCTTCCCCTCCAAACTCAATATCCTCAAATAATTGGGCATTTCCCGTCTCAAAGAAGGATCTGCTTTTAGGATCATAGAATTTGAATCCCCTAGACCTTTCAGCGTATCCAACAAAATAGCAACTTATGGTTCTTGAATCCAGTTTTCTTTCATTAGGCTTATAAGGCCTAGCTTCAGCTGGACAACCCCAAACATGAAAGTGCCTAATACTGGGTTTTCTGCCAATCCATAGTTCATAAGGGGTTTTAACAGTTGCTTTAGTTGGAACTCTGTTAAGTATATAGGTTGCAGTCTTTAGTGCTTCACCCCAGAGTGTATTCGGTAAAGGAGTACGACTTATCATACTTCTTACCATATCTTTAATTGTCCTATTTCGCCTTTCAGCAACACCATTCATAGTAGGACTACCAGGCATGGTGTACTGTGGGACAATGCCATACTCATCGAGGAATTTAGCAAATGGGCCCGGACGTTGTTCACCTGATCCATCATATCTACCGTAGTATTCACCACCACGATCAGATCTGACAGCCTTAATGCTTTTTCCAAGCTGATTTTCAACTTCAGCCTTAAAGCTTTTGAACACGTTTAGGGCTTGTGACTTCTCATGAATGAGATAAAGGTAACCATATCGTGAAAAATCATCTATGAACGTGATAAAATATGTTTGACCATTCCAAGAAGCCGTAGGGAATGGCCCACAAATATCTGTATGTATCAGTTCTAAGACATCTTTAGATCTTTCAGCCTCAAATCTCCTTTTGTCTGTTTGTTTTCCCTTAATGCACTCAACACAAATTTGAGAATCTGTAGAGTCCAATGTATCAAGAATTCCATCTGACACAAGTCTTTCAATTCTCTGTCTAGAGATGTGACCTAAGCGCTTATGCCAAAGAGTAATGGAATTCTCATTGATTAATTTGCGTTTAGTACCACGTGTATCCACATGCAAGGTTTCATTGTATGAAACAATAGTATCAAGCAAATAAAGGTTATCATTACTAATTAAAGAGCCAGTTCCAACCTGCTTTGAATTAAATGAAAGACTAACTTTATTGTTTCCAAGAAGACAAAAGTAACCTGATTTGTCCAATAAAGAAACAGAAATTAAATTCCGTCTAAATGACGGAACAACATAAGTGTCTTCCAAATCCAAATAAAAACCAGTCTTTAATAACAACCTAAATGTGCCTATTGCCTCAACTTCAGCCGTCTCGCCATTCCCCACATAGATGATTCTTTCAGCATCAATTGGTTTGCGATAATGGAGGCAACCCTGCAAAGACACACTTATGTGAGCAGTAGCACCGGAATCTACCCACCAAGTATGTCTTGGTACTGAAACCAAATTAACCTCAGAACAAACATTAACAATGACCATACCTTTCTTGGCACGCCAAGCATGATATTTGGTGCATTGTTTCTTTTGATGAGAAGTGTCACGACAAAAGAAACAAGAGGATTCCTTAGTCTGTTTCTTTTGTGGTGCTGCAACTGCAACTTCCTTATCCTTCTTTTTTCCTTTTGTTCTTGTTATTCTGTTTAGAGGTTATTGCTAAATGAGCACTCTCAGTCTTTTCTTGCTTCAATCTTTCCTCTTCTTGCACACAGTGAGAAATGAGTTCATTAAGATCCCATTTTTCCTTTTGGCAGTTATAACTGACTTTAAACTGCCCAAACTTTGCAGGAAGGGAAATAAGTACCAAATGCACCAACAAGTCATCAGACAAGTCTAATTGTAGTGCCCTTAATTTTGAAGCAACATTAGACATCTGCAAAATGTACTCCCTTATGTTCCCAGAACTCTTATACCTCATGGAAACAAGTTTACTCAAGAGAGTGTTTGTTTCCCCTTTATCACTTTTAACAAAAGACTTTTCGAGTTCTTGCAGGAACAAATTGACATTGTTTTCCTCTTTAACAGTGCCCCTAAAGGTTTCCGGAATTGACCGCTTCATGATCATTAGACTCATGCGATTTGATCGCTCCCACCGCTCCATGTTCCTTCTCTCCTCAGAGGAACTAGTATCCGTAAGAGCAAGGGGGCAATCAGACCGAAGCGCAAGGTCTAGATCCATGCAACCAAGAACTATCAGAACATTGTCCTTCCAATTCTTGAAATTTGCACCATTAAGTGTTGGAATAGAATTAACATTGGCAGAAATAATTGCAGCAGAATCAACTGGAAAAACAAAATAACCAAACATAAGCTCACACTAAAAAAAATATGACGAAATTTAAATTGACATCCCCATCACAAGATATCTAGTGCAACATTGGGTTTAGTCTTTGGACAGAAACATCAATTTGCAAGTGATACTCTTGTTGCAGTAATCAAATATTGACAATACACTCCTGTCAAATAATAAGCCTTCCTTTGGGCCGACTTATTATTCACATGAAAAAACCTAATATTGTCACATATTTATTACCGTAAGTATGTTTTAATTTCGACCAAGTGAGGACCTTCCTTTGGGCCGATCGTCACCCGCATGATATTAAAACACACACAATCACCTTGGTAATTTAAAATTGATCATCAAACACAAAAGAGGTTACTTTGGCAACTTTTTATGTCATCTAATCAACCAAAATATACTAGGTGTTATAAACCTTATATTTTATGTCAAAATAAATAAATCATATTATCTGTATTCCCAAAATCTGAACTAATTAAAGTTTTGGAAAAATTTTGCAACCAAATAAAATTTTTCCAAACTTAAATAGTTCAAAATATGATTTCTTTTAACTTTAGGGTTAAAATTGAAATTTTCTAAAAGTTTTCAGCCAAATTATAAGTTCTTTAATACTTTAGGGCCAAATCAAAATTGTCTAAAAACTTTCATACTTAATTCAATTAAAACTAAAATCTGTGGAAAAGATTTTAGAACTTACTAACTTAAGGGACTGAATTGCAATTTTATTAAATTTACTAAAAAAAACAAAACCCTAAAAGTACTTCTTCTTCGTTCTTCGTTCAAACAAAACCACCGCCGCCCGCCTAACACCCCCGCCGCCGCTGCTGCCCACCTTTGCCTCCACTGACGTCTTCACCGCCATCACGTCGATCGTCCACCGCGAAACTGAATGCGGCAAACAACGAAGACGAAAACTGGTGGCGCAACCAAGACCCAAAACGCAAGGTGGAAGAGTGGTAAACCCGCCGGTTTCTGGATGAAGACCGACCGTTTGTTCAACAGACCCACCGCCGCCCGCTGCTATTGGCCAAAAAACTCCACAATCATGCCGTTGTCTTGACTGCAAGACCGAAGGCCGCGAAGAACAAAAGCTGAAAGTGGAAGGGTGAGGAAGCAGCGATCCTGATGGCGGTGAAGAAACCTGAACGGGAACGGCGACCAGCGAGCCTCCGAAGCCATGAATTCCATAAGCGAACGGAAGACGGCGGAAAGTTTTCCGGCGACCGTTCGATGACTGGAACCCAAAATCCGAACGAAAACCAAACCTTATGGCGGAGGTGTGTGGCGACAGTGAAAAACCAAAAAACAGCCAAGGAATTTCCAAATAGCAAAATTGCATATCCAAATTATTAAAGAAAAGATGCAATTTTTTTTTTATGGAAAATTAAACCAAAATCAACCAAATAATTATGGAATTAATAATAATATAATATAATTAATTCCCAAATAATTGATATAATTATTTCTCAAATAATTGATATGAAGGTGGCTCTGATACCACTTGTAAGGAATTTAAATTCCTAAGAACATAAGCCTTCAATCAATTATTGAGATAAACTGAAGCGGAAGCGTACCTTGATCCATAGCGATTGATTGATAGATCAAGCAACTGAAGTGACGGTTGAATTAATCTCTTGATGAATCCCGGCAATGGTCTTCCAGGTGATTATCAGCCTTCTTTCCAGAGAGATAGTTTCCCTAGTATTTTTCTTATTGATGGGGAATAAGAAAAACAGAAAGTCTTGATTCACCCGGGGACCATAACCTTTATTTATAATATCAGGGTTTCCTAAATTACAATTTCACCCATCGCAAAAAGGTAACTATAGGAATGTACCGGTTTCTGCACAATAATATTCCATACTTAAAAGATACTTATGCCTTATTAAACTTAATTGATCACTTTAATTAGGCATTACTATATAGACAACACTTTAATGTACAATAACCATATTTATATATTAACGTTAAGTCCAAAACCTTACAATCAGCTGTTCACGTTATGCTGCTATTGGTAGTTGGGAACATGAACATCCATCACATGAAACTAAAATCTAAAACCTAATTCCACAAAAATACTACTCGATCTACTCTTAAAAATCCACAAATACTAAAGGTGAATTGCACACTTAAGTGCACCTTGCATCATATTTTAATATTGCGGAATTTATTGTTATATTATTTCATATTTTTTATTATGGGAAATTTATATTTTAATAATTTAACATTCATACTTTTATGTCCTATCCTACAAATATGCATTGTGGACCTACGAATCAATTCATCAAACATTCCGTGGAGCCTATCAGAAATATAGTGGATGACATTGTTGTTTGTTACACATGAAGAAATGCACTGTGCTCAAAAGAAAAATCCTCTAGATTCAAAGTGCAATGGCGCCTAAGATCACTAGATCATGACAATTAAGGTTAACTTTGAGAAGGCTTATGGGTGACAAAGTTAATTAGGGTTTTATTTGGAATATTTTGGCAAATGCAAGCATATATGATATCTTAAACAAATGTTATTAGTTGGGAAAATTGATGTATTCTTAAGGAAATTGTTATATATATAAAAAAAATTATGAAAATCTTGAGTTCAAACTATATAGAAGAAGAATGAAAAAAAGAAATAATTGATCAAAATAATAAACATAATAAAATTTATTAATTTTGAATTATTTAAAATTCATCGTATATATTAATTAAGATGAAACTTTAAAAAATATAATTTCATCAAAGCCACTAAGGTAGAGTGGCTCATCGGAATGGCAAACATAACCTTGTAATTAGCTGAGGCAATCAACAAGGAAGTGCTCAACTGGGCCAATTGAAAACCATTACTCCTTAGTGAAATGGAAGAATTATATTTTGAAATGGAAGGAGTTGAACTTACACATGGCCCCCAACTTCAATTCCACTCCTTAAATTGGGCTTGATCGTGAATATGTTGCTATTTGTCCCTCATGAGAAATAGCAAGTTTCCAAAATAGCCCCTCAAGCTTTGTCCCACAACATAAAAATTCAAAAATCCATCTTTTGGAAGGATTTGCTCAAGATCCACGTCTAAGTTTTGTTTTGATCGGCTAGGAGAAAAGGATTAGCTCAAAATTCACCAAAAAATTATAATGACAAATTTTTTACTATTTTTTGTTAAATTCGTAAGTTTGCAGTAAAACACCTTCAAAAAGAGTTAAAAAAAAAATAGTAGAACGGCTCTATAAGGCTATCCACCGTACAGAGGACAGTCTAATGGAGACTCTTCATCGTATGGTAAAACACGTCTCAAATGCGAGTAGCCGTCAGAGAAAGCAGTTTAGAGTTTATATTAGTCTTATCGTGAAGTGCCTAATGAAGGCTCTTTACCATACGAACAACAAAAATCTTTAGGCTCTTCGTCGTATGGTGAGGTGCATTTTGAACGTGCTTCGTTGCACGGTGAGATGCATTTTGAACGTGGTTCGCCAGATAGTGAGATGCATTTGGGACGTGTTTCGCCAGTGAGGTATATTTTGGACTTGTTTCGACCTATATTATTAAATATGTTTAATTTGTTAATAAATAATATATTTATAATTTCCACTTGTTAATATTGTTAGTTAATTTAATTATTAATATTATATTATTACAATTTTGTTTATAATTTTTACTTATTGTAATTTTTATAATTTAGAATTGTTGTTATTTTTATATAAGTTAATTTATTTTAATTTAAAATTTTTGTAAATGCAGGATCCCAATGAATTACCTCATATTCGTGGGAATTTGAGTGCATATTTTACGTGCGCTACGATTTTTGACAGTTTCGGTGAAGCATATGAGCATGCAAGGCAAATAGCTCTAACTCTACGATTTGAGTTTATAAAGAATTGGAACAATAAAAATAAAACATCATCGTACTTTGTTTGCAACCGGTGGAGAGATCCTACGAAGCAAGGGGCTATCCCTAATGACCGGAGAAAAAAAACCAAAAGACGAGGATGGACTTGCCTGTTCAAGATAGTTGCAAAGAGACATTGTTAGTTTTAAATACTTAAAAGTTTTGCTTGTATGAAAAACTATTTCTCAGTTTCATATTGATTGTGTTTCAGTATATAATTACATGTTATATATGTTGTCCACTTATATCATATGACTAGATGATGAGGTGTTTGGTGTGACACAGTAGATCTCATCATTGGTTAAAATCTTGATATATAAATAGTGCTCGTAACTGAGACAGTTTGGACATATTGTCGTTTTAAGTTATTGTATGATTCTGAGATTGGTTTGTCTAGACTAATTGAATCATGCAGATGTGCCTGGGACATATTGAGCAGGACCGATCTAGGATCGAATTAACTTTTACCGATCTTCGTAGTTAATTCGAGCCTTGTATTCTATCTCTTAATCCCTAGACTAAACCGGGCATGAGGATTAAACATAGTGTACTTTGATTTGCCAAAGAGTGCGGTCACTTGAGGCCTATAATCTCGGTAGGTTGGGTATACGTGTTTAATATTTTATTGTGTTGTTGCTTGTCGAAATGAAACCATGTACTGGTGCGTCCGGGGTGATGGTGCTCTTGAGATGAGCTCGTAAGGATTATTATATTAAACCCGGCCGGTGGACTTATGTTTGGTACATTAATAAAGTCAAGTGGTACTAGTCTCGGATGAGAAGAAGTTGAATAATTAATTTATCAGTAAATTAATAAATTGGCGAGCACTATATTTTTGATGTGGGGAGATAAAATATTAATTCAAGTGGTACCCGGAAGCAATTTCCTTTTGACGGTAGTTCCATAATTAATCCGTTAGTGATACGATTAGTTATGTGTTGGATTAATTGACAAAGTGGATTTTATTATTTAATTAATTATCCTTGGGTCAATTGGAAATAATTAGTCTAGTAAAAACTTAGAAATTAATTAAAAGTCCAACTAGAAGGTCCAACTCAAAAGCCCACTAGGTCTCCCTTGAAGCTCCTATAAATAGATAGTTAGTGCCTTGAAAACATAAGAAACTTAGAAGACAAGTTAGTCTTGCCTCTAGAGAGAGAAAGGTCTAGATAGGGACTTGAATAAAATCGAGACCCACTTGAAGTCGGCTTTGGATCTCTCTCGTGAAGACTCAAAGATCAGATCTTGGATCTCATCCGTCGAAGTTTAGGCGGGTTTTAGCTTTTTCTAGTGGGCTGACTGTTTTTTCCGGCGGATCTCCTGCGAACTATTCTGCCAAGCGCCGGTCGCGATTTGCTCGCAGCTCGCTCGCGGTCTTAACCTTTCGGCGGATCCAGCAGGCGATATCTTTGGTTTTCTAGTGAGTTTCTTGGGTATTTTTTCACGGGCTTTGACGGATCTATCCAGTAGATAGTTGCCCACACGACTTCTGGATTTATCTTGGAGACATTTGAGGGATTTCTTGAGGGACAAGTTTCAAAGGTTGAATCTTTCTCAAATTGAGTTTTTGAGGGACTCGCTTCAAAGGTCGAATCTTTAATCCTTCAACTTTAATTTAAAGATTCAATTTTTAGTGGGTAAAGTAAATCGAACAAATATAAGCTAGATCCGAGTCAAAGGAATTTGTACTAGTGTTTGGGCTCGATATAAAGTTTTCAATTCTGGAATGCATAGCACGAAAGTGAAATTTTTGATTTGGTCCGGACCGACTAATTCCTTCAGACATGAGGGTGTAGGATGGATGATTCATATGATGAAGCCGAGGCTTCAGTCCACGCATAATCATAATCCAATAGAGTATCCAGAGGGGCACAGACAACTGAGCTTTCTAAGTGAATCATCAAAGGAGATTTCCAAATTTATGTTTGATTCACATATGAAGCCACAATTCGTTTGGAAGGCAATTAAATAGAAGAACCCCAATGATCACCCAGTGACGAAGCAATCATACAATTTGTCAAATGTAGAAATATTGCAGAGCAATTCCTTCATTTGGCTGCGAATAAAAAATATGTTATTCAGATGTTGAAGGATCCACAGACAAATAAGATCACACATGTATTCATAGCGCATCCACAGTCAGTAGGGGTGATTATTCGGGTGGTTTTTGGTTTATGCGGTTTATTCAGTTCGGGTCATTCGATTGTTCTACACCAGTTCACCCACCCACCACCCGCACCAAATAACTGAATAAATGATTAAGAAATTTAGTTTTCGGTTCGGTTATCCGATTAACTCAATTTTGTATTTTTTTCACCAAATTTTATTAATTAAAATAGCAATCCTTTATACCTTAATTTTAATTCACCCAAATTTAATTCCTAAATAAGAGATCTCGAGAAGCCCATTTGGTGGGTTTCTATAGATTGAATCCAAAATCAATGGATCTAATAAAATGCGTGATCATCACCCCAATGATCCCACAAGCAAAAAAATTGAAGAGCCCCTAAATTTCAAAAAGACAGCAGTGAGCTCGGAATGGCAACAAGAATTATGTCAGCTCCAGTAAAACAAAGAATTGACAGTGAGTTTCTGAGAAAAGAAAAAATAGAGTTGCAATTTTATTGATGAAATTCAGACAGAACCGTTTATGGAGTTTAATTAGTAACTAATTCTAATCACCATCAACATCTCAAATCAAAATCATACACGTGCATAAATTCTAAACAGTAAACAAATATACAATAAGAGATCGGTGGAGTGGTGGCTGTCTATCGCTGGCCGGATGAGCCCCAGTAGCATTCTGTCTTCACGATTATCTCTGTCACGACCCGCCGAGCCCACCACTAATGTTGTGTCGGATTCTATCTACTCACGAGTCAGAAGTCGCGATTGATTCTTCAAATTAGGGTTCTACTGTGGTGTGGTGGATGGTGGTGTGTGGCTGGTGATGGTGGTGGAGGATGGATTGAACTTCGAAAAAGCGCAGACGATTGGGTTTGAATAGAGAGAAGAGACGATAGGTGTTGTAGGGTTTTTTCTTTTTCCTTCGAGCAGCTCTAACAAAAGGAAAGAATGGAAAGCATATGGAGCTCTAATTCATTAACCCTAGTAGTAGTAAAAATTCAAAATGACATTTTCACCCCTACTGTAGTATATACATAGTAGTATATTATTTGGTTTTCAGACGGGCCTCAAAAGTGAAAATTAAACTTCACATCCGCCCAATTAACCAAATTTCTTATTCGGTTAAATATCCGTTCACATAATTAAGACATTTAGTCCGAACTGAATAACCCAAATCACTTTGGTTCGGACGGTTTATTCGAATGTACCCGATTATTGCACACCCCTAATAGTCAGTGCTGCTGTTGAACCGATATTATTGGGTGATTGCGGTTGATTCAACATACAAGGTGTACAAAATGCCACTCTTTCAGATGGTTGGTGTAGTTCCTCCCAATATGAATTTCAATATTGCATATGCCATTATGAAATATGAGAAACAAGTTAGTTAGAATTAGGTGATGGCATAGTTAAGATGGTTGATTGATTTGCATTGGTACCTAGTGTTATTGTTTCCGATAGAGAGTTGGGGTTGAATAAGCCTATTAAGGAGAATTTTCTAGATTCACACTATCAGTTATGCTTATAGCATATTAATAATGATGTTTTAAAGATGGTGGTAAAACTTGTTGGTGGAAATGCTGGATTGACAAAAGAAATTTGTGATAAGTGGTGGAATAAAATAATTGAAGCACCAATAGTTAAAAAGTATTACCACGGGGTACAACGTTTAAGGGATTAGTACCATTCCAGTTGGCCTGCTATTGTTGAATACATCAACACCACATGGTTTGTACACAAAGAGAAATTCAGTTGGGCGTGGACAAACAAAATTATTCACTTTGAAAATACTTCTACCTGCAGGGTTGAGAGTTCACATGTTATATTGAAAGATTGGCTGCATTCTTCCAATAGTTCTCTTGACATGGTATTTACTATAATTGACAATAAACTTAATCACCAGTTGACCAGAATAAGGTAATTTCATTAATGTTTATGCTTCATTACTTATTTTCATTCAAAGAAACACACGTTTGTTATTATACATATATATATATCAGGGCATCGCTTGAGAGCTGCATTTCCACGACACTAACAAATGTTTTAGATTTCTATAAGGTTACTTGATCGGTCATGTGTCGCGCTATTGTTTGACTTTGATTACTGATCAATTAAAATGGATGCACAAGTTGAGGAGCAACATGGCTGACAAATGTGGGTGCGTCTGCAAGGTGACTCATGGGATTCCATGTGCTTGTGATATATTCAAAGCGCACGAAATGAAGTGCCAACATTGTACATGAGTTCTGGAAGAGATTGACTATTGAACCCCCTCGAGTTGATTCAAATACCACTTCTGAGGAGCACATGTACGTTTTACATATGTATGGTCATTAAGTGTATTTATCTTTTGTATGTATCTTTTTTAGAAATTGTTTTATATATTATATTTTCATTCTCAGATACTTCCGGGCGAAACTCGTTCCTGACATTGAAAGCAGTCACCCTGTAGTCGTGCATAGGCTGAATATCCTCACTAATGAATAGCTTCATCCTGATCAGTCTAGTGCATGTGAGCGAGCTGTGTTGACAACATCAATGGAGCACCAAAGATTAAATTCATCGGTGATGCGCGAGTTGAATGTGACTGAGAGAGCATCACATGCTAATCGTGGTCATGGAAACAGTCACGGTCCTAGTGCATGTAGGGACGAACAAATTCATCTGGGCGTTCGTTGATGGCATCAGTGCATTTGGAGGATAATATTGGTAAGCATAACCATTGCCAACTTAATTTACATTAATTATATCAACTAAATTTGTTAAATTTTTGGAAATTTTGCAATGCTAATTTGAGGCAAATCACCCCTTATTCTCTTTCACTTTTTCTTTTTCCTCTCTACATGAACAGATTTTAGTAAATGGTCATTTGAGGTAATTTTTTTTAATTCTCTAGTTCATATTTTCAATTGTTGTTTGCAAATGTATATAGGCGGTTAGAACTCAAGAGATAACTGCACAATCATGATGCTTGTGCCTTTTCTTATCCTTATCATGTTGATTGTGCATATTTAAACTGGTAACAAACATTTAAGATTATTAGAGATTTGGCCAATGCGATTTTGTTCCTACATTGCTTAAACTATCGCCATGGAGACATCAAAACATCTAACATCATCGATGAGGTAAGTGAAATTCAATCCTCATTCTAGTGTTAACAAATGTACATTCAATATAAAATTTCTAATAAAACTAATTTGCAGGATTTTAGAGCAAAATTGGGGGATTTCGAGAACTTGAAATGTTGAGCCAAAACCCTCCTTAACCTGGTTTCGTCTCTGTAGGTTTTTCAGATCCTTACATAACATAGACAGGTATTTCCTTATGCAATCACCTTATTATGTTTCGATAGTTCATATTTAAATAGTTAGCATATTCACATTCTTCAATCTCAAGTTATATGTATGAGGGTTTCCAATGTCCCTTGATAGGTGCATAATTAATAGAGTTTTGGGGTTAATTTTGTTATGCACCTATTTTATGTGGTTTAAGGGATTCTTGGTGTTTGGCGGGGTGTTTTTGAAGGAAATTGGCTAGCAAAGGGCTAAAGTGTAATTATGAAGGAGTGGTGCTAATTGGGAAGATATTAGAGTGGCGGCTAGATGATTTTACAAAAAGAAATGAATTTTGACCCGGTAAAACTACAGAAGTGTTGACTGGTGAAAAGAGTTGGGAGTTGTGATTTCTGACTTGCAAGATTTAGTGGAAGTGGAACGTTGCAATATTTATGGAAGGATTGGAATATTTGTTGTTAGATGAATCAGATTTTATTACTGTTGGAGTAATTATTTCCTTTATCTGTTGGATTTTGAATGCCTTTAAATAGTGGTATTTTAGACTGAGGAAGAACAACCTTTTCCATGCAAAGGGACGTATAGTCATTGTATGTTAGTGTGAATACTGAAAAGCTTAGCTTATATGAACATTATCTTCTTAGTTTATATATATCGAATTAAATTACTTTAGTTAATTTTTTCATATTTATTTATGTAGTCCGTTTATATCATATGACTAGATGATGAGGTGTTAGGTATGACAAGGTAGATCTCATCATTGGTTGAAGTTATGGTTTATAAACTAGGCTCATGACTGAGACAGTTTTGGACATACTGTTTGTTTAAGTCATTATGTGATTCTGAGATTAGTTTATCTAGACTAATTGAATCATATAGATATGCCCGGGGCATATTGAGCATGATCAATTAGATTTGAATTAACTTGTACTGATCTATTGTAGTTAATTCAAATCTTATGTTCTGTCTCTTAATCCCTAGATGAGAATGAGTGCCAGGATTAAGTATACCGTAGTTTGATTTGCCAAAGAGTGCAGTCGCTTAAGGCCTATAGTCTCGGTAGGTTGGTTACGTATGTTTAGTTGCTTGGTGTGTCATTGCGAGTCGAAGGAAATCACATACTGGAGTGTCCAGGGTGATTGCGCTCTCGATATGAGCATGAAAAGTTTACTGTACTTTTTTTGGCCAGTGGATTTATGTCCGGTATAGTAATAAAGTCAAGTGATGCTAGTCTCGGATAATAAGAAGTCGATTAATTAATTTATCAGTAAATTAATAAAATTGACGAGCACTATATCTTTGATGTGGGGAGATAAAGAATTAAGAATAATTAATTTAATTTAATTTAATTTAAGTTGTTTCGGAAGCAATTCTGGTGTAGGATAATAGTGCAGTAATTAATCCGTTAGTGGTATAATTAATTATGTATTGGGTTAATTGATAAAGTAGAATTAATTAATTAGTTAATTAATCCTAAGGGTCAATTAGTAAATTGACAAAGTAAAATTAATTAATTAATTAAGTCTTAAAGTTCAATTAGAATTAGGAAATTCAAGAGATTAGGAAATCCATTTGGATTTGGAATCTAATCTAATTTGGTTACTAATTGGTTTTGAAAACTTATTAAAACCAAAATCCAATAGGAAGACCAATCCTAAACCAACTTTGAGTCTCTCTTATAGCTCTATAAATAGACATAGAGAGTTGGCAATTAGAACACACAATTCATAATTGAAAAACACAAAAGTCTAGAGAGATAAAACCTAGAGAGAGAATCAAAAGAGAAGCATCAAGATTTTCTCTCAAAGTCGGTTGGTATTCTCTCAGTGTGGCGATCAACGGTGGTCTTCAACCCGGTCAACGATTTCTGACCAACGTTTAGGATTCACGCTCAGCACATGAGTTCTTGATTGGCCGTGCGTGTGCGCGACTTGGGTGACGCGTGAGGACGACGGTGGCGACGAGCTTCGGTTCAGGCGGCACTGCTTTCGAGGAAAATTTTCTGCGGTGAGTTTTGTAATTGCTGATTCATTTTGGTTTGTTGTCCACACAACGTATGAGCTGATCTTGAGTTATACAAGATAATCACCTAAGTACACGCTTCAAGAGGTAATTCTTTTACTTTTGCTTTAAATAAGAATTTTATTTGTTGCGTGACAAATCAAATAAAGTAAAACTAAGATCTTGTGCAATGGTGTTACAAGTAAAGTGTTGCACTAGAGTTTAGGCCTGATCAAAAGTTTTAATTCTGGAATGCAATGCACGAAAGTAAATTTTTTGATCAGACCCGGGCAGATAATCTTTCATTGTAGTAGTAGAAGTCTTCTTTAGTTCAGTTATTCTTCCAGAATTATTCTATAGGTTAATTTCTTTTAGCAGTTTAAGTTTAACCAACTCTGTCTTTAAGTTATTTTGAAATTCAAGCCAATTCAACTTCACTTTTCAGCTTTCTTCTTTTCTTAAATTCAAATTTTCAAGTCCCTTTTATTCATTCAAAAATTTTCAACTATTGATCAAGCTAGGAATTGAACTAAATTCCGACTCCCTTGGGAATCGACCCAAAGCCATTACTGCTGTAAATCATCATAATCCAGTAGCGCGAATTCAGATTAATTTGACCTGCATGACAAAGCCTATCATCCGTCCACCATGATATCTAAAATTTTGGAACAGTGATCCTAAACCTCCTCTCAAAGGCCCAGCAAAAGGACATCACTCCTCTATAAGGCCTTGTTTCTTACTCATTATGTCTCTCATCTTTACAGAATAGATATTTTAACCAAACAAAGAAAGGCAACCACCTTAAACAGGGAAACAAGATGAAGCATACAGTATAGTCAGAGATCGAAACCAACAATCTTCAGCCGTTCAACCAAAAGAAAATCATGATGAAATGCCAGAGATCGGAACCAACAATCTTCAGCCGTTATCTTGCAAGCGCGCAAAAAACCTAATTTTTAGCTTGGTCATGCGATAGATTTTTTGGTTGTTCTCCTTCCCATGTTTTTGAGATGTTAAAGTGGAAGTTGATGAAAAATGAGGTTTTTCTTGCTTGGTCTTAGAAAAAAAATAGATGTAATACTACTCAATGTTCTCCATTTTTTCCTGAAAAACTTTTCCTCAAGGAAGTAAAAGAATGTCAAAATAAATGGCCACAGTGGCATATTGCTACTGCCATGACAGAAAAAAGAAAGCAGGAGAAATGAACGTTTGGAAGTAGCTGAAAAATGACATTAAAAAATGCAAGCCCAACTGTGTTTTACCCGAAACGGCATACTGCCATGGCTTTCTGCAAATGAGCAAACAGTGCCAAAGAAAGGAATTCCTTCTCTTTCACTCACCAAACAGGCAAATGCGGAGAGAGAACCGAGGACGTGAATTCAGTTGTACTTCTAATTTGAATTAAAATAAAATATATATATATATAGTATTATTTTTTTATTAAAGAGATGATGCCGATTGACATCAGGAATACTTAAAATCTTAACTAAAGCAATAAGAGTTAAAAATACGTAGATCTTAACTAAATCAATAAGAGTTAAAAATACATAGCTATCCATCTTCTTCTATATGTAAAGAAGATCCAATGGGATAATTAATTTGTTTGATCAGGGATCTTTTCACCATACCATATCCCTCATCGCCCCAATCCTTACCACATGAATTTTTTATCAAATAATAATTTACCTTATCTCTTTTTCAAAATCCTATTATCAAGATAGTATGAAGATATTTCTTATCAATCACCATCAATCGCCCATGTTTAACAAAAAAAACCCCTACCTTTAAACGCGTGAAATCTGATAGTGTAATGACGCCTACTACATGGCATTTCATAATATCCCGTAGAATTTGCTGTTTTGTTCTCTTTTTTCTCTTCTAGTATCACTTTCTTCAATCACAATGGATCCGTGATCTTTAATGAACATCTTGGTATCTGCATTTTTTATGCCATTTCTATTTTACTCTCATCACGTTCATGGCCTTGCATGAATCAACATTGCCATTCAAAACATATCTCATTCGTTTTGATGTATTCAAACGCTCCAAGCATGAGCCCCGTAGCATCCTACACCATCTCTAACATCATCAAGATACAAAGACATAACGTTGAGTAGCAAATTGAAAAGCTCTTGGGGTGATGGTTGGAGATAGATGTCTTTAGTATCCTTCTGCTCTATACACAAGAGAGAGCCTACCGCAGAGACGCTTGTAAGTGCCCAACAACATGAGCATTTTCCTGGTTCATAAACTTCAATTGATCCAACTCTTTTGTATATTGCTTTCCAATTCAAATGTTTAGGAATAGGTTGTGGACGACTAGAAGAAGAACTAGCCATGTGTTGTAACCTGTTTGGAGGCATAGAGGCCTTGGTTCTCAAGAATGAGGTGAGGCTTCGAATCTGGTTCACCTCCGGAGAAATTTTCTGAAGAAGAGACTGTCACTAGGGTTCTGCTGCTCCTCATGGCTTTTCACAGCTAAAAAAGATATTATTATTATTAGCTAAACACAAATAAAAATAATTAATATTCTTCTTTATTTGAAAATACAAGTTAAGTTTGAAATCTATTTTGTTCCAAAATATAAATCGATATTGAAGTTTTTATGTGCGTATATATATATATATATATTTTTATATATAAATATATGTATATATTTCTTTCAAGATCATCATAGTTATTGCATGCAAATTCACTATGGCAAATAAATAAAGTAACTTACACTGGAGCTGTTTTAAAAAGGGAGAAATTAGCACTACTTGGTGAAATAGGCAATTGATATGATAATTGGTCTCTCTTTAATTTGCTTGACATTGTCTATATAATGTGTATTTTACAATGCCTCATTTCTTGGTGTTGATAGAGGCAAAAAATAAAAATAAAAAATGTACATGCAGCTCAACTTCTATAGCATTTGGAAGTGGCAAAACTCAGAGCTGCAATTTTTAATCCAGACTGCAAGCAATGTAGCTTCTTCCTAAACCATGATGCTAAGATTGGACACCATTACTTTTAACTCAAGGCGGCCAAGATAATCGTCTGGTGGCTTGTTCCATCAATCTAATCATGCTCATCATCGCATGCCACAAAGTAAAGAATCAATTGTTTAACTTGTAAAAAAAATTACTAACAAACCTGATATTCAGTCTCAACTGGGATGCAATCTAATGAATATGGTACAAGAAGTTTTATATGCATGTTGATGCGCAAAAAGTTAATACTCCATCCCTATCATATTTGATAATTAGTTAATACTCCATCCCTATCTAATTTTCATATTTTTTCTATCAATATATCATTTTATTTTTAATATTATTTATTAACAACGAAAAACTAATCAAGGTATCAAATAATCCATATTCTTCTTTATTTACTCTTTTTACCTAAAAATTAATTGATATTCAAATAGGTATGTGTTCGTATTATAAAGGTATAAAGTTATATATACTAATAGTATAAGCATAAAATGTTTTATATATTGAAGCCCATAATGAAAACTTAGTGACTACTTAACTATTATTCTTTGTATTTCCATCAAACTTGCACAACTTCTTCCTTCATTTGCCAACTTTTATGTCTTGAGTTTTGCCACATTAATTGCTCTTTCTGTTGCAATTAACTCAGGTTTTGGTTGAATTATTTCTTAATATTTTGGAGCAGTGATCCTAAACCTCCTCTCAAAGGCCAAGCATAAAAACATCACTCTTAACTTCGCTTCAAATCTTAGAGCCAATGCTATGAAAAAGAATATCATACACAAATAGTTGATAATCAGTGGTTGCAGCAAAGAAAGTAATATAGGAATTATAACATTAGCTTTTCAAATGACAGAAGTTGATTTCTTTCTTCCGGTTGGGCAAATAAATAAGTTGCTCATTGCTAATGTTATCCAACGCCTTGATAGGCTCCACATGGCAAACAGAGGCATCGTAAAAAAAGTGCATTTAACCGTGAAGCACCAAATAAAAGACATTGTTAGATTTTGAGAAAGTTACTTGTAAAAGTAATTTTACTTGTGTAAGAAGCATGCAAATAGTAAAAGGATGGTGGTCTTGTTTTGTGGAATTTGCTAGTGATAAAGCAAAAATATGTGTAACTCACGGCATCAGAATCGATATGGATAGAGTTCGGAATGACCAGCAACTTGTGTTTGCTAAGCATAAGCAACTTGAAGAAGAAAAATATATTATTGACAGCAGTGACTCAGAGAAGAGACATTATTGACAAGTTTTCAGGTGTAACCATCCAATGGTCTTGGCCACAGGATGCTCCATCAAAATTTATGTGTCTAAGTATAGCTTGAATATAATCATAATTTAATCATTCATCCCCATGACTTCATATATAGGTTTGTACCTATCTGGCGATAAAAGAAGTTATCCAGCAATCGCTCGCCCAGCCATCAGCCAATTATCCTGGCCTCATAAGAGATGATATGTCACCACTCGAAAACTGCAATGGTCGTTCCACGAACGTCCAAATATCCCGTACATTAAAGCTGAATAAAGTCTGGTACAAATTCAATGTTACTATTTTTTCTACACGTGCAAATTGAATAACTAATATTTTTAAAATAAATATATTTATTATTTTAATTAAAACAAATAATAATTAACAAATTGAGATAATTAATGTAAATTAACTTAGAAATGGTTATCCTTACAATATTGTCTTCCAAATGCACTGATATCATCAACAAACGCCTAGATGAATTTGTTCGTCCCCTACCTGCACTAGGACCGTAACTGTCGCCATGACCACGCTTAGCACATGATGCTCTCTCGACCACACTCAACTCGCGCATCACTGATAAATGTGAACAATACTTATTTACCTTGACAATTTCTTAATTTTGGAACAGGAAGATAAAACTTCGAGTTTGGAGGACAATCCTTACACAATGGCTCTTATTGTGTTAATTATGAATCAAATTCAAAATTACACTACTGAATTCTTGAGAAGACTAGGTGAAAGTGGGTGTGTAATTGTGTACCAAAGAAGAATTCGAAACCACCCTGCAGTCAACGATGGTCAAGAAACCGACATTGCAGTCAAAAGAACAAATCATAATGCCACAGAAATTTGAAACCTATTTCATGTAAAAAGAAAATAAATAATTACTTAAAAATAAAACATATATTAACTTTAGCTTTCTTTGTTTTCAGCAAGAAATAGAAACAATAAGACAGCTTTAGCATGACCATCAATTAAATGCAAATTTGGTTGAAATGCTTGGTCAATGCATCACCAATAACGAGGTTATCATCGTTTATAAATTGGTATCGAGGGGAAATTTTGCAATGCTAATTCGAGGCAAGTCTTCCTTTACTGTCTTTCACTTTTTCTTTTGACTTCTCTACATCAACACATTTTAGTAAATAGTCATTTGAGGTCATTTTTGGAATTCTCTGGTTCATATTTTCAATTGTTGTTTGCAAATGTATATTGGCGGTAAGAACTCAAGAGATAACTGCACAATCATAATGCTTGTGCCGTTTTTTATCCTCATCATGTTGATTGTGCAGATTTAAGCTAGCAACAAACTTTGCAGATTATTAGAGATCTTGCAAATGTGATTTTATTCCTAAATGGCTTGAACTATCGCCATGGAGACATCAAGACATCTAACAACTTCATCGATGAGGTAAGTGAAATTCAATCCCTATTCTAGTGTCAACACAAGTACATTCAATATTAACTTTATAATAAAACTAATTTGCAGGATTTTAGAGCACAATTAGGGGATTTCGGGACACTTGAAAGGCTGGGCCAGAATCCTCCTGAACCTGGTTTCATCTCTATATGTTTTTCATATCGTTACATAACAGAGATAGTAATTCTTCATCCAATATCCTTATTATGTTTAGATAATTTAACATTTAGATAGTCAGCATATTCACATGCTTCAATCTCATGTTATATGTAGGAGGGGATCCAATGGCCCTCTACCATGTTATCTACAGTTTTGGAGCAGTGATCCTAAACCTCCTCTCAAAGGCCCCGCAAAAGGACATCAATTCTAACATCACTTTAAATCTTAGAGCCAAGGCTAAGAAAAAGAATATCGTACACAAATAGTTGATAATTAGCGGTTGCAGTAAAAAAAAAGTAATATAGAAATTACAACATTAGTTTTTCAAATGACAAAAGTTGATTTCTTTCTTTCGGTTGGGCAAAGAAATAGGATGCCCATTGCCAATGTTATCCAATGCCTTGACAGGCTCCACGTGGCAGACAGAGGCATTGTCAAAAAAGTGTATTTAACCGTGAAGCATCAAATGAAGGACAATTTTAGAATTTGAGAATTTTTTGTTCATTAATGCTCGTTTGTTTTGTTGTGGTTGTTTTGTTATGGTTTCCTTTATGCAGTAAGTTACTAGTAGAAGTAAGTTTACTTGTGTAAGAAGCATGCAAATAGTAAAAGGATTGTGGTCTTTTTTTGTAGAATTTTCTTGTGATAAAGCAAAAATATGTGTAACTTACTGCATCAGAGTCGATATGGATAGAGTTCGGAAGGACCAACAATTGGAATAAGAAAAAGACATTATTGACAGCGGTGACTCAGAGAAGAGACATTATTGACAAGTCTTCAAGTGTAACTATCCAATGGTCTCGGCCACGGGATGTTCTATCAAAATTTATGCGTCTAAGTGTAGTTTGAATATAATCCTCATCTTCATCACACATCCCCATGGCTTCATGTAGGTCTGTACCTATCTGGCGATAAAAGAAGTTCTCCAGCATTCGCTCGTTGAGCCATTAACCAATTATCCGAGCCTCCCCATGAACGTCCAAATATCCTGTACAGTAAGGCTAAATAAAGTCTGGTATACACTAAATGTTATTATTTTGTTCTCAACCTGCAAATTGAATATATCATATTTTTAAAATAAATATATTTATTATTGTAATTAAAATAAATAATAATTAACAAATTGAGTTGACATAATTAACGTAAATTAAGTTGGAAATGGTTATGCTTACCAATACTATCATCCAAATGCATTGATGCCATCAACGAACACCTAGATGAATTTGTTTGTCCCCTAGCTGACTAGAATCATGACGGTTATCACGACCACGCTTAGCACGTGCTGCTCTCTTGGTGCACTCAATTCGCGCATCACCAATAAATTTAATCTTTTGTTCCCCCTTGATGTAGTCAACACAGCTGGCTCACGCGCACTAGACTGATCAAGATTAAGCTGTTCATCTGTGAGGATATTCATCCTATGCACGACTGAAGGGTGACTGCTCTCAATGTCAGGAACGAGTTTCGTCTAGAAGTATCTGAGAATGAAAATAAAATATATAAAAAAATTTTCTAAAAAAGATATATATGAAAGATAAATTCACTTAATGACATACATATGTAAAACGTACATGTGGTCCTCAAAAATAGTATTCGAATCAACACGAGAGGGTTCAATATTCAATATATTCCAGAACTCATGTACAATGTTGACACTGATCATGGTTTTCGTTTCGTGTGCTTTGAACATATCACAAGCACACGGAATCTCATGAGTCACCTTGCAAACACACCCACATTTGTCAACCTCACTCCCCAACTTGCACATCTGTTTTAATTGATCAGCAATCAAAGTCAAACTATAGTGCGACACATGACCGATCAAGTAACCATATAAAATCCTCAAACATTATGTTAGTGTCATGGAATTGCAGCTCTCAAATGATGCCCTTATATATATGCGTGTTTCGTTGAATAAAAATAAGTAATGAAGCAAAAACATTAATGAAATTAACTGATTTGGGTCAACTGGTGATTAAGTTGATTGTCAATTACAGTGAATACCGTGTCAAGAGAACTGGTGGAAGAATGTAACCAACCTTTCAATGCAGCATGTGAACTCTCAACCTGAGAGATTATCTGTCTGGGCCCGGTCAAAAATTCACTTTTATGCTATGCATTCCAGAATCGGAACTCTTGACCAGGCCTAGACTCTAGCACAATCGCTATTCCAATCCTTGCTTGAAATAACATTGCGCAGGATCTTAGCTTCTACTTGTTCGATTCGCCACGCAATAATATATTCTAAATTAAAGCGGAAGTTTAAGAATTATCTCTTGAAGCGTGTACTTAGGTGATTCTTTTGTATGACTTAAGACTTGATCGTACGTTGTGTGGGCAACGATCTAACGAATAATTGATCAGCAGAACACTACAACTCCACAAAGCAGCTGCCAGAAACAGTAACAATTGACCACTCGCCCCCAAGAGCTCCTACGCGCCGTCGCTGCACCACCCACGTGCCTCCGGATTCCAGGAAGAAAACCAGCCGTTGATCCTTGGGTGGAGAGCCGCCGCACAGAGCTTGGAAAATCCGACTTTGAGAGATAAAAAAAAATTAATTCTCTCTCTAGGATTTTCTCTCTCTTGTTTTCTTATCTTGAAAACTTATGAATTGTGTATTGTGAATTGCTAATCTCTTGTCTATTTATAGAGTTACAAGAGAGACCCCAAGTTGGTTTAGGATTGGCCTTCCTATTGGGTTTGTGGTTTACTTCAATCCTGTTCCTGGACTGATTTACATCCAACTGACACAAGGATTCACTTATCCTTAATCCAGTTCCTGGTTTGATTCACAACCAACTGACACAAGGATTCACTTATCCTCAATCCAGTTCCTAGTCTGATTCACAACCAATTGACACAAGGATTAATTAATTACTTAATTAATTAAATCTACCTTTATCAATTTTCCAATACATAATTAATCGTACCACTAACGGATTAATTATGACACTACCTTCCTACACCAAAATTGCCTCCGGAATAACTAAATTAATTATTCTATAATCTCCCCACATCAAAGATATAATGCTAGTTAATTTATTAATTTTCTGATAAATTACTTAATTAACTTCTTATAATCCAAAATTAGTACCACTCAACCTTTTTACTATAGCGGACATAAGTCCACCGGCTGGGTTTAGTATAATAAACATAACGAGCTCATCTCGGGGGCACTATCACCCCGGACGCACGGGTACATGGTTTTCTTTCGACAAGCAGCAGCACACCAAGCAACTAAACACGCGCACCCAACCTACTGAGACTATTGGTCTGAACTGACCTCACTCTTTGGCAAATCAAAGTACACTATGTCTAATCCTCATGCCTGCTCAAGTCTAGGTATTAAGAGATAGAATACTAAGAATGAATAGTCTATTAAATAAGTACAAGACAATTCATCCTAATCGGTCAAGTTCAATATACCACGGGCATATCTATATGATTCAATTAGTTTAGACAAACCAATTTTCCAAATCACATAATAACCTAAACCGATAGTGTGTCAAAAACTGTCTCGGTTACGAACCTCATTTATATATTATGTCTTTTAACCAATGATGTGATCTACTGTGTCACACCAGATACCACATCATCTAACTACATAATATAAATGGACAACATATGTAAAAATCTATAAACAATTTAACTAAAATATTTAATCGATATATAAAATTAGGAAATAGTTCAATATAAGCAAAGGTTTAGTATTTAAACCCAACACAACCCTGTAACTATAAGTATTGCCAAAGTGAAGAATTTTTTTTCGTCCACCCAACAGAATTTCTCTTTGTGTACAAGCTATGTAGTCTCGATGTATTCAACAACAGCAGGCTAACTGGTATGGTACTTATCCCTAAAACGCTGTACCGCGCGGTAATACTCTTCAACTGTTGGCACTTCAATTATTTTATTCCACCACTTATCACAAATTTCTTTTGTCAATCCAGGATTCCCACCAATAAGTTTAACCACCAACTTCGAAACATCATTATTGATATGCCATAAACACAACTGGTGGTGTGAATCTGGAAAAATCTTCTTAATATTTAGCCCCAACTCTCTAGTGGAGACAATAACACTAGGTACTAATGCAGAACGAATCAACCATCTCAATTGTGTCATCACCCAATTGTAACGAACTTTTTTCTCATATTTAATAATGGCATATGTAATATTGAAATTCATATTTGAAGGAACTACACAAACCATATCAAAGAGTGGCATTTTGTACATGTTAGTCTTGTTATGTTTACTCAACCGCAACCACACAATGATATCGGTTCAACAACAGCACTGACTGTGGATGCGCTATGAATACAAGTGTGATCTCATCTGTCTGAGGATTCTTCAACATATGAATAAAATATTTCTTATTCGCAGCCAAATGAAGGAATTACTCCGCAATATTCCTACCTTTGAACCCATTGCGTCTGTTCTGTGCTTTCAAATTGTATATAATTACTTCGTCACTGGGTGATCATTGGGGTTCTTCTTTTTAATCGCCTTCCAAACGGATTTTGGCTTCACATGTGAATCAAACATAAATTTGGCTATCTCCTTTGATGATTCACTTAGAAAGCTCAGTTGTCTGTGCCACTTTGGATAACTATTGGATTATGATTATGCGTGAACTGAAGCCTCGACTTTATCACATGAATCATCCAACCTACACCCTCATGTCGCCTTGTAACTATCTTGAACGGGCAATTGCATCATCGTCTTTTGGTTTGTTTTTCGGTCATTAAGGATAGGCCCTTGCTCGGTAAGATCTCTCCACCAGCTGCAAACAAAGTACGACAATGTTTCTTTTTTATTGTTCCCTTTCTTTATAAGCTCAAACAGTAGACTTAGAGTTATTTTCCGTGCATGCTCATATACTTCATCGGAACTTCCAAAAACCGTAGCGCACCTAAGATATGCACTCAAATCCCCGCGAATATCAAGTAATTCATTGGGATCCTGCATTTGCAAAAAGTTTAAATTAAAATAAATTAACTTATATAAATATAACAACAATTCTAAATTATAAAAATTACAATAAATAAAAATTATAAACAAAATTGTAATAATATAATAATAATTAAATTAACTAACAATATTAACAATTGGAAATTATAAATATATTATTTATTAACAAATTAAACATATTTAATAATATAGGTCAAAGCATGTCCAAAATGCACCTCACCGTACGGCGAAACACGTTCAAAATGCACCTCATCGTATGGCAAAGAGCCTAAAGATTTTTGTCGTCAGTACGGTAAAGAGCCTTTATTAGGCGCTTCACCATAAGGCCAATATAAACCCTAAAGCGCTTTCTCCGACGACCGCTCGCATTTGAGACGTGTTTCCATGTACGATGGAGAGTCTCAAGAGTTTTATAAAGGCGCTTTATCGTTTGTTCTATCGTTTTTTTAAGGCGCTTTACTACAGATCTACGAATTTAACAAAAAACACTAAAAATTTATTGAAAATTACCTTTTTTTGGTGAATCTTGAGCTAATCCTTTCAAAAGATGGGTTTTTGAATTTTGAAAGTTTTTTGTTTTAAAATGTCGATGGACAAAGCTTCAGGGCTATTTTGGAAACTTGATATTTGTCATGAGGGACAGATAGCAAGTTTTGAGGGACAACTAGCAACACCCCATAATACAGGCTTCTGCAAACGGCCCAAACCCAAAAGGTCTGAATTACGCTTATACTTTCCCCATCCCATCTCGAATTGGCCTTATTTGATCTATTGGACAGTGAACTTGAGTACCAAAAGCCCATAGTTGACTCTGAATTTGGTTGGAATAAGAAAGATGGCTGGGGGCTTGCCTGGCTAGCACTGGGGATTGTTTATAACGGTTTCGGTCTTATTTGGCGGGCTTTTGTAATTGAATAGTAGGGTGGCGATTGATATGATTGATCCTGAGGACGACGACAAATATCTTATGAAATAAGTATGATTATTATTTTTTTTTCGAGCAAAATAAAGTTAGTTATATAATGTTTATTAAATTTCTTATAATTATTATTTATTAAAAAAACTTGCAACAGTAAAATCTGTTTTACTCTTACGTAATATTTTGTATGTTCACTAACCTTATAATTTTGTAGCTTAAATAATCTAACAATGAAATAATAAGAAAATAAAAATAATTTTTGATCAAACGTGACTAAAAAGTCCAAATTGGTCACACATTCAAAGTTCGTAAAAAAAAAAATTTCCTCAATAGTTTATTCTTTTCTTATGAATAATTAATAAAGTCATTATAAAATATTATAGTTTTTAGAATTTTGATACCAATTGTAAAATGTAAAACATTTAACGCTAATTATATAATATATAAATAATCATAAAATGAAATAATAATGGAGAAAAATAGAGAAACACAATCAAAGTTAAATTTGCTTAGTAACAAGATGAAATTGGTCCAGTGGTAGACTTCTTCATTTAGAATCAGGAGGTCTTGATTTCGAGTCATGACGGGAACGCTGAGGCACTTGGAGATTCTATTCTAATATGCCTACCCTTTGCGTGACGGTGAAAAATACAATTATTTTGCTTGCATGCTTGCCTGTCAGCTTCCCATTGGGTGCATGGCCAATAGCCATCTGATTAGTCATCTGAGTCAGAAACAACCCAAAAAAAGAGCATCTACGATTCTGAAACTGCGGTGGGTGGGGCCTCCTCATTACTCATGTCCAGTCCAAACGTTGTCGTATACGAAATCTTCGAGTTGTTCATTTTGTTACTCCATTCTAGTAGTTCAAAAAGTATAAATGACTTTTCAAATTTTATTTTACTTTTATAAATGACTTTGAAGTTTATATGTTTATTTAATTTTTTTTACTATCTATAGTTATTAGAAAGAAAATGAAAACAAAAATATTATTTCTCTCTACTTTTAATATAATTTCCGTCTAATCGTTCACGCTCTAATATTAAATGTAAAAATTATTGATTTTAATTTAAAACTAATTAATAGTAAGTAAAAAGATTTTTGAATTATTTATATTAATGACAAAGGTAGAAATAAAATTTTTTTTAACAAAGTATAATTTAATGTGAATAATACAGTATTAGAACTTATGAAACAAATAATTATAATTAATTAAATTTTAGTAGTAATAATATAAATAAAAGCTTCTTATATAGTGTTGAGTAAACGAGAATTAATTAGGTAGTAAAATATTGGTGGAGGATAAGGTTATTAGGGTGAGGGTAACATTTGAGAAGGAAATATCGTTAGCGGCTGAGGAATGCCTTGGTATTTAAGGTTGTGGCTGGTCTCTATCTTACATGTCATCCACGAACTAGGTTAAACTCCAAAGTATGACAAGATATTTTATAATTAATCGTCGAATCAGAAAAATTTAAATAAGAGTGTTAAAAAAGGTAAGGAGTTGCTAAGGAGAAGAAGAAGTAGGAGGAGGAGAAGCAACCCCGGGGGGGGGGGGGGGGGGGGGGGGGGGGGGGGGGGTGTGTGGGGGGGTGGTTTTGAATTTAGAAGGTTTTTTTTTATATTTTTTAATATTGAATTTTTTAATAAAAATAGCAGAACTCTGTGCATAATTTAGAGATACTCTCCCGTTTGAAAATATAAATCATTTTTAATTATATTATATTATATCATAAATCAAATCATATTTTTAGTCTTTTACACTTGGTCAAATAATTTTTCAGATCCTTTACATATAAAATAAGTATTATTTAGTCCCTTACATTTTAAAATTTATTATTTAGTCTCAGTAATATCTATTTTATTTAAAATATTTCAATTTTATTTATTAGTAGTATATAAAAATTTTTCAATGAAAAATATAGTTGTTTAAAAATCAGTACATTAAAAAATTTAAAATTTGAGTCAGGTTATAAAAATTTAAAACAGATCTGTCTCTATTTAGTAAATTTTAGGTTAGTTATTTATAAACTTTAATCGTCTGATTTAAATTTTTAAAATTTTTTAATAGTTAAATTAATATTTAGACTGTTATATTATTCATTTAGAAATGTCTAATAGACTGTACATTAATAGAGTTGATATAATTTGGACTGAATAAAAAATAAGAACTAAATAATACATATTTTAAATATAAGAGACAAAAAAATTATTTTAAAATTTAAGGAACTAAAAAAATTATTTGGTCAAATATAAGAGACAAAAAAATATGATTTAATCTATATTATAATTAGGTCTCAATTTAAAAATTTAGGAAAAATTTTCAATGATTAGTAGTAATAAATGATCATTTACCAAAAAAAGAAAATTTAATAACTACCATAATTTTCATACCGAAATGTTATATTGTTTAAGTAGTAATTTTCAGTTGTAATTTTGTTGTGCTTGTATATGTTTTCCCCCTGAAGAATGGGTTATATTGTCAAAGTTGAATATGTAGACTTGTATTATTTTGTTTTTGGTGAATAATTTATGAAATTTAGATATGGACCAAAATCAAATAAAAAGACTAAAAAAGGGTGAGAAAAGTCTCGAAAGTAATAGGAATTACCACCTGCTTTTTTTGACCTACCGGGGATCCATTCTTATTCTCTTTCCCCGACCTTTGGAGTTGGAACAAATTTTCTCCATATTTCACGGATTGATCCTTCTTCTTTTGCTTGCTCCCCAATGCAACATTTATTACTATTTCTTCTCACTTATGGTTTTCTACTTAGATTGTATTTTGAATTTTGTTTTTCAATTAATAATTAAAAATTTATACTCCTCTATTTTACAATAATAGTCCTAGTATAGTTTGCTGAATTAAAATAATATAATAAATAGAATTATTATTTTATGATTGATAGTATTAAAAATTAAAAAGTGTTGAAAAAAAAAAAACTATGCTTTAAACCATGTTTTGAAATGCAAATCATATGATTTTCTTTGAGTATTGCTATTTGTGCCATGGTTTTTGCTACGCACAAATAGAATTTTCCAAAAAAAAAACCCTTGAAGGCTTGTGTCCAAAAATTAAAAGATTTCATTAAATTCAATACAAATTTCACCATTAATCATATATATTAGCTTCATTATAATCCTATATATTATTATAAATATATTTAAATAATAATAAAAATTTAATAATTAAAAAAAATAAAACGAAAAGAAGTCGACGCCGCTAACTCCCGGTCAGACGCGCCTTCATTAGGCGAGTAGCCGTATGTCAGAGCGCCTAATGGAGGTGCTCGACCATACGGCCACACGCCTAATGAAGTCGTGCAGCCGCACCAGTGGTGAAATCCTAAATGGGGTTTCACCACAGTGAGACGCCTTCTACAGGCGCATCGGCCCCTCGCCTTATAAAGGCAGGTCACCGTCCAGCTAGCACGCCTTCTAAGGCGTGTGGTCGTAGAATCAGACGTATTTTTCATGCATCCAATCGAAGAAATTACATTCTGAAATGTATAACAAAAATTCAAAAAAACGTTTGAAAGTTTAAAATTAACTCTTTTATAAGTAAAAACTCTCATGAATATGCCCCCGTTCGCGCATATAAAAGCCCTCCATCACTGGTAAAATCTCATAAAAATGCACTCCATCACAAAAATGATATCGTTTTAATAAGTGACTATTTTAATTTTTTTCAAGAAAATGTCGCTTGCTAAAATGACGTTGTTTTAATACGTGACTTTTTTTAAAAAATAAGCCACATATTGAAACTAAGCAACATTTTTACTAAAAATGAAAAAAAAAATCGTAACTCTGTAAGTGGCCGCAGCAAATTTGAAGGAGCTCTTAGGTGGTTCGTCTCTGATAGCTGACTTTGATATTTTTAAAAATAGTGAAGATATGTTATAAATTTTTGATATAGATATAATGATATGATTTGGATGAAAGAAAATATATATAATATAATATAACATAATGGAGTAGAATAACAAGTAGGGAGGTAGGAATGTTATTAATGTTCTAATTAATATGTTGTACTCAAAATAATGGTTCAACCGATCTATAAAATAATATACATATATTTTTAAATTTTTGAGAATATATATATATATATATATTTTTGAGAAAAAATTGTTTGAGACTATTAATTTGTGAAAAACATTATATATATATATATATATTTATACAAAAGTGACTTGAACTCGAGTCCGTTTACGGTGGGCCTATAGGAGTATGGTAAATTTTACTCCTACTGTAGTGCGCTATAGTAATGCGCTACAGTTGCGTGCTACAGTAACGCGCTACAGTTGCGCACTACAATAAAGTGCTACAGTTGTGCGTTACAGTTTTTTTTTTTTTTTTGACGCACAACCTTTTTTAAAAAAAATACGTTTTTCTTTAAAAAATAATAAGACAGTAGATATCAAATCAATAGAATATAGATATCAGATCAAGAATATAAAAGAAATCATACAACAGAACTAAAATATACTTAACAAGGGAGATCACGTCATGATTATATAGACATAAGATCAGAGAATACTAGATATCAGATCAACAGACTATAGATATCAGATATGAAATATAAAAGAAATCATACAATAGAATTAAAACATACTTAACAAGGGAGATCACATCAGGATTATATAGACATCAGATCAGAGAATACTAGACATCATATCAACAGACTATAGATATCAGATCAAGAATATAAAAAAATCATACAGTAGAACTAAAACATACTTAACAAGGGTGATCACATCAGGATTATATAGACATCAGATCAGAGAATACTAGACATCAGATCAACAGACTATAGATATCAGATCAAGAATATAAAAGAAATCATACAATAGAACTAAAACATACTTAATAAGGGAGATCACATCAGGATTATATAGACATCAGATCAGAGAATACTAGACATCAAATCAACAGACTATAGATATCAGATCAAGAATATAAAAGAAATCATACAATATAACTAAAATATACTTAACAAGGGAGATCACATCATGATTGTATAGACATCAGATCAGAGAATACTAGATATCAGATCAACAGACTATAGATATCAGATCAAGAATATAAAAGAAATCATACAATAGAACTAAAATATACTTAACAAGGGAGATCACATCAGGATTATATAGACATCAGATCAACAGACTATAGATATCAGATCAAAAATATAAAAGAAATCATACAGTAGAACTAAAATATACTTAACAAGGGAGATCACATCAGGATTATATAGACATCAGATCAGAGAATACTAGACATCAGATCAACATACTATAGATATCAGATCAAGAATATAAAAGAAATCATACAATAGAATTAAAACATACTTAACAAGGGAGATCACATCAGGATTATATAGACATCAGATCACAAAATAGTAGACATCAAATCAACAGACTATAGTTATCAGATCAAGAATATAAAAAGAAATCATATCATACAACAAAAACGTTCATAATATGTATCATAATATCTAATATTATTTAATTATAAAACAAATAAAATGATAATTTAAAAATATTTTTTTATAAAATTCAAAAACATTAAAAAAATACTAAATTGTTTTGAAAAAAAATGGACAGAAAAAAGTCTCAAGGAGGAAGGCAAAAAAATAAAATAAAAAAATAGCCAAAAATAACAAAAGAAAGGAAGACACTGTAGCACGTTACTATAGCGCGCTACTGTAGTGCGCTACAGTAGGAGTAAAATTACATGATGGTCCTATAGGACCACCATATAAATTACTCTTGAACTCAATACATATTATATTAAGCGAGAAGTGTTTATCACTGGTTATATCCCTCTTGTCTATTATTTTATTTTTAAAATAGTAATTTATTTTATTATATTATTTTAATTTAATAAACATAATTATGACAAGAAAGTTGTAGTTTAATTAATATGTTGTACTCAAAATAATGGTTCAACCGATCTATAAAATAATATACATATATTTTTAAATTTTTGAGAATATATATATTTTTTTGCCAAAAATTGTTTGAGACTATTAATTTGTGAAAAATATTATATATATTTATACAAAAAGTGATTTGAACCCGATACCTATTATATTAAGCGGGAAGTGCTTATCACTGGTTATATCCCTCTTATTTATTATTTCATTTTTAAAATAGTAATTTATTTTATTTTATTATTTTAATTTAATAAACATAATTATGACAAGAAAGTTGTAGTTTAATTGTTTGCACTCTTCTTTGATAATTAATCTATCCTGAATTTGAATCGGACAATATGAAATATGTCCTGAATTCTAATTGCCAAAAAAGAGAATATATATGACAAATTATATGAACAACGCATAGTATGTTTTCAATTTGAACCACCGATAAAAAACATATATCATAAATTATATGATAGTCTTATGAGATATAGAAAAAGCAAAACTATTATTTTAGTCAAAAAATAATAAAAAAATATATATATCACAAATTACATGATAGTTTTATAGGGGATAGAACAAAAATAAAACTATTATTTGGCCGAAAAAATAAATGCCATGTAAATTAGAAAAGGACGAAAGGATGGAAAATACAAGTGAAATAGATTGATGGATTGATTTAGTTTAATAAAGAAGTAGTCTACAGAACATCGTATGCGAAGGCTAAGTGAGCCATCAAATGGATTCCGGCGGTCCCTCAATTAAATAGATAAAGACGCCGATTCTTCTAAAACGACACCAATCCAATAGCCTATACCCTATATACTTACTTAATTCTATTTTATTATATTAATAAATCATTTTCTCTTCCTTGTCCCTTCCAAAAGCTTTTATAAAAGCCGCTTTTTTCTTTTTTTAACATTTACCTCCAAATCTTCCGATTTTGATGGTCACGTTTACGCGCAATATACAGATGCTCATCCACATAATAATTCTAACAGTCCTAATCTCAAATTCCACCTACCTTTCAAACCTCACCTGGCTATACGTCACATAAAAATATATAATATTATTAATTTAAATATTAGAAATAAAATGATATATATTAATAATAAAAATATAAATATTAAACTATTTTTATGAGACAAAAAGATGGAAAACTTGAATCGCTTTGGAGTGGGAAGATTTGAGAATTTCTTACTACGAAAATATTGTTCAGTTGGGTTAAAAATAGAATAGTGTAGTTATTTTTTTGGACAATCAAATTCGAATTGTAGTGGTCACTTTGAATGACCAAAATATATGTTTGATTGACTCTCTAAACTACCAAATCGATTTGTCTAAAAAAAATTTCCATCTTCAAAAGAGATGATCAAACAAGAATTTCGATCCTCTTTTGAGACGGTCAAACCCAACTCAAAATTTAATTGTTCAAAAACAAGTTCGATTAATGTAAGAAAGGTTTTTAAAAAAATACGTAAAAAACAAACGATAAATGAAGGACGATCATTAAGAAAAACAGATAGTAAATATTAATGTAAGGAATTTAATTCCTTAGAACTGTAAACCTTCAATCAATTATTGGGATAAAAACTGAAACGCAAACGTACCTTGATCCATAATGATTGATTGATTGATCAAGCAATTGAATTGATGGTTGAATTCAGATCCCGTAGTTGAATTGAATCCCGGCAATGGTTGCTCTCAAGTGATGATCAGGCTTCTTTCTAGAGAAGGATTTTCTCTAGTATTTGACTTATTGATGGATAATAAGATAAACAGAAGCAGGCTGATTCACCCGGGGACCATAACCTTTATAATAATAGGGTTTCCTAAGTTACAGTTTCACCCATCGTAAAAATATAACTATAGGAATATACCAATTTCTGCACAATATTATTCCATACTTAAAAAGATACTTATATCTTATTAACATTATTTGATCACTTTAATTAGGCATAACCATATGTAGACAACACTTTAATGTACACTAACCATATTTATATATTAACGTCAAGTCTAAAAACCTTACAATCTCCCACTTGGACTAACGTAATATATATATACCTTATAATTGTACACTAAACTGAATGAGTATTCTGGATTTGTTGTCATAATATATCTTCACAATCACGTCCATTAACCATATCAACATAGGATCAAAGAGGCTTTCGTTGCGACTAATGCAACTAGACCCATCAATGGTCACATATGTCAACATAGCCAAATGACATAGATCAAGTATGGATCCGCAGCATGGAAATTTCACGTGATGTGATCTTTAACGTGTCTATTTCTAACTGGTCCCACTGAACTTCAATGATATCAACTTAATATGCAAAACAGAATATGAGCACAACTGAAAAACTGAAACTTTAAACTTTAACTTTATGGTTTACGTTGCAGCATTAAAACTAACCAAAACTTAAACTGAAGTGTTCGAAACCACGAACAAACTGAAACTGAAGTGTTCGAAACCACGAACAAACTGAAAATTACAAACTCCCACTAAACTGATACATCATCAGACAATAATACACCCATTTGAGCAACATACTCAAGAAAGACCTTGGGTGGCAAACCTTTTGTAAAGGTATCTGTAATATAGGAGTTTGTCCTTATGTGATCAATGAAAAATTAATTATTCTGAATTACTTCTCTAACAACTAGGTACTTGATCTCTAAGTGTTTAGACTTAGAGGAACTCCTATTATTGTTAGAGAATTCTACGGTTACTTTATTGTCCCAAAATAACTTAAGTGGTCTTTCAATACCATTGACAATTTGCAACTCGTGACTAAAATTAGCAGCCATATAGAATGGTTGGATGCTTTAAAACATCCACTTTAATCAGAGTTGGAGTACCAAATGATCTCTAACTGATCCGACCTCTGATAAGTGAGCATATAATTCAAAGTTCCAAGAAGGTACTGCATAACCCTTTTGGCTGCTACCAAATGTACCATACTAGAATTTCTTAAGTATCTGCCTAAAATTCCAACTATGAATGCAATATCCGAATGCGTACATACCAGAGCATGCATCAGACTTCCTACAACAGAAACATATGAAATCTTTTGCATTTTCTTTATTTCGAAAGAGTTCTAGGGGCATTGATTGAGACTGAACTTGTCTCCCTTAGAAACTTAAGTAGCATACAACTTGCAGTCCTACATCCTAAATACTTTAAGGATCTTTGTGATATAGCTCTTTTGTTACAACTGTAGTATACCTCGAGAGCGATCTCGGAGTATCTGTATACCTAATACAAAAGAGACATCACCAAGATCCTTCATCTCAAAATGATCTAAAAGAAATTTATTGGTTTCGTACAATAAGCCTATATCATTGCAAGTAAGCAGTATGTTATTAACATACAAAACCAAAAAAATATGTCTACTCCCACAGAACTTATGATATACGCAATCATTCACTAAATTCACCTCAAAACCAAAAGAGATGATCACTTGATAGAATTTGTGATATCATTTATGGGAAACTTGTTTGAGTTCATAAATGGATTTCCTTAGTCTACAAACCATCTACTTTGAATCTTTAGAAACAAGGTTTTCAGGTTGCACCATATATTGTTTCATCAATGTCTCCATTTAGAAACACTATCTTAACATCCATCTAATGAATCTCAAAATCAAAATGAGACACTAATTCCACTATAGTCCTCAAAGAAACTTTCGATGGTATTGGAGAGAAAGTCTCTGTATAATTGATACCTACCTTTTGAGTAAATCCCTTTGTGACAAGACGTGCCTTATATATTTCCACATTACTTTTTGAATTCCATTTGGTTTGCAACTAATGGATTTCATACCTTCAGGTAATGAAACAAGATCCCAAATGTCATTGTCTTTCTTGAACTTGATTTTCTCATTCACGGCATCGACCCACTTTTGAGAGTTGGAACTTTCAATGGCTTGATAGAAGTTGATTGGATTATCTCCCACCATTTCATTGGTTTCTTTATGTTCCACGAGAAACACTATATAATCATCCGAAATAGCATTTCTCATATCTCTAGTAGATCTCCTTAATGGCATTTGTTCTTGAGATTGTTGAGTTTGTTCTTCATGAATATGATCTTGTTCTTAATGAGGGAAAATATCAACATTGTCTTGTAATTCTTGAACAACTTTAGAAATTAACCTTATGATGGGGAATAAGAAAAACAGAAGCAGACTGATTCACCCGAGAACCATAACCTTTATTTATAATAATAGGATTTTCTAAGTTACAGTTTCACCCATTACAAAAATGTAACTATAGGAATATACTGATTTCTGCACAATATTATTCCATACTTAAAAATATACTTATATCTTATTAATCTTATTTGATCACTTTAATCAGGCATAACCATATATAGACAACACTTTAATGTACACTAACCATATTTATATATTAACATCAAATTCAAAACCTTACAATTAAAACTCAGGATGAAATTAATTATTGACAAGGAAACAACATTAGGGAAGACGGTTGGCATAGACTTGTTAACCTCATCCTTTACATGTATACTACTATTACTAGCACAGCCTGAGAAATTTCGGAATGAAAGAAGATGGATACGGACAAGTAAGTATGCATACACTTCACAACAAATGAATACTAGTGGCGAAGTTGGTGTACCCAGATAGATGTCACACGTTTCAATACTAGAATTCAAACAGTAACAAACATCACAGATGTAACTTCACAAAAATTAAAATCCTCTAATTAATAGAGTAAGATATTTCGATTATATTCCCTAATTCTTTTTCTTTTCTTTGAAAAAACTTACTTATATAATATTATTTTAGTATATAGACACACACTTTAAGAGAATAATCGTCTTTATAATCTCTAATTTCGATATTTAATAAAAAAAACTCTACATTATTCAAAACAACCTTTCTAGTTTTAAAATTCTTCAAAACTATTCCCCAGAAAAATCTCATTTATTTTGACAAGTCATTTATGTAATAGTATTATATATAAATAAAAGGAAAAATTAAAACCTGATGCAGGAGAATGGCACAAAGTATAGAGTATCTAGTATCTTCTTTTGTCCTTGAGCTCCCTCCACCTCCACTACGCCATAGTGGAAACTCCTCACGAATTTTCCTTCTTTCCCATAACTTTTTTAAAATTCCATTTGATTTTTATTCAATTAAATATTAATAAAGATCCCTTAGTGAGCAAAAATCATTAATACTATTCCATTTTAATAAAATATTATCATTTTAATTTAATAAGTAATAATTTTACTTTCATTATTCACTATAAATTCTAAAAGTATTAATATATAAATTAGGGAGAGCGAGGTAGTAGTAAATTTTTGAAAAGAATAGAGTAAGTTATTGATATGGAGCTACACAGAATGTGTGTATTCCCCATGAAAATGACTCCATTTGAGACCATGAATGATGGAATTGTCAGAAAGTAGGTTCTTTTGTATTTATGCTCCAAATTTACCTGCTTACCCCTCTTTTTTTTTTTTTGTATTTTAAATTATTATTTTATACTTAGTTCCATATATGGAGTAGGGACGTGCATATTTCTGTGAAATCGATCCAATCCGTTCAAAAATTTAATTTTTGGTTAATTTTTAAAATGTTTTACAATTCGACGATTTTTAAAATTGAAAAATCGATTGAACAGTTCGGTTTGCGGTTTGCGATTTGCGATAATCTAAACCGCGGTTCAAACCGAACCAAACTGTATATTTTATTTAAATATATTTATTTTTTATATTTATATTATATTTATTAAGTAATATGTATATTAGTTTATTATTATTTTTTATTAAATTGAAAAATCGAACCTTGATACTTAGTTTCGCTTTCAATTTCTTTTATTCTCATCTCAAAGACAAATACCTAAATTTCTAATTTTTCTCTACAAATCACCCTTGTCGCCTATGCTCCCAGCTCCACTTCCTTTCTCTTCAATTAGCAAGACGACATCCTCTCCAACCACCTCTTATACTCCAAAGTCCTTGCCCCCATGACATCCTCTCTTTGCTCATCCTCTCTTTTTCGTTTCTCTGTTAAATCCGGTTGTCGCTTGCCGCCTCTGTTAGTCCTGCTAAGTCACACGCTCTAACTAAAATATAGGCCCAAAAAATTTGGCCCAAACCGTGAGACCAATCCTAACCAAATTGCTTATGGCGATTTGGATTAGTTCGATTTTGAAACGCTGACGATTCATATTGGTTTGTTGAAACCATCAATCCGTTGTTCTCGGTTCGATTTGTGGTTTGGTCAAAAAAATGAACCAACCGAACCGTACACACCTCTAATATGGAGAACCCTAGTGAAACAGATATATATCTCAATTAGTTAATTATGTTTTAAATGAGTATTTATTTAATTTTTTATAAATGGACTTCCATATAGGCAAATTATATGGTACTACTATAGTAGTACTATGTGATTGTACCCGGCGTGGTTTTTATATTGGGAGAGGGTTTTAATTAGTGGTCCCCATATTTTTTAATTATTGACTCGATTTGTCTGGATTTATTTTTCTCACGCGCGCTTTGATGTTTAGCTGGACAGTTTTTATATATAAGGCGCCTCTTTTTTCGTTTTCAAATATTGCATCATGCAAGTTACCAAAATTTGTCTATTGCTCTGTTTTTTATTTCTGCTAGTTTTTTGCTTTCCGATTGTTTAGAATGGAGATTTGTGATCGCGTTAGTAATGTTGATCGATCGGATTGCATGTATGTTATTTTTTTTCTTGTTTTTTGTTGCTGAAAATATATGTTCTTCGTTTATTTTGTAATATTTTGCTTTGCCGGTAATTTTTCATTTAGAAAGAAAATTTTTGATCGCGTTAGTAATGTTGACCAATCGGATTGCACGTATGTTATTTTCTTCTTATTTTTATTGCTGAAGACATATGTTCTTCATTTATTTTGTAATATTTTGCTTTGCCGGTAAATTTTCGTTTAGAAAGGAGATTTATGATCATTTTAATGGTAATCGATCGGTTGATGATTTGTTCAGAAGCAATTGTTATGTGTTGAATGGAGAAGGTATTTTTGATTCGTTTTAGGATGTTGTGATGATTTTTTATTTTATAATTTGGAGATACGATAGAACCTGAATACCTGTTCTTTTTTTTTGGACTTGTAGTGAATTTTTTTGGAGGAAATGATAATCCATCGGATGAGATTTCTGTTTTGAAAGATGTTGTTTTTTATGAAGGTTGGTTATGAATTATATAAATTAAAGTGTTAGTCGATATAATATTGAGATATGGTTGATATAAGGTATCAGTTTGGGTTAGTATGTATATTGTTACACGTTTTTATGATATAAGGAGGAGTTATCGTCGATTTAAACTAACGATTTGTATGATATAATATTGATGTATGAATGATATAAGGTATCGGTTTAGGTTAATATGTATATTGTTACACGTTTTTTATGATGTAAGGTGGAGTTATAGTTGATATAAAATAAAGTTTTGTATGATATAATCTTTTTTTGTTAAATATGTAGGCAAGGAAATATCCAAACTTATTGATAATGGGCTACAAGGAAGTGGTGTTATTGCTTCAAGTGAAGGTAATAGTTTAAAGTTACATTAATTATTATATTATGTGATTCTATATTTTTTGCTATATTAACTATTTTTTGTTTGTAGATTATGGAGTATTGGTTTATGAGTCAAACAAATCTTTGGTTGATAAGATTGTTGAGAACGAGAAAACTACTTTCGATTTATATAATCAGCATGCTTTTAGATTAGGATTTAGTATTAGAAAATGAAGATATCGTAAATCAAAACTTTCTGAGATTAGATATTGGAGGAGGTATGAATGTAGTAGATAGAGTTCATATTCAGAGATTTTATATTTATATGTATATGTATATATATATAAAAAAAGATGATTATATCATTTGAGACATGAGTTTATATAAAGTAGAACATGAGTTTATATCATGTAAAACATGTGTTTATATCAATATAACAAGGGGATTGTTAAAAAATACAAGTTTATATCGAGTAGAATGTGAATTTATATCATGTAGAGCATGTGTTTATATCAATATAACAATGGTTAATATCATGTATAAAGAGTAAAAATTTGATTAATAGTGTTTGATAGCGTTTATATCAACAGAAAACATATATAATATAGAATATTGTATTATATCAACAAAAAAAAGAGTTTAACACAAAATACAATACATGAGTATTTATATCAACCATACTACTGATAAAAATAATAGTGTTTCATATCAACTGAAATTGTGTTTATATCAACCAAAATTAGGAATTATATCTACACAATAGTATTTTATATCAACCAAAACACCCAAAATTGATTTAAAGCTATTAAAGATTATCTTATCCACTTAGAATTTAGAAAAATGTGAAAAGAGATGAAAAATGTAAGAAGTAAAGAATTGTATTTCATAAAACTCATCTGATAGAGTACATGATGTGCTCGTTTTATACAATGCTACTCTAGGTGATAAACATAAGAGATATTATAGATAAAATGATTACTTGATATTCATTATCACAAAATATATCTAGATAAACATGATAACATTATCATTCTAATATATCATTATCACTCCAAGTATCCTTATCACTATAATAATGTACTAACCACCACCATTAATTATGAAGAACCAAACCTTGTGATAGCAGAAAATAAAAAATTACGGCACCATATATCGGAACAGGTCATCGGAGAGGAGGCGATGGAGACGTCGAGAAAAGTGGAGAGGAGACGCCGAAAATTCTGAAGTCGAAGAAGAGGAGTAGCGACAGAGTCGAACGAGATCCGAGGGAGGGAGGGTGACGGCGTGAGAGAGAGAGAGAGAGAGAGAGATATCGAGGGTTGGAGCAAAAAAGAAAAAAAGTGCGTATTACTAAGCGCCCGTGCTGCAACTTATGGAATATGGGAAATTAGGACGGGTACAATATTATGATACTACTATAGTAGTACTGTATACGAATTGTTTCCATATATGAAAAAAAAAAATTTTACTTTAGAATTTATAGTTAAAGATCCTATTATTTTTAATATAAAATTTTTCATAATAATAAAAAATTATTCCCTCCACGTCATGACTCGAACTCAGAATCTCTCTAGTCTCAGCTGAAGGAAAATTGAACAAGACCGGGCTAAATCGAAAACCTCACTTTCGTGCAATGCATTCCAGAATCAGAAGCTTTCGACCAAGCTCAGACTCAAATTAGTTTACCCATAAATGGATCTTAGCTTATACTTATTTAATTTATTAATCGGGACACAAAAATTAAATCTTTAATTAAAGCGGAATATTAAAGATTCTACCTTTTGTAGCGAAGTCCCTTGCCTAAAGAAAAATCCAATCTTTGTTGCGATTACCACAAGAAATCCGAAGAATGACTCCGATCCAACTCTGAAATAGTGTGAGCTATTATCTACGGAGTTACCCACGACAAAATAAAAAAACCCAAGAAACTTACTTTGGAAGAAAACTCAAAAAAATCTGAAATTAAAACTGCCCAGAATTTTTTTCTTTGAAAAACTGGTGCGCAAGCTACTACCGCCGGGTTTGATGAAAAACAGTTCGCCGGAGCTGCTTGGTTCAGTCCCGATCTGTACAACCAACCTCACGGATCACTCAAGAAGAAGATCAACGTGAGGATTGATCGGCTCAGGGCACTCAACCCAAAATAGTCGCCGGGTTTTCTGAAAAAACCGAGAAGGCCAATCAGCGCTGGGCGCTGTCCCTTCGAAGAATCCGACCGGCGGACAACTTTAATAACAGTCCGGGCAGTATAAAGATTGAGTTTTCCGAAGAAGAAAGCTCTCTTAGCTGACTTCGAGAAGAAACTTCGATGAGGAAGACGAAGTTCTCTCTCTAAGCTAAACTTTCTCACTCTAGCCCTTTCTTGGACTTCAAGTTTCTTAATTGTCTTTCTTGCCAAACAAGAATATTTATAAGGACCTTCTAAGGAGACCTAATGGGCTCTCGAGTTAGGCCTTTTAATTTGACTTTCGTTGACCGCTAAGTCTTTCCCGACTAGTCAACTCCAATCGACTCATTTGAATTAATTTATTAAACCCACTTCGTTAATTTAATTTAATCGAACCCTTAGAATTAATTAATTCAAATAGAATTAATTTCTTTATTCACTTTTTCAATTAAATATTAATTAAACCTTTAGGATTAATTAATTCACCTTGTCGAATATTCAAATGCATAATTAGTCGTACCACTAACGGACCAATTATGGAATTATCGCTCGAAAACGACTTTATATCGCGCCATTATATTTTATTCTATCTCTCCACATTAAAGATCTAGCGCTCGTCGGTTTATCAATTTACTGATAAATTAATTCACCGACTTCTTGGTATCCGAGATTAGTACCACTCGTCCTTTTTTTATACCGAACATAAAGTTCACCGGCCAGGTTTAGTATAATAGACTTTACGAGCTCATCTCGGGAGCACCATCAACCCGGCGAACCGGTACGTGGATTCCTCCGACTAGCAACGGCACGTAAGAAGCTAAACACCGCATACCCAACCTATTGAGGTATAGGCCTCAATTGACCGCACTCTTTGACGAATCAAAGCATACAATATCCAACCCTCACGTCGTCCCAATCTCGGGATTGAGAAACGGAATACTAGGACCGAATTGACTACGCTGATCAGTATAAGTCAATTCTATCCAAACTGGTCGTGCTCAATACGCCCCGGGCATATCCGTGTGATTTAAACTAGTTTAGATAAACTAATTTCCAAACCACACGATAACCTATACCAATAGTATGTTCAAACTATCTCGGTTACGAGCATACTTTTAATATATCAATATTTTAACCAATAACGGTATCTACTGTGTCTTTTCACACCCCGTTATCTAGTTCTATGATATAAAGGAACAAATTTATACCGAAACAAAATGATATGTCAACTGTGGATATTAGTTTTTGATACAAGTCATAGCTTTTCTGTATTCAAAACTAACATCAGCGTCTCCGTCATGACTCAAACTCAATGAGGAGGCCTACTACTAAATCAATTCCTTCTTGTTCCTATCTTTTTAATTTTTAATTATATTTATTATAGTAAAATTTTGTAAAAGTAATAGAATTTAAGATCAAATAGAGTTGTGATTATGATTAATTAAAAAACTTAAACAGCTTGCTAACCTTATAAAATTCCTAAAACCTCACTTAAAAATGGGATGAATGGAATATTATAAGAATTTGGATGCAGAAATCTAGGGTTTCTCTTACAGAACCCTTTTGGATTGAGAATAATGGGAATGGATTATTTGAAGTCGCGCCTTGCTCCAACAAAAGTCTGTGTGGACATGACTAGGAGTAATAATCATTTGGTATAAACTGCTAACAAACAAACTTTTAAGGTTATTAAATGTTCCAAAATTTGAAGCACTTCTTAATTTACTACAAATCTTAGTAGTTAAGTATAATGTATTTCTTGGAATTTGTTAGAAAAACAAAAAAGAAAAAATGGGACTGCAAAGGAGCACAACTATGAGCTGTACCTGTACCTCTGGATTGTAGCCCATTTACTCTTGGTTTTTTTACCATTCCCGCTGTCATTTTTTAACAGTGGCGGCCTATTATTTGCTCATTGTAGTGGTAGTCAGTTAAATCCTTAAATTTAACTAGCTCAGTTAAACTTCCGCCACACGCGCCCTCCTGACAGCTCCATCAAAAGTCATGCTCGTTACCACTATGTTTTTAACTATAATGTGTTACTCCCTCAATTATTATGTCTTTTATTTATTTAATAGTATATAAATTTACTTTTCAGTTAAATACAGCATTTTTTTATTTATACTTTTGTATTTTCTCTATCCTACACAAAAATTTATTATAAAATATAACTATTTTTTTAAAAATAAATATAATATTTTAATCTTAAAATACTTACAAATCATGCATAACAGTTTTAAAGGTAAAATTGCATGAATTAATGAAACATTTTGAGAGATAATCTAATTTATTATTTTTATAATATAGAAAGAGTATAATTTACCCTATATCTGCTGGTAAAGGTGTATACTGAATAGTAATAAAATACATTAATTGATCCCAATATTTTTCCCATGAACCACAATTCACGCGCCTCAATTGAGGGTGGGGGTTCCATTTCACCTTCTCAGAGTGACTCAAATAGATATTCATGTATGACTTCCACTAAAAACTCAAGTCATCTTGCTAAGCTTTTGGTCATAGTATTTATTTTTTTTATAGGGAGAGGAAAAAGGAGAGGAATTTCTCATCTCTGTATCTCTGAAACTTTCTACATTTTGCTTTTTCCCCCATTCTATTTCAATTTTTCCAGCTCCTCTTCTTCTGCTAAAGGCAAGATCTTTTTTCTCTCTCTGGATTTGCACTGTTAATCTTGTGAACAGTTTTGGGTACTTGAGTAATGTGCCCAATGATTATGACGCTTGTAAACTCATTTTAATGTTCTTGGGTGCTCTGTTCTTCCTCAATTAACCACAAAGTTCTCTGCTTTATCTCAACTCATCACTTCTTATGACACCCTTTTAATGTCATTATTTTGTCATCACTTCCTTCTGCATTTGGTATGTTTAAAAGTGGTAGTCTTTATTTATTTATTTGTACTTACAATTGCTTAACTATGAAGTTTATTGCTTGTTCAAAATTATATCGTTTGCTTTTAGGTGTGCATTTGGGTTGTAAATTCAGACAAGTTAACGTTTCGATGACTTCTTTACGAGTCTGTGTTTAGGGAGCAACATCTTTTGTTTAATTATTAAGTTTATAACTATGATGGATAACATGTATTAGCTTTTCATTATGTTATCCTTTCTTCTTATATTCCTTTTTTTTTTTTTTTTTTTTTTTCAGGTTTTGGAGGCTTCCATATATTGGTTATGCAAGCCCTTTTTAAAATAAAGAGTAGATTGAAGAAAAAGTTGGTGTTTTGGATCAATGGGTGAGAGGAGATCTACTTCTTCTTTCCGCGGAATACAGATCTTTCTATGGTGGTTTTTGATATGCATAATCAGAAATTCAGATGGGTTCACTAACTCTGCCGATGGTAAGGTTTCACGAACTGTAACTTTTTAAACTGTCTTTTGATAAACATTACTGTTCTGTTTGTTGCTCTGTAAGCTTAGCGATGAAAGAGATTTATGGTCGATTTAGTCCATTTTAAATTTTTTTTTTTATCTTTTCTGATGGTTGGTTTCTAAAACCGAAATCTTATAGTACTATGTAACCATCTTGACTACTTGTCATTTTAGAGTAGTTAAGTCAACTCTCTATTTGCTTCAAATTCAACTCCCTTAGTCATGGAATTGAGTAAAGAATTTCCTGTATGAATTGTCATAAATTGAGATTGAATGAGCCGTTGTTTGTTCCCTGCCTATCCCCACCCCCATAAGATTGTTGACGTCTATACAACGATGTAAAAGTAAACGCAGTTTTCTTGGGAAATCACCATCATATTACTTTAATCAAATGGATTTCAGGCTGTTTAGTTGTTTCCATACTTTGATTTTTTCAGTTCTTTTTAATCTGTCTATGTTTCTTGTCAACTTAATTTGTTTAAAACGTCTATTGTCTCTGTTCACATTTTTTCCCCGAGTTATGAGTTCATGAATTAACATGGTCACATTGCTTTTTCCAGTTGCGGCAATTAATAGTTTATATGTTGCGATGGGATCGCCCACTCTTCCTGGATGGGTTGCCAGTGGTGGAGACCCGTGTGGCGAAGCCTGGCAAGGGGTCTCCTGTGACAACATGAACATCATTATTTCAGTGTATGGAGCCTGCACTTTTTTCTTTGCTAGACAGCCTAAAATTGTAATGCCACTTCATACAACTACTTTATTCTTGTAGAACACTCAATGCTGCTAATTTGGGTGGTGAATTGGGTGATAATTTGGGAGCGTTTACTGCTATTAAATCTATGTAAGTCATACCTATGTTGATCTGTTCACTTCATTTGGTGGAAATTGCTTTTATATGTGTGATGATTTGATCTGATAACGTTGGAAATGTCTCTGTCAGAGATCTGAGTAATAATAACATTGGTGGTAGCATTCCATCCAATCTACCAGTTACAATGCAGACTTTGTAAGTCTTTATTTGCTCCTTTAAAGGATAAATTTTCCCTTGAACTGACTGAACATGTGAAAACTTATGTTGGGGCTTAAAACTTGTTAGTATTGTGTTGGATGTTTGCTTAAGCTCATTATATGATAGTCTTTACCTCTGGCAGTTTTCTTTCAGATAACAAGCTCATTGGAAGTATTCCCAGTTCTATTTCAAGCCTAACTGAATTGGTAGCTATGTAAGTCCTTAAGTGAGTTTGATTGTGCTTCCTCCACTTGAAGCTTATTTTATAAAACAGATTTCTGCCTGTTTCTCAGGTCTTTAAATGACAACCTTTTATCTGGAGAACTACCTGATGCATTTGAAGGACTTACAGCTCTGGTCAACCTGTAAGACCCCATAATGTGACCTTACCTTGGAGCAAAACCATTATCAATTTCCTGGATAACTTCTCACATGTGCTATTTTTGGCTCAGAGATTTATCAAACAACAACTTGAGTGGGCCGCTACCTGCATCAACACAAAATTTGTCAGCCCTGCGCACTCTGTGAGTGTTCTCTTTTCAAGTAAGGGCATTTAGATGGGATGTAACATCTGTATGACTTAGTTTCACTCTTGGTGCAGCCATGTGCAGGACAATCAGCTTTCAGGAACTCTTGACGTGTTGGAGGATCTTCTTCTGGATGATTTGTACTTTCTGCTCTCATATGGATTTAATTAAACTTTTCTGAGAGTGACTGTTGCATATCTAGTCTTAACCCCTTGCAATTTCTGCCTTTTCTGTTACAGAAACATAGAGAATAATCAATTTTCCGGACCAATACCTCAGAAGATGTTAAGCATTCCCAATTTCAAGTGAGTTCAAAATTCTGAATTTTTGGAAATGCTGAGTTGGTATTAAGAAGGTCTAGCATGAACTCATTCCAAAAGATGCTGAATTTCAATTTAATTCAAGGGTCTTTTTCTTCGATGAATCTTAAAATACAAGAGCATCTGCTTGTTTGGTCTTTCTTTTCTTTATGCTCTTTCTTTCCATTTTTATCCAAGATTACTGTGCTTGATAAGTTTTTCCCCTTGCTGCTAAGGGTATTACCACCTCTTACTTTACATAACTAAAACTATAAACTTTGTTATAATGGCTGTTGTTTTTTTTAAGACTCTTAATGATTTGATTGACACTAAGTAACTTCTTCCAGACTACTTTTCCTTTTTATGCATTTCATCTACAGTCAGCTATTGGCTATGTATCTTTGCTAGCTAATGTAGTGTAATCTTGCAGAAAAGATGGGAATCCATTCAATAACAGCACTACCGTGTCACCTCCGGCCACATCCTCAACAAAACCACCTCCAGCACCACCATTTTTTGGTGCACCAACTTCTGCACAGACGCCACCAAATTCTGGACGAGCCCCGGGAAAGCGTGCCGATGGGCCATCTGCAACAGAGGCATCTAACTCTAAAACAAGCAAAAAAAGTATAACTACCAAAAGGGCTGTTTGGATATCAATTGCAGCTGTGTTGTCCTTCGTTGTTTTGGTATTAGCACTTATCCTGTTCTTGCCAAGGTGCTTTAGAGAGAGGAGAGACTTGCATAGGATATCAAAGCCGCATGAAATAGCGCCTTATATGGGAAACAGGGAAAATCCTAGAGATAATGTTGCTCTAGGCCATCATGGTCATCATGAAGAAAAAGGTTCCATGAGTTTGTACTTTATATAATTGTTCTTAATTTTCTGATATACCTTATTAAAATTATTAATTCTCTCTATGTTATTAATTGTTATAGCAGAGCCTGTATTGCCAGTTGCAAAGCCTAAAGAAGAACTTCAAACAGGAGGAAGAAAGGGTAGTATTATTCCAAAGCCGCGTCAAGAGCAGGAGGCAAATTTTAAAAAATGGAGTGCAATCCCAAAGACAGATGATCATGATATAGACATGACCAGATTTGATATCGATTTGATGCCTCCCCCACCACCGCCTCCTCCACCCCCACCACCACCTCCTCCACCACCTCCCCCTTTACTGCCAGAGAAGGTGATTGTTAAACCACTCAGCCCACCAAAAGAACGTGTGGAGATGTCTTCAACTAGACGGCTTCCTGGAACTTCTGTGAAGGCGTATACAATTGCTTCTCTCCAGCAATATACCAATAGCTTTGCTCAAGAAAATCTAATTGGGGCCGGAATGCTGGGAAGTGTTTATAGAGCTGAGCTTCCTGATGGAAAGGTAAAAAGGTTCAAGTTAATTTCATCCATTGCAATTGTCTTGGGGAGGTATTTCATGAACTTTAGTCTTCTCATATCTTTTTGAGTAACTTTTCACCTTTTGAAATGGCCTTCTCTCTGAAAGTGCAAAAATAGTAATACATGGTTAAAACATTATACAAGTCAGTTACTAAAGAATTTAACATTGCCGTCCTCCTTATCTGTCTTTTGGTCACCGTTTCAATTTTTATTGGAGCCATCCAGAGGGGTGAAAAAAGGAAAAAAAAAAAAAAAAAAAAAAGAAGTTTCCAGTTCTGACAACTGATCTTTTCAAAATGGCTCTACAGTTTCTTGCTGTCAAGAAGCTAGACAAAAGAGTTTCAAATCAGCAGAAGGATGATGAGTTTCTTGACCTGGTTAACAATCTTGACAAGATTCGTCATGCTAATGTGGTCGAAATTATGGGTTATTGTGCGGAGCATGGTCAAAGGCTTTTGGTCTATGAGTACTGCAGCAATGGATCTGTGCAGGATGCTTTGCACACTGACGATGATTTTAAACGGAAATTTTCATGGAATGCTCGCATCAGGATGGCTCTTGGAGCTGCAAGAGCACTAGAGTAGGTCTTCTAATCATTTTAAAGTTCATAATAGCATTAGTTTTCTGTTTGAATGATGTTTGCTTAGAATCTCGTAACTTTATGATTTTGGGATGGTGGTAGTAAGTATCAGACCATAGGAGGATTAAGAAGAGTGTATTTATGATATGCTACAATTGTTAAGCTGTATGCTCACCTGCAGTCCTGTTATCATATCTGTCAAAAAATAAAAGAAAGGGAAAAGAAAGGAAAATGAATAAAAAACATAGCAAGAATAAATGAGTGGTTTTAAAATTAGTGATTTGAAAATTCTTAGAAAAAATGTAACCTCTTAATTTGACTGCAATAAGCAAGACATGATTGGTAATTATCTTTGGTTTGTTGTGGCCAACAAAGTGAGGATGGTTTTCTTCCTGTGTTTGTATGAAAATTTTATTTTTTGGTCTCAATGTGTTATGTACTGTTTAAAGTATTAATGGTTATTTGTAAATCTAGGTATCTGCACGAGATCTGTGAGCCACCTATCATCCATAGAAACTTCAAGTCTGCTAATGTTCTTCTTGATGATGAGCTAGCGGTGCACATCTCTGATTGTGGTTTGTCTTCTTTGATTACATCAGGTGCTGTGAGCCAGGTAAATTCTGCCATTGATATCCTCAAAAAACACTGTTATTCTCTATTTATGTGGAAAAACTTGACATGGGGTTGCTAAAATTATGGTTCTAGCAAGTGTAACTTTATAGTCTGGTAAAATTGGAGTCCAATTTAGCTGAAAGAACATCCTTTGGAAACTAGAGTCAGATTGTTTATGTATAGATAAGATGGTGAGCAGGTGATAGTATGAATATTTGCTCTTTCCATTTTTAGAGGTTGTTAGAAAATAAAATCAGCTTGTGGGAGCTTGAGGGAGTAGTGCGACTTTCCTTTATGAGATGACTGCGTTATATGTGTGATCAGGTGGTTTTGCAGTAGGGGGGTTTAGCTTTGGCTGCATAGTTAACTAACAATATGATTCTTGTTCGAGTGGATTATTATTAAAAAGATTCCTAATCAGGGGGATAAACTATTTGAAAGATTAAATGGGAGCGTTTTAATATTTAGAATGGGACTAGTGATCCATGTGGTTATGAATATTGAACTTTACATTGACATAAATGTGAAGTTTCCTTTACCGAAACATTCGAGTGTATCTCTGTTAAATTTTTATTCTAACTATCCAGTCCTATAACATGTTCAGTTGTGTCTTGTCTGGCACCCGCCACCAATATATGCAGCATGTGCTCTCACAGGACCCTACTGTTTAAAACATATGGAACCTACCAGTTGTACTGAGGATTTAAACGTTTAAGTGATAGATATAATCAACTTATTCCCTTTGTAAAAGATGGTCATGAATTTGTAACATGGAAAACAAGGAAAATTTGTTCCATGCCCAACAAGACCTTTCTTAACTTTTATTTTAGGTTGATAGTGAGGCTCTATGAAAAATCACAGAAAGTGCGATTGCCTTGTGTAATAAAGTTACAGAAGTAACTGAATAGCTGCTTGCTCTTAGTTTTGCAATTGATTTCGAGTGGTTAAAATTTGTGAAATGATACCTTTGTGACAATTTACATGTGTAAAACCTCTTCTTTCTACATTTCAGTTGTCAGGGCAATTACTTACAACATATGGCTATGGCGCGCCAGAATTTGAGTCAGGAATTTATACTTCCAAAAGTGATGTTTACAGCTTTGGGGTGGTGATGTTGGAACTCTTAACTGGTCGAATGTCATATGACAGGTAAAAAATGACTGCTCAGATGCACCAAGTTGATGTGATGCGCTAATTAATCATAACTGATTTTCTGCAAACAACTTCAGGACAAGGAGTCGAGGAGAACAATTTCTAGTGAGATGGGCAATACCACAACTTCATGATATTGATGCCTTGACAAGGATGGTTGATCCATCTATGAATGGAAGATATCCTGTTAAATCCTTATCCCACTTTACCGACATTATTTCACGCTGCGTACAGGTGAGATATAGAAAAGTACCCCAGCCCTTAAATAAAATATCTTTGTTCATTCAATACTCTATTCAGACAGTAGATATTAGGCATAGTTTCACTACAACTTTCTTTTACAACTCTGTAGACAGTATGATGTACAACAGTTGTTTAACCAATGAGTTTGTGATGCAGCCGGAGCCAGAGTTTAGGCCTCCAATGTCAGAGGTTGTTCAAGACCTCATTCAGATGATAAGGAGGGAAACTCCTAACAGATCGGATGGGGATTGAAAGAAGTTATAGACAAGCCGCGCTGAATCAGCTTCCACAAAACTGCAAATGCGGACAATTGACTTTTTGGAGAGTTAACTGGAGTTTAAGCGACGAGAAAATCACATTGTGGAATTCTATTCCCCCTGCTAACACAACTTACTATTCTTTCGCCAAGGCGGCTCCTACAACTAGCTTTGCTGCAGTAGCAGTTGAGCAAACACTTGGTTTGAATATGGTAAACCCTGATTCTTTAGTCATATTGGTTATGATTCTCAAGTGTAGTTTAAAATAATAGCTGCTGCAGTGTGTAGTGACACTTACACCAATTGTTCAATAGTAATCATCTGAATGTGTTGTTGATAATGAGAAGCAATTAGGTTTTGTGTTGTTGTGGCTCAACTACACCTTCATTGTTTTGTGTGGACTATATATATGGCAGAGTCAACCAGCCACACTGTTGTACAATAATCTGAGGCTGTACTGTAATAGTATTATTAATTTGTACAAATTATTGTTGATGATCATTGATCAACCTTAAATTTGATGCATCAAGGTAGATAACTATGTTGCACATTGGTTGGGTTTACTCAGGCATATAGGAAACCGCAAATTATATCATGTACCCATTAGCTAATATATTTAGAAATAAATGATAACTCATTAATTTTTTAAATTTAAAATGATTTATATTGAGTTGTTATCACTTTATTTATAAATATAGTAACATGTATTATACATGTATAATTTGAATTGATGCAAAGAATCCATATAATACCACTTAGGAAAAGTTCCAATTTTCCTATTTTTAACATCAGTTTGAAACAGAACATGAGAAAAATATCAGAAGGTGGTACATGTACCTATTACTATATATAGTAATTTTTCGCATAACAGCTGTACACTTACTAAATATAATAAGTTTCGTCGACGTGCGCGCCTGTTTTTTTTTCCTCGTTGAGTCCAAAACGTCTTCGCTGAGTCCATAACGTTTCAAAACAACTGTCGCAACGTCTAAAAAACAACTGTCGCAACGTCTACATCTAGGTATGTCCACAACGTCTCCTAACACTGCCGCAATATCCCCGTACGTCCAAAAAACAATTGCCGCAACGTCCAAAAATATCTACATCCAGACATGTGAATTTAAGCTGAATTTTTTACATAACACCTTCCACAACGTCTCCTAACACTGCCGCAACGTCCTCGTACGTCCAAAAAATAACTGCCGCAATGTCCAAAAATATCTACATCAGGGACGAGACTCGAACCCTAGTCATTTTAGTCTTGTGACTCTTCAAAATATTCAATTGCCATTAATCCACTTAAAGTTAGTTAACATTTAATTAAACTTTTTTGTACATGTCATTTAAAAAATCACTATTGTCAATATTGAATTTTTCATCTCCCAATACATAAGTCAATAGAAACCCGGAGGAACAAGGTTTTCATGTAGGCAAATCGTTAAAAACTATTTTTTATACATGTCAAATGTTTCGTCGAAAGTTCAAAAAACCCTTGAAATTATTAAAAATCTTCCTTATCTTTTAAAATATGGCATTTTTTGGAGTTTCGAGCGGCATAGGTTGTTTGCTGCTGGATAGATCTCGAAAAGTTACATGAAATCAAAAAAAAAAAAATCGTCTAAAACGGACCACCGAGCGCAAAGTTATGACCTTTTAAAGTTTTCGTTCAAAACCACACGTTTTCCAATATTGGACCAATCTCCAAACACCCGTCTGTCATGTCCATTGCGTAGATCTCTTCGATAACCATCAAATCGACTACTTGCGCGTCCAAATCGGCAATCGAGTGCCGAGTTATGCCCTCCCGAACCATCCCTGCAATACAACTTCATAGATGACACATTCCACAACGTCTCATAACACTGCCGCAACATCCCCGCACATCCGAAAAACAACTGCCGCAACGTCTACATCCAGGCATGTGATAAATTTTTCACATAACACCTTCTACAACGTCTCCTAATACTGTCGTAACGTCCCCTCACGTCCAAAAAACAACTGCCGCAACGTCTACATCCAAACATGTGAATTTAAGCTGAATTTTTCACATAACACCTTCCACAACGTCTCCTAACACTGTCGCAACGTCCAAAAAATAACTGTCGCAGCGTCCAAAGACGTCTACTTGTTTTGCATGTGAGACTAAATTAATTGGAATATAACTACTACCACCACGTCCAAAAATAACTATCACACCACGTCTATATCCAAACATGTGAAGTTTAGCTGAACACAGTACACCACGTCCCGTTACGTCCAAAATACAAAGCAGCAACGTCCTGTTACGTCCCGCTACGTCCAAAATACAAAGTAGCAACATCCCGTTATGTCCCGTAACATCCTGTTACGTCTAGTTACGTCCCATAACACTTTCTACTAAGTCCAGCAGCGGGGAAGAATCAGAAGCAACCCATTTCACATGAAAGTGTCAATACCTCACAGAAAATATTTATATATCATATTTCAGAGTAACACAACATTATTTGAACAAGAAAACACGAATATAACATTATTAATACATTACCCAACATCAAATCGTGAAAATAAGGTTCCCTAAATCCATCAAATCTAATTCATACTTCATGATGTACTGATTTTTTAAGAAGAATAAGTTATTTTTGAAGAAGAAGAAGAGATTTTTTAAGAAGAAGAAGATATTTTTTAACAGGAAGAAGTGATTTTTTAAAAAGAATTGATTTTTCCGTTGTATTTGGTATTGTTAGTCGAAAAATATAATCGTCGATCTCCGTTAAATTTGTGTTTGAATGAAAGATTTGATTAAATGCGGTTTCGAATTGAGTACGACAAAGAAGAATAACTGATTTTTTAAGAAGAAGAAATGATTTTTGAAAAAGAAGAAAGTGAGTTTTTGGAGAAGAAAAAGAAGAAGAAAAGAACATGCATCTCACTCTGTTATAGTGAGAGTGATGATTGATTACTAGTTAGGTGTACATAGTGACACAACATATAATTTGCGGAAAAATATACCAAAATATGTTGGGAAATGAAAGAATTGAGTTGTATGAAAAAGAAATACTATGAAATTATTACAGTAAATTCGTTTTCGGATTCCTTACGTTATCTTTACATAGGATACGACTTGTAGAAATATACGAAATATTTTCTTTTTATATAATAATAATAATAATAATTATATTTTAAAATTAATTTTTGTCTTAACTAATTATTATTTTTGTTTCAAAATAATATTTTTATTTATTGTATTAAGATAAAATTATTATTATGAGGTAGTAGTACAATTTTAATAATTTTGTTTCTAATATTTATGATTTTACCTTCAATATGCAATAATCTGATTATATACAATTTATACATAATTCATAACTACAATAAAAATATAGAATTTTAATTGAGAAACAAATATTATTGTTGAATAATATATTTTTTAAAAAAGAAAAAAAGAAAAAAGGAAAAAAAAATTAACAGAAAAAAAGGGGGAAACTTAACAGAATAATCTCATATTACAAAAAAGGGAAAAAAACGAAAGAAAAGATGGAACTTAAGTTCTTAACACCTCATTATTTGTAAAGAAAAATAAAAGAAAAAAACTTAACAGAGAGGAAACTTATACACCAAGTTAGGAGTCCGTTTACGGTGGTACTATAGGAGTAGGATGAATTTTACTCCTACTTGCTACAGTAAGCGCGCGCTACAGTAGCGCTACAGTGACGCGCTATAGTTTCGCGCTACAGTAACGCGCTACAGTTTTTTTTTTTTTTTTTTGACGCACAAACTTTTAAAAAAAAATACCTTTTTTAAAAAAAATTCTTTTTTTTAAAAAAATACTTTTTTTAACAAGGGAAATCAGATCAGGATTATATAGACATCAGATGAGAGAATACAAGAGATCAGATCAACAGACTATAGATATCAGATCAAGAATATAAAAGAAATCATACAGTAGAACTAAAATATAATTAACAAGAGAGATCAGATCAGGATTATATAGACATCAGATCAGCGAATACTTGACATCAGATCAACAGACTATAGATATCAGATCAATAATATAAAAGAAATCATACAGTAGAACTAAAACATACTTAAAAAGGGAGATCAGATCAACAGACTATAGACATCAGATCAGTGTATACTTGACATCAGATCAACAGACTATAGACATCAAATCAAGATTTTAAAAGAAATTACACAGCAGAACTAAAACATACTTAACAAAGGAGATCAGATCAGGATTATATAGACATCAGATCAACTCATACTTGACATCAGATCAACAGACTATAGACATCAGATCAAGATTTTAAAAGAAATCACACAGCAGAACTAAAACATACTTAACACAGCAGAAATAAAACATACTTAACAAAGGAGATCAGATCAGGATTATATAGACATCAGATCAACTCATACTTGACATCAGATCAACAGACTATAGACATCAGATCAAGATTTTAAAAGAAATCACACAGCAGAACTAAAACATACTTAACAAAGGAGATCAGATCAGGATTATATAGACATCAGATCAACTCATAATTGACATCAGATCAACAGACTATAGACATCAGATCAAGATTTTAAAAGAAATCACACAGCAGAACTAAAACATACTTAACACAGCAGAACTAAAACATACTTAACAAAGGAGATCAGATCAGGATTATATAGACATCAGATCAATTCATACTTAACATCAGATCGACAGACTATAGATATCAGATCAAGAATATAAAAGAAATCATACAGTAGAACTAAAATATACTTAACAAGGTAGATCAAATCATGATTATATAGACATCAGATCAGAGAATACAAGACATCAGATCAACAGACTATAGATATCAGATCAAAAATATAAAAGAAATCATACAGTAGAACTAAAATATACTTAACAAGGTAGATCAAATCATGATTATATAGACATCAGATCACAAAATAGCAGACATCAGATCAACAGAATTTAGATATCAGATCAAAAATATAAAAGAAATCATATCATACAACAAAAACGTCCATAATATGTATCATAATATCTAAAATTATTTAATTATAAAACAAATAAAATGATAATTTAAAAATAATTTTTTATAAAATTCAAAAACATTAAAAAAAATACTGAATTGTTTAGAAAAAAAAAGGACGAAAAAAAATCTCAAAGAGGAAGGCAAAAAAAAAAAAAAAAAAAACCAAAAATAACAAAAGAAATGAAGGTACTGTAGCGCGTTTACTGTAGCGGGCGGAACTGTAGCGCGTTTACTGTAGCGCGCGTTTACTGTAGCGCGGGGTAGGAGTAAAATTCATGGTGGTCCTATAGGAGTAGGATATAAATTACCCCAAGTTAGCATTATCGTTTTTTTTTCTTCTTTTATTTTATTTTCAAAATTGAAAAAGGAAAAACGTGATACAACAACTCACCAAGGGCCCTAGGCAGGAACCTCCGAGTTAAGTGAAAGACAACGAGTCGACTCAGCAAAAGATTCCCAACCTATATAAACCCACCGTTTTCCAGCAGCTACCTATAGGAACCACCCGCCATTTCTAGCAAGATCTCTCAATTTCCCCGGTAATTAGTTTTCCCCTTTTCTTTATACGAAAACAACCAATTTTCCCTAAATAGAGATTAAGTTTTTCAACGTATGAATATTAAAAATTTATGCTGATTGTTAAAAATGAATTCCACCTCCACATTGCCATTTTTTACTGATAATAATAATCATAATAATAATAATTTGGGATAATAATAAATAAATAAGTTAAACCTTGAAATCCGTCTCATATTTGTTCCAGATCTGTGTTCTTGTATAGTTTCAATTTCATCTAAGTTAATTGAATTCATGTTATCTTTTGTGGGTTTCTTTCTTTGTACATTGTGATTCCAAGGGTTTTTCTGATTCCCTCTCATGGCTCGCGGTTATGATTCCAATCCCTTCGAAGAAGAAGAAGTGAACCCTTTTGCGGTAATGCCTTTTTTCCTCCATGGATTTCCCATTTGTGCTTTGATGAATTCTTAATGTAGGTTCTTATTTGCATTGGAGGATGTATGTAATTTCCTTTTTGTTAAATTCTATGTTTTCTTGAAACAGTGGGATTTGGACTTGGTGATTGGAAATATTTGAAATGTGGGATTACGGTCATGATTATTGCCATATACTACCAATATTTTGATCTCGAGAATAAATTCTGTGTGTTTTTTTTTTTTTTTTGGTTATGCTTTTTTGGTGGAATTATTTGGATTCTGTTGATTATGGGTTTTTGGATATCGTTTTGTGGAAACTCTTGTTACATAATAAAATCAGACAATGTGGATAATTGATGTTGACATCATTGTTTGGAATGCCAATATAAAGTGGTAGCTTGTAGCGTATTTGAATAGCAAATTGCAGTTGCTTCCTTGAGTTTTACAGATTAGTATGCATGGTGATGCTGTAGTTGAAGTCTTTCTCTAAATGCATTGGTTTCTCGCCAAACAAAAAATTTCTTGATGAACATGAAAGGAAAATTAACTATGGAAAAGTGGGAAATGGTTCTTGCAGGCTTTGTAAATCATGAATGGTAAACAGTTCCTTTTTACTTGATTTTCATATTTTTTTGCAAGCGGTTATATTTTTCCTATTTGAAGTGCTGTTTCATTTTAAGAAGTTCTGTGCGGGTAACTCAGCGTTTTACATTCAGCCAGTAGGATGTTTTGTGTATATTACAGATTGCTTTTTGACACTTTTTCTGTTTTGGGAGAAATCTTTGATTCACTCTTTTTCTTTTTTGGGAAGGGGAGTTTTCCTTTAGCAACTATATGGGGGTAAAATTTCAAAAGAGTTGGACTAGCATGTTTCTCTATTCATAGATACTCTGTTCTTTACTGCTTTTGTTTTGTGAAGAGGACTATTTGATTGTACTGTTTTTTCTTTCTATTGAAAATGTTTGCCCTGTTTATGTATGTTTATGAATTTCGGATTCTAGGACAATGGAGCTCAAGGAAAGGGACAGTCGAACTATGGCAGTGGTGCATTTTTTATGACAGTAATTTATTTTCTCCTTGAGCTTTCTTAGAATTTTCTTGTAGCTTACTTATAGGTCTTAGAAATTCACTGTATTATAACTTTGGATTCTTTATCCGTGAAGTTTCTAGCAGAAATTCTCCTTTGTTTCCTTTTCTTAGTTGTTGTTGATGTATTGCAATATGTTTCAGAAAGCTGGCCTTTGGTCTTCCTTTATCTTATCAGAGGTTTATTGAATATAGTAGCAGGCTTAAATGATGGAATACATACATAAAGAATACAACTTGAAATTGTTTGGAGAAAGTTTGTGTCTTCTATCCATGCTATGATGGAATACATATGACATGGATATAAGCTTAATATATCTGGTGAATGATGAACCCATATATTTGTGCGCCGGTATTTCCCATGTCACTTTGTCTTTTGTTTTTTTGAGAAAGGTACCTAAAAGAAGCATTTTCACCCATAGGGCCAAGAAGTAAGGTAATATGGTCTGGACAGTCTACTTGATGAATCACAAAATAACCATTTTAATGACCAGTCTCTTCATTTTCTCTATTAGCTTGCACATGCATGTAGGCATGGGCAACATAGATGAAGTGCTTGCTACTTTCATGTCATGTTTTGTGTTCTCTCTTGTATTATGATACTACCTATTTTTGGCACCAATAAATCTATACATTAAAATAATAAGCGAAGATGATTAGATAAGTTGCAACTGTTTGAACATTTTGCATTAAAAGCTTTAAGTTGTTTCATCTACAGTAGATTACTGATTTTATAAAGTTTTCACGAATCTGAAATTAATTTGCTGTCAATGAGAAAGTAGAGCATTGCTTTATTCCTTGCAAACTGACCTGAGAAACAACTCGAACTAGTACTTTACAGTAGTTCTCCATGTCGGACAGTTGAAGTCGTCACCTAGCTTCATGCTGTTAGGGTCCTAAGAGGCATGATTCTGTTTGACTTCACATAACTTTGTAGTTATGTATGTGGGAGTGCATTGTATATTAGGGAGGGGACGGTGAGGTTCTTTTTGCCAGATTGCATCTGTCTTCTGTAATCCTCTTGCAAGAAAAGTCCAGGGTGTTATTTGGGAATATTGCAATTTGCTTTTTTTTGTCATTTGTGCTTTTAATTTTGATGAAGTCTAACATTAGGTAGCTATCTTTTCTTGCACATTTTTATAGTACTTTTCTTGTTGACATCTCCAGAATCCTGGAAATGTTCCTCAAGCAAACTCAAAACTTTCACCTCTTCCTCATGAGCCTGCTGCAACTGTTGATATTCCGCTTGATAGCTCTAATGTAAGTAGTTCAATTTTATGCTTTTACAATAATGCTTTTTATGTTCTTCTTTGGTCACACTGATGCATTTTTTTCCTCTGCTTATTTAGGATTTGAAAAAGCTGGAGCAGGAACTGAAAGCTAAAGAGGCTGAATTGAAGAAAAGGGAGCAGGTAGTATGATTTTAATTCTCTGTTTTGAATGATGTTTCATTGTCATAGAAATAGAGAATATGAATAATATTACATCATCCTTTGTGTTTTACCTCTTGTAAATTGATTTGGCATCTTCCAACAAGAAGTATCTTTTTCCTTGTTCTCCATGGGATTCGTTCTATGTTGTGAAATTTATGACTTAGTAAGATGGGAAGGGGTAGTGCATGAACCTGTAGAATATAACCTATTGATACAGTCTAATTGATAATGTGAACTAATTCTTTTCACTTTGCATAGTGTTTAATTTCACTGTTGCAACTTTCTCTAAATTAGCTTGAAAAGACAATTTCAGTTATATAATCAGATATGTAAATAAATAATTTCCTTGCCTATAAGGTCCTTGATTAATTAGGTCACGTCATCTGACTAAGAATCTAATGAGCTGAAAGTCCTTTTTTCTTTCTTATTTTTCACTTACCATATATGTATTCCAAGCAAGTATGTAACCAGTTTTTCTTCTGGGCTTCTTATTCTTGTTATTCTTTTTTAGCTTTTCAATAATGGAAATGTTTTGAAGGAGATAGTTTTTGTGTCAATGCTTTCAATGACCGTTATCTAACTATGTGTGGAAAATTTGTTCAAACCTGTATTTTTGTATCTTTTTGTGAACTTCGTCATGATATACATTAATTAGTTTTCTGTAGGTGTTTGTTGCATTTTACATTAATTTTTGTTTTAATACTTTCTGGTTTGATGCCAGAGTAAACTGAAGTTCAAATTTTATGGTCTTATGTAGGAATTGAAGAGGAGGGAAGAAGCTATAGCTAAAGGTAGTTCTGATTAAATATATCGTGTTATTTAGGCAAAAGCTAGATTGACCAACTTTATTTCTAAAAGCAAGTAGTTGACTTTGTGTTTTTCCCTTCTGTCAGCTGGAGTTGTCATAGAAGAAAAGAATTGGCCTCCATTTTTTCCTCTTATTCATCATGACATTGCAACTGAAATTCCTATCCATCTTCAAAAGATACAGTATGTTGCATTTACATCATTTTTGGGTATGTCAACTGATTTTATATTTATTTCTATTCACTTGTTGCTAATGGTTTACTCGTTTTGTTGAACATTTTTCTTGTCGTAACCTGAACTAGTTTCGTTGTGCTTGGAATTGAGTGGATTAATTACCAAATGTTGCGCCCTTTATTTTCCTACCTTGTGTCATTTATGTAGCTCAGCAGCTATCAATGTGATGCTAGGCTTCTGTATCTTTAGTTTTCAACAACATTGATATGCTCAATATTGCTGTTGCTGTCCTTAGTATTTTTGTTCAAAGTTTCTATTTATTTATACTTTAGGCAATGGACATTATGGTCACTTGAACTTTGAGGCTGCATGTTCAACCTAGGAACCAGTGATCTAGGTGATAAATAGTTGAAAGGGATAATTAGTGTAGTTTCATTCAAGGCTTTCCTTCTATGAAAGTATAGTGTATAGGATAAATGTTTCTATTCCCCGAGAATTAAAAGACATATGATTATTCTGTTTAATTTGCTTAGAAACCATGAAAGGCTGTTTTGAAGATGTTTTAATCATTAAATAGTTCATTCCATTGACGCTGGAAGTGTTAAGGTTGTTTTAGTAGCAAACTAGCAATTAGGAGATGGTGCTGCAAGTAGAATGGTTTTGCTTAATCCTTGTGTAGCCCTCTCAATTGATAATTTCATTAATTCAGACTACCAATCGTAGGAAAATTCTGGTGATACAAATTCAGCTCTTATTGCGTGCACAACAATACTGCAGTCTTTCTTTGGGGGTAAAAAAATGACTGCAGTTGAAAATTAAACTTAAATATGTGATGAAAGAAAGTGTTGAATGATGAGTCTGACTTGGATTCGCACTGAATGACACTACTTAAACAAAATGTCATATATTGTGTTGGGGCGTCAAGCTAGTATTTATGACTTATTAATTGCTATCGAATAAAACATATTGTTTGATGGATGTACTCTTCTCCTGAAATAGTTGGGGCGATCATTTTAATTTTAAAAAGGACTATTCCATTGAGATTGTTATTTGATTGCAAAAAATGTTGGTTTCTGAGTAGTTGTGACAGTCACTTGCAGATTTAATTGTTGGATTTTGTAATTTGAAGGTATATTTGTTTGTCTTCTATGGAATATTGTGGCAGTCACCTTAGCTTGGATCAAAGGCGAAGGTTGGTGTAGTTTTGTCCCAGTGCAGTCCTTGCCTATCAACTGGTTTCTTAAGATTATTTGGTTGACTCTTTTTGTCTGTGTTTTAGGTCCAACAATCTGGTTTCTTGCTATTATATACTTCATATCAGGTGTTCCAGGTGCTTATGTTTTGTGGTATCGTCCTCTGTATCGTGCAATGAGGTACTTACAACCCTAATATGTACAATGTGCTGTTTTTTTAATGGTGTAACAAATTTCCAGATTGAAATGGTAACATCTTATGAGCAACTTGATACCGCATGCTGATCTTTAGCTTTAAATTATTTTCAATATTTTTAATGTTTAGTTTTAGGTTTCCCCCTTGAAGCAATAAGGTGGTGATTTGAAAGAAAGATAAGAATAATTGTGATTATGTATGTATAGTACTGTGTATGTTCATGTGGTTATTCTTTTGTCTTTGTTTCTACCTAATTGCCTTGTTTTGTGGCTATGACTATTTTGGGTGCATAACATTTGAGGATATGCATACAATTATTCCTTATATTGTGTTTCATGTTTTATCAGCCTTTCATTATCTTCAACATCTTTTATTTATCTATCCTGCAGGACGGATAGCGCATTGAAGTTTGGTTGGTTTTTCTTGTCTTACTTGGTATACATTTCATTTTGACTCTATGTTATGTATTTCTAACACCTTTTCAAATTGTACGAAATGAATGGAATCTTTTGTTTTATTTTGCAATTTAGTTTCACATCGGCTTCTGCATTATTGCTGCTGTTGCACCTCCAATATTTTTCAAGGGAAAATCTTTGACGTAAGTCCTTCGATCTTATATTCTTATTTGGGCTTGAATGACATTGATGTCAATTGTCCTTTGATTGAGCTGGAAGAACAATACGCGTGTTTTATGATTTCAGCTACCATATAAAATTGTGAAAATTGTTGTGTTTAGTCTTTGGCATGGTTATGGATTCATTCTACTGATGTTCATCCGTCCTTGTTGTTTTTTCTGTTTACAGTGGTATCTTAGCAGCTTTTGAACTCATAAGCTCAAATGCCTTGGTTGGGGTACGCGTTATGATTACATTCTTATCGTTGCTTAAAACTGTAACTATTCGTAATTCGTTAACAATCCTTTAATTGAAAATGACAAAAATGAGCTATTGGGAACGTGGCTGTCAGATCTGATTGAAGTCTGAACTTGAAAATGACAAAAACGTATCTGAATTGCTCCTTGCAGGTGTTTTACTTCATTGGATTTGCATTTTTTGTAATTGAATCACTGATCAGCATATGGGTTATTCAGGTGAGTAAAACAGCAGACTTATCTTTGCAGCTTCCTCGTTTCTTTGTTCTTGTCACCCCAGTTATAAGTTAATAACTTGTATTACTACTTTGAATATGGTTTGCAGCAAGTTTATACATATTTCAGAGGGAGTGGAAAAGCTGCAGAGATGAGGAGGGATGCTGCAAGATCAACTATGATGGCAGCATTGTGATTTTAGCTATAGGCTGACTTGATAGGGGGGAGCAGTAGCAGACAGTTAATTAGCACCCCAAAATGCACTGACCTTAATTAATCCTTAGTATTTTATAAACAACTTTTGAAATTTCATGTACACAAGTATTTTTTACGTTTTCTTACTCGATTAGGGATTTTTTATTAAAATAAAAAAAAAGAGAGAAAAAGGATATGTAATTTAGTTATAATCATTTGTGATTTCTCTCTTTGAGTAATCCTAGTAAATGTTGTTAAATTTGTTTAGATTGTTTATGTTAAACTTTTCTGACTGTTCATTTATTTATACTTTTATATTTATTTTTTAAAAATTTGTGAAATTATGTTAAGTATAATTTGTGTTTGCTTAAAAAAAAAAAAAAAAAAAAGAGTATAATTTGTGTTGGAGGCATTTTGTGTAATTGTTAATTGTTTTGATGATGGGTTGTAGTCTCCGTCAAAATTAAATTGAAAATAAAATTCATGCTGGTCAATTGGTGAAACTTTTTAATTTTTCATTAATTTTTTTTTCAAGTCTATGTAAAATTATTATTATTTAATAGTTCGAAAGATATAATCTCCGTCAACCTGTTTGTAAAATATAAGCAACTTTTTAAAAATTTGCTTTATAAAGAGTTTTGGATTTTTAATGTTTAGATAAATTACTTTCTAAGTTTGCTACTATCTATAGTAATTGAAAGGAAGGAAAAATGAGTGTATAATTTATTATAGGTAATATAGTAAATTAATAGGAATTAGAAAACAAATAATTGCAATGGATTAATTTTCTTGGTATTTATGACATAATTAAAAATTGCTTAAGTTTTAGGACAAAAGGGAAGCTTGTTGTACTCCTATTCGGTTTGAAGAATTTTTCTTTTAAAATCTTTAGTTTTTACTATTATGTGTTAATTTATAAAAAGAAGAATTAAAAAGAAAATGATAAGAGTAACAACATATCACCTTTTTAATCATAGAATCTATATACTAATTTTATTTGAAAATGATATTAGTATTTGTTGTACTGTTTTAATTCAAAAATATTGGGTATAAATTAAATATTATATGAAAAAGGAGAAAAATTGTAGTTAGAGAATTCGAAAAAGGCGTTCAAATTTGAAACTCCCTATTTTGTGAGATAGCTTGTGGAAGCTACTCAAATACCAGAAACCGATACAGAGGTAAATTTCCTATCTTGAAGTAAACAACGTAAAGAATCCTCCACCTGTGCTCCATCTATATAAAACCAAACCAATGTACTTGAGTTCTAATCATCCATCATTTCTTTTTGAGTGAATTATAAAAAAAGTCATCATACTTTGGTAAAGTTTAGGTTTTGGTCACTAACTTTTAAATATTCAAAAAAGGTCACTAACTTTTAAATATTCAAAAAAGGTCACTAACTTTAGCATTTGAATTTTAGTTTTGGTCATTCCGTTAGAATGAACCGTTAAGTCCACTAACAATCCTATATTTGGAGGGTATTTTTATCCATTCATTAATGCTGTACACATGCTGCTACAGTGCTACAGTACGCGCTACAGTAACGCGCTACAGTTATTTTTTTTAACGCATAGCCTTTTTTTAAAAAAAATATACTTTTTTTAAAAATATACTTTTTAAAAAAAATAATTTACTAAAAATACCAAAAAAATTTATTTATAATTCCGCTAATTTATGCTACTTTATTTATAATTTTTATAAATTTTTGGTAGATTAAATTATAAATAAAGTAGCATAGATGAGCGGAATTATAAATAAATTTTTTTGGTATTTTTAGTAAATTATTTTTTTTAAAAAAAGTATTTTTTTTAAAAAAGGCTATGCGTTAAAAAAAAATAACTGTAGCGCGTTACTGTAGCGCGCACTGTAGCAGCATGTGTACAGCATTAATGAATGGACAAAAATACCCTCCAAATATAGGATTGTTAGTGGACTTAACGGTTCATTCTAACGGAATGACCAAAACTGAAATTCAAATGCTAAAGTTAGTGACATTTTTTGAATATTTAAAAGTTAGTGATCAAAACTTAAAATTTACCAAAGTATGATGACCTTTTTTACAATTCACTCTTTCTTTTTAGGCATTAACCAAAAAGAAAAAAATTACTGGAAAATATGGCTGCTCCCAAGTTGATGAATGTCTTCCTTACTGTTCTTCTCTCCGGTACGTCCAGCTAACTGATATTCTTCTTCTTTATTTTGCCCCAACTATTTCTTTAGATCCCAACTTGTGGATCATAATTCAATTTTTGTTTCTGGGTAAATTTGGTTGTAGTTGATTGAGATGGGATTTTTGAAATTTGTGTTTGGTTTTCTTGTTTTTCCATAGCGATGGTGGTGATGGCGATAATGGTGGAAATAAGCGAAGGGAAGAGATGTTACGAGGGATATCCATGGATAGCAGATTGTGTTAGAAATGAAGCAGGAGCACTTTGTTGGCTTGAGTGCCAAACAAGGCATGGACAAGAGGCTACTGCTGATTGTAGGGCCTCTGCCGGATCACCTACACAGTTTTGCGAATGTTTTTACAATTGTTGATTCTGATCTCATTAATATTATTTCTTCTTGATTTTTGTAGGTGAAGATGAAGATACATTTTGATTTTGGTTTGAGTCATACAATTGATTTGGGATAATTCTGATCTTGTATTAACATGAAGATACACTAGAAAAATATTTACATAAACTAATCACGTCAATTAATCAACAAGTATATCACTAACTATATTGAAATTTCAATTTAGCGTTCTTATTTGGAGTAGTACAGTTGCAAATGGGGCTGGGTGGATGATATGAACTTTTTCCTGTTACAAAAATGATATAGGTGTCGACCTGAAATGGCCTAATCATTGTTCTTTGTTGGTTCCATTATAGTTTTATTTGTGGAATTAAAATAATATAATAAATAGAAAATTATTATAATAAATTAGAGATTTCAGAAGAAAGGGGAGAAAATTACTTAAATTCATAGAATTAATCTATTTTAGCAAAGGCCCCTTGATTTCCAGTCCACAATTTCGGTCAGGATTTTCCTCATTCTTCCACATAAGAGCTTAGAAATGCATTTGTAAACCATATTAAGGGCGATCATCTTATATATTTTTCAGGTAACACGAGCTGTCGTCATAATTCTATGAAACCAAACACAGCCTGACATTATTTAATATCTGATTTTTAACAAAAATCACTGATTTGTCTTTACTGATTTAATCGGTATTTGTATACCATCCAATAGACATGAATGAAAGAAAGGGTGGACCAAAAATTAATTCATACTACACATGCAGCAGCCATACGAGATTCTAAAGAATAAGCCATTCCACAGGCGAAGGTACTAATTCCGGGAGCTGCAGTTTGGCGAGAATTCTAGCAATTTCCTCCTCACAGGAACCAATGAGTGGCTGATCACGAGGGTCCACTGTGATTCTATGGAGCCCAACAGCATTTTTTACCAAGTTAAAAAGAAGTTCAACTTCAATGGTACCCCCATAGTATCCGCGGAGTTCAACCTCTTTAAGGTGTTGATGAACATGAGGGGCTAAGACCGCCTCAGATTCCCTGCGTATCCTGTCTAAAACCTTCTTATATTCTCTGTGTTTCGTGCGTATTCTGGCTAAATTCTTCTTAGGTTCTGTGCGTATCCTGTCAGTAGCAGGAACCCATTGAAGCTGGAAAAGAGAATATAACCATTATTAGTAGCCAGGAATCAGGATAACGTCTAGGTGGAAATACAGAGCTCTCCTTACAAATCACTAGCAACAAATGGTATAAAGGAAAGCAACAATCCATTAGAGGCCAAGTGCGGAAAACAAAACTTTTCTCGATAAGATTTGAAGAAGCCCATGAAGCAAAACAACACACAACAACACACCGGATTGAAAAGTGAAAACATGGCGCAAATTTGACTGAGGCCGCAAAAAATAGTAATAAGTAATAACCAGATCAACGACATTAAGAGAGAAATATATTTAACTCAAAACAACATATATATGTTACCTTCCGGACGAACTTCTCTAGGTTTGGGGATGCCAATATTAGAGCAGTAAACACAATTATGCTAATGTTGTCCCGCAATGCTGGAACATGGAGAGTTAATAGCTTCAATTTACTCAGCTGCGGCATTGCAGAGTAAGAATCTATTGCCAAGGATGCCTAAACCAAAAAAATTGCATATAGAAACAAGCATCAGTTCGTACTTGACACCACACCATACTACAATAGAAACTGCCAAAGAGACAAACAGTGACTAACCATTCGAATCTGTTGTTCGGTGAATTGTAAGGTAAGAACCACCGAGTTTGACAGGCAGCAAGAGATCCCAGAACTAGGACCCCCAACTAAGTAGTCACCCCAATATCCCGGAACAGATATATCCACAAGCTTGGGAACATTCTTAAGCACTACCTTATATAGTGAAGTAACTTTAAAAGAAGTTATATTTGTATTGCATATAATGAGACGCAATTCCAAACAAAATAAAATCTCCATATGTTTCAATGCAAGAGATGGACCACAAACTTCCAACTGTTTTAGACCCTGAGATTGTTCTACTGCTAGATATTCAAGGAAAAGGCAATTATGCAAGAAAAAAGTGACAACTTCTCCTGACACGTTTACATTTCTAAAACTACTTGAGGGACTGAAACCCAAACAATGCACCAGATGTCAAGCCATTCCCAAAAAAAGGATCAGAATGAGATACTGCAGTAAAATTGTCATTATTCAAGCCAAGGAGGTCATGAGGAAAAGGATAAGCCACCTCACCCCTCCGTGAATATTCCCCATATGTTAAGAAGTTCAAATCTAGCCTTTTAACTCTCCTTGCAAACGCAAACTGAAGCCATTTATCTATATGATGTCTGGGGGATTTGTCCAAATCAAATCGAATTCTGAACCGATCCAAAACCATGGCTTTGTGAGATTGCAGCACCTTGTTGACCCATTCAACATAATTGCTACGCTTGCTCATCCTAATTTTCTTATCAACGTTGATTGCTTTCATCCCTTCCCACATTTTTTGAGCATGGAAATCAAGTGTACCAATAGACAACCAAAGATTTATCCAACGCTTTGACAGAATACTTGTTCGAGCAGCTTCTTCAATTGACAATAAAGATAGAATATTGGCAAGAATATCATTTGGGAGTTGACTAATTCGATCCACAAGTAGCTGCTCCTTCTTTGCACGCTATTTAGAAATAGAAAGGAGGGAGCAAAAAATGTAAGTAAATAGTTGACTCTTATCAATAGTTTCTTCTTGTTTCAGTTTGGTAGCAAATCATCAAACACATAGGCAATGTGATCTACCTTCTGGAGTTGAAAATCAGAGGTACCCTTTTTTGCCATGAAGATAAGGCATTGAGCAATTACAACTATTGTGTGATTATCGGCTTCTCTCCAATCTAGATAATGAATCACCAACCCAAAACAAAAAACAATGCAAGATAAAGGACTATTAAGAAGAAGTAGATTGCCGGAACTACTATGAAAACCTCCTCCAAAAGAAAACTTAGGTGGCCAAAGTTCCAAGCACTAACTTTTACAAATATAAGCGCTTTTCTCCAAGTAACGGAATTGTTTCTATCAAAATCCTATGAAGATTAAACTGAAAATATCAAAGTATAACATCAAATAAATAAAAACTGGAAAACTTCGATAAAATTGTCTGCGCATGCGAGAAACTGCTAAAGCATTACGAAAGATAATATGTAGGAACAGAAAATAATAGCATAATCAAATATACATAACAGTCAATATAATAATACAAATAAAGCCACATAGAACTAACATGAATTTCAAAAATCTGCCAAAAAAAAAAAAAAAATCATAAAGGTTTTACAAAATCAAATGAATGAATAATTATCAATCCCTAACCAATCATTGCAACCTCCACATTTTTGGTATTTTCATATACCTACGGACTAAAGGCATGCTTACTCACGGCAACGGACGAAGTGGAAGTCGGACGCAGGGAAGAGGATAGGACTGCAGCGACTTCTAGAGAACGGAAGAGGGCTTTTGTCGCCGGAGAACGGAGAAGAACGAGGAGGGGACAAAGTGTAGTGTGAAGTTTTGTAATTTAATTTCTAATATACTCTAATAATATTATAATCTTACTTTGTAACTATTTATCTATATATTACTTTGTAATTATTTATCTTACATATTATGAAATATATATTTTCTTTTGTAGTGAATTTCTGTATATTTACACCTAAAGAAAATTATAAATATTGTTGGGCTTCTTGATTTAATTGAAAAAGGTGATGGATAAACATTTTATGAACTGAATTAGACATTCTCAACGTCAATAACTCAATATTCAAACATCATATATTTCTAAAACCAGATTCTCTACTCTCTCAGCATTCCTTTATTAAGCTTGCTGACTCACAATGCAGTGGACGCTGCTGACAACGAACCAGGCTCACTGCTTTGTAAGTAGGCATATGATAAGAAGATATATTATGGAAACAGATATGGTGAGTAGGTGAAACAATCCGTCACAGACTAGTAGTCCATAGAATCGCCTTCTCCCGGCAACTCAAAACCAATTGAAAATGAGTAAAAATACCTTTGAATTATTTACCTTATATACAAATTTTATGAGTTTTCGATGTTGGATTGCGACAATCTCAACAGTTTTGTTTGTATCCATGACTGAAGATTATGGGATCAAAGCTGAAATCACACGTTAAATCAAACAAAGTATGACATCCCCAAGAAATACACATTCCATAAACTTATTAATCAAATGCTCTATTTTTTGTTCAATAAACTAAATAAAAGTAATAGCCAAACCAATTAACTGTTTACAAGTCAATCTAGTATTCCCAAAGAAAACACTGTTCGAAAGATCATGTGTATAAACCTGTTCACATTTGCAGCAGTTTAATGTGGGAAGGTTACTACCAGGGCAGGGATGCTAATTACAAATTGTACGAATACCAAAAACTAGCATACCAAGTATTCTCAACTTCTGTATCTGTAAAAAGTTGTGCCCTGTTAAGTTTTAAATACACTCAGTTGCAACTTCTTCATCTGTTTCCTGCAGAGGGAAAGAACATTCGACATCTTCGGTTTCAGAATCTGAGTAAGGTTGCACTTCAAAAGCAAATCTCATTTCTTGATTCACCATGTCAGCAAGCTTATTCCTGTTGGCGTTTCTATAGGCATCTTCAATAGCCTTGAACAATGACTCGTTTGGATCAATATCTCCATGTTTCAGCATACCATAAATACGCTTGATGCCTTCAATCATGCCTGCTTTACTGTAACAACTAACAAGATGGATGAAGGTGACAACATCAGGTTCCACTCCCTCATCTTGCATTCTCATAAATATATTTAATGCATCATCACTTTTCCCTGAAACCACATAAGCATATATTGCTGCATTGTAGGCAAATAAACCAAGGCCCACCTCAGCTTTTATTAAGATGTCACAGGATTCAAGAGCATAGACATGCAAACCCACTACAGAGAAAACAGAGGTTATCACAGCTTGTCTTGCAAAAGGTTTTCCTTCATGATAACAAGACTCAAGTTGTCTTACAGCTTCAGTTGGAAGCTCTCCCTTCCTTAACACTGTAAATAATACTTTAAAGGTTCCACTATCAGGTAAAAGCTTTTGTTCAATCATATCATGCAACAACTCGCCACAAGCAACTAATTGGCCATTGGTGGCGTAACATGCCATCGCCTTATTAAAGGCCACACAATCCGTCAATAAACCAGAAGATTTCATCTCCTCAGCTACAGCTATAGCTTCATCAAGCATACCCATGTTCTTGTAGACATACATCATGGTAGCAAATGTTACTCCATCCGCACAACCTCTTTCTTTCAAATGATCAAATATCAATCGTGCTTCAGATACCATTCCCAATTCCGCATACAGACTGAGCATACTATTGGACGCCACTATGTCTGGACCACCTTCCAAATGTTTCATCTTCTCATACAATTGCTTTGCTCCCTCAGCATATCCGACTTTACCATAAGCCTTGATCAAAGAAGTTAAAACAATTTGGTTTGCTGGAATTCCCAAATCTTTCATTTCACGGAAATATCGAATCGCGTCTTCAAAGTTTCCAGCTTCTGCAAACCCATCGATTAAAGACCCATAAACAACTTCATTTGGTTTCACACCTAGTTTTGACATGTCTTGGAAAACACCGATTGCATCAGAAAGTCTGCCATTTTGGACATAATTTGCAATCACAGCAGAGAAAGTCGGACATGAGGGTATAAATCCTGCTTCTTGCATTTCAGCTATCAAATCCCTTGCCTGGTCCACTAATTCACTTCCAGCAAACATTTGAATAATAGAGTTAAACGTACATTCATCTGGCCATGTACCATGATTTTTCATTCCCCTAAAGAGTGAAATAGCTTTATCATATAGTTTTGCCCTGCCATAAGCCTTGATCAAGACATTGTACTCCAAAACTTCCTTCTTCGGTCCAAATATGTCGCTCTTCCTGAGAAAAACAGCCTCTGCTTCAGCCCAAAGCCCTTTGTCAGCATACACATCCATAACTGCAGCACATGACGTACTTGACAAAGTATTATTACTCAATAGGAACCTCTCAAACTGTATGTCTGCCTTTTCATTCAGTCCCTCATCAACATACATCTTAATAACAACAGGAAGAGAACGCTCATCAATATACTTGCCCAACTTCTCCATTTCTTCAATGACAGCCTCCACCTGTTGAACCATTTTTCTCTCACATAACGCCTGAAGAACAGCTCTACAGGTCACATCATCAGGAAAAAGGCCGTCCTCCCTTATCTTATTATAATACTGAAGGGCAGCATCAATGTTACCCGCTTCTGCATACAGAGATAATAATATGTTGTATGTCTTTGTATCAGGTTTTATTCCCTTCTCATTCATCTTATTAAGTAACAACTCAGCCTCTGACAAATAACCATGACTTCCAGAAATGAAGATCATAGTATTGAAAGTAATTGTATCCAAAGCCACCCCAGACCTCAACATATCTGCAAACGTATCTCCAGCTTCTTTCAGTCTCCCTGCCTTTCCATACAAATCAATCAGAGTATTATAAGTAGCTGTAAGACGAGGTTTCTGGACAGACACTTCTCCACCCCATCCCTTTGAAGGGCTATTTCTACTCCCTGTCCTGAAAAGTTCCGTCAAGAGAAAATGTTTCAAACTAACAGGTCCCAAACCATCCTTAGATTCCATATCTTCTAAAGAATCCAAATCAAGATCATCCAATTCAATATTTCCAGTGCACCAATCCTTATAAAACCTAACCCCTCTATCATATTCCCCAGCATCCTTCAAAACCCTCACAACTGTATTCATGGTGACCTCATCCGGGAAAATCCCTCTCAATTTCATATGCTTAATCCACAAAAGAGACTCCTTTACCAGCCCCGATTTCCCATACACATCAATAAGCATCCCATATGTATGATTAGTGGGCAAAACATTATTCTTAGCCATATCAACCCAACAAAGCCTCAACTCATCCCACCTTTTCGCCTTTCCCAGTGCCCTGAGCACAACGTTGTAATGAATGACATTAGGAGCGTAGTCTTTCTGCGATTTCATCCAATCAAACACCCTCAAAACCTTCTCCCAACTGCGCTGCTCTTTAAGAATAACAGTGAGCTCCTTAGGATTGAGTTTCCCATAGTTCAAGTCAAGAACTTTCTCAACATCATTTTCACTCTCTAAAGACTTCAAGATTGGGGGCAAAATCCCGCCATACCCTTTTGGCTTTTTACCATTGACTATGCATCTGGTGGGCAAAATTAGAGTCTTTGAGTTGCACTTTGGCTTAAACCCTACAAAAACCTTACTTTCTTTAGAATCAAGCTCCCGGGTTCCAGGGATTTTTACAGTTCTACAAAGGGTTTGATTAGTTAGTGAAGCTGAGCTTAATCTACACTTTTCACTTTTCGCTAGTAAAGAATTTACCGGTAAGTTAAAACCCGGAAAAGCCCGGAAACTGAAAGGAGAAACAGGAGTTTGAAGCTTACTTGGTTGAAGGACGAAGGAGCTTTGAATTGTATGGTGAAGATGTTCTTGGTTTCCAACAATTCCAAGCTCCCTGCAAGTATGTGTCTGGAGCATCGTTGAGTTTTCTCTGTTTCGTCAATAATGGAGGAGGAGCCAAGACAAGAGGAGACTAATTTTTTTGACACAAAATCCAAATACTGTCCATGGTTTTTGCCAAATTTGAGCGTAAATACTAGCCAGGCGAGGACAACAGAAGTTACAGAAGCGCAGAGAAAGGGCAAGTAGGATTTTTTTTTTCAATTATTTGGAAGTTTATTCCTTCCTTTTTAATAAATCAAACTCATTATCATTATTTTTTTAAAAATAAAAAATCAATAATAAAATTAGGGGTTAATATCAAAAAAAACCCCTCGAACTTTACTTCTATATCAAATACCCTTATAAGTTATGAAAAATATCAAAAACCCCCTCCACTTACTAATAGACTTTTATATTGAACCCTCCTTAATTAAAAAATAAGTATATGCATAAATTTGCCCTTCAAAAATAGATGCCAATGATTTCTTTTCAAAGTTTTACCAACAACCTAGCATCTTAAACCCCAATAATTAAATGGTTGCAGGTTACGATCGGCAATTTCTACTATAGCCTCTTACCCTGAACCTGCTTCCAATTGGATTTGCTTCGTCTGCTGCCATTGTATGTGAAAAGGGCGGAAGATATCAGGAGGTAATATAGAGTGTTTTGCTCTATTATTATTAGTTTTACTAAATATCATTTGGGTTGAAAGAAGCTCGCTTTCTACAGACTTTCAATTACGAATGATGCTTCACTGATTTCAAAACTTTCCAAGTTTGAATTGAACAATCAAGTGAATAAAGAAGGCATTGCTGATCAACATCCTCTTGCAAAGTTCTCCGCTGAACATAATTCTACTGGTAAATTTAGTGAGAATCAAGTGCCTAAGAATCAAGAAAAGTCTGTTGCACAAGTGCCAAAATTTGCTTAATTTATCATGTGAACTCACCAACGGGTTCTACCAATAAACGTGAAGAACGCGCACTAAGTATTAAGGTGGATAATTGTGCGAAAATTAGCAGTGGCACGGTTTATAGTCAGTCGGACAGCATTAAGAAATCCAATTAGATACTGAAGGGACTGCTTTCGAACCACCAAAAGGGATCAACTTTTTGTCGTTTGGCAAAAGTCCTTTGGACGACTCTGCTAAGAAGGAAAGAGGGGAGGGAGCTAGTGACTCAAGAGAAGCAAAACACATTTGATGAACTTAAAATCTCTCCATAAAACCTTATGGCTCAGCTTCTTCCACTCATTCGCTATGGCAGGACGCCAACACGACGACGCCTACTGAAGTGAGAAAAGACGTCATCCGGAGATTGAAAGAGACGCTGGCTAGTTTTTAATAGGGTTAATATTTTTACTGTTTTTCAGCTGAAACTTAGGCTTTTAGTCATTTCTCCAAGTTTAATTAGTGAGAAGAGGATTTTGATATTTTTGAAAAGTTAGGAGAGTGTTTGATGTACAAATAAAACTTAGGGGGTCCTTTGATATTAACCCTAAAATTAATTGTAACATTATTAACTCAGTATATGGTATCGTAAGTACACCCTAATTAATACGAAATAAGAAACAAACCCACCTCATTCCCTTGCGTGTGAAATTATGAGCTCGTCCCAAAAATGCAGTTCTAATATGCTACTACTAGTAGTATATAGAGGAGGGTACACCTAGCAAAAAAAAAAAAAAAAAGATGCGAAAAAATTGGGAGGCTGGAGTTGTGGCTTACACACGCGTGAGGGGTAAAAAAACCATCCCTTCTATCTCTCTCCTCTTCTCTAGCCACCCTCTATTTTCTCTCTTCTCTCGCCACCGATTCCGGCCATTCTGGCAGAAGAGTTTTGAAGATATCTCACCGCCAAAATACTCTCCACCTCTCAAGCTTCAAAACTCATACATTGTTCAACATTTTTCTACTTATTTAAATCAATATGAGGCCAAGAAGACGCGGCTCGTGGCGTTGGTGACAGCGGCGGCCAGATCTGATGTTGGTGATAGTGGCATCCGACGATGGTGACAGAAAGGAAGAGGGGAGATGGGCTTTTTTGATGAAAGGAAAACTATGGTTTAGGTAAAAATGTATATTTTTTAATGTAAAATCGTCTATTTTGAATATGGTCAGATCTGATGTGAAATGCTTTTTTTTCATGTGAAAATGGTGGTATTTATGTTAAATGCTATTTTTTGATGTCAAATGGTGATACTGATGTTAAATACTGGTTTTTATGTCAAATGATGGTACTGATGTTAAATATTATTTTTTGATGTCAAATGGTGATACTGATGTTAAATACTGTTTTTTCATGTCAAATGGTGGTACTGATGTTAAATGTTATTTTTTGATATCAAATGGTGGTACTGATGTTAAATGCTGTTTTTTATGTCAAATGGTGGTACTAATGTTTAATGCTATTTTTTCATGCGAAAAATGGTGGTACTGATGTTAAATGATTTTTTTTTTATGTTAAATGGTGGTACTGATGTTAAATACTGGTTTTTGATGTCAAATTGTGGTACTGATGTTAAATATTGATTTTTTATGTCAAATGGTGGTATTGATGTTAAATACTATTTTTTTATGTCAAATGGTGATACTAATGTTAAATGCTGGTTTTTGATGTAAAATGGTGGTACTGATGTTAAATACTTTTTTTTATGTCAAATGCTGGTACTGATGTTAAATGCTGTTTTTTTTTTTTTTTTTTAATGTCAAATGGTGGTATTGATGTGGTATCATATATTTTGAACGAAAACTGATGTTAAATCTGTTTTTTATAGTAGGAATATGGTGTTAAATGAGAATTGAAGTATTACAACCGTAAATCGTGATGTAAAATGATGTGATGTAAAATGCTATGATGTAAAACTTGTTTTTGATGTAAAGCATTCGAATTACTGCTATCAATAAATTTCATTTTTTACAGTTTTGAGTTCATTGTATACATTCCTTGATATAAAATCAACATTTGATGGACCATCAGACTACATAAAATTAATCGAAATGACATTAAAAAATGATATTTAACATCAGAATTCATCATAATAACATTTACATCAAAGTAAAAAAAATTATGCAAAAATGTCATATTACATAAAAAATTGATGTAAAATGACATTTTATATCAATCAAAAAGTGATGTAAAATGTCATTTTATATAAAAAAAAATTGATGTAAAATGACATTTTATATCAAACAAAATGAGGAGAGAGAGAGAGGAGGAATCGTGAGATTTTGCAAGTAAATAGGCGCGTGAGGTGAATTTTTTTAAAGTGAAACCTGATGCAATAAATGCGCATTTATTGACACATACCCGATTTTGTACAGAAATCAAGTTTTTCTTATAAAAAACCAGACTAGTTGTATAATCCCTCATTAGTATATAATTTGCGCATTTCTTGCGGTCAACATTGCGTACTACTGCTCTTCATTTTGTTTTGCCCTGAAACAATATTGTTGTTGTTCTCCAGGCTCAGAATGCTCCATATACCCAGTATGGAGCCACCTTCTTCACACGGCATGCTTTAGCCCTGATTGCTACAGGGCAAAGCGATAGTAGACCTGGTAGAGTCTTTTAGTTCACACCGGCTACTTTCATTCATACTTTTTTTTTTTCTTTTATGTCATCCCACATTTCTTTAAAAAAAAAAATCCAACTTTATTTAAACTTTTTTATTCTTATATATATCTTTTAGCATAAAATAGTATAATTTTTTTCTTAGATATAACTACATGTTGAATTTGATATAAAGTTCTTATATTATGAAAAGGCTTAAATCTATTTTTAGTCTCTCACAACATGAATTATTCCAGTTTTGGTCCTCCACATGTTTTAGTCATCAATTTTAGTTACACTTAAATTTTTTTTGACAATTCTAGTCCTTTTTAACAGAAAAATTTAGAAGATAACGGATTAATTCATTTGATCGCAAGTCAAACCTAATTTTTTCTTCAAAATGATTTGTACCATGATGTTTTTAACCAAATTTATAATCTGGATTCTCATGAATGTTCAACCCATTTAGGGTTTCGGCCGTCATTTTAGATTGTGAGTCAATCTAAATAAGTTGATCATTCATGAGGAATCGAGTCGTAAAATGGATTGAAAACATCATGTACAAGTCATTTAAAAAAAAAAAAGGTTTGACTAGTGATCAAATGAGATAATCCGTTATTTTCTAAATTTTTCCGTTAGAATGGACCATAATTGGTAAAAAAAAAATTTAAGTGGGACTAAAATTAGCGACTAAAATATATGGGGGACCAAAACTGGAATAACTCATGTTATGAGGGACCAAAAATGGATTTAAACCTTATGAAAATATATTTTCAATACAAACAATAAAAAGAAATTCATCAAATATTTTTGTAGTGATATATATTTTTGTTCTAATTTATATAAACTCATATTTTAAAATGAGATGAGAGCATAGAACATAGAAATCTTTGTTGGAGATCTCTTCACATTCTAGTACTGTTCGGTTCCTGGAAGCACATAGAATAAAAAAATTAGGAATAAAGTTGATATAAAAAACAAATCATAAGATTTGCAGTTCATTAGTTTATATAACCATGGAAAAATATCTATTTACCTCGATTTCAAAGTATTTTCGTTTTGCCGTCTTATTTCTTGGTAGAGATTCGGAAATTTCATCTGCTCTTTGTAATCAAAATATATTTGCAAAATTAAGATACCACTAGGGTTGGCAATTCGTGTCGTGTTCGTGTTATCGTGTTCGGGTTGGCGTGCCGAGAAATTTCCAACCCAAACCCAACTCATTTAATTAATCGTGTCGAAAACTCCAACCCTAACCGGACCTATTTATAATCGTGTCGACTCGAACCTAACCCGCGTAACCCGTTTAATTGTTGATAGGTGATTTTTCGATCCAAATTTTCGCCACAGAAAAAAGGGACTGAATTTGTCAAGGGGACTAAAACATACATGTTTATTTATAATAGCACCATCTAAAATTTGTATCTATCAAATTCAAATCCATCAATTTAAATTTAACCATAACATTTTTATACATGACATCAACATAAATTTCATCAATTTAAATTCTTCCTAATACAACCAAAATCCAATTCAATCCAACCAAAATAAATAAAATCCAAAGGTAAGTACAGTTAGAAAATTTAAATAACAAAATACCACCATAAGAAGTCTTTTTGAATTTTTGATTTGGGAATTTGGAAGTTTCATCAATTATTAAGTTTATAAAATTTAATTTTTAAAAAATATTTTCTTAACGGGTTCACATGTCAACCCACCAACCCGTCGTGTCGACCCAAACTCGACCTACTATTTAAATGCGTCAACCCAAACCCGACCCATTTATTATACGTGTAAAAAATCTCAACCCTAACCCGCTTTTTTCGTGTCGTGTCCGTATCAGGTTATCGTGTCGTGTCAGCAATTGCCAGCCCTAGATACCACTAATTAGAATGATGTAAGCATTACCGAAACCGTAGCTGGAACGCTATTTGTAGCTCAAAAACGCTATTTGTAGCTCATAAAAAGAGTTAAAATGACTAAAATAACCCCGAACTAAAAATAATAAATTTTTAACAGTCAAAATTCGGACAAATTCACTCCACCCATGGATGTCGCGACATGAATTTGAGTAATAACCATGGTACAAACTTTAAAATTGGACACAGGAACCATGGACGGAGAACAAAATCCATGCGCCCGGAACCATGGCCGGACGCATAAATCATGCGTCCGGCCATGGTGCCGGACGCATCAGTGATGCGTCCGGAACCATGGCCGGACGCATGAATCATGCGTCCGGCACCATGGCCGGACGCATGAATCATGCGTCCGGCACCATGGCCGGACGCATAAATGATGCGTCCGGCCATGGTGCCGAACGCATGATTGATGCGTCCGGCCATGGTGCCGGACGCATCACTCATGCGTCCGGTACCATGGCCGGACGCATAAATCATGCGTCCGGCCCATGGTCAAACGCAAAAAATGCTGCGTCCAAACACTATATATATATAAGGCTTCCAAAATGAGTGCAGCACTTGCCTTCGAGTGAAATTTTGAAAATTCTTCTTTCTAAAAACTCCATGGACAGACGACAATCTTTGGCCGGAGATGGAGGTCAACAACCCAGGCGGCACGGAGCAGGAAAAGGCTTGATGATTGGCCAGGTAATTTTTTGAGTTTTTTAGGGAAAATTCCGGCGAAGGACGCCGGCGTCCGGTCGCCGGCCGTCCGGTCGATGGACCGGACGTCGGCGTCCAGAGGATGGACTGGACGCCAGGCGTCCAGTCCATTGTCTGGACGTCCGGCGTCCAGACAATGGGCTGGACGTCTGGCGTCCGGTCAATGGACCGGACGCCCGGCGTCCGGTACATTGACCGGACGCCGGACGTCCGGTCAATGTGGACAGCCGGCGTCCGGTCACGCCGGCGTCCCGATTTATTTAATAATTTATTTATTATATTAATTTTAATTGATTAATTATTTAATTATTGTCGTTATTGTTAATTTTTAGGGACTTTTAATTATGTCAATTAGTATCGTAATTATTAAATTCAAGTATTGAACTTAATATGTGTGTGTAATGTGTATATTATTTATTTGTATAATTTATCAATGTTTGTTTTGGTTAATTTTAATTATTTAAATTAGTATTAACTTGTTTGAGTTAATTATTGAACTTATATGCCTAATGTTAAAATTATTTATTTGCACTTATGTTATTTGTTTTTTATGGCTAATTTGAATTATTTGAAATATTGTTGAATTTATTTCACTAATTTTATAACAATTTAATTTAATTATTGTTAACTTACTTTTCGAATTATTATTTGTTTTGTAGGCTCCGGATGTACCTGCACCGCGACAGCGGCCTACTGCTTCGAATCGGAAGAAGAGAGCAAATAGGGGTAGCTCATCCCAGTATTGGATGGATGAGCAGCAATACGAAGGAGGTATGGAGCACGACATACACGGGGAGGATTATATCATGCCTAGTTCGGATTACCTCACTGGTGGTGAGCAGTACATCCTAGGCGGGCATGATTTTTTCCTCGGCGGGGAGGAGGAGCATATAGGGGAGGAGGAGCATATAGACGAGGAGGACGAGCATAGAGGTGGAGGTGGGGAGGAGCAGATGTTGAGTGGAGATGATCAGGAGGATAGTGGAGCGAGTGGGGATGAGGAGGGCGATGACGTGCATATCCGCGAGGAGAACGTGTCGCAGATTCGCAGCAAATCTGATGGGCGGTTTACAGCTAAAGGTACATGCTTAAAAATCTATAACTATTTAGCGTTAAAATTGAATTACTATATTGGAATTTGCATTCGTAATTTATGCATATTTACTTTTTATTTTACTAAGTGTCTTTCATTCGTAATTTATTTTACTTTTTATGTGTGGCATATATTAAAATTTGGTTGAATGGTGGTAATTATATATATATCTCATTTTCTGTTAAATTAGAGAAAAGAAAGCGTGCAAAAGTTGTTGAGGAACAATGGCGTGTTACTACGCCTTGTATTGGTGGCCCTAGGGATGGGTCTGTGATCCCTAGTTGGCTGGGACATGTGGCATCGCGGTACGTAGACCCCAACCAACCACTTAGGGAGCCCTTTAGGTGCCAGAATAGGGCCGGGGTGTGTCGTAAGTTGGTGGATTGGTATGGCGAGATGCCCGCTGATTGGCAGTTGACACTGAGGGAGACAGGTTTGGCCCACTTGCCTTCGACCATGTTTAGGTCCATAGATATACCGCTTATATGCGCATTTATCGAGCGGTGGCAGCCAGACACAAACACCTTCCATCTTCCGTTTGGTGAGATGGGGATACTGCTCCATGACGTGTTCGAGATACTCCGCATACCTGTAGATGGTGAGTTGCTGGACGAGGTCGTGGATTTGGACATCATCCAGGGATTTTCTAGAGATATTCTTGAGCTGTCTTCTTCCAGTCGCTCTACATGGAAGGAGTATTATTCGAGTGGGGCTATTGTCACTGAGAAGGTTTTTGAGCGTCGGAGGCATGGTGGTGATAGGAGGCATCCGGTGTTTGACATGGAGGCGTGGCTGTGGGTTACCATAGGCGCTTGTTTATTCCCAGACAAGAGTGGGAATAAGTTTAGGCCACACTCCATTGTGCAGATTAGGGACAACATCGCGGGGGTTGGCCAGTTTTCATGGGGTTCTGCTACACTCGCTTGGCTATACAGGCAGTTAGGTATAGCCAGTAGAGGCGGCATTTCGTCTATGGCCGGATGTATGACGTTATTACAGGCCTGGATATATGAGTACTTTCCAGTGTTTAGACCCCAGTCCGCGCCCATGATTGTTGATCCGCATACCCCGCGCGCTAAATTGTGGAAGGCTGGCACCCGCGGCGACAAGGGATGGAGTATGACTGAGTACCGGGAGCAGCTCGATAGGCTGACAGTCGATGAGGTATGTTAATTAAATATTTGTTTTATTAAAATTTACATATGCTATTTGAAGTTACATAGGTAGTATTTTTAATGTATTTTGACTTCATCATTTAGGTGACCTGGTTGCCATATGGGCCGGATCCTCACGTGCGCATGGAGCGGACCATTTTTAGAGGACTGATAGCATATGGCGAGTTCGTGGAGCCATATATGCCCGACAGATGCGTACGCCAGTTGGGATTCGTTCAGAGAGTCCCCAATAGGATACTCCGGCCTGTTGAGTGTCTTAGGCCATATCATGGGAAGGCTTACAAGGTTGAGTTCGCTAAGGGCATGGCCCGGGATCTATGGGATTCGGCGGATATTTATTGCATACGGACTGATAGAGAGCGGTCCAGTATGGAGAATCCCGGCTCCTGCGACAGCACATACATGCCGTGGTTCGAGCAATACTCTCATCCCCGGCTTTTCCGTGACATCCCACTCAGTGACCCGAATCGCGTGCCATCGCGCGCCAATTCTGAATATGTAAGTTTTTTATTTTTTATGAATTATAATTGTAATAATGGGTTCACGTTATTTATTATAGATATTCATTTTTTGTATTTGCATTTTACAGTGGGTCAGAGAATACGAGAGGGTCGCCCAGAGGCAGGCTGCGGCTATTAGAGATGCAGGCATCCCCCAGGCGGAGGAGTACGATGCAGAGCTGGCCAGATTGATGTCTAGATGGCGCTTATCTAGATGATTGTTAGGTCATGTTGACATTATTGTAGTACATTTTCATCTTGATCTATTATTATTGATATATGCACATCTTGATATAATTGTTAACATTTTTGTAGTACATTTTCATTTGATCTATTATTATTGATATATTTCGTTGTTAGTGTGTGCCAATTAGCATATTCTACGTCTACATAAATATGCACAAAATAGTATTTTAAAAAAAAACAATTATTTGCCTCAACATATTCATGTGTACAAAATCATGGGCATATCCCATCCCACGCTGTAATCCTATCAACAAACTCATCTGACGTTGCAAACCCCGTCAGCCTTTCATCGCGATAACGATGCCACATGCGCATCAATGGTGGAATAGGACCATTAGGGATCAAACTTACACTAATAAAATGCATATTCCGAACGTGCGCAATGCATATTTCTTTATCCGGTCGAACGGCACCTTCTACCACCCTCAATGGCAATACCGAGAAACAAGAAGCTGTACCCTGATCGCTGAGGTGAACGACCAATGCGTTCGCGAATGTTGCGATAGGAAATAAGTCCTCTGGTGTGTGCATCCAATATTCCATACCACATGATGATGCCCGATGAAGTATCCTTTGCGCTGCCCACTCTAAACCCTGCTCTTCCGGGATCTCATTCGGTGCAAATGCAGCGAAAATACCTCTGTACACATCTTGATTACTTATGATTTCCCCGTATGCCACCATCCTAACCGTTGCCCATAAATCCTGGTCCCCGTATAAAGAATGTGCCACAGCACGAAAACCACAATTGCCATCTGACTTTACGTCCAAATAACCAGTGCAATAAGGGTGGATATACCTTGGCAATAGGGGAAAGCTAGGAACCTCTTCTCTATCGGCATCAAAATTCAATCTGCGACCCGATGAAGATGATCGACGCATCAATCTCTCGAAGGTGCTTTGTGTTCTCATCACAGATGATTGTAACCTTTGCCGACCGCGAGACGAGGACAAGACAGCAGGCTCACAACCACTATTCCTGTCAGGAAACACTGCTCCCTCCATTGAGGCAAGCATCTGGCGCATCATTGCAGCTGGACTGTTTTCAAATCTTGGTATGATTTCCTCACGGAAATACCTGTTAATAAATATACTATGATTATAGAGGCGACATACACATATATATATTTTTTTAAAATGTAACATGCGAATCAACAAACATACCTGAGTTCCGCAGAAATAGTATTCGAAGCCACTTCAGAGGGTACGATCTGCAATCTTTGCCAAAATTCGTGAACCATGTCGACTGTGACCTTGTCGTGCGCCGCTTTCAATTTGAATAAGTCGCAAGCACAGGGAATCCCATGAGTCACCTTGCAAAAGCACCTACAGCGCTCAAACACCTGATCGCCCCACTTAATCATTTTATCAACCTGGATGCTGATCAAATCCATACAATGGTGCGACACATAGCCATGCAACAGATCGTATGTACCATGTAACTTGTCAGTTGGCTTCGTCGACATAGATTCCTCAAGTTTACCCGTAAAACAACATATATACGTGTGCGTATAAATATAAATTGGAAAAATAATCAAAATGTATTTTTATACATTGATAAAATAAATAGCCAATCTTTAAAATTAATTAATGTACCTGATATGGGATAACTGGTGCATGACATGGGCGTCAATCACACCAAACAGCGTGTCCAGTGCTTGGGTCCCAGAATTCATCCAATCCTTCAGTGAAGCATGAGTACTCTCGACTCGATTGCTACTAGTATTGCCAAGGTGGAAAACTTGGTTTGTCCAAGCCTTACAAATCTTCTCCTTGTGATAAAGCCATGTACCCTCCAAGTATACGACAGCGGCACGCGCAAGAATTGAGTAACTGTCCTTGAAAAGCTGTAATAACAAACCATACTCTTGCACTGTTGGCGCATTAATAAGTTTCTTCCACATGCCTTTCACGTCGGACCTCAATTTCTCATCGCGAATCTTTTTCCTCAGCATGGCATCAACATCGCGGTCTATGTGCCACAAACACAACAGGTGTTGTGAATGTGGAAAATGATCCGCTATAGGCTGAAGCAAGCCCATCTCTCGGTCTGAGACTATTGCACTTGGTATTTTCTCTTCATCCAACAAAAGCCTCAAATTCGACATCACCCAATCATAGGTATCTCTTGACTCATCTCTCAAAATGGCAAATGCAATATTGAAATTCGTATTGGTAGGAGTCATACCTATTATCTGGAAGAGTGGCATCTTGTACTTATTTGTCTTGTAAGTTGAATCCATCACAATAACCCAATAATATCGGTTGAACATCTAGATGGATACTGGATGCGCCATAAATGCATGAGTGATCGCATTAGTGCCAGGTTCCTTCAGAGTCCGCACCATATAATGCTTCTCAATAGCCAAACGAACAAATTCTTCACCAATATCTCGACCTTCCAACTGTGATCTCCTGTTCTGCGACTTGTTATTGGTAATATGCCTGATTGTCACATTGTCTCTGGGAAACTCCGCATCAATCATTGCCTTCACCATTTTTGGCTTAACATTTGCTTTATCCAACCGATTAGCCAAAACCCTTGCATCATCGCTCATGAAACTAAATTGCCTGTGACCCTCTGCATAGACTATCCCAGGATGGTTATGTGTCGACTCATACCCAGGAAAAACTCGGATCCACCAACCATAATGCGGTACTTGAAAGCAATATAATTTGAACGGGCAACCACATCCTTTGCGCTTTGTATGCTGCCTTTGTGTCGGTGCAGGGCCTTGCTCAATAGGATTTCTGAAGCGCGCGCACCGATATGTGACCCCATTCCTCTTTGAATTCCACCCTGCGCAAATCAGCTCGAACCGTAATTCCACAGCTACTTCCTTGCAATGCTCGAAGGCCTTTTCTTCAGTAGCAAAGTATACAGGCGAGGAAAAAAGTGCGCTCAAATCTTGCGACAAATCAGGAATTTCAACTGGATCCTGCATAATTTATAACAATAACGTAAGTTCAATTTTTCAATAAAAAAAATAAAAAATACAAATGAATAATTACAATATTAACACTGACGAATACTACGAAATAATATATAATACAATATTCTTTGAATATAGCAAGCATGGCAGAAACGCCATTTTGGGCGTGTGTACCATGGTATCACACGCCCAAATTGGAAGTTTGCGCCATGGAACAGACGCCCAAAGTGGGCGTCTGTTCCATGGAACAAACGCCCAAAGTGGGCGTTTGTTCCATGGAACAGACGCCCACTTTGGGCGTTTCTGCCATGGAACAAACGCCTATCGTTTGTTCCATGGCATTCCCACCCATCTTTCAGTCCATGGTGCACACGCCCACTTTTTCGTTCTCATCCATGGTATCCGCGACCACATTTTTTTTCCTTACCATGGACATCACTACTTCTTTGGGCGTTTGCACCATGGAAAATGCGCCCAAACTAGGCGTGTGTACCATGGAATTCGCTAACAAATCGAACGACAAACAAAAAATCGTCAAAAACGTACCATTTTCCAGAGAATTTTCGACCAATGCGTTCGCTTCAGCGTAAATATACGACGATTGTGAACTTTTCTGCAATATTTCTATTTTATGTAGAGTGTTTTTGGATTGTGAAATGAATTTATAGTATGTTTTCAATGAAGGATAAAGTTGGAAGTTTACAAAATATTTTGAGCTACAAATAGCGTTTTTGAGCTACAAATAGTAACACCCAAACCGTAGTGATGTAATGGTACAGCTTTCAGAACCAGTGCTCTGAAAATGCAATAAAGTCTTGTATATATGATATAAATTGTTGTTTTAATTGATATATATTCATACTAGTTTCATGCTTAAGCCGCTTTAAATGTTCATAAAGTAAGTTAATCTTGTTTTACTTCTTTTATGTTTGTTGTAAGTTTCTGCGCCAGGTAGGCCAGCATATTTTGATATCAAGTTTTTTCAAAAAATTAAAAAGACTAGGATGATCTAAGCTGCATTTGGGAGATGGACCTTCTGAAAGAGATTCAGGAGTCAATTGCAAATTTCTGGGCTTGCTTAACTTGGTTATTTGTAGTTTGTTTTACAATAAACAACTACATACTCCAAAAGGATTTACTATTTGTATAACAAAATTACTATTTGTATAACAAAAAATGTGCAAAGTACCTGCAAGAAAGTGAAGAAATCATGCAACAAAAGGAGAAACTATTCCAGGATAACCCTACAGACTCTACCCGTGAAGATCACTCGAAAGCCCAAGCGAAATTCTTCCAATGCCTCAGAGAACAGGAAGACTTCCTCAGGTAAAAATCCAAAATTAAATGGCTTAGGGAGGGCGACCGGAACACGGCTTTCTTCCAGGCCAGCATGAGATATAGGACAACCCGTCAAAGTATTCATAAGATAAAAGTATGAGAGAAATGGGTTACAAATAGAAGGAGAATTGAAGAGTAGGCAGAATCCTTTTTCAAAAAGCTCCTGTCAGCAGAAGATCTCCCTGCTCCTGAAGTGATGGACGAGCTGTTAGACAATATCCCTGAAATCCTGAATGATGAAGACAGAGACAGTCTCAGGAAGGTTGTGGTGGAGGAGCAAATCAAAAAAGCAGTCTTTGACCTGGCGGAAGACAGTGCACCCGGGCCTGACGGTTATTCTTGCTCTTTTTTCAGGAATGCTTAGGAAATAATGGGTGTTACTATTTGTAGCTCAAAAACGCTATTTGTAGCTCAAAATATTTTGTAAACTTCCAACTTTATCCTTCATTGAAAACATACTATAAATTCATTTCACAATCCAAAAACACTCTACATAAAATAGAAATATTGCAGAAAAGTTCACAATCGTCGTATATTTACGCTGAAGCGAACGCATTGGTCGAAAATTCTCTGGAAAATGGTACGTTTTTGACGTTTTTTTGTTTGTCGTTCGATTTGTTAGCGAATTCCATGGTACACACGCCTAGTTTGGGCGCATTTTCCATGGTGCAAACGCCCAAAGAAGTAGTGATGTCCATGGTAAGGAAAAAAAATGTGGTCGCGGATACCATGGATGAGAACGAAAAAGTGGGCGTGTGCACTTTGGGCCACACGCCTAGCGTTTGTTCCATGGAGCAAACGCCCACTTTGGGCGTTTCTGCCATGGCAGAAACGCCCAAAGTGGGCGTCTGTTCCATGGAACAAACGCCCAAAGTGGGCGTCTGTTCCATGGAACAAACGCCCACTTTGGGCGTTTGTTCCATGGAACAGACGCCCACTTTGGGCGTCTGTTCCATGGCGCAAACTTCCAATTTGGGCGTGTGATACCATGGTACACACGCCCAAAATGGCGTTTCTGCCATGCTTGCTATATTCAAAGAATATTGTATTATATATTATTTCGTAGTATTCGTCAGTGTTAATATTGTAATTATTCATTTGTATTTTTTATTTTTTTTATTGAAAAATTGAACTTACGTTATTGTTATAAATTATGCAGGATCCAGTTGAAATTCCTGATTTGTCGCAAGATTTGAGCGCACTTTTTTCCTCGCCTGTATACTTTGCTACTGAAGAAAAGGCCTTCGAGCATTGCAAGGAAGTAGCTGTGGAATTACGGTTCGAGCTGATTTGCGCAGGGTGGAATTCAAAGAGGAATGGGGTCACATATCGGTGCGCGCGCTTCAGAAATCCTATTGAGCAAGGCCCTGCACCGACACAAAGGCAGCATACAAAGCGCAAAGGATGTGGTTGCCCGTTCAAATTATATTGCTTTCAAGTACCGCATTATGGTTGGTGGATCCGAGTTTTTCCTGGGTATGAGTCGACACATAACCATCCTGGGATAGTCTATGCAGAGGGTCACAGGCAATTTAGTTTCATGAGCGATGATGCAAGGGTTTTGGCTAATCGGTTGGATAAAGCAAATGTTAAGCCAAAAATGGTGAAGGCAATGATTGATGCGGAGTTTCCCAGAGACAATGTGACAATCAGGCATATTACCAATAACAAGTCGCAGAACAGGAGATCACAGTTGGAAGGTCGAGATATTGGTGAAGAATTTGTTCGTTTGGCTATTGAGAAGCATTATATGGTGCGGACTCTGAAGGAACCTGGCACTAATGCGATCACTCATGCATTTATGGCGCATCCAGTATCCATCCAGATGTTCAACCGATATTATTGGGTTATTGTGGTGGATTCAACTTACAAGACAAATAAGTACAAGATGCCACTCTTCCAGATAATAGGTATGACTCCTACCAATACGAATTTCAATATTGCATTTGCCATTTTGAGAGATGAGTCAAGAGATACCTATGATTGGGTGATGTCGAATTTGAGGCTTTTGTTGGATGAAGAGAAAATACCAAGTGCAATAGTCTCAGACCGAGAGATGGGCTTGCTTCAGCCTATAGCGGATCATTTTCCACATTCACAACACCTGTTGTGTTTGTGGCACATAGACCGCGATGTTGATGCCATGCTGAGGAAAAAGATTCGCGATGAGAAATTGAGGTCCGACGTGAAAGGCATGTGGAAGAAACTTATTAATGCGCCAACAGTGCAAGAGTATGGTTTGTTATTACAGCTTTTCAAGGACAGTTACTCAATTCTTGCGCGTGCCGCTGTCGTATACTTGGAGGGTACATGGCTTTATCACAAGGAGAAGATTTGTAAGGCTTGGACAAACCAAGTTTTCCACCTTGGCAATACTAGTAGCAATCGAGTCGAGAGTACTCATGCTTCACTGAAGGATTGGATGAATTCTGGGACCCAAGCACTGGACACGCTGTTTGGTGTGATTGACGCCCATGTCATGCACCAGTTATCCCATATCAGGTACATTAATTAATTTTAAAGATTGGCTATTTATTTTATCAATGTATAAAAATACATTTTGATTATTTTTCCAATTTATATTTATACGCACACGTATATATGTTGTTTTAGGGGTAAACTTGAGGAATCTATGTCGACGAAGCCAACTGACAAGTTACATGGTACATACGATCTGTTGCATGGCTATGTGTCGCACCATTGTATGGATTTGATCAGCATCCAGGTTGATAAAATGATTAAGTGGGGCGATCAGGTGTTTGAGCGCTGTAGGTGCTTTTGCAAGGTGACTCATGGGATTCCCTGTGCTTGCGACTTATTCAAATTGAAAGCGGCGCACGACAAGGTCACAGTCGACATGGTTCACGAATTTTGGCAAAGATTGCAGATCGTACCCTCTGAAGTGGCTTCGAATACTATTTCTGCGGAACTCAGGTATGTTTGTTGATTCGCATGTTACATTTTAAAAAAATATATATATGTGTATGTCGCCTCTATAATCATAGTATATTTATTAACAGGTATTTCCGTGAGGAAATCATACCAAGATTTGAAAACAGTCCAGCTCCATTATGCGCCAGATGCTTGAATTTAATAATTACGATACTAATTGACATAATTAAAAGTCCCTAAAAATTAACAATAACGACAATAATTAAATAATTAATCAATTAAAATTAATATAATAAATAAATTATTAAATAAATCGGGACGCCGGCGTGACCGGACGCCGGCTGTCCACATTGACCGGACGTCCGGCGTCCGGTCAATGTACCGGACGCCGGGCGTCCGGTCCATTGACCGGACGCCGGACGTCCGGTCGATAGACCGGACGCCGGGCGTCCAGTCAATGGACTGGACGCCAGGCGTCCAGTCCATTGTCTGGACGTCCGGCGTCCAGACAATGGACTGGACGCCTGGCGTCCAGTCCATCCTCTGGACGCCGACGTCCGGTCCATCGACCGGACGGCCGGCGACCGGACGCCGGCGTCCTTCGCCGGAATTTTCCCTAAAAAACTCAAAAAATTACCTGGCCAATCATCAAGCCTTTTCCTGCTCCGTGCCGCCTGGGTTGTTGACCTCCATCTCCGGCCAAAGATTGTCGTCTGTCCATGGAGTTTTTAGAAAGAAGAATTTTCAAAATTTCACTCGAAGGCAAGTGCTGCACTCATTTTGGAAGCCTTATATATATATAGTGTTTGGACGCAGCATTTTTTGCGTTTGACCATGGGCCGGACGCATGATTTATGCGTCCGGCCATGGTACCGGACGCATGAGTGATGCGTCCGGCACCATGGCCGGACGCATCAATCATGCGTCCGGCACCATGGCCGGACGCATCAATCATGCGTCCGGCCCATGGTCGGACGCATCATTTATGCGTCCGGCCATGGTGCCGGACGCATGATTCATGCGTCCGGCCATGGTTCCGGACGCATCACTGATGCGTCCGGCACCATGGCCGGACGCATGAATCATGCGTCCGGCACCATGGCCGGACGCATGATTTATGCGTCCGGCCATGGTTCCGGGCGCATGGATTTTGTTCTCCGTCCATGGTTCCTGTGTCCAATTTTAAAGTTTGTACCATGGTTATTACTCAAATTCATGTCGCGACATCCATGGGTGGAGTGAATTTGTCCGAATTTTGACTGTTAAAAATTTATTATTTTTAGTTCGGGGTTATTTTAGTCATTTTAACTCTTTTTATGAGCTACAAATAGCGTTTTTGAGCTACAAATAGCGTTCCAGGGAAATAATCAAGAAAGATATTTGTTCTGCATGCATAGAGTTCTTCAATGGGGTTCCAATTCCGAGGGCTCTAGGAAGTGCATTTATTACTCTCATCCCAAAAAGGCAAGAAATATCAACATTCTCGGATTTTAGGCCGATAAGTCACTGCAATTTTGCGAGCAAGATCCTCTCCACAGTTCTAAAAAATTGGCTCCAGCAAGTTCTCCATAAGATCATTTCACCGGAACAAACTGGTTTCATACAAGGAAAGAGCATAATGGAGAACATCTTCTGGCTCAAGATTTGACAAGCTTCCTGGAAAATAAGGCTTTTGGTTTAAACTTGATAATTAAGTTAGACATGGAAAAATCTTTTGACCATGTGTCGTGGGTTTTCCTTCATAATATCCTGGAAAAATTCGGCTTCCCCATCCACTTCATCAACTTGGTGTCAAACATCCTTAAGAGCGGTTGGTTCTGGCTCACCTGTAGGATTTTTCAAAGCCTCCGCGGTTTGAAACATGCAGATCCGCTATCCACCTTACTGTTAATCATTGCCTTAGAAGCGCTTTCAAGGGGTTTAAAGAAAAAAGTGAAAACAGGGATCATCCGCCCATACTATTTTGCTCCTGGAGCAAATATACCTTAGCTTTGCAGACGACACCATGATCTTCACTCATGGTTCACAACATTCTCTCAAGGCACTATTGGACTTCCTCGACTTATACGAAGCTGGAACAGGGCAAAAATAAATCATGGCAAGAGCTCGGTGATACTCCCCCAATACTGTCCAGTACCAAGGAAAATAAGGGTCCTTAGAATACTGAAGATGCAAGAGGAGCAACTTCCCTTACCTTACTTAGGGTAGGGGGAGATCAAAAGCTGCTTATTTTCGCCAACTCTTGGATAATGTGGAAATGAAACTAGCCAATCGGAAAACAAACTTCTCTCTCAAGCGGGAAGGGTTCAACTAATTAAATCAGTACTCCTATCAATGCCTGTACATATAGCTTCAGGTTTATGGATTCCAAAGTCTGTTATTGCTGAACTTGAAAGAAAATGCCAATTCTTTTTATAGGCAGCCACGGATGGGGAACAACGAAAGCATTGGTGCAGCTGGAGTCGGGTAACCTTCCCCCTGAGTCAAAATGGTCTTGGAATAAGGCAAATCCCTGAAACGGTGGAGAGCCTCTGGGCGAAGATTTGGTGAAAATGGAGATCGAACGAAGGCCTTTGGGCAAACTTTACTGCTACTCTCTCAAACAACCAGGATGAAAATTTCTTGGGCTAGAATATGGAGAATGTCTCTAAAATTTGCAACTCTATCAAAGATAATACTCATTAATGGATCTTCTTCATTTTGGTCGGACAACTGGTCAGAACTGGGAGTAATTTGGCAAGTAGCACACCTTCCACCATACCCTAATCTCACTGTCAAAGAGCTCTTCAATGATAGAGAATTTTTTTATCACAGGTATGGCTGGGCTGCTGGATTTAAACCAACCGTCTCTTTTGAGAAGGATGAATGTAGATTTCTGTGATAGTCCAGATGTTCTGCTCTGGTGCCCTTCCCTGTTGGATCTTTTTCTGTCTCTTCAGCATACAGGAGCCTCTGTATTCACATAGATGAAGACAGACTGGCGGCTAAGCTTTGGGACACTGGCTTTCCACCAAAAATCTCCCTATTCCTCTGGAGACTTACAACCGTTTCATAGTCTCCCTGGAGATTATATGCAAACAAGGTAACTACTGTGTGCTTCCCTCTAGATGGTGTTTCTGCTGCAACAACTCTAAATCGTTATTCCACTACTTCATTTCATGTCCGAGAATCAAGGTCTTCTGGGATTGCTTGACTGCTACCATTGGAATGGGGTTGAGAAGAGAGTCAGGCTGGGGCTTACTAGAAACATGGTACAAAAATCCAAGAACGGGTTCAGAGGCTAATCCCTGGAGATTTGGTCCCTTCTTACTGCTGTGGATACTTAGGAAAAGGAAAAATTCCTTTTTCTTTGATGGAAAGGACACAAATCTGGAAAATATCCAAGGAGAATTGAGAAAGGAAATTCTATAGCTAGCAGCATCAAAGCCTCACCGTCCTCCTCCAACCAGAAAGTTAAAGATTGTCACTTGGAAAAATCACTGCTCACGGCCTTAGGTGATAAATGTTGTTGGTTCATTTAGAACTAATGGGACTGGAAGATTTGGGTTTATTGTAAGGAGACATACAGGGGCAATGATTTATGGGAAAGCCAATGTTCTGGAGGCCTCTTCCTCGTTGTAAGCAGAAATAAGAGCCACAGTAGAAGCAGTGAGATTTTGTAAAAGAAACCGCCTCTCCAATGTTTCCCTCCTCTTAGATAACTCCAGGCTGGTGAATATGATCAACAATGGCAACAAATTCTTCTGGAAGGAATACACGAATTTAGTGGAGATTGTTACGTTCATAAAGCATAGCTCTTCCTTGATGAAACATATATTCCGGGAAGGGAATAAACAGGCTGATTTCCTTGCAAAAATGGGATCAAATGGAATGACGGTGGGTTTCAACTCCACAAGAGACATGCCAGAGGAACTCAGAGGATTAATCAAACTTGATGCTGAAGCTGTTCCGGTCTTAAGATTTAATGGAACTCATTCTAGAATTATTCCCAGGTCCAAAAATCTTTTGTTAGTTAGAACCTTCTTTTGAATTAGATAAGGCAAAATTTGTAAATAGTTGCCCCTCATTTTTTGACATATGCGACTTTTGTTTGGAATTTTTCCAGATGTTGTAATGATGTTTCTTCTTAATTAATGCAAAGGAGTTACGCCCGACGGTCCTCCATCCTACGAGATTTGGACTGTTAAATTTTAAAAAAAAAAACTACATATATATGTGGGCAAGCAATATTTTTCATAAAGAGTTGTGCACCTGACCGTTTGCAATTAAGAAGGATGCTTGAATTTTGATCCCAAAGAGATGAGGAAAATAACAGAACCATTGAACAACAAGATATCAATACTATGTGAATCTACTAAACTTGAAAGTTTGTAATGAAACTAATCATTTTTACACTTTTTAATCTTCTGCATGCTTTGTTTTCTCTGAGGAACGATTCAAGTCCCATTTGTTTATGGTTAAAACTTGAAAGTAATTTATATTTTTGTTTCCTGGGTTACTTCCTTCATAACAGGTGTTTACTCTATCCATATAAATTGTGGTAGAGCACAAGTGAAACATGATAATGGTATAATTTATGAAGGAGATTTAAGTTCAGGTCGGGATTCAAACTTTTTTGGGAATGGGAGTACGTGGGCAGTTAGTAATACAGGTTCCTTCTTGGATGCTCTCTTTGCTGATCATAATTCTACCTGGAAGGCTTCAAATATAACTGGGGATAGATATATTTGGAACAGTTTAACTATGGCAGGGAATGTCTCAGAATTGTACAGAGATACCCGAATGTCCCCTCTCTCATTGACATATTATGGTTTCTGTCTGGGAAATGGGATTTATACAGTAAGCCTTCATTTTGCCGACATCATATTCAACGTTGACACAACATATGCTAGTCTTGGGAGGCGCATCTTTGATATTTAAATTCAGGGGAAGTTGGTGAAGAAAGATTTCAATATTGAAGATGAAGCAGGGTGGAGTAATAGACCTATTGTTAAAAATTTTACTGCCATGGTAAGTAATAATACTTTGGATATCCGTTTTTTCTTGGCTGGAAAATGAACAGTAGCTATTCCATCCTGGGGAGTATATGGTTCTCTAATTTCCGCAATTTCTGTGGAATTTGGTGTGTTATATTACCAACAAACTCTTGTTTTGCAGGATCATCAATAATCACTTTGCTTCTTTCTATCTCTGTTAACAGATGTGTGTATATGGTGGAAAGGTGGTCTATGGTGCACGGATTCATTGGTAAATGGTAAGGCGTCATGTTTTCTGGCAATATAATGTCTATCTACGCTCCTGAGAGTATCAATTGTTTTTGTCCTTGATTTCAAAAGTTTGAGACATCAAACGTATTATTTGCCCGGTTCAAATCTTGTACAATGGAAGAAACTAAAATTTGTATTGGAACCTATACAATCCTTGAATTTAGATTGATGGACTATGAAGTTCCACTAGTAACTTCAATGTGCTGCTGCCTGCGGGTTTTTAAGTCTAGAATACCAACAGATCTGGATTTACTCTGAATAATATTTAGATAAAAAATGTACTTAAGTTTGTGAGCTTTTTTGGAAGATTTCAGGGGATCATTTATACTCAGGCAAATCATATCTGCTACCGACAATTTTGATGCTACTAACGAAATTGGAGAAGGTAGTTTTGGTTCTATTTACAAGGTAAGTATAGCAAAATGTTGTATTCTTGAATTTATAGCGTTGAGGCAAATGTGTGTTTTATTGTTTGACCTGATACTTTGTTTCAACTGAAGGGTCATCTGCGAGGTGGCACAGTCATTGCTGTAAAGCAACTGTCTTCCAAATCTAATCAAGGGAACCGTGAATTTATGAATGAGATTGGTGTGATTTCAGCTCTACAACATCCGAACCTTGTCAAACTTTACAGATGTTGTACAGAAGGGAACCAATTATCTGTCATCTATGAATACATGGAGAATAATAGCCTTGCTCGTGCTAAATGTTTGGCAAGTTCAAACTGAACTATTTTTGTTTGAAGTTTGTTTTCTAACAATTTTGAATGTGGAACGTATTCGTATTATTTGGCAGAAGTTATTATAATTAAGTATCATTCTTTTGATGTTCCTTAATACTCACATGACCTAAAGAACAACAGTTTCACTTAGACTGGCAAACGAAACGCAAGATTTATATTGGTTTAGAAAGAGGTTTGACTTATCTTTATGAAGAATCAATGTTGAGAATAGTCCATAGAGACATCAAGGCCACCAACGTGCTACTAGATAAGGATTTAAATGCCAAGATATCTGACTTTGGTTTGACAAAACTTGATGAACAAGAAAATACCCATATTAGTACTCGGGTTGCTGGAACATTGTGAGTCACTTGTAATATTTTCTTATGTTGGAAGATACTTGTCTCAACTCTAGTTTAAATGTTTCCTGTTTTTATATTATTTTTGTGCAAGATTGATGGCTGTGAATTCCTTTGCTAATCTCATTTGTCTTGACTTCTAGTGGATATATTGCACTTGAATATGCAACGATGGGCTACTTAACTGAGAAAGCTGATGTTTATAGCTTTGGAGTTGTTCTTTTGGAAATTGTAAACGGAAGGAGTAACACCAGTATTAAACCAAATGAGGATTTTTTACCCTTCTGGATTGGGTAAACACATTATCTTTCTTTCTTATATTTAAGGGCAAATTGTTTTTTTGTCCCTCTTAATATGGGTAGTTGCACTTTTAGTCCAAAATAATAGTACGATTACATTATTGGTACCTTAGCATTTTTTTTATCAACGTTTTTAGTCATTTTGACGAAAATACATTTTGACTAACAGATGACTAACCCTCAAAACCCTAACTATTTAAATACTGCCATGTTGCCACCACTACCGCCCTACTGCCGCCACCACCACCACCCCCCCCCCCCCCACCCACCTGCCTCGCCGTCACCGCCACCACCCCTGCCACAACCACTGCCCTGCTTGCCACCGCCACCTCCACCTCGCCACTACCACTATTTTAGTTTACATAAAATTGTTTACAATTATATTTACTTAAATTTTAAAAACATAAAATAATATTTATTAATAGTAAAAAAACATAAAATAAACTATTTTTAAAATTTAAAAAATAGTGATGGTGACGACGGGGCAACGATAGTGGTGGCAGGGCGGGGACGGGAGAGGGGTGGTTATGGCGGGATGGTAGTGGTAGTGAGGGTGGTGGCGGTGGCGGCGAGGAGAGTGGGGCAGTGGTGGTGGCGGGGAGACGGGGCGGTGGTGGTGGCGACGAGATAGATGGGTGGTGGGTAGAGGCCTGTAATGGTGGCAATGGGGCGGTATTTAAACAATTAGAATTTTGAGAGTTAGTCAACTGTTAGTCAAAAGATATTTTCCTAAAAAATGACTACAAATGATAAGGGACCAAGAAGCAGTCGTACTATTATTTAGGACCAAAAGTGCAACTATTCCTATTAAAAGAGACCAAAAAAGCAATTTAACCTATATTTAAGAGTTCTATACTGTTTACTTATTTGAAATTGAATAAATAACATGAATCTAAACTTTTAATTCAAATCCAAGAAAAGGGACATTGAGCCAAACTACTTGGATTCTTACCATTGTACTGGTCTGATTAGTGTAATGAAGAAAACCAAAAATTTTAATCCATTACACATTTGATCCTCATTGCCTTCAATAGAGAACTAGAAAGTGACATTTCATCGATTGATTTAATACAGTGGGTAGAGGAAGGCAAGAAGGGGAGTTGCGTTACTCTTTGCCCCTTCAAAAATAGTGCCTTAAAGTAATGCAGTAATGCATATGCCATTAACTTTTCCAATAGGACACTATGTGTAGATTATCACACGTGTACTAGTGTATATTTTGTAGTTAGGATATACTATATCTTAGAGATATTAGAGATCATACTTATCTCTAATTATCTTATCATTTTATCTTACTAGAATCGGTTAATTTGTATTATAAAAACTAGGCTGCATGTACACTACTATTATGAGTTTGGAATACAAGAAATGTTAAGTCTTGTTTCACACAATATTTCGTTCATGTACCAGATACTCGTCATGATAAACTGGATCCACGATCAGTAAAATGTGTATTTTTGGGGTATTCTGTCACTCAGAAGGGGTATAAATGTTTTGATCCGTTGCATAAGAAACTATGTTAGTCGCGATGTTGAGTTTCTTGAGATGATACCATTTTTTAAATCTCATTCCTATGATGAGCTTGCATCTTTGGTTCCTCTGCCTGTCATAATGGAACTGTCAGATTCTAATGATAAATCACTTGTTTCTCCAGATTCTCCAACTCCAGCTCCTATTCCTGTGCATCAGAATCCAGATCGGGTCCAACGGCGTCCGGTTACGTTTAATGACTATGTTGCTGCTACTGCATTTTTAGACATGGCTGATTTACATCCTTTTTCAGCCTCACATCGAGCATTTCTCATGTCTATTTCCAAGACATCTGAACCTTCTAACTTTCGTGAGGCCGTTCAATGTCCAAAGTGGCGTCAAGCGATGAAAGATGAGTTGTTAGCTCTTGCTGAAAATAGAACTTGGAGTGTTGTCACGTTGCCTCCTGGGAAGCATGTTGTAGGAAGTCGATGGGTGTTTAAGACCAAGTTTAACGCCGATGGTTCAATTGAGCGACATAAGGCTAGGCTTGTGGCTCAGGGGTTTACTCAGCAGTACGGGGTAGACTACAAGGAAACTTTCGCACCCATTGCAAAGATGATGACATTTCGAGTTCTTTTGTCAGTTGCGGTTAATTCTGGTTGGTCGCTTTCTCAATTGGATGTCAAAAATGCATTTTTGCATGGCCAGCTTGACGAAGAAGTTTTTATGCGATTGCCTCCGAGACATCCTCAGGCGCATCAGCCTGGTTTGGTGTGCAAATTGCACAAATCCATCTATGGGCTGAAACAAAGTCCTCGTGCATGGCATGCCCAGTTGAGTCGTGCCCTAGAAGATTGTGGGTTTACTAGGAGTACATCGGATTCCTCTTTATATATCCGTCGTCGCAAGAAAGAGACTCTGGTAGTTCTAATTTATGTTGACGATTTAATCATTACGGGGAGTTGTTCACATTCGATTTCTGTATTGAAGCAACAATTTCAGGCACGTTTTTCGGTCAAAGATCTTGGCCCGTTAAAGTATTTTCTGGGAATTGAAATGGCAACTTCATCCAAAGGGTTGTTTTTGAATCAACGGAAGTATATTCTTGATTTGCTTCAGGATGCGAATCTTCTGTCATCTCGGCCGGTGCCCACACCGTTGGATAGTAAGCTCAGATTGCACTCTGCCATCAAGTTGCTATCTTCTCCTCAGGTGTATCAACGGCTTGTTGGAAGATTGATTTATTTGACTATTACTCGGCCGGATATTGCTTTTGTAGTAAGTTTAGTCAGTCAACACATGCATGCACCAACCGAGTATCATTTGCAGTTGGTTAAAAGAATTTTGCGGTATTTGAAAGGTTCCCTTAGCCGTGGTCTTTTGATGGCTTCTCACGGACATACTAATATTGTTGGATACACCGATTCCGACTGGGATGGAAATGTGCTAGATCGTCTGTCAACTACTGGCTATTGTGTCTTTGTTGGCGGTAATCTGGTATCTTGGAAGAGTAAAAAACAACATGTTGTTGCTCGTTCAAGTGCAGAAGTGGAATATCGGGCAATGGCTGCAGCTGCTTGTGAGCTGGTTTGGCTTAAGTCTTTATTAGTGGATCTTGGGTGTTCTTTTACCACTCCAGTTACGTTATTTTGTGATAATCAGGCAGCCATGCATATTGCGGCGAATCCAGTGTTTCACGAACGCACTAAATACATTGAAGTTGATTGTCATTACATTAGGCGTCAGGTTCAATCCAAGTTCATTGTTCCTAGTTATATTCGTAGTTCGGATCAGCTCGTAGATATTTTTACTAAAACACTCTCCACGGTTCAATTCCAACGATTGCTCGGCAAGCTCGGCTCCATCAACCTGCTGGATCCTGCTTGAGAGGGTGTGTAGATTATCACACGTGTACTAGTGTATATTTTGTAGTTAGGATATACTATATCTTAGAGATATTAGAGATCATACTTATCTCTAATTATCTTATTATTTTATCTTACTAGAATCGATTATCTTCACTATGCCATACCCAAAAATGATTGTTTTTTTATTCTATAGATATTTAGATTATTATACACAATTAAAATTGAGATGATTAGAAATAATTAATAAAAGGACTTTCACTCGTATATACTCTTATTTGTTTGATGAAGATATTTCTCGATTATTTATTTTACTATTGTTTTTTATTTTTCAAACGCAAACTTTTAAATCACTAGTTACCTCAATAAAAAAATAATTAAAAAAAAATCCGACATATCATTACAATATATATATATATATATATATATATATATATATATATAGGTGCGAGTAATGGGTGGCACTGCCATCCACATTCCAGTTCAACCATTTTTGGCATCCTTTCCATAATTGCAGCGCACTTTGTGAGTCGACGTGTGTCGTGGCGATTTGGCACTAGTTTTGATCCATCATCATCACCATCCATCTAGCGGTAGATGTGTTTATGTTTGTAACTTGTAAAGGTCTGGAATGAGTGTACGTGGATGGCCAAGATTGACTCAGCATCGCCTCATCATCAGGATGCTTTCATGTGATTAGTTTTAATGATGACAACTCATTAGATTACTGTGTTTTCTAATGTTGATTATTTTTCTTCCAAAATAGTGGTTGCAATCGATAGAGACTATAATTTTATGGATATTCCAGTTCACGTTGGGTATGATTTTTGCAGATTTTTATCTATTAAATTAATTAAAAATTGAAATTATAAATACAAAACTAAAATTTTTAAAATTTTGAAAACGAAATCAAGTAGAAGATCGAAATTCAAGATATACAAAGTATTCTTTCATGATGCAATTTCTCATCCAACGTCTTAAGTTTAATTAATTTTAAGTATTAGGGAATTCATCTATAAAGATACTTAAATGTCTCGAAATAGAATTGCATAGTTGCCTACCGATTATCGATTATAGAAAATTGCAAATATCTTCTAATTACTATGTCAATTACAGGACTTTTTTGAATTTTTGAGTTTCAAAATAGTGATGCTAGTTTTGTCTAACACAATGGGACTTCTTTATAACTAATTTCAAAATCTAGACTTTATTTGTTTAATGGTTATTGGACGATATCCAATAATCATTTATAAAGTTAATTTTTTTTCTAAAAAATATGTATATGAAAAAAATTCATTTTTACAAGAAAATGGATATAAATCATTTTTCTTTTGGGTTTTGGTGGGGGGGGGGGGGGGGGGGGGTCGAGATAAAAGAAAAAAAAAAAAAAAAAAGCAAAGCTGAAATAGTGGTAACTTTAACCCTATTTCCTATGTTCAACATGGAGGATCTTTGTCTAAATTCTTGAAATATTTTATGTGACCAGGATCTAAGGAAATTATTATTATCCCCCAAAACCACATAAATTAATAATAAAGAAAGGAAAAAAAAAAAAAAAAAAAAAAGAAGATATGTATCATCCATATGGCAAAAGTCAACCAAGAATGGCCTAACTGAAACTTGTCCGCGTTATTAATATTTCTCCTCTTCCTCCAATCTTCCTCTTTAGCTCCTTTGCCTATAAATATACTCATCTTCCCTTTAACCTTTCTCACTATACTACAAGCAAAACTTCAAGAACTCAAAAACAGATTCTATACCTCTCAAACTCTGCCGTTTTTCCAACACAAACACAAGAAGAACAAAATTTTTAGAAAATGGTCTGCTTCTGTTTTCTAGTTGATCAAACAAAGAAGGTGAGGAGGAGCAAACCGGCGGCGGGGATATGCTCAAGATGCGGTGGAGGAGCAAGTGTGGCTGATATGAAGACCGCCACGAGGTTCTGCCATGTGCCCTTTTACTGGAAGACATGGAGGGCTATTATCTGTACATTTTGCGGTGCCATTCTGAGGTCTTACCGATGAAGTTTAATGGAGCAAAAAATAAGGGGTTGCTGCTGGACTGTCTGAGCTGAGTTTGGATTGACCTACTAATTTGCTGATTATATTTTGTGCACTAAATCTGACTAGTTTGTATTAGTTGATTTGGAGCTTTGGTTATAGGTACTAGTAATTTGTTAGATGTACTAACTTCATTATTCAGAGCTGATGTTTCTGTTTCCATTCATTTATCCATGATTTTCCTGCTTTCGTATTATTCTCTTTCACCAAATAATAATTCTCTCTGTTAAATCCACCGGATGTTTTGCTTCATCATCTTCATACCTCTTTCATTTCTCAATTTGTGCATCTCATTCTTGTTGTGCAGGGCCATGCTAATATTTTCTGTATCGTTTTAATTTTATTAGATGTCTTGGGAGGGACAATCTTCATACTTCTTCTTCTTAGACATTTTCTTCATATTTTACTTCTTTTGCAGTGATGGCATTTTGAAACAAACAGCCCTTTTTTTGGTCTTAACTGAAAAAAAAAAAAATGTCATTTTGTCCCTTTTTTATATACATGGGATTTGTTTTGGAGTTGGTAAATGGGAAAAAAAATTAAGTGTTTATTAAGTTCGTAATTATAGAAACTAAGCAATGAACGAAGGAGGAGGAGTCATTTTCAAATAGCATGGCTAACTATTGCACTCTATATTTATTCTCTCTGTTCTAAATTATCTGTCTTTTTACTAATATGAATATTACTAAAAAAAGGATACTTCCCTTTTTATCCTTAAACTATAGTATTTAGATGCACTAAATATGTGGCATTGTGAGTAGGTACATGATAGTAATTCTATATTTTTATCGAGCAAACTCCTGGCATAATTTAACCCTTTCACAAGAAGCAATTACTTAAAAAGGAAATGTACAAGAAGAATATCAATGCCTTTTCAATGTTATCATTCAAACTCAAATCATATATGGTAATTTTAACAAGTATTTTTTCCGTTTAAAACTATTTATCTAACTACTTATGTATTAATATTATAAATATATATATAGGGATTGTAATGAAACTTGAATTGGTCAAACATATGGTCCAATGGGAACTTGGATAAAATAGTTGTTGCAAGGTGTATTAAAAGTATCGTAGTATGAGAATATGTGTGGCAACATTAATTTCCCAAACCGAGTGATCCCATATAACAAGGCATAGTGCATACTGTTTTGGGACATTTCTTATAGCAGGCAAAGCAAAGCCCTAGCTGGCCCTGCCGTATGTTCATTTGCATACTCATGTTGTTTCTTACCTGCCAAAATCACAATTTTTTTAGCCATTTTGTGGTCCTCTCTCACCCTAAATCACAATTTAAAATCAAAATCTAGAAAGAAATACTTCCATGTTCTGGTTTAATTTTAGTCAATCGTCACAAAAAGATTTGTAAATTAATAAATTTTTTATCAATCAATTAAATACTACTAAGTATATGTTATTCAGGGCCGTTCGAATGATTTGGCGAATTATAAGGTAAAATAATAATAATGATAAATACTTTTGATGTTATTCGAGTTAATAATGATGAACCCTTTTGATGTTATTTGAGTTTAACTGTCTAATCTATACAAGAGCAAAATCTACCAAATAAAAGTTAGCACTCTGATTAGTAAGTTAGTGATTAAAGAAGATAAAAATAAAGTAAAATTAGAGTAAAAAAAATGTTATTTTGGTCAATTATACATTAATATAATAATATATAAAAATTATAAACTTCTAAAATTTTTAGATTTGGACCTACCCTGTAGGCACGCCCTAATGTTATTTACACAAAAGAATAGAGTTCGCATATGCGAACTTGTGTTTGCTAGAACATTTTATTGTAAACCACAAGGTTTCTTGTATTAATGGCTATGATTTTAGACCAATTTATGGTAATGATTTTATTTTATGTATATAAAAAAGGTATAGTTTGAATTTACATAATTATTTAGTAATAATTTACCAACATTAATAACATGATACTCCAACTACAGTTTAATGTCTCCGGACTAGTTCTTCAAACATTGGATTCCATTAAAATATAAAAAATTTTACTAGTCACGTTTCAGTTTTTATCCTTTATCATTTTAATTTGAATTAAAATATTTTTTTATAATATCATTTCTTTTCTTCATTTTAAAAGTAAAATAATAATTTTATTAAAATTGAGATGATAATACTTAAAATTGAGGTGTTTAAGCTCCAAGGTTTTAAGAGAATTTATTACAAAATTCAACTTGCGGTTTAACTTGGCCCTAATCAACCCCATTCATGCCTCTTCAAGACGAGCTCTGCCACTCCCCCTATCATGCTAGCTGTTGTCATTAAAACAAACTCCACTATCTTCTCTAGTATTAGTACATAACCCAATATTCATCATACAAGTCTCGTTCCTGTTTGTACAAAGTGTTCAACATTTAATTTCATTATTACGTTCATATTTAATAATACTTTTGTTCAAAATAATAATTTTTTATTTTTTTTACTGGATAAAAGGAATCAAAACAAAAAATTAGGGTTAGGAGTGTTAGGTTAGGTTCAATGGCTGATGTAGTTAGGGGCAATACCCTCATCCCCCCGTGGAGCAGCCAAACTCTTCTTTCAACTTCTTCTCTCTAAACTCTTTCTTATTTTTCATCGTTCATTCCTTCCTAATTTTTTTTATTTTTCGCTAAAATTAACACTTTCATCTCAAAATTTTTGATACTATCACTGGTTAGGTTTGATTGAGGTAGATGTCTTGGTATTTAATTTATAAGCTATTTTCAAAATGGAGAAATTTGGTAGCTGTATTTCTGCTGCAGATTGAATTTATTGTAAACGTCAAAACAGTTCATCTTCCCATTTAGAGAATTCGGTACTGCAAGCCACCATTAAATATGATGGTCTCAACATCATGGGAATTATTATTAAAGCGGGCAGCTGCTCAGGCCAGGAGGACTACAGCTTTCACAATTAATTGGTTAGGTTGTTCACTGTTCTTCTTTCTCACCCTCGACCTCCATCGGTAACAAAAATATTTATTGCATCAAACTGTTTGACCTGCCCTCTTGAGTTATGGGTTGCCATTTCTTGCAATTTCCATCTTTTTTGAATCACCATATAGTTACATTAATGATAGTTTATTGAAGCGGTGTTGTTAACGGGTGTCGAATTCCTAACTGTATTCAATTACGTATTTTAAATTTACACTCAACCTTTTCTTAAAACCCTATGATCTCTTTCAGTTTGTTGAAGATGACAAAAAAGACCCATTTAGCTTGCAGACTTCAATCACGCCTCTTGGATGGCATCATTTTCAGACCAAGAAGGATAGCAATTTGCAATAAGTGTGTCAAACCAACCGCTACCATGTCAGTGTTGCATGAGTTTGGGACTTTGGTTTGAACATGCATGACCAAAAGAGTGGTTGGCCTGTAGTTGTTTTTTTTTGTTCTCCTCATTTAATTTACTCTCTGGCAAAAATGACATCCATTTAATTAAGACCATGTGCAAGCTGCCAATACGGTATTATTATTTTCAAGGAGGGAGGGAGGAAGGTCACATATATAATTATTAATTACATATGGATACTGTGGTTGACTTCTTTTCACTTAATTTGATTAAATTACTAGGGTTGACTTCTCGATTTTTCCTCCTATCTCTCTGCCCATATTTATATTTTATGATGATAGCAATATTGCCGATATTAATATAGAAAAGTAGTCACACCTAAAAATTGGGTTCGCCATTGAATTAAATATTGGTATAACTCTTGAATTTTATTGGTTTAGTTGGTAAAAAATAAGTTAAATTTAGTTAATTATACAAAATTTAGATTGAATAATGGATAATTTCTTGTTAGAACATGGTTTGGTCATCAATCCAATCTATGAGGGGATCCAACCCATATAGTTCATCGCAAATTATATCATGTACCTAGTGGTACATGTACCTAATAATACATCATTACTCTCACTATAAGAGAGTGAGATACACGCTATTCTCTTCTTCTTTTTCTCCAAAAACCCAGTTCATTCTTTTTCAAAAATCACTTCTTCTTCTTCAAAAATCAGTTATTCTTCTTCGCCGTACTCCATTCGAAACCGCATTTAATCAAAATTTCCAAACACAGATTTAACGGAGATCGACGATTGTATTTTCCGACGAACAATACCAAATACAACGAAAAAATCATTTCTTCATGTTCAAAAATCTCTTCTTCTTCTTCAAAAATCTCTCTTCTTCTTCAAAAATAACTTATTATTCTTAAAAAATACCACATCATAAAGTATGAACTGTATTTGATGGATTTACGGAACCTTATTTTCGCGATTTGATGTTGGGTAATGTATTAATGATGTTATATTCGTGTTTTCTTATTCAAATAATGCTCTGTTACTCCAAAATATGATTTATAAATGGTTTTCGTGAGGTATTGGCACTTTCATGTGAAATGGGTTGCTTATGATTTTTTTCCGCTGCTAGACTTGGTAGAAAGTGTTATGGGACGTAACTAGACGTAACTGGACGTTGCGGGACGTTGCGGGACATAACGGGATGTTGCTGCTTTGTATTTTGGATGTAGCGGGACGTAATAGGATGTTGCAGGACGTTGCAGGACGTGGTGCTAGTTTTTTTGGACGTAGCGAGACGTGGTAGACTATGTTCTGTGAAAAATTGAGCTAAAATTCACATGTTTGGATGTATACGTGGTGTGGTAGTGGCCAGTTGTGATTTTGACTGCCAAATTTGACAAGAAAATTTTAGAATAACAATTTTACACAACCCAATTTATACAACAATATCTCCAAGTATTACCTCCAATTTGTGAAAAAAATCAGTTTAAATTCACACGCATGGATGTAGACGTTTCTGGACGTGGTGCAAGTTGTTTTTGACATGGTTCTAGTTGTTCTGAGACGTTTCTGGACATTTCTGGATGAGAGTTGTGGTGGGACGTAGCTGGACATTGCGGGACGTTACGGGACGTAGCTAGACGTGATGCTAGTTTTTTTGGACGTAGCTAGACGTGGTAGACTATGTTCTGTGAAAAATTCAGCTAAAATTCACATGTTTGGATGTATACGTGGTGTGGTAGTGGTCAGTTGTGATTCCGGCTGCCAAATTTGAAAAGAAAATTTTAGAATAACAATTTTACACAACGCAATTTGTACAATAATATCTCCAAGTATTACCTCAAATTTGTAAAAAAAAAAATCAGTTTAAATTCACACGCATAGATGTAGACGTTTCTGAACATAGTGATAGTTGTTTTTGACGTGGTTCTGGTGTTCTGAGATGTGGTGCTTGTTGGTGTATATGCCCTAATGAGGGCTATTTATGTAAATAAACTTTGAGGGTTATTTATGTAAATAAGACATTTGTCGTTTGATTGATTATTTATCTGATGAGTTAATTTCATGAAATTATATTCTTGTGCATATTGAATTTTATGAAATCGATCCGCCAAAAAGAAACACTCCATGGACTGTTAGATCATGAGTGATTCTTTTGAGTAGTACTCGTACGAGGATCCTTAGACCAGAAATCACTGCATAGTCTTAGGTGAATTAGAGTGTGCTTTGACATATGCCTAACGGGACCGTAACAGGTTGCCAAGTACGGGTATGATTGGGTACACTATGAGTCACGCTAAGGTATGTAGGTGAAGTCATGGGACTACAAGTCTCTCTTAAATGAGAGATGATATCTTGGCCGCTTGATAGTGAACTGAGAAGTGCATGGCCGTGCCATAGAAATGATAAGGGTTATCATTTGCTTGATTAAGTTCAGTGTCACTAAGAGATCAAGTAAAACGTTTAGCTATATATAAGGATGATTGGTTCCATGCCTTATGCTAAACTGGATATCAGTGTAGAGGACATTACGTAGTATACTCGGAAGGTTGTGTTGAATCACCATTCGACCCTCCGTTCTGAATTGTGTAGTCATTATGTCTTGCTAGAGACCACTAATGATTTATGGATTAATTAATGAGATTAATTTATTCATTGTCAATTTGGAATGGACCTACAGGATCGCACATAAGTGAGTTCGATGATTCAGAATTAATTAAATTGCCTGTTCTAAGTATAAGAGTTATACTTAAATAGATAATATTTAATTAAATGGTTTAATTAAATATTATTGAAGAGTTTTATGGTATTAATTAAAAGTTAATTAATTACCTGGGAAGAATTGAGTTGAGCTGATAAATCAAGGGACCTAATTGTGAATTAAGGTTCTTGACCCATCAGCCTGATCCATGGATCAATGGGTTGATCCATGGTGTTGGTTAAACCCAACTCAGTAAATAATTAATTAATTATTATTAATTATTATTTATAATTAATTAAAACTGATACTTCTCAAATCAGAGAAGTATCTGGAGTCTGTTAAAAACGTTTTAACAGACTCAGTTTTAAATATAAGTTTGAAAATTTTTTTAAAGGATCTATCAGACTTCAGAAATTAAAAAGCACGTTCTTCCAAAACTATTCTTCCCAGAGAGAAAAACGTTTTCTCTTAAAACAGGCAAATTTTGGGGCTAGCACCGGTTCTGAGAGAACTCCAGTGCAAGAACGTAGAGGCAATTCGCTTGAATTGTTCTTTGGTGGTGAACGTAATCTTCCCAAAGGATCCAGGCGACTGCACAACCGATTACGCGTCGAGGGTAAGACCCGAATCCTTTAGTGTTTAGGAATTCCGCCATTTAATTTAGAATTAAATGCCTAAACACAATCCAACAGTGGTATCAGAGCGAGGTTTCTTGTTTTCAGCAACTTTTGCCTTGAGGGATGGTTTAACTTGGGAAAATTAATCCTAGCTTGACCCGATAAGTTGACTAGGGATTAATTTTGCAAAGATAGGATGGTGTCAAACATTTGGAATGTTCATCCTATCACCGAAAAGTTGCATAGTGATGCAATTGGAAATCGTTAAATTACATAGGGATGTGATTTGAACGTTGCCTACCAAAAGAGCCCAATCCCTACGATACTTGCCAAAGCAAGACTGGGGTTGATTCTTTGTGGATTTTCGGCCCACAATCTAGCACCAACACAAAATTGTTTGGGATATCAATTTTGGCTATTGTGGAAAATATTTTAAAACTCATTCTAATATTTTGCATTTTCTTTTGTAGAAATGGCATCTACTAGCACTAATACATCTAATCTCACTCTAAGAAGCATTTTGGACAAAGAAAAACTTGTTGGTCCAAACTTCTTAGATTGGGAAAGAAACTTGAGAATCGTTCTCAAACAAGAAAGGAAGCTAAATATCTTAGACGCTGCTTTACCTGAACCACCAGTAAATGCTACGGCTGCGGTTCAACGAGCATGGGAAAAGCTGAAAAGCGATTCCGATGATGTGACATGTCTGATGCTCGCGACTATGTCAGGCGAGCTTCAGAAACAATTCATGAATTCGGAAGCGTTCCAAATTTATGTGTCACTAACGGAAATGTTCCGTGAACAAGCCCGTAACGAAAGGTTCGTTACGATAAAAGCATTGATCTCGTGCAAGATGGCGAAGGGTTCGTCAGTAAGCACGCATTTGATCAAGATGAAGGGGTATATTGATACCCTAGAGAGATTAAATGCACCTCTTTCTAGAGAGTTAGCCATTGACATCATCTTGGCTTCACTGCCTGATGATTACAATGATTTTGTGGTGAACTACAACATGCATAACATGGAGAGGACGATTCCTGAGCTCCATGGAATGCTTAAAAATACTGAGCAAACCCTTCGGAAGGCAACGCCAGTACTTGTTGTGGAAAAGGGTAAGGGCAACAAGAGAAAGTTTAAAGGCAAGGCAAAAGTTGCTGAAAACAAGAAGCCTCGCAGTAAGACTGCTCCTAAGGCTCAGCCTCAAACTCCTCCTGCTAAGAAAAATGCTCAGAAGGACGCAGTATGTTTCCATTCCAATCAGAAGGGGCATTGGAGAAGAAACTGCAAGCTGTTTCTTGAAGAGAAGAAACAGAATCCTTCGGCTTCAGGTATCTTTGTTATTGAAATTAATCTTTCTATGTCCACCTCATGGGTATTAGATACCGGATGTGGGGCTCACATTTGTACTGATGTGCAGGGACTGAGCAATAGAATGATGACAAAGAAAGGCGAAGTAGATCTCCGAGTAGGCAACGGGGCAAGAGTTGCAGCCGTTGAAGTTGGAGATTACATTTTGTCTTTGCCTTCCGGTTTAAACATTGTATTAGAGAATTGTTATTATGTACCTACTATGAGTAGGAATATTATTTCAATTTCTTGTTTGGATATTAAAGGATTTCGTTTTATTGGTAATAAATCGTTGTCTTTATATCTAAAAGATGTTTTATATGGAGTTGCAAATTTGTGCAATGGCCTATATATCTTGGATTTGACCCAAGAGAAACTGGTATATAACATTAAAAAGAAAGCCAAATTAATTCAATCTGATTTAAGTCCAACATATTTGTGGCACTGTCGTCTAGGCCATGCAAATGAGAAGCGAGTTCAAAGACTTCATAAGGATGGAGTGCTTGGTTCATTTGATTTCGAATCATATGACACACGTGAACCCTGTTTGCAAGGCAAAATGACGAAGAGTCCTTTCAGCAAGAAAGGCGAGAGGACTAGTGAGCTATTGGCTCTAATACATACAGATGTATGTGGACCAATGAGCACACAAGCCAGAGGTGGATTTGAATACTTCGTGACTTTTACCGATGACTATAGTAGATATGGTTATGTCTACGTAATGAGCTATAAAAGTGAAACTTTTGAAAAGTTCAAAGAGTTTAAAAACGAAGTAGAAAATCAGTTAAATAGAAGGATTAAGGCTATTCGCTCCGATCGGGGAGGTGAATACCTTAATGATGACTTCGATGACTATCTAAAACAGTGTGGAATTGTTTCACAACTGACTCCACCAGGAACACCTCAATGGAATGGTGTATCCGAGAGGAGGAATCGGACCTTATTAGATATGGTTCGATCTATGATGGGCCAAGCGACTCTCCCTATGTCCTTTTGGGGTTATGCCCTCCTTTCAGCTGCCTACTTACTAAATCGTATTCCATATAAGGCAGTAGATAAGACTCCATATGAGATGTGGACGGGTCAAAAACCCTATATGTCATATCTACGAGTTTGGGGTTGTCAAGCTCATGTAAAGCGTTTACAAAGTAGTAAGCTTGAACCTAAAACTGACAAATGCCTGTTTGTGGGATATCCTAAGGAAACTAAAGGATATCAATTCTACAATCCAACTGAGAACAAAGTGTTTGTTGCTCGGGGAGCCACTTTCTTAGAGAAAGATTTTCTCTACAAGAAAGATAGTGGGAGTAGAATAGAACTCGGAGAAGTTCCAGAACCACAAGAGAATGTAGAACGATCTACAGAAATTGAGATGGAAGTTGACGTGGGAACTCATGAAGATGAGCAGCCTGAGTCAACAACACAAGAACCTAGAAGGTCTAGTAGATCTCGTCATGAACCTGAGAGATACAGATTTCTCGCAACTGACGATCAAGATTTGATCTTGGTGGACTCTAATGAGCCCGTGAACTACAAACAGGTTTTAGAAAGTCCAGATTCAGATAAATGGCTACAAGCAATGGAATCTGAAATGCAATCCATGAGGGACAATAAAGTTTGGACCTTGATTGATCCTCCTGTTCAGGCAAAGGTTGTCGATTGTAAGTGGATTTTCAAGTTAAAACCTGGCGGGATCTTCAAGGCACGACTAGTGGCTAAAGGTTTCAGACAGACTCATGGTATAGACTATGATGAAACCTTCTCCCCTGTCGTGATGCTCAAGTCCATTCGGACTATGCTCGCCATAGCTGCATATTATGACTATGAGATATGGCAGATGGATGTTAAGACGGCTTTCTTGAATGGAAACCTACTCGAGGATGTTTATATGAAACAACCCGAGGGATACATTGATCAAGAGCATCCAAATCGTGTATGCAAGCTTCAGAGGTCCATCTACGGACTAAAGCAAGCATCTTGGAGTTGGAATCTTCGTTTTGACGAGGCAGTAAAAGGTTACGGCTTCATAAAGAATGAAGATGAGCCTTGTGTTTACAAGAAGGTTAGTGGGAGCAAGATAGTTTTCCTTGTCCTATATGTGGACGACATCCTACTCATAGGAAATGACATTCCCATGATGAAAGACATCAAACAATGGTTGGGGACTGTATTTTCTATGAAAGACTTAGGAGAAGCCGAAATGATACTAGGTATCAAGATCTATAGAGATAGGTCAAAAAGGCTTCTAGGACTAAGTCAAGAAGGGTACATAGACAAGATATTGAAAAGATTCAATATGTCTAACTCCAAAAATGGTAAGGTACCATTTAGACATGGCCTTCTCTTGAAGAAGAACCAAGGTCCTTCAACAAGAGAGGGAGGGATACAATGAGTAGAGTTCCATATGCTTCGGCAATAGGATCTATCATGTATGCCATGTTGTGTACCCGCCCGGATGTCGCACATGCACTGAGCATGACTAGCAGATACCAACAAGATCCAGGAACAGATCATTGGACTGCAGTCAAAGCAATCCTAAAGTACTTGCGAAGGACTAAAGGATTGATGCTAGTGTATGGAGGACAAGAACAGCTCATCGTACAAGGTTACGCTGATGTTGCTTTCCAAACAGATCAAGATGACATGAAGTCACAATCAGGCTACGTGTTTAGTCTGAATGGTGGTGCAATAAGTTGGAAAAGCTCAAAGCAAGATACAACAGCCGATTCTACAACAGAGTCTGAGTACATTGCTGCATCCGATGCTGCAAAGGAAGCTGTTTGGTTAAGAAAGTTCGTGTCAGACATCGGAGTGATACCGAGTATCCAAGATCCGATAGAACTTTTCTGTGACAATAACGGGGCCATCGCACAAGCTAAGGAGCCTCGGTCACACCAGAAAACCAAACATATACTCAGAAGGTTTCACCTCATCCGAGAGATCATTGATCGAGGAGATGCGAAAGTGTGCAAAATAGGGTCAGACGACAATGTAGCAGATCCTCTCACAAAAGCTCTACCACAGTCAAAGTTTGATAGACATGTAATAGAGCTTGGTCTTAAACAGTTTAGGACATAGCCTTTCAACGGGCAAGTGGGAGATTGTTGGTGTATATGCCCTAATGAGGGCTATTTATGTAAATAAACTTTGAGGGTTATTTATGTAAATAAGACATTTGTCGTTTGATTGATTATTTATCTGATGAGTTAATTTCATGAAATTATATTCTTGTGTATATTGACTTTTATGAAATCGATCAGCCAAAAAGAAACACTCCATGGACTGTTAGATCATGAGTGATTCTTTTGAGTAGTACTCGTACGAGGATCCTTAGACCAGAAATCACTGCATAGTCTTAGGTGAATTAGAGTGTGCTTTGACATATGCCTAACGGGACCGTAACAGGTTGCCAAGTACGGGTATGATTGGGTACACTATGAGTCACGCTAAGGTATGTAGGTGAAGTCATGGGACTACAAGTCTCTCTTAAATGAGAGATGATATCTTGGCCGCTTGATAGTGAACTGAGAAGTGCATGGCCGTGCCCAAGAAATGATAAGGGTTATCATTTGCTTGATTAAGTTCAGCGTCACTAAGAGATCAAGTAAAACGTTTAGCTATATATAAGGATGATTGGTTTCATGCCTTATGCTAAACTGGATATCAGTGTAGAGGACATTACGTAGTATACTCGGAAGGTTGTGTTGAATCACCATTCGACCCTCCGTTCTGAATTGTGTAGTCCTTATGTCTTGCTAGAGACCACTAATGATTTATGGATTAATTAATGAGATTAATTTATTCATTGTCAATTTGGAATGGACCTACAGGATCACACATAAGTGAGTTCGATGATTCAGAATTAGTTAAATTGCCTGTTCTAAGTATAAGAGTTATACTTAAATAGATAATATTTAATTAAATGGTTTAATTAAATATTATTGAAGAGTTTTATGGTATTAATTAAAAGTTAATTAATTACCTGGGAAGAATTGAGTTGAGCTGATAAATCAAGGGACCTAATTGTGAATTAAGGTTCTTGACCCATCAGCCTGATCCATGGATCAATGGGTTGATCCATGGTGTTGGTTAAACCCAACTCAGTAAATAATTAATTAATTATTATTAATTATTATTTATAATTAATTAAAACTGATACTTCTCAAATCAGAGAAGTATCTGGAGTCTGTTAAAAACGTTTTAACAGACTCAGTTTTAAATATACGTTTGAAAAAAATTTTAAAGGATCTATCAGACTTCAGAAATTAAAAAGCACGTTCTTCCAAAACTATTCTTCCCATAGAGAAAAACATTTTCTCTTAAAACAGGCAAATTTTGGGGCTAGCACCGGTTCTGAGAGAACTCCAGTGCAAGAACGTAGAGGCAATTCGCTTGAATTGTTCTTTGGTGGTGAACGTAATCTTCCCAAAGGATCCAGGCGACTGCACAACCGATTACGCGTCGAGGGTAAGACCCGAATCCTTTAGTGTTTAGGAATTCCGCCATTTAATTTAGAATTAAATGCCTAAACACAATCCAACAGTGCTAGTTGTAGTTGTGAAAAAAATAGCTTAAATTCACATGCATGGATGTAGACATTTCTGGACGTGGTTCTAGTTGTTTTTGACGTGGTTCTAGTTGTTTCGAGACATTTCTGGATGAGACGTTGTGGTGGGATGTAGCTGGACGTTGTGAAACGTTGCGGGACGTAGCTGGACGTGGTACTAGTTTTTTTGGACGTTTCTAGACATGGTAGACTATGTTCTGTGAAAAATTCAGCTAAAATTCACATGTTTGGATGTATACGTGGTGTGGTAGTGGCCAGTTGTGATTCCGGCTGCCAATTTTGACAAGAAAATTTTAGAATAACAATTTTATACAACGCAATTTGTACAACAATATCTCCAAGTATTACCTCCAATTTGTGAAAAATATCAGTTTAAATTCACACGCATGGATGTAGACATTTCTGGACGTGGTGATAGTTGTTTTTGACGTGGTGCTAGTGTTCTGAGACGTGGTGCAAGTTGTAGTTGTGAAAAAAATAGCTTAAATTCACATGCATGGATGTAGCCATTTCTAGACGTGGTGCTAGTTGTTTTTGACATGGTGCTAGTGTTATGAGATGTGGTGGACTCTCTTTGTGAAAAAAAATCAGCTTAAATTCACATGCATGAATGTAGACGTTTCTGGACGTGGTTCTAGTTGTTTTTGACGTGGTGCTAGTGTTGTGGTGGATTATCTTTCTGAAAAAATCAGTTTAAATTCACATTCATGGATGTAGACGTTTCTGGACGTGGTTCTAGTTGTTTTTGACGTGGTTCTAGTGTTATGAGACGTTGTGGACTGTCTTTGTAAAAAAAATCAGCTTAAATTCACATGCATGGATGTAAACGTTTCTGGACGTGGTTCTAATTGTTTTTGACGTGGTGAAAGTGTTATGAGACGTGGTGGAATGTCTTTGTGAAAAAAATCAGCTTAAATTCACATGCATGAATGTAGACGTTTCTGGACGTGGTGCTAGTTGTTCTGTGAAGTGGTGGGCTATTTTTGTGAAAAAAATCAATTTAAATTCACATGAATGGATGTAGACATTTCTGGACGTGGTGCTAGTTGTTTTTTACGTGGTGCTTGTGTTATGAGACGTGTTGGACATGCCTGAATGTAGACGTTGCGACAGTTGCTTTTTGGATGTTGCGGCAATTGTTCTGAGAAGTTGTGGACTCAGCGAGCGTGCGCGTAGGCGAAATTTACTATATTTAGTTAGTGTATAGTTGTTAAGCAAAAAATTACTATATATAGTAATAGGTACATGTACCACTGATACAGGATCTACCTACTGATAGTTCATACCTCTTTGTTGTTGTTTGTAAAATATAATTTAATAAAAAAGTTAGTTATTATTGTTGATGGTGAATATTTCATTACATAAAGAAAAAAAATCACCTTTTAGAAGAAAACTTTTTTGTTTGAAATAATATATATATATTACTTTACTGGAAAACATCTAACAATGATTAACATGATTGAAGGAAAATACAACCAAAGAAATACAAATTACAAGTATAACTGTTATTGTTGTGTTTACTACAGATAAACCTATATAGATCTACCATATCAAGTGATGGACAAACCATATGCCAAAATTTTAATCCGAACAAGGATACATCACTAATTTTCTGATAAAACTCCAAAACATAGATCTAATAAGTACATCTATGATGACTGAATTTTCTTGGACCAAACTAGCGAACATCGTTAATGACGTCGCTACCAATCCAACGAATTTCACAAACGAAACTGCTGCAATAATAACAAATACTATCAATGAAGCCATGACCAATGCACTGCCAGTAGATCTGAATCTACTGAAGGACAAAATAAAATAAATATTGAGGATAATCTCTCTTTATTGAATGACGAAACTAAAAACAAGAAAACGAAAACGTGCAACAAATTTATTTTCCCACTACTACAAAATTAGCTTTTAATGACATTTTTTATGAGACAGTAAAATAAAAATGTCAAGATAACTATACAATTAAAACATGTAACTTGTCACTGCATTTTTACTAAATCTAATAATACACTATATAATATTTGTCATAAATATTATTATATAATGACATTATAAAAAAACTTATTAATGCACTTTTTTAAATGTGAAATTTCTCTATGATGATCCTATAAATATATGTATTATATTGTATATAAAATTAGACTTAAATTAATTAGTGAAACAAAAAGAGGCAAAGAAATTATAAATATTAAAAAACTAAATTGTAAAAACTTGAAACCCTAGGCCCCTCCATCTCTTGATTTTCTCTTCCTTTGATCGTCCGCTACCTTTTACCCTTCCCTTTTCGCCGACCGCCCTCATCCGCCTTCTATCTCCCTGCCGGCTACCACTATCCATGTACATCTTCTTTGCCTTTTTCCTACAGTCCTTCTCCTCCTCTCTGTCTCTCTATCGATTTCGTGCGCTTATCTCCTTCTGTTTCTTCTCTCTGTGGCGCCGCTGCCACCTGCTTAATCCACCGTTTCGTTTAACCGTCCTCCCCATCCTCCGCCCACTACCAGACTTCTTTTTCTTCCGCTGGTCCACCAACGGATCTTCTATCTTTTCAATTGCTTTTCCCAAAAAATAAAACCCTCCCCGTCCTCCGCTAAGGAGTGAGGGGACTAGGTTTTTTTTCTGTATTGGGTTTGGGGAAATATTTGATGTTATGGCCGCAGAGGGGTTACTACTGCTGTGTTTTCTTAAATTTTTTTTTTGGGTGCATATTTTAACTTGAGACTTTGCATAGCAAATAGCAAATATGCATTTCGTTATTTGTAAACTTGAGTTGAGTTATTTCAATACTAATTTTTCTTTCCCTTTCAATGTTTACAGGTTGCCAACTGAACTCATGTTGATATGTTGTTGCTTATTGGGTTTGCTATCCTTTTCTTTTTTGCGCTTTCTTAATGCTTGGTTATTGGTGATGAAGGAATATTTGTTTTCCTAGAGGAATAGGAAAACAACATCTTCTGCTGATCTTGTGTGCCGGAAAGACAATTTAAATTTACAATATGTTTTTTTCTTTTTCTTTTTAAGGAATAGAATATAAGCTATCAATTTCTTTTCAAGACTATCCATTTGAGCCTCTCTCCAATTCCAAAGGAGAATGAGGGGTTGACTGATTTCATCCATATGATGCTATAATTCTTGTTTAACTGTTATAATTCTATTTACTGACTTGATTCTGTTTTTTGCACAAGTGGTTATCAGCATATCTGTTTGGACGTAATATTTTATGTTTTTTGCTTGAGGTAATATTTTAAGAAGTTTTGATCATTTCTTTATATTGATATGATTTTCTTGAACATAATAAGTATTCTAAAGATTACAAGTTCAACATCAAGGGAGTCGCGGTAATGCTTAATGATTTCTACATTTGATCTGAAAAAGTAAAAGTTATAATAACTCTATGCTGCTTGGGGTGTATAGAGATACCATTTTCAAGTAATGCTAGCTATTGAGATTTGTATGTTAATTTTGACAGATAGGGAATCCACTTCTCAAGCTGATCATGATGTTCCAGCAACATATGAGTTATGTTGGTCCCATGGGATGATTTCTAATGAAATTGGCCTTACCATCATTAATGAATGCAACTTTGAAGACTAAACTTTTCCTACTCCACACAATATCACACATGCTTGCAATTCTGCCATGTCTGCGGCAAACCAAATTGTTGGTGACTATATAAATAATTATGATGTGCGTGCTTCTTGATGTCTGCTACCCATCTATAGTGGAACAAGAGCTGAGATTGAAGAAGACGGTATTCATTTTTCTCCTTCAATTGAAACTTTACATGGTTTTTGCAGCAATCTTTTTGTTTAAATGTTGATGATAACATGCTGGTTGGTATATGCAGGCGACTAAGATTAATATGGGGGTTGATGTGTGCATGACTTATGAAAGGCGTTTCTACTTCAATCTTCCTAAAGTTCAGAAGGCTCGTAATGCAAATAGGGCCAATTTGCCATATGGCTGGTCCACTTTCTTATGTCATTGTTAATAATCATACATAAGTTTTCATCCATGTCTAGATTTTCTAAACATGAGCTCGCTAAGTGCTTAAGCCACATCCATTAAGCAGACTAGACTGGGAGTTGATGTAAGAAAATTCGGTTATTTTATTTCTTGTTTTTGTTCTGAGAGTCAATCTTCATTTCTGTCCCATTTTACAGAGTATTGGAAAGGTAGTGGCGGTGGTTCGTGTGGAACACAAATCATTAATCCTACATGAAGGTGCTGGAGAAATACGAATTAATCCTGAAGAAATACGAAGCTGCTGGAGAGATTCGAAGGCGCTGCTTGAGTTTCCAATGATGGTAGTAGTATGAAGGATAACATATTCCATCTCCTAGCTGCTTATTAAAAGAAAAAAAAAAAAAATTACTGTAATGAGATTCTGTAATGAGCTCCTGGAGTACAATTTTGATAATTTCATTCTGTTTGGTTTTGTATCTCCAATTTTTTCTTAAAATTGTGTTTTATTTTAATTAATCATATATATTTAATACAGATTTATCATTTCATTTATAATTAATTCATAATAAAAAATTAAAAATAAAATATTAATTCTCTAAAAAATAATATTAATAAATATTATAAGTGTGATTAAAGATGTAAAATTAAGATATTTTAAAGTGTCTTTAAATATAATTTTACATTACATATAATCTATCATGACTTTGGTTTAGATGGCATTTTAAAAAAGTATCACAATAGTTTTAATTTCTTGATAATTAATCTTTTAATATATTTTTAGGTGTTATTAAAACCTTTTTTTTAGTAGTGTCGCCATTCTCATGACGAGGGAAGAAATATTTTTTGAGAATTGAGTTTGGGAGAAAAGAGTGGAAAATCGTGGCTGTTAGGATTAGACTTTTTCGAACTGACCTTTTATTGGGATTACAATAAGTATATTTTTAGAAGAAAACTTTAAAAATTTAGTGTATAATATAGGGTTTAAATGTTTCTTTTAGTTATCATGGAGTGGTATTAATTCTTGTTTTTTTAAAAAATATGGTGGTCAAAATTAATGCCTCCTAATTATAAATACATAACATTTAATTATTTTAATAAAAAAATTAAAAAATAATTGTTTGACTATTTTTGACTATTTTAATCATTAGTCAAACAAAATTTTCTAAATATTTTGAATTCAATTAAACAAAAAATAAAACTGACAGTTAAAAGTTTTATTTTTTGCATAATTGAATTAAAAAAATTAAAATTTTTGATTTGATTAGTAGTTAAATCAGTCAAAATTAATCAAATGATTACTTTTTAATTTTTCTGTTAAAAAAAAAAAACAAATGTAATGGGTTTATGATGATGAGAAATTCCATCGTATTTTAAAAATGATATGAAACCATACCACCTCTATTGAAGGGATAAAAACATTTCAGCCATAATATATTGGTCAAATATCATATCTCGTAAATTTAGTAAGGCTTAAGATGAAAGAGAACGAACAGTGATGGATGATAGTTGGACCTTATATACTTCCTTATAAATATGATATGATTTTAATAGGTCCTTACTCTTTGTAACTCAAGAATACTATTTGTAACTCACAAAATTTTATAAACTTACACATTTACTAAAATCCACAAATTCATCTAACAATCCAGAAACATCTCAAAACAATGACAAAATTTTGATAAAACCTCACAATGGTCGTAGATTTATGTTGAGAAGATGCATAAGTCGAAGATTCCAGCAAAAATGGTACGATTTCAATATATTTTTGGGACCTTCGATTGTTTAGTGAATTCCATGTTACGCACGCCCAGTTTGGGCGTGGATATCCATGGGTTTCACGTCAAAATAGACGTGATCATCCATGGTAATGAACCAAATATGGGTGTGGGTACCATGGAAGTCACCCAAATTTTGGGCTTGATTACCATGGATCATAACTTCCAGTTAGGGCGTGAATGTCCATGGTTAACACGTCCAAAATTTGGGCGTGTTATCCATGTACATTCACGCCAGACGGGTGTACCATGGATATTCACACAAATTTGACCGTGTGCACCATGGATTCACACGCCCAACATGGGCTTTAATTCCATGGTATACACCCAGACTATTGTTTACGTTCAGATTTGGCACATTTCATATTTTTTTAATTATATGATATTTTTTAGTATTCGTTATTGTTAATATTATAATTTTTCATATTTATGTTTAATTTTTATTATTAAAAAAGTAAACTTATGTTAGTTTTATAAATGATGCAGGATCTAGTTGACTTACCCGATTTGTCGCAAGATTTGAGTGCACATTTTGTCTCTCCAGTATACTTTGCTACTGAAGAAAAAGCTTTTGAGCATTGCAAGGATATAGCTAAGGAATTACGTTTCGAGCTTGTTTGCGCAGGGTGGAATCCAAAGAGAAATGTGGTCACATATCGTTGTGCATGATTTAGAGATCCTATTCAGCAAAGCCCTGCCCCGAAACAAAGGAAGCATACCAAGCGCAAAGAATGTGATTGCCCATTCAAGTTATATTGCTTGCAAGTGCCGAATTATGGTTGGTGGATCAGAGTATTTCCTGGTTATGAGTCGACACACAATCATTCTGGTATAGTCTATCCAGAGGGTCACAGACAGTTTAGTTTCCTGGGTGAAGATGCAAGGGTTTTAGTTAACCGGTTGGATAGGGCAAATGTGAAGCCAAAAATGGTGAAGACATTGATTGATGCGGAGTTCCCCAAAGATAATGTGACAATCAGGCAGTTAAACAATAAAAAATCGTGGAACAGGAAAGCAACTTTGCAAGGTAGAGATATTGGGGAAGAATTTGTTCGTTTGGCCATTGCAAAGCATTATTTTGTTCAGACTCAGAAGGAACATGACACAAATGTGATCACTCATGCCTTCATAGCGCATCCAACATCAATTCAGCTGTTCAACCGATATTATTGGGTGATTGTGGTTGATTCAACATACAAGACCAATAAGTACAAAATGCCACTCTTTCAGATAATAGGTATGACTCCTACCAATATGAATTTCAATATTGCATTTGCCATTTTGAGATATGAGTCAAAAGATACTTATGATTGGGTGCTGTCAAAGTTGAGGATTTTGTTGGATGACGACAAAGTACCAAGTGCAATTGTCTCAGATCGAGAGATGGGTTTGGTTCAGCCTATTAAGGATAATTTTCCACATTCACACCACCTGTTATGTTTGTGGCACATAGACCGTGATGTTGATGCAATGTTGAGGAAAAAAGTTCGTGAAGATAAATTGAGAAGTGATGTCAAAGGTATGTAGAAGAGAATTATTAATGCGCCAATAGTTCAAGAGTATGGTATTTTATTACAGCTTTTTAAGGATAGTTACTCTTTTGTTGCGCTTTGCTGCTGTTGTCTACTTTGAGGGTACATGGCTTTATCATAAAGAGAAGATTTGTAAGGCTTAGACAAACCAAATTCTCCACCTTGGCAATACTAGTAGTAATAGAGTAGAGAGTACTCATGCTTCATTGAAGGATTGTATGAATTCTGGCACCCAAGCACTTGACAAGCTGTTTGGTGTGATTGACGCCCATGTCATTCACCAGTTATCCCAGATCAGGTCACTTCATTAATTTATATGAATTGTTATTTATTTTACTAAATCATTTAAATACGCATTTATTATTTTTCTGTGACTTTAACTTTACACACACACACACATATATATTGTTTTAGGGGAAAACTTGAGAAATCCATGTCGACGAAACCAACTGATAAGATGTAGGGTACATACAATCTGTTGCATGGTTATGTGTCGCACCATTGTATGGATTTGATTAGCAGGCAGGTTAAAAATATGATTAAGTGGGGAAACAACGTGTTTGAGTACTGTCGATGCTTTTGCAAAGTGACTCATGGGATTCCATGTGCTTGTGATTTATTCAAATTAAAGGAAGCGAATGACAATGTCACAGTCGACATGGTGCACGAATTCTAGCAGAGATTGCCGATCGTATCCTCTGAAGTGGCTTCGAATAATATTTCTGCGAAACTTAGGTATGTTTTTTGCTTCGAATACCATTTTTAAAAAAAAATATATGCCTTTTCTATATTTATATTTATATTTATTAACATATATTTTCGTGAGGAAATCATTCCAAGATTTGAAAGCAGTCTAGCTGCAATGATACGCCAGTTGCTTTTCTCAATGGAAGAGGCACTATTTCCTGACAGGAATAGTGGGTGTGAGCCTGCTGTCTTGGCAACATCTCGCTGTCGGCAAAGATTACATTCATCTTTGATGCGCACACAGAGCGTCTTTGAGAGAATGGGCACGTCGAACAAATGCATGGGGCCGTTCGTCCAGTCACAGATTGCAGTTTGAGGATGGAAAGACCTAACTGTTGTTTGTACTTGATTTGAAATATTTGTGTGAACTAATATATAGTTGAGTTGAATTTGATTAGAAATCCTAATATTACTATTATGGTTTATTCGATGCGGCTTCTGTAGGTAGAGAAAAAGTTCAGAGCTTTCCCCTTCTACCAAGGTATATTCACCCTTACTGCACTGGGTATTTAGACGTAAAGTCAGATGGAAATTGTAGTTTTCGTTCTGTGGCACATTCTCTATATGAAAACGCGGACTTATGGGCAACAGTTCGGATGGCGGCTACCAGGGAAATTCTTAGTAATCAAGATAAGTACAGAGATATTTTTGCGGTATGTGCACCGGGAGAGGTTACTCGTGATCAAGCTATAGAGTGAGCAGTGAAGAGGGTATCTCATCGGGTATCATCATGTGGGATGGAATATTGGATGCACACACCAGTGGACTTATTTGCTATCGCCACGTTTGCGAACGCATTGGTCTTCCATCTCAGTGATTCTAATACGGCTTCTTGTTTCTATATATTACCTGTGAGGGAGGTAGATGGTGCCACTCAACCGGATAAGGAAATATGCATTGCACACGTTCAGGAAATTCATTTCATACGTGTAAGTTTGATTCTTAATTGTCCTGTCCCACCCTTGATCCGTATCTGGGAGTGTCACTGCGATGATAGTCTTGCTGAGTTTGCAAGGTCAGAGGAGTTCTTGGATAGGATTGAAGAATGGCATAAGATATGCCCATAATGTTGTACGTCTAACTAGCTTGATGACATTCCTTGTTGTTTTTTGCATTTTAATAGTTGCATATTAAATGGTTTTATTAGTGTGGCATGGAATATTAGTGCGCAACATGCCTCATCAATATTTAAAATGCTATAACAAACACAAACATAACAAAATACATAAATCATACCATAATACAGCACATCACTCTAGAACAAATAAAACCATAATCATAAATCTAAGGAAAATATACTAAATCAGTACCAATATGATCAACCTATCATCTAGATAAACGCCATCGCTGCATCAACCTGGAAAGCTCAACATCGCACTGATCCGCCTGTGGCATGTCACCATCTCAGATAATACCAACATGTTTCTGGGCTACTTTCTCATATTCTCTAACCCACTAAATAATGTAAACAAGAAAATTATTATTAAATAATTAAAACAAAATATTATAATTATGATATTTAAAAATAAAATAAATACTTACATATTCTACATTGCCTCGTGCCGACACACGATCTGGAGCACTGAGGGGGATATCACAGAACATCCGCGGATGGGAGTACTGCTCATACCACTCCATGTACCTGGCTTCGCATGCGCTAGGATACTCAGCACTGGACTGTAGCTTCTCAGTCCGTACACAATAAATATCAGAAGAATCCCATAGATCCAAGGCCAGACCTTTCGAGAACTCCACTTTGTAAGTCTTCCCATGATAGGGTCGAAGACAATGTGAAGGCCGGAGGATCTTATTAGGGACTCCCTGCACGTATCCAAACTGGCGGACACACCTATCAGACATATATGGCTCAACAAACTCACCATATGCAATCAATCCTCTGAAAATGGTCCTCTCAGTGTGTAAGTGAGGATCCGCCCCATATGGCAACCAGGTCACCTATATATAACATGTCCAATTAAGTGAAAAGTACTAACAATTTACTCCAAAATAACATATTAAAATATTTATGTAAAACAAAATTATTAACATACCTCATCAACTGTTATCATGTCAAGCTGCTCCCGATACTCAGCCATACTCCAACTCTTATCGCTGCGGGTGCCCACTTTCTATAATTTCGCCTGCGACGTATGTGGAGGAACAATCATGGGCGCTGACTGGGGTCTAAAGAATTGAAAGTACTCATAGATCCAAGCCTGTAATAACGTGAGACAACTAGCCATAGATGAAATGCCACCTCTACTAGCCATAGATCGAAAGTCTCTTGTTAGAGACTTTCGATTTGGCCCAGACTCTAAAATCATTTCCCCTGAACAGATTTAGGTTTATACTTATTCGATTTATTAAAACGACATGCAAAAATTAAATATTTAATTAAATTGGAATTCTTAAAGATTATACCTTTGAAGCGTGTTCCTAGCAATAAGAAAACCCAAAGTCGGGAAACTGTGAATACCACCAAAAGTCCCGAGAATGACTCCTACAACTTCGAAATTGGGTGAGCGATTAGCTATGGAGCGGTTAATAGTACAAATAAAGAAATCCAAAAGAAACATGCTTCAAAAAACTCAAAAAACCACGACAAAAACTTGCCCAGACAAGAACTGAAACGCTCTGTCGCAGACCACCAAACGCTGTCGCTAAAGACCAACTAATCATCAGAAATGGTCTCCGTCCGGTCGTAGATCTAGACCAAAGCTCAAAGCTTTCGCCAAGCTTTTGGATCAGCGCACCGGAACAAGCCCAAATCGTGGCTCTCGCCGATCGACGGACTCATGGCTCTCGCCGAAAAAGGAAGTTCGATCGGTACTCAAAAGAACGGCGGTGATGGAAATCTAAATACCAAAAATCCAGGCTGCTTCTAAGGTTTGAGTTTTTGAAGAAGAAAGTTCACCAAGCCGACTTCGAAAGAAAACTTCAATGAAGAAGATGAAGTTCTCTCTCTAGGCTTCACTTTCTCACTCTAGGCAACTTAGCCTCCAAGGTTTCTTAATGTCTTTAAGTGCCTAACATTAGCTATTTATAGGGAGTTTCAAGGGAGACCTAGTGGGCTTTTGAGTTGGGCCTTAGTGTTGAATTTTCGTTGACCTCTTAGTCTTCCCAAGATTAATCAACTCCAATCGATCCTTTTAAATTAATTTCTTAACCCACTTCGTTAATTAAATTTAATCGAGCCCTTAGGATTATTTCGTATAACTCACATTGTCAATTAAATATTAATTAAACTTTTAAGATTAATTAATTTACTTTGTCGATTAGTCTAACGCATAATTAGTCGTACCACTAACGGACCAATTATGGAACTGCCGTTCAAAAATGAATTTACTTCGCTCACTTTATTATTCTTCTATCTCCCCACATTAAAGATCTATTGCTCGTCGATTCATAAATTTACTGACAAATTAATTCATCGACTTCTTGTTATTCGAGATTAGTACCACTCGACTTTCTTATTATACTGGACATAAAGTCCACCGGCCCAGTTTAGTATAATAAACCTTTCGAGCTCATCTCGGGGGCACCATCAACCCGGTGAACCAGTACATGGATTCCTTCAACTAGCAATGGCATACAAAGAAGTCAAACACCGCATACCCAACTTATCGAGATTTATGCCTCAATTGACCGCACTCTTTGGCAAATCAAAGCATACAATATCTACCTCTCATGCCCGCTCCAATATAGGGATTAAGAGATTATAATACTAGGTTCGAATTAACTACGTCGATCAGTACAAGTTAGTTCAATCCCGAACAGGTGGTGCTCAATATGCCCCGGGAACATCTGTATGATTTAATTAGTCTAGACAAACTAATTTCCAATCACATGATAACCTATACCGATAGTATCTTCAAACTATCTCAGTTACGAGCATTTGTTTATATATCATTACTTTAACCAATAACGAGATCTACTGTGCTTCTCTCCACCTCGTTATCTAGATATATGATATAAAGGAACAATTTAATACTGAAACAAAATTATATGTCAACTGGGTATTAGTTTTTGATATAAGCAATAGCTTTTCAGCATTCAAAACTAACTTCGAAATCATTGGGTATCCTGAGTGGTGGGGGGATCGACCCAAATGAGCTGTAGGAATGATGATTGGACAAGGAAATAGATTTGAAAATCTGGCTGAATTTTTGGGAACTCTGGCGGATCAATTTTTGGGCCCGGCCGCATTAATGGAGCTTTCCGCGGCGGTGCTGGTGGAGGAGCGGTGCTGCTAGGAGAAGGAAAAGGACAAGCAGGGAATTTTAATTCTCGTGGGGAGCGTGAACTAGAGATACAAGGCAAAGGAGGTCAATTGGCATTTAATGCCCATGTGGGCTCACCCTCATTTAATGACCACTTGGGCTCAATAAATCCTTCAACATTCAATTTAGGCAATTCTTCAACATTTAATGCGCTAAATTTGCCAAGTGGAGTTGCCAGTTCTTCATATTTTTGGGGTGATACAGCGTATACGGGTTTTAATCCTGTACAGTGGGAACAATTGATGGTTGTTTTAAATAAATTTGACACTTTAGAAAACCTGTCTTGTAAATTTCTTTGCACCTCTTGGATGATTGACTGTGGGGCCACCCACCATATGATTGGGACCATAAATTATTTTTCAAATTTGCAGAATATTATTTCTCGTCCTGTGCAACTGCCAAATGGTTTGATATATTTTACAAATAAAACAGGGACAGTCCAATTGAGTTCTCGTGTAATTTTACACGACATATTATATGTGCCAAGTCTTTGGTGCAATTTAATTTCACTGCACCAACTTTTGGAGCAAACTAATACCACTTCTTATTTCACTAATCGGTTTTGTGTTATTCAGGACCCCATTTCGAGGATACTGATTGGAATGAGTGAGTAGGTGGGAGGATTATATTTTTTTTGAGGAATATGATTGCGGTGGTTCGATCAAAGGAAGAAGTGTCATCAGATGTCTTGCATTGCCGTTTAGGCCATCCGTCTGCCCGAGTGTTAGGTCAGTTGAATGTGAGTAATAAAGTTGAGAACAAAGATTGTGATATTTGTTTTAGAGCTAAGCAGCATAAAGACTCTTTTCCTCTTAGCAGCAATAAAGCTTTTGATAGTTTTTCCTTAATACACTGTGATGTGTGGGGACCATATCGTGTTCTGCTATTTTATGGTTCTCGTTACTTTCTCACTATTGTTGATGACTACTCACGTGCCACGTGGCTTTATCTTCTTCGTGATAAATCAGAAGTGATCGGACGTTTGTGCCAGTTTATTGCCATGGTACAAAGGCAATTTGGAAAATCTGTTAAAACCCTTTGGAGTGACAAAGGTGCAGAGTTCATGAGTCTGACAGGATATCTTACTGCACAAGGTATTTTTCATGAAACGTCTTACGTTGGTACCTCATAGCCAAACAAGTGGGTAGAACGCAAACATCAACATATTCTGAATGTTGCGCTTGTACTAAAATTTCAGGCTCATCTGCTTTTAAAATTTTGGGGATATTGCGTTCTGACAGTAGCTTACCTTATTAATCGGACTCCTACGCCTGTTCTTAATGGGCTCTCTCCATTTGAGTGCTTGTATGGAAAATCACCTTCTTTGCATCATCTTCGCATTTTTTGGGTGTTTGTGTTATGTTTAGAATAGAGATCACAAATGAGATAAGTTTGAAAGTCGTAGTCGCTGTTGTGTCTTTCTCAGCTATCCATTTGGAAAGAAAGGTTGGCAAGTTTATGATTTGGAAAAGGACAATTTTTTGGTTTCTAGAGATGTGATTTTCTGTGAACATGAGTTTTCTTTTGCGAAACCAGAGCCTGCCCCTAAGTCTGCTGTCGTGGTTCCGCCTTCACTTGTTCTTACTAATGATGATGAGACTGTTCCTCCTAATACTGCACCGGTTCTGGATTCATCGGTTGCGACACAACCCCCTGATGAACCTCTTGGAAGGGGATATCGGAGGAAAGCGCCTTCTACTCGAATTCGTGACAATGTCACTAATACAGTTCCTCCCCACCACTCATCTCAGCTCATCTGCTCCGTCAGCTTCCTCAGGTACTCTTTATCCTTTGTCTCACTATGTTGATTATAGTTCATTTTCTTATCAGCATAGGGTCTTTCTGGCTGCCGTCACTATGGGGGTTGAGCCTACTACCTTTCGTGACGTTGTCACTGATCCCAATTGGCGTGCCGCCATGCAGTCAGAAATTACTGCACTTGAGAATAATCACTCCTGGTCTATCACTACTCTTCCCCCTGGCAAATGGGCTCTTGGGTGCAAATGGGTTTTCAAACTCAAATATAAGTCTGATGGTACTATAGAACGTCAAAAAGCTCGTTTAGTGATTTTGGGCAACAATCAGGTTTAAGGTATTGACTACACTGAGACATTTGCTCCAGTCGCCGAAATGGTTACTATTTGCACATTCCTCGCAGTAGCAGCAGCTCGTAACTGGGAATTGCATCAAATGGGCGTGCACAATGCTTTTCTCCATGATGATTTAAATGAGGAGGTTTACATGAAACCTCCTCCTACTTTTCACTTCTCTACTTCAGGCCAAGAATGTCATCTCCACCGAACTTTATATGGTCTTAAACAAGCTCCTCGCTGTTGGTTTGCAAAATTGGCCAAGAAGCTTCGACAGTTTGGTTTTGTTCAGTCAACTGCAGACTATTCTTTATTCGCTCTTTCTCGGGGTCACATTCAGCTTCATATTCTTGTATATGTGGATGATCTTGTTATTTCATGTAATATGCCTACTGCTATCTCTTTTTTCAAGACTTATCTCAGTCGTTGTTTTCATATGAAAGATCTCGGGCACCTAAAGTACTTCGTTGGCATTGAGATTTCTCGAAACTCCTCCGGTCTATTTTTGTGTCAACGAAAATATGCCCTTAATATTATCTCTGAGGTAGGTCTTCTCAGTGTTAAGCTTGCGGGTTTTCCTTTGGATCCTAATCATCATCTTTCGTTGGCTAAGGGAGACCCTCTTCCCGATCCTGATAAATATCGACGCCTGGTTGGTCATCTTATTTATCTTGGTGTCACCAGACCCGAACTTTCATACTGTGATCATCTTCTTGCTCAGTTCATGCAAAAACCCATTCAGGCTCATTGGGAAGCTGCTCTGCGTGTTGTTCAGTATTTAAAAGGGAATCCTGGTCAAGGCATTCTCCTACGATCTGATTGCGATCTTCAGCTCTATGCCTGGTTTAATTCGGACTGGGCTAGCTCTCCTCTCTCCAGGCGGTCTCTCACAGACTGCATCATCCAATTTGGTCACTCTTCAATTTCCTGGCGCACCAAGAAGTGGCAGACTATTTCCCGATCTTCTGCTGAGCTTGAATATTGTGCTATGGCTTCTACCACCTGCGAGTTCAAATGGTTACAATCTCTTCTTCGCAGTTTTGGTGTAGCCCATCGACAGCCCATGCGTCTCTACTGTGACAATCAAATGGCTCTGCACATTATTGTTAATTCGGTGTTTCATGAGCAGACCAAGCACATCGAGATTGATTGTCACTTCCTCCGTGATGCATTTCTCTAACGTGTTATTGCCCCCAACTATGTACCATCTTGTGTTCAACTGGCAGATATCCTCACCAAAGCCCTTGGGAAGCGTCAGTTCAATGAATTTTTTGTCAAGTTGGGCATTCGGAATCCTCACGCTCCAACTTGAGGGGGTGTTATGGAGGAATTGTAGCAGATTGATATTGTATATAATTATGTTGTATATTAACCTAAAATAGATTATTCCAATTAGCAACTAATTAGGCTATGTGATTTGTTACCAAATTTTATAAAGCATCTCTGTATATAAATCAGGCTAATTGGCCTTACAGAAATAACAAGAATACTCATTCCAAAGTGTTCTATTCTTGATTTGTTTAGCCGAGGAGAGAGAATGGAAGGGGGAGGCGGCTAGGGTTTGGGAAAAGGGAAGGATAAAGGAGTTTTTTTTTTTAATTTACCCTAAGGACAAAAGAGACATTGAACAATAGTATATTAAGGGCAAAATAGATATTTTACACTAAGTAAGAACTTCATTGAGTTGTTTTTACCTTTCATCATTCAAGTAGAGTTTCATTAAGTAAGAACTTGTGCCAAAGTGCAAGTGTATGGAGTGTTCGTGTTCTACATTAAATTGTACACACTTTAAACATTTACTTTTCTTATTTTCTATTAAAGTGGAAAAGCCGAATCCCATCGTTATTAGGATAAGTGAATTTTGGACGAGATACATGTCTTACACATGTGTTTAATTTGTTTTCTCTTTCTTTTCCTTTTAGAAGTATGATAATTAGTTGTGGTTGAATACTACTAGATAAAGGATTGAGTTTTCTTTTCGTTTTTGCTTTCAACTTGGAAGCAAATATTTAGTTGTGGTTGAATACTATGCTAGAGGAGGATTGAGTTTTCTTTTCCTTTTTGTTTTCGACTTGGAAGCAACAAATTGTTCCCTATATAAGGAGACCATTAGTCACTTTTAAGAAAGATTAAAAAATTAATATATTTTTATTTTACTTGCAAAATTTTTAGACTCGACGAATTTTTGGCCGAGTTTAAGCTTTGAAGGTAGAGGCTCGGTAGCTCGGCGAGCCTCACAAGCCAATACCTTTTAATATATATATATATATAATTTTCTCTAATTATATTCTAAAAATATTTTAGTTCATATTTCAAAATCCTTTTGTTGAATTTTTGTTTGTTTTGTTAAGTGTCTGAAATTTTTGGGTGTGAAATTAATAGAAAAATAAAAATATTTTTTGTTGTATTTCTTGTGTGTGTGTGTGGGGGGGGGGGGGGGGGGGGGGGTTTCTTAGATTTTTTTCTTGTATGTGTTTTTTTTATTTTTTTTAACTCGGAACCTACCATATGTAAATAAAAGATAGATGGATAGAAGTACTCATAAACATAGACTGCTGGGATCAATTATGATCATGCCAAAACATACAGAAAAAAGTTCATTTTTGCATCACCATTACCACATCTACAGTTCTCCAAGCGAACACTTCATAGTAGAAGAATTCAAGTGATTTTCATATTTACATTCTATCAACCACAATGAATTTCCCAACACCCAACATGAGTTCTATTTTATGTAAACATTCTCATGGCCTGGTTAGAAGCAACCTACCTAAGTTCGGGAAAGACGGCTAATGGAATAAGGTATATTTAGCAGCAGAAAATCCATATTCTTAGCATGCAGATGGAAAGGTTCCCATACTTGACAAAATATCTGCTAAATATCCTCCCATTAATAAACAAACCCAAGATTCTTGTTCAACTCAGCAAGAAGAGGAATCACACATTGACACACACTGACTGAACCAAATTGGTAGTGATATAATGTAGCTCTTCTGGAATACAAGCAGTCATTATCGAGTGTGTGTGTGTGCGCGCGTGTGTGCGAGACTGATCAAAGATGTGTTTTTCTAAGTTTTGTTTATAAAGTGACCCAAGTCTAATACAAAGTAGAATAGGAACATGCCTAATATTAAACCAATTTCTAATAGGAATTCAAGACATATTTAACAATCTCCTCCTTGACTTGAATTCTCTCAAATCATCACACAATAAGAACCACTCCCTTCCTGCCATCAAGATCACAAAGGCCTTATGCTATGCGAATATTCACCAAGTTCAAACTACACTTGAACTCTTCACCAGTTAACGGTTTAGTCAACATTTTTCCTTGATTGACTTCTGTGGCAATCTTCTCAATGGACAACTCTTTTTCTTCTATGACATCTTGTGTGAAGTTCAACCTGACATCAATGTATATTGATCTCCTATGATAAACAGGATTTTTTGCCAAACCCAAGGCACTTTGACTATCACAATGAATGATAAGTCTTTCAACAACCAATCCACAACTATCAATGAGACCATACAACTATATAACTTCTTTTACCCCTTCTGTTAGTGAAATGCATACTTTCTGTCATCTTCAATGTATACAAATGCTGCTTCTGATATAAACGGTTTGTGAGTATTTTTTCTGAAACATGGTCTCAAGTTTCTTCCACAATCCTGCAGCTGTTGTTTCGTCTGCCACCTCACGCATTATTTCATCAGAAAGACTTAACAGTATGGCGCTATGCACCTGCTCCAAAATATCATTCACCTCATCTCCCTTCAGTTTTCCAGACAATTTTTTCACCCCATCTAAAGCTGCAGCACATCCCCCTTGAATCAGGATAGCCCTCATATTAATTTTCCACATAGCGAAATCATTCGTTCCATTGAATTTTTCAATAACGAATTTATTAAGATTGGTCCTCCTCATCAGCAAACAAAATTTTTTTCTCAAAAAATTAATATATAAACAATCAATTTTCTTTTTTTTTTTTTTTAATTCTCTTCTAGCCGCAAACCTTCGATGAATTTTTCTGCAGCACCAATAAACAAACCGAAGTTACTTGTAGTATCACGAAAAACGCGCCAAAATTGCTTGGCTAAATTCCACGACCAATTTTCCAACAAAACCGAACTATTTTAGTCTTTGGATATATCTTGTTTTTTTTTTGAAAATCGTGGCACAATTGCCTAGCCAATTTCCCACTGACCAACCGCCACAAACCCACAAACCCTTGGTTTTTTTTCTTGTTCCGCTGCAAGCCTTCACCGCTGCACCTCTAAACGACGCTAACAGGAAAAAATTTTTTTTCCACCGTAGGACATCCAAGAAAAAAAAAAGATTTCAAAAAATTTAATTTTTTCTAGCTCTGATACCACTTGTTAGGAAAAACAAGGAAAACAATATTTACGTGGCTAGATCAATGAGACCTAGGACCACGGACAAGAAGAGATAAATCTTATTTCACATGAGATTCAACTGTTACAAGTACAAAAAACCCTTTGCATACTCATCTATTTATAGATAAACTAGCACTAGACTAATCCTAAAAGTAATGGGATACCAAGCCTAATAATACGAACATGACTAATATTAAACCAATTCCTAATAGGAATTCAAGACATATTTAACAATGATACACTGAATGAACCAACTGTCATTTAGGAATTGTTTTAGCGGAAAATGATAATGACGTGGTCTCGGAAGTGTCACGGCCTTGACACGGATGGTTCGGCCCAAGTGGGACGGAAGCATCGGTGGCCGAGATTCAGGGTCATATGCACAAAAGGGAACAGACCGTGGGGCTTTGGAGTGCATGGGGCACGGACCAAACCAACGGGACCGAGCTGGGATGGTACTAGGCGCAGCAGGCAGCACATCATGCGCCAAGCACGGGTTCAAGAATGACACGACCGGGTGCCAATCGTTCCACCCGTCTCGGCCCGTTTCCGTTCTTGCTCGAGACAATCCTTCAGCCCGATTTCCTTGCACGTTTGGAGGACTAGGACGGACATCATCTAGAAGGATCTCCCTTGCAAGTTGCACAAGTTGACCTTGCAAGTTGGCATGGGTGACATCATGCATGATGTCAGCCCTAGGAATTCCCTTGTATATAATATTTAGGGACTAGAGTCTTCCATAAATAAAATATTGAAAGCTTCTCATGGAAGACATGAATAGTAACCGACCTTGAGCACTATAAATAGGGGCCAAGGGTCATTTGTAAAATCACCAAGCAAGAGTGTATAAGTACTTGTGCAGAGCAATATACTTCCGTTTCATTTTCGGTCACTTTCGTGCCTACATTTCTCTTGAGTTCTCTTGGTCATTTGCTGCCCACAACATCAGTTGTGTGCAAGGGTTAAGGCTGAGCTAGTTCTAGTCGTTACTAGTGCCGCACGGTTCGCTAGTTAAAAAGTGAGCCCGTGACAGAAGGAAATATGCCTGTTAATTATAATTCAATGGAAAATTTTGAGTATGAAGTCACAAAAGAGGACTACAGTGGTGGAGATGCAGAGACCAAATCATTGGATGAAGATGATTTCATCCCTGTTCATAGGAAAAAAGAACGACCGAAGAAAAGTGAGACAAGGCAGAAAGGGTTCGCTGTCCGCTCGGCAAGAATCCAGGTCCTTAAAATAACATCTCAATGATTAGTGTCCTAATATGGAATATTAGGGGAATTTTTAGCTCCCCCTCTTTAAGACGTCTGCGTTTTTTTTATAAGGTCACATAATGTATCTGTTTTAGTTATTATTGAGCCAATGGTTGATGCTGTGAAAATTTCTGAATTTTGTGTAAAATTCAGCTTCTCTCAAGCTTGGTCGTCAGATTCTGGAAAGAGTTGGGTTCTAGTTAGACATGGGCTGCAACTGAATCTAATGAGAGATGGTGGTCAGGTGGTACATTTTAGAGCAGTTAATATCAGTGGGAAAGAAGATTATTTGATGTCCTTTATATATGCTAGTTCATCTCAGACTGAAAGAAGGAGACTATGGGCTGAGCTAGAAATTTTAGGAGCATAACTGAAAACAAACCTTGGGCAGTGGTGGGAGATTTCAACATAATAAGGGAATTGGCTGAATACAAAGGGGCTTCTGTTCCCAATAGGTCCGCTATAAGAGAGTTCAATGGCTGCATTAACAAGCTTCAATTACAAGAATCAGGAACAGTAGGACTTTTCTACACTTATGGGGGAAACAGAGCAACTGGATGGGAAAGCAAAAAATTGGATAGAATTATGTTTTCATATGAATGTCATGAATATTTCTCGGTCTCTGTTGTTAATATTCTCAACAAAAATTTTTCAAATCACTGTCCTGTGTTGCTTCAGTTGGGACTCTCCAAAATTGAGAGTCCCAAGAGATTCGAATTTCAGAAAATGTGGTTGAGGAGAAGAGGATTCCTAGAAATGGTTAAGGAGAACTGGCAGGCTCCACCCCAAGCTTACCACATGTTGTCTTTGTCATTGAAAATGAGGCGTATAAAAGAAGCTCTCAAAGTCTAGAATAAGGAAGTTTTCGGGGATGTTCACTTTAACCTTCAAAAGGCATAAATTGAAACCTGCCACTATCAAGCAATACATGATGCAAAACCTCAATTCAATACTGGGCAGCTCTCTCTCGTGCACAAGCAAAACTAACTAAAAAACTGAAGGAAAGAGAAGATTTCTTGATTTAAAAATCAAAGGTGAGATGGCTAACCGAGGGCGACCGTAACACAGCCTTCTACCACGCAACTTTGAAGAAGAGAAGGAATATTCAAGTAATCAGAAAAATTAAAAATGAAGATGGAGTTTGGGTAACAAAGGAACATGAAATAAAGGATGTTGCGGTTGCATTCTATTCCTCTCTCTTAAAGGCCGTAAATCAACCTCAAGATGTCCAAGCAAGGGAATCCTTATTGCAGCATATTGAACCTAAAGTCACAATTAGTGAGAGAGAAATCTTGATGAGAAGAGTATCCATGGAGGAAATAAAAAGGGGCAGTGTTTTCCCTCAATCCAGAAAGTGCAGCAAGCCCTGACGGGTTTATAAAGGCATTTTTCCAAGCAGCTTGGTCAATTGTAAATGAAGATTTACTGATTACGGCTCAAGAATTCTTTATTGAAGTTCCTCTTCCCAGGGCGATTTCAAGCGCACTATTAGTACTCATTCCAAGGAAAAAAGAAATCTCTTCCTTTGCAGATTTTTGACCGATTTGCCTCAGTAATTTTGCGGCCAAAGTCCTCTCCTCAATTCTGAAAAATAGAATGGAACCCCTAATGTCTAAGTTGATATCGGCCGAACAAACTGGTTTTCTTGCTGGAAGAGACATTATTGACAATGTCTTAGTGGCCAAAGATCTTCTCTCATTTCTAAATTCAAAAACGGTCGGTCATAATATGGTGATCAAGATTGATATGCTCAAGGCCTTCGACCAAATTTCCTGGGATTTTCTTGAGGCGATAATGATAAAATTAGGATTTCCAATGGGTTTTGTTTAGTTGATCCTCAACATACTACATAGCAGCAAGTTCTCAATTCTAATAAATAGGAGTCCATGCGGTTTTTTCTCTGCCTCGAGGGGATTGAAACAGGGGAATCCCCTATCTCCCTTCCTCTTTATCCTGGTTGCAGAAGGTCTCTCACAAAGACTAAATTTCCTCAACTCAGAGGAATTGGTGAACACATATAGCACTCCGGCGAGATCCCTTAGAATCTCACATCTTTCCTTTGCAGATGACCTTCTCATCTTTACCAAAGGAAAGAAATGATCTCTTCAGATGCTCTTACAGTTCTTCAAGGAATATAAAAAAGCTACAGGCCAAAAAATGAACAAAGGAAAAAGTTACTTTATCATATCCCCTCGAGCTTCAGCACCTGCCAAGGAAAGAATAAGAAATGTGCTGCACATGGAAGAAGGAAGCATGCCTATCTCATATTGGGATGCAAGCTCTCACCAGGTCGATCAAGAACTTCTCACTTTGTTGGATGTCTTGATAAGGTAGAATCAAAGCTGCAGAATTGGAAAAATAGATTCCTCAACTGGGGTGGTCGTCTAACTCTTATTAAAGCAGTCTTGTACTCAGTCCCAATGCACATGTTAGCAGCCCTTGATCCTCCAAAAATACTGATAAGGGAATTAGAGAGAAAATTCCAAACTTTTCTATCGGGTTTAACCGTTGAAGGACCGCGACGGCATTGGAGAGCTTGGAGTCATATGTGTTACCCCATTGAGGAAAATGGCATTGGCCTAAGGCAAATTGAAACAGTAGCAGAGTGTTTTGCAGCAAAAATGTGGTGGAAATTGAGGAACTCCCAGGGGATGTGGGCAAAATTCCCAATCCCTCTCAATATCAGCCCAACTTAAAACAATTTTGAGAAGAGTAATCAAAATTGCACCAAAGGTAGCGCCTCTCACTAAAATTCTTGTAGGAGATGGATCATGCCTCTTTTGGTTTGATGACTTGTCAGAATTTGGATGCCTATGGACCAGCACAACAAAACCCCCTTTTCCGAACCTTCTTCTGAAGGAATTCTTCCAAGATCGCAGTAGCTATCTTCCAACAATTCGAGGCCTTCCAAAATGATAGCAGGATCGTTTGAACGAAGAAATTAATGATGAGAAAGAAGGTGAATATGAAAAGCGTAAGAACGGATTACTGAAGGAAGCAGGACTTACTTAGAAGTAAAGGAATGATTAATAGAAAATTGGAAATTGATAAAAGAAAGTATGAAAGACTTAGAAAAGATTTGAAAGAGTTTTCAAGATGAGTAAATTCGCTCTACTGATTTCATTCATTAAACAGCCTTTAAATAGGCATTACAAGGAAATATTAGACAAGCATGAAATCCGAAAATGAAGTCTGGAATGAAATGTGAAATGAAATGAAAATTAAAGGTAAGTGCCTAATGACATATGCACTTACATCACCTAACAATTATTAATCGAATGACGCATGCACTTACGTCATCTTATACAATTATTACCTATCTATTACAATTATTACCTAGTATAAAAGTCATACGGGTCTTGTGAGAATGGCCCGCCAAATGGATCATCAAAGTCATTATCCGAATCTTGCTTTTGATTAATTAAACTGTGTTTGGCCTGACTAGCTTTTAATCTTGCTTCGGCCTCTTGTGCACGTTCTTCATCAGTCTTCGATAATTCCATATAATTTTTCAAGCATTGCTGCATAAATTCTTGCAGCCCTTTATCATTAATAATATCAGGAGTCTGAGTTGATGAGGACGGAGTTGAAGGAGTCTGATCAATCTGAGGAGTCTGTGGTATTATTTTCTTTGGTATGGGAATTGCACCTTTTTCAGGAGTCTTAGGATTAATCGGGTCTTGAAGAGGAATCTGACGAGAAACTTGAGAAATTGCAACCTTGAATTTTTCACCAGTCTCTAAATATTTAGAAACTGTTTGGGCATTACACTGCTGGTCATTAAACTGTACCCACCATTTAACATTAATCTGTCTAATTAAGGCACATGGTGATCCTTGCTTAATTTGTTTTATTTGATAACTCCAAGCAAGGATATAAGGAACTCGGAATTCTGTATGAAATAAAAAATTAGCCTGATAGTTTTCTAACATACATTTCTTTTTATAGGTTTGAAGACCTATTGATGCATTAGGAGTAAGGATTTCAGGAATGGCTCTAAGTAGTCACCACCAATCATATACCCACATGGGAACATTTTTATTGAAATTAGGAGAAAAGTTGATAAACCATGAATGATTAAACGATCGGTAATATAAACACCGATAGAAGGCATGAATATAATCTGCATAATTAAAACCATCGGGAATGAAGGGAATGGAGAAGGAATTTCTAGCATGAATTGAAGGAAACTCTCTTGGACTCAAGATTTTTTGAATAATAAATTTAGAGTAGGTTACCCTCGAAGGATCTTTTTTATCATTATAGTGAGTAATTTCAACTGACTTAGTATCTACCAAAATTAACTCATAGAATTGTTGGGTTTTAAAGATATCATCTGCAACCCATTGATTATTCTGAAGGAAAAGACGGGAGACAAAATTTTTTACTTCATTATTCTCTGGAGGAGTCTTATAATGAGTAAGCATTAAATATTCATATTCTGTTTTGGGAATATAGGGAGCTGCATTAGACGAGGAAGAGGAAGCATGAGTATTAACTGGAGTAGACTGTAATTTAGCTGCAGGAGACAAGACGGCATTAGTGTAGGTCAAAGGAGGAAAATCATTAGACGGTACGGTAGGTTGGATAGGTTTAGGAGTAGACATTTTGGAAGTAGACATGATATAATCAAGTGGGGTCTTTGGGACTGAAGATTTTCCTAGATCTTTAGACATTAGTGCGACCTGTAAGGAATTCACAAGTAAGAAAGTCAGGAAGGGAATTATCATCGCCTTTAATAAATTCAATGTCAAAATCAAAAACAGAAAGTATTGCTTGCCATCTGGCAAAAATCTGTTTAGAAACTAAATTTTCAACATCTTTTTGTAAAATTTCTTTTGCTGACTTACAGTCAACACGTAATAAAAACTTTTTATTATACAAATCATCTTGAAATTTTGAAATACATAAAACAATTGATAAAATTTCTTTTTTAACAGTAGAATAGTTCTTTTGGGGACCCGCCCAAATGCCCGAATGATATCTAACTAATTCTTCTAATGCAGATGAATGCAATTTCTGTTTAAGTATGCCACCATACCCTATGTCGGATGCATCTGTTTCTATGATCATGAATGCATCGGGATGAGGAATGCCTAAACATGGAAGGGTCTTTATTTTTTCTTTAATTTGTTTAATTAAATTAGTATGAATTTCTGTCCAAGCTGGAGGATTTTTCTGTAATCTTTCATATAAAGGTCCACACATAATGCGCAAATTAGTAAAGAAATCAGCAATATAATTTAAACAACCTAAAAATCTCTGTAGCTGATTTTTATCTTTAATTTCATCCGGGAATTTAGTAGTAAATTCTATAGTCCGTTGAATTGGTCTAATTTTTCCTTGATGAATATCATGTCCTAAAAACCTAATCTTAGTCTGAAATAATTTCATTTTCTTGGCAGAAATTATTAATCCATTAGTATGAATAATATGTAACATAAGATTAAGATGTTTAAAGTGCTGATCAACATTATTAGAAAATATCAAAATATCATCAATAAAAACAATCACAAAATTAGAGTAATCATTAAAAATATCATTCATTATTCTTTGGAATTCAGAAGGAGCATTTTTTAATCCGAATGGCATTACATTCCATTCATAATGCCCAAAAGGAACAGTAAACGCAGTTTTATATCTATCACTTTCATTAATCTGTGTTTGCCAATAACCAGATTTCAAATCAAATTTAGAAAATAATTTTGCACTATGAAGTCTTTTTAATAAATATTTTTTATTAGGTATTGGATATCTAATCCATTGTAAAACCTTATTTAAGGATTTATAATTAATTACTAATCTAGGAACTCCATGTTCCTTTTCAGCCTGATTATTCACATAGAAAACAGCACAACTCCAAGGAGACTGAGATTTACGAATTAATTTTTTATCAATTAAACTCTAAATTTCCTGTTTACAAAAATTAAGCAACTCTTCATTCATCTGTATAGGTCGAGCCTTAGTAGGGATATCTTTTTCATTAAACTCTTTAATGTATGGTAATGAAACAACATGTTTTTTCCTATTCCAAAAGGCATTAGGATGTTCTGAACATACTAATGTTTGGAATTTCTTTTCTAAATTAGTAATCTTTATCTTAACATCTTCTTCTAATAATTTTTCTTCTACTTTAGTAAATTCTAATTCTGTTTGTAAAAACATTATACTTTTCCTTTTCTTATTAATCATACAAATTTGTTTATATATGGAATTAGTCTGAAGTAATGCTAATTCTTTTTTCTGAATTGGATTAATAAACGGGAAAATAAGTTCATTTCCTAAAATATTTACAGAAATATGATCAGTATGCTTAGTAAAAGGAGTAATCTGATATAAAAAAGGATTACCTAAAACAACATCAGTAGTAAAGTTTTCAAGTATTAGAAATGAATGCTTAAAACAGTAACCATTATTGCAAATATAACCATTATTTAATTCAGCATAAATATCAATTTCAAGTCCATTAGCAGCATATAATTTTTCTTTTATTTTAGATAAATATTTATCAGGAATTATACCTCTGCTGATACAGGATTGATCCGCTCCACTGTCCAACATTGCCACACAGGTAGTCGTCCAGTCCTCTACTCCAATTGTGACTAAGACGTACCATTTTTCTATTTTTACTTTATTAATTAGATTTAAAAAACTTTTAGTATCAGGAACATTATCGGCTATAGGAATCTCATCTTCTTTTATTATTCCAGATGTAGAGGCTAGATTAGTCTGATCTTTTAGAAGTATCTTAGCTTCTAATTCTAAATCTTTAAGTTTTAATTCCTTTAATTGGTTATTAATTTCTCCAATACCCAATTCCTCTCTCTCAAGGTCATATTTTCTCTGTAACTTAAAATCTTGACAGATAGATAAGGCTTCTTTTTTAAGAAATGCAAATAATTGTCCATAGGTAATGCTAGATAAATCTAGAATTTCATTACCCATTTCTTTCATTAAACTGGTAATTAATTTCTAAGAAAATAAAAGAGGTAAACCTGTGATAAATTTTTCTTTCCAAAATGATTGGTTACAATCAGGGCGACGTAAAACATTAGTAAGAAAAGTAGTCTTATACCAAAAATAATCTTTAAACAAAGGACATCTTAGATTAGTCAAAGAAATTTTTAGAATTGTTAATTCTTCTTTAGGATTACCAACAAAATGCATAGAAAGAGCATAAATTAAATAACTAGCACCATCAGATTCATAATCAGTGGTTCTAATTACTTCATCATTAATCGTAATTTCACGCTGTACTACTGTTTGATGAGCTAAAATTTCCATTCTTTGAACAGGAGTAAACATATTATCCCACCAGTTTTTCAACTGACCAGTGAAACCAGAAACAAAACATGCAGCAATTTGTCTTTCAGACATTTGAGGATATTTAGATTTATAAGCAATTTTTGCTGTTCCCATTTCATGCAATGTATTAGTGATTTCATATTCAGATTTTCCATCAATATTCCATTCATACAAAGCACTACCATCATATGATTTAGTAGTAAACCGATTTCTTTCTTCAAATTGAATATCAGGAGGAGTAGGTCAACTATGATAATTCATTATATCTCTATTAGACCATTTATTACTACGATATGACTTTCTATATGGACGTCTAGATATTCTATTAAGTTCTAAAGGAGGATTATCAGAAAATTGTTTTTCTAATTCTTCTATATTATCTTCATCGTGTTCAGATTCAGAATTATGAGGACTACTAGAAGAGTCATCTCGAGGAGCAGTACGATTAATAGCATTAATGCGAAGACCGCTAAATTGTTTCTCTATTTGACTTAAAGCTGTGGAAGGAGAAGCAGAAGTATTAGAATTACCTTCAATAGCAAAATTAATTCTTTGTACTAAAGAGATTTCACGTTCTATTTCTCTAGGAAGTGAAAGAGATACTAATGGTTTAGATATTTCATTAAGAAAATTTGTAAGTTTATTATCCAATTTAACATAAATTAAATCAACTTGTTGAGAAATAGTTTGTAATATTTGATTAGAAAAATTATTTTGTTGATAAATTTTCTTTATATCTTCTGAATCAACAGCTTCTTTAGTATCTTTATCTTTTTTGAAAGGAGAAGCAATAATTTCGCCTTCTTTAGTATTTATTTTAATTGACTGTAAAGGAGGATGAATTGACGATAAAACAGTATTATCCATTAATTGCCATTTTTTATATAAATTAGTCTGAACATTAATAGTATGTATATTTTTATAACTAATTTTTTCTTTCTGAAAATAGTATTCTAACCAAGTAAAAAACGGAAAATTAATCTGTTTTTTATTCATATCATTAACCCATTCGTCTTTTAATTTAGAAATAATTTGTGGATCAAATTTTTCAAACCATATTCTTTTTTCATTATTTTCCTGAGCAAAGTAATTTTTATTAAGAAAATCTTTATCAATGGAAAAAGGTTTCTTCAACATATTAATTTCAGAAAATTTCATTTGAGAATGAGTAGGAGATCCTATAGATGAACTAGAATCTGGAATGACTTCGGGTAAAGGAGAAGTAAACTTAAGCTTAGGATCACTATGAGTATATGAATACCTGGAAGGTTCATGAGACGTACTAGGAAGATCTACCGAATACCTTGGTCGGTTGTCTAAAGGATACCTGCAAGAAGAAGATTTAGAAAGCATATTATCGAATTTTATTAATATCTTATTATCTTGAATTTCTTCGATCTTTGCAGTAGTCCTAGTAGGATTACACTGAGAATTTATGGGTTGGTCAATTATTAATTCAGCCGGAATTGTTATCTCGTTCTTGGAAAGTAGTCTGGGAGTTTGAGTCTGAGTATTGTCAGAGTCAGTCACCAATAATACAGTCATTAATGTTAGTAGGTCTCAATTTTAACGCAATAGGAATCATGGATTTCATTAATTTAAAATAAATTCTATATATGAGAACAAATTTATGAGATTCAGGATCTAACTTCATATTATTCAATATATGAATATCAAGTAATAAAGATTTCAAAAGAGTTTTATCGGCTAAACTAACAGAAAAATTAGGAGCGCAATTAAAACGAGTAGTTCCATTACACAAATTAGTTTGTACTAAAGCAAGAACAGAATCATTATAATTAGTTAATCTATCATCTCATAAAGCCATAAACACAGGAGAAGGAATTCTTCCAAGATCGCAGTAGCTATCTTCCAACAATTCGAGGCCTTCTCCCAGCAGACCAAATTCAAGTTCTATCCTCAATGCAGTTGAAATTCTCTCAACAGTCGGATAAACTTGGAATTCTCTCAACAACCGGATAAACTCTTTTGGAAGTCCTCACAGAATGGAGCTTTTTTCTTCAAATCAACGTATCACTCTCTAAGACCTCACAATCAAACTCAAATTTTCAGAAGAGCTATGTGGGACTCTTGGTGCACGCCTAAAATCTCCATTTTCCTATGGAGGTTATGAAATTATCTACTCCCATTTTCAAAAAAATTGGCTCGCTTTGGTAAATCTTGTAAGCCCACAATCTGTCCTTTTTGCTCTTTGGCATCAGAATCTCTTCATCATGTTTTCTTTTCATGTCTGGAAATCACTAAGGCCTGGAGATTGGCAAGGTTTTTTCTCATTATCAATAAGATTGCCTCTTGGGAGATGCTTTGTGCAAAGTTGGTGGCACCGAAACAAAGGGAAATCAATCAACAATCACCTGGCGAGGATCACTCATTCTTTATTATTATGGGCAATTTGGAAAGCAAGAAACAAAGTAATCTTTGAGGGATCTCAGTTCCAGCAAAAATGACTTCGTGATGACATCCATTCCAGTATATTTGAAACAATCAGGGAGTTTCAGCCAGCAGCCACAAAAAATGAAGGTGACAACATTCTCAACAGATTTGGCTATCAACTGCCACGGAAAACTGTTGGATTTGAATACATAAGCTATGCTTGTGTTGTACATTTTCCCAGTTTAATATATCGATTTGTGTTTCAATTATATTTTGTTGTGCATTAATCGTCCATTTATATTATGTAAGTAGATGATGAGGTGTCTGGTGCAACACAGTAGATCTCATCATTGGTTGAAAGACATAATATATAAATGAGGTTCGTAACCGAGACAGCTTTGGACAAACTATCAGTCTAGGTTATTATGTGATTCAGATAATTAGTTTGTCTAAACTAATTGAATCATATAGATATGCTCGGGGCATATTGAACTTGACTCTTAGGAATGATTTGTCTTGTAATGATTTAATAGACAAATCGATCCTTGTATTCTATCTCTAAATCCATAGACTCGAGTGGGCATGAGGATTAGACATAGTGTACTTTGATCTGCCAATGGGTGAGGTCAAATGTGGCCAATAGTCTCGGTGGGTTGGGTGCGCGTGTTTAGTTACTTGGTGTACTGCTGCTTGTCGAAAGGAAACCATGTACCGGTGCGTCCAGGGTGATGGTGCTCCCGAGATGAACTCGAGATGTTTATTATACTAAACCCGGCCGGTGGACGTATGTCCGGTATAGTAAAAAGGTCGAGTGGTACTAGTCTCGGAATTAAAGAAGTTGATAAACTAATTTATCAGTAAATTAATGAATTAACGAGCATTATATCTTTGATGTGGGGAGATTATGAATATACTTTAATTAAGTTGTTCTGGAAGCAATTCTGGTGTAGGTTGGTAGTGCCATAATTAATCCGTTAGTGGTATGATTAATTATGTACTGGGTTGTTGACAAAGGTATATTTAATTAATTTAGAAATTAATTAATCCTTGTGTCAGTTGGTTGTGAATCATCCCAGGAACTAGTTTGGGATAAGTGAATCCCTGTGTCAGTTGGGAGTGATTCATCCCAGGAACTGGATTGGGATAAGTGAATCCCTGTGACAGTTGGGAGTGTATCAGTCCAGGAACAGGATTGAAGGAAACAGAATCTGTATCAGTCCAGAAATAGGATTGAAGGAAAACAGAAACCCAGTAGGAAGACCAATCCTAAACCAACTTGGAGTCTCTCTTGTAACTCTATAAATAGACAAGGGATCAGTCATTCAGAAAACACAATTAATCCACAGGATTTCTAGAGAGAGAAAACGTTTCTCTCTCCAAGTCGAATTTTCAAGAAAGTGTGCAGCTGGTTTTTGGGTTTCTAGTGGTTGAAATTTTGGCCTTGGTTTATACCAGCTGCGCGTAGCTTTCTCTCTCTGCAGGCGGTGCGTTTATAGTACGTGCCAGATGCTGCGGGGCTAGAGTTTTCTAGCAGGTGGATTGTGGTGAGTAGCTGATCAATTGACTTCTAGTTCGTTGCCCACACAATGTGAAGTCATAGTCTTGAGGCATACAAGAGAATCACCAGGTGCACGCTTCAAAGGTACTTTTCTAAGATTCCGCTTTAATAGAAATTTTTGTTGCGTGGTAAATCGAGCAAGTGCAAACCCAGATCCTACCAAAATCTTTCAATTGGTATCAGAGCATGGTTTAAGGGGTTCTGTGCTTGTTCGATTTATTACATGGTTTTATTTGCAGGTGGTTTAGAATCCCGACTATTATGGTTACGTTTGTATGGGTTTTAATTAAACGCCGGGACATGTCCGGATTTAATTTTATTATGCATGTTTGTAATAGTATAACCACGTGCTGGAAGCCGTGTAGGATTAGATCAAATCTGTAGTAGGATTTTGTCTATGTAATTTTGATTATTTAATTTTCCTAGAATGCCTTGTAGTAGGAAAATTGTTTTTTATGTAATCGAAGGCGTTATGGTGGGCGACTTGGATTCGTTGGTTTTGGGTTATCATGAATTTAAAGAAACCCAGAAAAACCCAGAACGAATTGTAAGAAGACCAAATAGCGTGGGAAAAAGCGAAGGAGGAGTTGACAGCAGGAGGCGACGCCGGCAACGTTTGCCGGCAGCAAAATCGCCGGCCGGCAGGAAAAAATCGCAGCAGCAGGCAGCTGCTGCGCGCTGCTGCCGGGCACTGGCCGCGCGCGCTGGGCCGCGCTCGCGGGCAGCGCGGCCTTCGGGACGTGCTGCGGCCCGGGCGACCAGTTCGGGCCGTTCGGGCTGTTTTTAGCCCGTTTTTTCTCCAATTTTTGTTTTTTGAAGTTCAAGACTCTCTCCATCGAGTGACGTGACGGGACACGAGATCAAGGCAAAGGATGGAAGCAATTAAAACCATAATAGTTGGGAAATTTATTTTACGTATTTATTTCTCGTATTTATTGTTTTAATTTTATACTTTATTTTTATGCTGTATTTTAGATGCATGAATTAAAGCATGTCTGGTTTTATGGTTGCATATAACTTAGGTTAGTTAATTGCATGTTAAAACCGGGAAAACCCTCAATTTGGAAATCTAAGTGGGAGCGGGTTGTGTTATATCCCCATGGCCACCATTACGGGTTCATATACGATGTGGGTGGGCTTGCGCGTTGGCATTAGGGCCTTCCTCCATTCGGATGAGTCCAGCCCCGAGATCGCTAGACTATGAGCTTCTGAGCAAGATGACTAGAGCGAGTTTAACTAGGAGAAATGCGACACCCTCTCCATCTGAGGCGCACTATCCTGAGGTAACAAACTCAGAAGTCACATAATGGCACACACTTAGTGTACGATCTGCAGTATTCCTCCCGCGAGGTTACGCTGCTTACTTGTACGGCTGAAAGCACCGACTATTAGCTACATTGATCAAAAGATCGTTAGTCAGATAGCGTAGTTAATGAACTTGGTTCTTCTCAAACGAATGTGGGTTAGCGTAAACGTCCACACTGCGTGGCTTGCGAGAATCCCGGTGGATGAGATGTTGGTGGATTAATATTATTGTTTTGAGGGAAATCAATACTTAAATTGAATTTTCATAATTTTGAAAATTCTAGCATATATAACTGAAACACTGTTTGTTTACTTTCCAGTTTAAATCGATATGGCATTCAATCCTTTAGTTGCTATTTTGAAAAACAACAATTTAACTGGAACTAATAATGTCGATGGAAGTCGTAACTTGGACATTGTCCTTAGGGCTGAGAGTGCTCCTGTGAGAGATCGTGTCATTGACATGATTAGTAACATCAACAAGGTTGAGGTAGTGGGAGGCGAAATCGTTAGTGAAACCAAAGCCGATATTGTCCTCCAGAGCTTGCCTCAAAGCTATGAGCGGATTCGGTTGAACTACAACATAAGTAAGATGTTGTGGAGTTCATCCGAGCTCTTGGCAAAGTTGATGGCGCCTCAAAGCTATGAGCGGATTCGGTTGAACTACAACATAAGTAAGATGTTGTGGAGTTCATCCGAGCTCTTGGCAGAGTTGATGGCGGCTAAAAGTCTTCTTCAAGAGAAGAAGCGAGTTTTAGTCGCAGTCGAACCTTTAGAATCTTCTTCTAAGCCTGAGGCTAGAAAGAAGAATAGAAAGCTCGAGGGAGTAGCTAAAAAGTCACAAATTGCGCCTAAGCCAGAAATTGCAAAGAAGAAGTCGAAAGACAAGTGTTTCAAGTGCAATAAGACGGGACATTGGAAAGCGGATTGTCCAAAGCTTATAAGTACGATAAATTATGCCTTAATTACTGAGACATGTTTAGCGACGATTCCCACAGATACTTGGTGTGTGGATTCAGTTGCCACTGACCATGTGTGTAATTCTTTGCAAGGGTTCCAAGTAACCCAGAAGCTTAGAGAAGGTGAATTGGATATCTACTTGGGCGACACTACAAGAGTGTCAGTAGAAGCAGTGGGAGTAGTTAAGTTGAATTTCGAAAATTCTAGTTTAGAGTTAGTTAATTGTCTTTATGTACCGAGTTTTAGAAAGAACTTGATTTCGGTTTCTAAACTCTTAAAGAACGGGTATAAGTTTATTTTTTCTGATGGCTGTGTTGTTATTAGAAGAAATGGAAAACTTATTTGTTCTGGTTCATTGGCGGACAATTTGTTTGTGGTTAACTCTAACTCCCCTGTTGCGCAAAACATAGAGATAGATAGCTCAGAATCTAACAATAATTAGAGGAAGAAACCTTCTGCAATGAATCAAACCTATCTTTGGCATCTAAGGTTAGGTCATATAAACCTTAGTAGGATTCAGAGGTTGGTCAATGATGGACCTTTGGGTTCATTAGATATTGACAGTTATGCAACCTGCGAATCTTGCTTGGAAGGTAAGATGACCAAGAGACCTTTTAAAGCAAAAGGCTATAGAGCTAAAGAAGTATTAGAGTTGATTCATTCTGACTTGTGTGGACCTATGACGGTCCAAGCACGAGGGGGATATGAGTATTTCGTGACGTTCACGGATGACTACTCTAGATACGGATACATTTACCTAATGCGCCACAAGTCCGAATGTTTTGGCAAGTTCAAAGAGTTTCGGGCAGATGTGGAGAAGCATCATGGTAAGAGTATTAAGACACTGCGTTCAGATCGTGGTGGGGAGTACCTGTCCCATGAATTTCAAGATTACCTCACTGAGGTAGGAATTCAGTCTCAGTTGTCTGCACCTGGCACGCCACAGCAGAATGGTGTAGCAGAAAGGAGGAATCGGACTCTTATGGAAATGGTTAGGTCCATGATGAGCTATAGTGATTTGCCAAGTTCGTTCTGGGGATATGCCTTGGAAACGGCAATGTATATTCTTAATCTTGTACCATGTAAAACCGTGCCTTCAACCCCAGTAGAGTTGTGGAGCGGGCGAAAGCCCAGTCTAAGACATCTCAGAATTTGGGGCTGCCCAGCATATGTGCTTAAGGCAGATACGGCTAAGTTAGATGCAAGAACATAATTAATGCTGTTTGTAGGATATCCTAGGGGAACGAAAGGTGGTATATTCTATAGTCCTAAAGATCAGAAGGTGGTGGTAAGTACCAACGCTAGATTTTTAGAAGAGGATTATGTCTTAGACCACAAGCCCAAGAGTAAGATAGTACTAGAAGAGCTTAGACGAAAAACTACTAATTCTGATGCACTAGCACAAGTAGATACACCACACACTGCACATGAGATCACAGATGATGCGCCTACACAGGCGGTGCCTCGTCGTAGTGGGAGGGTTGTGAGACAACCAGACAGGTTCGTTGGCGTGGGAGAGGCTTCAGACCTAGTCCCAGGTATGCCTGAACCTGACTCAGTTAACTACAATGAGGCACTTCGAGATAAAGATGCAGAATCTTGGCGTAAGGCAATGATATCCGAGATGGGGTCAATGGACCACAATCAAGTCTGGGAGCTTGTGGACCTGCCTGATGGGTTTAAGCTCATTGGATGCAAGTGGGTCTACAAACGTAAGAGAGGACCTGACGGGAAGGTGGAAACCTTTAAAGCTAGGCTGGTGGCGAAGGGGTATACTCAGAAAGAGGGAATCGATTATGAGGAAACCTTCTCCCCGGTAGCCATGCTTAAGTCTATCCGGATTCTCTTGGCCATAGCTGCTCATATGGATTATGAGATTTGGCAGATGGATGTCAAGACAGCTTTCCTAAATGGAAGTCTTGAGGAAACCATCTTTATGCAGCAACCAGAGGGATTCATTGCAAAAGGCCAAGAGCATAAGGTTTGCAGGCTTAAGAGGTCTATCTATGGACTTAAGCAGGCATCCAGATCTTGGAACATCCGGTTTGATGAGGTAATCTAGTCTTTTGGATTTACTCAGTGTCCGAATGAGCAATGTATATATCGCAGACGTGATGGAAACTCAGTGGTGTTTCTTGTGCTTTACGTAGATGACATTCTATTGATTGGCAACAACAAGAAAGTGTTATCAAACGTAAAGGCATGGCTGTCCAAGCAATTTGATATGAAGGACTTAGGGGAAGTGGGGCATATCCTTGGGATCAAGATTATTCGAGATCGTAGGAAACGTTCGCTAACGCTCTCCCAAGCTTCATACATAGACACGATTCTTGCCCGTTTTAACATGCTGAACTCCAAGAAAGGTTTTCTACCTCAGGCACGGAGTGTTTCTATCTAAGGAGCAGTCTCCTAAGACTGTTGAGGAGATAGAGACCATGAAGACAGTTCCATATGCTTCGGCAGTCGGAAGTCTCATGTATGCCATGTTGTGTACGAGGCCTGATATCTGTTATGCCATTGGCATGGTGAGCAGATATCAGAGTAACCCCGGGAAAGCTCATTGGGAGGCAGTAAAATGCATTCTCAAGTATTTGCGCAGAACGAGAGACCAAGTTTTGGTCTATCAGGCGTCCAAGCTGGTACCCCGAGGTTACACGGATTCAGATTTCCAAGGCGACATGGACAAGAGCAAGTCTACCTCAGGGTATGTGTTTACTCTAGGAGGTGGAGCCATAGTTTGGCGGAGTGTCAAGTAGAAATGCATGGCGGACTCTACCATGGAGGCTGAGTACGTTGTCGCATCAGAGGCAGCGAAAGAAGCAGTATGGCTCAAGAACTTCCTAGTGGACTTAGATGTGATTCCTGGTTTGCAAAAGTCTATCACGGTTAATTGTGATGACAATGGTGCAGTAGCAAACTCGAAGGAACCACGAGCCCACAAGGCGAGTAAACATATACAGCGCAAGTACCACCTGATACGAGACATCGTAAAGAGGGTAGACGTGGTCGTGGCTAAGATAGCATCAGAGGATAACCTTGCAGATCCGTTCACAAAAAATTGATTTCTAAAGTCTTTGAGGCTCACGTGAAGGGCATGGGGATCAGATGCTTAGGAGAGCCTTGACAGTTTTTCTAGATAGATAGCAGCAGATTGGGTAGGATTGTCTGTAGATGTATACTTAAAGCACAGCTTAAGTATTAGTGGGAAATTGTTGGATTTGAATACATAAGCTATGCTTGTGTTGTACATTTTCCCAGTTTAATATATCTATTTGTGTTTCAATTATATTTTGTTGTGCATTAATCGTCCATTTATATTATGTAAGTAGATGATGAGGTGTCTGGTGCGACACAGTAGATCTCATCATTGGTTGAAAGACATAATATATAAATGAGGTTCGTAACCGAGATAGCTTTGAACAAACTGTAAGTCTAGGTTATTATGTGATTCAGATAATTAGTTTGTCTAAACTAATTGAATCATATAGATATGCCCGGGGCATATTGAACTTGACTCTTAGGAATGATTTGTCTTGTACTGATTTAATAGACAAATCGATCCTTGTATTCTATCTCTAAATCCCTAGACTCGAGTGGGCATGAGGATTAGACATAGTGTACTTTGATCTGCCAATGGGTGAGGTCAAATGTGGCCAATAGTCTCGGTGGGTTGGGTGCGCGTGTTTAGTTACTTGGTGTGCTGCTGCTTGTCGAAAGGAAACCATGTCCGGAGTGATGGTGCTCCCGAGATGAACTCGAAATGTTTATTATACTAAACCCGGCCAGTGGACTTATGTCCGGTATAGTAAAAAGGTCGAGTGGTACTAGTCTCGGAATTAAAGAAGTTGATAAATTAATTTATCAGTAAATTAATGAATTAACGAGCACTATATCTTTGATGTGGGGAGAATATGAATATAATTTAATTAAGTTGTTCTGGAAGCAATTCTGGTGTAGGTTGGTAGTGCCATAATTAATCCGTTAGTGGTACGATTAATTATGTACTGGGTTGTTGACAAAGGTAGATTTAATTAATTTAGAAATTAATTAATCCTTGTGTCAGTTGGTTGTGAATCATCCCAGGAACTGGTTTGGGATAAGTGAATCCCTGTGTCAGTTGGGAGTGATTCATCCCATGAACTGGATTGGGATAAGTGAATCCCTGTGACAGTTGGGAGTGTATCAGTCCAGGAACAGGATTGAAGGAAACAGAATCTGTATCAGTCCAGAAACAGGATTGAAGGAAAACAGAAACCCAGTAGGAAGACCAATCCTAAACCAACTTGGAGTCTCTCTTGTAACTCTATAAATAGACAAGGGATCAGTCATTCAGAAAACACAATTAATCCACAGGATTTCTAGAGAGAGAAAATTCTAGAGAGAGAAAACGTTTCTCTCTCCAAGTCGAATTTTCAAGAAAGTGTGCAGCTGGTTTTTGGGTTTCTAGTTGCTGAAATTTTGGCCTTGGTTTATACCAGCTGCGCATAGCTTTCTCTCTCTGTGGGCGGTGCGTTTATAGTACGTGCCAGATGCTGCGGGGCTAGAGTTTTCTAGCAGGTGGATTGTGGTGAGTAGTTGATCAATTGACTTCTAGTTCGTTGCCCACACAACGTGAAGTCATAGTCTTGAGGCATACAAGAGAATCACCAGGTGCACGCTTCAAAGGTACTTTTTTAAGATTCCGCTTTAATAGAAATTTTTATTGCGTGGTAAATCGAGCAAGTGCAAACCCAGATCCTACCAAAATCTTTCAAAAACTTCATTAGCCCCAGTCCAAATAACATGGAAGAGCTACACGGATGAGGCCTCACTCATAATCAACTCAGACGGAGCTTGGAGAGAACAATGGAAAAATGGTGGAGTTTTTCTTCTTCGGAATAACCTGGGTGCCTTTCTTCATTCAGAAAATTTTGAAGTGAAACCACACTACTAGAACTTTGGGTTTTCACCACACCCCTTTCATAACAATACACTATAAATGCATCTATTAATATCTACAATCACCTCAAATATTAACTTATTTATATCTAATAAAACACTAGAAGAGTAATGTTGTTATAAATATTTTAATGTGTTATCAAATAAAATCCTATCATAACACTAGAAATAAGTCTTATAATAAAATTTCAATCAAAACACTAACAAGTGTAATTAAAATTTTATAAATATAGAAATATAATCAAGTGTTATTTTATTTATTAATATATTAACTTAAGATATTAATAGATTACTCTGTATAGTGTAATTGTAATACATATATAATTACATTATCAAGTGTGAATTTTAAGACATATGTTGTTGTCACACATTAGAAATTCAGGGAATGATTGGATGTTAACTGTAGTGTTAAAAAAGAAGGATTGGGTTTGGATTATTATAGGCCAGAATTTCAACAGCCTTAGACTGTAGACGTATTTTTCCTGAAGTTGCAATTGTATAAGATTAAAATTTAATAAATTATTATTTATTATTTTAATTAAGCTTTTAAATAAATAAAATATAGTGTAATTTTATATGATTTTTCAATTATATAATATAATGACACATAATTTTATGATATTATGACATTTGTATGAACACTTAAAATTGTCATAATAGGTTTTCTATCGAAACACTTTATTATGTATTAATATGTTAACATATATAACACTATATAGCCAACAACCGTGTCATGATAGATGATTTATCATGGCATATACTTGTATTTACGTATGTTAGTCTAACTCATACTTTCAACGTATATGTTCACATTAAAAAGTGTAGTGTAATCTAATACTCCTTTGGCCACACTGAAATAGATAACACCAAAGCACGTGTCGCCATAGATAAAATGTAATCAAATATTATCTATTAAAATATTTTCAAGTATTTTAAAAGCCCAAAATTCTAGTAGTGGCGCAAAAACGCCCCTCCAAGATGAAGTACATGCTCTCCTTACGGCATCAAGGTATTATGCATCAAATCAACTTCAGAAATGTCGATTCCTATGTGATAATATGCAGGTTGTCTAGGCCATTCAAAAGGGAGAGAAATTCTTCTTATGGCCCCTCGTCAAAGAGCTAAAGGAGATAAGTGAAATAGGCAGAATTTTCAGTGTCAAATCTCTCATGTGTATATGGAAAGAAATTGCCCAACTGACTATTTAGCAAAAATGGCATTAAAAGGCTACGTAGGATGTTTCCAGACTTTTGAATCTCTACCAAGAAGATTGCAAGGACTTATTCTTCTTGATAGAGATTCAATCCCAGTACTTCGTCCCTAGACATTAGTTGTAAAGTTGTATAGGGTATATTTTGTGGTAAATTAAGTGCTGGTTTTTGTAGATGGTAGAAAGGGAGACGTTTTTTGCTCACCTCAGACTAAGAACCTTTTGTCTAGATGGAATAGGAGAATGGGAAACAATGCCATCTGTAAAGTCTCATTTTCATCAATAGAATAGGTTTGAAAGCCTACAGGTCGCTCCAACCTTGCCCAAGGTTGAGGGACTGTTTAACCAAAAAAAAAAAAAAGAACCAACTTTCATTTATATTCCAGGTGATTGATTTAGAAATGTCCAGGAAGCAATCCATTGTGTTGTGATTGTTATAGCAAATGCAGAGGAGTAAGGAGTGAAGAAAGTTGATAATGCATTGTCTGTGAGTTGTATTTGGGCTCTATTCGTTCCTCTCAGGGGGGAATATATATATGTGATCCTTTGGTGGGTAGATATACTTCATGGCTTGAATTTACTCAGTTTTTTAATTTGGATTGCTGTTTGTATTATCGTCCCCATTTTGGGAAATTAATACTCCCCATAGTTCCTCCAGTGAATGTTACATTACAGCCACACCACAAAATCCTACCAATTGGAGGTGTTTGATCAGTAAGATTGTGAAAAAGTTTTGTAATCTATTGTAAATGATGTTTGAGAAAGGGACATGTGGAATTGCATCTCACTTGTACTGTTATAAGTACTCTATTTTTAACATTTGATGACTTACAACTTCCATTGTTGTTTATCCAGGTAGTGGAGGCTCAAATTATCGTACTTAAGGCATCACTGAGTCAAGCAATCAGTCATTCTCAACTGGCGTCGTCCAACGGTTTTAATGGATTTTATGGTGTGGCTAATAGAATCCCATTCCAGCACAGATGCTTCCACCGCATCTTTTTCAAATGCCTCAAGGTAACACCATTTAATGCAACTCCAAATTTGCCTTGTAACCTGGTTTTGCCTAGGCCTGGAGGCTTGGGTCCAAATGCATTCATGGCCAGGCTTCCCTTCCCATAAGTTTGGGATAGGAACACACATTCCACAGGCTTCCCTTCCCATAAATCATTACGGTGGAGGTAGGTTGTGGGAATTCAGGCAAACTTTACTGTGTAGTGTTGGTCTTTCTGAAGCACTCTCCATTGCTGTGTGCTTCATTTCCTTTTCTCTTTTTCTTGCAAGTGTGGTTAGGAGCTAATAGTCGGGGAGTTCTTTCATCAGAACTGACAAGTGAAAATTTATCATATTTCTTCCAGAAGTGAACAGATATGCCAACAAAACTTGCTTATTTTGCCTTGGATATCTCCTTTGGATTCAATAAGCTGTAAATGTCATCAAAAACCAGCTGTAAATGTCTATGATTCTACTTCTAACTATCATTCTAATTGCATTCTCAAGGCATATATATAATGATTTTTCATCGCCTCCAGAAAATACTACCTCTATTTTATAAAAATAATTTTATTTATTATATCACTATTTTTATCTCTATCGGGGAGGATTACTAAAACAAAAAAAAAAAAAATAGTCATTTAGAAGCATGCATGTAAAAGTTGAGAGTTCCCAGTTGTCGTTATAGTTTGGGCAGGACAAAAACAAATGGTTCTCTTGTGTGTTGGAGTGGATGAAAAGCCTCTCTTAATTATTTAGTTATTGTCTCAATTTTTAGGACGGTAGTTCATACGTTTTGATAAAATTACCTTTCTAATTAAAATGAAGAAAGAAAGAGAGTATTATAAGAAAGTATTTTAGTCCAAATTAAGACTATAAAAAATAAGAAATAATGCAGTAAACCTTTCAACTAATCAATTTATCACAAGCAAAGAATGCATATTTATATTGAAGCCAAATCAAATTAAATTATGGAAAAATTAGAGCAATCATGTTGATTAAAATTGGAGTAATACAGATACACTATATTTTGATTAGTTCTAATCATAATTAACAAGGGTTTTGTTTGAGGTGACAGATGATGGAGATTTGTGTGTTGAAAAGGAACAGTTATATCCAGAAATGAAAGAGCAGGTGAATAAAGTTCAACATGGCCGACAAAACAAGAGTAAACTCAACGCATATTCATCATTAAACCTTAATTTCCTATTATTATTATTTCTTCATAAAATTATACTTACGTAAGTGGCCATTTAAGGTATCAATCAGTCACTTAAATTTTAAGCGGCAAAGCCCATCATTAGTGGGCTGGTTTTAACGCATTAACCGTCAGAACGCCAGTGCCATTCCCTACTTTAATGCTATTCCTTCGTTCTAACCCAAATACGATTCCAAATACGATTGTCACTACCATCCAGATAGTCTGTTGATAAAGTAAACTGTTATTTGTCGATATTTTTTATTTATTACAGTTCTTTTTTATTTTTGTATTAAATTTTAATTTTATCATTTTAGTTATTTTAATATATATAATTTATATTTTTTTATATATATAATAAATATTTCATATTCACTAACTTATTATTGTCACTCCTTACCACCATCATACTTCCACCCTCACAAAATTTTATATGTCCTCAATTTTTTAGACAATTTTTAACAACCTATGGCACAAGGAAAGGTAGATGAACAAGGGAGAAACATATATGTTATGTTTTAAAATAAATTATGCAATTTTTGAATTTTATTACAATAGAAAAATTGTTTAAAAAAAAGTGTTTTAAAACAATCAATTACAGATTTAGATCGCTACAGCAAGACTTTTGCACCGTGCGCATCCATTTTGCGCACGGCCTTTGCGCTGTACGCGAGGGGGTTGTGCACAGCCTTTTCGCCGTACGCAGCCATTTTGCGCATGACCTTTGCGTTGTGCGCAAAGGGGTTGCACACGACGGAAAGTCACACAAGGGGGTTGTGCACGGCCTTTGCACTGTGTGCAACCCCCTTGCACACTGCCTTTTATTTTACACACCGCTTTTCTTGAAAGTTATTTATTAATTTTAATTTTGCATAATGTTAGCTCATAATACCTGTCAGCACATAATACCTGACAAACAACCTTCTAAGGCACATAACTTTAATGCATGCAAACTTACCGCCTCTACTAGAAGGGAACATAATTCAAATAGGACTTCAAATATTCCAACTCAACAGATTGATAATGAGTTTTAAATTTCTGATAACAAGTTCCAGGGGTCATATTTGTATAAGGGGGTTCAAGATGGTAACAACCCAGGTAATTCGGAGGAGACTGATTTTGAGGGTCACAAAGTTATATTAGTTAGAGAAAGAAATAATGGGCATTGAAGAGACCCACAATACTATAGTAATTATAAAATTTATACAATATATTATTTTGTATGATAGTTTTAGAACTATAGTATAATTTGCCTCTTCCTTGTATGAAACACTTGTACTATATTCTATCGATGACATTTATATATATAAAAAAATTTAATAAGATGAATTCAGATGCTTTGTAAGTGTCGGGATTATTTTGTTATCGACTTTCATCTATTATATAAATCACATTGTTTTTGTTTTCCAATTGTGATGATTATAGTGAATAGCTTACTTTTCAAATTATTAAAAAATATGTTTGGCTTGATTATTTATTAGTCTTATTATAGTTGATTTAACAAAAATTGAGAATAAAATAAATATTTTAAAATATTAAAAACTCAAAAGCATGTCGGTACATTTGTTAGGGACCGAAATTTAATTTAAGGAACATAATTGAAAACAGTAACATGATAACATGTCCTTAAGGTTGGGATTCTTAGAGGAATTACACGAGAAATGGTCAATGAAGGACCGTAGAAAAAGGATAAAAGAAAGGCCGAATTGGTATTTTGGTCTCTTATAAATGTGAATGTTGTTGTTTTAGTCCCAAATAAAATTACGACTGCTGTTTTGGTCCCTTATCAATTTTTTATTATCGTTTTACATTCTTTTTTACGAAAAAATTTAAAAAATAACGAATTAACTTATTTGATCGCTAGTCAAACTTAATTTTTTCTTCAAAATAATTTGTACCATGTTGTTTTCAATCCATTTTATGAATCGATTCCTCATGAATGTTCAACCCATTTAGATCGACTCACAATCCAAAATAACAATTGGAACCTTAAATGGGTTGAACATTCATGAGAATCCGGATCATAAAATTGATTGAAAACATCATGTTACAAATTATTTTGAAGAAAAAATTAAGTTTGACTAACGATAAAATGAGTTAATCCATTATCTTTTAAATTTTTCATAAAAATAGAATAAAAATACTAATAAAAAATTGATAAGAAACCAAAATAGTAGTCATAATTTTATTTAAGACCAAAACAGCAATATTTTCATTTATAAATTACCAAAATAAAAATTAGTCCTAAAAGAAAATGAATCATTATTTGTGAATTTAAGACTAGAGAACATCATATAAAACTATGATACAAGAGCTAGTTCAGGTCAATAGTAAAAAGGGGTCGTGTAATTCAATTTCAAAGAAGAATCAAAATGGTAGGCCAACTTCCCAGCTGGAAATTTGGTGATTTCATGAAGAATCCAATGTGTAAATATATTATTCAATCTCAAGTCATTTCAAGCTACCTAAAATATAATAATAAAATGACAAAAGTGATTGGACAAAAAAAGTTTATCCGTATTATTCAAATATCATGTATTTGAATTTTGTATTAGACATGAAATAATTTTAAATTAAATTTTGAGCCAATTTTCTCACCTATTGAAATATACAACTCATTGAATGAATTACTCGCCATTATCGACAATGGATATTATGTTTTTTTTTTTTAGGATACAATGGATATTATATTAAATGTGTAAAAGTAAAATAAAATATGATAGTATTATTTCGTGCCCTCATTCTCTTATTCGTCCCTCTGTTCTTTTCAAAAGTACACCATCTTTTCTAATTTATCGTCCCTTTTTTTTATTCATCGCCCCCATTCACTCTAACCACTCTGCCCTCATCATCCGCCGCCTCAACCATTGTCGCCGTCACCTCCCGATCTCCCTCCTCCCGCTGCTGATCTCCCTCCGCCGCCTCCCTATCTCCATCGCTCTCCCGCATCCTGATCTCCATTCCTCCCCCACATTGACGCCAGTCAATCGAGGGAGGAGGTCAGGGGAGGAGATTGGGGGCGGTGACAGTGGTGACGGAAGAGGAGGAGGGCAGAGGAGGAAAGAAGGGGGCGGTAAGAGAGGGGTTGAAAGTATTTGTCTAAAAATTAGGGACAATTAAGTCCAAAAAAAAGTAATAAATTAGGAAAGAGGGGACAAAAATAAGGATTTACATAAAATAACACACATTCTAACTATTATTTAGAATGAAATAATAGTAATTAAACAATACGTACAACAAAGTGATAAACATCACCACTAGGGCTGACAATTCGTGTCGTGTTCGTCTAATCGTGTTCGGGTTGGCGTGTCGAGAAACCCCCAACCCAAATCTAACCCATTTAATTAATCGTGTCGAAAACTCTAACCCTAACCCGACCTGTTTATAATCGTGTCGACCCGAACCTAACCCACCTAACCCGTTTAATTGTTGATAGGTGATTTTTCGGTCTAAGTTTTCGCCACAAAAAAAAAAGGGACTGAATTTGTCAATGAGACTAAAACAATACATGTTTATTTATAATAACACCATCTAAAATTTGAATCTATTAAATTCAAATCCATCAATTTAAATTTAACCATAACATTCTTATACATGACATCAACCTAAATTTCATCAATTTAAATTCATCCTAATACAACCAAAATCCAATTCAATCCAACCAAAATAAATAAAATACAAAGGTAATTACAATTAGAAAATTTAAATAACAAAATACCACCATAGGAAGTCGTGTTGAATTTTTGATTTGAGAATTTGGAAGTTTTCTTAATTATTAAGGTTATAAATTTTAATTTTTTAAAAAATATTTTCTTAATGGGTTCACGTGTCAACCCGCCGTGTCGACCCAAACCCGACCCGTTATTTAAACGTGTCGACCCAAACTCGACCCATTTATTATACGTATCGAAAATCCCAACCATAACCCGCTTTTTTTCGTGTCGTATTCGTGTCGAGTTATCGTGTCGTGTCAGCAATTGCCAGCCATAATCACCACCTCCCCGAAATTATTCTTAATTTCTGGATCATCCCTTGTATTTTTACTGACAAAATTGAATGATACTTTTACTTATACTTCTAATGTTTAAGAAAAGTCACTACTCCTTAGTTGCAATAAAATGCCTTTTAAAAAATACCTATTAAAAAATTTATTTTTAATTTCGCGCATCTATGTTACTTTAATAATAATTTTCATAAATTTTTAATAAATTAAAAAGAGATTTATAAAAATTTTGGTAAACTATCTAATCTCGACCTAGTTAACTCGTTGAATGTCATATTTAGGTCAGGTTGGAGTCAACCAACTCTAATTCGACCTAGTCTTAGTCAAGGATTTATGTGATGAGATAAGAGATAATTCTATTCTACCCTTAATGAAGCACTTTATGAAATTCATTTTACAGTGAAATTAGTTTAAGTTTTTTAATTCAGAAAATTGTTGTTGTACCTGGACCTCGGAGTCAGAAGCCGCCGCAGGCAATTCAGCACGTGCCAAACGTCAACATCCACCAAGTCAACAGAGTTTAGGTGTAAAATTTGGTACCATGGCTCAATTGTCCGTGTTTTTCTACTAAAATTTGGTATAAATGTCAACACCACAGTTTAATAAGCCAAAATTACAAAGACTTTTAAGTGGATTTCGAACACCATCATTGTCGCAATTTTACTTCTATTCGTACGGGCAATTTTCTAATCTATCAAAGGATAAGATTAGTTTGATAGTCTTGTAAATTCAATAAATTAATCCAATAAATTTTAAAATCACATAACTATAATTTTTCTTGTTAATTTTCTCTTTGTTATGATAAATGGGAAATCTAAACATTACTTTACCAAATATCGTCCTATTTTTTTTATTTATCTCCTCCAAATTACCAACATGCCCTTATTAATAAAATAAGAGATAAAATAATAATTCAAGAGAATAAATAAAAAAAAAGGTATGTAATCGTAAATTATATAGTGGGAACATAGGGCACTATTTTTTTGTGTTCCTACCTATATTTATATCATGTGTTTTATTTTTTATTTTACAGTGAGATGTGTTCAACCTTATCTTCCATCTTTGTCACCATCCTTATCTTCCATCTCCAACCTCATCCACCATTTCCATCCTTATCTTTCATTGCCTCTGTCTCTATCATCATACCATCCTTCATCGCCTCCATCCTCGTGTTGGTGTATGTTGTTAGTTTTGAATACAGAAAAGCTATGGTTTGTATTAAAAACTAATATTCACAGATGATATATCATTTTGTTTCAATATTAAATTATTTCATTATATCATAAAACTAGATAACAGGGTGTGGAAAGACACAATAGATCTCGTTATTGGTTAAAGTATTGATATATAAAAGGTATGCTCGTAACTGAGATAGTCTGAACATACTATCGGTATAGGTTATCGTGTGGTTTGGAAATTAGTTTATCTAGACTAATTAAATCACACGGATATGCCCGAAGCATATTAAGCACGACCAGTGTGGATAGAATTGACTTGTACTGATCGGCGTAGTCAATTCGGTTCTAGTATTCAGTCTCTTAATCCCGAGATTGGGACGGGCATGAGAGTTAGATATCGTATGCTTTGATGTGCCAAAAAGTGCGGTCAATTGAGGCCTATACCTCGGTAGGTTGGGTATGCGGTGTTTAGCTTCTTACGTGTTGTTGCTAGTTGGAGGAATCCACGTACCGATTTGCTGGGTTGATGGTGCTCCCGAGATGAGCTCGTAAGGTTTATTGTACTAAAATTGGCCAGTGGACTTTACGTCTGGTATAATAATAAAGTCGAGTGGTACTAATTGTTGGAATTGAATACATAAACTATGCTTGTATTGTACATTTTCCCAGTTAATATATCGATTTATGTTTTGGTTATATCTTGTTGTGCATTATTTGTCCATTTATATTATGTAGTTAGATGATGAGGTGTCTTGTGTGACACAATAGATCTCATCATTGGTTAAAATACATAATATATAAATGAGGTTCGGAACCGAGACAACTTTGGACAAACTGTCGGTTTAGGTTATTATGTGATTCGGATAATTGGTTTGTCTAAACTAATTGAATCATATAGATATGTCCGGGGCGTATTGAACTTGACCATTTAGAATGATTTGTCTTGTACTGATTTAATAGACAAATTGTTCTTAGTATTCTATCTCTTAATCCCTAAACTCGAGCGGGCATAAGGATTAGACATAGTGGCCAATAGTCTCGGTAGGTTGGTTTCGCGTGTTTAGTTGCTTGGTGTGCTGCTGTTTGTCGAAAGAAAACCATGTACCGGTGCGTCCGGGGTGATTGTGCTCCCGAGATGAGCTCGTAATTTTTATTATACTAAACCTGACCGGTGGACTTATGTCCGGTATAGTAAAAAGGTTGAGTGGTACTAGTCTTGGAGTTAAAGAAGTTAATTAATTAATTTATCAGTAAATTAATAAATTAACGAGCACTGTATCTTTGATGTGGGGAGATTATGAATAAATTAATTAAGTTGTTCCGGAAGCAATTATGGTCTAGGATGGTAGTGCCATAATTAATCCGTTAGTGGTACGATTAATTATGTATTGGGTTATTGACAAAGGTAGATTTAATTAATTAAGTAATTAATTAATCATTGTGTCTGTTGGTTGTGAATCATACCAGAAACTGGATTTGGGGATAAGTGAATCCCTGTGTCAGTTGGTTGATAATCGTACTAGGAACTGGAGTGGGATAAGTGAATCCATGTATCAGTTGGATGTGTATCAGTCCAGGAACAGGATTGAAGGAAACAGAAACCCAGTAGGAAGGCCAATCCAAAACCAACTTAGGGTCTCTCTTGTAACTCTATATATAGACAAGGGATTAGCTATTCCATATACACAATTCATAAGTTTTCAAGACAAGAAAACTAGAGAGAGAAATAATTTATCTCTTAAAGTCGGATTTTAAAGCTCAAAAGCTGCCCGGTTTTTCCTCCTTTGGCCGGCCGACTTTTGGTGGCGTGTAGAGGGACTTCAGGCGGCGCGTGGGCGGTTTCTCTCAGGTCCTAGGCAGCGCGTGTGAGTCTCGCGCTAAGGGCAGGTGGTTGCAGAATTTTTCAGGCGACTCAGTTGTGGTGATTAGCTGATCAATTGGTTGCTAGATCGTTGCCCACACAACGTGCAATCAAAGTCTTGAGGCATACAAGAGAATCATCTGAGTATACGCTTCAATAGGTAATTCTTATGTTTCCGCTTTAATTAAGAATTTTTGTTGCGGGGTAAATTGAATAAGTACAAACCAAGATCCTGCGCAATGTTATTTCAAGCAAGGGTTGTAATAGCGATTGTGCTAGAGTCTAGGCCTAGCCAGAGATTCCGATTCTGGAATGTATAGCATGAAAGTGAGTTTCTAGCTAGGCCCAGGCAGATAATCTTTCACTAATCTCGGATACCAAGAAGTCGGTGAATTAGTTTGTCAGTAAATTGATAAACCAAGGAGCACTAGATCTTTAATGTTGAGAGATAGAAGAAAATAAAGTGGCGCAATGTAAAGTCATTTTTGAGCAGTAGTTCCATAATTGGTCCGTTAGTGGTACGACTAATTATGCGTCTGACTAATCGATAAAGTGAATTAATTAATCCTAAAGGTTTAATTAATATTTAATTGACAAAATGGATTAAGAAAATTAATTCTATATGAATTAATTAATTCTAAGGGTTCGATTAAATTAAATTAACGAAATGGGTTAAAGAATTAATTCGAAAGGATCGATTGGAGTTTACTAGTCTAGGAAAGACTAAGGGGTCAACGAAAGTCAAACTAAAATGCCCAACTCAAAGGCTCACTAGGTATCCTTAGAAACTCCCTATAAATATCCCTTGTTAGGTATTAATGAAGACATTAGAAACTTTGGAGGCAATTAGCCTAGTGAGAGAAAGTCTAGTATAGAGTGAGAACTTTGTCTTCCTCGTCAAGTTTCTCCTCGAAGTTGACTAGGAAAGCTTTCTTCTTCATGAAAAATTCAGCCCCTATTATTATTGCTCAGAATTATCACCTAGCGCCGCCCCTTGCGTTTTCCGGTAGCAAGTTCAGTGATCATCTAGCGCAGCTCCGATCGGGGTACTTGATCCCTGTGAGCGGTGTTTGATCACTACGATTGATCCGCCATTCGTGGGTCCAGATCGTGACCGATCGAACTTCACAAAGTGGTTTTCAGATCAGTTTTAGCGGCGGCGCAGGGTGGTATCTGGCGGTCGGCGCAGGCATCCTCCGGGCAAGGCTCTGTTTGTTTATTTTGAGTTTTTCCGAAGTGGGATTCTTAGGATTTCTTTGTTTTTCTTTGGGCTACTCCATAGACACTAGCCCTCACTAGTTCGGAGTCGAATTGGAGTTATTCTTTGAATTTCTTGTGGAATTCGTTTGCCTGAAATTTTGGATTTCTTATTGTTGAGGACTTCGCTACAAAGGTATAACCTTTATGTTTTCCGCTTTTAATTAAAGGTTGATTCTTTGTGCGTTTTTTGTCGATTTAATAAATTAAATAAGTATAAGCCTAGATCCGTTCAGGGGAAAATGAATTTGAGCCTAAGCTTCGTCGAAAGTTTTCGATTCTAGAATGCATTGCACGAAAGTGAGATTTTTGATTTAGCCCGGGCTTGTTCTATTTTCTTTCAAATTGGTATCAGAGCGAGTGTTTTGGCTTTATACTTGTTTAATTTATTACACGGCTTTATTTTGCATTATTATTTTTGTCGAAATATTTAAACAGATGGTTATTAGTTTCTCGACTATTATGGTAGAATTTATTTTTCATTCATAAACCCCGGGACATGTCCGGGCTCGTATTGTTTTTTGAATGAGAATGACTGTAATAGTAATAATCACGAGCTGGAAGCCGTGTAGAATTAGAATATATCTTGTAGTAGGATCATTCTAATGATGTCGTCTTTAAATTCCTAGAAAAATGCCTTGTATATAGGAATTTATGTATTATGACAAAGACGTTATTTTGGGTAACTTATATTCGCGGGTTTTGGTTTTTCGTAATTTTGGATGATTCCTAATTACGTAAAAAATCTAGAAAACCTGGGCAAATCGAGAGGAATTCAAATAACGAGTGGAAGCGACATGACGGGACGTGTCACCGAGGCGTCAAGGAATCAACGATAGAGAAGGCCATAATAGTCAGGAAATTTTATTTCTTTAATTTCCCGTATTTATGTCTTTTCGTTGATTGTGTTTTTGATTTATTTGCATGAACGAAAACCAAACTGTTTTAAAACTTAAAGTGCAATTAACTAAGGTAGATTATTCACATATTAAAACTCCAACGGTTTTATGGGTGCGAATATCCATAGTTAAGATATTGCATATTAAAACGTAAAAATCATCAAACTTAAAAATCTAAATGGGAGCGGGTTGGTAAATATCCCATGGCCTCCATTACGAATTCATATGTGATGTGGGTTAGACCGACACGCTGGCCAAGGGCCTTCTTCCCGGCGGATAAGTCTTCAACCGCGAGATATCACTAGATTGAATTTCTAAAAGGATGACTATAGTGAGTTTAATTGGAGAAAGTTGCGACACCCTCGCTAATCGAGGCGCATTAGTATCCTAAGTAACAAGCTTAGAAGTCACGTAATGGCAAACACTTAGTGTACCGTATGAAGTATTCCTCCTAAGAGGTTATGCTGCTTATTGTGTACCGCTAAAATTATCGACTATTAATTTCATTGATCATAAGATCTTTGGTCAGATAATGGAATTAATGAACTTTGGTTATTCTCGAACGAATGTGGGTTTGCGTAGACGTGCACCCAACGTGACCTGCGTTAATCCTGGTGTGAGAGATGTAAATAGGAGAATGTATTGTTTTGAGGATATCAATATTTTTGAAAAAGTATACTGAAACTTGACAGTTTATTTTTCAATTGTTGATATGTCGTTCAACCCGCTAGCTGTCATACTGAATCAGAACAAACTTACGGGTCCTAATTACATTGACTGGAAGTGTAACCTGGACATTGTCCTTACTGCTGAGGGTTACAAATACGTGATCACTGAGGAGTGCCCCCCAAAGCCCAGCGATGATGCCATCCCTGAGCAGCGAGAACCATATACGATGTGGCAGAAGGCTGATGAGATGACTCGGTGCTACATCTTGGCTTCTATGTCGAGTGCACTGCAGCGCCAACATCAGTTGTTTACCTCAGCCTATGATATGATGCTCAACCTCAGGGGGATGTTTAGACATCAGGGCAGGGCAGCTAAACAGTCAGCTATGAGGAAACTCATGAATGCTAGCATGGCTGAAGGCACCTCAGTGAGGGATCACGTATTGGACATGATGAGCTGCATCAATGAGATCGAGGTATTGGGAGGTGACATTGATAGGGAGACCCATGTCGATATCATCCTCCAGAGCTTGCCCCCCAGTTTTAAGCAGTTTCGGTTGAACTACAATATGGGCAAGCTTTCATATTCACTTCCCGAGCTCATGACTGCATTGGTGTCTGCTGAGGGTATCTTCGCAGAGAAGAAGCAAGCCTTGGCTACTGTTGGTCCCTCAGGTTCCTCTGCTGGGCCCAAAGCCAGGAAGCATAAGACAAAGAGAGGTCAGAGAGCAGGAGCAGCTGATCATGGACCCAATGCGGGCATTGCCAAGAAGCACAAGTCGAAAGACAAGTGTTTCAGATGTGGCAAAGCAGGACATTGGAAGAAGGACTGCCCAAAGCTTCGAGGTATGTGTAAATTTTCCCTAGTTATTGAGACATGTTTAGCGACGATTCCCACAGATACTTAGTGTGTGGATTCAAGAGCCACTGATCATGTTTGTGATTCTTTGCAGGGGTTCCAAGTGACCCAGCTGCTTAGAGAGGGAGAGTTGCAGGTCTACCTTGGGGATAATACCAGAGTTTCTATTGTTGCAGCGAGAGTTTTATGTCTTTATTTTTCAGACTCTATTTTACATTTGAGAGATTGTCTATATATACCCAATTTTTGGAAGAATTTACTTTTAGTTTCTAAACTTTTATTGGATGGTTATAAGTGTGTTTTTTCTAATAATTCTGTTTTTATTATAAAGAACCAGAGGCTTATATGTTTCTGTACATTAGTTGACAATCTGTTTTTAATTAAGACAAACTCCCCAGTTGTGCAAAACAAACTAGTAACTCATCACCGAATCATAATAAGAGAAAAGAGTCTTCCCCTTTGAATTAAACTTATCTTTGGCACCTAAGACTAGGTCACATTAATCTTAGTAGGATTCAAAGGTTGGTCAATTATGGGTCTTTGGATTCATTAGATATTGACAGTTTTCCTACCTGTGAGTCATGCTTGGAGGGTAAAATGACCAAGAGGCCTTTCAAGGCAAAGGGGTATAGGGCCAAGGAGGTTTTAGGGTTGATTCATTCTGACTTGTGTGGGCCTATGTCAGTTCAGGCTAGAGGTGGTTATGAGTATTTCGTGACATTCACGGATGATTACTCTAGATATGGATACATATACCTTATGCGCCATAAGTCTGAATGCTTTGGCAAGTTCAAAGAGTTTAAGGCTGAGGTGAAGAAACATCTGGGTAGGAGTATCAAGACCCTGCGATCTGATCGCGGTGACGAATACCTCTCTAGTGAATTTAGGTCGTATTTGTCAGAGGTGGGTATTCAATCCCAGTTGTCTGCACCTGGCACACCCCAGCAGAATGGTGTAGCAGAGAGGAGGAACATGACTCTTATGGATATGGTTAGATTGATGATGAGTTATAGTGAGTTGCCTACCTTGTTTTGGGGTTATACCTTAGAGACAGCGTGTTATCTCCTTAATCTCGCGCCGTCTAAATATATGCCTACGACACCCCTAAAGTTGTGGACTGGGCGAAAGCCTAGTCTGAGACATCTCATGATTTGGGGTTGTTCAGCACATGTGCTCGACGCAGATGCAGGTAAGTTAGATTCGAGATCAAAGGCTATGCTATTTGTAGGCTACCCCAAAGGAACGAGAGGTGGTCTATTTTATAGTCCCAGGATCAGAAGGTGGTGGTGAGCACCAGTGCCAGATTTCTTGAGGAGGACTATATTTTAGATCACAAATCAAGTAGCAAGGTACTATTGGAAGAGCTTAGAAGTCAGTCTATTATTCCAGATGCACAAGTACAGGAAGACACACCACAAGAGGCTGCACACACTATCACAGATTATGCTCTTACACAGGCTGTGCCTCGTCTTAGTGGGAGGGTGATCAGATAGCCCGAGAGGTACATGGTTGTGGGTGAGTCTTCGGACTTTATCCCTGGCGCTCATGAACCAGACCCAGTTAGCTACAATGAGGCTCTCCAGGATAAATATGCAGATTCTTGGCAGAGAGCGATGATTGCTGAGATGGGTTCTATGGACTCAAATCAGGTCTGGGAGCTGGTAGACCTTCATGATGGGTTTCGGCCTATTGGGTGCAAATGGGTCTACAAGTGAAAGAGGGGATCTGACATGAGGGTTGAGACCTTCAAGGCTAGGCTTGTGGCGAAGGGGTATACTCAGAAAGAGGGTATCCATTATGAGGAGAACTTTTCCCCGGTAGCTATGCTTAAGTCGATCCAAATTCTCTTAGTCATAGCTGCTCATATGGACTATGAGATTTGGCAGATGGACGTCAAAACAGCTTTCCTTAATGGAAGTCTTGAGGAGACCATCTTTATGCAGCAACCAGAGGGTTTCATTGTTCAAGGCCAAGAGCACAAGGTATGCAGGCTTAGGAGGTCCATTTATGGACTGAAATAAGCATCCAGATCTTGGAACATCTGTTTTGACGAGGTTATCTAGTCCTATGGATTCACTCAGTGTCCGGATGAGTAGTGTGTATATCGCAGGCATGATGGTGATATAGTGGTGTTCCTCGTACTTTACGTAGATGACATCATTCTGATTGGAAACTGTAAGAAGGTGTTGTCAGACACAAAGGCATGGTTGTCCAGACAGTTTGACATGAAGGATTTGGGAGAGACTGGACATATCCTTGGGATCAAGATTATTCGAGATCGTAGGAGGCGTTCTTTGACTCTCTCCCAGGCATCCTACATAGACATGATTCTGGCCCGTTTTAACATGCAGAACTCCAAGAGGGGTTCACTACATTTCAGGCATGGGGTGCATTTATCAAATGAGCAGTGTCCTAAGACTGCTGAGGAGATAGATGTCATGCAGGCAGTACCCTATGCTTCTATAGTGGGTAGCCTCATGTATGATATGTTATGTACGATGCCTGATATTTGCTTTGTCGTTGGCATGGTTAGCAGATATTAGAGTAACCCTGGGAAGGCTCACTGGGAGGTAGTAAAATGTATTCTCAAGTACTTGCGCAGAATGAGAGATCATGTCCTAGTTTATAGAGCGCAGGAGCTTGTACCATTGGGTTACACAGATTCGGACTTTCAAGGTGATATGGACAAGAGTAAGTCTACCTCTGGGTTTGTGTTTACTCTAGGAGGTAGAGCCATAGTATGTCGGAGTGTCAAGCAAAAATATGTGGCGAACTCCACCATGGAGGTTGAGTACGTTGCCGCATCAGAGGTAGCGAAAGAAGCTGTAGGGGTCCGAAACTTCCTGATGAACTTAGATGTGATTCCTGAGTTGCCTATGTCTATCACAGTTTATTGTGATAACAATGGTGCAGTTGCTAACTCGAGGGAACCACGAGCCCACAAATCGAGTAAATACATAGAGCGCAAGTACCACCTGATACGAGAGATCATAAAGAGAGGAGACGTGACCGTGGCCAAGATAGCATCAGATGACAACATTGCAGAACCTTTCACAAAGCCATTGACCCCAAAGGTCTTTGAGAGACATGTGGAGGGCATGTGAGTCAGATTCTTGAGGGAGCCATGTGAGTGAGTTTAAAGGTGTTCTGTAGATTTCATTATGACAGCAGTGTAATAGCGGGTTGGACAGTTTTTGTTCTTCTTAGCATAGCTTTGAGTATTAGTGGGAGATTGTTAGTTTTGAATACAGAAAAGCTATGGCTTGTATTAAAAACTAATATCCACAGATGACATATCATTTTTTTCAGTATTAAATTGTTTCATTATTTCATAGAACTAGATAACGGGGTGTGGAAAGACACAGTAGATCTCGTTATTGGTTAAAGTATTGATATATAAAAGGTATGCCGTAACTGAGATAGTCTGAACATACTATCGGTATAGGTTATCGTGTGGTTTGGAAATTAGTTTATCTAGACTAATTAAATCACACGGATATGCCCGGGGCATATTGAGCACGACCAGTTTGGATAGAATTGACTTGTACTGATCAGCGTAGTCAATTCGGTCATAGTATTCAATCTCTCAATCCCGAGATTGGGACAGGCATGAGAGTTAGATATCGTATGCTTTGATGTGCCAAAGAGTGCGGTCAATTGAGGCTTATAACTTGGTAGGTTGGGTATGCGGTGTTTAGTTTCTTACGTGCCGTTTCTAGTAGTAGGAATCCACGTACCGGTTCGTCGGGTTGATGGTGCTCCCGAGATGAGCTCGTAAGGTTTATTGTACTAAAACTGGCTAGTGGACTTTACGTCTGGTATAATAATAAAGTTGAGTGGTACTAATCTCGGATACCAAGAAGTCGGTGAATTAGTTTGTCAGTAAATTGATAAACCGACGAGCACTAGATCTTTAATGTGGGGAGATAGAAGAAAATAAAGTGGCGCGATGTAAAGTCATTTTTGAGTGGTAGTTTCATAATTGGTCCGTTAGTGGTACGACTAATTATGCGTTTGACTAATCGATAAAGTAAATTAATTAATCCTAAAGATTTAATTAATATTTAATTGACAAAGTGGATTAAGAAAATTAATTCTATATGCATTAATTAATCCTAAGGGTTCGATTAAATTAAATTAACAAAGTGGGTTAAATAATTAATTCGAAAGGATCGATTGGAGTTGACTCGTCTAGAAAATACTAAGGGGTCAACGAAAGTCAAACTAAAATGCCCAACTTAAAGGCCCACTAGGTCTCCTTAGAAGCTTCCTATAAATATCCCTTGTTAGGCATTAATGAAGACATTAGAAACCTTGGAGGCAATTAGCCTAGTGAGAGAAAGTCTAGTATAGAGTGAGAATTTTGTCTTCCTCGTTAAGTTTCTCCTCGAAGTCGACTGGGAAAGCTTTCTTCTTCGTGAAAAACTCAGCCCCTTTTATTATTGCTCGAAATTATCACCTAGAGCCGGCCTTCGAGTTTTTTGGTAGCAAGTCTGACGATCATCTAGCGCAGCTCCGGTCGGGGTGTTTTATCCCTGCGGGCGGCGATTGATCACTGCGGTTGATCCGCCATTCGTGGGTCCAGATCGTGACCGATCGGACTTTGTGAAGTGGTTTTCTGATCGGTTTTAGCGGCGGTGCAGGGTGGTGTCCTGCGGCCGGCGCAGGCAGCCTTCAGGCAAGCTATGTTTGTTAATTTTGAGTTTTTTCAAAGCGGGTTTCTTAGGATTTCTTCATTTTGCTTTGGGCTACTCCGTAGACAATAGCCCACACTAGTTCGGAGTCGAATTGGAGTTATTATTCGGATTTTTTGTGGAATTCGCTTGCCTGAAATTTTGGATTTTTTATTGCTAATGACTTCGCTACAAAGGTATAACCTTTATGTTTTTCGCTTTTAATTAAAGGTTGATTCTTTGTGCGTTGTTTGTCGATTTAATAAATTAAATGAGTATAAGCCTAGATCCGTTTAGGGGAAAAAGAATTTGAGCCTGAGCTTCGTCAAAAGTTTCCGATTCTGAAATGCATTACACGAAAGTGAGATTTTCGATTTAGCCCAGGCTTATTCTGCTTTCCTTCATATGTGCCCTTATAAGGGCTACATAGACATTTTTTGTTTGACTGATTGATAGGTGCTTAATTAGTTAGTTTTTAGGATTAATTTTGTTATTATTATGCACCTATTTAATGTGATTCTTGGTGATTTAGGCTAAATTAGGATTTGTGGTATGTGGCAGGGAGTTTTGAAGGAAAAATGGCTAAAAATGGGCTAAAGTGCAAAGTTGAAGAGTGGAGCTGACATGGAATTGATAAAGTGACGGGCTGGATGATTTTTGGTAGAAAGGATTTTGACTCGGTAAAATTGCAGAAGTACTGGTGAAAAGAGTTAGAAGTGTGAGATTTACAAGATTTGATGGGGGTGATCGTTGCAGGATTTAAGGAAGAATGAGATATTGTTCTGTTGATCAAATCAGGATTTATTGGGGGATTGAGTTAGTTTTGAATTTTAAATATTTTTTTATTTGCCTATAAGTAAAGGCATTGAGAAAAGTAGGAAAAAAAAAAAAAAAAACCATTCCCTGAAAAGGGACGTAGAATTAGTAATAGTTTAGTAGTCTTTTACTTTTCCTTAGTTAGTAATTTTCCAGTGTTATTTAATTTCCTTAGCAGTTTTATTTCCGAAAACTCTGTTTTTAATATTTCAACTTCAAGTTATTTCAGATTCAAGATCACTTCTTACGTTTCTTAAAATTCTAGTCTTAAACAAGCTTCTGTTGCAGAATTCCTATTTTACTCTTTCAAGTTTTCGTCTTTGTTCAATTCACGACATTCAATCGTTCAAGTTAGGAATTAGAGTTAAATCAGACTCCTTTGGGATTCGACCCGAAACCACTACTGCTGCAAATTTTTGGAGTCCGTAAGCGAATTCGGATTAATTTGACAGGCATGACAAAACTTATCACTGATGATATATCAAATGAGTTATATATATATATATATATAACTCATCAGTTTAATATTCTTGTGTGTGTGTATATATATATATATATGTGTGTGTGTGTGTGTGATGAAATTATCCATGTACTAGAACATTGGCTTATAAATGAACCTTCAGAATGTTTTGGTTGTGGAACCCCTTAAGCTGGATATGTTCTAAGTACAAAATCTATCCCTAGTCGGTTATTGACGTGGGAACGTCAATATGATAAGACTAGTATATGCTTTAGTGATGATAGAGGTTCACTAATCATGATGTAGTGACATCAACTAAAAGACATAAATGAATATGTTAAGGAACATATCATTGGATCGATCCGCCAAAAGAAACACTCCATGGACCACGTTAGATCATGGGTGATTTTTTTGAGTAGTACTCGTACTGGGATCCTTAAACCAGAAATCACTACATGACCTTAGGTGAAGAGTAGTGTACTTTGACATACGAATAACGGGGTCATAACAGGTTGCCAAGTACGGATATAATTGGATATGCTACGAATCATGCTAAGATATGTCAGTGAAGTGATGATACTTCAAATCTCTCTTAAGTGAGAAGTGATATCTTAGCAACTTGATAGTGAACTAAAAAGTTCATGGTCGTATCCAAAGAATGATAAGCGTTATCATTTGCTTGATGAAAGTCAATTTCACTAAGAGATCAAGTAAACGTTTAGCTAATTATTGTATAATACCCATTTAATATCATCATTTAATTTTCTGATATGATACATGTTATATGCTGATATGATATCAGAAGTATGTTGATGTGATATATGTTATATGCTGATATGATATCTATTATTTGTTGATATGATATCTATTATATGCTGATATGATACATGTTATATGCTGATATGATATCAGTTGTATGTTGATGTGATATATGTTATATGCTGATATGATATCTATTATATGTTGATGTGATATCTATTATATACTGATATGATACATGTTATATGCTGATATGATATCAGTTGTATGTTGATGTGATATATATTATATGCTGATATGATATCTATTATATGTTGATGTGATATATGTTATATGCTGATATGATATCTATTATATGTTGATAAGATATATGTTATATGCTGATATAATATCTATTATATGTTGATGTGATGTCTATTATATGCTGATATGATACATGTTATATGCTAATATGATATCAGTGGTATGTTGATGTGATATATGTTATATGCTGATATGATACTGTTGGAGTAGAATATATAAGCTATGCTTGTATTGTACAGTTTCCCAGTTTAATATATCGATTTGTGTTTCAGTCATATCTTGTTGTGCATTAATCGTCCATTTATATTATGTAAGTAGATGATGAGGTGTCTGGTGCGACACAGTAGATCTTATCATTGGTTGAAAGACATAATATATAAATGAGGTTCGTAACCGAGACAGCTTTGGACAAACTGTCGGTTTAGGTTATTATGTGATTCAGATAATTAGTTTGTCTAAACTAATTGAATCATATAGATATGCCCGGGGCATGTTGAACTTGACTCTTAGGAATGATTTGTCTTGTACTGATTTAATAGACAAATCGATCCTTGTATTCTATCTCTAAATCCCTAGACTCGAGTGGGCATGAGGATTAGACATAGTGTACTTTGATCTGCCAATGGGTGAGGTCAAATGTGGCCAATAGTCTCGGTGGGTTGGGTGCGCGTGTTTAGTTACTTGGTGTGCTACTGCTGGTCGAAAGGAAACCATGTACCGGTGCGTCCGGGGTGATGGTGCTCCCGAGATGAGCTCGAAATGTTTATTATACTAAACCCGGCCGGTGGACTTATGTCCGGTATAGTAAAAAGGTCGAGTGGTACTAGTCTCGGAATTAAAGAAGTTGATGAATTAATTTATCAGTAAATTAATGAATTAACGAGCACTATATCTTTGATGTGGGGAGATTATGAATATAATTTAATTAAGTTGTTCCGGAAGCAATTCTGGTGTAGGTTGGTAGTGCCATAATTAATCCGTTAGTGGTACGATTAATTATGTACTGGGTTATTGACAAAGGTAGATTTAATTAATTGAGAAATTAATTAATCCTTGTGTCAGTTGGTTGTGAATCATCCCAGGAACTGGTTTGGGATAAGTGAATCCCTATGTCAGTTGGGAGTGATTCATCCCAGGAACTGGATTGGGATAAGTGAATCCCTGTGACAGTTGGGAGTGTATCAGTCCAGGAACAGGATTGAAGGAAACAGAATCTGTATCAGTCCAGAAACAGGATTGAAGAAAAACAGAAACCCAGTAGGAAGACCAATCCTAAACCAACTTGGAGTCTCTCTTGTAACTCTATAAATAGACAAGGGATCAGTCATTCAGATTAACACAATAACACAATTAATCCACAGGATTTCTAGAGAGAGAAAATTCTAGAGAGAGAAAACGTTTCTCTCTCCAAGTCGAATTTTCAAGAAAGTGTGCAGCTGGTTTTTGGGTTTCTAGTGGCTGAAATTTTGGCCTTGGTCTATACCAGCTGCGCGTAGCTTTCTCTCTCTGCGGGCGGTGCGTTTATAGTACGTGCCAGGTGCTGCGGGGCTAGAGTTTTCTAGCAGGTGGATTGTGGTGAGTAGCTGATCAATTGACTTCTAGTTCGTTGCCCACACAACGTGAAGTCATAGTCTTGAGGCATACAAGAGAATCACCAAGTGCACGTTTCAAAGGTACTTTTCTAAGATTCCGCTTTAATAGAAATATTTGTTGCGTGGTAAATCGAGCAAGTGCAAACCCAGATCCTACCAAAATCTTTCAGATACATGCTATATGTTGATATGATATCTATTATATGTTGATATGATGTATGTTATATGCTGATATGATATCTATTATATGCTGATATGATATCTATTATATGTCGATATGATATTTATTATATGCTGATATGATATCAGTTGTATGTTGATGTGATATATGTTATATGATGATATGATATCTATTATATGTCGAAATGATATCTATTATATGCTGATATGATATCAGTTGTATGTTGATGTAATATATGTTATATGCTGATATGATATCAGTTGCATGTTGATGTGATATATGTTATATGCTGATATGATATCTATTATTTGCTGATATGATATCAGTTGTATGTTGATGTGATATATGTTATATGCTGATATGATATCTATTATATGCTGATATGATATCAGTTGTATGTTGATGTGATATTAGTTGTATGTTGATGTGATATTTGTTGTACGCTGATATGATATTTTCTGTCATATGATAAAATATGTTATAAAATTGATTAAAAAATTGAAAAAGAACATAAAATATATTTATTGGGAAAATAAAAAAATTAAAAAAAATGATCCATACTAATGGGGAAATAAAGGGCATTGGGAGGAATTAAAAAAAAAAACTGAAAAAAGAGGGGAGGGAGCGATTAGCCCCCAAAAGAAAAAAAAAAAAGGGGCCATGGGGACCCTGTAGAAAAAAATTTTAAAAAAAAACTTGAAATATGAGCAAATTTGAATTTGCTCCTATAGGTATAGGATATACAAACCCGTCCATGGACTACCTAGTATTATAGTCCAATGTTATAAAAAGTTAAAAATAGGAACCAGTAAAAAAAACACCTCCAGCGCGTGTCATCAGTTTCATGGGCAGATGAGGTAGTTACCAAAATAAAATAAAATAAAAAAACACTTCCAACTCCCCCGCCTAAAAAATAGGCACGATTAATTATACCAAACCAAAACCGAGAAAACATTAAATCAAATAAAAAAAAATCCTACCTATTGAGACGGAGAAGACGCTTAAAGAAATAATGGCAACGTTGATCGGAGACGAAGGGTTACCAGATAAAGAGAAAAGTGATACTTTTGAGGCAAAAACCCACCAACACCCGACAAAAGAGGTAAATTTTTTATAGTTACAGTTAGTTAAACCTTTTGAGTAAATGTCAATTATAAGGGACTAAAAAAGCATTTTGACCTTTATTTATTCACTTTTATATATGTGATATATTGTGTGAATGACGAAAACGAAATGCATGTTAAGGTAGTTTAAACAAAATCTCTAAAAACCTAAGTTAGTAAATTGCTTCCATACTTGAGGGACTTGTCAAGGCATTGAATATCCAATATGTGCTGTTTGGAGTAATCGGGGTTGTCAGGTTTTCTTCGTAAGGTGAGTGTTGACATGTACCCAGCTTTAGTCAATACTACCTCAGGTGAAAAAACTGTTGGGGTATCTATTGATATGAAATTTCAAGGAATAAGAAAATACAGTTCACTAAACTACATCTACTGAATTTGCCACATATTCACATATTTGCCATCGATGAACTCCATTTGTTGCCTAACTTCTAACACAATTTTCATAGACTTAATCGTGACTTAAATTATTTGTCTCTATTAAAACAACTTCATAGGTTTTTCTAAGCCTTAACCGTGATTATGAGAATCTGCCGTAAAATCTCAAACAATTAAAAAATCGTTACAAGGAAGAGAATTGGTCAAAATGGGTGATAATTCACCCGCAACTAACTGAAGTGAAAATTGCAACCAAGAGTTTCGATAATCTCATAATTGCTTTAAAAGATTAGATTTTTATATCGGGTCAGCCCGGGATCCTTCTTGGTTGAACCGACAATTTAAAAAAAATCCAACAATGGTGATTTTGTATTATAAAATTGTTGCGGCAAGAAAACCAGTCCAAAGGCCAGAACAGAGAAGAATGATAAGAATGATGGTGGTGGTATGTCAGTGAGGGATTGGATAGGGAATAGAAGGGATGAAACCAATCAATCCATTGCCCAATTCATTTATCTTCTCCACCACCTCCTTCATCAATTGGCTGAAACTACCAAGCAATAACAAGAAAAATATCAAAACCTTAGAAATTTCAATTAAAATAAAAAATTGCGCCGAAATGGTGATAACTAGCCCCCAATTTATTCCTTAAAAAAATACATAATTGATCGTATATAATAACCCTATTATACAATTGGTCATACACATTTAGAACTCGACAAATTTGGACCAGACTGATATGGTTAAAAATCATAACGTCCGTAGATAGATTTTTCTAAAATGACAGCTAGTCCAGAGAGGGAGAGGAAAAAGGGTGAGTGGAGGATCATGATTAAGGGTGTTCACGGATCGGATTGATCGAATTTGGCATCAATCCAGAACCGATCTATAACATACGGATTTGAAAATTTTCTATCCGTAACTTATCGGATTTTATTCTGCATCCAATCCATTTTGGACGGTCGGGATTTACCGGATTGACCGAATTTCTCTTTTTTTCAACAATCTACTTTTTCAAATCAAGTTTTTTTATAAAAACACAGACAGACTCAAAAATCAGCCCAGAAGGGATTACTAATAGTTGGAGAAAATGCAAAGGAGAAGCATTTATAATCTTACAGCATTTCACTAGCATTCTAGTAAGTAAAAAGTAAATAGCATATTTTGATGAATGTAACTAACTACAAACACAAGAAACCACAGTAGCCATCTTCAAATTTGAAAGCATAGCTCAAAGGGTACTGCAACTTACCAACAATACCTTTGGATTTTAATGATATTAAACACCAAGTATTAATATATATACATATAAACTAATATTATTATTAACTAAATATATGAACGAATCCGGATTGACGACCGATTTTTTAAGGTAAATCTGGAATCCGATCCGAAATGACAGGTTTTCAATTTTTGAATCCGCTGTATTAAAAATTAAAATACAATCCATCCATGAATCCGATCCGCGAATCGGATTGACCAATTCAATTCGATCCATGAACACCTCTAATCATGATGATCCATAATTTTTTTTAAAAAAGGGTAAATATTTATTGCAGAAAAAGACAGAAAATAACATGGTTTTAAAAATTAGCCCACAACAGAAATTGGTTGAAAAGAGGAGAAGGGCAGTGATGGACATAATGGAACGCCATTGCTGGGATAGATATATAGGACTTAACAGTGAAGAGCAATTAAACCTAAATTATGCAGATACAATCTTGAAAGTAATGATTAATGGTGAAATTGTGGATGGCAGAAAGGCGCATTTCATCAGCTGTAAACAACAATATCAGTCAGCTGGGAATGGGATCATCTGTTGGGTTGGGGAAGATGGACATCATCACATGGCCATTCCTCACTTTGTTTCGTCTACTATGTCCCAACTTTTTATAATCTTCCTATAAAGAATGAACAATATACTTCATTTTTATGATAAAAGATGATTGCCATAATGCTCCGCTCATCCATCATTAATCAACTTAGATGTTATATGCTGATATGATATTAACATATATATATATATAAATAAAAGATACCACCGTTTCAATAATGAGAGGATGGCGCACTTTTCAATTGCAAATATTAAATTAAATATAAAATATAATTTAGTTGCTTACTATTTAGTTGAAAAATATAATATTTGAGTAGAATTTAAATGTAAATTTTGGTGTTCTTGAGGAAGATGTGGATGTCAAATAATCTTTTAGATTTACTTTTGTTACTCTTCGGGATGGGGGAGAAGAAGGGAGGGGGATTCTCGAACATGAAAAAAAATCTAATAAATTTGAAAAAATTAAATGAGAAGTCGTATGATGTGAAAATCTCACATACTGTTATGTAGATTGGCAATAAGGGTGACTTATCTATCAATATTACCCCAAAAAATCAAATTCTGCCTTAAATAAACAAAACTCTCTTCAAATTCAACTAATTCGCCCGACATTACCTCATCAAGACCATGAATACGGGCAATATCATCTCCCACTTAAAGCACGGTACCGGTATTTACAATCGTTACTTCTCTATTATATTGTTCAATCCGTTCACGAATAATATTACTAATTTTGTTAGCTCGAATGATTACCATAAGAATTTCTTAATTCTTTTTTGAAACAAAACAAAAAAATAATGCCTACCGTTTTGTGTTATTTAGATTGTTATCCCAACAGTTTTATATCCTTAAACTTGATTCAAAAACATTTTTTTCTTTATAATGATAAAATTCATGTCCTATGGACCAAAATCATAGTTTAATTAAATTCTTGTTTATCGTCTTATCCTTTTGCTATTGACCGTCCATTTCTAAAAATATTTCCAAATCCTAAAAAAATATTCTTCCCATCATCCTCCCTCTCCCTGTCCCTTTCTCTCTTGAATTTTCTGGCGAAAAACATTCAAAAATTCTCTCCGCTTCTACAAAAAAATTATCAACCTCCTCCGTCCAGATCCAATATTCCGCTTGGGAAAATGCAAGGAAAAACAGCGGATCTCCACATTTTCTTCCTCTAACAAATAAAGTTTTGAAATTTTTTTTATTTTTCAAATATTTTGTGAAATTTTAGATATTTTTTGGATTTTGATTATTGTTTTGGTTGTATTTGTTAGTTTAAATTGTATAAATTGTCGTGTTTGTTAAAAAAAATGGGGCGAGAATTAGGATTCGATCCATTATGCGGTTTGAGATATATACGATCAATTTTTTTTTGGCCGTGGCATGACCACCGCATTTATTGTATGATTATTTTTAAAAATATTTTCTAAATTATGACTGGGAAAATCATCTAGAGTGGACAACAGTTCGTTAAAAAGTGAGGTGATAAGCGATAAGCGAGGAGAGGTAGAGTAAATTAATAGGTGAAATTATTAAAAAAAAAAAAAAAAAGGTGAACAATAGAATATACATAAACTATCAATTATACCCTCTAGCGAAATTTGCAAAATTATAAGGACCAATTTTATCTTACCACCATGGTATTCTCGCATCCGTATACTACAGGGCTATAGGAGTAAAATTCATCATACTCCTACAGTAACGCGCTACAGTAACACGTTACAGGTTTTTTTTTTTTTATACATAGTCTTTTTTTTAAAAAAAAATAAGACAGTAGATATCAGATCAGCGGACAACAGATATCATATCACAAATATAAAAGAGATCATCTCATAGAACTAAAACATACTTAACAAGGGATATCAAATCATGATTATATAGACATCAAATCAACATATTATAGATATCAAATCAAGAATATAAAAGAAATCATATCATACAACAAAAATGTCCATAACATATATTCATATCTGCAGAATTTAAAAAATCATATAAAAGACAAAAGAAATCCTATCATAATATATAAAATTATTTAATCATAAAATAAATAAAATAATAATTTAAAAAATTTTAAAAAATTCAAAAACATTAAAAGAAATATTGAATTATTTTAAAAATATAGAAAAAAGTCATAGAGAAAAAGAAAAAAACCATAAAAATAATATAATAATAACAAAAATAAGGAATAAAATAAAATATACTAAGCTGCAATTAGTAAGCCATCAAAGTCCACGAGGAACCAACGCCCCTCTAGAGAAGCCCAAAAAAAAAAAATCTATTGCGCGTAGTTACTAAAAATATCTCATCTCAAAAAATTACTATGATTAGAGTGTGAGTAAAATTACATCGGATCACCATATAAATTACTTGTATTCCTTCCACGCCACCAATTCACTCCGCATATTATTAATTTATTATTTTTTATTTTACGCTAAAAACGATGTTATATTTTTTTTTAATGCGATTAACCACTCATAAGATAGACTATTTAATACATTTTCTTGCATTTACAATTGTAAATATAAGTTATAATCCATTTACGGGAGTGTTAAAAGTAAAAAAATATAAATTTACAAAAAAAAAACTAGTATTTTCAAAAAATAAATATAGATTTTTGTGTTGGAACTGAAAAAATGTTATACATAATGTTCTATAGTTTTAAGGGTGAATTATATTTACCTCTTCCCTGTAGTTTGATCAAATTATAAATTGTTTTATGTTATTTTCAAAACTTGAGAGGTATTGGTAGTTTTACCAAATCACATGGAAGATAAATATAATTTATCCTAGTTTTAATTGAAATAAGTTTTTATATTCTTATTTAAGTGGTTTGAACTCAAAAATGTTTTTTTTTCTTTTTTTTTATAAGCAAAAATGGGAACAATTTCATTAGCTTACTGGTAAACAATCTAGTAGCAGTTGAGAGAGAAAATCTATGTCAGATTGCCAGTTCTGGGTAGTGGTTACATGATGTTTAGTAAAATCCGCTACCCCATGGGCACATAAGTTTTGGGAACGGGGAATCCAAAAAATTCTACGCACTAGATTTGCTGAAATTAACTGCCTACAGTCATCTAGGATTAGAGAACATAAGTGAGAGCAATAACTTAGATGCAAGGATTATTTCTGACAAATCTCCAAAAATAGCAACTGAAGGCAGATTGAGCCGCGAGCAAAGAAGCAAAGCTTCCCTTAGCGCTAGTGCTTCTGCTCTTCGGGGTAGTAATGGATGGAAAAAATTTTCCATAACAATGGATGAATACACCCTGGTCGTAAGTGATAAAAACTCTTGTGGTTGCCCCCTGTCGGTATAGGGACACTGCACCATCAAAGTAGACTAGTGTGCCTTCTACAATAGCTGGACGAATCGGCAGAGGTGTAAAACCCATCTGTAAGTGAGATGGTAAAGAATTCCCACCAGATTGGAAATTATGCAAAAGTGCTCCAGCATGGAGTGAAATTTCAAAAGGCCGCATAAGAACTCCATCATTCAAGTGCTGGTTTCTTGCAAACCAGATAGCCGAAAGTGTCATAGCTACTCTTTCAGCATTAGGCCTTGGCAACTGCAGCAGCATCCTCTGAACCAAGGTGTCGACACGATTCTCTTGGTAAGATGAAGGAAGTCTTGGAATGTCAAGAAATCCCATATTTTCCGTGAGAATACACAGCCAAAGAGGACATGTTGGAGCGAACCATCACTGTTCTGATAGAATGGACTGACACCTTGCACCATCACTTGGCGTTGCAACAGATTTTCCACTGATGGCAAAGAGTTCGTGAGGATTATCCACACACGATGAATAATCTTTGGTGGAATGTGTAAATCCCATAACCTTTTCCAAATAGACGTTGTGCCTTGAGCTAAACCCGCAGCTGTTGAAGGAAGGGAGGTCGAATATCTGGTAGGATGACTGGACCATGAACAATCCCTTGCGATTGCCATGCTAATACCATCTATCGTTCCCATCATGTCAGCCAAACGGAAGAGAAAGAATATCAACAGCTATGTGGTTCAGAAATGACATGCGGACAAGCTCCTCTCTCTAGGTGGTCGTGTGAGGTGAGATGAGGGTGGCCCCTGTAGCATTAGATGGAAGAGATTCAGTTGGTGCAAAGCCGTAGAACGGTGAGAAGCCTGGCAACCACGGGTCTAACCAAATGGAAGTTTGTATGCTTGATATAATTTTTTGCCTAACACTAATTTTAAGACATTGAATCCCTTCATGTATGCCTCTCCAAGTGGTAGAAGGCCGATGTCCCAAATTTGCTTTAAAAAAAAAACCACGATGGCTTAAGTATTTAGCTTTGAGAACACGAGCAAGGACATCATTTGGTTGAGTGAGAATTCTCCAAGCCTGCTTAGACAACAAAGATAGGTTAAAAATTTTAAGATCCCGAAATCCAAGTCCGTCATCTGCTTTCCTGCACGTCAAATTTTGCCAGAAAACCCAATGAATTTTTCGATTAGATGAGGATGAACCCCACCAATATCTGGCCACCATGCATTGAATCTCGTCAATTATGCCATCTAGGATGTGAAAACACTGCATAGCATATGGCAGGATTGCCTACAAAATAGATTTAATGAGAATTTCTTTCCCGGCTTTGGATAGTAATTTTTCATTCCAACCTTGAATTTTATGAGAAACTTTATCAATAAGGTTAGAAAAAATCTCCCTTTTATTACGACCAACCACACTAGGAAGACCAAGGCATTTGCCGTGGGTTGTGGTCTCAGGAACTTCGAGAATATTGCAAATAGAATCCCGAACCGAGCTTGGAGTGTTTGGCATGAAAAGGATCCCTGATTTCTCTAAGTTTATACGTTGACCAGAGATGGATTCGTAAGTGGAGAGGGCCTATTTCATGTTCCTACCCTCCAGATTGGTAGCACTGCCAAACATAAGGGTATCATTAGCAAAAAATAAATGTGAAATATGTGGCGCACCATTTGCTACTGCAATACCCTTGACATGATCCCGGCGTTGTAATTCCTGAAAAAAGCATGATAAGACCTCACTGCATAAAATAAAAAGATAAGGGGATAGTGGGTCTCCCTGCCGGACTCCGCGATGCGGAGTGAGTTGTCCAGCCTATACACTATTTAACAAAAAATATAACGAACGGTTGACAAGAATTTGTAAATCAAATAAGTGAAAGAAGGGCTAAATCCTAAGGCTATGAGAGTATATGTTATAAAAGACCACTCGAGTCGATCGAAAGCCTTACTCATATCCAGTTTAACACTCATCTGGCTATTGGAATCTGTGGTCTTTTGCTTAATTGAATGGTGAGTCTTAAAGGCAATAAGGACATTATATGTGATTAATCTCCCTGGCACAAAAGCATACTGTGAGTGGTAAATAATATGAGGAAGAAGGTCCTTAATCTATTAGCAACAGCCTTAGAAGCTAGCTTGTACAGAACATTGCAAAGGCTGATAGGCCGAAACTGTGTAATGAGTTCTGGCTTTTGAACCTTTCGAATCAAAACAAGATTTGTTAGATTAAAAGCAGGATTAAAAAACCAAAATTCAAAATATGTAAAACATAATTAACAACATCAGAACCAATCAAATGCTAATATTTCTTGTAAAACACTGGACTCATACTGTCAGGGCCAGGTGATTTGTAAGGATGTATGGACTTAAGCGCTTTGATTACCTCCTCCTCTGTGTATGAACTCTTTAAAAACGCATTATCCTCTGGAGTAACTTTTGGAGTAAGGCAGCGAAAAACTTTCCTTGTGTGATCTACGTTAGGAACTGTTGAGGTAAAAATCTCTTTGAAGTAATTCTGAATAATTGCCTCAATGGCTTGTGGGTCTGACTGCATATTTCTTTGGTCGTCCTTAAGGATGGAAATTGTATTTTGAACCTTCTTGTTGCTTGCTGACTGATGAAAATACCTAGAATTTGCATCTCCATGACGGTGCCAAAATTTCTTTGCCCGTTGCTGCCATTTGACTTCTAATTAATCCTGTAGAAGGTCAAATCAAACGTTGAGATCTTTGAGCCGTGCGTGGACTTGTTCAAAAATCTGAGACCACTTTAGCACTTGTATTTCTGCCTTGGTCTGTTTGATGCATTTCTCCAATTTTCTAAACGGGCCACCATTCCAGCACAACAATCCTAAAGAGCAGTTCTCCAGATTCTCTAGGACATCAGAGGTAGAGTTCCATTTATCGACAACAATAGTTTCGCATTCATCCAACCCTACCCAAAATGCTTTAAACATGAAAATTTTCCTTCTATTATGTTGTGGTAATATTTGGTCAAAACGGTGAAGAGAGATGATCAAAGTAGCATGATCGGATGAGAAAGAAGGAACACTTCTTGTGGTCAAGGCAGAAAACAATATCAATAGCTTTGGGTTGCCCGTGGCACGATCTAATCTTGCTATTTGCGTGTAGGGATGACATAACAGACGAGACCAGGTGTAAGGTTGACCAGAATCTTTAATATCTTCTAAATGGCAAAACTCTAAGGCTTCTCGGAAGGCTTGAAGCTGCCAGTTCTGTCTCGGGCCAATACCTTCAAATTCGCTTTGATATAGTGTTGGAGTTGAATACATATGCTATGCATGTATTGTACATTTTCTCAGTTAATATATCGATTAATGTTTTGGTTATATTTTGTTGTGCATTATTTGTCCATTTATATTATGTAGTTAGATAATGAGGTGTATTGTGTGAGACAGTAGATCGCATCATTGGTTAAAAGACATAATATATAAATGAGGTTCGTAACCGAGACAGTTTTGGACAAACTGTCGGTTTAGGTTATTATGTGATTCGGATAATTGGTTTGTCTAAACTGATTGAATCATATAGATATGCCCGGGGCGTATTTAACTTGACCATTTAGAATGATTTGTCTTGTACTGATTTAATAGACAAATCATTCTTACTATTCTATCTCTTAATCCCTAGACTCGAGCGGGCATGAGGATTAGACATAGTGTCATTTGATCTGCCAATGGGTGAGGTCAATTGTGGCCAATAGTCTCGGTAGGTTGGGTGAACGTATTTGGTTGCTTGGTGTTCTGCTGCTTGTCGAAAGAAAACCATGTACCGGTGCGTCCGGGGTGATGTGCTCCCGAGATGAGCTAGTTATATTTATTATACTAAACCCAACTGGAGGACTTATGTCCGGTATAGTAAAAAGGTCGAGTGGTACTAGTCTCGAAATTAAAGAAGTTAATTAATTAATTTATCAGTAAATTAATAAGTTAATGAGCACTATATCTTTGATGTGGGGAGATAAGAATAAATTAATTAAGTTGTTCCGGAAGCAATTCTGGTGTAGGATGGTAGTGCCATAATTAATCCGTTAGTGGTACGATTAATTATGTATTGGGTAAGGTAGATTTAATTAAGTAAGTAATTAATTAATCCTTGTGTCAATTTGTTGTGAATCAGACCAGGAACTGGATAGGGGATAAGTGAATCCTTGTATCAATTGGTTGTGAATCATACCAGAAACTAGATTAGGGATAAGTGAATCTCTCTATTAGTTGGATGTGTATCAGTCCAGGAACAGGATTGAAGGAAACAGAAACCCAGTAGGAAGGCCAATCCTAAAACTAGAGAGAGAAAGTCTAGAGAGAGAAAATGTTTTTCTCCATCTAGCATAATCTTAGGCGGTCGGTTATTTTCCCAGGCGGCGGTCGGTGGCAGGAAAATCCGGCGGCGGCAACGAGTTGTAGAATTTTTCTAGCAAGTGGATTGTGGTGATTAGCTTATCAATTGTTCGTTAGATTGTTGCCCACACAACATACGAACAAAGTCTTGAAGCATACAAGAGAATCACCCGAGTGAATGCTTCAATAGATAATTCTTATTCTTTCACTTTTAATTAAGAATTTATTTGTTTCGTGATAAATCAAATAAGTACAAACAAAGATCCTGCGCAATGTTATTTCAAGCAAGGGTTGGAATAGCGATTGTGCTAGCGTCTAGGCCTGGCCAGAGATTCCGATTCTGGAATACGTAGCACTAAAGTGAGTTTTTGGCTAGGCCCGGACAGATAATCTTTGAATTGGTATCAGAGCCTGGTTTTGGGTTTTGTGCTTGTTCGATTTATTACATGGTTTTATTTGAAGGTGGTTAAGAAATTACGACTATTATGGTTACGTTTGTATGTGTTTTAATTAAACTCCGGGACATGTACGGATTTGATTTTATTATGAATGTTTGTAATAGTATAACCACGTGCTAGAAGCCGTGTAGGATTAGATCAAATCTTTAGTAGGATTTTTTCTATGTAATTTTGATTATTTAATTTTCCTAGAAAGCCTTGTAGTAGGAGAATTAATTTTTGTAACTGAATGTGTTATGGTGGGCGACTTCGTGGGTTTTGGGTTATTGTTAATTCGTAGAAACCCAGAACGAATTGCAAGAAGACCAAATAGCGTAGAAGAAGCGAAGGAGGATCGGTGGCAAGGGGCGGCGCCGACGGAAACCATCGGCAGAAGTTGCCGGCCTGCAGCGGTGCAGCTACAGCCGCGCAGCGCAGCAACTGCTGCGCAGGCGCGCATGGCAGCAGTTGCTGCGCGTGTGCGGCCCGTTTGGGGACACGTTTTGGACCGTTTTTCCCAAATTTTATTTTTTGAAGTTCAAGACTTTTTCCATCGAGTTACGTGGAGGGGCACGAGATCAAGGCAGAAGATGGAAGCGATTAAAACCATAATAGTCAGAAAATTTAATTTTCATATTTATTTTTTTGATTTTTATGCTTTAATTTTTGTGTTGTATTTTAGATGCATGATTTTAAAGCATGATGGTTTTATGGTTGCATATAAATTAGGGTTACTTAATTGCATGTTAAAACCGTAAAAAACCCTCAATTTAGAAATCTAAGTGGGAGCGAGTTGGTTTAATATCCCCACGGCCACCATTACGAGTTCATATGCGATGTGGGTGGACTTGCGCGTTGGCATTAGGGCTTTCCTCCATTCGGATGAGTCCAACCACAAGATCGCTAGATTATGAATTTCTGAGTAAGATGACTAGAGTAAGTTTAACTAGGAGAAATGCGACACCCTCTTCATCTGAGGCGCACTATCCTGAGGTAACAAGCTCAGAAGTCACATAATGGCACACACCTAGTGTGCGATCTGCAGTATTCATCCCATCGAGGTTACGCTGCTTATTTGTACGGCTAAAAACACCGACTATTAGCTACATTGATCAATAGATCGTTTGGTCAGATAGTGTAGTTAATGAACTTGGTTCTTCTCAAACGAATGTGGGTTAGCGTAAACATCCACACTATCGTGACTTGTGAGAAACCCGGTGAATGAAATGTTAGTGGATTAAAATTATTGTTTTGAGGGAAGTCAATAATTGTTAGAATTTCCTTGTTTTCAAAATTCTAGATTAAACACTGAAACATTGTCTGCTTATTTAATTTACAGTTTTCGATGTGACATTCAACCCCTTAGCTACTATATTGAAGACAATAAGTTAACTGGACCTAATTATGTCGATTGGAGTCGTAACTTGGACATTGTCCTTATGGCTGAGAGCACTCCTGTGAGAGATCATGTCATTGACCTGATTAGTAACATCAACAAGGTTGAGGTAGTGGGAGGTGAAATCGTTGGTGAAACCAAAGTCGATATTGTCCTCTGGAGCTTGCCTCAAAGCTATGAGTAGATTCGGTTGAACTACAACATAAGTAAGATATTGTGTACTTCATCCGAGCTCTTGGCAGAGTTGGTGGCGGCTAAAAGTCTTCTTCAAGAGAAGAAGAGAGCTTTAGTCGCAGGCAAAGTTTCAGAATCTTCTTCTGAGCTTGAGGCTAGAAAGAAGAAGAGAAAGCTCGAGGGAATAATTCAAAAGGCCCGATTTGCGCCTAAGCCAGATATTACGAAGAAGAAGTTGAAAGACAAGTGCTTCAAGTGTAATAAGACGGGACATTGGAAATCGGATTGTTCAAAGCTTAAACGTACGATAGTTTCTGCCTTAATTACTGAGACATATTTAGCGGCGATTCCCACAGATACTTGGTGTGTGGATTCAGGTGCCACTGACCATGTTTGTAATTCTTTACAAGGGTTCCAAGTAACCCAAAAGCTTAGAGATGGCGAATTGGATATCTACATGGGCGACACTACAAGAGTGTCAGTAGAAGCAGTAGGAGTTGTCACTCTAAATTTCGAGAGTTCTAGATTAGAATTATTTAATTGTCTTTATGTACCGAGTTTTAGAAAGAACCTTATTTTGTTTTCTAAACTCTTGAAGAACGGTTATAAGTTTATTTTTTTTGATGATTCAGTATTTATTAGAAGAAATGGAAAACTTATTTGTTCTGGTTCATTGGCTGACAATTTGTTTGTGGTTAATTCTAACTCCCCTGTTGTGCAAAACATAGAAACATATAGCTATTTATCTAACATTAATAAGAGGAAGAAACCTTCTAAAATGAATTAAACCTATCTTTGGCATCTCAGCCTAGGTCATATAAACCTTAGTCGGATTCAAAGGTTGGTCAATGATGGACTTTTAGGTTCATTAGAGATTGACAGTTATTCAACTTGTGAATCTTGCTTGGAGGGTAAGATGACCAAGAAACCGTTTAAAGCAAAAGGTTATAGAGCCAAAGAAGTACTAGAATTGATTCATTCTGACTTGTGTAGACCAAGTGCTTTGACAAGTTCAAAGAGTTTCGGGCAGATGTGGAGAAGCATCATGGTAAGAGTATCAAGACACTGCGATTAGATCGTGGTGGGGAGTACCTGTCCCACGAATTTTGAGAATACCTCAGTGAGGTTGGAATTCAGTCTCAGTTGTCTGCACCTGGCACGCCACAGCAGAATGATGTAGCAGAAATAATGAATCAAACCCTCATGGAAATGGTTAGGTCGATGATGAGCTATAGTGATTTGCCGAGTTCGTTCTGGGGATATGCCTTAGAGACAGCGGTGTATATTCTTAATCTTGTACCATTTAAAACTGTGCCTTCAACCCCAGTAGAGTTGTGGAACGGGCGAAAGCCTAGTCTAAGACACCTCAGAATTTGGGGTTGCCCTGCACATGTGCTTAAGGCAGATGCGGCTAGGTTAGATGCAAGAACATAATTAATGCTATTTGTAGGATATCCTAGAAGAACGAAATGTGGTCTGTTTTATAGTCCTAAAGATCAGAAGGTGGTGGTTAGTACCAACGCTAGATTTTTAGAGGAAAACTATATCCTAGATCACAAGTCCAAGAGTAAGATAGTACTAGAAGAGCTTAGAAGACAAACTAACAATCCTGATACACCAGCATAAGTAGATACACCACATACTGCACAAGAGATCACAGATGATGCGCCTACACAGGTGGTGCCTCGTAGTAGTGGGAGGGTGGTAAGACAGCCCGACAGGTTCATTGGCATGGGAGAGTCGTCAGACCTAGTCCCAGGCGCCCTGAGCCTGACCCTGTAAATTACAATGAGGCTCTCCGAGATAAAGATGCAGAATCTTGGCGTAAGGCAATGATATCCGAGATGAGGTCAATGGACCACAATCAAGTCTGGGAGCTTGTGAACCTGCCTGATGGGTTTAAGCCCGTTGGATGTAAGTGGGTCTACAAACGTAAGAGAGGACCTGACGGAAAGGTGGAAACCTTTAAAGCTAGGCTGGTGGCGAAGGGGTATACTCAGAAAGAGGGAATCGATTATGAGGAAACCTTCTCCCCGGTAGCCATGTTTAAGTCGATCCAGATTCTCTTGGCCATAGCTGCTCATTTAGATTATAAGATATGACAGATGGATGTCAAGACAGCTTTCCTAAACGAAAATCTTGAGGAAACCATCTTCATGCAGCAACCAGAGAGATTCGTTAAAAAAGGCAAAGAGCATAAGGTTTGCAGGCTTAAGAAGTCCATTTATGGACTTAAGCAGGCATTCAGATCTTGGAACATCCAGTTTGATGAGGTAATCCAGTCCTACGGATTTACTCAGTGTCTGAATGAGCAATGTGTGTATCGTAGACGTGATGGAAACTCAGTGGTATTTCTTGTACTTTACGTAGATGACATTCTATTGATTGGTAACAACAAGAAAGTGTTATAAGACGTAAAGGCATGACTCTCTAAGCAGTTTGATATAAAGGACTTAGGGAAAGCGGGACATATCCTTGGATCAAGATAATTCGAGATCGTAGGAAACGTTCGTTAACGCTATCCCAAGCTTCATATATAGATACAATTCTGGCATGTTTTAACATGCAGAACTCCAAGAAAGGTTTTTTACCTTTCAGACACGGAGTGTATATGTCTAAAGAACAGTCTCCCAAGACTGTTGAGGAGATAGAGGCCATGAAGACAGTTCCTTATGCTTCGACAGTAGGAATTCTCATGTATGTCATATTGTGTACGAGGCCTGATATCTGTTATGCCATTAACATTGTAAGCAGATATCAAAGTAACCCCGGGAAAGCTCATTGGGAGGCAGGAAAATGCATTCTCAAGTATTTGCGCAGAATAAGAGACCAAGTGTTATTCTATCAAGCGCTTGAGATGGTACCCCGAGATTACACAGATTCAGATTTCTAAGGCTACAGGGACAAGAGCAAGTCTACCTCAGGGTATGTGTTTACTCTAGGAGGTGGAGCCATAGTTTGGCAGAGTGTCAAGCAGAAAAGCGTGACAGACTCTACCATGGAGACTGAATACGTTGCCGCATCAGAGGCAGCGAATGAAGCAGTATGGCTCAAGAACTTCCTAGTGGACTTAGATTTGATTCCTGGTTTGCAGAAGTCTATCACGGTGTATTGTGATAACAACGGTGCAGTAGCAAACTCGAAGGAATCAACAGCCCACAAGGCGAGTAAACATATACAGCGCAAGTACCACCTGATACGAGATATCGTAAAGAGAGAAGACGTGGTCGTGGCTAAGATAGCATCAGAGGATAACCTCGCAGATATGTTCACGAAGACATTGACTTCAAAAGTCTTTGAGACTCACGTGGAGGGCATGAGAATCAGATACTTAGGGGAGCCATGACAGTTTTTCTAGATATATAGTAGTAGAGTGTATAGGAGTTGAATGTAGTTGTATACTTAAAGCACAGCTAAGTATTAGTGGGAAATTGTTAGAGTTGAATACATAAGCTATGCTTGTATTGTACATTTTCCCAGTTAATATATCGATTAATGTTTTGGTTATATTTTGTTGTGCATTATTTGTCCATTTATATTATGTAGTTAGATTATGAGGTGTCTTGTGTGACACAGATCTCATAATTGCTTAAAAGACATAATATATAAATGAGGTTCGTAACCGAGACAGGTTTAGGTTATTATGTGATTCGGATAATTGGTTTGTCTAAAGTGATTGAATTATATAGATATGCCCGTGGCATATTGAACTTGACCATTTAGAATGATTGGTCTTGTACTGATTTAATAGACAAATCGTTCTTAGTATTCTATCTCTTAATCCCTAGACTCGAGCGGGCATGAGGCTTAGACATAGTGTACTTTGATCTACCAATGGGCGAGGTCAATTGTGGCCAATAGTCTCGGTAGGTTGGGTGCACGTGTTTGGTTGCTTGGTGTGTTGCTGCTTGTCAAAAGAAAACCATGTACCGGTGCGTCCGGGGTGATGGTGCTTCCGAGATGAGCTCGTTATGTTTATTATACTAAACCCAGCTGGTGGACTTATATCCGGTATAGTAAAAAGGTCGAGTGGTACTAGTATCGGAATTAAAGAAGTTAATTAATTTATCAGTAAATTAATAAGTTAACGAGCACTATATCTTTGATGTGGAGAGATTAAGAATAATTTAATTAAGTTGTTGTGGAAGCAATTCTAGTGTAGGATGGTAGTGCCATAATTAATCCGTTAGTGGTACAATTAATTATGTATTGGGTTATTGACAAAGGTAGATTTAATTAATTAAGTAATTAATTAATCCTTGTGTCAGTTGGTTGTGAATCATACCAGGAATTGAATTGGGGATAAGTGAATCCATGTATCAGTTGGTTGTGAACCATATCAGAAACTGGATTGGGAATAAGTGAATCCCTATATCAGTTGGACGTGTATCAGTCTAGGAACAGGATTGAAGGAAACAGAAACCTAGTAGGAATGTCAATCCTAAACCAATTTGGGGTCTCTCTTGTAACTCTATATATAGACAAGGGATTAGATATTCAAGATATACAATTCATAAGTTTTCAAGACAAGAAAACTAGAGAGAGAAAACATTTTTCTCCCTCTAGCATAATCTCAGGTTGCCGGTTATTGTCCCAGGTGGCGGTCGGTGGTTAATTCCGGCAGGCGGAGGTGGTAGGAAAATCCGACGGCGACGAGTTGCAGAATTTTTTTGGCGAGTGGATTGTGGTGATTAGCTGATCAATTGCTTGTTAGATTGTTACCCACACAACATGCGAACAAAGTCTTGAAGCATACAAGAGAATCACCTGAGTGAACGCTTCAATAAGTAATTCTTATTCTTTCACTTTTAATTAAGAATTTATTTGTTGCGTGATAAATCAAATAAGTATAAACCAAGATCCTGCGCAATGTTATTCCAAGCAAGGGTTGGAATAGCGATTGTGCTAGCGTCTAGGCCTGGCCAGAGATTCCGATTCTGGAATGCGTAGCACGAAAGTGAGTTTCTGGCTAGGCCCGGACAGATAATCTTTCATATAGGACCTCATTGAAGTCACCATAGCATAGCCAAGGGGTCATAGAAGGTTGATAGAGGGAGCGAAAAGATTGTCAAGCCTCGATTCGTAATTCTTCAGATGGTTATCCATAATAACCTGTCACACTGAGATCTGTGTCCTGCAATTTAAACAAAACATCAATGAACCTGTCAGTTAAAGTAAGTAAAGATACCTGAACATTTGGAACCCAAAGCATGACGAGTCCGCCACTCCTACCATTGGCTGTATGACAAACTCCAAACATGCCTAATTGTTGTTTAATCCGGTCGAAAGCACTTGGGGTACATTTTGTCTCACTCAAAAAAATGACTTGGGGATGGTAAATATAATGTACCCCTTTAACTCCTGAATAGTCTGAGAGTTCCCCAGCTATCGGCAATTCCATCCTACGATATTCATTGGGCTGGGTGGGACTGGTCCTTATTTCCAGTCTCTGCCAAACCGCCATCCTTTGAAACCAGAAGAACATAATTAACTGAAGAAGTTCCATCCGACACCAAATCCAACTTAGAACATTTACCCGACTGCACATGAGATAAGTCCGTAGAAGCTCGGGAGGTCGGTACATCCTCAATTAATTTCTTTTTAGTTGAAACTGCTACTGTACTAGAACAAGGTTCTACTGATTGATGTGTATGTTTGTGGCGATTGAAAGTCCGAGTCAATTTAGGAGTGCATGATTTCACGGACATGGGGGTAGAGGATATACTAGGAGGTGTGGTCACCGGGATCGGGGAAACGAGTGTATGCTTATAATTTCCTGCTCTAGACCTCGGTTGGTGATGAGAGGCTGCATGAGATTTTGGGTTGGCGGGAAAAGGTTGAGGCGCAGAGGTAGAATTGGGATTGGGTGAGGATAAACTCACAGGAGTTGTGGAGTCTATCTGGATAGCTTTTCCCAAATTAGAAATTGGGGACGACGAAAGTAAGCTGGATGGGATAAGATTAATGATAGGATTACAGATAAAGAGGAAGTCCTCAGAGTTTTGAACTTTTGGTAACTCATGATGAAGAGGATCAGATAAGCCTTGATTGTTCAAATTTGAATTTTCAAATTCCAAATTCTCCCGCTGATGTGAAACCAGACCCGATGATGTACCTTGCCGATGAGGACGAGGCGTTGTTTGATCAGAGAGAGCAGACTTATCGGACATATCTTTTGCAGGAATTGAAGAACTCTCACGTGGTTGGTGAAATGGACAAGCAGTAGAAGAAATCTAAAAAACTGAAGATTCATAAAATGTAAAACAGTGGGAAAAACAGGGCTCTTTCATTGTGGAGAAATTTTCTATTGAGTAAAAATGAACTGAATCAATCTTCTTTACAACAATCTTCCTCTCTATATACAAGAACAGTTTTTAAGCTTATAAATAATACAAAGCTATACATAAAGTTACAACTGCTCATGCTGATCTGTCCGATCACGATTGGTCCAACAACAATTCACGTGAGTTTTTACACATCACCTTCCACGCTGGCAATAATTGGATGAGATACTGTCCACTGCTCAAGTGTGATGGACTGCTGATGCCTAAAGAATTCAGCTGAGCTGCTGTTGCACTTCATCTCAGCTACTGTAACTTGTTGCCTTCGATCTTGAACTACCCTATTCTTTAAAACCCCCTCCTCAAGCTCAGCACTCCAAAGCTGAAGCTTGGAAATCAAAAAAACCAAAGGAAGCAGCAGAGAGGGCCTTAGTAAACAAGTCGACCAACTGATTCTTTGAATATACATGTTGAAGTTGAATCAGTCCAGATTTATGCGCCTCCTGAGTAACGTGGCAATCAAGCTCAATATACTTCGTCCTTTCATGATAAACAGGATTCTCAGTAATATAAATTGCAGCCTTATTATCACAGAAGAAAGGAATTGGTGGCTGTTTAGGAATTCTGAAAACTTGAAGCATGTATGTAATCCATTACAGCTCATGAACTGTGGCAGCCATGGCACGATACTCAGTTTCGGCTGAGGAACAAGAAAGAGTTGTTTGCTTCTTAGCTTTCCATGATATCAATGAATCGTCGATGAAAACACAATATCCAATCAAAGACTTTTGGGTAGTCTTACAAGTGCCCTAGTCTGCATCACAGTAGGCAGTAAGATGAAAAACAGTTTTGCTTGAATAGAGAATGCCTTTGCAAGGATTGCCAACTAAGTATCTAAGTAAATGTAAGGCTGTATTCCAGTGTGAGAGGCGAGGAAGCTGCATGAATTATGACAGTTACTGCACTGGAAATGCAATGTAAGGTCTAGTAAAGCCAAGATAAAGAAGTCTCCCAATTAGTCTCCTGTATTGAAGTGGATCAGCTAATAGAGTCTTCTGCAGTAAAGCGCAATCCTGGAGGAAAATGAGTATTGGCATGATTACATTCAGTCATTCCAGCATCACTTGTAATATCAGACACATACTTCTTTTGACTGATCATTATCCCAGTATCTGATCTGAAAAATTCCATTCCAAGAAAGAACTTAGCTTCACCCAAATCCTTGATAGTAAAAGCGTGATGAATAAAGGCCTTAACTGCTTGTATCCCAGCAAAGTCAGAACCAGTTATCAAAACGTCATCAACATATACCAGAAGATAAATCAAAAAAGAGCCTTTGTGAAGATAAAATAGACAATGATCATGGCCACATTGCCTAAAACCATAATTCAGAACCTTTTTAGTAAATTCCTTGTTCTATTGTCTTGAGGCTTGTTTTAAGCCATACAATAAGCGTTTAAGTCTGCATACTTGGCCAGCCAATGTTTTCTTGTAACCTGGTAGTGGTAGCATATAAACTTCCTCATCTAAGAATCCATGCAAAAAAGCATTGTTCATATCAATTTGGCACAAAGGCCATCCATTTCCTGCTGCAACTGCCACTATTAAGCGTATTGTAACCACTTTTGCAACTGGAGAAAAGACCTTAGTATAGTCTTCTCCTTATTTCTAATTATAACCTTTAGCAACAAGCCTTGCTTTATATATTTCTATAGAACCATCTGCATGGCACTTGATTTTGTATACCCATTTACACCCCACTGGTTTCTTCCCTTCAGGAAGTGAGATCAACTCCTAAGTACCATTACTTTCTAGAGCTGCAATCTCCTTATCCATAGCCTCTAGCCACTGAGGATTAGTGCTTGCTTGATTGTATGGAGAGGGTTTTTGCAAGGCAGACAAGTTAGCTAAAAACAGTTCACAATTATCACTAAGAGTATATGTATGAGAACACATATCAGAAGCATGATTAATCACAAAATCCTGCATCCAAGAAGACTGAACTCTAGTTCTAGTTCCTCTCCTAAAATCAGGTGAAGATGGTAGACTTTGACTAGGAGTAGGAGAGGAATAATCTAGAACTGAGCTAGGACAATCAGAGGGTAAAGATTGTGGTTCAAAACCAGTTGACTGCAGATCAGAATGGGTCAGGGACTGCTGATCAATTATAGAATATGGTGTTGAAGAAGGATTTGAATGAGAAGATGTAGTAGAAGTGGATTGATCAGCAGTTGAAGGGATATGTATGAAGTCGGATAGATCAAGAGAAGGGGAATAAGGCAAAACACACTGTTGAGTGCTAGATGAAGAAGCTGGAAATATATTTTCATAAAATATAACATCTTGGAAATCAAGACTTTCTTTAGAGAAGGACAGTAAACCTTATATCCTTTAAATCCGGCAGAATATCCAATAAAGATCCCTTGAAAAGATCTGGGATTAAACTTATGTTTCCAGGGAGCTTATTTAAAACAAAGCTGATACATCCAAATACTCTAAGACAAGTATAATCAGGAAGCTTATTATAGAGAAGTTCAAAATGAGTTTTCCAATTCAGCACAGGAGTAGGAAGTCTATTTATCAAAAAAGTAGTTGTCAAGATAGTTTCACTCTAGAATTGAGTAGGAAGCTTAGACTGAATCATTAAAGCCCGATCTACCTGAAGAAGGTGTCTATGCTTCATCTCAACAAGGCCATTTTGTTGAGGTGTATAGGGACAACTCTTATGATGGATAATACCAAGGTTAGAAAATAAGGACTGGCACTGGTCATTGCAAAATTCAGTGCCATTATCTGATTGAATAACTTTGACAGTATGATCGAATTGATTTTGTAACATAGAAATTGAAAGATTTTGGCAGGATCTGGGTTTGCACTAGTTCGATTTATCACGCAACAAAAATTTCTATTAAAGCGGAATCTTAGAAAAGTACCTTTGAAGCGTGACTTGGTGATTCTCTTGTATGCCTCAAGACTATAACTTCACGTTGTGTGGGCAACGAACTAGAAGTTAATTGATCAGCTATCACCACAACTCCACCTGCCAGAAAAATCCAGCACCTCTGCACCTAGCACGTACTGCAAACGCACTGCCCGGAGAGAGAGAAAGCAACACACATGGCTAGTAAAAAGAGAGGCAAATTTCGGCCACCTCTATGGGAAAAATCAGCCGCCCCTTTGCTCTTCAAAATTCATTTTGGAGAGAGAAATTATTTTCTCTCTCTAGAATTTTTATCTCTCTAGAAATCATGTGGATTAATTGTTGAATTGTATGTCTTGAATAACTGATCCCTTGTCTATTTATAGAGTTACAAGAGAGACTCCAAGTTGGTTTAGGATTGGTCTTCCTAATGTGTTTAGGTAATGAATTAGTTTCCAAATCCAATTAGGCAACCAATCTGATAGGATAAACCAAATCCTACTAGGTTCCTAATCTCTAGGATTTCCTAATTCCAATTGAAACTTAAGACTTAATTAATTAATTAAATAATTCCACTTTGTTAATTACTGAATTAACCCTTAGGAATAATTAACCAATTAATTAATTAAATCTACCTATTCAATTAACCCATTACAAAATTAATCGTACCACTAACGGATTAATTTTGGCACTACCATCCTACACCAGAATTGCTTCCGGAACAACTTAATTAAATTATATTCATCTAATCTCCCCACATCAAAGATATAGTGCTCGTTAATTAAAATTAATTCCGAGACTAGTACCACTCGACCTTTTTACTATACCGGACATAAGTCCACCGGCCGGGTTTAGTACAATAAACATTTCGAGCTCATCTCGGGAGCACCATCACCCCGGACGCACCGGTACATGGTTTCCTTTCGACCAGTAGTAGCACACCAAGTAACTAAACACGCGCACCCAACCCACCGAGACTATTGGCCACATTTGACCTCACCCATTGGCAGATCAAAGTACACTATGTCTAATCCTTATGCCCACTCGAGTCTAGGGATTTAGAGATAGAATACAAGGATCGATTTGTCTATTAAATCAGTACAAGACAAATCATTCCTAAGAGTCAAGTTCAATATGCCCCGGGCATATCTATATGATTCAATTAGTTTAGACAAACTAATTATCTGAATCACATAATAACCTAGACTGACAGTTTGTCCAAAACTGTCTCGGTTACGAACCTCATTTATATATTATGTCTTTCAACCAATGATGAGATCTACTGTGTCGCACCAAACACCTCATCATCTACTTACATAATATAAATGGACATAAACATGCACAACAAAATATAATTGAAACACAAATTGATATATTAAACTGGGAAACTGTACAATACAAGTATAGCTTATGTATTCTTCTCTAATAGAAATGATATGCTGAACAAGTTTAGGAATCTGAGACTTGTACTTAACAAAGTAAGTCCAGGTAGCTCGACTAAAAGAATCGACTACAGTCAGAAAATATTGAGAGCCATCAAGTGCTGGGATTCGAAAAGGACCTCATAAATCCATATGTATTATTTCTAAAACAGCTGAAGCTTTACAACTACTGTTACTGAAAGGCTCTTGATGCTGTTTTGCTTGATGGCAAACAATACATTTATCAAATGAAGTAACAAAAGAAGTACAAGGCAATGAATGAATCAAATGTTTCAAGACTACATCAGAAGGATGTCCTAGTCTAGAATGCCAAGTTGCATTGTTGTCTATTGTGTTATTACAAAGTACTGAAACATTAGAACTATCTAATGAAGTCTGATCAGGAAAGATTTTGGACTTTGGCACTCTAGAGTTTATGTGTTCTTGAACTTGTAGTATGTAATGTGGATTGAAAGATTTCGAACTGAACATATATAGATTATTGTGGTTTTCTCCAACAGCTTCTACTTTAGAACTCTTCAGGTCCTATAACCAGCAATATGCATCAGAAAAGGTAATGAAACACTGAGAGTCCTTAACTAATCTACCTACTGAGATCAGATTATGCTTAAAAATAGGTAGATAAAGAACTTCAGTAAGAGTAAAATAAGAGGACATGTGATAATCACCAACTCTATGCACTTTTTAAAAGCTACCATCAGGTAAAAACATAGAAATGGGATTCAGCATGCTTCTGAAATTTGTAAGCCTACTCTCAGTGTTAATCATGTGGCTGGTAGCTCCCATGTCTACAATCCAAGAATCCATACAATCAACAGATGAATAAGCACTAAGGTTATGAGATATACTCGCATAGTAGACAAAGTGAGCAAAATGAGCAGAAGCTGGATCAGTTGCTATTTTGCTTTTCAGTTTCTCCACTTCAGATTGAACACTTTCAGAAAGTGCTCCATTCCAATCCACTCCTGTATTGTAGTTCCCCAAAGGATTATCAGTCATCTGCACATTGTGTGCCTTCTCTGCCTTCTTTTTCTTCTTCAAAGCCTCATACTACTCTGGATATCCATGGAGCTTAAAACAGCTGTCAACCAAGTGTCCAGTTCTCTTGCAATGTGTGCAAATTAAGTGACCTTTATCCACTTTAGGTTTCTTTCCGCCATCATTCTTTTCAACAAAACTCTTCATCATCATTGCAGAATGTTTTGTATTCAATTTCACATCATTGCTTACTTGTTTATTCTTCTCAGCCTTCAATAAAATAGAATGCATCTTGTTCACAGTTGGAAACTCATCCATCAGTAACATATGATTCTTCTCAGTCTCAAATCCATCATTTACTCCCATAAAAAATTCCATACTTCTTTCATTCATTTTTTTTTTCTCTCCATTGCCTTCATCACAAAAGACAATGTCTCCCTCATTCCCAATCTGAATTCAATAGAACGTTTCTCAGACAATAGATGTCTCACAGTATCACTGCCAATGGTATTAGGATTTAATTGTTCTATCTTATCACGCAATTCCTGCAATCTTCCATAATACTGAGTAATACTCATGTTATTCTGACTAACCAAAGACAATTCCCGTTTCAATTGATAAAGCAAAGATAGATTGGAAACGCCGAACCTTTCGTTGATTTCTCTCCAAAGCTTTTATGCATTTTTGATGTATAAGAACTGATTGACCAATTCCTTAGAAGTCGCTGGCTACAGCCATGAAATCACCATGATGTTAGCGCGCCTCCACCTCCAGTAATTTGGAGAAGAAACCGGCGGACATGATAACTCCCATCTATAAATTGAATCTTGTTCTTGACTTCAAGAACATCAAGAATTGAATTCCTCCAAGTGAGGAAATTACTGTCTGTTAGTTGTTGATTCACAATTTGCATCCCTGGATAATCTGCATTGTGAATAGCCAATTGTTATTCCATTTCTTCTTGAGACATTTCTAAATCAGAATAAAGAAGATCTTCAAACTCCATCTGATCATCATCTCCAAAGTCACGATTCGTCATTAAATCAATTCTATCAACCGAGAAAGGTTTCAAAACATCAAAGAGGATTAAACCAATTGCTCTGATACCATCTAAAAAATCGAAGATTCAGAAAATGTAAAACAGTGGGAAAACTAGGACTTTTTCATTGTGGGGAAATTTTCTATTGAGTAAAAATGAACTGAATCAATATTTTTTACAACAACCTTCCTCTCTATATATAAGAACGGTTTTTAAGCTTATAAATAATACAAAGCTATACACAAAGTTACAATTGCTCATGCTGATCTGTCCGATCATGATTGGTCCAACAACAATTCACGTGAGTTTTTACACATCACCCTCCACACTGGCAATAATTGGATGAGCTACTGTCCGCTGCTCAAGTGTGATGGGCTGCTGATGCCTGAAGGATTCAGTTGAGCTGATGTTGCACATCATCTCAGCTACTGCAGCATGATGCCTTCGATCTTGAACTACCCTATTCTTTAACAAGATGCCTTCAACCATTGCCCGAAAGAGAGAACACCATCATTAGAATCACCATTTTCCATTCGCTTTAAACAATCTTTAAGTACATGACCTATCACTTCACAATGGTAGCAAAAATCCGGGAGATTTTCATAGCGGAAAGCCAGGCGATAGATAACATTATGATCACTGAACTGGATAACCTTTTTGAGCGGTTGAGCAATTGGAATATCAACCTTAATACGGAGAAATCGACCTATACAAGAGCCTTCATTATCCCGATCGACCTCCATGAAAGTTCCCAAAATGTTGCCTAGATACTTCGCAAAATCATAATTCATCCTCACAATAGGAACATTATAGACTTGGATCCAAAACGAGCTTGTGAGGACACTAATCTTGGAATTCACATCATTAAGAGCCACCGTGGAAAGATGAAGCAGATGACGATCGAGAATCCAAGGTCTCCCTAACATGACTGTAGTCAAGTTGGCCGCATTTTAGAACTAGAAGAGCATGGTATTGCCCGCCAAAGACTTAACAGAGATCGTTCCCGTTAGTTTTCAGAGATGCTTAAACAGAGACAGTACATGTTCAGGCGGGATGATGCGAGGAGCCAGTAGTTTACCCACTAAAGTAAAGCTCTTTTCCAATTGTGGGGATGGGCGACTATCATTGACGAGGGAGATGATTTCACTCTCAGATAATGATAGTTTCTCATAGAGTGTGGATAGATAGTCGTCCATAGTGTTTGCGATACCTATACAAAGAAACTAAAAAATTAAGCAATCAAATAGACACGAAAATAAACTGAAAGAGTAATGGAGAAAATACGAAGAAGGATGTTGCGGGGATATTCGGGTGGTGATAGACGAAGGGAACAACAATTCATACAAAGAATAAAGCGGCGTGCAAAGCAAGAGAGTCGGATCATAGATTAGACTTTTTTAACTCACAAATCTTTTAATTTCAAATGAAAAACATCAATTTCTAAATACAAACTTCTTATATTACAAAAATATATATAATTAAATTTAAATTAAAAAAACAAAAACTAATTATGCAATGGCAAAGCAAACGTATCCATAGCTAACTAGTTAGAAAGCACCCATCCCTTACCTTTATTTTGTCTGGTAAATGATCCAACAGATGGATGGTTCTTACTAAAATGGCAAATTAAAAAGGAATACCAAAAGCGTAAAGTTTTCCCCATTTATTCTTCATTGTTTTTCCACTATTACATCCAACTTGCAAGCATTAAAAGCAATCCATATCCCTATTCACAATTCCTCCATTTGCCCACCCTACCTGTTAAACAACCCGGTTATCGAACAAAATTATTACTTTAAAACGACAAAATTTTAAAAATTAAAATTGCTTAATCGACCTATAATTGATGAAAAATGACAAAACAATGAACAAAAATGAGTGAGAAATGGAATCTCAAAGAACCAAAAGAAAAAAACTATTCAAAAGACAACTTTGTTTGCAAATTTAGCCTTTTGTTTTCTGGGGAAGAAAGACAGCCACTTCAAAGTTAAGATTACTAATTCAACTTATGCCTAACTCAAAAGAAAAAAAAAAAAAAAAACACTCCTTAAATAATGAACTAAATATACTTAGAGTATATAGCTAGAGCCTATTAGGCTGTCACCATTATATCAATCATGCCGAAAAGGTCAAAGTAGTAGCCTTACGAGGCTAGGCACCCAAATAATAATAATAATAAATTATACCCACTATAATTAGTAACGAATTTAATCTTCAAAATTTTTATTTTTTTAAAAAATACACAATAATATCTAATTAAAATCCAGATTTATAAAGTAGAACCTGCCTCCCTGTCATAATCTGAATAAAGAAAAGGGAAAAAAAATATAAAAAGAAAAGAGGAGGGGGAAGTAAGGAAGTAGCAGTGAGAACCTATAGGACCAAATAGACCGTGCTACGGTCCTCAAATGGGTGAATATATAATATCATTTTCTTTTGGTCCTATGATTTTATATGCCATCCTATTGGATTGATTGAATGCCCAAAGTCCCAAAATCTGTCCCACAAACACAACAACAACATTAATTTATAGTACAAAAGACAAGTATACATATTCAACATTTTCACTGTAACAACTGTTAAAAAAAAACGACAGGACCCTATCAAGAAATGTGGTAAAAAGTGCCTTAAAACTCCTCCCTCCCAAATAAACTATTACTATTACTACCATAAAAAGTACAATTCTCGAAGAAACCTCGTCCTCCTCCACTCCCCCAACCCAGTACCCTTCCCCTGAAACCACCCCTCTTTACACAGTATAGAATCAAATCCCAAAATGACCCAATACCCAAAACTCATTTCCCATTTTAAATTAGAGACCCCCACACCCCCCTCTCACTCCCACCCCCCCCTCCCCCCCCCCCCCCCCCCGGCGGCCAGATTCGTCATGCAGACATTCGGGTCGCCCCTCAATGAAGCCCATTTTTTTCTTCAAAATCAAAACCCAACTCATTTGTTCAAAAGGGGTGAAAGGGGGAAAAAGAAGTTGAAAAAAAGATTGAATTTTTACATGTAAGCTTGAGGGGGTTTGACAGCTCATTCCACCATTGAATTCCCTGCTCCTCCCTAACCCCAAAACGGAGAAAATCCAAAATACTCTCAACTAAAGAAAGAACTAGTAAAACCCAACCCCATCTTTCTCTCTCACACACTCACACATTCACACGAAAGAAAACAACTCCAACAGATGCACATACTAGTACTACTACACACACATTGCACACATTGGTATTGTAGGCTCTCTCTCTCTCTCTCTCTCTCTCTCTCTATATAGCGGCATAATACACACATAGCGCAATCCTCCTTTTCAACGCTTTCTCCACCAGATCTCTCGGACTTATTCCTTGTAGATGCGTGCTCACTGAGGACATTTCCCCCACCCCAGAACTCCTCCTCATTTCATCCCTCTTCTTGCTCCTTCTTCCTCCTTCCCCATTCTAATCTCTCAACCATAAAAATAAGGGATATACGAAAGAAAGAAGCATTCATTCACATAGGACACACATGTATGACGCAAGTGGTGAAAAGCCCATCTCTTATTTTCGATTTTTTTTTTGTTGCTTTCTCACCGTTTCAGTTCGATTCTGATTATAAACGCCTCTTGGGTTTCTTTCCTTTCTTCCTTTTCTGCTTTAATAAACAGAGCTTTTCCTTCTCTCACAAAGAAAAGGGTTTTAGAGGAATGGAGGCTACCCATACTAACGGTGTCGCTGCTGCTGACCATAATAATGGGGTTAAGATGTTGTTTTTGGATGATGAAGTCAGAGATGTTAGTGGCTTCAAAAGGGTCTGCAGCGGCGGCGATGATTACGTAGAGGTGATGTGTGGCTGCACTAGCCATCGCTATGGGGATGCTGTAGGTCGCCTTAGGGTTTTCTCTAATGGTTTTCTTGAAATCACCTGTGAATGCACCCCTGGTTGTAAAGAAGGTCTCTACTGTTACCCATTTTTTTGTTTCATCACTATCGTCACAAAGTTTGTGTCTTTATGGAAAAATTTTATGTTTTTCTTAATGCTTAAATTATTATGGGACACGGGATTTTGTGAATGCATGCATAAAAACGTTTTCCTGCGTAAATTCTGTAATGGGATCTGTTATATTCACTGTTTTGGAGGCCGGGGTCTCGGTGAAGGTCGCTCATGATTAATTTGTACGTCTTGTGTATGTTGATTTGTCTAAGAGGCCATTTTATGATGAGTTATCTACGTTCTGATTGAGTCCCTTCATTGCTACTATTTTTTGGTGGTTGTTTAGGTGAAAAGTTGCTATATTGTTGGTTGTAAAGGTGGATTTCATGGTGGAAAAGATAATGGGTGTGATGAAAGAACCTACATTGTGTTTCTTAACGTGATATCATTGTATTGGAGCTTGTTTTTCATGTCAAGTCTGGATCTTTGAAGCAGAGTTCTGTTTCTTGTTTCTGTCCAGTGACATGATAATGAGTCTGTTTCTGGTGTGACCTTTTCTCTTCCTAGTGCTGGATCATCTTTTGCTAATCTTTTATGTATCAACGGATTATGTCATTTTTATACTAGATGATATTTCCTATGGACATTGACCAACATATGTGAGAGCTTTATCATCTGCAAATGTTACTCAAGGTATCCTTGAGTTGAATTTTTTGCTTGTTTTATGTACTTGGTACGTGAGCAAGCCATTTTTGCTTGTGTCTAACCTAATCACGAACTCATAGTAGATGCTTCTATGTCTTTGAAGTGGCAGGAGTTTATGTTGTCTGCTGCACAGAGTTGACTTGGTTTTCCTAATGGAATCTTGAGAGGGTGAAAGTGAACAGATTTTTTCCTAATAAGTTTTGAATTATATGAATATTCTTTCCAAACTCAATTATTATTTTTGTATGCTTCATAAATCGTATGATTGTTTTGGGCTTCAGTTTCTTCTACACATGTCAAATGATTTTACATAATGTAGTGAATGTGAAGTGCTGAAAGAGCTGTCTCCTATATGCTTAAAGTGCCTGTGCGACTCACTTATAGGCAATGATCTAGTGTTGATGACTCAGTAGCTCATGTCTTGATTGTCTCATTAATAGTTAATAGTGATTTCAGTTTTTCATATTAATTTCTGGTTGTCATCTTTGGTAATTGTGGGATAATTGTATCTGTCTAGTGCAATCTTTTTGTTTCTTCTACTAATATGTACTTGTTATTAGACAAGCTGACACCAGCTGCATTTGAGAAGCATTCAGGAAGAGAAACTTCAAGAAAATGGAAGAATAATATTTGGGTTATAATGAATGGGGAGAAAGTTCCTTTGTACAAGACTGCACTTCTCAAATACTATAATCAAGCTTCAAAAAGTGCTAATGGTGCAAACAGATCCCAAAACGGGAAAGTTTGTCATCGTGATGAGTTTGTTAGGTGCACACAGTGTAACAAAGAGCGCAGGTTCCGACTTCGCAACAAAGAGGAATGCCGGAGTTACCATGATGCCTTGGCTGATTTGGATTGGAAATGCTCCGACATGCCATATGATGAGTATGTTTAAGATAAATTAGTGCATAATTATGTTCCTAAAATCAATTTTGTTTCAGAAAGCTTGTCAAGCTTAGTTCCCTCTACTTCTCTTTAATTCCCTTCTGTTATTGCCATTACTTGCATGGACATAATGTGCCTTATTTCAGACTGAAAATTTAGTTCCCCTTGTCAGAATTGGATATGGTGGCCTGCTTTTATTCTCTTATTTTAAAGATTACATTTGATACTACCTTATGACCATAGGAAAGTCTTTGGGTCAAATACCTTAAGTTTTAATGCATGATTTTATGTGATTATGGAAATGTAAGGAATCTCCATGGCATTAGTTTTTGAGACATGTGCATAAAGTTAAAAGATATGAAGCAGGAAAGAAGCTAGATGAAAGATAAATCCTTACTTTTCTTGGGCAGTTAATCAGTGGAAAGTATTTGCTGCAAAGAAAGGAGAGCCAAAAAATAATCAAAGAAGCCATGGCATTCTTTTAAAAGAAGAATCCCTGCTTTCCTTGGCATTTAAATGGATGGATATTTGCCGCGAAGAAAGTGCTAGGAAAAGCTCCAAACATGTAGAACTCAAAATGAGGGATGTGGAGGTGGACTTTATACTTTATTGTGGAAGTGGACTTCTCTCATATGGCTGACACAGTTAGGCTCAAGAATAGTTCCGCTGATTCATAATGCAATAGAATATACCAGGTTAAAGAACTGCGTAAGTTGCCTGTTAAAGCTGTATTACTTGGTAGGATGAGAAAATGGTTGAAGTGGTAATCCCTGGTTAGGATGGAAACATGTAATCCTAGATTGTAGTTGAAACTGATACATATATATTCTGTATGATCCACTTGGTTTGATCTTCAGTAAAATAAGGAACTTGTGAGTGGGGTTGGGGTAGCATTTTGTTTTGACGCCTGTCAAACATATAGTTTCTGCCCTTTAGTTCTTATTAGAGTGCCTATTGATGGGAACTATTAATTGACTAGTATGCTTTAAAATTGAATCGGTATCCTATTGATGTAGCTAACAAATGCCAGAACTACCCATTATCAAAATTCTTCAACAAATGTAGATCCCTTTTTTTTTTAATATAAACAACTTTGAGTGTGCCTTCTCAGTGTTCTTATATACCCGTTGCAGCATGCAAGAATTTAGTTTACTATGAATGTTTCATATAGCTGAAGCTGTTGACATGATATACATAGTGTGGAAAATCCTGTAAGCTAGACGAGTGCGAGCATTATCTCTATGTAGAATGTTATGTATTTCAGACTTGAAAGTCTCAACATCATGCCTAATGGTGCATTGAGCTTGTCCTTTACACTTAGAACTTCAACAGCTGTATACTCCTTAGAACTGTTTGGATTGCATAAAAGGATATCTGAAACTTTATCAATTGCGCTAAATTGAAGTTGATTAAGGTATGAGGGAAAGGAATGAATGAGATTAGGTGCTATATGATGACTATTTCTGTTTAATGGCGTCGTTGGTCATCGGCCTTGCCTCGCTCATGATGAATTTCACAGTTTAGGATCGTAGCGTATGGTATTTGATGCATGTCGCATATAAGTTGTGAAAATGTAATGGATTCATGATGATGCATATCTACAACATGCTTGCTTTGATGCTGTTTTGGTGGTGGTGGTGGTGGTAGAATTCTTACCGGTGATGCGTGGCTGTTGTATTGACATGGTATTATTTCAGGATGACATGTGATGAGGATGAAGAAAGAGCAAGCCGTAGGGTTTATAGGGGTTGTTCCCGATCACCCACATGCAAAGGTTGCACCTCTTGTGTGTGTTTTGGATGTGAAACCTGCAGGTTTTCAGATTGCAGCTGCCAGACGTGTGCCGATTTCACTGCAAATGCCAAATCCTCCTAAGTCAGCAATCTGACCCCTTATAGATCCATTCTCAGATGCTTACTTCTTCAAAAAACTCAGTGATTAATTGGAATCCATGATTTCTTTATTTAAGCCTTAGTTCATAATGAAGGAAATGTTTCCCAGGCATTGGCTTTTGGTAGAGATTAAATTCAAAGTGCCAGTCTCTTCCACAGAGGGTCTGTGTATTTATTTGACTAATCCAGAGATTAAAGCATTACTATAGCCTAATTCAAATGCCCATAATGATTATGTTTTCAGAAAATTGATTCCTTGTCGCAGATGTTTACTGTTTTAGAATAAAAAATTAATGGAGTAGATGCATTGAACTTGCAGAAAATCAAAGTTTTAGTCAAAGTCGTCTAACCTGCGGGAGTGATTGTAGTTGGATAATCCCAGGTTCTGTTCAGTTGTAAAAAAATGGTGGGCGTTGTTCGCTGACTTTGGTGGACTTTTGCCACTTGCAAAGTTGAGCTGTTATTGGTGGGCCCAAGACATTACCAAAGAAAGCCAGAAGAGAGAGACAGAGAGAGAGACAGAGAGCCCAAAATTTAATTTAAAGCAGAGCCCAGGGTCCAAGCGTACTTCATAACCCTTCTTTATTAATAAAATCATCCATCAGATTTTATATTTTTAATGACAAAAATTAAAGATAAATGTAAAAAGACTATTAAAAAAAATTAAAAGTCAAAAAAGAATATTAATTTTGAAAGTATTAAATGTTCTATAATTATTTTGATAATTCATATTATGGATGTGCACATGATAGTTTGGAAAAAACTATATAGTACAGTTCAATATATGCATGCGTATTTTACTATTATTGTTATTTATTTTTTGGCTCTTTGTGGGCAATTACAACTCAATTGTTACATAATAGGATTGGAGTTATATTACAATCGTTTGATAAGTAGTAGGATAACATTAAGAACACCTTCAATTATGTATTTTTGGGATTAATAGGAGAGGAGACCCTACCTATTAACTCCTTATAATCATTGGGGAAAGTGTTATTTTTCTACACGATTGTCCTGTTGAAATTATATAAAGATGACATCGTGGGTTCCACCATGTCATCTATTATTTTTTTTTTTTTGAAAAAAAATTTGCTCAAAAATCTGCTCAACCAAAATAGCCATTTGTGGCTCAATTAAATATTTTTTTTGTCTTTCATTTTTTATAGCGGTTTGGCTTTTCATTTTTGGCTCAATTAACTTTATTTATTTTGTTCTATAAATACCTATCAATTCTAAAATTTATCTCACACTTTCAATCTTATATTTTCTCATCATCTTCTATTTCTTTACTACAATTCTACTATCTCAATCTTCAAACTCTATATTATGGATGAAAATAATAATTGGAGAAATTTAACTAATTTTTCAAATTTAGGAAATTCTTCCTTTACACCGCAACCACCCAATAATCCATATGATTTCTTTTCAAATATGCAAAATTATCCATATCCTCCCAATTTCTTCAACCCTTTTTCAAATGTACCATCAAATTTGCAAAATTCAAGTTCATTTTTTCAAAATGTACCACCAAATTTTCCATTTCAAGTTCCATCATTTCTAACTCCAAATTATTTTACTCTAACCCGTAGTTCTCCCTATTTCCTCGAAAACATGAATGTCGGCTCCAATCCAACAACTCCTACTCCGGGACATCCATTTCATCCCCATTTATTATCCTATTATAGTGTAAAACCATTGGAGAGAAAAAGTTAATAAAATGAGAAGTTAGTGAAAAGCTGATATGGCACTGTTAGCCTCATTTATTAACATATTTTAGGATCAAACCATTGTGGATGCTCTAAGAGCAACTTCAGTGGTTCTTTTTCGGGTTAATGGCATAAACCGTTCCAAACCACTAAATCATGTCAGCTTATTAATTTTTAAAATTTTATTTTCTTTTTCTCATCCTTTTTTTTTTCTCTTTTCCTCCCCCTTTTCTTCTTCTCATCTTTTATTTTTCTTTCTTTGCCAAATCATACATTTAAAAAAATAAATATATATTATCATCAATTTTTATTCTTTTAAATTTATTATTTTAATTAATATTTTATAAAATAATTATTAATATATTTTTTTATGTTATATTATTTATATATATATTTAGTAAAATAAATTTAAATATTTATATTGTGAATAAGTGAAATAAATATAGTATTATAATGGGTCTATCCATTAACCAATTATAGTGCAAAACCATTGGAGGAAAAAAATTAATAAAATGAAAGGTTAATGGAAAGCTGACGTAGCACTGTTGGGCTATTTATTAACCAACTTTGGGAGCAAATCATTGTAGATGCTCTAACGGGAGAAATAATGGACATTCACGGAGTCACCGCATTAAATGATAAAATATTATTTTATTAAAATATTACGGAGGTGTACGACATAATTTGTCATTACTGCTTTCATAAGGTCTTTTTTTTATTTTATTTTATTTTAATTTTCTCATTAATGATTTATTTTTTCCTTTTCTAAAACTTTATTTTTAAATTTTTTATTAAAATAAATAAACTTTATAAATGTCTCCATAATTTCTTTTTTGAATTTGCTAATCTAATTAAAATGGTTAAATTCAAACAAAATTTTAAAAATTAGAGTTTTAAATATTTTAACTAAATTAAAGTCTAGATATAGCCGTAAATTTTTTTTATTTCAATTTTAATAAAATAATTGAATTTAAAAGACTGAAAATAGATATTTTCGATAAGATAAATTTAGTTTTATCTTCCCTGCCCATCAGAAAAATGATAAATGTCTCGTCTGCCATGAACACGCAGAAACCTAATGAATTTACAGAGAGAATCATTCACATTTTTCGCCCTTTGTACCATGAACAGGCGAAAACCTCTCGCTCTTCCTATCATGAACACCTAAAAGTTCAACAAATTTGTAGAGAAACTCCAACTTGGCAGTTTCCCAACTTCTCAATTTTCTCATAAATTTGGTAGGAGCAAAGAAACAATCTACATTCGTTGGGTAGTATCTCATCTTATCTATCCTTTTTCTACTACATAGCTTTTTCATTTTTTTTGGGTTTTGGATTTAATTTTATTTGTATATTAAGATGTTGGAAATAGCAATCCAGTAAAAAGTTAATATAAAAAAATTATATTAATATAATATTAAAGTTGATGGTATAAAGTTAAGTTCTTAAAAAAAAAAATAAAAGAAAGATATTTGAATCAGATTAGTATATAGTAGATGAATATTATTTTGTTTTTATAAATTAGATAATTAATTTATAGTGAATGATTTAGCGAGTAAGTATATAAGTGTGCATTTAGTGTAGGCAAGTGAGAATTAATAATGGTTATTTTGAAATACTAGATTTTGGGTTTGAGTGAGTATTTTGTATATAGAAAGTGAATATTAGGTGAGTATTTGGTATGGCAATTAATATTGCAATATAATCTATGGTATAGGTGTTGTAGGAGGTGGTCCATAGACAGTTGATATATCCTACTCCTAGGAGTAAAAGAACACTAGCAAAAAAAAAAAAAAAAAGGAAAAGGCAAAATATGAGACCCACTTCAACTAGCACCACGTCTGAACTTATGTAGTTCAGAACTTATGTAGTTCAGTTTACATAAGTAGTTCAGAACCCTCAGTTTACATAAGTAGTTCAGAACCCTCAGTTTACATAAGTAGTTCAGAAGCCTCAATTTACATAACGAGATCAGAACCCTCAGTTTACATAAGTAGTTCAGAACCCTCAGTTTACATAAGTAGTTCAGAACCCTCAGTTTACATAAGTAGTTCAGAACCCTCAGTTTACATAAGTAGTTCAGAACCCTCAGTTTACTTAAGTAGTTCAGAATCCTCAGTTTACATAAGTAGTTCAGAACCCTCAGTTTACATAAGTAGTTCAGAACCCTCAGTTTACATAAGTAGTTCAGAACCCAAAGTTTACTTAAGTAGTTCAGAACCCTCAGTTTACATAAGTAGTTCAGAACCCTCAGTTTACTTAAGTAGTTCAGAATCCTCAGTTTACATAAGTAGTTCAGAACCCTCAGCTTACATAAGTATTTCAAAACTCTCAGTTTTACATAAGTAGTTCAGAACCCTCAGTTTACATAAGTAGTTCAGAACCCTCAGTTTACATAACGAGTTCAGAATAAGGCTGGAGTCGAAGGAAGGAAGCTCTGACTGACAACTGGAGGAAGGGGAACCCGTCGAGCAGTGGTCCGGTGGCGGCGCGGTTTTTTCGGTCACCAAAATGCAAAGATTCTGGGTGGCTTTTGAAGCTCTGAAGGAGAGGAGTCCATGCAAGGTGTCAATAGCCCAAAAAGACGTCGGAGAACGGCGGTTCAAGGCGGTGAAGTGGTGGTCTAGGGTTTCCAAAAACCAACCTCACTCAAACTCTTCCAAAATGCAAATATAATGGAGGGGTTTTGTTCTAGGGACCATGGGGGATCTTTTAGTGGTGAGAACTGACCCAAATCTTGGCCGGAAAGGGATGAATCGGTGGCGAACGGTCGGTGGGAAAAGAAGATTCGCGGAGAGAGAAAATGGACACAAAATAGAGAAACGAAGTCATGGTTTTGTTCTATGGAGTGTGGGGAACATTTTTATGGGTTAGGGCGGCCGAGAACGGTCATCGGTTGGCCAGAACGGGGGCGGCCGTGAAGAATCGGAGGGGAGGTGGTGTAGCGGGGAGAAAGAAAAAGAAGAAAGGAAAATGAATAGAAGAAATAAGCGGAGGTGGGGAAGGGGGAGTAGTAGATGTCTAGGAGTAAACCAGCTAGGAGTAAACCGCCCGATTTACTCCTAGGAGTAGGATATAATTTGCGGGTCCATAGATACCCCCATATAGTTTTTGGAAATGATACTGTTTATATTTGGGCATGAAAGTAAAGGTGACTATAAACTTAGGGGGCGTTTGGTTGAACTCACAGGATTCAGAATCAGCATGGATTTAGTTTAAGTTGAAATGAATATGGATTTTGAGAATTTGAATATGTATGATAAAAGTTATTTGGTTTGTAAGGTGGGTTTGATATTATTAGGGTTTAGAACCTTATAAAATTATCTATTTATCTTTAGGTAAAATATAAAAAAAAAAAAACCTCATCCACCAATTTGAAACCCTAGCAGCCCTCTTCTTTCTCTTCTCTCTCCTGCCCTTCCCCTTCCTTCTCTTCCCCGCTCCCCCCCTTCCATTCTCTCTCCCCGCCCTTCCCCCTACCCTCACCCACCTTCTTCCGCACTACCACTGCCCTGCGAATGATGCTTTCCGGCAATGAAACACATTCAACATAAAGATCAAACGAACACTTGTCGCAGTTGTACACGAATGCAGCCCCACTTTGAAGACTAGCATTGCAAGCAAACTGATTATCCGTATAATTAGAAGGTAGTTTTGCAAGTAGTTTGAAGAGTGATCTAGATGAGATTTGTGGTGAATCTCCGGTGTCAATTCGAAACATGATTTGTGGAGGTTGAAGTTGCATTGGGGGTCAATGCAGCTGTAAACTGAGCCTGTAAGATCATCCTCACAGCCAGAACAAACTTTTGGAGCAGTTCCTCTCCCCCGCTGCTACCACCGCCGAAGAAATCCAGCAACAAGGCTTCAAGTGGAGAACCAATTTTTTAGCTAAATCCAGCTTGAGGGTTGATAGATCAAGTGGAAGAGATGAAGAATTGAAGAAGGTGATGGTTGGGATGTGGTTCGGTGATGATGTGAGGGAACCGCCGGAATGTGTTCTCTGTTGAAAGCGGCAGCGGAGGAAGAAAAAAAAAGTGACAAAGCTAGGGAATGAGATGTAAAACCCAACCCCCAAACTCCCCACCCCCACCGCCCCTCCCCCCCCCGGCGGGTTTGAGCAAACCCATTTCCAAGGGTCTTATTTTCATTCCTCCATTTCCAATTTTTTCAACCAAACACAGGGAATGGGGTGGCGATCAATTTAATATCCATTTCTCATTCCAAATTAGAGCATCTCCAACCACATACTCCAAAATACAGTACAGTCTATTCTAAAATATAGTATCTACAGTGTTTTATAATAATTTCACTCAAACCCAACAACTCAATCTCCTACCTAAAAATAATATTTTATTCAAATTTATTTTTATTTTTATTATTATATTACTATAATTTGTTTACTCATTCACATTATATATTTTTATAAAAATATCTATATTTATAAATTTAGTGATTTAATTTGAAATTATATTTACTTCATTATTTATAAAAATGACGGTGAAAATTTGACAATTTTGAAATATATAATTTTTAATCATACATCAATTATTAATATTGAATATATATTAATCAAAAAAAATTATTAGTGTTAAAATTAAATTAAAATGAATAAATCAACAAAAAAAAGAAAAGAAAAGGAAATAATAAAATTAAAAAAATGAAAATGAAGTTGCAAAAAAGTATTTTAAAAAAAACCCCACTGTGTAGTTACCTTTTCCATACATTAAATATAGCGTAAATGACAATTTCTTTCTCTATATGATAAAATTTTACTATATGGATTGAAGGACATTTTAATGGTAAAATTAGGAAAAATTGCATTTTACAGTAAGTGTTGGAGTTGCTCTTAACCAAACCAAACCAAACGCCCCCTTAGAATTTGATATGCAGCCATATGAGCAGAGCAGTGTGATAGGATGATGAACTAATTAAGAAAAGTTTGGCAGCTATTTTGGATGTTGTATGATTAGTCATGCCAAATAAGATTGGTCGGCTGATGCTACGTTGTATGTAGCGTCGGATTAAAAAATTAAATCAAAATGAAAACTTTTGTATTTGTAAATTTTTAAAAATTATTTCAGTATAATGATTTAAGTTAGAAAAAGAGTGAAGTTTTTCTTGTAGTAGGTGAATTTACACGTTGTTTATCTATGGTGATTTTCTAAATTTACGTTTTGGACAAATTAACATGAATCCAAAGGTTTCATTTAGTAAAAAACATAATAACAAATCAAGAACTTATTCATTTACATTTAGTATTGATCTAGAGATTGTTGGGAGCTTCTCCTAGGCCTGTTGGGACATTTTTGCATCAATATGTTGTTAGCTTTAGACCAGTAGTAATTCTAAGGTTATAAAACCAGGTGCCACCAACCCCATTTTAGTTAACACAATGTCCACCCTTTTAAGAACTCGTCGGACCAAACTAAACCAACTGTCAACTCAATAGCCAATATTCCTTAACAATTTTCAGTAATTCTGCTACTTATTTTTAACCAATGCTACAACCTAAATTATTGTCACGGATGCACGAGATAGTTTCAAAATCATCATCGACTATCTATGATTTCTTGTTTTTATTTAGGATGTTTAAATCTATTGATTTTGTAATCTTTCGCACCGATTGGAGCAATAGAGAGCCAGTGATGATCCTGTGACGAGGCACAGCCAAGTCTCAGCTAAAACAGGAGGGAATATTTTTCTCCTCGAACTGGGATATTTCAGCATCACTGCTTTTGGCATTTCTCTGTTTTGAAACCAAATTTTTGTAGTCAATTTTATCGGATTTCCTCTAGCCCAACTGACATTTTTGTACTGCATACAACAACAAGACAACTGAGCTTTGGCCCAAAAATAACATAACTTTGTGGGGTTTGAAAGATAAATCGAGTGGGATGACCTGTTGAATTTTAGTGGACATTAATAAACCAGCATAAGGAGTTATGAAACCTATTGAAAATTTTGAGTCATTCGTGTCGTTAGTTTCCGGTTCTTCAAGTTTGTCGAGATGAATTTTATTGGTTTTGGACTATTGAACAGGAGGAAATAATGTTAAAGTGTTATCGACCCGTTATTATAAGTGACTAATAGAAGTAAATTAGTTAAAGAAAAAATAATGAACATTCATGGGTCATTGCATTAAAGTGATTCACAAAATTTGTTAAAAAGTGCTGTGAACAAATAAATTTAGTACTGCAATATAATTTGTCGTTGTCGAGAGAAGATAAATGGCAGGATAAATTACTGAAAAACCCTAAGAATATTATTTAACTTGTCAAATTATATATTTTTGTTACTCAATTATGGAATTGTATATTTCTTTGACTATTCTTAGAATGTATTGTCAAATTCTATTCAAATTAACCTTGTAATATGAGAAACAAAGGGTTACAAATATGCCGATTCAAAAGTATAGTTGTCAATTTGATTAACAAATAGAACAGTAACCAAAATATATAAAGATAAACTAAATGGCCACCCAAGTAATCTACGTTTTAGATAATTTACCCTTAATTTTTTTTTCTATTTTGAATGTTATAATTATTCTCATTGATCTCACACTTCCCTTTCTTTAGCCCTACATAGTTATATTTAGTAGTAGTTAATGTTATTGTGATGTTCCGATCAAAATTTTGGTTCTTGACTTGTTTCGGCTTCTGAAAATCAATGAGAGAAATCAATTTTTTTTTTAAGTTTCTTTTTTAAGTTACATTTGGCATTTGCTAGATTTATATGATAGATCTTGAACATCAATGCTGGACAAAGTCACAAATTTGTTGGCATTGGTTTTTAATTCTTCTCATTCAAAAAGGTGGACACATTCTCAATAAATAAATTGTAATGGACACTCTTCTTTTATTTCTTTCTTTCTTTCCTTTTTCTTTTTTATATATTATAGTATTGATCGTCGATAATAATAACTAATTTTCTTGTTAAATTGTGACATATTAAGTAGGTCAATTGACTCTAAAATTTAAAATTATTCGTACTTATATCGAGATTCAAATACTCTACTTTAGTTAAGAGAGGATGAGTCAATTTTACCATAACTATATGACACGTACTCTAATTTGTTAAATGTTGATACAAAATTGTTGAACAACAACATGAATTTGTTGGACAAAAGAGAACGTGACGACCATAAATATGTTGAATATTAATACAAATATATTGGATGAGAGTTGACGGGTCTGCTGTGAATTTGTTGAATACTAATACAAAATTGACAATAAAGGATATGAATGCTATGAATTTATTGGATTATAATACAAAATTATTAAAAAAATAATATAAATTTGTTGGATATTGTTAAATTTAAGTGTTTCAATCTTGTTTTAATAATAACAGAACAAATATGTGAAACTAATAATTTTTTAAATTTTTTAAAATTATTTTTTGTAGAAAGTGCAAAATTTTCATATTGATATATTCATGTTCAAATAAGTATAACTTTCGTTTCACTCAGTCAAAAATTAAGATTTTATATGTTTTGAAAACCTCTTTCAATTATCTAAAAAATGGTGTCTAATAGTCAATGGAATTTTAGTGAAAATATATAAAAACAAAACTATCTCACTATAATTCCACAGTTCAGTAAATTAGATGTAACTTGAACTACAAAAATCTAAATCAACTGATTTTGATGTACTTGGAAAGCTAGAGAAAGATCTACAACATTGATTTCTGACACAAAAGTCAAAAGCAGCTGCAAGAAGTCGAAAAAGTTGAAGGAAATTCAGACTATGTCAAATCATCTTTGGAGCCAAAATTCAAGTGTTTCAATTGGAGCTCAAATTTGTCTATAAATAGAGACCATGTGTGAAGACATTAAAAACACACAAGCTATCAAGTCATTCTTATTATTATCAAAATTCTCTCAAATTTTCAAGTGTTCATTTTCTAATTTTACTTTCAAATTCTAGTTATTTTTCAAAGTGTTCTAGTTATTTTCTAAAGTATCAATCTTAGACTAAAATTTTGTCACTTGTAAGCCATAAACACTTCACACACAAAAATGTTTTATTGTTCTTGAAAGCAAGAGGTTGCAAGTCAGGAACAATTTAGAGGGTGAGTAGTGAAGAACCTCTTAGTAGAGTTACTAAGTTGTTTTTGGGAGATTTGTAAAGGTTTGAATTTCACCTTAAGGAATTTTTTTTTTTCTTGAAAAAGAAATAGGAAGGGCCTCAACTTTACAAGCTATCCACTCCTCAACTTAAAGTTGAAGAGTGGATGTAGAGCTTGTAAGGGGGTTACAAGTTTGAACCAATTTAAAAATCTTGTCTCTTTCATTGCATTTTGCATTCATACTCTCTCTTCTACATTTCTTGCATCACAAAACATCATCATTAGACTTGTTCAATTCAAGTATTACATATTCAATCTCAAGATTTTATTTAAGACTTGTCCTTATTTCAAATCTAACTTTCTTTAATTAAGTATTTATTTAGTTTAGACTTGTCATTAATCAAGTCTAGACTTGTCGTTATCAAGTCAAGGACTTGGGTTTAATCAAGTCAATACTTGAGTTTTATTTTAAATTATTCAATTTCAAGACTTGTTCATTTCTAGTCAAAGACTTGTCCTTAATCAAGTCAATACTTGAACTTTATTTTAAATTATTCAATTTCAAGACTTGTCAATTTCAAGTCACATACTTGACCTTTATTTTGATTTGATTATTAAATATTATGAACTAACAATTTCTTGTTTCCTTGTATACTTTTATTGTTGACTAATCTTATTATTCTTATTTTTATCTTATTTTAATTTAGACTTATTTGTTATGTGTTTCATACACATAAATAGTTATTGTTTATTTAAAAAAATATTTTAAAATTTGTTCATTTTTAAATAAATTTTTAAACAACCTAATTCACCACTCTCTTAGGTTGTGTTGTTAGTTTTCATACAAATTTGTAAGACAAAAAGAGAATTTGACTGTTCTGAATTTGTTGGATACGGATATGAACTTGGTGGACAAGTAATACAAATTTATTGAATAAAAAATAATCTAGTTGCTATTAATTTATTGGATATTGATACAAATTATAGTACAAACAATATGAATTTGTTGGACAAAAAGGAGTTGAGTCTCGGAATTTGTGAATATTAATACAAATTGTCTGATAAGTGATATTAATTTGTTAGACACAAAATCACAAAACTAGAAATATGACATGTTTTGCTTTTTTTTTTTTTTTGTTTTTTGTATGGATTAAAACTTATAACTTATATAATTTTAAAAAATAAAAATACCGATATACATGATGCATCAGCATGAAACTAATTTAATTTTTTTTGTATTTTATTTTTTATATAAAATATTCTAAAAGATAAATTTTTTTTATATACCATATTTCATATTTTCAATATAAATTTTACATTTTATACTAGATTCTCTTTATTTAATAATATATAAAAAATAATTTTTTAAGAAAAGAGTTATATTAAATAATATATAAAGTTTAAATTAAATAATAATTGAAAATTTTTTTTATACAAAGGTAATTTGAATTTAAAATCTATTATATTAAGTAGAAAATATTACTATTGGGCTACATTCTCTTATCAATTATTAATTTATGTAAATAATTTAAATATTTTATTTGAAAAAGAAAACCAAAAGATACTATCTATAATAACGTTGTGTACACGATGCTACATGGAATAAGGTCCATAGTGCACCATGGACAAGAGATAGAGTGAGGAATAAAGATATTTCCTTCGGGTACGAATTCAAATTCAAAATTTCTCAAGAAAAAAATATATATGAACTGTTTACATCGTATCCCTTTTTTATTATTAAACACCCTTTTTTATTAGGTAATGTCTCATTATTTCTTATTTTTCATCCCTTAATATTTATTTTTCGTCCATTCTATTATTATTTAATGACCCTTAATTAATTTATAAAAAACTTTATAATTTTTTTAATCTAACAAAAAATTATAAAAATTATGATTAAAGTAACGCAGATGAATAGAATTATAAATGAAATTTTTCATAGGTATTTTTATTAAATAGACTAAGGGTAATTAAATAATTTAATATATTATTATATTAAATATTATAGTTGATATTTTTTAATTTTTCAAAAATAGTTTGAGTAAAAAAAGGTACAAAATAACAAAATAAGAGGCATAAAATATGTCTTCACAAATATATATTAAATGCATTCCGAAGCAATTCAAAAGTCATTGTCAAAAATAAAATAAAATAAATCTAAAATTAAAAAGGGGCGCGGGGGAATTAATTAAGAAGAAGCTCCATGGTCCAAAACTCTCTTCTTGTTCCCCTTTCCATTGAGTGATGGACTATTTTGCGCCTCTATTTTGTTATTTCGTGTACTTTTTATACTTAAATTATTTTTAATAAATTTAAAAATATTAATAATAATATTTAAATATAAAAATATAATAATATATTAAATTATCTAAATACCCTTAATCAATTTACTAAAAATATCAAAAAAATTTTATTTATAATTTCGCTCATCTATGCTACTTTAATCATAATTTTTATAAATTTTTGGTAGATTAAAAAGAAACTTATAAAATTTTTTGTAAATTAATTAAGGCCAATTAGGTAATAATATGAGAGGTGAAAGATAAACATTAAGAGAGTAAAAAATAAGAATTAAGGAGTGATACTTAATAAAATAAAAAAAATTTTCTAAAAAAAAAACGTCCAATAACAAAAAAAGGGTGCGGTAAACATTAATTTTTTCTTTCTGGAAAGCAACTTCCAAAACTGAACAAAACAAACATGAAGATCCTCCTCCTCAAATTGACCTCCGCAGTCCTAATTACCATTCAAAATTTTAGATCTCAAGTACAGAAAAAATGGCAAAAAAAAAAAAAAAAAACGAATTAAGAGTCACAAATCCCATGTATGACACCAGCTCCGTCGTACTTTGTTTTTCTGGATGACTTTGCCATTTTTTTGGTTCTTTTGATAATACTACATATGTTTGTTTCGATAAGCATATCAGTTTGTACACATTTATGGTACTACGTAGCAGTAATTGTCAAAGCACTCTGGCATATCCATTAATAAGCCCCGCATCTTATCATATTAAGCGTAGAAGATCTCTCAATCAACAAAATTTTAATCCACCGTATTAATGTAATTAATTTGCCCACAAATTAAGCAACCTGTACGGTCCTCCACCACTATCCCTTTTGAGCTTCAACCCCTCTTCTTACTCTTTCATGTCTGAATCTTACAGCAACAACTTCTACTTCCATTTGTACCAGCTCCTTTACATCGTAAACTGCCGACCCTTTTCTTGATTTCCAGAAATGAACTTATTTGGGTGTAGTAATGATAAATTGTTTGTGTGAGCCCCTGTAGAAATAAAAGTGAGCTCCTTTATGGTTCTTGACTTTGGCGTTTCGAGTTTTTCTTTAGTGGGTTTTACCATAGCTTTCATTTTTATTCATAAAATTTGAATCTTGGATCAAACCCATTAGGTTCAGCTTTTCGTTTTGCCCCTTTTTTTCCCCATTTCTGTTGAAATTGATTATCCAGCCAACTAAGAAAGCTCGACGTGTATAACCCCTTCAATCCAAATCTCCCTGAAGATTCCTTTTTCTTGCATGTTTGGTGGTGAGTTTTTTGATCAAGTGGCTTCACCGGGAAACGATTGTGTAAGCTGGGAATTTGTCATTTTTTTGATTCATTGCTTGTGGGGAACTGAAACCGGTAGGTTTGAATTTCGTGCTTTCTATTTTATTCATTAGCTACCCAACGTTCTGTTTGTATACCATTGAATCAACTTGTACCTCGCTGTTGTGTATTTTATATTTTTGAAATTTCACCCTCTCGGTTTATTCAATTTTAGTAATTAAATCAATTTTTACCAGTTTGCCAATTGATACGGTCTTTTGCCAATAATTTCCCTTCTGAAAATTTTAGTCCTTTATCTGGCGCTGTGACTGTAACTGAGAAAGCTGTGATTTCAGGTTAAGCTGGTTTTGGTAGGTTCCTTGAAGTCTTGAGTTTTCTAAAACATGATGCAAATGGCTTTACTGTTCCCTCACTTCTGAGTTCGAAGCCCTTTGTACTTGGAGGAGAGTATATTAGACGAATTAGTAAAGCGCATTTTTTGAATATGAGGAAAATTATTAGTTCACATTCAGGGAGGATGTACAGTGACAGGAGATGGAAAATTCCGTTCTTTGTTAGTTTGCTTGTGTCCATTACTCTGTTTATGGTAACAGTTTTTTGCTTCTACTCATCATCAAATTCTGAAGCTGAATCGGAAGTTGGTATTATCTCATTGGCTGAACAAGAGGACTCTAGTGGTTATTTTGTAGAATCTGAATTAAGGAGGCCACTTGGATCAAATGGTGATAACTATCCAGAACCACCAAGATTTGCGTATCTTATATCAGGCACTAAGGGTGATAGTCAAAGAATGTTGAGGACATTGCAGGCTGTCTATCACCCCAGAAATCAGTACATTTTGCATGTGGATCTCGAGGCTCCACCTAAGGAGAGATTGGATTTGACGATTTCAGTGAAGACTGACCCAACTTTTCGTGAAGTGCAAAATGTGCGTGTAATGGCGCAATCGAATTTGGTTACATACAAGGGACCAACCATGATTGCCTCTACCCTTCAGGCTATTGCAATTTTGTTGAAGGAGAGTAAGAACTGGGACTGGTTTATAAATCTAAGCGCTTCTGATTATCCTCTAATAACTCAAGATGGTTAGTTCTCTATATTCTGTGCGTTTTATGTTAATTATTCACCTACTAGCATTGTAAAATTCACAGTTCCATTGACTTGCTTTTAGTGATTTAAATTTCTTGTATGCCAAGAATCACAAACACAATGTACAAACATCTAGATGTTCTTAGCATCTTGCCGTTCTGACTATACATGTACCCCTTGATAAAACAGAAAAGAAGTTTTCTTCATTGCTTACCTTTTTGAAAGCCATAATATCATGCTTCCAATTAAGCTTCTTTCTGTTTGCATTGACTGTGTTCTCGTAAGATAACGAAGGATATGCTGGCTTTGTATGTCTTGAATATTATTTTTGAGGCTCGGATTTCAGTGCAAACGGACATGAATTTTAATGTGAAGACAACCAGGGGCTCTTCTGCTCCTAGTTATTGCTTGGAACACTACAGTGCAGTTAGACTGCTTGACTTATAAACTTTTCTGTAAAATTTTTTCTCAGGAGTTAATCAAATGAATGGCCATTAGATTTGCTCATTTTATACGTTTGGTACCTCAATTTTTTTTGATATCAAATCACCCAGGTATCTAATCAGTTTCTGTTCTTTTAGCTGGTAAAGTTTCTTTTTATTAAATTACCCAATGGTAAATAAATACAATTTGGATAGGTGAGTGAGTGAAACTGTACAGGAAAAACTTTATAATTTGAATAAATGTATGGGTCGTTTGACGCAAGAACGAGGTTGGATGACCAAAGTATACAATTGAGAAAGTGTAGTTGCCTCTGTAAGTCTTTCACCCTTTTTCTGGTAAGACCTTGTTTGATAAGGTTTCAGGCCTAGTAGTTGTAGTTGTTGGAAAGAGTTCCATTTGGAAAAAGGCAGATTTGCTCCCAAGAAAGCTTGAAAGTGTTGAGAAAGTCATATGTTTTATCTCAGCTTAATAGCAATTTTACACCTGAGAATTATTAGACACATTCCATGGTAATTTTATTGATCTGTTACAACATGTTTTGTGTAGGTTACATCATAGGATGATGTTGTTGAAGGAATTATTGCCTTCAGTCAATGCCCTTTTTTAGGCTCTCTATCTCTAACTCGTGAATATATAGATATAGTGATGAAGGAGACTTGAATTAGGAGGAAATCCCTGTGTACTCATCCTTTCTTCTACACGGAGTGATGATTGACAAAGTGCAGATCCATACCCTTTTGTCGGAAATGATATCTCTACTGAAGAACAATCATGCATATTCATAAATTTTCTATTTTGCAAGGGTATTCTCTTTTAGGACTTCTGTTTTTAGATACTCAAGTTCCTAGAAGTTCATGTCTGTATTGGTCTCCTGTGTTTTTTGTTACTCTAACCTCTTAATGTTTAGGGAAGAGAAGAAGGCACGCTAGTGCTCTCTTGTATTGAGGTTTACCCATGATTTGCTATATGATCTGGCTCGGTGCCTCTTTGTTGCTGCTTCATATTAAATTGCCCAAAAGTTGCATCTCCTAGGATAATGTACCGTACTGATAATGTAATATTTCAATGTCAGGAAGCTGATAAAAAGAAAATTAGGAAATCTTCTGTTGTGGGATGGGACATTTATGCTATGCATGATTTCTGCAGCCATATTTCCTAGTAAAAGCTTATTTGAGCTCTGATTGTGCAGATATGCTTTATGTTTTCTCTAACTTGTCCCGGAATCTGAATTTCATTGAGCATATGCAGCTTCGAGGATGGAAACTGTATGTAAATCAATATCCATAGTTCAGTGTAAAACTAGTTTATATGTACTCCTTTCTGCTTGAATGCTGAGGCATCTTTTAAACAAATTTGGTGGATCAATATATGCAGGAACCAAAGAGCAAAACCTATCATCATTGATCCTGCTCTATACTTGTCAAAGAAATCTGACCTTGCTGTAACGACACAACGTAGATCACTTCCAACATCTTTTAAGCTATTTACTGGTAAGTTAAAAGTATTGTTTTGTTGCATGTAGGATTTAATTTTTATGATCTTATGAATGAAATCATCCTAGTTTTTTTAGCTCAAGGGAAGTGAAAATTATGAACTCACCCAGGATAATCTGGACATGCAAAGTGAGTTCTGAGTAAATAAAGTACTAGTATTATGTTTTATTATAACCAGTAAGTTCATGAAGTTGCTCAATGTCAGAAAAATCTAGCCACAGGCTGTCTACTGAAGGAAGAAATGAACTGCAGATTATATACATTCTGGATAACTTGCTTGAACTGTATTCTGTTTCATATACAGGCTCAGCATGGGTGATCCTGACGCGATCATTTGTGGAATACTGTATCTGGGGTTGGGATAATCTTCCCCGTAATATTCTCATGTATTATGCAAATTTTGTCTCCTCCCCAGAAGGCTATTTTCATACAGTTATTTGCAACACTGAAGAGTTTCGGACCACCGCAATCAGTCATGATCTCCATTATATTGCCTGGGACAATCCTCCAAAGCAGCACCCAATCTCATTAACTCTCAAGGATTTCGCGAAAATGGTCAACAGCACGGCGCCATTTGCCCGAAAATTTCACAAAGGTGATCCTGTCTTAGACAAGATTGATAAAGAGTTGCTCGGTCGTTCGAATCGTTTTGCACCAGGAGCATGGTGCATTGGTAGCTCAGGAAATGAATCTGATCCATGTGCCGTCCGAGGTGATGATTCTGTCTTTAGGCCTGGACCTGGTGCTGAGAGATTGCAGGAACTGATGAGAAACCTTTTATCCGAAGATTTTCGAAGTCATCAGTGTTCAGAATAGAGCTGAAAGTACAAAATGCTAATTTTCATGATGCTTTAGCCCAGTAGAAGCTCGGAAAATACAATTGTTCAACTGATCAGGCAGCAAGCAGGTAAAGACGTGCGGTTGTCTGAGAATTTTGATTCGCCATTTTTGGGGCAAATATTGGTCTCACCGAAGGAAATGGGAGAGTTGGCCCAAAAATTTCAAGTGTAAATTGGCACTACTTAATACTTGTAAAGCATTTAGATAGAATTTTGGTACATTGCTCTTACAAATGCTTTATAGTTTATACCTTTTCTTTTTCTGATATTTTGGTGAAATCAGATCAAATTCAAGATTTAGACTATAGTTTATGTAAATATCTATTTTATCATGCTCTTGTAATTTTTTTTTTTTAAAAATAATCCTTGTGTCCTAGTGTCACAATCAATGTGGTGAGATCCAAAACAAAAACTTCCACTCAATAGTGGTTTTTTATAAACATTTTCACAATCCCAAATTGCCAAAACACAATAAAAAAACAAAGGGAAAAGAAGAGAACGAGGAAGCCTGATAATCAGCCATACAATAGTATCTGAAAGATCTTATCTTGAACCTCTGATTTTTGACTCAGAAAGATAGACCACATTCTTGCTTCTTGTCTTCTGGTAAATTAGTAGCAGATTGTAATGCGTTCACTTCATGTTCTCTTTCTCCCTGCTCCGCAAATTGTGAGTAGCTTCAACAGAAAAAGATTTCCCTTTAAAAGTTTCTTAATGCATACAATTCCTTCCAAGATCAAATTTTTATTTGTAGACTTCGATTGTGCTTATGTTTTGACATGGTAGAAATTATTTTAGTACATGGGTTATTGTTCACATATGATGTTGAAATAAAGCTGGCAGTTCATCAATTGTAAGAACTTTGGAGAACCTCGTACTTGCTGGCAATGCGTTTAAACATGTCCTCCTCTGCAGCGCCATTCCCACTTGCGTCCTCCTCCAACTGCACTATTACTCGATACAGCTCTTATCAATACTCCCAACTGGGCCAACTCGAGCAACGAAGTTTTACAGCTGACACTGGAAAATATGGTATTCAAGAGAAATGCATCTCACTACCTAAAACAATTCGCTACCGCTTCAGCCAGCTTTGTAAGGAAGGTGAAATCCAGAGTGCCCGGAAACTATTCGATTCAATTCCTCAACCAACCACTGTTCTTTGGAACTCCATACTTATTGGATATATATGCAATTATCTCCACCAGGAAGCTGTTGCTTTGTATGTGAAAATGAAGAGCTCAGGCAACAGCGAGCCTGATCCTTACACTTATTCCTCCGTTCTTAAAGCTTGTGCTGAAACAAATGAACTCAAGATAGGTAAAGCAGTACACTGCCACATCCTAAGGTCGGGGATACACCCTGGTAAGATTGTGCATAATTCCCTTCTAAATATGTATGCCAGTTGTCTTAGCAGTTTCGATTGCCCATCTAGCATTGACTTGGTGGACAATGTCTTTAGGACTATGCCTAAAAGAAATGTGGTTGCTTGGAACACAATTATTTCTTGGTGTTTGAAAACAGAGAGACCTACGGAAGCGCTTTTCCATTTTGTTACGATGTTGAGAATGGGTGTGAAACCGACTGGTGTTAGTTTCGTTAATATTTTTCCGGCTGCATCTGCAATGTGGAGTATTAAAGCTGCTGATGCTCTATATGGTTTAGTCATTAAACTGGGAGAGGAATATGTAAATGATTTGTTCATAGTGAGTTCCGCAATTCATATGTATGCTGAACTTGGTTGTCTTGTTATTGCTCGGAGGATTTTTGACTACTGCTTGGAGAGAAATACAGAGGTTTGGAATTCTATGGTTTCTGGGTATGTCCAAAACTGCCATGCCATTGAAGCTGTTGATCTTTTTCTTGAAGCAATGGAGGCTGAAGATGACATTCCACTTGATACTGTGACTTTCGTTTCTGTCTTAACAGCCACCTCTCAATTGCAGCATTTGGATTTTGCTCGGCAGCTACATGCCTATTTGATTAAGAATTCTTCAGAGTCACGTATTACTATCCTAAATGCGATTGTATCCATGTATTCAAAATGCAATCGTATAAGTGAATCGTTTCAAGTTTTCAGTGAAATGTCGGAAAGAGATCTGGTTTCATGGAATACAATGGTTTCCGCCCTGGTACAGAATAAAATGGATATCGAAGGCCTGATGCTTGTGTACGAGATGCAAACACAAGGATATATGGTTGATGCTGTTACCATCACTGCTATACTTTCTGCAGCATCAAATCTGAGAGATTGGGCTATTGGAAACCAGACCCACGCGTATTTAGTGAGGCATAAAATCGAGTTTGAGGGGATGAAAACTTATCTAATAGATATGTATGCCAATTCTGGAATGGTCAAAGCTGCAGAAACAATCTTCAATATGCACTGCTCAAGTGATGGAGATGAAGCCATGTGGAATGCTATGATTTCGGGATATACTCATAATGGTTTAATCAAGCAATCTTTTGATGCCTTTGGACGGATGCTTCTGCAGAATGTGACTCCCACTGCAGTGACGTTAGCATCAATCCTCCCAGCTTGTAGTCAATCAGGTTGTTTAACTGTAGGTAAGGCCATACATGGCTTCACAATTCGAAAATTCTTGGATGATAATGTATTTTTGAGCTCAGCCTTGGTAGACATGTACTCAAAATCAGGTTCTGTATCTTATGCGGAAAACGTTTTCGGGAATTCCTCAGAGAAGAATTCTGTTACATACACTAACATGATATTTGGCTATGGGCAACATGGGATTGGTGAGAAGGCTGTTATGCTTTTTTACTCCTGGAAGGAATGCGGTTTTGAGCCAGACAGAATTACCTTTTTGGCAGCCTTGTCTGCTTGCAGTCACTCGGGACTGGTTAATGAAGGTCTTCAAATTTTTAAGTCAATGAGCAGAGATTATGGGCTGCGACCTTCTCTGGAGCACTATGCTTGTGTGGTGGACATTTTAGGGAGAGTAGGCAGAGTGGAAGAAGCATACATGTTTGTTAGAGAATTGGGTGATGAAGGTGATGTTTTGGGTATCTGGGGTTCAATTCTTGCTGCTTGTATAGTTCATGATAATTTTGAATTGGGCAAAGTTGTTGCTAACAAGTTACTTGGCTTAGTAGGAGGAGCTGAAACGACAGGTTATCAGGTGCTTCTTTCAAATATTTATGCATCTGAAGGAAACTGGGAATCTGTCAACAGTCTGAGAAGAGGGATGAGGAAAAAGGGTCTGATGAAAGAGGTGGGCTGCAGTTGGATCAATGTTATGGGTTGTACACGATGTTTTACATCCACGGACAAAGAATTTACTATGTCCAGTGAAATATATGAAATTTTGGAACAATTGACTGCCAATATGAAGGATGCTGGTTATAAGCTTTCCTTTGGGTTGCAAGAAGTCAGAGGATAGGGCTAACACCAACTTATTCGAACAGGAATCCAATTGCTGCCACCAAATTATTTGAAAGTAAGTCATCCGAATGTGTGGTTCATTTTACACTAGATATGTTTATCATAATGATGGAGAAATTATAAAATTGATGAACATAGTAGTTAGTTTTCATTCTTCATTCTTGTACAGATTGTAGATGTGCACATATGGAGTCCTAATGTACCAGTATGTTCATAGTCTTCAAATGTAGTTTGGACCAAATAGTTATAAATTAATCAGGAAAAAGGGTTGCTTTTAGTTGAGAAATTTCTGTTTCCTGAATAGAATTGTTGTGACATTATTCATTTACAAATTGAAACATAGAAATGCTTGAACTTTTATTATGTTATCAGGATTGTTACTAGTGAAGATATCAATCTGAGTGAGAAGATATGAGTTTCTTGTATCTCTCAGTAATCATCTCTGGAGAAAAATCAGTGAAATATCCCTTTTCTACATCCAGGCCTTCTTGTGCTGCTAGCAACTCAATATGGTTTTGAACTTTGTCTGCACCAATTTGGTTAGGCTCTAACAGCATGCATGTTATCTCTGTTGAATCTTCGCCATGAACCAGGCCAAGTGTTTGTACAGTGGGGAGGCCTCCACCTCGGGCGCTTACCATCAGGGCAATCCGTCTAGTTGCCGATACATCAGTGGAGATGATTGGAACATTGTACATTGCAACCCAGGGGCGTGCACCGATCATTGAAATGCCTCTGGCAAGGGGTACCACGTCTGGCCCTTCATCTGGCTTTTCCGGTAGGATTCTTGACTCTGCACCAACCCATTGGTAACCATTATTCGGACGAAAGTAGCCCAGTTCTCTCCTGATAATGTCCAAAGCCTTCCCTGTTGGATTTGCTGCCCCATATAGATATACAGGTACTGAGGCCAGACCAAATGAGATAACATCAGCACCATCAATGGTATCAAGGTGGATCAATCTCAACAAAGTATGACATGTCGGAATTGATGCCTACAAATCGAACAGTTGAGTAAAGGTCTTACTGACATGGTGGACCATTTGATAATTGAATTAAGGTTGAATCACTTTGATGGTGGATGGAGTTGAATTCATAATTTAATTTTTCACTATTGAGTCAAAAAAGTTTGAATTTTGTTTTTAATGTTCTTATGGTCTTCAAAACTATAATAAGGTTAATGGTAAAACTGAAAATTTTCAATCGAAATTTGGGTCAAGTGGACTACAGCTTGGATCTGGGGCGGAACCAACCTAGAGTACATGAGCGTGCAGTACATTTGTCGTAGGGAAAAAACTCTTAATAGGAAAAAACTCTTAATAGGCAGATGTTTTTGGGCATTTTGGTAGGAGGGCTGCTCAGCTACGGCTGTTCCATGGCCACAGCCTCGTATCATTTTTCTTGGTTTCCGCAACTATTAGAAATTATGAAGAATAAGCAAGAGAGCAGCACAAGAAATGATCTAGTAGCAACAGTCTATGTGGACAAATATACCAGCTGGACCAATGGAAATTGTACAAGTCATTTAATTAGTTTGAAAGTTATGAAACTTCAGTAGTTGTACATATAGGCTTGTATATAGTACTCGAAATCATCAAAAACCTTCCTGGATGAATGATTTTGTGGTCAATCATTCTTCAGTGCCAGTTTCTCACTTATGTGTGTTTGATGCTAATCATGTACAGTTTGTGACAAATTTGTCCATTCTTCAAGAACCTTCTTCATATAATCAGGCAAGTACTAGTTTTGAGTGGGCTGATGCAATGGAGAAAGAACTGAAAGCTCTAGAGGAGAATGGTACTTGGGAGATTACCAATTTACCTACTAGGAAAGTTCCTGTTGGCTGCCGATGGATATATAAGATAAAGCATAGATCAGATGGAACTATTGACAGATATAAAGCCAGGTTAGTGGCTAAGGGATATAATCAAAAGGAAGGTGAGGATTACACTGAGGTATTTTCTCCAGTGGCCAAAATTGTTACAGTTAGGTTGTTAATTGCTGTAGCTGTAGGGAATAACTGGCCTTTGATGTAGATAGATGTGAATAATGTCTTTCTTCATGGTTTCTTGGATGAAGAGGTATACATGTTACCCCCTCCTGGTTATACAAAGGCAGATGTTGGTCAAGTTTGTAGATTAAAGAGGTCCTTGTAGGGTTGAAACAAGCCTCTAGACAGTGAAACATTGAATCCACTAAAACAGTGATTCAATATGGATTTCAGCAGGCAGAGCATGATCATTGTCTTTTTTATCTTCACAAGGGTTCAACTTGTGTTTATTTGTTGGTTTATGTTGATGACATACTCCTTACAGGATCAGATGAATCTGAGATCGAGAATATTAAGTCCTTTCTGCACACAACTTTTACAATAAAAGATCTTGGTCAGGCTAGATACTTCTTGGGGATGGAGTTAACAAGAACTGCAGATGGTATTCTTATAAATCAAAGGAAGTTTGCTCTGGACATACTCAAGAATGCTGGTATGTTGGATTGTGCCCCAGCTGCAACACCTTTTCTTCTTGGTTTGAGGTTTGAAGCAACAGACAAGGATGATTCTCCTCTACTTGAGAATTCGGAAAGGTACAGAACACTTGTAGGAAGGTTACTGTATCTTGGTTTCACTCGGCCAGATTTGGCATTTCCAGTTCAATAGTTAAGTCAGTTCATACATACTCCACATCTGTCACATTGGAAAGCTACACTGCATATCTTGCGGTTTTTACTGGGATCAGTAGGAAGAGGTCTCTATTACTCCAGCAACAATACATTTCAACTTAAGGCTTACAGTGATTCAGATTGGGGCACATGTAAGTCCACTAGGAGATCTATAACAGGATATGAGATTTTTCTTGGAGGAGCTTTGGTTTCTTGGAAGTCCAAGAAACAATCCACCATTGCTTGTTCAACTGCCGAGGCTGAATACAGAGCCATGGCTACTACAGTGAGGAAGATTCAGTGGTTAGACTATATGCTGCAGATTTTTCAAGTTCCAGTAGTTCATCCAATTCCATTTTTCTGTGACAACCGGGCAGCAATTTATATTGCAGAGAACCCGGTGTTCCATGAAAGAACTAAACATCTAGAAATAGATTGCTATGTGTGTAGAGAAGCTCATAAAACAGGCTTTATCAAGTTACAACATGTGTGTTCAAAGGATCAAGTGGCTGACTTGTTTACTAAATCAGTTTCTACTGTAGTTTTTCAGCACTTAACATCCAGGCTGCAGCTTATGGAAGCTGAGCTTGAGGAGGGGATATTAGCTGCCTTGGATTACCTAGAATGCAAAATCAAAGTAGAAGTTACCTTGGAATCGATTCCCAATTTCTGCAGCCAATTTTTTAGCAAGCCAAGCAGCCTCATCCAAAGAAGCCCGAGCCAAGGGATGGCAAAGAATGTCATCCACAATGCCAAGTCGAGGATATGTTCCTAAATGGTGCTCAAGGTTGATAGCTTCATACGCAGCTGCAGCCATGGCTAACACAGTCTGCAGCAAAGGGCTGTAAATCGGAGAGCCAGTGGTATCATGAACAACGTACGACACAAGTGTATAGCTGACTCTGTTGTAATCTCGATCCTCAAACCTGTTGACAATCACTGCTTCTGGGTCACGTTTAGCTGCAATTTCAATTGAATCCAGAGCTTCTTTGTTTCGTGCTTCAGAGATGAAGAGCTTACAGCAGAGTAGCATGTTTTGCATCGTTGTTTTCCTGTTTTCCTGTTTACAAAAATCGCCAAACCCACAAATCAAATGTTTCCCTCAGATCAATATTAAGAGAAAGGGATGTGCTTCACTTCACTGTCTTCTCTCCACATTTCCAGATATCCCAAATGTTCCATGTAAATCTACTATCCCAGAATTAAAGCAATAAGAACAGAAAATCAGCAGCACCCTCTTGCTTAAATGCAAAATATAAGCTGCAAAAAAGGATCATAAACATCTGTTTGGTGCTCACCTTGCAATTTTGGTTGGTATGGGAATCCATGGCTGTAGCCTAATTTGCTTTCTTTCAATTTTGGAAGACAGAGAATGGATTAGATGTTTTGATAGTGTTCGTCTAAATAGACACATATTTGGGTGCGTACGAAAGCTGGTGAAATTAAATATCTTTTATCAATTAATTCAAAAAACTGACAATTTCAGTAATATAAAAATTATAGATCAAGATTTTATAAAATAGTCTCTCTACAAAATCGTAAAAACTAAATGAAAAATACACTTTTCCTTTTTTTTTTTTGGGACAAAAACATTTATTTTAATTTAATAAATATAAGAATTTAAAAAAAAAAAAACAAAAAGGAACAGGAGGAGTAATATGTTTTTTGGATGGATCGTGGAAATACAATCCTGAAACGGATTTTTATTTGGTTTTTGTGGCGGATGTGTGGTCGGTGCTGTCAATGGTATCACCCGTGACTCACCAGTCAAACATCAAACTAATAAGACAAATGTTTCATACATAATGTGTCAACCTCGTCTGCACTACGTTTTCCCACCTCCTAAGTTTATATCTTCCTCTCTTCAAATATAAGTAACACTTTTATGTTTAAATTCATTTTTGATGCCTCATAATATGAGTTATTTTAGTTTTGGTTCCTCATATATTTTAGTCATTAATTTTAATTTTATCTAATTTTTTTTTTATCAATTATGGTCATTTTTAACGAAAAAGTTTAGAGGATAACGGATTAACTCATTTGATCGCCAGTCAAATTTAATTTTTTTTTCAAGATGATTTGTACCATGATATTTTCAATCGATTTTATGACTCGATTCCTAATGGATGTTCAACCCGTTTAGATCGATTCACGATCCAAAATGACGGCCAAAACCCTAAATGGATTGAATATTCATGAGGATCCGGATTATAAAATTGGTTGAAAACATCACGGTACAAATCATTTTGAAGAAAAAAATTAAATTTGACTGGCGATCAAATAAGTTAATCCGTTATCTTCTAAACTTTTCCGTTAAAAAGGATTAGAATTGTCAAAAAAATTTAAACGGGACTAAAATCGGTGACTAAAACATATCGGGGATCAAATTTAGAATAATCCATATTATGAGGGATCAAAAATAAATTTAAGCTTTTATACTATTTATCAAAGTATAAAACAATGTAAATATTTCGAGAGAGAATATGTAGGTATCTCATGCATTTATTTTACGATGATTAGAATGTTATTTATAATGAATAAATATTAACGTATTATAAATTAGACATGTTTTCAAATAATTAGACTCAATTTTTAAGATAGAAATGGTAACACACCATTCTAAATTTTATGTTTTTATGGATTGTTACCCCACGAAGCATAAGCACACTTTCGGTATCACCAAGTATCTAGTAGTGTTTCTAACTAATTTGAGGTTTGAGAGTCAGATGTATGTAGGTTTACCCTTGTAATTATATAAAGAGGTTGTTTTTGTAGCGTGACTCGAGATACATTACTTCATTTGATATATTAATTTTTTATAATTTCATTAAAATTAAGAAGTTCTGAAATTCAATTGAGTTATTTTGATGTAATTCATTATTAGCACAAAACTAAAAAAATTATCGAATTAACTCTTCTAACTTCATTTGTACCTACCGTAAACACATAAAAAATTTATCAAAAGATAATAGACATGGAATAGTTAGTTCCGATACGTGCAACATTTTTTAAATTAGCTGGTACCTACTCATAAATATTACTGTAAAAGCATGAGACAATGAATTTACAACGAATAATGTCCTCTCTAAATTAGTGAACTCCTCGCTCGTAATATAGGTGTCTTTAATAATGTAGTCAATAGCTTTTGTAATAAACATCTCACTCTAACTAATAAAGTATAAATTAATCATCCTACAAAGTTTCAATGATGTGTTATATAGTTTTCGTTTGACATAGATGTAAATTTAGCGACCTTAAACACATTTTTGTTCTTATCATCAAATTCTTTTGCATTATAAGAAAAGAAAACAAATTTTGATTTTCAAGACTGATCAAGCACATGAATATTCAAAAGGGAGTTGTTAAACAATGCAAGCTGTGTATAATTGTAAACAAACAGATTCAAATCTCTTTCATTTAGTCAAAATATTATTTCCTGTGTGTCAGCTGATTATAACATTTAACACATGCATAACAAGTATTATTTGAATTTTGATTGTGACAAGAGTGATTAAGATGCTCCTGTCCCACTCTGCAAACCTCAAAACATAAGAATCATATTTCTTATCTCAATTTTGAAGCAAGAAGAGGTCCAATCTTACAAGACCTACTAATTAATTGGTAGTGGGGAGAGGTGCTTCACATTGAAATGAAATGATACTGTATAATGCCATATGACTAATTCCTTTTCAACTAACCATTGATTTAAGAAACAACCAGCCTGATCCATTAAGCAGACAAATGCCTAATTATACATTTTCTTGAATGTTTGTGTTCATTGAGCATAACAAATTTCCCTCACCCCTTTCAGTTAGGAATAGCTATTCAAACTTTCAACTTTCCTCATCTGCCAAATAGACTCTTAAAACAACATATAGTTAACTCAAGAGTGTTGTTTTTCGCATCTTTCTGTGCTGAACAAATCATGTTAAAACATGGATGATATACCCTTTCAAATGCAAGCAGGTTAGGCAGGAAAAGAAATGTAAGGCTATAAATGTTACTTGTTAAGAGAAGAGGTGTATAACTGTTCCCAGGAAGCTGTAACTTCAAAAGCCTAGTCCTCACATTTGCAGTGCTTCATGCAACTCTCCATTATTTTTTCTTGTGAAAGGTCAGTATAATAACCTTTCCCAACATCTAATTTCTCTTCATGACCAAGCTTCTCAACTTCAAGCTGAACATCGATGCCGCTAACTTTATTCGGCTCTAGTAAGTTGCAAGCAACCTCAATGACACCATCACCATGGACTAGTGCCATAGATTGCACTGAAGTCAGGCCTCCTCCTCTACCACTTAACCTCTTTGCAATTCTACGAACACGAGTGATGTCATTTGAGAAAACTGGAACATTGTAGTTGTCAATCCACCTAGTTGCCCCGATCACAATGACACCTTTTGCTTCAGATACTACAGCAGGGCCTTCATCTGGTTTCAGTAGCAAACCATTTGCATTAAGCCCACCAACCCATTCGTTTCCACTAGAGTTAGGTCTAAAATATCCAAGATCCCTCCTGATTGCATCAAGTGATTTTCCTTCCCTACTTGCGGCTCCATATAAAAAGGTAGGTACTGCAAATCATTTTGAAGCACACTTACATTAGCAATTCTCAAAAATATGAATAAGCAAACTATGGAACACTAGCGCCACACATTGCCCACTGCTTCAAAAATGCCTAGGATTCACTTTTTGTCAAGGTCTGCTGTTTGTAATAGTAGAAATCAACTCAAAATGCCCTTCAAAACTTGATATGAGTTCACAAGAATCAAGACAGTAAATTTACTGCGTTGCATTACTCTCATACGGGTATTAGCATCTTGTATACAAGTTTGACATGGAAAGACCCAATCATACAGGGATACCTTCAGTCAAACATTACAAAACATTGCATAGAATAGGATTATCTATTCAAATGTCCCTTTTTTCCTGATATTTAACCTCTTTCCATCAGTTAAGGTTGTAATCTTTTAAGTGCTTAAAGAACAATACTACTGCTTTACATTAGTATGCAAGAGGCTTTAGCAGTTAGTATTTCAAAATTCATCGGGCATTGCTCAGTTACATATGTGAAGAAAACCTCTATGTGCATCAGGAAGGACAACTGTTAAGCAGTATGTTATCATCACCTACATGAAATCATTCAATCATTTAAAACAAGTAAGGCAGATAGTACAAGAAAACAACTCATGCCGGTAATGATGTTCTACCTCATAGGAGAAATCTGGTAGATAATGTACCACACACACCCTTAAATCTTTCTTCATTTTCAACATTGTATGATGATGGACCTATTCTACTTCCTTTACAAAGATTGTTGTTTCATTAACCCTTAAATTATGCAAATTGGGTATGCCACAAGATGAGTATGTACTACATACTTCCCATTCAATTTTTGGCAATAATTGATGATTAATCTCTTAGTAGTAAACTTGTACAGTAACACAATCAGAAAGAATACTATCTAACACAAGTATGAATCATCACTCGTAAGTTAAAATTCCTTTCAAAATGAAGTTCTTGAAACTAAATTTTCTGTTAAAAATTAACCAAGGAAGAACAAACCTTGAAGATTTGAGCCAAAGTCAGCTGCCAAAGATTTTGCAGTGCCAGCAACTTGCTCCAAAGAAGTATCACCAAAAGGGTGCAAGCAAATGTGGTCAACAACACCAAGCCGGGGATGGCTTCCAGAATGTACTCCAAAATCAATGGTTTCAAATGCAGCTTCGACCATCGAAAACACAGCCCCTTTTAAAGGACACGATGAAGAGGGTTTTGAACCGTATCTCGAAACAAGAGTATAACCAACTCTATTGTATATTTCATCTTCAAACTTGTTGATAATTGGAGATTCAGAGAACAATTTCGCAACTCTTTCAATGGCTTCCAGTGCACCCTTGTTTCTGCTCTCTGATATGTAAACTTTGCAGCAAGCAAACATCAATTTTAGCATATTTTTTTTCCTTCGTATTGTGAAAATCCCTTCACAATCTGCACATAATATTTGCATTGGGTGAAAAATTCAGACCACAAAAAGATTTGTGGCCATGATCCCGTTTGCACTGGGTTATTTCAGCATCACTGCTTTTGGCATTTCTCTGTTTTGAAAACAAATTTTTGTAGTCAATTTTATCGGATTTCCTCTAGCCCTACTGACATTTTTGTACTGCATCTTATTATTATTTGCAACACAAATTTGCTAATTGTAGCATAAAAAATAGTAAAATTATAAAAAATGTCCTTCATGTATTAATAAGTTATACATTTCAAAAATTTAAAAAATATCTCCAAACATAAAAAAACTCCCTAAAAAATCTTACAAAACCCTTCCAAATATTTCAAAAAACCTTCTAAAATCGTAGAAAAACATTCAAGCACTGATTTCTTTGAAGTTGGGATACATTCTACTTCAAAATTTACGCAAAAATGGTAAGATTTTGATGTTTTTGTATTGTTTTTAGTATGCTGCATAAAAAAGTACACATGTTTGGCAATTTTTTTTAATTAATCGCCTTTATTTGGGGAGAAATTCAATGAAAATCGCACATTTTTTGCGATTTTGTGTATAACTTTAGCTAATTGTGGGCGAAATTTTTGTAAAAAATCGCCAATGTTTTGCGATATTTGTAAACAAAATCGCAATGTGTGTGCGATTATTGTTGAAAAAATCGCAAATCAGTGACGATTTTTTACAAAATATTCCCACATTGTTGGTATTTTTTATATAACTCTCGCAAATTGAGTGCGAGATTTATTTAAAAAATCACACTTTATGTGTGATTTTTGATATGAAAATCACTTATCTGTTCCAATTTTTTAAAATTATATATTTTGTATAGTTTGTAATTGTTCATGTAATTACTTATTATTAGTTTTAATTTGATTAATGAAGCAGGATCCAAATGGATTGCCCACCTTCAGAGGGATATGAGTCACGATTTTAAGTGTCCTGGCTTTTTTCCTACTGAAGCAGAAACATACACTTATTATTCGGATTTGGCTCTTAGATTTCGTTTCGAGCTGATTAAAGTAGGAAAGGGTAATAAGAGAAAAGGGGTCACATATCGTTGCAACAGATTTAGAGATCCGATTGAGCAAGGGCCTCCCCCCCAACAAAGGAAGAACACCAAACGGCGAGGATGTAAGTGTATGTTCAAGTTATATTGTAAGGAGGTGAGGGAAAATGGTTGGTGGGTCAAAGTAACACCAGGTGCGAAGTCAATGCACAATCACTGCTATAGTGTATCCAGAGGGTCACAGACAGCTGAGCCGCTTGACTGATAAATCAAAACAGGTTGCTAGAACTTTGAACAATGCAAATATGAAGCCAAAAATGATTCGGAATCATCTTGCTGAGACGCATCCTGAAGATAATGTGACATTGAGGCAGCTAAACAATCTGAAATCTAATGATAGGAAAGCAAAGTTTGAAGGTAGAAATATTGGGCAGCAATTTGTTCATTACGCCGAGGAGAAGCATTATTATGTAAAAGTTTTGACAGAAGAGGGCACAGATGTGATCACACATGCATTCATAGCGCCTCCAATGTCAATTCAGTTGTTGAACATATATTATTGGGTGATTGTGGTGGATGCAACTTACAAGAACAAGTACAAGATGCCACTCTTTCAAATTATTGGTATGACTCCTTCCAATAAGAATTATAATATTGCATGTGCCCTTTTAAGAGATGAGAAAAAAATTAGTTATGATTGGGTGTTTGCACAGTTGAGAGAGTTGTTGGATGCTGAAAATGTTCCTAGTGCTATTGTTTCTAATCGAGAGATGAGTTTGATGGATCTTATAAGGGATCATTTTCCAGGATCACACCACCTGCTATGTTTGTGGCATATCGACCGTGATGGTGATAATCAGTTGAAAAAGCTTGTTGGTGAGGGTGAAAGGAAAAAAGAAATAAAAAAGCTTTGGAAGGCAATTGTTAATGCGCCAACAGTTGAAGAGTATGATTTGTTACTGCAACTTTTGAAGGATAGTTATTCTACAGTTGCACCGTCTGTTGTTGTCTATTTGGAGAGGACATGACTGGTCCATAAAGAGATGATTTGTAGGGCGTGGACTAACAAAATTCTGCAATTTGACAATACTAGTAGTAACAGAGTGGAGAGTACTCATGCTGCACTGAGGATTGGATGAAAGCTGGCACCCATTCACTTGACACGCTATTTGGTGTGATTGATGACCATGTCAATTACCAGTTATCACAGATCAGGTAATTTTATTAATTAATTTGATTCGCTACTTACTTTATTAATTTAAATTATGCACTTCTAACTTGATTATTTAATTTGATTCTATACTTACTTTATTAATTTAATTTATGCACTTTGTACTTTATTAATGTATTTTAGGGAAACGCTTGAGGCATGCCTTTCTAAGAAAGCAACCGCTATGTTGTGTTTTTCGTATGAATTATTGAATGGTCATGTTGAAAGATTTTGGTAGGATCTGGGTTTGTACCTGCTCGATTTACCACGCAACAAAAATTCTAATAAAAGCGGAACCATAGAATAATACTTTTGAAGCGTGCACCTGGTGAATCTCTTGTATGCCTCAAAGACTATGACCTCTTGTTGTGTGGGCAACAATCTAGAAGTCAATTGATCAGCAACTCACCACAATCCACCTGCTAAAAAAATTTTCAGCACCTCCGCACCTAGCACGTACTGCAAACGCACTGCCCGGAGAGAGAGAAAGCAACACACGGGGCAAGCAAAGAAGGACCAAAATTCGGCCACTTGAAGGAAAAATCAGCCGCCCCAAAATTGCTAAAAAATTCGTTTTTGAGAGAGAGAGAATTTTCTCTCTCTAGAATTTTATCTCTCTAGATTCTTGAATTATGAATCTCTTGAATTGTGTTTGTTGAATGGCTGATCCCTTGTCTATTTATAGAGTTACAAGAGAGACTCCTAGTTGGAATAGGATTGATCTTTCCTACTGGGTTTCTGTTTCCCTTCAATCCTGTTTCGAGATTGATACAGATTCTGTTTCCTTCAATCCTGTTCTTGGACTGATACACTCCCAACTGTCACAGGGATTCACTTATCCCAATCCAGTTCCTGGGATGAATCACTCCCAACTGACCCAGGGATTCACTTATCCCAAACCAGTTCCTGGGATGATTCACAACCAACTGACACAAGGATTAATTAATTTCTCAATTAATTAAATCTACCTTTGTCAACAACCCAGTACATAATTAATCGTACCACTAACGGATTAATTATGGCACTACCAACCTACACCAGAATTGCTTCCGGAACAACTTAATTAAATTATATTCATAATCTCCCCACATCAAAGATATAGTGCTCGTTAATTCATTAATTTACTGATAAATTAATTCATCAACTTCTTAATATTCCGAGACTAGTACCACTCGACCTTTTTACTATACCGGACATAAGTCCACTGGCCAGGTTTAGTATAATAAACATTTCGAGCTCATCTCGGGAGCACCATCACCCCGGACGAACCGGTACATGGTTTCCTTTCGACAAGCAGCAGCACACCAAGTAACTAAACACGCGCACCCAACCTACCGAGATTATTGGCCACAATTGACCTCACCCTTTGGCAGATCAAAGTACACTATGTCTAATCCTCATGCCCGCTCGAGTCTAGGGATTTAGAGATAGAATACAAGGATCGATTTGTCTATTAAATCAGTACAAGACAAATCATTCCTAAGAGTCAAGTTCAATATGCCCCGGGCATATCTATATGATTCAATTAGTTTAGACAAACTAATTATCTGAATCACATAATAACCTAAACCGACAGTTTGTCCAAAGCTGTCTCGGTTACGAACCTCATTTATATATTATGTCTTTCAACCAATGATGAGATCTACTGTGTCGCACCAGACACCTCATCATCTACTTACATAATATAAATGGACGATTAATGCACAACAAGATATGATTGAAACATAAATCGATATATTAAACTGGGAAACTGTACAATACAAGCATAGCTTATGTATTCTACTCCAACAATCTCCCACTAATACTTAAGCTGTGTTTTAAGTATACAACTACATACAATCCTACCCAATCTACTGCTATCTATCTAGAAAAACTGTCAAGGCTCTCATAAGCATCTGATCCCCTTGCCCTTCACGTGAGCCTCAAAGACTTTAGAAGTCAATGTTTTCGTGAACGGATCTGCAAGGTTATCATCTGATGCTATCTTAGCCACGACCACATCTACCCTCTTTACGATGTCTCGTATCAGGTGGTACTTGCGCTGTATATGTTTACTCGCCTTGTGGGCTCGTCGTTCCTTCGAGTTTGCTACTGCACCATTGTTATCACAATAAACCGTGATAGACTTCGGCAAACCAGGAATCACATCTAAGTCCACTAGGAAGTTCTTGAGCCATACTGCTTCTTTCGCTGCCTCTGATGCGGCAACATACTCAGCCTCCATGGAAGAATCCGCCACGCATTTCTGCTTGACACTCCGCCAAACTATGGCTCCACCTCCTAGAGTAAACACATACCCTGAGGTAGACTTGCTCTTGTCCCTGTCGCATTGGAAATCTGAATCTGTATAACCTCGGGGTACCAGCTCAGACGCCTGATAGACCAGAACTAGGTCCCTCGTTCTGCGCAAATACTTGAGAATGCATTTTACTGCCTCCCAATGAGCTTTCCCGGGGTTACTCTGATATCTGCTCACCATGCCAACGGCATAACAGATATCAGGCCTCGTACACAACATGGCGTACATGAGACTTCCTACTGCCGAAGCATATGGAACTGTCTTCATGGTTTCTATCTCCTCAACAGTCTTAGGAGACTGTTCCTTAGATAGAAACACTCCATGCCTGAAAAGTAGAAAACCTTTCTTGGAGTTCTGCATGTTAAAACGGGCCAGAATCGTGTCTATGTACGAAGCTTGGGAAAGCGTTAGCGAACGTTTCCTACGATCTCGAATAATCTTGATCCCAAGGATATGTCCCGCTTCCCCTAAGTCCTTCATATCAAATTGCTTGGACAGCCATGCCTTTACGTCTGATAACACTTTCTTGTTGTTGCCAATCAATAGAATGTCATCTACGTAAAGCACACGAAACACCACTGAGTTTCCATCACGTCTGCGATATACACATTACTCATCCGGACACTGAGTAAATCCAAAGGACTGGATTACTTTATCAAACCGGATGTTCCAAGATCTGGATGCCTGCTTAAGTCCATAAATAGACCTCTTAAGCCTGCAAACCTTATGCTCTTGGCCTTTTTCAATGAATCCCTCTGGTTGCTGCATAAAGATGGTTTCTTCAAGACTTCCGTTTAGGAAAGCTGTCTTGACATCCATCTGCCAAATCTCATAATCCATATGAGCAGCTATGGCCAAGAGAATCCGGATCGACTTAAGCATGGCTACTGGGGAGAAGGTTTCCTCATAGTCGATTCCCTCTTTCTGAGTATACCCCTTCGCCACCAGCCTAGCTTTAAAGGTTTCCACCTTCCCGTCAGGTCCTCTCTTACGTTTGTAGACCCACTTGCATCCAATGGGCTTATACCCATCAGGCAGGTCCACAAGCTCCCAGACTTGATTGTGGTCCATTGACCCCATCTCGGATATCATTGCCTTACGCCAAGATTCTGCATCTTTATCTCGAAGCGCCTCATTATAGTTAACTGGGTCAGGTTCAGGCACACCTGGGACCAGGTCTGAAGCCTCTCCCATGCCAATGAACCTGTCTGGCTGTCTCACAACCCTCCCACTACGACGAGGCACCGCCTGTGTAGGCGCATCATCTGTGATCTCATGTGCAGTGTGTGGTGTATCTACTTGCGCTGGTGCATCAGGATTAGTAGTTTGTCGTCTAAGCTCTTCTAGTACTATCTTACTATTGGGCTTGTGGTCTAAGACATAGTCTTCTTCTAAAAATCTAGCGTTGGTACTTACCACCACCTTCTGATCTTTAAGACTATAGAATAGACCACCTTTCGTTCCCCTAGGATATCCTACAAACAGCATTAATTCTGTTCTTGCATCTAACTTAGCCGTATCTGCCTTAAGCACATGTGCTGGGCAGCCCCAAATTCTGAGATGTCTTAGACTGGGCTTCCGCCCGTTCCACAACTCTATTGGGGTTGAAGGCACGGTTTTAGATGGTACAAGATTAAGAATATACATTGCCGTTTCCAAGGCATATCCCCAGAACGAACTTGGCAAATCACTATAGCTCATCATGGACTTAACCATTTCCATAAGAGTTCGGTTCCTCCTTTCTGCTACACCATTCTGCTGTGGCGAGCCAGGTGCAGACAGCTGAGACTGAATTCCTACCTCAGTGAGGTAATCTCGAAATTCATGGGACAGGTACTCCCCACCACGATCTGAACGCAGTGTCTTGATACTCTTACCATGATGCTTCTCCACATCTGCCCGAAACTCTTTGAACTTGCCAAAACATTCGGACTTGTGGCGCATTAGGTAAATGTATCCGTACCTAGAGTAATCATCCGTGAATGTCACGAAATACTCATATCCCCCTCGTGCCTGGACCGTCATAGGTCCACACAAGTCAGAATGAATCAACTCTAATACTTCTTTAGCTCTATAGCCTTTTGTTTTAAAAGGTCTCTTGGTCATCTTACCTTCCAAGCAAGATTCGCAGGTTGCATAACTGTCAATATCTAATGAACCCAAAGGTCCATCATTGACCAACCTCTGAATCCTACTAAGGTTTATATGACCTAGCCTTAGATGCCAAAGATAGGTTTGATTCATTTCAGAAGGTCTCTTCCTCTTATTAATGTTAGATACTGAGCTATCTATTTCTATGTTTTGCGCAACAGGGGAGTTAGAATTAACCACAAATAAATTGTCCACCAATGAACCAGAACAAACAAGTTTGCCATTTCTTCTAATAAAAACAGACTCATTAGAAAAAATAAACTTGTAACCGTTCTTCAAGAGTTTAGAAACCGAAATCAGGTTCTTTCTAAAACTCGGTACATAAAGACAGTTTACTAACTCTAGGTTACAATTCTCGAAATTTAACCTAACTACTCCCACTGCTTCTACTGACACTCTTGTAGTGTCGCCCAAGTAGATATCCAATTCGCCTTCTCTAAGCTTCTGGGTTACTTGGAACCCTTGCAAAGAATTACAAACATGGTCAGTAACACCTGAATCCACACACCAAGTATCTGTGGTAATCGCCGCTAAACATGTCTCAGTAATTAAGGCATAATTTATCGTACTTATAAGCTTTGGACAATCCGCTTTCCAATGTCCCGTCTTATTGCACTTGAAGCACTTGTCTTTCGACTTCTTCTTTGCAATATCTGGCTTAGGCACAATTTGTGCCTTTTTAGCTACTCCCTCGAGCTTTCTCTTCTTCTTTCCAGCCTCAGGCTCAGAAGAAGATTCTAAAGCTTCGACTGCGACTAAAGCTCGCTTCTTCTCTTGAAGAAGACTTTTAGCCGCCATCAACTCTGCTAAGAGCTCGGATAAACTCCACAACATCTTTCTTATGTTGTAGTTCAACCGAATCCGCTCATAGCTTTGAGTCGAGCTCTGGAGGACAATATCGGCTTTGGTTTCACCAACGATTTCGCCTCCTCCTACCTCAACCTTGTTGATGTTACTAATCATGTCAATGACACGATCTCTCACAGGAGCGCTCTCAGCCCTAAGGACAATGTCCAATTTATGACTTCCATCGACATTATTAGTTCCAGTTAAATTGTTGTTTTTCAAAATAGCAGCTAAAGGATTGAATGCCATATCGATTTAAACTGGAAAGTAAACAAACAGTGTTTCAGTTATATATGCTAGAATTTTCGTAAAACATGAAAATTCAATTAATTATTGATTCCCTCAAAACAATAATATTAATCCACCAACATCTCATCCACCGGGATTCTCGCAAGCCACGCAGTGTGGACGTTTACGCTAACCCACATTCGTTTGAGAAGAACCAAGTTCATTAACTACACTATCTGACCAACGATCTTTTGATCAATGTAGCTAATAGTCGGTGCTTTCAGCCATACAAGTAAGCAGCGTAACCTCGCGGGAGGAATACTACAGATCGTACACTAAGTGTATGCCATTACGTGACTTCTGAGTTTGTTACCTCAGGATAGTGCGCCTCAGATGGAGAGGGTGTTGCATTTCTCCTAGTTAAACTCGCTCTAGTCATCTTACTCAGAAGCTCATAGTCTAGCGATCTCGGGGCTGGACTCATCCGAATGGAGGAAGGCCCCAATGCCAACGCGCAAGCCCGCCCACATCGCATATGAACCCGTAATGGTGGCCATGGGGATATAACACAACCCGCTCCCACTTAGATTTCCAAATTGAGGGTTTTTCCGGTTTTAACATGCAATTAACTAACCTAAGTTATGTGCAACCATAAAACCAGACATGCTTTAATTCATGCATCTAAAATACAGCATAAAAATAAAGCATAAAAATTAAAACAACAAATACGGGAAATAAATTCGAAAAAATAAATTTCCCGACTATTATGGTTTTAATTGCTTCCATCTTCTGCCTTGATCTCGTGTCCCGTCATGTCACTCGATGGAGAGAGTCTTGAATTTCAAAAAACGAAAACTGGAGGAAAAACGGGCCAAAAACAGCCCGAACAGCCCGAACGGGCCGCCCGAGCCGCAGCACGGCCCGAGGGCCGCGCTGCCCGCGCGCACAGCCCGCACGGGCCGTCCGCGCGGCACTGCGCGCGCGTCCAGCGCGCGCGCCAGCGCGCCCGCACGGCCCTGTGCGCCCAGCAGCAGCGCGCAGCGACTGCTGCGCGCTGCTGCTGCCTGCTTATGGCTGCCGGCGGCGATTTTGCTGCCGGCAATCGTTGCCGGCGTCGCCTCCTCCCGCCAACTCCTCATTCGCTTTTTCCCACGCTATTTGGTCTTCTTGCAATTCGTTCTGGGTTTTCCTGGGTTTCTTCAAATTCATGATAACCCAAATCCCACGAATCCAAGTCGCCCACCATAACGCCTTCGATTACAAAAAAAATTTTTCCTACTACAAGGCATTCTAGGAAAATTAAATAATCGAAATTACATAGAAAAAATCCTACTACAGATTTAATCTAATCCTACACGGCTTCCAGCACGTGGTTAAACTATTACAAACATTCATAATAAAATTAAATCCGGACATGTCCCGGAGTTTAATTAAAACCCATACAAACGTAACCATAATAGTCGGGATTCTAAACCACCTGCAAATAAAACCATGTAATAAATCGAACAAGCACAGAACCCCCTAAACCAGGCTCTGATACCAATTGAAAGATTTTGGTAGGATCTGGGTTTGTACCTGCTCGATTTACCACGCAACAAAAATTCTAATAAAAGCGGAACCATAGAATAATACTTTTGAAGCGTGCACCTGGTGAATCTCTTGTATGCCTCAAAGACTATGACCTCTTGTTGTGTGGGCAACAATCTAGAAGTCAATTGATTAGCAACTCACCACAATCCACCTGCTGAAAAAAAATTCAGCACCTCCGCACCTAGCACGTACTGCAAACGCACTGCCCGGAGAGAGAGAAAGCAACACACGGGGCAAGCAAAGAAGGACCAAAATTCGGCCACTTGAAGGAAAAATCAGCCGCCCCAAAATTGCTAAAAAATTCGTTTTTGAGAGAGAGAGAATTTTCTCTCTCTAGAATTTTATCTCTCTAGATTCTTGAATTATGAATCTCTTGAATTGTGTTTGTTGAATGGCTGATCCCTTGTCTATTTATAGAGTTACAAGAGAGACTCCAAGTTGGAATAGGATTGATCTTTCCTACTGGGTTTCTGTTTCCCTTCAATCCTGTTTCTAGATTGATACAGATTCTGTTTCCTTCAATCCTGTTCCTGGACTGATACACTCCCAACTGTCACAGGGATTCACTTATCCCAATCCAGTTCCTGGGATGAATCACTCCCAACTGACCCAGGGATTCACTTATCCCAAACCAGTTCCTGGGATGATTCACAACCAACTGACACAAGGATTAATTAATTTCTCAATTAATTAAATCTACCTTTGTCAACAACCCAGTACATAATTAATCGTACCACTAACGGATTAATTATGGCACTACCAACCTACACCAGAATTGCTTCCGGAACAACTTAATTAAATTATATTCATAATCTCCCCACATCAAAGATATAGTGCTCGTTAATTCATTAATTTACTGATAAATTAATTCATCAACTTCTTAATATTCTGAGACTAGTACCACTCGACCTTTTTACTATACCGGACATAAGTCCACTGGCCAGGTTTAGTATAATAAACATTTCGAGCTCATCTCGGGAGCACCATCACCCCGGACGCACCGGTACATGGTTTCCTTTCGACAAGCAGCAGCACACCAAGTAACTAAACACGCGCACCCAACCTACCGAGATTATTGGCCACAATTGACCTCACCCTTTGGCAGATCAAAGTACACTATGTCTAATCCTCATGCCCGCTCGAGTCTAGGGATTTAGAGATAGAATACAAGGATCGATTTGTCTATTAAATCAGTACAAGACAAATCATTCCTAAGAGTCAAGTTCAATATGCCCCGGGCATATCTATATGATTCAATTAGTTTAGACAAACTAATTATCTGAATCACATAATAACCTAAACCGACAGTTTGTCCAAAGCTGTCTCGGTTACGAACCTCATTTATATATTATGTCTTTCAACCAATGATGAGATCTACTGTGTCGCACCAGACACCTCATCATCTACTTACATAATATAAATGGACGATTAATGCACAACAAGATATGATTGAAACACAAATCGATATATTAAACTGGGAAACTGTACAATACAAGCATAGCTTATGTATTCTACTCCAACACATGTGTCGCACTATTATTTGGAGTTGATCAGCGAACAAGTTGAAAGGATTACTAAGTTGGGCAATGACTTGTTTGAGAGATGTGGCTGTGTCTGCAAGACTACGCATGGGATTCCTTGTGCATGTGAAATTTGGAAGTTGAAGAAATCACATGACACGATCACTGTTGAAATGGTGTACGAGTTTTAGAAGAGATTGACGATTGAGACATCTGAAGTGGGTTCAAATACTATTTCTGAGGAACTTAGGTATGATTTACATTACGTATGTTAGTTTTCGATGTTATGATTTATTTACATGTATTTTCATAGTGATTTTTTATATTTTATAATTTAATTTTTTTAACAGATACTTCCGAAAGGAAATCGTTCCTAAATTCGAGAGCAGTCCATGCGTGGTTATGCGTGATCTGATTGTGAAGATGAACGCGTCGCTGAATCCTGGCAATTCCAGTGTGTTTGAGCCAGCTATTTTGACAACATCAAGGGGTAGCCAAAGATTACATCCATCAGTGAGGCGCGAGCTGAGTGCTCGCGAGAAAGTTGCACGGTGAAATAATGCATCTAGGAGATCATCCAAAAAATCTTTGCAATTTGAGGATGGTAAGCGTGTTTTTGTCAATTAAGATTGACTGTTTACTTTCATTTTCTAATGGAGTAAACTTACAATAATTGTTTATTTCCATTTGCAGTTAGAGAAGACAGTGAAAGTAGTCCCCTGATACCACATTATGTCTATCCTTTCTGTACTGGCATTTCGGACATAGAGCCAGATGGCAATTGTGGTTTTTGAGCTATTGCAGATGGTCTCTATGGCAATCAAAATGAATGGGGAACGGTTAGAACTGTGGCTATTGGAGAGATTCTTGTGCATTAGGATACGTACATACCGCTTCTCTATACTTGTCTACCACACAATCTTCCTGAGGACACTGATCCTATTGCTTGGGGAATTGGACGATTGAATCATTTTTCATCACCATGTGAAAGTGCTGGCTGGATGACCACCCCCACGGACTTGTTTGCTATCGCCACTTATGCAAACACCTTGGTAATCTATCTTAGTATCGCTCGTGGTTGTTGTTTCTCCATTGTACCTTTGAGACCGTTAGGTGGTGGCCCAAGACAATCTAGGCAGATAGCCATTGCCCACGTTCATGGAAATCATTACGTACGTGTCAGTTTGACTGATGATTGCCCTGTCCCTCCGTTGGCATACTTGTGGGGGTATTACTGCGATGATGTTATGGCGCAATTTGCAGCATCTGCTGAATTTAAAAGGAGGTTGGACCATTGGAACATGATTTGTGACATTTCAATTTGATTTGAATATTTATTTTGTTTTTTTAGTTGTCATTTCCTTAGACTTCAAATTATCATTTCATTAGTTAAATTACCAAAAATCATAGCTAAATTAAATACAAAACAACCAAAAACTATTGGCACAATAAAATAAAACACAACAAAATAGTCATAACTACAAAATCCAAGAATACAAAAAAAAAGAGTACACTACTACAATCACCCAGCTAAATGCCATCTATCCATCTCCGCCCTCAACATAGTCTCGCACTCATCCGACTGGGGACATTCACTATCTCTAATGATCTGCAGAAACTTCTCAGATATATGTGTAAATCGGCTCACCTACTACAAATTCAACACATTGAAATTATTAATTTCATATTTCATATAATAATATGAAACTATTATTAACTAAAACGAAATAAAAAATTACTTACATATTCTGTGTTGGTGCGAGGCGAAACTCCACCAACATCAGCAGGGGGCCATTAATGAACATATACGGGTGGGAGTGCTCGATGTACCATGTAATGTACTCATCTGTGGATGCGCCGGGGGAATCACAAGGCTGAAAGTTCTCAGTACGTAAACTAGAACTACGTACAGACTGCCATAAACTCTTGGCGAACTCCAAGTCGAGGTCCACACTCCAAGCCGACACGCCTTCTAAATCCGAAATAAATTAAATTTGGATTTAGAAGATCCGAATTTAAACTTATTTTTTCACAAAATATCTCACATCATCTCAGAAAAACTAGCACCACGTCCAAAAACGTCTACATACATGCATGTGAATTTAAACTGATTTTTTTCCACAAAGACAGTCTACCATGTCTCAGACAACTAGAACCACGTCTCAAACAACTAGCACCACGTCCAAAAATGTCTACATCCAGACATGTGAATTTAAATTGATTTTTTCACAAAACATCTCACATCATCTCAGAAAAACTAGCACCACGTCCAAAAACGTCTACATATATGCATGTGAATTTAAACTGATTTTTTTTCCACAAAGACAGTCTACCACGTCTCAAACAACTAGAACCACGTCTCAAACAACAAGCACCATGTCCAAAAATGTCTACATCCAGACAGGTGAATTTAAACTGATTTTTTCACAAAACATCTCACCTCGTCTCTGAACAACTAGCACCACGTCCAAAAACGTCTACATATATGCATGTGAATTTAAAATAATTTTTTTTCACAAAGACAGTCTACCACGTCTCAGAACAACTAGAACCACGTCCTAAAACGTCTACATCCAGATAAAATGTTCGGATTAGGGAAATTCGAAATACATTGAATTCGGATTTCTGAAATCCAAATTTAATTAAAAATTTGGATATTCTAAATCCGAAATAAATTAAATTCGGATTTAGAAGATCCAAATTTTATTAGATTCGAATTTAGAAGATCCGAATTTAATACCATATTGAAAATTTATATTGATTTCCTCTTTTAAAATAAAAAAGATAAGAGTGGCTGTATGCTTGGTTTTGTACGTTAAAGGCATTAAACCAGACTTGTCTGTAGTCTCAGTAAGTATAACCTAGGGAAGAAAATGGTTGGGAGAAGTTTCTAGGTTTATTTAGATTGGCTTTCCAATCTGATGGGGTCAAGACAGAGAGAATTTGGGCTGTAGAATGGGAATTCTCTCATTTATCTAAGTAGGCTTTGAATATGACAGATCCCGAATCCACTAATATGACTTCATAGTATTTTTGGGTTTTATTCATAGAATGGGGAATAAAATTTGTTTGGGGTGGTAAGGCTATTTGGGTAACCTGGTAAGGATTGGGTGTAAAGAATTCTGGTTTTGTTTGGACTACCAGATGGGAAGTCTGACATTTAAAGTATTCAGTTGAAATGGATCTCTTTAATCCAGTAGGGATCGATTTTTGTCCTGATGATACCAGTACTTGTTTATTGGTGGGATTTGTAATCATCACCTTGGTTTGAGAAGTGGGTTTTGTGACCACCACTTTATTTTGTGAAGTGGGATTTGTAACCACCACTTTGTTTGACGAAGTGGGATTAACACTCACCACTGGAGTTTTAGAAGTGGGACTGCTAATCACCACTTTAGTTTGAGTAGTGGGACTATTAGTCTCCACTTGCGGTTGAGGAACAACCTGAGGTTGGGGGGATTTTACCAATGAAAATCCTGATCTTGCTGCCCACTCCTGGATGGATTCTATTTGGGCTCTTTTTATTTGTTCCTCTTCTGCCATTGAGATTAGTTGGATAGCGGCAAGGTTATCCATTGCTTGAAATTTCCTTGGGCAAGGCATAGTCCTTTGGTGACTTATGCACCATTTGTTCGAAGTTGAAGCTTCGGGAGTTTGCTTGGAGGAAGAGGACTCTTCCTTTGATGCTTTGATAGCTTCAATAGCTATCGCAAGATTGTCCGGGGGCCTTTCTTCTTTCTTTTTTCTGGAAGGCATTATTTTCCCTGTAGAAATTCACGGGTCAGAAAATCGGGAAGAGAATTAGACTCTCCTTTAATATATTCAATATAAAAATCAAATACAGATAATATAACCTGCCACCAAGCAAAAATCTGTTTATATGCTAGATTTTTCACATCCTTTTGTAAGACATCTTTTGCTGATTTACAATCAACTCTTATTAAGAATTTTTGATTTAGTAAATCGGATTGGAATTTAGAGACACAGAGAACAATAGCAAGTATTTCCTTTTTTATAGTGGAATAATTCTGTTGTGTGCTATTCCAATGTTTAGATGTAAAGGAAATAATTCTTTCTTTTTCTCCCTGGACTTGTTTCAGAATCCCACCATATCCTAAATCAGAGGCATTTGTCTCTACTATTTTCTTTAAAGTGGGATTAGATATGTCAAGACAAGGTAAAGACTTAACTAAGGTCTTTATTTTTCTTACCGATTGTGTATGTAAATCAGTCCAGGAAGGCGGTGTCTTCCTTAGTCTTTCATGTAATAATTTAGCTAAATTTGCTAAATTGGGGATAAAATCAGCAACATAATTTAAACATCCTAAAAATCTTTGTAGTTGCTGTTTTTCTAAAATCTGGTCAGGAAATTTATCAGCAAAACTAATCGATCTCTCAATTGGGGTAATTGTCCCTTGTTAAATATAATGTCCAATGAATCTAATTTTAGTTTGGAAAAGGCTTATCTTCCTCTGAGAGACTACCAATCCATTTGTTTTGGTCACTTGTAAGAAAATATTGAGATGTTTAAAATGCTGTTTAAGATTGTTAGAATAAACCAAAACATCATCAATATAAACAATACTAAAGTTTGAATAAAGATTAAAAATATTATTCATAATCCTTTGAAACTCTGAAGGGACATTCTTCAGTCCAAAAGGCATTACATTCCATTCGTAGTGCCCAAATGGAACTGTGAATGCCGTCTTATACCTGTCAGAAGGGTGAATATGAATTTGCCAAAATCCAGATTTCATATCAAATTTAGAAAATATTTTTGCTTCAAATAATCTTTGCAACAAGTCCTTTTTGTTTGGAATTGGATATCTAATCCATTGTAAAACCTTATTTAAGGCTTTATATTAATAACAAGTCTAGGTACTCCTCGTTTTATTTCTGAATTTTTATTGACATAGAATGCCGGACAGCTCCATGGGGATTTACTTGAGCTGATAATCCCTTTTTATAAAAGGTATTAATTTCCTTTTTACAATATTCCATTAATTCTTGACTCATCTGGATGGGTCTTGCTTTTGTCGGAATATTTTTTTCCTTAAAATCCTTTTCATAAGGAAGGAAAACTGTATGTTGTTTTCTTTTTCAAAAAGCATTTGGGAGATCAGAACATACTTGTTCTTCAATTTTTTGTTGCAACTGTTTAATCCTTCCTTGGATTTGTGGTTGCTGTAGTTGTGATTCTATTCTTTTAAATTCTATTTCTTCCTTAAGGAAATTTACCTGTTGGATTTTTGCTGTCAAAGGATTTACCTCCCTAGTAATTGGTTCCTTTGAAAATGGGAGAATAATGTTCTCTCCTAGTTCCTGTGGTTATATTCCTTCAATTGTGGTTAGATAAGGAACTAATTGGATGATAAAATCCATACCTAACATAATAGGACGAGACAATTCTTTTACTAATAAAAATGAGACTGTTACTTTAGTCGTTGAAAAATGAACATCAACATCCGATAATTTGAACTTTATTCCAAGCTTTGTTTTATTGGCTGCAGTTAGTATTTCCCTACTTTTTTCAAAAAATTTTGTAGGAATAAGTCCCTCTTGAATACAGCTAAAATCGGCTCATGTGTCCCATAATGCATCTGTTTCTAGGATAAAACAATTTTTTACTACCAACTTTATTCTAACATCATGCCTTTGGAAAGTGGTTATAGAATTAAATTGGGGTATCTCGTCTCCAATGAAGAATTCTTCTTCAATTTCTAAGACAGATTTTGAGGTTTGGCTGTCAATTAGGTTTTGTATTAGCAAACTATGAAGGTCTTGCTTAGCTTTTATTCCTCTAATTTCTTTCTTAGCTAAGGTCAACTCTTTCTGTAAGTCACTAATAGAGATTGGACTAGGAGTCTTTTTTGGGAACCTGCTAAGGATCTCTGTAAGGTTGTAAGTATTAAGTAATTTTAGGTGACTTCCTATAGGGTTAGGTATGGTGAAAGTAGATGGTTTTTCTCTTAGAGTTTGTCTGAATTGGTTTAAATAAATTTTCTGTTGGTTTAGATCTTCTATCCCTTCTATTAATTCTAAAAGGAGATCTTGTTCTTTAGTAAGAACATTAATAGAATGACCCTCTATTATGTCTTCTCCTGATGATAATGAATTAATATCATCCTGCTGAAATTGCTGAATGTAATTATCATCACTTGATTCTGTATCTGTGTCAGCTTCTGATTCTACGAGAAGCTGATTAAGTTGATTAGTTACCTCATCTTGTAAATTCAATGCCTGAATTTTCTTGTTTAATCTACAATACCTGGCTATATGACCAGGTTTCTGACACTTATAACAAACAACTTTAGATAAGTCTCTGGGCTTATTGGTTTGTTCTAAGGGAAGTTTTCTTTGAAATTTAGGAGACCTTTTCTTTCTATAAAAAGGTTTGGATTGAGGTTCTGACCTATATTTTTGAAAATCAGGTTTATACTTCTTCTTTTTAGAACAACTTGGTAAACCAAATTGTTCGCAAAAGGATCCTAACATTTTTCTGTTTTTGGCAAGATCTATCCTCATTTTATATTGCCTACACGTTTTCATTGCTACTTTCTGAATAAAAGTATTGAGTTGTCCATAAGTAAGTTGCTCATAAGGAACAACTCCTTTGAACTCTTTCCTAAGTTCATCTCGGACTAATCTCCTTAAAGACTTAGGAAGGCCATCTATAAATTTTTCTTTCCAGTATTGTTGATTACCATCTGGTCGGTCATATATTCTAGATAGGAAAACATTTTTGTATTCCTGGAAACCTCTTAAACCTCGACATTTAAGATTATTTAATAATTCTGAAGACTTGTCTCTAAAGATTCCTGGATCACCAATAAAAGTTTTAGCAATGGTAAATATTAAGGTTGAGACAGAGTCAGGAATAGTTTCACCATTTTGGAGGATAGGTTCTCCTTCTTCATCCACTTTGACTGCATAAAGAATACTATTCTTCTCATTTTCGATGAGATGTTCATCCCACCATCCTTTTAATTGACCTGTGAAACCTGCAATTAAAATATGAGCAGTAGCCAAGTTATTACTACCCTGTGTTGTTCTATATGCTGTTGAAAGATTATCTGTCCGGGCCTAGCCAGAAATTCACTTTCGTGCTATGCATTCCAGATTCAGAATCTCTGGCCAGGCCTAGACGCTAGCACAATGCTATTCCAACCCTTTTGAAATAATATTGCACAGGATCTGGGTTCACACTTATTCAATTTACCACGCAACAAAAATTTCTAATTAAAAGCGGAATCTTAGAAAAGTACCTTTGAAGCGTGAACTTAGGTGATCGTTTGTATGACTCAAGACTTTGATCTCACGTTGTGTGGGCAACGATCTAAAAATTAATTGATCAGCAATCTACACAAAACCCACCAGGAAAATCCAGTAAAAACTCATCGGACAAAATCCCGACCAACTGCTGCCTCACGCGCCGCCTGAAGCTGCCGCACGCGCCGCCCCCTGAGAGTGGCTTTTCCATGCGCCGCCTACTTGCTCGCCAAATGCCACCGCCAGAGATTAAATCCGATCAACACTGCTGCCTAGGAGAGCAAAAAATCACCGGCCAAAAAGCTCAAAATCCGACTTCGAGGGAGAAAGTATTTATTTCTCTCCCTAGGATTTTATCTATCTAGATTCTAGAATTATGAATCTATTGAATTGTGTGTCTTGAATAGCTAATCCCTTATCTATATATAGAGTTACAAGAGAGACCCCAAGTTGGTTTAGGATTGGCCTTCCTACTGGGATTCTGTTTCCTTCAATCCTGTTCCTGGACTGATACACATCCAACTGATACAGGGATTCACTTATCTCAAACCAGTTCCTGATATGATTCACAACCAACTGATACAGGGATTCACTTATCCCAAACCAGTTCCTGGTATGATTCACAACCAACTGACACAATGATTAATTAATTACTTAATTAATTAAATCTACCTTTGTCAATAAGCCAATACATAATTAATCGTACTACTAACAGATTAATTATGACACTACCATCCTACACCAGAATTGCTTCCAGAACAACTTAATTAACTTATATTCATAATCTTCCCACATCAAAGATATAGTGCTCGTTAATATATTAATTTACTGATAAATTAATTAATTAACTTCTTTAATTTCGAGACTAGTACCACTCGACATTTTTACTATACCAGACATAAGTCCACCAGTTGGGTTTAGTATAATAAACATAACGAGCTCATCTCGGGATTACCATCACCCCGGACGCACCGGCACATGGTTTCCTTTCGACAAACAGCAGCACACCAAGCAACTAAACACGAGCACCCAACCTACCGTGATTATTGGCCACAATTGACATCACCCTTTGGCAGATCAAAGTACGCTATGTCTAATCCTCATGCCCACTCGAGTCTAGGGATTAGGAGATAGAATACCAAGAACGATTTGTCTATTAAATCAGTACAAGACAAATCATTCTTAATGATCTAGTTCAATACGCCCCCGACATATCTATATGATTCAATTAGTTTAGACAAACCAATTATCCGAATCACATAATAACCTAGACCGATAGTTTGTCCAAAGCTGTCTTGGTTACGAACCTCATTTATATATTATGTCTTTCAACCAATGATGAGATCTACTGTGTCGTACAAGACACCTCATCATCTACTTACATAATATAAATGGACACATCATGCACAATAAGATATAACCAAAAAATAAATAGATATATTACTGAAAAAATGTATAATACAAGCATAACTTATGTATTCAACTCCAACAGCCGTGACAACCATGGTCATGTTTTGTATCATTTTCATAATGCTATACTCTGGTTGCCCATCTACACACCATTCATAGATATTATTGGCATTATAAGTATTTTGTATAACATTTGGGCCAGGTTCTAATCCTGGGTTTGGGATTTCATGATGGCGACGGGGGAACCTTCTCTATGGTATTGATCTTCGCCAGGTGGATAATTGTCTTCTTCCTGAGGAAGGTCCTATCCTAACAATCTGTGGATCATTATCTGATAATTCTTCTGATTCATTATCAGAGATTTTACTTAGGACTCTAATTCCTTGGTTTATTGAGACTGATCCTAATTCAGAATCTGGTTCCCTAACTTTTTGTTTAAGTTTAGGAGCAAAGGATTCCTCAATCTTGACTAGTCTTTTTTCTAGCTCATTCATTGGTCGGGATACTAATCGGTTGGCTATTTTCTGAGGGATTTCATGTGGTTTGTGAAAGATTTTGGGTAGGATCTGGGTTTGCACTTACTCGATTTACCACACAACAAAAATTTCTATTAAAGCGGAATCTTAGAAAAGTACTTTTGAAGCGTGCACTTGGTGATTCTCTTGTATGCCTCAAGACTATGACTTCACGTTGTGTGGGCAACGAACTAGAAGCCAATTGATCAGCTACTCACCACAATCCACCTGCTAGAAAACTCTAGCCCCGCAGCACCTGGCACGTACTATAAACGCACCGCCCGCAGAGAGAGAAAGCTACGCGCAGCTGGTATAGACCAAGGCCAAAATTTTAGCCACTAGAAACCCAAAAACCAGCTGCACACTTTCTTGAAAATTCGACTTGGAGAGAGAAACGTTTTCTCTCTCTAGAAATCCTGTGGATTAATTTTGTTATTGTATTATTCTGAATGACTGATCCCTTGTCTATTTATAGAGTTACAAGAGAGACTCCAAGTTGGTTTAGGATTGGTCTTCCTACTGGGTTTCTGTTTTCCTTCAATCCTGTTCCTGGACTGATACAGATTCTGTTTCCTTCAATCCTGTTCCTGGACTGATACACTCCCAACTGTCACAGGGATTCACTTATCCCAATCCAGTTCCTGGGATGAATCACTCCCAACTGACACAGGGATTCACTTATCCCAAACCAGTTCCTGGGATGATGCACAACCAACTGACACAAGGATTAATTAATTTCTCAATTAATTAAATCTACCTTTGTCAATAACCCAGTACATAATTAATCGTACCACTAACGGATTAATTATGGCACTACCAACCTACACCAGAATTGCTTCCGAAACAACTTAATTAAATTATATTCATAATCTCCCCACATCAAAGATATAGTGCTCGTTAATTCATTAATTTACTGATAAATTAATTCATCAACTTCTTTAAATTCCGAGACTAGTACCACTCGACCTTTTTACTATACCAGACATAAGTCCACCGGCCGGGTTTAGTATAATAAACATTTCGAGCTCATCTCGGGAGCACCATCACCCCGGACGCACCGGTACATGGTTTCCTTTCGACAAGCAGCAGCACACCAAGTAACTAAACACGCGCACCCAACCCACCGAGACTATTGGCCCTTATTTGACCTCACCCATTGGCAGATCAAAGTACACTATGTCTAATCCTCATGCCCACTCGAGTCTAGGGATTTAGAGATAGAATACAAGGATCGATTTGTCTATTAAATCAGTATAAGACAAATCATTCCTAAGAGTCAAGTTCAATATGCCCCGGGCATATCTATATGATTCAATTAGTTTAGACAAACTAATTATCTGAATCACATAATAACCTAGACCGACAGTTTGTCCAAAGCTGTCTCGGTTACGAACCTCATTTATATATTATGTCTTTCAACCAATGATGAGATCTACTGTGTCGCACCAGACACCTCATAATCTACTTACATAATATAAATGGACGATTAATGCACAACAAGATATGACTGAAACACAAATCGATATATTAAACTGGGAAACTGTACAATACAAGCATAGCTTATGTATTCTACTCCAACAGTTTGAATAAGGGCTTTTTGTCAAATGTCTCCGATATATGAGTACACGTATAGAAGATTGGAGTTTGGTGGTTAAGTATTCTCCTATGGTTTGGAGGTATTTGTTGGTATAATTGTTTTGTTCAAAGATACTCTGGATATCTTTGGCATTGATTGGCTCCGAAAAATGTCTGGGATCTTTTTGTTTGAATGGGACTGCATTAATTTCTACATCCTTATAGGTTGTGGTAAAAGGCATCTCCGGAGGCATCTCTGATTTTACCTTTTCTCCATCTGTGACCTGCCAATTTTTAGCCACATAAATTTCTTTTTCTTTTAAAAAAAGATATTCTATATTATGAATAGAAGCATAATAATCAAACTATTTAAAGAATACTACATTAACCTTATGTTTACTAAGGAAATTCTAATATTCTTCCTGAATCGCTTTCCTATCTTGGCCTTGATATTTAGCAAAGAACCATTCTCTTTTTATTCTATTTTTCTCAGAATAAAATTCCTTTTGTAATTTTTTCCTTTCAAAATTAAATTCTGATTTTATCATGTTTAATTCTCCTAATTTTCTGTCATAGTAGAATAAGTGGGAGATCTAGGAAGACTATTAATATCAGACGAGTCTTCTTGAGGTTCTACTTTATATCTTGCTTGGAGAATTTTAGATGAATTATCTAAATCATGCAGGCTTGTATTTACTGCCGAGACTGAATGTCTAGGAGGTTGTTCTAATTTTCTATAATGTGAAAAGGGAGTAGACCTAGATGATTCGGCTTCTTCCCTATGAGAATCTCTCATACTAAGTAACCTATCAAATGTTACTTTTACAGTCCCACTAGCATATTGAGTGATTTTTGTTGGTATTGTGCTTTTAACTGGATCTGGAGGTGCCGCCTCTTCTAAAAGCCAGTCATCTGGCAAAGAAACATCTTTCCATCTAATACTTTGTGGAATAGATAATCTAGATCTATTCATATCTGTTTTAAACAGGATGGTTTCTCCTTTCTTTGAAACCATTCTTGCACTTGTGTTAAAAGCTGAGATTAAGGCTTTATAACTAAGCCTATATACGATTGTAACAGGAATTGATCCTTCTTTTGCTTTTATGTTAAATACTTTAATATTTAATGTTAAAGTATCTAAAATATTTTTATCCTGCAAAGAAACGCAGAAGTTAGGAAAAAAATCAAAATAAATTGGACATTCACATAGGCTAGTTTCTACCATTCCTAGTAAGGAATCTTCAAAGTCTAAAAATTTGCAATCTCTTAATCCAAGAAGTAAAGCAGAATTCATGCAATCTTTATTAAGAGGTTTAGCAGCTATTTGGACTAAACCAAAATGTAAATAATTATAACCATTTTTCCTATGGTTATATATGGTTTTTGAAGATAAAAGTTGAATTGTTTCAACAGGTTTTGTTAGTGGAAAAGCTTGTTCCACTGTTTTTATTGAAAAATCAGAAACCATTTTCCATTTATCTTTATAAACGTCATTAGTTGGTCTCTTAGGTATTTTCCAATTATCCCAGTCTTGGGACAAGTTTTCAAAATTTATTTATTCTTTAAGAAGAACATTGTTTGAAGACCTGCTTGAAGAGGCCTCCGCCGATTTTTTAGAAAAGTTTATAAAGATGGAAGACATAAAATAATAACAGGAAATTAATAACAGAAATTAAAAGAGAGTAGTGAATTAAAGATAACAGAAAATAAAGAAAATAAAGAGTTTTAACTTTTGATTAAAACTTACTCCCTTCAGGACTCATCACCATCTGGTTCTATGGATCCCTGGATAATAATTTCACTTATTCTTACCAATGACAATGAAGATCTGATGGTGTTGAACCTTGAATTAGTAAACTATGGCCAGGGTCAGGCCAGAAATCCATCTGGCACCTCAACAGTATGGTCCGGGCTTGTCAATCCATCAGCCTACTCCAACTACTGCTGGCACTAACAGATCCCGAACATAAGTTTACTGATCCAAGCTCAAGAACATAGATCTGCAAAAATATTGTTAAGATTAATTGAAAAACATATCTAGTTACCCACTTCCCCTTCTGGCTCTGATACCAGAAAGGAGGTTGGTCCCTAAAGAATTAAAAGAGAAAGATGAAATACATAATGGAAAGTGGGTCGCAGACGGACTGCCACTATAATGTTAGATGCAGAAAGTAAAAGTTAGATTGTTAGTAACACAGGAATATAAATGTTAGGTGCAGAAAATAAAAGTTAGAAGTTAGAAGTCATGGACAGATATAATATACTTTAGAAACATATATAATATACATGAATTTAAATTAAAACATAATAGTTTCACAATTGAAACTCCAAAATAGTTCACTGCTATGGGTACATCACTTACTTATATATTCTCCAAATCTTAGGTACAAAAGTTAAAAATATCTCTAAGAAGGTGAGGGGGGAGAAGAGGTGTTGAAGGGGTACAAAAGATGAAGAAATTACAAAGAGATTACAAAGGAAGGAAAAGGAAAGAGAAGAAAAGAAAGGAAAAGAGAAGTAGGAAGAGTAGAAAGAGTTGGAAGGGAAGGGAGAGGAGTAGTTTAGAGAGAGAAAAGAGGAGAAATGAGTAAGCAAATGAATGCCTACCCTTAGTTCATTGAAATTCGAATTTAATTGAAATTCGGATCTTCTAAATCTGAATTTAATTTAAAGCGGACAATTATAAGAAAGAATAGATAGTACAATAATCCAATCCATAACACTTATACCAATATACTAACCATAATGTATTCATAAAACTTCTATCCAATATACAAATACAATATGACCATAATCCAATTCCCAAATTTAATCCATTGAACATCAAATAAGCAATTCTTCCAATTACATATACCTTTACATCAATACCTAACCAAATCACCAATGCAACTACACATAATCAATTATACCTATAAGCACTTGTAAACAATGGTACCAATTACATACATATGAACATCATATCATTCCATCGGGGTCATACAGTCTATCAAGCCTTGTAAGATCTCATCTGGGATGAGAGACGGGACACCTTGTAGCTCTATGGGCCATACTTCCACACCTTGTGCATTCATGATCTCTGATCTAAGAGTTTTGTGGAGATAAAACAATTAAAATGACCATATAATTCTTAAAAATGTTCACGATCTTGTAAGTAGGTGTTGTAATAAGAAAAACAAATAAAATGGCCATACAACATCTCAACTCGTCTCAGAACAACTAGCACCACGGCAAAAAACGTCTACATCCATTCATGTGAATTTAAACTATTTTTTTTTCACAATGGAAGTCTACCACGTCTCAAACAACTATCACCACATCTAAAACAACTAGCACCACGTCCAAAAACGTATATGTCCAGACATGTGAATTTAAACTGATTTTTTCACAAAACATCTCACCTCGTCTTAGAACAACTAGAACCACTTCCAAAAACGTATGAGATGGACCGAAATGTTCATTATCTCTTATCTAAGGGTTTTGATAAGATAAAACAAATAAAACGGCTATACAATTCTTATAAATGATCATGATCTCATATCTAAGACTTGTAATGCGATAAAACAAATAAAATGATCATTCAACTCTTAGAAATGCTCATGATCTCTGATCTAAGAGTTTTGTAAAGATAAAACAATTAAAATGACCATATAACTCTTAGAAATGTTCATGATCTTGTAAGTAGGTGTTGTAACAAGATAAAACAAATAAAATGGTCATACAACATATCAAATCGTCTCAGAACAACTAGCACCACGGCAAAAAATATCTACATCCATTCATGTGAATTTAAACTGTTTTTTTTTTTTCTTTCACAAAGACAGTCTACAACGTCTCAGAACAACTAGCACCACGTCTCAAAACACTAAAACCACGTCCAAAAATTTCTACATCCAGACATGTGAATTTAAACTGATTTTTTCACAAAACATCTCACATCGTCTCAGAACAACTAGAACTACGTCCAAAAATGTCTACATCCATGCATGTGAATTTAAACTGATTTTTTTCACAAAGATAGTCTACCACATCTCAGAACCACTTGAGCCATGTCTTAAAAAACTATCACCACGTTCAAAAATGTCTACATCCTGACATGTGAATTTAAACTGATTTTTTCACAAAACATCTCAACTCGTCTCAGAACAACTAGCACCAAGTATAAAACGTCTACATCCATGCATGTGAATTTAAACTGATTTTTTCACAAAACATCTCACCTCGTCTCATAACAACTAGCACCACGTCCAAAAACGTCAACATCCATGCATGTAAATTTAAACTGATTTTTTTCACAAAGACAGTCTACCACGTCTCAGAACCACTAGCACCACGTCTTAAAAAACTAGAACCACGTCCATAAATGTCTACTTCCAGACATGTGAATTTAAACTGATTTTTTCATAATAGCATTTCACATCGTCTCAGAATAACTAGAACCACGTAAAAAAAAGTCTACATACATGCATGTGAATTTAAACTGATTTTTTTCACAAATACAGTCTACCACATCTCAGAACAACTAGCACCACGTCTCAAATAACTAGCACCACGTCCAAAAATGTCTACATCTAGACATGTGAATTTAAACTGATTTTTTATCAATAACATCTCACCTCGTCTCAGAAAAAATAGCACCACGTCCAAATTCACGTGAATGGGTGTAGACATTGCTGGACGTGGTGCTAGTTTTTTGAGACGCAGTTCTAGTTGTTTGGGACGAGGTGGACTGTCTTTATGAAAAAATCAGTTTAAATTCACACACATGAATGTAGACGTTTATGGACGTGGTGCTAGTTGTTTTTGACGTGGTGCTAGTTATCTGGGACATGGTGGACTGTCATTTTGAAAAAATCAGTTTAAATTCACACACATGAATGTAGACGTTTCTGGAGATGGTACTTGTTGTTTTTGACGTGGTGCTAGTTGTTTGGGACGTGGTGGACTGTCTTGAAGAAGTATTTCGGGAAGAATGAATTCGAATTTTTCAAATCTGAATCTATGCTTCCGTTTTTCTTTTCTTTTTTACCTTTTACAACTGATTCGCATTTATAAAATTCGAAACTCTTAATTAATTAGTGTTTCGGGTTTTACAAATTCGAGAGGCCCCTTTCAGTCCACACCCTAATTTTTTTAATTTCTTTCAGTCAACACCCTAAATTTTTCGGTCCCTTTTGGTCCCGGCTCCGAGTGGGATGACCTGTTGAATTTTAGTGGATATTAATAACCAGCACTAGAGCTTTCTTAGTTGGGGCCCACAATAAATTAGAGAGTTTTTAGTGAGATTCTTTGGAGGTCACTTGTTGACGAACTTGTTTCTCAATTTACTGATATAATTGTTGGATGAAATCTTTGAGCAGCTCTTTGATTCTATGTTTTCAGAGAGCAGTACAGACAATGAACTGGAATTGTATCTTCTTGGACTCTTTTGACATGTTCCTCTTGCCCAAAACTGAAACAACGTTAAGCTTGAAATCACCAGAAGCTGAGAAGCTGAGAAATGGTCAGCTACTTTGAGAGATCAATGTCCACCAGCTTAGCAAATCTACCTTCTGACTTATTTTACAAAGCCCCACATATACCAAATTTGCTCTCCTTCACAATATTCAAATGGTTGAACAAGAGAAGAACATACACAGACAAAAATTTCCAGGTATCAACTAATTCCCCCAATAAGCAGCCATATCATACCAGCAGCAACATACAATTTGATAGCAGAACACACTGACCCTTAATTTAAAGTAATTGCTCCATTGCTGTAAAAGTTCACATTTCATTCAATAATACATTCTAGTGATTTGACCAATGGAAATGGATAAGGGGGGCAAACCAACATAAAAGAAAAAGAAAATCCAAAGAGTTTAAACACACACCAAAGGAAAGGAGCCAAACTATAAAAAATATTCAAGGCATAAAAGGTGGTACATATTAAAAATTGACAAGTATGAGTGAATTCATACTCTTTTAACCACATATTTGAATTACAACTATAAGAACATAGCATATCGAGTTACAGATTTCACACAACATAAAAAATGGCTATTCACCCCATCAAGAAACAGGGAGAACCTTCTTCACAATCTCATCACTGAGAGCATCAATCTGAGCATCAAGAGCTTCTTGCAACTCAGACTTTCTTCCTGCCCTCAGCAAGCTTCTGCTCCACCTTAGTAAACTGTTCCTGCCCTAAAAATTAACCAAATGACTATTTGCATATACCAAAATACCGGAATAACCAAACTATCAAGATTGCACAAGTCTATTTCCATATAGTATGAATGCATATACCAAAGTTAGAATGGTGTAGCATTATAAAGATAGCAAATTCATGGATGAGCTTACCTTAGGCAGAATATGAAGCCAGAACAATGATATATGCTGGATCCGTTCAGGCTCCATTTGTTTCTCCAATTCCAAGGGTTTTGGTGCAATAGTGAACTTGGATGGCTTCTATTTGCCAGCCACAAAAGAGGTGTTGTGCCAGAATTACTACTTCCAAAGCCATCATAGAACAATATTTTTCATTTCACACATAACAATTTTCATTCTAGAAACCATAATTACATTCAGAAAACAAAATGTTCAATTCATATTTTGTAATTTTTATTTCAAAATGCACTTTCGATTTTTCACTCTTCCAACTATGCAATCCCACTCTCTTATATAGAATTTAAATTTGACATTACATCCAATATCCAAATCTAACTATTACATGATACTTTCATAGCTTATGAATTTTAACCCATATTTCCCAACACTGTTTGTAAACTTCACTTTGTGAGCGTCTACATGGATAATATTCAAATATAAAACAAAACATAAGTATGCGAAATGTATACTTAGTGAGGGTCACCTCCTGTACCCAACTGTACCAACAACAGAACAAGTGTACAACAACAAAGACACCTAACACAGAATTATGCATAAAACGGTAAACAACAAACAGGTCCAATGGTGCGAGCCAAGGCTAAGCGACCACCATTGACACCGCCGGAAGACTTTAGTTCCTTCAGTGAGGAAGTTCCACCGCGTGCTGCCCTGGTTAAGAAACCATGAAGCCATGCCTACCCGCCACTCCACCATTATGTTCCCCAAAATAGAGAAGCTTCTTTTCCCCATTTCTAACTTTAGTTTTTTCTTTTTTATTTTCAATCTTAGTGGTGTATTTGTGTTGTTGTGCTCCTGTTACTCTTCTTTTCTACATTGGGGACAATGTAGTGTGGGAGGGTTGTTTGTATGATTATTATTTTTGGGATTGTTTTTGTGTTTTATTGTTTTTAGATTCTAGGTGTGGGGGAGGAGTATGGTTGTTTTGTTTTGTCTAAAACTTAACGTGCAAGGTATGATTTGGTAAGATGAGCATGGAAAATAGTGAATAATAGTAGTATTATGTGTTGGATGATTATAACTTTTTCCTCGTGATGACTCAAATTTTGATGTTTGCTTGAGTGACAGCAAAAAACCTAGATAGTGAGGTTTGAGTTTTGAATGAGCAAAAATTTTTCCTGTGCTCAATTGCTTCTTGAAGAGTGATTTCACTCATAGTTTACATATTCTAGAACTTGCTTTGTTATGTTATTGTTACTTGTGTTTTCAATGTGCGAATATGATAAAGGCATTAGAATGAACTAATTTTGGCTTGCTTTTGAAAATCCAACCTTCTATGATTACCAATAGTTAATCCTTTTGAAGTTTGGACTTGTTCTTTGATTTGAAAAGCCACTAAAATGAAACTAAGGCATGTTTTAGCTTTGCTTAGTTCTACCTTGTTATAAGAAAAGCTATGCTTGATTGTTGACCTTGGGTTTGTAGTATGAAGGTGGAGATTGTAAGGCAATGCTAGCCCACAAAGGAATAGGATATGTTCTAAGTAAAAACAAAAGAAGTTAAGTCATCTATGGAAAGTAATAAATCCACAATATGTTTGGAAAAAAGAGTACAAGTTTCTTTCTCTCAAAATGAAAGAGAGAGGAACATAAGGTTGAAGAAAAAAATAAAGAAGAAAAAAAGAGCATTAGTCAGTATTTGATCTTTGTGGGTTAGTATTGTTTTGCATTGGTCATCATTGGTCAGATGGTGGAAGGTTGACAGTCAAATTTTTTTTTTTCTTTTATAACTTAGCCTATTATTTTATCTTTGTTTATTCTACCCCTTTGTCCTAAGTCCCGTTATACCCTATAACAAAGACATTTTGATTTGTACTTTGGATTCATTTGAGTGATGATAATATGATATATTTGCAAACTTATAGCAAAAACATGCGATATGGTGAACTTGAGCGATTATATATCTCATATACACTTTTGAGTGCTGAGCGGTTACTTGTGAGGTGGATGTCACTCTTGCTTGTTGTTTAATTTTTGGGGAGTTGTGAGGGACTTGGAATAAACATTGTAAATACTTGGTACTATGAAAATTTTGCTGTTTGGATTGTAAGTCTTGCTGGGTTATATAGTGAAGGTTGAGGATCCATTGTGTTTGTTTGGTTTGTTTTTCTTCTTGAGTATTGAGTCATGCTTTGGGGACAAGCATGGTCTTGGTGTGGGGCAATTTAGTAGGTTCATAATTAGTATACTTTTTGGGCATGATTGTGTTATTATTATGGGCTATTTTAAGTGGTTTAGTTATTTTTTGGTGTTTTTATGCTAGATTGTGATTTTTGGTGGTTAGCAGGGTAATTTGGAAAAAAGCAAGGATTAAAGTGCAATTCTGAAGAATTGGGGCGGTTTGGAAGAAATGAAAGAGACAGATGGAGATGGTTCTTTACAAGGAGAAAGGACGTTTGACATGGTAAAAGTGCAGTGGTTGATGTTGTGAAAGAATCTTGGGAAGTTATGATTTTTAGGGATAATTATTTTGTAACGTTGCCATATATGTGGAGTTGGGATCTTTTTGTTGAGTAAAATCTGATTGCTTTTTACTGATTGGCATTTGAGTTTATTTAGGAATTTGTTAGGTTTTGAATGCCTATAAATAGAGGCATTATTAGACTAAAAAAACAACCTCTTTTCCATGCAAAGGGACTAGTTTACTAGTAGTAGTCTTTAGAATTAGTTTTACTTTCTAGAGTAATTTCCTTTGTCGGTTTCTTTTAACCAATTTGCAACCAAACTCTACTCTTTTTAGTTAATTTGAAATTCAAGCAGCAATTTAATTTCGTATTTCAGCTTTCTATTTTAATTCTTTCTAGTCTCTTCCCATCATTCAAAATCTCTTCACCCAATTGATCTAGTTACGAGTTAAAGTTAAAATCGACTCTCTTGGGATTCAACCCGATACCACTAGTGCTACTAATTATTGCAGTCCGGTAGAAAGAAATCGGATTAATTTGGTAGGCATAACAAAACCCATCAATCATCTTCATTAGAGGAAGAAAGAGTAGTTTAAGCTGCATTTTCTCTTTCCACATTGATGGTATTCTCGAAGTCTTCCACAGTTTCAGTGAATGTCTCAACAATAATTTCAGTTGCTCCGTCCTTATCATAAACATCGTCTAATGCACACAAATATGGGAATTTAAGTCCCACAAACCTTTTGCATTTGAATGTTTTTGTTCATAATCAAAATCACAAAAAAAAAAAAAAAAAAGAGAAAAACTATGATATATCAAACTATTATAAATAGCACCAAATCACTTCGGATCCTCTGTTACGAAAAGCCTGTTGCGATCCTATGCCAATACAAAATGTCATTGTATTACTAATTCTCACATTCAAGGTATTCATCACCTTCCTCCATCACAGCTTGAGTCAAGGCATAATTTTCTTTATTTTCTTCTTAACCTTTTCTCCCTTTCTTCTTCCCTTTTCTCTCTCCCGTCCGTTTTTCTCTAGCCCACAGCCACAGCCACAGTCACATCTACTGCCACCGCCTGCGCCATCTCCTACTCCCTCTTTTATTCTTGGAATTTTTTTGGCTTTTCCCTTTCTCTTTTGCAGTTCGATCGGGCCTGAACCGGAGATTTGGCTCACATTCAAGCTTCAAAACGTCTCCCTGCTTTCAAAAATTAGGTAATCCTGTTTTCAAATCAAGGAATCTAGTTACATGAAATCGATTTGAGAATTCTTCCTGTTTTATAGAGGAATCTATTGATGGCTTCTGTTAAGATAGCATTGGTGCCATTAATGCTTTCGGTTCTTGGTTGACGCATTACTTTTTGAGTTTGAAGATTTTTTTGGGATTCCTCTGATAAATTGTTTCCTCACTAATTCTTCGGTACATTTTACTGTCCAAAACTGTAGGTTGGGATTAATGTCCACCTGTTTCGATGTCTTTCTTTTGTTGATTCCAGGTTAACCATTTTCATTTCTACCACCATGATTTCGTGTTGTCTTAATTGGGAATTTATATTGTTGTTGTAGCATGTTGAAGTTCTTGTCCCCTCTCCTTGTGGAGCTTAGAGAATTTACGTATTGTTGGAACTTTATGAAAGATTATCTGTTCGGGCCTAGCCAGAAACTCACTTTTGTGCTACGCATTCCAGAATCGGAATCTCTGACCAGGGCTAGACGTTCTCTTTTGAAATAACAATGCACAGGATCTGGGTTTGCACTTATTCGATTTACCACGCAACAAAATTTCTAATTAAAAGTTGAACTTTAGAAAATACCTTTGAAGCGTGCACTCAGGTGATTCTCTTGTATGCCTCAAGACTTTGATTTCACACTGTGTGGGCAACGATCTAGAAACCAATTTGATCAGCTAATCACCACAATCCACCTGCTAGAAAATTCCAGCACCGCTGCACCTGGCACGTACAATAAACGCACTGCCCAGAGAGAGAGAAAGCTACACGCAGCTCGTTTGAACAGGCCAAAATTTTGGCCAAGAACAGAAGAAAATCCAGCAGCACAAAGCTCAAAAAATTTGACTTGGAGAGAGAAGAAAATATTTCTCTCTTTATAATTTTATCTCTCTAGTTTTCTTGTCTTGAAAACTTATGAATTGTATATCGAATTGTATGTCTTGAATCGCTAATCCCTTGTCTATATATAGAGTTACAAGAGAGACCCCAAGTTGGTTTAGGATTGGCCTTCCTACTGGGTTTCTGTTTCCTTGAATCCTGTTCCTGGACTGATACACATCCAACTGATACAGGGATTCACTTATCCCAATCCAGTTCCTGATATCATTCACAACCAACTGATACAGGGATTCACTTATCCCAAACCAGTTCCTGGTATGATTCACAACCAACTGACACAATGATTAATTAATTACTTAATTAATTAAATCTACCTTTGTCAATAACCCAATACATAATTAATTGTACCACTAACGGATTAATTATGGCACTACCATCCTACATCAGAAATGCTTCTGGAATAACTTAATTAAGTTATTATAATCTCCCCACATCAAATATATAGTGCTCGTTAATATATTAATTTACTGAAAATTAATTAATTAATCTCTTTAATTCTGAGACTAGTACCACTCGACCTTTTTACTATACCGGACATAAGTCAACCGGCCAGGTCTAGTATAATAAACTTTACGAGCTCATCTAGGGAGCACCAACACCCCGGACGCACCGGTACATGGTTTCCTTTCGACAAGCAGCAGCACACTAAGCAACTAAACACACGCACCCAACCTACTGAGATTATTGGACATAATTGACTTCACCCATTGGCAGATCAAAGTACACTATGTCTAATCCTCATGGGATTAAGAGATAGAATACCAAGAACGATTTGTCTATTAAATTAGTACAAGGAAAATCATTCCTAATGGTCAAGTTCAATACGCCCCGGGCATATTTATATGATTCAATTAGTTTAGACAAACCAATTATCCGAATCACATAATAACCTAAACTGACAGTTTGTCCAAAGTTGTCTCGGTTACAAACCTCATTTATATATTATGTCTTTCAACCAATGATGAGATCTACTGTGTCACACAAGACACCTCATCATCTACTTACATAATATAAATGGACATATCATACACAAAAAAATATAACCAAAACATAAATCGATATATTAAATGAGAAAATGTACAATACAAGCATATCTTATGTATTTAACTCCAACACTTTATGAACTTGATTTGTTTTTATCTCACGTTCATTCTTTTATAAGTATGTAGTCTAGCATATATTTCCTAGGATTTCATCTGCCCATTTTTTTGTACTTCCTCATTGTCTATATCAATCAATAATAGTGTAATTTAAATTATTAGGGGATGTACTTTACAACAAAACAGCCTTCAAGTATGAAGACCATACACAAACGTTGTTGGTAAGGATGGAGTTTTGTGTCAAAATCTAGCAGAGTATGAGCATTTTTAGTGCTTCTGCAAGTTGAAAATCACACACAATAGGCAAAACATAACATCTCTGAAACAAGAACTTGGTAAATCTCAGTCGTAACGTGATCTTCTAGCATCAAATGTTCGAGCAATCCTCTCTAAAGCATACCGCATCAGACATATCACAATAAAGTTTTGTAACAGAATCTCCAAGTTAAAGTTCATGCGCAACTCCATAAGCAATGATAACACATTGAGTTGATCATTGCTATTCAATATACCTTCAAACCAAACAGAAAAATCCCTCATTTTGGTCAGCTATTCAAACGAACTGGCAGCCTTGAGAAAAGCTTTAAAGGTATATTGAGTTGATCCCATCAACTGTTTTAAATTTGTCTGTGAGAAGTCTCGAACTCTTCTTTCATCATATTCCTGTTTGCATTCTTTCTAGGAACTCCAAAAGTTGTGAAAGAAAAGCCTGTGGACCATGAGGTATAACATGATCCATGGATAATATTTGGCATTATGAAATCCTAAGTGTTTTTTTAGGCTTAAATGCAGTTTTGGTCACCCATAATAGGGGTAATTCCACTTATGGTCTCTTTTATGTTTTGACTGACAATATTAGTTCCCATCCTATTTTTAGCAGATTTAATTATTTTTTAGGAAAAAATTTAGAAGATAATGGATTAACTCATTTGATCGCTAGTCAAACTTAATTTTTTCATCAAAATGATTTGTGCCATGATGTTTTCAATCAATTTTATAACTCGGTTCCGCATGAATGTCCAACCCATTTAGATCGACTCACAATACAAAATGACGGCCAAAACCCTGAATTGGTGGAATATTCAGGAGGATCCAGATCATAAAATTGGTTGAAAACATCATGGTACAAATTATTTTGAAGAAAAAATTAGGTTTGACTAGTGCTCAAATGAGTTAATCCGTTATCTTCTAAATTTTTTAGTAAAAAATGACTAAATCTGTTTTTTTTTTTTTTTTTTTAAGATGGGGACTAATATTGCCACTAAAAACATAAGAGGGACCAAAAGTGGAATTACTCCTATTATGGGAGACCAAAAATGTATTTAAGCCTTTTTTTTTAATGAATGTGTTATCAATTGTTGATAATAATATACGTTACAGAACGCGTCCAAAGTTTCGAGTCTGTTCGAGGGAACCAGGAATAAAGTTTTGTAACAGAATCTCCAAGTTAAAGTTCATGCGCAACTCCATAAGCAATGTATGGTTTTCTTCAAACGTCTTTTAACTTCAAAATCTTAGGCCATCATTTCTTGTCAAATCGGTCCTTAGTTTAACCTTTTAAAGAAATGGACATTATCAGTAAAATGTACGGAAGAATTAGTGAGAAAAAAATCTCAAGATAGGTGAAGTTATATACACGCAATGAATACTTAAACTTAGATAAAGGGCGAATTGAAAAGGTTTATCAGAGGAATCCCGAAAAAATCTGTAGACTCAAAAGTAAGGCGTCAACCAAGTACTGAAAGCATTAATGGACACCAATGCTCAAATACTATCAGGAGCTAAACAGAAACAATCAAAAGATTCTCTATAAAACTGGAGGAATTCTCAAATCATTTTCATGTAACTAGATTCCTTGATTTGAATAATCAACAGGAGTTACCTAATTTTTGGAAGAGGGAGACTTTTTGAAGCTTGAATTGGAGCCATCCCCGGTTCGTTGTCCTATGCCCGATCGAACTGCAAAAGAGAAAGGGAAAACCAAAAAAAATCCAATAATAAAAGAGGGAGTAAGAGATGGTGCAGGCAGTGGCTGTGGGCTTGGGAGAAAATAAACGGGAGAGAGAAAAGGTTGAGAAGAAAAGAAATAAATTATGGCTTGGCTCAAAGCCGTGATGGAAGAAGTCGATGCATGCTTTGAGGGTGAGAATTAGTAAAGCAATGACGTTTTACATTGGAATAGGATCGAAATAGGCTTTTCTGGAACAGAGGATCCGAAGTGTTGAGAAAATATATATACATATATAAATTAAACAATGAAGAAGGGACAGTTTACGTTGCACCAATCCTTATAATACTGTTTTTCACAAGCTCTTTTACTTTCAATATGATTCCATTGACATCCACTTTGTCTACAAATGTCAGTAATAGCATGATCCTTGTTCTTTAGTCACTTAATTCTCGATTCAATGTTGGGCGAAATGGACTTTTTACGTGACGGAATCTTTTGTAATAGTCTCCTATGAACCTCATTCATATAATCGTTTCTAAAACCCCATATGTTTTTCAAAGTGGATTGGATGCTAACTCGTGCAATATCTCTATCAATACTTTCGACTCGCTCCAAGATACTTTATTTTTTCCTTGTCCACGGCTGGCTTCATCTTCTCCCTTCCCTACCTTAGCTTTGCCTCGTCCAAGGGTTGTTTCATCATCATCTTCCATTCTAACATAAAAGTAATAAGAATTAAGTTAAAATAATATATATATATATATATATATGAAGAATTTTAACATAATATACTTAATGGAGAATTGACTACATTATGATGATATGAACAAATAAAGATGCTATAACGGAAAAAAAAAAAAAATTTTGTGCAAGTTAACAATTTGACAAATTAGAAAATTTGTACAAAGTTGGAAAATTCTACCGTGGCCTATGGCACAAGACAAAACCAACTCTATCATCTCTTGTATTACAATTGGAGTATTAAGGTTTGTCCCCGCCTTAACCACACAAACCACCCTATCTACAAGAAACCAAATGATATAGCAACTCAACTTACAAGGTTCCCACAACCTTTACACTGCACCACCTGTTGATATCTTGCTACCACCATAGGTTGAACATATTATTTCCAACATGGTATAAATGAATAGACTCAACAAAGGGCATAGAGTACAATATTGCACAAAAAGGAAGATTAAAGAAGAAAAAAAATTGGTGCAAGAAGGACACATCATTTCAATTTACACAGAAAGCAAATGATATTAACAGCCAAAGAAAAGGAACACACCATACGTAAGTAGTAACTTGTAATGTTCACAAAAAAGGCCTAAATCCATTTTTGGTCCCTTATAACGTGAGTTAATCCCTTTTTCGTCCCCCTTAAGTTTTAGTCACACTTAAATTTTTTTTGACAATTCTAGTCATTTTCTTATAAGGGGTGAACAATTAGGGTTAGTCAAGGGTATTTTCGTAAAAAATGACTAGAATTATAAAAAAAAAATTAAGTTTGACTAAAATTGGTGACTAAAACTTAAAGGGGACAAAAAATGGAATAACTCATGTTATGAGGGACCAAAAATGAATTTAAGCCAACAAAAAATCACATGTTAATAATACAATAATTCCTAATGATTGGCTATATTGTTCCAATTATTAAATATATCAATTGAAAAATATTCCTACATGAAACTCATTCATCGATAGGAGCTATATGAGTGATATAATCTCCTATGTTCATTGTTTTAACATGTTGTTCTTCGTAATCTTCATTGTCTTCAAAAAGTCGCCCATCTTCAATATTAACTTCCTATTGCATTAAAGCCTCTTGTGGATAAAAACTCATGTACCGATGAATCAAATTATGCAAAAGACAACATGTCATAATGATCCGAAGTTGAGTTTGAATTGAGAAAAATGAAGGGGAAGCCAAAAGTTTCCATCTTCCTTTTAGCAATGCAAAACACTTTTCGATGCAGTTCCTAGTCTTGGAATAGTTCATATTAAAAAATTCTTGTGCTGTTTGAGTTCGACGACTGCCAAATTCATTAAGGTGATATCTTTTCCCATGATATGGGGCAAGAAATCCTTTGGCAATGCAATATCCAGCATCGACTAAATAATAACTACCTTCAAAACATATCACAATTTATCCCTTGTTAATTTTAAGGGCAAACAATTCATAATTTGAGGGTGCTAAATATTACAACACCATATTACCTTGGGGAACTCTAAAACCATGAGGTCTAGAGATGACATCTCTAAGCACGCGACCATCATGAGCATACCCTTCCCAACCAGCTAAGACATAAATAAATTGCATATTTGGGCAACAAACACCTAAGACATCAGTTGCAATAGTTCCTTTCTTGTTCGATATTATGGCTTTTCTGCTTTAGGAGGTGTGACGCTAACTAAAGTTCCATCTAAAACACCTAGACAACCCTAAAAAATAAAAAAAAAAATAGAAAACACACACACACACATACACATATATGTATATATATCAGTCAACATTCAGTCTTATAATGAATTAAATTATATGATTATAATTTAGATTACCTTGAAATATCGTCATTTTTCGTCTTGACACTCATCTGTAATAGGTTCTAGCTTCTTAAGCAGCAATTCATTGAGTTTTAATACTACGAAAATGACTCTACTAAATTGACGACTGACTAACAGTTTCTCTACTTCATAAAAATAATAAACTTATTGTTTTATTTTTTTATGATGAGTTAAGACATACAAAAACTATGCAACAACTTCTGCAATTGTTGTGTTTCTAGTGGGTTTTAAACCACCAACATCTCTTAGCATTTCACAAAGTAAACCAAATGTCGATCTATCCATTCTAAATTCACTTATACATCAAGCATCACTGTTTTGTGTGAGTCTAGCCATGCATATCATTCTATCATACAATTTTTCTTCCTTAGTCTTTATTGTATGAACAAAACTACGGAAGTAGACAATAGCAACCAGATACCACATAGAGAAAATAACGATCAAATTCGTAGTTGTTGCTTGTTGCAGTAATACAAAATGCATCAATTTTCTTCTTCGATCACAAATAGGAAGTCGAGCCATCTAAATCTACATGTCAAAACATTATTGATATATATTAGAAAGATAATACTATTACTTCACTCAAAACCAATACAATTATGCATAGAGAGCAAGAAAATTGTTGTTAGTACATTCTCACGATATAGTTATACATTCACTCAAGATTGCTGGAAACTTTTCCAGTGGTGAAAAAATGATAGTACAGTTAGTACATTCTCACAATACAGTGATGATTTAGGGTTACATTCTCACAATACTATATGGCAGGGATTTAGGGTAACATTCAACTTGGGACACTAATGCAAGATAGATTTCCATGGCAAATAAAAATCATTCAGAAAATAGTATCGAGTTTTCTTAGGATAGAAAGATTGATCAAATAAGACAATTTCCATGTCAATGAAACCATATGAAAGATATAGCAACAATGACTGAAATTGACACGACACACCCATTCTACTGAACACCCTTGGAATGACCTGGTAAAATTTGGACCATGTACAGTCATCATACAAATCTTTCCCAGAAAACTTGTTGTAAACCTCATAATAGAATAGTGTCAATCCGAACACGACATTCTTGTACACAAAATAGAGTATCTGCAGCAGGGAAAACAACCTGTGTCATCTTAAGATTGACAATAATGTGTACTCTTTCAATTATAGTGAAGAGTATACTTGGAAATTATTGGAATTATGAATCCTTTTTCCTATTTGGTTTACAAAATCAATTATAATCATCAATTTTAACTGTAGAATCAAACTGACCATCTTCCAATCTTCAAAAAGTCAAATCTAAAAAAAGCATCCAAAAAGCATCCCTCTTAAACAAAGAGTATCTATAGAGAAAATACACAAAAAAAATTCTCTTTTTCATTTTAAGATTTGATAATTTTATTTAAGAACTACCCAGTATACACACATGGAGTGAGAGACATAAGAGTCAAAAGGGCTAAGAAAATACTGACATTTTAACTAGAGATGGAGTGCGATATGACTTACCCAGAGGATTTCAAATGAGTGAGGAAGGAGGAAACCCTTTGTTGACGACTTTGGAGAGAAAGGACACAGAAAAAGAAAAATGGTGAGAGAAAGGGCACACATAAGAAAAAATGGTGAAAGTTTCATTCCAGATGAACGAAACCCACCAATTTACTTAGAAATGGGCCATTGTTGTAAAGTTGGGTATGCGTTACTGTTTTCAAACCCAAAAATATTAACAAAGCACGTTAAATGGGTTTGCTACCCATAGAAGAAACCCATTCCCTCCATCCAAGCATTCCCTAAATTATAAAACTATAGGTAAAAACTATAACAATTAAGTTGTATTTAGAAAAAAAAAAAAAAAAACTATTCTGCAATAATCCTCAATAAAAAAAAAATTGTATTGTCGGCACAGCTCAGTTCATTTTTATCAATAAATTTTTAAATATATTTTTCATCAATAGTTATTTTACTTTCTTAAATTTATTTCTATAATTTTTTAAAGTTTTGACTCTCTAAATTTAACTTCAATGATGCTTCCCACTAGCCACTTTAATTATTTTATCTATTTGTGTCATATTGTAACCTAAGTTCAAATGTACTTCTCATTTTAAAACTTTTTTTGAGTTGTTATTTTCAAGTTTCAATACTGTTCTAATTCATTTTTTGTTCTTTTACTTTTTACTTTTTTTTTTCTTCAATGCACTTTATAATTATCTTAATTAGTCCATTTCTTCAGTAGTCAAAATAGTTATTAATGATAAAAAAAATATAATTTAAACAACTATTTTATATTTGTTAATTAGTGTATTTAATATGAACGATACGTAAATTTGTATGAAGGGAGGGAGAAACATTAAGCAAGGCTTTGCCCCGCCTTCATTTAACACTTTATTACAAACCTTCTTCTCAAAGCTAACTATCCCTTTCTTCGATTTGAGGCCATCGTTTCATGAATTTCTTATTATTGTACTACATTTAGATGTAGTACTAAGCAATGTTAATGTTGCTTTTGTCACAAAAAAATAATTTTTTCAAATATTAAAGAGTTACTAGTTATCGTTCCACTTTTTGGGACGATGACAAAAATGTCATTTTATATAAAAGGAATGGACATTTTAATCCAAATTAGAACGGTAAAAAAAAGTATTGGGGTAATAACTAATAATTCTTAATATTATATTTTAGCAACTATAAAGTTGGAACAAGTTTTGCTTGTGCGTTAAATGTCAAAAAAAATAAATAAATAATCCAAAGCATAGTTAACCGCCTGTTTCTCATTTCATTTCATTGTTTGTGCGTCTATAATAATAATAATAATTATATTTATTAAATAAAATAATATTTTTTTATTTCAAAAGAATAATTATATTTATTTACCTATAATAACATAATAAGTAGAAGGATTATTCTTAGTAAAGGTAATATTCATATTATTATTTTACGAGGAAGAAAGCAATATAAATGTATAAAAAAGTATATATTTCTACCGTACACAATATATATAATGAGGCAGAGACAGTTTGAAACTGTTCAAATCTTCTTTGAAATTTTTATGTGATTGTGACAAATTTCTGTTATTGTGAATAAATATTGTATTTTATGTTCATTTATATACATTCATAACATATAGTTTTAATTGATTATTTTTATTTTTATAATTTATTTTTTTCAGTATTATTTTATTTTTATATATTTTTAAGAATTTTTTAACAATAAAAATTATATTTAATAATTTAATATGTCCTAACTTTCAAAAAAAGTGAACTCGTCGTGTTAAAAAATAAAAGAGTACAAATAATTATGTATTACATAAAAATTAATCGAAAGTATAATATATACACAAAATATGTCACATAAAAGTGTTACAAAGAATTTGAGCTGTTTGAAACACGGAGCGTAGAAGAAATTAAAATTGGCAGCCAACGTCGATATCTGTTGGCAGCCAGCCGGACTTAAGTCTATGAAAACTCCGCCAAATTCAGCAGAATCCAACCAAGCATATTTCAAACAACGATGCCAAAAACTAATCTCCCATCTACCGAATTATATCTCAATGTACTAAGGCAAATCAATTATAAATGATATATTTTTTAATTATATTTAATATATTTTCATGATTTAAGAAATAGTATATTTTGATGCAATATTTGATATATTATCATGTTATAAATAATATATTTTTTAGTTATATTTAATATATATGTTATTATTTTATTACGATTGAATAGATTATAATATAAGAATTCCATGCAATGGCTGTGATGAAAGCGATGGAGAATGAATCAATTGAGGCAGAATTTTATTCATCAAGTCGTAAGTCTCCAATATTGGATTCTCTTTATGAAAAAAAAAAAACAAAATTTTCCATCATGTATATTGCATCATGTAATATTAATACCTTTTATTTCATAAAAATAATTACATATATTGCATTACATATTATTTGAATAATAATTTAATTTTATAGAATAATAAGAATAACGAAAAAGGTTACTTCCATCCCCAAACAAAAATTTTATTAATTATCGTCCTAATTTTTATTCTCTACCGTTCTAATTTAAACTAAAATGTTTAAAACTAAGGCAATAACTAGTAATACCCTAAAAAATAATAGTATGAATTGTGATATAGTACAACAAGAGTACATTGCAAAATCTATTTTTAAAAAATAGTGAAAAAACATCAATTAAGGGGACAAACGAGACAAATTCAAAAAAATCACTGTATTAAATGATTTATTTCTAATAGGCCAACACTATTACGAGTAATTACTCTTCCGTTGTTAAAAAAAAAAAAAAAAAAAAAGAGCACGATGCGCTTGTGTGCCGTACTCTTGTGCCTCGTTGCAGCACCTCGAAAGTGGAAAGCAACAAAAGAATGGCTTAAAAAGTGACCAGAATCAGCGCGTCTTTGTATACTTCCTATGCAAAATAATGCAGCATGTTAGGACATTCTTGCTAACTCCGCCACCATGCATGTGTTTGTGGGAACAGCTGAGCTGAGAAAGCATCAGTTTGAAGGTTCATTTTAGATGACTATAATGAATCCAAAATGATATTCGCGTGATTAAGTTAAAAAGGGCCCTCATTCAAAGCTTCAAAAATAAGAGATAAACCCTTCATTTCATACACCTTCACTTCTTCTTCATCTGTTTTCTCTAAGACTAATACATACCTGAGAGAGAGAGGCTGGAGATTTTTCATTAATGGCAATGGCTGGAGGGCTGATGAAGGTGCATAATCATGGTAACAGAGGGAAGCCATATGGTTTGATGATTCTGCTGGCTTTTTGTGCTGCCATTATTGGAGTTCTGGCTCTCCACAAGGTCAGAGAGGGAAGAGTTCTCAGCCTCCTTCTCCAAGAGAAAGACCAGGAGCTTGCCACCCTTCATCTTCTTCTGCAGGTTCTCTCTTATATCTTTCCCCTCATTTGTTAATTCCACTTCCTATCAATGAGCAACACAGAATTCGGTTATTTACTGTAAATTTGATCAGGGCTTCTTCTGATAATGATAAAATAATCTCACTGTGAGGAAGAACACAAACCTGCATGCAGTAGATCTGGCCTACAATTTCATAAAAAACATTCCAGATAGCTTTTAACTAGAACCCGGTTTATGAAACAATTACCTTCAGGCTCAGTGTTATAAACACAAGTTTTCTAATCTTGAGATGAGGCACGAGGGAGTAGTTAAAACTGTCAACATAACAACTCAGAGTATCCAATTTACTACCTTCATCACGTTCATGAATATCAGTCCTGTTATGCTATTTTAGTTGAACATATAGGCCTATATTCTGACACGGAGAAAGTATTTTCTAACAAATTGGTGTATGAAATGTGGAACGCTAAACTTACATCAGCTTCTACCTCATGGCATTCGTGAAAATATGCATTGCTTTATATTTGTCTGGAGAAATGGGCGTTTCTCTGAACTAACACTATTGCTTTGCTCCTGTTGTTTCAGAGGGAAAAAGAACATGTCAGACAAGTTAAATGGAAAGTTGAGGAGTTGAAAACAAAAGTAAATACTCTTAAATCCCAGAAAAGGAATCTAGACAACAAGATCGTAGATATGCAGTCTACAATCTCTTCCCTTAGAGAAGAACAGAGGACAATTGAGTTAACACTGGAAGAAAAGCAGAATGAGATCAAGCTAATGAGGGAAAGATATACAGAGGGTAGCAGTAATAGCAATCCTCAAGTTTCAGACCTATCACAAACGCTCAGCCAGAAGGAATCTCAAGTTGATGACTCCAAGAGCCGTCTTGAGAAAGTCTGGTCAGTCAGCACAGACGATCCATCAAGTGCGGGCACAAATTCACAAACTGAGACTAGTGTGACCGCAAGGGATGATACAAAAGCCATTGCAGAGACACAAAGTGGCACAGGGTTGCAAGAACCCGACAACCTTGAAGCTCAAAAGAATGCAACAGGACTTGCTGATGGTGGGAGTGAACCTGCAGAAATCAGAAATCAACAATATGCAACACAAGTAGAAGACACAAAAAAGGATGGAGGACAAAGAGTCGAAAGGAGAGGAAAGATCACAGAACCTACTGAAATGGGGGATGATTCTGAAGAGATTGTTTCAGAACATGGAAGTGGAGAACTTGATGAGAGAAATGCTGAGGAAGAGCATAAGAAAAATGATGAATCTCAAACTGGAGAAGCTTCAGGCATACGAGAGGAAAACAACTCTGCACAAATTCGGGCAGTTGGGAACCAAGCTAATGAAGGGGATGAGATTCATGAAGGGTATTCCATGGAAAATGAGATGCTTCAAATTCAAAATATAGAGGATGGTCTGCAAGTAAGAACTTCAATTTCTCAAGGTGCTCAAAACCAAGAATCTGGAATGAAGGGCGGACAGAAATTAGAGATGTCCAATCACCCACAGAACAGTAAAAGCGGGCTGGATGAAGGCTATTTGAGAAAGACAAAAAGAAAGAAGTCGAAAATTCATAAAACTAGGAAAAACAAAAAGAACCTCGCAGCGAATGTGGCAGCAGCTACAAGCGAGACAAATTTCATTGAGGGCATAACAGAAAGTGAAGTCGACAAATCTGGATACCAGGGAACAACGCTCAGGGGGCAAAATCATTACAAGAGCTTGAGTTTCGAAAATAATTCTGGTTCAGAAGATCACGAAAGCAAGATGGTTGATAAGAAACAAGAGGAAGGATTTCCAGATCAGGAAGCAAGAGAACAAGGAGGAATGGAGCATGGAGAAAAGCAAAAAGATCTGGAGACTAACAAAAGCACTGAACTGGAGCACATTTCCATGAAGGAGATACCAACAGACATGAACCTTCAGGTGGAGGATGAGGTGATCTCCAACACCAAGCAACAGAGTGAGTTAGAGCCCGAGAATCAAGCTACAAGCATTCAGCAACCAGAAGAGAGAGATACTCAATATCAAGATGAGGTTGCTGAACAAACAGATCCCAATGATAATGGTGACCAACCACTTAACACTAAGATGGAGGATGCTATACAGACAGAATCAGAAACTGATGCCACAAGAGAATCTTTATTGCATTCTGAAGCAGACGGCAAAACCTATAATGAAAGACCTGAGAAGCCAGAGTTTTAGCTACATGTATCTTATATAAAATTATGTGCGGAGAGACACTTGCCTATTATAAATTTTTCAGTATTATTGCTTTGGGACACATTCCAAAATGGTACCATCTGGATTCTGACGCTAAATGCATTCAGCGAGCCATTGCTCTCTCTCGACTAACTAAGTAGCTGGTTAAGAAATGGAACAGATACCTAACAATCAGTAGCCAACAGCTTCCAGCAGTAATCTTTCACTTTTACCTAGCCTTGCTTATACTATAATTAGAACTCATTTTGTCATCTCCAAGGTTAAAAACCTTCTAGCTCTTCAAGGCCTTCAACTCCTACTCAAGATTATACTGCAAAAATGTTCAATGTTTCCATACTTTTCTTATTCATATAACACCAGAAAATTAAAAACAAAAAACAATACCATAAATATCCTTGTGGTATTCACAACAACAACAAAGCCTTTCACCTTCGATGGGGGCCGGATTATTTGGAGAATAGTCAACTGTAAAACAAATATTCAGCTGAACTTGAAAGATGGAAGTTTAGTTCAAGAACAAATTAGGACTCTAAAACATGGTTCTCCCTGGTACTCAATAGAAATTAATACATGCCAAGACAGGATCCAAAAGCACCCTAAAATAAGTAGTTTACTTTTGAATGATAAGTGCGATTTCCATAAGAATCCAAAATCTGGTCTTTCAGATCGCTCAAATAGGAAGGAACCTGTCTTCTTCAGGAGATGAAAAAAAGAAACCAGAAAGTTAAAGATCAAGAAAACATTTAATTAGCCAGGAAATTGCCCTGAACTTCAAAAGTCTGCTCCTACTGTGCCAATTTACAGGGGGGAAAAAATCAGTAAGCTGAAGAGACAAGGTGAGTGCAGCAAGCTTGAAAATTTATCTTTTCAGCAGCATTTCATTACAAAGCAATACATTTGGTCATCCCATATTAAATAGCATTATAAAATCTCTACTGCAGAGTTGAGGTAAAACATCCAAATTTATCATTCATTGTGATCTTTGTTTCTTCAGTTGCATTTGCTGTTTAACTCCACAAATCTTCCCTGCATTCAAGGTTCACTATTACAGTTTAGCATTCTTTAGAGTTTTAATCTCTTGGGAACCAGAAGGAAAGGAATATGGTTGTATTTCTACGTTAAGTATGGAAGGCAGGCAGTCCAAGAAAAGATTCCTAGTACAGGTATAAATAATAGGAACAGTTTCCATGGATGTTCACATCTGACGGCTTCAAATATGCTTTTGGCTAAAAACGTTGAAAACTTATGTTTCAATGACTTTCTAGGTTGACATGCAACTTATATGAAACTCCACCTGCTTTTGAGGGAAATCTTGTTTTAATAAGTGGATACCCTTTCAGTTGAAATTAACAGGTGAATGCTAGGTTTACAGGTCAGTACATTGAGCAAATACTACCCCCTAATAGCTTACCATTTTTCTCTCAAACACATATTTAAACCTATGAGATTTACAGAAAGTTTCAGATTCTATTCAGATTTTCTTATATAGAAAATTATAACTCACGCATACCAGAAAACCAATACAAAGGTATAGTGATAATTACCACTTCTAAACGTTGAATTATGACACATGAGAACTAAAGAAACTAAAAATATTTTTAAAATGATTATCAATAATTAGCTATGGTATGTTTGGTTTGTGTTTTGAGTAACGTTTTGAGTTATGTTTTTGTATGGGCAATTGGAAAAAAAAGTGTTGAAAATTAATATTGTGTATTGGAAAGCACGAACTAAAACTCAATACACGTTTTGTGTATGCTGTCCAAATGGGCTCCTAAGCTCTACAACCAAGATAACATGTTTTCCAATTTACAAGCTCAGAGCTAATACCTCTGTTTTGTTCTCTTAGCATCCAGTGAATAACTTGTAAACCCCAGCCAGCCAAAGAAACTATCACAAACTGCAACAGTAACATACCATATCAACAGAATCCCACTTTTTCCTTACTTTTTACAGTTTTCAGCTATATCAACATATAATAACCACAAGAATTAGTATATTAAAAACATGAATATGGTATTACTTGCCCAAATGAAGAAAGGTATACAACCAATTACAAGTATCTTAAACACAAAGATTTCAGCTGGATATGAAGAGTAACAAGCTCCTACCTTTATCATCATGTAATATAGAAGTGTAAACAAAGATAAAAGAAGTCCTCCATTAAAATGCTTAAACCCCACAACTCACCTACCTCCTTCTTCTCCACTACGCCTGTTCCTAATCACGCCCAAAACGAAAAATCTGATTGACAGTGGCAGCCCAAAGTAAGTTCTCATTAAGGATCTAAAGGACGGGCTATGAATCTATGCATGTGCAGATGTTTTCTAGAGTGAGTGTTACAATTGAAAGAAAAAAGGGGCAGCTTGGTGCATAAAATCCCCTACATGTGTAGTGTCCAGAAACATGTCTGATTATTAAGGCTTAATGTACCCAGCCTAACTTTATATTTTGATTAAAGGTAAGCAACTCAAACATGTTACCTCAGTTCGCATGGCTACTCTTCTGCTGCAAAAGATTGGGCTTTCCCACTACCGCGGTCATAAAATTAATGAAAATTTGGAAGTATTTTAAATCAAGACATTGGAGTCTCCTTGCTCCCTTGGTCCTCCTTGGGTTACATTTAATGGGAGACCTATTACTGGAGATGCTCATATACATTAGACATATTCAAATAACAAATAGTAATCAGATAAAAGAAGTAAATTCCGCAAGTGCAACAATTTTAAGTTCCAATAGTCCCAAATAATATAGGGAACCGAATTCTAAACCCTATTTTCGTATCATTAGACATTTGTTCAGTTTTCCATTAATAATCCAATCATCCCATCCTTACATAATTGTGAATCCAAATCCACTATTGCACCTGTAATTTCAATACGTTCCTTCCCCAATTTCCCCATTAACTACAATGGTCCGTCATCCAAAGAAACAAATAGTAGTATTTCACCATAACCAGTAAACAAAATAGAAACTACAAACTTCCTTGAAAAATTCAATATCTTAAAAGCAAGAAAAATTGCTCCGCCAAACATTTGAAACTTCAGATGAAGCTCAATGATCAAACTGAAATGTATATCCTACAAGCATCATAGTACTAAAATAATTGATTCTAAGAAACGATATTCAACCGAACTCATGAAAAATACCATGGAAAGAATTCCGAAAAAATTCCAAAGGTCTATTAAAAAAAAAAAAAACAAAACAAAACTTACATGCTCTTATTTTCATTTGGATGGGCTAATGGGGTCATCCCAAATATTCACCCTTGCAGGCCCATGATGATCTGAAGTTAATTAATTAAAAAATTTAAATTTAAACAAGGTTAGAAAAACAATGTCATGTGGAATAGGCTCAAAATGGTACCAGCGGCGAAGAACAAGAGAAGCAGATTGAGAGGGTGATCCAGGATAATGAACGAGCCGGCTCAGGGCTGAGGCTTGGCGAGCAGCCATGGAAGCAATTGAAGAGGCCATTGCACCAAGCTTTTAAGTGAAGTGTTGGGGCAGTTGAAATACTACAAAAGTTGCGAGGAATTACTTGCAAGGATGAAACTGTAGCCTGTTGACGGTTGATTTGGATTTGGCCAGTACAATATTTATTTTTTTCATTGGTGAAATTGCAATTTTGGTCCCTTATAATAGGCTTGTACCACTATTGGTCCTAGTAAATTTTTACAGGGACACTTTTAGTCCTCTAACTTTTTTTATAAGTATTTTCAGTCATTTTTGACGTAAAATACCCTTTGACTAACGGTTGACTAACTCTGAAAACCCTTTGACTAATGGTTTAACCACTCCCACTATCGCTACTACCGCCACTACCGCCCTACCTACTACCACCACTGCCCCGTCATCGCCCCTCCGCCATCACCACTATCGCTGTTGCCGCCACCACCACCCCGAACACTGTTGGACTCCCTCAATAGTCAACCATTACCATTGTCTATCTCTGCTAGCCACCACCGTTTGTTCACACTTTTTTATCGGCTATAAAGAAGGAAGGAAAAGGCGGATAGCGGCGGCGAGATGGGTTTGTAGAAGCTTTGGCGACAGTAGTGCTGACGGTGAGGTGGTGGTGGTGACGGCAGGGTAGTAGCAATGGTAGAAGTGTCCGCGGCGACAGCAAAGACGGGGGTGGTCAAACTGTTAGTCGAAGGGTTTTGAGGGTAATCAACCATTAGTCAAAGGATATTTTTTATAAAAAAAAAAAAGACTAAAAATGCTAAAAAAAAAAAGGATAGGGACTAAAAGTGTTTCGACCGAAAGTGATACAAGACTTATTAGAGCAACTCCAACCATAAACTTCAATTTACAGTATAGTCTATTCTAAAATCTAGTATCTACAGTGTTTTACAGTACATCCACTCCAACTAGGGGTGATTATTCAGGCGGTTTGGATTTAAATGGCTTATTCGGTTCGGTTTATTCGGTTTTTCGAGACTAACCTTATCCGCCCACAAACCGCACCGCATAAGCTATGAACCGAACCAAATAAGCATATTCGATTTTCGGTTTTTGGTTCGGTTATCCAATTAACCCAAATAAGCATATTCGGATCGGGTCGGATATCCAATCCAATTAACCCAAATATAATCCACCCAATTAAACGATTTTACAAACATCAAATAATCCTACAAAGTTATCTTCAATAACAATCCATCTAATATATATAGCATACAATCCCAAATAATAAACATCCACAATAAAATTCTAATCTAAAATAACCTAACCTAATTTAGTTAACAAACTTATTGCAAATTACACTATAGTCATTTTACTTATTCGGTTTTCGGTCGGGCCCCGAATAAAATTTCCAAATGTCACACCCGCCCAATTAACCGTATTTCTTAATTGGTTATCCACCCGAACCCCGAATAACCCAAACCGATTAACCTGAATCACTGCGGTTTGGGCGGGTTATTCGGGTCAATCCGCATAGTGCACACCCCTAACTCCAACCCAACAACTCTATCTTCTACCTAAAAATAATATTTTATTCAAATTTATTTTTATTTTTATTTACATTATATTTTTTATAAACATATCTATATTTATAAATTTTGTGATATAATCTTAAATTATATTTTTAAATAATTAATATTAATTAATAATAAAATAATTTGTATAAAATTAAGTAAAATAATAATAATGACCATATGAATTGTATTGATTTAGTTTTATAAAGAAAAAAAAATGTAAAACATACAAAATATTAAATTTTATTAAACATAAAAATTTTAAAACATACAAAATACCAAATTACCATGCTTACAAGATATTAGTACAAAAAAAAAAAAAAAAAAAACATAGCAATATCATTCAAATGAACATAACTCATTTCTTAGTTCGATAAGTAGGCACGACGTGCCCATAAATTATCTATTAAGGCATTTCTTAACTCAAAGTGTGCATTTTTGTCCTTGACTTGTCTGCACCGAATGAGAAATTGATCAAATCGACTATTACGATTTGGTATCATTTGCACATCAGGCGTTGGAGCTTCATTTGCATCTCTTATAGGTGCAAATGATTCCAACACATTGATATCATTATTAGAACCAGGCATACCAAAATAAACATGTCATATCCATAAATCATAATTGGCAATAGCTTCAAGAATTATTGTCGGAGATCTCGAACGTCCAGTATATTGTCCTGCCCAAGCTGTCGAACATTTGTTCCACTTCCAATGCATACAATCAAGACTACCTAACATTCCTGGAAAACCACGTTGCTCGTTTACATAAAGAAGTCTTGCAATATCATTCTCATTTGGCAATCAGAGATATTGCGTTGAAAAGACCTCAATAACAAAACAATAGAATCTCTTCAAGCATTTCATTGTTGTTGATTCACCGATTTTAATATACTCATCCATTAGATCTCCTGGGATACCAAATGCTAACATTTGGAATATGGCTGTTGCTTTTTGTAAAGTTGATAATCTAAGCCTGCCTAGACCATCTCTTCATTGTTCAAAATAATTATCATGATCTTTAACAGCAGTAACAATAGGAAGGAACAAACTTCTGCACATGCGAAATCGTCGGTGAAACAATGAATTTTGAGAGAAATAATCACTTACTAAATTAAGATGCGCACCTTCACGATCACGATTTATTACTCTGTGTCATCGAACTGAGCCACCACGCCTCCTTTGGTTATTTTCTTGCTCAAGAATAAGCGCAATTTCTGTATTATTTGCTTGCATCGTCTGAAATATGAGCATTTGTTGTAACTCAAATCTACGAATTTCTTGTTCGATCTCTTCCGAACTTGACGAACTCGATGAAGATTGAGGTGGTGAACTAATTTGGGAATTGATATTAGAAGGGCTGCCAATATCATAATTCATAATTGCAAATTTGGAGGATTTTTTTTTTTTTTTTTTTTTTGAAATAGATGAATTCGAAAAATATAAGGTGAAATGAGAAATTTGGTATGGATTTGAGTTTGCATGGCTAGACATTTATAGAGAAATTTTGATAAAATAAAGATTATAGTTAAATATATTGGACGGTTATGATGATGATAAAATCAATCCAACGGTTGAGATTAAGATAATAAATAAAGTAAAGATAAGATAAGCAATCTTAAAATCTAACGGTTTAGATTTTGAGGAAATAAAAACTTACAGTTGAGATTGTATTGAAATTTACTGGACGGTTATGATGATGATAAAATCAATCCAACGGTTGAGATTGAGACACAAAATAAAGTAAAGATAAGATAAGCTATCTTAAAATCTAACGGTCTAGATTTTGAGGAAATTAGAACCTACGGTTGAGATTGTATTGAAATTTATTGGACAATTATGATGATGATAAAATCAATTCAATAGTTGATATTGAGACGATAAATGACGTAAAGATAAGGTAAGGTATCTTTATTACCTAAGCAATAAATGAAGTCTGTAAATATGAAATGTTTCACACATAACAATCACCCACTTTATTACCTAAGCATTCTTTTTCTCACTCACTTTCTTACATAAACACTCTATTTACGAAATAATCATGTTTTCTTGAAAGAAAAGCGCAGTATCACGAGCTGACAACTACAACCCGATGGAAAATTTAAATCTTTGCATTGCTTATATGCAAATTTCGATCCTGTTGTTGGAAGATATCAAAGTGGTGATAATTTTTGGAAACGAGTATACAGAACTTATCATAAGATCAAAACCAAAGATTGGGAGAATCGTAGTACGAGGTCATTGCAATCACGATGGCAATCTATCGAGAAAGTAGTACAAAAATTATTAGCATGCATGAAACAAATCGAGTGCCTACATCCAAGTGACATATCACCATTAGATGCGGTAAGTACATAACAAAATTTTAGGTTAAAATTTTCATATATTTTGTATTCGTTGAATTAATAAATATGTATATTTCTTGTAGATGAATCGAGCAAAATTGATGATGATGGAGGATTCTGATTTTAAAAATGGATTTAAGTTCGATCATGTTTGGGACACTCTCAAGGACTTTGAAAAATTCAATGATGACGTGCAAATAGCAAGGCAGAATACCAAAACCAAAATGCTAAGTACAATATATTTGAATCAGATTATCCGACTCCTCCAGAAACACAGGTACCAAAATCACCGGGACTTTCTGTTTTTTCTCTTAATTTATCTAGTTCTGATGCAGGCGGCTCTTCATCCAAAATACCTATTGGAATGAAGAAGGCTAAATCAAAAAGAAAAGTTGATGAATCAAATACGTCTCATTTCAATGATCTTACACAACATAATATGAATCTTATGGAGATGTTTAAGAAAGCACAAGAAAGTACACACGAAATGAATGAAGATGGGAGGATTATGCACAATAATAAGATGGAGATGAAGAAAAAAAAAAAAGATGGAGATAGAGATGGAGATGAAGATGAAGAAAAAAAAGATAGAGATGGAGAACCGGAAATTGAATTTTGCAATTATGTCTCAAGATCTAAATCAAATTGAAGATCCTCCTCACCGTGCTTATATTATAGACTGTCAAACTAACATTCTTAATGCAAGAGCAAGTCAAGAACCATATCTAAATCCATATCAAGATCCATATTCATCAAATGTTATATTTGGAGTTGACTTTAATAACATTGGTGGGAGTGGAAGCGGGCTAGATGATAACAATAATAACGGCGAATGAATATGTTAGTTTAGTTATTATTAGTAATTTAATAATAAGTTTGTATGAGTTTGTTTATATTGTATTGAATGTATTTTATGAGAATTTGTATTTTTTTTAATTGTTGCTTGTAATAATATTGTATTTAGTAAGTATAATGTTATTTTATTTCATTTTTTCCCCTTAAAATTCTATGTTGAATAATTTTATATTTACTTCATTATTTATAAAAATGACGGTCAAAATTCGAGAATTTTAAACTATATAATTAAATGCAAAATTTTTAATCATATATTAATTATTAATATTAAATATATGTTAATAAAAAAATTATATTAGTGTTGAAATTAAAATAAAATGAATAAATTATAAAAAAGAAAAGATGAAAAATGAAATAATAAAGTTAATAAAAAAAAGAAAATTAAATTAAAAAAATAGAAAAAGCCCACTGCTACATAGGCTTCTCCATACTGCTAAATATAGCGTATGGAGTCTATTCTCTCTCCATATAGTAAAAATTTACCGTATGGATTAGAGGGGTTCGGATCACCTGTTCCCAAAACTCTGTTTCAGTCCTGTTTCAGACGAATACAACGTCGTTCTATTTACTTTTTCACTATCTAACTTACGTGTTGGATGGCTCACAACTTGAGCCAAGCCAACTTTTTTTTTCTCTGTTTTCCTCTTCAATCAGATGGATCGTTTCTCTTTTTCTCTCTTTCCAAGCCATCATCGTGGGAAGAATTCCTGCAGAGACGCAAAGAAATTTTTCTCTTTGGCTTGTGATTTCTCTCCTCCTTGTAGAATAACAATGCGGGGAAGTCAAGAAGAATCATAAAGGTGTTAGGCCTCAATTGCTTATTATCAAAGAATTGCCTGCGGTAAAAGCCAAGAAGAAATCAGCAAGGCTTTAGCATCACATTTGACCTTTCCTGATCGTTAACTGAGGTTTTTGATTTTCTAGAATGCTAGATCTGACTTTGGTTTCTGGGTTTACGCTAGAATTGTTTGACAAGGATTTTAGTTCATTGCTGAACCTGTGAGGAAAAGAAAGAATGTATTGTTGTGGAAATTATTTTAATATGAATAAAGTTGCATTTTTTAGTACACGTCCTTACATACATTGATTTTTATATCTAGTGGAATATTTTCTGTTTGAATTACTTTGAAAGGGGTGGAATTTTTATCCTAATTATCTCCCTCTAATTGATTCAGTGGGATGGAATTGAGGTTTGTATTGCTGATTCCACGTTTTAACAAGATAGTCAATCTCCATTCTCTTCATCACCCAAAACTAAACTGCTGTTTTCTCAATATCAAATTTAACCAAGCTCTGAAACAGAAATTTTTTTTTTTTTTTAAAATAGTCATACAATGAGAATTAAGACATTTATTGTAGGGATGGAATTGTGGTACCTTGGCATATAATGAGACATGAAACTTTTAACTTTCCTAGCCTCATCTAGCTTAGAAATCTTGGTCTTTTGGAGGGATGTAAACTAACCAAATGCAAAAATCTCACCAGACTAAAGATAGCAGAGAAACCTAAATTCAAAATAGTGCTATCATGAAGAGCAAAGTGATAATACTGAAATTACTAACTAATATGCACATCACTAGTGTTGACTTTGTAAACCATCACCATTTGGATGCAACAACTGCAATAAGTTTATATTTGACATCAAATTCTTTCGCATTCAACTCTTAGTATGGAGGCAAATGGAGCAAGCTCAAGAATTGCAATGTTACCAGTTCTATATTGCTTCCCAATCCAATGTACTATCGTACCTGTTCACAAAGCATAATCGCTTTTTTACCTTAGATGGAGAAGGAATCATCAACTGAAAACACACCAAAAGAAAAAAAAAAAGCCCCATGGTAGTAATCAAGTTGGACTGTGTCATCAATCTCTCCCTGCATGTTAAGAGGCTCAAATCAAGTGATGCAAAGTAATCTAGCAAACGAAAACAAAAAATCATTTTTTATATATTACAATCAAACATATTTTTTCCTGTTGCTCCGTTCAGTTCTTCAAAAATATTTCTTCCCATTGTTCAAACCCACGAAGACCTCCCAAGACCCCTTAACTGGCCTGACCTAGGCCCATGGTTCACGCAGTAAAATGAGAAGGAAAAAAATTACTAACCATATCAAATCTTATGCGGCTAATACTGCAGGGAATGGAATATGTTCGCTGCAATCTGTTTCAGTGGGTAAGAGAGTGAATCGAGCCCTAACACCTCTATAATTCTTCTTGATTTTCCCGGGTTGTTATTCTACTAGGAAGAGGGAAACCACAAGCCAAAGAGGAAAATTCCGTCCCTTCTCTAAAAGAACTCTTCCTACAACGATGGCTTGGAAATGGAAAAAAAGGAGGAACGATCCATCTGCAGGAAGAAGGAAAAAGGGAGAGGAAAAAGAACTTTGGCTTGGCTCAAGCCATGAGCCAGCCAACACGTAGGTTATAAAGTGAAAAAATAAACAAAACAACGTTGTTTTCGTCTGGAATAGGACTGGAACAGAGTTTTCGAAACTGGTGATCCGAACTGGGATTGGAGAGGCTTTTAACTGTAAATTGGGAGAAAACGGGACTTTTGCGTCCCGATTGGAGTTGCTCTTATAAGGGATCAAAATTGTAATGTGGCCTTTTTTTCATATTATTATTAATACATTTTTTATATTCACTACAAAATATGATTCAAAATACAAAACTCTCCCTCTCCCCTCTCTCTCGATCGTCTCGATTCTAGGGTTTTCAATCACTTCAATTCAGGATGGAACGGAGCATTAGGTGTTGATCATGACGATGAATCAGAGGAACACAATTGATCTGGAACAGGGGTGGGATTTTATTCAGAAAGGGATTACAAAGCTCAAGAACATTGTTGAAGGGAAACCTGAGCCACAGTTCAATTCTGAAGATTACTCGATGCTTTACACAACAATTTCCAGCATGTGTTTACAAAAACCACCTCAGCAGTTGTATGACAAATACAGGGAGTGTTTTGAGGAGTATATCTCCTCCACGGTGCTGCCTTCTCTAAGAGAGAAGCACGATGATGAATTCATGTTGAGGGAGCTTGTTAAAAGATGGTCTAATCATAAAATCATGGTCAGATGGCTATCACGCTTCTTTCATCATCTTGATCGTTGTTTTATTGCTCGGAGGTCACTTCCTTATCTGAATGAAGTTGGACTCACTTGTTTCAGAGACCTGGTGTATGCTGAATTAAATGGAAAAGTTCGTGATGCTGTATTATCCCTGATTGATCAGGAGCGTGAAGGAGAGCAAATTGATCGAGCTTTATTGAAAAATGTTGTGGATATATTTGTTGAAATTGGAATGGGGCAAATGGATTCTTACCAGACCGATTTTGAAGTAGCAATACTGAAAGATACTGAAGCTTATTACTCTCGGAAAGCTTCTAACTGGATTTTGGAAGACTCATGTCCGCCGGCGGAGGATTGTTTAAAGCGAGAAAAGGACAGGGTCTCCCATTATCTTCATCCCAGTAGTGAAACAAAGTTACTTGAGAAAGTACAACATGAATTGTTGACTGTATATGCCTCCCAACTTAGAGATGAAAAGGTGAATGATTTGTCAAGGATGTATAGGATTTTCTCCAAAATACCAAAGGGCTTAGATCCTGTTGCTAATATGTTCAAACAGCATGTAACTGCTGAAGTTACGGCTTTGGTCAAGCAAGCAGAAGATGCTGCAGAGAAGAAAGATGTGGTTGGTTTGCAGGAACAGATGATATTTGTGAGGAAGGTGATTGAACTGCATGACAAGTACCTTGCCTATGTCAATATCTGTTTCATGAACCATTTACTTTTCCACAAGGCACTCAAGGAAGCTTTTGATGTTTTTTGCAATAAAGGTGTTGCAGGAAGCTCAAGTGCACAACTTCTTGCGGCATTCTGTGACCATATTCTGAAAAAAGGTGGGAGTGAGAAACTAAGCGATGAAGCCATCGAGGAGACATTGGAAAAGGTAGTGAAGTTGTTAGTGTTGAAAGTTGGAGAGAAAAACTAGGTCTTCTCAATAGCAATACAAAAGATGTTATATACAAAGAGAAAAGACAAAAAGGAAATATACAAGAGATAAGGGACTTAAAAGACAATAAAGGTAAAGCCCTAAAATAACTATTACTGCTAACATCCCCCCTCAAACTCACGATGCTACAGCTATTAGCATTGAGAGTTTGTCAGATAAGAAGCGGAAACGAGAACGAGAGTGAGCTTTGGTGAACATATCCGCGATTTGTAGAGAAGAAGAGACAAATGGTAAAGTGATGGTACCAATCTGAAGATGATGACGAGTGATATGACAATCAATCTCAATATGCTTTGTGCGCTCATGAAAAACAGAATTGCGAGCAATTTGAATGGCACTCTGATTATCACAATATAACGGAGTTGGGTGACTTTGTTGAATGCCCATATCCGCAAGTAACCAACGCAGCCAAACAATTTCACAAGTAGTTGAAGCCATAGCACGGTACTCAGCTTCTGTAGAAGATCTAGAAATAACATCTTGTTTTTTACTCTTCCATGAAATAAGCGAATTGCCAAGAAAGACACAGAAGCCAGTTGTTGACTTGCGATCAGTAGGATCACCAGCCCAGTCGGCATCAGAGTAGGCACGTAACTCCAATGAGGAAGTAGAGGGAAACAATAAACTCTGAAACTGAGTACCTCGAAGATACCTGAGAATGCGAAGGACAGCAGCCCAATGAACAGTAGTAGGAGCAGTGACAAACTGACTGACCACATGAACAGCATGAGCAATGTCCGGACGAGTCACGGTAAGATAGACCAAGCTCCCAACAATAGTACGATATAAGCTAGAATCGGGCAACGGAATACCATCAGAGGGAGAGTATCGAGCATTAGTCTCAAGAGGAGTATCTACTGTCCTGTTATCAGTAAGACGCGCCCGATCAAATAAGTCAGCTATATACTTAGACTGAGATAGAAGATAGCCCTTTTTGGAATAGGCAACCTCAATGCCCAAGAAGTAGCGCAACATCCCTAAATCCTTCATAGCAAAACAACGAGATAGCTCCAACTTCAAAGATTCAATTCCAGCATAATCATCACCTGTAATAATCATGTCATCAACATACAAAGATAACAAAATACGACCTGCACGAGTATGCTTCATAAATAGTGCTGAATCATGATGACTAGGAAGAAAACCGAGCGATGTAACCACAGTGGAGAACTTCTCAAACCAAGCACGAGGGGCTTGTTTAAGACCATAGAGAGCTTTGCGAAGTCGACAAACCTCACCAGGTTTGTGGGCAACACCAGGTGGAGGTAGCATATAAACTTCTTCTTGAAGATCACCGTTTAAGAACGCATTTTTGACATCCATCTGAGAGAGTTTCCACTTATAAACAGAAGCCACAGCAATCATTGTACGAACCGTTGTCATCTTTGCAACAGGAGCAAAAGTTTCTTCATAATCCATGCCATATTCCTGGGAGTAACCTTTAGCGACTAGTCGAGCTTTGTAACGCTCAATGGACCCATCAGATTTAGTTTTGATCTTATACACCCAACGAGAACCAATGGCACGCTTACCTGATGGCAATTGCACTAAATCCCATGTATGAGTTTGATGTAGAGCAGTAAGCTCCTCAGCCATAGCATTTTGCCAAAGAGGGTTTGTAACAGCTTCTTTAAAGGATAAGGGCTCAGAAAGATGATGAAGAGAAGTAACAAATGTAACAAAGGAATAAGAATAAGATGAATAAGTAAAATAAGGAAGTTTTGTGGACTTACGAACACGTGTTGATTGACGTGGTGGTGGTGGTGGAGGATCCATGATCTCAGACAAGGATTGAGTAGGCAGAGGAGAGGGAGATGTTTCAGCAACTAAAGTTTCAGGTTCTGGTACATGCGCAGTGGTGGTCTCTGGAGCATCTTCATTAGCCACATCAAAAGGATCAAGTTGAAAGAGATCTGTCTGTGATAAATGGTGTGGACTAGATGGGATGGAGAAGAAAGGGATATGCTCTAAAAACTTGACATGACGAGAGACATATAATTTTTGACTAACAGGATCAAAACATCGATATCCCTTTTGACCAATACCATAACCCAGAAATACACATAAGGCTGAACGAGAAGACAACTTATTACGTTCAATATGAGGACGAAGGACAAAACAAGTACAACCAAAAACACGTAAGGAAGAATAATCAGGTTTATGCCCAAACATCATTTCAAAAGGAGATAAACCTGAATTATGTGAGGTTGGAATTCTATTGATCACATGAGCAGCAGTGAGAATTGCTTCTCCCCAAAAAGAACTAGGTACATGACTGGACAACAAGAATGAACGTGCTGTTTCAACAAGATGGCGATGCTTTCTCTCGGCAACACCATTTTGTTGAGGAGTGTCTGTGCACGAAGTCTGTTGAATAGTACCATCAGAAGCTAACAAATGGGAAAAGTCGTTAGATGTATATTCCCCGCCCAAATCACAACGAAAAACTTTGATGGCACAAGAATGTTGTGTTTTAACAAGTGCTTTGAATTCCTTAAAAATTGAGAGAAAGTCAGACCTGCGTTTCATAAGGTATATCCAACAATAACGAGTATAGTCATCAATAAATGAAACATAATATTTAGAACCTCCCTTTGTGGAAACAGGAGAAGGTCCCCAAACATCAAAGTGAACAAGATCAAATGGTGCATGAGAAATTGAAACACTTTTACTAAATGGTAAGGCTGAAAATTTTGCCAGTTTACAACCACTGCAATCAGAAATATCATGAATATCTAAATGTCCCAAAACACCAGTGGATGCCAAAAAACGTAAACGCGATTCAGACACATGACCCAAACGAGAGTGCCATAAGTAAAAGTCAGAAGAAGACCGACTCAAATGAAAAGAAGAAAGATCCACAGAAGAAGCAGAAACATCTGAAGCTTTAAGTGAATCCAAGACATAGAGTCCCCCCTGCCTACGGCCGGTCCCAATCACCTTCTGAGATCGCGGATCCTGTATAGAACAAGTGGAAACAGAGAAAGAAACTAAGTACCCAGACTCACATAGCTGACTAACAGACACAAGGTTAAGAGTAAGATTAGGTATGTAATAGACATCAGCAAGAGAAATATGAGAGGTAACAATAGGACCAACACCAACCAAAGGCATGGGTGTACCATCAGCAGTTACAATTGACATAGAGGAATGTGGTGATAGTGAAATAAAAGAGGATGCAATTGGAGACATATGGTGAGATGCACCTGAATCCAAAATCCATAAGGAGGAGGATATACCTGATGTGCCAGAGGAAGACAAACCTTGATAGGAAGTGGCAGACATAGCATGAGGCTGAGAAGCAAGAAATTGTTGAAATTGCTCAAACATGTAGGGATCTAGTGACGGAGCAGCAACTCCGCTATTGGAAAGAGATGGTCGATAAGTCCATGGTGCAGGCGAAGGTGAGAGTAGTGGTGGTTGCTGCTGTGATGGGCGCTGTTGGTGCTGCTGTTGTTGTGGGCGTTGTTGCTGTTGTTGTGGTGGACGTTGTTTTCCCTTACTCAATAACAGTGGGCACTGAACCTTCCAATGACCCTTCTGCTTACAAAATGCACATTCATCCTGGGAAATCTTAGAACCCGACCTATTCAGGTTAGTAGTCATCAAAGGCCTTTGAGGAGTGGCAAAAACAGAGGGGCTGGATGGTTGAACAATCTTTTGGTCTTGTTGAGATTTAAGACGAATTTCTTCTGCCAACAATTCACTAACAACTGAGTCAACAGAAGGAAGAGGATTACGGTGTAGAATTGTGCCACGCAAACCTTCAAAGTCTGAAAGAAGTGCCATGAGAAACTGAACCAAACGTTGCTCCTCTCGACGGGCAATGTAAGGTTTAAAAGCACTCAATTCTGCAGATTCCGTCAATGCCAACTGATCCCAAAGCGTGGACATGGAGGAATAGAAATCTTGGATACTGAGATCGTTTTGTTTCAGTGCACGTATATTAGTCTCCAATTGGTACTGTTTGGCAAAATTAGACTGTGTGTACAAACGAGCTAAATGATCCCAAACCTCCTTAGCAGTTTCGTATTTTGCCAGTTGCGCTCCTATGGAGTGAGTGACTGAATTGTTAACCCAAGTGATAATCTTAGAATTGTCAGCCTCCCAAGTGTCTAACAACATCATATAATCAGAATCTTTATTATCAAGTGGTTTAACTCGTACCCCTGAGATATAACCCCACATAGACTTTCCACGTAAAAAAATTTTCATCACATAACTCCAATATGAGTAGTTTTTACCATCCAACTGCACACTAATTGACTGAAGAGAATCATCTTTACGACTAGCCATTATGAAAAATACGAAATCCCCAAATCACAAACAAATCTTAGCAGCAATTCGAACAAGGGTTATGCAAGATAAGAAAGGGGATCGATTATACCAAACGAACAAGAAAACAACGATGAATCAAGAGAAATTCCGGTTGTGTACGCGCTGCCCCCCGTAACCCCCCAGCGAACTCACCGCGGAGTTCGATCCGCGAAAGCTGTGAATGTGTATACTGTTCCTCCAGAGATTATGAGTGGCTCTGATACCATGTTGAAAGTTGGAGAGAAAAACTAGGTCTTCTCAATAGCAATACAAAAGATGTTATATACAAAGAGAAAAGACAAAAAGGAAATATACAAGAGATAAGGGACTTAAAAGACAATAAAGGTAAAGCCCTAAAATAACTATTACTGCTAACAGTTAGCATATATCAGCGACAAGGACTTGTTTGCTGAATTTTACCGGAGAAAGCTTGCCCGCCGTCTGTTATTTGATAAGAGTGCAAATGATGAACATGAAAGGAGTATTCTGACAAAATTGAAACAGCAATGTGGTGGTCAGTTGACATCAAAGATGGATGGGATGGTTACGGATTTGACATTGGCCAGGGAGAAGCAGAATAACTTTGAGGAGGAACTCAGCAATAATCCTCAGGCTAATCCTGGAATTGACTTGACTGTTACTGTCCTCACTACTGGGTTCTGGCCAAGTTATATGTCTTTTGATCTTAACCTTCCATCATATCAACAGTTAGTGATGGAATGTGTTCAAGCCGGACGTCAAGGCAATCAAGAAAAGGATTGAAGATTTGATTACTCGGGATTATTTGGAGAGGGACAAAGACAATCCCATTTTGTTCAAGTATTTGGCATGATTCCGCCTGTTGGAAGAAAGCGGAATATCAAGGCTTCAGTATCATTTTTATGGCCTGCAGATCTTTCATATGGGTGGGTAGCTGCCAAGAGGATTCAGGGCATATCTTGCCTCTGCTTTTGTTCAAAGTTGCTAATGCTTCCCCCTATACAAACCATCAATATAGATTTTTATGATTGTGCTTTGCATGTTATTTTTGGATGTATTTTGTATTGAAAATTCACAAAAAATAGCATTGAGAACTGAAATAGTTAGTGTTATTATATTTAAGAATTGAATTTTAACGGTTACACTTGATATATTAGCATTGTACATAACAAGTTTGGGTAGGGTAATTATATACATGAATGATTTTAGGCCATGAATGTGATGAGAGAAATCTGAGTAACCTCAAGATCCCACATATCATGTTGCTGAAGGGCTGCATTTCTTTTCCTCTACAGCTACATATTCTGGCTTCAGGGATCAAAAATGAAAGAAGAAGAAGAAATGCTAAGAAGGCTCTCTAATTGACATCAATTAACAAGAAAAATGTGACACAGGAAGGAAGTTTTTACAAAGGACATTCCTGAATTAACAAAATCTGAACCTGTTGTGATCAAACCAAACAGGCCTTTCTCAGTTTCTTGGAGGATTCTGCTACAGATTCATCAACAAAAGGTTGGACCAGATTGGAAAGAGGAGGATGAGGATGACAATGATGCCGAGAAGAATGGCAATGCATGTCCATTTCCTGGACCCTTTCTGGTATTCTCTAGCTTCTTGGAGTTGCTCAGTGCCTCGTCTAACGAATGAACTGGCATGTGCTACATGACTCTCGATGTCATTAAGCTGTTGCCCTTGTGCCTCCACAAGTGCAGCCATGTCCAAGAAAATCTGGTGAAGTTCAATCAAATTCTTTTCAATCTCCTTCACCGCATCATGCCGTTCCTGTATTTCAGAAATGGTATCCAGAATCTGTCCTCTTCCCTGTTCCTGGATAGCCTTCTGAAGAAACGTTTCACTTTCACCACTTGAGATCAAATTCTCAATAAATTCATCGTCCGCTTTCTCCCCAGTAATCGTATAATATCTTCTTTCCACTGTTTCTCTGTACTCAGCATTCATCTTAGCCCTCAACCCCTGGAAATCATCCATCATATCTTTCAGTTTTTTCCCTAATCCGCTCACCACTGATGTCCTCGTCCTATCAGTAGACGATCCAGGACCACAACCTGCAACTTTACGGTTGGCCACATTAGACCTGTCAAGGGCTTCAAGCTTCCCTTTGATCATCTTGACTCGTTTCAGAACCTGAGAAACATCTGAATCCATCTTGGACCTGAGCTCTTTCATGGTCTTGGCATTATGAACCGTTTTGCACTCTTCATTGGATTCTTGCAGCCTCTTATATAGCTTGTCAACATCTTCCATGTCTTTCTTAACGTTCTCTACATCATCAAAGAATTTATCAAGATCGCCCTCCTCATTTCCGGTCCTTGCTCCAGTCTCCAGGTCATCCATCTGGACCTGCTGCTTCAGATCCTGGTATTTTTTAAAAGAATGTGAGAATAGATCATTCATCTTGGATTCTTTTTTTTTTTTTTTTTTTGGGCCCAGAATCTAATTAATGACGTAGCAGAAGAGGTGGAGCTTGGTGGCGATGCCTTGTCCTAGCCTTGTTTCTTCTTTCCCTCAGGTCAGGAGAGCATTTCAATGGGCAATGGAGCCTGTTTTCATACTCTGGAAATGTTGAGGGAAGAAGACGGGTGTGGACAAAGCAAAGCCTTCATTAAAAAGAAATATTTTTTTTTTTTTTTTTTTTTTGTTTCAAAGGTTTGGGGAAGAATGGAAGGATTATTCATATTAGAGGTATGCAGTAGTTTTCAAAGCTCAACCAAACTCAAACCTGAGAACTGTCGTTATTTGTGGAGAAATTTAATGCTTCATTCTGCTTCAGACGCTTCCCACAAATTATTTATTCCCTCTTAAAATTATTCTTACTAATCTAACCACGTTGACTTGGTCAATTTCACATCTTAATGTTAAATATTAAAAAGGTTATACCCCAGTTAGATTACTCATTATTGAAAATTAATATTTTTATTTTTTTTTACAAAAATATTATTTGAATCAAATTTTTATATCTTAAATAATTCGATTAGATTCATTTGTTTGTAAAATTATTTTTGGACAACAAATATTTATCGAATTGTCAATATACATATTTTACGGTAAAAGAAATTCTTGAAACAAACTTAATAATGGAGTCCGTAGAAAATAGGTAAAATAAACTAATTGGTTTTATTTGAAAAAATATTAATTTGCCTACCTACCTTGTATAAAATAGAAAAACTGAGTTCTTGAAAGTTAGATTTTACCTATCTCATTTTAAAAAACTTGTTTTGACAAAATTTTATTTTAAATTTAAATTTAATGTTTGTTGGAGATAACGATAACTAAGATTTATTTTGATGAAAGATAATATTAAATAATTCTAATTATATAATTTACAGTTTTTCCATATACTATATCCATTTTTTTTTTAAAAAAAAACAATAACACTAGAAAAATTGGAAAAATACAATTACAATTAAAAACTTCGGGTTGATTTACAATGATGGAGGTAAATATAAATTAATTTTGAAGATGACCAACGTGTTTAAAAAAATGAGATTAGATCAGATTTAGAATATATATGGGTAAAAGATAAATAAGAAATAAAAGAAATAATTTAATAAGAAAAATTAAAAGAAAAAAAATTAAGGATAAGAGAGAAAAAACAGTTACATAACCTGTTTTGACTTATAAATTTCTGTAGTTGCTGGTGTTTTTCCTAGTAAGGAAAAGATGATTAGACAATACAAAGCCAATATATATGAATTAAGAATATCAGAAATATTAAATGTCTCCATAAATAAAATACTGAAATTCAAAGAATAAATAACTTATGATACAAAACCTAATCACCTGAATGAAGCTTTCAAAACTCAGCTTGAAAATTTTCACTTGTTGACCTACTTGTTTGATTTCTATTCTAATCATCCCCAGGATTGCATGTTATAAACACTCCTGTTATCATTTCATTGAGCTATGTTCTTGAAGCACTGAAGAAGAAGATCCATCCATCTGGGAATCCACTTGAGTCACCAACAAATTTCTTCATGTTGCTTTTCTGCCCGCAATTTTAATTGCATAAGGTTACACTTCAAACTGGATTCTCGTACCTGTCATAAGAATCAAAATATGCTGTGGATTGTTGTAGAATCATTGTAAATCTACAAAAACAACAATCAAGTTTCGTACTCGCTAGCTCAAGTCACTCAAGTTATAAACTAATGATGTGGGACGAGATGCATGGTTATATGTTTACCTCTAATGCGGAAACTATCTTGAAATATTCCAAGCATTCTTCCAACAACAACCTTTCTTCAATCACTATCTCTGCTAATTCTCTCAATGTTGCAGCTGTTTCATCACCCTAACAACAATTTACAACTCAGAATTAGGTTGCAGACAAAATGGTTAAAACCCAAATCTTATGATGCAGTAAAACATTGTGTTGTATACCGTTGGTGAATATTTAGAATTCATCATCTTGATTGTTCCAGTGATGTCTGATGCAGTGCGAAGAGCCAACATAAGTGAGTGTGGTTCCACCTGCAGAATATTCATTCAGGTTGGTGTTCATACAATAGGCATTAGTTTCTGAAGAAGATGTTATTTTGGCTTAGCCAGCCTACCTTAGCCCCCTCCATTAGGGGAACCTTACAGACAACAGCCTGCAAACTATCTTTGGTCATAGTTATTGCTGATTGATGTTGCCTCTCCATACCACCCCAAGCTTCCAATGACTTCATTTCAGATTTCAGTATGAGATTCAGTTTCATTTCCAGTTTCTGTTTCTGTATCTGCATCTTCTTCTGCCTTACTGAGTTTCTCAATTTGGTTACACCATCCCATGCACATATCAAATTTCTCTGTAAAACAAACAGTCCATCACTCACTTCGAAACAATTTGAGGTGAAATTCTTCAGAAACTAACAACATAAATAAACCAAGGACCGGTTTTGGTTGGATGCTCATTGGGATCAATATGCCTTTTAACCTTGAAAAAAATGCAAGAATGTTTTCTAATATAAATCAAAGGAAGCAAGAAATTTACAAACCTCAGCTCGTTTAGTGATGTTCCCATTAACAACCTCAGCTCTAGCATTTGCATACCTCCACTGCACCAACCGATTATGAAACAACCTTAATTGATGAACGCTGTCACCTATGCCTAGTCCTATAGGTGAAGATACAGTTGGGTAAGTTTTCTTTCCCTTCAATAATTCAAGTCCAATGCTAAGCAAATTTCCTACTCCCTTAACCTTTGAAGGACTAGTTGGAGGCTTAGATATCCCTTTCCCCTTATTATTCTCCTCTGATACTGTTGGCGAGCTAGCTCTTCCCGGCGATTCTACCATTTTTGCAGTCTCAAAAGGGCTGCCCCTCATCGAGTTAGACCTCTTCATTGCGTTCTTGAATGTTGATTTTTTGGGAGAATTTTCAGCAGAACTAGGCTTCTGAAGGGTACCAGAATCAGAACCAATTCTGCGACACCTTGATAATGAATCTTGAAAGTATTTCGAAGAAACTTCAATTCCAGCCATTCTAGAACTCACGGTGGGAGCCATATAAGATGCAGGTAAACCTTTTCCCATTTGTGGAGAACCAAAACTAGTGCCTGAAAGTACATCACTCTGTTCTGACCCAGAGTCCCCTACAAGATCCAACAAATAATCTGATTTTCGGCCTAATGACCGTCGTCTAAGTGCTGTTTCATCCACTGATAGCCTCCCAGGGACTATTTTATCATCAGATAAACTCGAAGATGTTGATGATGATGAGGACGATGATGAAGATGATTTTGATGATCTTCCCGGGAACTTAAACTTCCCTGTATATCGCATTGATCCACCAAACAGGGGTTTATGATTCTCTTTAGCAATTTTGCTATCGTTCTCGAATTCATTATTGGACTCCTTACAGAACTGTATCCTGTTTAGGGATTCATGGGATTCATTTCTTTCCAGGTTCTTGCGGTGCGCCATTTCCATTTTCCTCTCATTTCTGAAACACTCGGCAAGGGTACCATATTTGGTGGCGTCAGAGGATTCCTGTTGTGTGGTTGGTGTTGTGGATGATGATGATGATGCCGGCCAAAGTCCCCGCATGAAACCTGAATCCGCCGCACCAGTACTTCTGTGCTTCCGATTAGTGGAGGAAGAAGATCTGCCGCCTGCGTCACCCCTTTGCCGAATAGGAGAAGGAGTGTTGTTGTTGTTGTTGGTCGGGGAACTAATGACATTTCCCAATGGTGTTAGTGAAAGAAACCTGGAGCTTACTTCACGAGACTTAGGTTTTGTGTTATGATGCCTGAGTGAGTGTTGGAAAGCCAGCAAATCTCCCTCAGAGTGCTTCATTTCTGGAGTTGAAAATTGGAAGAATGAATGAATGAATGAATGATAATAGCAAGTAGGAGAAACATGTGGGATTCGTCTTTCTTTGTTAGCAGAAAAGTAGCCGTGAGTAAAACAAACCACTTCTTGAGGTGTGGCGGCAATTCAAATGCCAATGGCCGCCGCCGGCCTTCAAATCTTGAAGAAGGAGTCTTTCTTCAGTAAATGACACTCAAGTTACTCCAATGCCTTTTTCTTTTCTCTTCATATTTTCTTATCCAAATATTACGAAACGACCTAAAGCTAAATTATTCAAATTTAAAACTTATTCATTTTATGTGGGAAATGTGAACCATAAATTAAAATCTTTGGTTTCTTTCCACCTATTTTAATAGCACTTCTTCTATTTTTTAGCTGTCTCCACTCCAATTATTCTTATTCATGAAGCTTTTGAAAATGAATAATACATTTTTAAAATTTGAGCCCTACAAACTAGTACTATTATACAACACTAAATTCAATTTTAAAGAAAAAAAATGTCAAAATGATATTTATATTAATCCCATTAGAATGAGACTGGACCGAGTCAATCCATAAGAAACAAAAAATTTTTTTAGAGTCATCAATACATTAGGTAAAGAAAATCAATTAACGCTTGTTTGATAAATTAGGATGTATTTATTTCAAGTGCTGTAGATTGTTCCATTCATATTAATTTATTCATTCTCATTTTCACCAAAATTATAGCCATCAAGTGCTTCAATTTGTAGCATAAGTATGATGAATTTGGTGATTTTAGGTGAGGGTGAATTTTGAGGGTTTTGATTAAGATGTGTTCTTGATTGTTGGGCGTTTAAATTTTGAGGATTAAAGATAACGATCTTAGTGTTGAAGACTTAAATTAAAAAAAAAAAAGAAAAAAAGGAAAAAAAAAATTTAATTGCTTACAAGAACATTGGAGTTAGCTTGGAAGTTTATGATGTTTAGCTTGGCCGGCCGGCATTGTGATTGAAGGTTTTCCAAAGTCTGAAATTGACAGTGAAAATTAAAGAGTAGGATTTATCATTGATGTGCCAATTGGCCTTTTGTTGTTTGGGAAGTTGGATTTTAATTTTTTGTATGTTTAGCAACAACGTCAAAATTGAGTTTTTGACGTTAATTCAAATGGGATATTGATCATGGACATATGGCACCACGACGAGGCCGCTACTATTATTACTATGACATGTTTGTGATCAGATAAAACTAATTAATACGCATTTTAATTTGTTACAAAAATTATTGTAAAATTTTTAAAAATATTGTTTAAATATCATCTTAAGAATTGTTTTCAATTTTAGGTATCATTTTTTTTTTAGTTTTTATTATAATTTTTTATCTAATCAAAATATAGTGGCTAATTTGTACCAAATAAATAAATATATATAGTGGTTAATAGTTATCTTATCTTATCACAACCCTTTTCTTTTATTTCTTTTTAAAAATTTAAATATCATTTCAATTATAATTTAAAAGAATACCTACACTTTCAATAACATCTATTAATATATATTATGAAAAAATTAATTAAACTAACAACTATTACCCTCTTCCATATTTTTTTATTAAAATATATTTTTTAAAATAATTACACACCATGTCGTAGATCAATGTGTTTTTTAAAATTTTGACAAATAATAGACAACATTAATTAAGAGAAGAAATAATTAACATCTAGAAAGATACATATTAAATGATAAAAAAAAAAAAATTATTAAAATATTAAAGACATCTGCAAGTGTTCTTCCATAACGATATAATTTACCCTCGGGCTATGTCACTCGTTATAAGACTATACAATCAATGGGTTATAATAGTTATTATAAAAAAATTATTCTGATATACTCTTGATCATGCCTATATTTTAAATAAAATTTTTATAGATTAAAGTTATATATAAAAATAAAAATAATGTAATTTTGATGAAAAAAATTATTTTTGAATTTAAATTTTGAATTTTGAATTTATAATAAATAAAGAATAACTAAAATGTATTACGTTTAAGGATATTATAAGATAAGATAAATACTATTGAAGCAATACTAAATTTTAATTAGTTAAAAGGTATAAAAATTAAGAAAATGACATTCAAAATTTTGCTTAACTATTATTTCAATTTTCTTTCACTAGTTTTTCTTTTGTCTTACTTCTTGTTAATCAATTCAGATTTTTAGAATATTTCCGAGAGGCGGCTCCCAGGAAAACCCTCTTCGCGACCTATCTTGCCGGTCAAGCACCTTCTTCTCCGTACGTCTTTCATCGGCGCCGAACGGGAAGGTCCTTCCACCCGTCGGTTTCTGTTGGTTCTTGTTTTCCCTCATAACTTACTTTCTCACTCTCAATATCAGTTTGCTATGGATGACTCTTTGGCGGCTTTATATGACAAATTGTCAATCAACGAGTCCGAAGTTCTTTCAACGCCGTCCCCTGGTACTTTTTCTCAACGGCTGGCGACGGATAATGCTATTATCGGGAAAGTACTCGCTTCTAGAATTGTTCCGCCGGACCATGTTGCCGCCCTTTTCCGAAAGTTATGGAAGCCCACCGGATCTCTCACGGTAAAACCTATAGCAGACAACACGCTCCTCTTTCAATTCCAAAATATGTCGGACAAGAAGCGCGTCATGGCTAACAGACCATGGTTATTTGATCGCCATCTCCTCCACTTGTCGGATGCAGCGTCAACCGACATAGGGCCAAAAGTCAAATCTTTAACGTGCCCTTTTTGGATTCATGCCTATCACGTACCCATTGGTAGAATGACAATCGGTTTTGCAAAATTTCTGGGTGATTCCCTGGGACAATGCATGGATGTAGATAAAGATTCGGACGGCTCCTGTGTGGGTCGCTTCCTGAGATTCAAGGTGAATATTGATTTAGAAAAGCCTCTGAAACGCATACTCCTGTGGACAGATGATGGTACTCAATATAAATTCCCTTTGCGCTATGAAAACCTCCCTGACTTTTGCTTTCACTGTGGCATAATTGGCCATACAAATAAGGATTGTTTGTCTCAGGACCCTGCTGATGAATTGAATGACAATCCTGATCCTTTTGGCCAGTGGTTGAAAGCTCCTCCTAATTCCAAACCTTTTTCCATTGGTCGCCCAAAGCCCTCGAATGTTCCGGATATGAATGATGTGACTCCGCCACCTTCTCCACGCCCAGAATACCAGCAGACAGCTTCCTCAGAATATAGAAGACAGCAAAAAGTGGATAATCATGAAAATCGAGAGCCTCACGCTCTTGTTGTAGCGAACGAGAACAATCTTGCATTGTCATCTTCCCCTGATGGGATCAGTCCCCGGCCGGTGATTCAACCTGCCATCCCCGCTTCTTCCCAGCACCAGGCCGACGACCCTCCAGCATTGACAAGAACACACTCCAGCCCAGGCCTAATAGATTGCATGCTAGTGCAGGCGGAAACTCTTTTGGACCCTTCTGCGCGTCATCTGCAGAAGAAAAAATTCACTCGACAAAGACGCTCTAACAACAATGTGGACTCTCATATGAGCCCAGTTTTATTGGGAGCTAAACGTAAACTGGATGTGGATGCGAAATCCCCAAATCTTGATCAGGTTTCTATGATAATCAGCAATGACAAGCGGCAGAAAACGGTCTTGGATGTTACCTCTCCTCCCGATGTGAACTCACTTAATTTAATGGTTGGCGGTGCGGCGGTGATTGGCGATCATAGCCAATCCCGCCCAGCTCAATGAATCTTTTAAGTTGGAATTGCCGGGGCTTGGGGAATCCCCGGACAATTCAGGAGCTGCGGGAACTTATCCGCATACACCATCCCCAGGTTGTCTTTTTGTGTGAAACCAAGTGCTCTCAGGCAGCCTTTATTAAGATACGCAATCAACTTGGTATGTTTGGAGTTTGTAAAGAAGCCAATGGTCGCAGTGGTGGTTTGGGGATGTTATGGGATCGTAGCTTGCAGGTTGATCTTTTAAGTATGTCAGACAGATTTATTGATACTTTAGCTCATGTCCAGGGAAATGTAATCCGGTTAACAGGTTATTACGGGCATCCAGCCGTATCCCAACGGCGTGCGTCCTGGTCTGATTTTCATCAATTATACAGACTATCACAGGAACCTTGGGTTTGTTTCGGGGATTTTAACGAAGTTTTATATCAGTCAGAATTTCAAGGCAGTGGCCCTCGCCCTATATGGCAAATGCAATCTTTCAGGGAGGCTTTGGAACATTGTAACTTAGATACCGTTGCGGATTCCGGAGAGCAGTTCACATGGGCCAGACTCTTAGCACACCCGCACACTCAGCGAGCTCGGCTTGATCGTGCTGTGATAAATTCAGGACTGATACTTTTATACCCAGCAATAAGCACCAAAAGCGTTCCGACATACGCCTCAGACCATACTGCTCTGGTCCTCTACTTGCGGTATGCCCCTCATAACTCCACGCCGTACCATCGACGTCGCTGTTTCAGATTTGAGGCATATTGGATGCGCTCAGCAGATTGTGAGAAAATTGTTTCAGACCACTGGGCAGCCAATAGTGATGTACTTGAAAATTTGACTAATTGTTCCTTAGGTTTAATACAGTGGGGAGGGGGCCCTTTTAAGAACCTTGACAAAGGTATTAAATCGTTGCAAAAGGAAATTGAACGTCTGCGGAAAGGTACCATTACGGACGTTGTGCACGCTAGGCTCCAACATTTGAATGGTCACCTTGAATTGTTGCAGGAACAGCTAGCTCTGAAGTGGCAACAGCGGTCAAAATTATTTTGGCATCGTGAAGGGGATGGTAATACCCGCTATTTTCATCAAGCAGCGAATAGGCGGAGGCTTAATAATTTGATTTCCAGCTTAAAAGATGAATCGGGAGTTACACGCACTGAGCCAGGGGAGATTGAGACAATCATACACGGCTACTTCACCTCCCTCTTTCGCACCTCCAACCCGAATAACCAGGATATGCGCAGAATTCTCGGCCGTATGGATCCCAGGGTATCCCCTGAACTAAACGAATTCCTCTCTAGCAGATATACTGAAGATGAAGTCGTTAAGGCGCTGAAATCTATGCACCCTTACAAGTCCCCAGGCCCAGATGGTATGAGCCCTGTTTTCTTTAAGAGGTATTGGCATATTGTCGGCTCCGACATCTTGTCTTATGTTCTTAAAATATTGAATGATGGTTACTTTGACCCCTTGATAAATTTCACGCATGTCGTACTTATTCCCAAGGTTAATAAGCCCGAACTTGTCACTCAGTTTAGGCCTATTAGTTTATGTAATGTGATTTACAAGCTTGCATCCAAGGCCGTTTCCAATCGCCTTAGGACAGTCCTACCCCACATTATTTCCTCTTCTCAGTCAGCTTTTGTCCCTGAAAGACTAATCACTGATAATGTTCTGATCGCCTACGAAACTCACCATTCAATGAAGCTCAAAACTGCAGGAATAAAGGGCCTTATGAGTGTTAAGCTTGACATGAGCAAGGCTTTTGATAGGCTTGAGTGGAACTTCATCACATGCACACTTCGAGCTCTTGGGTTTAACGATGGGTTTGTTTCACTTGTTGCACAGTTTCTATCTACTGTTCGCTATTCTTTCCTATTGAATAGTACGCCGGTGGGGGAGCTGGTACCTCAGCGAGGGATTAGGCAAGGGGATCCCCTTTCGCCGTATCTTTTTATCATTTGCAGTGAAGTTTTATCATGTCTTCTTCAGGATTTACAAAACTGCGGTCATTTAGGCGGGATAGCGGTATCTCGAGGGGCACCATCCATCTCTCACCTTTTCTTCGCTGATGACACTCTACTCTTCGGGAATGCCACCACTGGGGAAGCCGGGCATATGAAGTGGGCTCTTACTATGTACGAGAGGATATCTGGTCAGAGCATTAATCTTGAGAAATCCGGAATTGTTTTCAGTCCTAATACCTCCATGCCAATTCGTAATGATATTTGTGGCATTCTCGGTATTTCCGAAACTGCATCGCACGGGAAGTATTTGGGGTTGCCTAGTGTAATGGGGAGAAGCAAGAAAGAAGTATTTAGCTGCCTAAGAGACCGGGTTGCTACTCGCATTCAGGGCTGGAATGAACGTTCTCTATCTAAGGCTGGGAAAGAAACCTTAATCAAATCGGTACTTCAGGCTATTCCAACTTATACTATGCAGTGCTTCTTAATTCCGGATGGAGTGATTGAAGACATCCAGAAACTTATAGCGCGCTACTGGTGGGGATCCAGTGCTGATAAACGGAAAATTCATTGGACAGTTTGGCAGGAGCTCACTCGAAAGAAATCTATGGGCGGTTTGGGTTTCCGCGACCTTAAATCGTTTAATATAGCACTCCTGGCCAAGCAAGCTTGGCGGTTACTCACGCAACCGCGATCACTATTGACTAAGCTGCTGCGGGCCAAATACTTCAAGGAAGGTAACTTGTTCGATGCAACGGCAGGCGTACGTCCTTCTTCTACATGGCGTGCTATTTTAGAAGGCATAAAAGCGCTGAAATTAGGAGCGCGACGACAAATTTTAACGGGCACCACCACTAGTCTTTGGCAGGATCCTTGGCTTCCCGGCAACACACCTTATTGCCATTACTCTCCTACAGATGCCCTCCCTGCCAATTCTATGGTTGCAGCACTAATAAATCCTGGAACGATGACCTGGAATGCCCCTTTGATTCAAGCGAACTTCCCTCCAGACACGGCAACATCTATACTCTCCCTCCCCCTCGGAGTTAGTAACCGACAGGATCGTTGGATTTGGAGCCCCAATAAAAAAGGCACATTCACTGTTCAGACTGCCTACCACACCATCCATCAGTCTCGTAGTCCTTTTGTGTCCAGGATAATTGGTGCAACAGCAGCAAATGGCACCCATCCTATTTGGAAGAAACTCTGGAATTTAAATGTACCACCCAGGATTATGCATCATTGTTGGAGGCTTCTTACTGATACTCTGCCCACTTTAGAGAATCTGGAGAAGCGACATGTTTTTGCGAATCGTCAATGCCCCCTCTGTAACGCTGCAAATGGAACTCACCTTCACCGGCTCTTCTACTGCCCTTTTGCACGAGATTGTTGGAAGCTGCTGTCCTTCCCGGGGGTTCCGTTCATGTTTCAGAATCCATTAGCAGAAACATGGGTGCTGAACCTGTTTCTTGGTATTTCTAAGGATGAAGCAGAGAAAGTTGCAATGTTACTCAATTCTATGTGGTATGCACACAATCAAGCGGTGTACGAATCCATTTTGATGAAGCCATCGGACACGGTCCTCTCCGCCATGGCTACGCTCCATGCATATCAATCCGCCCGCACTTTGATCCCATCATCATTGCTTTCTGGCTTCTCACCACTTCCTGTCCGCCCCGAATCTCTGGATGGTCATGGCATCTATTTCGATGGTGCAGTTTCAAGCCAACGCAACGGCGCAACTGTTGGAGTGGTTGTCTTGTCCAGTACCGGCGAGTTTGTTCATGCCTTTGGAAAATTTTTTCCCTGTATTATGGAGCCTGATGCAGCAGAGGCCTTAGCACTCCGTGAGGCAATTCTATTGAGCCGGCGGCTGAACCTTCCATCACCATCTTTCTTGGGTGACTCATCGCAAGTTGTTCTGGCAGCAAAGAATCTTGAAGTTAGTTCACACATCTGCCTCCCCATTATAGACGAATGCAAGCATCTTCTGGCCTCTAACCAGCAAATGCGACTCTTCTGGATCCCTCGCTCGCATAACCTTCATGCTCATGAAATAGCAAATTTTGTAAAGCTTAATGCTGCCTCTGTCTACGATTGGCCTAGTGTGCCAAATTTTCTTAAACCTTTGCTCCTGGACTCTCCTCCAGTGACTTAATAAACTTACTTCTACTCAAAAAAAAAAATTCAGATTTTTAGAGTACTTAATATTTTGTTATTTAAAATAAATAAATTTAATGAAAATTAAATATCTTATTAATCTGATTTTAAAGTAATTGATTTTTATTTTTTGAAAATCATACGTCATAATTTTATAGTTTAAAATTTTGGAGTATAGACGCATAAAAGACGGTCAAAGAGTCGCCGTTGCCGGGGATCGAACCCGGGTCATCCGCGTGACAGGCGGATATACTCACCACTATACTACAACGACTTTGTTGTCAAGAGCTTGAAACTTGTTATTAATATTAGATACATAATTTAACTTAACTTTATTATGTTTGCATTTTTGGGTGCTTTGTATCTCATTTATACTTTTTAATTTAACAAATAACACTATTCCATCAATCTAAAATTACTCATACAATTCTAAATATATTAATACTAAAAAGATACCAAATATTTTAAAACAATGGGTTACGGAAAGAATATTATTATAAAATTTACACATGTCTTTTAAGAAAGAAGGTAAAGCTTTACATAAGATATATAAGATGGGTGGCTATTTATATCCTAAAATGTTATTTTTGCAGAATTACATGTAATGTAATATGGGGGGATACTGCATATTTGTTTAGATGGACTCTGAGAAGCTACATCCACCACCACCTTAGAACTATTTGTTTAGTCCTTCCTCTTCTTCTTGCTTATTCTTCCACTGCCAACCTCCCTTCTCGTCATATGCCATTCTCTTTCCAGCTCCACCACTTTGTTTCCATCTTCTCCGTCTCCGCGGCCAGTCGCATCTCTCTCAGTTGCAACTGCCTCACAAACAGCACTTGCACCACCACTCTCATTGCCAAATTTCCATTCTCTGCAGCATGGAACAGGCTTCTGCCGACATCTTGCTGCAGTCCAACACTTGGCATATCTCTTCCCTCTCTGATTCTCTCAGAGGTATCTATGCTCGTCAAAGTATATATCAATGGCCCTGTATATTCCATCTGACCATTTTTTTTTTATTCCCTTCAGCAGAGGCTGCAGATGACAGTTGAGCAAGTGACATAAATGTTGTCATTTTGAGATCACTGTCACTCGGAATTTCAATCAGAAATTTACCAACAAGTTCTGCCACTCTGATTAGCAGCAGCTCTTCACCATTTTTTCACCAGTGCTTGTTGCAATATATGATTAAAGGATTGAATTCAGTTGATTATGTTGATATATATGAGGAAGATTTGGAAGCTTTGGCTGCAGAAGTTTATATTGATAGAAAAGGAGTTTCTGGAAATGTGTATGTTGATATAGCTGTCCACGTAACGTCATTAAATCAATTGGAGTTAGTGCAGCGAGTGGGCATAACGTGGGAGGCGGTTACTTCCCTTGAATTCAGTCTTGTATTGTTTATTCTAATTAATAGAAGCAAATGTATAGATGTATAAATAGACTTGTAAAACAGTTTTTTTTTTTTTTTTTTTTTTTTTTTTGAGAGATTATCATAAATTTCCCAGAACCGCTTCTTCTTTCTCTCTGTTTTCCAGCCTTAACTTCAGATTTTCTTCAGTGCTGCAGTTGTAATAGAAGCTTTTCAAGATCCTTTTAATACAATCGGGAAAGTAGTATTAGAAGATCTGATCTTCCTCTGTTGCTTCTTCTAATTGCTTCCCAATCCTCATTTCAAATCCATTTTTGCATTCTTCACTAGCTTCCAAGACTATTGCAGATTTCAACATTTCAAATAGTGAAGCACAAGGTAAAGAGTCCTCTCTCATTTTGCAGCATTCTCTCCACTGCCTCAATAATCTCTCTCTGGCTATTCCTTTTCTGGACTGAACCCTCATCATCCCTTTCATTCAAGCTGGATAATACCCATTTTTTGGCATATTGATACACAGCTGCACAGACATATTCTGCTGGAACATGACGCGGAATCACTGAAGACATAATGGGCTCATAAAGCCTGAGGGACAACCTGCTCAGTTCTTCAGTCTTGCAATCAAGGGCGAAAAGATTTCCTTGTCTCCTCGCACTAGTTCTCAAGACATTCCCATTTTCCTCCTGATCATCGATATTGGAACAAGCCAACAACTTGACCGGTTCTCCAAGCAAATTTGGATGGTTCAATGCCTTACTGATGATTGATTCCGTACATGCACCAACAAGGCCAAGATCCAGTGCTTGTGGAAGAATATTTTCAGCGGCATTAAGAGCTCTGATGGATTTGTTCCAGCTAGAAATGATTTGGCGTTGGAAGAAATCGATGGCCTTGCCTAGTAGATTATTGTTGCAGTGGTCTTCAATCAATCCTAGGTGGTGAGCAAGACAGCAACATGGATGACATTCTCAGAAGATAAATGGATTTCATAACCATGGCAAAATCTAGCAACTAGCTCAAATATTTCTGGATCAGCAAGCCCATCTGCACTCAGAACATGGGAAACATCCACTCTGGGATCCTCTCTGAGCAACTCAGCAAGCTTGCCTGATTTGGCAACCAGAAGTTCCTAAAACACAAGTAAACAGCAGCCTCTGGGCCTGAGGAGATGGAACAGAAACTGAATGCAAAAAATTGTTCATACTTACCCTATTAAGAATGAAGGGTACACCACTAACATATAGCTGCAAGTCGGATGACTTCCTGAGGGGAAGAAGGAAACATGGGATACATTTACAACAAGCTTTTGATTCAAAGAAGCAAACAAGTGGCACAATAAGTAACTCCCTACCTTGTTGGAGATCCTCTCGGCCAGTCCGCCGCCATGAGTACAATCTAGCAAAGGCTTCGTTCCAGATTTCTAACGATTGATGAATGTTTTAAAAAACAAAAGGAAAAAGGACTCTTTCAGCTTATTATGCAAACGGGCAACAAATCTATACGTTGAGGTTGCTGTTTTTCAATCTTCCTAAATAGATTTTTCAGCATAACTGAACTCCTCAAATATGGGATATGTTTAAGATGATGTCAACGGTATTATTATACAGAGAGTATATATCTTTTGTGGCCTAATAAATTAATTTGGTAAAATGTCCATGAAATGTATATTTCAAGTGGAAAAAAATGGACCTGTTCTACCTATAAATAGTACTACTAAAAGGTAAACACAAATTCATACAACAATTCTCAAGGACTAGGATTGAATTCCTACATCGTACACTATGGATGTTTCTTCTGCATGCAAAAAACCAGCACTAATTTATGGTCATAATCAGACGTATTTGCCCATAATCTCAAAACACTTCCTATATCAGTGAACATTGCAGAGTTGTAATAAAGGATGGCCATAATCGACGTATTTGTCCCAGAGGGATTTGTACTTCTCCATCCCAATCTTCAACCATGGCTTTGAGTTCCCATTGTAATGGAGAACAGCCCCTTTTTCGATCAACTGAGGATCGACATTTGTATAACCCAAACCCAGTACATGCCATGAAGGATCCAATGCCTCTGTCAACCCATAGAAGGTCAATAATCCAGGTGGGAGTGTACCAAGTTTCCACAATGTCCTGTCTACATTCTTTTCCTGCCAGTAGTGATAGATGCCGGTAACATTCCTTTTTCTCCACTGAACCAAGTCAAATATATTCATACCGAATGCCCAACCACATGCATCAGGATCAAAATGGGTATGTATTAATGGGTGAGAGTAGTTTAAGTACTTGTGGTACCTATGGAATGTCTCCATGCATGTCTCAACTGCACCATTAACATTGCCCTTCAGATCAATCGAAAACAAGGCCGACAGATCCTTCTGAACAACCACATCATCGTCCAGAAATACTAACTTCTTTAACTCAGGAAATACTTCCGGAATGTAGAACCTCAGGTGGTTAAGCATGGATAGATACTTGGGATTTCTAAATTTGATTGGTGTTCGCCCATCACCACCGCTACCAGAGAAGTAATAACTCTGTGTTTCAGAGTCTTGAAGCTGTTTTAGAACTGGAACATAAGAAGCATTTAACCAGCTAAAATCTTCAAACTTTTGGACATCAACTGTCACACCTCTGAAACTATTCATGCTGAACCAGGCCTTCATTGCAGCATAGTTCACCTCATCAGTCACCAGGTGGAAGACTACCATATCAGGATCTTTTGAATTTAAGGCCGTAGAATTCACTACCACTGAAGTCGCAAGGACATTATCAGAAAAGACACAGTAGTGGTAGAGATTGTTATCTATCAATTTTGCAGCTATATGATTTTTATCATTCATTTTTTTCTGTAACTTTGCATTCTTGAACCATTCAGTCGTCAGCCGAACACCAAGGCAATACAAACTCTTAGGCACTTCTTCTGCAGCTATTTGTCCAAACTTTGAACTCTTCTCAGTAATGGAATTCATTTGTTCTTCAAGACCCTGGATATTACCTTTTAGTCTCATGATCATAGTTGCACTGTCATAATGAAGCAGGTGCTGTGCTTGGTAAAGCAAGATGGCCATATCACGGATAGCAGTTTCTGATTCTCCAATTGTCAAGGGGGTTCTTCTCAATGCAGCATTTGAAAGGAGAACTTGTGAATTACGAATTTGAGCACTCAATTCCCATGCAAATTGGAGGTTACTGCTTTCTTTTGCAATTACAACAAATGCCTTGGCAAGAGATATCTGGTCATTCAGTTGTCTTGCAAGTGAATCAGGGCTCAACATTTCTTCAGTAATGTTCAGGCCTTCTACTGTTCTGTCGTGTCTAAAAGATCTCTGCAGAGATAAAAGGAAAGAAAAATTTGTGTTACAAATTTTATAAAAGGAAAGCTAAAGGAAAACATTCTGATGAACCAGAAGAAATAGATGTTGACTCTCAGACAAGCATAATAGTCAGATACTTTGAAGAATGTCACGGCATCCTAGATATATAGGTATCTCACAGCATGGGCTCAAGAGTCAATTACTGTGTGCATGTAATCACATGCATGAGCATTATAAATATTTTCCTCAATTATTCTATAAAAGCCCAAGCTTATCAATGCATATAAACTCAACATAGATATGAATCCAGTGATCAATCCAACAGATATTTCACTTTCAGATTTAACAAGTACGGCCTTAAGATGAGGTGATGATTTAGGTCATGTATTTCATTAGAAGTGAACCAAGCCATTCGAGAGAAAAATGTTTCACATCAGGACATGCGAGAACACTGGCAAGAAGAACCTTCCCCAAGGAGTGGAACATGGGAAGATAAATCTCATGTGTTTGTTGTAAATCCCAGCTGAGAGTGAAAGACAAGTGGCAGAAACTGCCTGTTAGAAAAATTCAAGGTAAGGACACAGCATGTTAGGCTTTCATGGACCCGTGTGGGGCTTGCATGCACCTCTTGCCCTTTTATTTGTTATAAATCCTCCAGATGTTTGTTAACCAAGAAAAAGGTTGAAACAGAATATCACCCATGTTCTGTTTTACAAATAAAGTTCACCAATTACATCGGAAACCTTTAGTTATGTCCTAATTATTTTCCCCTGAATAACCTGTTTCCGAATAATACTGTAACATGAAGTCTGGCAGGCAACCATGGTAGTGTCCTCGTTATGTAACATAACAGTACCTATTGATCCATACATTTCCAAACAAGTACTCAAGGAATTCACCAAGTTTACAAGTTCAGCCCTAGATCTTCAGTTTGTTATGTAAGTAAAGAAATATACCATTCTTACCCCAGATTCAATAGGTTTCAACAAAAGCTGCCTCTCCTAATTTGAGGTCTAGACTGAAATATAGCATCTCCCTCCTAGTATCCTCAAAAAGAATGCCTGATAAATCAATTCCACAATAACACCCCAAAACTTGCAACAAAAATCTGCTTTGAACTAAAATCTCCAACATTAAAGTCAATTTCCTTCCTAATATAGGTAAACATTGTCGTATCAAACTACCGCATATCCGTAATGTTACTGGCCCACTAATCATAAACAGGAATTGGTTCATCACTGCTATTGTGATGGCTGCAACCACCATTTATTAATATATACTTTATCACCCTTCTTTAATACCGAGCTGTATATACAAGAATTCTGTAGCAGTGCTTGAAACATTATATACAAGAATTCTATAGCAATATCTCACCGAGCTGTATACACTTTGAAGTGCCAACTACCATGAAAAATAGAATTTATCATTACCTATTTCTACCAGACGGAAACTGGACACTTTCTCCAAGAAAAAACACAAATAAAAGAAAGAAAAAGTCGGAATTTTCTTTTAACCTTGCCTACAACAATATGAAACTTCACAAAATGATCCATGTGAAATTTGGAAGTTTTTGTTCACATGCCACAAAAATGGATCTTTAGTAAATGCACTGTTAATACGACATAAATGAATCACATCATACAATAAGATTTTGGGTTCTTTTGGATCAACAATAATATGTAGCATACCAGTTCTCCTTTCCGCTATTTTCCAGCATTAAACATTCATCTTTCTGTTCAAGAGACTAAAGCAACTACGTTTGTCTAAATGTTTGACCTTCTACCTCAATTCTCTGTGAAATCAATAACTTCTAGCATTTCCATTTTCATTCAACATTTCCAAATGACAATTAGCAGATTACATACAGCAGTGAACTGTCATCCTTCTTAGAACTCCTATTGTAGTAATCACAGAAAACAAACCACCAAATCCTTTCAACCTGACTGCAAAACTGCTTTTAGGAAATCTGCCGATGAGATTATTAACATTCAAACAAGAAGGCACCGAAGATCTTTGATGAACACTACAGAAGTACTAAATGCATCCTGGTCATGTTAAACAGGCTCATGATTATCAGGAAAGCAACCCAATAATCAGAAACATCAAAGAACAACGACTAAGCCTTTGTCCCACGGAGAAAATGCAGGGAAATCAGTTACAAAGAGGAATCCCAAAAGTAAGCTCAAACGCCACAATTAATAACAAAACAAAAGCCTTAAAAATCAGAAATGCTGACTCATCTCTGCCAAAACTATAATAGTTACTGCAATTGAACGCATCGCATGAACAAATTCCACACGTCAACGTGTTTTGTGGGCAGCCAGAATGCATATTATTTGCTAACAAAGCCTAATACTCGGTTCTTCATGAATGGTCACTATAGATACGACCCAGCTCTTTTACAAAATACAACTTTGAATCAAAATTTACCTTCGTGAATGCCGATTTCGAAGTGGGCTCATGGCTATCTCTGCTGAGCAAAACAATAAGCAGCAATATTAGCAACCCAAAAAGGGTTAGCCAAAAAACATTCGAAAATCGCCGCCTCACCGGCCGCCGGGAATCTGAGCCTCTCCGCCTCATCAATTATCCAATACAAGAATTACAAAAAAAAAAAAAAAACTCAACTCTTTCTACTACATACTCCAGGAACTTAGGCAAAATCGAATTCCCCAAGCTCTTGTGAGAAGAATGAAGAAAATGAAGCGTGGAAAGAGTTAAGGTTAAGCATAAAGGAAGGTGGAGGGAGAGATCTAGCAAAAGGTTTTACTGTAGGCCACCGACGCCAGTAAGAAGACGACCATTTTAACTCCCCTTTTGTCGAGTCTTCTATTAATTAATGGTGCCATTCTCAAGTTCCTGTAAAACATATGAATCGAAGAATAGTTTTTCTTTCTAGAAATCCAGTAAATTGAAAATTTTAATTATTTATTATATCATATTGATTTATATATATAATCTTAATTGATTATTTTTATTTTTATAATTTATTTTTATATATTTTAAAAAATTTAATAATAAAAATTATATTTAATAATTTAATATAATTAACTTTGAAAAAATAAAAAATTATGTTAAAAAAATATAAAAATATAAATAATTATATATTACATACAAATCAACCGAAGTCACATACTACCCCGGGTAAATCACATTCGTCACCCAACATATGAATAGACCATTCATAATTGATAATGACATGTATAGCTCAAATTAATTTTGAAATCAACTTATTTTATTTTATTTCTTTCTATATATTTTATTTTTTAGAAAAAGATAAATTTTATAAAGTCAATATTTTGTTAAAAATAATATATTGCAATGAATTTTTTTTAAAAGAAAATATGAAATGGATGTTGATAAATACTGGGGCCGGGACCAAAAGGGGGACAAAGTTTTAGGATGTGGATTGAAAAAAATTAAAAAAATAGGTGTGTGGAGTGAAAGGAGTCTCTCGGATTTGTAAAATCTGAAATACTAATTAATTAAGAGTTTCGGATTTCACAAATCCGAATCAGTTATAAAAGATAAAAAAAAAAGAAAAACGGAAGCATAAATTCGGATTTCAAAAATCCAAATTTATTCTTTCTGAAATACTTCTTCAAGACAGTCTACCACGTCTCAGAACAACTAGCACCACGTCAAAAACAACTAGCACCACGTCCAGAAACGTCTACATTCATGTGTGTGAATTTAAACTGATTTTTTCACAAAGACAGTGCACCACGTCCCAGACAACTAGCACCACGTCAAAACCAACTAGCACCACGTCCAGAAACGTCTACATTCACGTGTATGAATTTAAACTGATTTTTTCACAAAGACAGTCTACCAAGTCCCAGACAACTAGAACTACGTCAAAAAAAACTAGTACCACGTCCAGCAACGTCTACATCCATTCATTTGAATTTGGACGTGGTGTTAGTTGTTCTGAGATGATGTGAGATGTCATTTTGAAAAAATCAGTTTAAATTCACATGTCTGGATGTAGACGTTTTTGGACTTGGTGCTGGTTGTTTGAGACTTAGTGCTAGTTGTTATGAGACGTGATAGACTGTCTTTGTGAAAAAAATCAGTTTAAATTCACATGCATGGATGTAGACATTTTTGTACGTGGTGCTAGTTGTTCTGAGACAAGGTGAGATGTTTTGTGAAAAAATCAGTTTAAATTCACATGTTTGGATGTAGACATTTTTGGACGTGGTGCTAGTTTTTTAAGACGTGGTGCTAGTGGTTCTGAGACGTGGTAGACTGTCTTTGTGAAAAAAATCAGTTTAAATTCACATGCATGAATGTAGAAGTTTTTGGACGTGGTGCTAGTTGTTCTGAGACTATGTGAGATGTTTTGTGAAAAAATCAGTTTAAATTCACATATCTGGATGTAGACGTTTTTGTGTGGCGCTAGTTATTCTGAGACGAGGTGAGATATTTTGTGAAAAAATTAGTTTAAATTCACATGTCTGGATGTAGACGTTTTTGGACGTGGTGCTAGTGGTTCTGAGACGTGGTAGACTGTCTTTGTGAAAAAAATCAGTTTAAATTCACATGCATGGATGTAGAAGTTTTTGGACGTGGTGCTAGTTGTTCTGAGACTATGTGAGATGTTTTGTGAAAAATCAATTTAAATTCACATGTCTGGATGTAGACGTTTTTTGACGTGATGTTAGTTGTTCTGAGACGTGATAGACTGTATTTGTGAAAAAAAAAGTTTAAATTCATATGAATGGATGTATACGTTTTTTGGCCGTGGTGCTAGTTGTTCTGAGATGAGTTGAGATGTTGTATGGCCATTTTATTTGTTTTATCTTATTACAACACCTACTTACAAGATCATGAACATTTCTAAGAGTTATATAGTCATTTTAATTGTTTTATCTTCACAAAACTCTTAGATCAGAGATCATGAACATTTCTAAGAGTTGAATGGTTATTTTATTTGTTTTATCTCATTACAAGTCTTAGATATGAGATCATGATCATTTATAAGAATTGTATAGCCGTTTTATTTGTTTTATCTAATCAAAACCCTTAGATAAGAGATTATGAACATTTCGGTCCATCTCAGATGTTTTTGGACGTGGTGCTAGTTGCTCTGAGATGATGTGAGATGTTTTGTGAAAAAATCAGTTTAAATTCACATGTCTGCATGTAGACATTTTTGGACGTGGTGCTAGTTGTTTGAGACGTGGTAGACTGTCTTTGTGAAAAAAAAATCAGTTTAAATTTACATGCATGGATGTAAACGTTTTTGGAAGTGGTGCTAGTTGTTCTGAGACGATGTGAGATGTTTTATGAAAAAATCAGTTTAAATTCACATGTCTGGATGTGGACATTTTTGGACGTGGTGCTACGTTTTTTGAGACGTGATGATAGTTGTTCTGAGACGAGTTGAGATGTTGTATGGTCATTTTATTTGTTTTATCTTATTACAACACCTACTTACAAGACCCTGAATATTTCTAAGAGTTGTATGGTCATTTTAATTGTTTTATCTTCACAAAACTCTTAGATCAGAGATCATGAACATTTCTAAGAGTTGAATGGTCATTTTATTTGTTTTATCTCATTACAAGTCTTAGATATGAGATCATGATCATTTATAAGAATTGTATAGTCGTTGATTATGTGTAGTTGCATTGGTGATTTTGTTAGGTATTAATGTAAAAGTATATGTAATTGGAAGAATTACTTATTTGATGTTCGATGGATTAAATTTGGGAATTGGATTATGGTCATATTGTATTTGTATATTCGATAGAAGTTTTATAAATACAATATGATTAGTATATTGGTATAAGTGTTAGAAGTTTTATCAATTAAATTCGGATTTAGAATATCTGAATTTCAATTCATTTCGGATTTAGAAGATCAGAATTTTTAATTAAATTCGAATCTTCTAAATCCGAATCTAATTAAATTCGGATCTTCTAAATCCAAATTTTAAATTAAATTCAGATTTAGGATATCCGAATTTTATGTATTTCGGATTTCCCTAATCCGAATGTTTTATCTTGTTGGCCATTAATAAAAAAAACTCCACATCTGTGGCGCTCAGCAGGAATAGGGGTGTGCACTATTCTGGACGTGGTGTCAGTTTAAATTCACAAGTATGGATGTAGACATTTTTAGACGTGGTGCTAGTTGTTTTTGGACGTGGTGCTAGTTGTTCTGAGACATGGTGGGTTGTCTTTGTAAAAAAAAATAGCTTAAATTCACATGCATGGATGTAGACGTTTTTCGACGTTGTGCTAGTTGTTTGAGACGCGGTGCTAGTAGTTCTGAGACATGGTAGACTGTCTTTGTGAAAAAAATCAGTTTAAATTCACATGTCTAGATGTAGACGTTTTTGGACATGGTTCTAGTTGTTTGAGACGTTATGCTATTTGTTCTGGACGTGGTGCTAGTTGTTTGAGACGTGGTGCTAGTTGTTTGAGACGTGGTGCTAGTTGTTCTGAGACGTGGTGGGTTGTCTTTGTGAAAAAATTAGCTTAAATTCACATGCATGGATGTAGACATTTTTCGACATTGTGCTAGTTGTTTGAGACGTTGTGCTACTTGTTCTGAGACGTGGTAGACTGTGTTTGTGAAAAAAATCAGTTTAAATTCACATGTCTGGATGTAGACATTTTTGGACGTGGTGCTAGTTGTTTGAGACGTGGTGCTAGTTGTTCTGAGACGTTGTGGGATGTCTTTATGAAAAAAATAGCTTAAATTCACATGCATGGATGTAGACATTTTTCGACGTTGTGCTAGTTGTTTGAGACGTGGTGCTACTTGTTCTGAGACGTGGTAGACTGTCTTTATGAAAAAAATCATTTTAAATTCACATGCATGGATGTAGACATTTTTGGACATGGTTCTAGTTGTTCTGAGACGATGTGAGATGTTATTGTGAAAAAATAGTTTAAATTTGGACGTGGTTCTTGTTGTTTGAGACGTGGTGCTACTTGTTCTGAGACGTGGTAGACTGTCTTTGTGAAAAAAATCATTTTCAATTCACATGCATAGATGTAGACGTTTTTGGACGTGGTTCTTGTTGTTCTAAAACGAGGTGAGATGTTATTGTGAAAAAAATCAGTTTAAATTCACATGCATGGATGTAGACGTTTTTGGACGTGGTTCTTGTTGTTTGAGACGTGGTGCTAGTTGTTCTGAGACGATGTGAGATGTTATTGTGAAAAGATTAGTTTAAATTCACATGTCTAGATGTAGACGTTTTTGGACGTGGTGCATATTGTTTGAGACGTGACGCTACTTGTTCTGAGACGTGGTAGACCGTCCTCAATATTCGAATTTCTAAAATCTGAAATTTGTTAATTTAATTAATAACCACCATTATTTTTTAATTAAATAGATTTGCTCTTATTTCGGATTCTTAGAATCTGAATTATCCGAAATTCGGATTTTAAGAATCCGAGAGGCCCCTATATGTCCACATTTTAAAATTTTTCCTTTTTTTAGTCCACACTTTTATTTTGACCTCCCTTTTGGTAAAAAATTTGATAAATACTCCTGAAAATTAAATTATAAATGGTAATCGTATAAAATAATGTTGAAGCATTACCAATGAAAAAAAAAAATAAAAGGTATGTTGTGGAGGGGAGAGATATCAAACCCTGCTCCCTATTCACATGTAAGTACGTCCTATTATAATGACATAGCTAAGGGATAATAAAAAACAATTGAAGCACGCTCAAAACAGGCGTTATTTCATATATTGTTAATTATTTAATATTTTTATAAGTTCGCATATATTGTTAATTATTTAATATTTTTTAAAGTTCGTAATTGTTAATATTATATTTTTTCATGTTTGTGTTTACTTTTCATAATTAAAATAGTGAACTTATGTTTACAGGATCCAGATGAAGTACTCGATCTGTCGCAAGATTTGAGTGTACTTTTTTATTCTCCTTGTTGGTGTATGTGCCTTTTAAGGGCTATATAGTCATTTGTCGTGTGATTGATGATTTATCAGATGAGTTAATTTCATGAATATAATATTCTTGTGCATATTTGAATTCATGAAATCGATCCGCCAAAAGAAACACTCCATGGATTGATTAGATCATGAGTGATTCTTTTGAGTAGTACTCGTACGAGGATCCTTAGACATAGTCTTAGGTGAATTGTAGTGTACTTTGACATACACCTAACGGGACTGTAACAGGTTGCCAAGTACGGATATGATTGGGTACACTATGAGTCACGCTAAGTGATGAGACTATAAATCTCTCTTAAGCGAGAGATGATATCTTGGCCACTTGATAGTGAACTGAGAAGTGCATGGCCATGCCCGAGAAATGATAAGTGTTATCATTTTTCACTTGAAAATCAAGTAAACGTTTAGCTAAATAAGGATGATGGTTCCATGCCTTATGCTAAACGAGATATCAATGTAGAGGACCGTACGTAGTATGCTCGGAAGGTTGTGTTGAATCACCATTCCACCCTCCATTCTGAATTAGGTAGTCATTATATTTTGCTAGAGACCACTAATGACTTATGGATTAATTAATTAATTAGATTTAATTATCTATTTTCAATTTGGAATGGGCCTACAGGATCGCACATAAGAGGGCTCGATGATACAGAGTTGCCTACACTAAGTATAATTGTTATACTTAGACAAATAGTATTTGATTAAATAGTTTAATTAGATATTATTGAGATGTTCTGTGGTATTAATTAAGAGTTAATTAAGTACACATAAACAATTGGAATAGGCTGATAAATCAAGGGACCTAATTGCAATTGAGGTTCTTGACCCATCAGCCTGATCTATAGGTCAATGGGTTGATCCATGGGTTTGGTAAAACCCAAGTCAGTAAAAAGTAATATTGATTTAATATTACTTTTATATTTTATATTTTATATTTTATTTTAATAAGTTTGTCACTACTGACTAACTACAGTATCTGACTCTATATATCTAGGATATTGAGTCACATACGAAGGACAAGTTTTTAGAAAACTGTTTACCAAAATTTGAAAAATTCCAAAAACTATTCTCTCTCGGCAAAAGACTAGCACCTCTTTGTGAGAATCCCAGTGCTTGAGTGTAGAGAGCTTCTTCAAGAAAGAAACTATTGGTGGTGATCAGCGTAACTGGAGCAGAAGGTTTGGACCAACATCAAACAAGGATCTAGACGCGACAACCGATTAGGCTACGAGGGTAAGCTTTAAAGTTTTAAACGTAGGTTTTAATTAACACTAAAAAAACCAATTAGGATTTTCTGCAGCGAGTTTTTGAAAACTAGGCCTAATCGATCCTAACAGTGGTATCAGAGCTAAGCTCGTTTTAGTGTTAAATTAAAATTAATGGATTAAAAAAATTGTATGTTTTAAAATTAATTAATCATAAACTGATTTAAAAAAAATTAGTTTCGAGAATCTGGGTTTGTTAACCTTGAAGGCACAGATGAAAAGAAAAAATTTTTTCATTGCCCGTAGTTAAAGTTGTTTTCTTTTTGGTGGTGGGGGGGGGACGGGGGCTTTGTCTGAAATAAAGAAAATTTTATTTCGTCGGAACTGGGTTTCACATTGGTTTTACACGCCGGAAAATGGGTTTTGGAAACGGGCAGAGGGGGTTTTTGAATTTTTCCTCACTGGGCAAAAATTGACTTCACCAAATGTTTTTTTTTTTTTTTTGTCATCGTGAAAATGGCGTTTTGCCCAGAAACTAGGTTCATCATTGGAAAAAATCTTGTTTTGAAATTTGGGATTTTGATTGGATTAATTTCGATTGTCTTGCTGGGCTGTTGTTTTCGTTTGGTTTTCGATTTGATTTACTTTACTGATGAGCTGATATTTTCTGATACGATTTGGTGCTAAATTAGACTAATTTGGATGTTTTGGTGAAGTTTAACAGTGGTTTTGACATTTGCAGGAAAGATGATTAATTGTGATAAAGATGAGTCATTTTGGGCGAAATTATGACAAACTGGACATTTGAGGATTGATAGCGAATGGGCTTGAAGAATAGAACGAGATTAAATTTGGGCTTGTATTAAAACCATTAAATTTCATTATGTAAAAGGGTTTTTATAATTAATTGGGTTTGGTTTTTAATTATTGAATTTTGGGGGTTAAGTAAAAAGGAACTGTGGGCCGCAGCTTTAAAAAAAAAAATGGGGTGAAGGATGTTAGGTTATGTTTTTGGAGTTGGAGGAGTTGACTTACATTTGAGGTAGGCAGCAGCCTTGGAGAGACTTCTTGTCAACTTTGTCTACCATTCTTTTGGGTGGCTGACAGCAGCAGCCTTGGGTCCCAGGAGTCTTGGAGAAGAATTTTGACATAAGGGTTTTAGGCAATTAAGCTTTGGACAGCGGTTTCAGGCTTGCGCGGCTATGCTAAGGCTTCGTTTTTCTTGTTTAGTATTATTTCTGAATTTTTAGCTTTGGAACTATAACATACGATTTATTTGTTGTTTTTAATAGTTTAATTATGAGTAGCTAAACTTTTTAGTCTAGCCAATGGAATCAAACCTCTCGATGTTACTTTAATCGTGAGATCGAATTGCTTTCATATTAATTGATTATTGATTTTCTTATTTATTCTTGTGCACTTTTTGATGATTATTTGACACTTTTTGTATAGCTGGTAGCATGCAGGCTTTCCTAGGTAATCTAATCCACTAGAATACATGAGGTTCCATATTCCTTATAGTCAACACGACTAATCACGTGGTACGTAGGTTAGTGAGATGAAAAGAATAAATGATTGAACTAGGTCCTTGACTATCGTAATCTAGGTTCTTGAAGGTTCCAGAATTGATAATGGATTATAGACGCAATTAACGGAGGTTTCTTAATTGCTGGTTTAAACTAATATGATTGAATTGTTAGGAGGTTCAAACAATGAAAACCGGTGTAACTAGTAGTTAGTTAATACATTTTTGCATCAATGATCGATTAGTGCATCGAAGTGGTCCAATTCCCTTGACTAGATGTTTTTCGAATTTGAATTTAATAAATTGTTAAATTTCCTGTCTTTAATTTTGATTTAATTTTCGTTAGAAACTTTAATTAAAAACAAACCCCCCTTCTTGGCTACTCACTTCTATCTGAATTTATTTCACTCTAGAGCTCCCTGTGGATACGATCCTACTCACACTATTCTACATTTAAAAAGCTTATAGAGTAGGTTATTTTTTATTGGTCTGACAACCCATCATTTACTGAAAATATTGTGACTTACGTTTTGGTTTTCATTTTTTTGTTTCCCCATTTGCTGCTTGGTCTTGGTTTTTGCGGGGAGGGCTCATCGGTTTTATTCTTGTCATCCAAATAAACGGTGAAGACAGAATCCATGTTGGCGGGCTACTTCGGTTTCATCGAAGTGGACACTGGATCGCGTCTGGGTTCCATTGACGCTGGATTGAAGCAGCGGTGATAGTCGCTGTTGTTTTTCCCATCATTAATCGGAGTCGAGAATCACAGTTCTTGCTGCGGATTCTTCACCGGAAGTGTCGGGAAGAGTCTCTCTCTTTGTAAGTCGTCAAGGGAGAGCTCCGATAGTGACCAGAAATGTTCTAGCTTACGAGACGGTGACCGGCGCTGGATGAGGAAGACGACCGGAGGCTGGCAGCGGGTGGTTGAAGCCCTAGGGGCTGAAATGACTAAATTGCCCCGCCGTAGCCTCTAAGTCCTTATTTGCCAAAAGATTTTTTTTGAAAATTATACATTGACCCCAGCAGTTTTGTTCTTTTCAAAACCCTAAGCCCTGTAATTTCGCTAATTGTAAATTTGCCCCAGAATTTCAGAAATTTTTTTTTCTGAATTTTAATTTGTGATAAGATTTTGAATTTTAAATATTGGATAAAATCATAATCTTATCAGATTTAATTCAAATTAAAGATATGATTAAAATTTGATTTAAAAATTATTATCCTATCAAAATATTTAAAATTTAAAATTTTAGATAATTATCTTAATAATAATAAATAAAATTAATTAATTAATTAATGAGATTAGTTAATTAATTAATTTGTTATTTATTTATTTATTTATTCATGTTCATGATTTATTTATGATTTCAAATTTAAATTGTTTAGATTGTGAAATGCATACATAATCATGTTAAATATGTTCATGCATCATTTTTGACAAAAAAAAAAAAAAAAAACAATGAATGAACAAGGAATTGATTAAAGTTGATCATGACACGATCAATTTTAATGGTGTAATAGTTACACAATCCTTTAAAATTATTCGGCTTAATTAAAATGGGCTTGTATGAAGCACTTGCATTATTATGTGTTTCTCATGCATGAATTGGACTTTTAATTAATTTTTTTTGGCTTGCGAGCCAATTAAATTGGGCTTGCGAGCCTATTAAATTTTATGTAATAGAATAGAATTAGATAGGCCCAAACTTCCAGGGAGCCCAAGACGGAGCCAAGGAACTGAAGCCCAGTTGAGATGGCCCAAATGAATAAAATAATTTTATAAAGCCTTGTAATAGGCTGGAGCGCATTTTATTCGCTTTAATTATATTTGATATAAGTTAATGTGAATGATAACGAAATGCATGTTAAGTCGCTCAAACTAAATCTCCTGAAAACCTAAGTCGTGAATTGCTTCCATACTTGGGGGCTCACCAGAGCGTCGAACGTCTAATGGACTTGGAGAACCCAAGGGCCTCAGGTTTTCTTCATGAGGCGGGTTGTCACATAATGGGTGCCCAACTTTACTCATTACCAACGTGTGGAAAAACTGTTTGGGTATTTAGTGCCCAAGTTTACTCACTACTACCGTGTAGAAAAACCGTTTGGATATTTATTGATGTGATGCTTCGAGTGATGGCTTGACTTAGGGAAATTGGTCATAGTTTGACCCAATAAGTTGACTAGGATTGGTTTTGCAATGATAGGATGGTGTCAAACATTTGGAATGTTAATCCTATCACCAAAAAGTTGCATGGCGATGCAATTGGAAAGCGTTAAGTTGCATGGGATGTGATTTGAATGTTGCCTACCAAAATAGCCCGATCCCTACGATACTTGCCAAAGCAAGACTGGGGTTTGACTTTTTGTGAATTTTCGGCCCATAATCTAGCACCAATACAAAATTGTTTGGGATTTCAATTTTGGCTATTGTGGAAAATGCTTTAAAAACTCATCCTAATATTTTGCATTTATTCGTTTGTAGAAATGACATCATCTAGCACTAATGTTGTCTAAAACTTCACTCTAAGAAGTATTTTGGATAAAGACAAATTGGTTGGACCAAACTTTTAGACTGAGAAAGAAATTTGAGAATTGTTCTCAAACAAGAAAGGAAGCTACATGTCTTAGAGACTGCTTTACCGGAACCACAGTAAAATGCTACGGCTACTGTTCAGCGAGCATGAGATAAGCTAAAAAGGGACTCCGATGATGTGACGTGTTTGATGCTCGCGTCTATGACAGGCGAGCTTCAAAAGCAGTTTATGAATTCAGAAGCGTTCCGAATTTATGAGTCACTGACGGAGATGTTCCATGAACAAACCCCTAACAAAAGGTTCGTTACAATCAAAGCATTGATCTCGTGCAAGATGGCGAAGGGTTCGTCAGTAAGCAAGCATTTAATCAAGATGAAAGGGTATATTGATACCCTGCAGCGGTTAAATGCGTCACTTGCAAGAGAGTTAGCCATTGACATCATCTTGGCCTCATTGCTTGATGAATACAATGACTTTGTGGTGAACTACAACATGCATAACATGGAGAGGAGCATTCCTGAGCTTCATGGGATACTGAAGAACACTGAGCAAACCCTTCTTAAGGCTACGCCAGTGATGGTTGTAGAGAAAGGTAAAGAGAACAAGAGGAAGTTTAAAGGTAAGGCCAAAGTTGGGCAAAACAAAAAAGCTCACAGTAAGACTGCTGCCCAACCTCAAGCTCCTCAACCTGCTAAGACAAAACCTCGAAAGGATGATACATGTCTCTTCTACAAACAAAAGGGTCACTAGAAGAGAGACTGTAGATTGTTTCTTGAAAGCAAGAATCCTTCAGCTTCAGGTATCATTGTTATTGAAATAAATCTTTCTATGTCCACCTCATGAGTATTAGATACCGGATGTGGGGTTCACATTTGTACTAATGTGCAAGCACTCAGAAATAGAATGATGACAAGGAAAGGTGAAGTTGATCTCCGAGTGGGCAACGGGGCAAGAGTTGCTGCTGTTAAAGTGGGAGATTATACTTTATCTTTACCTTACGGTTTAAACATTGAACTTGAGAATTGTTATTATGTGCTTGCTTTGAGCAGAAATATTATTTCAATTTCTTGTTTGGATATTAAAGGTTTTTGTATTATTATTGACAATAATTCGTTATCTTTATATCAGAATGATACTTTATACGGAGTTGCAAATTTGTGCAGCGACCTATATATCTTGGATTTGAACCATGAAAGACCAGTCTATAACATTGAAAAGAAAACTAAATAAACTAAATCTGATTTAAGTCCAACATATCTTTGGCATTGTCGTTTAGGCCATGCAAATGAGAAAATAGTTCAAAGACTTCATAAAGATGGAGTGCTTGGGTCATTCGATTTCGAATCATATGACACATGTGAACCTTGTTTGCAAGGCAAAATGACAAAGAGTTCTTTCAACAAGAAAAGGGAAAGGACTAGTGAGCTATTGGCTCTAATACATACAGATGTATGTGGACCATTGAGCACACAAGCCAGAGGTGGATTTGAGTACTTCGTGACTTTTACTGATGACTATAGTAGATATGGTTATGTCTACTTAATGAGGTATAAAAGTGAAACCTTTGAAAAGTTTGAAGAGTTCAAGAACAAAATAGAAAATCAGTTGGATAGAAGGATTAAGGCTATTCGCTCCGATCGAGGAGGTGAATACCTAAGTGATGAGTACGATGGCTATCTAAAACAATGTGGAATTGTTTCACAGCTAACTTCACCGGGAACACCTCAATGGAATGGTGTATCTGAAAGGAGGAATCAGACCCTATTAGATATGGTTTAATCAATGATGGGCCAAACGACTCTCCCTATATCCTTTTGGGGTTATGCTCTCCTTTCTACTGCCTACTTACTAAATCGTATTCCATCTAAGGCAGTAGATAAGACTCCATATGAGATATGGATGGGCCAAAAGCCCTATATGTCCTATCTACGAGTTTGGGGTTGTCGAGCTCATGTAAAGTGTTTACAAAGTAATAAACTTGAACCTAAAACTGACAAATGCCTATTTGTGGGGTATCATAAGGAAACCAAATGATATCAATTCTACCTCCCAACTGAGAACAAAGTGTTTGTTACTCGAGGAGCTACTTTCATAGAGAACGATTTTTTGTACAAGAAAGACAATGGGAGTAGAATAGAACTCAAAGAGGTTCGAGACCCACAAGAGAGTGTAGAACAATCTACAGAAACTCAGATGGAAGTCGGTATAGAAACTCATGATGATGAACAACCTGAGCCAACAACACAAGAACCTAGAAGATCTGTTAGATCTCATCAACAATCCGAGATATACAGATTTTTCGTGACTGACGATCAAGATTTGATCTTAGTGGACTCTGATGAGCCCACGATCTACAGACAGGTTTTAGAAAGTCCAGATTCATATAAATGGCTACAAGCCATGGAGTCTCAAATGCAATCCATGAGGGACAATAAAGTGTGGACTTTGATTGAACCTGTTCAGGCAAAGGTTGTCGAATGCAAATGGATTTTCAAGTTAAAACCTAGTGGGATCTTCAAGGAATGACTAGTGGCTAAAGGTTTCAGACTGACTCATGGTATTGACTATGATGAAACCTTCTCCCCATGGAAACCTACTCGAGGATGTTTACATGAAACAACCTGAGGGATACATCAATAAGGAGCATCCTACTCGAGTATGCAAGCTTCAGAGGTCCATCTACAGATTAAAGTAGGCATCTCGGAGTTGGAATCTTCGTTTTGACGAGGCAGTAAAAGGTTACGGCTTCATAAAGAACGAAGATGAGCCTTGTGTTTACAAGAAGGTTAGTGGGAACAGGAATTTTTTTTTTGTCCTATATGTGGACAACATCCTACTCATAGGAAATAACATCCCCATGTTGAAAGATATCAAACAATGGTTGGGGAGTGTATTTTCTATAAAGACTTAAGAGAAGCCAAAATAATACTAGGTATCAAGATCTATAGAGATAGGTCTAAGAGGCTTCTAGGACTACGTCAAGAAGGTTACATAGACAAGATATTGAAGAGATTTAATATGTCTAACTCTAAGAATGGTATGGTACCATTCAGACATGACCTCCTTTTGAAGAAGAACCAATGTCCTTCAACTAAAGAGGAGAGAGAAACAATGAATAAAGTTCCATATGCTTCGGTAATAGGATCTATCTTGTATGCCATATTATGTACCCACCCGGATCTCGCATATGCACTAAGCATGACTGGAAGATACCAACAAGATCCAGGAATGGCTCATTGGACTGCAGTCAAGGCAATCCTAAAGTACTTACGAAGAACTAAAAGATTGATGCTAGTGTTTGGAGGACAATAACAGCTCATCGTACAAGGTTACGCTGATACTGCTTTCTAAACAGATCAAGATGACATGAAGTCACAGTCATGTTATGTGTTTAGCCTGAATGGCGGTGTAGTGAGTTGGAAAAGCTCGAAGCAAGATACCACATCTGACGCTACAACAGAATGTGAGTACATTGTTGCATCAGATGTTGCAAAGAAAGCTGTTTGGTTGTGGAAGTTCGTGTCAGACATCAGAGTGATACCGAGTATCTAATATCCGATAGACCTATTCTGTGATAATAACGGGGCTATCGCACAAACAAAAGAGCTTCGGTCACACTAGAAGACCAAACACATACTCAGACGTTATCACCTCATTCGAGAGATCATCGATCGAGGAGATGTGAAAGTGTGACGACAATGTATCAGATCCTCTCACAAAAGCTCTATCACAGTTAAAGTTTGAGAGACATGTAATAGAGTTTGGTCTTAAAATATTTAGGACGTAGCCCTTCAACGGGCAAGTGGGAGATTGTTGGTGTATGTGCCCTTTTAAGGGCTATATAGACATTTGTCGTGTGATTGATGATTTATCAGATAAGTTAATTTCTTGAATATAATATTCTTGTGCATATTTGAATTCATGAAATCGATCCGCCAAAAAAAATACTCTATGGATTGATTAGATCATCATGAGTGATTCTTTTGAGTAGTACTCGTACGAGGATCTTTAGACCAGAAATCATTACATGGTCTTAGGTGAATTGTAGTGTGCTTTGACATACGCCTAACGGGACCGTAACAGGTTTCCAAGTACGGGTATTATTGGGTACACTATAAGTCACGCTAAGATATGTGGTGAAGTGATGGGACTACAAATCTCTCTTAAGTGAGAGATAATATCTTGGCAACTTGATAGTGAATTGAGAAGTGCATGGCAATGCCCGAGAAATGATAAGTGTTATCATTTGCTTGAATAGAATCAGTGTCACTGGGAAATCAAGTAAACGTTTAGCTAAATAAGAAAGATGGTTCCATTCCTTATACTAAACGGCATATCAATGTAGAGGACCGTGCATAGTATGCTCGAAAGGTTGTGTTGAATCACCATTCGATCCTCCGTTCTGAATTGGGTAGTCATTATCTCTTGCTAGAGACCACTAATGACTTTATAGATTAATTAATTAATTATATTTAATTATCCATTTCCAATTTGGAATGGGCCTATAGGATTGCACATGAGAGGGTTCGATGATATAGAGTTGCCTACACTAAGTATAATTGTTATACTTAGACAAATAGTATTTGATTAAATAGTTTAATTAGATATTATTGAGATGTTCTGTGGTATCAACTGAGAGTTAATTAAGTACCCAGGAACAATTGAAATAGGCTGATAAATCAAGGGACCTAATTTCAATTGAAGTTCTTGACCAATCAGCCTGATCCATGGGTCAATGGGTTGATCCATGGGATTTCGTAAAACCCAAGTCAGTAGAAAGTAAAATTGATTTAATATTACTTTTACATTTTACATTTCATATTTTATTTTAATAAGTTTGTTACTACTGACTACAGTATTTGACTCTATATATCTAGGATATTGAGTTAGAGATGGAGGACAAGTTTTTAGAAAATTGTTTACAAAAATATGAAAAATTCCAAAAATTATTCTCTCTCTACAAAAGGCTAGCACCTCTCTGTGAGAATCCCAGTGCTTGAGTGTAGAGAGCTTCTTCAAGGAAGAAACTTTTGGTGGTGATCAGCATAACCGAAGTAGAAGGTTTGGACCAATATCAAACAAGGATCTAGGCGCGGTAAACGATTACGCTACGAGGGTAAGCTTTAAAAGCTTTAAACGTAGGTTTTAATTAACACTAAAACAATCAATTAGACTTTTTCGCTGCGAGTTTTTGAAAACTATGCCTAATCGATCCTAACCCTCCTGTATATTTTTCTACTGAAGAAAAAACATTTGGATATTACAAGGATATAGCTATGAAATTACGTTTCGAACTTGTTTGCGCAGGGTAGACTAAAAAGATAAATGCGGTCACCTATCATTGCAGCCAATTCGAAGATCGTATTGACCAAGGGCATGCCCCTAAACAAAGGAAGAATACCAAATGGCGAGTATGTGAGTGCCCGTTCAAGTTATATTGCAGGAAAGATCCGAAACTTGGTTGGTGGATCGGAGTATATTCGGGTTATGAGTCAACGTACAATCATTCTGCTATAGTGTATCCAGAGAGGCACAAGCAGTTTAGCTACTTGAGTGATCCAGTAAGAGTTTTAGCTAAAAGGTTGGGTAATGGAAATGTGAAGCCAAAAATTTTCAAGAAAATGATTGATGCGGAGTACCCCAAAGATAAAGTGACAATCAAGCAACTATACAATCTCAAATCGAAGGACAGGGATGATGATTTGGAAGGTAGAGATATTGTGGAAGAATTTGTTCGTTTGGCTAGGGCTAAGCATTATTATGTTGAAATTTTGAAGGAAGGGGGCACATATGTGATCACCCATGCATTTATAGCGCATCCAACATCAATTCAGCTGTTCAACAAAATGTCACTCTTTCAGATGATAGGTATGACTCATTCCAATTTTGAGAGATGAGTAAAAAATTACTTACGATTGGGTGTTGTCAAAGTTGAGGATTTTCTTGGATAATGAATATGTACCAAGTGCTAGTGTATCAGATCAAGAGTTGGGTTTGTTGCAGCCTATTAAGGATAATTTTTCACATTCACACCACCTGTTATGTTTGTGGCATATAGACCGTGATGTTGACGCAAGGTTGACAAAAATGGTTGGTTGAAGTAAATTGAGAAGTGATATCAAAAGCTATGTGGAAAAGAATTATTAATGCACCAACAATATGATATTTTATTACAACTTTTCAAGGATAGTTACTCTACAGTCGCGCATGATGCTGTTGTCTACTTGGAAGGTACATGGCTTTTCCATAAAGAGAAAATTTGTTTGGACAAACTAAATTCTCCATCTTGGCAATACTAGTAGTAATAGAGTGGCGACTACTCAGGTTGCTTTGAAAGATTTGATGAATTCTGGCACCAAGCACTTGACACGCTGTTCGGTGTGATTGACGACCATGTCAATCACCAGCTATCCTAGATCAGATAACTTTATTAATTTATATAATTCACTACTTATTTTATTAAATCATATAAACATGCGTTTATTTTTTTTTTTATGAATTTAAATTTACACACACACACACACATATATTTTTTAGGAAAAAACTTGAGAAATCCATTTCGAAGAGAGCAACCGATAAGATGTAATTTCCATATGATCTGTTGCATGGTTATGTGTCTCACTATTGTATGGAGTTGATCAGCAAACAAGTTGAAAATATGACTAAGTGGGTCGGCAACGTGCTTGAGAAATGTCGATGTGTCTGCAAGGTGACTCATGGGATTCCGTGTGCTTGTGATTTATTCAAAGTAAAGGAATCGAACGACAAAGTCATGGTTGACATGGTGCACGAGTTCTGGATGAGATTGACGATCGTGCCCTCTCAAGTGGCTTCGAATACCATTTCTGCAGAACTTAGGTATGTTTTACATAATGTATGTCATCAAGTGAATTTATATTTCATATATATCTTTTTTAAAAAAATATTAGTTGTTTCTATATTTTATATTTATTTTTATTATCAGATACTTCCGTGAGGAAATCATTCCAAGATTTGAAAGCAGTCCAACTGCAATGATGCGTTAGGTGCTTATCTCAATAAAAGAGCAGCTATTTCCTAATAGGACTAGTGCGTGTGAGCCCACTGTCTTGGCAACATCTCGCGGTCGGTAAAGATTAAATGCATCGGTGATGCACACGCAGAGTGCCGCCGAGCGAGGGACACGTCTAGCAAATGTAACGGGCAGTTCGTCGAGTCATAGACTGCAGTTTGAGGATGATAAGACATACCTAACTGTTATTTGAACTTAATTTATATTATATGTGTTAATTAATATGTAGATTAGTTGAAATTTATTATTTCTTTATATTACTATTATGGTTTATTCAATTTTTGTAGGCAGAGAGAAGCTCAAAGCTTTCCCCTTCTACTAGTGTACATTCACCCTTATTGTACTGGGGATTTGGAAATAAAGTCAGATAGAAATTGTGGTTTTCGATCTATGATAGCTTCTCTATATGGAGATGAGAAACAATGGTTAACAGTTCGGTATGCGGCTATTGGCGAAATTTTTTTACATCAAGTAGGTGTAGAGACCTTTTTGAGGCATGTGCACCAGGGGAGATTACTCGTGATGCAGCTATAGATTGGGCAATTAAGAGGGTATCTCATCAGTCATCACCGTGTGGCATTGAACATTGGATAAACACACCAGTGGACTTATTTGCTATCACCACGTTCACTAACGCATTGGTAATCCATATCAGTGACGCTCATGGTTCATGTTTTTCTGTATTACCTTTGAGGGCGGTAGGTGGTGTCATACGACCGGATAAGGAAATATGCATTGTGCACGTTCATGGAATGCATTTTATAAGTGTAAGTTTGACTGTTAATTGTCCTATCCCAGATTTGATCTGTGTTTGGCACCATCACCATGATAAAAGTTTAGCTGAGATTGCGAGGTCACCTCTATTCTTAGAGAGGATTGTAGAATGGAAGCGGATATGTCCATGATGTTGTACGCCTACCAACCTTGGTAACATTTTTGTTTAATTTAATTTCATTTGACCATTCTTTTTCATTTATTGCATTATAATAGTTATCTATTCAATTGATTTATTAGTGTGCTATAGAATAAATATATAAATTGCTCTAACAAACACAAACATAGATCCAAGCAAAATACATAAATCCGTAGCATAATACAACTTATCGCTCTAAAATAAATAAGAACACAAACATAGATCCAAGGAAAATATCATAAATCCGTACCATAATACAATACAATATAATAATAAAAAACCTATCATTGGGCTAAATGCCAGCGCTCCATCAACTCGGCAAGCTCCTCATCGCACTGATCCGCCTTGTCATAGCCCCAAGCTCTGAAGATCCCACAAAATCTCTATGATAGCGCCAAACTGTCTCTCATCCACTAGATAATGTAAACAATAAAATTTTAATTAGATGAAGGATAAAAATATTAAAATTATGGAATAAAAAATAAAATAAATAATTACATATTCAGTGCTGCCTCGTAGCGAAACTCGGCATGGGTCAGGGAGGGGGATATCAAGGAATATCTGTGGGAGGGAGTACTTCTCGTACCATTGCATGTACCCATCTGTGCATGCGCCAGGATGCCCATCACTGGGCAGAAAAATACCAGTTCTATAGATATACGCTAAAGTCGCAGAACCCCATGAATGCTATCCCACTTCCAACAACTTGTTCCTAATCTGCACGATAGAATGGGGTCTAAACCTACTCGCACTCTTGTCTGGAAATAGACAAGCGCCAATAGTAACCCACATCCATGTCTCTACATCCAAAATAGGTTCCCCGTATTCCTTCGTCTCGAAAACACATACGATGAAATAAGCCCACCACTGCCATACATATTCTTCCAGCACTGATCCTTCTCAGATAGCTAAACCACATCTCTGCATAAACCCAACATGACATCTGAATGTATGTCATCATATAACATATGACCCTCTACTGCTATGCGGAGAATCTCCCAAACATTGTGTAATAATATTCCCATTTCAACAAAGGGTAAATGAAATCTGTTGGTGTCGGGTTACCACCGCTCTATGAAAGCATATATAAGGGGGCTATCTATGAAGGGAACATAGTCGAAGGAAGGTGGCTCAAGCCGGTCTCACTCAATCTCGCTTGCCAATCCTTAGGCATCTCATTAAACCAACTACGTAACTTGTCACAAACCCCTGCCCTATTTTGGCACCTAAAGGGTTCCTTAAGTCGCTCCCCGCGTCGTCCGTACCGCGACTCCATGTGACCCAACCAACTAGGTATGACTGACCCATCCGAAGGGCCACTAGTACAAGGCTGAGTCACCTCCCATACCTCCTCCTCAACTTTGGGACGTTTTTTTTTTTTTTGTCTAATTTCATAAAAAAAAAATTATAAATAACGGCAGCAAATCACATTAATTGTAATAATGTTTACAAATTTTATAAATTACATAAACTTATAACTAGTAATCATGATATAATCAAATTACATAAATGAAGTAAATTTATTACTAATAAAATAAAAAATTCAAGCAAATTACATAAATCGCATATAATTTATAATTAGTAAAAGCAGTTATTAAAATAATCATAGAAGCAAATTATATAAATCACATAAATAAACAGTAAATCATACCTTACATGTAGAAATTATAAAATACTAATAAAAAATTAATTAGTAATAGTTTTGAGCATGTACCTTTAGCCGTAAAACGTCCATCCTCGCATCGTCGTCTATGAATAATGACCTGATCCTTCTCACCACCATCAACACCACCACCACCATCATCATCATTGTCATCGTCGTCATTATCATCATCATTATCATCACCCTGCTCCTCTCGAGAGTGGTCCCCATGCCCCTCCCCGCCTATCTCATACTCCTACCTGCCTATGAGATTGAGATACTCCTCCCTACCTATGAGATGCTCTGCCCCGCCAATGGGATACTCCTCCCTCGCATAAGACTGATCATCAATCAAATGGTGCGATGAGCTACCTCTTTACGCTTTCTACTTCCTATAGGAAGCAGTAGGATGTTGTCGCGGGATTGTGTTTGCCGCAACCTACAAAACAGTTAATAAATTGAGCATTTAAATAAATATAATTATATACATTATTATAAGAATAGACTCAATAATAATTTAAAATTTTAAAAAATTGTGCGTGAACGCACGTGAGATAAGTGGAAAAATCCTTTACTACCGATCGCCTGTTACCTATTGCATGTGCGATCAGTGGCAAAAACCTTTGCCAACAATCACCCGTCTGATCGGTGGTGAAACCCTTCGCCACCGATCGCCCAGTTTTAGTCACAAGGTCGATCAGTGGTGATCCGATCGGACTTACCACCGAAACCAAGCGATTGGTGGTGAAACCCTTCGCCACCGATCACCTATGCTTGTGTATAATGGAATGAACCTTAAACAATTTTTACCTGACCGCGACTCAAGCCTTTTCCAACTCCATTGCGCCTTCATGGTTCATCTCCTCCATCGTCCATGGCACCCGTGCGTTCTTGAGCTTTTTTTTTTAAGAGAGAAAAGTTGATGAAGAAGATGGTTTATGAATCAAGTGGCATGCCTCTCTTTCATTTAAATGCAAAAAGGGTTCCCACGCCCATTTTGAGCATGAGAACCTGTTAAGACTTATTCGAGTCAGTCCCAAAACTCTAGAAAATAAGAGGAAGAAACAAATTGGCAAAACAATTCTCCTTACTTTCTCCCCTCTAATGTTAAACAATTTAAAGTAATAAGAGTAAGCGACGTGCCTATCTTTTAGGATAACTTCTACATGATCTCCACTACTATCACTAACTAAAGTGAAATGCTAACTACTACCTATTAGATAAAATAGTAAAACATATTCCAAGGTAAAAGTAATTAATTATCATGTTATGAAATCTCTTTGCCAGGCTGATATCCTATCATTACCTGCCCCATCGAAATGGACCTTGTCCACAAGGTCGTAAAGGTGAACCAACTCTGAGTTCAACAGGGGTGGATGGGTAACATCCAAAAGCAGCAGATCTTGCATATTTTCATTACCTTCACCACTCAAAATTATGGCTTGAACTACTGCATCATAAGCAACAACCTCATCTGGGTTAGTACTTTTGCAGAGCTCTTTGCCATTGAAGAAGTCCTTAAGCAATTGTCAAACTTTTGGAATTCTGGTTGAACCACCAACAAGAACATCATGAATGGAAATCTTGTCCACTGATTACATACATTTCCTACATAAATCCATATTGAGTTCCTGAAATCTGGCACAAATAATGGTGGAATAGAAATCAATGCCCTTATAGAGAGAATCAACCTTAATGGTGGTTTGAGCAGTGGATGAAAGAGTCATCTTTGCGCTCTCACAGGAAGTATGCAACCTCCTAAGGGCCCTAGGGTTACCACTAATGTCTTTCTTGTTCTTTGTCTTAAATTTCTCAACAAAGTGATTAACCATTCTGTTGTCAAATTCTTCACCTCCAAGATGGGTGTCTCCTGCGATGACTTTCACCTAAAAAATACCCTCCTCAATAGTGAGAAGAGAAACATCAAAGGTACTCAATTGAATTTTTGGAGGTTTGATACTTGAAAATGGGGAACAAGGTTGGGCGGATGGCTACAAGTTTCGGCTTGGTCCTGCTGAAAGGGTGGTGGTGGATTCATGGAAGAGCTAGATTGCAGGTGTAAGGTGCCAATAATGTTGGTGAGGGCCTGGAGATTGTAGGTGATTTTCTGATTTTACTCAAGGATGCGTTGGTTTTGCTCCCGAAACTGTTGCTACATTTCTCGTATTTCAACCAAAACTTGAAATGTGTCTTTCAGAGATGGCGAAGATGTTCTGGATTGCTCTTTGCGGGTCACCATTTCTCTCAAAGAAAGCACCAAATGTTAGGACTTATTCAAGTCAGTCCCAAAGCTCCATAAAATAAAAGAAAACAACAAATGTTAAGACTTATTCGAGTCAGTCCCAAAACTCCAAAAAATAAGAGGAAGAAACAGATTGGCAAAACAATTCTTCTTACTTTCTCCCCTCTAATGTTAAACAATTTAAAGTAATAAGAGTATGCGACGTGCCTATCTTTTAGGATAACTTCTACATGATCTCCACTACTATCACTAATTAAAATGAAATACTAACTACTAACAATTAGATAAAATAGTAACATATATTCCATGGTAAAACTAATTAATTATCATTTTATGAAATCTCTCTGCCAGGCTGATATCCTATCAGAACCCTAGTCCGGACGCCTCACTAAAGCGTCCGTTTCAGTGGGGACACGCGGATCAGGGAGAAAAGGGCGTGCCTACCATGATTGCCTTGGTATTTTTGGGCATGTCGCCCATTGTAAAGTCCATTTTTTTGAAATTTTTATTTGGAAATTAATTATTCTTCATTGGAGGGGTGTTTTAAGATTTTTACAATATTTTTTGAGATACAAATAGCAATCCAGTTTGGAAGGATATGGAGGGATGAAATGAAATCATGCTCAAATTTTGTTGTTTGATGCGTGGGTATAGAATTAATTTTTGGATATTATTTCCAAAAATTTGGTAATTCTCGACCCTAACTCTATCGATTTTATCCATTCTCTCGACTTTGATTTTCTTTATTTTTTTCCTTATTTCATCCGTTTCCTTTTTACTTCCATTTCGGCTTCAACTTCTGCCGTTCTATCATCTTTTCGCTTCAACTTTCTTCCATTTTACTGTATCACTATCGGCTTTCATCGTCGCCTTCTTCAACTTCGTTTTCAAGTCATCACTGTTTGCCGCTCATCGTCGTTTTCAAGTCATAGAATGATTCCAAATCAAAACGGCCCATCAGCAGCACATATTGTTTAACCAAATTCAAAGAAGTAGATAAAAAAAGATTTATTGATGATACCTCATATCTGTTAATCATAAAGAAGAAAATATTGGAAGAAAGAGTGTGAATGAGAGAGAGGTTTTGGAAATATTTCTGCGTCTGTGGACACGAATACCAGACCGCTCATAGGCTTCAATGGCAGGCCTGATCAACCTCCGTTTTGCTACTTAACGGAGTATGTTTTTCCCAAATTAATTTGTACATTAATGTGGAAGTTTTTAATATGAATTAAAACATGCTTAATTGCAAAAATAATTCTCTCAGGAATTGCTGGATTATTCTTCAAGAATTGACTGAATTAATTAAAATGTTTTCAGCATTAGTGCATAAAACTGATGAACGTTTTGATTAATTGCAGAAACTAATGAACGTTTGACCGTTTTAAGGAGTAATAGGTGCAAGACTTGATTTTTCAAAAACAAATTCTGCACACTAATTACAGTAACATATTAAACTAATGAACATTAATCCTAAAACAGTCAAAATGTATGAATAATAAAGGTGGAGCAATTAAACCGTGGTTTAATTTTCGTCCAAAGCCTTCAGCCTTCACCTATAAATACTGGACACTCAAGCTTCCAAAGACACAAGAATCCATTCTTACATTTCTGAAGAAGTATTCTCCTCTTCTCTATACAACTTTCTAAGTTTTTTTAGCCTTCCTTGAATTTTCTTCCTTCAGTGTTCAAGCTATTGTTCTTGTTCATCGGTAAGGCAGTGTTTGTGCAAACTGACCTTACAGTTTCCATTGTATCTTGGGTGATAGTTGTTCACGTATTCTCTAGCACAGTTGTAGAGATGAAAAATCTATTTTAAGGAAATTGTGCTCTACAAGACTTATTTCCAATTTTTTTTATTATTCAATTACCAGCCGAATTGTTCTTCATATTTTCTAACAATCTTAAGATAGATTTTTTATCCTTTAAATGACTGGTATAAGTAGTATTGTTTATTCTATGGAATTTTTTGTGGCTGCTGCTATTTCATGAAAGGAGTTGCAGGATCATAAAATGAGATTTAGAACGGAGTGGATTGAGGATCTTTGATGGATATGATTACTAGAACGGAGAAATTGAATTTCTCTACATAGGTATGTTTATCATATTTAAGTTGATATTGCTATACCTGATTATGATTGTTTAAATATATGCATGACAATATGTTTGTCTGGCTTAGTGATATGATTATTATAAAATTTGGGGTTTGGTGAAAATCATTGATTTACATATCGTGCTTGTTCTATTTATTGATCTAGTGATTGCATATGTTGAAATATAAAGATATGATTCCAATTTACCCAATTTAAGTTTATTTTTCAAATTAGATGCAGCAGGTTTTAATTTAAATCATATTAAGAGGCTACAGTTTTGCAAAATTAAATTTGGATTACTAAGATTAATGGTTGCAGTTAATCATAATATTATATTCCTAAATGGTTTGGGAAATATTTTGATTTAAAAAAAAAAATTTTGTTAGAAGATTAAAGCTTCAGCCATCAGAATTTTAGCAAAATGGTTTGAAAGCTTTGGTTGGGTCAATTAAAATGCTTCAATAATTGATACCACATAAACTGGAAAAACGTGTATAAATTATGCACATTTAGACTGAAGCATTCTTACGAGTCCGTTTACGGTGGGGCTATAGGAGTAGGATGAATTTTACTCCTACCTACTGTAGTACGCGCTACAGTTGCGCGCTACAGTAACGCGTTACAGTTGCGCGCTACAGTTTTTTTTTTTTTTGACGCACTTTTTTTTTAAAAAAATACTTTTTTTTTAAAAAAATATAAGACAGTACAGTTTTTTTTTTGACGTACAGCCTTTTTAAAAAAAATACTTTTTTTTAAAAAAAATATAAGACAGTATATATAGACATCAGATCAGAGAATACTCGACATCAGATCAACAGACTATAGATATCAGATCAAGAAAATAGAAGAAATCATACAGTAGAATTAAAACATACTTAACAAGGGAGATCAGATCAGGATTATATAGACATCAGATCAGAGAATACTCGACATCATATTAACAGACTATAGATATCAGATCAAGAAAATAGAAGAAATCATACAGTAGAACTAAAACATACTTAACAAGGGAGATCAGATCAGGATTATATAGACATCAGATCAGCGAATACTTGACATTAGATCAACAGACTATAGATATCAGATCAAGAATATAAAAGAAATCATACACTAGAACTGAAACATACTTAACAAGGGAGATCAGATCAGGATTATATAGACATCAGATTAGCGAATACTTGACATCAGATCAACAGACTATAGATATCAGATCGAGAAAAGAAAAGAAATCATACAGTAGAACTAAAACATACTTAACAAGGGAGATCAGATCAGGATTATATAGACATCAGATCAGGGAATACTAGACATCAGATCAACAGTACAACAAAAACGTCCATAATATGTATCATAATATCTAAAATTATTTAATTATAAAACAAATAAAATGATAATTTAAAAATATTTTTTTTATAAAATTCACAAATATTAAAAAAATACTGAATTGTTTAAAAAAATGGATGGAAAAAAGTCTCAAGGAGGAAGACAAAAAAATAAAATAAAAAAATAACAAAAGAAAGGAAGGTACTGTAGTATTTTTTTAAAAAATATTTTTTTTAAAAAAAAATACTTAACAAGGGAGATCAGATCAGGATTATATAGACATCAGATCAGCGAATACTTGACATCAGATCAACAGACTATAGATATCAGACCAAGAATAAAAAAGAAATCATACACTAGAACTAAAACATACTTAACAAGGAAGATCAGATCAGGATTATATAGACATCAGATCAGGGAATACTAGACATCAGATCAACAGACTATAGATATCAGATCAAGAATATAAAAGAAATACACTAGAACTAAAACATACTTAACAAGGGAGATCTGATCAGGATTATATAGACATCAGATCAGCGAATACTTGACATCAGATCAACAGACTATAGATATCAGATCAAGAATATAAAAGAAATCATACATTAGAACTAAAACATACTTAACAAGGGAGATCAGATCAGGATTATATAGACATCAGATCAGCAAATACTTGACATCAGATCAACAGACTATAGATATCAGATCAAGAATATAAAGGAAATCATACACTAGAACTAAAACATACTTAACAAGGGAGATCAGATCAGGATTATATAGACATCAGATCACCAAATACTTGACATCAGATCAACAGACTATAGATATCAGATCAAGAATATAAAAGAAATCATACAATATAACTAAAACATACTTAATAAGGGAGATCAGATCAGGATTATATAGACATCAGATCAGGGAATACTAGACATCAGATCAACAGTACAACAAAAACGTCCATAATATGTATCATAATATCTAAAATTATTTAATTATAAAACAAATAAAATGATAATTTAAAAATATTTTTTTATAAAATTCAAAAACATTAAAAAAAATACTGAATTGTTTAAAAAAAAAATTGGACGAAAAAAAGTCTCAAGGAGGAATACAAAAAAATAAAATAAAAAAATAGCAAAAAATAACAAAAGAAAGGAAGGTACTGTAGCGCGTTACTGTAGCGCGTTACTGTAACGCGTTACTGTAGCGCGTACTATAACGCGCTACTGTAACGCGCTACAGTAGGTAGGAGTAAAATTGCATGGTGATCTTATAGGACCACCATATAAATTATCCATTCTTATAGCTATTTTTTAGCATTAAACTGGAGTATGGTATTAGTGACTAAATTTTGGATTTTAAAATTGCCATTAGTTTTGGTTTTGTAACTTCCAAATTGATTGTGAATTAATTAGTCCAAAACTTACTGAATTTCTTTTTAACTGGCATCTATTTGCATGAGTTTAATGGCTATGTTGCATGTCATCCGAAAAATCAAATTTAATGGGCTGATTAAATGTGGATTTAAAATTGGCATTATTTGTGATCAGTTTTGGAGTTCTTTCGTGTATAACCGATAAATTGATGGTTACCAAAACGACTAGATTTAGTGATTGTTAATGAAATTTATTAAGAAATTAATTTGGTGATTAAATCTATTTTTACCCTACAGTCTGTATATAGTCCTTGAGAATTATTGGAGAATAGTTTCAGTTTTACTTGGAAGAAACCATTTGATTTGAATTAATGCATGATTAATTCAAAGATTGGTTGAATAATGTCAAAACCGAAATGTGAAGGTTTGGCTGCATTAATGTCATCACTTTGAATAATGCCAAACCCGAAATTTGGCTGCATTAGGTTAGGTGTTTGGAAATTTTTGATTAAATGAAATAAAAACCGATGACTTAATGCCTTATAAAGTCATGAATCGGTAGGAAGACATATTCTTTTCTATGTATTTTGATTATGCATGATAGAATGTGACATGATGCATGAACCATGAGTTGTGAAAATTTTGACACATTGATGAATTTGAAAAAAATTATGGAAAACTCTTCGTGTGCTAATAAAGAGTTGAGGAAGAACAACATTATGTTGATTCTTTGGTCCAAACCACGTGGTGGCAAGGGACATATCTATTAATTCTATAAATGATATGTGGGAAATTTGTTTCCTACGAGAAAGGTTATTTATGAGATTGAGAAATGATAAACGTTGTGAGTGAAACACCTTTTGGTCACTTCTTTGCTCAATATAAACTTGTCTATAAAGTGCCTATACGTATTTATAAAAATCTGAACGTGGAAAAGGAACGAGCGAGATATTCCCAATGTGAGTTCAATGTTCTCGATAATAAATCTCTTGAGATATATTCTCTATGAAGATATTTTATAAGGTTGAGTGTCAACTTGATATAAGAGTTCTTAAACTGAAAAGTGGTGAGTGAGACACCAATTGGTGATTTCTTTACACAACATAGAGTTGTCTATGAAGTGTTTACCATAGTTACCTTTATATGATGGAAATATGAGATGGAAATCACACAATGAAATAAATGTCAAATGTGACATTTCTTGAGTTTAACAAGACGTACCAAATGTAGGGGATGATTGCTTGTTAAATAAATTTTAAAATAAAAGAGACCACCTTATAAATACTTGTGAGTGTGGGAATCGTCATATGAGGAGTGCAAAATGCATTTATGAATGTCTTGCAAGTTTAGCAACATTTGCTAAAGGCTATAAAGATTAATCCCTCTGTGATGGATTGAATCTTTATAATCTATGCACGAACATGGTTGTGTAAATTTGGTTCAAAACATTGAACGCAAACACAACGACTAGTCAAATGGAAAAGTCTGATGAGCTTATGACTTTCTAAGTTGGATCTTTTAAAAGAATCCATGTGGGAAAAATGATTCTATATTAAAGAATCATAGTTGGGAGCTAATGGTTCTCCCATATTGATCAAAGAGAATAAGCAATAACGTGCTTGAATTACTTTGATAGAATTATCTCCCGATGAGATAAAATTTTATAACGAGTGATACTTGGTATCATACACTTATGAATTATGAAATATTCATAAATTATGGTTCTAGATATTGAATCCTGTGTGGAATCTAGATGTTGAACCATGTGTGGAGCAAACTTGAGGCATATACCACAAATGAAGTCGAGAAATTTGTAAGGTCTTTTGTTGTCTTGAATAAGATAAGAGATTACCAATAGATTCGAACTCAATGAGTTTTAAAAAATGTTAATGTGAAATAGACGTAAGACTGCTTGTAATGTCTATGGATAAATAACATACTCATTGATAGCAATGGAAATTGGTATGTGTTGCCATGTTGAATTTGCTGATTTGATTTTAGACGATAGAGTCATATAAATAGCAAATGGTCATGTTTTGAGTCAATCCCATCATAGAGACAAAACTCTTGCAGAGTTTAAATGGAAATGATTCTGGAATTGAAAGAACCATTAGATAACAGAGTCTAATTATCCAAATATCGTGGAGAGAGTATTTCTCAAGTAGAATACTCCAAAATCATAGGGAGTCTGATGAATCTAATGAGTTGTACTAAACCATACATTGCTTATGTAGTAAGCAAATTGAGTTCACATATGAGTAAACAGTAAATGAGAACTGGAATGTCATAATTATAGTACTAAGGTACTTAAGATATACTTGTAACTATGGACTGCGTTATAGTATATATCCATCTGCGTTATACACAGATTCTATTTTGGTATCTGATATAAAATATTCAACTTGTACGAGTGGCTACTTGTTAACACTAGCTGGGCCGCTGTGTCTTTGATATCCTCAAACAAACTGTGAAACGCTAGATCCACAATGAAATATGAGTTTATAAACTCTAGATAAATGTGGAGAAGAGGTTGAATGGCAACGCCATTTCTTGGAGGATGTTCCAAAATGGGAAAAATCTATGCCACCAAATTATATCCATTGTGATAGTCAGTTTGTGATTGGTAGGGCACATAATACAATGTATAATGGTAAATCGAGACATATTCATCATCTACACAATAACATTAGACAATTAGACAACTGTTCTCAATAGAAGTTATTTCAATTGATTTTAGTCAAAAGATAACATTGCGGATTCGCTAACCATAGGGTTCAATAGAGAGACAATTGAAAAATTGACAGAAGGAATGAGGATAAAGCATGTTAAGGATAAAATGTTTTAAGAAGGAAAACCCAACCTAGTTGACTGGAGATCCCAAGATCTAGGTTCAAAAGGACAACCAAATCATACGACCTGATACGGTCACTGTGGGGGCAACCCCAACTCATTCCTGTCAAGAAATAGTGACAATATGGATAAGGCTAGCGATTGTCACTTTAATGACTCTTAAGAAATTAACTATAGTTACGTTTCAATTTAAGAAGTCACCTATGTGAGAAAAAAATGGGGCCGCTTCGAAGGAGAATTGAACAGGCTTAATTCTTCAAAAACTCTTACAGAACTAGGACGTGTTTCATGGCCATAATGAACAAAACCAAAAAAACGAAACAATTGAGATTGGTTCCTGTGTAGGGTACGTGGATCATTTACACCAAAAAGCCTGACAGTTCAAGGACATCATGTCTACTGGACAGCTAGTAAAGAAAGCGTGGTCTACAAAGGGGAAGTTCAAAGGGTAACACCAACTTTCTCTTTTCAAGGATCAATCACTGAATGCTGAAAAACTAAAATCTCATTCATGTGGGGGATTGTTGGAAGAAAGAGTGTGAATGAGAGAGATGTTTGAGAAATATGCCCGCGCCTACGGACACGAATACCGGACCGCTTTTAGGCTTCAACAGCAGGCCTGATCAACCTCCATTTTGCTACTTAATGGATTCTTTTTTTCCTAAATTGATTTATACATTAATTTGGCAGTTTTTAATCCGAATTAAAACCTGCTTAATTGCAAAAATAATTCTCTCATGAATGGCTGGATTACTTCAAGAATTGACTGAATTAATTAAAATGTTTTCAGCATTAGTGCATAAAACTGATGAAATATTTTGATTAATTGTAGAAACTGATGAACGTTTGACCGTTTTAAGGAGTAATAAGTGCAAGACTTGATTTTTCAAAAACAAATTCTGCACACTAATTACAGTAACGGATTAAACTAATGAACATTAATTCTAAAACGGTCAAAATGTATGAAGAATAAAGGTGGAGTAATTAAACCGTGGTTTAATTTTCGTCCAAAAGCTTCAGCTTTCACCTACAAATACTGGACACTCAAGCTTCCAAAGACACAAGAATTCATTCTTACATTTCTGAAGAAGAATTCTCCTCTTCTCTCTATAACTTTCTAAGTTTTTCTATCCTTCCAAGAATTTCGTTCCTTCAATGTTCAAGCTATTGTTCTTGTTCGTTTGTAAGGCAGTGTTTGTGCAAACTGATCTTACGGTTTCCATTGTATCTTGAAAGATAGTTGTTCACGTATTCTCTAGCACAGTTGTAAAGAGGACAAATCTATCTTAAGGAAATTGTGCTCTACAAGTATTGAAAATTTCTTATTTTTTTTATTATTCAATTACCAACCGAATTGTTCTTCATATTTTCTAACAGAAAATGTCTCTAACTTGTTGAGCGAAATTGGTCACGCTCTTTTTGCGCGACCAATAATTTACAAAATTGTTTTGCCGCAATCAATTATAAATCAACTTGTTGAGCCGAATTGGTCACGCTATTGAGCCGAATTGTTTTGCCACAATCAATTACAAAATTGTAATTTACAAAATTGTTTTGCCACAATCAATTATAGATCTACTTGTTTTGCCACAATCAACTTGTTGAGCCGAATTGGTCACGCTATTTTTGCGCGACCAATAATGTACAAAATTTTTTTGCCACAATCAATTATAAATCATGGATACAAATTAACAAGTTGCAAAATTGTTTTGGCGTCACCAATTATAAATCATGGATTGTTTTGACTTTAATTATAAATCTACTATAAATTGTTTTGACCAATAGTTTTGGCGTCCACAAATAATTGCCAAATCATGGATTAGTTGTCAAAAGTTATTTCCAAATGAACTTTTTTTTATAATTGATTAGGAGAATTTTTTTTGATAATTAATTCCTAAACATGATGAATTCAATAAAATGAACTACCAAAATTATAAATTATAACATTTATTAAAATTTGAAATTTTGTACATGAATTTGGTTTCTCACGTAGTATACCGTTAATGATAAAATTGATATTTAATACATTCCTAAACACATCCCTTTTGCAATCTAAGGGTTGTTTAGTTGAACTCACTCGAATTAGAATCACAATATAAATCTTATTAAAATATTATTTATTTTAAACGAAACATAAAACAACTCAACTACTAATTATTAAATTTTATTTCAATTAAATTTAATTTAATATTGCGTCATCATCGAGGTCGAAAAATGATATTTTGACTGCGGTAAAGAAAGTATAATGGTGGCTGTATATATACAAGCTAATTTGAACAACAAAAAATAATAGTATATTTCAAATATAGTGAAATCATGATGGTTGCAATAGTATGTATGAGTCCGTTTACGGTGGTACTATAGGAGTAGGATGAATTTTACTCCTACTTGCTACAGTAAGCGCGCGCTACAGTAGCGCTACAGTGACGCGCTATAGTTTCGCGCTACAGTAACGCGCTACAGTTTTTTTTTTTTTTTGACGCACAAACTTTTAAAAAAAAAAAACCTTTTTTATAAAAAATTCTTTTTTAAAAAAAAAATACTTTTTATAACAAGGGAAATCAGATCAGGATTATATAGACATCAGATGAGAGAATACAAGAGATCAGATCAACAGACTATAGATATCAGATCAAGAATATAAAAGAAATCATACAGTAGAACTAAAATATAATTAACAAGAGAGATCAGATCAGGATTATATAGACATCAGATCAGCGAATACTTGACATCAGATCAACAGACTATAGATATCAGATCAAGAATATAAAAGAAATCATACAGTAGAACTAAAACATACTTAAAAAGGGAGATCAGATCAACAGACTATAGACATCAGATCAGTGTATACTTGACATCAGATCAACAGACTATAGACATCAGATCAATATTTTAAAAGAAATCACACAGCAGAACTAAAACATACTTAACAAAGGAGATCAGATCAGGATTATATAGACATCAGATCAACTCATACTTGACATCAGATCAACAGACTATAGACATCAGATCAAGATTTTAAAAGAAATCACACAGCAGAACTAAAACATACTTAACAAAGGAGATCAGATCAGGATTATATAGACATCAGATCAACTCATAACTGACATCAGATCAACAGACTATAGACATCAGATCAAGATTTAAAAAGAAATCATACAGTAGAACTAAAACATACTTAAAAAGGGAGATCAGATCAACAGACTATAGACATCAGATCAGCGTATACTTGACATCAGATCAACAGACTATAGACATCAGATCAAGATTTTAAAAGAAATCACACAGCAGAACTAAAACATACTTAACAAAGGAGATCAGATCAGGATTATATAGACATCAGATCAACTCATACTTAACATCAGATCAACAGACTATAGATATCAGATCAAAAATATAAAAGAAATCATAAAGTAGAACTAAAAATATACTTAACAAGGTAGATCAAATCATGATTATATAGACATCAGATCAACTCATACTTAACATCAGATCAACAGACTATAGATATCAGATCAAAAATATAAAAGAAATCATACAGTAGAACTAAAATATACTTAACAAAGTAGATCAAATCATGATTATATAGACATCAGATCACAAAATAGCAGACATCAGATCAACAGAATTTAGATATCAGATCAAAAATATAAAAGAAATCATATCATACAACAAAAACGTCCATAATATGTATCATAATAGCCAAAAATAACAAAAGAAACGAAGGTACTGTAGCGCGTTTACTGTAGCGCGTTTACTGTAGCGCGCGGAACTGTAGCGCGCGCGCGGAACTGTAGCGCGCTACTGTAGCGGGGTAGGAGTAAAATTCATGGTGGTCCTATAGGACCACCATATAAATTACCAGTATGTACACCTAACCCGGTTTTTTTTTTTTTATATATAAAATTGGACTTTTCTTCATAAAATCGTTGAAAACTAAATTTTCTTCACCAAAATGTCTTGCAAGGCGCATTAATTGCGTATTTACTTGCAAAATCTCTCACTTCGTTTATTTCTCCCTCACTTTCTCTCTCTGCTCTTCTTTTTCATCGAAAATCTCCTTTATCTCTCACTTTCTCTTTTCTATCGTCGTCGATTCCGACCATTCTGGGCTGAATTTTGAAGATCTCTCACCACCAAAATACTCCTCACCTCTCAAGTTTCAAAACTCATACCTTGTTCCACAATTTTCTCCGTTTCTAGGGTTTGAAGAATCACAAATCAACCATCAAAATGAGAGACTAAGTAAAGGGTTTTATAGATCTGAGGTAGGGGATTCGTTTGGTTGTGTTTGCAGCACACAAAGATGAAATGAAAACTAGGGTTTGAGTGAAAAGGTATATTTTTAATGTAAAATCGTATATAATTTTTTTATGTTAAATCGTCTATTTTGAATATATATTGTTTGTTTTCAGTATCTGATGTGATATCTGATGTTAAATAGTGGTACTGATATTAAATGTTGTCTTTTCATAAGATAATGGTGGTACTGATGTTAAATGCTGTTTTTTTTATGTGAAATGGTGGAACTGATGTTAAATGCTGTTTTTTGATGTCAAATGGTGGTACTGATGTTAAATGCAGTTTTTCATGTGAAATGGTGATACTGATGTTAAATGATATTTTTTGATGTCAAATGATGGTACTGATGTTAAATGCTGATTTTTTATATTAAATGGTGATACTGATGCTAAATGATGTCTGTCCATATGAGAATGGTGGTACTGATGCTAAATGCTTATTTGTGATGTTAAATGGTGGTACTGATGTTAAATACTGTCTGTTCATATGATAATGGTGGAACTAATGTTAAATACTGTATTTTGATGTTAAATTGTGGTACATATGTTAAATGCTGTTTGTTCATATGGGAATGCTGGTACTGATGTTAAATGCTTATTTCTGATGTTAAATGGTGGTACTGATGTTAAATGTTGTCTGTTCATATGATAATGGTAGTACTTATGTTAAATGCTTTTTTTGTTTTTTATGTTAAATGATAGTAGTGATGTTAAATGTTGTCTGTTCATATGAGAATAGTGGTACTGATGGTAAATGTTATTTTTTGATGTTAAATGGTGACACTAATATTAAATGCTGTCTGTTTATATGAGAATGCTGGTACTGATGCTAAATGCTTATTTGTGATGTTAAATGGTGGTACTGACGTTAAATGGTGGTAATGTGACAGTTCATTGGAAAGGGGGAGAGGAAAGAAGGAGAAGGCTTATGATTTAATTAGAAATGGAGAAGATGAAAGGGAGAGAAATATGGTCTTTTGAATTTGAAATATTGTCTTGGAAATTGTTGTCTTGGAAGAAGAGTTGCAAGGAGAGTGATTACACTTTTGATGTAAAATAATATATTTTCATCTACTTTTGATGTAAAAGCGTCTACTTTTGATATAAAATCGTATACCTTTGATGTAAAATCGTAAAGTTTTGTGTACAAAATTGCTTGTGAGGACTTGAAATACGCATGTAATGCTGCGGGTTCCCACTTGCTTGACGTAAAATGTCATTTTACATCAATTTTTTTGCTTTGATGTAAAATGTCATTAGGATGAATTCTGATATTACATCTCATTTTTTGATGTAATTTCGATTAATTTTATGTTGTCCGGTGGTCCATCAAATGTTGGTTTTACATCAAGAGATATATACAACGAACTCAAAAATGTAAAAAAAAGATTTATTGATAGCAGTGATTCGAATGTTTTACATCAAAAACACATTTTACATCATGATTTTTGACTGTAATTATTCAATTCTGATTTAATATCAGATTTCTGGCTGTAAAAAACAAATTTAACATCAGTTTTCATATAAAATATATGATGCCAAATCAGTACCACCATTTCACATGAAAAAAGAGCATTTAACATTAGTACCACCATTTGACATAAAACAACAACATTTAACATCAATATCACCATTTCACATGAAAAAATAGCATTCAACATCAGTACCATCATTTGACATAAAAAAAAGCATTTAATATCAATACCACTATTTCACATGAAAAAACAGCATTTGACATCAGTATCACCATTTGACATCAAAAAATAACATTTAACATCAGTACCACAATTTAACATGAAAAACCAGCATTTAACATTAGTGTCACCATTTGACATAAAAAAAAGTAGCAGTTAAAATCAGTACCACAATTTCACATGAAAAAAATAACATTTAACATCAGTACCACCATTTGACATAAAAAAAAGCATTTAACATCAGTACCACCATTTGACATAAAAAAATATACTTTTTTGCCCAAATCCTAGTTTTCTTTTCATCTTTGTGGGCTTCAAATACAATCAAACGAAATAAGTATACCTTTTTGCTTCAAACAAATGGAATAAATATACCTTTTTGCGCAAACCCTAGTTTAACATTAGTATCACCATTTGACATTAAAAAATAACATTTAACATCAGTACCACCATTTAACATGAAAAATCAACATTTAATATCAGTACCACCATTTGACATAAAAAAAAAGTTTTAACATCAATACCATTATTTTACATAATAAACCAGCATTTAACATCAATATCACCATTTGACATAAAAAAACAACATTTAACATCAACATCATCATTTCACATGAAAAAATAGTATTTAACATCAGTACCACCATTTGACATAAAAAACAGAATTTAACATCAGTAACACCATTTCACATGAAAAAACAGTATTTAACGTCAATACCATCATTTGACATAAAAAAATAGCATTTAACATCAGTACCGCCGTTTCACATGAAAAATAGCATTTAACATTAGTACCACCATTTGATATCAAAAAACAGCATTTAACATCAGTACCACCATTTCACATTAAAAAACAACATTTAACATCAGTACTATCATTTGACTTCAAAAAATATACGATTTCACATCAAAACATATATTTTTGCCCAAACCCTAGTTTTCCTTTAATCTTTTCCACTTTCCAGCCACCAGCCCATCTCCACTTTCCATATCTGGCCGCCGCTGTCACCACCGCTGCGAGCCGCCTCTTCTTGGCCTCATCTTGATTTAAATACATACGAAAATGGTAGAACAAGGTATGTGTTTTGAAACTTGAGAGGTGGAGAATATTTTGACGGTGAGATATATTCAAAACTCTGCCCAGAATGATCGGAATTGGCGGCGAGAGAAGAGAGAAGAGAGAGGGTGTTGGTGAAGGAGAAGAGGAAAGAGAGAGAAGAGATTAGGGTTCGAGGAGATAAAGAGAGAATGGTGAGTTTTTATATTAGAGAGGTGCGTGTGAAACACTTCCCTCTCTTCTATTTTTCAGCTGCCAATTTTTTTTTTTATTTTTTTGGGTTAGGTGTATGGGCTTATATAGTACTAGTAGTACTATATAAGAATTGGTGATTAATCAGATCATTTGAAGTCCAAAGATTAAATATACTTCTATTAAGAGGGTTTTAAATTCCTCAAAAATCATTTTTTGGCGTATGCATTTAATCCATGTGGCAGTGAATAGAAAATGCGAGTTTTTTTTTTAAAAAAAAATTCAAAACCAGGACGAATCTAGTGGGTGAAACTTGTTTTTATTAATAACAAGAGTGAATTCTTAAATTGGTCATCATAATAGTGAAACTTGACTTTTTGTGGTTGGATTGTATTATTATATTTATTTAGTTGTAAATATAGTTAATTTCCTATTCTTGTTTTTTTAGGATTAGGAATTTGGTTTTTTTTAGAGAAAGAAATTTGCAGTTTTGTGCCGATGAATATTCTTGTTAATAAATCAATGAAACATAACCTTGTACCAAATCTTCTCACAATTTATCATGGTATTCGAGCGGGTTTGGACATTTTGACTAATCTGACAGTATATCCAATTTATTTGCCCATAGTTTGGGTCTCTTTGACTGATTCGGTAGTATATCCGATTTGTTTGCCTATAGTTTTGACATGTTTGAACCATAAAAGCCCAAAGTGTGTTGTGGATTAAGGGAGGGTGTTAAGATTTCCCTAATCCCACATCGGTAACCCACAACACCAATGTCTAATATAAATAATTTAAGAGATTCTCCATCCATTACCAATTAGTTTTGGGTTAAAATACTCATATTAGATAAATAAATTAAACACTAATACTAAGTAAGCAGACGTAATATTTGGGACCATAATTACTCACAGCACATCCCTAATTCACAAGATATTCAAGATATTGTGAGACAGATATTCAATCAGCCATGGACGAACATCCCATCTCCATTGTCCCCTCCATCATTCAACCTTTTTTCGCTGTCTCAGAGAGTTGAACCTTGGACCATCTAACAGCTTTAGAAAAATCTGCTTTCACTTATCCTCGGTTCATGGACACAACACAATGCTTCACACATCAATACCTTATAATTTGGTCAAAACTGCATAAGATTTGCTAATACCTTATAATTTGTCCTTTTAAAGAAACCTTCCTCAATTTTTGAATCAGACGAGAGGGAGAAGACTTATTTGTAGTAGACCGTCACCCTATAAAATAAACTATATTAGATAATATATAAATTTTTTATTTTAATGATGCACAAAATTGTTTATTATTATAAATTTTCCATTTATACATTTACATCATAATTGTAAAGGACATATAGGCCATGCAATTATAATCATATTAATTACACGATTGAAATAAAACTATATGTATCAATGATATATATAAAGAATTAAATTATTCTTTTTAGGACAGAAAACAAACTTAAATTAGAACTAATTTTATGAGACAGTACAAATACCTTTAATGTAGTTTTGAAATTCTCTTGTTATTATATTTCTACTAATAATATTTAAGTTATATCTATATACTTATAATAATAGCATTATTATTTACCACCCGTTTTGGATCTAAATGCCCCTAACTTTTAATGTTTCTGAAAAACTATTTGTAGCACAAAAAAATTGATAAAATACCTAAAATGCCCTTACAAACTGAAAATTTGATATTACAATGACAAATCGCTTGTAATTTACGAAAATATAGACAAAAATCACCGTCAATTTGCGAGAAAATTAAAAAAAATCGCCACAATTGCGTGATATAATACTGAAAAATTGCTACACTAATTCGATAAAAACAGAAAAATTGCAAATAGGGGGCTATTTTTTACCAAAAGATTGGATAAATGGGGCGATTCTGGGGCAAACAATCGCCAAGTAGGGGCGATTTTTGTGCAGAAAATAGCCAAATAGGTGCGATTTTTGCCTGCATATTTGGTTATATAATTGGTTGGGAAACCTTACAAACTCATCATTCATTTCAGATTCTCTTAACAAAAATCTCTCATACCATCCAAAAAACATAGAAAAAATCGCAAAATGGACGCAGGCGGCTCTCAACCACCACGAGGACCCGGGAGGGGGAAAGGCTTGTACAGTAAGGTAAATATCGTATTATTTCGTTTATATTTTTGGAAATCGCGTAGGAAATCGGCACAGATCTGCGATTTGGTTGGATAAAATCGCACCTAATGTGTTAAAAAAAATTTAATTACAACATATAAAAATTATATATAAAAATGTATGTAAATAAATCATAACATCGAAAAATAACATACATAATGTAAATCATACCTTAGTTCCTCAGAAATAGAGTTCGAACCCACTTCAGATGTCTCAATCGTCAATCTCTTCCAAAACTCGTGCACCATTTCAACAGTGATCGTGTCGTGTGATTCCTTCAACTTCCAAATTTCACATGCACAAGGAATCCCATGTGTAGCCTTGCAGACACAGTCACATCGCTCAAACAAGTCATTGCCCAACTTAGTAATCCTTTTAACTTGTTTGTTGATCAACTCCAAACAATAGTGCGACATATGACCATTCAATAATTCATACGAAAAACACAACATAGCGGTTGCTTTCTTAGAAATGCATGCCTCAAGCGTTTCCCTAAAAATACATTAATACAGTAAAAAGTGCATTTTTTAAATTAATAAAGTAAGTATAGAATCATGTTAAATAATCAAGTTATAAGTGCATAATTTAAATAAATAAAGTAAGTAGCGAATTAAACTAAATAATAAAATTACCTTATCTGTGATAACTGGTAATTGACATGGTCGTCAATTACACCAAATAGCGTGTCAAGTGAATGGGTGCCAGCATTCATCCAATCCTTCAGTGTAACATGAGTACTATCCACTCTGTTACTACTAGTATTGCCAAAGTGCAGAATTTTGTTTGTCCAAACCCTACAAATCATCTCTTTGTAGACCAGCCATGTCCTCTCCAAGTAGACAACAACAGACGGCGCAACTGTAGAATAACTATCCTTCAAAAGCTGCAGTAACAATTCATACTCTTCAACTGTTGGCGCATTAACAATTGTCTTCCAAAGCTTTTTTATTGCTTTTTTCCTTTCACCCTCACCAACAAGCTTTTTCAACTGATTATCGACATCACGGTCGATATGCCACAAACATAGCAGGTGGTGTGATCCCGGAAAATGATCCTTTATAGGATCCATAAAACTCATCTCTCGATCAGAAACAATAGCAATAGGAACATTTTCAACATCCAACAACTCTCTCAACTGTGCAAACACTCAATCATAACTAATTTTTTTCTCATCTCTCAAAAGGGCACATGCAATATTAAAATTTTTATTGGAAGAGTCATACCAATTATCTGAAAGAGTGGCATCTTGTACTTGTCGGTCTTGTATGTTTCATCCACCATAATCACCCAATAATATATGTTCAACAACTGAATTGACATTGGATGCGCTATGAATGCATGTGTGATCACATCTGTGCCCTCTTCTGTCAAAACTTTTACATAATAATGCTTCTCCTCGGCGTAATGAACAAATTGCTGCCCAATATTTCTACCTTCAAACTTGCTTTCCTGTCATCATATTTAAGATTGTTTAGCTTCCTCACTGTCACATTATCTTCAGGATGCGTCTTAGCAAGATGATTCCGAATCATTTTTGGCTTCATATTTGCATTGTTCAAAGTTCTAGCAACCTGCCTTGCATCATCACTCAAGCGGCTGAGCTGTCTGTGACCCTCTGGATACACTATAGCAGTGTGATTGTGCATTGACTTCGCACCTGGTGCCATTATCCCTCACCTCCTTGAAAAATAAATTGAACATACACTTACATCCTCGCCGTTTGGTGTTCTTCCTCTGTTGGGGGGGGAGGCCCTTGCTCAACCGGATCTCTGAATCTGTTGCAACGATATGTGACCCCTTTTCCCTTATTACACTTCCCTACTTTAATCAGTTCAAAACGAAATGTAAGAGCCAAATCCGAATAATAAGTGTATGCTGCTTCTTCAGTAGGAAAAAAGCCAGGACACTTAAAATCGTGACTCATATCCCTCTGAAGGTCAGGCAATCCATTTGGATCCTGCGTCATTAATCATTAAAACTAATAATAAGTAATTACATAAACAATTACAAACCATACAAAATATATAATTTTAAAAAATTAGAGCAAATAAGTTATTTTCATATAAAAATCGCACATAAAGTGTGATTTTTTAAATAAATCTCGCACACAATGTGCAAGAGTTATATAAAAAATCACCAACAATGTGAGAAATTTTTGGGTAAAATCGCCTACAATTTGCGATTTTTTCTACAAAAATCGCACTCACATTGCGATTTTTACAGAGAAAATCGCAAAGTGTAGGCGATTTTACCAAAAAATTTCCCCAATAATTGGCGAAATTAAGACAAAAAATCGCCAAAACTGGGCAATTTTTTTATTACGTCTCGCCAATTAATGGCGATTTTACCAAATAAAATAGCAAAACATGTGCGATTTTTTATGCAGCATGATAAAAACAATACAAAAATATTAAATTCGTACCATTTTTTCATAAATTTTGAAGTAGTCTCTATCCCAACTTGAACGAAATCTGAGTTTGAATTTGTTTCAACGATTTTGGAACGTTTTTTTTGAACAATTTGGAAGTGTTTTGTAAGATTTTTGAGGGATTTTTGTATGTTTTGAGATGTTTTTTGAATTTTGTGAAGTATATAACTTATTCATATATTAAGGGTATTTTTGTCATTTCACTTTTTTTTTGGGCTACAAATAGCAAATTTGTGCTACAAATAGTAAGATCCTTTTTTAATACCTAAACTTGAGCTTAATTTTGGTGGAGAGAGTAAAAGTTAGCTAGGAGGACAATTGGCAGTTTCAACTAGGACTCGCAATTCATGTCATGTTTGGGTTAACGTGTTGGCGTGTCGAGAACCCTCCAACCCTAATTCAACCCATTTAATTAATCGTATTCAAAACTTCAACCCTAACCAGAACTATTTATAATCATGTCGACCCTAACCTAACTTTGTAACCCGTTTACTTAAACAGGTCAACCATCCGCCCACCAACCCGTCAACCTAATTAAATGTTAAAGTACTCAACATATATTTCATACATCTTTTGTTCATTTTTTATTTTATTTTATGATTATGCAAGAAGAAGATCTATTGAAGCAATTGTTGATAGGTTATTTTTTGGCCCAAGTTTTTGCCATAAAAAGAGGGGACTGAATTTGTCAAGGAGACTAAAACATATATATTTTACTTATAATAATACCATCTAAAATGTGAATCTATCAAATTCAAATCCATCAATTTAAGTTTAACCATAACATCCTTACAGCATGACATCAACATAAATTTCATCAATTGAAATTCTTCGTAATTCAACCAAAATCCAATTCAATCCAACAAAAATAAATAAAATCCAAAGGTAATTGAAATTAGAAAGTTTAAATAACAAAATACCACCATAGGAAGTCGTGTTGAACTTTTAATTTGTGAATTTGAAAGTTTCCTCAATTATTAAGGTTATAAAATTTAATTTTAAAATTTTTATTTTTTTAACGGGTTTACGTGTCAACCATAATTCGTATCGATCCTAACCGGACCCATTTATTATACGTATATAAAATCTCAATCATAATTAGTTTTTTTCATGTCGTGTCCGTGTCAGGTTGTCACGTTGTGTCAGCAATTGCCAGCCCTAGTTTCAACATTACCAAGTTTATCTTCTGAAAAAAATTTTACTAGTTACCGCCTTAATTTGGACTAAGCCACCCCTCCCCTCTCCTTTACCCTCTCTCTTTCCCCCTTTAAAGCAAAAGAATATTTTTATTAAAATTGGGACGGTAATGCATAAAACTGAGGTAGTAACTAATAATACCCTTTTGGAAACCATGCATATCATAGATTACGTGCATGAGCACGCTTGTCCGTGTTTGTTGAAATTGACTCAGCAGCACCACCACCAACAACAAGGGAATGACAACCGCTATATACATGAAAACCGGATAAAGTATACTTAGGTTCTTGGGGGCAACAACCGACCATGAATGAATGACGTCGTTCTTCTCCTCTAATGACTTCCATGTATGTATTAATGGTTTGCAAATTTTCCAACAACACTTGACCATTCCAACTCTATACGTTCTTCTTCACTAGATTTTGTTTTCCATTTGTTCTTGAAAGCCTGTTTTAAAAACACCATTATCCTTTATGGCAAATGAAAACAAAATTCCAAAATTTTTACAAAGTGATTGGCATCTGACAAAGAGACTCTGGTTTTTTGTTTAGGTTTCAATGTCTGTAAATATAGCCAATTGTTGGTATCACCATTAATTAATTATTGTTCAAGTAAAGATTCGATCTCTTCAAGCCTTGGTGAAATTCCTCCATGAATTTGAGAATGCTACAGGTCAAAATGTAAATAAGGATAAAAGCTCCTTTGTCATATCCTCAAAGGACTCCCAAGCTGCTAAGGACAGAATTACAAGTGTCCTAAACATTCAGGAAGGGTCACTCCCTTTGGATTATTTGGGATGTAAACTTTTCAAAGGCATGACATCATCCATCCACTTCCAGCAAGTGTTAGATAAAATGGACAGAAAGCTGAACAGTTGGAAAAACAAATTCTTAGGAATGGCGGGAAGAATTGCCTTGATAAAATCAGTCCTTCAGTCCCTCCCGATGCACATGATATCAGCTCTCAAACCTCCTCAAGGATTTATTAGACAATTTGAGATGAAATGTCAAAGGTTCCTTTGGGGATATACCTTAGAGAAGGAAAAGAGACATTGGCGAGCTTGGAGACGTATATGTTATCCAGTGGAAGAAAATGGACTTGGCATTCGCCAATTACAAGCAGTAATTGAATCTTTCTCCCTTAAGCTGTGGTGGAAATTGAGAAATAACATTGGGTTATGGGCAAAATTATTGAAATCCTTATCTTATTCCAGCCGAATGAAAACTTCTTGGTCTCGAGTATCAAAAAATTATGGTTCATGCAGCATCCCTCTCTAGCATAAAGATGGGAAATGGTTCAAGTTCTTTTTGGCACGACAATTGGAACGAGAGAGGAAGCATTTGGAAGAACCGTGATCGACCTCTACTTCCTGACCTCACAGTGGCTGAATTCTTTAGAGACCGAGAATCCCTTATTCAGTTTCTTACAGATCACCTGGATGTGGAATGGGTGAATTTTCTAAATTCCTCAACAGTATCCTTCACTCAATAGAGGGACATGTTATTTTGGAGGCCATATGAAAAAGGAGATTTTACATTCAAATTCACCTACATGGCTATATGACAAGAGGGGGAGAACTTGGAATGTAGAAAAGCAATTTGGGACCCATGGTGCCCACCAAAAATCTCTGTCTTGGGTGGAGAATTTGGAACTCACTCCTCCCATTTCCGGAACAGCTGCAACGCTTTGGGATTTATTCTCACCCATCCAGATGTTACTTTTATGGAGACAATGCAGAAACCTTGCACCATGTTTTCTTTGATTGTCCTCAAATACCGTTTGGCTGGAATTTTTGGAGAAACTTCTTTGGGCTATGTATAAGACAAACAGTAGGGAAAGGATATGTAGAAACATGGTGAGAGCTGAGTAGAGGTAAATCAGTCACCCAAAAACTGGGCAAGCTTCTCCCTGCTAATTTGCTTTTGTCCATTTGGATGGCTAGAAACAGGTGTTGTTGGGAAGGAATACCTTTTCAGTGGAAATGGATCACTAATGATGTTCACAGAAACCTTGCTGAGATTCTTCATGGCTTCAAACCTAAGCCAAAATCTTTATTAGAACGCAATTGGATGGCAGCAAACTTTTCCTATGTCACTTCTCCCTTGAATATGATCCCTTCCACCTCTGTAATCTGGAAGCACTATCTTAGGCATGAACATTGGATAATTAACATGGATGGGTCTTGGGTTCAGACAGGACGAGCAGGAGGAGCCTTCATACTAAGAGATAAAGATTTTGGCTTAGTATGAAGGCTCCTCCTGCAAGTATAGTTAGAATATTTTCTTTTGTGCGGTAGCCGGATGGGCTTGTTTTTGTATGATGCCTGGAAATGGCTAATTAGTATCATATGCTTCTAGGTTAGTTGCGGGATTTGTTTAGTGAAAATAGGGGGTAAGAGACTGTACATCCACTCTTCGGCTCTATTTTCCAATTAATGCAAATTCTTCCTTTTGCCAAAAAAAAAATATTGTTCAAGTATTTTAAACCGCCCTCTCTTTTTTTCGTTGGACAGATATGGAATCCGTATGAATTAATGGATGGTAAGATGATAGTGATCGATCCATATATGTATAAAATATAAAAATAATCATTTATTACTGTTGAACCAGAAACTGAAGATAAACAGCAAAAAAAAAAAAAAAAAAAAAAATACAAGAACACCAGCACATGGGTGACCAACAAGAACATAGCAAAAGTAGACAGCAACAGCAGAGACACGCAACAAGCAATCACCAGAAGCACCGCACCGCATGAAGATGATGATGACGTTAGTCGCTCTTGGCAGCGGGACGGCCAGTGCCTCCACTTGGGAGGCTATCAACATCCTCCTCCTCCTCCCCAGGTGTGCGGCTGGCACTAACAAAATAGCTCCCCACACTCTCGCTGTGTTCATGAGGTGCGTACGGAGCGGGTGGTGAAGGAGAAAGAGCAGCTAACCAGCCAACTGGAGGATCCCAGCGGACGACATGGGCATTGTTGTCGGTAACCGGTGGGACGTTAAAACTGTGGAAAGAATTAGGAAACTAGTATAGTTATAAATATACTAGTAGTTTACTATATTTAGCATAGTTGTAAATATAGTAAGGGGGTTACTAATTATCGCCTCACTTTTTGAGGCGGTAATCTATAAGTTTTGACAAAAATATCCTTTTATATAAAAGGGGAGAAAGAGAGAGGGTATTGTAGGGGGCATTTTCGTCCAAATTAGGGCGGTAAAGAGAGAGTACTAGGGTGATAACTAGTAATTCCTATATAGTAGTTTAGATTAAGAAACTAGTCCCAATCCCACATTGAAAACTTACAAACCTAGTTTCACCCTATAACTATAAATACTTATTTATACATCGATGAAATATATGTTTTGTACAAAATTTCTTCATATATTTTGTCATGGTACTAGAGTAGGTTTGGGCCTGTTTATCTGGCCAGACAGTATATCAGGTTTGTTCGCGCTTTGGACCAGTTTATCTGATTCAACAGTATATCCGGTTTGTTCGCCCATAGTTTGGGCCTGTTTATCTGACCCGACAGTATATTCGGTTTGTTCACCCTTTGGCCCTGTTTATCTGATCCGGCAGTATATCCGGTTTGTTCGCCCATAGTTTGGGCATGCTTATCTGATCCGATAGTATATCCGGCTTGTTTGCCCATAGTTTGGGATTGTTTGGAAAAAAAAAAAAAAAAAAAAAGCCCAGAGCAGGGAAAACTCCTTGATCTTATTGTTCTATTGTAACAAGTCCGACGCCGGTAGCACTCAATCCGCCGGCGGCTTTGTTATTGTTGTCAAAATTGTAAATCAATTGTGATTTCTGGTCTGTCGCGATTCAACCGCGACATCTCGGCCTGATTGCAGTTAGCACTAAGCGGCGGCGGCTAGGTTCTTCTCCAGTTTCATTGGTTTTTTTCATTTTTCTCTTTGTCAACGATATTCCCAGCAGTATTCTTGGTTTCTTGGTTCGGTTCCTGGAAATGTTATTCCCGATGTTCTTGGCAAGATTTTCTTGTAGCTTTCAGGTTTTTTTTTTTTTTTTAGTCATCATGTGCAGTTCGATGGATTACTTTGCAAGTTGTACATTTGTGATCTGCATGCTCCAACTTGAGGGGGGAGGTGTGGAAATAATTAGGAAACTAGTATAGTTGTAAATGTATTAGTAATTTACTATATTTAGTATAGTTGTAAATATAGTAGTTTAGATTATAAAACTAGTCTCAATCCCCCATCGTAAATTTACAAACCTGGTTTCACACTGTAACTATAAATAGTTATTTATATATCGATGGAATATATACTTTGTACAAAATTCCTTCTTATATTTTGTCAAAGGCCCCTGCCCTTGAGCACGCGATGGAAGCAGACTGTTCTGTCTACGCAGGTTATTATTTGGATCGTGAATGGGCTGGAAGTTCATAAAGATCTCTATTAAGTTGATCGGGACAGGTCTTGTTTGTTGAGGATTGTCCTGGGTGAGGCAGCGGGGTTGGTGGTGTTGGTGTTGTTTGGGGATGCCATTGTTTTGAAGAAAAAGCTAAGTTAAATGCAGAGGAAGAGGGACTGGAGGTGGAGGGTGGAAAGGGTGGAATAGGCTTTGGATATTTATAGGATGGTTCATGGTTGTGATCACGTTTATTGTGGTATTCCAAATTTTGTAAGGTATTAAAGATGCTCATTCTTTCAAATCTTTATCTTATTTACAATTAAAATGTAAATATAAATTAATAATAAATATTTTTTGATAATTGTATTTTTTTTAAAATAAATACACATTATCTAAATCAATATGACATTTTTTTTAGGTAAATAGTTTATAGCAATTAATGATGACACTATTGATTAATATTTGTAGTGAAAACTTATAGTTAATGCTAGCTATGTTTATAAAACAAACTCCTAATATAAACTCAAAACCTATTGATTTTAAGCGGCAAGTGTCAACCACTGAATTACGACCATATTATGAAATATTTTAAATAGTTGTGCAAAGTTTGTGCGATATAAGTATTCAAACTCAAATAACATTAGCAACAAGGGGGGTTAAAGAAACCCAAAAAAAAAACTAACCCCTAAATTTAATTTTATAAATTCTAAGGGTGGATTTATTTGGTGCGGATGAGAATAGGGTAATAGTAAAATTATTTTGATTACTAATTTTTCAAACAATAAAAGTAAAGGCAAACATAATCTGATAAATGTGGACACATATGAATAATACATGTCAAAGTCAATCAGATTTCTTTGATTAACATCCTCATATTTTATCAAACAAATCAAAGACAATTAAATTTTTTTAATAATTATTGATTATCAAATTTCAATTGGTTTCATTCCCATTCTCGCAAAATAAAAGCAGCCTAAGGTGAAGTATATAGTTGCTTTAAAAAACTTTTTTAAAAGAAGAATAATTTTATTGTAAATTATTAGTTAATTTATTTTGTTAATTAATAAGTATTTTGCAGAAAAGGGAGTAAAGAATGAAGGAAGCATATTCTTTATGTTTTCAGGGCTGGGACTTTTTTCCATTATTGATAATCCCAAGAAACCTAAAATGGAATGATGAGTGGGAAACGACCTGTGCCTATTACTCTTATTTGGATAGACAATATTATACAAACATCCATCACTCTCATTATCATTTCCAAAAATAAGTATTTTGTAACATGAGACAATTAATCTGATAATTTAAAATCAATTCATACGCTAAAATACATTCAAACTCTAACTTTTAATTGAGGATCGAAAGTCTCAATTGTTCAACCTCACACCCCTTAATTATAGTTGAGGAGTTGTAACAATTATTAATAAATATTTTAATACATTCAACTATTTATATAGTTTAAACTTTAAATTAAAATTTTTTACCTTAAATATGAAAATAAAAAGATTAATTTGGATTAAATATTTACTTTGAATTTAAAATTTCAATTAGAAATTTGTAAAAGATAAAATTAGTCGGGACAGTCAAACTTTATTCAAGTTTAAGGGTAGCTCTTGGCATCTAACAAACCTGATTAATTTGTCGAAATTTAAGGTAGAAAAGTTAAAAATCTAATGAAAAACAATTCACATAACTCACAACGTTTACGCATCAAGACTTTCGTAACGTACGAACCCTATGCTTTGTGAGTTGGAGATAGGGAAGAAGCAAAATTGACTGGGATTATAATTAAAACCAGTGGTGGGTTTTTTTTTTTTTTTAATATAACAGTCCCAGTCACAAAGACTTTAGGACCGGCGGGCGAAACCCCTTGCATTCATTTGAAAGTTGCCTTAAAACAGCCCCTATACAAGAGCATCTGAATCATAAAACCACCCCTGACAAAACAAAAAAAGGGGTTTTGATATTTTCACATCTGCCTTAACTAATCTAGCAGAAGATTTAAATTCAAAAAATGAGTTCTTTTGACTAATTTTTTACCCTTAGAACTGGTACAACATCTGCGTCAAGCTTGATCAAACCCTTTAATTCCAGTGGCATATCCCTCGTAAAGTTAAAACTTGCAGCGACTCCATGAGCACCCATTTTGGCAAGAAAGTCCGCAGGTTTGTTCCCCTCCCGGAATATATGGTCCATCGAGGAGGAGTTGAGCTCTAAAAAAGAGGCTATCTCCTTAAGCTTCCTGTACTCCTTCCAAAAAAGCCTTTTTTCGTTGCTGATCATTCTCACCAACCCTGTATTATCCGTGAGAAGTGAGACCTTTGAGAGGCCATTCCTTTTACAGTATCTCACTGCCTCCACCGCAGCTCTGATTTCCGCTTGTAATGGTGAGGTGGTTTCCAAAAAATTCCCTTCACCATAAACCAATTCCCCTTTCCTCCTCCTTACAATGAATCCGTAGCCTCCCACCCCATTTCCTCTACAAGAACCATCAATATTTATCACCCATGGCTGAGAGCTATAATGTTTCCAAATGATCACCTTTACTTCTCTGGTTGGGATGCGTCTATGTGATTTTGTTATTTCCAGCTGGAGTAATTCAGTCCTCAGATCCTCCTGAAGCTTTTCCATATTTGGCTCTTTCCCTTCAAACACAAAAGAGTTCTTCCTTTTCCAAATAATCCACAGTAGCAGTAGTGGAGCATGTTTCCAATGGGTTAGTTCCTGCTTTGTCCAGCAAGAATTATACCAAATTTTGAGCAAACTCCACCCCATTTCTCTTCTCAGACCCAATCCAACAGCAACAGTCAATTTATCCCAAAAGAGCCTAATTCTCGGGCATGCAAAGAAACAGTGATATAGAGTTTCTGTATTATTTTTACAGAAACAGTATCTAGAGTGCAACACACAATTATTACCTTGTTTGCATATAATCTCTGGGGAGGCAATGTAGCGATTGTAAAGTCTTCATAAGAATATGGATATCTTTGGAGGGATGTTACAGTCCCACAGTTTGGCAGCCTGCATATCAATTTCTCTGTTTTTATAGAGGCTCCTGTAAGCAGAGGAAACAGAGAAAGAACCAACAGGGGATGGGCTCCATATGAAAACGTCTGGACTCTCACAAAAAACCACATGCATATTCCTCAGATGAGACAGTTGATTTGTATCCAGCAGATCCGCAAAAATTGTAAGAAAGTGTTCTCTGTCATTGAAAAACCCCTTTACTGTGAGGTTGGGGTATGGTGGCAGGTGGATATCCTGCCATATTACTCCAAGATCCATCCAATTATCCTTCCAAAAAGATGAGTTCCCGTCCATGAGTATGATTGCGCTGCAAATTTTGGGGACATTTTCCATAATCGTGCCCAAGAAGTTTTCATTCTGGCCGTGTGAGCAAGGGACACAATAAAATTTGCCCAAATACCCTGTTTTAATTTCCATTTCCACCATGTTTTTGCCCAGAGGCTCTCCACCATCACTGGTATTTGCCTTATTCCAAGGCCGTTTTGGTTTAGGGGGTAGGTTACACGATCCCAACTACACCAATGCCTTCTTTGCTCACCATCCGCTGTTGACCATAGGAAGAATTGACACTTCCTTTCAATCTCAGTAATAACTGTCTTTGGAATCCAAAAACCCGAGGCTATGTGCACCGGCATAGAGAGTAGCACTGATTTAATCAATTGTTCTTTTCCAGCTTGAGAGAGGAGTTTATTTTTCCAGTTTGCCAGCTTCATTTCCACATTATCCAGAAGTTGACGAAAGTATGTTGTTTTTGTCCTTCCCTTGAAAATTTTAACCCCAAGATAAGAGAAACGGAGTTGTTCCTCATGCATATTCAGAATTCTAAGGACCCTCATTTTTCTTGGAACAGTACAATACTGAGGAAATATCACCGAACTCTTGCCAAGGTTTATTTTTTGCCCTGTTCCAGCTTCATACAATTTTAAAAAATCCATGAGTGCCCAAAGAGTATTTCTTGATCCATGGGTGAAGATCATGGTGTCATCCGCAAAGCTTAGATGTGATATGATGGTGGCTCCCGGTGTTGTGTAAAATGGACGAATTTTCCCTGTTTCCACTCTTCTCTTTAATCATCTGGAGAGCGCTTCGGAGGCTATGATGAACATTAGAGGGGATAGTGGATCCCCCCTGCTTTAAACCGCGAGAGGCCTTGAAATATCCAACTGGTGAGCCATTGATCAAAATTGAGAACCATCCATTGCAAAGAATATTTGACACCAGATTAATGAAGTGGGTAGGAAGTCCAAACTTTTCCAACACCTTGTGTAGGAAAACCCATGACACTCGGTCGAATGCTTTCTCCATGTCTAGCTTAATCATCAAGTTCAGTCCCGCTGCCTTGTTTTCCAAAAACCTTGTCAAATCTTGGGCCAAAAGAATATTCTCAATTATGCTCATTCCTTGCATGAAACCGGTTTGCTCCGGTGAGATGATCTTGTGGAGGACTTGTTGAAGCCTCTTTTTTAGAATTGTGGAGAGGATCTTGCTCGTGAAGTTGCACAGACTAATCGGCCTGAAATCGGAGAAGGTTGAGATTTCTTGCCGTTTTGGGATGAGAGTAATGAAGGCACTCCCTAGAGCTCTTGGAATTGGGACTCCATTCATAAACTCCATGCATGCCGAGCATACATCCTTCTTGATTATTGGCCAAGCTTTCCTGAAAAAAGCCCCAGGATATCCGTCAGGTCCGGGTGCACTGTCTTCGACCAGCTCGAAAACTGCAGTTTTGATTTCCTCATTCTCCAAAACCTTGGTGAGAAATAACTTGTCATCATCATTTAGTGCTTCAGGGATATCCTCCAATAGACCATTCAGCACTTTTGGGGCTGGAGAGTCTTCTTCTGATAGAAGCTTTTGGAAAAAAATTATTGCCTGCTCCTCAATTCTCTTCATATCAGTGATCCACTCTTCCCCTACCTTGATTTTGTGAATACTTTGGCGTGCTGTTTTATCCCTCATGGTAGCATGAAAAAAAGCTGTGTTCCTATCCCCCTCCCGAAGCCATTTTATTTTTGATTTCTGCTTGAGAAAATCTTCCTGTTCCTTGAGACTTTGGAAGAATTTTGCTTGTGTTTTGGAGTGCTCTTCTCTATTGATGTTTGAGGGATTATCCTGAAAAATTTTCTCTTTTTCCTTCATAATATCTTCATTCTCCTGTAGGTTTCTGAATACATCCCCAAAGTCTGTCTTGTTCCATTCTTTAAGCCTTACCTTCAACCTCCTCAATTTAATAGAAAGTGCCATCATACCACACCCTTGAATTGGCTGCCCCCAACACTCAGCAACAATCTTTAGAAACCCCGGACGTCGTATCCACATATTCTGAAATCTGAAAGGTTTAGGACCTAATTCAGAAACTGTTTTTCCTTGGTACAACATCGGACAGTGATCTGAGCCTGCCCTTGATAGATTATGCACAATCGAGGTTTTGAAAATATGCAGCCATTCTTTCGAAAAAAGAATTCGATCCAGTTTTTTCAAGACATGAGCAGATGATCTCTTCCCACTCCAAGTGTATTGATAGCCTACTGCTGGGATTTCCTCAAGTTCTACTACATTTATGAATTCGTTGAATTCCTCAATTGGCCTCTTTGCCGGAGAAGCTGATTTTTTGTACTCTTCAATTTTCTTTATAATGTTCCAGTCCCCCCTTACTGCCCAAGGTAGCCCCGAATGATCTTTTCTGAAATCACCTAACCTCTCCCATAATTCCCTTCTCTTTGTGTATCTGGTACTAGCATAAATCCAACTGAAAAAAATTGGGCATGGAAGCATTCCGTGCTGAATTTCTCCACTAATCACCTGCTCATCTTCCAGTAAAACTCTAATTTTCACAGAATTTTTGAACAACAGCCATATCTTTCCATTAGGATTATATAAGGCAGAATCAAAATGTAAACTCCTAGCAAAATCCATAACTCTACTACTATCCACAAAAGGTTCTAAAATACACAATACATAAATATTATACTTAGAACAAAGAGTTTTTATTCTCCGCAGAGATGCCATATTGGCGATCCCTCGGATGTTCCAAATTAGTTGTGTAAACATTTAAAGAGTGGAGGAGCCACGAACCTGGCTTTGGCCCGTTCCAATTTGCGAGCTTCATTGTTGGCCATACCTTTCCTTCCTTTTGGTGGTCTGCCTCGGTTTTTCCTCTTTACTTGGACAAAAGCTTCCTCCTCAATATGGTGCACTGGTTCATCAAGAGAGAAGTCTGAAACACCTTCAGTCTCGGAATCTCCATTGAAGGCTGTTAAGGCCACAACTAACTGTTGTAATTTCTTTGGGGCTGAAGCAGATCTTGTTAAACGGTGCTCCTAAGATGTTTCTGCCATTTTATTAAAACCAAGAGCCGAGTCTATCTCCACTGCAATTTTTTTTTTTCATTTAGATTTATTTGCTCACCTGTTTCATCCCAAAGGGCAGGATCCTGCTCTTCTATCAAAACTTTTTTGTCCACCGAATCTAATTTTTTCTCCTGTTGTGCATTCTGCTCTTCGACTGAAGATTTTCCTTCCCTTGGGATGTCTCTATTTGGGCTTTAATTTTCAACTTGATTCTCAAACGGTTGCTTCGAGGGCTGATTCTCGACTCCAATAGGACCAAGAAGGAAATTTTCAGAGTTGGGTGCTTCCTGCGTTTTAGGATTTGGGGGTTGTTCTTCTACACTTTTTGAACCCTTACCACTTCTAAAATCCGATAATTTTTGCGCTTGGGACTTCGAGGATTTACTTAGCTGCTTCGGAAGAATTGCATTTGGTGACGTTATTATTTGATCTTTCTCCTTTATAGATAAACCCGAGGGCCCTGCTCCAGTGTCCCTATTTTCTGGAATATCCACTTTTTTGCCTCCACCTATTTCTGCAACTGTTGTTGTTAAGCTCACCCGTTTGCAATCAGCCATTCCATGGCCAATCTTTTTGCAAAATTCACAATATTTAGGAACCATTTCATATGTGAATAATTGCTCAATTATTCTTCCCTTTTCCCCTATCATGATGCTCCTGGGAAGCTCCTTTCGAAGGTCAATTTCCACGCACACCCTAGCAACAGACGGCCGTGATAAAACAATTGTTGACTTGTCTACTTGCAGCGGAGTGCCCACTGCCGTAGCTATTGATATTACCGATTCCTGATTGATGTATTCAACTGGAAGTTGCTCAAGCGACACCCACACAGGAGCAAAAGGTGGATCTTCCTCAAATTGAAAATGCGGCGTCCATTTAAGAACTCGAAGCTGATAACCCCCAATAGACCAGACGGTTTTCATCCAGAATTTTTGGTAATCCTCCTCCAATTTGAACCTAAGCAGGATGTGTCTTTGATTTAGAAGCCCTAATTCAAATTCTCCATGGAACCCTAGTTTTGAGAAGTCCTTCCTAATCACCGCCATACCTGGCCTCCCGAAAGAGAATTTCCCAACTAGCGTCTGGTGGGGTTAAACTTGTTTTTATTAATGAGAAGAATAAATTCCTAAATATGTCATGATAATAGTGAAACTTGAATTTCAATTATTAACTTTAAAAATTAGATTTAAGATCATTCATTTTAATATTTTGTCTTATTTAAGGTCACTAGCCTGACATAATCAGTGCACCCTAAGGTAAAGGGTGACCTTTAATTAAATCTAAGTAAATCTCTTAAACAATAAAACAGAGATTAATAAAATGAATAAACTATTGAAATCCCTTGTGAGATTTACATAGCTAAACAATTTGCTGCCCCAAAGACATAATTCAAGGACTAATCGTGAGTAAGCATAGTAGTCGAAATCTCAACCAAAGTGCCATATTCCCCCTTCTAGAGTATTGAAACCTCATATTGATGATCTTACCTATCTAAACCCCACACAGATATTGCTCCCTATGCCTTCGCAATAGAAAATGCGAGTTTTCATATGATGATCACACGTAATATTTGGGTTCGTTGATTTCCTCGTTTGTTTGTCAAACATTCATTTACAACGTAAAAAAAGGAATTTCCTATAGTAAAAAAATAGATATAATTCGAAAAACAACATTAGCCTTATTATTATTATTTTTTACAACCAAAAAAGTCCATTGCATCTGACTCCAAATACAAAACTTAAACATATTCGTACTGGGATTAGTCTTTATAACCAACCAGAACTGCTTCCTCTTCTAAGTTTCCTGAGTTAGAATCGGAAAGAAACAAATTTCCTTCAGCTAGTAGGTGGAAAAATTCTTAACTTTCAGTATCTGAAGGCACTAAGAATCATCTTGTATTTGGCCTCAAAGTTTGCAATTTCTTTGTTTCTTCTTTTGTTCCAGTGCCTTATTAAGTGGTCGGTATTACTAATTACCTCCTCAATATTAAACATTACGGTCCCAATTTTTATAAAATTATCCTTTTAGTTTACTAGTTACCGCTTCACTCTAATTTATTAATATAACCTTATAATATTATATTAAAATACTAATTTTTCATTAAAATATTAAATAAAAATAATAATTATTATTTTTAATTATAATAAAATTATAATAAAAATATTTTTTTTTAAATTCATAATTAAAAAATTTTTGAATAAAAAATAAATAGCATTTTTAGGGTCGAGGAAGGGGTGGTTGCGGAGGCTCGGGTTTTTTAGGGTAGAGGAAGGGTTGGTGGGGGGGGGGGGGGTGGGGGGGGGGGGGGGTTGGGGACGGATGTAGGGTTTTTTCGTGGAGATTAGTTTAAGGGTTTCTTTTGGTATTTTGGTAAAGGGGGTACAAGGGGAATTTAACATAACTATTAATATATTAAATTTAAATATTAAGAAGGGTATTTATTAAATTATTAGGGATGTTTTAGTCCAAATTGGAGCGATAGAAGGTAAAAACTAAGACGGTAATAAGTAAAATTTTTAAGTGGTGCTACTACCTATTGAAGTCCTCTCTATTGCGTTGAAAGCAGGCAGGACCTCTTTAATAGTTCTCTCCACAAAAAGGCCGCCAACCATCTGATAGCACCGGCTTGATGGATGAAGAGGTTGCATATCATTAATTACCAATAAGGGCTCACTAACTTCCATTTCGAGGTTGGTGATTTTTTAGTATATTTGATTGATTTCAAATCTCAATGAACCATAAATGTGGGCAATAGCTTGCTCATTCACTGGTTTAGCTTGAGCTTTGCCTGCCATGATACTTGTTTCAAGAGAGGATAGATGAAGGAGCGCCTTTTCACGCGGCGGAGTGAGCTGGACGATGGAAGGTGCCGAGAGACGGGTTTGGAGTGAACCGGAAGAGGAACACCATTAGCCTTATATAGGAAATGTAAACGTCAGATAAACAAGGTTGGCAATATTATCTTGAGTAGTATAAATGGAACTTTGTTTAGGGTAGCAACTACTGCCTCCATCATGAAATAACTCCCTTCTATAAGTTGTATAAGTTGTTGAGGATAATTCTCTTGTATTAAGGGGACAATAATTACTGATAGCAAATCACACATTCACCGTTAATCACAAAACTACTTTAAGCTGTAAATCGAACTCGTTTTAGTATTAATGGAACACTGAGAAGATCTTGATACTGCTCGACTCCCAGGATGCTGTGTCAGATATTCAATCAGCCATGGACGGACATCCCATCTGCATTGTCCCCTCCATCATTCAACTTTTTTCCGCTGTCTCAGAGGGTTGAACCTTGACCATCTAACAGCTTTAGCAAAATCTGCTTTCACTTACATTGAGTTCATGGACTCAATGCTTCACACATCATCGCTCATGACTTGAAGAATTGGTGCCCTATATAGATTAGTAGTTCCAGCTCATTATTTCCTCAAGATTTGCTTCTTCACCTTCTTCAGCACCAGGAAATTTATTCAAATCAAATTCACAATCAACTCGTAAATTCGAGTGCACATTTAGTGCAATCTTCCTCTTTTTCTCCATGATATCATCCTTAGTTTGGCCTTCTTTTGGGGCTTCTTGGATCCTATTTTTTCTTGGTGTAGAAAATCTTAAAGAAACTCTTGCTTTTTTTTTTTTTTTCATTTTTTTAATCTTTGGTTGAACGGTCTAACAAGTTCCATATGAATATGTGAAATCCGTGAGGTGAATTCTTGTAAAAACTAGCAAATGTCCTCCAACAGCTGGTACTCCTTCCATATGAATTCTCAACCATCATCAAGAACAGACTTCAGTCCCTACTTCCTCAAATCATCTCTCCAGAGCATACGGGTTTTATCACAGAACGGGGTATAGTGGATAAGGGAAAAGACTTCTCTTCAGAGTTTAAAATATATATAACAATCTGACCTTGAATTTATCTTGATTTATGCACATAATCTCTTGAATATGAGGTTTGTTGGCTATATTGCTCATGTAAATAATGTATTCTCCCCGTCACGGTGAATATGGGAAATATTTTTAATTTTTACTAATTATTGTCATAATTTTTATTCTCTATCGTTATAATTTGATTAAAAAACTCACCCCTTCTTTTACCTTTTCTCTTTCTTTTTGAAGTAAAAAAATAATTTTGTCAAAATTAGGGCGATAATACTTAAAATTGCGGCCGTAACAAGTAATACCCAATTTTTTAGCCTTATTCTCTGCAATACAAAGTTTTCTTTTTTGCTTAAAAAAAGATTATTCTTTTTAGGACAGAAAACAAACTTAAATTAGAACTAATTTTATGAGAAAGTATGAATACCTTTAATTTGTTTTGAAATTATGAATTATTAGTTATCGTAGGTGATAGTGCATAAATTGTAACAAAAATGTCCTTTTATCCACCCTTATTCTTTCCGTTCCCTCATTTTTTCTCCAGTGTCACCGCCACCACCGTCATCATGATAGCTGTTTATCTCCTTCCCTCTCCCCATGCCAAACTCCCTACTCCCGCCGGTCTCGTCGGATGCCGCCACCACCGTGCCTTTCCTCTTCTTCCCTCTCCCCATCCCTCCTCCTGCCTTTCCCGAGCCACAACCCTCTCCCGATACCACTCCTCCCTCTTCCCGTTGTTCCCGATCAAATGGAGGTCGAAACCCCACTCGAAACCAAACCCCCTCAAAACTCTCTCCTCTCGCTCGAAACTCCCTCAGATCTCCAGGAGCGACTTAAGAAGACGAGGATCGGATGGTTCAATTGATCTTAGAAAAAGAAGAAGATCGGATGGAGCTGGATGGGGGACTTGACGGGAGGGAGATTGGCGGCAGTGTAAACCCACATGGTGAAGGAGATCGGGAGGGAGCCAGATCCATGGCCCAGAATAAGAAGAAGATGAAGAACATGGCGGTGGTGATGAGCCTAGAAGAAGAAGAAGGTGAAGAAAATGGCGGTGGTGACGAGCATCGACGACGGCGTCGGTGGAAGGCAAATGGGACGGTGGAGGGCTGGAGTGAATGGGGTGGAGGAAGGAATTTAGGAATAGGTTAGGGTCACTTTTGAAAAGATGAAGACGGTGAATAAGATAACTAATGACGCTAATAATAAATATGATCACATATAACTTATGCAAATTTGCAACTATAAGTAAAAAATAAAAATGATAGTAAGTATTATTTTATGAGATATAACTTATCAAAAAATTTTTTTAAAAAATTATATATTATTCAAATATTATGATTGTAATATGACAAATGCATCTAAAAATAATGTTCACATCAAGTATATTAATTTGGTTCAATAAATAAGATTTTTATTAGGATAAAAATAATATATATTTTTTTTAATATCTAAACTTGAGCTTAATTTTGTGGAGAGAGAAAAAGTTAGCTAGGAGGATACTTTGCAGTTTTCTTTTGGAAACCATGCGTATCATAGATTACATGCATGATCACACTTGTCATTTTTTGCTCAAATTGACTCAGCAGCAACAACAACAACAAAGGGATTGACAACCGTTACATATAGGAAAACCAGGTAAAGTATACTTAGGTTCTTGGGGCAACAACCGACCATGAATGAATGACGTCGTTCTTCTCCTCTGATGACTTCCATGTATGTATTAATCGTCTGCAAATTTTCCAACAACACTTGACCATTCCAACTCTATATGTTCTTCTTAGCTAGATTTTGTTTTCTTGAAAGCTTGTTTTAAAAACGCCAGGACCCTTTATGGCCAATGAAAACAAAATTCAACATTTTTACAAAGATATTGGCATCTTACAGAGAGACTCTGGTTTTTTGTTTAGGTTTCAATGTCTGTAAATAAAGCTAATTGTTGGTATCACCATTAATTAATTATTGTTCAAGTATTTATAACTGCCCTCTTTATGTTCTTTCCGTTGGACAAATATTGGAATCCTATGAATTAATGGATGGTAAGATGATATATAAGTATAAATATAAAAACAATCATTCATTACTGTTGAACCAGAAAAGGAAGATAAGCACAGTCCGATCCAAGTGATCGGAACTCTAGAAAAAAACAAAGAAAACCGACAAGAACACTAGCAAAACTAGGCAGCAGCAGCAGGGTTGGGGTAAAGAGACACGCAGCCATCATCACAAGCACCGCACCGCATGAAGATGATGACGAGGTCAGTCACTCTTGGCAGCACCTCCACTTGGGAGGCTATCAACGTCCTCCTCCTCCCCAGGTGTGCCACTGGCACTGGCAGAATAGCTCCCCACACTCTCGCTGTGTTCATGAGGTGCGTACGGAGCAGGTGGTGGAGGAGGAAGACTAGCTAACCAGCCAACTGGAGGATCCCTGCGGACGACAGGGGTATTGTTGTCGGTCACCGGCGGGACGTTGAAGGCCCCTGTCCCTTGAGCGCGCGGTGGAAGCAGGCTGTTCTGTCTGCGCAGGTTGTTATTCGGATCGTGAATCCGCTGGAAGTTGAGAAAGATCTCTATTGAGTTGATCGGGATAGGCCCCGTTCGTTGAGGGGTGTCCTGGTTGGGGGCAGCGGGGTTGGTGGTGGTGGTGTTGGTGTTGGTGTTGGTGTTGTTTTGGGACGCCATTGTTTTGAAGGAAAAGGTAAGTGAAAATGCAGAGGGAGAGGGAGAAGAAGAGGGTCTGGAGGTGAAGTGTGGAAAGGGTGGAATAGGCTTAGGTATTTATAGGAAGAGGGACTAAATTTTGTAAGCTATGATGGATCTTACTCCATTATTCTGATCATACTCCAAATTTTGTAAATTTATTTTAATTTATTCATTAATCGGTAATATTCCATTTATATCGTATTTACAATTAAAATGTAAATATAAATTAATAATAAATATTTTTTGAGAGTTGTATTTTTTAAAAATAAATATACATTATCTAAATTAATATGACTTTTTGTTTTTGAGGTAAATAGAATATAACAATTAATAATAATACTATTGATGAATATTTGTACTGAAACTTTATAGTTAAGGCTAGCAATGTATATAAAACAAACCCCTAATTTAGAATTAATACTTATATTTGTGGGATATAAATATTCAAACACAAATAACACTAGGAACAAGGAAGAATGGGGTTAAAGAAAAAAAAAAAAAAAAAACTAACCCCTAAGGGTGAAGTTACTATAATTGCTCTTTAATTTGTTTTTTTAAAAAACGTATCATTTTATTTTATTTTTATACAACGTGACTCGAACTCAATATCTATCGTCTTAAGCGAGAAATGCTCACCATTGAGTTACAACTCTCTTGTCAAATATCATTTTATTCTAAATTATTAGTTCGTTTATTTTGTTAAATAATAAATATTTTGTAACGTGGGACAATTAATCTAATAATTTAAAATCAATTCATACCAAAAAATGGCTTAGGATTTTCTGTGACACTCTCTGTGACAAATTATAATTATTTTGTATATATATTATATTTTTGGTTGATTTTTACGTAATACATAATGATTTACACTCTTATATTTTTTTGGTACGATGGGTTCACTTTTTTAGAGGGTTAGAGTATATTAAATGATTAAATATGAATTTGATTGTTAAAAAAGTATAAAAAATACATAAAAAATAAATTATGAAAATAAAAATAATATATTAAAACTATATGTTTTCAATATATAAAAATTAACATGAAATAAAATATATATACAAAGTAATTAGAGTTTGTCACAAGGAGTATCACAGGTCGCAAATTATATCCTAGGATTAGATGTAAGGGACGTTTTATACACTTAGCCCGATATTTAAAAAACCGGGCTTTCTGTAGTAAAACCCGTGAAAAACCCGGCTTTCTTTACAAAGTTGCGAGCCAGAAAGCTCAAAATGCGCATTTTCTGTCTCACTCTCTCCCCACGCGCCTCACACTTCTTGCACAACACCCTCATTTTCTCTCTTCCTCTCTCATATTTATTGCCAATACCCATCATTTTCTCTCTCCCTCTCTCTTCCTTCCTCTCTCCTATTTATTGCCAATACCTTTCAAGAATTTTGATGTCGAATTGCATCAAATGGCATTTTATGCGCCTTACATTCGGTCCGCATCAAAGGGCATTTTACATCATTTTTTATGTCAAATGGTATTTTACATCATTTTTTTGATGTCAAATGCCATTTAAATTATCTTCGATGTTTGATGTAAAATGATATTTTTCATTTTTTTTTGGATGTCAATTGCCATTTTAGAACATCTTCGAAATGTAGTCTAGTTGTGCATAAAATTTTTTTTCATCTCAATCACATCAAAAAACAACATTTAATATTAGTACAAGTATTTCATATAAAAAAACAGCATTTAACATACGTTTTTTTACGTTTCTTTTGCCTAAAGACAAAGGCCCAACTCTTTAAGCCTCGCTACTACTATAACTACTGCTATTGTTGCTTCTACTACCATGGCTATAGCTATATTATTATTAATCATGATGATGAACTTTTTTGACGGGGCATGGTTTGATAATGATACATCCTTCTTCTCAGTCTCTAGCAGCCATGGCATCGGGGCTTTCTTCTACGAATTTCGACCAAAATAGTATGCTGTGGCTCATTCACAGAAGGTCCGGAGCTGTCTCTCGCCGGGCTGAAGCATCTGGACAGGTACTGGCCATTATGGCATTGGAAACACGACTTCTGGAAGTGGGTTAGCAACGCTTCTTTGCCCCAACATTTAACATGAAAAAATAGCATTTAACATCAGTACCATCGTTTGATATCAAAAAATAGCTTTTTATATCAGTACCACCATTTGACATAAAAAAACTGCTGTGGTTTTTATGTCAAATGGTGGTACTGATGTTAAATGCTATTTTTTTATGTCAAATGATGGTACTAATGTTTAATTTTGTTTTGCATGTGAAATTGTGTAAAACCAATATTTTTATGAACCATTAGACTACATTCAAAGATGATGTAAAATGGCACTTGACATCAAAAAATGATGTCAACTGCTATTTGACATTAAAAAAAGACGAAAAATGGCACTTGACATCAAACATCGATGATGACGTAAAATGGCAGCAACGCTTCTCCTGCATTTAATATGAAAAAATAAAATTTAATATCAGTACCACCATTTGACATCAAAAAATAGCATTTAAGATTAGTACCACCATTTAACATGAAAAAATAGCATTTAACATCAGTACCATTATTTGACATCAAAAAATAGCATTTAACATCAGTACTACCATTTGACATCAAAAAATAGCATTTAATATCAGTACCACCATTTTTGACATGAAAAATCAGTATTTAACATCAGTACCACCATTTAACATCAAAAAATAGTATTTACCATCAGTACCACCATTTGCATAAAAAAAGTGTTTAATATCAATACTACCATTTAACATGGAAAAAAAAGACATTTAACATCAGATATGACCATATTCAAAATATACGATTTTACATAAAAAATGTACATTTTTTCCTAAACCCTAGTTTTCTTTTCATAAAAAATCTCCTCTCCCCTCTTCCCTTCTACCACCCTCGACGGTCGCCACTGTCACCAACATCAGATCTAGCCGCCGCTGTCACCACCGCCGCGAGCCACCTCTTCTTGGCCTCATCTTGATTTAAATACGTATGAAAATGCTTGAACAAGGTATGAGTTTTGAAACTTGAGAGGTGGAGAGTATTTTGGTGGTGGGAGATTTTCAACAATCCACCTGGAATGGCCGAAATCGGCGGCGAGAGAAAATGGAGAAAAGACGTTGTGAAGGAGAAGATGAGACAGAGAGAGAGAGAGAGAATACATTAGGGTTTGAGAAGAGAGAGAGAAAAGAGGCTGGTGATCTCTTTTATATATTAGGCGCGTGTAAACACTTCCTAGGCTCCAATATTTTGCAGCAATATTTTGGATTTTTTTTTTTTTGCTAGGTGTACCGTGACTTATATACTACTAGTCCTATAGTATAAGAATTCATCACAAGGATCCTAAGCAAAAAAAAAAAAAAAAAAAAAAAAAAAAAAAAAAAAAAAAAAAAAAAAAATTCAAACTCTAACTTTTAGTTGAGGATGGAGAGTCTCAATTGTTCAACCTTACACCCCTTAACTATAGTTGACGAGTTATAACAATTATTAATAATTATTTTAATAAATTCTACTATTTATATAGTTTTTTTTTTAAACCCAACTATTTATATAGTTTGAACTTTAAATAAAAATTGTTTAAAAAAAACTTTGAATAAAATTTGTTTACCTTAAAGTTAAATATTAAAATAGAAAGATTAATTTGGATTAAATATATACTTTGAAATTAAATTTCAAACTCAAAATTTATAAGAGATAAAATTACAATTTATTGCAATGTATCGTTTGACAAATAACAGGATATTATTGACTAAGGGAGAAAATAATGGACATTAGGGGCCACCACATTAAATAATAAAAAGATTCTTTCTATTAAAGTGTTAGGACACCTTGTAAGGTGTCCTATAAGTGTACAATATGATTTGCCATAAAATTAATCGGGGAAGTCAAACTTTATTCACGTTTATGGGCACTCTTGGCATCTAATAAACCTGATTAATTTGTTGGAATTTGAGGTAGAAAGTAAAAAATATGATGGAAAACAACTCACATAACTCACGACGTTCACGCATCAAGGGATTTTGCAATGTACGAATCATATGCTTTGTGAGTTCGAGATTAACGGACTTGGATTATAATGTCGCCTTTCTATGGATTCTATATTATTAACAAGGCAAAAATGTAATTTTGGTCCCTTATAATAGAGATAATTCCACTTTTGGTCCCTTCTAATTTTACGGGGACACTTTTAGTCCCCTAACTTTTTTTTTAGGAGTTTGGATCCTTTTTTACGAAAAACTTTAGAACATACAGGATTAACTCAGTTGATCGCTAATCAAACCTAATTTTTTCTTCAAAATGATTTGTACCATGATGTTTTTAATCCATTTTATGACTCATTTTTTCATGCATGTTCAACTCATTTAGATCGACTCACAATCCGAAATGACGGCCGAAACCCTAAATGGGTTGAACATTCACGAAGATCCAGATCATAAAATTTTTTGAAAACATCATGGTGCAAATCATTTTGAAGAAAAAATTAGGTTTAATTAGAGATCAAATGAATTAATCCGTTATCTTCTAAACTTTTTCGTAAAAAATGACTAAATCTTCTAAAAGAGAAAAATGATGGGGACTAAAATTGCCACTCAAAACATAAGAGAGACCAAAAGTGGAATTACCCCTATTATGGGGGACCAAAAATGTATTTAAGCCTTTATTTTATTTTAAGTTGTTGGAGCTTGAAGAAGGGTCTTCCCTACCTTTTAAAACTAGATAATTTTCAGGAATTACTAGTTACCGCCCCAATTTGGACTAAAACACCCTTAACAATACATTAAATACTTTTTTAATATATAAATCAACAAATACCAAAATAACTAAAAAACCCTCAAACAAATTTTTGTAAACAAAACCCTACACCCCCGACCTAAACCACCCCCTCCCCCAAATCAGTTATCTTCCACAAACCGAAGCCCTAGCAATTCCACCCCTCCCTCTACCAAAAACCTAGCTGCCACCACTCTCTCCCCAAAATTTGGTGTCCTTCTCTTCCACAAACCGATGCCCTTGGTGTCGAGTCCGGTGGTCGGGCAGTTGGCGGTTCTCGAAACCGGTGGTCGTCGAGTCGGGGGTCGCGAAGCCGACGGTGTCGAATCCGGTGATGGTCGATTGTCGGTGGTCGTCGAAGCCAGTGTTCATCGAGACAGTTCTGGAAGGCCGCCGTGCCAAACCGTTCGATCGGTTAGGGTTCGGACCCGATTCTTGACAGTGGTGATGACGCCAGCGGTACTCAATTAAAATAAAGTAAGTATTACCCATTTGGTTTCAGTAAAATAAAAAGGGGATTTGGTGGTTTCCTGTGTGATAACTTGAGTATTATGTTTGTAGAAGCTTCGGAGGGAAGAATCGGTGCTGCCTGGCAGCTAAGGTTGTAACGAGCTCTAGACTTTCTTGACTTTCTATTGAGGTAATTTCTTCTTGATTTTGGAAGCTTAGATTTATTAAAATGTTGAATTGAATTAGGGCAAGTGCGAATTATAGAGCGTGGAATTGATTTCTGAATGCTTTGGTATGGAATAGGAACTCATTGCTTGTGGTTTGTATGATGCTGCTCTGTTTTAGGGAGGTTAGCTTGGAGTTTGGATTTTCAAATGGATTATTTCTGGCTTGGTGTGTTGAGTGTTTCTATGTTGTTAATTTTTAGTTGAACGATGATTTAATTGAATTTTGGATTATAATGATTGTTTTGGTATTTCCAGCGTTGTTTGTTTGCGGCGCTGCTTATTTGTGGTGGTGTTTTGGTGTTTGGCATTGCTGAAAACTTTTTTTTTCTCCGCTGTTTGAATTAAAAGGGGATTTTTTGTTATATTTTATTCAGTAAAATAAAAAGGGGATCTGTTTTTTTAACTTTAATTTTCTTGGTAAAAAATTAGAGGGAGCACAAGTTTCCATTTAGCACGTGTTGCTTTTTATATACATCAGAAAAGTAATGGTTTTGCATTCATTTATTTAAGGGACTGATCAAAGGACGCAGAGTAAATGTTTTGTGAAACGTTATGTCTTGGCAGCTATGTTGTCTGATATAGAACATGTTTTTGTAGAAATTTATTTCTTCTAGCAATGCTTGTGGTTGGTGATGGACGTGTTTGAAGAGATCGGCAAATATTGGAAAGAAAGGATAACAATCCCAATTATAATTTCTTTGGCCAAGGGTATAGAGGCTGAATTGGATCCTGCTCCTTGTATATCCAGGGAGTCTCTGCTGTGGGAGCATTTTATGAGCTTCTAAGTCAGTCTAGCCTAAATGTACTGCACCTTGATAAGTTGGAACAAGGAGTAAGGGCCATTCTTCAGGCATTGAGGGATGAGAATCTGAATGATCCCCATTATAGAATAGAAATTGCACAAACCCATGCTTTCTACAGGCCTTGACGTTTTGGAAATTTTGACATCAATATTTAAAGTGAATTTCATGAGGATTGATTGTGAATTTTTTTTTTCCATTTGCTTCAATAATAGCTTATGTTGCTAGAATTAATGCATAGTTTCTGTTGATAGAATCTGAATTTACGGTTGCCATAATTTCATTTTTGCATTTAACTCATTAACTTTCAATATAGTTGACTAAATGAATTTTTTCCAAATAAATATTAAGATAAATATAACTCTTGTCAAAATAAGTGTTTGCTAAAACTCTTTTTTGCCAAATTAGGGTTTTGTTATAAACTATGTTTTGTCAAACAAGGATTTTGTCGAAACTTTTTTTTGCTAAACTAGGGTTTTGTCGAAATTATTTTTTGCCAAACAAGAATTTTGTAAATAATCATGTTTTGTCAAAGTAGAATTTTGTCAAACCAATCGTATTTTTTTGACACTTTCTTCACAGTTTTTTAATTATAATAAAAATATTTTTATTAAAAATAAAAATAAAAATATTATTTATTTTATTATTATTATTTAATATTTTAATAGAAAATTAGTATTTTTAAATTTATTATTTATTATTATACTAATATAATATTATAAAGTTATATTAATAAATTAGATTGAGGCGGTAAATAAGAATTAGGACGGTAAATTATGACAATAATTAATAAAATATAAGGGTAATTTTATCAAATTAAGGGGCTACATCCCTATTTTTTTGAGGGTAACTAGTAACCCCATAATTTCCATAGTTGATTCTTTAGTGTTGTTAATCATTGTGACAGTTTTTTGTAAATTCATTCTCAATTTAACATCTTTATTTGGAATTTGAACTTTTCTATGTTATATGGACTTATCATTGACATTGTAGTCTATTATCTAAAAGAATGTAATACTAATACGCCCTCCAGCTACCAAAATGAATGATGTTTTATATGTTGTAAGGCCTAACCCCAACTGCACATGGGTGACGGACAAGAACATAGCAAAATTATGTAGCTCTTAGGCAGCTCTTGGCATCTAATAAACTTGATTAATTTGTCGTAATTTGAGATATTAAAGTTAAAAATGTGATAAAAAATAACTCACATAACATGCAGCATGGGCTTTTGCAACGTACGAACAGTATGCTTTGTGAGTTGGAGATTGGGAAGAAGCAAAATGGACTTGGATTGTAATGTCGCCTTCCTATGGATTCTATATTATTAACAATTATTATTAAAAATTACTATAATACAAAAACTTTTTTCAACCTAGGTTTAGATGCACCCTCTGCGGAATGTAGTGTTGGGGAGTAGTCAAGTCACGTTTTCTTTGGTCTTCGAAATTTTGTAACTTATGAATGATGTTGATTCTTTCAAGTTTTCTTTATGTCCAATGTTCATTTTCGTAAAAAAGTTTTTTTTTTTCTTTGTCAAAAAAAAAAAAAACGACTAATTTTTGCAATTTTATTCTTAACTAATTATAATTTTGCAATTCGTAATTGTGTACGTGCATTATACGATTATTTATATATTTTTTATAAAATTGTTATTTATATAAAACTTTCATGTTATAAGTAGAAGATTATACGTGCCTTATACGTATAAAATTGTGTACGTGCATTATATGTGTAATATTATAAAAATATTGTGAAAATAATATAAAAATTAGAGGATAAAAAAGTGTAACCGTGAGCGCAAATTATACTGTACACATGTTGATATACATCATTATATTAAAAAAATATAATTAGTGGATGACAACTCATAATTTAACATCAATTAAAATGTAAATATAAATTGATAATAAATATTTTTTGATAGTTGTATTTTTTAAAAATAATTATACATTATCTAAATTAATATGACTTTCTTTTTATTATTAGTTACCGCTTTACTTTTTAGGGCGGTAGTTCATAAGTTTTGATAAAAATGTCATTTTACATAAAAGGGAAAAGAAAGAGGGTATTGTAAGGGGCATTTTAATCCAAATTAAGACGGTAAAACGAAAATACTGGGGCGATAACTAGTAATTCCTTTTTTTTAGGTAAATAGACTATAACCATTAATAATGTTACTATTGATGAATATTTGTAGTGAAAACTTATAGTTAATGCTAGCAATGTATATAAAAAAAAAAAAAAAAACCCAATTTAGAGTTTATACTTATATTTGTGGGATATATAAGTATTAAAAACACAAACAACACTAGGAACAAGAAAGAAAGGGGTTAAAGAAAAAAAAAAATAACCCCTAAATTTAATTGTATAAACCCTATGTGTTTGTTTCGTGGAAAGGGAATGTAGTTTTAAAATGAGTTCGATTATTACTTATTCAAATAGTAAAAGTAAAGGTAAATGTAATCTAATGACTGTGGACACATCTGAATAATACATGTCAAAGGCAACTCAAGAGTTATTACAAAATTTTAATTCTATTGTATGATTTCTTTTATATTTTTGATCTGATATCTATAATCTGTTGATCTGATATCTACTGTAATATTATTTTTTTAAAAAATTTTCGTTCATAATATGTATCATAATATCTAAAATTATTTAATTATAAAACAAATAAAATGATAATTTAAAAATATTTTTTTATAAAATTCAAAAACATTAAAAAAATACTGAATTGTTTAAAAAAACGGACGGAAAAAAGTCTCAAGGAGGAAGGCAAAAAAAAAATAAAATAAAAAATTAGCCAAAAATAACAAAAGAAAGGAAGACAACTGTAGCGCACGGTAGCGCCAAATTCCCGCTCAATTTAACCGGCAGCAGTTGGATGGAAATTGGAAAGCAAAATAAATGAGAATGACATAAATGCCCTCAAAAAAAGGCTCCGTTAAGAGGGTTAACGGCCAATATGGACGGAGTGACCTTTTTTGAAAATAAAATGAAAGTATGATGACCTTAAAAATAGTTTTGAAAGTATGATGACCAAAACTGGAAACTGACCATAGTATGATGACCAATTTTGGAATTTACTCTTTAGAAAAAGTCTCACAAGCCCTAGCGGAAGGCAGACCACCGGGATTGGCTACCCTATTATTAAAATAAATTAACACACAAGAAGGTACAATGGTCAGAGCCTCATCTCATCCAGTCCCCTGTACGATACTAGAGTAGCCCTCCACCCCACTTAGACTGTACAGTCACTAATACTTACTCGGAGCTACTAACTATTACAAGTGTTCTGTTTTCATAGGACTAGTTATTATCTAAATTCGAAGTAACCAATCTTAGCATGGGAAGTCTCATGAGTCAAGTAATCTGTAAACCAAGAATTTCCTGAGAGTTTAATGATATTAAGCCCTTGAGTCTTGTCAGCATGTCTTCAAGAGTATCATACTTGCATCCTCTACCTGTTATCCCTAGACCTGTCATATAGTCAGGAACCGAGTTCCCTTGTCTAAGTACATGTTCAAACTTTGCTTAGAGATCATGAGCCATCCTACTTATCTTTGCCAGCCACAAAATATGCCTCTAGTCTCATGTAAGCAAGCCTTGAAGCATCCTGACAACCATTAGATTGTCCGATAAAACTTGAACCCCATGTAAATTCATAGCTCTACAGCAAATGACTCCTTGTCTGATAAATTCTATTTCTGCTGCTAAAACAATTCCATGTTGTATGAAAGCTGCCGCTGAAGTACTCAATCGGCCACTAGGAAATTTAATGACATAACCACAAACCAGCCTTACCATTTTGAAAAGCTCCATCAGAATTCAAAATAAAGCTACCATCCACATAAGACTTCCAATAACTGGCCGAATCACCTTCATTGTTGGCTATGCAAGAGCTACATGAAAAAGTTTGGAGCAGAGTTCTCGGTCCAATATGCTAGCACGACCTGACCGAAAAAAGATTAGTATATCCACTAGATTGCGATGAATTAAGTTCAAAATATATGATGCCGAGGGAGATATGGCGTCATCAAAATAGATCTTGTTGAGCTTTCCACACTTCCCAGATTATCAAACTGGGACCAACCTTTGAAGCTTACCCATTACCGTATTCACATTTGACCTCCTCCACCATATAATAACCGAGCTGCGAGAGAAGGGCCAAGTAAGGAAAAGACCAAAAAACTTCTGCCAATACATCTAAATATTTTGGACCCAAGGACATTGAAAAAAAGTATGCTCTATTGATTCTGAAGTCATTCTACAGAACCAACAACGCGAATGATAAACTTGGTTGCCCATTTTGGCCACTATATCTACAAAAGACAACAGCTTATTCTAATAGCGCCAAACCAAGGCTAAAACTTTTGGAGGAAGCTATCTTGACCAAATGTAAGGAGAATGTGTTACACCCAGCCATTTGTTCCTCACTTGGTCATAAGCCGAGGCTAAAGTAAAACACTCAGAAGGATTCAGTTTCCAAAAAATTATATCAGGCAGTTCAACAAAAATCAAAGCCTCTAAGGCCAGTACAGTCTGCTGATTAATTGACAAAACATTTACAAAACACCAAGGTATGATTTCCTGTCAATGGAAAACTCCCTCACCGACAATGAATGAAAAGGAGGCTGTCCAGGGCTTTTCCAAAGAACACCTAGTGCTGACCAATTATCATTCCGAAAAGAAGCTTTTTCATTCCCTAAAACAACCATAGATAAAGAAGCAGCCTCAATTACCACCCACCGAACTCGTTTCCATGAAGTATTCATACGAGATGTGTAGTGAATTCATAAATTTTGACCAAAGACTCTTCCCCGTCCGTCACTTCCACAATAATTTCAAAGATTGTGCATGAACTGCTGCCTCGATTTGACATATACCAAGACCATTTTACCCTTAAGGGGGGGGGGCGATTCTGTTCCAACATTTTGCTGTATGAACTTCTCATCTCTCCATCCCGCCACTTCTCCTCTTTCCACCCCCTTGCTATATGAACGTCAAACATTTTGCCTCCAACTGCTTAATTATAGACTTAGGGGGAGAGATTGCTGCAAATGCATGAGTTGGAAACTGACAAAACTGAGTTAACCAATGCAATGCGACCTCCCAGAGACAATAGCCTATTTTTTCAAGAGTCCAACTTCAAGTCAAATGTTTTCATAATTTCTCAGAACATGAAGGAGGATTTTAGCTCTCTCGAAATTTTGAACCCCAAATAGGAAACTGATAATTCAGAATAATTCATACCCAATAGTGATGCAATCCGGTCCCTGGGTGATGAAACACAACGAGGCAATACCACGAAAGTACTCTTCACCAGGTTTGCCTTCTACCCTGAAGCCCGTTCATATACTTTAAAGAACTGCTTTAAGGCCTTCAATGAAACTGTTTCACCTTTAGTAAAGACCACAGGTTATCTGCAAAACAAAGGTGAGTGACAGGGAAGAACCTACTAGAGAACCATACCTCACCACCTTGCCCTCAGATACCAGAGAATTGAGACCTCTGAAAAAAGAATCCATAACAAATAGAAATAAAAATCTGAGATAGTGGATCACCTTGTTTTATTCCCCTTGAAGCTTTGAAGAAACTAGTTAGTATACCATTGACTAGAACCGAGAACCACGCTCTTCTAAGATTTTTCATCACCAACAAATAAACTGAGGTGCGAAACCATATTTCCGAAGTAAAGATTCCCAAAACCTCCAAGACACCCTATCAAATGCCTTCATCATATCAATTTTCATCATTATATTGTGTCCTCGAACTTTGGCATCCATAAAATGGCAAAAATCCCTAGCCAAAAGCACATTGTCTGTTGTATCTCTACCCTTGATAAAAGCAGCATGTTCTTCTAAAATTAACTTTGGCATTGAACAGGCTAACCTATCCTTATGTATTGATGTGAAGACTTTATTGAGGAAATTACATAAACTAATGGGGCAAAATTCTGCAAAGGTTTCCATATGCTGCTTCTTTGGGATTAAAGTCTCTAGTGTACTGCCAACTGATCTAGGCAAAGGCACCCCCTTAAAGAAGTCCACACTCGCCTCAAGTGTGTCATACTTAATTATATCCCATGCTACATGATAAAACTTGCCCGTAAAACTATCCGGACCCGGCACACTTTCTAAACTTAACTTGAATACAGCCCGCTTAACCTCCTCCATGTCTGGGGTCACCAATAAGTCTCGTGCCTCTTGTTCCATTATCAAAGTTGGAACTGACTGAAGGAGAACATTGGCAGCCTCCTCCCAACCCACAGAATTATCCTCTGTCAAAAGTGAGCTATAGAAATTCACTGCCTCTTTAGCTATATCATCCTGACCTTCACGCTATGTTCCATCAACCCCCTAATCCTGTGTACGTCAAGCCTATTTCTCTTCTCTCTTAGGGTAGCATGGAAGAACTTGGAATTTCTATCACCCTCAGCCAACCACCTTGTCCTTGAATTTTGGGCCATAAAATCATCTAATTCTTTCAATTTTCACAGCTCCCTAGCTTGAGCTTAAGCAACCTATTCACACGTGGTAAGACTAGGATGATTGTAATATTCAGCTTGCTTCACTGCCACCTCATCCTCTAACTTTTTCAAATTATCAAAAACATTGCCAAAGCTTTCGCGATTCCACGTACGAAGACAGCCCTTTAGGCGGCGCAATTTTAGAGAGAACTTCAGCATACCGAAAAATTCACAAGGCAGCCCCCAATTATCTTCAATAATCTTTAGAAAACCATTCCTTCTTACCTACATATCCTGGAAAGCAAACCTCCCAACTTGATGAACCTGGGAAGGCGAAAAGTGAAGCAGAATAGGTGAATGATCCGACATTGTTGGGGGAAGATTCTGAACCGAGCAAATCCGGAATTGTTTTATCCACTCATCTAATAAAATGTATCTATCCAACCTTTTGGAGACATATCCAGTTGACCTTGTCCCTCCCCACGTAAATTCCAATCCTGTCGTTCCAATTTTATCCAGAAAGGTATCAGAGATAAAACCATTAAAATCCGCTATGGGCACAGCATGCAGTTGTGAAGATCCTCGATACTCCAATATAGACCGAATGACATTAAAGTCACCACCAAGAAGCCAAGGAAGACCAGAGAAAAGAGATATAACAGTCAGCAAATCACGCCAAAGTGACCTACAATGAGGATACCTTGAACTAGCATAGATAAGTGAAAAAAGAAAATCTCCATCAATTAAAGGGTGATTAACCTTAAAAGTCCCAGACTGCCCATTGTCTTCTTAAACTGAAAATGATAAACCATGTCGAGTAAACACCCATAATTTGCTTGACGTTGAATAACTATTATTAAACCCAATCTTTCGACAAAAAGAAGCTACTTGATCAGGGGTCACCATTGGTTCAAGCACTCCCAAGAAAGTTAAATTATAAGTATTAACCAAATAGAACAAACGATGTAGAGTAGGTGGATTTGCCACCCCCCTCGCATTCCAAATTGAACCACCAATCATTTAATGAGATGGAGAATAACGAACCACTGGCCTCGTTGTGCGTCGAGGTGATGTCCTCAAGGAGCGTGCTTGATCACCATCCTTCTGCGGCCTTCCTCGCTTCCTCTTTACCTCTTGGAAGCTTTCATCATCTGTCTCGATTCTCCCCCCTCTCACCCCCAGGTCAGACTGCGTATCAATAGAACCATAATCCAATGCATTTTGCTCCTCTCATGCATCCCCATCCGATAGCACTTCTCGAGTACTGCCCCGGGGAATTGAGGGAATCGGCGACATGTCTCAAAGAACAGCAGCTTCCACAGCGACATTGGTTTGCACTGGAAGAGGAATGTCTAGTACCTTACTGATATCCAATGCTAGCTCTGCCACAGTCATGTTTGTCATGATTGTGTTCACCACTAGAAATGTAGGAACACAATCCGCATCTTCTAGTTCTACCCTACCGTTTCTTTATTTTTTCCTTATCCATTGTAGCAAAGTCCTTGTCTCGTACGTTTTACTCTAAATCAATTCCTTTCATTGGGTTGGGTGGAGACACTTCATTGACCTGAACCACTGCCGATTTGGATGCTAGTTCCATTGTTCCAGTTAAATCTATAGGTACAGATGTTTTCTCCAAATGCGACAGTTCTGATGGACCCTCTAAGACTTTTCGTTTTGGTCTATACTCCTGCTTGGTTGGGGGTTTGACGGCGGTCTTGGATTACCCGAAGGACCTTTCTTCCAATCGACATCTTGGTGTCCAATCTTTCTACATTCACGGCAATAAGCTGGAATATACACAAAATCAAACTGCTGAGTAATAACATCCTTGTCAACCCTTAGATGGATACTTGGAGGGTATTCCTTCAATAAATCATAATCAACACAGAACCGCGCTACTGATGGTCTGGAACCCCTCAATGTAGGAGTATCTATCTGGGGAGGCTTTCCCAGCGAACTTGCAATAGAATACAATGCTGATTTATTCATATACTGAGCCCATGCAAAGCCAGCGATCAACCAAGTTGGCTTAATCTAGTATCGTTGATAGTTCGTTTCTAAACTAAACCGAAGCAATACATGTCTTGGATTCAGCAATCCCACATCAACACTTCCCTTAAACCCTATCTTCAAAAGGTCTTGTCGAAACTCCTCCATTTTCGGTCGTCCAAAGAAAAACTTGCTTACCAGTGCATACTTGAAAGGCGCTGACATCATGGCCCGATCTTCTGGATTAAAGACAATTTCTAGAAGCCCATTGAAAAATGAAACTGGTATAGGGGGCAATGAAGGCTTTCGTTGTGGTAGTATGGCCATCAAACAAGCTTGAGAAAGAGCGATATGGTTGAGTGGAAATCGAGACGGCTTAGAACACCCCCGCCTGAACAGGTAAAGGATCGGGCGGAAGGTCCATCACCGATCAGCAGAAACGATGGTTGGTAAGGAGAAAGCCCTAGAGAGAGAAATCTCTAGTTGGGATCCGATTAACTATCCAAAATCCCGTAATTTTATATAATTTTACTAAGTAGATAATTTAAAATCATAATGTATTTCTTACTTTATTTTTATTTTCTTTCAATTCTGAAAATTAATCCTTGCCGCTAGGGATGGCCATGGTCAAATAGGTTCCGTTTTTTTTCTCTATCCTCAGCAGACGAGCCCTGCCAGGAAAGAAATAAAATGGAACGGAAAAGATGTTTGACCATGATCGTCGCCGGTGACGAAATTGTAACCGGCGTACTCCCTCTGGTCTAAACTCATAATAATTTTATTAAAATAATATAATTTTTTACATTAACTTTTGAACTATAAACCCTATATGTATAAATCACAATTGAACAAAAACAAAATTTTGTATGTCATCAAACTTGAAATGCAAAGTTGAGGGATCATTTTAAATCTCCAACTGTGAATAATGTGTTTTCTTACTTTATTTTTATATTTTTTTAACTTTTCAAAATTAATAGTTGCTGGGTAGTGACAACCATGGACAAACTTTTTTCCGTTCCGATTTTCTTTCTATCCCTAACCTGGGTAGCGAGCCCTCCTAAGAAAACGTAACGCAAATGATTTTTGACCAACCCGCCAACTAAATTTCAATGATCAACAATAAATTCATTTTGGGAACAAAATGTAGGAGAAAAAGGTTTGGAGGGATATGTTTAGGTTTGTGGACGGGTGTAGGAATTGGTAAGTTGGGTGAACAAAATGTGAAGGAAGGGATTTGAGGGAGAGAACACAAGTTTAGAAATGAAATTTTTTCTCTATGTAAAATGGTACATGATCTACCTATTTATACTACTTCATGGTATAATCTCTAATATTCTAGAGAATTCTACACTAGTTTCTTCCTAATTAATCTAGATAATTCTTCTTATTTGACCACATGTTTGTTTTTAGATTTTTCTTCCATCCATATGGTTCTACATCTTTCTTATCCATAATCTCAACTTCTCTAGAATCATCTATTACAAAATTAAGTTTACTACTTCAACACCCCCTTTTAAACTTGATTTTGCATTCCAAGCAAACTTCAGAGTCTTGCAAACTCTTTGTATTTGAGCGGCTTTGTGAAAATGTCGGCTACTTGATCTTGTGATTTCACGTACTCCACTTGAACTTCTTTCTTCCTAATGCATTCTCTGATGTAGTGGAAGCGAGTGTCTATGTGTTTGCTCCGATTACGGAATACTGGATCTTTGCCAATGCAATGGCCGACTTGTTATCCACACAAATCATCGTAGGAGTTTCTTGTGTCCATCCGAGCTCTCGTAACAAACTCCTTAGCCATATAGCATGGCAAACACTGGATGTGGCGGTTACATACTCGGCTTCACATGTAGATAGTGTGACTATAGGTTGCTTCTTCGACATCCAAGTAAAAGTTGTGTCTCCCATGAAGAACACAAATCCACTTGTACTTTTCCGATCATCATTGTCTCCAGCCCAATCGCTATCACTATAGCCCACAAGTTCATAATTATTAGTATTTGAATAAAGTAGACCATAGCTGAGCGTACCTTTGAGATATCGAAGAATTCTTTTTGCCGCCTTCAAGTGCGTTGTGGTTGGATTCTCCATAAATCTACTTACAAGCCCTGTTGCGTAGAGTATGTCTGGCCTCGTGCAAGTTAAGTACCTTAGGCTTCCAACGAAACTTTTAAAGAGCGTAGGATCCACCTTCTCCCCTTCTTCATGCTTGGATAGTTTGCTTCCACACTCCATTGGGGTGTTGATTGCCTTGCAATTTTCCATTTTGAACTTCTTGAGGATCTCTTTTGTATAACCTTCTTGTGTGATGAAGATTCCTTCCTCAAGCTGTTTAACTTCAACTCCAAGATAATATGCCATGAGCCCAATATCAGTCATCTCATACTCCTTAGTCATGGCCTCCTTGAATTCCTCGAACATCTTTGTGTTGCTTCCTGTGAATATAAGATCATCCACATACAAGCACACAATTAAAATATCCTCACCTTTGATTTTGACGTATAGGACATGCTCATGTGGGCACTTGGTGAAACCATTCTCCTCCAAGTACTTATCAATCCTGCTATTCCATGCCCTTGGTGCTTGCTTTAATCCATACAAGGCCTTCTTAACCTTCAACACCTTTTCTTCTTGTCGTTTCACCTCGTAGCCTGGTGGTTGCTTGATGTAGACTTCTTTGTCAAGAATACCATTCAAGAAGGCTGACTTTACGTCCATCTGATAGATTTTCCATCTATTTTGGGCTGCAAGAGAAATAATTAGTCTAATAGTTTCTAGTCGGGCAACAGGAGCGAATACCTCATCATAATCAATTCCAGCTCTTTGACTATATCCTTTAGCAACAAGTCTTGCTTTATATCTCTCTATTTCTCCCTTGGAGTTCTTCTTTGCTTTATACACCCACTTGACTCCAATGGCCTTATGATCATTTGGCAACGTTGTAAGCTCCCACTTATCATTTTTTACAATGGCTTTAATTTCCTCGTCCATTGCATCTCTCCATCTCTTACTTTGTGTAGCCTCCTCAAAAGTTACTGGCTCACAATAAGCAAATAAGCAAAGTAATGTGAGATCTTCTAACCTTTCAGTGTCGTCATAGATCTCATCCAAGTTCCTCACTCTTGATGTACTTCTTTCATTTAAGAAAGATGGTGGTGAGTCTTCAACTTCTCTTGCTGGTGAAGTAGGTGGAGTCACTGTCTCTTCACCTTCAGCTGCTTGCTCAATTTCCTCTTCATCTTCAAATTGTGGTGTTATAAAGTTGTGATCATTGATGTTGGAACCGAAATCCCAAGCACCTTCTTCATCGAACTCCACATCTCGACTTATCACACTTTTCTTTGTGAGTGGATTATATAACTTGTAACCTTTAAAGTTAGAGTCATACCCGATGAATATGTATGGCTCACTCTTGTCGTCGAGCTTTCTTCTTGTCTCGTCTGCCACGTGAGCATATGCTTTGCTCCCGAATACTCTTAAATGAGCGATTCCGGGCTTTCTCTCACTCTATGCTTCTTGTGGAGTCTTTCCCCATACACTCCGAGTTGGAGATCGATTGGACAGGTACACCGCACACGCCACTGCTTCTGCCCAAAATTCTTTTGGAAGATTCTTCGTCTTCAACATGCTGCGTGCCATCTCCACTATGGTTCTGTTCTTCCTCTCTGCTACACCATTTTGTTGAGGAGATCTTGGAACAGTGAGAGACCTCCGGATCCTGTTTGCTTCGCAATACGCCACGAACTCCTTGGATGTGAATTCACCACCTCGGTCAGTTCTCATGGATTTGATTTCTATCCCGCTCTCCTTTTCTACGGCAGTTTTAAATTTCTTAAAGGCTTCAAATACTTCTGATTTCTGCTTCAAGAAATACACCCACGTTTTTCTAGAGAAATCATCAATGAAGAGCAGGAAATAATTGTTGTTACCTAGAGAACTTGGCTTTATCGATCTACAAACATCGGCATGGATTAACTCCAACGGCTTTTTAGCTCGCGAGGTTGACTCCTTTGGGAATGGCCTTCTAGCTTGCTTCCTGAGTATACATCCTTCGCATAGTTGGTCGGGATGCTTGATGGATGGTAATCCTCTTACCATTTCCTTCCTTGATAACAACTCTAATCCTCCAAAATTTAAGTGCCCAAACCGTATATGCCATAACCAAGACTTATCCTTAAAGCAAGCTTTAAGGCATTTTGCTACATCATTTCGAATGTTTAGTAGAAACATCCTATTCTTCGTCATTGGCATCTTCGCTATCAAATTATTTTCCTTATCTCTTATTGAAAGGTTACAATCCTTCAAGCGAATATCATAACCTTTCTCTAAGAGTTGTCCCAAACTCAATATATTATTTTTCATGTTGGGCACATAATAGACATCCGAGATGAAATCATGACCACCATTTTTTAAGCGAATCAAAATTTTTCCTTTTCCTTGAACTGGAATTTTAGATTCATCACCAAAGGAGACATTGCCACTTACCGATTCATCCAACTCCACGAACATGCTCCTTTTGCCGCACATATGGTTGCTCGCTCCCGTATCGAGGTACCAAGTATCATCTTGCCTTTCATTTTCTCCTTTGTATGCCAAGAGCACACTTGCATTTTCTTCCTTCTTGCTCTCAACGAAGTTGGCCTTCTCTTGAACCTTTTGTTTTTCTTTCCAACACTCGGAAGCATAATGCCCAAATCTATTACAATTGTAGCATTTTATTGAAGATTTATCGTACCTCGATTTTTGGTTGCTTCTACCTCGACCAAACTCTTTTTTCTCTCCATGGTTTCCATAGCCTCCTCGTCCACGTCCACGGCCTCGTCCTTGTCTTTGACCACCACTTCGACCGTCGCTTGGGCCTTCATCTTTCACATTTGTACTCACTTGCAATTTTAACAATTGCTTCACCATATCTTGCTTTCGCTTTTGTTTCTCTTCATAAGCTTGTAACGACCCCATTAAGAGATCAATTGTCATCTCCTCCAAATTTTTAGTCTCCTCAATAGTCACCACAATATGCTCAAATTTGGGAGTTAAAGAACGTAGTATTTTCTCCATTATTCTAACATCCTCCAATTTTTCACCATTTCTTTTCATTTGATTAGAGACCGCCAAAACTCTTGTAAAATAATATGAAATAGATTCGGACTCCTTCATATGTAGAGACTCAAATTCTCCTCTTAAAGTTTGAAGGCGTACCTTTTTAACTTGATCGGCTCCTTTGCATGACACTTAGAGCTTGTCCCATGCTTCCTTGGCGGTTGTCGCACTCGAGATTTTCTCGAAGTCATCATCTCCCAAAGCATGGTAGATGAGAAAGAGAGCCTTCTTGTCCCTCTTTCTTGAATCTCTCAGCTTATCATTTAGTTGTTGAAATAGTGTCGTCTCATCTTCCGGTTGCTCGAACCCTTTATCTACAATCTCCCAAACATCATGAGCGCCTAGGAGTGCCGTCATCTTGATACTCCAATTATCAAAGTTACTCTTGTTGAGCAACGGGACTTGAAAAGATTGAAGGTTATTGGCCATCTCTCACAGGAGGAACCTTGCTCTGATACCACTTTGTAGGAGTAAATGGTTTGGAGGGATATATTTAGGTTTGTGGACGGGTGTAGGAATTGGTAAGTTGGGTGAACAAAATGTGAAGGAAGGGATTTGAGGGAGAGAACACAAGTTTAGAAATGAAATTTTTTCTCTATGTAAAATGGTACATGATCCACCTATTTATACTACTTCATGGTATAATCTCTAATATTCTAGAGAATTCTACACTAGTTTCTTCCTAATTAATCTAAATAATTCTTCTTATTTGATCACATGTTTGTTTCTAGATTTTTCTTCCATCCATATGGTTCTACATCTTTCTTATCCATAATCACAACTTCTCTAGAATCATCTATTACAAAATTAAATTTACTACTTCAACACAAAATAATATATTAATCTTTCAATCTTATAATAATAGTGTTATTTCAAAATTTAATTTTTATTCTATAAAACTTGTCTAATTTTTTTTATTTTTACAATTAATATACATCATTTTTAGTTTCAAAATCTAAATAAATATTATTTTATTTTATTTTTCATATAATTTACAACTAAAATATAAAATTATAAGTAAAAACAAAAAATATTTAAACATGACTATTTTTATGAGAAAGAAAATAATATATTAACTCACTTACTCAGACCACTAGACGTGTAAATTTGACTACGACCGTTATACTGTCGGGTTTGAAATTCATTCAATGAGATTCGGTTCATGAATGCGCTGGAAGTTCAAAAAGATCTCTACGGAATTCATCGGGACATGCCCTGTTAGTTGAGGGGTGTCCTGGGTGGGGGCAACGGGGGTTGGTGGTGTTGGTGTTGTTTGGGGACGCCATTGTTTTGAAGGATAAGCTAAAAGGTAGAGGGATGGAGGTTGAGTTTCAAAAGGGTGGAATAGGTTTAGGGTATTTATATGATGGTTTATGTTGTGATCACGTCTATTGTGGTCTTCCAAATTCTATAACGTTTGAAAGATGCTCATTCTTTCAAACTATGTTTCTGTGTACCTTCGTAGTGATATGTAAAATGAGTTATATTTTATTATTTAAAAAAATTAATTTTTGTAATTTTATTTTTTATTTATTCAATTATATCTTATTTACAATTAAAATGTAAAAATAAATTAATAATAAATATTTTTGAGAGTTGTATTTTTAAAAATAAATATACATTATATAAATCAATATGACTTTTTTTAGGTAAATAGAATATAACAATTAATACTGATACTATTGATTAATATTTGTAGTGAAAACTTATAGTTAATGCTACTTGGGGTTAAATTCACTTGGTTTTTTTTTAAAAAAAAAAAAAAAAAATCATCCATAGGGGGGAAAACACGGAGGAGTCCCAAGTTAAATTCAGTTGAATTATTGACGTTCGAAATTGATCATCAAACTCATTCAACTCGTCCTTCATAAAAGGTATTATCGATTTGGTGGTTCTTTCGTTGTACATAACATTTCGTATGTAAAGGAATGGATGCGCTCTAACTCCTTCATGGAGTAATTTTACATAACATTCTAAAATAACTAAATAATATTATATTTCCCTCTTTAAAGTTTTTCCTTATTCTTTAATATATGACATGTATTTATGCACTTTATTTCTGGGAGTTATTTTATTTTATTTTAAGTTGTTGGAGCTTCAAGAAGGGTCTTCCCTACTGTTTAAAACTAGATAATTTCCATAGTTGATTATTTAGTGTTGTTAATCATTGTGACGGCATTTTGTAAATTCATTCTCAATTTAAAATCTTTGTTTGGAATTTGAACTTGTCTATGTCATATGGACTTATCATTGACATTATAGTCTATTATCTAAAAGAATGTAATACTAATACTCCCTCCAGCTACGGAAATGAATGATGTTTTATATGTTGTAAGGCCTAACACAACGTAAGCTATTCATTGCAATTTTTCTTCTGTCCTTGTAATTTTTTGTTGTGAACCACATATGGTGGAATAGTAAAGGATATTGAAGAAACAAAAAAAAAAAAAAAAAAAACTGAGACTTCACTCTTCTATAAAATAGGAAGAGACTAGTATAACTTCTGCAATCTTTATAATGCGGCACTATTCTGATTTGTGTTAGAAGATTTTATTTGAAAATTCACATTGCCCGTTTAACTGTCAACCCAGTCATGCTGTTCTTCCCTGTTTACCTTCATTTTCATAAAATCTTGAGTTATATGCAAGGAGCGAAAATAGAGAAAGTTTCTACTATTGTCCTTATTTTTAGCAATATACTACTTTTCCAAGCACTAGATAATATCCGCATCATGGTCTCTAATGTATTTTTTACCAGGTTATATATTATGAATCTTGAAAATTGGAATCTACAGTTTTCAAACATAACCCATCATGTGAATCTTAGTCAGGGCTTGGGTCAAACAAACAACATAATTGAGCGAACAAGGGATAGCCCAAATGAAGGAGGTAACCGGGCTATCTCTTGTTTGCTAAATTTAGTTGTTTATTTGCTTAACGTATTGTTACATGCATACAGGGGAAAAGTATTATGTAGTTCTGTTTTCTTTTGATGTTGCTTCAACTCTGAGGTGTTCCATGCTTAAAGGACACGTATTTTATTTTTCAATCAGTACTTCACTTAAAGGACTGTTTTCTCTCCTAAGTGATAATTTTTCAGAAAGTTTAAGTGTTAATTGTGAATGGTTAAATTGGCCTCAAAATGGAATTCCAGATGATCGTTATGTATGTTCCTCATTGGTTTTTGTCCTATGGAATGTGTGAGTTACAAATTGTAAATTTATGCCTGGATGACAAGCGGAAGTAGAACTGATTTCTATTTATATTCTTAGACTAATTCTATGATACAAAACTTCTCTCTCATGAACCATTCTGGCTGGACTTCTGCCTCTTGAATGTTCTTTTTTGTTCAATATATATACATATATAACTGGACCAAAATTACTAGATTCTCAACCAACTTGAACATATAGAAGTTTATACGTATGTGTTAGGCTGCCTTTACCTACACATTTTATGTGTCAGACTGCCTTTTCATTATTGTATATGCTTTACTTTTTTCTTGCTGAATCTGCATTTTCTAAAGTCTTTTCATTCCTAACTTCGATGGCATTTGTAACATTCTTAAAATTAAGGAAGCTATTTTTAATTCGTTTATAGTTTAACCTGAATGAATGAAGACACCAAACGTCAGATATTTCTTACTTGAACAGACTATGCATTGCTCACTAGATATAGCTCTTATATTTGTTGAATTTAATCCTCCATTTGAACCCTTAATTTTTTTCCATAATTCAGTTATTGATCAATATAAGATGTTTTGACTAGAACGGTAGACATGTCTCCATAAAGCTATGTTGTACCGTGACTTGGTTTCCCCATCGAGACTCCTTGTTAAAAATTCCTTAAAATCCATCCATAAAGTATTGATCGTTTCCAGTAAAAATTTTTGTAGATAAGATTTGTTGAGATATTAGCATCGGATAAGGGAAGCTGATTTTTGGTTGAGTTATCAAACTTTTAGATGAAATTGGAAGACTATAAATGCATTTTTGTCATTTGTTTCTTTTTTTGTCTCTCAAGCAACCATTACTGCAACTCGTAGATTGTTGCAATTTGTTGCTCAAGATGCAGTTGGCACTTCAAAGCTTTCAAATTCAATCCGTGAGCATCCATAAAAAAAAAATTTGTTCTCTGGTGTCATCATCTGTTAATGATTTTAATGTTCAAACATCCATAGGAAAGAAAAAAAAAAAAAATAGTATGATTATCATTTATTCTTTAATGTGATTGCTAAAATGTAAAATTGAAGCAGAGAAAGAATATTCGGGGAAATAGAAAATATTGAATTTAAAGGTCAAACTTTCTTGAAACACTTGCATACCAAATGAATGAAAATAAATGTTTGCAAAATTTTTTGTAAAATCTACATATCGAATTATGAAAACAAGAAATTTGAGATTTTTTCAACAATGAAGTAAGCCTTTAATATCCAAGAGATCTTTAATCCTCTCATCTTCGACAATCATTTTCACCGAACAGTTTTAGTGCTCCTGCATGCATTTTATGCATCAAACTAATATCTTGTAACTGTGTTTAATTTTTTATATGAACTTTATGTAAATTGGGGTAAGCGGTGAGGGGAATGGTATTATATATATAATTCTATTTGTATTTGAAAGGCTCTTAGTTTTCAAATCCTTAATTTATAGTGGGCCCGTCATTACGGGCCTACTCCTCTTATAGTGTATTTGATGCGCGGGAATGAGAATGAATCAGTAGACAAATGATTTTAATTATTACCTTTGTTTTGTTAGTAAAGCAAAGCAAAGACAATTTGATTACTGCTAAGTAATTTGATTATTTTTTAAGATAATCTCATCAGAAACTATACCATATAATTTGTGTAATCTCATACCACATGTACTTATTTATTAAGAGAAAAAATAATAATTACTCTCTACCAAACAAGTCAATGACAATTAAGTTTCTTTAATGAGACTACCGTTATTGTACCAAAAAAGTCAAAGAGGATCTCATTGCTTTAATGAATATTCGTTTACTCAAATGTGATTGCTCCATTTCCATTCACGCGCCCCAAACACACCCTTATTGTGTGTTTAATGGGAAGAACCTATATGACCAATGTATACCGGTGTCATAGAGTATATCTTTCAAGATTTCTTTCTAATTGTGCTCTTTCGAGAGTAACGTACGTCAACATCCATCTTCAATTTTTATTACATCTATTCTATAATTCGAAAAATATTAACAACGTTAAAATCCAGTTCGTTCAAATAGGGATGGGATTGAGCAGTAGAATATTGGATACAGAAGAAATCAAAAGTCAAGACTTGAACCATAAAGCATTGATGCGTACATAAATATGGGATGGTTTCTGTAACAATGGCCGAGGGCAAAGATACAATGCAACAATAAATTCATTAAAACACAAAATCCAAACTACCCAAACTTCTCCCACCTTGGCATAGAAGATGATAATTTAATGAAATTAAACACCCCAGTTCAGAAAGGAAAAGAAAACAGGAAAATGACAAGGTTGACTCCATGGAGATAAGAACGCCAACGCAAAAAGCAAAATGGAAACCATCCCAGTTGAATTTGAATCTGTTTTCAGAAAGATCCACCCGCGCCACCACCATAGTTGTTATGGTTGAAGTATTCGTAAGGAGGGATCATAGCCCCAGGACCAAACCCTGATGAATTTGGATCTAGAGGCATGGACTCAGCCCCTGGACCAAACCCTGACGAACATGGATCAAGAGCCATGGACCCAGCCCCAGGACCAAACCCTGATGAATTTGGATCAAGAGCCATAGACTCAGGATTAGCATAAGCCCCTATGCCAAATTGGGCTCCATTTCTGATTGAGATGATGTTGTTTTCATCGAAAACTGGACCAACATAAGGATAGTTGATGAATGGCATGGGTGGATTAGTTAGAACAGGTGCCCCGGAATCATAAGGAAGAAAAGCACTAGTTGAACTTTGTCCCGTAAAGTTGAGAGGATTAGAACCATGAGCAGGGTTAACTGCATAGTTTACATCCCCAACTGAGTAATTTGGGAGCAGATTTGCAGGGTCGGGCAACATGTTTTGCCCACAAACTTGAACATATTTGTTGAGCTCCTCATAGCTCAACTTTAATTCCTCCAGTTGTTCCAAACTAAGCTCATCAATGGGAGCTTCCCACCAATAATTATTGGGATTGGGATTCATCATCTGACTGAGGCTCTCACCCCTCTTCTTTGCCTCCTCAAATTGGCTCTCCAACTCCCCAAGCTCCCTATTCAGAGTCAGCACATTAACCCTCCTGTGTGCCTCCATGATAAGGCTGGGAGGGTTAACCTGGAGATGGGGCGTCTGAGATTCGAACTTCTGAATTATCTCCATCACGCTTGGGCTACCAAAAGAATAGACCTTATCGCCGGGGGAGAAAACCAACACGGCGATTTCTGAGCCTGTGAGCGTGCAAAGCTCACTGGCCTTCTTGAAAAGGCCGGCACGACGCTTTGAGAAAGTAACTTGCAAGTTATTTTCATTTTTCATTTTTACTATATCGATCTTTTGACGGCCCTTGCTCACTTTTTTGGTCACCTCCATCGCCATTAAAGGGGCAGTTTGCTAATGAAATGAAACTAAAAAGGGAGGAGTTTGAATGAGGAAAATGAAATGAAACTAAAAAGGGAGGAGTTTAAATGACGAAAAAGAGATGATTCTGTGCATATATATATGTACAAGAGGGAGCTTCATTCATGCGACTGAGACTTAATATTTGTGCCCAAACATTAAAATTAAAATTGGGGGTTACTATTACCGCCTCAACTTTTATAGCAGTAATCTATAGGTTTTCACAAAATTTTCCTTTTACTAGTTATTACCCCACTTCTTACCCCTTTACCACTCCAATTTGGACTATAATATCCCTACAATACCCTCTCTCTTCCCTTTTTAAGGACAATTTTGTCAAAACCTATGGACTCCATCCCTAAAAACTGAGGTGGCAACTAGTAACCCCCTTAAAATTAATATGTCTCAGTAAATAGTGTTGTAAAATTATTATGCCTATTAAATGCTTCCCCTATTTTTTATTTGTTGCTTCTTTTATATCTAAATTATTTCTGAAAAGTTAATAAATACCAATAATAATGTTTAAATATAAAGTAAAATAATATCTTAAAGTATCAAACTGCCCTTAATCAATTTACAAAAAATATCAATTAAAAATTCATTTCTAATTCCATTCATCTATATACTTTAATCATAATTTTTATAAATTTTTGATAAATTAACAAGACTTATAAAATTTTGAATAAATTAAATATTAGCAATAAAGTAATAATAAAGGGCAGGAGATAAGTATTAAGAAGACCGAAGATAAGAATTAGAAGGAATACATACAAGAATTAAGAAATTTTTTTGAAAAAAAAAACAATGAATAAAAAAAAAGGCGAGATATAATTCTACTTTATTAAATTCATTTCATGTAAATCCTTTTGATGATACTATGGTATAAATGACATTGATTAGGTAACATTGGTAGACCACTAATGACTTTTAATTGGTTACTCAGTTTTTGTGTGGATTTAATCTAAACTATCTTCCTACCAATAAATTAGTTGGTTACATATATGGAGCACTTTTTGACATTTTAATAAAAAAATTATTTTATTATTTAATGCGGAGGCTCCTTGAATCTCACTGGTTTCTTTACTTAGTTACTATTGTCTTGCCATTTACAGAAAGACACATTACAATATAACCTTAATACTATTATTACATAACGATTGCTTCCTACTTGCATGTGCTTAAATCTATTTGGAGTTTAAATCCCGTTACAACAATTCATTTTCAATTTTCTATAAGAAGTTCCAGAGATTTTGAAGATTGCACCCCAAAACAAGAAAAAAAAAAATTGGAGCAATGAAATGTATTATCAAAATTTTGAGAGTGAAATTAAACCATGGAACAAAATTTCACCTTCTATACTTATCACTTGTCTATCATATTACAATATCATCTCCATTAATTTTCGGATGTGGCCTAGGAAATATCGAGGGGTAAGTAATAATGAAGAGTTGGTGAAAAATAAGTACCTCTATTCCGTAGTTTGAATTTCTTGAATATCTTTTAGTTTTATTTTTTTTTTTAACATAATAAGTTGGTTAAAACTAGGATGGTCACTCCTGTAATAATAGCCGTATTTCTTATATTCTTTTGATTCAATTAATATAAAAAAAAAAAAATACTATTTACAAAGAATTGTAATTCAATAGTTGACACTTCCTGTTTAAAATCAATATATCTTAAATTTTGTTTGTAAAATTATTAAATACAACACTCAATTTTGTATTTTAGTATTGTATACACTACTTATTTATTTTTTATTTTTATTTTTCATTTAAGAGCATCTATACATGTTCTATATTTCTCTTTTATAATTCAAAATAAAAATTTATTAGTTTTAAATGAAAAATGTCAACTCATATTATAAAATTAATGTAACATTTCTTTTTTTTTTTTTAACTTGTCCAAATATGAATGCATTTAAATGTGTTCTTTAAATTGGATGGCGGGGGAAATAAACTAAGGGATTTTATATTTATGAAACTATAACTATTGTGATATTTTACAAAATGAAATTTAAAAAAAAAAAAAAACCGTTGAATCGGATGAACATCGTGACGGGCAGTCAAAATAGGTAATTTATATGGTGGTCCTATAGGCCACCATGCAATTTTACTCGTACCGCTACAGTACGCGCAACAGTAGCGTGCTACAGTGCCTTCTTTTTTTTTTTTTTGACTATTTTTTTATTTTATTTTTTTGTCTTCCACCTTGAGACTTTTTTCCGTCCGTTTTTTCTAAACAATTCAGTATTTTTTTAATATTTTTGAATTTTATAAAAAAATATTTGTAAATTATCATTTTATTTGTTTTATAATTAAATAATTTTAGATATTATGATACATATTATGGACGTTTTTGTTGTATGATATGATTTCTTTTTATATTCTTGATCTGATAACTATAGTCTGTTGATTTGATGTGTACTATTTTGTGTTCTGATGTCTATATAATAATGATTTGATCTACTTTGTTAAGTATATTTTAGTTCTACTGTATGATTTCTTTAATATTTTTGATCTGATATCTATAGTCTGTTGATCTGATATCTTGTATTCTCTGATCTGATGTCTATACAATCCTGATGTGATCTCCCTTGTTAAGTATGTTTTAGTTCTATTGTATGATTTCTTTTATATTCTTGATCTGATATCTATAGTCTGTTGATCTGATGTCTAGTATTCTCTGATATGATGTCTATACAATCATGATGTGATCTCCCTTGTTAAGTATGTTTTAGTTCTATTGTATGATTTCTTTTATATTCTTGATCTGATATCTATAGTCTGTTGATCTGATGTCAAGTATTCGCTGATCTGATGTCTGTATAATCCTGATGTGATCTCCCTTATTAAGTATGTTTTAGTTCTATTGTATGATTTCTTTTATATTCTTGATCTGATATCTATAGTCTGTTAATCTGATGTCAAGTATTCCCTGATCTGATGTCTATATAATCCTGATGTGATCTCTCTTGTTAAGTATGTTTTAGTTCTACTGTATGATTTCTTTTTTATTCTTGATCTGATATCTATAGTCTGATGATCTGATGTCTAGTATTTTCTGGTCTGATGTCTATATAATCCTGATGTGATCTCCCTTGTTAAGCGTGTTTTAATTCTATTGTATGATTTCTTTTATATTTTTGATGTGATATCTATAGTCCGTTGATATGATATCTACTGTCTTATTATTTTTTTAAAAAAAAAGGCTGTGCGTAAAAAAAAAAAAAACTGTAGAGCGCAACTGTAGCGCGCTACAGTAGGAGCAAAATTCACCCTACTCCTATAGTCCCACCGTAAACGGACTCGTCAAAATAAGTAGGAGCAAAACAAAGAACATCACCTAATATTAATTAATAATACGAACAAATTTTTTGTCTGTTTTAACTTAATTAAACAGGAGCTTTTAAATTTCATTTGTCCGTTATTATTCCTACAGCTTGAACGCAACTTACTCCGAAACTCTTTTGCCCGGAGGTCTTTTCTTAAATGGTGAAATGCCACATTTCAAAATTCAACTGGAAGAGTTTCAAGGTAGTTATATTGATAAATTTTAAAATATATCTTAAAAATTTGATTGAGTTAAAAATCTTGAATTTATAACTAATGATCTTTTCAAAATTTGGTGTATAAATTATTTCATAGCTAAATAATCATCAAATTTTACTAGTTATCGCCCCAATTTTTATCCTTTACCGCCCCAATTTGGGCTAACCCCCCATTAACCTCTTTCTTCCCCCTTTAAAGTAAAATGATAATTTTGTCAAAATTAGGATGATAATGCTTAAAATTAAGGCGATAACTAGTAATACCCATAACCATCACCCTTCTTTGAAATATAGTTACAACTGAGGATGAAGAAGATAAAGTGGTAAATTATATGGTAGGACTAGGAGTACCATCCCCAATATATACATAGCCCGATTTTTTTAAAAAAAATTGGGTTTTTAATGAAAAAACCAGTGACCAAAATTGTGGGCCAGGTGCATTAAATGCGCATATAATGCGCCGGGTACTCATTTTTTTTTAAAAAAAAGTCACTCACGTGCCCATATAATGCGTCGGGTCCTCACTTTAAAAAAAGCCACTCACGTGTCCATTTAATGCCCTCTCTCAGTCCTCATTTTGCGTGATATACAATGTTTTACATCAGTTTTTTATATCAAATGACATTTTACATCATCTACCATTTAATGTCATTTCTCTCACGCTTCATTTCTCTCTCTCCTCTCTCTCTCTCTCTCTCTCTCTCTCTCCCACCATTTTGCTTGATGTAAAATGACGTTTTACATTTTTTTTGCTTTTTTTTGTAAATTGTCATTATGATGAATTCTGATGTTAAAACTCATTTTTTATGTCATTTCGATTAATGTTGGTTTTACATCAAGAGATGCATATATACAACGAACTCGAAACTCAAAAAATGACATTTATTGATGGCAGTGATTCGAATGCTTTACATCAAAACCACATTTTACATCACAATATTTTACATCACGAATTTTCTCTGCGAATTCCAACCAGAGTAGTACACTGCGGCTCATTCACATAAGGGCCGAAGCCGTCTCTCGCCAGGCTGAAGCATCAGGACATCAACAAATAGGTTTTACATCAGTACGAACATTTTACCTCAACAAACAACATTTTACATAAGTACGAGCATTTTATGTCAACAAACAACATTTGAGATCAGTACAAACATTTTACAGCAACAAACAGCAATTAACATCAGTACGATCATTTTGCATAAAAAAAAATATCATTTGACATCAGTACGAGTATTTGACATAAAAAAATATCATTTTATATCAGTACGAGCATTTTACATCAGCAAACAACATTTTACATCAGTACGAGCATTTTACACCAACAAACAGCATATGACATCAGTACGAACATTTACACCAACAAACAGCATTTTACACCAACAAACAACATTTTACATCAACAAACAGTATTTTACATCAGTACCAGCATTTTATATCTACAAAAAGCAATTTACATCAGTACGACCATTTTGCATCAAAAAAATATCATTTTACATCAGTACGAGCATTTTACACCAACAAACCGCATTTGACATCAGTACGAGCATTTTACACCAACAACAAAATTTTACATGAAAAAACAGCAAAAACATGAAAAAATAGCAAAAACATACCTTTTTGCCCAAACCCTAATTTTTCTCTCATCTTCGTGGGCTGCAATCACAACAAAACGAATCCCTTACCTCAGATCTATAAAATCCTAGTTTTCATTTCATGTTTGTGGCTGATTTGTGATTCTCCCAAACCCAAGAAACAGCGAAAATAGTGGAAAAGGGTATGAGTTTTGAAGCTTGAGAGGTGGACAGTATGTTGGTGGTGAGATATCTTCAAAATCTGCCCGAAATGTCCAGAATCGCATCGAGGAGAGGTGGGGAAGAGAGTTCGGGAGGGAGAAAAAGAGAGACAGCCGCTAGAGAGAGAAAGAGAATTAGGGTTTGGGAAAATAAGAGGCTGGTGATGGGTTATATATAAGAGGCGCGTGTAGCCCACATTCTATAGCAACTCCTGTTTCTTGCTTTTGTTTTGACTGAGTGTACGCGGCTTGTATTTACTCCAATCCCAACTATATAACTATTAGATAAAGTTGTGGGTTTTTTTATTGATTCCAGGTCAAGATGGTTAAATTAATGTTTGATCGATGGTCAACTTAGTCAAAATGGGCTAGACTGATATCTCACTAATTTTTTCGTTAAAATTGATTAAATGTGATGTATTTTTTTATTAAGAGAAATTAGTTTTATTAACCATATTTTAAAAGGGATAAAAAATAATTTGACAAGAGGGATGTAACCTAATGCTAAGCACTCCCCACTTAAAACAATAGATATTGAGTTTGAGTCGCCATTATATATAATAAAAGATAAAAAATAAAATCACCCATATTACTATGGACAAAAAGAAAAGAAGGCTAAATTAAAACATTTTAGGAATATAATGCATGGTATTCTATAGTGTATAGTCTAAGAATAGACTATTATCATTCTAATTTTATAACCTCCATTTTTCTGTTTAGGGTCATGATCATCAGGTCATCACTCACCGTTTTGGACACATTTGGTATCAATTCGTATACAGTACTACTATAGTAGTATCATGCTATTGTACTTGTCCTAATTTCTCACTTTCCACCAGTTGCAGCACAGGCGCTTAGTAACACGCGCTTTTTTTTCTTTTTTTTTTCTCCAACCCTTGATATATATATATATCTCTTTCTCACCATCACCCTCCCTTCATCGGATCTCCTTCGACTCTGTCGCGACTCCTCTTCTTCGACTTTGAAATTTTTGGCGTCTCCTCTTCACTTTTCTCGACATCTCGATCGGCGTCTCGATCGCCTCCTATCCGATGACCTATTCTGATATATGGTGCCGTAATTTTTTATTTTCTGCTATCACAAGGCTTGGTTTTTTGTAATTAATGGTGGTGGTTAGTACATTATTAGAGTGATAAAGATGCTTGGAGTGATAAGGATGTATTGGGATGATAAGGTTATCATATTCATAGTTTTATCTAGATATATTTTATGATAATGAATATCAAGTAATCATTTTATCTACAATATCTCTTATGTTTATCACCTAGAGTAGCATTCTATAAAACGAGCAAATCATGTACTCTATCAGATGAGTTTTATGAAATACAATTCTTTACTTCTTACATTTTTCATCTCTTTTCACATTTTCCTCAATTCTAAGTGGATAATCTTTAATAGCTTTAAATCTTTTTTGGGTGTTTTGGTTGATATAAAATACTATTGTATAGATATAATTCTTAATTTTGGTTGATATAAAATACTATTGTATAGATATAATTCTTAATTTTGGTTGATATAAACACAATTTCAGTTGATATGAAACACTATTATTTTTATCAGGATTATGGTTGATATAAAATACTACTATATTGTATTTTTTTGTTGATATAAACTCTTTTCTGGTTGATATAAAACAATATTTTATATGATATAACTCATGTTTTTGTTGATATAAACTCTACTGAAACACTATTAATCAAATTGTTACTTTTTATGCATGATCTTAACCATTGTTATATTGATATAAACACATGTTCTACATGATATAAACTCACATTCTACTCGATATAAACTCGTATTTTTCGACGATGTAATCAAATATTTACCATTGTACACATGATATAACCCCTTATTATATTGATATAAACACATGTTCCACATGATATAAACTCATGTTCTACTTTATATAAACTCATGTCTCAAATGATATAATCATCTTTTCTTTGTATATATACATATACATATACAGAAGTAATCTCTGAATAAGAACGTTGTCTACTACATTCATACCTCCTCCAATATCTAATTCTATAAAACTTTGATTTACGATCTCTACCTTTTTTAACACTAAATCCTAATCTAAAAGCATACTGATTATATAAATCGAAAGCATCATTCTCGTTCTCAATAATCTCACCAACCAAAGATTTGTTTGAATCATCAACAAATAATCCAGAACCTACAAACAAAAAACAGTTATTAAAGCAAAAAATATATAATCATATAGCATAACAATTAACGTAACTTCAAATAATTATCTTCACAGGAAGCAATAACATCACTTCCTTGTAGCACATTATCAATAAGTTTGGATATTCCCTTGCCTCCTATATATTTCACAAAAAAAAAAAAAAAAAGATTACATCATACAAAACGTTAGTTTATATCAGCGATAACTTCTCCTAACATCATAAAAATGTGTAACAATATACGTACTAACCCAAACCGATACCTTATATCAACCATATCTTAAGATTATATCATACAAAACGTTAGTTTATATCAACGATAACTCCTCCATACATCATCAAAAATGTGTAACAATATACATACTAACCCAAACCGATACCTTATATCAACCATATATCAATATTATATCATACAAAATGTTAGTTTATATCGACGATAACTCCTCCTTACATCATAAAAACATGTAACAATATACATACTAACCCAAACTGATACCTTATATCAACCATATCTCAATATTATATCAACTAACACTTTAATTTATATATTTCATAACCAACCTTCATAAAAAACAACAACAACATCTTTCAAAACATAAATCTCATCCGATTGATTATCACCTCCTCCACAAAAATTCACTGCATGTCAAAAAAAAAAAAAAAAAAACAGAACATGTATTTAGTTCTATCGTATCTCCAAATTATAAAATAAAAAAATCATCGCAATATCATAAAACGAATAAAAAATACCGTCCCCGTTCAACACATTACAATCGCTTCAGAACAAATCATCAACCGATCGATTAACATTACTAAAGCGATCAAAATCTCCATTCTAAACGAAATATTAAGAAGAAATCAAAATATAACAAAAGAATGAAGAACATATTGTTTCAGCAACGAAAACAAGAAAAAAACAACCATACATGCAATCTGATCGATCAAATTTACTAACGAGATCACAAATCTCCATTCTAAACGATCGAGAAAATAAAATATCAGGAAGAAAAAAACAGAGCAATAACTTCAGCAACAAAAAACAACAAAAAATGAACGATACATGCGATCCGATCACAAAAATAAAATTATAAGTTGAAATACCTGGAATTCGAACAATTTGCATTAGTTGAAGATCAATTTGGCGAGAAGAAAAAAGGAACGATATAAACGATATTTGGTAAATTGAATGAATTGTGCATTTGAAAACGAAAAAACAGGCGTATTATATATAGAATGTGATTAATTGGGTATCAAAGCGCGCGTGAAGAAATAAAATCTAGATAAATCGCCTCAATTTAAAAAAACGTGGGGTCCACTAATTAAACCCGCTCCCTATATAAAACCCGCGCCGGGTACAACAGCATGGTACTACTATAGTAGTACCATATAATTTGCCTATTTGGTATATACCATTATACTAAAACAGTTAGTAATAAAATTATTAATTAATATTAAATTATGAGTTTTTATCCACTAATTATATATTTTTAACATAATAATGTATATTCATATGATGTACAGTGTAATTTGCGCTCACGTTATACCTTTTTATCCTTTAATTTTTATATTATTTTCATAATATTTTTATAATATTACACGTACAATAACATGAAAGTTTTATATAAATAAAAATTTTATAAAAATATATAAATAATCATATAATGCACGTACACAATTACGAATTGCAAAATTATAATTAGTTAAGAATAAAATTACAACATTATTTTTTTTTAGGAAAAAAAAAAATCTTTTGCGACAATCAACATCGTTCATATACGTTACAAAATTTCGAAGACTACAGAAAACGTGACATGACTACTCCTCAACACTATATTTGTATTATAGTAATTGGTAATATGTAGAATCCTTAGGAAGGCGACACTATAATCCAAGTCCATTTTATTTCTTCTCAATCTCCAACTCACAAAGCATGCCGTTCGTACGTTACAATAGTTTTCATGCGTGAACGTCGTGAGTCATACGTGAGTTGTTTTTATCATATTTTTAACTTTTTTACCTTAAATTCTGACAAATTAATCATGTTTATTAGATGTCAAGAGTTGCTCATAAAGGTGAATAAAGTTTGAATACCCCAACTAATTTTATTTTTTATAAATTTTGAATTTCAAAATAAATATTTAATCTAAATTAATATTTATATTTTCATATTTGACTTTAAAGTAAAAACGTTTTATTTAAAGTTTAAATTATATAAATAGTTTAATGTATTAAAATATTTATTAATAATTGTTACAACTCGTCAACTATGGTTAAGGGTTGTGAGGTTGAACAATTGAGACTCTCCATCCTCAATTAAAAGTTGGAGTTTGAATGTGTTTTTGATATGAATTGATTTTAAGTTATCATATTAATTGTCTAATGTCACAAAATACTTATTATTTAACAAAATAAATTAACTAATAATTTACAATAAAATGATACTTTAAAAAAAATTTAGTGTTTCGCGGGAATAGAAATGGAAGTAATCGGAATTTGATAATTAAATAATAATTAAAAATTTAATTATTTTTTATTTATTTGGTAAATTATGAGTACGTTCATTAAAGGAATTAGATTGCCTTTGACATGTATTATTTAAATGTGTCCATAGTCATTGGATTACATTTATCTTTACTTTTACTTTTACTGTTTGAAAAGTAATAATCAAAATTATTTTAAAACTGCATTCCCTTTCCACGAAACAAACACATAGGGTTTATACAATCAAATTTAGGGATTAGTTTTTTTTTTTTTTTTTTTTTCTTTAATCCCTTTCTTTCTTGTTCCGTTTGTGTTTTGAAAACTTATATCCCACAAATATAAGTATAAACTCTAAATTAGGTTATTTTTTTTTATATATATATATACATTGCTAGCATTAACTATAAGTTTTCACTACAAATATTCATCAATAGTAACATTATTAATTGTTATAGTCTATTTACCTAAAAAAAAGGAATTACTAGTTATCGCTCCAGTATTTTCTTTTTATCGTCCTAATTTGGACTAAAATGCCCCCTACAATACCCTCTCTCTTACCCCTTTTATGTAAAATGACATTTTTGTCAAAATCTAGCGGTAACTAGTAACTAAAAAAAAAAAGTCATATTAACTTAGATAATGTATAATTATTTTTAGAAAATACAACTATCAAAAAATATTTATTATCAATTTATATTTACATTTTAATTGATGTTAAATTATGAGTTGTCATCCACTAATTATATTTTTTTAATATAATGATGTATATCAACATGTGTACAGTATAATTTGCGCTCACGGTTACACTTTTTTATCCTCTAATTTTTATATTATTTTCACAATATTTCTATAATATTACACATATAATGCACGTACACAATTTTATACGTATAATGCACGTATAATGTTCTACTTATAACATGAAAGTTTTATATAAATAACAATTTTATAAAAATATATAAATAATCGTATAATGCACGTACACAATTACGAATTGCAAAATTATAATTAGTTAAGAATAAAATTGCAAAAATTAGTCTTTTTTTTTTTTTTTTGACAAAGAAAAAAAAAACTTTTTTACGAAAATGAACATTGGACATAAAGAAAACTTGAAAGAATCAACATAATTCATAAGTTACAAAATTTCGAAGACCAAAGAAAACGTGACTTGACTACTCCCCAACACTACATTCCTCAGAGGGTGCATCTAAACCTAGGTTGAAAAAAGTTTTTGTATTATAGTAATTGTTAATAATAATTGTTAATAATATAGAATCCATAGGAAGGCGACTTTATAATCCAAGTCCATTTTGCTTCTTCCCAATCTCCAACTCACAAGCATACGGTTCGTAAGTTGCAAAAGCCCTTGATGCTTGAACGCCGTGAGTTATGTGAGTTGTTTTCCAGTACATTTTTAACTTTTCTACCTCAAATTCCGACAAATTAATCAGGTTTATTAGATACCAATAGTACCCATAAACGTGAATAAAGTTTGACTTCCCCGATTAATTTTATGGCAAATTATATTGTATACTTATGGGACACCTTACAAGCTGTCCTAACACTTTAAGAGAAAGAATCTTTTTATCATTTAATGCGGTGACCCCCTAATTTCCATTGTTTTGCCCTTTAGTCATTAATATCCTGGCATTTGTCAAACGATATATTACAATATAGCTCTAGTACTACTATACAACGATTGTAATTTTATCTCTTATAAATTTTTAATTTAAAATTTAATTTCAAAGTAAATATTTAATCCAAATTAATCTTTCTATTTTCATATAAAATTTTATTTAAATTTTAAACTATATTTTATATAGTTGGGTTAAAAAAAAATCTATATAAATAGTTGAATGCATTAAAATAATTATTAATAATTGTTACAACTCATCAACTATAGTTAAGGGTGTGAGATTGAACAATTGACTCTCTATCCTCAATTAAAAGTTAGAGTTTGAATGTATTTTTTTTGGCTTAGGATCCTGTGACCAATTCTTATACTATAGGACTAGTAGTATGTAAGCTACGTTACACCTAGGAAAAAAAAATCCAAAATCATCCTTCAAAATATAGAGCCTAGGGAGTGTTTACACGCGCCTAATATATAAGAAATCACCAGCCTCTTCTCTTTCTCTCTCTCTCTGTCTCTCTCTATCTCTCTCTCCTCAAACCCTAATCCATTCTCTCTCTCATCTTCTCCACCAGCCTCTTTTCTCTCGTTTCTCTCTTCTCTCGCCGCCGATTCCATCCATTTCAGGCAAATTTTTGAAGATGTCTCACCGCCAAAATACTCCCCACCTCTGAAATTTCAAAACGCATACCTTGATCAACCATTTTCGTAAGTATTTAAATCAAGGTAAGGCTAAGAAGAGCAGCCTGCGGCAGTGGGGACAGCGGTTGCCAGATCTGATGTTGGTGACAGTAGCAGCCGACGAGGGTGGTGGAAGGGAAGAGGGGAGAGGGGCTTTTTAATGAAAGGAAAACTAAGGTTTGGGCAAAAAGGTATATTTTTCATGTAAAATCGTATATTTTGAATATGGTATTTTGAATATGGCCATATCTGATGTTAAATATTTTTTTTTCATGTTAAATGGTGGTACTGATGTTAAATACTATTTTTTGATGTCAAATGGTGGTATTGATGTTAAATACTTTTTTTTTTAATTTCAAATGGTGGTACTAAAGTTAAATGCTGATTTGTCATGTAAAAAATGGTGGTACTGATGTTAAATGCTGTTTTTTTATGTTAAATGGTGGTACTGATGTTAAATGTTGTTTTTTTTATGTCAAATGATGGTACTGATGTTAAATGTTGTTTTTCATATTAAATGGTGGTACTGATCTTAAATGCAGTTCTTTTTATGTCAAATGGTGGTACTAATTTTAAATGTTGTTTATTGATTTCAAATGGTGGTATTGATGTTAAATACTTTTTTTTTATGTCAAATGGTGGTACTGATGTTAAATGCTGTTTTTTCATGTTAAATGCAGAGGCAAAGATGCATTGATGCCATTTTACATCATCGTCGATGTTTGATGTCAAGTGTAATTTTTCATCTTTTCTTTTTATTTTATGTCCAATTGCAGCTGACATCATTTTTTGATGTAAAATGCCATTTAACTTCATTTTTTTATGTCAAGTGCCATTTTACATCATTTTTAAATGTCAAGTACCATTTTACATCATGTTCGAATGTAGTCTGGTGGTGCATAAAAATGTTGGTTTTACCACAATTTCACATGACAAAACAATATTTAACATCAGTACTATCATTTTGTTTGATCGTTTAGGCATGATTAACAAAAATTTTCGCAGCAGAATATGCCTAATTCATGTTTTAGTATTAATTAACCCTACGTTTAAAGCATTTAATGCTTACTCTCGTAGCGTAATTGGTTATCGCGCCTAGATCCTAATTGATCTTTGTCCAGAAATAGCGATCACCAATTCATTGATGTCAAATGGTGATATTGATATTAAATGCTGTTTTTTGATGTCAAATGGTGATACTGATGTTAAATGCTGTTTTTTTTTCATGTTAAATGCAGGGGCAAAGAAGCGTTGCTGCAATTTTACATCATCATCGATGTTTGATGTCAAGTGCCATTTTTCACTTTTTTTTATGTCAAATGGCCGTTGACATGATTTTTTGATGTGAAATTGCATTTGACATCATTTTTTTTATTTCAAGTGCCATTTTACACCATTTTTTGAATGTTTTACTAGTTACCGCCCCACCATCTACCATCCAAATTTGGACTAAAATACCCCTTACAATACCCTCTCTCTTCCCTCATTTTAAGTAAAAGGATAATTTTGTCAAAACATATGAACTACCGCCCAAAAAACTGAGGCAGTAACTAGTAACCCACTTTTTTGATGTCAAGTGCCATGTTACATCATCTTCAAATGTAGTCTGGTGGTGCATAAAAATGTTGGTTTTACCACAACTTCACATGAAAAAACAACAATTAACATCAGTATCACCATTTGACATAAAAAAAAAAAAAAAACCTTTAACATCAGTAGCACTATTTGAGATAAAAAACACAGCAGTATTTTGATGTCAAATGGTGGTACTGATGTTAAATTTTTGTTTTTTAATATCAAACGGTGGTACTGATGTTAAATGTTAGTTTTTTCATGTTAAATGCTTGGGCAAAGAAGCATTGCAGACCCACTTCCAGAAGTCGTGTTTCTGATGACATAACGACCAGTACCTGCCCGGATACTTCAGCCTAGCGAGAGACAACTCTGGCCCTTCTGTGAAAGAGCCGCAGAGTACTACTCTGGTCAAAATTCGCAGAGGAAAGTCTCGATGCCATGGCTGCTAGAGACTGAGAAAAAGGATGTATCATTATCAAACCATGCCCTGTCCAAAAAGATCATCATCATGATTAATAATAATAGAGTTATAGCTATAGTAATAGAAGCAGCAGTAGTTGTAGTTGTAGTAGTAGTGAGGATTGAGAAGTTGGGCCTTTGTGTTTAGGCAAAAGAAACGTAAAAGAACTTATGTTAAATGCTTTTTTTTTTTATGTGAAATATTAGTACTGATATTAAATGCTATTTTTTGATGTGAAATTGAGATAAAATCAACATTTTATGCACTACCAGACTACATTTCGAAGATCACGTAAAATGACAATTGGCATAAAAAAAAAAAAAAGATGAAAAATGCCATTTTACCTCAAACATCAAAGATGATGTAAAATGGCATTTGACATCAAAAAAATGATGTCAAATACCATTTGACATAAAAAATAATGTAAAATGCCATTTGATGGGGACTGGAAGTAAGGCACGTAAAATGCCATTTGATGCCATTTGACATCAAAATTCTTGAAGGATATTGGTAATAAATAGGAGAGAGGAAGGAAGGAGAGAGGGAGAGAGAAAATGATGGGTATTGGCAATAAATAGGAGAGAGGGAGAGAGAAAGTGAGGGTGTTGCGCAAGAAGTGTGGGGCGCATGAGGAGGGAGGGAGAGAGAAAATGCACATTTAAAGCTCCTGACCCGCAAGTTTGTAAAGAAAGCCAGATTTTTCATTAATTTTTTAAATACCGGGCTAAGTGTATAAAACGTCCCCTACATCTAGTCCTAGGATATAATTTGCGCCATGTGACACTCCCTGTGATAAACTTCAATTACTTTGTGTATATATTGTATTCTATGTTAATTTTTATATATTGACAACATATAGTTTTAATATATTATTTTTATTTTCATAATTTATTTTTATACTTTTTTAACAATCAAGATCATATTTAATCATTTAATATATCATAACCCTCTAAAAAAGTGAACCCGTCGTACCAAAAAAATATAAGAGTGTAAATGATTATGTATTACGTAAAAATCAACCAAAAATACAATATATAAGGTAATTGAAGTTTGCCATAGGGAGTGTCACAGAAAATCCTAAGTCATTTTTTGGTATGAATTGATTTTAAATTATTAGATTAATTGTCCCACGTTACAAAATATTTATTATTTAACAAAATAAATTAACTAATAATTTAGAATAAAATGATGCGTGACAAGAGGATTATAACTCAGTGATAAACACTTTCCGCTTAAGACGATAGATCTTAAGTTCGAGTCACGTTGTGTAAAAAAAAAAAAATGATACGTTTTTTTTTTAAAAAAAAAAAAATTTAGAGAGCAACTATAGTAACTTCACCCTTAGGGGTTAGTTTTTTTTTTTTTTTTTTTGGTTTCTTTAACCCCTTTCTTCCTTGTTCCTAGTGTTATTTGTGTTTGAATATTTATATCCCACAAATATACGTATAAATTCTAAATTAGGGGTTTGTTTTATATACATTGCTAGCCTTAACTATAAGGTTTCAGTACAAATATTCATCAATAGTATTATTATTAATTGTTATATTCTATTTACCTCAAAAACTAAAAGTCATATTAATTTAGATAATATATATTTATTTTTAAAAAATACAACTCTCAAAAAATATTTATTATTAATTTATATTTTAATTATAAATACGATATAAATGGAATATTACCATCAATGAATAAATTAAAAATAAATTTACAAAATTTGGAGTATGATCAGAATAATGGAAAGATCCTTCATAGCTTACAAAATTTAGTCCCACTTCCTATAAATACCTAAGCCTATTCCACCCTTTCCACACTTGACCTCCAGACCCTCTTCCTCTCCCTCTCCCTCTGCATTTTTGTTAGTTACTAAACATGTTTTAGTCAAATTAATTAAATTGGGCTATCCAAAGAAGATAATGGAATTTTTTAGAACATTGTGGAAGGTACTGGACTGTACTAGAATGATCCAAAAACTAGTAGAAGGAACTGGATGGGACCGGAATGTTCTTGAAGCATCAAGAAGGTAACGAATTGGCCTAGACTGTAATAGAACATTATAGAATAGTGTGGAACCCTCTAGAACCTAGTACAGAACTCCACATTCTCACTTGTATGTGGAATACTCTAGAATGTGCTAGAGTGGTCTATGAATATTCCGTATCTAGAACTTTCTTGGAGAGACTATAAATAGTCATCACCCTCTCATTTGTAAAAAATGGAAAACAAGTTAAGTAACCAAGAGTGTTATACAGAAGTTGTAGAGAGTTGAGAGAAACCTTTAGTCAAAGGCTTATAAATTTGAGACTTCTCCCTACTAGAAAGTAGTAAATATCTCTTTGTTCAAAAATAGAATTTCTCTTTCACTCTGACTTCTTTTGTTCATCACTCATAAACTTCATCTCTTAAACCCAAAAGGTTCTTTGATTTAAACTCTTCCTTCAACTTACACTCAAGAATTATTCTCTATAATCCAACAATTTTCACTTAGCTTTTCCTTCAAAACAATGGCGTCCCCAAACAACACCAACACCAACACAACCACCACCAACCAAGCTGCCCCCAACCAGGACACCCCTCAACAAATGGGGCCTATCCCGATCAACTCAATAGAGATCTTTCTCAAGTTCCAACCGATTCACGATCCGAATAACAACCTGCGCAGACAGAACAGCCTGCTTCCACGGCGCGCTCAAGGGACAGGGGCCTTCAACGTCCCGCCGGTGACCGACAACAATACCCCTGTCGTCCGCAGGGATCCTCCAGTTGGCTGGTTAGCTGGTCTTCCTCCTACACCACCTGCTCCGCACGCACCTCATGAACACAGCGAGAGTGTGGGGAGCTATTCTGTCAGTGCCAGGGGCACACCTGGGGAGGAGGAGGACGTTGATAGCCTCCCAAGTGGAGGTTCTGCCAAGAGCGACTGACCTCGTCATCATCTTCATGCGGTGCGGTGCTTGTGATGATTGCTGCGTGTGTCTGTACCCCAACCCTGCTGCTGCTGCCAAGTTTTGCTAGTGTTCTTGTCGGTTTTCTTTGTTTTTTTCTAGAGTTTCCATCACTTGGATCGGACTGTGCTCATGCCAGTCTCTTTGTAAAAATGTTGAATTTTGTTTTCATTGGCCATAAAGGGTACTGTGTTTTTAAAACAAGCTTTCAAGAACAAATGGAAAACAATATCTAGCTAAGAAGAACATATAGAGTTGGAATGGACAAGTGTTGTTGGAAAATTTGCAGACGATTAATACATACATGGAAGTGATCAGAGGAGAAGAACGACGTCATTCATTCATTGTCGGTTGTTGCCAAGAACCTAAGTATACTTTACCTGGTTTTCCTGTATGTAACGGTTGTCAATCCCTTTGTTGTTGTTGTTGTTGCTGCTGAGTCAATTTGAGCAAAAAATGACAAGTGTGATCATGCATGTAATCTATGATACGCATGGTTTCCAAACTAAAACTGCAAATTATCCTCCTAGCTAACTTTTTCTCTCTCCACAAAATTAAGCTCAAGTTTAGATATTAAAAAAAAAATACTATTTTTATCATATAACAATCATAATATTTGAATAATATATGATTTTTTTAAAAAAAATTTGATAAGTTATAGCTCATAAAATAATACTTACTATCATTTTTTTTCTTATAATTTTACCAGATATAGTTGCAAATTTGCATAAGTTATATGTGATCATATTTATTATTAGCGTCATTAGTTATCTTATTCACCGTCTTCCTTTTCAAAAGTGACCCTAACCTATTCCTAAATTCCTTCCTCCACCCCATTCACTCCAGCCCTCCACCGTCCCATTTGCCTTCCACCGACGCCGTCGTTGATGCTCGTCACCACCGCCATTTTCTTCACCTTCTTCTTCTTCTAGGCTCATCACCACCCCCATATTCTTCTTCTTCTTCTTCTTCTGGGCTCCCTCCCGATCTCCCTCACCATGTGGGTTTACACTGCCGCCAATCTCCCTCCCGTCAAGTCGCCCTTCCAGCTCCATCTGATCTTCTTCTTCTTCTTCTGAGATCAATTGAACCATCCGATCCTTGTCTTCTTCAGTCGCTCCGGGAGATCAGAGGGAGTTTCGAGCGAGAGGAGAGAGTTTTGAGGGGGTTTCGACCTCCATTTGATCGGGAACAACGGGAGGAGGGAGGAGTGGGATCGGGAGAGGGTTGTGGCTCAGGAATGGCAGGAGGAGGGATGGGGAGAGGGAAGAAGAGGAAAGGCACGGTGGCGGCGGCATCCGATTGAGACCGGTGAGAAGAGGGAGTTTGGGATCGGGAGAGGGAAGAAGATAAACAGCTATCATTATGACGGTGGTGGCGGTGACACTGGAGAAAAATGAGGGAACTATGAATAAGAAAAGAGGTGATTGTATAATAATGCTATTATTATAAGAGAAGGGTGGAAGGCAGATGCGAAGGGAGAGGTGGACGAGAAGGGTAGGGTCAAGACATTTACTTAAAAGTTAAGGACATTTAAATTCAAAATGGGACTATGAATAAGAAAAGATGTGATTGTATAATAATGCTATTATTATAATTGTATAGGTATAAGTTAAGTATTCTTAGTAGAAATATAAAAACTAGAATTTCAAAACTACATTAAAGGTATTCATACTGTCTCATAAAATTAGTTCTAATTTAAGTTTGTTTTCTGTCCTAAAAAGAATAATCTTTTTTTTTTAAGCAAAAAAGGAAACTTTTTATTGAAGAGAATAAGGCTAAAGAGTCTGCAGTACAATCTTTACCCCCTATTTTGCTAAACAAATCCCAAATTTACCTTACAAGCAAAAACTACCACATTTAGCCACCAAGAGCTATTACAAAATTTTCACTTAAGGCTACTACTGCACAAAAAATTTCTTAATTATATTCGTAACGCAGGAACTAATCTTCCTTTTAAGAAGAGAAGATCGCGGAGTTTTTGGGGAAACGAGTCAAAAAAATTATTAATGTAAGCAGGTCATTCTTGCCAAAATGTCAACCAGATTAATTCCTTCTGTATATACATGTACTACACTACACTATGCTTGTGCAAAGTGACCAAGTCCTTAATTTCTTTGAGCTTCTTAAATTCATTCCACAGAAAAAGTCTTTCCCTTGGTTAATCATCTGCTCTAGATAGGAAAAGTCGGAATGAAATCTTACTTGTTTTAGATTCCTTATTCTGCATATAGTTTTATTTCAATCTTGTAATTAATATCATTATAATTACACGGTCTATATGTCTTTTATAATTATGATGTAAATGTATAAATAGAAAATTTATAATAATAACCAATTTTGTGCATTATTAAAATGCAAATTTATATATTATCTAACATAGTTTAGTTTATAGGGCGACTATCCGCTACAAATAAGTCATCTCCCTCTCGTCTGATTTAAAAATTGATGAAGGTTTCTTTAAAAGGCCAAATTATAAGGTATTAGTAAAGTTATGCAGTTTTGACCATTTTGTTTAAAAAAAATTGGGTAATATTAGTTACGGGCCTCAGTTTTAAGCATTATGGTCTCAATTTTGACAAAATTGTCATTTTGTTTCAAAGAAGGAAGAGAGAGGGTGAAGGAGGGGGTGAGTTTTTTTAGTTCAAATTGAAGCGATTCAGATTAAAAATTGAGGCGATAAATAGTAAAAATTAAAAGTATTTCGCTTATTCATTTTGACAGGCAGAATACATTATTTGCACGAGCAATATAGCCAACAAACGTCATATTCAAGAGATTATGTTCATAAATCAAGATAAATTCAAGGTCAGATTGTTATATATATTTTGAACTCGGAAGAGAAGTCTTTTCCCTTATCCACTATACGCCGTTCTCTCATAAATCCCGTATGCTCTGGAGAGATGATTTGAGGAAGTAGGGACTGAAGTATGTTCTTTTTTTTTTTTTTTTTTTAAGATGACTGAAGTCTGTTCTTGATGATGGTTGAGAATTCATATGGAAGGAGTACCAGCCGTTGGAGGACATTTGCTAGTTTTTACAAGAATCCTTTCACGGATTTCACATATTCATACGGAACTTGTTAGACTGTTGAACCAAAAATTAAAAAAAATGAAAAAAAAAGCAAGAGTTTCTTTAAGATTTTCTACACCAAGAAAAAATAGGGTCCAAGAAGAACCAAAAGAAGGCCAAACTAAGGATGATATCATGGAGAAAAAGAGGAAGATTGCACTAAATGTGCACTCGAAATTACGAGTTAATTGTGAATTTGATTTGAATAAATTTCCTGGTGATGAAGAAGGTGAAGAAGCAAATCTTGAGGAAATAATGAGCTGGAACTACTAATCTATATAGGGCACCACTCCTTCAAGTCATGAGCGATGATGTGTGAAGCATTGAGTCCATGAACTCAATGTAAGTGAAAGCAGATTTTGCTAAATCTGTTTCATGGTCCAAGGTTCAACTCTCTGAGACAGCGGAAAAAAGTTGAATGATGGAGGGGACAATGGAGATGGGATGTTCGTCAATGGCTGATTGAATATCTGACACAGCATCCTGGGAGTCGAGAAGTATCAAGATCTTCTCAGTGTTCCATTAATACTAAAACCAGTTGGATTTACAGCTTAAAGTAGTTTTGTGATTAACGATGAATGAGTGATTTGCTATGAGTAATTATTGTCCCCTTAGTACAAGAGAATTATCCTCAACAACTTATACAAGGGAGTTATTTCATGATGGAGTCACTAGTTGCTACCCTAAACAAAGTTCCATTTATACTACTCAAGATAATGTTGCCTACCTTGTTTATCTGACGTTTACATTTCCTATAGAAGGCTAATGGTGTTCCTCTTCCGGTTCCCTCCGAACCGTCTCTCGGCACCTTCCATCGTCCAGCTCACTCCGCCGCGTGAAAAGGCGCTCCTTCATCTATCCACTCTTGAAACAAGAATCATGGCAGACATAGCTCAAGCTAAACCAGTGATTGAGCAACTTGTTGCCAACATTTGAGATTTGAAATCAATCAAATATACTCAAAAATCACCGAACTCGAAATGGAAATGTTGTGGGTATTGGTCCAATCTGGCCCAAAAGACCAGTTGCCTTCTTCTGAGTCCCTACTTACTCCCGGCCCAGCAACCCATGCGGCCCATCCTTTCCTGCTTATACCCGGGCGATGCCCTAGGGTTTGAGGCAGACGGTCATTTGCTCTCTTTGGTCTTGGCCGCTCTCCTCTCTGGTCTCTGTGACCTTCTCTCTCCCGAAGAAACTAGGGTTTCATTTTGAGGTCCCCCCTTTTGTTGTCTTTCTTCACTCTATTCCGGTATCAAGGACTAGTTCCTGGCTGCCGGTTTTGTTGAGGCTGAGAAGAGAGAAGGGAGGACGTGCTTTGAGGAAGGCTGTGTCGGAGAGTTTGCCGGTTGATTCTCCAAGGTGGCGATAGCTGAGAAAACTCCTTTGTGAAGCAAGGAAGCCGGGGATCTGAGCTGACCTCTAGGGGGTTCCGAACCAGAAGCGGTGAAGACGGAGCGGTCCTCCTCCCAACAGTGGTATCAGAGCCACGGGATTCTCCACCTCACCGGAGTTACTCTCACCGATCACCCTCGAAGGCCCCGCCTTCCAGGCCTCGTTTTCGTCGGGCTAAATCGCCCCGTCGCAGGTAAGACGGGATACTAAGCGTCGGTTCCTGCTCAGGTATAAACCCTAAAACACCCTGGAGTACTGGAGTGCCACCGGAATTTATTTTTTGTTTTGGGTTTAATTGACGGGATACCAAGGAGGATATCCCCGCTCAGGTATAATCTCTAAAACATCCTGGAGTACCGGAGTGCCACCGAATTTATTTTTTCTCTGGATTTTTGTTGACTGTTTATATTTCTGGAGTACCGGAGTGCCACCGGATTTATTCTGTATACCCTGTTTTTCACTAACCTTGCAGGGTTGGCTGTCGGGAATACCCGATAACCCCCCAGGTACGAACCCCGCACTATTTGTGTGCTATGCTGAATAAGATTGGCTGAGGGTTGAGTTGGTGTAAAACAGTGAACCTTTAGGTTGTTTCCTTACTCTGTGAAAATACCTGTTTTTTTTTTGTGAACCTGCCTCTCTGATTCTGAGTTCTGAATAATGTGTTCTATTGTGTTTCCAAAACTTGCTTGTGTTTACTGTCTAGTAAATAGAGTATAGGGCTAGAAGGGACCCCTGCCAGTCACAGAAGTGGCCTCAGAACTGTGTGGCTCTTCTAGTTTCCCTTAGTGTGTGCTTGTGTGTGCATTGCAGTCTGTGATGGCTACCAATCAGTGTGCCAATCAATATGGTTTGCTGCCCTTTAATGGGAAAACTGACTTTGATATTTGGAAACATAAAATTAAATGTGTTTTAATTCAACAGAAAGTATTTAAAGCTGTAACTGGTAATTTTTTTGATAATGAGGATAAGAACATGCTGAATGAGATGAATGAAACTGCCTGTTCCACCATATACTTGAACTTATCTGATCCTGTGCTTAGAAAAGTAGGTATTGTGGAATCTACAAAGGAACTGTAGGATAAACTTGATGATTTGTATCCTGATACCTCTCTTCCTGGAAAGTTGTTTTTGCTTGAAAAGTTCTTTCGCTTTAAACTGGATTTATCTAAGGATATGGTTGAAAACTTGGATGCCTTTAATAAACTGGTTCAGAATATTAAAGTGGCTGGTGACAAACACATTGATGACTACACTCCTATTGTTTTGCTTAATGCCATACCTGATTCTTATAATGATGTCAAATATGCTATTAAGTATGGTAGGGATGAAATTACACTTGACATTGTTGTAAATGGCTTAAGAAGTAAAGAACTGGACTTGAAACACAATAAGGGTAGTAGTAATCAGAGTAAAGACTCAGGAGAAGCTTTGTTTGTCCGTGGTAGATCTAAAAGTAGGTCTAAACACCCCAAGAAGAATAACCAAGATAAATCTGGTAAACAAGCTAAAAATAATAGGCATAAGTCCAAGAAGAGAGTATGTTACAATTGTGGTAATCCAGGACATTTTATCAAGGAATGCCCAAACCCCAAGAAACCTGAACTTGCCAATGTTGTTTCTGAAAAGAATGTGCATGAAAGTGTCTTTATGGTTTGTGATGTTGTTAACTCTGTGTTAAGCAAAATGTCTGAAAATGAATGGTTGATTGATTCTGGCTGTACTTACCATATGACTCCTTTTAAGAACTTGTTTGCTTCTTATGAGAATTGTGATGCTGGTTATGTATCATTGGCCGATAGTAAAAAGTGTAAGGTACATGGGATTGGCGATGTGTGTCTTAAATTTGAAAATGGGACTGTATTTACCATGAAGAATGTAAGACATGTTCCTGATTTATGTCACAACCTGTTTTCAGTTGCTGCACTAGAAAGTAGTGGGTTAGAAGGGAAATGGTTGCATGAAAATTCTGAAAAACTCTCTTGTTTTATTCAAAGCACAGAAAGTGAATAACCTGTATATTTGCCATGTTGTTCCCTTCTCTGAATCTCTGAATGCTGTGTGTCATGACATGTCTATTTTGTGGCATAATAGACTACGACATATGAGCAATAAAGGGTTAAGTATTATGCAGAAATCTGGTTACTTTGGTAATGACTCTGTGTCTTCTGTGTCTTCCTGTGAAGCTTGTGTGTTAGGAAAACAGCATAAAGTTAGCTTCCCTGTTTCTGCATATCCTAAAATGACAAAGTGCTCTTCTGTGCTTGAATACGTGCATGCTGATGTGTGGGGTCCTACTAGTATCCCTTCCCATGGTGGGAAGAGATATTTTCTGTCCATTATAGATGATTTCTCTAGGAAAGTCTGGATCTGTCTCCTAGAGCATAAATATGAAGTCTATAATAAGTTTAGTGAGTGGAAAACCTTAATTGAAAACCAGACAAATTGTAAGGTTAAAACACTTAGAACTGATAATGGACTGGAATTCTGTAATAAAGAAATGGACCAACTCTGTGTTAATAGTGGGATTAGAAGGCATAAAACTGTGCCCTATAATCCTCAGCAAAATGGTGTTGCTGAAAGAATGAATAGGACACTCTTAGACAAGGTTAGAAGCATGTTAGCTACATCAGGTCTGTCTAAGAAATTTTGGGGTGAAGCAATTCATACTGCTACCTATCTAGTAAATAGGTCTCCCTCTGTTCCCTTATGAGGAAAATGTCCTGAATCATTCTTTTGTGGAAAACCACTAGATCTGTCCAACCTTAGGGTATTTGGATGTGCTGCATATGTACACCAACAATCTGATAAACTGAATCCTAGGTCTAAGAAATGTGTCTTCTTAGGATATCCTGAAGGTGTAAAAGGATATAGGTTATGGGATAGAAGCCAGATAGGTTTTAAGGTTGTCATTAGCAGGGATGTCATTTTTAATGAATCTGATTTTCCATGTTTAGTTAGTCCTGTTCCTATTTCTGTTCCTGAGAACACTCCTATTGAGGTGGAGTCCAGGACTATTGCGGCTAATCCTTTGCCTGAATTTCCTGATAATTCTGATGAGAATGTGCTGTCTGAAAATTCTAATGATTCTGATGATAATGTGTTGCCTGAATCTGAATCAACTGAGCATGATAGTAGTACCACTCATAGTGAGGTGGAGCGTCCTAATAACCATGAAAATGAACCTGAATTTCCTGATATGTCTGCTGAATCTGAATCCCATAATAGCAGTGAATTACATGAACAGAATATGGAGCATAATTCACCTGATCTGACGAACTACCAACTTGCTAGAGGTAGAAGTAGGAGAACTATCAAGAGAACTTCTGATAGTATGCCTGATTTTGCCTTTCATGTGCATGATACATCTCTCTTTGCATTCTCTGTGTTTGAAACCTTGGAACTGAATGAACCTAAAACTTACCAGGAAGCACTTAAGTCCAAGGAGTCCCAACAATGGCTCAGTGCCATGAAGAGTGAAATGGACTCCTTGAAGGTTAACCAAACCTGGACTTTAGTGCCTCTGCCAACTAACTGTTCTGTGGTAGAATGTAAGTGGTTGTTTAAGGTTAAAGAAGAACCTGAAAATGTTAGGTTTAAAGCGAGGTTAGTTGCCAAGGGTTTCACACAAAAAGAAGGTGTTGATTACTCTGAAATTTTTGCTCCTGTTGTTAAATTCACTACTATTAGAATGATGCTTGCTCTTGTTGCTTATCATGATTAGGAGATGAAGCAAATGGATGTTACTACTGCTTTTCTGCATGGTGAATTAGATAAGAAAAGTTATATGACTCAACCTGAAGGATTTGTTGATCCTAAGAAACTTGATTATGTGTGTTTGCTTAAGAAATCGCTGTATGGACTTAAACAGTCCCCTAGACAGTGGAACATCAAATTTGATAAATACATGTCTTCCTTGAAATTTCAGAAATCTGTTTGTGATCATTGCTTGTATTTTAGGGATACTGCCACTGAACATGTGTTCTTGATGATCTATGTTGATGACATGTTAATTATCAGTCCTTCACTGAATGCTATTGTTAAGGTGCAAAAATGCTTGAGTGAGAATTTTGCCATGAAAGACCTAGGTGATGCTAAAAGGATCCTAGGCATTAATATTGTGAGGGATAGGAGTAAGTTTACTTTGATGCTGAATCAGACCTCTTATATTGAAAAAGTGTTGAGTAAATTTAACATGCTTAGTGCTGCTCCTGTAAATGTTTCGTTAACTTCCCACTTTGTGTTAAGTAAGGATCAGTCCCCTAAAACTGATCCTGAAATTGAGAAAATGAAAACTGTGCCTTATTCTATGCTATTGGGTCAGTTATGTATCTCATGGTAAGCACTCGACCTGACATTGCTTATGCTGTCAGTTGCTTGAGCAGATACATGTCGAACCCTGGATTGCCTCACTGGAATGCTCTTAAATGGTTGCTTAGATATTTGAAATCCACTGCAAACCATGGCTTGTTTTTCTCTAAATGTGCTCAGGGTATTCAGCTAGTTGGTTATGTAGACTCCAATTTTGCTAATGATAGAGACAATAGGAAATCTACTACTTCCTATGTGTTTACTTTGTGCGGTTCTTGTATTAGCTGGAAATCTCAATTTCAGTCTATTGTTGCACTGTCCACAACTGAGTCTGAATATGTTCCTGCTACTGAAGTTTTTAAGGAAGCCATTTGGCTTAAACGTATTGTGTCTGAAATTGGTTTTCTAAAAGGAAATGTCACTGTTTTCTCAGATAGTCAATCGGCTATTCAGTTATGCAAAAATCCTGTTTTTCATGATAGGACCAAACATATAGATGTTAGGTTCCACTTCATTAGGGATATTGTTGAGACTGGTGACATTAAACTAGAAAAAATTCCTTCACTGTTTAATCCTGCTGATATGGGTACAAAATGTCTGCCTGTTGAGAAACTGTTGTCTTGCAAACGTATTTTGTATATAAATCCTGGATGAATTCTTTGTGTGCCTGTTTACTGATTGTAGTTTACCTACTCAGTGTTAGAGAACTACATGATACTCTTGTGAACTTTGTGTTTTCTTTTTGAATAACCTGCTTTGTGCTTGTTATCAGTTTGTTTGTGATTCCCCTTTGTGTGCAGGGTATTGTCTTTGTGATGTATCAGGCAAAATCAGCAATGATGAATCCCAATACGGCCATAATCCTTTCCATCTGATATCTGTGCCATCTTGGACCACAAAAGGTGGAGAATGTTGTGGGTATTGGTCCAATCTGGCCCAAAAGCCCAGTTGCCTTCTTCTTAGTCCATACTTACTCTCGGCCCAGCAACCCATGCGGCCCATCCTTTCCCGCTTATACCCGGGCGATGCCCTAGGGTTTGAGGCAGACGGTCATTTGCTCTCTTTGGTCTTGGCCGCTCTCCTCTCTGGTCTCTGTGACCTCTCTCTCCCGAAGAAACTAGGGTTTCATTTTGAGGCCCCCCCTTTTGTTGTCTTTCTTCACTCTATTCCGGTATCAAGGACTAGTTCCTGGCTGTCGCTTTTGTTGAGGCTGAGAAGAGAGAAGGGAGGACGTGCTTTGAGGAAGGCTGTGTCGGAGAGTTTGCCGGTTGATTCTCCAAGGTGGCGACAGCTGAGAAAACTACTTTGTTAAGCAAGGAAGCCGGGGATCTGAGCTGACCTCTAGGGGATTCCGAACCAGAAGCGGTGAAAACGAAGCGGTGAAGACGGAGCGGTCCTCCTCCCAACAGGAAGTTAGTAAGCACTTATTGGTAATTAATGATATACAACCTCTTCATCCATCAAGCCGGTGCTATCAGATGGTTGGCGGCCTTTTTGTGGAGAGAACTATTAAAGAGGTCCTGCCTGCTTTCAACGCAATAGGGAGGGCTTCAACAGGCAATAGCAGGACTTAACAATTTTGGCCCTAATTTTTACCTTCTATCACCCAAATTTAAACTAAAACACCCCTAACAATTGAATAAATACCCTTCTTAGTATTTAAAATTAATAAATTAATAGTTATGTTAAATTCCCCTTATACCCCTTATACCAAAATACCAAAAGAAACCCTACCCCCCCCCACCAAAACCCCCATTACGGCTCTCTTTCTCCCCTAAAAAACCCTAGCCGCCGCAACCACTCCTTCCTCTACCCTAAAAATGCTATTTAGTTTTTTATTCACAGTTTTTTTAATTATGAATTTAAAAAAAATTATTTTTATTATAATTAAAAATATTAATTATTATTCTTATTTAATATTTTAATGAAAAATTAGTATTTTAATATAATATTATAAGGTTATATTAGCAAATTAGAGTGAAGCGGTAAATAAGAATTAGGTCGGTAGACTTGACAGTAACTAATAAAACCAAAGGACAATGTGGTAATGTTTAAAATTGAGAAGGTAACTAGTAATACCCACAACTTAATGACGCACTCGAAAAGAAAAAATGAAGAAATTGCAAACTTTGAGGCCAAATACAAGATGATTCCTAGTGCCTTCAGATACTGAAAGTTAAGAATTTTTCCACTTACTAACTGAAGAAAATTTTTTTCTTTCCGATTCTAACTCAGGAAACTTAGAAGAGGAAGTAGTTATTGTAAAGACTAATCCCAGCACCAATATGTTTAAAAGAATTACTAGTTACCGCCCCAGTTTGGAGAGTAATGTCCTTAACACTAAATACCTTCATGAATATTTAAATTAACAAATACTATAATACCTAAAATACCATGCATACAAATTTAGGTAAAAAAAACCTACACCCCCCACGAACCCCCTCTCCCCACCACCCCCGTCCCCAAAATCGGTTATCCCCCCATTGGATGCCCTAACAAATCTACCCCTCCCTCAATGAAAACCCTACCCGGTGCTACCTACTCTCCCATCTGTGCCCTAACGATTCCACCCCTCCCTCTACTAAAACCCTAGCCGGTCGCGAAGTCGCGGTCACGAATTTGAGGTCACGAAGCCTGGGTGCGAAGCTTGGATTTTCGGACTGCTCGCCGATTTTTGGTTGTCGCCGCGCTTTGGTGTTCTTATGTCAGATCACCGGAATTCTTGGTGTGCTCGATCCGGGCTCACCTTGTTTGATATCTTTTGGTGATCCAAGGCTGAGTTCGTCCAGATCGTGACCAAGGATTGTGGTGGTTGGTCGGTCTTCTCTACGAAAACCCTAGCCGATCGTGAAGTCGAGGTCGCAAAGAAGTCAGCGATTAACGGAAGCATTGACTAGGATTGGAGTTCACTTTAAAGGTATGAACTTTGGTCCGAAGCTCATAAAGTTTGAATTTTTTTTGACTTGTTTAGTTTAAAATTTGATGTAATCTAGTATAACTAATTGTTCTTGTTCTTGTTGTTCTCTTGGTTGCTTTGGAGCTTCTCTTATGTGTTTACTCTGTTGTTTTGTGCGTGATTTGTGGTTATTGTTTTGCTGCTGGTAGAAGGTGTATACTTGTTTGTTCTCTCTTTACTTTGTGGCTTTCTTCCTCTATTTGAGTTTATTTATTGTTTTTCTACAGAAGTTTACTAATTTGGCTGGCTGATTGATGGTTGGCTTGGTTGGCCTGGTTGGATAATCAAGTTTTGTAATTTTTTTCCCCTTGAATAGACTAGGAATGAAAAGTTTATACATCCATATTTGCTTTTAGGCTTTAGATGAGGCCTTCGAAATCATATATTCATGTTGAATGGTTTCCTGATATAGAAAAAGGCCAGACTCGAATGATTTTCTTATGTGATTTTTGAAAAGATTTCTTACAAAAGAGGAAGAGTAAAAATGGTTCCTTGTCTGTGTTGTTGTGTATCAATGAACTGGAGTAATGTCATAGAAATTTTATCTAATTTGAAGTTTCTAGAGTTCATTCTTGTAATCCCTAAAATATCAGCCCCTTTAATGGTTTTCTTTTCTATTTTTCGGGCATGTAGATGGAGGAGAAAGTTACTTTATGACTATGTTAATCTATAAGTTACGATTAAAACCTGTACGAGTTCAAGCTTCATTCTGAGCAACAGAATAATAATGTCTAAACCTTAATATCCTTAGAACAAAAAAGCCACATATAGGCTCATCACAGTAGGAAATTATCTGTTCAGATGAGTGTAAATAAGCATGCTTTTAATAAGGATATATGAACTATGGTTCCAGTTCCACTGCTTACAAGATTTCAATTTTTCTAGATCCTGTGTATTTATAAAGCCCAATAGTAAACACAAAACATACCTCATGAACAAGTAAATGGTAGTATTGTGATACTGGATATGAATGACACTTAAACCGTTTAACATAAAATTTAACATATTGGCGAATAAATGGTTTACTAACTGACTGAAGCTGCCATGAATAATCAAAATGGATCCTGAAAAGACCTAAGCTGACCTAGTCCAGAAATAGCAAAGATATTCAGAATACAGACAAGACTGATAATAGAGAATCCTCCTTTTATGCGTTCAAATTTATTTACCTTCTATAGAAACGTTGCTCTTCATTCTTGGTTGCTCCTTCCTTCCGTGTTATAAGCACCCACCGGACGACAGAAAAAGGAAAGAAAAAGTGTGCATTATTAATGATTGAATGATTGTTTTATGATATATGAAGCGTTGTTCTGCACCTCCCCCTGGTTCCATTATTATATCATTAATGCACATAGGTTAAGATGATGGAGCAGATTTTGGTGCAACAGATGGTGGTAGTTTAGATGACGCATTTCCTTCATCAAGTAAGTCTTTCAAAAACCTTTAATTTGGTTATATATATATATATATATATACACATACGTGTGTTTGTAATATTTAACTTTAATATGTTATATATTATTTTAGGTCATGCATCTGCACCAAAGGTTAAAGGGGACAAGTGGTTGGTATCTGGACCGGTTGAAGGTGTAATATATTGTCCTTGTTGGATTCTCAATATGGGCAGCCTTAGTGTTGGATTTGAGTTATTGTCTTTGTTATGATGGATGACATTGATGTTTTTCATTTATTTGCGTGGTTATGATGGATTTGATTTGATTTCTATGTAATTGTGTTTGGTTGTGCACCATGGAAAGTGTTTTATCCTTATGTTCGTGTATGACTGATTTAAAAGTAGACTTTGTTTAATGGTAATGGTTGGTTGGCATTTGTAGTGTATGATATATTTCATTCGGATAAATTTGCAAAAACATACTATGTAGATGCTTTTTCTTCCCAATTTATTTGGGGCTTATCAAATTTCACCTTTGAATCTGCATTATTAGATTAAAATTAATTGCTACTATCCTTTTTGAGATACAGCAATAACTAGAGTAAAAATTAAAATTTTTGATTTGGAATACTTAAAAGCAACTAAAATTCATGCACTTTTTGTGTTGAAAAAATATTTCATCAAATTAGAATCCGCATAGGTTAAGCATATTTTTGTTTCAAATAAAAATGAATAGCAGCAGCATTAGATTCAAATACCAATCGTTTCTGAAAATGACTACTAAAGGAATTGTTTGGACTAAATCGTAACCGACAATAGGTTGAAAATTTATACTGCCACGTCCTTGTTTTGGAGATATAACTTATTGTCAAAATTCCGCTTTGGCATAACTTAAATACAGCAAAAAAACACTAATGGTTATTATATTTTTTGACAAAATTGATTTTTGGTGATGCATACTGTTGTCAAAATACTTCTTTGGACAAAATTAAAACCTCTATTATCCTATCTTGGTGAGTTACCTTTTTGAAGACTACTTTGGCTATGCTGAAAATCGGCGTATGAAATAACTTACTGACAAACCTTTCATTAACACCAAATTACCAGCAAATTTCATTACCACATTAGCAAAACTATTTCATTAACTCACAACAAAACTCACCAACATTTCAAATATAAACCTTCACCATCAAATATACATCTGGTACAATTCATAAACACCTTACCTTCTTAAAATATATGCAAATCAACAAATTAATACACAATTTCCTTCAAACATGTAATAAAAATATTATAGAAAGTTACCAACTAATCATGAATAAAATAAATTATTCTACTGCAATAGTAAATATTCCAACAGTAATAATTTTAATACTAAAATTATTGGATAAAATAAAACATTAATAAAAATAATTTCAAACACTAAAATTATACAAAAATCAAATAAAACATTATTGGATAATACTAAATATTCCATCACTAACAAAATAAAACATCATTGGATAATACTAAATATTCTAAAACTAATAAAATAAAACATTATTGGATAATACTAAAATTATACAAAAATAATTTCAAAATTAAATTGAAAGATAAAAAATAACATAGAAAATTTTTTTGAATGGTGAAAATTTATATATTCCTGCAAATACATATTAAATCAAAAAAATTATAGATTTCTATATATCGGTAAAAATTAAATTGAAATCCATATTTCTGTCCAGCTGGAACCCCATCCGTCCGTTCATCCATTTATCAGATACCACGCTGGCTGCCCAGACCTATCTCTCATCATATCTTCAAACTTTACAACCCAACATCCTCGATCCCCTGCCCTGCTCCATCAATTCCCTGCGGCACCAACTGAGGACACCCCGTCCGTGATGCTAGCGATGTCCGCGGAACATAGCGCAGAGTCGACCCTGCCTCACCGGCGAAAAAAACCAGCAACACAATAATTTTGCAGCAGGCCAATAATTTTGCACAACTCAATAATTTTGCAGCAACTCAATAATTTTGCAGCACACCACAAACCAACTCACAATTGAACCAAGCACCTCACTTCTATTTAATATCGGTAAAATATTCCAATTAAATTCTTTACATGGATTGAAGATTGAAAAAAACCCAAGAATCGAAGGAATATTGTATAAAACATTGGTTTCACAACAGATTCAAAAAAGAATTCTGAAAGATTTCAGATTCACTGCTTTACAATACAAAATCACGCCTAATTTATCAATCAATCAAAATTTCAAAGGAATCTTTTCAGCAGCAACTGACTCAATAATGCCGGAACACGGGGTGATAGAGAAAAAGGAAAAGAGAGGAGCTGCACCAGTGAAATTCGAATATTTTCTGCAGCATCCTCCGAACCTCTGTACAATCTTTTCTGCAGCAACCTCCGAACCTCTGTATAATTACGGCTTGTGTTTGCCGAAGAAAGAGCTCCGAACTCTGCAGGTCTGCCGCTTGTTGACAGTTCTGGTAGCCCCCGGTGGTACGGGTAAATCCATCTCGCACTTATGTTTGCGTCTGGAAAATCTTTGTGTGGTTTCCGTGTCTTGTAGCGGCGAAGTGTTCTTATTATGAATGGTAGCGGCGTGGAAAATTAGGGGCTCATAAATAGGATAAAAGGATTCCAGCAAATTAGGGAATGTTTATCCTTATAATATTAATAATGATCTGATTGAGTGTTTTATTAATTAAAATTTTATTTTCTTAAATAATAAAAGTAATTATAATTAATATTATTATTATTTCATATTATAATATTAATTAAAAATTTCTAAGCTCTGTAGAATTCCTAATATTAATTATATTTATTTTTAATATTTAATATTTAATATTTTAATAAAAGTTACTATTTCAAAATTTATATTTTAATATTTTAATATAATATTTGAAGGTTATATTAGTAAATTAACTTGAGACGATAAATAAGAATTAAGGCGATAAACTAGAACGATAATTAGTAAAACTAAAGATAATTTCGTCAAATTATAAAACTACCGCCCCCATTTTTGGGGCGGTAACTAGTAATGCCCTATGTTTAATTTTCTATTTGGACTCTGATGCAATGGATTTTTTTTGGTTGTAAAAAATAATAATAATAAGGCTAATGGTGTTTTTCGAATAGGTAGTGTTATATCACACTCCCTTTTTGTTATTGGACGCCCCATTTTTTCTAAAAAAGCTTTTATTATGTTAAGTATCGCCCCTTTAATTATTATTTCTCGCCCCCTTAATGTTTATATTCCGCCCCTCCTATTATTACCTAATTGCCCTAATTAATTTACAAAAATTTTTATAAGTCTCTTTTTAATCTACCAAAAATTTATAAAAATTATGATTAAAATAGCATAGACGAGCGGAATTATAAATAAATTTTTTTGGTATTTTTAATAAATTGATTAAGGATATTTAGGTAATTTAACATATTAATATATTTTTATATTTAAATATTATGGTTAGTATTTCTTAATTTGTCAGGGATAATTTAGGTATAAAATGGGCGCGAAATAACAAAATAGAGGCAAAAAATAATCATTGACTTTTTGAATTATAACTATTTTTTTACTATAGAAAATTTCTTTTTTTACCTTGTAAATGAATGTTTGACTAACAAATGAGGAAATCAACGAACCCAAATATTACGTGTGATCATCATATAAAAACTCGCATTTTCTATTGCGAAGGCGTAGGGAGCAATATCTGTGTGGGGTTTAGATAGGTAAGATCATCAATATGAGGTTTCAATACTCTAGAAGGGGGAATATGGTACTTTGGTTGAGATTTCGAATACTATGCTTACTCACGATTAGTCCTTGAATTATGTCTTTGGGGCAGCAAATTGTTTAGCTATGTAAATCTCACAAGGGATCTCAATAGTTTATTCATTTTATTAATCTCTGTTTTATTGTTTAAGAGATTTACTTAGATTTAATTAAAGGTCACCCTTTACCTTCGAGTGTACTGATTATGTCAGGCTGGTGATCTTAAATAAGACAAAATATTAAAATGAGTGATTTTAAATCTAATTTTTAAAAGTTAATATTTGAAAGTCAAGTTTCACTATTATCATTACATATTTAGGAATAAGAATTATTAGTTACCGCCTCAATACTTTCTCTTTATGGACTCAATTTGGATTAAAATGTTCCCTCCTATAATACCTACTCTTTTATCATTTTTTATATAAAAAACACTTTTATCAAAATGTATGGATTTCAACCCCAAAAAGTAAGGCGATAACTAATAACCCGTTTAGAAATTCATTCTTCTCACTAATAAAAACAAGTTTAACCCCACCAGGTTTCCTCCTGGTTTTAATTATAATCCAAGTCCATTTTGCTTCTTCCCAATCTCCAACTCACAAAGCATAGGGTTCGTACGTTACGAAAGCCTTGATGCGTGAACGTTGTGAGTTATGTAAATTGTTTTTCATTACATTTTTAACTTTTCTACCTCAAATTCTGACTCAGGTTTGTTAGATGCCAAGAGCTGCCACTAAACCTGAATAAAGTTTGATTGTCCCGACTAATTTTATCTCTTACAAATTTCTAATTGAAAATTTAAATTCAAAGTAAATATTTAATCCAAATTAATCTTTTTATTTTCATATTTAACTTTAAGGTAAAAAATTAATTTTAAGTTTAAACTATATAAATAGTTGAATGTATTAAAATATTTATTAATAATTGTTACAACTCCTCAACTATAATTAAGGGGTGTGAGGTTGAACAATTTTGACTCTCCATCCTCAATTAAAAGTTAGAGTTTGAATGTATTTTTGCGTATGAATTGATTTTAAATTATCAGATTAATTGTCTCATGTTACAAAATACTTATTTTTGGAAATGATAATGAGAGAGATGGATGTTTGTACAATATTGTCTATCCAAGTAAGAGTAATAGGCACAGGTCGTTTCCCACTCATCATTCCATTTTAGGTTTATTGGGATTATCAATAATGGAAAAAAGTCCCAGCCCTAACTTGGAAACTTAAAGAATATGCTTCCTTCATTCTTTACTCCCTTTTCTGCAAAATACTTATTAATTAACAAAATAAATTAACTAATAATTTACAATAAAATGATACTTCTTTTAAAAAAAAGTTTTATAGCGCAACTATATACTTCACCCTTAGGGTGCTTTTATTTCTTGAGAATATGAATGAAAGAAATCAAAACTTGATAATTTAATAATTATTAAAAAATCTAATTATTTTTTACTTGTTTGATAAAATATGAGGACGTTAATTAAAGGAATCTGATTGACTTTGACATGTATTATTCATATGTATTCACATTTATCAGATAACGTTTGCCTTTGCTTTTAATGTTTGAAAAACTAGTAATCAAAATCATTTTACGATTACCCCATTCTCATTCCCACCAAAGAAATCCACCCTTAGAATTTATACAATTAAATTTAGGGGTTAGTTTTTTTTTTTTTTTGTGTTTCTTTAACCCGTTTCTTCCTTGTTGTTAATGTTATTTGAGTTTGAATACTTATATCGCACAAACTTTGCACAACTATTTTAAATATTTAACAAGATGGTTGTAACTCAGTTGCTGATACTTGCCGCTTAAAATAACAAGTTTTGAGTTTATACTAGGAGTTTGTTTTATATACATTGCTAGCATTGACTATAAGTTTTCGCTACAAATATTAATCAATTGTATCATTATTAATTGCTATATATATTTACCTAAAAAAAAAAAATGTCATATTGATTTAGATAATGTATATTTATTTTAAAAAAATGTAACTATCAAAAAATACTTATTATTAATTTATATTTATATTTACATTTTAATTTTAAATAAGATAAAGATTTGAAAGAATGAGCATCTTTTTTACGTTACAAAATTTGGAATACCACAATAAACGTGATCACAACCATGAACCATCCTATTCCACCCTTTCCACACTCCACCTCTAGTCCCTCTTCCTCTCCCTCTGCATTTTCACTTAGCTTTTCCTTCAAAACAACGGCATCCCCAAACAACACCAACACCACCGACCCCGCTGCCCCACCCAGGACACCCCTCAACAAACGGGACCTGTCTCGATCAACTCAATAGAGATCTTTATGAACTTCGAGTGCATTCACGATCCGAATAACAATCTGCGCAGACAGAATAGTCTGCTTCCACCGCGTGCTCAAGGGACAGGGGCATTTGACAAAATATAAGAAGAATTTTGTACAAATCATATATTTCATCGATGTATACATAAGTATTTATAGTTACAGGGTGGAACCAGGTTTGTAAGTTTATGATATGAGATTGGGATTAGTTTTCTAATCTAAACTACTATATTTACAACTATGCTAAATATAGTAAACTACTAGTATATTTACAACTATACTAGTTTCCTAATTCTTTGCACACACCCCCTCCCTCAAGATGGAGTATGCAGATCACAACTGCCCAACTTGCAAAGTAATCCATCGAACTGCACATGAATGACTAAAAAAAAAAAAAACCTAAGAGCTACAAGAAAATCTTGCCAAGAACACCGAGAACACCTGCAAGAAAACCACGCGTGGTAGGACTAGGATGATTGTAATATTTAGCTTGCTTCACTGCCACCTCATCCTCTAACATTTTTAAATTGTCAAAAACATTACCAAATTTTTTGCGATTCCATGTACAAAGATAGTCCTTCAGGCGGTGCAATTTGAGAGAGAACTTTAGCATACCAAAAGATTCACAAGGCAGACCCCAATTATCTTCAATAATTTCTAGGAAACCATTCCATCTTACCCACATATCCTCGAAAACAAACCTCCCAACTTGATCAACCTGGGAAGGTGAAAAGCAAAGCAGAATAGGTGAATGATCCGATGTTGTTGGGGGAAGATTCTGAACCGAGAAAATCAGGAATTGCTATATCCACTCATTCGAGAAAAGGTATCTATCCAACCTTTTGGAGGCATATCCAGTAGACTTTGTCCCTCCCCACGTAAATTCCAATCCTGTCGTTCCAATTTCATCCAGATAGGCATCAGAGATAAAACCATTGAAATCTGCTATGGGCACAACATGCGGTTATGAAGATTCTCGATACTCCAATATAGACCGGATGAGGATACCTTGAAAACCAAAGTGACCTACATTGAGGATACCTTGAACTAGCATAGACAAGTGAAAAAAAAGAAAATCCCCATCAATTAAAGGGTGATTAACCTTAAAAGTACCAGACTGCCCATTGTCTTCTTGAACTGAAAAGGATAAACCATGTCGAGTAAACAGCCATAATTTGCTTGACGTTGACAACCAACTATTATTAAACCCAAGTTTCTGACAAAAGAAAGCTACTTGATCAGGGGACACCATTGGTTCAAGCACTCCCAAGAAGCTTGGGTTTGCATATGCTTTACTTCTTCTTGTTGAATCTCCATTTTCTAAATTTTTTTCATTCCTAACTTCGATGGCGATTGTAATGTCCTTAAAATTGAGGAAGTTATTTTTAATTCGTTTACAGTTTAACCTGAATGAATGAAGACACCAAACGTCAGATATTTCTTACTTGAACAGGCTATGCATTGCTCACTAGATGTAGCTCTTATATTTTTTGAATTTAATCCTCCATTTGAACCGTTAATTTTTTTCCATAATTCAGTTATTAATCAATATAAGATGTTTTGATTGGAAAGGTAGACATGTCTCCATAAAGATATGTTGTACCATGACTTGGTTTCCCCATCAAGACTCCTTGTTAAAAATTTCTTAAAATCCATTCAGAAAGTATTGATTGCTTCCAGTAAAACTTTTTGTAAAGAATTGTGGGGATATTAGCATGGGATAAGGGAAGGTGAGTTTTAGTTGATTTATCAAACTTTTAGATGAGATTGGATGACTATAAATGCATTCTTGTCATTCATTTCTTTTTTTGGCTCTCAAGCAACCATTACTACAACTCGTAGATTGTTGCAGTTTGTTCTTCAAGATGCAGTTGGCACTTCAAGACTAATCACATCAAACGAACCAGAATAATCAATACACAAAAAATTATCTACACCAACCACTTAATTCAATCTCAATATTAGTACATAAGTTCAAGTATTTAATTCAGTGTCGGACAGGAGATAATTGGACCCCGAAAATATATACTAACAAAAACAAAGTTAGAAGCAAGCTAAATATATCTTGGTCATGGACACAGGTAAAATAGTAACAATATATGGAAGAACTTACAGAGTAAACACAGGGATTTACTAGGTCCGGACCGATCAAATTCATAACGCCCGGACTCCACTACAACGGCGGTCGCGACCACCGGCAACTGCTCCCAGACCGACCACAATCCTTGGTCACGATCTGGACGAACTCAACATTGGATCACCAAAAGAGATCAAACAAGGTGAGCCCGGATCAAGCACACCAAGGACGGCGATCGGGTCTAATAACGGTCTGCCCCCGGTGGCAACCTTCACAACCCAACGACTTCCCGAAGTCGCGACCGTCGCTAACACCAACCCGCGGCATCACCTTCGCAACCCAAGCCTTCGTGAATCAACTTCCCGACCGGCCCTAATAACACGTAGATTACCAATTCATAATATGTTCTTGTTTTCAGAACTATCAACAAATTGTGATCAATTAGGCAATTACTGATCCAAAAAGACAATGACTCATGGGCTACTGTAAAAATAAATGCGACCCAGTGCATGCTTGGAGCCTTGATTATATCACCACCATTATCTCAGAATTTTGCTTAGAGTCTCGGTTAATAAATCTTACATGTGCTGAAACACAAAAATACAGGCACAAGTTTATTGCCATTAACCTGTTCTTGCCCTAAGCAAAAATCACTTATTGGGTGAGATTTGGCCACGATTGGTTCTACCAGATCTAAAAAAGTTAGTAGCTTCTGTTATTTTCCTGCACACCAGCAACATTTTTAACAACAGTGTCTGATTTTAAGATGTTTATTCATAACCTAACCTTTCTAGATTATTGATTAATTTACTTGACAAGACAAAAGCAAACTTTCTGACAACCTATCATTTGCTGTGATTATTATTTGAAAATGCAAAAGCCCAACAAGTCAATAAAAACAAAACAAGCTTGCAAATCAAAAAAAAGCTGTGAAATAAAATCATGAAAGCTGCAAATAATTTTCAAACCACTACAGTTTATCATTATTACAGTTGTGAATGACTTTACATAGACAAAAAAAATTTCTACACACTGGAAGCACATAAAGCAATTTGTAATATCAGTCTCAAAACAAGCAAGCATTCACTTAGACAATTATCTCATGGGTAACACATTTTTTCCGTCTATTTTTCTTCCTATTCTACATTGTTCAGAGTTGGCCAAACAACAATCTATATTTACAAAGATTAAAACCCAAAACTGGAAGCTAATCCTGTTTTGGTTTAAAAATGAATTACCATTCCAAACATAATCACATCAAACGAACCAGAATAATCAATACACAAAAAATTATCTACACCAACCACTTAATTAAATCTCAATATTAGTACATAAGTTCAAGTATTTAATTCAGTGTTGGACAGGAGATAATTGGACCCCGAAAATATATACTAACAAAAACAAATTGAGAAGCAAGCTAAATATATCTTGGTCATGGACACAGGTAAAACAGTAACAATATATGGAAGAACTTACAGAGTAATGACAGGGACTAACTAGGTCCGGACCGATCAAATTCGCGACGCCCGGACTCCACTACCATTACCACTGCAGTCTCGACCACCGGCAACCGCTAAAACACCGACCACAATCCTTGGTCATGATCTGGACGAACTCAACCTTGGATCACCAAAAGAGATCAAACAAGGTGAGCCCGGATCAAGCACACCAAGGACGGTGATCGGATCTAATAACGGTCTGCCCCCAGTGGCAACCTTCGTGATGGGTCGTCAGGCCAATCAAAATTAAACCTACTTCTGAAACTATTAAAAATAGTATAGAGCGAGTAGGATCGTATCCACAGGGAGCAACAGAGTGAACTAAAGTTGGTCAAAAATACGTAACCAAAATGGGGGGGTTTGTTTTTAAGTAAACTAACTAACAAAAATCAATAAAATTAAACTGCAAGAAATTAAACAAATTGTAAAAATCCAAGTTTGGAAAAACGTCTAGCCAAGGGAATTGGACCACCTCGATGCACTAATCGATCATTGATACAAAAATGTATTAATTAATTATGGGTTACACCGGTTTTCATTGTTGGAACCTCCTAACAATTCAGTCCTATTAATTAAAGCCAGCGATTAAGGAACCTCCGTTAATCGCATCTATAATCAATGATCAATTCTGGAACCTCCTAGAACCTAGATCACGATAGCCAAGGACCCAGTTCAATTACAATTAACCCAATTAGCTTAATTGCACTTGATTATTTATTCTTTTCAATTCACTAATCTACGTACCACGTGATTAATTCATTGACTCTAAGGAATACCGAACCTCGTGTATTCTAGTAAATTGGATTACCTAGGAAAGCCTGCATGCTACCGGCTATACAAACAGTGCCAAATAATCCACAAAAATGCTCAAGAATAAATAAGGAACCAATAATCAATTAATAATAATATCAATTCGATCTCACGATTCAAGTAGCATCGAGGGGTTTTGAGTCCCTTGACTAGACTAAAAAAATCTAGCTACTCATAATTAAACTAATAAAAATAATGTATAATTTGTGCTACATGAATTCAAACTGGAGCAAAAGAAATAGAAACTGAGTACTAATGGTAGAAGCCCCTGGAACCAAAGTTGCTGTCCACCTTGTTTTCTCTCTTCCCTTCAACCGTCCCCACTTCTTTTCTCCCTTCAAAGTCAAAAATTGATCCCAGTCCCTGATTTTCCAGAATGATCCCTTGTCCAAAAATATACCTCCGTCTGCAGTGCAAGTATTTTTCTTTCTTTCCAAAGTCTTCCCTTTTTCCAAAATTAAAATTCCTGCGGTTAATTTCCCCCAAATCAAGACAATCAATCCTATAATAAAATTCTTGCTCTTTTTATTCCTATCCTTATATAATTCCTCCTTCCTAATTTTGTCATTCTTCCTTTCTTGTCTTTCCCAAAAATCCTCCTCCTCAATACAATATATCAGCCACATTAACAATTAATTGTAAACCCAAATCTTAGCCCCAACTCCTTTTCTTCAATTTATCCAATTTGCCCTCCTTTTGTCCAAAAATTACACTATCCTTCTTAAAATCAATATAATCCCCTGCACATATAAAAACGCTATTTAGCTTCACAAAAACATCCAACTTTGCCCAATTCAGCACCAAATTGTATCATAAAATATCAGCTCATCACTTCGCGACCTAACGGCTTCGCAAAGTCGCGACCGTCGCTAACACCAACCCGCGGCGCTGAGAACTCCAAACAGCGGCGGCACCTTCGCGACCGTTAACCTTCGCAACCTTCGAAACCTTCGCGACCTTCGCGACCTTCGCTCGGCGGCAACCTTGCCAACTTTCGCGACCTTCGCGACCGGTTTGTGTTTTGACAGGGGGAGGGGTGGTGGAATCGTTAGGGTTTTCGAGGGAAGGGTGGATTCGTTACTTCGCGACCTTCGCGACCAGGTCGGCGGTAACTTTGGCAACCTTCGCGACCTTCGCGATCGGTTAGGGTTTTGGTAGTGGGAGGGGTTGAATCGTTAGGGTTTTCGAGGGAAGTGTCGCCGGGGCGATTTGGGGGAAGGCGGGAGGGGCGCGATGGGGGGTTTCGAGTGAGGGGTCGCCGGGGGAAGGTAGGGCAAGCTGATTTGGGGCATTAGGGTTTTTGAGGGAGGGGTCGCCGGGGCGATTTGGGGGAAGGCGGGATGGGCGTTGGGGGAAGGCGGGAGGGGCATTGGGGGAAGGCGGGAGGGGTGCGATGGAGGGTTTCGAGTGAGGGGTCGCCAGGAGACGGTAGGGCAAACCGATTTGTGGGAAGGCGGGAGGTGCGCGATAGGGGGAAGGGGGGTGACGGGAAGGGGGGGTCGCCGGGTTGGGGTAGAAATTTCTAGGAGGGTAATTTAGGTATTTTAGTATAATATAATTTAAATATTCATAAAGGTATTTAATGTATTGTTAAGGATATTATTGTCCAAACTGGGGCGGTAACTGGGGCGATAACTAGTAATAATTTTTACGTGAACTTTATGTAAATTGGGGTAAGCAGTGAGGGAAATGGTATTATATATATATATATATAATATTCTATTTGTATTTGAAAAGCTCTTAGTTTTCAAATCCTTAATTTATAGTGGGCCTATCATTACGGGCCAACTGCTTTTAGAGCGTATTTGGTGCGCGAGAATGAGAATGGATCAATCGATAAATGATTCCAATTATTACTTCTTTTTGCTAGTAAAATAAAGGCAAAGGCAATTTGATTACTGCTAAGTAATATGATTATTTTTTAAGATAATCTCATCAGAAATTATATCACATATACTTATTTATTAAGTGAAAAAATGATAATTACTCTCTACCAAACAAGTCAAAGACAATTAAATTGCTTTAATGAGACTACCCTTATTCTACCAAAAAAGTCAAAGAGGATTTCATTGCTTAATGAATGTTCGTTTACTCAAATGTGATTGCTCCATTCCCATTCACGCGGCCCAAACAAACCCTTATTGTGTGTTAAATGGGAAGAACCTATATGACCAACGCATACTAATTGTGCTCTTTCGAGAGTAACGTACGTGAACATCCGTCTTCAATTTTTATTACATCTATTCTATAATTCAACAAATATTAACGACGTTAAAATCCAGTTCGTTCAAATAGGGATGGGATCGAGCAGTAGAATCTTGGATACAGAAGAAATCAAAAGTCAAGACTTGAACCATAAATCATTGATGCATACATAAATATGGGATGGTTTCCGTAACAATGCCCGAGGGCAAAGATACAATGAAACAATAAATTCATGAAAACACAAAATCCAAACTACCCAAACTTCTCCCACCTTGGCACAGAAGATGATAATTTAATGAAATTAAACACCCCAGTTCAGAAAGGAAAATAAAACAGGAAAATGACAAGGTTGACACCATGGAGATAAGAACGCCAACGCAAAAAAGAAAAATGGAAACCATCCCAGTTTAATTTGAATCTGTTTCAAAAAAAATCCACCGGCACCACCACCATAGTTGTTATGGTTGAAGTATTCGAAAGGAGGGATCACAGCCCCATGACCAAATCCTGATGAATTTGGATATAGAGCCATAGACTCAGCCCCAAGACCAAACCCTGACGAACTTGGATCAAGAGACATGGACTTAGTTGCAGGACCAAACCCTGAGGAACTTGGATCAAAAGCCATGGATTCAGCCCCAGGATTAGCATAAGCCCCTATGCCAAATTGGGCTCCATATTTTATTGAGATGATGTTGTTTTCATCCAAAACTGGACCAACATAAGGAGAGTTGATGAATGGCATGGGTGGATTAGTTGGAACAGGTTCCCTGGAATTATAAGGAAGAAAAGCACTAGATGAACTTTGCCCCGTAAAGTTGAGAGGATTAGAACAATGACAGGGTTAACTCCATAGTTGACATCCCCAACTGAGTAATTTGGGAGCAGATTTGCAGGGTCAGGCAACATGTTTTGCCCACAAAATTGAACATATTTGTTGAGCTCCTCATAGCTCAACTTTAATTGCTCCAGTTTTTCCAAACAAAGCTCATCAATGGGAGTTTCCCACTAATAATTATTGGGATTGGGATTCATCATCTGACTGAGGCTCTCACCCCTCTTCTTTGCCTCCTTAAATTGGCTCTCCAACTCCCCAAGCTCCCTATTCAGAGTCAGCTGAAGAAATGAATACTTGTATATTCATATCAAACTACGTTTGAAGTACATGTCCTATCTTATAGACAGAGTACTAACTACACAAGATAAGAAGATAAGCCAAAAATACTATCTATGTACTGCTATACCTATAAATCATGGATAAGATACCATTTATACGAGATATTCACATAATTTCTAACATCAGCACATTAACCCTCCTGTGTGCCTCCATGATAAGGCTGGGAGGGTTAACCTGGAGATGGGGCGTCTGAGATTTGAACTTCTGAATTATCTCCATCACGCTTGGGCTACCAAAAGAATAGACCATATCGCCGGGGGGAGAAAACCAACACGGCGATTTCTGAGCCTGTGAGCGTGCAAAGCTCGCTGGCCTTCTTGAAAAGGCCGGCACGACGCTTTGAGAAAGTAACTTGCAAGTTGTTTTCATTTTTCATTTTTACTATATCGATTATTTGACGGCCCCTGCTCACTTTTTTGGTCACCTCCATCGTCACCAAAGGGGCAGTTTGCTAATGAAATGAAACTAAAAAGGGAGGAGTTTGAATTAGGAAAAAGAGAGGATTCTGTGCATACACTAATTATTATTATTAGAATTCTTTCATTTAAGAGCATCTACATACATGTTCCCATATTTCTCCATTGTAATTCAAACTCAAAACTTATTATTTTTAACTTGTCCAAATATGAATGCATTTAAATGTATTCTTTAAATTGGATGGCGGGGGAAATAAACTAAGGGATTTTATATTTATGAAACTATAAATATTGTGATATTTTACAAAATGAAATTTAAAAAAAAAAAAAAAAAAAAAAACCGTTGAATCGGATGAACATCGTGACGGGCAGTCAAAATAAGTAGGAACCAAACAAAGAACATCACCTACTATTAATTAATAATACGAACAAATTTTTTGTCTGTTTTAACTTAATTAAACAGGAGCTTTTAAATTTCATTTGTCCGTTATTATTCCTACAGCTTGAGCGCAACTTAACAGTTTCAAGAAGGTAATTTCATGTCCAACAGCAAAATTCATGCACACTTCATTAACTTAAACCTTAGGGGACTACAAATAGCTCCAGGTCTTACCCGGTTTCAAAGTAGCAAACTTCTCTTTTCGTTCCGAATTAATTCTGTTATAATACCAGTATGAGTTATATTTATAATACTAGTACGATGATTGTCGCAGGAAAAAGAGGAAGCAGGTCCTGGAAGCCCTTGTTGAGACGAAAATGACTCAAGCAAGTTCTTCACCAGGTTGAAATCCAAATCAACACCCTCCAACTCTTCCTCCATTTCTTCTTCAGTGGCATTGGATGTTCCCTCATCTCTCTTATGAGATCCCTCGTTTGTCAAGTGTGGTGGCTTTAAGTTCCTTGTTGAGTACATCAGTATACGACTCCATAAAAGCCTCATCATCTCCCCCTTGGTTATCCTCAGCTGGCTCAGATATATTGCTGTCATCCTCAGAATCATCGAAATCCATGTCAGATGATGACCTTCTTCTTCAATATCAACATCATTTCTACAGCCTTTAAAACCAGGACGTCCCATTACTGATTCCAAATCTTTCATGAAGAGATCAACATCGAGGTCAACAACATGTTTCATTCTGTCAGGAACTTCTGGCACCTTCCCAACTTGATATCTTCCTGACAAAGGTGTGTACAGAATTTGCTATTTCCCCAGGGTCATACTCTTCCTTTTTTTTTTTTTAAACAGTGGAAGATGACTCTTCCATATATTCCGCCAAAAAAAAGGTTCAGTACAATGGCATTACTGCCTCATCCTTTCTACTCTATTAGTTATTGACATGCTTTCTCCCTGATGCGCAAAGCTGGTGTGGAAAGTGCATCTAAGGTCATGAGACCTCGTAGTCTAGCCGGGGTTTCTCTGATGTTTCTGAAAGCAGCTGATGTGCCCATTGATCCTAGTTTCGCCAGAAAATCTGCAGTAGTGTTGCCTTCTCTAGGAATGTATTTGATCTCCGAGGAACTCTGACGCAAGAAGTTGCATATCTTTATAAGGGTTATGTATTCTTTCCAAAAAAAACCTTCTCCCCGTGAGACCATTTTAACCAGCCAATCACAGTCGGATAGGAAGAGGACTCCATGAAATCCTTTTCTTCTGCAAAACTGCATTGCTGCCTCTAGTGCCTGAATTTCTGTTTGGATTGCTGTTTCTGCTTCTGTAGCTCCCGCAGCTCCATAAATGAATTCCCCAGTGCTTTTGCGAATAAGGAAGCCAAACCCCGCAGCTCCCGAAGAACATTTAGAACCGTCTGTATTGACCACTAAATTTGAGGAGCAAAAATTTTTCCAGATTATTTCCTGCACTTCTCTCTTCAGTTTCCTGTGTGAATACCTGTAAGCCGAGATGATGGTCATAGTTTCCTTTTTTATCTATTGTAGTTGGTCTCCCATTTGAGGCTGGGTTCCTTGAAATTGAGCAGCATTCCTCATTTGCCATATTTTCCATATGAATACACCTGGAACAAGGTCCCAAAAGTCTGTTGCTTTGGCTTTTTTTGTAACCGAATTCCACATGTACCATATGTTCCACCCCTTGATCCTCGACATACCAATTCCCGCAACTGCAAAAAGCCTATCCCATATCTTTTTAATCATCGAACAATTAAAAAAACAATGAGTGATTGTTTCATAATTATTCCTGCAGAAACAGCACCTTGAAGGGAGTGCAGTGATACCTGCTTTCCTGCATAGTACCTCTGGGAATGCCACATATCCATTATGGAGTCTCCATATTAAGATGGTCATTTTGGGAGGAAGAGTTGGGTGCTAGAAGGACCTAGCAATGTTTGAAGTCTGTTGTGACTTACAAAGTGCTTTATAAGCAACAGTTGCACTGAAATTTCCCGTTACCGATGAACACCAAACCAGCTTGTCAGGGAGGTCCGTGAAATTAATTTCCAAATCCTTTAAATGATCAATATATGAATCCTCCAGATGGTCTTTCAACTGTACCACTAATTGCTCCTTGTTTTCAAAGAATTCCTTGACTGTGAGGTGAGGTAGTGGTGGTTGACAAGTAGAGTTCCAGAGAACACCCAGATCACACCAGTTCTCAAACCAAAAAAGGGAAGAGCCATCCATTACTATCCTCTTTGACATTGTTGTTAGTTTCTGAGATTGTTTCCATATCTGCCTCCACGAGGTTTTTAATTTAGCAGAATGATAAAGGGAGTTCAAAAATTCAGCCCAGATTCCATCATTGTTTTTCCACTTCCACCAAAGCTTGGCCCAAAGGCTCTCTAAAATAGCACTGATCTGTCTTATTCCTAACCCATTTTGTTCAGTAGGAAAAGTAACCTTTTGCCAGGAACACCAATGTCTCATTTTCTCCTGTCCTGAATTCCCCCATAGAAATTTATGGCATTTTGTTTCCAATTCCTTTATCACTGCTTTTGGCAGCCAGTAGCATGAGGCAGTGTGGATTGGAAGAGAGTACAATACCGATTTAATCAAAAGGACTCTCCCTGCCTGTGTTAGAAACTTGTTCTTCCAATTTGAGATTCTTGTCTTCACAGATTCCAGCAATTTCCTGAAGTAAATGGCTTTTGCTATTCCAGGAAAAATTTGGCATCCCAGATATGAAAAAGGAAAAGAACCAGCTTGCATCCCTAGCAAATTCAGCATTCTGTCTTTCCGGGCTGGAGTACACCTTTTCGGGAAGAGAACTGCACTTTTGGCGAAATTCACCTTTTGACCGGAGCCCATTTCGTAGAGTCTTAAGAAAGATTTTAGCTTCTTAAGAGATTTAAGATTACCCTTTGTGAAGATCATAACATCGTCCGCAAAACCAAGATGAGTGATAATGTTAGATCTTGTGGGTGTGTGAAATGGTTCAATTGTTCTAATCTTAACTGACTCTTTCAATCCTCTAGAGAATGCCTCTGCCCCTGTTTTAGTCCACGAGTTGCTTTAAAGAATCCTGCCGGCGATCTATTGATGAGGACAGAAAACCAACCCCCTCTTAACACATTGAGCACTAGAGCAACAAAACGAAGTGGGAAGCCAAATTTACCCATAATCCTCTCTAGAAAGTGCCAAGATACTCTGTCGAAGGCCTTCTCCATATCCAGTTTGATCATTAAATTTAGACCTCCAGCTTTATTGTCAATGAATTGCGCCAGGTCTTGGGCTAGAAGAATGTTGTCCGATATTTCTCTGCCTCTCCTGAATCCTGTTTGTTCCAGTGAGATAATCTTAGGAAGAAGTTTCTCCAAACGATTCTTAAGAATAGTGGAGATCACCTTACTGGCAAAGGTACATAGGCTTATAGGTCTATAATCAGAAAATGTTGAAGCTGCTGCTTTTTTTGGAATAAGGCATATTAAAGCACTTCCCATGGCCCTCGGCATTGGGACTCCTCGAAAAAATTCTTCACATGCAGAGATGAGATCATCCTTTATTATCTTCCAAGAGAATCTGTAGAACATTCCTGAGAAACCATCTGGTCCTGGCGCACTGTCTGGGTCTAAACTGAAAACAGCCTGTTTAACTTCTTCTTCTTTTAATACTGATATCAGCTCTTCCTTGTCTTCTTGATTCAAAAGATGAGGTATAGGTTTCAAGAGCTTGTCCAACAGATCATCCTCCGGTTCACCTTCAGCTGATAATAGCTTACTATAGAAGCTCACAGCACAGTTTTCAATCTCTTTGCCATCTGTGATCCAAGTATTGTCCTGTCTGACCTTGTGGATGTTTTGTCTTTGTGATCTTTCTTTAAGCACTGCGTAAAAGAAAGCCGTGTTACGATCCCCTTCCTTGAGCCATCTCAACCTGGATTTTTATCGCAAGAAGTCTTCCTGTTCAGCAAGATTTTTGAAGTATGCTGCTTCAGCTCTGGAGTAGGATTGTCTGGTAGCGTCCGATGGCTGATTCTGGTAATCTTTCTCCCTTTCGGTCATTCTCTCTTCACTGTCTTCAGATTTTTGAACACATCTCTGAATTCCTTGAGATTCCACTCTTTAAGAGCACTCTTCAATCTTTTTAACTTTATTGTAAATTTCAGCATTCCTCTTCCCATGCATGGTTGATTCCATGAGTCTTGTACCAGTTTCAGAAAACCTTTTCTGTGTATCCACATATCCTGAAATCTGAATGGTTTTGGCCCAGAATGAGCCGAAAGATCTCCTTGATAAAGCATAGGGCAATGGTCCGAGCCTGCCTTGGGAAGGTTGTGCAAAAGTGAGACTTTGAATATTGAAAGCCATTCTTGTGAGAACAAGATTCTGTCCAGCCTTTTAACGACATGTCCTGAGGTACGCATGCCTTCCCAAGTGAATTCCATCCCCACAGTTGGGATTTCTACTAGTTCTGCTTTGGAGATGAACTCATTGAAGTCTTTTATCGGTGTCTGAGCTGGACTTGAGCCACCTTTGTATTTTGACATTTCTCTGATTACATTCCAATCTCCTCCCGCCGCCCAAGGAAGACCTTGATGTAACTTTCTTAATTCAAGAAGATCACCCCAAAGTTCCCGTCTCTTGACATAAGAACAACTTGCATATATCCAGCTAAACCAGATAGGGCATGGTAAATTTGGATTGTTGATTTCACAAGACAACATCTGCTCAGTTTTACTAAACACCTTAACAATGGTATCCTTTGTAAACATCACTATTATTTTCCCATTATTTGAAATTTCAGCAAAATCAAACTTTAGAGACTGTACACACTCTAACAATTTATCAGTAGATATCATAGGTTCAAGAATGCATAAACAAGCAATATTATATCTAGCAATCAATATTTTCAATCTTCGCAAAGATGCCTTGTTGGCAATCCCGCGAATGTTCCAAATCAACTGTGTCATCGTTGTAAAAGGATTGTAGAAAGCGGACCTTGACGACGTTGAGAACGCCGTTTTATGTTGAATTGTCGTGGTCCTTCTGAGTTGGTTGGTTTGCCTTTTCTTTTCTTTTTCTTTACCATCGTGAATCCCTCCTCTTCCTTGTAGTATCCTATTTCATCCTTTGTGAAGTTTGAAAGTACCTCTTCCTCATTTTCCAATTCAAATGGAGAAAGATCAATAACGAGATTAGCAGTTTCATGGGGGGCAGAATCTGACCGGATTAGTCGGGCTGGGTTGATCAAAGGAATGATAGCAGTGTGGTCCAAAACAGAATTTATCTCTTCAACGAACTTGTTCATACCTTGCGCCTCATCCATAAGCGATTCAGAGACATGCGATTCTACAATTTCGCCTTCCTCGACGTTTGCCTCTTTGCTTGACTGATCTTTCTGGAAGGGAGCGATTGTGGTAACCTGAATTCCCTCACTGCATGGCTTCCTTGGAGCTGCTTCTTTTGAGAGTTCTTCGGCTGAGGACTCGAGGTTTTTCTTCCCAGTATTTTCCTCCACTCGATTCTTGGCTGTGTTCATTTCAGTCTCTGATAGTCTAGATGGTCCAACCTCTTTTCCCATCATTTTTGAAAGCTCCTCTGTTTCTCCTTTGTTCCTATTATTCCTGCCATTTTCCTTAAAGACTACATCTCCCTTTTGTGCCAACCCCTCCTCTTTTTCCTGCCACACTTTCTTTTTTCCTTCAGCCTTTTCTTTCCTAGCTTTCCCGTCTAGCCCTAACTTACATTCTTCCCTACTATGCCCAATTTTCTTGCATTTTCCACAGTAAGCAGGGACAAATTCATAATTGAATTTTGTTCTCTGGTTTTACCTTTTTGTCCAATGACTATAGGTAACTCATCTACAAGATTAACTTCAACACAGATTCTTGCGACAGTCTTCGTCGGAGCGTCTACCTGGAGCGGGTTGCCAATTGAAGAGGCAATGTCTCGCAGAGATTGAGGGTTGTAAAATTCTAGGGGAATGTTGTGGAGTGACACCCAAATCGACACTATTGGGGGTTCTTCGTCGAAATGAAAATTGGTTGTCCATCGAAGCAGCCTCATATGCTAGCCATTAATTGTCCATCTCCCTTGTATCCAGCATCTCTGGTAGTCTGCTTCTAGTTGAAAGCGAAAGAGAACGTGGCGTTGATTGAGTAGACTGATGTTCAGGCTGCCTAGTAGACCGAGCTTATCGAAATCTTTCCTAATGTCCTGAAGATTCGGACGTCCAAAAGAAAATTTTCTGACCAAACATAGTCTGAACGGCGCTGCTAGCTGTTCAATCTCTTCTTCCTCATAGATTAAATGTGGCTTCCCATCTATAAACTCAACTGGTTTGGGTTTTGGGAGGTTGGGTTGTGCCGTGTTTTCCGAAAATAAACTTGCGAAGGTTCTGGAGACTGATTTCGGAAACTGATTGGGATGATTGTGGCCGCCGGTGGGAACCGGCGGCTCCAGTTAAAAATCTTGAATTTATAACTAATGATCTTTTCAAAATTTGGTGTATAAATTATCTACTGGCTAAATAATCATCAAATTTTACTAGTTATCGCCCTAATTTTTATTCTCTATCACTTTAATTTAGACTAATTCCCTCTTCACCTCTCTCTTTCTTCTTTAAAGTAAAAAGATAATTTTATCAAAATTAAAATGATAATATTTAAAACTTAGACGGTAACTAATAATACTCATAATCATCACCTTTCTATGAACTAGAGCCACAACTGAAGATGAAGAAGATAAAGTTGTGGGTCATTGATTGATTCCAAGTCAAGATGGTTAAATTGATGTTTGATCGATGGTCAACTTAGTTAAAATGGGCTAGACTGATATCTCTCTAGTTTTTCAGTTAAAATTAATTAAATGTAATGTATTTTTTTATTAAGAGAAATTAGTTTTATCAACTATATTTTTAAGGGATAAAAAATAATTTGACAAGAAAGATGTAATCCAAAGATAGGCACTCCCCACTTAACACAATAGATTTTGAGTTCAAGTCACTATTATATTAAAAAAAGAGATAAAAAATAAAATCACCTATATGACCATCGGAAAAAAAAAAAAGGCTAAACTAAAACATTTTAGGCATATAATGCATGGTATTCTATAGTGTATAACCTAAGAATTGGCTATTATTATTCTAATTTCATAACTTCAATTTTTCTCTTTAAGGTCATGATCATCAGGTCATCACTCACCGTTTTGGACACATTTGGTATATACCATTCTACTAAAACAGTTAATTAATAAAATTATTAATTAATATTAAATTATGAGTTGTTATCCACTAATTGGCAATTTATATCCTACTCCTATAGGACCACCATGAATTTTACTCCTACCCCGCTACAGTTTCGCGCGCGCGCTACAGTAACGCGCTACAGTTCCGCGCGCTACAGTAAACGCGCTACAGTACCTTCGTTTCTTTTGTTATTTTTGGCTATTATGATACATATTATGGACGTTTTTGTTGTATGATATGATTTCTTTTATATTTTTGATCTGATATCTAAATTCTGTTGATCTGATGTCTGCTATTTTGTGATCTGATGTCTATATAATCATGATTTGATCTACCTTGTTAAGTATATTTTAGTTCTACTGTATGATTTCTTTTATATTTTTGATCTGATATCTATAGTCTGTTGATCTGATGTTAAGTATGAGTTGATCTGATGTCTATATAATCCTGATCTGATCTCCTTTGTTAAGTATGTTTTAGTTCTGCTGTGTGATTTCTTTTAAAATCTTGATCTGATGTCTATAGTCTGTTGATCTGATGTCAAGTATACGCTGATCTGATGTCTATAGTCTGTTGATCTGATCTCCCTTTTTAAGTATGTTTTAGTTCTACTGTATGATTTCTTTTAAAATCTTGATCTGATGTCTATAGTCTGTTGATCTGATGTCAGTTATGAGTTGATCTGATGTCTATATAATCCTGATCTGATCTCCTTTGTTAAGTATGTTTTAGTTATGCTGTGTGATTTCTTTTAAAATCTTGATCTGATGTCTATAGTCTGTTGATCTGATGTCAAGTATACGCTGATCTGATGTCTATAGTCTGTTGATCTGATCTCCCCTTTTTAAGTATGTTTTAGTTCTACTGTATGATTTCTTTTAAAATCTTGATCTGATGTCTATAGTCTGCTGATCTGATGTCAGTTATGAGTTGATCTGATGTCTATATAATCCTGATCTGATCTCCTTTGTTAAGTATGTTTTAGTTCTGCTATGTGATTTCTTTTAAAATCTTGATCTGATGTCTATAGTCTGTTGATCTGATGTCAAGTATGAGTTGATCTGATGTCTATATAATCCTGATCTGATCTCCTTTGTTAAGTATGTTTTAGTTCTGCTGTGTGATTTCTTTTAAAATCTTGATCTGATGTCTATAGTCTGTTGATCTGATGTCAAGTATACACTGATCTGATGTCTATAGTCTGTTGATCTGATCTCCCTTTTTAAGTATGTTTTAGTTCTACTGTATGATTTCTTTTATATTCTTGATCTGATATCTATAGTCTGTTGATCTGATGTCAAGTATTCGCTGATCTGATGTCTATATAATCCTGATCTGATCTCTCTTGTTAATTATATTTTAGTTCTACTGTATGATTTCTTTTATATTCTTGATCTGATATCTATAGTCTGTTGATCTGATCTCTTGTATTCTCTCATCTGATGTCTATATAATCCTGATTTGATTTCCCTTGTTAAAAAAAGTATTTTTTTTTAAAAAAGAATTTTTTATAAAAAAGGTAATTTTTTTTAAAAGTTTGTGCGTCAAAAAAAAAAAAAAAAACTGTAGCGCGTTACTGTAGCGCGAAACTATAGCGCGTCACTGTAGCGCTACTGTAGCGCGCGCGCTTACTGTAGCAAGTAGGAGTAAAATTCATCCTACTCCTATAGTACCACCGTAAACGGACTCCCACTAATTATATATTTTTTAACATAATAATGTATGTTCATATGATGTACAGAATAATTTGCTCTCACGTTATACCCTTTTATCCTTTAATTTTTATATTATTTTCATAATATTCTTATAATATTATACGTACAATAACATAAAAGTTTTATATAAATAAAAATTTTATAAAAATATATAAATAATCATATAATGTACGTATACAATTACGAATTGAAAAATTATAATTAATTCAGAATAAAATTACAAAATTAGATCTAAAAAAATAAAAAACTCTTTTACGAGAATGAGCGTTGGATGTAAAGATAGCTGGCAAGAATCAACATCATTTATATACGTTTCAAAATTTTTAAAACTACATAAAACGTGACTTGACTATTGCCCAAATTTGTATTATAGTAATTGGTAATACAAATAGTAAATTTGTGATACGAATAGCAATCCAGTATGTAGAATCCTTAGGAAGGCGACACTATAATCCAAGTCCATTTTACTTCTTCTCAATCTCCAACTCACAAAGCATGTTGTTCGTACGTTACAATAGCTTTGATGCGTGAACGTTGTGAGTCATGTGAGTTGTTTTCCATAATATTTTTACCTTTTCTATCTCAAATTCCAATAAATTAATCATGTTTATTAGATGTCAAGAGTTGTCCATAAAGGTGAATAAAGTTTGAATACTCAGACTTATTTTATCTTTTACAAATTTTGAATTTTAAAATAAATATTTAATCCAAATGAATATTTAAATTTTCATATTTGACTTTAAAGTAAAAAAATTTTATTTAAAGTTGAAACTATATAAATAGTTTAATGTATTAAAATATTTATTAATAATTGTTACAACTTGTCAACTATGGTTAGGGGGTGTGAGGTTGAATTATTGAGACTCTCCATCCTCAATTAAAAGTTATAGTTTGAATGTATTTTTGATATGAATTGATTTTAAATTATCATATTTATTGCCTCATGTTACAAAATACTTATTATTTAACAAAATAAATTAACTAATAATTTACAATAAAATGATAAAAATTTAGTGTTAGGAGAATGAAAATGGAAGTAATTGAAATTTGATAATTTAATAATAATTAAAATTTTTAATTATTTTTTACTTTTTTAGTAAATTATGGGGACTTTCATTAAAGGAATTTGATTGCCTGTGACATGAATTATTCATGTGTCCAAAGTCATTAGATTACATTTGTCTTTACTGTTTAAAAAAATAATAATCGAAATCATTTTAAAACTGCATTCCCATTCCACCAAACAAACACATAGGGTTTTAAAAACCCTCCCGACAGTTACCCCAACCTAACCTCCCGACAACACATATGGAACCGCTGGACCTTACCGGCGGTCCCCCTATCCCAACTCCCCACCTAAAACAAACTCCAGGTCATTCGCCAGTTTGTTCACAGGTAACCCAGCTCAAACAAACACCCCAAAACCTAAACCAGTTGAATTCATAAATGGAAAGTCACATTTATTTTACGAGAAAGAAGAGATAGAGCAGCTAGCAGCGCCGCACCGGATGTGCTTGGTTGGAAAATTTTCGTTTGGCTGACCTAAACCGCAATACATCAAGAAAGAATTTGGAAAACTTGGCCTTCTCGAAAATTTGGATATCAGCCTAATCAACCCTCGCCACTTCCTCTTTCGCTTCCGACTCGAAGCGGACTACTAAAGGCGCTGGATTCGTGGGAGATGGACAATAGATGGCTATTAGATGAGACTCCTACGATGGACAACGAACTTTGAATTCGAAGAAAAACCCTCCATAGTGCTGATTTAGGTGTCACTCCACAATCTCCCCTTGGAATACTACCACAACCACCAGTCCTTGCTCGACATCGCCTCTGCAATCGGAACCCCTCTTCAGATGGACGCACCAACGAAGAACAAGTCCAGGCCCTCAGTAGCAAGGATTTGTTTGGAAGTTAATTTACTAGATAAACTCTCAGAGAGTATAGCCATCGGTCAAAAAGGAAAAACCAGAGATAAAATTTTCTCGTACGAGTTTGTCCCGGCTTACTGTGAAAAATACAAGAAAATATGACATAACGAAGAGGAATGCAAGAAGGGAATTAAACCCCTGCCCCAAGCAAGATGCCCCATCGGAGGAAAAGGTTGCCGCGCTGGTAAGCTCCTCAACCACAACCCCCCAAGAACAGGCTCTACATTCGAGCCCCCAGAGCACACAGAAATGATCCACAGCTCTAAACCCCTAGAAGTGGAGAAGGCAGAATCATCGGTCCACAAAGCCCAAATTCCCTCTATTTTCATCGAATTACCAATCAACCCAAGCCCAAAAATGATCCCAGTAAACAAAATTTTTCAAGAAGTGCAGATAGGCTTAACTGAAGACCTTGTCATATTTATTTAGGAAAAGTCACCGCAACAAAGTAACCCCCATTTTTCGGATTCAAATGAGTTATCAAGGGATTTACCACAAGTGAATAGATACCCCTCGGACAGCTTCTACTGATCGGAAGAAGAATATAGTGCAACAGAATTGGAAACAAGATCTTTTGAAGAAGATTTTATCCCAGTGAAAAAGAAAAAAGGAAGGCCAAGAAAGAGAGATTATAAAGAAGCAGGTTCCACTCGAAGGTCTGTAGGATTCAGGTCCGTAAATACTCTACTCTCTAAATGATCAGTATGTTAGCATGGAATTTACGGGGTATTGCTAATACTCCTACTCTTAGATGTTTTAGAATTATATCTCGTCTAGAAATTTATCTTTACTGGCTGTTTTTTAACCTATGGTGAATGTAAATAGATTATAGGAATTTAGTTTGAAATTGGGTTATTTAAAAGCCAGGTCTTCTGCCTCTGGGAAAATATAGGTCTTTGCCCATCATGATATAAGCCTCACTCTACTGGATGGCCAAGGCCAAGTGCTACATTTTTTGGCAACAAATAACCCTTTAGGTATTAAATGTTTGGTGTCCTTCACATATGCAAGTTCATTGCAAACAGAGAGAAGAACTTTGTGGTCTGGTCTTGAACAATTTAGAGCTGCTCACAAGGATCTCACATGGGCGATCGGTGGAGATTTCAATGTCATTAGAGATTTGTCAGAATATTAGGGACCCTCTATGCCAAATGACAGAGCAATTCGGGATTTCAACAACTGTATTAACAGGTTAAGGCTGACTGAAATAGAAACGGTAGGCAAAACATTCATTTGGGGTGGTAATAGATGCAATGGTTGTGTGAGCAAGAAGCTGGACAAGTTCCTCTTCTCTCCCGAATGGCTGGAAAGTTTCCCTGTATCTGTTTTGCATGCATTGAACCGAAATTCCTCAGACCACTCCCCACTACTGCTGCAGTTAAAATTGATGAAAGAAACAAGGCCAAGCGGTTTGTCTTCCAAAAACTTTGGTTCTGAAAAGGTTTCTTAGAAATGGTGGAAGAAAATTGGAAAATACCAACGGGAGTTTTTGGCATGCTTTCCCTTTCACTCAAACTAAGAAGGCTGAAGTCCAAGCTAAAAGAATGGAATAGAGAGACCTTCGTTGATGTGCACAAAAACTTGCGACATACAGAAGATGAGGCAAATCAAAGAGAAAAAGACCATGAAGCTAATCCTAACCCGGCAATAAGAATGGCTGCTTCTTTGGCCCAGGAGAAACAAACAAGGAAAATCAAAAAGAGGGATGACTTCTTAATACAAAAAACTAAAATTCGATGGCTAACTGAGGGAGACCGGTGCTCAGCTTTCTTCGATGCTACACTGAGAGAAAAATGACACTGCCATCAAATAGTGAAAATCAATGAAACAAACGGCAATTGGATCTCTGATTTGGCCAGTATAGAAGAAGCCGCTTGTAAGCATTTTTCAGAGCTGTTTTCTGAGGATCATGAGGTACATGATGAGGAAGCCATGACCACCCTTCTACAGCACATTCCCTCCCTAATAAATGAGGACCAACGTGAACAACTCCTAAGAGGCATTACAAGAGAGGAAGTCAAAAAAGCTATTTTTCTCTGAATCTAGAAAATGTAGCCAGCCCCGGTGGCTATCTTGGTGACTTTTTCCAAAGAGCATGGAATATAGTTCAAGAAGATATTTTCATGTCCTGCCAAGAATTCACAGCAGGGGTGCCAATCCCAAAAGCAATAGCTAGTGTGCTGATTGTCCTCATTCCAAAGAAAAAGGAAACTTCTACCTTCGCGGATTATCGACCAATAAGCCTATGCAACTTTATTTGCAAGGTGCTCTCTGCAATACTCAAGGCTAGGATAGATCCTCTCATGCAAAATCTAATCTCCCCGGAGCAAACTGGCTTCTTAACGGGTCGTGACATCACCGACAACATAATCCTAGCAAAGATGAACGAAGGAAAAAGTTTCTTCATCATCTCATCTAAGGCATCACATGCAACAAAAAATAGGGTGGCCAATGCTTTGAACATCCAAGAAGCAAAGTTCCCACTCCAGTACCTCGGCTGCAACCTCTCAATTGGAAAACAAATAGCCTCTCACTTCAAAGGCATACTGGAGAAAATAGATCAGAAAATTGATTCATGGCACAACCGATACCTGAGTTGGGGGGGTCGGCTCTGTCCAATTAAATCGGTACTATACTCCATACCAATGCACTGCTTGGCCGCTCTAAACCCTCCAAAAACTCTGCTAAAGGACATGGAAAGAAAACTCCAAAATTTCCTTTGGGGAAAATCTGAAAAGGGCAACAAAACGCATTGGAGGGCTTGGTCAAAACTGTGTTACCATACAGAGGAAAATGGGCTTGGTCTGAGGGACTTCCAAACGATTGTGGACATCTTCAAGGAAAACTTATAGTGGAAATGGAGAACTTCGCAAGGACTATGGTCAGCTTTCATTCAATCTCTTTCTCCAACAGCCCGACTGAAATGCTCATTGAGAAATCTGCAAGGAATAGCTGGCAGAATCACAAACCATACCAAATCAAAATTTGAGACGGCTCTTGCATGTTCTGGCATGACAACTGGTCAGATCTTGGGAGACTTTGGAATAGCAGAGAAAACCCCCCACATCAACACTTAACCCTGCGAGAATTCTACCAAAGGCGTGAAATCCTTCTTTCTACACTATCCGATCACCTATCTTTAGCAGCAGTTCAAAAGCTCTCAACTCTACAGTTGGTTTTCTCCACGATCCCAAACAGACTAATATGGTACCCAGAAAACAGTGGCAATTTCACCTTCAGATGCGCTTCCAAAATCTCAGAAAAGAGCAGCCCGCGCAAAAATTTAGAAGTTTTATGTGGGGCACATGGGTTCAACCAAAGATCTCATGCTTCCTTTGCCGTCTTTGGAACTCCCTCCTATCCTTCCCGGAAACTGTAAGAAAATTTAGAACTGTGTGTTGTCCATCAATATGCCCTTTCTGAAGATCAGAAAAAGAATCAAGCCACCACATCTTCTTCGCATGCCAGATAACAGTTGCTGCTTGGAAATTTTGGCTTCCCAACCTGGTGTCATCCCAAAAGATCCCCTGGAGAAATATCTAATCCAATGCGGGTGGAAAAAGTACAGAGGAGGCTCGGCTACTCACACAATCAAGAGACTAATTCCCTCCCTCATCCTCTGGAAAATCTGGAAAGCTAGGAACAAAATGACCAAGAAAATGCGAAACTGGACAAAAGATGGTTCTTTGAGGACATCCACGCATCCTTAATCCACACAATTGCAGCCTACAAACCTGCAGCAAAGGAAGCCAACCGCCGATACATCTTCAGGACCTTTGGATGTAACTTACCAAGGAAACCAACACCAACAATCAGAGCAATACGATTGAGTGATTTTCGGGTAGAAACAGCAACCATTGTAAACACCGATGGGGCTTGGATTTCAAAAGGCGTGGCTGCTGGCAGTTTCCTCATTCGGACAAGAGAAGGCAACCAACTTCATCCAGAATCCTTCAAACTGGAAGCAACATCCTCTTTGCAAGCTGAAGTCCTCGCACTTCTCAAAGCTGTTAGTTATTGTTCCCGCCTTGACCTCTATGACTATCGTTTCCTTACAGATTGTAAAGTGATTGTTCAAATGATGGAATTTGGGGATTATTTGTGGAGAGAGCAAGAGGCACTAAAGGATATTAAGCTGAAAACGAGAGATGGAAACTTTGCTATTGCTCACATATTCAGGGAAGGTAACTCCCCGGCTGATCACATGGCAAGAAAAGCGCTAAAGGGGACTTTTGACTATTTTGATTACTTAGAGTCCCTCCCCAAGGAGCTTCAAGGTTTGATTTTAATGGATAGGGACTCAGTCCCAATACTTCGACATTTCCATGTATAGCACCTTGCAAAGTATTGGCACTAATATTAGATTAGTACTCTCGTAGCTAGCAGTAGGTTCTTAGAAATTACTGGTGGTCTTTTGTTTTTTAAATAATAGGGCATTGCTTTTGTACAGAAAATTAGGATGAGTCTAATTTCAGCATTCCACCATGTAAAATGCTAATTATGCAATAATAAGGGTCTCAAACCCGCCGTTGCTATGGAATGTTTCGAAGAAAAAAAGTTTTTTTTGTTTTTTTTCTTGTAACCCTTTCTTCCTTGTTCCTACTATTTTTTTTTTTTGAACAGTCCAACGATGGACCTGGGCATAGCCTTTCATTGCAAGAGGTAAAGATTATACAAAATCAGAGTGCCTCCTACAATATTCAACCCCTTTACAAAAAACAAAAGTTGACGCCCTTAGCAAAAAAACAGGGGTGGATGCTACTATCTACAACTGCATCTAAACTGCCTGTTAAATTGGGATGTAATCTGCCTTTACTTAAATCTTATAGTTGGAATTGCTGCAGTTTCGAGATTGATGAGACCTCTGAGCCTTTGAGGAATTGATCTAGGTGAAGTATATCCAACAGAGGTTCCTTTTGCCCCCAATCTGGCCAGGAAATCCGCCGGTTGATTCCCCTCCTTGACTATGTGTTTGATAGTGGATGCACTCCCAGCCATGAATGCACAAATTTCCTTCAATGCCCTGTATTCACGCCATAACAGATCCTTTCCCCTGGTTACCATATTTGCCAGGGATGAATTATCAGTAAGGAAAGTAACATTTGTGAGGTTCTTTCCACTGCAGAATCTGGAAGCTTCCAAGGCTGCTCGAACTTCTGCTTGCAGGGGATAAGTGTTCTCCAACTCCTGTGCTTCACCGTATATAAATTCCCCAGTATTCCTTCTTACGATGAAACCGAAGCCCCCCTTCCCTTCCTTATTGCATGAGCCATCCACATTTACCATCACAGAACTGCTGCAGTGATCCTTCCAGATTATTGCTTTCATTTTCCTGATGCGACTGGCTTTTGGAGTGGAGGAAGTGGCAATCAACAAGGTTTCCTTTCGAAGAGCTCCAGCCAAGTCCCCTATCTTTGGACTTTTTCCTTCAAACACAAAAGAGTTTTTCTCTTTCCATATAAGCCATAATAGAACTAGAGGAGCATTTCTCCAGGGGTTAAGGTTTGATTTTGACAGAGGAGTAGAAAACCAGTTCAACAGTTGATTCCATCCCATCTCCCTCGTCAAGCCTAACCCGGCCGAGGCTAAAAGAGAATCCCACAATTTTTTAACCGGCGGGCAGTTAAAAAAACAGTGGTTTATGGTCTCAGAGTTATTCTGACAGAAACAACATCTTGAAGGCTGAATATACAAATTTCCAAAGCCACATAAGATTTCTGGAGATGCTAAATACCTGTTGTAAAGTCTCCATAAGAAGCAGGAGATTTTTGGGGGAAGCTGGCGGTTCCAGAGCAGCTGTGCCGTGTTATTTTCGACTCTGTTGAGGCAAAGGCTCTTGTAGGCTGAGGCTGTAGAAAATTTTCCACTTGGAGTTGGGCACCAAACCAGGACGTCCGGGGAAGCAACAAAATCAATGATCGTAATACTCAACCTATGTAAATGATGTGTTTCAATGTGACCTTCCAAACCTTCAAGGTACTGATTTTTGTTCCTGAAGAAATCCTTGACCGTGAGGTCCGGAAAGGGAGGAAGGGAGTCTTCTTTCCAAAGCACTCCATGATCGTCCCAATTATCCATCCAAAAAGATGATGTTCCGCAGAAAATGATGGATTTTGAAAGTGATGCGAATTTCGGAGAAAGTTTCCATATTCTACTCCAAGAGGTGCGCATCCTAGCTGTGTGGGAGAGGGATGCCATGAAGTTCGCCCAAAGTCCTTCCTTGTTTTTCCATTTCCACCATAATTTGGCCCATAGGCTTTCCACCATCGCCGAAAGTTGCCTTATACCCAGGCCATTTTGACTTAGTGGAAAGGTGATTTTTTTCCATGCGCTCCAATGCCTTCTTGATTCTTTTTCCGAAGCTGCCCAGAGGAATTGCTGACACTTTTTCTCAATCTCACCAATGACTGTCTTAGGAATCCAAAAAGCTGCAGCTGTGTGTATCGGCATTGAGAGTAAAACTGATTTAATCAACTGAAGACGGCCAGCCTGAGAAAGGAACTTATTTTTCCAGCTTGATAGTTTTGCATCTATTCCTTCTAGCAGCTGACGAAAGTAACACACCTTCGACCTCCCCTTGAAGATGTTGGTTCCTAGATACTGGAAGGGAAAAGGAGCTTCTTGCATCTTTAGTACCCTCAAAATTCTTCTCCTTCTAGCAGTATCACATTGATTAGGAAAAATTACTGCACTTTTCGCAAGGTTAACTTTTTGCCCCGAACCAGCCTCATATGTTTCTAGAAAATCCATAAGGGTTTTGAGAGAGGATTGAGTTCCTCGTGTGAAGATTATGGTATCATCTGCGAAACTCAAGTGGGAGATGATTTTCGCTCCCGGCGTTGTATAATAATGGCCAATATTTCCACTTTCTGTTCTTCTTTTGATTCCCCTGGATAGTGCTTCTGATGCAATTATGAATAATAGTGGGGAAAGAGGGTCCCCCTGCTTCAGCCCGCGGGAAGCTTTGAAGTAACCAACTGGGGATCCATTTATCAGAATTGAGAACCACCCGCTCCTAAGAACATTGAGGATGAGATTGACAAAGCTGTTCTTCTTCCTTGTTCCTACTATTGTTTGGGTTTGAAAGCTTATATCCTACAAATATAAGTATAAACTCTAAATTAGGGTTTTTTTTATATACATTGTTAGCATTAACTATAAGTTTTCACTACAAATATTCATCAATAGTAACTTTATTAATTTTTATATTCTATTTACCTAAAAAAAATTCATATTAATTTAGATAATGTATATTTATTTCTCAAAAAAAAAGATAATGTATATTTATTTTTAAAAAATACAACAATAAAAAATATTTATTATTAATTTATACATTTTAATTGATGTTAAATTATGAGTTGTCATCCATTAATTATATTTTTTTAATATAGTGATGTATATCCACATGTGTAAAGTATAATTTGCGCTCACTGTTACACCCTTTTATCCTCTAATTTTTATATTATTTTCACAATATTTTTATAATATTACACATATAATGCACGTACACAATTTTATACGCATAATCCTCTAATTATAACATGAAAGTTTTACATAAATTACAATTTTATAAAAATATATAAATAATCATATAATGCACGTACACAATTTTATACGCATAATCCTCTAATTATAACATGAAAGTTTTACATAAATAACAATTTTATAAAAATATATAAATAATCATATAATGCACGTACACAATAACGAATTGCAAAATTTTAATTAGTTAAGAATAAAATTACAAAAATTAGATTTTTTTTTTTTTTAGACAAAGAAAAAAAATAGCCTTTACGAGAATGAACGTTGAAAAAATCAACATCATAAAATGAACGTTGAACGTAAAGATAACCTGAAAGAATCAACATCATTCAAAAGTTACAAAATTTCGAAGACCAAATAAAACGTGACTCAACTACTCCCCAACACTATATTCGGCCGAGGGTGCATCTAAAACTAGGTTGAAAAAAGTTTTTGTATGATAGTAATTGTTAATAATAATTCTTAATAAATTATTACTAGTTACCGCCCCAGTTTGGACAATAATGTCCTTAACAATACATTAAATACCTTCATGATATTTAAATTATATTATACTAAAATACCTAAAATACCCTCCTAGAAATTTTGGTAAAAAAAATTTCTACCCAACCCGGCGACCCCCCCTCCCACCGTCACCCCCCATTCCCCCCATCGCGCCCCTCCCGGCTTCCCCCAAATCGGTGCCCTACCTTCCCCCGGCGACCCCTCACTCGAAACCCCCCATCGCGCCCCTCCCGCCATCCCCCAAATCGTCCCGACGACCCCTCCCTCAAAAACCCTAACGATTCCACCCCTCCCCCTACCAAAACTCTAGCCGGTCGCGAAGGTCGCGAAGGTCGCGAAGGTTGCCAAGGTTGCCGCCGACCCGGTCGCGAAGGTACGAATCCACCACTCCCTCGAAAACCCTAACGATTCCACCACCCCTCCCCTTACCAAAACACTAGGCGGTCGCGAAGGTTGCGAAAGTTGGCAAGGTGCCGCAGAGCAAAGGTCGCGAAGGTGCGAAGGTTGCGAAGGTTGCCGGTCGCGAAGGTTGCGAAGGTGCCGCCGCTGTTTGGAGTTGTCAACGCCGGTCGCGAAGTCTAGTGGCGAGCCTTGGGTCGCGAAGGTGCCGCCTCGGTTTCGTGTTATTAGGGTCGGTCGGGAAGTTGAATCGCGAAGGCTTGGGTTGCGAAGGTGACGCCGCGGTTGGTGTTAGCGCCGGTCGCGACTTCGCGAAGCCGTTGGGTTGCTAAGGTTGCCACCGGGGGCCAACCGTTATTAGATCTGATCACCGTCCTTGGTGTGCTTGATCCGGGCTCACCTTGTTTGATCTCTTTTGGTGATCCAAGGCTGAGTTCGTCCAGATCGTGACCAAGGATTGCGGTGGTTGGTCAGGTTTCGAACGGTGGCCGGAATTCCTTCACTACGAAACAGTGACCGGCACGTGATTCAAGATTTGGTCAAGTTTTGGAAACAGAAAACTTTGGTAAATCTGATATTTTATAATTTGGGAAAAATATGAGCTGAAAATCTGAAACTTGTGCTTCTTGTTCTTTTTTATGCAATTGTTCAATTGTTCGATTCTTTTGGTAGATTTGGATGGTTCAATTGTTCGATTCTTTTGGTTCTACTATTTATTTTGAGAAAAGGGTTGCAAGTTGCAACTGATTGAGGGCTTGATGTATTACTTGAAATGAAATTCTTGTTTTGACTTTCAAGAGAAAATGATTTCAATTTAATTCTACTTTCAGGTTTGTATGGAAACTGATAATATGGTTTTGTTATGATGCCCTTTTTAATGTTGTATGGCAAAGGTTTTGGTGGTATGGTAGTTCGGCTTGTAAGGATATTAGATAATGGTTGGAAAGTTTTGGCTAGTATGGACAAAAATGTTTCTCAGTGGAAGTTTTGAAATATTGTTGCTACTGTTCAAATTAGCTTTTGAAGCAGTTTGTTTTGGCTTGGGAGGAATGAACAGAAATGGTTGCCTGCTGGTTTATGTATGCTGGAATATTAATTCGTTGTCTTCTCTGTTTATGCATATTGCATCAAAGTTGGCACATGTAATTTCTTGAATTATAACATACTTGGTTCTGCAGCTGTTTGGGATTGAGTTGGTCAAAGTTTTTATGAAGTCTCAGCAGAGTGGTGTGGCTGGTTTTGGAGTTTGCTGTCTTCGTTCTGCTGGTTTAGGACTGATAATTGGTTTTAATGGCAAAATTTTGGCTTCTGCTTATTACAAGTTCTTCTGGTTTAGGATTGAGAATTGGTTTTAATGGCAAAATTTTGGGTGCTGCTTCTAACAAGTTCTGCTGGTTTAGGACTGAGGAAGTATTGAGGAGGAAGTATTGAATTGATATGTAGCTGGAGGTGTGTTCAAGAACTTTCAAGAATTAAGTGCGAGTTTTTTTGTAGTTATAATTATAAAAAGCTGCATTTTAATGAAGGAAGAAATCTGCAATTGATATGTAATTGCTGGAATGATTCTGTTCTTTTTCTCCATTTTCATGTTCTAACTCAATAATCAGTTTAGTGTTCAAATGAATTTCTGTTTCTTCATTATTATTTTACTTTAAACAATGAACAGTGACACATTTATATGGATATGGTTTGTAAAAGAAGAGTATGAAACTTCGAGTTGCTTAGTTTTTTTATTTCTAATATTACATGTAATATTTATTTGGAAATTTCATTTTTTTTTTTTTATATTTTGATGAACCCAAATACAAATTGCATAGGTCTCTACGCGTCCAACTCGTCGAACTTACAACCCAAATACAAATTAGAAAAACATCAGATCATGATTATATAGACATCAGATCAAATAATATTAGACATCAGATCAACAGACTATAGACATCAGATCAATAATATAAAAGAAATCATACAATAGAACTAAATGATACTTAACAAGGGAGATCAGATCATGATTATATAGACATCAGATCAACAGACTATAGATATCAGATCAAGAATATAAAAGAAATCATACAATAGAATTAAAACACACTTAACAAGGGAGATCAGATCAAGATTATATAGACATCAGATCAGCGAATACCTGACATCAGATCAACAGACTATAGATATCAGATCAAGAATATAAAAGAAATCATACAATAGAATTAAAACACACTTAACAAGGGATATCAGATCAGGATTATATAGACATCAGATCAACGAATACTAGACATCAGATCAACAGACTATAGATATCAGATCAAGAATATAAAAGAAATCATACAATAGAATTAAAACACACTTAACAAGGGAGATCAGATCAAGATTATATAGACATCAGATCAGCGAATACCTGACATCAGATCAACAGACTATAGATATCAGATCAAGAATATAAAAGAAATCATACAATAGAATTAAAACACACTTAACAAGGGATATCAGATCAGGATTATATAGACATCAGATCAACGAATACTAGACATCAGATCAACAGACTATAGATATCAGATCAAGAATATAAAAGAAATCATACAATAGAATTAAAACACACTTAACAAGGGAGATCAGATCAAGATTATATAGACATCAGATCAGCGAATACTTGACATCAGATCAACATACTATAGATATCAGATCAAGAATATAAAAGAAATCATACAATAGAATTAAAACACACTTAACAAGGGAGATCAGATCAGGATTATATAGACATCAGATCAGCGAATATTTGACATCAGATTAACAGACTATAGACATCAGATCAAGAATATAAAAGAAATCATACAATAGAATTAAAACACACTTAACAAGGGAGATCAGATCAGGATTATATAGACATCAGATCAGCGAATACTAGACATCAGATCAACAGACTATAGTTATCAGATAAAGAATATAAAAGAAATCATACAATAGAATTAAAACACACTTAACAAGGGAGATCAGATCATGATTATATAGACATCAGATCAGAGAATACTGGACATCAGATCAACAGACTATAGATATCAGATCAAGAATATAAAAGAAATCATACAATAGAACTAAAGTATACTTATATAATCCATAGGAAGGCCACATTACAATCCAAGTCCATTTTGCTTCTTCCCAATCTCCAACTCACGAAACATACGGTTCGTACGTTGCAAAAACCCTTGCTGCGTGAACGTCGTGAGTTATGTGAGTTATTTTTTATCATATTTTTAATTTTTCTACCTCAAATTTCAACAAATTAATCAGGTTTATTAGATGGCAAAGGCTGCCCATGAGCTACCTAATTTTGCTATGTTATTGTCCGTCACCCATGTGCAGTTGGGGTTAGGCCTTACAACATATAAAACATCATTCATTTTGGTAGCTGGAGGGAGTATTAGTATTACATTCTTTTAGATAATAGACTACAATGTCAATGATAAGTCCATAAGACATAGACAAGTTCAAATTCCAAACAAAGATGTTAAATTGCGAATGAATTTATAAAAAACCATCACAATGATTAACAACACTAAAGAATCAACTATGAAAATTATCTAGTTTTAAACAGTAGGGAAGACCCTTCTTCAAGACCCTTTGGAGGTGTAGACACCGAATGCTTCAGGCGAAAAGCTCTAGTAACGAACTCATAGTGTAGAACAAAATAGTAATATCTTTTTGCCAATTTCTTGAGAAATTTAAAACGAGGATGTATAGGTGGACGAGCTAGTGGTATTGGTTTTCGACAGAAGACGGGGGACTGTCGGCTAACTTATTATGATATATAAAACAAATTTAAATCTAAACTAATTTAAACTATTTTTAGATAAATTATTTAAAAATTAAATAATTTAAATAATTTTAGAAGAATGACAATTTGAAAAGTTTTTTTCAAAAATAGCGTGACAAATAGTAAAAAGTATAGATTGCAAATAGTAATAACCAAAATAAATTAGATCTCAATTACCTGCTATAAAGTTAGAGTATCATAAAAAAGAAAAAGTTAAAAGTTTAGAAGGAAACGTAATCATCAAATTGGAAAATGAAAACTATGCAAGTTTTCTTTCCTCTAAAATACTTAAAATCTGGGAGAAAAAGTTAACCCTTAGAAACATGAGTACTAAAAAGAAGAGAATGGGATTGGTTTTGCTTGCAGTAATGATCTAGATTTCTATTCATAATCCAAAGACTTTAAAATGAAAAACCAAACCTACAGTAATATAAGCGAGGTTCTAGCACCAGCATAGAAAATCCCTCCAAGACCAACAAGTGAAAGTACAAAAAGAACACGAACAAATAGTAATGAGAACTCTTATGAACTGGGACAGGAGCCAGTCCAGTGGATTTCATTTGCAGGTAAAAAATATTCAAATATTTAATTGTATTAATCTTAAGCTTTTTGGACTAGGACAAAATAGAATTATATTTTGATCTTACAAGTGAGACTAAGGTTTAAAGAGCTTAAATTGGGGATAAAGAACAATGTGATGAGCTCTAGCTTGTTAAATGCCTCTTCAAAAAGGGAAGGTTTAAAGTAACATCGGGCAGACGATCTTGATCTTGATCTTGGGCATGGAGAAATCGGCCACCGGGAACTTGTGCAAAGGTGAAAACAAATGGATGAAAAGATCTGACCCCAGCGCTCCAATAGTCCAGCTTTCCAATTTTCTTCCATTTCTTCTCCAGGATTTCATAAAGGTAAATCTCTATGAAACAGTTACCAGATAAGAGTATCAATATTTTGCCTTCCCAGAAAACCACTCTTCCGTTCCTCTCAACATTCACATTCTGGATGTTCTGAATCACCAATTTTGTCTTCCAAAGTTTCTTTTCATAGTCACAGTTGTATACCACAATTTCTTTATTCCACGGGACGATATAAGTCAGGCGACCTTCTGACGTTCCAAACCAAGAATGAAAGCAAACCCATGTCGTCATTTCTTCCATGCCATTATTCATATTTCCAGAAATAAGCTCAGCTACTTCGGTAATTAAGTCGAAAACCAAGACATCCCTGTTGTCAAAAGCCAGTGCATGCGATCATTAGCGTAAACAGGGTGAAAGTGCGTAAAAAAATCACCATCATTCTCTGGAAGAATTACCGAGCTCGCAACATATGCCTGGCGCCATTCATTATTCCCCGATTCAAATATAAAGAAATCCACTACTCCTCTTTCCGAAGGAGCTGAGGGCAGCACCAACTTAAATGAAGAAAAGTCAAGCACTTGATCAGCAAACCCTACGGCCAGGCCCAGAAATTTTTCCTTGTGTGGGGCTACGGCCAGGCCCAGGAATTTTTTCTTATGTGGGGGCTGTGGCGGCTCGGGTATTATTGGATATGAGCCGACCAAGGGGTTGAAGATTACATACCCAGGTAGACCAGAATAATAATTAAACTGGATCAACAGTAGGCCACTGGACGAGGGCATTATCCAGGAAAAGTTCCATTGCTGCCCTGAATTAGTGATAACCAATTGCTGTCCTAAATTAGTTCCTTTTGCCAAGTCAATATGGTTGCTAGACTGACCAGGTGGATATGAAATCAATTTCCACACAAATTGTCTGCATGTAGAATTGCAATGGAGCAGAAGCTTTTCTCTTGATCTCATGCTCCCGATTACTTTGTTATATCCCTTGTTCAAAAGTCTCAATTGAGCCAGTTTCTTCATCGGCAAACGAGTTATGATGTCAAGTATCAAGTCTTCCGATAATTCCGTTGAAGCATTCATCGTATACATTTGTGGAAACCCAACCTAAGACCAAATTAAAATTTGAAAAATCTATATTAATCAGCTAATCCCAGAAATATTTCCAGAATCTTCAAGCTCGAAATGGTTTAGGTTCTTGGAGGAATAAGCAAAAAAAGCACCAACCACTTAAAGGATAAATTGAAATCCAACGACATATTCAAGACACAACAAAATTACCACATCCAACCATAGATAATGGCAAAGAATTGAAGAGTTTGAGAATTCCAACCATAGGTAATGGCAAAGAATTGAAGAGTTTAAGAGCGACGACGAACCTTCACACTGCCTCTGAAAATATCTGGTTCACCTGCGAATTCCTCCCTCCACCCCTAACGCCGACGGAGAAGAATACCATAAACCCTGACAAGGAAAGAAGAGAATAAGATTACAGAACAGACGACGGCGGCAAAGAGTCCAGAACACAGACACACAGGCCTTATGAGAGGGGTTGTTTGTATCTGGGATTTTAAAAGAAAGGTGAAGAGGAAGACGGAGCGACCGCGATGGTAACGAGGGAGATTAATGGCGAGGCCACGGGAAGCTGAAGGTTTTTTTTTTTTTTTTTTTTGAAAACACTGAAGGTTTTTTTTTTTTTTTTTTGGGTTCAAGTAAAAAAAAAAAAAAAAAAAAAAAGTGGGGTGATTTTGGCTAAAAAAATTTAATTTTATATTTTTATTTTTAAGTAATGTCGAAAAAAAATTCTGACGTGGTCATTAACTATCCATTAAAGATTTTAAAATTAATTAAAATTTTGAAAGATTAAATTATATTTTTTATCCTTACATTTGATCAAATAATTTTTTTGAGTCTCTTACATTTTAAAATAATTTTTTTGGTCCTTACATATAAAATATGTATTGGTCCTTTATATTTTAAAAATGTATTATTTAGTCCGTAATGTCTATTTAATCTAAACTGCCCCAATTGTATTTATGAATATATAAAAAATTTTCAATAAAAGATATAATAGTTTAAAAACCAATGTATACATTAAAAGGTGTCAATCTCACAGGGAACCAAGTATGATTCTGTTGCAACAAGTTAGAGAAGCAGTAAAATAGAACAAATAAAGAAGCAGTAAAGTCAAAGCGGGTTATAAAATATTTATAAACATTGTGAGTGAAATATAAAATAGGAAAACAAAGGATAAATGTCGGGATTTCCACTTCCTGTCTGAAGGTGGAGGCCTCGGTTGTGAATCTTTCTTATGTCTGGTAAAGCTGAATTACCGGATCACTAAGACAGATCTCTAGAGCACTTACTACCAAGCTTCGGCTCATCTATCTACAACAACCCATGTCACGTATCCCATAGGACCCTATCACCCCCTTTGTGATCCCCAATCGCACTTCGACACTTCGCCTAGCACAGTTAGTCATTATTGGACTCGACCCCCTATCAAGACAACCACAACACCAGAAATAGGTCTTGTTCTAAATCGGCAGTTCCTAAGTTATCATCAATTAAGATCTCACTACAAGGATCATATTTTAGCTTCCATCCAATTTCCTTAAGGTGTAATGAATTGTAATGATAAAGTGCCAAGTAGGTCTGTGGCCCCTATTTCTTATTCATCGAATCCAGGCAACTACAAACCCCTAGTCACCATACTTAAGTCAAAAAATGAATTGAAAACCCAAGTACAGGATGCATAAATTCAGATTCCATAACAAGAGCAACCACCGATCAACCGATAGAGGAAATACACACATTTACTCTAAATGCAGCGAGTAAGTGCACACAAACAAAGATATACGCAAGTGCAAGCACACATATTAGAATTTTAAATGTAACAAATATTGTAAATGAGACTTCCACCTGCCTCTATTCCATTAAAGGAATGAAAGTCCCTAAAAGGTGCTTAAAACTTCATCGGTTCTAAGCTAACAACTGAAAATAAAGAAAGACCTGAATAAAAGTAAAATAAATTGAGTTTCGGATAAAAAAACCAAAAGTAAAAGTGTCTACAAGGAAAAAACTCTGAACTCCCTAAGTCTTGGATCCTACACTATTTATAGACGAAATGGAACGGACTAGAATAAAGTGTAGGATGGATAATTTGGTAATTCCCAAATGTTTTCTTTGGCTCCTAGTTTTGCAAGGTAGCATCTTCCAGGAAGCAATTGCTGACACAGCCGCAAAAGTAACTTGCACATTGTGTATAAGTGGTTAAAGTAGCCTGCAACAGTGTACTAGGTTTCCTTCTTTAGCGTGCTTTAGCTCTTGATGATGTACTGTTTGTCCCCTCGGTCATGGCCATAGCTTGTACCTGTGTACTAGCTGTCCTTTTTGTCATCTACCCGCTGCCTGTGCTAGTAATGGTCATCGGACGCTCTGCAGACGTTGGCTTCTACTGGGCGTCACCTGAAAGTGTTTTGTCGCGGACACCATGCACTGTTCGGGTTGACACTCTCTCTTCAGAGCTGCAGTTTTAGGTCGTCATCTAGCTCACGGTCACTAGACGCTGGCATTTGCGTTTTGCCATCTTGTCACATTCAGTAGACGCTGGCGTTCACAAGTCGTGACCACCTCTTGTCCAGAGTTTGGTGTTCCATCTCAACGTTAACTTCACTTTGTCCGTGTCACGTCCATGAGACGGTGCCGTGGACTGGACGTCTTTACTCACTTTCACCAAACGCTGGATTCAATTGGACATAATGCATCTCACGCTCAAGAGAAGTTGTCGTCTATTGGCCGTGTCCTCTGCTACCTCGACCTTCTTTTGATAATCTTCAACTCTACTCCAGAATCGTAAGTCCATAGTGTGGTTTTCTACCGTCTTCACTTCATTCATTGTTCTTCTGAAACTAGCACAATCGAAATCATAAATAGAATTTTATTATACGGATAGACAAAGAATTTGTCTAAAGTAGGCTTAAATCGTGCAAAAAATACATAAAAATAGATGTGAAATGATTCACATCAGTACTCTTAGTTGTTTTTCAATAGAAAATAGAAATTAATGAGATGTTCGTCACTTTTTCTCAACTTTCCTCCCTCACGCGCTCTCCCATTTGTTTGCCAAACCCACCACTTTTCTCCGGCCGGAAGATGGACACCTCTTTTGCCGTTTTTTTTTTTGCTTTGAAAATTGGTCAATTCATGATGATGTTTGCTCATAATTTCCAGGTTTGGTTTGATTTTTTTCATTTTCCGAATGAACTCAAAATCTTTCAATTCCCCTTCTTCTCCTTTTCTTATTCTTATTCTTCTTATTCTTCACCAGTCCACCGACTTATTTGCCTTGGATCTGGTCACCGCCGATATGGGCTCCCTCGCCTTAGATATGGCGGCCGTCGATCTCCCTCTTGTGGAGGAAGAGATGGAGGATGTAAGTTAAGATCTTTGGAGTTATGTTCCTGGGATTTTTTCACTTTTCATTGTTGTTGTTTTCTGATAGATTTGATATGGGTTTTATTTGATTTGTTAGGATTTGATATGAGTGGGTGTTTTTCATGCTTTGGATCATCAAACAAAGGTGGAAGCTGTGTTAAAGCAGTGGTAAAGAATGAGTCTTTGAAATAAGGTTTTTTAATCTTTGAAGCAAGAACGATATCAGTTGGACTGTCGGATGAGTCATCGATGCCGTCGCTTCTTCACCACTGTCCATCTATCCCTATTATTAATTATTGATGAAAAATTGAATGTTGATGGAAAACTGTTTTTTTATTATTATAATTATTTGAAGGATTGATGAAAAACGTGTGTATATGAGTTCTTGAAATTTGATGGAAAACTGTTAGAAAATTGATGGAAAAATATTTATTTGAGGTCTTTAAGCTAATTTTTCATCAATGTTAGAATATTGATGGAAAATCGATATATGATAAAAAATTGATGAAGAACTATTTTTAAAATTTTTTTAACAGATTGATGGAAATGTATTATTTAACATTGATGGGAAACTGAATATTGATGGAAAACTGATAACTGATAGAAAATAAATATAAACTCATGTATCTGAGTTATTGAAATTTGATAGAAAACTGTTAGAATACTGATGAAAACTCATCTATCAGAGGTCTTGAAAAATTATTATCCATCAATGTTAGAAAATTGATGGGAAATCGATATCTAATAGAAAATTGATGGAAAATTGGTTTTTCTTTATGTTTTTTAACAGGTTGGTGGAAATGTATTATTGAATGTTGATAGAAAACTGATATCTTATAGAAAATAGATGTAAACTCGTGTATATGAGTTCTTGAAACTTGATGGAAAACCATTAGAAAATTGACGGAAACTCATGTATGACAAATCTGAAAAACAATATTCCATCAGCTTCATATGACAAAAATAAAATTCAAAAACGGATAAACATGTTATTCTCATTCAAAAATGGATAAACATGTACAAGGATAAACATTGTATATGGATAACCATGTACAAGGATAAACAACATGGATAAACATGTACAAGGATAAACATTGTACAAAGATAAATAACATGGATAAACATTGTACAAGGATAGAGAAACAAAAAATCTCCATCATCAAGTCAAGTAAACGAAATAAAAAATCTCCACACAAATCTTTGCTATGTTTTTGCTTTCTTTTGGCTACAAGTACATGAGCTTACATAAAAATATATCAGTTTCTTTTTGCTGCAAATACACGATTTTACATCAACTTCAGAAATAAATTTTAAAGTCTCAATCCATATCACATCCATATTTCAGTTTTCCATCACGATAAGTAAAAAACACAGTTTCCATAAAATTCATTAGATTACATCATAATAGTTTTTAACCAAAATCCGAAATACACTTTACATCAAAATCCAATATAACAGTTTACATATACAGTCAAAAATAATATTTTCATCAACCCAATTCTACATCGAAGTAATAAAACATATAATACATGATTTTTCATCAAAATCTACATCAGTTTACATCTGATTTCTGAAATCGAATTCCAACATCAGTTTTTCATCCATATTCAGTTTTCCATCAACATTAAGTAATACATTTCCACTGCAAATACACGATTTTACATCAAATTTAGAAGTAAATTTTAATGTTTCCATCCATATATCATCCACATTATAGTTTTCCATCACGATAAGTCATATGAAACACAGTTTACATCAAATTCATTAGTTTACATCAGAAAAGTTTTTAACCAAAATCTGAAATACACTTTACATCAAGATATCTAGTTTATATCAAGATAACAGTTTACATCAAAATACCAATAAATCAATTTCCATAATTTTTCCCAAAAAAACAGTTTAAATCCATATCATTTTTTTTCCATAAAAAAACCATATCAAATTGATCAGCAGAACACAAAGTATGAACAAATTAGATTAAAAAAAAATCCAATCTTGAGCAAGAACAAATAAGAAAAAAACCCTTTTGAAAATAATACCTTCTTGATGAAAACAACAAAATTGGAGATTAGATAATTTTGGAGAAGGAAGAGAAGGAAGCAGCAAAATTTTAAAACGTCCAGAAGTGATGACGGCTCTGCCATATCCGATCCAAGTCATCTTCTTCCTTCCGCGCTAAAATGTCCGCTTTGTTTGATGATTCAAACCATGGAAAACACCCACTCATATCAAATCCCAACAAATCAAAGAAAATCCATATCAAATTCACCAAAAAACAACAATCGAAAAGTGAAAAAAATTGAAACGAGCGGTAAGCTTTTGTGGTTATTTATTTATTTTTTTTGACATCGTGGTAAGCTTTTGAAGAGCCGGGGGGGGGGGGGTTTCATTTTGGCGGATGCAGATTTTTGGGCTTCTTTAACTTGGTTAAATAATGGAAGATCAGGGGAGGTTCAATTTCCCAAAATTTAAAATCAAAATTTAAAATTTGATCTTGGAAGTTCTTTTGATGGAAAGGACACTGCAATTTTTTTTTATTAGTTTTGTTGATTTCCAAGGAGTTTGAGTTACATTTATTTAACTCATGCTCTTTGGTTTTGCTGTAATTTGCTGATTTGTTTTCTTTTATTATTAATTTGGTACTTATAGTTGTACTATATAAGTGTTGGTCATTGGCAGGAGCATGCTGCACTAGTTGAGATTTGTAATAATATTTGTGTCCTAGGTTGTAGTGTGAAGTATATTTATCAGTATCTTGAGATTAATGTAGCAACGGATCATCTGGTAAAACAAGGATTGTAATGCAACCTTTTTGTTTTTTTTATAATCCCTTTCTAGTTTACCAGGTTGTGTTAAAGGCAATTGGTATGTGGTGGGATTATAGAATATCCCTGGGCGAGTGGATTCGGAGATGAACAACCAATACAGGAAGCGAAGCCGTCGGTGGACTGGAGGAGTGCGGCGGGAATAACTTGGAAACCAAAATCGGCCCCTGCAGAAAATGTACAGTCGAACAAAATTTTGGGCGTTACGGGTTTGTTCCACTGCTGGTCCGTCGTCAATTGGGGAGATGGAGGAGAGGTCGCTATACCCGGCGGAGACTATTGGCAGCCGATTGGAGTTGCAGGGCGACAAACTCGAAATATCGGGCCGTGGTTTTTTTTTTTTTTTTTAATGTAAGTGACATGGACATGTCATAGGAAAAGTTGTAATCTGCCCAATTCCTTAAAAATTAATAAAAAGCAAAGAAAAACATGGGGAAATCAGAGTGCACTGACCTGGGCATGTCAGAGGAAAAATTTTATTTTGTCCCCATTCCTTTAAAAATCAAAGGAAAACTCACCTGGGCATGTCAGAGGAAGAATTGTAATCTGCCCAAGCCTTCAGAAAATACAAAAACCATTCGAACCTTGACTTGGGCATGTCGGAGGAAAAATTCTATTCTGTCCAGCCTCCTTTAAAAATCCAAGAAAAACTCACCTAGGCATGTCAGAGGAAGAATTGTATGCTGCCCAAGCCTTCAATTCCCCTCGAAATTCTCAGCTAAAAATCACTCAAAATACAATTAAAAGACAAAAACAAAACTTATAAAAAAATTTGGGTTGCCTCCCATAAGCGCCTTTCTTTAACATCTTTGGCTAGACTCACTGTTCCCTCAATTAATCTGCGTAAATGGGGTGAACTAACATGATCATCTATATGGCCTCACTAGTTCTATGTTCAAGAAATGGCTTAAGCCTATGACCATTAACATGCAACACTTTTCCAGACTTTAAGCATTGAATTACAATCATCCCATATGGAATACTTACCACATTATATGGTCCAATCCATGTTGACTTGAGCTTACCGGGCATAAACGTTAGCTTGGAGTCAAAAAGAAGTACCTTTTGTTCTACCACAAAAAATTTTTTTTCAAAAGCTTGTCATGAGCAAGCTTGGTCCTTTCCTTATAGAGCTGTGAATTATCATACGCCTCTAAGCAGATCTCCTCTAACTCCTGCAGCTGCAAATTCTGCTCGAATCCCACTTCTTGAGCATCCATATTGAATTGTTTAACCGCCAAAAAAGCACGATGCTCTAACTCAACAGGAAAGTGACACAATCTTCCCAAAAACTAACCCGTAAGGCGACATGCCAATGGGAATCTTGTAAGCCGTACGGTAGGCCCAAAATGCATCCTCTAGCCTTAAACTCCAATCCTTACGTCCTGGATTCACTGTCTTCTCCAAAATGCCTTTGATCACTCTGTTTGAAATCTCTGCTTGGCCATTGGTCTGAGGGTGATAAACAGTGGAAATGCGATGCCGAACTCCATAGCGCTTCATTAATGCCTCAACTTGGCGATTGCAAAAATGCGTTCCTTGGTCACTTATGATCGCCTTGGGCACGCCAAACCTACTAAAGATGTTAGATTTAAGAAACCCTGCAACAACTTTAGCTTCATTAGTCTGGGTAGCCTTTGCTTCTACCCACTTCGAGAGATAATCAACAGCAACCAGAATGTACAATTTCCCACAAGAACTTGGAAATGGCCCGATAAAATTCATACCCCATACATAAAAAATCTCACAAAACAACATAGGTACTTGAGGCATCTCATTCCTAAAAGATAAATTGCCTACCCTCTGACACCTATCACATTTCTTGCAGTAATCATATGTATCCATAAATAAAGAATTCCAATAAAAACCACAGTCTAAAACTTTCCTAGTAGTACGCTTTGGACCAAAGTGACCACAACAAACATGAGAATGACAGAATTCAAGTATGGACTGAATTTCATGATTAGCAACACATCTCCTAATTACTTGATCAGAACATATTTTCCACATATAAGGTTCATCCCAAACATAGTGCCTAAATTGAGACTTCAATTTATTTTGCTGATAAATATTCATGTTGGGAGGAAACTTACTGCTTGTCAAATAGTTAACTATGTCTGCATACCATGGCTTGTGACCTTGCAATGCCCATAGCTTCTCTTCTAGAAACACCTCTGAGATAGGGCTAGAATCTTCTTCATGAACCAACTTGCTAAGATGATCAGCAACTGAATTATCCGCATCTTTCCTATCCTTAATCTCCCAATCAAATTCTTGCAGCAAGAGAATCCATCTTATGAGTCGTGGCTTTGACTCCTTCTTTGCCAACATGAACTTCAAAGCTGCATGATCAGAATAAACAACAACCTTAGAACCTGTGGTTGTGTAGTTGCATTGCATCGAGTCAAGTGTCTTGGATGCATAGTAAATGACATGGCTCTGTCTTCCATTCCTCTTTCCAAGCACTGCTCCCACAGTATATTAACTAGTGTCACACATAAGCTCGAATGGCAAGTCCTAATTTGGGGGCTGGATTATAGGAGTAGATGTGAGTAACTCTTTCAGCTTCTGAAATGCACTTCTACACTCCTCACCAAACTCAAATGGCACGTCATGTTGTAAAAACCTCGATAGGGAAGAAGTTCTTGATAAATCGCCGGTAGAAACCTGCCAGCCGCTCTAACATATGATCAATGAAAGGGAGCGAGAAGTGGTCCTTCCTATTGGCTGCATTCAACTTGCAAAAATCAATGCACATACGCCAACCTGTCTGTAATCTCATGGGAACCAACTCGTTAGCTTCATTTTTAACTAACTAAAAATCGGATTTCTTAGGCACCACATGTACCGGGCTAACCCCCTTACTATTCGGAACTGCATAAATTATACCTACATCTCGGAGCTTTATAATCTCTTTCATTACTACCTCTTTCATGGCAGGATTCAGCTTTCTCTAGACTTCTCTGACCGGCTTGGAATATGCCTCCAAGATTATTAGTGCATGCAGATTGTGGGATTGATTCCTTTGATGTCGGCCAGTGTCCATCCAATTGATGTTCTATACTCCCTCAACACTCTCAGTAGCTTATCTTCTTGCAAGTCCGTCAACTCCTTGGAGATGATCATGGGCAAAGTCTCCAATTCCTCGAAGTAGACATATTTAAGGTGATTCGGCAATGTCTTCAATTCAAGTTTAGGTGCCTGCACCACAGAAGGTAGATTTTTGTCAGAACTAATAGGTAACCCTGAAAACTGGTTAGCCAACCTTGGTGGCAATTGCGGACTAGCATGGAATGCCATGACTGCCTCAATGACTGCTTCACTCACATTGCTGCGAGCATCAATTTCCTGCACACTATGCTGTAAAACAAAATTCAACTCATCCAACATTAGATTAAACTCAATCTCTTCTTGTATAATAGAGTCAACTAGGCTAACATTAAAAAAATATTCAGAATCTGGTGGATATTTCATGGCTTCATACATGTTAAACTAAACTTTTTCACCATCAAATTCAAAAGTAAACACACCAGCATCTACATCAATCTTTGTCTTAGCCATTTTCATAAATGACCTACCCAGTAGAAGAATATCAAAATTTCTCACATGCTCATCATTCATGTCAAGGATATAGAAATCAACAGGAAAGATCAACTTATCACATTTAACTAATACATCTTACTACCCCCTCCAGATAAATCATCGACCTATTGGCTAACGGGACAATTACATTCGTATTTTTAAGAGCCCCAATTTTTAACTTGTTAAACAAAGACAAACACATCACATTAATTGAAGCTCCTAAATCTAGCATGGCTACTTTTATAGCACGTGACCCAATAACACAAGTTATGGCAAAAATACATGGATCAGTACACTTCTGAGGCAACTTACGCTGAAGAACTGAAGAAATATTCTCGTTCACGTAGACCTTACCTTCAGGTCTTCTCTTCCTGGTAGCAATGACTTTAAAAACTTTGTATACCTTGGAATCTACGCAATGGCCTCCATTAATGGTATGTTGATTGCTACCTCTCGAAATACCTCCAGCACCTCATCGTCATAGTACTCCTTCCTTACCTAAACTAACCTACTAGGAAATGGGGGTGGAATTACACTTTCCATTTTTCTTACAATAAATTTAGGATTTACCTCTTTTTCTGGCAACTCTTCCACTTCCTCTTCCTTTTCTGACTTATAAGAGGGTTTTGGAACCTCGACAGTCGAAACTTTAGGTTCTGGAAATTCTCTCCCACTCCTCAAAGTCATTGCACTCACATTTTCTATTGAACTACCTGGTTGAGATGGAAGCTTCTCGTGGCCTTTGTCTCTCTGATTAACTTGAGTGGCTAGCTAGGAGATTTTCTTCTCCAAGTTCTTGATTACAGCCTGTGATTACTGCTCTCTTACCTGTTGTTGCTGTTCTCTTGCCTGTTGTTGCTGTTCTCTTGCTTGATCCCTCTCAACAAGACCCTGCACAATAATTGTCAATCCTTTAATCATCGATTTGACTGACGAACCCGAAGCCTCTGCTGGTGGAGGTACTGGGTTTCTAACTGGGGGTTGGAAACTAGATTGCTGAGGTTGAGGTTGAAAACCAATCTGCTTGTAGCTGAATTTGGGGTGATTCCTCCACCATGGGTTGTAGGTATTAGAATACGGGTCATATCTTATCTGGGGTGAGGCCTGGAATCCGCCCACTACATTTACTTTCTTTCCTTCTTGCACTGTTGGACAGTCATCAGAGGCATGTCATTGCATTGCACAAATTCTGTAGACCTTCACTGCCAGCAACGGCCCCACAGCAAGCTGGCACACCAAATCAGTCAATTGTTCAATCTTATTTTCCATGTTAGAGACACTCACCTCATTAAGTCGTTTGGTAGGCATGTCTGCTCGCCTATGAAATTGCTGGGAAGTCTCAGTAATCACAGAGATTAGCCTCATTACCTCTACAGGAGTTTTATTCATCAATGCTCCACCACTAGCAGAATCTATCTTGTCCCTGTCAAACTCAGATAGGCCCTCATAGAAATACTGAATTAAAAGTTGCTCAGGAATCTGGTGTTGAGGACAGCTTCTGCATAAATCGCTGAACCGTTCCCAATACTCGTTTACCTGTGTTTCTTCTCTTTAGTGTTCCTCTTTGCGGTCTTCTCTACTTCTGGGTCAAATACGAGTTTACTGTACGAGAAGAGCGAACCATAAAAAGGAACAAACAAAACCAAAGCTTTTAACCAAAAATAAAACACTACACCGTACTTCCCAGCAACGGCGTCAAAAATTTGATGGGTCGTCAGACCAATAAAAAATAAACCTACTTTATAAGTTATTAAAAATAGTATAGTGCGAGTAGGATCGTACCCATAGGAAGCACCAGAGTGAAATAAATTTAGTTAAAGGGCGTAACCGAAGAGGGGGTTTTTTTTTAATTAAAATTACTAACGAAAATTAAATCAAAATTAAAGACAGGAAATTTAACAATTTATCAAATTCAATTTCAAAAAACATTTAGTCAAGGGAATTGTACCACCTAGATACACTAATTGATCCTTAATGCAAAAATGTATTAACTAATTGCTGGTTACACTGGTTTTCATTGTTGGAACCTCTTAACAATTCAGTCCTATTAGTTTAAGCTAGCAATTATGGAACCTCCGTTAATTGCGTCTATAATAGATGATCAATTTTGGAACCTCCTAGAACCTAGATCACGATAGCCAAGGACCCAGTTCAACTACAATTAACCCAATTAGCTTAATTTCATTTGATCATTTATTCTTTTCAACTCACTAACGTACGTACCATTTGATTAGTTGCATTGACTTTATGAAATACCGAACCTCGTGTATTCTAGTGGATTGGATTACCTAGGAAAGCCTGCATGCTACCAGCTATACAAACAATGCCAAATAATTCTCAAGAAGTTCGCAAGAATAAATAAGAAAACCAGTAATCAATTAATATAAAAAACTAATTCGATCTCACGATTAAAGTAATATCGAGGGAATCAAACCTTGGCTAGACTAGAAAATTTACCTACTCATAATTAAACTAATAAAAATAATATTAAAATTCTATGCCATGAATTGAAATTAAAAAAAAAGGGAATGAAATTAAGTACTATGCGTAATGGATGCGCAACCACCTAACTCCCAAAGCTTCGTACTGGACGCACTCCAAATTGTTGCCAAAATTGTTCTCTCAATGTTGTTGTCTCCATGGATTTCTTGCCTCTTCCAAAACGTGGCCAAAATGAAGGAAAACTCAAAAATCCTCCACCAAAGCTGCTACCCGCAACCACCACTCAATACCAAAATATATTTTCGTCTCTCTGTTCCCACCAAAACCCTAATTAATTCCCTCCTTTCACCAATTTGGGCCCACTCTTATTTCCTAACCAAAATTCTCCCCTTAAAAATAATTATGGCTCAATTACTTCTTAATTAATAAAATTCTGTCTTAATTAAATCCCAAGTTCAACACAGCCCAGACTTCTTTGTCTCCCTTCAAGCCCAACTTGCTCTAATTTCATCCAAAATGGCCCATCATGCTCAAAATCAATCTTCATCCCTACAAATGTCAAAACAGAATTTTACATAAGTATCAGCATTTTACATTAGTACGAGCTTTTTACATCAGTACCAGCATTTTACATCAACAATTAGCATTTTACATCAACATTTTAAATCAACAAAAAGCAATTTATATCAGTACGACCATTTTGCATAAGAAAAATATCATTTGACATCTGTACGAGCATTTGACATAAAAAAATATCATTTTACACTAACAAATAGCACTTTACATCAGTACGAGCATTTTACACACCGCATTATACACTAACAAACAGCATTTTACATCAGTACGAACATTTAATATTAGTATCACAATTTCATATGAAAAAACAGCAAAAATATACGATTTTACATTTAAAAAAATATCTTTTTGCCCAAACCCTAGTTTTTCGTTCATCTTCCTGGGCTGCAAACACTACCAAATGAATTCCCTGCCTTAGATCTATAAAATCCTAGTTTTTCTTTCATCTTTGTGGCTAATTTGTGATTCTCTCAAACCCAAAAAATGGAGAAAATGTTGAAAAAGGGAATGGATTTGAAGCTTGAGAGGTGAGAAGTATTTTGGCAGTGAGAGATCTTCAAAATTTTGCCCGAAATAGCCATAATCGGCGGCGAGAAGCGACGGGGAAGGGAGTTATGGAGAGAGAAATGAGAAAGAGCAGTCGTTGGAGAGAGAAAAAAGAATTAGGGTTTGGGGAAAAGTGGCTGGTGATTATGTATATATAATAGGCGTGTGCATTGTACACTCTACCTTTCAAGAATTTTGGCTCCATTTTTTCCTTTTTTTTTTTTTTTTGGCTACGTGTATGAAATTTTTGTTTACTCCTATCCCTACTATGTAACTATTGCCCCCAGGTCAAGCAAGAATGACAAGAAAACTAATTTTGGCAAGAAAAAAGAGTAGGACTTTACATCAATCATATTTTCATAAAACTGTAAATTTTATCTCTACTCAGTTCTTTATATTTCTGGAAAACTAAATATTAATTTCATAATATTATTCAAATACATATATTATATTAATAATAATTGCCACTATATTCTTGATATATGCATTTTAATAATCATTCTGAAAAAAACATGAGCAGGTCATTCAATATTGTAAATAGGAGACAGAAGACATTGTCGTCTGGTAAACGTAAAAAACTTAAATATTACATGAAAATTTCATATAAATTTCACAATTTCATTCTATATTTGATATTTCACTAAATTTAGTATATAAATTGTTCACCCTCACATATTCTTCATAATTCCACACACCACTGTCAATTTTTGTGTACAAGAACATAAAAAATGCATGACAATTCCCTTTCCAATAATGCATGTAACAATGCCACTGTCACTCCAATAACTTATACCACATCTAAGATATTTTACATTATAAAATTTTACATTGTAATACTATAATTTTTTGATCATATTATTTAAATAAACTTAATAGTATTTCATTCAATTATGTATAACTTTTTTAATATTATAATTATGTATTTATTTTTTAAGATTATTGGGACATTGAAGATCATTCATATATATACAAATATTAAGCACGTTGATGTGGATTGAAGAAAATGTCAGACGTCAAACAAAGTCATCTAAACTAACCTTCTCAAGGGGTTTCATGAATGGAAAAGTTAAACTTCTCCTTATGAAATATCCACCAATATTGTCAAAAAATCTCCTCCATAACAATGATTCTAAAAGTAAACATTTTATTCAAAACATTACACTATATAATATGATGTTCTATTTTACTTCAATGGGGAGGAATGTTGATTCCTTTATTGAAAAAAGACATGGTCCATACACATTTAGATTAAATGGACAAAACTACCACAAAATTGGAAGTTTGGTACCAATTTCGGGATCAATAGCAAAATTTTCACAACTGTATATTTATGACACTCAGAATGAATTTTACAACATATAAATGCAATCAGGTACCTTCTTCTTCTAAAATTATTTAATATATATTTACTTTTGATATTTAACATGTATTATCTATTGCTAATCTTATTTGCTTTGTGAATATGTATTTTCAGTAATTAAAAAAATGAAAAAAAATACTTCATTTGATTTTGAGATTGTAATTTAAAGCAAGTTCTTGATGATCATAATACTTTAGGAAAGAATTTCAGAATTCTAAGGGATCGTTACCATTCAAACAAAAATCACAACTTGGAATTGAAACACAGTGGAAGTAGAGAAAAAAAATGGAATGACATATAATCTTTCAACAACATCAAAACTTGTTGGTCACATAGTTGGTTATATTGATATATTGATAGTTCAACTTGAAGGAAAACAGAACAAGCTTGGACTAAATCGAAAATCTCACTTTCGTGCAATGCATTCCAAAATCGGCAACTTTCGACTTGGCTCTGGCTCAAATTCATTTTTCCTGAACGGATCTAGGCTTATACATATTTAATTTATTAAAACGATGCTCAAAGATTAAATCTTTATTTAAAGCGGAAAGTCTAAAGATTATACCTTTGTAGCGAAGTCCCAAGCAAAAAGAAATCCAAAATTTTGGGCAAGCGAAATTCACAAGATATCCGAAAAAATAACTCCAAACACCTCCAAATTAGTGTGGGCTAATGTCTACAGAGTTGTCCAAGGCAACAACAAAGAAATCCAAAGAAACCCACTTCAAGAATCTAACAAATCTGAAAATCAGATTTAGCCCGGGAACTGATCCTAATCTGAAAACTCACTTCAGGAATTGGCCTTTGCTCATAGATCTAGACCTTGGCGAACCCGAAGGAACAAGCCAATTGATCAACACAACAAAGGGTACAAAACCCATAAAAAATCATCACCTAGAACCCGCCCAAAAAACTTGCCGGACTTCGCTGGACTTAGCGTTGGAAATGGAAACCAGCGGCGGCTCTGAGGGATTTCGGACGGCTGAAATTCCAGGCAGCAATTCGAAAAAGATCTTGGGTTTTCTAAGATCGGGGCTTGAAGATTCTTGAAGAAGAAAGCTCCAAAGTTGACTTTGAAAGAAAAGCTTCTAAGAAAGTTGAGATCTTCTCTTTCTAGATTTAACGTTCTCTCACTAGGTAAATGCCTCTAAGGTTTCTAATGTCTTGTAAGTTGCTTAGCAAAGACTATTTATAGGGAGCTTCTAAGGAGACCTTATGGGCCTTTGAGTTGGGCCTTTTAGTTTGACTTTCGTAGACCTCTTAGTCTTCCCTAGACTAGTCAACTCCAATCGAGCCTTTCGAATTAATTCTTTAACCCACTTCGTTAATATAATTTAATCAAACCCTTAGGATTAATTAATTCATATAGAATTAATTTCTTAATCCACTTAGTCAATTAAATATTAATTAAAACTTTAGAATTAATTAATTCACTTTGTCGATTAGTCAAACGCATAATTAATCGTACTACTGACGGACCAATTATAGAACTACCGCTCAAAAATGACTTTACATCGCGTCACTTTATTTTCTTCTATCTCCCCGCATCAAAGATTTTGCGCTTGTCGGTTCATCAATTTACTAACAAATTAATTCACCGACTTCTTGATATCCAAAATTAGTACCACTCGACTTTCTTATTATGCCGGACATAAAGTCCATTGGCCGGGTTTAGTATAATAAAACTTACGAGTTCATCTTGGGAGCACCATCAACCCGGCGAACCGGTACGTGGATTCCTCCGACTAGCAATGGCACACAAGAAGCTAAACACCACATACCTAACTTACCGAGGTATAGGCCTCAATTGACCGCACTCTTTAGCAAATCAAAGCATACGATATCTAACTCTCATGCACGTCCCAATCTCGGTATTGAGAGATTAGAATACTAGGACCAAATTAACTACGCTGTTCAGTACAAGTTAATTATATCCAAACTGGTCGTGCTCAATATGCCCCGGGTATATCCGGTTGTTTTAATTAGTCTAGACAAACTAATTTCTAAATCACACGATAACCTATACCGATAGTATATGTTTACTCGCTTTGTGGGCTCGTGGTTCCGTCGAGTTAGCAACTGCACCATTGTTATCACAATAAACTATGATAGACCTTGGCAGCTCAGGATCCACATCTAAGTCCACCAGGAAGTTTTGGAGCTATACAGCTTTTTTCGCTGCCTCTAATGCGGCAACATACTCAGCCTCCATGGTGGAGTCCGCCACGCATTTCTGTTTGACACTCAGCCATACTATGGCTTCACTTCCTAGAGTGAACACAAACCCATAGGTAGACTTACTCTTGTCCATATCACCTTGAAAGTCCGAATCTGTGTAACCCAATGGTACAAGCTCTTACGCTCTATAAACTAGGACATGATCTCTCGTCTTTTGTAAGTACTTGAGAATGCATTTTACTGCCTCCCAGTGAGCCTTCCCAGGGTTACTCTGATATCTGCTAACCATGCCAACGACAAAGCAAATATCAGGCATCATACATAACATAGCATACATGAGACTACCCACTACAGATGCATAGGGTACTGCCTGCATGGCATCTATCTCCTCAGCAATCTTGGGACACTGCTCATTTGATAAATGCACTCCATGCTTGAAAGGTAGTGAACCCTTATTGGAGTTCTGCATGTTAAAACAAACCAGAATCGTGTCTATGTAGGAAGCCTTAGAGAGTGTCAGAAAACGTCTCACACGATATCAAATAACCTTGATCCCAAGGATAAGTCCAGCTTCTCCTAAATCCTTCATATCAAACTGCCTGGACAACCATGCCTTTACGTCTGACAACACCTTCTTACTATTGCCAATCAGAAGAATGTCATCTACATAAAGTACGAGGAACACCACTATATAAACATCAAGCCTGCGATATACACACTGCTCATCCGGACACTGAGTGAATCCATAGGACTGGATAACTTCGTAAAAATGGATGTTCCAAGATCTTGATGCTTGCTTAAGTCCATAAATATACCTCTTAAGCCTGCATACCTTGTGCTCTTAGCCCTAAACAATGAAACCCTCTGGTTGCTGCATAAAGATGGTCTCCTCAAAACTTCCATTAAGAAAAGCTGTCTGGACGTTCATCTGCCAAATCTCATAGTCCATATGAACAGCTATGGCCAAGAGAAACCGGATCGACTTAAGCATAGCTACCGGCGAAAAGGTCTCCTCACAATCAATACCCTCTTTTCGAGTATACCCCTTAACCACAAGCCTTGCCTTGAAGGTCTCAATCCTCCTGTTAGATACACTCTTTCGCTTATAGACCCATTTGCATCCAATAGGTTGAAACTCATCAGGAAGGTATACCAGCTCCCAAACCTGATTTGAGTCCATAGAACCCATCTCAGCAATCATCGCTCCCTGCCAAGAATCTGCATCTTTATCCTGGAGAGCCTCATTGTAGCTAACTGGGTCTGGTTCATTGGCACCAGGGATAAAGTCCGAAGACTCACCCAAACCCATGTATCTCTCAGGCTGTCTGACAACCCTCCACTACAACGAGGCGTAGCCTATGTAAGAGCATCATCTATGATAGTATGTGCAGTATATTGTGGCGTGTCTTCCTGTACTTGTGCATCTGGGATAATGGACTGACTTCTAAGCTCTTCCAATACTATCTTACTGCTTGACTTATGATCTAAAATATAGTCCTCTTAAAGAAATCTGGTATTGGTACTGACCACCACCTTCTGATCTTGAGGACTATAAAATAGATCACCTCTCATTCCTTTGGGGTAGCCTATAAACAGCATAACCTTTGATCTCGAATCTAACTTACCTGCATCTGTCTCGAGCACATGTGCTGGATAACTCCAGATCCTGAGATGTCTCAGACTAGGCTTTCACTCAGTTCACAACTCTAGGGGTGTCGTAGGCACAGATTTATATTGTATGAGATTAAGAAGATAACACGTTGTCTCTAAGGCACAACCCCAAAACGAGGTAGGCAACTCACTATAACGCATCATCGATCTGCCATATCCATAAGAGTCTGGTTCCTCCTCTCTGCTACACCATTCTACTGGGTGTGCCAGGTGCAGACAACTGGGACTGAATACCCTCCTCCGACAAATAGGATCTAAATTCACTAGAGTTGTATTCACCACCACGATCAGATTGTAGGGTTTTGATACTTTTACCCAGATGGTTCTCCACTTCAGCCTTAAACTCTTTGAACTTGCCAAAGCATTCAGACTTGTGGCGCATCAGGTATATGTATCTATATCTAGAGTAATCATCCATGAATGTCACGAAATACTCATGGCCACCTCTAGCCTGAACTGACATAGGCCCACACAAGTCAAAATGAATCAACTCTAAAACCTCTTTGGCCCTATACCCCTTTGCCTTGAAAGGCCTCTTGGTCATTTTCCCTTCCAAGCAGGACTCACATATAGGAAAACTGTCAATATCTAATGAGTCTAATGACCCATCATTTACCAACCTTTGAATCCTACTAAGGTTAATGTCACCCAGTCTCAGGTGCCAAAGATAAGTTTGATTCAGAGGGGAAGACTCCTTTCTCCTACTATGATTCGGTGATGAGTTATTAGTTTCTGTGTTTTGCACAACTGGGAAGTTTGTCTTAATTAAAAACAGATCGTCAACTAATGTACTGGAACATATAAGCCTTTGGTTCTTTCTAATAAAAATAGAATTATCAGAAAAAACACAATTATAACCATCCAAAAGAAGTTTTGAATATGAAAGTAAGTTCTTTCTAAAACTGGGTACATTTAAACAATCTCTCACATGTAAAATAGACTCTGAAAAGTAAAGACATAAAACTCCCACTGCAACAACAGAAACTTTGGTAGTATCCCCAAGGTAGACCTGCAACTCTCCCTCTCTAAGCAGCTGGGTCACTTGGAACCCCTGCAAAGAATTACAAACATGATCTGTGGCTCCTGAATCAACACACCAAGAATCTATGAAAATCGACACGTCTCAGTAACTAGGGAAAATTTACACATACCTCGAGGCTTTAGGCAGTACTTCTTCCAATGTCCAGCTTTGCCACATCTGAAGCACTTGCCTTTCGACTTGTGTACTTCGCAATGCCTCCCTTGGGTCCATGATCAGCTGCTGCTTTCTGGCCCCTCTTCCTCTTATGCTTCCTGGCTTTGGACCTAGCAGAGGAACCTGAAGGTCCAACAGTAGCCAAAGCTTTCTTCTTCTCAGCGAAGAGGCCTTCAACAGACATCAATGCAGTCATGAGCTCGGGAAGTGAATATAAGAGGTTGCCCATATGTAGTTCAATCAAAACTGCTCAAAACTGGGGGCAAGCTCTAGAGGATGATATCAACCTGGGTCTCCCCATCAATATCACCTCCCAATACCTCGATCTCATTAATGCAGCTCATCATGTCCAGTACGTGATCCCTCACTGAAGAGCCCTCAGCCATCCTAGTATTCATGAGTTTCCTCATAGCTAACTGCATGGCTGCCCTGCCCTGATGTCCAAACATCTCCCTGAGGTTGAGCATCATATTGTAGGTTGAGGTAAACAACTGATGCTGGTGCTGCAGTACACTCGATATAGAAGCCAATATGTAGCACCTGGTCATCTCATCAACCTTCTGTCACCTAGTATATGGCTCTCGCTGCTCAGGGGTGGCATCAGCGCTGGGCTTAGGGGGGCACTCCTCAGTGAGCACATACTTATAATCCTCAGCAGTAAGGACAATGTCCATGTTACATTTCTAGTCAATGTAATTAGAACCAGTAAGTTTGTTCTAATTCAGTATGACAGCTATCAGGTTGAACGACATATCAACAACTGAAAATATAAATAGTCAAGTTTCAGTATACTTTTCTGAAAATATTGATATCCTCAAAACAATACATTCTCCTACCGACATCTCTCGCACCGGGATTAACGCAAGTCACGTTGGGTGAACATCTACGCCGACCCACATTAGTTCGAGAAGAACCAAAGTTCATTAATTCCATTATCTGACCAATGATCTTATGATCAATGAAATTAATAGTCGATAATTTTAGTCGTACTCATAAGCAGCGTAACCTGTTAGGAGGAATACTACAAACGGTATACTAAGTGTTTGCCATTACGTGACTTCTAAGCTTGTTGCTTAGGAAACTAATGCGTCTTTGTTAGCGAGGGTGTCGCAACTTTCTCCAATTAAACTCGCTATAGTCATCCCTTTAGAAATTCAATCTAGTGATATCTCGGGGTTGAAGACTTATCCGTTTGGAATAAGGCCCTTGGCCAACGCGTCAGTCTAACCCACATCACATATGAATCCGTAATGGAGTCCATGGGGATATTTACTAACCCGTTCCCACTTAGATTTTTAAGTTTAAGGATTTTTACGTTTTAACATGCAATATCTTAACTATAGATATTCGCACTCATAAAACCGTTGGAGTTTTAATTTAAGAATAATCTACCTCAGTTAATTGCACTTTATCTTTTTAAAACGGTTTGGTTTTCGTTCATGCAAAATAAATTCTAAACACACAATCAAAGAAAAAAAAATAAATAAAGGAAATTAAAGAAATAAAATTTCCCGACTATTATGGCCTTCTCTATCATTGATTCCTTTACACCTTGTAGACAGGTCCCGACATGTTGCTCCCACTCGTTATTTGGATTCCTCTGGATTCGTCTGGGTTTTCTCGATTTTCTACGTAATTAGGAATCACCCAAAATTATAAGAAACCAGAACCCACGAATATAAGTCACCCAAAATAACGTTTTCGTCATAATACATAACGTTTTCTCGATTTTCCTAGAAATTTAAAGACGACAACATTAGATTAAATCCTACTACAAGATTTATCTAATCCTACGCGGCTTCCAGTTCGTGGTTATTATTATTACAGACATTTCCATTCAAAAACAAAATGAGCCCGAACATGTCCCAGGGTTTATGAATGAAAAATAAATTCTATCATAATAACCGGGAAACTAATAACCACCTGTTTAAACATATTGACAAAAAATGATAATGCTAAAACAAAGCCATGTAATAAATCAAACAAGTATAAAGCCAAACACTCGCTCTGATACCAATTTGATGGAAAACAGAACAAGCCCGGGCTAAATCGAAAATCTCACTTTCGTGCAATGCATTCCAAAATCGGCAACTTTCGACTTGGCTCTGGCTCAAATTCATTTTTCCTGAACGGATCTAGGCTTATACATATTTAATTTATTAAAATGATGCTCAAAGATTAAATCTTTATTTAAAGCGGAAAGTCTAAAGATTATACCTTTGTAGCGAAGTCCCAAGCAAAAAGAAATCCAAAATTTTGGGCAAGCAAAAGCCGCAAGAAATCCGAAAAATAACTCCAAACACCTCCAAATTAGTGTGGGCTAATGTCTACAGAGTTGTCCAAGGCAACAACAAAGAAATCCAAAGAAACCCACTTCAAGAATCTAACAAATCTGAAAATCAGATTTAGCCCGGGAACTGATCCTAATCTGAAAACTCACTTCAGGAATTGGCCTTTGCTCATAGATCTAGACCTTGGCGAACCCGAAGGAACAAGCCAATTGATCAACACAACAAAGGGTACAAAACCCATAAAAAATCATCACCTAGAACCCGCCCAAAAAACTTGCCAGACGTCACTGGACTTAGCGCCGGAAATGGAAACCAGCGGCGGCGCTGAGGGACTTCGGACGGCTGAAATTCCAGGCAGCAATTCAAAAAAGATCTTGGGTTTTCTAAGATCGGGGCTTGAAGATTCTTGAAGAAGAAAGCTCCAAAGTTGACTTTGAAAGAAAAGCTTCTAAGAAAGTTGAGAGCTTCTCTTTCTAGACGTAACTATCTCTCACTAGGCAAATGCCTCTAAGGTTTCTAATGTCTTGTAAGTTGCTTAACAAAGACTATTTATAGGGAGCTTCTAAGGAGAACTAATGGGTCTTTGTGTTGGGCCTTTTAGTTTGACTTTCGTCGTCCCCTTAGTCTTCCCTAGACTAGTCAACTCCAATCGAGCCTTTCGAATTAATTCTTTAACCCACTTCGTTAATATAATTTAATCAAACCCTTAGGATTAACATACAGAATTAATTTCTTAATCCACTTAGTCAATTAAATATTAATTAAACCTTTAAGATTGATTAATTCACTTTGTCGATTAGTCAAACGCATAATTAGTCATACCACTAACGGACCAATTATGGAACTACAGCTCAAAAACAACTTTACATCGCACCACTTTATTTTCTTCTATCTCCCCACATCAAAGATCTAGCGCTCGTCGGTTCATCAATTTACTGACAAATTAATTCATCGACTTCTTGGTATCCGAGATTATTACCACTCGACTTTCTTATTATATCGGACATAAAGTCCACCGGCATGGTTTAGTATAATAAACTTTACGAGCTCATCTTGGGAGTACCATCAACCCTGGGAACCGATACGTGGACTCCTCCGACTAGCAACGACACACAAGAAGCTAAACATCGCATACCCAACTTACTGAGGTATAGGCCTCAATTTACCGCACTCTTTGGCAAATCAATGATATGATATCTAACTCTCATGCCCGTCCCAATCCCGGGATTGAGAGATTAGAATACTAGGACCAAATTAACTACGTCGATCAGTACAAGTTAATTCTATCCAAACTGGTCGTGCTCAATATGCTCTGGGCATATCTGTGTGATTTAATTAGTCTAGAAAACTCATTTCTAAATCACACGATAACCTATACCGGTAGTATGTTCAGACTATCTCAGTTAAGAGCATACTTTTTTATATATCAATACTTTAACCAATAACGAGATCTACTGTGTCTTTTCACACCCCGTTATCTAGTTCTATGATACAATAGAACAATTTAATACTGAAACAAAATGATATATCAATTGTGGATATTAGTTTCTTCATACAAGCAATAATTTTTTTTTTTTTATTCAAAACTAACACAACTAATAAAAGAGATATTGTAGTTGAGACTCAAACTAGACATCTACAGTGGATATATAAGTTGCATCCTGCTTACCTTGCACGTCAATATCCATTACTTATTCCATAAAGAGAAGACCGATATAGATTTGACATTTCACTGAGAGAAGTGGATGATGATTTTGCTAGGAAAAGAAAAATATTAAGCATGAGAGAGTTTTTTACCTTCAGGATTCAAGATAGATTGAATGAAGTTTTAACTATCTTATTTTCAAGAAAGTTGTTTCAACAGTTTTTTGTTGACACATATACAATGGTTAAGGCTGCCGGGTTTTGTTTTATTCGATCCAACCCGCATACTCTTAGAAGTGAGTTTTACCAAAGGTTATCATGAGAATTTCATAATGAAAATTCAGATGCTTCCGTCATGGGACAACACATAATATTGCCTTCTTCATTCACTGGTGGTAATAGATATATTGTCAAGAATTATCTAAATGCAATGTCATTTTGCAAGTGGTATGGATATCCATATGTATTAATTATATTTACTTGCAATTCCAAGTGGCAAGAAAAAAATTTTTTCTTAAACTCCCTAGGTCTTAAATCTGATGACAGACCAAGCATTGTTTCTAGAGTTTTCAAAATTAAACTCAAACATTTTATTAAGGAATTGAATGATGAACAACTATTTGGATGAGTAAACACACCTAAATTTCATAATTGTTCATAATTAATTTTTTATTCATAATGATGTTTTATATTTATGTAAACATATAGATAATGATTTTATTTTAGAGTTTTTATTAATAATTATCCTTTTATCCATATTCTTTCTCAACAATATAACTAACACTAACATATAGATAATGATTTTATTTTATAGTTTTTTCTTAATAATTATCCTTTTATTCGTATTATTTATCAACCAATATAAAGAACTTTGTATTCAATTTTGTTATCATTGCAATTCTCTATACTGTGGAATTCCAAAAACTAGGCTTGCCTCACTCTCACATTATTTTATTCTTGCATCCTGAAGACAAGTTTCCATCTCCAAATCATATTGACAATATCATATGTGCATAAATTTCATATAAAGAATTGGAGCCTGAGATTTATGATGTCATGAAGGAATTTATGATCCATGGTCCTTATGGCATTCTAAATCCAAATTGCCCATTGTAAGACATAGAAAGACTATAGAAAAGAATGGAGCTATTTTGGACAATATATTTGTTGTCCCATACAACCCATGATTGCTTAGAAGATATCGTGCTCACATTAACATTGAGTGGTGTAATCAGTCTAGAGCAATAAAGTATATTTTTAAGTATATTAGTAACGAAAATGACAGTTACTGCTGTTGTTTTAGAAAATGGATCTTATACTTTACAGAGAAAAGGTAACAATGATCCATTATCAGAGGATATTCTACACAAACAAATATCCATTCTTTAATTTAATGGTACGTTTATGTATATATTAGGTTTTCTACTATAATCTTACTCGACAATTTCTTTACTAATTTTGTTATTATTAACTTATTTTCTATTTTTGTTAACAGACCTGCAACTTACTGGTGAAGAATTGAAGAAATATGCTTTGAGTGAGATTGATAAAATTTTATCTAACTATGGCAATAACCTCAGGAATTATCCCTCATTGTCGTATCCAAATGATTTCATTGTTTTTGAAAGGTAAACAAGTTAATTCAAAGTGAGTTTTCTTATGATCCATTGTCCTTGGAGATGGAGCACGACAAAATTTTTTACAGTTTGAATGAATAAAATAATTTGGTGTACGAACAAGTAATGGTTGCTGTATCATGAGATAAGAGTGGTGTTTTCTTTGTTTATAGTTACGGAGAAACTGAAAAAATATTTATTTAGAAGACATTATCTGCAACATTATGTGCTAAAGGTTCTATTGTACTAAATGTTGCTTCAAGTGGAATTGCCTTGCTACTGTTGCCTGTAGGTATAACAACACATTCTAGATTTCGAATTCCTGTAAATATCAATGAAGATTCTATGTGTACTATTAAATCGGGTACTGAGTTGGCTAATTTGTTGACTAATGCGAAGTTTATTGTGTGGGATGAAGCACCCATGATTCACATGTTTTGTTTTGATGTTTTGGATAGGAGTTTAAGGGATGTACTTCAATCATCTAATCCAAGGGGTTTAGACAACCATTTGGTGAAAAAGTTTTTATTTTTGGAGGTGATTTTCGACAGATACTTCCTGTTATACCTAGAAAGAGTAGACAAGATATTGTACATTATGTTTTAAATTCTTCTTACTTGTGAGATTTTTGTAAAGTTCAGAAATTGACAACAAACATAATAATAAAAGTATCTGAATATGTAGATTCCGATGAAATAAGAAAGTTCAGAGAATGAATTTTAAAGGTTAGAGATGGGTCTGTGGGTGAACCTAATGATGGAGAAGCTATTATTGAAACTACTGATAACATTATTATCATGGAATCAGATGATCCTATTAGATCAATAGTGGATTGTACTTACCTTTCTATTGTTGAAAACTTATGGGGTTTGACATACTTCCAATAAAGAGCAATCATTTCTCCCACTATACATATGAACATGAAGTGCAAAATGCTAATGTTAATGCTTGATTATCATGACAAAGATAACAGAAAAGGTAGGATATGTACAGCTAAAAGTAGTCAAATAAACAAAATAAATACATAATCAACCACGAACATCAGGATATAATCAGTGGATCTTTAACCTCTAACTTACAATATGCTTTTATAAATCTGATTGATTGTTCCATGGTTAAAAAGGTTTTGGAAGATAAAACAAAATGCAGCATGCCATTACAATGTTCCTGGACATGTTTTTTCCATATTAGTTGTGGCATGAAGATGGTTATTACTCTTACTATACATAAGTTCAGTATCTAAGTTTTGAAATTTCACTATTCAAACAAACTTGATTCACTTTTATCATTAAGCAAAAGTTTAATATAGATTACAACAACCATGAAAAGGGTTCGTGATAGATGAAAGTAAGTAAAGAATTTTAGGGAATTTACCTTCTTGGTTTTTCTAAGGATGTGTCCAATATCAAGATATTCAATTTGTTTCACTTCAACATGGGGTATAATACATTCATCACCAACGCAATCTGTAACTTTTTCAAGAACTGTCAAATATTATAATTAATATCAAAGAAAAAAAATTCTTATCAACATCAGATGATGATTCTCAAATATTGAGAACATAGTATTTGATTCTTCTTAGTCATGAATTGACCTAAAGTTAAAATAATTAAATTTGAGTTTTCAAACACACTATGATGATCAAATAAAATGTCATATCATGAGCAAAGACACAAGAATGAAAAAAAATGTCAAACACTTTGCATCTTAAATTTATAACTATTCTCTTTGATGTTCTGTTATTAGATTGTCAAACATGAGCAGCCTAAATTCCTACCCAAAATAACAAAGAAACACTCTGATGATGTATCATCAAAAATATAAAGTCTATGTGCTAAATCTTTGTCACGAATGAAAATTTTCAAAGAAATTGTAATGAAAATAAAATACATTCTTCACAAACTGGTTCTCTGAAATTGATACAATATTTTTCCCAATCAAACTCGCTGAAACAATGCAAAAATTAATAAAGTATCTACACATGTCAACAGAAACATTCAAAGCCAATCCAGTCTTTACATTTGCCTTATACAAAATGTCACCTTAGAAGAGTTTACAGCTAGAGAGTCATCTAAGGACAAATAGACCATATGCTTGAGGGTCATTATAAACATGAAACCAAACTCAACAGGATATATATTAAGTGAAAGATAGAATAATGAGAAAAGAGTTCAAACACTTTACATTTTAAAAATTATAATTCCTTGTGATGAAGATTTCTTAATATTTAGTACGATTCATTTACCATTCAAAACTTTATAATAAAAGGTGTAAAAATTGTAATATTTTACTATTGTTTATCCATTATAAAATTTTTTTGTAACATTCTAAAATTTGTAAAAGTTTACTATTGTTTATCTAATTAAAAATTTTTGTAAGGTCTGAAAATTGTAACCTGGATAGAAGTTATATCACCTAAATTGTAAGGTCTGACATTTTTGTTGTGCTGTTGTTCAGTCTTCATAAGCTTTTTTTTTAATTATTGCATGAATTTTGATATAAAATGCAACATTCTCTTTTGAATCGCAATAAGTTGCTGATAAACTCTTTTTCCATCAGCATAGATTTTCTAGATTTCTCTAAAATTTTCAACTCCTCATTCTTATTTTGATTGGTACTCAAAATCCATATTATGACTGTTTGAGGAGTGTTGTTGCGCTTTGAAGATAAAAATTTTTACGAATAGAGCAAAAAAGGTAATGCAGTGTCGCATTTTAATGAAGAGATTGACTTATATACTACAACATCAAAAAATTGTTAACAAAATAACACAATAGAATCAACAATCTTGATCTTAAACCAACATACAAAATAATAAAACACAGTATTTAAAAAAATGATGGATTGAATGGCACAATAAATTATTTTCATTTATTATATAATTACCAACAACATCCATATTATTTATGGAAGAAAGATATGAAAATCAAAATCACAAAACAGTCCCATTGATAAAAAGATAAACTTACCATTTGCCATATACAGAAAATCCTCAATATAGTATTTTCCTAATTTTGTGTAAATTAAACAATGCAATGCAAACACTTAGTAAGTTCAATATTAGCATAACACTACAAGCATGTTGATTTAACCTAATTCGAGAATATAATGAGATACAAGGAGTATTGTAAGTAAAACTCTTTCTGTTGAAGCAAACTTTGAAAACCGGGAAGAGAAACACAGAAATAACATAATCAACAAATTACAAACCTTCACCTCCTCAATTTCATTATCAATATCTTTGAACGAAAATTGTTCAGAAATGCATTAATATTGCATAACAGATATGAAATCGATCAGAAGTGTAATTGGTATTTTCATTATATGAATAGATGTGAAATTTACTTTACCAAACAGTGAAAAACAGATATGAACATCGGTTGAATTAAAGATTAAGAAAAAACTCATTGAAGATAAATTATACATTAACTGATATACATGAACGAATTTGATCGAATAGGAATGATATTACCTACGAAAATTGCTCTGCAGGATTTTTCTTCAACTGAGGTTAAAAACAATCAATCTGTGTTTTCAAACCCAACATCCTCTGCAAATAATCAGATTGATTTCAACTTGAGTTGCCTCAAAATGTAGTTATGAAAATGAAAATTTTATGTTTAACTAAACAATATTCATCAAAATTTCTTCATCATCTAATGTGTACTCTTCTTCATTGATTTTACTCTGGCATAAAGGAGATAATGTCTTGTAAAGAAAAAAGAGGCCAACGTTCCTTTTGCTCCATTCTTTCCTTTTCCCTTTTTTTTTTTTTAACTTATACATTTAGTATATAGTTAGTTTCTATTGTTAACAAATTAATAAATAATCATATTGTTTGAATATTGAAATTGATTACAAGAGTAAAGTGTAAATTTGAATTATATTCCACAATGTAATATGTAATAATTAATAAGATATGTCTAAAATATTAATTATGTAAAAATTTATCGGATATTAAATTTTCATTAAACTTTTAAATTTAATAACTTAATGATATATTTTTATATCAATTTTTGTTATATATATAATTTAATATACAACAATATTATGAAACAACTATACATATATAAAAATAAGTCCAAAATTTGAACAAATATTTATAATAATTATTAATCATTAATTTTTATATTACCTATTTGAATTAAAATATCATTCACATTATATCCATTATATAATAAATTATATTCGATAATAATAATACTGACAAATAAATTATTAATATAATCATTTACAAAAAATTTATATACAAATTATTTTTAAAAAAATGACATTTATTTTAAATTCATATAAAATATTATTTATTGAAATAAATAATAATTACGTATAAATTATTATTACAGTTCTATAAATCGTTAGGTCGTTACTATAAGTCCCTGTGCGACGCATGAGCCCACGATCTAGTAAATCATAAAAGAGAAACAACGATAATAAAAAAAACATTTAGTTATCATTGAAAATTAGATATAATTGTCTTCAAATTTATATAAATATTTAGTTGTCATTGAAAATTCAATCAGCAATATATATATATATATATATATATATATATATACCAAGATTTCTTTTTAATTTTGCTATCTGGAGTGTAATATTTTCAGAGGCGAACACAGATTTTAAAGTTTTTTGGGTGCGAAATTACAGCGGTATGAAGGACGGACATCGGCCGGAGTTCAGCTGGAATAACCTTACTATAGAAAAAATTTTGGTCGTTTTCAAGGACGAGTGCTCTCCGAAACCACCATGTAGTTCCGCCGGTGAATATTCCTTATCCTTCGTCTTTAATTTTTTTTAATATTACAACAATTCTATAATTCGAAAAAAATTAACAACGTTAAAATGTTAATAAAATTACTAAGAGAGACTTGCAGCATAAAACATTGATGCTTATATATAAATATGGCATGGTTTCTGTAACAATAAATTACTTAAAACACAAAATCCAAACTACCCAAACTTCTCCCACCTTGGCATAGAAGATGCTAATTTAATGAAAAGAAAACAGGAAAATGACAAGTTTGATGCTTCAAATTAGATAAAACGGAAACCATGGGGATAAGAACGCCAACACAAAAGCAAAAGCAAAACGGAAACCATCCGAGTTGAATTTGAATCTTTTTTCAGAAAGATCCACCCGCAGCACCACCATAGCCCTTATGGTTGAAGAATTCATAAGGAGGGATCACAGCATCATGACCAAACCCTGATGAATTTGGATCAAGACCCACAGACTCAGCCCCAGGGTTAGCATAACCCCCTATGCCAAATTGGGGTCCACTTTTGACTGAGATGATGTTTTCATCCAAAACTGGACCAACATAAGGGGAGTTGATGAATGGCATGGGTGGATTAGTTGGAACAGGTGATCTGGAATCATAAGGAAGAAAAGCAATAGTTGAATTTTGCCTCATAATGTTGAGAGGATCAGAACCATCAGCAGGGTTCACTCCATAGTTGACATCCCCAACTGAGTAATTTGGGAGCAGATTTGGAGGGTCAGGCAACCTCTTTTGTCCACAAACTTGAGCATATTTGTTGAGCTCCTCAAAGCCCAACCTTAAATGCTCCAGTTGTTCCAAACCAAGCTCATCAATGGGAGCTTCCCACCAGTAAATTTTGGGCATGGGTTTCATCATCTGACTGAGGCTCTCACCCCTCTTCTTTGCCTCCTCCAATTGGCCCTCCAACTCCCCAAGCTCCTTATTCAGACTCAGCACATTAACCCTCCTGTGTGCCTCCAAGATCAGGTTGGGAGGGTTAACCGTGAGATGGGGCGTCAGAGATTCGAACTTCTGAATGATCTCCACCACACTTGGGCTACCAAAAGAGTAGGCCTTATCGCCGGGGGAGAAAACCAACACGGCGATCTCTGAGCCTGTGAGCGTGCAAAGCTCACTGGCCTTCTTGAAAAGGCCGGCACGACGCTTTGAGAAAGTAACTTGCAAGTTGTTTTCATTTTTCATTTTTACTATATCGATCTTTTGACGACCCTTGCTGGATTTTTTGGTCACCACCATCGCCACCAGAGGGGTAGTTTGCTTCCAACAATGAATGAAATGAAACTAAAAAGGGAGAGTTTGAATGTTTAAGGAAAAAGAGAGGATTCTGGGCATATATATATGTAAAAGGGAGCTTCATTCATGCGACTGAGGATTAATATTATTTGTGCCCAAACATTAAAATCAATATATCTCAGTAAATAATGCTGTAAAATTATTATGTGTATTAAATTCATTTCATGTAAATCCCATCAATGATACTATGTTATAAATGACATTGATTATGTAACGTTCGTAGACCACTAATTACTTTTAATTAGTTACTCTGTTTTTGGCTGGGTCTATTCTAGACTATCTTCCTACCTGTATGAGCTTAAATCTAATTATAGTTTTAGTCCCCTTACAACAATTCACTTTCAATTTACTCTTATAACTTCAATAGATTTTGAGGATTGCACAAAAAAAAAATTGGAACAATGAAATGTATTATCAAAATTGTGAGAGTGAAATTAAACCAGGAAATACGTTGTTCCAAATTTTAGTTTGTCTTAAGGCCTTGAAATATTATGTTTAGTGCTTAAAAATATTCCCTTTTTTTTTTTTTTTTTTTTTGCATTTTACCGCTTCGAATATTTAATTTGAAGATAATATTAGATTTTTGGGTGAATTAGATCTACCTCCCCTATAGTTTGGTCAAACTACTAATTGCCTCCCCGAGGTTTTTGACAATTATCAATACTCCCATTGACCAAAGTCAAACATAAAAAAATATCCAAAAATAAAAAAATTGACTATATTTTGTCAAAATGAGATTATAAAATGATGTTAATTTTATTTTTATCACAATAATAATGCTTACGTTAGCATTTTTACTCATTTTTTAGTCGATCAGGGGGCCAATTGTTATTAATTTGAATAGTTAAGGGAGGTATACGTTATTTTCAAAATTTGAGAAGGTATTAGTAATTTCACCAAACAACAAGGGAGGTAAGTGTAATTCACCTAGATTTTTTCTTGTGCACATTTGTGATAAGTGAGTAGGATATGAATTATATTAATTTTAGCACTTATCATTTCATAAACCAAACAACATTGATTCAAGTCTTTTTACTTTTAAAACTGGAAAAAAAAAAAAAAAAAAGACTTCTTATTTATCATCTTCCTTATTCTAAAATTACCACTAACTTTTACACAAATATCTTAAACGCCCTTCAGTTTCCACCCCATTCTCTTCCCCCTCTGCCCTCCTCCTCTACCGTCGACGTCGATCTCCCGCCTCCTAGCCTTCCTCCTCCCAATCTCCCTCTCTCACTGCATTCACCTCCGCTCGAAACTACCGTCCCTCCTCCCATTCCCGATCTCTATCTTTCTCTCTCCTCCCAGCCGCTCAAAACCCCGTAATCCCGTCACCTAACTCGCCTCTTCTATCAGCCGCCACCAGTCGAGCCTTCCGATCTCTCAACCTCTATCCCGATCGACACCATTCGATCGAGCCTAGGACCTAACTCCGATCTTTCTCTTCGATTGATCCTAAAAGAAGAATAAAAAGAAATAGCCACCACCGCTCGAAACCCCCTAGTCGATCGGGCGAGTAACTAGAATTGGGAAGAGAAAGAAGAAGGAATAGACAAGTTTGGTGGTGGGAAAAAAAAGAAGAAGAAGAAGAAGACGAGGGTGATGAGCAACCAAAGAAGACAAGTAGATTTCAATCGGTTGGGTGGTGATGAGCAGCAGAGGCGGTGACAGTAGAGGATAGTGGGGGCGAAAAATAAGAATTTGGGCCGGGGGGCAATTTTTGAAAAGGGGCTATAAATACGTCTCCCAAAAATTATTCAAAAAATCATACACTAACAGATAACTAATAGCATATATGATCCATTAGAGTAATTTGATAGAGCGAAACTTTTGTGAACTTTCTATGCAATGAGAAATTTAGGAGAGGTTTGCCAGTATAAGGGTGATCCTGGGGAGCTTGGTTTTTGGAGTAATGAGTGAGAGTGATGGCCGAATTTTGAAAGCTCAATAGAGGTTCCTAATCTAGTGCTTCTCTCAAGCGATCGATGATTTTTGGCAGTGTGGTAAGGCCTTCAAAGGGAAGAGACTAAGTAGGCACAAAAGCTTACTACTCTAAACTTTGATAAATGCTACGATTATTCAAAATAGAAAGGACAAAAATCACATTATGAAATTAGAAATCAATTCAACTAATATTAAAGATTATCTTTAACTGATAGCATATGTTTGTCTTATAGAGATACCATTTATATTGTTCTTACCCTATATAATACAAAATAAAAAAAAAAAAACCCACCCCATGCTCGCACCGTGAACGCACTCACGAGTCCCATCCCTGTACAATTGCTATCCTTTATTTCATTTGCTTAGTAACTTCATTCTTCCCCCTTTTTTTTTTCTCTTTTTTTCTTTTAGATTTCATCCACTATTTTAAAAAATATATATATTCCTCCTTAATGTATACTTTTTTTAAATTTTTTCAATCTTATATTTTTTTAAAAACATAAAACAGTAAAATTTTATTTTTGATATAATCACATATTGAATTTGGTATAAAACTCTCATTATATAAAAAATATATTTTTAACGTGTTAAAAAACATTACTAATAAAGTCGTACAGTTGTTATAGGAGAGGGAACTTTTCCTCTTGAAATTCAGATTCTGAGATACGAAGAAGGAAATTATAAACTCTCTAACTCGTACTTCAGATGATTGAGTGGGTACGCTAGATTGTTACTTGGCAGTGTGAGACAATGAACAAGTACCACAAAGCAGTTGGTTACTCTGATTCCCTGAAACCTCCTTGCCAATTTCCTAATCACTCAAAAGATTTTCCCTATTCTTGCAGACCTTATCGTGGACCCAATGGACCTGTTTTTGTGATTATGATTGAGAACAAAAAAATTTATGTTTAGGAATTTCAAGCAAATTCAACCAGAAAGGATATGCTCTGGAGAGCAGGATTTACTCGGTATACTCATTATGAATTCTCTTTGAAGGAGGAGCTCCGTCCTGAAGAAACAAATCTGGTCTGGGCTAAACTAAAAATCTCACTTTTGTACTATGCATTCCAAAATCGGAGACTTTCGATCCAGCCCAAACTCTAAAATTATTTCCCTTGAATGGATCTAGGCATATATATGTTCGATCTACTAAACGACATGCTAAAAATTAAATCTTTAATTTAAAGCAGAACAAAAAGATTATACCTTTGAAGCGTTTCCTCGAAGTAAATAAGAAAACCAAGTGAAATCCACTATTGAATCCCTCGAATGACTCCAACTACCCCCGAAGTCGTGTGGGCAACTATCTACGCTGTAGATCTAGCAATGAACAAGAAACCCACTTCGAAAAATTCGAATCTGCCCAAACAGAATGTTACCCAGAACTCCTGCCGCCGACTTGCCAAAAAATTCGTGAGAATGTTGCCCAGAACTCCTGCCGCCGACTTGCAAAAAAATTCGTGACCGTGCAAACGCCTGGCCGCGATCTGGACGTCGACCACCATGGATCGCCAAAAAATGCTATCAGGCGACGGCGCTAAAAATGGTCGGCAAGAAAATGAAAACCGGGCAAAGGGCTGAGTTTAATCGAAGAAGAAAGATCACTAAGCTGACTTCGAAAGAGATCTTCAACGATAAGATGAAGTTCTCTCTGTAGGCTACTCTTTCTCTATCTAGGCTAATTGCCTCCAAATTTCTTATGTCTTGAAAATGTCTAACATCAAGTATTTATAAGGAACTTCAAGGGAGACCTAGTGAGCTTTTTGAGTTGGGCATTCTAATTATATTTAATTCACTTTCTTAATCTTCCCTGAAGGAAACAGATTTGGTCCGGGCCAAATTGAAAATCTCACTTTCGTGCTATGCATTCCAAAATCGGAGACTTTCGATCGAGCCCAAACACTAAAATCATTTCCCCTGTACGGATCTAGACTTATACATGTTAGATCTATTAAACGACAAGCTAAAAATTAAATCTTTAATTTCAAACGGAATATAAAGATTATACCTTTGAAGCGTGTCCTCGAAACAAATAAGAAAACCAAGCAAAATCCACAAGAGAATCCCTCGAATGACTCCGACAACCCCCGAATTCATGTGGGAAACTATCCACGGGGTGGATCTAGCACCTAACAAGAAACTCACAAGCAAATCGCTTCAAAAAAGTTCAAAAACTGCTCAAAAGGAGTTCCCAAATTGCTGCCGCTAAAGACCCCAGACCACCTGCCGCCGACGCAAAATTCGGCCGATCGCCGTGAACAGAATCCCAGAAAAGTCGCCACGATCTTCACGCAAATATTGCGGATCTTATGCGCTACACTTCCGGGCGCTGTTCGCCGGAGAAACACACGATCGCCGAAATTCGCAAGTTCCGTGTGGCGAATCTGGTGGTCAGAAAAAATGAAGAAAAACCAGACAGCTTTCAGGGAAATCTAAACTCCTTTGGGCTGAAATTTTAATCGAAGAAGAAGGATCTTTAGTCGACTTCGAGAAAGAACTCCAACGAGAAAGGCGAGGTTCTCTCTCCAGACTACGAGGTTCTCTCTCTAGACTACTCCTTCTCTCTATAGGCTATGCCTCTCAAGTTTCTTATGTCTTGAAACATGCCTAACATTAAGTATTTATAAGTAGCTTCAAGGGAGACCTAGCGGGCTTTTGAGTTGGGCATCCTAATTAGATTTAATTGACTTTCTTAGTCTTCCCTAAATTAGTCAATTCTCAATTAGCCCAAGGATTATTTATTCGACTTGCTTCGTCAATTAAATATTAATTTGACCCTTCGGATTACTTCGTAATTCACTTTGCCAATTAATGTAATTCATAATTAATCGTACCACTAACAAATCAATTATGGAACTACCACTCAAAAACGAAATTACTTCGCGCACACTTTATTAATTCTTCTATCTTTCCACATTAAAGATACAGTGCTCGTCAATTCATCAATTTTCTGACAAATTAATTCATTAATTTATTGCTATCCGAGACTAGTACCACTCGACCTTATATATTATAACGGACATAAGTCCACCGACTGGGTTTATTATAATAATTCTTCCGAGCTCATCTCGGGAGCACCATCAACCCGGACGAATCGGTACATTTATTCATTTCGACAAGCAATGGCACATAAAGAAGTCAAACACGCATACCCAACTTTTCGAGATCTAGGCCTCAATTGACCGCACCCTTTGGCAAATCAAAGTACAATATGTCTAACTCTCATGTCCGCTCTAGTATAGGTATTAAGAGATTAGAATATGAGGTTCAAACTAACTACGAAGATCAGTACAGGTTAATTCAATCCTAAATAGGTCCTGCTCAATATTCCCCGGGCACATCCGCATGATTTAATTAGTCTAGACAAACTAATTTCTAAATCATATAATAACCTAAACCAATAGTATGTTCAAACTATCTCGGTTACGAACGTTAGTTTATATGTCATAAATTTAACCAATGATAAGATTTTCTGTGCTACACCCGACACCTTATCATCTATACATATGATATAAAGGAACAATTAATAATACTGAAACACAATCGATATGCAAACCGGTATTAGTTTTCATACAAGCAAAGCTTTCAGTATTCAAAACTAACATTCCCTAGACTAGTCAATTCTCAATTAGCCTAAGGATTATTTATTCGACACACTTCGTCAATTAAATATTAATCGACCCTTAGGATTATTTCATAACACACTTTGTCAATTAATTATAAAATTAACCCAATGGTGAATTTTATTTAATCCACTTTGACAATTAATCTAATTCATAATTAATTGTACGACTAACGGATCAATTACGGAACTACCGCTCAAAAATGAAATTACTTTGCGCTTACTTTATTAATTCTTCTATCTCCCAACATCAAATATATAGTGCTCGTCGATTCATCAATTTACTTACAAATTATTTAATCGAGTTCTTGCTATCCAAGACTTATACCACTCGACCTTATTATTATATCGGACATAAGTCCACTGGCCGAGTTTAGCATAATAATCCTTACGAGCTCATCTCGGGAGCACCATCAACCCGGACGAACCGGTACTTGGATTCCCTTCGACAAGCAACGATACACTAAGAAGCCAAACACGCATACCCAACTTACCGAGATCTAGATCTCAACTGACCGCACCCTTTGGCAAAACAAAGTACACGATGTCTAACTCTCATGCGCGCTCTAATCTAAGGATTAATATATTAGAATATCATGTTCGAATTAACTACGAAGATCAGTACAAGTTAATTCAAACCCGAATAGGTCCTACTCAATATGCCTCGGACAAACTCGTATAATTCAATTAGTCTAGACAAACTAATTTTTTTGAATCATACAATAACCTATACCGACAGTATGTTCAAACTATCTCGGTTACGAGCGTTAATTTATATATCATAAATTAAACCAATGATAAGATCTACTGTGCTATACCCGGCACCTTATCATCTATACATATAATATAAGTGAACAATTAATACTGAAATACAATCGATATATAAACTGGATATTAGTTTTTCATACAAGCAAAATTTTTCAGTATTCAAAACTAACACGTCCAAAGTTGAACTATGGACCAATTGGCAACATGATGTGCAAGCTAAAAATGGGAGATGTAATAGAGCTAACTCCAACATTACCAGATTAATCACTGATGGAATACAGGGAGACGATTCAGCAGATGGACAACACTGGACTATTAGTACCAAATCCATGGATATGGAATTTCAATGGTTGGGTCAAGATACTGACCCTAGTGGCACCTAGTGTTTCTCTCGTACTTGAACTCTATGACCCTCATTCTTGTATATAAACCTTACACTTTGTATTGTGACTGCTTTATTGGAAAATCGCTCACCTCATTGCTCAAAAATAAATAAATAAATAAATTCGTGAAAACCCATTTTGAAATTATAAATCGATTCAAGTAATATTTAAGATTATTTTTAACTGATATAGTATGTTTTTCTTATTGGGATATTATTTATGACTTTCCTACCCTATATAGTACAAAATTAAAAAAAAATCCCTATCCCATTGCCGCAAACGTGAGCACACGCACGAGTCCCGTCCCTGAAAAACTATTTTCCTTCATTTCATTTGCTTAGTAACTTCATTCTTCCCATTCCCCCCCCCCCCCCTTTCTTAGATTTCATCTAATATTTTTTCTAAAAAAAATTCATGCTTCATGTATAATTTTTTAATAAGCATAAAACAGTATAATTTTATTTTTGATATAATCAAGTATTGAACTTTATATAAAATATAAAAATATATTTTCAACGTGTTAAAAAAAAAAAAAGAAAACCAACAACATTAACAACAAGAACAACAAAGTAGAAACATCATACCAAGCTAGATATGATGTTGTCAAATCATCAAATATGGAGGTCAAAGGAAAGGTAATAAATGAAGCATTATCATGGGACTACGAGGAAATCAAAAAATAAGAACATATATCAAAACAAGATGATAAGAATTTTTAACCATTAATTCGATTTCTTCAAGAAAATAGTCCATCAAGACAGATCAAAAGAAAAGAAAAGCTTGCTATTATGGAACCAGTTTAAGCACCATAAGCAGCAGTAGTAAATACAGATTACTTTTCTTTCCTTTTGCCTTTTTCTGCTAGGAGAAAGAAGAGATCGCTTCAAGGGATTGGCCGAAATAATAATAGAGGACCAGGGCAAACTAGGAGAAGAATGAGAGGAAAAACCAATATTAATTCCAAAAACACCGTTCATAGTCATCCCCAAATGGCTCATTTACTATCTGCTATCATTTTAGACGTTTCTACCCTTGCTATTATTTTTAAAATATTAAAAAAATCATGGATAAATTAAAATATTTTTAAAATTCACAGTAGTACAATATGCACGGCCAATGCCACGATTGTGAGTTTGGGAACGGCCAACTAAAGTCGACCATTCCACCTCCCAAAATGCTCAAAATTTAGCATCACATAGAACAATCAAACAATTAATGCAATAAACAAAAATCAAAACACCAGAACACCAAAAAATGGTGCATAATTTTCAAATTTTACACGAAATCAAAAAATTTTACAAATTTTGAAAACCAACCTTTGCAAAATTTGATTTCATGCTATTCGCCATTTGAAATGCAAGATTGTGCCAGAATTCGTTGAATGGTGCTAAGGAGTACTACATCTTGTAGAATTTTGCCAGCAGGTTTGGGTAGTTTCGGCCGTGAGTGTGGGAAGGTAAAGGGAGAGGAATTTGGGGGTGGTTTTGAAATTTTTTATTGTTAAAGTTATTTTGCAAAAAAGGTTACAGTAAGTAGCAGGTTACAGTAATATATTTATTTAAGGAGAAAAAGAAAAAAATAGAAAGTAAATAAATCCAAAATTAATTGAAAAAGTGAATAAAGTCAAAAAATCAGATTATGAAATTAGAAATCGATTTAACTAATATTAAAGATTATCTTTAAGTGATGGTATATGTTTATCTTATAGGGATACCATTAATGGGGTTCTTACCCTATACAATACAAAATAAAAAAATAAAAAAATCCCCACCCCATTCTCGCACCTTAAAGGCACGCACGAGTCTCATCCGTGTACAATTGTTGTCTTTTATTTCATTTGCTTACTAGCTTCACTCTTCCCATTTTTTTTTTCTCTTTTTTCTTTTAGATTTCATCCACTATTTTTTTTAAAAAAAAATAATCCTGCTTAATGTCTAATTTTTTTAATTTTTTCATTCTAATTTTTTTAAATCATAAAACAGTATAATTCTATTTTTGATATAATCACATATCTAACTTGACATAAAACTCTTATAATATAAAAATATTTTTTAAACGTATTAAAAAAATCAACAACATTAATAATTAGGTCGTACAGTTATTATGGGAGAGGGAACTTTTACTCTTGAAGTTTATATTCAAACAAAAGAAATGCACTTGCAGGCTGAGTAAGGGTTTTTTCGATTATGATTGAGAACGACAAGATTTCAATTTAGGAATTTCTAGCAAATTCAACCATACAGGATATACTCGAGAGAGCGGGATTGACTCGATGGAATCATAATGGATGCTCTTCGAAGGAGGAGCTCTGTCCAAAGCTGAACCATGGACCAATTGGCGACCTGATGTGCAAGCTAAAAATGGGAGATGTAGTAGTGCTAGCTCCAGCATTACCAGATTAATCACTGATAGAATACAAGGAGAAGATTCAGTGGATGTACAACAGGGGACTATTAGTACCAACTCCATGGATCCAGAATTTCAATGGTTGGGTCAAGGATCTGACGCTGGTGGCTTCTAGATTTTCGCTCATAGTTGAACTCTATAACCCTCATTCTTGTATAAACCTTACACTTTGTACTATGATTGTTTTATGGGAAAATTACTAACCTCGTTGCTCAAAAAAAAAAATTGAATAAATTTGTAAAAACACATTTTGAAATTCAAAGTCGATTAAACTAATATTTAAGATTATTTTTAACTGATATTGTATGTTTGTCTTATTGGGATATCATTTATGACTTTCTTACCGTATATAGTATAGAATAAAAAGAATCCCTATCCAATTCCCGCACGCGTGAACACATGCACGAGTCCCGTCCCTGGACAACTATTTTCCTTAATTTCATTTGCATAGTAACCTCATTCTTCCCATTCACGCCCCTCCTCTTTTTCTTAGAATTCATCCTCTCTTTTTTTTTTTTTTTTAATTCAAGCTTCATGTATAATTTTTTAAGCATAAAACATTTTATATATATAATCACATATTTAACTTGATATAAAACTTTTATGATATAAAAATATGTTTTCAAAGTGTTAAAAAAAAGAAAATCAACAACATTGACAACAAGAACAAAAAAGTAGATATTTCGTACCAAGCTAGATATGATGTTGTCAAATCTTCCAATAAGAAGAACAAAGGAAATGTAATAAATGAAGCATTATCATGGGACGATGAGGAAACCAAAAAAGAAGAATATATATCAAAACATGATGATAAAAATTTTTAACCATTAATCCGATTTCTTCTAGAAAGTCCACCAGGACAGATCAGAACAAAATGAAAGCTGGCTATTATGGAACCAATTGGAGAACCATCAGCAGCAGTAGTAAATGCAAGTCGCTTTCTTTGCTCTTGCCTTTCCTGCTAGGAGAAATAAGAGATCCCTCATGAAGGAAAACAGAACAAGCCCGGGCTAAATCGAAAATCTCACTTTCGTGCAATGCATTCCAGAATCGGAAACTTTTGACAAAGCTCAGGCTCAAATTCATTTTCCCATAACGGATCTAGGCTTATACTTATTTAATTTATTAAATCGACATCTAACGCACAAAGATTTCACCTTTAATTAAAAGCAGAAAGATTAAAGGTTATACCTTTGAAGCGAAATCCAACGCAATAAGAAAAATGAAATCTTTCTTGGCAATTACCACTGAAATCCAATAGATGACTCCGAGAAAACTTCGAATATTGCGTAGGCAATAATCTATCGAAGTTTGCTACCAAAGTCCACGAGAACTCCACAAAGAAAATCCCTCAATTAGATTAAATCTACCCAAAAGATCAAACCTTTAACCCAAAAAACTGTTGCCCACTACTTTTCTCACCAATAAAATCGAACCCACTTCAACTCCGATCACGATCTGGACAATCAGGATTGTGGATCACCAACCCAAGGAAGAGATCAACACAAACACAGCTGGATCAAGCACCCCAGAGTGATTAGAAGTGGCTGCCATCTCACCAAGAAAATGGTGAACAGTACCCGTGAACAGCAACCGTGAACATTAATCGGTGAATAGTACCCGTGAACAGTTATTCCAGCAGTGGGCAACTCCAAAAATCGATGGGCTATCTAAAAGTTTAATCTTTCAAGCTTAATCTAAACCGAGGAGTGAGAATTCAACTTCGTTTTTGAAAGAAAACTCAAAAGGGAAGAGAGTTTTTCTCTAGAACTTTCTCACTCTAAGGAAGACATAAATGTCTTGCAAGATTTTCTTAATTATCTTTGGCCTTAAGCTTTCTATTTATAGGGACCGCTAATGGAGACATAATGGGCTTTTGAGTTGGGCCTTTTAATTTGACTTTCGTTGACTGCTTAGTATTTCCCGACTAATCAACTCCAATCAACCCATTAGAATTAATTTCTTAACCCACTTCATTAATTTAATTTAATCGAACCCTTAGAATTAATTAATTCAAATAGAATTAATTTCTTAATTCACTTTGCTGATTAAATATTAATTAAACCCTTAGGATTAATTAATTCACTTTGTCGATTAGTCAAATACATAATTAGTCGTACCACTATCGGACTAACTATGGAACTACGGCTCAAAAATGACTTTACATCGCATCACTATTTTTTTTCTATCTCCCCACATTAAAGATCTAGAGCTCGTCGCTTTATCAATTTACTGACAAACTAATTCGCCGACTTCTTGGTATCCGAGATTAGTACCACTCGACCTTTTATTATACCAGACATAAAGTCCATCGGTCGGGTTTAGTATAATAGACCTTACGTGCTCATCTCGGGAGCACCATCAACCCGGCAAACCGGTACGTGGATTCCTCCGACTAGCAACGGCACATAAGAAGCTAAACACCGCATACCCAACCTACCGAGTTATAGGCCTCAATTGACCGTACTCTTTGGCAAATCAAAGCATACGATATCCAACTCTCACGCCCGTCCCAATCACGGGATTGAGAGACTGAATACTAGGACCGAATTGACTACGCCGATCAATATAAGTCAATTATGTCCAAACTGGTCGTGCTCAATATGCTCCGGGCATATCCGCGTGATTTAAACTAGTCTAGATAAACTAATTTTCAAATCACACGATAACCTATACCGATAGTATGTTCAGACTATCTCAATTACGAGCATACTTTTTATATATCAATACTTTAACCAATAACAGTATCTACTGTGTCTTTCACACACCCCATTATCTAGTTCTATGATATAATGGAACAATTTAATACTGAAACAAAATGATATGTCATCTGTGGATATTAGTTTTTGATACAAGCCATAGCTTTTCTGTATTCAAAACTAACAATCTCCCACTAATACTCAAAGTTATGCTAAGAAGTACAAAAACTGTCCAACCCGCTATTACACTGCTGTCATTTTAGAGGGTTATGCCCTTGCTACTATTTTTTAAAAATTACAAAAATCATGGATAAATTAGAAAATTTTTAAAATTCACAGTAGTACAATATGCACGGCCAACACCACGACCGTGTGTTTGAGAACGGCCGACTAAAGTCGACCATTCCACCTCCAAAGATACTAAAAAATTAGCATCATATTGAAAAATCCAACAATTAATGGAATAAGCAAAAAAAAAAAAGAATTAAATGTTGTTTTGGCCTCCTATAATAGGGCTAATTCCACATTTGGTCCCTCTTATATTTTGAGTGACAATATTAGTCCTCATCCTTTTTTTTAGCAGTTGTAGTCCTTTTTTTTAAAAAAAAATGTTTAGAAGATGACGGATTAATGTATTTGATCACTAGTCAAATCTAGTTTTAGTGGATCTAAATAGGTTAAACAATCATGAGAACCGAATCATAAAATGGATTGAAAACATCATTGTGCAAATCATGATGAAGAAAAAATTAGGTTTGACTAGCGATCAAATGAGTTAATCCGTTATATTTAAAATTTTTCCTAAAATTGAACTAAATATGTTTAAAAAAATGGGGACTAATATTGTCACTCAAAATATAAGAGAGATCAAAAGTTGAATTACCCCTATTATGGAGGACCAAAATTGCATTTAAGCAATAATTTTAAACCAAAAAGTATCATTGTATTATCGTCTTTAAAAAAATTATTATATAAATATAAAATAAAATAAATTATTACTAGTTACCGCCTCAGTTACCGCAATTATACCCTTAACAACACACTAAATACCTTCATGAATATTTAAATTAACAAATACACTAATACCTAAAATACCCTGCATACAAATTTAGGTAAAAAAACCTACCCCCCCCCCCCCGCCGAACCCCCCTCCCCTAAATCGGTTATCCTGCGGAGCAGTGCCGGCGGGGGTCGCGACCCCGAACCCCCCTCCCCCCCACCACCCCCTCCCCTAAATCGGTTTCCCCCAATCGGTTACCCCTCCCTCAACAAAAACCCTGGCCAGCCCCGAACCCCCTCCCCTAAATCGGTTATCCCCCAATCGGTTACCCCTCCCTCAACGAAAACCCTAGTCGGCGCTACCCACTCTCCCACCGGTACCCTAACGATTCCACCACTCCCGCTACCAAAACCCTAGCCGGTCACGAAGTCGGACTGGAATTTGGTTTTTTTGTTACCGGCGTAATTCTTGGTGTGCTTCTTGTTCTTTTTTATGCAATTGTTCAATTGTTTGATTCTTTTGGTAGATTTGGATGGTTCAATTGTTGGATTCTTTTGGCCGAAGTTTTTATCAGCAGAGTGGTGTGGCTGGTTTTGGAGTTTGTTGGCTTCGTTCGGCTGGTTTAGGACTGAGAATTGGTTTCAATGGTTGACATCATATCAGCGAATACTTGACATCAGATCAACAGACTATAGACATCAGATCAAGAATATAAAAGAAATCATACAACAGAATTAAAACACTTAACAAGGGAGATCAGATCAGGATTATATAGACATCAGATCAGCGAATACTTGACATCAGATCAACAGACTATAGATATCAGATCAAGATTATAAAAGAAATCATACAGTAGAACTTAAACATACTTAAAAAGGGAGATCAGATCATGATTATATAGACATCAGATCAGATAATACTAGACATCAGATCAACAGACTATAGATATCAGATCAAGAATATAAAAGAAATCATACAGTAGAACTTAAACATACTTAAAAAGGGAGATCAGATCATGATTATATAGACATCAGATCAGATAATACTAGACATCAGATCAACAGACTATAGATATCAGATCAAGAACATAAAAGAAATCATACAGTAGAACTTAAACATACTTAAAAAGGGAGATCAGATCATGATTATATAGACATCGGATCAGCGAATACTTGACATCAGATCAACAGACTATAGATATCAGATCAAGAATATAAAAGAAATCATACAGTAGAACTTAAACATACTTAAAAAGGGAGATCAGATCAGGATTATATAGACATCAGATCAGATAATACTAGACATCAGATCAACAGACTATAGATATCAGATCAAGAATATAAAAGAAATCATACAGTAGAACTAAAACATACTTAAAAAGAGAGATCAGATCATGATTATATAGACATCAGATCAGATAATACTAGACATCAGATCAACAGACTATAGATATCAGATCAAGAATATAAAAGAAATCATTCAGTAGAACTTAAACATACTTAAAAAGGGAAATCAGATCATGATTATATAGACATCAGATCAGATAATACTAGACATCAGATCAATAGACTATAGATATCAGATCGATAATATAAAAGAAATCATTCAGTAGAACTTAAACATACTTAAAAAGGGAGATCAGATCATGATTATATAATAATAATATGCACAACAAAGGAATTGTTTGGACTAACACCAAATTAGCTGCAAATTTAAGTACCACATTAGAAAAAATTATTTCACTAACTCAAAAAAAAAACTCACCAACATTTCAAATATAAACCTTCAGCATCAAATATACATATAGATAATTCATAAACACCTTACCTTCTTAAAATATCGGCAAATCTACAAATTAATACACAATTTCCACCACCACCGTCCGTCGATTTATCAAATGCCACGGCCGTTGCCCAGACCAATCTCTCACCATATCTTCAAACTTTGCAACCCAACAACCGCGAACCCCTGCCCTGCTCCGTCATTCCCCTGCTATACCAACCCGTGAATTTTGCCTCTTTACATCACACCAGATTTTGCATTACCCTGCTTCGTCATTCCCCTGCCCTCCTCCGTGAATTTTTTACCCTTAAGTATGCACAACTCAATAATTTTGCATCACACCAGATTAATAAAAAAAATTCTGAAAGATTCCAGATTCAATACTTTACGTCTAATTTCGAATCTTCACTGTAGCACCCGTGAATTTCGAATGTTTACTGTAGCACCCGTGCTTTAGTTCTGTTGTATGATTTCTTTTATATTCTTGATCTGATATCTATAGTCTTTTGATCTGATGTCTATATAATCATGATCTGATCTCCCTTGTTAAGTATGCTTTAGTTCTATTGTATGATTTCTTTTATATTCTTGATCTGATGTCTATAGTCTGTTGATCTGATGTCAAGTATTCGCTGATCTGATGTCTATATAATCCTGATCTGATCTCCCTTATTAAGTGTGTTTTAATTCTATTGTATGATTTCTTTTATATTCTTGATCTGATATCTATTGTCTGGTGATCTGATGTCAAGTATTCTCTGATCTGATGTCTATATAATCCTGATCTGATCTCCCTTGTTAAGTGTGTTTTTATTCTGTTTTATGATTTCTTTTATATTTTTGATCTGATGTCTATTGTCTGGTGATCTGATGTCAAGTATTCTCTGATCTGATGTCTATATAATCCTGATCTGATCTCCCTTGTTAAGTGTGTTTTTATTCTGTTGTATGATTTCTTTTATATTCTTGATCTGATGTCTATAGTCTGTTGATCTGATGTCAGGGTTCAGTATCTATAGGACAAACCGATTTGGGGCGTTAGGGTTTTCGAAGGAGGGGTCACCGGGGCGATTTGGGGGAAGGCGGGAGGGGCGCGATGGAGGGTTTCGAGTGAGGGGTCGTCGGGGGACGGTAGGGCAAACTTGGGGGAAGGCGGGAGGTGCGCGATGGGGGAAAGGGGGGGTGACGGGGAGAGGGTGGGTCAGGGAGAGGGTGGGTCGCCGGGACAGGGAGAGGGTGGGTCGTCGGGACGGGGAGAGGGTGTCTAGAAATTTTTAAATTTATTATTTTTATTATATTAATATAATATTATAAGGTTATATTAGTAAATTAAATTTGGGCGGTAAATAAAAATTGGGGCGGTAAACTAGGGCGGTAATTAGTAAAATCAAGGATAATTTCGTCAAATTACAAAGCTACCGCCCCAGTTTTTGGGGCGGTAACTAGTAACCCCCAATAAAATATGAAGAAATAGATTGAGGGTTTTGCGCTAATAAAAGGATAATCAAACCCACATGTCTACGTTGCGAGACTTAGCTAAATGACTAGGTGTTATCTGAAGGAGTCACCAAAGGCGTGGCATCAAAATCCGATTTTATTAACTTTTTACCAATGTTATTGCGCTTGCTTCCTATTTCCATGTAGTGTAGGACCTCAACCTTCGATCGAAACCTTTGCCCTCTTGGTGAAATAAAATATCTAACAGTAATTCCAACGGTAGTGCCCGAACTGCGAACTGAGAACTGCGAACCTTCACATCCATCCTCCAGGGGCTGTTGTAGGAATGGTTTTGGCTTCCGTGGCTTCCGCCTCCTTCTCGACCCCGGGCTTCGACATCGGCTCTGTGACAGCCTCCGTGTTGATGAACCACCTGTGTCAAGACCCTTCTAGACTCACAAGTCAAAATTTTAACCTAATTAATTTTGAATTTTGCCATACATCTATCCTAGAACTCGTAAAAAAGATAGCTATAAAAATTATATCAAATCCTAAACTATTTTCAGATATATACAATTTTTTATCTTATTTCTATTGAGGTAAATCAAATTCTAATTATGTAAAATTTTCACAGATATATATGTCTTTTATTTTAATTTAACTTGCTCTAAATAAATTAATATCCTTAATTAATACAAATATATCTATCTATAACATATTTGAACAAATCAAGAGTAATTTTGGAAGAAATGTTTCTTGTCATTTCTGTGAGGCCAATTAGCCGTTTTATAATACATTGATGCTATACAAATTATGGTAAAGAATAATCTAGCAATCACCTAGCCTAATTAGTGGTAAATTAGAATAATCTATTTTAGGCTAATATTATGTACAATATCAATCAAGGATTCCTCCGTAACACCTCCCCTCAAGTTGGAGCGTGAGGGTTCCGAATGCCCAACTTGACAAAAAATTCATCGAACTGACGTTTCCCAAGAGCTTTGGTGAGGATATCCGCCAGTTGATCACGAGAAGGGACATAACTAGGGTAATGAGCCGTTGAAGGAATGCGTCACGGAGGAAATGACAATCAATCTCTATATGCTTAGTCCGCTCATGAAACACGGGATTAGCAACGATGTGTAGAGCCGCTTGATTGTCACAGTAAAGGCGCATAGGCTGGGGATGAGCAACACCAAGACTGCGAAGTAGAGATTTCAACCATTTGAGCTCGCAGGTGGTGGAAGCCATAGCACGATATTCTGCCTCTGCTGAGGAGCGAGAAACAGTCTGTTGTTTCTTGGTGCGCCAAGAGATGGGAGATTGGCCAAGATGAATAAGCCAACCTGTGAGAGAACGTCGAGTAAGAGGGCAACTAGCCCAGTCAGAATCACACCAGGCGGTCAACTGAAGATCACAATCCGAACGAAGAAGAATTCCTTGCCCGGGATTACCTTTCAAATAGCGGACAACCCGAAGAGCGGCTTCCCAATGAGTTTGAACAGGTTGCTGCATGAACTGAGCAAGAATGTGAACACTGTAGGACATCTCGGGTCTGGTAACAGCAAGATAAAGAAGACGACCAACTAAACGACGATAACGATCAGGATCAGGGAGCGGATCGTCGTCCGCCAGAGAAAGACGATGATTGGGATCTAAAGGAAACCCGACTGGTTTAGAACCGAGAAGACCCACTTCAGAGATAATATCAAGGGCATATTTCCGTTGACAAAGTAATATCCCGGAAGAATTGCGGGCCACCTCTATGCCCAAAAAATATTTAAGATGCCCGAGGTCTTTCATGTGAAAGCAGCGACTAAGGTACTGCTTGAAAGAAGAAATGACCACCGAATCATTCCCCAAAATGACGAGATCATCCACATATACGAGAACATGGAGCTGAATAGAATCTCGAACAAAGGTGAAGAGAGAGTGATCGACAGAAGACTGAACAAAGCCATATTGGTGTAAAGCTTTGGCCAGTTTGGCAAACCAACAACGGGGTGCCTGTTTAAGCCCATACAAAGATCGATGAAGACGACAAACTTGCCCCGAAGTAGTAGAATGAAAACCAGGGGGAAGTTTCATGTACACTTCCTCATCCAAATCACCGTGAAGAAAAGCATTGTGGACATCCATTTGATGCAATTCCCAGTGGCGAGCAGCAGCAACAGCAAGAAAAGTGCGAAGAGTTACCATCTTAGCAACCGGAGCAAAAGTCTCAGTGTAATCAATGCCTTCGACCTGCTTGTTGCCTAAAATAACCAGCCGAGCTTTATAGGGCTCCACGGTACCATCAGACTTATACTTGAGTTTAAACACCCATTTACATCCAAGAGCACGTTTACCAGGTGGTAAAGTGGTGAGAGTCCAGGTCTGGTTATTCTCAAGAGCAGTAATCTCGGATTGCATGGCATGACGCCAATTGGAATCCATGACAGCCTCGCGGAAAGTATTAGGCTCAACTCTAGCAGTGAGGGCATCCAAAAAAACCCTGTGCTTATCAGAGGATAAGGAGTACCTGAGGAAGCTGACAGAGCATAGGAGCTGAGGTGAGTAGTGGGGGGGGGGGGGGGGCGATTGTATTAGTGACATACTCACGCAAGCGAGTGGAAGGAACCTTGGTGCGATGTCCACGACCAAGAGGTTCCTCAGAAGATGAGGGCACAACTGGTGGATCAGCAGGAATAACAGATTCATTGTCATCTTCGACAAAATTATCCAAGGAAGGAGTCACGGCAGGGGCCGGAGAGACTGGAGTAGCTGTGGCAAAAGGAAACTCGTCTTCACAGAAGATCATGTCTCGGGAAATCAGGAAACTTTCTTTTTCCAAATCATATATCTGCCACCCTTTCTTGCCAAATGGATAACCAAGAAAGATACAGCGACGACCCCGAGCCTCAAACTTATCTCCGTTTGATCTCTGTTGTACACGTAACACAAGCAACCAAAGACACGGAGGTGATCGAAAGAAGGAGCCTTGCCGTATAAACCCTCAAAAGGAGTGAGTCCATTGAGAACTGGCGTAGGAGTCCGATTAATAAGATAAGCGGCAGTCAAGACTCAATGACCCCAAAACCGTAAAGGCAAATTTGCTTGAAATTTCAGAGCCCGGGCAACATTCAATATGTGTTGGTGCTTGCGTTCAACTCGCCCATTTTGCTGTGGAGTACCAACGCAAGAAGTTTCGTGAAAAATGCCCTCTTTAGCAAAATAAGACTTGAGACACAGGAATTCCGTACCATTGTCACTGCGAACCGTCTGAACAGATGTACCAAATTGTCGTTGAACCATGAAAATAAATTGACATACACATCCAGGCACTTCGGATTTGGCACAAAGAAGGTATAACCAGGTCGCACGAGAGTAATCATCAACAATTGTAAGAAAATAACGGGACCCACAAACAGCCGGGACACGATATGGTCCCCACACATCACAATGGATTAAGGAAAAAATTCGAGACGCTTTATTACCACTAAGAGGAAAAGATTCTTTACTTTGCTTTAGCTCTTAAACAAATATCACAGTGTTTATTCTCAATTTTATTTCCCACGGGCAACTGACTAAGCACCGGGCAGACGGATGGCCCAAACGACAATGCCAAATTTCCGACGACACCTTTCCTTTTGATTTGACCGCTGCGGTGAACTCACGGCTGCGGAAGAAATACAATCCCCCCACCTGCTCACCCACTCCAATCAGCGTCCTCGAAATACGGTCCTGAATAAGACATGCAAGATCAGTAAAATAGGCAGCAGCATTAGTTTGTTCCAACAATTGATGCAGTGAGATTAAATTACACCGCAGACTTGGCACATATAACACATTGTGTAGAATCACCCGTGCGCTCAAACGGATATTGCCAGATTTATTTACCATATATACTGATCCATCTGGCAGCTGCACAGGACGAGAAATAATATTTTGCAAATCCGAAAAATAATTACGAGTGCCTGTCATATGGTGGGTAGCCCCACAATCAATAATCCAAGAAGTGCAAAGAATGTTACCGGATAATTGTGCAGCATTTTTGGATTTATTTAACACAGCCATGAGTTGTTCCCATTGAACGGGATTAAAACCCGTGTAAACTGGCTCACCCGAGAAGGACGTACTTCCAGCATCAGAGGACAATTGTTCTTGACTAAAAGAGGGCACTCCCACATGGGCATTAAATGCCAGCGGGCCCCCCTGAGTGAAGAGCTTTTTCCACGCGCCAACCCTGTAGGTGTCTTCACGCGTCCCTGTCTTTCTACTGGAAGCAGCCCGCGTCCTCCTCGACCAAAATGATTTCCAACGCCAGGAGTTGCGGCGCCATTATTTTCGACGCCAGGAGTTGCGGCGCCATGGAAGCTGCGATGACCAGAGCTCGCACCTCCACCGCTAAATCCACCAGATCCAAATCTGGCTGGCAGTCGACACGCCTATAGGTCGGTCTCCCCACCATGCCGGGTATCCGATAATTTAGAAACACGCCGTAGCGTCGTGACCGTCCCTGCCACGAACTGTACAAGCCAAGTTCTTGCCTCTCCCAGGCACCCAAGTCCGACCAACTTGGGTGGCAAAAGCCATGGTCAGAAGAGCAACATTTTCAGGCCCTTTGACCATTGTTTGTACACGCTCCTCTTGAACCACCAGGGAATAAACCCTATTCAATGACTGCAACGGATTGTTTGCCAAAATGCTTGACCGAACCGTCCCAAAAATTCCCGAATTTAAACCCATCAAAAAATGATGAATTTTGTCATCTTCTCGTCGTTTCTCCAAGACCTGTCTAATACTACAAGAACATTTTGCACAAATTCCACAACCCGGTATAGGTTCATAGCTATATAATTCACTCCACATTTTTTTCAACTTACCGTAATATACGGCAACACTCAAACCGGCTTGTTTGCAATCTGCCAACTCGCATTTCAACTGAAAGATGCGAGGTCCATTGGCAACAGAGAATCGTTCTCTGATGTCGTCCCACAATTCCTTTGCTGTTACGATCTCCGTGTGTGTGATGGATGACCGCAACGATGACTCGACTGTGTTCATAATCCATGAACAAATAAGGGATTGGATGGTACACCAATCCTCCAAATCACCTGATTCTTCTGATGGTTGAGTAATTGTACCGTCGACAAAACCAAATTTTTTTCTGCCCTGAAGGGCCATCTGCAATGAAGTTGACCACTCTGCATAATTATCCTCCTTGAGAATAACCTGACTGATTATACTGCCGGTATTGTCGTTGGCAGTAATATCATATGGAGATATCGTCTTTCGTTTTGTTTCTTTAGACATTTTACTAGACCCTTCTCCTTGTCTTGCCATGATCACCAGAGGATCGAGAGCTCTGATACCATGAACAAATCAAGAGTAATTTTGGAAGAAATGTTTCTTGTCATTTCTGTGAGGCCAATTAGCCGTTTTATAATACATTGATGCTATACAAATTATGGTAAAGAATAATCTAGCAATCACCTAGCCTAATTAGTGGTAAATTAGAATAATCTATTTTAGGCTAATATTATGTACAATATCAATCAAGGATTCCTCTGTAACAATATTACTCAAGTAAAATCGTAAAAAAGAAAAACTTAAATAATTATTTTATTAAATTTTTATGAAACCTTTATTTTATTTTATATTAATATATTTTAATCTTTTACGATAGTGAATTAGAAACTAGGTTTTTATTTTTGAACCCACAATGGAATGAACTTATTTAAGCTAGGGAAGAAAAAAAAGTGCAATGCAAACAGCATATGAATTTGCATTATGAATTTGCAGCCCTTAATGCAAAAGTTAAATATTGTATTCATAAAGCATAATAAGGTATTATGCGAACTTGGGATTTTTTGATATCAAATTCTAACGCCTCCGCTGCCGCTGCTGCTCCTCTTCTTCGGCGTAGTTATACATCGCCACTGAAATAAAAAAGATGAGGAGGGAGGGAAAAGGTTAGTTAAAAATGAAACTAATTTTTGAGATTGGTAATGGAGGAAATGAGAGGGAAGGAAATTGGGGGGGGGGGGGGGGGGGGGGGGGCGGGGGGGTGGTGGTGGTGGGTGAGGGGGGTCAAACAAATTTGAAATCATTAATGTAAGCCTACAAAATTGTTGTTTGGAAGAAAATCTTGATGGAAATGATGTTTTGCTGAGTTTTACAATCTACCAATTACTAATTTAATATATATATATATATATTTTGCACAGACCATATGCACCATATGCATCTTCTAGATAATATCTCTTTTTATCATATATTATTTTGCGCATATTTGATAGAAGTTTAATGCCCATTTTTATAGTATCTAATTTATAACTTGATTATAAATTTACAATTGGTTAAATAGTACATAAGCATTACACTGAAAAATATCATGATTCATATATTTCGAAATAATTTTGATCCCAAAATGCACACAGCTACAAATTAAAGAATATTATTTTTTCGATCCAAAAAAGTGTATAGTTTTGAAAAGTGGATTCTTAAAACTGTTTTTTTTTATTTATGGCCCCTGAATTATTATTTTACCCTTTTTTTTTTTTTTACCAAAATGCATTATTAATTTTTAAATTACAAAATAATAAAGATATTTTGATAAATATGAGAACGGTAAATAAAAAAGACAGTATTTAATAAAAATAAATAAATAAAATTCATATTAAAATAAAAATATTTATATGTATGAATAAAATTTATTTTAAAATATATGATAGGGAATCTTTCAGTATAATATTTGTTACTATTTCTTTCCAAAGTTTTTTTTTCCATCCCTGTTAAAATTTTGCCAAAAAAAAAAACATTTGGCTCAATCGCATGTACGTAACAGTAGCACCCCCAAATATTGTTTGTTCATATTTATAATTTCATGCCTAATTTTATGCCACAATTCTCAATTTATTTTTATTGTCTCATCATATTCAGATTTATATTAACTGTATAAATTGTGTTATAATTTTGTAGTTATAACTAAGAAATTTTTTGTATTTATCTTAATAATGATTTTTATACCTATTTTATGTCAATTTAAACCCTCAAAGTGGAAAATTAAAGTAACTTTATTTTTCAAAATAATTCCAAATCAATTCCTTGTTTTTTTAGAACAATTCCGGCGTTAATAACCATGATGCACTTCAATAATTTGAAATCAAATTTCAATTTTCCAGATCAATCTTTCGAATGAATATCAGACCAAGCACAAAACTAGGGGTAATTTATATGGTGGTCCTATAGGACCACCATGCAATTTTACTCCTACCCCTAATATAGTAGTAGTTTCTATTTTAGCCTCCCAATTTTATTAGTAGTTTCTTTTTTAAAAAAAATTGGACACGCGCCTTACTCCCACCCTAAGCTATATAAGGTTCTTTTTTTTCTTTTTTTCAGGAGTTTGTTGCCGATATTCTGCTTCGTCTTTTGTTGCCGTTTTTCGTCTTCGTCTTTCGCTTGAATTCTTTTGCTTCCAATTTTGATTACGGTATGATTGTGATTGATTTATGTTTACAAATGTGTTGTTTATCTGTTTTTCGTCTTCGTTTTTCGCTTAATTTGTTTCCGTTTGTGCTCTGTTTATCTTTCTGTGGAGTTTTTGCTTCGAATTTGATAATTAAGATATTTATTCCCGTGTTTTGATCCTTTCGATTGATTTATGTGTTTGAATTTGTTGTTTCTACGGTTCTGTTATTCTTACCGTTTTGTTTTTGATCGAAAATTGTTGCTTAAAGTCTATTTTTTTTGTTGATAGATCATTGTGGATTGGAGAAATTTCAATGGAAGATACGGTGGGTGGTATAGTTGATTTCATTCGCGAAGAAGATGCTCCTGAATTGTTTGATTTTGATAAACAGCAAGAATCAACGGTATCTCTGTTGGAATGTAAGTCATGATGAGATATTAGTTATGAATTGATCTGATATTAGTTCTATGTTGATCTGATATTAGTTTTACAGTATGATATTTTCATATTCTTGATCTGATATCTATAGTCTTTTGATCTGATGTCAAGTATTCTATGATCTGATGTCTATATAATCCTGATCTGATCTCCCTTGTTAAGTATGTTTTAGTGCTATTGTATGATTTCTTTTATATTCTTGATCTGATATCTATTGTCTGTTGATCTGATGTTATGTATTCGCTGATCTGATGTCTATATAATCCTGATCTGATCTCCCTTGTTAAGTATGTTTCAGTGCTATTGTATGATTTCTTTTATATTCTTGATCTGATATCTATAGTCTGTTGATCTGATGTTAAGTATTCGTTGATCTGATGTCTATATATTCCTGATCTGATCTCCCTTGTTAAGTATGTTTCAGTGCTGTTGTATGTTTTCTTTTATATTCTTGATCTGATATCTATAGTCTGTTGATCTGATGTCAAGTATCAGCTGATCTGATGTCTGTATAATCCTGATCTGATCTCCCTTGTTAAGTATGTTTCAGTGCTATTGTATGATTTCTTTTATATTCTTGATCTGATATCTATAGTCTGTTGATCTGATGTCAAGTATTCGCTGATCTAATGTCTATATAATCCTTATCTGATCAACTATGTTTAAACTAATATGATATTATCATTTTTTATACAGGTTCAGATGATGAATCTATGGAATCTTTGTGTAAATCAGTGGTTGAAAATGAAGATGCAGCATACAATTTATATAATGATTATGCTTTTAGGTTAGGATTTAGTGTGAGGAAAGGTAAAGATCGTAAAAACAAAACTACTGGAATCAGGTATTTGAGAAGATATCTTTGTAATAGAGAATGAGCTAAACAATGCAAGGAGAATTTGAAGAAGATTTATACGAAAGTTGATATGCGATCTAGATGTAAAGCTTTTATTGAATTTAAGAAAAGAGAAGATGGGAGTTGGATTGTCCAAAAGCATTTCAGGAAGCATAATCATGAATTGTGTCTTGTAGCTGAGAGGCAGTTTTTACGTTCTCAGAGGAAGTTTGATGATTCTGCATTGCAGTATTTTGAGGAATTGAAAAGTTCAGGTGTTCGTGTAACGGATGGTTATCATATATTGTCCAAAGAGGTTAGTTATACTTTCAGATTATTTTTTATGAATCTACATAAATGTGATACTTGTTATGATCTGATATTACGTTTGAGTTGATCTGATATTACGTTTGAGTTGATCTGATATTTCTTTTCTGTTGATCTGATATTATGTTCCTGTTGATCTGATATTATTTTTCTGTTTGATCTGATATTATTTTTCAGTCTGGAGGTTCATCAAATGTTGGTTATACCATGCGAGATGTATATAATCATTTGGAACAAGAGAAGAGGAGGAAGATTGAAGGGTGTGATAGTAATGCACTGATCAATATATTAAAACAGAGATTTACGGATGAGAAGGACTTTTATTATGATTTTGATTTGGATGAGGAGTCTTCATTATGTAGTGTATTTTGGAGAGATCAGAAGATGAAGGAGGATTATAGTAGATTTGGGGATTTGTTGGTTCATGATACGACTTATCGGACAAACAAATACGACATGATCTGTGGACCTTTTGTTGGTATGGACAACTATTGTCGTAATGTTATGTTTGGTATAGGTTTCATAAAAAATGAGAAGGTGGAGTCGTTTATTTGGTTGTTTAGTACATTTTTGAGATCGATGGGGAACAAGCAACCAATGACATTTATGACAGACCAGGATTTTTCGATGGCAGCTGCTGTGCTTGTGGTTTTTCCAAATGTTCGTCATCGTCTTTGTGTTTGGCACATTGCAAAGAATGCTCGTAGTAATATACCTCATTTGATGAGTAAAGAAGGATTTTCAGATGCCTTTCAATTCTTGCTTAATCAAGTTTGCACAGAAGCTGAATTTACCCACTTCTGGAACAGGTGTGTGTTTTCTTTCTGTATTAGTTGTTAGGTGATCTGATATTAGTTATGTATTGATCTGATATGAAGTTCGTGTTGATCTGATATATTATTATTATACTACTTTATTCTTTTTTTTGCTGTAAGCTGATCTGATATTAGTTATGAATTGATCTGATATTAGTTATGAATTGATCTGATATATTAATCAGTTACATTTTTATTCCATCAGTTTGTTGAAGGATTACAATTGCAAAGGAAACACTTGGTTGAAGAAATTAGATGAGATAAAAGAGAAGTGGTGCCCTGCATTCAGTAAACAATATTTTTCTGGAGGGGCAGTTTCTTCCCAAAGATGTGAGACAACCAATCGTTCGGTTTCAATGAAGTTGTCGAAAACGTCTACTTTGTGTGAATTCTATCAGCAGTTTCTTGATGTTGTGACCGAGTGGAGAAACAATGGCATTGCAGAAGATTTTAGATGTAGAGGAAGGGTTGATCCTATTGTTGGAGATTCATTAATGCTTCAACATGCTGCTGAGGTTTATACGATAGAGGTGTTTATAAGATTTCAGGAGCTGTATATCAAGATGTTATCTTATAATCACTTGCAGACGAGTAGCGATAATGGTGTTTATGAATATCAGGTTTGGCGTACCAAACTTGATTTGTTTCGACACGTAGTTCGTTTTGATGAGAATGAGTATACAGTGAGCTGCACTTGTAATCTTTTTTCTGAGGCTGGGTTGTTATGCTCGCATGCTCTTCGTGTGCTAAATCTGAATAATTACTCGGTACGTATTTATTGCAACTTCAGAGTTTTTTTTTTATGTAATATGGTTGATCTGATATTAGTTGCTAGTTGATATGATATTAGTTGCTAGTTGATCTGATATGTTTAACTTTATATTTGTTATATACTGTAGAGAATCCCTGAGAAGTATGTATTGAAAAGGTGGACTAAGAGTGCAAGTTGCTGTGATTATTATTCGAAAGAAGATTGTTTGTTGACATCAAGTAGCATTGAGAAACATTCAGATTCTGTTTGGAGAGTTGAAGCAAGCAGAAAATATTTGGATTTAATTAGACATGCACAGTCTAGTTCTGTTGCACGTTCTATTCTTGACAGGCACTTCAATTTGGCTAGAGATTCTATTAAATCAGAGGTTGGTCCATCCTATGTTGGTGAAAAAGGAGAAGGTTCAAACATTGCTGAAATTAGAGATCCGAAGAGAAGAAGAGAAAAGGGTGTTAGAAACATTCGTCCAAAAAGCGTTGTGGAGAAAATGTGCAATAGGGCAAGAGGGAAGAAGAAGAAAGCAGAAGCATTTGCATTGCGTACTAGAGAGCGGGTCGCATCAATGGGGATTGAAAATTGTGGAGTTGTTGATGGTAATTTTGTAAATCCTGTTGTGGAGAAGTTGTAGTTGTAGTTGTAGTTTATATGAATTCTTTTATTTAGTTGATGCAAAACATTAAAAGACTTGCTGTATTTAGTTGTTTCATTACAAAGTCTAGATGATATCAGATCATAGGAATATAGACATCAGATCAGAGTGTTACAGACATCAGATCACATATGTATAGAGATCAGATTAGAAGACTGTAGTCATCGGATAAGAGGAATATAGACATCAGATCAGAATTATATGTAGATCAGATCATAGTACTATATATATCAGATCAATGTATTATAGATATCATATCAATAATGCGATACTATATTAGTTGTTATTTGTTAGTTTATACATTATTGTGTTCACAGCAAGCGTACAACTTCCTGCCACTTCTGAAAAACAACTCCGGCCAAGGTACAACACTCCATCACTTCATTCAATTTCCTCAACCAACCAACCTCGTACGTTCAACTACATTCATATTAATTACAAAGTCTAGATGATATCAGATCATTGGAATATAGACATCAGATCAGAGTGTTATAGACATCAGATCACATATGTATAGAGATCAGATTAGAAGACTGTAGTCATCGGATAAGAGGAATATAGACATCAGATCAGAATTATATGTAGATCAGATCAGAGTACTATATATATCAGATCAATAATGCGATACTATATTAGGTGTTAGTTGTTAGTTGATACATTATTATTGTGTTCAGAGTAAGCGTACAACTTCCTGCCACTTCTGAAAAACAACTCCCGCAAAGGTACAACACTTCATCACTTCATTCAATTTCCTCAACCACTTATTAATAGTTTCAACTACATTCATATTAATTGCCCAACCAACCTCGTACTTTCAACATAAACTCTTTCAAAAATTCTACTATAAACAAGACCCATGTCCGGCAACGTCCATACAACATTTCCTCTGCTTTTCAACATTTCCTCTGTTTTTCTCACCAATTTCCTCATTTCCGCTTGGCCATATGCCGATGAAACATGTAGTTTTCTTTGTCAAACTCCCGAGTAGTATTGTCCACTGAAGGTATTTCTCGACAATACTACTCGGGAGTTTGACAAGGAAAACTACATGTCATACAAGAGAGCAAAAACTACATGAAAACTGTACATTGTCATTTAGAATCAAAATTGTCTTTGTCCACTGAAGGTATTTCTCGAAAATACTACTCGGGAGTTTGACAAGGAAAACTACATGTCATACAAGAGAGCAAAAACTACATGAAAACTGTACATTGTCATTTAGAATCAATATTGTCCTATAAGACTAGACTCTAGTACTTTTTACAATTTTGTACTATAAAACTCCTCAATTTTGGATTTGACCTCATCCTTCATTGTATTTGTTTGAGAAGCCAGTATATTATAAGAATACTTGACCCTAAGAATCTGTAGAGCCCTGTTGAGAGCAGCTTTGCTCTTGCGTGCTTCTCTTGTGAGCTCTGTATCCCAAGTCTGAGTTGTTTGTCCTTTGTAGAGATCCATGTGTCTCATTGTAAGAATGCCACAATCATTGTAGTTCTTGTTATCTTGCCAGTCCAGTTTTGGATACTCCACTTTATATTCTTTGGGATTTCCAAAAAATTTTTCTGCTGATGTCCCTTTTATTATCTCAACAAAATACCGCAGCTGCATTAATGATGAAAACATATATATTAGACTATTGAAAAGATGATATCAGATTAGTGTAAAACATTATCAGATCAATGTAAAAAAGACATCAGATCAAGGGAAAGAATACATCAGATCATGGGAAAGAAGATATCAGATTAGTGTAAAACCATATCAGATCAGTGTAAAAAAGACATCAGATCATCGGAAAGAAGACATCAGATCAAGGTAAAGAATATATCAGATCAAGGTAAAGAAGATATCAGATCAAGGGAAAGAATACATCAGATCATGGTAAAGAAGATATCAGATTAGTGTAAAACCATATCAGATCAGTGTAAAAAAGACATCAGATCATCGGAAAGAAGACATCAGATCAAGGTAAAGAATATATCAGATCAAGGTAAAGAAGATATCAGATCAAGGGACATGTACTTACCATAAGTTCGGGAATTGCAGTGTACTAAGTGTTTTCTGGGATTTTGTTATTAATTACGACTACTTTTCTCGCCGTTGCATTTATACACAAAGTATAGTAATGCTCATGCTGTAATATTGGGATAAAGATCTGCACAAAGTATAATACTAATTAGAAGTTGATATTTTTATATATTTAATTCACTGAATAGAGGAATTAAAATTGCACTTACCATTTTTACATTTAATGTGTCCATGTTTTTTTTGGCTCTTGTGACATCTTCTATGAATTGAACTTTCATGTTGTCCAGAATCTCTGGTTTAACCTCATAGTGAGGAAATGTTGGTTTTGGTATTGTGACGCCTAACTTCTTGGAAGCATCATGTTTTTTCTTTAAATTGTTGTAATCATCCATTGAAGATACGAACTTCAGACGTTGTTCTTTTGTATCTTCCATTATTGCAAACTGAAAACATAATGAATTTAATTCATATCAGATGGAATAACATGTATATATTTTTGAAAATGAATTTCATATTAAAATTATAAGGGATTCATATCTTACACAAAATTGTTCAGATATGAACAGCCTTGTTGGATCTTTGAAGTTCATATGTGTGATCCATGCATTTAGTACCGAATTTGATATCCATTCTCCTGGAAGCATGGTCAGGAAGTCCGATCGATCCATTAATGTATATGTTCCATCGGAGTAGAGTACTTCTCTGTATGCGTAAATCAAAATAATGTTAACAAAAGTATGTTGAAATCCCAAAATTTACAGCATATAATAGAAATCAGATCACAAAATGTAAACAGCAGGTCAGCATATAACAGATATCAGATCAATTTATCCAACAGATATCAGATGACAAGACAGTAGATATCAGATCAGAAGACTATAGACATCAGATCAGAAGAATATTTATATCAGATCAGAGGACTATAGACATCAGATCATAAGACTATTTATATCAGATCAATAATATAAAAGAAATCATACATTTTTTAGAAAGAATGAAATCATGCATTTTACACATATCATATCAAAAGGCAGTAGGCATCACATCATTGGATATTAGATATCAGATCAAAAAGACAAGATTAGAACTTACTGCTGATTGATTTTATTTTCTTTTGTCCCTGTTAGGTAAGCATAATCAGTGAACAGTTTCTCTCTCCTTGAGATCATCAAAAATGGTTTAGGCTTCTTGAGCCAAAATTCTGATCTCAAATGTACAGGGAGTTGTCTATCTCGATGTCTTGAGTTTGGTGACAAGATGATTCTTCCTCAGCATTGTCTGGCTCTTCATTGATCATGCTGGAAATAAAGTTCATATCAGTAGATATAACATATCAAATTATTCAATTAAAGATATCATATAAGATTGTAGTGTGTTTTTACTTACGTTTTGAGCTCTGCTATGTCTTTATTATCTTTTGAAGTCATGGCTTGTTTTGGAGGTTGATCTGCTTCTGAAATGATTGCATTGAGGTTTGTAGCAAGCAGTACTGCATCCTCCACCATTCTTTCAATATTTATATCTTGTGTTTCTGTCAAATTTAGAGAAGCTTTCCCTTTCTCATTCTCTTTCTCTTTGGTAGCTTCTGTTTCTTCAGGCTTCTCTTCCTCCCTATCTTTTTCTTTTTCATTCTTCTTTTTTCCACTCTCTGCATCTGCATCCAGTTTTTCATTCTCCTTTAGTAACATTCTATACACCAATTGCTTTGCAATTGGATCTTCCTTAAGCTTTGTTCTGCTCTCTTCCATTTCCATTTCTTTTGGTTCAACTTCTTGTTGTTCCAGGGTTATTGGAGAGATATGTGGTGTCTGAGGTTCTTTTTCCTTTTACTCCACCACATTTTCTTGTATTTGTTCTCCTTCTGCTTCATGAATGCTGTCTTCTGAAGGTGTTAAGAGGTTGAAATTTGGCATATGCATATCGTCTTCAAAGCGTACAGTGGCGGATTTCTTCTGCATTTTGTTGTAATCCTCTTGTAGTTTATCCGCAATTTCGGCACATGCCGCATAGAACCTTGCATCCTGTGATGGTGTTGGTTCATTTTCTTCGGTTGGGGATTTTGAGGATTGACCTTGTTGCTCAGGAGTTGTATTTTTCTCCCTCAAGTCACGGATAATCCCCTCCACTGTGCTTGTTATTGTGGCAAATGCTGCAGCACCTTCTGGATTGTTTGCTGCCCCAACATTGTGCCATGCTTTGATGAAAGCCATCATGGACTTTGCCAAATCAACCACTGTTTGCGTCATTTCATCAGCATTTTCAAAATCCTGTTGCGGAAGATAATTGTTATAGTTAGTTTGTTTCATATTAGTATAAAAAAGATAAATCAGATTACGGTAAAATAGACATCAGATCAGCATATAATACATATCAGATCAGAACTATGAAAGAAAGTATACTACAGAACGAAAACATAATTAAAAAATGGGTGATTAAAGAATCATTATAGAGACATCAGATCATGAAAAAACAGATATCAGATCATAATATAACACATATCAGATCACAACTATAAAAGAAAGCATACTATAGAAATGAAATGTACTTAACAATCGGACATCAGATCAAAAAAAAAAAAAAATACATCAGATCATCAAATGAAAGATATCAGATCAGAGAGTTTACCTTGCTTTTTGATGTGGTTGGAGCTTGTTTTGATTTGCTAGGCTTTTCAGATGCATGTGCATGTTGTTGTTTTTTCACATGCACCTCGGCTGTAGCCCTTTCTCTTATCCAGCCTTGACTATGTCCTCCCTTTTTCTCTTCGAGTTTTGCTCTTTCAAAGAGTTGAGTCTGACTCCAGTTTGTGAATGTTGGTAGGTTTCTTGGAATATCTTTGTGAATTCCATACACAACCCTATCAACATAGAATAGCTGAAGAAAATATGTTAGTTGTGAGTTAAGAAAATAAAATTTTTAGCAAAGCATTTCACAAACTAAAAAAAACATCAGATCAAGATAATACCCACATCAGATCAGCATATAACATACATCAGATCACAATAATACCCACATCAGATCAGTAATTTTGATAGAAAATTATTTGAAACAAATAAAACAAAATTAACAGTATATAACAGACATCAGATCAACAGGAAACAAATATCAGATTATATGAATACAAACATCAGATCACAAGTTATTGAAAGGAAATATTTTACTGAACTAAAACAGACATCAGATCAGAAAATATACACATCAGATCAACATATAAAAGACATCAGATCACAACAATACAGACATCAGATCAGTAATCAAATGAATACAGAAAATAAAGATGATGGACTTACAATCAGAAAAGAGAGTGGTCCATTGTAGGTTGTTGATGTTGTGCCATCTTTGTGGAAATACTTCTCTTGGCATTCCACTAAGGCCCTGAATGTGTAGCTACACCAGTTCAGCTGCCTTATTTGATCAATGCTGTTCAGGGATTTGAGGAGCCGATATCTGATGTTGTTGATGCTCCCATGATGGTAAAGAAACGTGGTGGCCAGGTAGATAAGGAAATCCTGGACGAAGTTGATGTCACTGTAATCCTGATGGTTGACAATGTACTGCTCAAGCTGCTTGATGGTCGGTCTTTTTGTGGGTGGCATGCCAAATCTTTGACAGTAGTGTTCGACATGCTGCTCATAATCTTCACCCTTTGACTCAGCAGCTGTGTATTCTTCAACTTCAATTGGACCTCTTGGGAAGCCAAGAACCAATTCCACATCTTCTTCAGCAATGGGAATAACTGTATCTTGCTCCAGCTCCAGCCTCAACTTGATACAGTTGAATTTTTTGAGCAGGTATTGTCCCAGTTTGTTTGGCATCCTGGTGTAGTTGATACTGAGGAAGCTGCCAAAGCCTATATCCCTCACAACATTTCTTTGTGGTTCTGAGAGTCTAGAAACCACGAAACTTATACCGTTTGGAGATGTACTGCAACTGAATTTTTTGTTCATCTCATTATCACCATCATCATCACTGTCGTTTCTCTTATCTTTTTTCTGTTTTTTTGTGATGTGGACATCCACATCGCCCTGTTTCTTTTCCTTATTGACCATAACATTGGTCTTTTTCTGTTGTTGCTTCTGCTGCAGATCCTTCTTCTGCAATTGTTGAAGAATTTCTTCATTTGTCTTCTTCTTTGCATGTAGTTTCATCCTTTTACTTGTTTGCTCCTTTTGGGATGGTTGAACTACTTCCTGTTCTTTTCTTTTCTTTTCTGATTTACGTTTGTAGGTATGTGATTTTACTTGTTCTGTCCTTTTACTTGTTCAGCCATTATGTTTATATTGTTGTTTCCTGTAATATGTCAGTAAGAGTATGTAAGCAAAAATAAGTTGATATCATATTAGAAGAAAGCAGATATCAGATCAGCAGATATAAGACATCAGATCGCAACATGAACACATCAGATCAGCATATGGCAGACACCAGATCACGAAAACACAGAGATCAGATCAACTGAATACACACATCAGATCAAGCAAAAACACACATCAGATCAACTTAATTCTCACATCAGATCAACAAAAAATGGACATCAGATCACTATTTTATAAGAAAATCATTTCACAGAAAGAAAACAAATTTAACACATAAATCAAATCAGGATATAACTTATATCAGATCAAAGAAAATGAAGACATCAGATCAACTGAATACATACATCAGATCAAAACAAAACAGATATCAGATCAAAATTATACAGTCAACAGATTAGTAATTTTGATAGAAACTTATTTCAAAGAACTAAAACAAAATTAAAAGCATATAAGAGACATCAGGTCAATTGAAAATATATATCAGACAAAAAGAATACAGACATCAGGTCACAAAATATTGAAGGCAAATATTTCAATGAACTAAAATAGACATCATATTACGATAATACAGAGATCAGAGCAACATATAATATACATCAGATCAACGAACCCTAATTATATCAGATAGAAAAATTAAAAGCATAAACAGACATCAGATCAATCGAAAACATATATCAGATTAAAACAATACAGACATCAGAACCCTAATTATTCAAAGAAAATAACGGTTATAAAATTAGGTTTTTGTACCTGTAGATAAATGTCGAAGCAGGAAAAACGTTGGTTTGAGAAAAACAGCAAGTTTTTCGTCCGATTTGGAGACTTTTTTTAGCGTTTGAGTTGAACAGCAAGCTTTTTCTTAGCGCAGATGATGGCTATGGTGTTTTCTGAACCGGAAGAAGAGCAGAAAATCGAAATGCAGTGATCTCTGAACGTATTTGAGGTTAGAAATTTAGATCTGATGTTGTTAATGGAACGATGAAGATCGTGGGGATGAAATCGGTTTGAGAGCCACGAAGGAATGAAGGGTTTTGGGTTTTCAGTTTCAGAGCGGGAGAAAGGAAGGAAGGGTTTTGGGATTTAATTAAGTCGCGCTACAGTGCGCGCTACAAAAGCGCGCTACAGTGCTTTCCTTTTTTTTTGTTATTTTTTGCTATTTTTTTATTTTATTGTATGATTTCTTTTTATATTCTTGATCTGATATCTATAGTCTGTTGATCTGATGTATATTATTCTTTGATCTGATGTCTATACAATCATGATGTGATCTCCCTTGTTAACTATGTTTTAGTTCTACTGTATGATTTTTTTTATATTCTTGATCTGATATCTAAAGTCTGTTGATCTGATGTCTAGTATTCTCTGATCTGATGTCTATACAATCATGATCTGATCTCCATTGTTAAGTATGTTTTAGTTCTAGTATATGATTTCTTTTATATTTTTGATCTGATATCTATAGTATGTTGATCTGATGTCAAGTATTCGCTGATCTGATGTCTATACAATCCTGATCTGGTCTCCCTTGTTAACTATGTTTTAGTTCTACTATATGATTTCTTTTTATATTCTTGATCTGATATCTATTGTCTGTTGATCTGATGTCTATTATTCTCTGATCTGATGTCTATACACTCATGATGTGATCTCCCTTGTTAACTATGTTTTAGTTCTACTATATGATTTCTTCTATTTTATTAATCTGATATCTATTGTCTGCTGATCTGATGTCTATTATTCTCTGATCTGATGTCTATACAATCATGATGTGATCTCCCTTGTTAACTATGTTTTAGTTCTACTGTATGATTTTTTTTATATTCTTGATCTGATATCTAAAGTCTGTTGATCTGATGTCTAGTATTCTCTGATCTGATGTCTATACAATCATGATCTGATCTCCATTGTTAAGTATGTTTTAGTTCTAGTATATGATTTCTTTTATATTTTTGATCTGATATCTATAGTATGTTGATCTGATGTCTATTATTCTCTGATCTGATGTCTATACAATCATGATCTGATCTCCAATGTTAACTATGTTTTAGTTCTAGTATATGATTTCTTTTATATTTTTGATCTGATATCTATAGTATGTTGATCTGATGTCAAGTATTCGCTGATCTGATGTCTATACAATCCTGATCTGGTCTCCCTTGTTAACTATGTTTTAGTTCTACTATATGGTTTCTTTTTATATTCTTGATCTGATATCTATTATCTGTTGATCTGATGTCTATTATTCTCTGATCTGATGTCTATACACTCATGATGTGATCTCCCTTGTTAACTATGTTTTAGTTCTACTATATGATTTCTTCTATTTTCTTGATCTGATATCTATTGTCTGCTGATCTGATGTCTATTATTCTCTGATCTGATGTCTATACAATCATGATGTGATCTCCCTTGTTAACTATGTTTTAGTTCTACTATATGATTTCTTCTATTTTCTTGATCTGATATCTATTGTATGTTGATCTGATGTCTATTATTCTCTGATCTGATGTCTATACAATCATGATGTGATCTTCCTTGTTAACTATGTTTTAGTTATACTATATGATTTCTTCTATATTCTTGATCTGATATCTATTGTCTGTTGATCTGATGTATATTATTCGCTGATCTGATGTCTATATAATCCTGATGTGATCTCCCTTGTTAAGTATTTTTTTAAAAAAAACTATTTTTTTTTAAAAAGGCAGTGCGTCAAAAAAAAAAAAAAAAAAAAACTGTAGCGCGTTACTGTAGCGCGCAACTATAGCGCGTTACTGTAGCGCGCTACAGTAGGTAGGAGTAAAATTCATCCTACTCCTATAGCCCCACCGTAAACGAACTCCAAAACTAGGGGAAAAAAAAATTTAAAAACAAGTGGATGATTAAAGAAGTATATACAATTTGAAAAAAATTTGCTGAGAAATCCTTCAATTGCTGCTTGCAGTCATCGCTATACAATTTGTGGAGTATATAATAAAAAACAGTCCATCCACCAGAGCCTTTTCCACACAACAAATTTGGCTTTTTATGACATTTAAAAGTGTCTTGAAAATGATATTTAGTGACATTTTTACTTTTTATGACACTTATATTAAATGTCAATTAAATATAGTGTGGCTATAGAAAAAATGTCTGATAAATTATTTTTTAAAACACTCTTAAGTGTCCTATAAACTAATTTTAAGACATTTTAAAATGTCTTAATAGATAATTTTTCAATACATTATATAATGTCTTTATAAATTACTTTTTAAAACACTTTTAAGTGCCTTGACAAATTAATTTTAAGACATTTAAAGATATCTTAATAAATAATTATTCAAGACACTATATAGTATCTTGATAAATTACTTTTTCAAACAATGTTAAGTGTTTCAAAATTTAATTTTAAGACACTTAAGGAAGTGTTAATAATTAGTAACAGAAGATATTATAAAATATTATAATAGACAATTGCAAGTCTCGGATTAAATATGCAAAGAAAGAAGAAACCTATGTAAGCAACTCCAATCTTACAATTGCATTTTAGCTCAAATAGTATCTCTAAAAATCAGTAGCATAAAATAAAATAACTATTTTGCTGCTATAATAACTGTTTCAACAAATTTATCCATAAGGTTTATTAATGCATGAAACCCCATCTCTCTAGCTCTAGTTTTGCTCAATCAAATTTCCATTGAGTGCAAAATTCCTTTGGGCATCATTTATGCTGATGCTATATTGAGACTGCACATGATTTGGTTGTTAGTTTTCCATCAAGTGAACTAGGTCTGAATTCAACTGATGACCTCCCAGACCTAATTTACCTTCAAAATAGCCAGGAATTGAGATTAGTATGAAATGTTAGGTAGGGGAAGAAGGAAGAAATACAATACTGAGTCACTTTCGGTTATTATAAGTGTTGAGTAAAGCCTTGAAGGAGAAAGATAATAAAAAAAAAGAAACAGTATAATACTGAATTAGATATAACAACTTACCAATGAGCAAGGCCAAGCAACCATTTCACCAATCGTGTCTCCAATTGTCTTGTAAAAACCATAAGGCCGAATCAATTGCTCCTCTGCATGAAGTACTGCACTTATATGTATCTGACACCAATTTTTTCCAACTGTGTATCCCCCAACTTCTGCATTTGGATCAATGCTGTGAAGGTATCCTTTCGCCACAATCTTAGTTGGATCAGATATGCTTTTGAGAGACACAGCAGCTCCAACCTGAAATTTAAAGCCACACCATGTATTTGAGCCCTTCAAGTCATTGTTAAAATCTTTCGTACCCTTAAACTTAGTTTACCTGAAGAGATTTTGCTGTTGAAGGAGTATTGGAAAGATTATTAGGCTTAGAACTTCGTTGTGCCCAAAGTTGTGCTTGCATAGCATATATTGCATCTTTCATTTCTCTCATCTCTTTATTCTGCTCCAACAATACTCTCTTGTAGGTGTTTCGGCTAGGACCTTCTCCCCAAATATCTGATGGACGAACTCCTCCCCCCATCATTCGTACCCAACCCGATTTATCTTGGCCAACAACTTGTGCAAAGATATCATTTTGACTAATGCTATCTTTTGAACCTTGTGGTAGTAGTTGTTGTCGTTTTCTCATTTCAGCCTTCAATACAAGATTTATCTTAGCAACAATAAAACATAAAGTATTGTGGCACATGAAATAGAGAACAAACTTACCAAATATCCAGAAATATGAAATGAGTTCCCATTTTTAGGATTATGGCACGCCTCAAATATATCAGCACGTGAAGGAGAACAACCTTTCTCTTTTTTCTGAAAAAAGAAAAGGATTACTTAGTAAATCATTTAAGACACAGATTATGTGAGAAAAAAAAATCTAAAACTTAACAGCTTCCTGCAATTTGTTTCAAGTATTCTTAGCTTGAACTCCATCAGCTGGAGCTCTCCGTAAAACATTTATTCTAACTACTACTATTTGCGATCAGAGTGGTTAAGGCTGCAATTGAAAAATATGAACTGATAATCTAAGATGCCTGAAGTCTATTTTCAAATTCTATCAGCCCTTGTGCTCATGCACTTTAACATATCTAAAAGGTATTGCAGAATTGGAAGATTTTGTATTTACCTTTTCTTTGAAATATCCAGAATTAAAATCAAAGAACTGAAAATCGTATATATGAACCTGCCACATATCTACAAAGGAAGGTAATATTTTTCAACTAATGACTGGTTTCATCAAAGAGAGAGCAATTGCTTTTGCATGATAGCTGGCAGCTGTCTAAAATAGCCACAAATGTCAAATTCAAAAGTCTAGACACAGCCCGACAGCCTCTATGCTTGTAGCCAAATACATAAGATGAGCAGAACAAAACAATTGTGACATGTTACAGGTACTGTTTTTGGGAATTAAACACCTGGTAAGACATGCCAATAAACTAAGATGACAACTAAGTAGCTTAGCACTGTTTAAGGAGACTTGCATGAGTAACTTATCTACAATCAGTAAACATTTAAAACTACTTAATCCTCAAAATAGAGCAACAATGAGTCTTCATAGATAAGAGCAAGTACATTGGAAGCACTAAATTACTCCCAGATCAAAGAATGGTTCTCTAAATGTCATTGAGATATTTTACAAATTAGAGCTGTAAAAATTAAATATTTTTTTTTGTTTAATGAGTATTTGGCTTCATTAATTAAAGAATCAGAATGTTTTCTCGTCTCTTCCAAAATAGGATTAATCCATCACCCTCTAATTCCCAAAAGGGGAAGAGAAAGATTACTCACAGAAGGGGGAAAGAAAGATTACTGAAAAGCAAACCATGAGCAAGCTTAATGATAAAGTAACTCCCGAAACACTATTATATAACTTATAATTCCACATATTGAACATGAAAGTGCTCCTTATACAGGTTTCACATTCACATTCACACAGAGAATATACAATGGCAGAAAAAAAAAAAAAAAAAAACAATAAGCCATTTAAGATAGAAATTATGTGGGAAAAAAATTTTAAACCCACCAAATTGTGACGAACTTGGGCAAATGATCGCTTTCCAGTTGAATGATCCATCAATTTTTTTGATCTTGCAATTTTGTTCTTCTGACTCTGTTCCTGCAAAAAAAACAAATAGATTTGTATTTCATAATTTATTATATATAACAAACTAAGGAATCAAGTTTTAAAACAAGTAAAAACCTCTGTTTTCTCTTTGTTCCAATGTTGGAGAATCTTTATCCATTGTTCTTTATTTACCCTTTCATCCCTTTCATCTATATATTCCTCAATCCCCCTATTAGGTAAGAAATACTTAGTCTTCAGTTCATGCTTCCAATTCCTCCATTTGTGATCAATGGACTGCAAAATCCAATCTTCATCGGCAATACTAATATCAAATCGTAACTAAATCAAAAAAAAAAAAAGAGTTAGTAAGGAGAAAAGAGGTAACACCTATTGTGAAATAATGATTCTTATTACCTTGACATTATCTAGCATCTCCTTCTTGTTTTACTTTGGCATTTGATGCCAATTTTCTACATCAATTGGGCAGATTTTACTATTCCTTGCTATGGTACCCAAGAATTCAGCAAGTTTTTGCCCATTGGTGCCTATTGGTAGTCCAAGTTCATCATAGTCGAGTTCCATGCGAGGCAAATGAGATGGTCGACCCCATATTTTCATCATATAGGTGAGACCTCTAGTTCTTCGCTCTACATTTTCTACCAAATATGGAATCAAGAAACAAATTTTAAAAAATCAAACTTATTTTACAAAGAGAACATTCAAAAGGTGAAACTAGTCTCTGTGTGTATGCTGAGGTATAACATATTCAAACAGACATCTGTTCCACAGAATGTGACAATGCATCACCCCTAAATACAAAATACAAAAAACCAATAACAAATCCAGTTGAAAAACTACACTGGGCCATGCATCGTAATGCAACAGAATCCAAATTCAAGAAGTACAAGTAGAATTATTCATGCTATCAGCAGTTCATTAATGTATGCAGGGATAAGTAGGTTACAGTAACAGAGAGCCCATAGTTACGAGGCAAACTATGTCGCAACAACTGTTTCATCACTTTTTGCCCTCAAAGAGAAACATCCAGAAATAATACTAATCTAATATTAGATACCACAGGCCAACATTCCGATGTTGTGGAAAACACAAGAGACAAGAACAGAGATCAGCTATAATAATATTTAACCATACATGGCTCACCACCAACAAATATGCAACAACATGTTTCAGAGAAAGTAACAGAACATGTAGAAAAATATAACCTCAAACAACCAAAAATGATCTGATGGCGCAAATATACAGTCACTACTTCAAGTTAAATGCACGATATGAACCACAAAATCAAGCTCAGAATACAACAAAACAAACCTGAAAAATTCTATATTGTACCCTATAACACTAAAACCTTAAACTCAATCAAATACCAAGGAATCAGATATAAAATGTCAATCACCAAATTGCATCTGAAGATGCAAGTAAGACTGGGGTGACAAAAATCTACCATCTTCCTTGTTCACAACCAAATTTCCAAAACACAAAGGAAAAGGGGCTTCGACAAAAGCTTTTAAATTCTAAAAATGTCAGTCCAACTAATCATGACAGCCAAGTAGTTCTTTCCTCTAGTTCTTTGACTGCTAGCACATGTAACCTTAACACCATCAAGAACATGATGCAAAAGTGGCTAACCTGCTAAACAAATTGAAAAATAATTCTAAAAAATCAAAGTATAAAAACTGAGAATGGATCATAAGGAAGGAACAGAAGATCAATACAAAAAAAAATGGAGATCCTGATAATCCATAGCGACAGCAAACAGACGAAACACAGGGTTAGAGAATCCGCTATAATCATTCATAAACATATCATATTCAAAAGCAATAGGAATTTACCATTCATAAACATATCATATTCAACAGAAATAGGAATTTACCACTCACTACTGAGACTGACTAGTGAAAGAAATGAAACAGAGAAGCAGGTCTGCCCTCATCGTAGGTGGTTCATCCTCTGCTTCATTGAAATGCTTTATAAATAATGTAATACATAATATATCCCATAATCAGTAAACAAATATCTGATGCATTCTCAATGTACTTATGAACTTATCGGGCAACTCAAAGTTCAATTTTTGTGTTCAACAGTCAACATGAGTCCTTATAAATCAACATCAACATTGTACCATTGCTATTTGAAGTTTCTTCAAAGGATGTGTATGTTCACTAGAGTAATTACTACTTTTTTTTTCTCTCAACAAAAAAAAAATTAAAATTTAACAATTGAAATCATCATCATATTACTATTATCTACAACAAAACCTTTAGAGAAAAACCTTAAACCGATATTCTCTCAAACTACTGGCATGTCTTTCTCTCCTTACTTCTTTTCCTAACTTTTTTTAGTTACCTATTTCTTTACTAAATTTTTTACTCTAATTATTACTTCTTTATATATCCATTTATCTATTTATCTATAATAACTTGCACCTTATCACTATCACTATCACAAACAATAAATTTAAAATCAGAGTTAATAATCAAAAAAATTTAAGATCACGATCACAACTAAAATCAAAATAACCTACCCTTGGGCGCAGCTCTGGGTGGAGGCTCTTGCTCCTCTGGCTCTTCTTCTTCCAGCTCACGAGAGAAACGACTTCTCAACTTACGCAGATATGAGAAGGCTCCGATTCCGCGCTCTTGCTCCTCTAGCTCTTCTTCTTCCAGCTCACGAGAGAATCGACTTCTCACCTTTCTATACAGAGATGAGGAGTCTTTGATTCCGCCAACGTCGATTTGAGACGTAACCATCACGAGTTGAGATTCTACAGAGAAGAGAAGGTGTAGAAATTTCGCGCTGTGGAAGAAGCAGCGGGAAGGATGGGCGAATATGAGATTTGCAGTGAATGTTTGTTTTTGAAAGCGGGAGACATTTATTTAATTACTAATGGTTTTGGCAAAACTTATGTGTAATTATAAGTAAATAATAAATAAATTACTAAATGGTTTTTGCCTTAATATCACTTTTTTTTTTATTGATTTCATAACACTTTTAAGGTAAAAGAAAAAAATGGTGGATTTAAGTTTAATTTTCTTTAGTCGTCTTGAATCCAAAATACGGTATATAATCAACAACTTCACCCCAGTGTATAATGGCCATTTCAAGACCTTCATTTCTAGCCATTTTTCTGGTAGTCTCGTGTATAATCTCCATTGTTGTTGAGGCCCAAGAAGGAGAATTATCGCCGGCATCAGCTCCGGCAACTATGGACTCTGGCAGAGCTGGAGTCTCACTGCCCATTTCGGCTTCCGTCATTTGCTGCTCAATTTTGTTGTCCATCATAGGACTTCTCTTTAGCATAAATTGACTATAGAGAGGATTCTTGTGTATTGACCAAAGGAGGATATTAAAGTTACATTGTTGTCCATGAAAGGTGAATATGTTTACTGCTGCAAAACAATTTCAGGGATTGGTAAAGAAAGATCAATATCGATGAATGTTATATCCTTTTATGCAAATTGTTTACGGCAAACAGAGGAAGTACGATCTTGTTTGCCTTGAATAGCATGAATTGTCAATTCTGCTCTATTGGCCTTTGTAATCTTCAGATTGGTTTCAAGTAAAAACTTGGATGATTCTTGTGGTGATTGATGTTGTCAAACAGCAGCTAAAGAGTTATAATACATTACAAATCAACTCCAAAAGAAGAGAATCAGTAACATAATAATTCTGTTCAAATGTACATTTTAAAAACCTCTGGAACTATGTTGAAGGTGCCGTTAATGGTTAATTATAGAGAGCCAAAGTCTTTTGTCCCAGAAAATAGCACCATAGATGATGAGCATGAACCATTTGACTGATTTCCATGGTGTACAAATCAGTATAACATCTTCAACCTTTGATTTAGAACCACATTTATTATGGGAATTACTGAACATGTCAAGAAATGGTAACAAGAATCTTACAATTCAGAGGCAACTATTCAACAAATCAATTTGAACACCATTACGCAATAAAGAGTCTCTATATGAACTGAAAATGTTAATCTGGATAAAGAGTTTTCTACATCTACATGCAAGACTCTACAAATTAAACCATGAAACAGAGAATACAAGTTGCTTAGTCATATCATACAAGGCAATAAAAGGGCCAAATGAAGTTATACAAGCCTCTGATTATCCTCCTATCAGACCAAGAATCAAATTACTAAACTCCAAGTAACAATCATCAAGAATTTACAATAAGAATGAACACAAAATACATTCACGGCCCAGAAGGTAAATCAACCACCAGTACGGCACAGCCGTACAGAATCTACGACAAAAACGAGCACAAAGCACCAACTCACAGAGCCAGCAGAACCACCAAGACCTGTTACCTTTATAGATTGAAAATAAATATAGCAGCTCATTGTTAAGTGATGTTTGTTAATTCAATGCCTTAAGGAAAAAGAGCGAAAGTAGTTACAAGTAACTTTGAAGGCCTGTCACCATCTTGTAGAATCAATGTGTTCCTAAGTTCCTTCAGAACAAGAAAAAACCAACTCTGAGTAAAATGGAGCGCTAAGCACTCAGAGTTTCTTCACGGGGCTCTGCAAGTCCAACTCTAACATGCCGGCTAGCTAGCTTGTTAACCATATGGACCTAACACACCATTTTAAACAAACCCCAAATAAGCTCCAAGGAAAAACAAACATTTAAAAACATGGGGTATTACACAAATGAATCAGGGTAGTCTATGATCAAACACAGAAGCAGACCAAAATGGACAACCTGCCACAAGAAATTGAAATTCCAAATCTAAATACACATCAGTTACATAATTGAGAAGCATGCTCAGATACACAATTCATAAGCTCAACCCTGCTCAAGTTCTGTTCTCGTTAGTCCCTTAATGAGATGATAATCCGACTAATCTCCAAATACAGTGAAACAGTCGAATAAGTAAAATGGAAAGAAGGGATTGATCCAACTCCTCAAAATTAATTCCACCCTTGCTTTTTCAACCCATTTCTAATATAAACAAATGAATGCAGAACAGGGCCAAAACAAGAACAAAAGAACATAAAATATAGAAACCATCAAAAAGAAAAATTTTCTGGGACATGATAGTAATCAGCGATGAATTGAATAAACCCAACAAGCTCTTAATCTTGGTCTCCTAGGACTAAGCATATGAAAAAAATATAAGACTAAGCATGGTACTGGATCAAAAGCAGAGAATCAAACCAGAAAATGCAGCTTCGCAGCCTACTAGAATTTGCAAAGCAGAATGATGGACTTACATCATTCACCAATGTCAATTTCGACTCCATTGACACCTTCACGAATCCATTTGACTTCCTCATCTCCATTGTCATCCACTAGATTACCTACATTACTCTGCAAGTAGGTTTCAACATCTGCCATTTCTTGCATATCATAAATTCCTCTAGTAGATGTGAAGATGACCACGCACCAATCAGGATGAACTGGATCTGCAATGTAAAACACCTACGCAGCTTAGGATGATAGAATGAAAGGTTCATTGTGGCTTCTGACATTTTTGAAGTTAGCCAAAAGAAATCCATCACTATCATATTTTAATCGTGAACCTTTTGAAACCCAGTCACAATCAAATAAAACCACCTTGCGCCCTACATAATCTAGCTCAACAATGTCATTCAAAACTCCATAGTAATCAATGTCACTTATAATAGGATTTTGACCCCTTGTGCTAGAGAAAGTAGACGTTGTAGCTTTCACAGTTACCCCACTATTTTGTGTCTTTCTTGTCTGTCCCAACTCTCTCGTATGAAACCTAAATCCATTTACAATGTACTTGTCATATGTTACTCCAATTATGTTTGGACCCCTAGCAAGTGATCTCAAATCATGAGATACTGGATCATCTATGGACAATTGATCATGTTTCACCTATAACATTAAACAAACATAACATTTTAGTAATAGGCACGAAACAAAAAATTCCACAAAACACATTTTGAAGTAAGTAGTAGCTTACATGATTAGAAAACCATTTTGCAAATTCTTCACTATGGATACGTGCAATTTGGTGTCGTGTAGCTCGAGGATGTCTTTCTTTTATAATTTTAAGATGCTGCCTACAAATTTAACACAATGATCAAGTCTTCTCCATCATAGAAAAAAAAAACTACATTAGATAATTAAGTAAGTTAGACACTTATTGAATGTATGGTTTGACCGCCTCACAGTTAAATAAGACATATTGATGTGCCTTTCGGAGTTTCTCATCCTCTAATTTCTTAGCTACACCTTTTCCAAGAGGATGACCTCCCATTACGAATACATCCAATCCAACTGTGGTATTTTCAGCCATATCCTTATTCCTATTAGTGGTGCTGAATTTTGACTCAACGTAGTCTGCTAGATACAAGGAACAGAACGTCAAACATTCTTTTGCTACATAGCCTTGAGCAATAGAGCCCTCTGGTCTACTTCTATTCTGGACATATGACTTCAATGTACCTAAGTACCTTCACGTCAAATTGAAAGGAAGACATTTCAATAATGACTTCATAATTTTCATAACTATAATTATAAACTTAAAAGCATTGACAAATATTCAAGAAACACAAGAAGAGGTAGGATACTTTTTCCTCTTTCTCTCTAATATTTCTGTTCAGCATATGCCGATCAAAAAGAAACCGAGGAAAATCATATTTGAGCAATGATATTATAATATATTACATGACCTGTATTTTTATTGACTTTATTGGCTGAGCAAAGCCATCAAACAAATAGTAAAAGTCAGATATCTGACTTTATCTGACTTTTAAAATATTGTCTGACTTTTACCCGAGATGCTGAAGGTAAAATCCAAATACAGTGGTAAGAAACCTTAATCATTATACAAGCTCAATTGTCACTCTAACATTCCAGACTACATTTAGATACATCAACAACGAACTTTCATGAACTATAGATGGTCTCTTCCCTGTATTTCAATATATACCATAAAGTAGAATCATTTGTCATTAATATATGTCCTCATTGTTGTATACTAGAAATAGCTTCAAGCACAAACAAAAAAAATAAAATGTTAAAGAGATTACCTTTCAATTGGATACATCCAACGATAGTTAACTGGTCCAGCCAACTTCACCTCAGTCGCCAAATGAATGGTTAGATATACCATCACATCAAAAAATGCTGGCGGGAACACACTTTCCAATTCACAAAGAATAATAACAATTTCCTTCTCCAAACGAATCACATCAGGGGGATAAATGACTTTACAACATAGTTCCCTAAAGTATCGACTCAATTTCATTAAAGGGACCCGCACTTGGGTAGAGTTCCTCTCAATGCCACTGGTAATAATTGTTGCATCAAAATGTGATAGTCGTGACTTTTCATACCAAGAAGTTTAGGTGGTTTTAATTGAACAACCCTCGATATGTTAGAAGCATATCCATCAGGCGCCTTCACTGTTTTGAAGACATTGCAAAACATGCTCTTTTCTTGCTTGTTCATTTTAGAAGCTGCTGGAGGCAAGTACACTTTACCGGACTCATTTGGAATAGGATGCAATTCCGGTCTAATCCCCATTTCTTTCAAGTCAAGACATGACTTAAGACTGTCCTTGTTTTCGCATCAATATCAAGCAGTGTAGCACATATACTCTCACACACATTCTTCTCAATGTGCATAAAATCAAGATTGTGTCTCACGACCACATCTTTCCAATATGGCAATTCGAAAAAAATGCTTCTCTTTTTCCAATTGAAAGGCAATTCTGGATTGTTATCAACTTTTTTCCCAAATCTGAAATTTATATCCTTCAACAATTCTTGCACTTTCTCCCCAGATAACCGGTGTGGTGGGCATCCATTCTCCTCTTTGCCGTTGAAGAGTTGAGCATTCTTTCAAAACTTGTGATTTTTATCCAAAAATCTCCTATGACCCATGTAACAATATTTACCACCATTTCTCAATCTCTCTGAATGTGTGAATTCATGACACACGGGGCATGCCAATTTACCTTTGGTACTCCATCCAGACAAATTTGCATAACCTAGGAAATCACTTATTGTCCACAATAAACTAGCAAACAGCTGAAAGTTTTTCTTTGTTGAGGCGTCATACATTTGGATTCCCACTTCCCATAAATCTTTCAAATCTGCTATAAGAGGCTACATATAAATGTCGATGTTATTTCCAGGAGCTGTTGGGCCAGGAATCAACAAAGATAACATGGAGTAAGGTTTTTTCATGCACATGCAAGGAGGAAGATTGTATGGTATCAAAATCATGGGCCATGTGCTATGTGACACATTCTTATTACCAAATGGATTAAATCCATCAGATGCCAACCCAAATCTAGCATTACGAGGATCACTTGCAAATACAGGAAATTTGGCATCAAATGTCTGCCAAGCAGGGGAATCCGCAGGATGTCTCATGCATCCATCCTTTGTACGAGTTTCCGCATGCCATCGCATATGGCACGCTGTCTTTGATGACATGAACAAGCGTTGCAACCTAGGCTTTATCGGAAAATACCACAAAACCTTGTGTGCAATCTTCTTTTTCTCACCAGTTGGGTCTTTCTCAGAAGTGCGCCACCTTAACTCATTGTATGTTTCACATGAAGTTCTTCCTATGTTCACTCCCCAATATAATGTGCAATCATTACGACAAGCATCTATCTTCTCATAACCAAGCCCTAAATCTCTCATCAATTTTTCACATTCATAGAACAACTTAGGTTTGTCAGTCATCGCCTCTGGAAAAGCTTCTCTTAACAACTCTAACAACATATCAAAGTGCTTGTTACTACATCTACTAAGACCTTTGAGGTGCAAGAGGCGTATCATGAATGAAAGTTTCGAAAAATTCTTGCACTCTTTATATAGCATTTTTTGAGAATCATCAATTAACTTATAAAATTTTTCAGCAGCTTCAGTGGCAATTTCTATATCCCTAGTAGATTCCATTGAACTATCTATATCCACGTCTTGTTGTGGAATCCCAAATGCATCATGAAGTAAACCATCCATGTCATCTATAGTAGCCTTTGAAGCTCTAGAATCAGTAAAAGGTGAAGAACTAATTGGAGTGTGTATTGAAGACTCTCCATGAGCTATCCATTGGGTGTAATCTTTAATAAATCCCGTAAAAATCAAATGTTCACGTGCATCATTCTGTGTCACAAATACACCAAATTTATATTCCTTGCATGGACATAAAATCTTTCCGCTTGAATTAGAAAAGGCAAAGTCCGAAAAACTTTCAAGTCCAACCAAGTACTCTTGACAATGCCTAGGTTTTTTCATCTAACCCTTATCCATATTTCAGTGAGGACTTTAAACCAGTGCCTAGTAGTAATGATAAGAATTATAAGGGGCTCATGCTACTTAGTTCTGGAATATGGTATGTCCCAAAATCAGGAAGAAGAACAAACAATATATAATAATGACAGAAAATTAATGGCCAGATAGACTTTACCCGTAAAAATAGGAAGATGACAGAAGCCCAATTTTATCACAAAGCCATCTTCATAAGCAAAAAAGAATTGGTCACAAACGCAATAGTAGTCTCCAAGAACTTGCTGGAAGTTCAAAAAATCTCCCCAGAAAACTCTGTTTTTTAAGAGAATCCCATCAAATAAAAATCTTGAAATTCAGCATCCCACAACTGCATCGCCATCCATCATGCAAAAACAAGAACTCCTCGGTCCTCCCATCCCAATACAAAACTGACAAAAACAAAAACCACACATATATATTTTTTTAAAACCATTAATGAAACTTGGCAGGCTTACCACATGAGATTAAGTAGAGGAATTGATGTGTCCCATGAGAGATGATAAGCGGAGCAAAAGGACAGACACGTACAGCCCAGAAAATTTAAAGCAAAAAAAAAAAAAAAAAACAGAGGAGGACAACGAAAGCAAATGATAAATTGCTTTAGAGACACCCTTTATTTACCCCTCTGCAAAGAAATTAAAAAAAAAATTTTGGATTCAAGTTCAAGCAGACGCCAAATTAAGACACCCACCAGCCACCGTTGCTTATGTTAATCATTCGGCTAATTTGAGGAAGAAGTAAAAACAAGTAAGACAGAGGACTTACCAGCTTCATGAAAGTTTGGTAGGATTTGGGTTTACACTTGCTCGATTTACCACGCAACAAAAATTTCTATTAAAGCGGAATCTTAGAAAAGTACCTTTGAAGTGTGCACCTGGTGATTCTCTTGTATGCCTCAAGACTATGACTTCACGTTGTGTGGGAAACGAACTAGAAGTCAATTGATCAGCTACTCACCACAATCCACTTGCTAGAAAACTCTAGCCCCGCAGCACCTGGCACATACTATAAACGCACCACCCACAGAGAGAGAAAGCTACGCGCAGCTGGTATAAACCAAGGCCAAAATTTCAGCCACTAGAAACCCAAAAACCAGCTGCACACTTTCTTGAAAATTCGACTTGGAGAGAGAAATGTTTTCTCTCTCTAGAAATCCTGTGGATTAATTGTGTTTTCTGAATGACTGATCTCTTGTCTATTTATAGAGTTACAAGAGAGACTCCATGTTGGTTTAGGATTGGTCTTCCTACTGGGTTTCTGTTTTCCTTCAATCCTGTTTCTGAACTGATACAGATTCTGTTTCCTTCAATCTCGTTCCTGGACTGATACACTCCCAACTGTCACAGGGATTGACTTATTCCAATCCAGTTCTTGGGATGAATCACTCCCAACTGACACAGGGATTCACTTATCCCAAACCAGTTCCTGGGATGTTTCACAACCAACTGACACAAGAATTAATTAATTTCTAAATTAATTAAATCTACCTTTGTCAACAACCCAGTACATAATTAATCATACCACTAACGGATTAATTGTGGCACTGCCAACCTACACAAGAATTGCTTCTGGAACAACTTAATTAAATTATATTCATAATCTCCCCACATCAAAGATATAGTGCTCGTTAATTCATTAATTTACTGATAAATTAATTCATCAACTTCTTTAATTCCGATACAAGTACCACTCGACCTTTTTACTATACCGGACATAAGTCCACCGGCTGGGTTTAGTATAATCAACATTTCGAGCTCATCTCGGACGCACCGGTACATGGTTTCCTTTCAACAAGCAGTAGGACACCAAGTAACTAAACACGCGCACCCAACCCACCGAGACTATTGGCCACATTTAACCTCACCCATTGGCAGATCAAAGTACACTATGTCTAATCCTCATGCCCACTCGAGTCTAGGGATTTAGAGATAGAATACAATGATCGATTTGTCTATTAAATCAGTACAAGACAAATCATTCCTAAGAGTCAAGTTCAATATGCCCCGGGCATATCTATATGATTCAATTAGTTTAGACAAACCAATTATCTGAATCACATAATAACCTAGACCGACAGCTTGTCCAAAACTATCTCGGTTACAAACCTCATTTATATATTATGCCTTTCAACCAATAATGAGATCTACTGTGTCACACCAGACACATCATCATCTACTTACATAATATAAATGGATGATTAATGCACAATAATATATGACTGAAACACAAATCGATATATTAAACTGGGAAACTGTACAATACAAGCATAGCTTGTGTATTCTACTCCAACAATCTCCCACTAATACTTAAGCTGTGCTTTAAGTATACAACTACATACAATCCTACCCAATCTGCTGCTATCTATCTAGAAAGACTATCATGACTCTCCTAGATATCTGATCCCCATGCCCTCTACGTGAGCCTCAAAAACTTTAGCGGTCAATGTTTTCATGAACGGATCTGCAAGGTTATTCTCTGATGTTATCTTAGCCACGATCACGTCTTCCCTCTTCACAATGTCTCGTATCAGGTGGTACTTGTTGGAGTAGATTACATAAGCTATGCTTGTATTGTATAGTTTCCCAGTTTAATATATCGATTTGTGTTTCAGTCATATCTGGTTGTGCATTTATCGTCCATTTATATTATGTAAGTAGATGATGAGGTGTCTGGTGCGACACAATAGATCTCATCATTGGTTGAAAGACATAATATATAAATGAGGTTCGTAACCGAGACAGCTTTGGATAAACTGTCGGTCTAGGTTATTATGTGATTCAGATAATTAGTTTGTCTAAACTAATTGAATCATATAGATATGCCCGGGGCATATTGAACTTGACTCTTAGGAATGATTTGTCTTGTACTGATTTAATAGACAAATCGATCCTTGTATTCTATCTCTAAATCCCTAGACTCGAGCGGGCATGAGGATTAGACATAGTGTACTTTGATCTGCCAAAGGGTGAGGTCAATTGTGGCCAATAATCTCGATAGGTTGGGTGCGCGTGTTTAGTTACTTGGTGTGCTGCTGCTTGTCGAAAGGAAACCATGTACTGGTGCGTCCGGGGTGATGGTGCTCCCGAGATGAGCTTAAAATGTTTATTATACTAAACCCGGCCGGTGGACTTATGTCCGGTATAGTAAAAAGGTCGAGTGGTACTAGTCTCGGAATAAAAGAAGTTGATGAATTAATTTATCAGTAAATTAATGAATTAACGAGCACTATATCTTTGATGTGGGGAGATTATGAATATAATTTAATTAAGTTATTCCGGAAGCAATTCTGGTGTAGGGTGGTAGTGTCATAATTAATCCGTTAGTGGTACGATTAATTATGTACTGGGTTAATGACAAAGGTAGATTTAATTAATTGAGAAATTAATTAATCCTTGTGTCAGTTGGTTGTGAATCATCCCAGGAACTGGTTTGGGATAAGTGAATCCCTGTGTCAGTTGGGAGTGATTCATCCCAGGAACTGGATTGGGATAAGTGAATCCCTGTGACAGTTGGGAGTGTATCAGTCCAGGAACAGGATTGAAGGAAACAGAATCTGTATCAGTCCAGAAACAGGATTGAAGGAAAACAGAAACCCAGTAGGAAGACCAATCCTAAACCAACTTGGAGTCTCTCTTGTAACTCTATAAATAGACAAGGGATCAGTCATTCAGAAAACACAATTACACAATTAATCCACAGGATTTTTAGAGAGAGAAAATTCTAGAGAGAGAAAACGTTTCTCTCTCCAAGTCGAATTTTCAAGAAAGTGTGCAGCTGGTTTTTGGGTTTCTAGTGGCTGAAATTTTGGCCTTGGATTATACCAGCTGCGCGTAGCTTTCTCTTTTTGCGGGCGGTGCGTTTATAGTACGTGCCAGGTGCTGCGGGGCTAGAGTTTTCTAGCAGGTGGATTGTGGTGAGTAGCTGATCAATTAACTTCTAGTTCGTTGCCCACACAACGTGAAGTTATAGTCTTTGAGGCATACAAGAGATTCACCAGGTGCACGCTTCAAAGGTATTATTCTATGGTTCCGCTTTTATTAGAATTTTTTGTTGCATGGTAAATCGAGCAGGTACAAACCCAGATCCTACCAAATTCTTTCAATTGGTATCAGAGCGAGGTTTAGGGGGTTCTGTGCTTGTTCGATTTATTACATGGTTTTATTTGCAGGTGGTTTAGAATCCCGACTATTATGGTTACGTTTGTATGGTTTTTAATTAAACTCCGGGACATGTCCGGATTTAATTTTATTATGAATGTTTGTAATAGTATAACCACGTGCTGGAAGCCGTGTAGGATTAGATTAAATCTGTAGTAGGATTTATCTATGTAATTTCGATTATTTAATTTTCCTAGAATGCCTTGTAGTAGGAAAATTGTTTTTTATGTAATCGAAAGCGTTATGGTGGGCGACTTGGATTCGTGGGTTTTGGGTTATCATGAATTTGAAGAAACCCAGGAAAACCCAGAACGAATTGCAAGAAGACCAAATAGCGTGGGAAAAAGCGAAGGAGGAGTTGGCGGCAGGAGGCGACGCCGGCAACGATTGCCGGCAGCAAAATCGCCGGCCGGCAGGACAAAGAGGCAGCAGCAGCACGCAGCAGTCGCTGCACGCAGCAGCAGCGCGCTGCTGCTGCAGGCGCCCAGGCCCGCGCGCGCACGGCCTGTGCGGGCCGTGCGGGCACGCGGGCCCATGGGCGCAGCGCCGCGCGCGCAGGGCCCGTGCGGGCCGTGCTGCGGCCCGTTCGGGCTGTTTTTGGCCCGTTTTTCCTCCAATTTTCATTTTTTGAAGTTCAAGACTCTCTCCATCGAGTGACGTGATGGGACACGAGATCAAGGCAGAAGATGGAAGCAATTAAAACCATAATAGTCGGGGAATTTATTTTTTCAAATTTATTTCCCGTATTTATCGTTTTAATTTTTATGCTTTATTTTTATGCTGTATTTTAGATGCATGAATTAAAGCATGTCTGGTTTTATGGTTGCACATAACTTAGGTTAGTTAATTGGATGTTAAAACCGGAAAAACCCTCAAATTGGAAATCTAAGTGGGAGCGGGTTGTGTTATATCCCCATGGCCACCATTACGGGTTCATATGCGATGTGGGTGGGCTTGTGCGTTGGCATTAGGGCCTTCCTCCATTCGGATGAGTCCAGCCCCGAGATCGCTAGACTATGAGCTTCTGAGTAAGATGACTAGAGCGAGTTTAACTAGGAGAAATGCGACACCCTCTCCATCTGAGGTGCACTATCCTGAGGTAACAAACTCAGAAGTCATGTAATGGCACACACTTAGTGTACGATCTGCAGTATTCCTCCCGCGAGGTTACGCTGCTTACTTGTACGGCTGAAAGCACCGACTATTAGCTACATTGATCAAAAGATCGTTGGTCAGATATTGTAGTTAATGAACTTGGTTCTTCTCAAACGAATGTGGGTTAGCGTAAACGTCCACACTGCGTGGCTTGCGAGAATCCCGGTGGATGAGATGTTGGTGGATTAATATTATTGTTTTGAGGGAAATCAATAATTAAATTGAATTTTCATGTTTTTCGAAAATTCTAGCATATATAACTGAAACACTGTTTGTTTACTTTCCAGTTTAAATCGATATGGCATTCAATCCTTTAGCTGTTATTTTGAAAAACAACAATTTAACTGGAACTAATAATGTCGATGGAAGTCGTAACTTGGACATTGTCCTTAGGGCTGAGAGCGCTCCTGTGAGAGATCGTGTCATTGACATGATTAGTAACATCAACAAGGTTGAGGTAGGAGGAGGCGAAATCGTTGGTGAAACCAAAGCCGATATTGTCCTCCAGAGCTTACCTCAAAGCTATGAGCGGATTCGGTTGAACTACAACATAAGTAAGATGTTGTGGAGTTCATCCGAGCTCTTGGCAGAGTTGATAGCGGCTCAAAGCTATGAGCGGATTCGGTTGAAATACAACATAAGTAAGATGTTGTGGAGTTCATCCGAGCTCTTGGCAAAGTTGATGGTGGCTAAAAGTCTTCTTCAAGAGAAGAAGCGAGCTTTAGTCGCAGTCGAAGCTTTAGAATCTTCTTCTGAGCCTGAGGCTGGAAAGAAGAAGAGAAAGCTCGAGGGAGTAGCTAAAAAGGCACAAATTGTGCCTAAGCCAGATATTGCAAAGAAGAAGTCAAAAGAGAAGTGCTTCAAGTGCAATAAGACGGGACATTGGAAAGCCGATTGTCCAAAACTTATAAGTACGATAAATTATGCCTTAATTACTGAGACATGTTTAGCGGCGATTCCCACAGATACTTGGTGTGTGGATTCAGGTGCCACTAACTATGTTTGTAATTCTTTGCAAGGGTTCCAAGTAACCCAGAAGCTTAGAGAAAGCGAATTGGATATCTATTTGGGCGACACTACAAGAGTGTCAGTAGAAGCAGTGGGAGTAGTTAAGTTGGATTTCGAAAATTCTAGTTTAGAGTTAGTTAATTGTCTTTATGTACCGAGTTTTAGAAAGAACTTGATTTTGGTTTCTAAACTCTTAAAGAACGGGTATAAGTTTATTTTTTCTGATGACTGTGTTGTTATTAGAAGAAATGGAAAACTTATTTGTTCTGGTTCATTGGCGGACAATTTGTTTGTGGTTAACTCTAACTCCCCTGTTGCGCAAAACATAGAAATAGATAGCTCAGTATCTAACATTAATAAGAGGAAGAAACCTTCTAAAATGAATCAAACCTATCTTTGGCATCTAAGGCTAGGTCATATGAACCTTAGTAGGATTCAGAGGTTGGTCAATGATGGACCTTTGGGTTCATTAGATATTGATAGTTATGCAACCTGCGAATCTTGCTTGGAAGGTAAGATGACCAAGAGACCTTTTAAAGCAAAAGGCTATAGAGCTAAAGAAGTATTAGAGTTGATTCATTCTGACTTGTGTGGACCTATGACGGTCCAGGCACGAGGGGGATATGAGTTTTTCGTGACGTTCACGGATGACTACTCTAGGTACGGATACATTTACCTAATGCGCCACAAGTCCGAATGTTTTGGCAAGTTCAAAGAGTTTCGGGCAGATGTGGAGAAGCATCATGGTAAGAGTATCAAGACACTGCGTTCAGATCGTGGTGGGGAGTACCTGTCCCATGAATTTCAAGATTACCTCACTGAGGTAGGAATTCAGTCTCAGTTGTCTGCACCTGGCACGCCACAGCAGAATGGTGTAGCAGAAAGGAGGAACCGAACTCTTATGGAAATGGTTAGGTCCATGATGAGCTATAGTGATTTGTCAAGTTCGTTCTGGGGATATACCTTGGAAACGGCAATGTATATTCTTAATCTTGTACCATCTAAAACCGTGCCTTCAACCCCAGTAGAGTTGTGGAACGGGCGGAAGCCCAGTCTAAGACATCTCAGAATTTGGGACTGCCCAGCACATGTGTTTAAGGCAGATACGGCCAAGCTAGATGCATGAACAGAATTAATGTTGTTTCTAGGACATCCTAGGGGAACGAAAGGTGGTCTATTCTATAGTCCTAAAGATCAGAAGGTGGTGGTAAGTACCAACGCTAGATTTTTAGAAGAGGACTATGTCTTAGATCACAAGCCCAAGAGTAAGATAGTACTAGAAGAGCTTAGACGACAAACTACTAATCCTGATGCACCAGCACAAGTAGATACACCACACACTGCACATGAGATCACAGATGATGCGCCTACACAGGCGGTGCCTTGTCGTAGTGGGAGGGCTGTGAGACAGCCAGACAGGTTCGTTGGCATGGGAGAGGCTTCAGACCTAGTCCCAGGTGTGCCTGAACCTGACCCAGTTAACTACAATGAGGCGCTTCGAGATAAAGATGCAGAATCTTGGCGTTAGGCAATGATATCCGAGATGGGGTCAATGGACAACAATCAAGTCTGGGAGCTTGTGGACCTGCCTGATGGGTTTAAGCCCATTGGATGCAAGTGGGTCTACAAACGTAAGAGGGGATCTGACGGGAAGGTGGAAACCTTTAAAGCTAGGCTGGTGGCGAAGGGGTATACTCAGAAAAAGGGAATCGATTATGAGGAAACCTTCTCCCCGGCAGCCATGCTTAAGTCGATCCAGATTCTCTTGGCCATAGCTGCTCATATGGATTATGAGATTTGGCAGATGGATGTCAAGACAGCTTTCTTGAACGGAAGTCTTGAGGAAACCATCTTTATGCAGCAACCAGAGGGATTCATTGAAAAAGGCCAAGAGCATAAGGTTTGCAGGCTTAAGAGGTCTATTTATGGACTTAAGCAGGCATCCAGATCTTGGAACATCCGGTTTGATGAGGTAATCCAGTCCTTTGGATTTACTCAGTGTCCGGATGAGCAATGTGTGTATCGCAGACGTGATGGAAACTCAGTGGTGTTTTTTGTGCTTTACGTAGATGACATTCTATTGATTGGAAACAACAAGAAAGTGTTATCAGACGTAAAGGCATGGCTGTCCAAGCAATTTTATATGAAGGACTTAGGGGAAGCGGGACATATCCTTGGGATCAAGATTATTCGAGATCGTAGGAAACGTTCACTAACGCTCTCCCAAGCTTCATACATAGACACGATTCTGGCCCGTTTTAACATGCAGAACTCCAAGAAAGGTTTTCTACCTTTTCAGGCATGGAGTGTTTCTATCTAAGGAACAGTATCCTAAGACTGTTGAGGAAATAGAGACCATGAAGACAGTTCCATATGCTTCGGCAGTAGGAAGTCTCATGTATGCCTTGTTGTGTACGAGGCCTGATATCTGTTATGCCGTGGGCATGGTGAGCAGATATTAGAGTAACCCCGAGAAAGCTCATTGGGAGGCAGTAAAATGCATTCTCAAGTATTTACGCAGAACGAGGGACCAAGTTCTGGTCTATCAGGCGTTTGAGCTGGTACCCCGAGGTTACACAGATTCAGATTTCCAAGGTGACAGGGACAAGAGTAAGTCTACCTCAGGGTATGTGTTTACTCTAGGAGGTGGAGCCATAGTTTGGCGGAGTGTCAAGCAGAAATGCGTGGCGGACTCTACCATGGAGGCTGAGTACGTTGCCGCATCAGAGGCAGCGAAAGAAGCAGTATGGCTTAAGAACTTCCTAGTGGACTTAGATGTGATTCCTGGTTTGCCGAAGTCTATCACGGTTTATTGTGATAACAATGGTGCAGTAGCAAACTCGAAGGAACCACGAGCCCACAAGGCGAGTAAACATATACAGCGCAAGTACCATCCGATACGAGACATCGTAAAGAGGGTAGACGTGGTCGTGGCTAAGATAGCATCAGAGGATAACCTTGCAGATCCGTTCACAAAAACATTGACTTCTAAAGTCTTTGAGGCTCACGTGAAGGGCATGGGGATCAGATGCTTAGGAGAGCCTTGACAGTTTTTCTAGATAGATAGCAGCAGATTAGGTAGGATTGTATGTAGTTGTATACTTAAAGCACAGCTTAAGTATTAGTGGTAGATTGTTGGAGTAGAATACATAAGCTATGCTTGTATTGTACAGTTTCCCAGTTTAATATATCGATTTGTGTTTCAGTCATATCTGGTTGTGCATTTATCGTCCATTTATATTATGTAAGTAGATGATGAGGTGTCTGGTGCGACACAGTAGATCTCATCATTGGTTGAAAGACATAATATATAAATGAGACTCGTAACCGAGACAGCTTTAACCGAGACAGCTTTGGACAAACTGTCGGTCTAGGTTATTATGTGATTCAGATAATTAGTTTGTCTAAACTAATTGAATCATATAGATATGCCCGGGGCATATTGAACTTGACTCTTAGGAATGATTTGTCTTGTACTGATTTAATAGACAAATCGATCCTTGTATTCTATCTCTAAATCCCTAGACTCGAGCGGGCATGAGGATTAGACATAGTGTACTTTGATCTGCCAAAGGGTGAGGTCAATTGTGGCCAATAATCTCGGTAGGTTGGGTGCGCGTGTTTAGTTACTTGGTGTGCTGCTGCTTGTCGAAAGGAAACCATGTACTGGTGCGTCCGGGGTGATGGTGCTCCCGAGATGAGCTCGAAATGTTTATTATACTAAACCCGGCCGGTGGACTTATGTCCGGTATAGTAAAAAGGTCGAGTGGTACTAGTCTCGGAATAAAAGAAGTTGATGAATTAATTTATCAGTAAATTAATGAATTAACGAGCACTATATCTTTGATGTGGGGAGATTATGAATATAATTTAATTAAGTTGTTCTGGAAGCAATTCTGGTGTAGGGTGGTAGTGCCATAATTAATCCGTTAGTGGTACGATTAATTATGTACTGGGTTAATGACAAAGGTAGATTTAATTAATTGAGAAATTAATTAATCCTTGTGTCAGTTGGTTGTGAATCATCCCAGGAACTGGTTTGGGATAAGTGAATCCCTGTGTCAGTTGGGAGTGATTCATCCCAGGAACTGGATTGGGATAAGTAAAACCCTGTGACAGTTGGGAGTGTATCAGTCCAGGAACAGGATTGAAGGAAACAGAATCTGTATTAGTCCAGAAACAGGATTGAAGGAAAACAGAAACCCAGTAGGAAGACCAATCCTAAACCAACTTGGAGTCTCTCTTGTAACTCTATAAATAGACAAGGGATCAGTCATTCAGAAAACACAATTACACAATTAATCCACAGGATTTTTAGAGAGAGAAAATTCTTGAGAGAGAAAATGTTTCTCTCTCCAAGTCGAATTTTCAAGAAAGTGTGCAGCTGGTTTTTGGGTTTCTAGTGGCTGAAATTTTGGCCTTGGATTATACCAGCTGCGCGTAGCTTTCTCTCTCTGCGGGCGGTGCGTTTATAGTACGTGCCAGGTGCTGCGGGGCTAGAGTTTTCTAGCAGGTGGATTGTGGTGAGTAGCTGATCAATTAACTTCTAGTTCGTTGCCCACACAACGTGAAGTTATAGTCTTTGAGGCATACAAGAGATTTACCAGGTGCACGCTTCAAATGTATTATTCTATGGTTCCGCTTTTATTAGAATTTTTTGTTGCGTGGTAAATCGAGCAGGTACAAACCCAGATCCTACCAAAATCCTTCAGTACTTGCGCTGTATATGTTTACTTGTCTTGTGGGCTCGTGGTTCCTTCGAGTTTGCTACTGCATCGTTGTTATCACAATAAACCGTGATAGACTTCGGCAAACCAAGAATCACATCTAAGTCCACTAGGAAGTTCTTGAGCCATACTGTTTCTTTCGCTGCCTCTGATGCGACAACATACTCAGCCTCCATGGTAGAGTCCGCCACGCATTTCTGCTTGACACTCCGCCAAACTATGGCTCCACCTCCTAGAGTAAACACATACCCTGAGGTAGACTTGCTCTTGTCCCTGTCGTCTTGGAAATCTGAATCCGTGTAACCTCGGGGTACCAGCTCAGACGTTCGATAGACCAAAACTTGGTCTCTCGTTCTGCGCAAATACTTGAGAATGCATTTTACTGCCTCCCAATGAGCTTTCCCGGGGTTACTCTGATATCTGCTCACCATGCCAACGGCATAACAGATATCATGCCTCGTACACAACATGGCATACATGAGACTTCCTACTGCCGAAGCATATTGAACTGTCCTCATGGTCTCTATCTCCTCAACAGTCTTAGGAGACTGCTCCTTAGATAGAAACACTCCATGCCTGAAAGGTAGAAAACCTTTTTTGGAGTTTTGCATGTTAAAACGGGCCAGAATCGTGTCTATGTATGAAGCTTGGGAGAGCGTTAGCGAACGTTTCCTACGATCTCGAATAATCTTGATCCCAAGGATATGTCTCGCTTCCCCTAAGTCCTTCATATCAAATTGCTTGGACAGCCATGCCTTTACGTCTGATAACACTTTCTTGTTGTTGCCAATCAATAGAATGTCATCTACGTAAAGCACAAGAAACACCACTGAGTTTCCATCACGTCTGCGATATACACATTGCTCATCCGGACACTAAGTAAATCCAAAGGACTGGATTACTTCATCAAACCGGATGTTCCAAGATCTGGATGCCTGCTTAAGTCCATAGATAGACCTCTTAAGCCTGCAAACCTTATGCTCTTGGCCTTTTTCAATGAATCCCTCTGGTTGCTGTATAAAAATGGTTTCCTCAAGACTTCCGTTTAGGAAAGCTGTCTTGACATCCATCTGCCAAATCTCATAATCCATTTGAACAGCTATGGCCAAGAGAATCCGGATTGACTTAAGCATGGCTACCGGGGAGAAGGTTTCCTCATAATCGATTCCTTCTTTCTGAGTATACCCCTTCGCCACCAGCCTAGCTTTAAAGGTTTCCACCTTCCCGTCAGGTCCTCTCTTACGTTTGTAGACCCACTTGCATCCAATGGGCTTAAACCCATCAGGCAGGTCCACAAGCTCCCAGACTTGATTGTGGTCCATTGACCCCATCTCGGATATCACTGCCTTACGCCAAGATTCTGCATCTTTATCTCGAAGCGCCTCATTGTAGTTAACTGGGTTAGGTTCAGGCACACCTGGGACTAGGTCTGAAGACTCTCCCATGCCAATAAACCTGTCTGGCTATCTCACAACCCTCCCGCTACGACGAGGCACCTCCTGTGTAGGCGCATCATCTGTGATCTCATGTGCAGTGTGTGGTGTATCTACTTGTGCTGGTGCATCAGGATTAGTAGTTTGTCGTCTAAGCTCTTCTAGTACTATCTTACTCTTGGGCTTGTGATCTAAGACATAGTCCTCTTCTAAAAATCTAGCGTTGGTACTTACCACCACCTTCTGATCTTTAGGACTATAGAATAGACCACCTTTCGTTCCCCTAGGATATCCTACAAACAGCATTAATTCTGTTCTTACATCTAACTTAGCCGTATCTGCCTTAAGCACATGTGCTAGGCAGCCCCAAATTCTGAGATGTCTTAGACTGGGCTTCCGCCCGTTCCACAACTCTACTGGGGTTGAAGGCACAGTTTTAGATGGTACAAGATTAAGAATATACATTGTCATTTCCAAGGTATATCCCCAGAACGAACTTGGCAAATTACTATAGCTCATCATGGACCTAACCATTTCCATAAGAGTTCGGTTCCTCCTTTCTGCTGCACCATTCTGCTGTGGCGTGCCAGGTGCAGACAACTGAGACTGAATTCCTACCTCAGTGAGGTAATCTCAAAATTCATGGGACAGATACTCCCCACCATGATCTGAACGCAGTGTCTTGATACTCTTACCATGATGCTTCTCCACATCTGCCCGAAACTCTTTGAACTTGCCAAAACATTCGGACTTGTGGTGCATTAGGTAAATGTATCCGTATCTAGAGTAGTCATCTGTGAATGTCACGAAATACTCATATCCCCCTCATGCCTGGACCGTCATAGGTCCACACAAGTCAGAATAAATCAACTCTAATACTTCTTTAGCTCTATATCCTTTTGTTTTAAAAGGTCTCTTGGTCATCTTACCCTCCAAACAAGATTCGCAAATTGCATAACTGTCAATATCTAATGAACCCAAAGGTCCATTATTGACCAACCTCTGAATCCTACTAAGGTTTATATGACCTAGCCTTAGATGCCAAAGATAGGTTTGATTCATTTCAGAAGGTCTCTTCCTCTTATTAATGTTAGATACTGAGCTATCTATTTCTATGTTTTGCACAACAGGGGAGTTAGAATTAACCATAAATAAATTGTCCACCAATGAACCAGAACAAACAAGTTTTCCATTTCTTCTAATAAAAACAGACTCATCAGAAAAAATAAACTTGTAACCGTTCTTTAAGAGTTTAGAAACCGAAATCAGGTTCTTTCTAAAACTCGGTACATAAAGACAGTTTACTAACTCTAGGTTACAATTCTCGAAATTTAACCTAACTACTCCCACTACTTCAACTGACACTCTTGTAGTGTCGCACATGTAGATGTCCAGTTCGCCCTCTCTAAGCTTTCGGGTTACTTGGAACCCCTGCAAAGAATTACAAACATGGTCAGTGGCGCCTGAATCCACACACCAAGTATCTGTGGGAATCACCGCTAAACATGTATCAGTAATTAGGGTAGAAACAATCGTATCTTTGAGCTTTGGACAATCCACTTTCCAATGTCCTGCCTTGCCGCATTTAAAGCACTTGCCCTTCGGCTTGCTTTTCTTCGCAACATCTGGCTTCGCTGCAAGTTTCTTGGCATTCTTCTTCTTCTTATTCTTCTTGCCTTTCGGCCCAGAAGAAGAACTCGAACCCTTTACCGTGACCAAAGCTTGCTTCTTCTCATGGAAGATGCCTTCAGCCGCCACCAAATCAGTCATGAGCTCGGGCAACGTATAAACGCTTTGGTTCATATTGTAGTTGACCCGAAACTGCTCAAAGCAAGAGGGTAAACTCTGGAGGATAATATCTATTTGACTCTCCGGGTCGATATTTCCTCCCAACACCTCTATTTCATTGATGTTACTGATCATGTGTAAAACATGATATCTCACTGATCCGCCTTCAGCCATTTTGGTGTTCATTAACTTCCCCATGGCTGACTGCCTGGCAGTCCTGCCTTGATGCGCAAACATCTCCCTTAGGTACGCCAACATGTCAAAGGCGGAGAGCATGGGATGAAGCTGATGTTGCAGCACATTTGACACAGAGTCCAAAATGTAGCACCACGCCATCTCATCCGCTTTCCTCAACCTGGCATAGGCGTCCCTTTCCTCCTGGGTAGAGTCCTCATCAGGCACTTCTGGACATGCTTCGATGGGCACAAACTTGTACTGCTCAGCCGTCAGGACTATGTCCAAATTCCGACTCCAGTCGACATAATTTGTTCCAATTAATTTGTTGTCTTTCAAGATAGCAACTAAAGGATTGAATGCCATATCGATTTAAACTGGAAAGTAAACAAAACAGTGTTTCAGTTATATATGCTAGAATTTTCGAAAACATGAAAATCCAATTAATTATTGATTTCCCTCAAAACAATAATATTAATCCACCAACACCTCATCCACCGGGATTCTCGCAAGCCACGCAGTGTGGACGTTTACGCTAACCCACATTCGTTTGAGAAGAACCAAGTTCATTAACTACACTATCTGACCAACGATCTTTTGATCAATGTAGCTAATAGTCAGTGCTTTCAGCCGTACAAGTAAGCAGCGTAACCTCGCGGGAGGAATACTGCAGATCGTACACTAAGTGTGTGCCATTACGTGACTTCTGAGTTTGTTACCTCAGGATAGTGCGCCTCAGATGGAGAGGTGTCGCATTTCTCCAAGTTAAACTCGCTCTAGTCATCTTACTCAGAAACTCATAGTCTAGCGATCTCGGGGCTGGACTCATCCGAATGGAGGAAGGCCCTAATGCCAACGCGCAAGCCCACCCACATCGCATATGAACCCGTAATGGTGGCCATGGAGATATAACACAACCCGCTCCCACTTAGATTTCCAAATTGAGGGTTTTTCCGGTTTTAAAATGCAATTAACTAACCTAAGTTATATGCAACCATAAAACCAGACATGCTTTAATTCATGCATCTAAAATACAGCATAAAAATAAAACATAAAAATTAAAACAATAAAAATGGGAAATAAATACGTAAAATAAATTTCCCGACTATTATGGTTTTAATTGCTTCCATCCTCTGCCTTGATCTCGTGTCCCGTCACTTCACTCGATGGAGAGAGTCTTGAACTTCAAAAAACAAAAACTGGAGGAAAAATGGGCCAAAAACAGCTCGAACGGCCCGAACGGTTCGCCCGGGCCGCAGCACGGCCCGAAGGCCGCGCTGCCCGGGCGCGCGCGCACAGCCCGCAAGGGCCCTGCGCGCGCGGTCCTGCGCTGCCGCGCTGCGTGCAGCGACTGCAGCTTGCTGCTGCGATTTTTGCCTGCCGGCCGGTGATTTTGCTGCCGGCAATCGTTGCCGGCGTCGTCTCCTGCCGCCAACTCCTCCTTCGCTTTTTTTCACGCTATTTGGTCTTCTTGCAATTCGTTCTGGGTTTTCCTGGGTTTCTTCAAATTCATGATAACCCAAAACCCACGAATCCAAGTTGCCCACCATAACGCCTTTGATTACAAAAAAAAAAAAAAAACAATTTTCCTACTACAAGGCATTCTAGGAAAATTAAATAATCGAAATTACATAGAAAATATCCTACTACAGATTTGATCTAATCCTACACGGCTTCCAGCAAGTGGTTATACTATTACAAACATTCATAATAAAATTAAATCCGGACATGTCCCGGAGTTTAATTAAAACCCATACAAACGTAACCATAATAGTCGGGATTCTAAACCACCTGCAAATAAAACCATGTAATAAATCGAAAAAGCACAGAACCCCCTAAACCAGGTTCTGATACCAATTGAAAGTTTTGGTAGGATCTGGGTTTGCACTTGCTCGATTTACCACGCAACAAAAATTTCTATTAAAGCGGAATCTTAGAAAAGTACCTTTGAAGTGTGCACCTGGTGATTCTCTTGTATGCCTCAAGACTATGACTTCACGTTGTGTGGGCAACGAACTAGAAGTCAATTGATCAGCTACTCACCACAATCCACCTGCTAGAAAACTCTAGCCCCGCAGCACCTGGCACGTACTATAAACGCACCGCCCGCAGAGATTATATTTCCCTCCAGCAAAGTTCTCAATTTTTAGGTTCCAAGATTGATTATAATTTAAAAGAAAATAAACAAAAATAAAAAATCCATGATTAATTATAATTTAAAAGAAAATAAACAAAAACAAAAATGACAAGCTCATAATTTATAATGGACAAGATTATGATGAGAGTTTTGGGAGAGAGAACCTGCACACGAGTTATAAGATTGTGCGTGTCCTTTTTTATTTTTTATTTTTTTCCTAACAATCTTTGTGAAATTATGCCCACGAACAATGCACACGCAAGCAGGGTAAATTTAATCTGCTATAGATAAAGCAACAGCTGACAATGAGTAAATTATAGCTTCAGCCAGAACTTTTTAACTAGCTCCTCTAAGTTTATTCAGACTTCAGGTCCTACGAAATAGCATCATGGTTAATTTTGAATTTTTGTGAACAAAGTTAAATATATCAAATAATTAGTCGATTGAATTGTCTTTGAAAAATGGAACAACCCTTGTTCCTTTGCTGGGATTCCACTCCAGAGATGTATCCTCTCGTGAATTGCTCTGATGGTGTCGAAAGGATCAGCCTGGACGACTATGGTCCTCTTGCTGCTACTGTTGCTGTCTCTGCCACTGCTGCAGCCTCTGCCACTGCCATTGATCATCCGAACCAAAAACTGCACATAGCGAAAAGGCACGATCTTTTGGGTGCAGTGAGAAGGGAAGATGAAGAAGAGGCAGCAGAAGCCGGCTGCGATGCTGTTGAGGTATTCCTTGCGCATTCAGTTACACAAGTACTCAACATCCTCATCTAACACAGGGCTCCCATTGGAAGAAAACAGAGGCGTACTGGTAATTTTTGGTTGGGTAGTACCATGATAGTGGCAAAGAAGAAAAAAACTATATTTGTGGGTGCTACATGCTATGTGCGTGCTTAAAGCCCATGTCTTGTCACTGAAATTGTGGTAAATTTTTTTAAAAAAAGAAATTTTGGGAAGAAATAGTAATAAACATTATACTGAATGATTCATTGCATGATATGATGAGAGCTTTGGGAGGGAGAACCGGGCATATGAGTTCTAAGATTGTGGGTGCTGTTTGATATTACAAACAAGCGTATGGTTTGGGAAATGAATACTAAATTGATGAAATGGTGATGAAGGACGCTGAGAAATTGCGCCGAAGGCAGTTGAGGATGTTTCCATTGAGATCCTTCCTTATGTACATGGTGCTGCTGGAATGAAGAGGGGTTTGCTTGCATGGTTGTCTTCTTAGGGGTCATGGTTTTTGCCTTTGGATTTGACAGAAGTAAAATTTATTGTTATTGCCTTTAGATTTCTCTTTTTAGATTTTGATTTAGTAATGAGTTGTTGATAATAGATGGATACTCTTATATTAAATTTCCAAAGTGTCAATGTTCACATAGGAAAAGAAAAAAGATATTTTGTTAAAATTTTGAGTCTATATCCCGAAATTCCTGATTTTTAGCTTTCATAGTTAATTACTAGTACACACGCCCGTGCATCGCACGGGATGCGATAGAAACGGACTAATTATTTATGATAGTTGAAAATATAATAACGACCGACATTATTATTTATAATGGTTATAAAAATTTAATTATTAAAATTTTTAGTTTTTAATCATAATATTTTATAGAATTGTAAATTTGTGTAATTATTTGTAAAAGAATTCCTATAAAACTATTTGTAAATTATAATATTATTAATTTATTTGTTAAATTGATTAATGACTATGAATCTCGATGAGTTCAATTCTGACTTAGATGAAGAAATTTTTGCAACAAGCATGATCTTCTATGATCTTTGCAGCAGATTGCAGATAAAGATGGCAATAATCTGCAAATGATTTGACAGGGATCAGAGACATAACACAAGAATATCAGTACAGAAATGAAAAGGTAATGCTAAGAGGAAGAATTCATGTAAAGATATTATGCGTTATTACAAATTCTGAAGTACTTCTTTATAAACTACATTTGTTGTAGTTTTGGCCAATTGACCATCCTTGTCACAAATGAGCACCTTCAATCCTTGTCTTGATTTAACCCTGGATATTGCAACATAGAGTTGTCCATGAGCAAAAACCGGCCGCTTTAAAAACAATCCAACATTGGAAAGAGATTGTCCTTGACTCTTATTTATAGTCATAGCAAAACAAAGAACCACTGGAAATTGTCTTCTCTGCAGCTTAAAAGGGAATTTCGTGTCTGATGGAGTTAACACCATGCGAGGAATGAATACTTGATTGCCAATATTTTTTCCGGAAATAACCTTTGCCTCAATTACATGACTTCCCAACCTGAAAATCTGCAATCTAGTACCATTGCACAAGCCAGAACATTGATCCATATTTCTAAGCAACATAATCGGAACTCCAATTTTTAACACAAACTTGTGATTAGGTAAACCGGATGCTGTAATAGCATTGAGTACTTCAGGAGTGTATATAGATTCATTAAAATCAGTCCGGCTCTCTGATTCACAAATTGTATCAGAACTAAGATACACTCTTTCTTCTCCTGGTATAGTTGACAACATATTTTCATTTATGATGTCGACAACATCATTTGTTGGAGTAAGGATTGATCTCTCTTGAAAGTATGACGGATTCCATATGTTTTCAACAATAGAAGGATAAGTAGAATCCACTATGGATGCAATAGGATCCTCTGATTCCTTGATGAGAATGTCATCAGGAATTTCAATAACAGATTCTCCATCATTAGGCTCACCTACACAACCATCTCCAACCTTTAAAATCCATTCAGCAAACTCTCTGGTTTCCTCTGAATTTCCATATTCAGATTGTTTAAGCCTCATGTTTGTTGTCAATTTGAGAACTTTACAGTAATCCCACAAGTAAGAAGCATTTAAAGCAGAATGGACAATATCTTGCCTACTACCTGAAGGCACAACAGGAAGTATCTGACGAAAGTCTCCTCCAAATACAACAACTTTCCCACCAAAAGGTTGTTCCAAACTCCTTGGATTAGAGGATCGAAGTACATCCCTCAAAGTCCTATCCAAAGCCTCAAAACATAACCTGTTAATCATCAGAGTTTCATCCCATATAATCAGCTTTGTTTTATGTATCAAATTAGCCAACTCACTACCCGGTTTAATGACACACGTAGAAACTTCAGTAATATTTATAGAAATTTGAAATCTAGAATGTGCAGTCCTACCTCCAGGTAATAATAATGAAGCTATTCCACTGGAAGCAACATTGAGTACAATATCACCTTTAGCACGCAATCCAGCCGATAATGCCTTCCAAATAAATGTTTTTCCAGTTCCTCCATAGCCATAAACAAAGAAAAGACCACCCTCTCCTTTTGATACAGCATCAGTTACTTGCTGATACACCAAATTCTGTTCATCATTCAAGATGCAAAAAGTTTGCTGGCGCTCCATCTCCAAAGACAAATGATCATAACAAAGCTCATTTTGAATTAACTTGTTACATCCATGTGAAATGATGAAATCATCTGGATATGGCAATGAGGGATGATTCTTGAGGCTGCTGCCATTGCTAGATAATATTTTTTCAATACGAACCAAAACATGTTTCTTTAGTTCCTCATTAGTAAGCTGCATATCTGTAAAACAAAACACAAGATAAATTATACATTAATAATATCAAGTATCACAATTATAAGAAAAATAACATATAAATAAGGTTACCATCTAATTGAAGAATGGACCTCTGAATATGAAGAATGTCATCGGACAACAATTTCCATGTTTCTTCCCACACAACTTCAGGTCTATTTATAGCATCAGATGATAAAAGAGATGCGAACATAGTTCGTAAATAATGCCCAGATCCCCAAATGCTTGCTTCTTTTATAGCTTCAATGTACTCTTTATCGTCATCCAATAGTCCAAGGGCGTAGCAAGCTTCTTTAAAAGTTGGATAAACTATGTCATTAACTGTTCGTACGTCTTCATAACATGTAGGTCCTTTGACTTTACACAACAAAATCCTCATGAAATATATTTCACCTGACCTAGGCGGCACATAATGAACCCTTCCAATTGAAAAACCCCTTTTCCTTGGAGTCCACTCCTTAATCTGTTTATTCCAAACATATCTGGTAGGGAATTCCTCATAAGTGAGTAACTTTGCTTCATCATATGTGTTATTGCATTTCATTCATCCTAGAAATATTGATTCAATAATACCAGGCATGTTCATAACATATTCAAGATCATCGTAATCATCAAATACAATTGACTGTTCACCAGGAAGATGAAAAGTCAACCTTTCCACGGATGGAGTCCTGTAGTGAATATCAAAACCATATAATCTCCACACTGCCTCACAAGTAGAAATATATCTACAATCATAATATATCTTTATTTCGTTGGTGTCCTTGTTATCTTTTTTCTGTACATTGTAAGAGCCATTTTCTGAAAGAACAGCAGTAACTCTGTCATTTCCCTTACTAATGTACTTAAAAAGATACTTGATGGCCCTAGACTGATTGCACCACTCAATGTTAATGTGAGCCCGATATCTCTTCAACAATACTGGGTTGTATGACACAACAAATCTATTGTCCAAAATGCATCCGTTCTTTTGGTCTGTCCTTCCATCGTCCCTCCTCCTATAAAGAGGATAACCATCATCATTAACAGAACTAAATTCCTTAAAATCCTTTGGGAATTTTTTGGAACATCTACCATGTGTTATGCATGGGCATTTAGGCTTTAAAGAACCACAAGGACCATGAATCATAAATTCCTTCACAATATCATAAATTTCAGGATCCATGTCTTTATCTGGAATTTCTGCACAAATGATATTGTCAATATGATCGGCATCTGAAAACTTGTCTTCGGGATGCAAGAACAATATTACATGAGAGTGAGGGAGGCCTCGTTTTTGGAATTCCACTGTATATACAACTGCAAAGATAACATAATCAGTAAGTTAGGTAGAATATCATATGCATTTCATGTCATTTACAAAATATATGTTACAATAATATTAAAATTATAAGATAAATACATTGAGATAATAATAAGCATATGAGATAATTATGAGGTTGACAAAATGATATATTAAAGTATTTTATAAAAAATAAAATGACTATAAAGAATTATAATCGAAATAAAAGACATCACAATAAAAATTATAAAGTAATTATTCAATATTATTGAATTTACCTGCTTTAACTCGACCAAACAGCTTTTCATTCTTCAATTCATTGATAAAGTGATCAAGTTTAATCTTGAAAACTCTAGAAACAATGTCTGGTCTATCCTCTGGTCTGAGCTCTCGGGAACTTAGGAAATTGGTAATTTTTGGCCACTTAGAATTGCAAGTGAGGAATAGATATGGAAATCCAAAAAACTTGCAAAGTGACATTGCATCAAGATAATTTTGTGCCATATATCTTTCACCACCGGTGAATGAAGAAGGCAATATTATTCGTTGTCCGACCAAGGAAGCGTCCGAATTTTCATTTTGAAATGTTGATGATAAATTTTGATAAGACTTACTCCTAAGAGCATGTTGTTGGATCGAATATAAGAAAGCCTCTCCGCCTCAACCATTGTATATGCATCCACCAAAAATTGTTGAAACAATCTCCTTGAAGATAATATAGTAGGAGGTTCATTCAATCTATCTTGAATCCTGAAAGCAAAAAACTCTCTCATGCTCAATCTCTTTCTTTTCCTGGCAAAAGGATCGTCCAATTCTCTTAGTGAAATGTCAAATCTATATCCATCTTCTCCGTATGGAAAAAGTAATGGATATTGTAGCGGCAAGTAAGAAGGATGCAACGCATGTATCCGCTACAAATTACCGGATTGAGTCTCAACTACAATATCTCTGTTAGTAGTTGAAATATCAATATCACCAACAATGAGAGCAGCAACTTCTGAGGCTGTTGGAAGGTTATACATTCTTCCATCTCTTTCTCTACTTCCTATGAGTTTCAACTTGAAGTCCTGATTATCATTTGAAACATAACGATCTCTTGCCATTATGAACACCTTTACCAAAGTATTATTATCATCAAGAACCTTATTCAAATCAAGAATAATCTCTGCATCTAATGAAGTTTGTTTTTCGATGGATGCTTTATTGCTGGAAAAAAATAATAGCAAAACAAATAAGATTAGAAATATAAAATATATGTTAAATATGAAAAGTAAATACATGTTAATTAATTTAACAGTAATAACGTACCCAAATGCATTTAATCTGTTGTCAACTTCATTTTGAGTGTCATAAATGTACAGCTGTGAAAATTTAGGAATTGATCCGGAATTTGGTACCAAACTACCTATTCTGTGACAGTTTTGTCCATTTATCCTGAAGGTGTATGGACCACGGCCTTTTGCAATAGAAGAATCAACCTTTCCTCCCGTTGAAGTAAAAGAAAACATCATATTATATGCTCTAATATTATGAAGAAAATGTTTACTCTTATCATCGTTGTTATCCAGTAGTTTCTTCAACAATATTGGTGGATCTTTCAAAAGGGGTAGTTGAACTTTTTCATGCATGCAACACCTTGAGAAGGTAGGTTTAGATGACTTTTTTGTATAGCGCACACTTTCTTGGATCCACATCAATGCGCCACAGTATTGGCAATCATAGGAAGGATTTCTGATGTCCCAATAATCTATAAAAAAAATTACATGAAAATATAATTTAAAAAATAAGCATGATTGAATGAAACATGAATATGATAATTTGAATAATAAGATTAATAAAAATGCATTTTGTGGTGAACAATTTAGTAAATAATACTAAGATGTAAAATTTATATGAATTTGTGGTACAATAGTTAAGTTTTGTGCGTTTACCATCACATATAACATTAGGTCTCATATTTGCATCATTGTTTGATGTCACAATGTTGTTTTGTTGAGGATGATCATTAGACTGCGTGTATGAACAATATTGAAAACATTATAAGTTAATGAATATATTTATTTGAAGAATATTAAGAAATTGGTATTTAATTTACATCCTATATGGAAAGAAATGAAAATTCACAAAACTTACATTGGAAAGTCTATGATTTGCATCATTGTTTAGTGTCACGGTGCTGTTTTCTTGAGGATGATCATTAGTCTGCGTGTATCAACAACATTGAAACCATTAGAAGTTAAAGAATATATTTATTTTAAAAAGATTAAAAAATTGATATTTAATTTAAAAACTATATGGGAATAAATGAGTATTCACAAAACTTATATGTTGATTAGAATATAATTGATGTATAGTTCTACCCCTCTTTTTTGCCAAAATGATTCTCCTCTTCAATCTTGTTTGGCGTGTTTTGATGGCCTGATTTATGATTACAAAAGAGGAATTTAGAAATATGGGCATGTTGCATATTAAAAAACATTTAAAATGACATTTTCAACAAAATGGATTGTTTAAGAGATGAAATTAAAAACTTACTTTGCTATAGCAATGTGGATGATATAAAGTTCTTCCTCTCTTATTGGCCAAAATGAATCTTCTTCTCAATCTTGCTTGAGCTGCAATATCAGGAGGGTATATTTGAGTTTGTGTTTGTTGTGGATTGAAGAAATGATGTGATGGAGTGATATGCTGAAATTGGTTTGTGTTGAACATTTCTTTGAAATACGAGTGAGTTGAATTTATTTAATGTGTGATATATATAATAATGTAATAATTAAGATTTGAGATTTGGATAAGTAATTGGTAAGTTAAAGTTCAAATATTAGTTTAAGATATATATAATAATATATTAAGTGTTCATTGAATTTATAAAAATTTATATATTCATATTCAAATTATTATTATGATTATACATATTATCATATATTATCATATAATATATATTAAAAAATTTGAAAAAAAGGATAAATTTATATATTGATATTCAAATTATATAATAATTATCTTAATTATGTTAAAAATTATAATTAATAAAAATTTTATAAATGGATATAATAATGATAATGTGGATAATTGTATTGTGGATAGCTTCTTGAATCATGAAGTTTCGATTTCACGTGTTGTGTATGAAGATTGATAGATAGAATTATATAATGATTTTAAGAATTTGAAATGTAGTATATAATTTAAATTGTAAATTAAAATTTTAAATATAATGATATATATAATCGTAATACTAATTTGAATATTAAAATATATATATTCAAAAATTTTAAAAAGAATAATGATAAATTTATATATTCATATTCAAATTATTATTATGATTACATATATTATCATATATTATCATATAATATATATTAAAAATTTTTTAAAAAAAGGATAAATTTATATATTGATATTCAAATTATATAATAATTATCTTAATTATGTTAAAAATTATAATTAATGAAAATTTTATAAATGGATATAATAATGATAATGTGGATAATTGTATTGTGGATAGCTTCTTGAATCATGAAGTTTCGATTTCACGTGTTGTGTATGAAGATTGATAGATAGAATTATATAATGATTTTAACAATTTGAAATGTAGTATATAATTTAAATTGTAACTTAAAATTTTAAATATAATGATATATATAATCGTAATACTAATTTGAATATTAAAATATAAGGATATATGATGTATTGGATAAGCAATTTGTAATTTAAAATATATCCTTAATTAAAGGTTTAAATTTAATATATTATATTATAATAATGTGTGTTACTTCGGATTTGGATGAAAATATTAAAGATGAAGATGATATAATAATGTGTGTAAACGTTTATTAAAGATGAAGATGAAGATGATATTAATAGGTAAACCTTTATTTATTTTAATAAATGTTAACAATTTTATTTATATGAATATTAATGATTCTTTACTATCTTCATTTATATGGAATTTTAGTATGTATAAAAATAAAAATATTGATAAATTATTATAATATAATTATGTTATTATTAAAATGTAATTACAATATTTTGTAAGATATATTAAATTAGTGGATGAATTTTTTATATATTTTCAAGTTTGATATATATATATGGTAAATAAGTAAATATCAAAACGTGAATATATAACATTTTTCAAATAAGAATTAGATAAGTCAATTTATAATTTATTGCAAATATTGTAATGAAATAAAAATAAAAAATATAAGATGAACAATGAAATTTAAATTTCAAAATAAAAAATCAACTTGAAAATAACATTATTTAATATTTTGCAACATTGGTGATAAAAAGAAACATACAAAATGTGTTGTAAAAACACAAATTCTTCATATGTCAATCCATCCAAGCTGCAAGATAAAATAAATAATTAATAATAGCATGTGATATTTGTGCTCAATAAATTTTTTTTAAAAAAATAAATTATTAAGTTAACAAATTTTAATACCACAATTCCGAAAATAGGACATTTGCCATCTTCGATGAGTTCAAAGCTGTAATGTTGACCTTCTTCGATGTCCAATGCATTTCGAATCTATTTCCATCCATGTACAATTTGGAAATGAGAATTGTTTCTCTTCAATTTGACTTTCCATTCATTATCATAGGCGTATATGATGATCATCTTGCTCTTCTTTAATAGACCAGCTTTTGTAGCAAATTCTATTGGTAAATTCTGAAAATAAAATAATATAAAATAATTAAAAGTATATAAAGTAATGGCATAAATAAAATAAATATATAACGAATGATATTGTGAATGATAGTTTGAATTACCAAATAAGATCTCTTCATGCAATAAGGCTTGAAATATGAAGAGAAACCTGGCGGACCATTCCTTGTATGCCGTTTGGATATCATCTCCAAATCTGCCCAGGTAAATCTTTTGGAAGATGGAGCAGTGGATATGTTTTGTGAATTGGATACTTCATTATTATGGAGTTTGGATGGAATAGAATTCATAAGGAAGGTATTATTATGCATGGCCAAAGAAGTTGTTAGGAATTTAAAAAGAAGATAAAAAATATTGGAGGCAAAAACATACAATTATGATATGTATAAAAAAGATTGGAGGCAACTATGATATAAAAGTGGAGTTGAGTGTTTGTGCAACAATTATTAGTATAAAAAAATTTAAGAATTTTATCATTGGATATACTATTTGATATCAAATGTATTTATATAAAAAAAAATTAAATTGAAAAATTGTTTTTTTATAAATGGGATAAAATTTTTAAAATAAAAAGATGATAAGTATTATCCAACAATTAAACAATCTTAAATTATATAATCCTTTAATTCATTTTTAATGTACTACGTTGAATATTTTTTTTGAATATGATGTGGTGAAGATTATGTAAAATTTATTATTCTAAATAAAGTACACAGATTAAAATCTTAATACTGAAGATCAACTTAATACAATCCAAAAGAAAAAGAAAAATAACATATACATTAATCTAAATTCAAAATAAAATATCAACTTTTAAATAACATATGCCAATCAATAAAATAACCATATAAAAAAATTATAAAACAAAGGAAATAAAATTGTAAAATTACCAAGGAGTGGTGTGCAAAGCAAAATTTAGTGATCTTCATTGTAAAGGAATATTCAACCCTTGTTCATGAAGGAGATATTTATTGTTTTTGGTAATAATTGTTCTCTATAAAGAAGAAACGAATCAATAAGAAAGTATGGAGGAGATTAAATATTACTGTATACAGAGATTATATATATAAGTAGTTATTGAGAATTTAGAGTTTAATTGAAAGAAGAGTTTAAGTAATGAATAAATTCTTAATGTTTAAGGATACTATTATTAGTAAGTATAATATAAGTGAGATTGAACAATTCAAAAAAATTTGATAAATTAATTAATTGAAAAAATTTGTCAAAAATCCACGTCATCAAGTTGGGGGCTTAATTTTTTAAGGAATTCACCTGCTTTCACGTCATCAAGTTAGGGGCTTAATTGTTCAAGGAATTCACCTGCTTTAGTATATTTAAGATAATTTGAAAGAAAATAAAAAAAAAAAAAATGGCAAGCACATAGTTTGCAGTTGGGAAGGGAGATCCGCGCATATGAGTTCTAAGATTGTGTGTGCCTGTGTGTGTGCCTTTTTCGTGCAAATAATTTTACAAAAAAGTATGGGATTACTACTGACCCCCTCACTTTTTTTGGGGTAGTTCATAAGTTTTTATAAAAGTAGAAAAAGAGAGGGTATTATATGAGACATTTTTGTCTAAATTAGCACGGTAAATAGAAAGTACTGGGACGGTAACTAGTAATTCCTCAAAATTTTAACAAAAAAAAAAAAAAAAGGAAAGAAGGGCAGCAAATTTATCCTCGTCCAGCTGCTGACAACATCAGCGCCATCATAGTCCCATGCTTGGGAAACTCCAGCCTAGTCATTGTGGATGGAAGAATTGGTGGTACTTTTGTGAAAGCATGAAATCCCAAGTGGTACTTTTCTGAAAGCTTGAAATCCCAAGATTTACTGAGTCTCCATTGCGGTAACCATTGGTAACTGTAACTGGAGGTTCCCTTCCCAGACAATTACAATAAATTAAAATGTAACATAGAAATGAATGCAAGGGTTGATGTAGAGGGAGTGATCACTGAGTGGGACTTCGTAAAAGGCTCCTCCAATTGAAAAGTGCAAGTGCAACAGCTTTGCTCTCCAGGAAGGCTTTTTTGAGAAGTGGTATGATTGTTGTACACTGTCTTTATTAGATTCGACAAAATAAGATAAAGGTTTCATAGAATTAAAATTTAATAAAAGAATTATTTTAAGTTTTTTATCTCGATTTTGGTGCTGTTATGAGAGGTTCTCACTCGATGCCAGTTTTTCTAGACAATCAATCTACAAGCAGATGAAGAAAGATATGGTTCAGGGAAGTCAGCATCATCATCATCATCGTGTTGGGGGTGAGATTGGATCAAGAGCAACGTGAGGCAAGAAGATTTTGTAGTAATGAAGGCACAGGCAGAATTGGTGGATGAGATAACCAAGGATAAGACAATTCACTTGGTGGATGAGTTGTTCTTGGAGTGCGATGATAGCAAGAGGGTGTGTAGCTCTCTATGGAAGCTTAAAAGAACAGGGCATTGCAGTTCTTCAGTGGTGGAATTAAAAAATTCCATCTTTACATAATGATGGCTACCTTGTTCTTGGATTTGTCCAGTAACATAAATAATTAAAATATATATTGTTTGATAGAAAAAAGTAAGTGTCCCAAAAACAACGATACAAATTTGCTCCCAAAAAAACCGCACACGCACGCACGCATAGTCTTATCGAACTCATCTGCATGAAAAACGCACACGCACAATCTTAAATCAAACAGGCTGTCACTGTAATCAATGGCAAAATCGCTACATTGACGAAGCCCACAACTGTTTTCTTTAGCTTCTTCTGTGGATCCCCATCAATCAGATATTTAGCCAGAACCTCTCCTCTCATTGCATAAAATGAAAAAGTATCAGATATTTATGAACTGATGAATTGTTGTTGGATGTTTCTGCAGAAATTTTCTTTTTGTAGAGAGCACAAACAGCCTTCATCCAGAGTTCATTGTCCTTCTCAAAAGCTGAAAGCGAGTCAGCTGCACTCTTCCATTTGTTCTCCTCAATCCCACTAGAATGATCAGTGCCATCAAAACCAGTTTTGCTTTCTTTTCCTTTTCAGGGCTGAGCCAACATGAGAATTATTCAAGCGATTACTTGGAGGTAAAGAAGTATTAATAACTGGAATCAATGAAGCTGCTGGCTTTGGGGAGCTCTCAATTTCAACCGACTCCAGGACATCCAATGTATCTTTGGTAGAGGTCCTGGCTTCAACTGGAAGATTTGGGATTTCAGTTCCGGATGCTTTGTCGTGTTACCTTGAGGAAACACCTAGTTCATCAGGGCCAACTGACCTGATAATAAGTGTCATTCCTATCCACAGCCATTGCCTTTGCAACATCTTCTTCCAAAATGGAAATTCTTCTCTCAAATAGATGACGTTCAGCAGTGCAAATTGGACACAATATAATCATCATACTTTTATAAAATTGTAAATATTATATTAACTTATTCCTAAACTTAATTTAATCAATTGTAATTCTGGATGGTGTAATCCTAATATTACTATGGATGTGATTTAGTCAAATTTACAAAGTCAAATTTACCAAACATAAATATTAACTTTTACTGAGTCAAATTTACGTATTTCTCCACCACTTTTAAAATTTTAATACAATTTAAATCACAAACATGCACACACTTAGCCCGGTGATATATTATTTGTTCTTGTGGCCACAATTAAAGAAAATTAACTTAATAATAAGTTTATTTGAAACCGCCCTTGTAGCAACTCAAACAAAAACTTCTATATCATATATATCCATATTTATCCACAACAAAATTCCTAGTTAGGCATTTCATATTTTTGTACTCACAATATTATTTCAAAAACTTTTACAATAATATATATTTTTTTATTTTTTATTATATTTTTAAACTTCTACAATAATATATTACGTGTACACATCACCATTATGCTCACGAAAAACGCACACGCACACATGCACAATCTTAAAACTCATCTGTACTGTTTTCTCACCTAAAACTCTCTCGATAATCTTGCCAAACAGTAAATTATGTGCTTGCCATTTTTATTTTGTTTATTTTCTTTCAAATTATAATCAATGTGTTTGGGTTCTTTTGTAAAGGGATTATGGAGCTGGTGCCTAATCTCTGCCCACCACCATGTTGATGTTTTGATTGATTAATAGAAAGGGTACCCAAACTCGTCAGTCCACATCCGTGCACTGTTTTTTTTAAAAAAAAAATTTTATTAAACAGTACCGTTTAATGAGTGGTATATATTAAAAGTTATACTTTTTTTATAAGAAAAAATAAAATTCACTTTGAAATCAAAATATTTGTGCTGGGTGCGTGTGCGCATTTCGTAATAAAAATTATTTTGAAATATATGATGCAAGAAATCTTTCAGGATAATATTTATTACTATTTCTTCTCAAAGTTGTTTTTCTAAAAAAAAATTTATCACAATTTTAGTGACAAAACATAGATCTTAAGCACGCACATACCACGTTGCACCCACAAATATGATGGCGCTGAAGGCAGTTGAGGATGTTGCCATTGAGGTCCTTCCTTAGATGGATGAGATGTATCCATGTCCATGGTGCTGCTGGAATGATGCATGGTTGTCTTCTTTGGGGGTCATGACCATTTTGAAAGACGGGGGTTTTTACCTTTTGGATTGGATTTTGTAGATTCCATAGCCATTTGGATTTCTGAATTGGTGATTTTGCTGTTGTCTTGTTGGTGCAGTTTTCAGTTTATTAGATGTTATATTAGCCCAAAAAAAAACTAAATTCATTTGTTTTCGCGTCTACGCCATGGCTGCTTGGACATTATCTGCTGCAAATATTTACTTCCTTGTGTAGATAATATTAATCTGGTGAACTATTCAAATTTAAATTAAATTTTTGAGTGATTTTAATGTAAATCAGCAGTGTGAATTTTTAGTGTGAATTCTGATCTTTGTAAGATATTGGATATAGTGTTTCCATATGGCCTTTGCAGCCACAGCCCTCAACTTCATTTAAGGGATTTATGCATTGGCTCGCTAGTGGAAACTATGAGAACCTAAAGATCGCAGCATTTGATGTGGTAAAGGATGAGTTCAAATATCAAGTGTTGCCCAACGCTTCGAATTCTCTTGATGCAAGATTGGGACTGAAAATGATATCTTCAAACCAAAAATTGAGCACTTACTGTATCAAAATTATTCAAAAATGCAGCATTACACGAACTTCACACCCTAACATTTTGCTGGTGAATTTGCAAATTAGGGATAATACGGGGTTTTGGTAATGCCGAGAGAATCTCAATATTTACATAAATTTCATTCATTCTTCATATTTCTTAATATAAAATTCAAAAAAATAAAATTATCATCACAATGTTTTAATAATTTTATTAACTTTTAAAAATATAATTATATTGACAAGAGAGATGTAGATCAGTGATAGACACTCCCCGCTTAAAATAATTAGTTTTGAGTTTGAGTCACCTTTGTATAAAAAATAATAAATTAATTATATTGTATAAAAAATTAAAAATATATTAAATATTTTGAATAATAATTATTAATTTCCATCACGAAGGAACTCGTAATTTATTAGTTCTACTATAAAACAACAAAATAAGAAGATTGAAAATAGTTATATTCTCAATATTTAATAAAAAACACACACACCAATACGCACGCACGTACGTTGTCTTCTACTAAAGTGATAAAAGGGCTAGATTTTGATATTTGAACCCTGATGGCAAGAACTTATTTCAGCTATGGAAAAAAAATTATCCTTGTAATTAACCTGGCCAAAAAAATCCAAAACCTCAATATCCATTTAACCCAATTATTTATTAAATTGATTGACCCATATATTATTAAAAAATATTTTAAGATAAAATAAGATAAAGGGTTCCATAGAAGTAAAATTTAATCAAAAAATCATTTTAGATTTTTTTTAGTAATATGTTATACATTATATATTAATACTCTTATACTATTTTTTTTTTATATAATTTTAACAGATCTCAATGAGGGCTGGTAGGATTGAAATCCCTTCTATTGAAAGGCAATGACTTACATGATGGCTGAGGCTTTTTTTACCAAAAAAACCGAGGTGTGCTAGCCCATGTACTACAGTCAATCCCCTTTGCAAAAACAAAAGAAATTCTCCCGTGACAAAGAGGGTGGATGCTCGAAGTGTACATCTAGCTGCTGAGATCCAAATTACTTGAATCTAATTGCTGGAACTGCTGCGCGGCGTCTAATCTAATGAGACCCTTTCACTTTTGTGGCATGAATCTAGTTGAGATGAAGGCAACTGCCATGCCTTTGGCCCCCAATCTAGACAAGAAATCTGCAAGTTTGTTTCCTTCCCTAAAAATATGCTCAATCTTTGATTTTGTTTCAGCCATGAATAGATGAATCTCTTCCAATGCTCTGAGCTCCTTCCATAAAAAATCATTGCCTTTGATAATCATTGTTGCCAAGCTGGAGTTGTCTGTGAGAAAAGCAACATTTGAAAAACCCCATTTTTCTACAATACCTTGTGGCTTCAAGGGTTGCTTGAATTTCTGCTTGCATCGGCATGGTTTCCTTCAAAACATTGGCTTCACCATAAATAAGATCTCCTGAAGCTATCCTTGCAATGATGCCAGTTCCTCCTAGTCCATCTTCTATACATGATCCGTCAACATTTACTATGATTTGGCTGTTGCAGAAATCCTTCCAAACAATCATTGTTGTTTTTTTTTTTGTGCGGCTGCGAGTTTTAAGGAAAGTGATTGCAAAGTGAATAGCTTCTTTTCTGAGAGTATCAGCCAGTTCCCCAAGCTTTGGGATCTTCCCTTCGAAAAACAGAGAGTTTTTCATTTTCCAGATGTTCCACAGTAGAATTAGAGGGACATTTCTCCAGTGATTTTGGTTTGAACTTGACAGAGGGGTTGTAAACCAGTGCTGCAGCGCATTCCATCCCATCTCCCTCATCAATCCAAAACCGCCAGTAGCCATCATAAACAACCAAAAGGGTCTAATTTTGGGGCAATTGAAAAAGAAGTGCATGATAGTTTCACAACTATTCCAACTGAAGCAACATCATGATGGGAGAATACTGTAGTTACCAAATCGACATAAGGTTTTTGGAAAAGCAATGTAGTTGTTGTAGAGTCTCCACAGGAAGATTGAGATCTTTGGAGGGATTTGCTGATTCCAGAAGTGATGCACCAACGGAGCTTCTTCTCTGTTGATGCTGAGTTCCTTGCAAGCTGAGGCTGTAGAGAAGTTCCCGTTTGGAGTTGGACACCATACCAGTATGTCTGGCCCCGAAAGTAAGAATCAAGTTGGTAAGCCTACTTGCTTGTTGTTCATCCAAAAAAGTGTTCAAGTCCACCAGTAGTTGAGTCTTGTTGTTGAAGAATTCCTTGACTGAGATTTCTGGAAATGGGGGGGAGCGAGTGTTGTTTCCAAATGATGCCAAGATCTCCCAAATTGTCTAGCCAGAAGGACGAGGAACTGTCTGATAAGATGACTTTTGACATAGGAGCAAACTTTGAGGACAATATCCAAATCCTTTTCCAAGAAGTTTTAATCCGTGCAGAATGAGAGAGTGAGGCTATAAAATTAGCCCAAAGGTCATCCTCTTCTTCCATTTCCACCAAATTTTAGCCCACAAACTCTCCATCATGGCTGGAAGTTGACGATCTCCAAGAACGTTTTGATTGGTTGGATAAGTCATACGATTCCAGGAACTCCAATGTTTTCTAGTTTCACCTTCAGTGGTCTCGCAAAACAAATTTGGACACATCCTCTCTAAATCTCCGATGATGTTTTTTGGTATCCAAAAACACGCAACAAAATGTGATTGGCATGGATAGTAGAACAGATTTAATCAATTGAAGTCCGCCTGCCTGAGATAGAAAAAAGGAATGGATACGCACGCATGTAGTATTTATTACTCTAGTAAATTCGAATGGCTCGTAATCTAATATTGCATGTATAGGTGTTTGAGGTTTTGGACTTTTTTTTTCCAAGCTTATTTACAATCATAAACATAAAGTATACTTCTTTTTTTTCTTCTCTAGATTAAATAAGTTCATTCCCTTATAGGTTCAAAAATCAAAACCTAGTTTCAAATTTACTACAGTAAAATATTATAATATTTTATATAAAATAAGATAAAGGTTTCATAGAATTAAAATTTAATAAAAGAATTATTTTAAATTTTTTATCTCGATTTTACTTTAATTATATGTTATAGATAAATACATGGAAGGAAGGAGATGGTTCTTTGAAATTTAATTTGGAGGATGAGGAATGGGAAAAGAAGAAGAAATAGACCAAGAATATACAGTTTCTGGCAATGCTACAACGAAGTACTCCAGGGCCAAGGGCAAGTTGCTGGTAATGCTCAGAGCAAAAGGAATGCAAACCTTTTCAAATTAGGACGCCTTGTCCGGTTTAAGAATCCTTATTTTATAGGAAAAATCCGGCCAACTAGAGGGCAAGAATTCTACATTCCAATTGATGTGGTTAAGGATTTCAATTTCACTCTACCTGAGAAAATATTGCTCCGCGACTCAACCGGAGGAGCTGGAGGTCAGAACTCACCATTTGGAAAGATGGCAGAATATTTTACACAGGAGTATGGGATAGCCTTTGTAGGGTGAATTTGATCAAGAAAGAAGATAAGTGCTTCTATGAATTTCTGCTAGGAAAGGGAGAACCTGTCTCGTAGATTCAAGTTGTTCCAGCAACATGACCTGCAAGGCTGCCATAAGAGTGTAATAGCTTTGTCTTACTGCCGTTGAAAAAACATTGTCTCCTTGGAATTTGGACCCCCTTTCATATAATAGTATTCTTTGCCTGTCTAAGATGACATTCTTAGATAGAGTGCAGATAAAAAAGAATGTTATAGGTGAATACATTTTTATTAATTAACTATATTAATTTATTTTGAGCAACTTAAAATAAAACACATATATATCTAAAAATTTGATATAATTAGAATTTGATTTATTTCAATCGAAAGCTACGATAAGAAATTTGATATATATGAAACAATTTGATATAATTTTTATATCTATCTTTTAAAAGACTTGAATGATTGAATTGAGGTGATGATCCATGAAAAAATTTATTAGGTTAAAGTCAAAGTAATGAAATTATAAAAATTCAAGGGTTATTCATTTCTTTTTAGCAATTTAGAGTGAATCGTGCATGCGTCGTTTTTAAAAAATATTCCTCATTGAATAAAACGGAACTAAATATAATACCAATTGAATAAAATGGAAGTAAAAATAATAATCTTCTTCATGGTCAGCCATTCCATGGCCACCGCCTTCTCAACTTCAAAAGTCTCATGGTCATTACTCTGCAACACCATCTTCAGGATTTATTTCTTTGGTAGGCTCCTATTTTGTATTTTTGTTGTCCCTTCTCCACAAAATATGAAGTTAAACGTCATGTGAGGTGCCAGAGTTCATGTACGCATATCATATGTTACCCTAAATCTCTTGTAGCACAACTCAGTGCTGGATAGAAATCTCTTATAACAACAGCTCAGACCTATCTGTCCAATCGATTTGAAATGCTATTTTTTTATTCTTCTATGATCCTTTACGGTTCATCTGCGTCCTTTGTAATAAGATCTAATGATTGTACAAATTGAAAATTTTTATCTACATCTACATCTTCATTATTCTAGGTATTGAATTCCTTTTTGTATAAAGGTGACAAGAGCACAAGGGGGAACCATATTAGCATCCATTGTGCTTTTGTTCATTCCTGCTTCGCATCACCTAAAATTTATCTCGTTTTCGGAAAATATTTATTTTGAATTATTACAATTCAAATAAAACTATTTATTATTTTTTATTTATAATTTTATATTTTATTATAAATTACACAAAAATAATGTAATCATGACTATATAATCAAAAGTAAAATGATATGAATTAATAGTAAAAATATAAAAAATAAAATATTTTAAGACAAAAAAAGTTTGAAACATGACTATTATTATTATGAGAGGAAAGAAGAAAATTTTTTATGTGCAAGGAGTTTGATAAGGTTCTTATCCATTCACATAGTAATTTAGGTAAATCTATTTATTCATATTTTTTTTATATTAATATAATAATTTTTTAAAGAAGTTAATATAATGATATTTTTTATTACAACTATTTTTTAAAAAATATTTTACTCCTATTTTATTAAAATTTTATCATTAAAGGTATTTCAAAATTACATTTAAAATGAAAAATATATAATAAAATTATTCACATTTTTTGGAAGAAATCTGCACGCATCTAGAACGAAGCACCTTTCCAAACCCTCCCACCATAGTACTATATCCCTACAGGGCTTATATGATGATATCAATGGGTTTAAGTTTTCCATGTGGGACATTTGTTTTTCATATTTGAACACGCCCTCAAGCCTAATGGGTTTGGACATGTATATTTTTCTTTCTTTCTGTGCTGGATATTTTCTTCAGATAAACCGTCGTCTATTGGGTCAGTCAAATTTTTTTTCAATTCAAACCCAATCGGGTCTAAACCCAGCCCACAAAGTCCGCAGGTCAGAAGTCTGTTCTGATACCATGTTGAAAGCCCAATACAAGCCCACATGGTTTCACCTCAAAACCAATTGGTGATAAGGAGAGTAGCAAATGGGGCTTATATGGTGATCTCAAAATGTTTAAGGTTTCCATTTGGGACAAGTTAACTTGGGCATTTTTCTTTATTTCAACACGCCACGAGTATATTTTTTTTTTTTCTTTCTGTGCTAGTTATTTTTTCGGATAAATTGTCACCTTCCGGGTTAGTCAAAAAAAATTTTTGTCTAGTCAAACCCAGTCCACAAGTCCCACAAAGTTCGCAAGTCGAAAAACCCGTTCTGATACCATGTTGAAAGCCTAATACAAGCCCACATGTGGTTCCACCTCAAAACCAATTGGTGATAATGGAAGTAGCACGTGGGGCTTATACGGTGATCTCAATGGGTTTATGTTTTCCATGTGGGATATTTGTTTTTCATATTTCAACACAAAGCTTTCTTGGCTTCATCTTCTCCCGTCAGTGAGGGATTGTTGGGAAATGATAGACGCGACCACTAATTGGGCAACCAAATCTAGAAGGATAGTGTCCAAAAGAGGTGTCTCTCCCTTGGGGCGATGGAGAAACCTGGAATTGGGATTCAAGGGGCAAACGAAATTGGTAGCGGGGTTGGAGCTGAAGCTTGAGGCTGAGCACTCCAAGATGCAATCATGGGGGAGCAATTAGGGCAAAGGACAGACGACTGAGAGAAATCGCGACCGTCTTCATCGTAAACTTTGAAACAAACCTAAAATTTTCCTGGGATGATTTGAGCAAACAGGAAGTGCAGAAGAGTAGAGAGCCATTGTCAGTGTAGATTTTGTGTAAAAATAGAGGCTTGTCCTGCTTACAATCGATGCACATTCTCTCATTCATATTTCTGCAAAATTTATGAAATGAATAACTCAATCAGAAAGTATTCGATTGTTTCTAAATCTTGAGTTTATATGGAACGAAGATAATTTTATATATTGGAAAAGTGATGAAATGGTTAATCTTTAATTTTTGTGAACAAAGTAAAATAGAAAGAAGCCCTTGTTCCTTTGCCGGGATTCCACTCCAGAGATGAATCCTCTCATGAATTGCTCTGATGGTGTCGAAAGGATCAGCCTGGACGACGACCTCTTGCTGCTGCTGTTAATAAGGTCATTATTATTTTTATTTTTGTTATATTCAATGAGGCTTATGACCCACTATTTGTAAAAGAAAGAAAAAAAAATTGCACTTGAAAAAGAAAATTATGACTACCATCGAAAAAAATAAAGAGACCGAGTTAATTGCAACTAATCTTTCCAAAAAAAAAAAAAAACATCGATTAAACAAAAAAATAAGAAGATAAAAAAAAATTGGTTATATTCTCATAATTAAAAAAAAAAAAAGCGCATGTGGACGGTAATTTATATGGTGGTCCTATAGGAACACCATGAATTTTACTCCTACCCCGCTACAGTAGCGCGCTACAGTTCCGCGCGCGCGCTACAGTAACGCGCTACAGTTCCGCGCGCTACAGTAAACGCGCTACAGTACCTTCGTTTCTTTTGTTATTTTTGGCTATTATGATACATATTATGGACGTTTTTGTTGTATGATATGATTTCTTTTATATTTTTGATCTGATATCTAAATTCTGTTGATCTGATGTCTGCTATTTTGTGATCTGATGTCTATATAATCATGATTTGATCTACTTTGTTAAGTATATTTTAGTTCTACTGTATGATTTCTTTTATATTTTTGATCTGATATCTATAGTCTGTTGATCTGATGTTAAGTATGAGTTGATCTGATGTCTATATAATCATGATTTGATCTACCTTGTTAAGTATATTTTAGTTCTACTGTATGATTTCTTTTATATTTTTGATCTGATATCTATAGTCTGTTGATCTGATGTTAAGTATGAGTTGATCTGATGTCTATATAATCCTGATCTGATCTCCTTTGTTAAGTATGTTTTAGTTCTGCTGTGTGATTTCTTTTAAAATCTTGATCTGATGTCTATAGTCTGTTGATCTGATGTCAAGTATGAGTTGATCTGATGTCTATATAATCCTGATCTGATCTCCTTTGTTAAGTATGTTTTAGTTCTGCTGTGTGATTTCTTTTAAAATCTTGATCTGATGTCTATAGTCTGTTGATCTGATGTCAAGTATACACTGATCTGATGTCTATAGTCTGTTGATCTGATCTCCCTTTTTAAGTATGTTTTAGTTCTACTGTATGATTTCTTTTATATTCTTGATCTGATATCTATAGTCTGTTGATCTGATGTCAAGTATTCGCTGATCTGATGTCTATATAATCCTGATCTGATCTCTCTTGTTAATTATATTTTAGTTCTACTGTATGATTTCTTTTATATTCTTGATCTGATATCTATAGTCTGTTGATATGATCTCTTGTATTCTCTCATCTGATGTCTATATAATCCTGATCTGATTTCCCTTGTTAAAAAAAGTATTTTTTTTTTAAAAAAAGAATTTTTTATAAAAAAGGTATTTTTTTTTAAAAGTTTGTGCGTCAAAAAAAAAAAAAAAACTGTAGCGCGTTACTGTAGCGCGAAACTATAGCGCGTCACTGTAGCGCTACTGTAGCGCGCGCGCTTACTGTAGCAAGTAGGAGTAAAATTCATCCTACTCCTATAGTACCACCGTAAACGGACTCCATGTGGACACACGCACAATTATTTTTGTTACAAAGAGAGAGAGGTTCATCCACAATGATTTTAACCCTTATATTTTCATAATTTCATAATTTTCTCTTCCATAAAAAATAAATAATTTTAACCCAGATTAATTACGAAATTTGCCATACATCAATCATGCACTTAAAAGTATAGCTATAAAAATTATCCCAAATACGAAACTATTTTGAGATATATCAAATTTTTTATGTTATCTTTCTATAAATCAAATTCTAATTATATCAAATTTTCATAGATATATATATATATATATTTTGAATAACAAATAGCAGCACTTTATCAAAATAATGTTCCCAAAAATTTATATCAAAATGTCACAAAGACTTCTTCTTCTTCTTCTGAGGTTCCAATGGACGTCAGTCCTGACATTTACCTCAGTTTCCCAACAAACTAAAGTAAAACAAATATCATGTTGAGTAGAGAGCCAAAACAAACTCTTGTTTTCTCATCAAACAAACTCTGCTTGCCTCCACTCTTCTTCTTCTTCTTCTCCTTTTTTTTTTTTGGGGGGGGGGGGGAGGGTCTTCTCCTTCTTACAGAGCCACACAGAGGTGAATTTACAACAATGGGGAGGGATCTTTCATCAAGGCAAGAGACACCAAAAGGTAAAGCGCCATTCAACGAACTAGACGAGAACCATCACGCTAGTAAAGTACAACATCTGCCGGGGCACCGTTTCAACAAACAGTGCGGCCATAGCAAATTGATGTAATGTAGAAATTCTTTGACCATTTCTCCTTTACATGGGTACCAGGAAAAGCAGATGTGCGTAAGGTCTCTTGAGTATCGTCCATCATTTTACGCCTTGGAATACTCAGTATGAAAGCTGCTTGATCAGCAGTGGCAGCCATAGATGTTATCGTGTAGCCACTCTCCCACCTTATGTGAATTCCTTCACTAGGGTATATACGTCTTTTATTTTAATTTAAATTGCTCCAAATAAATTAATATCGTTAATTAATAAAAATGTATTTATTTATAACATATTAGTGAAATAAAATCCAAAAAAAACTTAAATAATTTATTTATTAAATTTTAATTCTATAAAACATTTATGTTATTTTATATTAAAATATTCTAATCTTTTAATGGTAGTAAATTAGAAACCATATTGATTTTTTTTTAACCCACAATGAACTTATTTAAGTTAGGGAAGAAAAAAAAAATTAACTATACTACAATTTCAATCACGCACATAGCATGCACATATATTATAATTGATTATGGGTTACTAGTTACCGCCTCACTTTGAGACGGTAGTCTATAAGTTTTGATAAAAATGTCCTTTTATATAAAAGGGGGAAAAAAAGGGTATTATAAGAGAACATTTTAATCTAAATTGATGCTTCCTATTGATTATTTGAAACTCTAATAGCTAGGAAACTCAGCTTTTCTTTTTAAATATTTATTTTACAACTTGACACGGAAATGAATCAACTTTGAAATAAACACCACAAGTAACTTAGCAATCATACCACCTTTAGCATAAAGAGGAGATATCTGAGTTTCGTACAACAACTTCCAAAATACCAACTAGTTTCAAAGAAAGCGATCAATGTCGGGCTCTGTCCCTTTTCTCCTCTCTGGTTATTTCTTGCTGGGGTTGTGGTAGTGGTGATGGTTGAGTTTCCGGATCAAATATCGGTTACAAAAACACTCACCCAAACATGTAAAAACCCCTCCTTTTGATTGAGCAAATTTCATGACTTTGCGAGAGCGGACGACCAAAAACGTCATGGACATTGCAAGAATCAGGCAATTGTTGCGTCATTAGTGTGGTATTAGAAATACCAGTGTGGCCCTCGTGGGTGCAAACCATACCGCTGCCAAATTTTGCACCCGCTAAATGAAATCCCGGTTTTTCCCACTCCTCTTTGGCTTTATCCTTCTTTGTGTTGTACACTAATCGGTGGTTTAGGATACTTGTTCTCGTACTTGGGTGTTTGTCATACCTTGAGGTTGGCATCTGTACGCATCCAACCGCGGTTGTGAGGTGCATTTGAGGCTTTATGTATCGGAAAAGAGTTGCAGAAAGGTTGCATTTTTTTTCTTCAGAACATTTTATCAAACATGGCTTTTGCTCCAGATTTTAGAGCTCCCAAAGGAAACAAGGCCAAGGTGCTGAGTAGTAGTGATGATGATGTGTTTGAATTGGATTCTGATACCCTTTTCTTTGCTAAGCTGCCTGACCCCCGGGTCCTGCACATCATTTCAAGATCATTGTTTTTGGCAATTATTCTCATCATATTGCCTTATTTTGGTGCTGTTATGAGAGGTTCTCATGAGTCTTGTCACATGGTGGGCTCTGATTTGGGTAGTTTCAAGGTGTTGCCTACTCTCCTCCGTGAATTGTCCGATGCAGGCCACCTGAATAATAGTGAGAAGGGCCTAATTCTGGGCTCTAGCCCTAACAATGCTGATCTGGTGAAAGATCTGGAGTTTCTGAAGGACAACGGCACTCACGTTGTCATGAATTCAAACATTGGGAAAAAGAACTTGAAAGTTCCTAAAGAGACTTTTGATTTTGTTTTCACATTGCGCTTGAACACTGAAAAAGCTGCTCGGGCGCTGAAGAATGGCGGCCTGATTATCACACAGTTGAGTGATGATCCTTCAGAAATCGACCAACAACTAGGGGATTATGCCCACAAATACGGCACAGGCACGCACGCACGCACAATCTTAAATCAAACAGGCTGTCACTGTAATCAATGGCAAGATCTCTACATTGCCGAAGCGCACAACAGTTTTCTTTAGCTTCTTCTATGGATCCCCATCAATCAGATACTTAGCCATAACCTCTCAGATTTCCAAGAATTGATAAATTGCTATTCGATGTTTCTGCAGAAATTTTCTTTTTGTTGAGAGCACAAACTGCATTCATGCAGAGTTCATAGTCCTTCTCAAAAGCTGAAAGCAAGTCAGCTGCGCTCTTCCATTTGTTCTCCTCACTCCCACTGGAATGATCAGTGTCATCAAAACCAGTTTTGCTCCTTTTCCTCTTCAGGGCTGCGCCAACATGAGAATTATTCAAGCGATTAATTGGAGGTAAAGAAGTATTAGTAACTGGAACGAATGAAACTGTTGGCTTTGGGGAGCTCTCAATTTCAACCGACTCCAGGACATCCAATGTATCTTTGGTAGAGGTCCTGGCTTCAAAAGGAAGATTTGGGATTTCAGTTCGGGATGTTTTGTCGTGGGACCTTGAGGAAACACCTAGTTCATCAGGGCCAACTGACCTAATAATAAGTGTCATTCCCATCCACAACCATTGCCTTTGCAACATCTTCTTCCAAAATGGAAATTCTTCTCTCCAACAACTGATCAGGTTCAGCCGTGCAAATTGGACACAATATAAATATCATACTTTTATAAAATTGTAAATATATATTAACTCATTCCTAAACTTAATCAAATAAATTGTAATTCTGGATGGCGGAATAAATTGTAATTCTGGATGGCATAATCCTAATATGAATATGGATGTGATTTAGTCAAATTTGCAAAGTCAAATTTACCAAATATAAATATTCACTCTTACGGGTCAAATTTACATATTTCTACCACTTTAGAATTATAATATAATTTCAATCACAAACATGCACACACACATAGCAAGTCCATATATTATTTGTTCTTGTGTTCACAATTAAACAAAATTAACTTAATAATAAGATTATTTGAAACCGCCTTTGCAGCAACTTGAACTATCTCATATATATATATATATAAATATATATAGGGGTGTAAACGAGCCGAGCCGAGCCGAGCTCGAACTTACCTATGTTCAGGCTCGGCTCGTATAAATATGAAGAGGCTCGAGCTCGTTCGAGCTCATTATTTGGAGCTCGAGCTCGAGCTCGTTTAAGAATTCTGAAGCTCGAGCTCGAGCTCGCGAGCTCGCGAGCCAAGCTCGATTTTGAGTTTGACAAAGTGCTCATTAAATTTAGGATCTTACTATTTGTAGCACAAATTTGCTATTTGTAGCACAAAAAAATTGATGAAATGCCTAAAATGCCCTTAAAAATAGAAAATGTGAAGTTTGCATGAAAAATCGCCTGTAATTTGCGATAGCAGAACAAAAAATCAGACCCAAAATGCAATTTTTAATCCAAAAATCGGACGAAATGTGCGAAAATGGGGCGAAAAATTACCTCACTTATTCAATTTTTGGGAGAAAAATCGGATAAGTGGGGCGATTTTTTGCCCCACAATCGCACATTTATCCGATGTTTGGCTTAAAAATTGGAAAGTAGGTCCGATTTTTTCACATTCGTATGTTTATATAATTGTCTTCACATGAATGGATGTAGACGTTTCTGGACGTGGTGCTAGTTATTTTTGACGTGGTGCTAGTGTTATGAGACGTGGTGGACTGTCTTTGTGAAAAAAATTTAGTTTAAATTCACATGAATGGATGTTGACGTTTATGGACGTGGTTCTAGTTGTCTTTGACGTGGTGGGTTATCTTTGAGAAAAAAATAGCTTAAATTCACATGAATGGATGTAGACGTTTCTGGACATGGTGCTAGTTATTTTTGACGTGATGCTAGTGTTATGAGATGTGGTGGACTGTCTTTGTGAAAAAAAAAAAAATTAGTTTAAATTCACATGAATGGATGTTGACGTTTATGGACGTGGTTCTAGTTGTCTTTGACGTGGTGGGTTGTCTTTGAGAAAAAAATAGCTTAAATTCACATGAATGGATGTAGACGTTTCTGGACGTGGTGCTAGTTATTTTTGACGTGGTGCTAGTGTTATGAGACGTGGTGGACTGTCTTTGTGGAAAAAAAAATTTAGTTTAAATTCACATGAATGGATGTTAACGTTTATGGACGTGGTTCTAGTTGTCTTTGACGTGGTGGGTTGTCTTTGAGAAAAAAATAGCTTAAATTTACATGAATTGATGTAGAAGTTTCTCATAATACTAGCATCATTCATGTGAATTTAAACTATTTTTTTCTCAAAGACAACCCACCACGTCAAAGACAACTAGAACCACGTCCATAAACGTCAACATCCATTCATGTGAATTTAAACTAATTTTGTTTTCACAAAGAAAGTCCACCACGTCTCATAACACTAGCACCACGTCAAAAATAACTAGCACCACGTCCAGAAACGTCTACATCCATTCATGTGAATTTAAGATATTTTTTTCTCAAAGACAACCCACCACGTCAAAGACAACTAGAACCACGTCCATAAACGTCAACATCCATTCATGTGAATTTAAACTAATTTTTTTTTCACAAAGACAATCCACCACGTCTCATAACACTAGCACCACGTCAAAAATAACTAGCATCACGCCCAGAAACGTCTACATCAATTCATGTGAATTTAAGCTATTTTTTTCTCAAAGACAACCCACCACGTCAAACACAACTAGAACCACGTCCATAAACGTTAACATCCATTCATGTGAATTTAAACTAAATTTTTTTTCACAAAGACAGTCCACCACGTCTCATAACACTAGCACCACGTCAAAAATAAATAGCACCACGTCCAGAAACGTCTACATCCATTCATGTGAATTTAAGCTATTTTTTTCTCAAAGACAACCCACCACGTCAAAGACAACTAGAACCACGTCCATAAACGTCTACATCATATGAATTTAAACTAATTTTTTTTCACAAAGATAGTCCAGGGAGGGAGAAATGAATTAGGATTAGGGTTAAAGGATAGTTACTTGCCTACAAAACGAAAAATCTTAAAAATATTTAAAATATTTAATATTATAAAATAAATATATATATATATATAATATATAAGCTCGTTAGGCTCGTCGAGCCTAACAAGCCTATATATTACAGGCTCGTACTCGGCTTGTTACCTTAACGAGCCGAGCTCGAGCTCGACTCGAGCTTGGTCAACTCCGAACTCAAGCCAAGCTTTGACCGAGCCGGCTCGCGAATAGCTCACGAGCGGCACCGTTCATTTACACCCCTCTATATATATATATATATATATGTACCCACAACAAAATTCCTAGTTTGGTATTTCATATTTTTGTACGCACAATATTATTTCAAAAACTTTTACAATAATATATTTATATTATTTTATTTTATATTTTTAAACTTCTACAATAATATATTACGTGTACACATCATCATTATGCTCACGAAAAAAGCACACGCACGCATGCACAATCTTAGAACTCATCTGCACTATTTTCTCACCTAAAGCTCTCTCGATAATCTTGCCAAATAGCAAATTATGTGCTTTCTATTTTTTTTTTTTTTTTTGTTTATTTTCTTTCAAATTATAATCAATGTGTTTGGGTTCTTTTCTGTAAAGGGATTAGGGAGCTCGTGCCTAATCTCTGCCCACCACCATGTTGATTTTTTGATTGATTAATAGAAAGGGTACCCAAACTCGTCAGTCCACATCCGTGGGACTGTTTTTTCGAGAAAAGAAAACTTTATTAAACATTACTGTTTAACAAAATTATTAGTATATACTGAAAGTTATATTTTTTTATAAGAAAAAATAAAATTCACTTTGAAATCAAAATATTTGTGCTGGTTGCGTGTGCTCATTTCGTAATAAAAATGATTTCGAAATATATGATATAAGAAATATTTCAGTATAATATTTATTACTATTTCTTCTCAAAGTTGTTTTTCTAAAAAAAAAAATTTATTACACATTTAACAAAACATGGACCTTAAGCACGATATGATGGCGCTGAAGGCACTTGAGGATGTTGCCCTTGAGGTCCTTCCTTAGATGGATGAGATGCATCCATGTCCATGGTGCTGCTGGAATGATGCATGGTTGTCTTATTTTGGGGTCATGACCATTTTGAAAGACAGGGTTTTTGCCTTTTGGATTTGATTTTGTAGATTCCATAGCCATTTGGATTTCTGAATTGGTGATTTTGCTGTGTTCTTGTCGGTGCAGTTTTTAGTTTATTACATGTAATATTGGCCCAAAAAAAATAACTAAATTCATTTGTTTTAGGGTCTACACCAGTACTGATTGGATATTATTGGCTGCAAATATTTACTTAGTAATCTGATGAACTATTCAAATTTAAATTAAATTTGTGAGTGATTTGAATGTGAATCAACATTGTGGATTTATAGTGTGAATTATGATCTTCGTAAGATATTGGATATAGTGTTTCCACCCTTTGTAGCCAGAGCCCTAAACTTCAGTTCAGGGCTTTATGCATTAGCTCGCTACTGGAAACTATGAGAACCTAAATATTGCAGCATTTGATGTGGTAAAGGATGAGTTCAAATATCTAGCATTGCCTAACGCTTTGAGTTCTCTTGATGCAAGATTGGGACTAAAACGGGTAAATTATTACTAGTTACCGCCCCAGAAACTGGGGCGGTAAACTTATAAATTTACTAAAATAACCTTATAATATATTATTAATATAATAATATTAATTTTTTTATTAACACTCTCCCTGTCACCCCCCTTTCCCCCCGGCGACGCAACACACCCTCTCCCCGTCACCCCCGGCGACCCACCCTCTACCCGTCACTCCTGGCGACCCAACCTCTCCCCGTCACCCCCGGCGACGCCTCACTCGAAACCCTCCACCGTGCCCCTCCCGCCTTCCCCCAAATCGCCCCGGCGACCCCTCCCTCGAAAACCCTAACGATTCCATCCCCCGGTGATCCAAGGTTGAGTTCGTCCAGATCGTGACCAAGGATTGTGGTCGGTCTTTTATCGGTTTCCGGTGGTCGCGACCGCCGTCGTTGTGTTAGCCATGAGATAATTGTCTACAACGTCGCCTAACACTAGCACCACGTCCGAAACAACTACAACCACATCCAAAAACGTCTACATCCATACTTGTAAAATTAATTTGATTTTTTCACAAATACAACTAGAACCACGTCAAAAACAAATAGCACCACGTCCAGAAACGTCCTCATCCATGCGTGTGCATTTAACCTTTTTTTTTTTCCACAAAGTCAGTCCACCACGTCTCAGAACAACTAGAACCACGTCAAAAACAACTAGCACCACGTCCATAAACGTCTACATCCAGGTATGTCCACAACGTCTCCTAACTCTAGAACCACGTCCGAAACAACTAGCACCACGTCCAAAAACGTCTACATCCTATCATGTAAAATTAAACTGATTTTTTCACAAATACAACTAGAACCACGTCAAAAACAAATATCACTACGTCCAGAAACGTCCTCATCCATACATGTAAAATTAAACTGATTTTTTCACAAATACAACTAGAACAACGTCAAAAACAAATATCACTACGTCCAGAAACGTCCTCATCCATACATGTAAAATTAAACTGATTTTTTCACAAATACAACTAGAACCACGTCAAAAACAAATATCACTACGTCCAGAAACGTCCTCATTCATACATGTAAAATTAAACTGATTTTTTCACAAATACATCTAGAACCACGTCAAAAACAAATAGCAATGCGTCCAGAAAAAACTAGCACTACGTCCAGAAAAACTAGCACTACGTCCAACTACGTTCAGCAACGTCCCGCAGTTGTTTTAAGACGTTGTTGACTCAGCGAAGACGTTGTAGACATGCCTGGATGTAGACGTTTATGGACGTGGTGCTAGTTGTTTTTGACGTGGTTCTAGTTGTTCTGAGACGTGGTGGACTGACTTTGTAAAAAAAAAAAGTTTACATTCACACGCATGGATGAGGACATTTCTGGACGTGGTGTTAGTGTTTTTGACGTGGTTCTAGTTGTATTTGTGAAAAAATCAGTTTAATTTTACATGTATGGATGTACACGTTTTTGGACGTGGTGCTAGTTGTTTCGGACGTGGTTCTAGTGTTAGGAGACGTTGTAGACATGCCTGGATGTAGACGTTGCGATAATTATTTTTTGGACGTTGCGGCAGTTGTTCTAAGACGTTGTGAACATGCTTGGATGCAGACGTTTGTGGACGTGGTGCTAGTTGTTTTTGACGTGGTTCTAGTTGTTCTGAGACGTGGTGGACTGACTTTGTAAAAAAAAAAAAAGTTTACATTCACACGCATGGATGAGGACGTTTCTGGACGTGGTGTTAGTGTTTTTGACGTGGTTCTACTTGTATTTGTGAAAAAATCAGTTTAATTTTACATGTATGGATGTAGACGTTTTTGGACGTGGTGCTAGTTGTTTCGGACGTGGTTCTAGTGTTAGGAGACGTTGTAGACATGCCTGGATGTAGACGTTGCGACAATTATTTTTTGGACGTTGCGGCAGTTGTTCTAAGACGTTGTTGACTCAGCGAAGACGTTGTGGACATGCCTGGATGTAGACGTTTATGGACGTGGTGCTAGTTATTTTTGACGTGGTTCTAGTTGTTCTGAGACGTGGTGGAAGGCGGGAGGGGCGCGGTGGAGGGTTTCGAGTGAGGCGTCGCCGGGGGTGACGGGGAGAGGGTGGGTCGCCGGGGGTGACGGGAGAGGGTGGGTCGCCGGGGGTGACGGGGAGAGGGTGGGTCGCCGGGGGTGACGGGGAGAGGGTGGGTTGCGTCGTCGGGGGGAAAGGGGGGTGACGGGGAGAGGGTGGGTTAATAAAAAATTAATATTATTATATTAATATATTATTATAAGGTTATATTTGTAAATTTCTAATGGGGCGGTAACTAGTAACTCCAAACTGGTAACTTCAAACCAAAAAATTGAGCAGTTACTGTATTAAAATTATTCAAAACTGCACATTACATGAACTTCAAATCCTAACATTTCGCTAGTGAATTTATAAATTGAGAAAAATATATGGTTTTTGAAATGGCCGAGAATCTCAATATTTATAACATAAATTTCATTCATTCTTTATTTTTTTATTAATATAAAATTCAAATAAAAAATAAAATTATCATCACAATGATTTAATAATTTTATAATAAACTTTAAAAAATTTAATTATATTGTATAAAAAATTAAAAATATTTTGAATAATAATTATTAGCTTCCATCACAAACAGACTCATAATTTTTTTTTTTAACAGACTCATAATTTATTAGTACTATTATAAAACAACAAAATAAGAAGATAAAAAATTGTTAAATTCTCAATATTTAAAAAAAAAAAAAACGCGCACCTGTATGCACGCACGCACGCACGTGATTTTTTACTAAAGGGAATTAGAACGGCTAGGTTTTTATACTTGAACCCCAAACGGCAAGAACTTATATCACCAGTGGAATAGAAAAAAAAAATGAACTTATGATTGTAATAAAGCCTGGCAAAAAAAAAAAAAAAAAAAAAAACTCCAAAACCTCAATACCCATTTTAACCCAATTATTTATTACATTGATTGACCCAACTCACCTCATATATTATTAAAAAATATTTTAATATAAAATAAGATAAAAGGTTATATAAAATAAAATTTAATCAAAAAATTATTTTCAAATTTTTTTAGTAATATGTTATACATTATAGATTAATAATCTTATACAAAAAATTGACCTCCGACCCTGTTTTCTGAAACCCCTGACCCTGTTCCACACCAACCCCCCGTCAGCCACCATGGAGCCACCAGAATCCTCCGTTGGCCCCTAAACCTCTGAAAAACATCAACCCAAGTCATTTGCGAGCTTGTTCCAGGAAAAACACAGATCCTTAACCCAACATAATCCCAAACCCGTTGAATTTGTGAACGGGAAACCACAGCTAATATATGAAGATGAGGAGTTTAAAAAACTTATAGAACCACACAAATGCTCTCTAGTCGGTGAATTTGCGTTCGGGAAGCTAAAAATGGCAGAAATAAGGAAAGAATTTGACAAGTTAGGGTTCTAAGGGAAATTGGAATTATGGCTTTTTAACCACAGACACATTCTACTCCAATTTGAGCTCGATTCGAACTATCAAAGATGCTAGTTGAAGGTAAATTGGATTATCTGCGGCTACCAAATGAGGGTTCTCAAGTGGACACCCCTCTTCTGCTTCTACTTGTTCGATTTTTCACGCAACAATAAATTCCTAATTAAAACGAAAATTTAAGAATTACCTCTTGAAGCGTGTATTCAGGTGATTCTCTTGTGTGGGTAACGAACCAACGAACAATTGATCAGCATAACACCACAATTCCACAATGCCGCCGTCGAAAAACCAGCCACCAATAATCACCGCGCGTGATGGTCACACGCCGCCGAGCCCTCCACGTACCGCCGCATCGATCCAACGCACTGTTGGGAAAATGGTCTCAGAGATTCCCAACAAACACCACCCTACGAACTATGAAGAGAAATAACAACACAAGAATTTACGTGGAAAACTCCAAAACTGGAGAAAAATCATGGGCCTCCAGAGAGAAAATTTCACTATATGATAGTTTTACAATCACATAGACTAAACTCTCAAGCCAACCCCCAAATACACCCACACTCTCCAAAGTTTTTCTTACCACTTTCTACTATCTATTACAAGAATAGAAACAAGAAAGGGAAATCAAATACTTAAAGTGTATATTTGATTGGTGCACTTTGAAACCAAAGCTTTGGACTCCTTTTATAGGCATGAAATCCTCCACCCTTCTTATACTCTAGCAATGTGGGATAGCCAAACTTCTCCTTCCTTTAATTTTAGCCAAAAATTTCCAACAATCTCCACCTTTGTCTACAATAAAGTGAAAAACATCGATGCCACATCCAGAGTAACATTGTCTTTACCGACAATCATAATTCTCAGATCAGAGAACTATCATACTCCACCATAAAAGAGTATCACCACTTAGAATATCCCAATCCTAAGAATTTCAAACCGGCACATGTCGAAATCTTGCTGAAAGCTTTATGGTGCAACTTCCCTGTTTGACTTTCTCGGAAGTTCATCAGCCATCGACATCCATTTCCATCACACATCCTACATACTTGCCAAACCAATGCCCATGTGTAAAAATGTGGATCCGCTAACACATCATCTTCCATGGCACGGACATACCATGAGGATATCATGTCTCAAAAGATCTCAAAAGAATTCATCTTCAATAGAGATGACAGAGACAACGTTAGCTGAGTTGGAGCCTTTTGCCACATTTACTCCACCTGGACAATTGCTCTTTACATGCCCAGACTGTCCACACTTCCAGCAAATTTCTCAACATCGAATGTTATAGGGCTGAACCTCGACATTTTATATACTAGAAAAGTGTAACTCACCAATGAATAGTACACCCAACAAAGGATCCCAGGAAAACGAGGTGGGTCACAATGGACACGCTTAAGTACCAAGTCTTTCCTTAGCCAGACCTTCCCTGGATATACACTCACTTCAGCTCTCAAACACAATTCTGACGTGCACAAAATAACCAATAGAAAATTCATTTTCTAATGTGGAAGATCAGACAATGCTGCAACCACAGAGCATACGACGAACCTCTAAAACTGAGACCCCCTCCGAACCAGGGCTCTGATACCACTTGTTGGGAAAATGGTCTCAGAGATTCCCAACAAACACCACCCTACGAACTATGAAGAGAAATAACAGCACAAGAATTTACGTGGAAAACTCCAAAACCGGAGAAAAACCACGGGCCTCCAGAGAGAAAACTCCACTATATGATAGTTTTACAATCACATAGACTAAACTCTCAAGCCAACCCCCAAATACACCCACACTCTCCAAAGTTTTTCTTACCACTTTCTACTATCTATTACAAGAATAGAAACAAGAAAGGGAAATCAAATACTTAAAGTGTATATTTGATTGGTGCACTTTGAAACCAAAGCCTTGGACTCCTTTTATAGGCATGAAATCCTCCACCCTTCTTATACTCTAGCAATGTGGGATAGCCAAACTTCTCCTTCCTTTAATTTTAGCCAAAAATTTCCAACACGCACCATCTGCCGGAATGAAGATGTCCGACCGCCGACTTCTGTAGGAGACCGAACTGCTGCTGCCCCGAGGTGAAAACCGACTTCGAGAGAAAAAAAATTAATTTATCTCTATAGGTTTTCTCTATCTAATTTTCTTGTCTTGAAAACTTATGAATTGTGTATTGTGAATTGCTAATCTCTTGTCTATTTATAGAGTTACAAGAGAGATCCCAAGTTAGTTTAGGATTGGCCTTCCTAATGGTTTTAAGATAATGAATTAGTTTTCAAATCCAATTAGGTTCCAAATCTAATAGGATTTCCAAATCCAAATAGATTTCTTAATCTCTAGGATTTCCTAATTCCAATTGAACTTTAAAACTTAATTAATTAATTTCACTTTGTTAATTACTTAATTAACCCTTTGAAATAATTAATTAAATAATTAATTCCACTTTATCAATTAACTCACTACATAATTAATCATACCACTAAAGGATTAATTATGACACTACCATCTTACACCAGAATTGCTTCCAAAACAACTAAATTAATTATTATTTAATCTCCCCACATCAAAGATATTGTGCTCATTAATTTTATTAATTTACTGATAAATTAATTAATTAACTTCTTATAATCTAATATTAGCACCACTCGACCTTTTTACTATACCGGACATAAATCTACCAGCCAAGTTTAGTATAATTAACATAACGAGCTCATCTCAGGAGCACCATCACCCCGGACACACCGGTACATGGTTTCCTTTTGACAAGCAACAGTACATCAAGAAACACCCGCACCTAACCTACCAAAACTATTGGTCTCAAATGACCCCACCCTTTGGCAGATCAAAGTACACTATGTCTAATTCTCATGCCTACTCAAGTCTAGGGATTAAGAGATAGAATAGTAGGAATGAATAGTCTGTTAAATCAGTACAAGACAATCCATCCTAAATGGTCAAGTTCAATATGCCCCGGGCATATCTATATGATTCAATTAGTTTAGACAAACTAATTTTCTGAATTACATAATAACCTAAACTGACAGTGTGTTCAAAACTGTCTCGGTTACGAACCTCGTTTATATATTATGTCTTTTAACCAATGATGAGATCTACTGTGTCACACCAGACACCTCATCATCTAATTACATAATATAAATGGACAATAAATAATTTAACTAAAATATTTAATCGATATATAAAACTGAAAAATAGTTTAATAGAAGCAAAGATTTAGTATTCAAACCCAACATGTAGCACCAGAGAAGAATGAAGCGTCGGCTGAGGGCGTTGATTCGGGGATGATTAGGGAACAGGAAGCTCCATAGAGCCCGACTAGAAAAATAAAAGTTTCTGCATTCCTAATCCTAGAACCCCTGGACTGGATGTAAGAGGGAAACTTCGATCTTGCATCAGAAAGTGATCTGCTTGTCGTAGAAGTTCAAAGCGGCTCTAACGATGAATATTCAGCTTTAAGACCGGACGCATTCTTAAGACCGATTGATGATGGTTTTACCCCAGTGAGAAGGAAGAGTCGACAAAAAAAAAATGGCAGAGTGGGACATGTCTTCATCCTGAAAGTCGGTAAGAATAAAGGTGAGAACCTCCCGCTATGATAATTGAAGTCATACGAAACATTAATGTTGGAACATGAATCTTTAGAACTGAATTAGCTCTGATGAAGATTGGAAAAGTATTGTTGTTTCTGCCGCTAGTTGATTGGTATGAGTCTGTTGTCTGATGGTTTTGCCTCTTTAGAACTCAATTAGCTCTGATGAAGTTTGGCAAAGTATTGATATTTCTGCCGCTAGTTGGTTGGTATGAGCGATGGTTTTTATTGATCAAATGCTGGTTTTGATCCAGTTATATTTGTTGTTGCCTTAATTTTAGTACATCTATAGTATTGGCTCTAACATTAGTATTGTGGATGCCGTTGGTTGACTGGAGGAACGTCTCTGTGTTGGAGATTTGAATGATTGGTTGTTCTGCTGTCTATTTAGTTTTGATTTTTGCTGCCAGTTATGATGCTAGTTCTCAGAGAATCTAGTTTAGTTAGGTACTTTATCATGCGTGAAGCTGCAGTTTCATACTTATATTTATGGGTAGAAAAGTTCCCAATTTTTAAGTTTCATGATTGATTATAATTTAAAAGAAAATAAAAAAAATAAAAATGACAAGATTATCACGTGAGCTTTGGGAGGGAGAACCGTAGGTACAGATGATTTTCCGTGCGTGCGCGCGTAATGAGTTTATATACCCTCAACAGATCGTATGAGAATATATGACATATATTCTGGTATACATAAAGCAACAGCTGACGATGAGTAAATTATAGGTTCAGGCCGAACTTTTTAAAATGCTACGAAGTACTATCATAGATTCACTGCATAGTTTGATTTACCACTAGATATAAATGGTTAATCTTTAATTTTTGTGAACAAAGTTAAATATATAAAATAGGAATAAGCCTTTGTTCCTTTGCTTGGATTTCACTCCAGAGATGAATCCTCTCATGAATTGCTTTGATGGCGCTCTTGCTGCTTCTGTCACTGCCTCTACAACCACTGCCCCACCGTAATAATAAATATTTTATTTGAATTGTAATGATTCACATAGTTGTTATTAGATAGTATTTGTAATCAATTGGACAGATAAGCATGAGTTGTTGTTACTAGAGATTTCTGCTCAAAAGGTAGCGGATGAAGAAGCACAGATTCATGACGCTCCATAGTCTGGTTATGGCTGAGAATTATCTGAACATCAAGAGGTTTTTTCTTGTTTTGTAATCCAAAAATTCCATTAGTTAAGGCAGATTTGTAAATATCAAAACCCCTTTTTGTTTTGTCAGGGGTGGTTTTAGGATTCAGATGCTCTTATATAGGGGCGGTTTGAGGAAATTATCAAATGAATGAAAGGGGTTTCGCCCGCCGGTCCTAAAGTCTTTGTGACTAGGACTATTTTTAAAATAAAAAAAATCCAAAAATTCCATTAAGCTAAATCTAATTTATGCACAGAAAATTTCCTCGTTAGCAATGAATCTATCCAAAAATTACCATAGGGATAATCCGTACCTTCAGAATCAGATTTTAGTAAGTTTTTACTGAAGGAAAACAGAACAAGCCTGGGCTAAATCGAATATCTCACTTTCGTGCAATGCATTCCAGAATCGGAAAATTTCGACGAAGCTCAGGCTCAAATTCATTTTTCCCTGAACGGATGTAGGCTTATACTTATTTAATTTATGAAATCGACAAACAATGCTCAAAGATTACACCTTTAATTAAAAATCGAAACTTTAAAGGTTATATCTTTGAAGCGAAGTCCAACGCAATAAGAAAAACCAAATCTTTATGTTGCGATCACCACCGAAATCCAAAAGATGACTCCTAAAAACTTTGAATATTGCGTGGGCAATAATCTATCGAAGTGTACTCGCAAAACCCACGAAAACCCACAAGGAAATCCCTCAAATCGGATTCTAATTGACCCAAAATCTGATAAACACTTTCACAAAAAAACTGCTGCCAAACCCACCACTAATAACCCACAACTCCGATCAATAAACAACCACCCCAGTTGCCGGAAAACACCCCATCCTAGATGTGATCTAGACAGCCCAAGCAGCGGATCACCAAGGGCAGATCAACGCTGCAAAGGATCGAATCAAACGCTCTAGGTTTGAGCAAAATCGGCGTCAAAAATCCAAGTTAACTGTGGGTAGAAGAGCAGTGGGCAATTCGGCCAAAAGGAATTGAAATCCAACTAGAAAAGTGTGATCTTTGGGATGAATCCAATCCAAGAAGCAAGAAATCTAGTTCGTTTTTGAAAGAAAACTTCAAAAGGGAAGAAGTTCTCTCTCTAGAACTTTCTTACTCTAAGAGACAAGACTTGTCTTGCAAGATTTCCTTAGTTTTCTTTTGCCTCAAGTTTTCTATTTATAGGGAGCTCTAATGGAGACCTAGTGGGCTTTTGAGTTGAGCCTTTTAATTTGACTTTCGTTGACCGCTTAGTTTTTCCTAGACTAATCAACTCTAATCGACCCATTCGAATTAATTTCTTAACCCACTTCGTTAATTTAATTTAATCGAACCCATAGGATTAATTAATTCATATAGAATTAATTTCTCAATCCACTTAGTCAATTAAATATTAATTAAACCTTTAGGATTAATTAATTTACTTTGTCGATTAGTCAAATACATAATAGTCGTACCACTATCGGACTAACTATGGAACTACCGCTCAAAAACGACTTTACATCGCGCCACTATATTTTCTTCTAACTTCCCACATCAAAGATCTAGTGCTCGTCGGTTTATCAATTTATTGATAAACTAATTCACCGATTTCTTGATATCCGAGATTAGTACCACTCGACTTTCTTATTATACAGGACGTAAAGTCCACTGGCTAGTTTGAGTACAATAAACCTTACGAGCTCATCGCGGGAGCACCATCAACCCGGCTAACCAGTACGTGGATTCCTCCTACTAGCAACGGCACGTAAGAAGCTAAACACCGCATACCCAACCTACCGAGGTATAGGCCTCAATTGACCACACTCTTTGGTACATCAAAGCATACGATATTTAACTCTCACGCCCATCCCAATCTCGGGATTTAGAGATGGAATACTAGGACCAAATTGACTACGCCGATCAGTACAAGTCAATTCTATCCAAACTGGTCGTGCTCAATATGCTCCGGGCATATTCATGTGATTTTATTTAGTCTAGATAAACTAATTTCCAAACCACATGATAACCTATACCGATAGTATGTTCAGACTATCTCAGTTACGAGCATACTTTTTCTATATCAATACTTTAACCAATAATGGTATCTACTGTGTCTTTCCACACCCCGTTATCTTGTTCTATGATATAATGGAACAATTTAATTCTGAAATAAAATGATATGTCATCTGTGGATATTAGTTTTTGATACAAGCCATAGCTTTTCTGTATTCAAAAATAACATTTAACACTGTTCTTGCGCTTGTTTCCTGTTTCCAAGTAGTGTAGGACCTCTATCTTTGATGATCGGAACCTGTGCCCTGTTGCTGAAATAAAATATCTATCAGCAATTCCACATCGATCCTCCTGGGGCTGCTGTAGGTGTGGTTTCCGCCTCCTTCTTCTCGGCCCGGGACTTCGACATCGGCTCTATGATGGCCTGCATGTCGATGAACCACCCATGTAGAGCCCCTTCTACAATGATAAGTCAAAATTTGTCTCCATAATTCAGGCCTAGATCGATTTTGTTAATAAAGCCATTATTATTTTTACTTTTGTTTTGTTATATTCAATGAGGCTTAAGACCCAAGATTTGAACAAAAAAATTAGCACTTGGAAAAAAAAATTATGACCACCATCGAAAAATAAAAAGACCGAGTTAATGGCAACCAATCTTCCCTAAACAAAAAAAAAAAAAGAAAAAACATTGATAAAATAAGGAGATAAAAAATTAGTGATATATATGTCTTTTATTTTAATTTAAGCTGCTCCAAATAAATTAATATTGTTAATTAATAAAAATGTATCTTTTGCATGGAAGTTCCTCCAAAAATTTCCTATTTTGCATGGAAGTTTTTTAATAAGTTGCTGTCTTTTCTGGAGAAGTTTTGTACTTTTGGGTTTGCTGTGAACCCATTTTGGTGCCCTTTATGTCATGATGCAATGGATTCCCAAGAACACTTTTTTTTCTTATGTCATTTCTCTATCAAAATTTGGCCCTTTTGGACAGGGTTCTCAGGATTGCAAGGAACACATGTTACTAGCGTATCCTTTAGAATGTGGTGACAGAATTTCAGGGCCGGCTTATAATTACTAGATTAAGAGCTGTCGTTCCAGTTTTTTTGATTTGGGAAATATGGAAGGCTAGAAACAAGTGTTTATATGATAGCGTTTCACCTTCGGATTTGCGCACCTTCTGAAAAGATTAAAAATGTGAAGAAATGTATTCTATATTTCTTGTCTCATTGAACGTACATGAAGATGATTTAAATAAGATGAATACAACTGAAAGTATAACTACTATAGGGATATCAGGAGGGATATCAGGAGATATTTCCTGTGGACTAAAACTACTGCTGACTAAAACTAACTAATGGATAAGGATACAGTAATTAATTGATACTTTACACTTTTACACGTTTACACCCCCCTTCAAGCGGAGACGGCGAGGAAACCAGACTCAGCTTGGACGAAATGGAAGTGAAAACAGTACAACCCAAAGACTTGGTAAAGAAATCAGCCAACTGATGAGCAGTAGAAACGTGACGCAGATCGATGAAACCAGCGCGCAGTTGATCACGAACAACGTGACAATCAATATCCAGATGTTTGGTACGTTCATGGAAGACAGGATTTTCAGCAATATGAATGGCAGCAGTATTATCACACCAAAAAGGAATGGCAGAAGTGACAGGAAACGAGAAGTCACGAAGCATGTAGGACAACCATTGTAACTCGCGAACAGTAGTGGCCATGGCACGATACTCGGACTCAGCAGAAGAACAAGAGACAGTAGTCTGCTTCTTGGCTTTCCAGGAGATAAGGGAAGAGCCAAGGAAGATACAAAAGCCAGTCAAAGAGCGCCGGGAAGAACGACAAGCACCCCAATCGGCATCACTATAAGCGGTAAGAGAGGGAGCAGAGGAGGCTGAGTAGAATAACCCTTGAGAAGGACAGCCAACAAGGTAACGAAGAACATGTTGCGCAGCAGTCCAATGTGATTCACGAGGAGCATGAACAAACTGCGATAACTGCTGAGTTGCAAAGGCAAGATCGGGCCGTGTAAAGCTTAAGTACAATAGACGGCCAACAAGGCGACGATATGGACCCGGATCAGAACAGAAAGGAGCATCATCGGAATCGGATGCAAGGAACTGGAAACATGGAGGCAAAGGAGTGGAAACAGGATGGGCATCAAGCATACGACAATCACGGAGAATATCAGTAACAAACTTAGTCTGAGTGAGACTAATACCAGCGGAAGACCGAACAATCTCCATACCCAAAAAATACTTAGCTGGACCAAGATCCTTGATAGTAAAGACATCATGAAGAAAACGCTTAACCTGGCCGATAAGCGCAGAGGAAGAGCCAGCAAGGAGAATATCATCCACATAGACAAGAAGATAAAGAACATCTGCACCACTAGAATATATGAAGAGGCAATGATCATGAGCAGACTGGCGAAATCCAAAGAAAAAAAACTGGCGCGTGAGCTCAAGATTCCACTGTCGGGAAGCCTGCTTGAGACCATAGAGAGACTTCTGCATCTTGCAATACTGACCAGGACCAGCGGAAGAATAACCAGGAGGAGGCTGCATCTACGACCATGAAGAAAGGCATTATTAATGTCAAGCTGCTCAAGGAACCAACCAGTCATCCCAGTAAGCGCGAGAAGAAGACGAACAGTAACAGATTTAGCCACAGGAGAAAAGACCTCTTCAAAGTCTTCACCGGCAACCTAAGTATAACCTTTAGCAACGAGACGAGCTTTGTAACGCTCAACACTCCCATCAGGATTATACTTCACACAATAAACCCATTTACAACCGATGGGTTTTTTACCAGGAGGCAGAGTGGTAAGGGTCCAAGTCTGATTACGTTCCAGGGCAGCAAGCTCATCACGCATAGCCTGGACCCAGAGAGCATTTTGATTTGTAGCACGAAAATTAGCAGGGACATCGTGCGAGGAGGCATCAATGCTAGTAAGAACATAGTCATTAAGATAGCCGGGGGCATGAGAGGACCGGGAGCTGCGATGAAGAGCCACCTCGGAAGAAGGACCAGGCGGTGGAACAGGAGCCGAAGACAAATCGGATGGTGGATCATCAAAGGAAAAGGAGGCCGGGAAATCGGCAAACAAAGAGCCCGAGGAAGACGAGGAAGACTCGGCATTGGGAAAGAGAGTTTCCTGAAAAAGCACGTCGCGAGCCACAACAATCCGGTGCAAGGATGGACAGTAAATTCGATAACCTTTTTGGTGGGCAGGATAACCCACAAAAACACCAGAAACAGCACGAGGAGACAACTTGTCCCCACGAGAGGCAAGATCCGCCAGAAAAACCCGATAACAAAAAACACGAAGAGAGGAGAAATCCGGAGCATGCCCATAAAACAACTCATATGGAGATCGCCAATTAAGCACACTAGAGGGAAGTCGGTTAATCAGAAACGCCGCAGTAAGAATGGCCTCGGACCAGAGAAAGTTAGGGACATGGGAAGCAAGCATTAAGGCACGACAAACTTCCAACAAATGACGATGTTTACGTTCGACAACTCCATTCTGCTGAGAAGTGTAAGCACAGGAACGCTGATGAACGATTCCATGGTGGCGGAAAAGGGAGGCACAAGCCTCTCCAGTGAATTCCGTACCATTGTCAGAATGAACTACACGAACATGAGAATCAAACTGGGTGCTGACCAAAGTGAAAAAGTCTCGCAATAGCGTGACAACCTCACTCTTAAACTTAAAAAACAGCACCCATGTAATACGGGTAAAATCATCTACAATAGTAAGAAAAAAACGAGACCCATTGAGTGACTCCTGTTTGTATGGTCCCCAAACATCAACATGTAATAGATCAAAACGTTTAGCAACGCGTGTAATACTAGATGGAAAAGGCAACCTATGTTGTTTTGCCAAAGGACACACATCACAGTTCAAAGAAGAAAACTCATCCTTATTAATACCAGAAATAGACATATGCTGCATAACAGTCATAGAAGGATGTCCACAGCGAAGATGAAACAATTTAGGTAAAACTGAAACGTGCAAACTGTGATCTACAGTAACTGGACTAGGTGGTCGTAAAGAGACATGAGAAAGAAATAACGAACTAAAATATTCTTCAAATTTTCGAATGGAAACAGCCTCAAAAGATGCAGCATTAAGGACATAAAGGTTGAGACGAACACCCCCAACCGCAACAATGCGCTTACTCCGTGGGTCCTGAAGCACACAACAGTCAACAAAGAAGGTGAAAAACAACTGGCAATCCATAGCCAAACGTCGAACCGATAGCAAATTGTGCTGAAATCCAGGCACATATAACACAGAGGATAGTCGAAAACCAACAGACAACATAGCATCACCCATCTGATCCACATTACGAATACGCCCATCAGGCATAGCAACCGGAATATTAGGTATAATTCGAGTAATGTTAATCAGCAAGGTCAAACTACAACACATATAGCGGGTGGCGCCAGAATCCACAATCCAATCAGTATGTTTAATAAACTCAAGTAAGAAAGTACGACGATCGATAAAATCCAGGTTACCTGCGAATTCTGGATTAGTTACCAAATCAGCGACGGCCAACCCTGGACCATGCGCACCAACCGAACTGCTGGATCCAGAAATTCCGACACGATGAAGTTCCCGCTGCACCGCTGCAGCGTCCCAGCTGCTAGAATGATCAACCGGTGTCTCCGGTGCGTGCGGAAGAAGTGTTGTGGCTGAATGTGCAGCAGCGGCAAAGTTCGGCTGGGCTGCCCGGCGACTTTGCTTCTCGATATACCAATCGGGGAAACCATGCAAAGCAAAACAACTAGCCCGATTATGCCCATTACGATTGCAGTGGGTACAATGGAGGATTGGCCAATCACGCCGTCCTTGAGCGCGCCGCCCCCCAGCGACCGAAACTCCACCGCCGGAAGGACCACCACCGATGGAAAACCCACCGCCGGACGAAGACCCGCTGCGGGGCAAAGGGGATACTGCAACACTGCCAGTAGAACGAGCAGGATGCTCCGCGGAACCGGCCGAACTACCGGTCCGAAAAATGGGGCCGCTGACAGCTGCGGTAATTTCTGGGACGTGCGCCATATCAACGCGAACTCTCCGTTGACTCTTAGCTTGAATAACCATGGCGTACGCCTTATTTATGCTGGGCATGGGATCAAGGAGTAGAATTTGATCTCTCATGTTATCATAGATATCGGACAAACCCATCAGGAATTGAATCAGACGATCTTCCACCTCACGAGCATCCGTAGCCTCCCTGCCTCCGCAGTTGCAGCGAATTGGAGGTCGCAATTGATTGAGTTGATCCCAGAATTGCTTCAGATGACTGTAGCATTGAGCAACGCTGGAATTTCCTTGTTGAGTAAGAGCAACTTTCCTTTTTAGTTGAAACAGTAAAGGCGAATTAGCGACGCCAAATTTCTCTTCTAGCTCGAGCCATAATGCCCTAGCATCCCCAATGTAAATGAAATCATCCCGTAGTTCCGGTGCTATTGCAGACTTGATCCATCCTAACACCATACTGTGAGCCTTCCGCCATTTACGATGCTGAACAGTATTGGCAGTGGGTTCAATAAAAGTGCCATCAATGAAACCCATCTTGGTTTTAGCCTCCAGTGCAGTAATCATGGTGGTTCTCCAGGACAAATAATTAGTCTCAGTCATGAGTGCCGAAACCAACACCAAACTGGGATTGTCGGCGCCATGAAGACTGACTTGTTCATCAAAATCAGCCGCAACGACAGCTGTGGTTGCCATAGAATCCAAAAACCTTAAGTATCTACAGTGGAAGAAAAAAAAAGGCAGCCTAGAAACCCTAGGTGTCGAGATGCAATGATTCGAAAAAAGGGAAACCGAGAACCTCGTGAGTCCGAAAAGAACAAAATTCAAAAAACTCTAGAAGCCCTAGGATTCGAAGGAAAAAAAATTGTAATTAATGGCAGGAACGGTCCTGCTCTGATACCATGAAAAGATTAAAAATGTGAAGAAAGGTATTCTATATTTCTTGTCTCATTGAACGTACATGAAGATGATTTAAATAAGATGAATACAACTGAAAGTATAACTACTATAGGGATATCATGAGGGATATCAGGAGATATTTCCTGTGGACTAAAACTACTGTTGACTAAAACTAACTAATGGATAAGGATACAGTAATTAATTGATACTTTACACTTTTACACATTTACACCTTCAACAGTCGAATTTTGCAGTTGGTGGGGGATTTTTTCTGCATTTTTCAGCCAGCGCCAGCATTAGTTTTGGAGCAGAATTTTGTCCAAAAAGTTTTCGGGTTTCAACTGTCCTTGTTGAGGCCTCCTGTGTGTTGTTCGGTTGCTTGGAAGAGTTATTTCACTAGATCTTGGGTACTTAATACATATGGTTCATTTCTGAGCACGGGGGTTTTTATTTTGTGCATGGATAGTGGGAGCATTGTTTATGCGGCATCCGGATACCTGAATAATGGACCAGTCCTTTATGCAGAGGTGAGTGCGGTTATGCATGGCTTTAGGTTTTGTAAAATGCATAATTTGAGAGGAGTCCAGTTGATGTGTGATAATTTACTACTTGTGCAAATTATTCTGGGTCTTTCATCTTTTCAATGACAGCTTTGGGGAGAGTTCTCAGAGATATCTACCTTGGTCAGAGAAATGGGATGCTCGATATCGCATGTCTTTTGGGAAGTGAATTTTCCCACAGATTACTTGGCCAATATGGGTTCAGACGGACGAACATCATCAGTGGATCTTTTGCAGGAATTGCCTTCAAGGCTTCGAGGATTGATACTGCTTGATATGGTGGCAACACCAGCCTTAAGGGTGAAACATTTGCAGACTTAGATCAATTATATTGTAATAATTAACAGTGCTCAGAGCGTATTGGTGCTTGTATAGTTTTTTAAGATGGGTTGAGGGGCACTACTTAGAATAGAAGAGGGTTTGGGTAAGTCTCGACATTGTCCGATATACCTGAATTTTTAATTTTATGTTGATTTTAATGAAAGAGTAACCAATCCCGACGGTCTGCCTTGGTCGCTGGGGTTTGTGGGATTGTTTTGAAAAATAAAAATAAAATAAATAATAAAAAAAAACCTATCTATAACATATCACTAAAGAAAAATTGAAATAAAAAACTTAAAATAATTATTTTATTACATTTTAATTCTTTCAAACCTTTATCTTATTTTGTATTAAAATATTCTAATCTTTTAATGTAGAAAATTAGAAACTATGTTTTGATTTTTTAACCCACAATGGAATGAACCTATTTAAGTTAGGGAAGAAAAAAATAAATTAACTATACTTTTTGTTTATGCTTAATAGGATGTGTTTCGAATGGATCCGTATGTTGTGGGGTTATATGAGTAAAATTCATCCTGCTCTTACAGTAGCGCGCTACAGTAATGTCCTACAGCATTTTTTTTTTACGCACAACCTTTTTTAAAAAAATTAAATAAATAAGAAATTAGACATCAGATCAGCGCACAACAAATATCATATCACAAATATAAAAGAAATCATCTCATAGAACTAAAACATACTTAACAAGGCGGATCAAATCATGATTATATAGACATCAGATCACAAAATAGTAGACATCATATCAACAGACTATAGATATCAGATCAAGAATATAAAAGAAATCATACAATAGAACTAAAACATACTTAGCAAGGGGGATCAAATCATGATTATATAGACATTTGATCACAAAATAGTAGACATCAGATCAACAGACTATAAATATCAGATCAAGAATATAAAAGAAATCATACTTAAGTGTAGACATGAAATCACAGCTGTAGATTCTTAAGTGTGTAAGATCTTTCTATTTGTTCATGTAGTTTTGACAAATTGCTCTTTGGTAACACAGGGTGGGGCAAAGAAGGTCGTTATTTCTGCTCCTAGCAAGGATGCACCCATGTATGTTGTTGGTGTTAATAAGAAAGAATACAAGGCAGATTTGGACATTGTTTCAAATGCTAGTTGCACTACCAACTGTCTTGCTCCCTTGGCCAAGGTGATTTGACAATGTTCAACATGCTTCAATTATTAGATTGGTTAGACCTGTGGTTATTTTGCTAAGCATTTTTACTTCATATTCATTGGCAGGTTTGAAGGAAAACAGAACAAGCCCGGGCTAAATCAAAAACCTCACTTTCGTGCAATGCATTCAAGAATCGGAAGCTTTCGACCAAGCTCAGGCTCAAATTCATTTACCCACGAACGGATCTTGGCTTATACTTATTTAATTTATTAAAACGACATCTAACGCACAAAGATCACACCTTTAATTAAAAGCGGAAAGATTAAAGGTTATACCTTTGTAGCGAAGTCCAACGCAATAAGAAAAATCCAATCTTTATGCGAATTCCACAAGAAATCCAAAAGATAACTCCGAGAAAACTTCGAATATTGCGTGGGCAATAATCTATCGAAGTCTGCTACCAAATCCCACGAGAAATCCGCCAAGAAAATCCCTCAATTAGATCAAATCTGCCCAAAAGATAAAACCTTTAACCCAAAAAACTACTGCCCACTACTTTTATCGCCAATAAAATCGAACCCACTTCAAATCCGGTCACGATCTGGACAATCGGGATTGTGGATCACTAACCCAAGGAAGAGATCAACACAAACCCAGCTGGATCAAGCACCCCGGAGTGAACAGTGTCCGTGAACAGTGTCCACCGTGAACAGTACCCGCGTGAACAGTGATTCCAGCAGTGGGCAACTTCAAAAATCGATGGGCTATCTAAAAGTTTAATCTTTCAAGTTTAATCTAAATCGAGAAGTGAGAATCCAAGTTCGTTTTTGAAAGAAAAGTCGAAAGGGAAGTGAGTTTCTCTCTAGAACTTTCTCACTCTAAGGAAGACATAAATGTCTTGCAAGATTTTCTTAAGTTTCTTTGGCCTTAAGCTTTCTATTTATAGAGAGCTCTAATGGAGACCTAATGGGCTCTCGAGTTGGGCCTTTTAATTTGACTTTCGTTGACTGCTTAGTCTTTCCCGACTAATCAACTCCAATCGACCCATTCGAATTAATTTCTTAACCCATTCGTTAATTTAATTTAATTGAACCCTTAGAATTAATTAATTCAAATAGAATTAATTTCTTAATTCACTTTGTCAATTAAATATTAATTAAACATTTAGGATTAATTAATTCACCTTGTCGATTAGTCAAACGCATAATTAGTCGTACCACTATTGGACTAATTATGGAACTACCGCTTGAAAACGACTTTACATCGTACCATTATATTTTCTTCTATTTCCCCACATTAAAGATCTAGCGCTCGTCGGTTTATCAATTTAATGACAAACTAATTCACCGACTTCTTGGTATTCGAGATTAGTTTAGTACCACTCATCCTTTTATTATACCGGACGTAAAGTCCACCGGCTGGGTTTAGTATAATAGACTTTATGAGTTCATCTCGGGAGCACCATCAACCCGACGAACCGGTACGTGGATTCCTCCGACTAGTAACGACACGTAAGAAGCTAAACACAGCATACCCAACCTACCGAGGTATAGGCCTCAATTGACAACACTCTTTGGCAAATCAAACCATATGATATCCAACTCTCACGCCCGTCTCAATCTCGGGATTGAGAGATTGAATACTAGGACCGAATTGACTACGCCGATCAGTATAAGTCAATTCTATCCAAACTGGTCGTGCTCAATATGCCCCGGGCATATCCGTGTGATTTAAACTAGTTTAGATAAACTAATTTCCAAAACACACGATAACCTATACCGATAGTATATTCAGACTATCTCGGTTACGAGCATACTTTTTATATATCAATACTTTAACCAATAACGGTATCTACTGTGTATTTCCACATCCCGTTATCTAGTTCTATGATATAATGGAACAATTTAATACCGAAACAAAATCATATGTCATCTGTAGATATTAGTTTTTGATACAAGCCATAACTTTTCTGTATTCAAAACTAACAAGGTCATCCATTATAGGTTTGGCATTGTTGAGGGTCTTATGACCACTGTCCATTCCCTTACTGGTGAGTGCTAACTGGGGGTAGTTTATTGCTTACTTTTAGCGGATATCTGATTTTGTTTTGTGTTGATCTTTCAGCTACCCAGATAACCATCGATGATCCTTCAGCCACGGACTGGAGAGTTGGAAGAGCTGCTTCATTCAACATTATCCCCAGCTGGAGCTGCTAATGTGATAATCAGTTACTATTGCAATGATTTCTGCCTATCTTTTCCATACTCAATTGTCTTTGTATCAGTGGATACTAAAACATACTTAACCAGAAGGATCAAATCATGATTATATAGACATCAGATCAATAAATAGTAGACATCAGATCAACAGACTATAGACATCACATAAAAAATATAAAAAAATCATGCAATAGAACTAAAACATACTTAACAAGGGGGATCAAATCATGATTATATTGACATCAGATCAACAGACTATAGATATCACATCAAGAATATAAAAGAAATCATATAATATAACTAAAACATACTTAACAAGGGGATCAAATCATGATTATATTGACATCAGATCACAAAATAGTAGACATTAGATCAACAAACTATAGATATCAGATCAAGAATATAAAAGAAATCATACAATAGAACTAAAACATACTTAACAAGGGGGATCAAATCATGATTATATTGACATCAGATCACAAAATAGTAGACATTAGATTATCGAAAAACAGATATCATATCACAATATATAAAATTAAATAATTATAAAATAAATTAAAAAAAATTTTTTAATCATTTTTTTAAAATTCAAAAAAGTAGAAAAAATTACTTAATTGTTTAAAAAAATAAAATGAAAAAAAGTTGCAGGGAAGAAGAAAAAAAAAGGAAAAACTATCATTTAAATAATAAAAAATAAACAAATGAGTGAAAAGGGCATAACAAAAATATTTGCAGTAGCTGTGGCTTTACTTTACAGCGACATCGCGGTGTTCAAAAAAAAAAAGTGCCATCTCAAACGCGCACGTCTTTCTCCTGTCCCAAAAATTATTTGGGGAAGGAAGAAAATTGCATAGTGACTATCATATAAATTATCGTTTCGATATGTTGTCTTAGGTTTTTTATTTTTTACTTTTTTTTATAACTATTCAAAATAATTATTTTCCTTTATTTAAATATAACAATTATAGTTGTTGTTCGATAGTTCTTGGAATAGATTCGACAGATATGTCTGAACTCCTATTACATGGGATTTGGCCTAACGTGCGAGTTAGTATATAGTAATCTATGAACTACCTAGTAACATAGTCTATAGTAGTAAAAAATAAAAAATAAAAACAGTAACAAAATAAATCCCTGCGCGTGACAACAATTGGCCACTAATATGGTAATTACCAAAATAATAATAATAAATCATCTTTATCTCTTCCCTAAAAATTAGCTACTTGTTGATTATCCCCCAACCTCAAATCCAGAAAAATTCAATCAAATAAAAAAATAAAAAATTTTACGGAAGAAGAAGATGTGACACGGGAGAAAACACGGCGACCACTCCATCATTCACCGGAGACAACTGTTGACCGAAAAAAAGAAGTAACCAAACCCTGCGAAAAGGAAAGCTGCTACCTTTTCTGGCGAAAAGTACAATTATCCCACGGAAATAGGTAATTTTTAAAATTTTTACACCTATTTATACTTTTTAATGGGTGTAAAAATAGTGAATGTGATTTTTTAATCGTATGAAGAAAAAGAGATAATTCAATTGTTTAGCACATGGGTTGTAACTTGTATTAGGATGAATTTTTCATTTGTTAGTATTCATATTTTTTTATGGAATAATGAATTCTTATGGTGGGTGCAGAAACATGCTAGAAAATACACAGTACTACCCAATGTAATAAAAAATCTCACCACTAGCAAAATACAGTGTCACAAATGGTACAAAAGAATATAACAAAAACACAGTACCACACAGTATCACCCAATATAATAAAAAATCCCACCACTAGCAAAATATAGTGTCATTAATGGTACAAAATAACATAACGAAAATGCAGTATCACCCAATGTAATAAAAAATCCCACACTAGCAAAATATAGTGCCACCAATGGTACAAAATAACATAAGGAAAACAAAGTACCACCAAATATAATCAAAAATCCAATCACTAGTAATATATAGTGCCACCAATAATACAAAATAACATAATGAAAACGCAGTACCACCCAGTGTAATAAAAAATCCCACACTAACAAAATATAGTGTCACCAATGGTACAAAATAACATAAGGAAAACAAAGTACTACCCAATATAATCAAAAATCCCACCACTAGTAAAATATAGTGTCACCAATAGTACAAAATAACATAAGAAAAACAAAATACCACCCAATATAATAAAAAAATCTCACCACTAGTAAAATATAGTGCCACCAATAATACAAAATAACATAACGAAAATACAGTACCACCCAATGTAATAAAAAAATCCCACAACTAGCAAAATCCAGTACCACCAATGGTACATATAAATTCAAAAAAAAATTGAAGTCAATTTGTATAAATAATTATTATTACAATATAATTACAATCAAAAAAATTACAATATAATTATTTATACAAATGAAATATTAATTATTTATACAAAAAAAATTTGGTTGCAATCCAGTACAAAATAAAAGAGCATTTTACATACATTCATGTGAATTGGAAGAAAAATTCATACACATCAACTATCCAAAAAACAAATACAAACAAATTCTTAAGTTAAAAAACATTCGTTACATCATTATGTTGATCTGATGTCAAGTATTCGCTTGTCTGATGTCTATATAATCCTGATATGATCTCCCTTGTTAAGTATGTTTTAGTTCTATTGTATGATTTCTTTTATATTCTTGATCTGATATCTATAGTCTGTTGATCTGATGTCAAGTATTCGCTGATCTGATGCCTATATAATCCTGATCTGATCTCCATTGTTAAGTATATTTTAGTTCTACTGTATGATTTCTTTTAAATTCTTGATCTGATATCTATAGTCTGTTGATCTGATGTCAAGTATTCGCTGATATGATGTCTATATAATCCTGATCTGATCTCCCTTGTTAAGTATGTTTTAGTTATACTGTATGATTTCTTTTAAATTCTTGATCTGATATCTATAGTCTGTTGATCTGATGTCAAGTATTGGCTGATCTGATGTCTATATAATCCTGATATGATCTCCCTTGTTAAGTATGTTTTAGTTCTACTGTATGATTTCTTTTATATTCTTGATCTGATATCTATAGTCTGTTGATCTGATGTCAAGTATTCGCTGATCTGATGTCTATATAATCCTGATCTGATCTCCGTTGTTAAGTATGCAGCGCGTTACTGGATAGAAATTGAAAAGCAAAATAAATGAGAATGACATAAATGCCCTCAAAAAAAGGCTCCGTTAAGAGGGTTAACAGCCAATATGGACGGAGTGACCTTTTTTGAAAATAAAATGAAAGTATGATGACCTTAAAAGTAATTTTGAAAGTATGATGACAAAAACTGGAAACTGACCATAGTATGATGACCAATTTCGGAATTTACTCTTTTGGAAATGCAAACTCTTTCAAACTCGTTTTTATTTTTGTCAAATTAAATTTCAAACTCGTTTTTATTTTTATTTCAGTCAAATTTATTTTCAAATTAAATTAAAATTTTAATAAAAATATTAATATTTAATTTCATAATGGTAAATTAATAATTAATTTTTAAAAAATTTTATTATTTATAATAAATTGTTATTATATTATGAAATTATATTAGTAAATTAAGCGGGTGATAAATATTAAAAATAAGAGTTATAATGTAAATTCATAAAGTGAGCGAAATATATTAAAAAGACGGACAATAATTATTAAAATTGAGGATATTTTTATAATTTAGTCATGCGATAATATTAAAAAATCAGGCCGTAAGAGTAAACCCCTTAACAAAATTGTGATTAGTATATATTAAAAATTATTGAAAATTATTGAGCAGTCACATCAATCGAAGATATACTACAACTGGTTTTGTTTTTCATATTATTTACCTTGAACTCAACATTTTGGGATCCCAGTTTCTGATGCAAGATTGTTGATTCTCATCGAGAACAACTCCTCAGGAGAACCCCTATGATTCTTACCAGCCATCAAGCTGTCTTTCTCAGATGCTGCAACCTGTGCAGCTGAAGGATCCAAACTGAAGATTTACCAAGGAGACTACCAGCAAGCAAAAATCTATGGTGGCCATTAGCGGATACCATGGTGCAAAACTAATCCCAAAATATAGATAGAACGCCCCAGTCTGAGACCCTTCCTTTCTCCATCTCCTCTGCTGAGGTTAGATTCCTTTCTTTCCGACATCTCCCTATCTCGCCACTCTCATATTTCTCTTTCTTTGGCTGGAAAATCAGAATTGTCAATATCTAGATGAAGAACTACTAAAACCCTTCGAACCAGCCCTAATTTAACCAAATTAGTGACCTTTATCAAATGGGTGAGTTTTTTCTTTTGTTCCGGAGCAATTGTGTTGATTTGTCCTTCTTTGAAGGGAAGTGAAGCTGCACTTCATTTATCCTCGTGTGAGTCTTGTGAGGACATTGGCAACTCCGAAGAAGATATTGAAAATAGTAAGTTACTATGTCTAAGAACTACTTTTGGTTTATGTTGTCCAATTGCTTATGTCTAATTTCGTAGTTCATGACTGTCTTCTGTTATGACTTGGTTTATGTTACTTTAACAGAAGTAGTTCCCAGATGTCCAAGTTGTTGTTAGAGAGGGACATAAACCAAATTGTACAAGTAGTTTATGTAGTTTATACTTCACTCTGCAGGTCTGACCTGAAAATTTGGCAAGTCTGAAGAAACTAATAGAAAATCTCTTTGGAGAATCACTTAAAGTAATATAGTCCCTATTGTTACGCGTTGAGCATGAGACTTCAAGTGGTGGTATAATTTTAGTTGTAGGCCATCATGAACAATCTTCCTGCATCGGAAATTATTGAAACATGCACTATAGCAGGGCAGGGCCTGGCTATGTAAATGTTGTATTGTCAAAGAAATGTATGGCAAAGATAACTTCCATTACTATAGTGCTCAGGAATGTTTTCTTTGGTTAAGTTCATTTGCTTTTGGATTTTTCCAGATTCCAACTCTCATCATATTATAATTATTTGTTGCTTGCAATATTGATGAAGGAAATGACATTACAATATGGTGACATTTACAATTACGTTTCCTCTCTTCCTGTAGAGGATTCATGAAATGCTTGTAGATGTTATGGAAACATGGGCGCCAAGGCTTCCTGTTCAATGGGCTATCGTTGATTTTTATACCCCAAATACTGAAAGCTTAGGACGAGGAAAGTTTTGCAATAAGGTATCCGCTACTTAAGTGTATGTATGGTAGTAGAGGAAATGCGACCTTGCTATACACTCCATCAACTCATTTGTTTCTGGTCACAAAGAGTTTTGCTTGCGAGCCAGGGTCGGGCTGCTGGATGTCTTCTGATAAGATAAATCTATAGGTTCCAATTCTTCCGCTGAGCAGGTAGGAATGATAGGGGTTTTGAAGGAGTTGTTCTCCATGAGAATCTACAATATCCATGGGTTGTTCTCCAAGAGAATCCAACAATATCAATGTTCATGGATAAGGATCCCTCTAATCAGGATGCAATATCTCATGAATTGGAATGTCACTGCTTCTATTTTCATCAACTTGGCTCAGCATGCACATTTTCAAACACACGCTTATATAACCTTATATACTTATATATAGTATAGATAGTGATAATTTCTTAACTGCACTTATATAAACTTATATATTGTATATATAGTGATAATTTCTTTGGATCATTCTGTTTATCAATTTAGGCAAGATAGAAAGTCCATGGCAATTCAGAATGGTTGAGAATTCTTAGTTCTGTTGAAGAAGAATTGTTGAATGGTGAGTGGATATGATTAGATGAAGATCCACATGTGTCTCTTGACACCCAATATCTCATGAACTCGCAGGTGTCTCTTGACACCCAATGAAACTCCTGCATTTTAACTCAACCTTATATGTGTTTACTTCACACCTATCTGTGTTTACTGAGATAAAGTCATCTGAACTCACTCAAACTCCTGTTCAAAGGGCTACCATTGACATTGACAACTCAGAAGAAGATATTGAAAATAGTAAGTTATTGTCCCTCTCTAAGAAGTACTTGTACCAAAGGATCAATGTTAAGTAGATGTCCAATATGGCAAAAACTAGTTTATGTCCTATTTAGTAGTTCATGACTGTCTTCTGTTATGACTGACTTAATTTGTCTGAAGAAACTAATAGAAAATCTCATTGGAGAATCACTTAAACTAACAGTCCGTGATGAGCTAGATGTAGTCCCTATTGTTACTCTTGCAAAGATCTTAAACATGGTACATGTCGGGTCTTTATCCATAACATGATAATTACAGTATAAATTTCCTTTTTGCTCTGTGATGTCGAGCAAAGAAATTGTTCTTGATTTCAGCAACAATGCAATGAGCTTATTTGCAAAGGTGAAAGGCAGAATACTGGAATATAAGAACCCTTGGGCTGTAGGATAGGTATTGATGTTGTTTTCCTAGTATGTGTCAAGAATCAAGTCACTGTCATAACATCTTTACAATGCTGTTTATTTGAGCATGAGATTTTAAGTGGTTGTATAATTTTAATTGTTGGCCATCATGAACAATCTTCCTGGATCGGAAATTATTGAAACATGCACTATAGCAGGGCCTGACTATGTAAATGTTGTATTGTCAAAGAAATATATGGCAAAGGTAACTTCCATTCCTTATCTTCTCAGGAATTTTCTTTGGTTAAATTCATTTGCTGTTGGATTTTTCCAGTTTCCAACTCCCATCATATTATAATTATTTGCTGTTTGCTATACTGATGAAGGAAAATGATATTACAATACTGGTGACATTTACAATTATGTTTCCTTTCTTCCTGTAGTGGATTCATGAAATGCTTGTAGATAGTATTGAAACATGGGCACCAACACTTCCTGTTCAAAGGGCTATAGTTGATTTTTGGTCCCCAAATATTGCAAAAGAGATGCATGTTGGGCATTAAGGTCTATGATTATTGGAGATGGCCTGTATGCTGGAATTTTCCAATGTAGAAGTTCTAAGGAGGAACCATGTTGGTGACTGGGGGACACAGGTGATTGCAAGTCTAGCAACTAAGTTGCAAGATGTAGTCAGTCTTCAGGTGAATTTCAAACATATTTACAACTAAGTTGCACCAGCCTTATCATCTTGTGCCTTCTTTTCCCCTTGGAAGGATTTCATGTTTGTTTTTTGAGTGAGGGTTATGTTTATGCCTTCGAGTTTATTTTGCGGTAATCTGCAATTCTTTATCAATTTAGAAAGGCATGGGTGCAAATGTGCGATATTAGTCAAAAGGAATTTGATAAAGTTTATCAACGACTCGGTGTCATCTTGGAGGAGAAGGTAAAAACATAATTTTGTAGCTTTAGGTTATTGATTATAGAGTTAATAAACATCTACATCCCTTGTTTACTATAAAATTTTCTTAAGTAGTCTTAACTGGCCTGAGTTTATGACTTACTATTAGAGTTTGTGCTTTATATCCTATATGGGAACTATAATTCTTTCCTCTGGCATATTTGAAAGGTGAGGATTGTTGATAAGGTTATATCTTCTTACTGGGGAGAGAGCTTTTACAATCCATTTATCCCGAAGGCTTTATAGCTTTTGAGCAAAAAGGACTTTCCATCTTCTGTTTCCTACTTGTGGAAAATTTTAGCTGAGTTTGAGGGTTGCTTTCAGTAACTGCGCAAGAAAGTCCTTCTCAGACCCTTGATTTTTTCAGTTAGACTGGTGAGGTATTTATTTAATGCAGTTTTGAAAATTGTTTGTGTGACTTCATGGGTTTGCTTTCTTGGTTCTCTGTTCAAGTGATACACTTTCCTTCATGCTGTTCAAAATTTAAGCTTCTGTTGGATTGAGAACCAATTCAATCTACTGCTACAAATGTATTTGTTCAATTACTGCATGCCTTTGTAGTGCTTGGTTGAATTTTAAGTACTGCTGCGTCTGTGCAACTGCTACAAATGGATTTATTTCTCCATCTTTTATCTTTGATTACTATGTGTCTGAAATGTTAATTACAGATGTAGGTTGATTGGGGAAGATTAGCCTGAAAGTATATATCCAAATTTTAATGTCCCATTGATATAATCCAGAGCATTTTAGAACTAACCGCTCTATGCACGATAAATTCTACACATTTATTATTACTTCAGTGTGAGTAGTTTCTGGGTCTTATTTTTAAATTGAATTTGGGTTAAAGATATTTGAATGATCAAGTTGATTCTCATCTCCCAAAAAAAATGCTTGGAATCGAAATTTGTTCTTACGGTTAAATTCAGTGTTTATTTTTGTCTATTTGGTGAACAGATGCTTACACCTTTAGTTCTTTGAAGTCTGTTCTTTGTTGCCTAATCCAAAATTATTGTGGCATTCTGTTCAAGTTTTTCACATTTTCCAATTTGTTGAATGCTATGTGGTTTTCAGTTAATGATGCTAGCCTATCTTTTGATACACATTAGTGGAACAGTACTCGGTATTAGATTGCCCTTTTCGATATTGAACTAACACATCTCTCGAGAACCTTCAAATCTTCCTGCACTTTTATGTTTGAAATTTTGTTTAATGCCTATAGTAATTGTGAACTGCCCATTGTAGTATAATAATGAAAAAATTAATTGTTGGAGTTGTGAGCGAGAATGTGAATTTTTAGAGAACAAGTTTTTTTTGGTGGTTTCTTTTGTTGAATCTGACCAGCAACATGCAACTATAGAGAAAGATGGTTGGGGGGAAGAATTAATCTTCAATGGTCTGAATTGGCAAAGTGAAATCTGTTGCTTATTATTTCTGGTTCGACATAACAATTGAACTTCGCTGAAACAGAAGAAAAACGCTTATAATGGTTGACTGATTTGTTTCTTGAATTTGGGAATCCTATACTATTTTTCAGGAACATGGCTTAAGTTATTTACAGGTGGAAAATATATTCCTATATATGAGCATCAAAGAAATATGAGGACGTGAAACTTCAAATGATAGCAAATTTTGGATGTCTCTTACTTTAACGACTGATATTGTTGGTTTTTTCTCATGCTCTGGGATATCAAATTTTCCAATGGTTCATGTGTGTCCCGGCAGAACTTGCATATATCGACAATAGTGAATGATGCGTTCTTCCTTATCATTTAATAGTTACCTTGTATACTGTAATAATTTGTACAGAGGTTATTCATTAATACTAAATTAATGGATGTCCGTATCTGTTGTTAATATATTTGTACTGGTTTTTGATTACCACTAAAACTAATTGCTGTTTTTATCTTGGTCATGAGGAATTTATGAACTTTATTATTGTTATTTCTCAGGGTTCTGTTTTATGGTTGTGGAAAATTTGAACAGAGTTGTTGGGTGGCTTATGAGAATGGATTATGTACGCAATAACATAGATTCTGTTTAGATCAGTGTAGGACATCGATTTTTCTTGCATCATGTTTCAGGCATGTGCTTTGTACAATAACTGGTAGCCAATGTTTACTGGCACTATGAATTTTTGGCTCAATGATATTTATCTACTATTAATACCTGCCTTTTATTTCACTGAGATAATACATAACTCATAACCAACCTAACACAACACAAGCAGCACCAGTGCCAGGGTCATTCTTCTCCTGTCCCTTGTCACTTGAGGTCAAGTCCTTACATGTCTCACCTTTTTTAAAGCACTACTTTCTCTTATGGTGACTTCAAATCTAATTTTATCTTTTCTTTTTTATTTACTCGTGCATTAGCTTGCTTACATTCACTTAGTGTCAAAGTTTTCTGCTACAATGGTCTGGACAAACAATTTTCGATGGATGCAGCACTGAGATTACTTTCCTCTCAGGCCGACCGTTTTCATCTTATCTCATTTCTGGTGCTAAAAACCAGGTACTTGATTTCTGTTTTGGTATCTTCTCTGTTTGAATTAGGCAACAGATAAGCAATGAATGTTATCTCGTTGTTTTCTGTTTGTTGTTGAGCTGTACTTTCCTGCTGCAGTCTTCAAAGAAGGCATGCCAATTTGCGAGTAGAGTCATCTCTCCTGCCGGTACAAAGCAGCCATGATGCGGATTCTCAAGCCATTTGCTTCAATTTTTCATGTCATTTTCTATGCCATAGTTGCTTACTTACTGCATGTGGCTTGTTGCCCTCTGTTTTCTTTCACTGTAAAGCACTACATCATATCTAATTCTGCTTCTGCATACAATATGACAAGGAGAGCAGAGTTGAAGTGCTGACTCTGAAGAATATTTAATCTGTTGATATTTGTTGTGACTAGGGCTTAATTCAGCAAAAGTGCTATTCTTGTTTGTGTACAATGCTGTTCTATATTCCAAATTTTCTCTTAAAATCCATTAACAGCAGCTACGTTGAATATATATATTCTGCTAAGCAGAAAGTTTTAAGCGACGCAAGTTTTTTTCTACACTTTCTGCATTAACCTATGAAATACTATGCTTTGTTCTTATTGTTTGCAGATATACTACAACCTGAAGTGATTTTATATGAAGCTTAGGCCTTTTTTTTTGGTTGAATTAAGAAGCTCATATGAAAATTCCTTAACAGTGCCATGCCAAATGTTTTTTAGATATGGCTGATATTCAAACTGATCTTATGCACAATTAAAGGTCCTATCTTTGTCGTTCCCTGGAATTAATTGATTCACTCATGTCCTGCAATATTGGTCCTAAAGTGTTTGATTTATTTTATGTATGGGGAATTGAATGCAGGTATTGACTTCTTGAAAATCAAACCATCTGAGGGTGCTGCAGCAGTGGCATTGCTTGTGGTTGCTGGACAAACAGAAGAGAAATAGATAGTAATTAATAGGCCTTTATCATACTTCCTCTGCATCAGCAGTGTATTACATTTGTAATTTTCAGTGCTGATGGTCAATTTTGTCGCTAACGTCATCCAAATTCAATATGACCAGGTAGACAAAATTTGGGAAGTGCAGTTGTTAGCTGTAGCTTGCTTATCATCAGGAGCCTAAATGGCTGAAATTAAAGTCCCTCTGGTAGTGGATCTACATGTGAGGGAGGACTAAAATGAAAAATGGAATTAAAGTCCCTCTGCTTATCATTATACTTTAGGATTCTACTGTTGATCAGTCTGAAGTGGAGGATGTATCATTGTACATCTTACAGTTTCATAGACTATTTCCTCAAGACCTTCGGTTTAGTTCATCATGATGATGATCAACCACCACTTTCTGAGGCTTTGATGAGTAAAGCAGTCAGAGTGATCTTATGCACAATTAAAGGTACTATCTTCGTCCTTTCCGGGTGATTGATTCACTTACGTCCTGCAATATTGGTCCAAAAGTGTTTGATTTGGTTTCTTGGTGGAGAATTGAATGCAGGTATTGACTTCTAGGAATTCAAGCCATCTGCGGTCAAGATCGATTATGAAATGAAACCAATGGTAGCAAAAAAGGCATAGCATATCTTCTTCAGAGCAAACCACAGAATGTGCTTTGTACAATAATTGGTGGCCAATGCTTATGGGTACTATGAATTTTTGGCTCAATGATGTTTACTTATTTTTAATTCCTGCCTTTTACTTCTCTGAAATAATACATAACTCAGAATCTCTCAGCTCGGCCTGTGTATGAAATTATTATTTTCCCCAGAATAATAGAATTTTCTCCAGTCGTTGATGATTCTAAGCTAGCAATATCTTCTTTCAGTGACAATGAGTGTTGTTCTACCTATGCCCCTTATTTTCTTTGCTGGACCAGATAGCTCCTCCCTCTTCTCGTAGCTGTTTTCCTTCACGCCTTTATGTTTGATGAAACTGCAAATATTGAATTATATTATGGATGATCTAGACTTACTTGTTTTTTTGACCATTATTATGACCACAGTGTTGTTCTCTGCAGTTAGATGTAGGAGTAGAGTTGTGCGATCTTCTTGAGAAATACAGAGAACCTACATTAATTGCAGAAAAAGTGTTGCGGTGCTGGGATGATGTGAATGGAATGCTGCTGTTATGCACTATTGCCAAACTTTATTTCTGAAAGCATTGGCATTGATCCCTTGTGTAGTGACGATGTGAGTTTTCCATTGAAATTTCCAATCCTCCATATTCTTATCATATACAATTTTCTGTTGCCTTGAAATTTCACTAATATGATTTCATTGTTTTCTGCATGTTGCTAATCTGTACTTTCCTGCTGCAGAGTCTTTAAAGAAGGCATGTTAATTTTCCAATAGAGTCGTCTCTCCTGCAGGTACAAAGCAGCCATTTGCTTCAATTTTTCATGTCATATATAGTTGCTTACCAACTGCATGTGGCTTTTTGCCCACTATTTTCTTTCACTGGAAAGCACTACATCACGTCTAATTCTGCATACAAATGTGTATGAGAAGGAGAGCAGAGTTAAAATGGCGGCTCTCAAGAATATTTAATCTGTTGATATTTGTTGTGACTAGGGCTTAATTCAGCAAAAGTGCTATTCTTGTTTGTGTACGATGCTGCTCTATATTCCTAATATTCTCTTGAAATTCATTAACAGCATCAACGTTCAATATATATTTCCGGCTAAGCAGAAAATTTAAAGCAATGAGCTTGTGTTCTACACTTTTTGCAGTAACCTATGAAATACTACGCTTTCTCGTGCATATACTAGAATCTGGAAGTGATTTCATATGAAGCTTTAGTCCTTTTTTGGTTGAATTAGGAACCTCATGTGAAAAATTCCTTGCCAAATGTTTTTTAGACATGGCTGATATTCAAACTGATCTTTTGCCCAATTAAAGGTCCTATACTTTGTCCTTTCCCTGAAATTCATTGATTCATTCATGTCCTGCAATATTGGTCCTAAAGTGTTTGATTTATTTTCTGTGTGGGAAACTGAATGCAGGTATTGACATCTTAGAATTCAAGCCATCTGAGGTTACTGCAGCAGTGGCATTGCTTGTGGTTGCTGGACAAACAGAAGCATCAAATACAAATTAATAGTATCATGCAAATAAAGCGAGAAAGTAGCCAATAGTCTCCTGTAATTTACACAACTGTTAAAACAACCTACCATTACCATTTTGTATGTACGGATATCTTTAGTATTATTAAAATTATCTCAATCTCCATCAAAATCTGTCTCTTGCATTTGTGCTATCAATAAAAGATGAATATTTCATTTTAGAATATTAAAAAAAAAAAAAATTTCTCCTGGAAGTAGAGAGTATTGAAAAGTGAAATGAGAAAAATTATGAGATTTTATTGATACAAAGTTATTCGAATTTAAATTTATTATATTATGCGGGGAGTGTAAAAGAAACCAAAAGTCACCGGCCTGGAACGTTTAAGATTTTACTTTACAAATTTATTATTTTATTATAATTTAATTTATTAATTATTTTTTAAGTGAGGAGTATTAATTATTGGATCACAACTCTCTTTGTTATTAATTAGTAGAATGTGTGAAAAATTATAAAATTAAATTCAATATTTAAAATGAATCACGTTTATCTGGATTAACAACCAAAATAACATAAATCTAAATATAAATTAACAACCTCTTTTCATTGGTATTATTGGTACAAGTTGTTTCCTTTTTCTATCCTAAATTAAAGGTTAAATCCATTTTTTGTTCTTCATAATAGGGATTATTCTAATTTTAATCTTCCTTTTGTTTTATAGTCATCAATACTAGTCTCACTTACATTTTTTAAAACCAATAATTGTCATTTTTAACAGAAAAATCGCTCAAATAAAGGTTGACCAAGTTTGAAGGTTAATTAAAAGACAATTTTGTATTTTTTTTAACTTCCAAAATTTTTTTCCTGAAAACCCTAACTCCCTCTTCTCTCATCTCTTCTGACTGCCACTCGCTGCCTGGCTAGTCACTAAAATTAAAATTGATTTTGATTAAAAGGCAAAAGGTTTGATTTTAATTAAAATTGATTTTAATCGCGTTTGTATTTTATTAAAATGGGAAAGAAAATATTTTTCTGGAAAAACGTCCAGGATTAAAATATTATTTTTTGAAAATTCTATTTGAAGGTCTGCCGGTGATGGGTGACACCGACCGGCTGGAATAGTTCTGGCCGACAGGAATCTCGTTGGAAAACTGCGAGTCATCGAGACTTCATGTTTTGGATTGAAATCGTGTTGGGTTTTGTTCTCCCATCTCCCGAATAACTTTTCATTTTGGTTTGGATTTTAAAAACGAGTCTAGATTGTATTGATTTCAGATCTGGGTTTTTTCTGTGGTGTTTGGAGAATTTTTCTGGGCTTGGTTTTGAAAACTTTTCATTGAAAAACTTTTGAGGTTTGTTTTGATGTTGGTCAGAAAAACAGATGAACGACTGGGTTCCTTTTGTTTTCCTTTTTGTTTAGTTGGGGTTTCTGACCGGGAAAACGTGGAACCCAGGATGGTCTTGGAATTTGTTTTGATTTCTGGTGTTTTCCAAAATATGTTTATTCGCCAGAAAAATGAAGCTCGCCGGAGTAAAAATTTTTATGGATTTCATTTTGTTTTTGGATTTCGTCGGAGATTCGGGCCTGGGATGCGTTGGGTTACTTTCGCGGAGGTTGCCGTTGGAATTCGAGTTTTCTCCTCGGCCAGAAGAGATGAATGGGTATTAGGGATGCCGGTCGGAGTTAAGGAAATCTCACCGGGGAAGACAGTCTGGAAAATGAGCCAAGGAGAGAAAGGGGTCGGCGGATGGTGGTAGCCAGAAGAGAGGAGAGAAGAGGGATTAGGGTTTTTGGAAAAAAAAAAATTTAAAAGTTACAAAAAATTACAAAATGGTCCTTTAATTAAGCCTCAAATTTGGTCAACCGTTAGTTAACCGATTTTTTCATTAAAAATGACCATAATTGGTTAAAAAAAATTAAGTGGGACTAGTATTAGTGACTAAAATAAAAGGAGGATCAAAACTGGAATAACCCCTATTATGAGGGACCAAAAATGGATTTAACCCTAAATTAAATGCTTTTTGATCAATATTATTGAGACAAGTTGTTCCTTTCTCTATCCTATTCAAATAAAATAAGAAAATATTCTAATAATGTAAATATGAGATAAAATTGAACTTAATTAGAAAACATGTCAATATTACTAAAATATATATCAATTTGATAATAGGGATAGCACCACTTTTGGTCCCAATTAATATTATGATGACAATATTAGTCCCAGCAGTTTGAATCATTTTTAACGGAAAAATTGGTTAACTAACAGGTTGATCATATTTTGCAACTTTGACCGTCAAGAACCCTAATCTTGACCTAACCACATTTAGTTAACCCAATTTTTGAACCTAACCCACCTTATGATTTTACTGGGTTAATTTGGTAAAAAAATAACATTCGACTTCGGTAAAACCATTTCTCCATTTTCAATTTATAGCTTTGTCTTTCTCGAAAGCCCTTTCATCCCTCCAGCCGTCAATACTGACCTTCATCTTCATTTGCTTGGAAGCTCAGTCACCGAAAAAAATGGTAAGTCTCCAGCCTGCGCAAATTATATCATGTACCTAGTGGGTATATGTACCTAATAATACATCACCACTCTCACTATAAGAGAGTGAGATACACACTCTTCTCTTCTTCTTCTTCTTCTCAAAAAACCTAGCTCCTAATTTTTCAAAAATCACTTCTTCTTCTTCTTATTCAAAAATCAGTTATTCTTCTTCGCCGTACTCCATTCGAAACCACATTTAATCAAAATTTTCATCCAAACACAGATTTAACGGAGATCGACGATTGTATTTTCCGACGAACAACACCAAATACAACGAAAAAATCACTTCTTCTTAAAAAATCACTTATTCTTCTTCAAAAATCTCTTCTTCTTCTTCAAAAATAACTTATTCTTCTTAAAAAATCACCACATCATAAAGTATGAACTGTATTTGATGGATTTACAAAACCTTATTTTCGCGATTTGATGTTGGGTAATGTATTAATGATGTTATATTCGCGTTTTCTTATTCAAATAATGCTCTGTTACTCCGAAATATGATATATAAATAGTTTTCGTGAGGTATTGGCACTTTCATGTGAAATGGGTTGCTTTTGATTCTTCCCCGCTGCTGGACTTGGTAGAACGTGTTATGGTACGTAACTAGACATTGCAGGTGAAGGAAAACAGAACAAGCCCGGGCTAAATCGAAAATCTCACTTTCGTGCAATGCATTCCAAAATCGAAAACTTTCGACAAAGCTCAGGCTCAAATTCATTTACCCACGAACGGATCTAGGCTTATACTTATTTAATTTATTAAATCGACATCTAACGCACAAAGGTTACACCTTTAATTAAAAGCGGAAAGATTAAAGGTTATACCTTTGAAGCGAAGTCCAACGCAATAAGAAAACCCAAATCTTTAATTGCGAATTCCACGAGAAATCCAATAGATGACTCCGAGAAAACTTCGAATATTGCGTGGGCAATAATCTATCGAAGTGTGCTACCAAAGCCCACGAGAAATCCACAAAGAAAATCCCTCAATTAGATTAAATCTGCCCAAAAGATCAAACCTTTAACCCAAAAAACTGCTGCTGCCCACTACTTTTCTCGCCAATGAAATCGAACTCACTTCAACTCCGGTCACGATCTGGACAACCGGAATTGTGGATCACCAACCCAAGGAAGAGATCAACACAAACCCAGCTGGATCAAGCACCCCGGAGTGATTAGAAGTGGCTGCCATCTCACCAAAAAAAAAAAAAAAAATGTGAACAGTAACGTGAACAGTGATTTCGGGGAAAAATTATAAAATCCAGCAGTGGGCAACTCAAAAAATCGATGGGCTATCTAGAAGTTTAATCTTTCAAGCTTAATCTAAATCGAGAAGTGAGAATCCAAGTTCGTTTTTGAAAGAAAACTCAAAAGGGAAGAGAGTTTCTCTTTAGAACTTTCTCACTCTAAGGAAGACAAATGTCTTGCAAGATTTTCTTAAGTTTCTTTGGCCTTAAGCTTTCTATTTATAGGGAGCTCTAATGGAGACCTAGTGGGCTTTTGAGTTGGGCCTTTTAATTTGACTTTAGTTGACCGCTTAGTCTTTCCCGACTAATCAACTCCAATCGACCTATTCGAATTAATTTCTTAATCCACTTCGTTAATTTAATTTAATCAAACCCTTAGAATTAATTAATTCAAATAGAATTAATTTCTTAATTCACTTTGTCGATTAAATATACCTTTAGGATTAATTAATTCACTTTGTCGATTAGTCAAATACATAATTAGTCGTACCACTATCGAACTAACTATGGAACTACCACTCAAAAACGACTTTACATCACGCCACTATTTTCCTTCTATCTCCCCACATTAAAGATCTAGCGCTCATCGATGTATCAATTTACTGACAAACTAATTCACCGACTTCTTGGTATCCGAGATTAGCACCACTCGACCTTTTATTATACCGGACATAAAGTCCACCGGCCGGGTTTAGTATAATAGACCTTACGAGCTTATCTCGGGAGAACCATCAACCCGGCAAACCGGTACGTGGATTCCTCCGACTAGCAACGGCACGTAAAAAGCTAAACACCGCATACCCAACATACCGAGGTATAGGCCTCAATTGACCGCACTCTTTGGCAAATCAAAGCATACGATATCCAACTCTCACGCCCGTCCCAATCTCGGGATTGAGAAACTGAATACTAGGATCGAATTGACTACGCCGATCAGTATAAGTCAATTCTATCCAAACTGGTCGTGCTCAATATGCCCCGGACATATCCTCGTGATTTAAACTAGTCTAGATAAACTAATTTCCAAATCACACGATAACATATACCGATAGTATGTTCAGACTATCTCAGTTACGAGCATACTTTTTATATATCAAACCAATAACGGTATCTACTGTGTCTTTCACACACCCCGTTATCTAGTTATATGATATAATGGAACAATTTAATACTGAAACAAAATGATATGTCATCTGTGGATATTAGTTTTTGATACAAGTCATAGCTTTTCTGTATTCAAAACTAACAATCTCTCACTAATACTCAAAGCTATGCTAAGAAGTACAAAAACTGTCCAACCCGCTATTACACTGCTGTCACAATGAAATCTCCAGAACACCTTTAAGCTCACTCACATGGCTCCCTCAAGAATCTGACTCCCATGCCCTCCACATGTCTCTCAAAGACCTTTGGGGTCAATGACTTTGTGAAAGGATCTGCAAGGTTGTCATCTGATGCTATCTTGGCCACGATCACGTCTCTCCTCTTTACAATCTCTCGTATCAGGTGGTACTTGCGCTCTATGTGTTTACTCGCCTTATGGGCTCGTGGTTCCCTCGAGTTAGCAACTGCACCATTGTTATCACAGTAAACTGTGATAGACCTAGGCAACTCAGGAACCACATCTAAGTCCATCAGGAAGCTCTGGAGCCATACAGCTTCTTTCGCTGCCTCTGATACGGCAACGTACTCAGCCTCCATGGTGGAGTCCGCCACGCATTTTTACTTGACACTCCGCCATACTATGGCTCCACCTCTTAGAGTAAACACAAACCCAGAGGTAGACTTACTCTTGTCCAAATCACCTTGAAAGTCCGAATCTGTGTAACCCAACGGTACAAGCTCCTGCCCTTTATAAACTAGGACATGATGAGCTTATATTTCTTAATATGATTAGGTGCGAATTTGAGTTGATTTGGATGTTTTGTGAAGTCTAATGGACTGTTTTGACATTTGTAGGGAGAAAGATTGATTTTGAGCAGGATGGGCCATTTTGGATGAAACTAGAACAAGTTGGGCTTGAAGGAAGACAAAGAGGTGTGGGATGTGTTGAGCTTGGGATTTAATTAAGACAAAGAATTTTATTAATTAAGGAGTAATTGGGCCATAATTATTTTTGTGGGGAGAATTTTGGTTAGGAAATAAGAGTGGGCCCAAATTGGTGAAAGAAGGGTTTTATTAGGTTGAAAAAGGCAGCAGAGGGGAGGGGGATCCATTATTGATTGTTTTGGGCAGTGTGGTTAACTGCGACGGCGGGGAGACAAGAGCAGCAAACACTGGGACAGAAATTTTCGGTGGAATTTTGAGCAGTTATCTTGCGGACAACTACAACTACTTAGTATTATTCCTAGTTCTTAATTTTTAGTTTTATTTATGTTGCACAATTTTTATTTGATGTTTTTCTTTTCAACTATGAGTAGCTAGATTTCTTTAGTCTAGTCAAGGGACTCAAAACCCCTCGATGCTACTTGAATCGTGAGATCGAATTGATATTACTATTAATTGATTATTGGTTTCTTATTTATTCTTGTGCATTTTTTGTGGATTATTTGGCATTGTCTGTATAGCTGGTAGCATGCGGGTTTTCCTAGGTAATCCAATTTACTAGAATACACGAGGTTCGGTATTCCTTAGAGTTCATGAAATTAATCACGTGGTACGTAGATTAGTGAATTGAAAAGAATAAATAATCAAGTGCAATTAAGCTAATTGGGTTAATTGTAGTTGAACTGGGTCCTTGGCTATCGTGATCTAGATTCTAGGAGGTTCCAGAATTGATCATTGATTATAGATGCGATTAACGGAGGTTCCTTAATCGCTGGTTTTAATTAATAGGACTGAATTGTTAGGAGGTTCCAACAATGAAAACCGGTGTAACCCATAATTAATTAATACATTTTTGCATCAAGGATCGATTAGTGCATCGAGGTGGTCCAATTCCCTTGGCTAGACGTTTTTCCAAACTTGGATTTTTACAATTTGTTTAATTTCTTACAGTTTAATTTTATTGATTTTTGTTAGTTAGTTTACTTAAAAACAAACCCCCCATTTTGGTTACGTACTTTTGACCAACTTTAGTTCACTCTGTTGCTCCCTGTGGATACGATCCTACTCGTTCTATACTATTTTTAATAGTTTCAGAAGTAGGTTTATTTTTGATTGGCCTGACGATCCATCAGGACATAATCTCTCATCTTGCGTAAGTACTTGAGAATGTATTTTACTGCCTCTTAGTGAGCCTTCCCAGGGTTACTCTGATATCTGCTAACCATGCCAACGGCAAAGCAAATATCAGGCCTCGTACATAACATAGCATACATGAGGCTACCCACTGCAGAAGCATAGGGTACCGCCTTCATGGCATCTATCTCCTCAGCAGTCTTGGGACACTGCTCCTTAGACAAATGCACCCCATGCCTGAAAGGTAGTGAACCCTTCTTAGAGTTCTGCATGTTAAAACAAGCCAGAATCGTATCTATGTAGGATGCCTGGGAAAGTGTCAGAGAACGTCTCCTACGATCTCGAATAATCTTGATCCCAAGGATATGTCCAGCCTCTCCCAAATCCTTCATATCAAATTGCCTGGACAACCATGCCTTTACGTCTGACATCACCTTCTTACTGTTGCCAATCAGAAGGATGTCATGTACGTAAAGTACGAGGAACACCACCGTATCACCATCACGCCTGCGATAAACACACTGCTCATCCGGACACTGAGTGAATCCATAGGACTGGATAACCTCGTCAAAATGAATGTTCCAAGATATGGATGCTTGCTTAAGTCCATAAATGGACCTCCTAAGCCTGCATACATTGTGCTCTTGGCCCTGAACAATGAAATCCTCTGGTTGCTGCATAAAGATGGTCTCCTCAAGACTTTCATTAAGGAAAGTTATCTTGACGTCTATCTGCCAAATCTCATAGTCCATATGAGCAGCTATGGCCAAGAGAATCCGGATCGACTTAAGCATAGCTACCGGGGAAAAGGTCTCCTCATAATTGATACCCTTTTTCTGAGTATACCCCTTCGCCACAAGCCTAGCCTTGAAGGTCTCAACCCTCCCGTCAGATCCTCTCTTTCGCTAGTAGACCCATTTGCACCCAATAGGCCGAAACCCATCAGGAAGGTCTACCAGCTCCCAGACCTGATTTGAGTCCATAGAACCCATCTCAGCAATCATCACTCTTTGTCAAGAATCTGCATCTTTATCCTGGAGAGCCTCATTGTAGCTAACTGGGTCTGGTTCATGAGCGCCAAGGATAAAGTCCGAAGACTCACCCAACCCATGTACCTCTCGGGCTGTCTGACAACCTTCTCACTACGACGAGGCGCAGCCTGTGCAAGAGCATCATCTGTGATAGTGTGTGCAGTCTTTTGTGGTGTATCTTTCTGTACTCGTGCATCTGGAATAGTGGACTCACCCCTAAGCTCTTCCAATACTACCTTGCTCTTTGCCTTGTGATCTAAAACATAGTCCTCCTCAAGAAATCTGGCATTGGTGCTCACCACCACCTTTCGTTCCTTTTGGGTAGCCTACAAAAAGCATAATCTCATATCTCGCATATAGCTTGGCTGTGTCTGCCTTAAGAACATATGTTGGACAACCCCAAATCCTGAGATGTCCCAGACTAGGCTTTCGCCCAGTCCACAGCTCTACTAGAGTCGAAGGCACAGACTTAGATGGTACGAGATTAAGGAGATAACACACTGACTCCAAGGCTAAACCCCAAAACGATATAGGCAATTTGCTATAACTCATCATCGATCTAACCATATCCATCAGAGTCCTGTTCCTCCTCTCTGCTACACCATTCTGCTAGGGTGTGCCAGGTGCAGACAACTGGGTCTGAATACCCTCCTCCGGCAAATAGGACCTAAATTCACTAGAGAGGTATTCACCACCGCGATCACATCGCAAGGCCTTGATATTCTTACCCAGATGGTTCTCCACCTCAGCCTTAAATTCTTTGAACTTGCCAAAGTATTCAGACTTGTGGCGCATCAGGTATATGTATCCATATAGAGTAATCATCCGTGAAAGTCACGAAATACTCATAACCACCTCTAGACTGAACTGACATAGGCCCACACAAGTCAGTCTAAAACCTCTTTGGCCCTATACCCCTTTGCCTTGAAAGGCCTCTTGGTCATCTTACCCTCAAAGCAGGACTCACAAGTTGGATAGCTGTCAATATCCAATGAGTCCAAAGACCCATTATTGACCAACCTTTGAATCCTACTAAGGTTGATGTGACCGAGTCTCAGGTGCCAAAGATAAGTTTGATTCAAAGAGGATGACTCATGGCGAACGCACGACCGTGCGTTTGGGAATGGTCCCAAAAATACTCAAAAATTAGCATCACATAGAACAATCCAATAATTAATGCAATAAACAAAAACCAAAACACCAAAAACAAGGTGCATAATCTTCAAATTTTTACAGGAAATAAAAAAATTTTACAAATTTTGAAAACCAACCTTTGGTTATTTTGATTTCATTCTATTCCCCATTTGAAATGCATGATTGCACGGGAATTTGTTGAATAGTGTTGAGAATTTTGCCAATCGGTTTGCGGAGTTTTGGCTGTGAGTGTGGGAAGGTAAAGGGAGAGGAGTTTGAGGGGTGGTTTTGAAATTTTTTATTGTCAGATTTATTTTGCAAAAAGGTGGCAGTAAATAGCAGTCCCCTAATAATAAATAAAATTATTCTAATTTTAGTCCCTTTATCAATAGTAAGTAATATATTTATTCAAGGATAAAAAGGAAAAAAATTAGAAAGTAAATAAATCAAAAATTAATTCTAAAATTGAATAAGGTCTTAAAATCTATTATACAATTAGAAATTGATTCAACTAATATTAAAGATTATCTTTAACTGATAGCATATGTTTGTCCTGTAGGGATACCATTTATGGTGTTCTTTCCTTATAGAATAAAAATTTTTAAAAATCCCCACCCCGTTCCCGCACCGTGAACGCACGCACGAGTCCAATCCATGTACAATTGTTTGCTTTCATTTCATTTGCTTAGTAACTTCTTTCTTCCCTTTTTAATTATATTTTGAAAACATCATGACACAAATTATTTTGAAAAAAAAATTGTGTTTCACTAGCGATCAAATGAGTTAATCTATTATCTCTTATACTTTTTTGTAAAAAATAACTAAATCTACTAAAAAAAAATGGATGACGACTAATATTACCACTCAAAACATAAGAAGGACCCAAAGTGAAACTACCCCTATTATGGGGGATCAAAACTATATTTAAACTTTTTTTCCTTCATTCCTGCTTAACATCTAATTATTTTATTCTTTTCATTCTTATATTTTTTTTAAACTTAGAACAGTATAATTTTAGTTTTGATATAATCACATATTGAACTTGATATAAAACTCGTATAATATAAAAATATACTTTTAACATGTTAAAAAAATCAATATTACCAATAAAGTCATACAGTTATTATGGGAGAGGGAACTTTTCCCCTTGAAGTTCAAATTCGGACAAAAGAAATGCACTTGCAAGCTGAGTATGGGTTTGTAGCTTATTGGAGATACAAGGAAGGGAATTGTAAACTCTCTAACTTCGTACTTCAGATGGTTGAGTAGGCACTCTGGATTATTACTAGGCAATGTGAGACGATGAACAAAAGTACAAGAAAGCAGTTGGTTACTTTGATTCCCTGAAGGCACCTTGCCAATTTCCTAATCACACATGAGATTTCCCCTATTCTTACAGACCTTATTAGGTCAAGAAGCTGACCCTGGTGGTTACAAGACTTTCGTTCGTAGTTCAACTCTGTAACCCTCATTCTTGTATATAAACCTTAAACTTTGTACTATGACTGCTTTATGGGAAAATGGCTAACCTCATTGCTGAAAAAAAAAGTGAATAAATTTGTAAAATTACATTATCAAATTAGAAATTGATTCAACTAATATTTAAGATTATTCATAACTGATACCATATGTTTGTCTTGTAGGGATACTATTTATGACCTTCTTACCCTATATAATAATAAATAAATAAAAAATCCTACACGAATCCCGCACGCGTGGACGCATGCACGAATCACGTCCTTGGACAACTGTTTTTCTTCATTTCATTTGCTTAGTAACTTCATTCTTCCTTTTTTTTCTCCCTTTTTATTATATTTCATCCACTATTTTTAAAAAAAAAAATATTCGTGCCTCTTGTCTAATTTTTTAATTCTTATATATTTTATAAATAAAACAATATAATTTTATTTTTCATATAATAACATATCCAATTTGATATATAACTCTTATGATATAAAAATATATTTTTAACGAGTTAAAAAGAAAATAAAATTACCAACATTAAAAACAAAGTAGAAACTTCATACTAAGCTAGATACGATGACGTTGAATCTTGAAATAGAAAAGACAGGGAAAAGTAATATATTTGTTTAAGAAGACAAAAGAAAACAAATAGAAAGTAAATAAATTCTAAATTAATTTTAAAATTGGATAAAGTCTTAAAATCACATTATGAAATTAGAAATCGTTTCACTAATATTAAAGATTATATTTAACTGATAGCATATGTTTGTCTTATAAGGATACCATTTATGATGTTCTTTAGCTGTATAATAAAAATTAAAAAAAATTCCCACCCCATTCTTGCACCGTGAACGCACGCACGAGTCCCATCTATGTACAATTGTTGTCCTTCCTTTCATTTGCTTAGTAACTTCATTCTTGCCCTTTTCATTCTCTTTTGTTTTTCTTACATTTCATCCACTCTTTTAAAAAAAAAAAAAAAAAAAATCCTACTTAATGTCTAATTTTTTAATTTTTTCATTCTTATATTTTCTAAAATGTTAAATAGTTTAATTTTAGTTTTAATATAATCACATATTGAATTTGATATAAAACACTTACAATATAAAAACATATTTTTAACCTGTTAAAAAAATCAATATTACCAATAAAGTCTTGCAGTTGTTATACGAGATGGAATTTTTCCTCTTGAAGTTCAGATTCGGACAAAAGAAATGCACTTGGAAGTTGAGTGTGGGTTTGTAGCTCAATGGAGATACAAAGAAGGGAATTGTAAACTATCTAACTTCGTATTTCAGATGGTTGAGTGGGCACGCTCGATTGTTACTTAGCATTGTGAGACGATGAACAAGTACCAGAAAGTAGTTGATTACTCTGATTCCTAAAGCCACCTTGCAAATTTCCAAATACAAAGAAGATTTCCCCTATTCTTGCAAACCTTATTGGGTCAAGAAGCTGACCCTAGTGGCTACATGATTTTTGTTCGTAGTTGATCTCTGTAACCCTCATTCTTGTATATAAACCTTAAACTTTGTACTGTGACTACTTTATGCGAAAATGGCAAACCTCATTGCTAAAAAAAATGAATAAATTCGTAAAATTATATTATCAAATTAGAATTTGATACACTTAATATTTAAGATTATTTTTATTTGATACCAAATGTTTGTCTTGTAGGATACCATTTTTTACCTTCTTACCCTATACAATACAAAATTCAAAAAAATACGAATCACGCAAGCAAGAATCATGTCCTTGGACAACTGTTTCTTTTTTTTTTTTTTTTTTTTTTCATTTCATTGGCTTACTAACTTCATTCTTCTAGTTTTTTCTTATTTTTTATTATATTTCATTCACTATTTTTTAAATAAAAAATCATGCTTCATGTCTAAATTTTTAATTTTTTATTCTTATATATATATTTTTTAAAAAATTGTAATTTTGTTTCTAATATAATAACATATCGAACTTGATATAAAACTCTTATAATATAAAAAATATATTTTTAAATAGTTAAAAAAATTATCGACATTAATAACAAAGTAGAAATTTCATACAACGCTAGATATGATGCTGTCGAATCTAGAAATATGAATGGCAAAGGACAAGTAATAAATAAAACATTCTCATGGAACGACAAGGAAATCAAGAAAAATGAATATGTATCACGACAAAATGATAAGAATTTTGAACCATTAATCCGATTTCTTCAAGAAAGTCCACCAACACAAATAAGAAAAACAGGAAAGCTGTCTATTATGGAACCAGTTGCAGCACCATCAGCAACAATAGTAAATGCAGATCGCTTTTCTTTACTCTTGCCTTTTCCTGATAGGAGAAAGAAGAGATCGCTCAATGTTTAAGTGATTGGCCCAAATAATAATGGAGGACCAAGGCAAACAACTATTTATGCATATCGATCATGCAGAGATGGACGAGGAGGGCGAAAAATAGGAAGATCCAATATTAATTCCAGAAAGACCATTTATAGTCATCCCCGAAGGGCTCATTCACTAGTTGCAGTCATTTTAGACGGTTCTACCCTTGCTACTAAATTCTAAAAATTAAATAAATCATGGATAAATTAAAAGAATTTTGAAATTTACAGTCGTACAATATGCACGGCAAACGCACGACCGTGCGTTTGGGAATGGTCCCAAAATACTCAAAAATTAGCATCACATAAAATAATCAAATAATTAATGCAATAAACAAAAACCAAAACACCAAAAAAAAAAAAGGTGCATAATCTTCAAATTTTTACAGGAAATCAAAAAATTTTACAAATTTTGAAAACCAACCTTTGGTTATTTTGATTTCATTCTATTCCCCATTTGAAATGCAAGATTGCACGGGAATTTGTTGAATAGTGTTGAGAATTTTTCCACTCGGTTTGCAAAGTTTTGGCCGTGAGTGTGGGAAGGTAAAGGTAGAGGAATTTGAGGGGTGGTTTTGAAAGTTTTTATTGTTAGAGTTATTTTGCAAAAAAGTGGCAGTAAATAGCAGTCCATTAATAATAAATAAAATTATTCTAATTTTAGTCCCTTTATCAATAGTAAGTAATATATATTCAAGGAGAAAAAGGAAAAAATTAGAAAGTAAATAAATCCAAAATTAATTCTAAAATTGAATAAAGTCTTAAAATCTATTATGAAATTAGAAATTGATTCAATTAACATTAAAGATTATCTTTAACTGATAGGATATATTTGTCCTATAGGGAGATCATTTATGGTGTTCTTTCCTTATAGAATAAAAATTTAAAAAAATCCCCACCCCGTTCCCGCACCGTTCCCGCACGTATGAGTCCAATCCATGTACAATTGTTTGCTTTCATTTCATTTGCTTAGTAACTTCTTTCTTCCCTTTTTAATTATATTTTGAAAACAACATGGTACAAATCATTTTGAAAAAAAAATTATGTTTGACTAGCGATCAAATTAGTTAATATATTATCTCCTATACTTTTTCATAAAATAGGACTAAATCTGCTAAAAAAATAGATGGCGACTAATATTACCACTCAAAACATAAGAGGGACCCAAAGTGAAACTACCCCTATTATGAGGGACCAAAACTGTATTTAAACCTTTTTCTCATAATTCCTACTTAACGTCTAATTATTTTATTTTTTTCATTCTTATAATTTTTTTAAAACGTAAAACAGTATAATTTTAGTTTTTATATAATCACATATTGAACTTGATATAAAACTCTTATACTATAAAAATATACTTTTAACATGTTAAAAAAATCAATATTACCAATAAAGTCGTAGAGTAATTATGGCAAAGGGAACTTTTCCCCTTGAAGTTCAAATTCCGACAAAAGAAATGCAGTTGCAAGCTGAGTATGAGTTTATAGCTCATTGGAGATACAAAGAAGGGAATTGTAAACTCTCTAACTTCGCGCTTCATATGGTAGAGTGGGAACTCTGGATTGTTAATAGTCAGTGTGAGACGATGAACAAGTACAAGAAAGCAGTTGGTTACTCTGATTCCCTGAAGCCACCTTGCCAATTTCCTAATCACACACGAGATTTCCCCTATTCTTGTAGACCTTATTGTGTCAAGAAGCTGACCCTGGTGGTTGCAAGATTTTCGTTCGTAGTTCAACTTTGTAACCCTCATTCTTGTATATAAACCTTAAACTTTGTACTGTGACTGCTTTATGGGCAAATGGGTAACCTCATTGCAGAAAAAAAAAAGTGAATAAATTCGTAAAATTTTATTATCAAATTAGAAATTGATTTAACTAATATTTAAGATTATTCATAACTAATATCATATGTTTGTCTTGTAGGGATACCATTTATGACCTTCTTACCCGATATAATACTAAATAAATAAAAACTCCTACAAGAATCCTGCATGCGTAGACGCACGAATCATGTCTTTGACAACTGTTTTTCTTCATTTCATTTCCTTAGTAACTTCATTCTTCCATTTTTTTTCCCTCTTTTTTTCTTATATTTCATCCACTATTTTTTTTTAAAAAAAATATTCATGCTTCTTGTCTAATTTTTTAATTCTTATATATTTTTATAAATAAAATAGTATAATTTTATTTTTGATATAATAAAATCCATTTTGATATATAACTCCTATGATATAAAAATATATTTTTAACGAGTTAACAAGAAAAGAAAATTACCAACATTAAAAACAAAGTAGAAACTTCATACCAAGCCAGATAGGATACTGTTGAATCTTGAAATAGAAAAGACAAAGGAAAGTAATATATTTATTTAAGGAGAAAAAGAAAACATATAGAAAGTAAATAAATCCTAAATTAATTTTTAAATTGAATAAAGTCTTAAAATCACATGATGAAATTAGAAATCGTTTCACTAATATTAAATATTATATTTAACTGATAGCATATGTTTATCTTATAGGGATACTATTTATGATGTTCTTTCCCTATATTATAAAAATTAAAAAAAAATTCTCATCCCATTCTCGCACCGTGAACACACGCACGAGTCCCATCTATGTACAATTGTTGTCCTTCATTTCATTTGCTTAGTAACTTCAATCTTGCCCTTTTCATTCTCTTTTGTTTTTCTTACATTTCATCCACTCTTTTTTTTTTTTTAATTCCTATTTAATGTCTAATTTTTTAATTTTTTCATTCTTATATTTTCTAAAATGTTAAATAGTTTAATTTTTGTTTTAATATAATCACATATTGAATTTGATATAAAACTCTTATAATATAAAAACATATTTTTAACCTGTTAAAAAAAATCAATATTACCAATAAAGCCTTACATTTGTTATAGGAGAGGAAATTTTTTCTCTTGAAGTTCAGATTGGGACAAAAGAAATGCACTTGGAAGCTGAGTATATGTTTCCAACTCAATGGAGATACAAAGAAAGGAATTGTAAACTCTCTAATTTCGTGCTTCCGATGGTTGAGTGGGCACGCTCGATTGTTACTTGGCAATGTGAGACGATGAACAAGTACCAGAAAGCAGTTAATTACTCTAATTCCTGAAGCCACCTTGCCAATTTCCAAATACTAAGAAGATTTCCCTATTCTTGCAAACCTTATGGGTCAAGAAGCTGACCCTAGTGGCTACATGATTTTTGTTCGTAGTTGAACTTTGTAACACTCAAGTCTTGTATATAAACCTTAAACTTTGTACTGTGACTGCTTCATGCGAAAATGGCTAACCAGATTGCTAAAAAAAAAAAAAAAGTGAATAATTCATAAAATTACATTATCAAATTATAAATTGATTCACCAAATATTTAAGATTATTTTAACTGACACCGTATGTTTGTCTTGTAGGATACCATTTATGACCTTCTTACCCTATATAATACAAAATATAAAAAAATATTCTTACACGAATCCCGCACGCGTGAGCGCACACACAAATCATGTCCTTCGACAATTGTGTTTTTTTTTTTTTTTTTTTTTTTTCATTTCATTTGCTTACTAACTTCATTCCTCCAGTTTTTTCTCTTTTTTTTTTTCTTAGATTTCATCCACTATTCTTTTAAAAAACAAATTCATGCTTCATGTCCAATTTTTAAATTTTTTAAACAAATTATAATTTTATTTTTAATATAATAACATATCGAACTTGATATAAAACTCTTATGATATAAAAATATTTTTTTAAAAAGTTAAAAAAATAAAATTATCAACATTAAAAGCAAAGTAGAAACTTCATACAAACCTAGATATGATGTTGTCGAATCTTGAAATATGAAGGGCAAAGGAAAAGTAATAAATAAAGCATTCTCATAGAACGACAAGGAAACCAAGAAAAAAGAATATGTATCACAACAAGATGATAAGAATTTTGAACCATTAATCCGATTTCTTCAAGAAAGTCCACCAATACAAATCAGAAGAAAAGGAAAGCTGGCTATTATGAAACCAGTTGCAACACCATCAGCAGCAGTAGTAAATACTGATCGCTTTTCTTTGCTCTTGCCTTTTCCTACTAGGAGAAAGAAAAGATCGCACAATGCTTAAGTGATTGGCCCAAATAATAATGGAGGACCAAGGCAAACTACTATTTATGCACATCGATCATGCGGAGATGGACGAGGAAAGCGAAAAAGAGAAAGATCCAATATTAATTCCAGAAAGACCGTTTATAGTCATCCCCGAAGGGCTCATTTACTAGTTGCATTCATTTTAGACGGTTCTGCCGTTGCCACTAATTTCTAAAAATTATAAAAATCATGGATAAATTAAAAACATTTTAAAATTCACAGCCGTAAAATATGCACGGCAAATGCACCACCGTGGTTTTGGGAATGGTCCCGAAATACTCAAAAATTAGCATCACATAGAACAATCAAATAATTAATGCAATAAACAAAAACCAAAACACCAAAAAAAAAAGGTGCATATTCTTCAAATTTTACAGCAAATCAAAAAAATTTACAATTTTTTAAAACCCACCTTTCGTTATTTCGATTTCATTCTATTCGCCATTTGAAATGCAAGATTGTATGGGAATTTGTTGAATAGCGCTGAGGAGTATTACATCTAGTAGAATTTTACCCGGAAGTTTTTGGAGTTTTAGCCGTGAGTGTGGGAAAGTAAAGAGAGAGGAATTTGGCGGGTGGTTTTAAAATTTTTTTATTGTTAGAGTTATTTGCAAAAAAGGTGGCAGTAAATAGCCGTCCATTAATAATAAATAAAATTATTCTAATTTTAGTCCCTTTATCAATAGTAAGTAACATATTTATTTAAGGAGAAAAAGGAAAAAGATAGAAAGTAAATGAATCCAAAATTAATTCTAAAATTGAATAAAGTTTTAAAATCACATTATGAAATGAGGAATCGATTAATCGAATATTAATAATTATCTTTAACTGATAACATATGTTTGCATTATAGGGATACCATTTATGGTGTTCTTTACCCATATAATACAAATTAAAAAAAAATCCCCACCCCATTCCCGCACTGTGAACGTACGCACGAGTCACATCCCTGTAAAATTATTTTCCTTCATTTCATTTGCTTAGTAACTTCATTCTTCTTTTTTTTTTCTCTTTTTTTTTTCTTATATTTCATCCACTCTTTTTTTTATATTATCACATATTGAACTTGATATAAAACATTTATAATATTAAAAATATATTTTTAATGTGTTAAAAAAATAAACAACATTACTAACAAAGTCGTACAGTAGTTATGGGAGAGGGAACTTTTCCTCTTGAAGTTCAGATTCAGGCAAAAGAAATGCACTTGCACGAGTATGGGTTTGCAGCTCAATGGAGATAAAAAGAAGGAAATCGTAAACACTCGAACTTGGTGCTTCGGATGCTTGAGCGGGTACGCTGGATTGTTACTTGGCAATGTGAGACGATGAACAAATACCAGAAAGCAGTTGGTTACTCTGATTCCCTGAAGCACCTTGCTAACTGGATTGCTATTTGTATAACTAAATTGCTATTTGTATCACAAAAAAAATCAAAATAATTATAAAATGACCAAAAGACCCTTATGAAGGAAAAGGGTAGGAAATTGCTAAGTATTGAAGAAAACGCAACTAAAATGCATTTTCACCATGTTTAGAAATGCGGAGAATAACGTTTATAACATGGAAAATATAATACCGATGACATTTTAATACAACAAAAACATTAAAACCCTTAGAGAATAACAACCAAAAATGTACCAATTTAACATTTTATGGCAAACAAAAACGTCAAACTACAGCCTTTCAACCCTGGTTCGCTCGTTAAAATGGTGCATTTTCTCCATTGCTCGCTCACTAAAATGTCACGTTTCTGACTATCTCCATCTAAAAATCGATTAAACGATTAAAACGCAGCATTCTTGCAAACTCTTTGGCGAAATTATTTCCCAAACGAGATAATCGAACGATTTTAACGGAAAAAAACACATAAATGGACAGAGAAGATGGCGAATCATCGCAAAGACATGGCGCGGGCAAAGGTCCAATGATAAACAAGGTAAAAATAGTTTCGTTCGTCAATTTTTGTTGTTATTTGATTTGCTGAGCATTATCGTCACGTTTTTGCGATTTGAGTTGCATGAAACACTGTTTTTCTGCATTAATTAGGTTACATATCGCAGTTTCGGTGCATTTTAGGTTGGTAAAAACGTAGTTTTGTAGTGATTGTGTATCCAATGAACGTTTATATCTGATATTTGGCATATTAAAAACGCATATCAGCGGCATTTTGTTTAACCACAAACGTTGGCCGATGACATTTAGGATATAACAAAACACAATTTTGGCGCGTTTCTGACCAAGTCAAACGCAAAGTAGTAGCGTTTGACCTTGACAGAAACGTAAATTATATGCGTTTCTTAGTACTGAAAACGTTTATAGGTTGCGTTTTTCTTTGCTAAAAACGCTAAATTTGTGGGGTTTATATAATTTTCACTTATTTTATTAATTTTACTTTCACATTTTAAGTTTACAATATAATAGCTTATCTTTATTTATTTATTTAGGGTGGCACTAAGTTAAAGCCGCACGTAGATAGGCAGCGCCCTACAGCTTCTGTTAGAAGGCAGAAGGTACCAGTTAGGAGAGGAGGAGGTAGAGGGATGGGTGGAGGTCGTGGTGGAGGCGGTATTATTATTTCAGATGGAGGGCGAGGAGGTGGAGGTGTAGGTGGCAGATGAGGATGTGGTGGACGAGGAGGTGGTAGACGAGGAGGTGGAGGTGGCGTTGGAGGTGGAGGTGGCATTGGAGGTGGAGCTGGTAGAGGAGGTGTTGGTGGAGATGACTCCTCATTTTAGTTGAGGGATGAGTATTATGATACTATTGATTCCGATAACACTAATGATAGTGAGGACGAGTCTATTGGGCTACAGGAGGAGGAGGAGCAACCGCACAATGAGGAGGAGGAGTAGCTGCAGCAGGAGGAGGCCAGTGGGAGTGAACGCCCACTCGATGAGAAGGGTGAGGGTGATACCTATGGAGGTGACCCTTCTCACCCACACGCTGAGAGAACCGTCCGGTATAGGAATCCGGGCGACGGACAGTTCGAGGAGGTCGATCCTACTTCAGGTACATCTTTGAATTTATTTACATAATTATTTTTAATAATTATTTTTTCTAATTTAATTGTTGATAAAATTGGTTTATTGCTTGATTTAATTGTGTGTTTTTTATATCGTTCATTATTTATTTTAATTGCTTATGTATTTGTTTATTTTATTTATTTTTTAATTACATTAATTTGTTTTTGTAGTTATTTATTTTAATTGATTTTGATTATTAATTGCATTAACTAGCACCACGTCCAAAAAAACAACTTGAACACCGTTCAAAAACACCTAGCACCACGCCCAGAATCAACAAGCAACACGTCCACAAACACTTAGCACCACGTCCAGGGCAACTACATTGAATTAATTGATTTAATTTCAAATTGAATTAATTTGTTATTTACTTGTTTATTTTAAGTTGTTTAGTTAATTTATACATTTATTTATATGATTTTTATATTTTTTTCAATTTAGTTCACCCTAAGAAGCATGTCAAGCAGGATCGGAGTTGCTTGGTTACAGGGCCCGTTGAGGGTGGCCCTATAGATGATAGTTTGATCCCTAGTTTTTTAGGGCATGTGGTATTTAGGTATTGGTAGGCGGGGGTGCCTACCAGATACCACCTTAGATGCCACAATAGGGGTAGTATGTACGACCTGTTCGAGAGGTGGATTGCATCCATGACGGTAGAGGGTGCACAGATTTTGAGCGAGATGAGACTTGGACACTTTCCCCGCATTATACATCGGAGCATTGATGAGCCTCTCATCAATGCGTTTTTGAAGAGATGGCAGCCAGATACGAATTCGTTCCACCTCCCATTTGGAGAGATGACCATCCTTCTACACGATGTGTGAGAGATTTTGAGGATTCCAGTAGATGATTAATTAATCACTGAGGTTACACCGTCTTCCACCATACTATCCTGGTCTAGGGGTTTGCTTTAGATTCCTCCAGAGGAGCGACTAGACAATGATTTGTACAAGAATGGTGGCTTTTTGACTCAGAGAGTGATCGAGAGGTGCATGCAGCGTGCCAGGGACGATTCAAATGTGGCCGCTCTTGTGTGGAGTTTTATTAGGACTTGTCTGTTTACAGACAAGAGTTCCAATACGTTTATGCCAGCCCCTGTAGTGCAGGTGAGGAATGGGATGGATCAGGTTGGACAGGAGGCGTGGGGCACAACGACGTTTGCATTCCTGTACCACCATCTAGGGTACGCGAGTCGACAAGGGACACAGAGTTTTGCGGGGTGCATGACTATGTTACAGTCATGGATTTACGAGCATTTCCCAGACTTTAGACCCCACCCGATGCCCCTCCCATTGCATGGTATACAGGCGCGTGCAGCGAGGTGGGCTATCGACAGCCACCGTGGTACAGAGCAGTGCCTGAGCTCCATACGCCTTGCGCTGGACGAGATGATCGCTGACATGGTTAGTAAATATTTATTAAATATAAAAATTATATTTTCGTTGAATATAAGTTTTATATAGTTTATTATTTAAGTAATTTCAAATTATGTTTAAAGGTTACCTGGATGCCATACGTTCGCGACGCTATAGCGAGGACTTTGAGTACCCTGTACAGAGGGCTGATTGCGTACAGGGATCACATTGAGCATTACATGCCCGATCGATGCGTGCACCAGCTCGGATATGTTCAGTGGATGCCCGCTCGTTCCATCCATCCTGGCAGGGATACTTACTGTGGCTACACTGGGAAGCCATATGTGGTCAGACACGTTGTGGAGTATGCGGAGTCATCACGGGAGGAGTTTGGGGACATCTACCGGGATATCCCTCATAGGGAGGCAGCCGACCAGTGGGGCTGTTCCTCGTAGTGCGTGCGTGGACGGGTACTTATAGTGGTTTAGAGAGCGTTCACATCCGCGCATCCTTCAAGTCGATCCTCAGGCTGTTATAGAGCCACGTCGACCCCGTCGTGCCGCCTCAGAGTTTGTAAGTATTTTTTTAAAATTTTAAATTATTTTTTTAAAATTCAATTTAGTAGCCTCTAATATATTGTTTAAATGTTTGTAGTGGATGGGTCATTTTGGACAGCATCATCATGCACTTTTAGATGCAGTGAGGGAGCGAGCACCAGACTTGTACGCGGAGTTTGCACCTGGAACTGCTGACTTAGAGGATGAGTTTGACCGACCCATATGATGTGTATTATTGATTGTTCATACTTGATTGTATAATTTATTGTATATTTGATCCATATAATTTATTGTATACTTGATCCATATAATTTATTGTATACTTGACCATTCCACGTCCCAAAACAAATCAAACCACGTCCATAGCAACTAGCACCACGTCCAAAAACAGCTATATGACCAACATATAAAATACATCAGGTTATTAAATTTTGTTGAAGAACAGCAACTAAGTTAAAAAAGAAAATGGAAGTTACAAATTTTACTACAATGATATGAATAATACACCATGTTTCACATAACAATATAGATCCTAGCCATCACGCAGTGCAGTCCAAGCATTAAACCTAGCTTCCAAATTCTTTGGCCAATCTCTCACACTTTCAGCATGACGCTGATGTTGCCAAACAAAGCTCAATGGTGGGATAGGGCACTCATCCACAATATCTACACATACGTAATGATTCCCATTTACATGGGCAAGCGCCATGACCCTTTCAGGTTGTGCGTCAGCACAGGAGGAATACAAAGGTAATACAGAATAATTTCCATCTGGACGAGTTCCGCTCAGATGTATTACAAGTGCATTTGCATAAGTTGCGAGCGGGAACAAATTCGTAGATGTAGCCATCCAGTGCTGCTCACCATATTCTGTGCCTTCAAAACTTACTCGCCTAAGTAACATAGCCACGTGATCACCATCAGGGGGCCTCAACTCCAAAGATTGGAATACACCTTGATACCTGTCCGGATGGCTCGTAATCTCTCCACTCAATGATCTGCGAGCTAATTTCCAATATTTCTCGTGGCCAAAAAGATAAGTAGAAATGACTCAGAAACCACAATGGCCATCCCCACTGACATCTGACCAGCTTGTACAGTAAGGCTGAAAAAATGCTGGCACACAATGAATATCTCCACCAAAACCTGTCAAGTAATTTTATTTCAGGGAATAAACATAACTACATAATGTATATACATGACCAAAAAAAAATAATAAAATGCAACTACAAAATTGTAATTAAACATAACAAAATGCTTCTTTACCTGTACGTAAGGGAGAATGACCATCGGAGCCTGTATGAATTCGGTGTGAGCGACCAGTCGATCGGCCGGATGAACCTGAACGACACCTGCCACGTCGGCCACATGTCGCTCTCTCTCGTGAGCTCCACTCGCGCATCACAGAATGATGTAATCTACTTGGTGGGCCCCCCTTTTGGGGCCCCGACACATCTGGCTCTCCAACACTGGCCATGTCAGGGTGCATCTCCTCTACATACGCCCTATTCAACAGACGGGCTAAAAAAGACGGACTGGTAGAGACTGTAGGAACAACAGTCTCGTTGAAATACCTTAACAAATAAATATATTAAATGTAAACTACTTATAAAAATTATCAAATGTGAAATCAAATGACTATTATTAAAGTTCATATATTTAAAATGTACCTGATGTCCTCATCAATATAATTCGAATCCCCCTGTGATGGCACAATGGTCAAGCTCTTCCAAAACTCATGTACGTGTGGGAGTAGGGGATAGTCCGACAATGACTGGGCCTTGAATATGTCACAAGCACAGGGAATCTCACGTGTCACCTTGGGCACGCATCCACATTTTTTGATTACTGCGCAGGCCAACTTATTCTTCCTTCGAACTTCTTTCCTCACCAATTTCAAACAATGATGTGACACATACTTGTTCAAATAACAGTATGGAAATCCCTGCATACTTGTTTGAGTCGTGGAAATGGAAGCCTTAAGTGAGCCTCTGTTATAGTGTGAAGTAAAATAAAATAAAATAAAACATTCATAATAAATAGTATTATACTAAAATTGAAAGATATGAACTAATAATGAAATAAAAACTTAAACAATTAAATAATTCAACTAACCTGATGTGAGGGTGCAGGTGACTGAGATGGGAGTCGATCTTTGTGAACAAAGTGTCAAGAGAATTGGTGGAAGAATTCAGCCAATCTTTCATAGCAGCATGCGAAGCCTCTACCCTGTTAGTGGAAGTATTACCAAAGTGGAGAAATTGATTTGTCCATGCCCGAACAAATTTCTCCTTGTGAATGAGCCATGTAGTCTCAAAATAATCAACAGCCAACGGCTCAATTAGAGAGTACTTAACCTTGAAATTCTGCAATAAATGGTTAAATTTTTCCACAGTCGGAGCCTTAATAATTTTCTTCCACCAGTTTTCATGGATATCACATGCTAATTTTTTGTTTCTTCTCCCAACATTTTTTTCCAACCACGCATTGACATCACGCCCAATATGCCACAAACATAACAAGTGATGTGAAGCGGGGAAATGATCCTTAATTTGCTGTAACAAACCCAACTCCCTATCTGTCACAATCACACTAGGTACCAAACTAGCCTGCAGCAAAAATCTCAAGTTCCTCATCACCCAATCGTATGTATCCTTTGTCTCATTTCTAACAATAGCAAATACAATATTGAAATTCTTATTTGTAGGAGTCATACCTACCATCTCGACGACAGGCATTTGGTACTTGTTGGTCTTGTAGGTAGAATCAATCCCCACCACCCAATACCATCTGTGGAACATCTGAATTGAGATTGGATGCGCAAAGAAGACATGTGTGATCCCATCAGTGTTCACATCCTTGAGAATCTTGACATAATACTGCTTCTCCTCAGCTAAATGCATAAATTGTTGCCCAATATTTCTACCTGCCAACCCAGCTGTCTTCATCTCTCCTTTCAAATTGTAAACTGATTTGATTGCTACCTGGGAATGGGGAAACTGTTTATTAACAGCTTCCCAAACACACTTTGGCTTCACATTCGCCCCAAGCATAAATTCAGCAACAGCCTTTGACTCTTTAGTAAAATGGCTCAACTGTCTGTGCCCATATGGATGCATTATACCTGTAAATCCCATTTAATTATATTAATAATTCATAAATACTTAACATTAATAAACTTAATTACTATTATGCGCAAATAAGATAATACCAGTGTGATTGTGAGTTGACGCTGCTCCTGGATTTGTATAAACCTTGTGACATCCCAGGTCAATTCTCTTACAGGTCAACCTGAAAAGGCAATTAGTGTCGCTCCTTCTTGTATTCTTTCGTCTGGTTGGGAGAGGGGCTTTGGCAAGATCTCTTCATCGCTTGAACGAAAAGTAGTACGCGACAAATTCTTGATTACCACCTCTATTTGTAATGAGGAACTTAAGTCGCTTAGCTATTTTCTGGTAATGTTTCAAAGTCTTACTAATAGTGCGAAACTCTCTGTCAATCTAAAAATAACCACTCAAATCTGCGCCAGGTTCAAGTTCCACCGCCTCTCCTTGAGCATGATCTGCCTCATTGTCATCTTCATCCTCCTCCTCCTCTTCAGCCTCATAAACCTCTTCCTCCTCATACTCATCATCGTCATCCTGTATATAAATACACACATAAATTAAAACTAAACACTTTTAATATTCAATTATACAAAAATACAGTTGAAATTACATACGCAACAGTAAAAACCAAACATTTTAACCATTATCTACAAAAAAAATGCAATGTTTACAATTATTTCTACCAAAAACAAGGCACATTTACGATTATTACAATAAAAAATGCAATATATTTTACATAATTTATAAATAAAACGCATGCTTTCCATGATTCCGTACACAATAAACGTAGCAAGATTTAGTTTTTGTACCAAAAAATGCTGAAGATTTATGATTTCAGTACATAAAAACGTAGCACTTTTTATATAATACATATAAAAAATGCATCACTTTATTCATAACACATATAAAAAATGCAATAATTTTGACATAATAACAGTATTAAACGCAGCAAAAAAGCGAGAGAGCCATGGCGAAATAGCTAAAGTGCAGCGTTTAAACGCTTTCTAAACGTCATTTTGGCGTGTTTCATACTACATTTTTCCAAGAAAAACAAATTACTTTACGATTCAAAAACTTACTATTTCGTGATGATTCTCGTGCTAAATCTTCTTTGGAAGTCAACAAAATGATAGCCCGAATGTTTTTTTAGTTAAGAATTTGTTTGGATTTGTTTTTTGAAAAGTTGTTTTGTAGTCAAGTGCTATATTTGACCTCACCTTTTTTTCTCCAATTTACATGAATGGATGTAAACGTTTTTGGACGTGTGTAAATGTCAAAAACACACCATTTTTACGAGCGAACCATGGTGGAAACACCCCATTTTAACATTTTTTCGAAAGATTAATCGTTAAAGTATTACGTTTATATTAACTGAATCGCACAGGTTTAGCGTTTTATTTTATTTGAAACGTCATCCTAGCTAAATTTCAAACATCAAAAACGTTTTTCTATCCGTTTTCTATAAGGACGCAAACGTAATTTTGTGTCTTTTTTTACAAAAACTTTGTCAATTTCTCAAGAATTTTATTCATAAGGGCCTTTTGATCATTTTATAATTATTTTTATTTTTTTATGATATAAATAGCAAATTTGTAATACAAATAGCAAGTCTCATTTCCTAATCACTCAAAAGATTTTCCATGTTCTTGCAGACGTTATTGTGGACCCGATGGACCCGTTTTTGTTATTATGATTGAGAACGACAAGATGTCATTTTAGGAATTTCCAGCAAATTCAACCATAAAGGATATGCTCGAGGGAGCGGGATTGACTTGGTTGACTCATTATGGATTCTCTTTGAAGAGGGAGCTCCGTCCAAAGCTGAACAATGGACCAATTGGCGACCTGATGTGCAAGCTAAAAATAGGAGATATAGTAGAGCTAACTCCAGCATTACCAAATTAATCACTGGTGGAATACAGGTAGAAGATTCAGCGGATGTACAACAGGGAACTTTTAGCAGTTAGTATATCCTACTCCTAGGAGTAAACCAAGCGGTTTACTCCTAGCTGGTTTACTGCTACACTACTATTACTACCAAACTTTATTCATCAGTTTACATAAATAGTTCAGCACCCTCAGTTTACATAAGTAGTTCAGCACCCTCAGTTGACATAAGTAGTTCAGCACCCTCAGTTTACATAAGTAGTTCAGCACCCTCAGTTTACATAAGTAGTTCAGCACCCTCAGTTTACATAAGTAGTTCAGAACCCCAGTTTACATAAGTAGTTCAGAACTCTCAGTTTACATAAGTAGTTAAGAACCCTCAGTTTACATAAGTAGTTCAGCACCCTCAGTTTACATAAGTAGTTCAGCACCCTCAGTTTACATAAGTAGTTCAGAACCCTCAGTTTATATAAGTAGTTCAGCACCCTCAGTTTACATAAGTAGTTCAGAACCTCAGTTTACATAAATAGTTCAGAACCCTCAGTTTACATAAGTAGTTCAGAACCCTCAGTTTACATAAGTAGCTCAGAACCCTCAGTTTACATAAGTAGTTCAGCACCCTCAGTTTACATAAGTAGTTCAGAACCTCAGTTTACATAAGTAGTTCAGCACCCTCAGTTTACATAAGTAGTTCAGAACCCTCAGTTTACATAAGTAGTTCAGCACCCTCAGTTTACATAAGTAGTTCAGAACCTCAGTTTATATAAGTAGTTCAGAACCCTCAATTTACTTAAGTAGTTTAGAACCCTCAGTTTACATAAGTAGTTCAGAACCCTCAGTTTACATAAGTAGCTCAGAACCCTTAGTTTACATATGTAGTTCAGCACTCTCAGTTTACATAAGTAGTTCAGAACCTCAGTTTACATAACGAGTTTACATAAGTACACATTCGAGTTTACATAAGCTATCGTTTCAAGTTTACATAAGCCCACTAACCTATTGCTATGTTCCTTCTTGCACCCCATTCACTCCAGCGCCTTCATTTCCACCGGGGCCTCTGCAGTCCCACCACCGCCAACGAAATCTTCTCCCTCCACCGCCGCTTCTTCTTCCGGTCACCAAAATGCAAAGATTCTGGGTGGCTTTTGAAGCTCTGGAGGAGAGGAGTCCATGCAAGGTGTCGGTAGCTCAAGAAGACGCCGGAGAACGACGGTTCGAGGCGGGGAAGTGGCGGTCTAGGGTTTCCAAAAACTAACCTCACTCCAACTCTTCCAAAATGCAAATATAATGGATGGGTTTTGTTCTAGGGACCATGTGGGATCTTTTAGTGGTGAGAACCGACCCAAATCTTGGCCGGAAAGGGATGAATCGGTGGCGAACGGTCGGCGGGAAAAAGAGATTTGCGGAGAGAGAAAACAGACACGAAATAGAGAAACGAAGACATGATTTTGTTCTATGGAGTGTGGGGAACATTTTCATGGGTTAGGACGACCGAGAATGGTCGCCAGTTGGCCGGAACGGGGGCCGCCGTGAAGAACCGAGGGGAGGTGGTGTAGCGAGAAGAGAAATAGGTGGGGGGAAGAGAGAGAGAGAAAGAGAGAGAGAGAGAGAGAGAGAGAGAGAGAGAGAGAGAGAAATGGGTGGTGTAGCGGGGGGTGGGAAAGAGAGAAATGAGTGTGGGGAAGAGAGAGAGAGAGAGAGAGAGAGAGAGAGAGAGAGAGAGAGAGAATGGGGAGTTATACTACTAGGAGTAAACCCGTTTACTCCTAAGAGTATAATATAATTTGTGGGACTTTTAGTACCAACTCCATTGCATTTGCAATTTCAATAGTTGGGTCAAGAAGTTGACCCTAGTGGATCCTAGATTTTCGCTCGTAGTTGAACTCTATAACCCTTATTCTTGTATATAAACCTTACACTTTGTTCTGTGATTGCTTTATGGGAAAATCACTAATCTCATTTCTAAAAAAAATTGAATAAATTCGTAAAAACATATTTTGAAATTAGAAATTGATTAAATTAATATTTTTTTGGTACAAAGAGAGATCAAAGCCTATTAAATCAGCACATTTCGAATCTGCGCAATTTCTTTCGCATCATGATCAAGTCATTTGAGCAAAGTTGGAGGCGGAACTTCTAGTCTTATATATTCTTTGGGGCCCTTTGCTGTCAAAGCTGCTAAACAATTAGCTGCACGATTCACCTCTATATATACATGTGATAACTGCACCTACCAATCTTGGTTCAGCATCGTTCGAATGTCGTGCAACAGATTAGTCGTCGTTCCTCTGTCTTCCTCCCTCCCCACCATTTGAATGGCCTAAACATTATCCAATTCCACCTGCACACGTCATACCCCCTCATGCCAAGCAAATAACAGCCCACGGAAAAGAGCCCACAATTCTCCTTCTAAGCTACTGCACCGGCCAACATTCCACAAGAACCCACCCTTCCATATCCCATCATGATCTCGAAGTATACCTCCCCCGTGGCTTGACCTTTCGCAGATGCCAAACCATCCACATTCAATTTCAAAAATCCCATCTCTGGTTTCTGCCATCTAATCCAACGTGGCTCTCTTGACAAGCCATGTACTGCAAGCATTTTGGATGCAGATTTTGCTTCCACCATACAAACCACCTGAGAGCTTATTTCTTTCACTACTGTTTCAACTGGTTTTGAGATTCTTTAAATATGTGCCCATTCCTACACTGTCATAACTTCCATACCCCAACACCAAACACACAAGGACATTCGACCAGCATTCCAGCACTAGTCTCCCTCAAATTCGAGAATAGCCAGTCATTCAATGTTTTGGCAAAGAAATCACCCCTCCTGCTCCTTGGGATTAACCTCTCCCACACTGATCTTGTCACCCCACAGTCTAAGAACGTGAAGTAGGGACTCAATAGGCGAACCACACACACTATAGCTTGCAGACGGAACAATGTGACAACGACAACGCTCCTCATTAGTCATTAACCGTCCCTTTGCCACAAGTCACAAGCATTGTCTAATTGTCTGAGGTCCAGGCCATCGCCAAATGATTTTCCAGCTACTATCCTCTACATGTTGCTCATCGCCCAAAGTCATTACCGCGGACTTGGTGCTGAAGCGGCCAGACGGTGAAAACCGCCAACAGATGCAGTACGCCGCTGCTTCACGCCTTGGCGGGAAAGTAGCAGCGATCATGTCCAAAATATCAGCCGGGATAACTTCCTGAAAGGCTCCCATCGTGAACTGAGAAATCGGGATTCCTTTTTGAGCCTCCGGAATCCGACCAACTGTATAATTCTGTAATGCTACAGGGAGGGGAAGCCAAATGTCTTCCCAAAATCTCACTCTCCGACCATCACCCACTGCCCATCGGACTCCCTTTTTTCACAAAACTCCACACCTTCCCCAAAGCATTCATAGACGCAGAGCCTTTAGGGAGAGTCTGCAACGATAGAAGGCTCTCAACGTTCAATCCATACTTCGCTAGGATGACATTTACCCACAGCTCATTCTATTTCGTGAGAAGGCCCCAAAAAAGTTTAACTAGCAAGGCTTGATTCATTTGGCTTTGTCTCTTGAACCCAAGTCCACCAACATCCCTAGGTTTGCACAACTCATCCCAACTCACAAGACTCATCTTTGAAAAATTCCCATCCGAGCCCCACGCAAACCGTCTGCACTTCTGCTCAAGACCCTCACAAATATGATTTGGAAGCCAGGCAGTCTACATTGCGTAGGTTAGCAGAGCACTTATGACAGATTGAGCTAATGTGACACACCCGGCCAAAGACAGAGTCGCCGCCTTCCATCCAGCCAATCTTTTCTCAGCTTTATCTAAGATTGACCATAGGTGTGTTTGGTGACTCTTCCATGCATTAAAGGCATACCCAAATATTTCCCCAGGTCCTTTAATACCTTGAAACCCATTTCCCTAGCTATCCTGCACTGCTCGACCTCATCATCATTTGAAGAAAAGTACATGGTAGTCTTAAACTCATTAACCTTTAATGACCTTCTTACCCTATATAGTACAAAACTAAAAAAAAATTCCAACCCCATTCCTGCACGTGTGAACGAGCGAAGGAGTCCCGTTCTGGTACAACCGTTTTCCTTCATTTCATTGGCTTATGCACCGTTTGATAAAACTTAATTTGAGGTCTGAAGTCTGAAGTCTGAAATCTGAAATCTGAATTCTGAAGTCTGAATCCATTAAGTTAGTTTTGTTTGATAAAATTAAAAAATATGTCTGAATCTGAAGTCTGAATTACAAAAATAAGTTTATAAAATTTTAAATTAAATCACCTTATTTTTTAAAAAAATATTAAAAACATATTTTTTTAATATATAAATATTAATTAAATAAATATCACATATTAATTAAAATTATAAAAAAATAAAAATCCATGTCATAAATATATTTTTTATTTATTTAAATGATAAAATATTTTTTTAAAGAAATATTTAATAAATACAAATTATTTAAAGAAAAAACTAAAAAGAATAATAAATATTAAAAATAAGAAAAAATTTGCAACCAATTCAGTTTAGCAATAAGTGATTCGCCAATCACTTATTTTTAGGCTAATAATTATACTTGCAATTCAAACCCACTTAATCTCTTAAGACTTTGAATTATAGTTATCAAACGCACTTAATTATTAAGTACTTAATTAAAAAAGTTCTTAATTTATTAAGTCAGAAACAAGTTGAGTTATCAAACGCTCTTAATCAATTAAGTACTTAATCTGTTTAGAATAAGTTCTGAATTAGTTTATCAAACAGACCCTTAGTAACTTCATTCTTCCCATTTTTTTTTCCTTTTTTTCTTAGATTTCATCCACTATTTAAAAAAAAATTATGCTTCATTTATAATTTTTTATATTTTTTAATTCTTATATATTTTTTTAACATAAAACAGTATAATTTTATTTTTTATATAATCACATATTAAACTTGATATAAAATTCTTATGATATAAAAAAATATTTTTAACATGTTAAAAAAAAAGAAAATCAACAACATTAAAACAAGAACACCAAAGTAGAAACTTCATACCAAGCTAGATATGATGATGTCAAATCTACAAATAGGAAGGGCAAAGGAAAAGTAATGAAACAAGCATTATCAAGGGACGATGAGGAAACCAAGAAATAAAGATATATATCACAAAAAGGTGATAAGAATTTTGAACCATAATCCAATTTCTTCTAGAAAGTTTACTAAGACAGATAAGAAGAAAGGAAAGCTGGCTATTATGGAACTAGTTCCAGCACCATCAACACTAGTAGTAAATGCAGATTATTATTCCTTGCTCTTGCCTTTTCCTGCTAGCAGAAAAAAGAGATCGCAAGTGATTGGCCCATGACAAACTAATATTTATACACATCGATCATGATGAGAAGGGGGGAGGAAGGCGAAAAAGAGGAAGATCCAATATTAATTCCAGAAAACCGTTCATAGTCATCCCCATAGGGCTCATTTACTAGTTGCCGTCAATTTAGACAGTTCTGCCCTTGCTACCATTTTTTAAAAAATTAAAAAAATCATGGATAAATTTAAAAAATTTAATTCACAATCATACAATATGCACGGCCAACGCTACGACCTTGCGTTTGGAAACGGTCGACCATTTCACCTCAATACTCAAAAATTAGCATCACATAGAACAATCAAATAATTAATGCAACCAAAAAAAAAAAACCAAAACACCAAAAAAAAAAAAAAAAAAGTGCATAACCTTCAAATTTTACACGAAATCAAAAAAAAAATTAATATTTTTGAAACCAAACTTTGGTTATTTCGATTTCATTCTATTCGCCATTTGAAATGCATGATTGCACGGGAATTTGTTGAATGGTGCTGAGGAATACTACATCTATTAGAATTTTGCCAGTAGGTTTGCAAAGTTTTGGCCGTGAGTTTGGGAAGGTAAAGGGAGACGAATTTGGGGAGTGGTTTTGAAATTTTTTATTGTTATTATTTTGTGAAAAAGGTGACAATAAATAGCAGTCCAGTAATAATAAATAAAATTATTTCAATTTTAGTCCCTTTATCAATAGTAAGTAATATATTTATTTTAGGAGAAAATGAAAAAAAATAGAAAGTAAATAAATCCGAAATTAATTCTAAAACAGAACAAAGTCTTAAAATCACATTATGAAATTAGAAATCGATTCAACTAATATTAAAGATTATCTTTAACTAATAGCATATGTTTGTTTTATAGAGATACCATTTATAGTGTTCATTCCGTATATAATACAAATTAAAAAAAATCCCCACCTTATTCTCGCACCGTGAACGCACGCACGAGTCCCATCCCTGTACAGATGTTCTTCATTTCTTTAGCCTAGTAACTTCATTCTTTCCCTTTGTATTCTCTTTTTTCTCTTATATTTCATCCACTCTTTTTTCAAAAAAAAAAATCCTGCTTAATGTCTAGTTTTTTAATTGTTTCATTCTTATATATATATTTTTAAATGTAAACCAATATAATTTTAGTTTTGATATAATCATTTATTGAACTTGATATAAAACTCTTATAATATAAAAAATATCAATATTGCCAATAAAGTCGTACAGTTGTTATGGGAGAGGGAACTTTTTCTCTTGAAGTTCATATTCGGACAAAAGAAATGCACTCGCAAGCTGAGTATGAGTTTGCATCTCACTGGAGATACAAAGAAGGGAATTATAAACACTCTAATTTCGTGTTTCATATGGTTGAGTGGGCGCGCTGGATTATTACTTTACAGAGTGAGACAATGAACAAGTACCAGAAAGCAGTTGGTTACTCTGATTCCCTGAAGCCACCTTGCCAATTTCCTAATCACTCGAAGATTTCACCTATTCTTGCAGTCCTTATTGGGTCAAGAAGCTGACCCTGGTAGCTACTAGATTTTTGCTCGTAGTTGAACTCTGTCGCCCTCTTTCTTGCATATAAACCTTAAACTTTGTACTGTGACTGCTTTAAGGAAAAATGGCTAACCTCATTGCTAAAAAAAATAAATAAATTCGTAAAAATACATTATCAAATTAGAAATTTATTCAACTAATATTTAAGATTATTTTTAACTGATAGCATATGTTTGTCTTGTAAGTATACCATTCATGACCTTCTTACCCTGCATAATACGAAATAAAGACGCACGCACGAATTCAGTCCTTGGACAACTGTTTTCCTTCATTTCATTTGCTTAGTAACTTTATTCTTCCCCCTTTTTTTTTTTTCTCCTATTTTCTTAGATTTCATCCACTATATATATTTTTAATTCATGCTTCAAATCTTTTTTTAAATTTTTTAATCATTATATATTTTTAAAATAAAACAGTATAATTTTATTTTTGATATAGTAACATATCCAACTTGATATAAAATTCTAATGATATAAAATATATATTTTTAACGAGTTAAAAAAAAAGAAAATTACCTACCTTAAAAACAATAACAACAAAATAGAAACTTTATACCAAGCTAGATATGATGTCGTCGAATCTTTAAATAGGAAGGGCAAAGGAAAAGTAATAAATGAAGCATTGTCATAGGACGTTGAGGAAACCAGGAAAGAAAATATACATCAGAACAAGATGGTAAGAATTTTGAAACATTAATCCGATTTCCTCTAGAAAGTCCACCAAGAAAGATCAGAAGAATAGGAAAGTTAGCTATTATGGAACCAGTTGCAAGACCATCAGCAGCAGTAGTAAATGCAGATCGCTTTTCTTCGCTCTTGCCCTTTCTTGCTAGAAGAAAAAAGAGATCGCTCATTGCTTAAGTGATTGGCGCAAATAATAATGGAGCAAGGAAAACTACAATTTATGCACATAGATCATGAGGAGGACGAGGGCAAAAAAGAGGAAGATCCAATATTAATGCCAGAATGACCGTTCATAGTCATCCCTTAAGGGCTATTTACTAGTTGTCGTCATTTTAGACTGTTTTGCCCTTGCTACTATTTTTAAAAAATTACAAATATCATGGATAATTAAAAAAAAATTTAAAATTCACCGCCGTACAATATCCATGGCCAGTGCCACGACCGTGCGTTAGGGAACGACCTACTGCAGTCAACCATTCCACCTCCCAAAGTACTCAAAAATTAGCATCACATAGAATAATCAAATAATTAATACAGTAAACGAAAACCAAAACACCAAAAAAAGGTGGATAATCTTCAAATTTTACACGAATCAAAAAAAAATTTTACAATTTTTGAAAACCAACCTTTGGTTATTTCGATTTCCTTCTATTTTCCATTGAAAATGCACGATTGTGCGGCAATTAGTTGAATAGTGTTGAGGAGTACTAGATCTAGTAGAATTTTGCCAATAGCTTTGGGGAGTTTCGGCCGTGAGTGTGGGAAGGTAAAGGGAGAGAAATTTGGGGGGTGGTTTTGAAATTTTTTATTGTTAGTGTTATTTTGCAAAAAAAGGTGGCAATAAATAACAGTCCAATAATAATAAATAAAATTTTTATATTTTTAGTCACTTTATCAATAGTAAGTAATCTATTTTTTTTAATGAGAAAAAGGGAAAAAATCGAGAGTAAATCAATTTGAAATTAGTTCTAAAAGTGAATAAAGTCGTAAAATGACATTATGAAATTAGAAATTGATTCAACTGATATTAAAAATTATCTTTAACAGATAACATATGTTTGTCTTATAGGGATACCATTTATAGTGTTCTTACCCTATATAATACAAAATAACAAAAGATCCCCACCCCATTCCCTTACTGTGAATGTACACAAGAGTCCCATCCTTGTACAACTGTTGCTCTTCATTTCATTTGATTAGTAACTTCATTCTTGATGAGGTTTCTTCTACTTGAGATAGCAGAAAAACTCTTGTTTGCCCGATCTAGTACTATATACCTCACACGAAATTCTCTGCTATTAGCTCTATATAAGTATAATAGGGATGGAATATGGTTGCAAGAAAAAGGCAGAGTGGAACCACAACAATAACAACTACAATATTGCTGATAAATTCAAAGAATGCAAAAGTATATCAAAGGCTTGGCTATTCTAGCTCTCAAAGGATTAATATCGTCAATTACATAATTTTATTAAAGACATAAGTCCTATTTATATAGGAGGGCGGCCGGCCATTTAAATGAGGGAATCCTAGTGGTACTAGGATTTCTTTCTTTAAGGTCACAAGTCTTTCTCTTTACAATGATGGTAAAGTGAGAGATATAGACTTGTTTCCTTAATTGCACTTGTCAATCATGACCTTATTTACCTAGCAATTATTATATCACTTAATCTTACTATATCCTATATGATGTGATTTTAAGGGGCCTCACTCACTTTTTCCAACCTCGATGATGCACATCATGAAGAGCTCATCCATGGAAAGCACATGTTTGGGAGGATTCACGACCATCAAGGCCACTTTGAAGCAATAAGAGCCAATTCAAGCATACTTTGGCATAAGGTTGAAGAAACCAAGAAGCTTATTTCTTTGGGAAATGATAGATTCATACCTCTAAACAAGTTCACTAAAGACTTGTTCAAGGTTCCATTTGATATCTAAGAGAGGGTGGATAAATCTACAAGCAAGAGCAGGATCAAAGGAAGCATATTTTGAAACCCTTAATATTTTGATCCAAGAAAGCTATTACATGAAGAATATTCAAAGGATCATAATATTAAGTATTTGTAAAGCTTAGCTTCCATTTATTTGTTTTTGAGCCTAAGGTCCTCATTCACACTTTCTAACCTTGAGGATGCATATCATGAAGAGCATATATTTGGGGTAAATAATGTGCATCAATGCCCATTTGAAGACTTTAAAGCAAGTGGTAAGTTTTATGTCGCGGTAACTCACAAATTATAATTTATATTTACTCAAACTCTACAAAATAAAATAATGTAGTATTTAAGTGTTGATCTCACAGGGAACGATGTAATTTATTGTTGTTTTCTTTTGTTTTTCAGTGGCAAAAGCAATAAAAGTTGGAATCAAGCAATAGTTTAATGACTTCAGAGCATCAATAGAACAATGAAATGATAAAGAGTATGAAATAAAAACGGGAAAATCACTTTCTCAAGATTTAGAGGTTTCGATTATAGACTTGTAAGTTATCTATCAACTAAGCACTAAGTCTTGTGTTATAGATCTATGGAATTAACTCAATCAATCTCGGCCGAATCATAATCAGCACCATGTCACTTTATTGATGGGGTTCTATCACTTTTGTATAGCATAATTGTCTGATCTGCTTCTTATTTGGCCTAGCAATTATCTTATCTATGAAGTTTACTACCCTAAAATCATGGACCCATCACTAATCTGGACTACTTTGGTAGTTTACTAACAGACCGAGGCACTTATCACTAGCAGATAAACCTAAATCCCTTCATAAACCCATGTTTTTGTCCATTCAAATGATAGTAGAAACAACCCATGAAATATAATTGTCAATTGGTAACACCCACAATCAAATTCACAATGTTAAGCGACAAATAATTGATGATAAACATAACCTATCACAACACACAATGAAAAACCAATATAGAAGACAAATTAATTACAACCCATGGCATAAATTCCACAAATCCATATTATAGACGTAAATGGATTAGTTCTTGAAAATAAAAAAAGAATTGCATAACCCATTAACAAAAGTGGAAAAAAATGGATTTTAACCATGAATTAGATTAGATCCATTTATATACATGGGATTTCCATCTCCTCTATTCCATTAAAAGGGTGAAAATCCCTTAGAAAAACTTAGAACCACATAGGTTCTTAGCTAAGAAGAAAACTAAAGTAAAAAAGCAACTCTGAACTACTTTCTCTCTCTATAACTAATTTTCGGACTATGTAAAACTAAATCCATGAATATCCGAATATCTCTAAGGGTTACTGCCCTATCCTATTTATACACAAATGAATAAAAGAATTAAGATGTCCTTTTTCGAAAATACACAAATATATTATAGGCCCAAAGTAATCCCAAAAAATAACTTTTCAGATTCGGTGGATAGCTAACGTTTATTTGCACTGGAGTGACCTCGACGTTGGTTTCTTGTTGCTCTTGACGTCACTTGGTCCTGCCGCCACCCTACTCATGCCCAGATGGATGTTACCTTTATCACGACCTACTGGGCTGGCGTGCACTGGACATTATCTTGCTCACGTCCAGGAAGAGTTGAGATGCATGCGACGTTGCCTCGCTCACTTTCACTTGGCGTTGGCATCTGCTGGACATTACTGATATCACGTCTAGATAGGGTTGTTATGAGTAGAACGGTATCCACCCACGTCTAGTTGGATCTAACGCACTCTTGACTTTGTCTGTGTTTTGTCCGAGTCACGTTTGTAAAAAGCTAAAGTGGTCTTGACATCACCTGCTCACGTACACCAAATGCAGGAGCGGACTGGACGTCATGTAGCTCACGTCAAGGTGGAGGTGTCGTGTACTGGAATTCATTTGATAGTTGAACTTCTTTTTTCATATCTTCAACTCCTATTCTTGAAGTCTTGTCCTTAGTGTGGTTTCCTTTAGACCTCACATGTTCAGTAGACTACCTACAACTAACTCAATCGAAGCCATAAGTTCACCATTTATGTATAAACAGACCTAAAATCTATCAAAAATAGGCAAACCATTGCATCTTTTGCACATGAAAATAGATGTGAAGTGATTCACATCAGCAAGATCAAGATCAATTGGACACAAGGTTGAAAGAGCCCTTAAAGGAATATCTTTAGGGCAAAACTAGAGTTTGAAGCTAAACAAGTTCACCAAAAACTTGTTTAATGTGCCACTTAAAGAGAGCCAAAATTATTCTTCAAGGAAAATTTGCTTCAAATGGATGTTGGAACCTCAAAAATAATTGTTGTATCTTATAGGATCCATCATCAAGTGTGTCTTTTTATTTTTCTTTTTTTTTTTCATTTTTTTGTTCATTTTCGGCCATAAGACTATTTTTGGGCCAATTTTTCCTTTTATTTTATTTTGAGACTTTGGGCTAATTAAGGGGTTTGTAAATCAATTATGGATGAGTTTTACCCTTGAGAAAGTCCAAAAAGGTCCAATAAAACCAAAGAATGAAGGAGAATTTGGCCAACATCAAAGAGGAAACTTTTTAGAAGATCTACAAGTTTACTTGGAGAAGCAAGCAACCAAAGAAGGAAAAGAAGGAAATTTCCAGCAAGGACACGTTAGGAATTATGAATATTGTTGGGCAAGTTTCCTATTTTGAGCTTGATTGAGTTAAATAAAGACTAAATCTTGTAGGATATAGTAAGATTTAGTCATAGATTGATTTATTAGTCAAATAAGGTCATAGATTGATAAATTAGTTAAATTAGGAAATAAGACTATCGCTCTCTCAATTTTCCATCTTTGTAAAAAGAGAGACTTGTGGACCGAGAAATGAAATCCTAAAACCACTAGGATTTCCCTTCAAATTTTGTGGCCTCTCCCTATAAATATTGGGAGTATGTCTTCAATAAAATTATTTCATTGATGAATTAAAACTCCAAAAATTTGTGTTAGCTTGTGAGTAACCAAAACTGAGATTTTGTTTTTAATGCATCAATGACTTTATCCATAGTATCAAGGTTATCACTATTGGTGGTGTCATACTATCTGGAACTTCTTGCTGAAGTCCAAATTCATATAACCTTCAATTATCAGCCAAATTCTGAATTTATCCTCATCCAATTCGTGCAAAGCAAACACTAGACCGGACAACGTCTCTTTTTTTCGTCTTTGGTGGAAGAAACCGTGTGATGGATCTTATAACCTAAGCAATTAAACATGATCAAACCTCTTGACTTTAAGGAAGTTAAATCTCACATTTATACATGGTTTTTATACCTTTAGTTTATTTGCATTTTTATGATCTACACTCACTTCACTTGTTTCCTAAACTTGGAAAAAAAAAATTTTTTGACGGGAATCCTTCAAGGGATGCAAGTTACAAATGGTAGCGTTGTTGTAGGGTTGATCTGCACTTTGAGGGATGACCGATTGTTGCCCGATCTTTTTTACTATTATCTCACTATCTACAGTTCTATTGAATTGAGGCAACGGATTATCAATTCAATAGAGAATTTGGCACGTGTTTTGGCAAACGTCTCACGTGAATAGTTTAGAGGGATAGATAGGGGTTTGTGATGAATTTCGTTCTCATAAGAACACGGCTTAATAGTTCAGCATATAACTATTGAAACCAAAATAACAAGAGCGGGTGTTGCTACATAGAGCCAAACACACAAAACACAATGTTTAATCAACAAAATCATATTTATTTTCGTGGGGAATAGGCCTATTTATAGGCTTACATGATGTTCTCTTCCTGATCAAAAAAGGTAATCTCTAATTTTATTGAAATAGAGATCGAAAAAGTAAAATCCTAGTCTAACTTGGAACGGCTATGAATTCGACCAATAAAGCTAGTATTACACGAAAATTAAAGTCCTACTAAAGAAGGGAAAACTCAGCTACTCTTATTGTAAATTGGATACACTTCTAAAACATTCTTGAATTACATGACATAAAATAATAAACCTAAAAGGAAGAAAAATAGGGGCGTCAATTGGGCTTAGGGAGAGAGCTGGGCCTCTCAAAACCTCCTGAGCTTTCCTTTGACCCAATTAAACTCCTTTATTTTGGGCTCTAGTCCATCATTTACTCCTTGTTTTCAAGTTCATCTTCAGTTAACCTCGTGATATTAATAGGCTTGGGCATTGAGTTTAGTAAATGGGATATTGGGTTTCTTCAATGATAAGCTATAAGGCTTCTTGAACCTTTTTCATAGGCCCAACATTGTCAACATGTGGATCTCTCTTATAGAGATTATGATCCACTATACTTGATCCTATAGTGTGAAATTGAGGTGTTTTTATTACTTGTTTCGTTACCAACTCGGTACACACCAATCCCTTATGAAAAAATTAGTTTTATCAAAGGTTGCAAGACAAAAAATAACAGCATCATAACTCAAGAAGTGGATCCACTCCGATTGCATGTTGAAAGGAAAAAAGGAAATCATGACGGCTAAAATAGACTTTATGAATTTTACCTCGACCTTATTATGGATCAACCTTAATATGGATTTTACCTCAACAACTGAACTGCCTCTCTTGTGGAATGGCAAAACAACATGATACTTTAAACCTAACCATGGTGTCAAACAGGGGGATCTCTCTCACCCTTTTTTCTTTATTTTTAATGTGGAAAAACTAAGTTCTTTGATTGCAAATGTTGTCAGAGAAGGACATTGGAAACAAATTTCAATATCCAAAGGAGACCCCCTGCTCTCACATTTATCTTTTGCAGATGAGTAAATCTTTTTCCGGAAAAGCCTCCCTTAAAAAAATAACAGTTCTGCAAGAGACACTAACAACATTTACCAACTTTTTGTTTTATGTTTGATCAGGCTGTCAATCTTAGGAAATCCCAACTCTGTATCTCACTTAAAATATCCTCTATTGGTAGGGCAGCAGATTTGCAAATTGTACAAGACTGTGGCAAATACTTGGGCAATCCCATCATTCATGAATGATCATCCAAAAAGAACTATGCTTCTCTTATTGACAACGTCAAAAACTGCCTATCTTGGAAAGCAAAGAATCTCTGTCTAGCTGGTATCATCAATTAAAAATTACACCGTGCAGACCACAACCCTTCCGGTGGATGTAACTGACAAAATCTAAAAGTATATTAGACAACTTTTTTAGTTGGTTCACAGAACATATGAAGACTCCATCTAGTAAGTTGGAATGGGGTATGTCGCCCCAAATCACACGGTATACTAGGTTTTGACCACAAACCTTAGTTTTGGTCCTCATAATAGGGATAATTCTAATTTTCATCCATCTTATGTTTTGAATGACAATATTAGTCCATATCGTTTTTTTTTTTTTTTAGCAGATTTAGTCATTTTTTACGAAAAAATTTAAAAGATAAAGGATTAACTCATTTGATTGCTAGTTAAACCTAATTTTTTCTTCAAAATGACTTGTATCATGATGTTTTCAATTCATTTTATAACTCACTTCCTCATGAATATTCAACCTATTTGGATCGACTCACAATCCAAAATGACCGTCGAAATTCTAAATGGGTTAATCCGTTATTTTCTAAATTTTTTTAGTAAAAATAGACTAAATCTTCTAAAAAAATAATAAGTACTAATATTATCACTGAAAACATAAAAAAGAACAAAAATAGAATCACCCCCCTATTATTATGAGAGACCAACACTACATTTAACCTAAAAAAAAAAATTAAAAACAATAAAAATAAGTGTTAAGAGTATATTCCACTAGGAATATAGTATAATTTGCAGTGAGGATCTAATAATTTAAATATAGTAGTATTAAAGAACAAGATACGGTGTTGTTGTTAATGTATATAATTGTATTGTGGGACAGTCATCCCGTCCATACAAATGAGAGATTGTTGAATGCACCTATTGTTCCAAGTAACTAAAAAGAATATATTTAATTTGAAAAAAATATATAATAATAAAATTTAATCATTGTATTATATTAATTTATGAATACAAATGATATGTAATAAAAAAGTTTCCTAATGAATATATATAAAAACTATCCAAAATAAAACCTCCCCGTTCTAGTGGCCGGGACTACGGTGTCTATATAAAGCTCACATGTATTGTTATTGTCAATACGCACCATCTACTCTTAGTACTAGCAGCAAAGATTGAAATAATTTTTTTTAAAAAAAAAGTACAAGAAAGCACAAGAGAAGATGTCGATTCTCAATTTATTGATGATTTTTCTGGCTGTCAGCGCTAGTAATAATCTCCTTTCTTTATTTATTGTTTATATTTAATTATTTTGATTTTTTAACTAAACTTGTGTGACAGATAAAATTTTATTTTTTTCCAATATCGAAAAAGGATTATTTTTCTCAAATACTATTTTTAGTTGGGATGATAAAATGAAGGAATTAATTATATATATTATTTAATTGAATTTGTAGGTATTTTTGATGGAGTTGAAGGGACGATTGTAAGGACTCGTTGTTGCGACGTAACTTTGGATTGCTTTGACATATGTCCACCTGGCACTGACCAATTCAATTGCGTTGAGAAGGGGAACTGTGGGCCCAGAAAGAGGGGCTTCTGTAGCTGCAACACCATTCCATCCAAGTCGTGAACTACGTTTTTCTTCTTTTTTTTTTCAAGAGATTATTATTATTATTTTGATACACGAATTAAAGTGTAACCAAATTAATATTACGAATTAATCATTCCCTTTGGAATTTTGGCTCTCTTTTACTAGTTCTTATATTTTTTTTTGAAATAAAATATATATTAATTTACTAGAAAACGTCCAGCAACAATTGACCAAAAAAAAAGATACAGCCAAAGAAACACAACGGATAAATTTATGTATATCTACCCTATCAAGCGGTAGATATACTACAAATCAAAATTTTAATCCGAACAAGAATACATCACTAATTTTCTGATGAAAACTTAAAAACATAGATATAATGATGATTGAATCTTTTTGGAACAAACCAGCGAACATCTTCAACTACGCCGCTACTAATCTAACGAACTTCACCAACGAAACTACCGTCGTAACAACGAACAACATCAGTGAAGTTGCGACCAAATATACTGCCAGTAGATTATCTACTGAAGGACAAAAGAAAATAAAGATTGTGAATAATCCTCTTTATTGGATAACAAAACTAAAAATAATAAAACGAAAAAGAGAAACAAATTTATTTTTTCCATCTTCCTCATGATAGAAAGATGGGGAAGAAAAATATTTTTTGAGGGTTAAGTTTGAGAGAGAAGAGAAGAGAACGGTGGCTGTTAGGGTTGATTAATATTAAATTGATTTTATTTTTTATTCAGAACAATAAATAAAAATAATTCTTATTGAAGGGATTAAATTTAAGTAACGTCAATTAATCTCTCGATTTTATTTGAAAAATAACATAAATTAAATAGATGTCACGATTCTCTTTAAAAAAAATTAATTTAAAAAAATTAATTCGAATATGAAATGAAAGATTGGATTTTCTTGCAAGTCAGCGTAATTAATATTGAATAAATGTAAAAATGATTTTAGATATCGATAATACTTAAAGGCCCCTGGTACTTAATTGTTATATAATAATATTAGTGTTATATTGCGATGTATTTTTAGAAAATAATATAATAATATTAATTAAAGGCACAAATTACAGACATTCAAAAACTACACGTTAAATAATAAAATATTTTTTTATTAAGTGGCAAAGGCATATAAGGGTACGATATAACTTGGCGGGAACTTCAATTTTCTTTGGATTTAACATGAAGTCGACGGCTTTACTAACGTTTCTTATGATGTTTTGCTGCATACAATGTAGTGATTTCCTATGGAGAAAATTGCAATTTTAATTTACAATTTTTTTTTGTAAGCAGCTCGCAAGTCCCAGCGATAAGAATAAATCGCTGAGATTGGATATCCTTTTAATAATAAAAATTTTGTGTTATAAATTAAAATTGTTAAAATTTTGCTTTAAAAAATTGTACCCTCGCAGTATTTCTATAATTTTTTTTGTTATTCTTTCTCTTCTTTATTTTCTTTGTTGTTTGGTTATTTCTTTTATATTACTAGCCGTAACTCTGATGGAATAGGATCTCGATATCTGGAACTTGATAATGAATTTCTCCATCTCTAATACAATTATGCAATACACTAATGTTAATCAGAAATGAAAGAGAAGTTATAATGAATTTTACGACTTAAAATATATGAGTATATTTTTATGGGATGGTTAATAATGAATCTATTTTTAGGAGATGGTTATTTATTGAAGACTATTAATTAATATTTATCGAAGACTTAAAATATATGCATTGTGACAAATACATATTTGGCAGATTTTATATTTTCCTTTTCAAATTATGTTCAAGAAGAGAATATTATAGTGTATATTCTACTTAACCTTAGTGATGACCTACTAGTCATAGTTATGAGATACATAAGTTTCCCCAATTAGCTAACATATATGGTATACTAATCACTGATTAATTTATTCTCCTTCCCTCTCCTCAAGTTAGAGGATGAGAATTGTGAATACCTAACCTAGCTAAAAATTTATCAAACTAGCATTTACCCAATGTTTTGGTAAAGATATCAGCTAGTTAATCACGAGACGGAACGTAGACGAAAACATCGCAAAGAAAATGACAATCAATTTTAATATGTTTCGTTCATTAATAGATAACAGGATTAGCAATGATGTGGAGAGCAATCTGATTGTCACAATAATAATGCATAGGTTGTGAGTGAGCGACCCCAAAACTGCGCAGAAGACCTTTCAACCATTTAAACTCACAGGTCGTGGAAGTCATTGCTCGATATTCGACCTCGACAGAAGAGCACAAAATCGTCTTTTGTTTCCTGGTACGCCAAGAGATAAGAGAGTGGCAAAATTGAATGAACCAACCTGTAAAGGATCGACGAGTAAGAGGACAATTGGCCCAATCAAAGTCACACCATACATATAACTGATGGTCGTAATCAAAGCATAACACAATGCCTTGACCAAGATTGCCCTTCAAGTACCAAACATGAAGGGTAGCCTCCCAAATGAGCCTGAACTAGAGCGTATAAACTAAGCAAGGGTATGAATATAGTAAGACAATTTGGGATGCATGAATGCAAGATAAATTAGGCGTCCAGCCAAACAACGATAAGGATATGGATCAGGAAGGGAATCATTAGCTACCAAAGCAAGAAGATGTTGGGATTCAAAGGAAAACCAGCAAGTTTGGCCCCGAGCAAACCAATCTCTAAAATAATGTCCAATGCATACTTGCATTGACAGAGAAAAATATCGGAAGCATTGTGAGTTACTTCAATGCTCAAAAATATTTGAGAAGACCAAGATCCTTTATATAAAAACATTTACTCAAGTAGCACTTAAAAACAGAGATGGCAGAAGAGTCATTGCCAGAAATCACAAGATCATGGACATAAACAAGGATATGAACATGAATATGAACACGTCGGAGTGAAAACAATGAGTGATCAGCAGAAGACTAAGTCAAACAATATTGTCGTAAAGTACCAGCTAATTTACCAAACCAATAAAGAGGTGTTTGCTTCAAACCATACAAGGAACGTCGAAAGCAACATACGTGGCCTTGGGTGGAGGAGTGAGAACCAGGGGGAAATTTCATGTACACCTCTTCATCCAAATCACCATGGACAAAAGCATTGTGAGCATCCATCTAGTGATTCATGTTTTCATTAGTTAGGTATTAGCTTATAAGCTTGAGCTTAGAGTTCTCAGACCTGCTGCCCCTTTGGTCATCTCCACTTGGGAAGATGATGAGAAAGAGAAACGAAAAAAAAAAAAAAAGAAAAAAAGAGGGCTTTTAAGATGTAATTTTGTATTACAAAATAAGATGTTGAGTTTTTCTTTTTTGTAATATTTTGGCCCCAAATTACCATTGACCAGGTGTGACTTATACCAATTACTGGTTGATGGTGTTTAAAAGTTTATAAGTAATGAGTACTTTTAGAAAATCTATACATGTGGGATCTAAAACGAAATTTAATCATAGATGAAGAGTAAAATTTGTAATTTTTCCTAGTAAGGGTCCACTCCCACAATATCAAGGCCCCATCGTATGAAGCAATAAGCCGTGGTGTGTGAAAAGATTTTGTAGGGAATTTTTTTATTTGACTCATAAACATTGAGGGAATTTTTTTTTTTTAAATGGAAAATAGAAATTTTGGAACTAGGTAAATTTTAAATTTTTGAATTAAGAATATTATTTGGATTTTTTATTGGGTGTACTTTCTCTTTTGTTCGGTCAAACTATCAATTATCCCTTAAGTTTTTTTACAACTACCAATACCCATTGACCAAAGTCAAATATTAAAAAATATCAAAAAATAAAAAAATTTGATGTTATTTTAGTAAATTGATATTATAAAATGATGTTAATTTTGTCTTTTAATACAATAATAATACTTATATCAATATTTTTACTTAATTTTACCGTCAATCAGAGGCTAATTATTATTAATTTGAATAGTCAAAGGGTATAAGTTATTTTCAAAAACTGTGGGAGGTTATTGATAGTTTTTTTAAAACTAGTTGGAAGTAAATGTAATTTTTTTTTTTTTTTTTTTTTTTTTTTTTTTTTTTTGTTATAACGACCAAACATAGCCTTAAAGAAGAAAAAAAAATATAAAAAAGTTTACTGTGAAGCCCTAAGCAATTCAGCATTCGATTTCATTCCGTCCATCCCTTAGGGCTCTTTGTTCCTCTTCTTGAATATCCTTCTAAAATCTGTTACGATTGAAATTCACAATGTTAAACTATTTACCTGAGGAGCTACTGATTGAAATTCTCTCAAGAGTTCCTGCAAAATCCCTTGTTAAGTTTCTGTTAGTTTCAAAATCATGGTACAGTTTGATCACAAGCCCTAATTTCACCATGACCCATCTCAACAATGTCCGGCGACAAAAGATCCCTGGTATTCCTCCACTTCTACTCAGTAGACGTTACCTTCTTTTTCACAAAGAGGAGCATTATACAATGTTCTCGGATGATGAACAGGAGGGCGGTGGTGACAGTGGTAGGATCCAAGATTTCGCCAGAACATCAATTGAGCTTGACTGCCCACTGAAAGCACAGATTGGGTATGCCAGGGTCGTGGGTACTTGTGATGGGTTAGTTTGTTTATCTGATGATTTGTTTGGAATTCAAAGACGCATTGATTTATGGAACCCTTCGATTCGAAAGTACTTAGAATTACCACCTCCAACTATTGAACCCCCTTCTCCTTTTATGTTTGTATTGGGATTTGGGGTTGACTCGCACGGTGATTACAAGGTGGTGAGGATTGTGTATCATAAAGACGAGCAATTGGAGTTAACTGTGCCATTTGAGGTGGAAGTGTACAGTGTTAGTCTGGGATTTTGGAGGAGGATAGTGAATGTTCCGAGCAATGTTTACATTAGAGAATTTTCATGGACACAGGTTTTTCTGAATGGTGTTGTGCATTGGATTTCCTATTGTCCTAGTAAAGGTGGTTCAGTTAGTAGTTTGATTCTGGGATTTGATATGGAGAATGACCTTTTCAATGAGATCATGCTACCAGATAAGTTGTCTTGTATACAAGCCAGGAGGTTAGTTATAAATGTATATAGGGGTGATCTTGCTGTAATTAGGTATCATAGATCAGTAAAGCTTTCCATTTGGGTGATGAAGCAATATGGAGTCTTTGAGTCATGGACGAGGTTGTTTGCTATTGATTTAGGAGAAGAAATGGCGAGAGTTGTGGGATTTAAGAGGAACGGTAATGTTTTAGTGGCAAAGGTGAGTGGTGAGCTGGTTATGTTTGATCCAAAGACGAATGGGATTCAAGAGCTTGAAATCCTGGGAACCCCGAGTTCATTTTATATCTGTAATTTTGAGGAGACACTAGTTCTCCTTGGAAGACAAAATGTAATTTTCACGGACGAAAAAGAAGTTGGTGGGAATGATTGTGATAAGAAAGTACCCGAAAGAACGAGTACTTCAGTGGACAAGGTATGTAAATATTCTTCTTCCACTCTTTACCGTGAAAAAAAAGAAATCTGATTATGGTAGTACAGTGTTGTATTTAATATGTTGGTTGGATTGATATTTAAATGTGATCCGGCAAATGGTAAAAAGGGCTCAGTAAGAAAACCAGAAACTTGAGAGGATATTTAAGATTTTACAACTTTTATGTTTGAATCTGTTTTGTTCTGTATAGGGAAACATTTGTTTGACCATGGCGCAACTTATGCATACGCTTTCGAGCTGCTAAATTATATTGATGCCTCATGTTTCTTCTGAAATCATCTTTCATATTCATTCATAATATTTTCTGCAAGCTATTTATGAATAACATTGGCATTTGATTCATTCAAAACATTATAGAATATAGCATGTATTCTTGGCTAAATGTTTTGTTCAGTTTCGTGACATTATGGATTGCAAAATGAATGAGTGGAGTTTGTTTTTCTTGTTTCCCTTTCCCACCCTTGATTGATTGGTACATATTTGAGGGAGTAAATTTGGGTTGAGAAAGTGTGGATATAGGATGCAAGTAAAACAGGGAGCCTGTAATTTCCTGCCACAGCCCAACAGTTGTTTTGGCCTTTGATTTACCCCCATTCATATCCTAAGTTTAGTTTTAGCTTCCTTGTTAAATTTCAGTTCAGTTCCGCATCCTCGTATCAGTGCAAATTTGCCTGAGAAATAACAGTATTGTCTGTTATTTAGCGACTCAAAAGTAGAAATATTAAAGCCCAAGCCACTTATTTCCAGGACTCTGGCAGTTGTGGTAGCTATTCTGCATCAATTCTAGTATGCAAGATTGCATCTTTTTAGGTCCGAATCTCATTATCATTGATGTTATTGCAGGATCATTGACAGTATGACTCAACATTCAAGTCTCTGAGCAAGGAAAGCATGGCAGATTCACCCCGCCACTGATTCTCTTCTGTTTGTTATACTAGGCCTACTAAGCGCCACTATTTCAGTTCAATTTTTTGGAATATTGACAAGCATGGCATTTTAGGTTTGTTGAATTTGATAAGGCTTCATATGTTTCATTTGAACATCAATTCCTATATAGTAAGATTAAGAGTAAAAAAAATTAGGGTACTCCTAGCCAAAAAAAAGACGAAAAAAGAGGGGAAAATTCAAGTAGCTAAACAGTGTTACAAACGCGTCTAACCACCCTTCTAATAAGCTGGCCTATGCCTCTGGTTTACATCAAATCGAATCCCGCTGATCACTTCAAAATTAAAATTTTAAATTTTTATTGGGTTTTGGGTTGTACGGACTTTGCACAAAGGAGGAACAAAAGGAATGGAAACAGGCGGGTTGGAATTTTATTTTCCATTAGAAGAAGTTGCAGCCCTTTTGAAACTCTTCACTCGACCCACGACGTTCGCAAAAATAGCAAGCATTAATAGCACGTTCGATCACTCAACCCAGCAACTTGAATGGCAGGAGACTACTAGCGGAAGGCGATTCGACTTAGATTTTGAGTGGGGGAAGAAAAAATTTTGATCAAACCGTACAAAAATAGTTAGGGTTAAGCAAGTTACGAGTGAAGCAGAAGCAAAAAAAAAATTAAAAGCAGCATGGAAGGTATGTTTATAACAAATGTTGAACTAATATTTGCAGTTTAGGGTTACTTGATGTTGTTCATAATGGTCGTACTTTCTTTTTTGGTGTAAAAAACGCAACATGGGAGGACGGTAAATATTGCTAGAGTAAAGAGACCAAGCAAGGAAATCGGCAGTGAGAAATCAGACAAACAAATGTCACAAAGTAAGTTTTTTGCAGTTCATCGTTCTGATATCCTTGTGGCAAGTTGTTGCTGTTTATGTAAAGTGCTGATATGCTTGTGTAAATTTCTGTTGTCTTATGTAAAGTCCCTTTTTTGGTTATAAAGTGGTGTTCCTAAGACTAGAATGCTCATAATTCGTGTAAAATCATAGTCTGATCTGCTTATGTAAACTATTGGCTGTTTATGTAAAGTGCTGATATGCTTGTGTAAAGTACTGTTGTCTTATGTAAAGTCCTTTTTTTTTTTTTTTTTTTTTGTAAAGTGGTGTTCCTAATACTAGAATGCTCAAAATTCGTGTAAAATCATCGTCTGATCTACTTATGTAAACTACTGGTTGTTTATGTAAAGTGCTGATATGCTTGTGTAAAGTCCCTTTTTTGGTTGTAAAGTGATGTTCCTAAGACTAGAATGCTCATAATTCTTGTAAAATCATCGTCTGATCTGCTTATGTAAACTACTTGTTGTTTATGTAAAATGCTAATATGCTTGTGTAAAGTACTGTTGTCTTATGTAAAGTCCATTTTTTAGGTTGTAAAGTGGTGTTCCTAAGACTAGAATGCTCATAATTTGTGTAAAATCATCGTCTGATCTGCTTATATAAACTACTGGTTGTTTATGTAAAGTGCTGATATGCTTGTGTAAAGTACTGTTGTCTTATGTAAAGTCCCTTTTTTTGGTTATAAAGTTGTGTCCTATGACTAGAATCCTCATAATTCGTGTAAAATTATCATCTGATATGCTTATGTAAACTACTGTTGTTTATGTAAAGTGCTTATATGCTTGTGTAAAGTACTGTTGTCTTATGTAAAGTCCCTTTTTTTTGTTGTAAAGCGGTGTTGCTAAGACTAGAATGCTCATAATTCGTGTAAAATTATCGTTTGATATGTTTTTGTAAACTACTGGTTCTTTATGTAAAGTGCTGATATGCATGTGTAAAGTGCTGTTGTCTTATGTAAAGTCTCTTTTTTTGGTTGTAAAGTTGTGTTCCTAAGACTAGAATGCTTATAATTCGTGTAAAATCATCGTCTGATATACTTATATAAACTACTGGTTGTTTATATAAAGTGCTAGCATCTCGTCAGAACAACTAGCACCACGTCAAAAATAACTAGCACCACATCCAGAAACGTCTACATTCACGCGTGTGAATTTAAACTGATTTTTTTCACAAAGACAACTAGCACCACGTCTCAGAACAACTAGCATCACATCAAAAACAACTAGCACCACGTCCAGGAACGTCTACATCTATCCGTGTGAATTTAAACTGATTTTTTTCACAAAGACAACTAGCACCAGGTCTCAGAACAATGAGCACCACGTCAAAACAACTAGCACCATGTCCAGAAACGTCTTCATCCATGCGTGTGTATTTAAACTGATTTTTTCCACAAAGACAACTAGCACCACGTCTCAGAACAACTAGCACTACGTCAAAAACAACTAGCATCACGTCCAGAAACGTCTACATCATTCATGTGAATTCAAGCTATTTTTTTCACAAACACAACTAGTACCACGTCTCAGAACAACTAGAACCACATCAAAAATAACTAGCACCACATCCAGAAACGTCTTCATCCATGCGTGTGAATTTAAACTGATTTTTTTTATAAAGACAACTTTACACAAACAATCATCGTTTTACACAAACAATCATCATTTTACACAAACAAAATCAGTAAGGAATACTAGTTTACAACAACTGTAATCAGTTTACATAAATGAACAGTTGTTTACACAAACAAGACAACACATTACAAAAACGATTTAAACCAACTAACATCATTATAAACCAGGAAGACACTACTTTACACCAACAATTATGATTTTACATAAACAAAACAGTACTTTACACAAGCAAACCAGGAAACATCAGTACCTTATACCAAGAAAAGCAACGGTTTCCATACACGAACCGTGCTATACAAAAAACATTTTACATCTAAGTTACAATCTTTTCTATTAGAAAATATCATTAACAAAAATCCTTCTTTTTCCTTTGATGTTTCAATTTGACTTTGTGCACCCTCTTCTCAAATGTACTTTTAAAACGAACATTCCGCACACCTCTTGCCCTCCTAGAAGTGGGGTATCTAATCTTCTTCAACGAAGGCAATTCAAAATTCTCATCCAAAATACCAGCTTGGGCAGCAAGTGCATCTTTGGCTTTCACATAGTACTCATCCGAAATACTGCTACCAATCTCACTGGTATGCGATAATCTAATTAAATCAAAATACCTTCTACTAGCATCTGCCCTCTACAAAGATTGTGAAAACCTTGATGGCGAACACATCGACACTTCTGAAACATTAAACTTTCCACTACGGGAAACTGAAGCAGCTTTTGCCCACCTATCGAGGATATACATTTGTGAAATTTTCTGCAAAAGAGCAAAAAAAAAAAAAAAAAAAAAAAAAAAAAAAAAAAAAAAAACCAGATATGTTATATTGTTTTACATCAGTTTTAATTAATTTACATAATTGACATCACCATATAGAGAATACCGTAAAATTGTTCTGAAAAGGGACACGGAGGCAATGAGAACATAGAATCCCAACTTCAAAAAACTTCTTGCATAAACACTTTACAGAATAATCATTGTCATCGTAAATGACAACATGCCGGAATATGAGACCATTCTCATCTTCTTTTGGAATCCAAAGTTCAAACGCATATACACCATTTGATTGGGACTTCTGTTCCATCTTCAATTCTAGCATATTCAGATATTGCTCAAAATATGTGTACATCTCAAGTGTGTACACTTCACGGGCATGCCTCAACATTAGACATTGTTTAACAGACATGTCAACATTGCCATAGAAGCACCTATGATCTTCGCAAGCAGCTTGGTATCACCGATCCAGAACAACATCGACAAATTGATGGTAAAAATCACATAATGTTGATGTCTTAGACAATCTTCGAGAAATAGAGTTATTTGTACTCTCACTCCTCTGGGAAGATGATGTTCCCCCAGAAAAATAATCCTTGCTGAACGCAGGACTCCACTTCTCCCTTGATTCGTAAGTTTTTTTCAACCACTCATTGTTTCGCATCCATATTTTTGTTCCATCCTGAAAACACATCAAAATGTTGTAAAATTATGTAAACTGTTAGTTTATGTAAACTGGCAGTTTATGTAAACCCACAGTTGACATAAACATTTGTGTAAACTGTCAGTTTACAACAGTCGTTGATGTAAAAATCAACAAGTACACACACTTACCTCTTCCAGTGGTAATTAAATTCATCAACGGTGTCCACTTTGGCGAGCAATCTATAAAACAACTCACGAAAACTTATCTGCTGTCTGAGAAAACCAATTTTGCTCTCGGAGTTTTTTATGATATGCCAAATGCAAAGACGATGCAGTGAATCAGCAAATATCTCTTGAATCGCCCTTCCCATGGATGCTGATTGATCATTCATTACAGTTATCGGATGCTTATTGTCCATCGACCTCAAGAATGTAGAAAATAACCAAACAAATGATTCAACTTTTTCGTCCCTCATAAAACCAATTCCAAACATCACATTCTTCCTGTGGTTGTCCAATCCGATAAATGGATCACATATCAAATTATATTTATTAGTACAATACGGGTGTCATGGATTAAAAAATCACCAAACAGCTTGTAATCAGTCTTCATTTGACCATCTCTCCAAAAAATATTTTTCAGACAATACTCAAAATCCAATTCAAAATCAAAGAAAAAACCTTCTTCGTGAGCAGCCCTGTATTTCAATATCTCAATCAAAGAATTGGAATCACTGCCATCATTGTATTTTCTTTTTTTCGTTTTCACTCGTTGTATACATCCCTTTGTGTAAAACCAACGTTTGATCGAAATCCAGCCTACATAACATCAAAATTCTTTACCGTATTTAATTTGGCAGTTTACATAAACAAAAAGGTACTTTACACAAGTTATATCAGTACTTATCTGTTTTGTTTATGCAAACTTGTAGTTTACATAAATGTTTATGTAAACTACAAGTTTACATAAACAAAACAGATACGTAAACTACCAGTTTACACAAACATAACAGTACGATCATTGTATGCAAATAACAAGTATTTTACACGAACAAAACTAACCTTTTTATAAAGGAGCTTGCAACTATCAGAAATAGATATTCCCGCAAATTTCATTGCATGGAAAAAATCAATAGATGATCTCGACATCTTCCTGTGAGAACGTAACAAATGTCTTTCATTCTACAGACACATAACGTGATTATGCTTTTGGAAATGCTTTGTGACGACTCATAAACCATCTTCCGGCCTCATTTTAATTTCAATACAAGTCAAACAATCAGAACGACTATCAATCTTGGTGAATATTTGGTCTATCTTACAATTCTCCTTCTTCTTACCATTTTTACAGCAAACAATTCTCCTCCAATACCTGGTTCCGTCACTTTTCTTTCTATCTTTCTCTAAACGAACACCAAAACCAAGATCCCAAGCATATGAATTTAAAGTTCATATGCTTGCTCCTCACTCTTGCAGGTTCTATCAACAAGAGAAGGCATTGTTTCATCATCCCCATGTTGCGAATCTGAAACGAATAAAGAAAGACCGAAGTTTGCATCAAATTCATATTCATTAAAGACGAAAAAAATATATGATAAACAATAACCTACCACAACATATTACTTGCACGGTAGAACGATATCCCGCACTTTTGCAAACACCTAAACCTTCAATTAAATTAGATATTTCCCGCATATAAATTATTAGAAACTATATAATTCGGTTTATGTAAACTATCGACTTTACACAAACACAATGCGAGTTTACATAAGCACAAAGTCGACTTTACACAAACACAATACGAGTTTACATAAACATACAGTCGAGTTTACATAAGCACACAGTCGAGTTTACATAAGCACACAGTCGAGTTTACATAAGCACACAGACGAGTTTACATAAACACACAGTCGAGTTTACATAAGCACCAAAGAGAGTTTACATAAACTATCATGCCCTTAAGACTGCCTGAAATGGATACCACAATGATCGAAATTTCAAAATTTGAAACACGCTGAAGATGAACATGATGATATATACTAAATTTGAATCTCAAAAATCACCGTCCGTCATCATTATTTGTCCGTTGGGCAACAAAATGGAGCAAAAAATCATCCTTTCAAGGATCCTCCCGTCTTGTCGAACGTGCGTGAAGACGACTCCCAGCAAAACACGATTCAATAAAAGCGCGTGAACAAATTTTTTCCTTCAGGCGCATTAAATGCGCATTTAATGCCCCTGAAGGAAGAAAGCAAGTAAAAAGCCCGATTTTTTTTTTACGGTTCTTCAGGTATTAACCGATTTTTTTTAATCAAAAATTTGCGATTCTTCAGGTATTAACCGAATTTTTTATCAAAAATCGGGTGGGTGTATAACCGCTGCGTTACACCTATTCCTATATTATAATTTGCCATTAACATACGAACTATCCTATCCCTTTGTTTCAGCCTTCAACATTTGCTATATATTCAACTCAAAACCTTTTAGAACTCCGATGATACTTTTTAAGTATTAGTTTTTCGTGTTTTTGTCTCTACATATCAAAATTCAACAGTTTCAAAAACAAAACAAGAATTACATTCTATAATTACCGTAGTAGCCCTTACGAGTTTAATAATGGTTCCAACAAAATTTGGATTGTCATACAACATTGCAACTTATATTTAATAGGGCTCCCCAGCTCCCTCATCCATCTTTACTTGAATTATTTAATGGGGCTTTTTCAAGCCCCGAGTAAAGTTACATAATAAATCATCATGTGTCATGTAATGTGTTCGGATCTGTCATACGATGAGGCAAAATGAAGGAGAAACAAGGCCATGACTGCAAATTCTTGATTGAAATAACCAACCAGAAATCAAAACTCTGTTCCAGCTCACGTGCCATCAGGTTGGCCAGCCAAAATTCAGTCCCATCAACTCCATGATTGCCATTAAAGTTGTACTCCCTCTGTCCGTCTAGAAAGTGCTGTTTCTTCTTGAATATTGCCTCAGAAACCATTGGCAAAACAGAGAGGTAGCAACCCTTTTACACAACGCCCTGACCCTGACTCTTTACAGCCTCATCTATATCTGGAGTTTTGCTAAAACTTTTGAATCTAATTATTAAAAAATAAAAAAATAAAAAAGAACAGCATCTGGCTACAAGCCTCCAGTCCCAAGCAAGGATTAAAACCAAATTTCAGGAGGGTTGAGTTAGGTTGCTTAATAAATCTGGAATGCTAGTGTAAAAAAAAAAAAAGGAAATGAAATTTAAAAGAGGAATCTTTCAGTGTAAGTTGAGAGAAACACTGAAGCATTATGCGTTTATGAAGATAGGCTCAGATCTATCAATCATAAGATAAGGAGACAAAACGAAGGAGACATCACCATGACTGCAAATTCCCAATTGCAGTTTTGAACCGAAACGAATAAACCTATTCAAGGATCAATAATGACATCAAAGTTTCCCAGCCAAGATACGGTTGGTCTAGTAAAGTCTCACCTCATCAAAACTCAAGAAAAAGTTTTTATCATCACAGCCTTCAAACCATACCATTAATCCTATAACCCAAAATAAAGATTTAGGTCCAAAAACCGCAAAGTTTATGCAAGATTATACCATACACGTGCAGCAGCCAGCCATCAGTAGCAGAAGATAAGCAGCAATCAATTGATGGTTTCACAAATGCAACTCCTTAAAGTAAAGCTTTTCTTTGAATCAATGGCTGCTTCTATTTGGATCATAGACCAATTAAAAACCTTCCAAATAGGCCAATAGAAAAGTTCCAGTACTTACTACTACCATAATAAAAACCCATACAGTTTAGAAAATAGGGCCAAATCTTAAAGAGAACTTCAAACGTACGTAAGCAACAATTTCACCAAAACAAGAAAACAAAACCTAGAGAACTATTCAATGTTGATATATAAAATTCAATCCAAGAGCATCCCCGTCAAATATGCAGTTTATGAGGTTCTTACTCTTCCCTGGTACAATGCAATAGCAACTAGCAAGCCAGTTGTTAAAGGAAAATTTGAAGCAACTTATCAACTCGGCAGTCCCCCATCTCTCACCAAATGAGCAAAAGATAATTCACCTTCTAGTAATGTACGAGTCAATCTCCTTTATCTGCCCTTCCTACACCTCTATTATGCAGTAAGTAAACTATCACACTGTTTAACTAGAGAGAGAACCAATTAGAAAGAAACCACATAGTTCGGGAGAAAATAATTTGGACCTTTCAAATTTATCCAAGACACAAAAGCAGAATCTCATTCAAATCCTATGTTACAGAAGATGAAGACATCTATCTACTAATCCATTGACGCAACATTCAGCTTGAAACACTATCTTCAGTCTTACTGAGATGATATAAAACAAAGTTATGCTATCTTTTCCAAGGGCACAACCAGTTTAGCTAGAATGCCCAAACATCAATCAAAATAGTAATGCAAGGTAGATTGAACTAGTGAATCTTTTTGTTGCTGCAAATCCGATCCACTCCGAGAACTACAGATTTTTCATATCATTGCCACACTAATCTCACAGTATCAGAAATAATAGTTCGTGATTTTGTAAGGATCTCAAAACACCAGATACATAATGAAGTACATAAACTTTAAAGGCATTCCTCACGCAACAAGGGACCCCTGAAAATGGTCTCAAAATGTTACGCCTGACATTGCCTCCAATGATATACCAACAAAAATGCTATATCCAATAGAAAACATGACAGCTCAAGATGATACGAAGAATAAGAAGTTCATAAGTTATAATCAGTGAAAGTTCAACATTACTCCAAAAGGTTTCAGCTTCATCAGCTAACTCATGGCGTCCAAGTTAACACAATTCTACCAGCCATCATTTACTTACAGTTAATAAATCCACCATATTGGCTCATGCAAGAGTTTCACACTAAACATATGAGGGGAAAGCATTAAACAACACATGAACATATGTAACTATAAATCATCAAGATTTCATATTCATTCATCTTCATAAAACAAATTTAAGAAAAAACATATATCCCAAAACTAAGTAAAACACGAAATTGGCCCCAAAAACCACACTGATCAGTGATTGCCACCATTACATCTTATAGTTCGCTTACAATTCCTCTGAAATAGTCAGATTACAAAATCTAGGTTTGCAAATTCTACTAAAGGACAGATTATAAACTAAATTATTAAAAATAAATAAATTCCAGAATCATAATGATCACCTCAGCGGAGATAGGCCGGAATCTTAATGCGAATAAACAGCATACTCATAACATAAGATATAACAACAAAAGCAACTCCAGCTGAAGCAAACGAAACCTTGACACTCTTAGCCCGATTCTTATCAAGAGCAAGGTCCAAGAGTACGATCCCAACTCCACCAAGGACAAACATGAAGCCGGAAGAGAGGCCTTCAATGATGTACTGCCCATTGACCCTACCGGGCAAGAAAACAACGGGTCTGACTGATCCGGTGAGTCGATCCTGCGTAGATCCGATTCCGGGTGGTTCAACAATGACGTCGTAGACAATGCCGGAGACGACGAGGAAGTAAGTGAGGAGAATAAGGGCGAAGACGGTCATGGCCGATGGAAGTGTGAAAGATGGTAGCTTCAGACGGAGGCGGGGAGGGCGGAGGAAGGAGAAGGGGAGGATTCGGAGGATGTGGAAAAATGGGTCCACGGATGAAAAGTCGGAAGAGTGGTCCATGGAGGCAGAGGACGAGGACGGAGAGAGGTGTTCCGATTTAGGAGGCATGGTGTTTGATGAAATGCAGCGAAGACAAGTGAGAATGTCTGTGTTGACTTTAACAGTTGGGGCATAGAGAAGAAGGTGATGTTTTAGGAGAAGTGTAACCGGGCTATGGTCTTTCTAGTCAGTCAATGGGCTGGACACTTGGATCCCCACTTTTGAGGACATGAAAGAAAGCCCATAATTTCATTCTCTGAATTGCTATTTGTATAACAAAATTACTATTTGTATAACAAAAAATGTCCAAACTACCCCCGAAATGAAAGAAATGTAAATTTGATGGCAAATATGGGATAAAAAACGCTGTGTATTGATAAATTAAAGGTTAAAAAACGTAAAAATGGTGCGTAAAAAAACAAAAAAAACGCTGAAGCAATACGATTGAACAGAACACCAACGCTAAAGCGTAGCGTTTGACGGGCTAACAAACGCCAAACCGAAGCATTGTAAACAATGGAAAACGCTGAAACGTAAACGCTAAAATGAGGCGTTAATGCTGAACTCGCTCGCTTATATGCAGCGTTTCAGACCCGAAGTTGGTTAAAAAAAAAAAAAGCACTCCAAACGCCACAGAATTCTATATTCGACCGGCTCTCACGCAAGAAGCTAAGGAAAAAACCCAAGAACACTAATTTTTTTCGAAATGGAAGCTGGTGGATCCGGATCTTCGAGAGGTCATGGCGCGGGCAAAGGGTTACTCTACAATCGGGTAAAATTTCTCAACCATTTCAATAATGTTTTGAAATTCATTTTGTCCATTCTTAGAACGCATATTAGGGGTAAAAACGCCGCAAATTGACTATTTTTATGGGGAAAAACCGCCGATCGGCGGTGATGTTTATTAGAGGAGCCGCCGATCGGCGGCGTAGATGTGCGGAAAAACACCGATCGGCGGCGTTCCACAAGGGTAGCAACGCCGATCGGTGGCGTTTTCAACATCCCAAACGTTGATCGGCAGCGTTTGGGATGTTGAAAACGCCGATCGATGGAGTTCTGTTTTCAGTAGAAACGCCGATCCGGAGCGTTTTAATCGGAGACAAACGCTGTATTGCAGCGTTTGGTTCCGATTAAACGCCGGTGACCATCGTTTGACCGTAAGTCAAACGCTCCAATATAGCGTTTGACTTACGGTCAAACGCTGATACATAGCGTTTGACTGAAAGTCAAACGTTAAATTGTAGCGTTTGACTTACGGGCAAACGCTGCAATTTAATATAATTGTCTAGGGTTTACGTTTTAAAAATATTTACGTAATATGAAATGTATGTGAATTAATATGATTGTTTGTTTATTAATATATTTTAATTACATTTTTCAGGGTGGCGGTAAGGTTAAACCGCGCGTTCCTCCTTCCACCGTTGAGGAGAGACAGAGGCCCACAGTTTCTGCCAGAAGGCAGAAGATGGCAGCCGTGAGACCTCGAACTCGAGGTGGCCGATCCAGGGGTGGCGGTCGAGGGATTGGCGGGGAGTCGGCATTCCATCTGAGGGACGAGGACGATGCCGCACCGAGCGACGAGGACGATCGGTCAGAGGAGGAGGAGGCTCACGAGGAGCCTCCGAGATCGAGCCATCAGCGGCAGTCTGGTATGCAGCAGCAGGAGCGGGCGGAGCCCTCTGCAGGTACGCGATATTGATTAATTAATTACGTTTATTTAATTGATCTATTTGTCTAATTTGTGAATTATGTTAAATTATGTATTATTTGTTTAGATTATTATTAATTAAGTAAATATTTAAATTAATATTTAATTGTTAATTTATTTGGTAATATGATTACTTAGTTAAATTATGTTATATTGTTTTATAAATTGTAATATTTATTGAGTTATTTACTTTATGAAGTATTTGTTTATTTATTTGCTAATTTGTCTAGTTAGTAAAAATATGTTATATTTGTTTATATATGTTATTAAATTGGCTTTTTAGTTTATTTTTTGTGTAAATTGTTAAAATATTTAGGATTGTTTTATTTATTTTATAAAATGTGAATTTATTAAAGTATGTTTTATTCGTTTATTTTGTTAATTAGTTAAATTGATTATATATATTATATTTGATAAATATAGCGATCCCTAAAAAGCGGAAGAAAGATGACAAGAGTTGGTTGGTCACTGGACCAGTCGAGGGTGGGCCGATCGATGCGACGGTTATTCCTAGTTTTTTAGGCCACGTCGTATCGAGGTTTAGTGTGACCGGTGGTAGAGCCCCTATTAGGTGTCACAATAGGGGTTTGATGTACGATTCCTTAGTTGGTTGGGTGCGAGGTATGTCACCCCTAGGGGCCCATATACTTAGTCAGACAGGGCTGGGACATATTCCCAGCATTCTGTTTAGGCATATAGACGCGCCATTGATTTGCGCATTTTTGGAGAGGTGGCAGCCGGACACCAATACTTTCCATTTACCCTTCGGTGAGATGACGATACTTCTCCACGACGTGTGGGAGATTATGCGTCTACCGATAGAGGGTCGGTTGATTACCCAGTCCGCTGATACCGCCACCCTATTGGCGTATTCTAGAGATTTGCTCGAGATACCTCCGGACGAGCACATCGACAAGAATTTATTCGAGAATGGGGCATTCTCGACCGAGCGGGTGATAGATCTCTGTAGGCGTAGACCCCGGCCCGACTCGGACGTTGCAGTATTTCTATGGGCTACTATTGGGACCTGTCTGTTTACAGACAAGAGTTCCAATAAGTTCATGCCAGGCCCTGTTCTGGAGCTGAGGGGCGGGATGGCTCAAGTGGGCGAGTATGCTTGGGGCACGGCGACGCTAGCGTACCTATATAGACACTTAGGTGCTGCTAGTCGTCATGGCACGTCGAGCGTTGCGGGTTGCTTGACGTTGCTACAGGCCTGGATCTACGAGCATTTTCCATCTTTTAGGAGTAATGCCAGGCCTCTGCCAGTGCACCACGAGCGGTCGCGGGCCAGCAGATGGACGGTCGACGCACCCCGCAACAAGGACGACAGACTGGCCATCTTCCGAGAGGCCCTGGATGCCTTGTCACCGGACGATGTACGTAAATCAAAATTTTACATTAATTAAATATATGTAATTTTCATAAAACTAGGAAATGTAATTGGAAATTTTTTTCATAGGTTGTATGGATGCCATACGGTCGCGCTGCTGTCACGCGCACTCCGAGGACCCAGTACCGCGGCCTGATTGCGTACCGGGAGGACATAGAGCCGTACATGCCAGACCGGTGTGCGCGTCAGTTGGGGTACGTGCAGTGGATCCCCAGACCGTTCATTCCGGCCACGGATGGGACGTACAGGGGGTACGGGGGTAGTGGGTACGTCGTGCACCACCCACGGACATATGCGGAGTCCGAGTGGGACGCATATCCGGCTACCGGGCCTATATATTTTGTGCACCGTGCACAGACAGGGCACGGCGTCAGATATAGTGCCTGCGTGGACGGATATCTGGAGTGGTTCGTACCCCGATCCCATCCGTACGTCATAGGGCCCCCACCGGAGCAGCCACAGCCACGCCGATCGTCATCGGAATACGTAAGTATTTTTTTTTCAAATTTGTAATATATATTTATTATATTGTTCAAAATCAATAATTGTTATAATTGTTGGTATTTGTTGTAGTGGGTTAGCGATGTGCTGGGCGTGCAGCACCGGTTGTTGGATCAGCTGCGAGATCGAGCACCGGACCTGCACGGGGAGTATTCGGCTCTGATTGACGAGTTTGAGCAGCGGTTTGACCTGGCCGATTGAGCCCATATGTATTTTTTTATGTATGACATTTTGTTTACATTTGTATATTTTTTTATGACATCAGAACCATTTATATAGTAGTACTTTATGCATTATATTTTTTGTTAGTGTTTATTTAGTTATATGTCATGAATGTGAATTCAAGTTAATACAAAACAAACAATCATATAATACCAAACTTAGTTCATAACTACAAATATTGTTTAAACAAAAAAATCACATTAAACAAAAAACCGCTAAGCATCACGACGATTTACCCATAGCCTAAAACGCATTCTGAAACTATTAGGCTAACGTCCAACGGTCGCTTGGTTGCAATGATCGCGCCAAACAATGTGCAGTGGAGGAAGAGGACAATCATCGAGTACATCAACACGAACGTAATGATTACCACCCACGTGAGCAATTGCTATCTGTCTCTCAGGGCGGGTTTCGTCCTCTCCAGCATCCAACGGTAATATGGTATAATTCGCCATTGGCTCTGACCGGCTGAGATGAAGTACCACGGCATTTGCATGTGTGGCAAGTGGGTACAAGTCAGTGGGTGTGACCATCCAGTAGGCTTCAGAACAACTTCTACCTTGATAACGTAAACGCCTCAGCACGGCACCCAAATGATCACCATCAGCAGGTCTCTCCTCCAACACTGCAAACAAACCTGCATACCGTTGTGGATCACGTCCGATCTCACCAACAAGCGCTCTGCGTGACAATTTCCAATTGTGCTGGCCGCCTGAAAGGTAACTAGCAATCACCCTGAACCCACAATTTCCATCTCCAATGACATCCGACCATCCAGTACAGTAATGCCGGAAAAACACTGGTACGCATGGTACATCTTGTCCAAATCCTAACGTGTTCAATAAATTAGAACGAACATAATTGAATTAATTTTGACCATAAATAAATTCGTGAAACATCACTAACAATATTTACCTTCACGTAATGGAGACTGACTAGAGGAGTCCGTCGTATTGTTGGATGTGCGCCCAGTTGATCTTCCACTTGAATTCGACCGACCCCTACCACGTGATCCACGTGTCGCTCTTTCCCGTCCACTCCACTCACGCATAACTGAATGGTGCAGTCTACTCGGCGGCCTTCCCCTATGAGTACCCTCAACCGATGGCTCAGCTGCACTAGACATATCAGCGTGCATCTCTTCCACATAGGCCATATTAAGTAGACGAGCCAAGAATGACGGACTTGTGTTAACTGCAGGAATGACTTCCTCATTGAAAAACCTTGATGAAACATTATTTTCAATCAGCATCCAAATGTAAAATTACAAAAAATAAAACAAATTCAATATAACTAACAAACATAAGTAAAATGTACCTGATGTCCTCATTCAGAGTATTCGAATCCCTTTGGGAGGGTACAATTGTCAATCTCTGCCAGAACTCGTGGACTAATGGGAGCAATTGATATGCGGTCGATTCCTGTGCCTTGTATATATCACAGGCACAAGGAATCCCAAGCGTCACCTTGCACACGCATCCACACCTATCGATAACTTCGCCTGCCAACCTATCCTTTTTTTCAACTTGTTTGCTTACCAAATTCAGGCAGTGATGCGAAACGTATTTGTTCAAGTAACAGTATGGAAACCCCATCCTACTGGTTTGTGTCGTGGCAGTAGAAGACTCGAGCGACCCACTGTTATTGTTTTAACGTACAATAAAATTATAATAAAATTATGACATTAAATAAATAATCGAATGCGGTTATTGCACTTACGCGATGTGAGGGAACAGATGCGTGAGATGAGAGTCGATCTTCATGAACAACGTGTCGAGAGAATTGGTGGAAGAATGAAGCCAATCTTTCAATGCAGCATGGGAAGCCTCAACCCTGTTAGTTGCCGTATTCCCAAAGTGTTGAAATGTGTCCGTCCAGGCCCGACAGAATTTCTCCTTATGAATTAACCACGTCCCCTCCAAATAATCAACAACTGCAGGCTCAACCATAGAGTATGTAACCTTGAATTGGACTAATAAGAGGTTAAACCTTTCAACTGTGGGAGCCATGATAATTTTCTTCCACCAATTACTATATATATCAGTGGCCGTGTCCACATTCCTCCTAGCAACATTTTTTTCCAACCAACTGGCAACATCACGGTCAATATGCCACCGACATAACAAGTGATTGCAAGATGGAAAGTGATCCTTAATAGGCTGCAACAAACCCAACTCCCTATCTGAGACAACAACACTTGGTTCCACATTACTAGGCAACAATTCCCTCAAGTTTTTCATTACCCAATCATATGTTTCTTTTGTCTCATCCTTAACAATGGCAAAAGCAATATTGAAGTTCTTATTGGTGGGAGTCATACCGATCATCTCAACGACGGGCATTTTGTACTTGTTGGTCTTGTAGGTTGAATCAACCACTACAACCCAATACCACCTGTTGAACATCTGAATTGATGTAGGATGAGCGATGAATGCATGTGTGATCGCATTAGTGGCCTCGTCAGTGATAATCTGAACAAAATATTTCTTCTCGCGAGCCAAATGCAAAAATTGCTGCCCAATATTCCTACCGTCCAATCCATCTTTCTTCATATCTTCCTTCAAATTGTAGACCTGCCTTATCTGTACATTGTCTTCGGGAAACTGCTGATGAATAGCTTCCCAGACGCTTTTTGGTCTCACATTGAAAGAAAGCATGCGTTTAGCCTCAGCCTTTGCCTCTTTCGAGAAACCGCTCAACTGCCTGTGCCCATATGGATGCCTTATACCTACAAAAATTAGTAATAAGAATATAAGAAAATGCTAATTATAGGAAAAATAATATAACATATTCAATAGCGAAACATATTCATACCAGGATGATTATGTGTGGACGATACCCCTGGCGTAACAAGCACACTGTAACGCTCATTAACAACCTTCTTGACAGTCAACTTGAACGGACATTTACAGCCGCACCTTTTTGTGTTCAACCGTATGGTGGGGAGAGGCTCCTTCAATGGATCTTTCCATCGACTGCACCTAAAATAATACGTCGAGCCACTTCCGCCTTGCTTCGAAAGCACAAACTTCAGGCTATTAGCTATAGGATAGCAAAACGTAAATGCATCCTCCACACTTGCAAAATCCCTATCGATCCTAAAATATTCACTTAGATCTGCCCCAATGTCTTGTTCCTCACCCCCTCGTCATCCTCATTATCCTGTTCTTGCTCGTAATCATCGTGTGTACTCATATTCGAATCATCGTCCTGTATAGTCAGAATCCGAATACATATTGTTACAAACGCTATAAATTACACAATAGGACTATAAAAAACGCTTCACTTTACATATGTAATCTTAAAAAAACGCAACGTATTTCACATAACTATACAAAAAAACGCTACACTTCACAAAAAAATTAACTAAAAACGCTAAGGATTTCACATAAATACCATAATTTCGCAACAATTTTCTTAAATGAAATGCATAAAACGCCACAATTTGGCGTTTTTTCATGACAAAAACGCCACTTAATAGCGTTTTTCATGACACTAAACGCCACATATTAGCGTTTCTAGTGATTAAAAACGCTAATAAGTGGCGTTTAGTGTCATGAAAAACGCTACAAAATACAAAAAATACATAGCGGGTAGCAAACTTACCATTTCGTTAAGAATGTCAATCGAAAGTTGTACAATACGAATGACAGGTGAATATGATTCGACGAAACCTTCTTTCGATTGTCGATTTGAATTTGTTGTCAATATTTGTAAGGGAACCTTTTGTACAGAGAATGTACAAAGGTTATGATATGATGTAATTTGTTGTCAATATTTGGTCTGTTCATATTAGTTCCGTCCGTTTTTTAACAAAAACCGTCACACACGCTACTATTTAACGAGCGAGATATGTTTTTCGGCTATACTTTAGCGTTTTTTCTGACATAAAACGCTGTATTTTAGCGTTTTTTTTTCCCATAAAACGCAGCCCCTTAGCGTTTTGTTCCAAAAAAATGCTACGTTTTGGCGTTTTCTGTACACCATTTCGCTACGTTTTAGCGTTTTGATCGAATTTCCACATGACATTTCAGCGTTTTTTTTGTTCATTCACATACCAAATTTACGTTTTTTGCCCATTAGTTCAGCAATGCGCAGCGTTTTTTATCCAAAAACGATTTATTATTTCATATCGGGGGTATTTTGGACATTTTTTGTTATACAAATAGTAATTTTGTTATACAAATAGTAAATCCCTTTCATTCTTTTCTTTCCTAAACGAAGTCCACATTTTAGTAAATGCCCGCTCACTTATTTTTTTCTTTTAAAATTTATGATTATATACTTTAATGTAATTTTTTTTGTCTTAAATGCAGTTTTGGTCCCCATAATAAAGGTAATTCTACTTTTGATCCCTTTTATATGGGGATAATTATAGTCCCATAACTTTTTTTACTTAGGATTTTTGATCAATTTTTTATGAAAAGTTTAGAAAATAATAGATTAACTCATTTGAACGCTAGTCAAACCTAATTTTTTCTTCAAAATGATTTGTATCATGATGTTTTCAACAAATTTTATAATTCGGATCTTCATGAATATTCAATCAATTTAGAATTCCGGCCGTTATTTTGGATTGTGAGTCTATTTAAATGAGTTGAACATTCATGAGAAATTGAGTCATAAATTGATTAAAAACATCATGATACAAATTATTTTGAAGAAAAAATTAGGTTTGACTAGCGATCAAATGAGTTAATCCATTATCTTCTAGTTTTTTCGTAAAAAATGACAAGACTCCGAATAAAAAAATTAGGGGACTAAAAGTGTCCCGATAAAATTAAAAAGCACCAAAAGTGAAATTACCCCTATTATAAGGGATCAAAATTGCATTTTGGCCAATTTTTTATATAAATATTATATTCTTAACTTAAAAACTCTCTAAAAACTTTTTAAAATTTAAATATTTTCTAAGAAAATATATAAATATTAAAAAACCTTTTCAAACCAAATTTTTGTAAAAAAAAATTATCAAACCCAAATTATTTCAAAAAAACCTTTCAGCATTAGAAATGTTTACAAAATCTGTAGAAATCTTCACCGTTCGATGACTTTCCACCTCCTTGTTGCCAATTATGAGTAAAGGGCTAGTTCTATTTTTCGATCTTTTTTATAAGAAGAGGAGAAAATAAAACCAAAGATACTTTCAAAGGTCTGATCGCTTACTCTTGCTACTGTACATTGATGAATTGAGTTGACCAAAAATCTTAAAACCAGGCATTGATGCACAGAACACTTCCCATGAATTGATGATATGGATTACTAGGATTTTGAGAGCCGTGCCACATTTGAATTTCTCTTGTAATTTTTTAGTGGGTCAGAATTTTTTAGTTTTAAATGAGAAATATTAATCACTAAATTATTAAAAATCTGAACAAAATTTATAAAAATTTTTGATTTCTAAATAAATCTGAAACAAAAAAATCATGTCAAATTATAAATTTTTAACAAAAATTTTGAATAATTTTTTTATGTTTCTTTTAAACTAATTTTTTTTAAAAAAAATGGACATACAAGAAACATAAACTAATTTTTTTAAAAAAATTAAATGTTGAAAAGAAAACTTAAATCCATTTTTTGTCCCTTAATAGGTTATTTCAATTTTGGTCTCTCTTTTATTATAGTCATAAATACTTATCTCACTTAAATTTTTTAAAACAATTATAGCTATTTTTTATGAAAAATTAAGCAACTAACGGTTGACTAGTTTTAACCGTTAATCAAAGGGATTTTATGCAAAAAAGCCATGGGATTAACTGTCAAAATTAGTCAATCGTTAGTTGCTTAATTTTTTGTTAAAAAGAACCATAATTACTTTTAAAAAAATTAAGTGAAATTAGGATTGGTGATCAAAATAAAATATAGACCAAAACTAGAATAACTCTTATTAATGGGGACAAAAATGGAGTAAAGCCAACAAAAATTATATTTTTCATAAAAAAAAAACTTTGTTGAGGAAAAACGAATTTTTGACCAAATTAATCCCCTAAATAAATTTATGGACAAAAAAATAAGAAAATGGGAAGGTGTGGCCTAAATATCAATAACACTAATTAAATTTAAAATTAATTAAAAATTAATAAATGAGATTAATTTGATTAATTATAATGATATGTGGCATGAACGTAGTTCCAGCTTTGCGAGACGCAGTTCCAGCTGTGCAGGACGTAGTTGGAGTTTTTCGGGACGTAGTTCTTGCTTTGCGGGACGTAGTTCTAGCTTTCCGGGACGTAGTTCTAGCTGTGCAGGACGTAGTTCAAACTGTGCAGGACGTAGTTGAATCTTTGCGGGACGTAGTTCAAGCTTTGCGGGACATAGTTCAAGCTTTGCGGTCCGTCGGCAGCGGGCGGCGGTTCGACGGCGGAGGGCGGCGTTACGGTGTCGAAAACAAAAACCGATCGGTTCTTTTTGTAGAGTTCAACAAGATGAATATGTTGGTGCTACTGTATCACAAAAACACCGGCCGGAATTTCGTAAATCTACGAAAATTTAATGGGTTTTGATTTTTGAGAAATGTACAAAACCCAAAAAAAAATTGGATTGAAATGTATGGTTTTGTTCCTTGAGATAAGATGAATGCTTTGATCGGTTTAGATTTTTAAATGGATGTCCGGTTGGTCAGAATTGAAAAATCCGGCGAGGGAATAATTCCGCGAGGTAGAAGAAAGAAGAAGAAAAAAAGGGGTGGGGTTTTATAATTCTGGTAGAATTCGGATTTTAAAAATTCGAATTCTACCCAATTCGGAAGAATTCGGATTTTGCAAATCTGAATTTTGGCAGGATTTGTCCCGTCGACAAAAAAAAATTCGGTTTTGAATTTTCAAAATCTGAAACTGGATTGGATGGATATCCGAATTAATACTAATTCAGATTTCACAAATCCGAATTAATACTAATTCGGATTTGTGAAATCCGAATTAATTAATTAATTTGAATTTGTGAAATCTAAATTAATTAAATTCATAATTTTATTGTCCGAATTTAATTTTAATTCGGATTTTCAGTATACAAATAAAAAAAATCACAATTCTACCTATTCCATATACCAAAACATCAATCAATAACTCATCAAAACACAAATATGAACTTCAAAATCACAATTCTACCTATTCCAATTACCAAAACATCAATCAATAACTCATCAAAACACAAATATGAACTTCAAAATCAAAATTCTACCTATTTCATATACCAAAACATCAATCAATAACTCATCAATTTTACCTACCAAGCCTTGTTCGATCTGCTTTGGATGTGAGACGGGACACCTTCCACACCGCTCCATGTGATCTACTTCAACACCGTGTCCTGACTGTTTTCATACAACTTTGCATGAATGGATGTGGACGTTTCTAGCGTGGTGCTAGTTGTTTTTGGACATGGTGCTAGTTGTTCTGAGACGTGGTGGGTTGTTTTTGTGAAATAAATCAATTTAAATTCACATGAATGGATGTGGACGTTTCTAGACGTGGTGCTAGTTGTTTTTGACGTGGTTCTAGTTGTTCTGAGACGTGGTAGACTGTCTTTGTGAAAAAAATCAGTTTAAATTTACACACATGGATGTAGACGTTTCTGGACGTGGTGCTCGTTGTCTTTGACGTGCTGCTAGTGTTCTGAGACGTGGTCGACTGTATTTATGAAAAAAATCAGCTTAAATTCACATGCATGGATGTAGACGTTTATGGACGTGGTGCTAGTTGTTTTTTATGTGGTTTTAGTTGTTCTGAGACGTGGTGGACTTTCTTTGTGAAAAAATCAGTTTAAATTCACACGCATGGATGTAGACATTTCTGGACGTTGTGCTAGTTGTTTTTAACGTGGTTCTAGTTGTTATGAGACGTGGTGGGCTGTCTTTGTAAAAAATAGTTTAAATTCACACACATGGATGTAAACATTTTTGGACGTGGTGCTAGTTGTTTTTGACGTGGTTCTAGTTGTTCTGAGACGTGGCGGGCTGTATTTGTGAAAAAAAATCAGTTTAAATCCACATGCATGGATATAGACGTTTCTGGACGTGCTGCTAGTTATTTTTGACGTGGTTCTAGTTGTTCTGAGATGTGGTGGGCTGTTTTTGTGAAAAAAAATCAGTTTAAATTCACACGCATGAATGTAGACGTTTCTGGACATGGTTCTAGTTGTTTTTGACGTGGTGCTAGTTGTTCTGAGACGTGGTGGGTTGTCTTTGTGAAAAAAATAGCTTAAATTCACATGCATGGATGTAGACGTTTATGGACGTAGTGCTAGTTGTTTTTGACGTGGTGCTAGTTGTTTTTGACGTGGTGCTAGTTGTTCTGGACGTGGTACTACTTTTTTTTTTTTTTCAGAAATCGGATTTTCGAAATCCGAATTCTTTTTGGATTAAGAAATCGGATTTGTGAAATCTGAATCTCAAATTGATTAAGAGACTCGGATTTCACAAATCCGAGAGGTCTAAAAATGGTCCACACATTTCAAATTCTAAACATTTCTGTTCACACTCCCAAATTTTGTATTAATTTGGTCCGGGCCCCGAGGAAAAACATGACGGACATGGCCAATTTGCGCTCGTTTAACTAGCTAGACTTGGGTTTTGCCCAACCAATCGGGTGGACCCAATCGCACCTACCCATTGGAGCGGGTCACCCACCCGTCCATTTTTTATAAATATTTTAGAAAATCTTTTTAAAAAACAAAATTATAAATCATAATGAACGAAATTTAGTAAAACTTTTCGATTCCTAAATGGTAGTACTAACATTATCATTCAGATAGTTTATTAACAAATGACAATATTATATTAAGTTAGAGAGAGAAATAATAAACATTCAGGGAGCCATTATACAATAGACTATTTGCATGATCATTTTAAAATTATGGTATAAATTTCCAAAGCTCTTTCTTGTAAAAATGATCTTTCTTCTTGGTCTACATGGAAGAATACTAAAACGAATGGTATAATAATTCAATAGCAAACTACAATCCTTTATGAAATTATTCTCTCTATTTCAAAATATAAATCGTTTTTTACCAAGCACACATACTAAGGCAGCAATTTTTAGTTGCACGTTCACATAAATTTTAATTGTAAATCATGTTATACCCTTATTTAATATATTTTAATTTATTTTCTTAAGCGGAGACAAATGACTTATATTTTGACAGTTCATATACAGTAATAAGAGTACCATTTGATTCTACCCAAACTAATTTTACTAGACACCACCACTCTCACTAACTACTACTATCTCACGCGCCTATAAAACAATCAAGGTTTTCTCTCTCCACTGTTCCTCCCCTCTCCTCTCTTCCTCACCCTCTCTCCGCCGCCTCCTCCCTTCATAACTCTTCTCTCTCCCTCCCGCCTCCCTCAAATCCCCATGGAAACAGATCCACCCCATTCCTCTTCAAATCATATTTTGCAAAGAAACTTTTGATATTGACAATGGAGAAGAAGGCGAGACCAACTATTCTGTATTCTGAAGCATGGTTGAGGTTTTTCTCCACGTATCACGTAACTTGCTGTTTTCTTTTTCTCTTTCAGGCACTGAGTTTGCTGTTGTTTTTATCAATATTTCAATAGAAAATTTCAAGAGAATCCGGTCTCGTGTTGATCCAATGGTGCGGAGGCTGAAAGTGATATCCAGTCCAGTGCTGATATTTGTCGGTGACTGGGCAGATATGTACTGATTTTCTCGGTATACTGTGTGGGATGCTTCGACGCGATTAATGTCCCAAATCAAGAACAACAAAAACAAAGCACAAAGCCACGCAAGCTTATGATAGTAACTCCCACAAAAAATCACCAAAATAATAACAATGCTGATTTTTCAGAATGATAGCTTTAAGTATGTGCGGTAGATCCATCTGGTTCGAATTCTTGGAAATTGAATCCTGTGGTTGAGCTTTTGAAGGAGGGAGCAGTTGGAGTCATTCCTACTGACACCGTGTATGGATATTCCTATTCTTGATTGGTTTTTGTTAATATTTTAATCATGCTCGGATGCCTAAAATGTGAGTTTCATTTTGAGAGTTGTTGTAGTTTATTTGCTTGATAATTGTTATTATTATGTAAAGATGTGTTTTTCATCCTGGTCATCCAGCTCTAGTTTACATGCTTGCAAAGGCTCAAGCTCATTGAACTGATGTTGGGTAAATATTATATAAATCTATGTTTTGTTTGATATAAATATCGTTTATTGTTGATATAAATCACATATAAATTATTATAATAAATTACACTATTCTATATGATATAAATTTATGTTATATATTATATAAAGCAATGTTTTACTGGATATAAATTCTTATTTTTTGTTGATATAATCACCACTTTCATATTCAAAAATTCAAAGAATCGAGGAGCTTATCAAATTAATGTCACTTAATGAAGTATAAAATATAGAACGCTATTTTATCATTGATATAAACCCTTAAAATATTGATATAAACTAGTGTTTTCAATGATATAATCAAACTTCATGAAACCATTGTACACATGATATAAACCCTTGTTATATTGTTATAAACACATTTTTTACATGATATAAACTCATGTTCTACTTGATACAAACTCGTGTTTTCAATGATATAATCAAATCTTTACTTATATATATATATATATAATTTCATGAAACTATTGTACAACTGACTCCTTGTTATATTAATATAAAGAGTGAATTTCAAAATAGATCATCATACTTTGGTAAAGTTTAGGTTTTGGTCACTAACTTTTAAATATTCAAAAAAGGTCACTAACTTTTACATCTGAATTTTAAATTTGGTTATTCCGTCCATATTGGCTGTTAACCCTCTTAACGGAGCCTTTTTTTGAGGGCATTTAACGCGCTACAGTTGTCTTCCTTTCTTTTGTTATTTTTGGCTAATTTTTTTTTTATAGACATCAGATCAGCGAATACTTGACATCAGATCAACAGACTATAGATATCAGATCAAGAATATAAAAGAAATCATACAATAGAACTAAAACATACTTAACAAGGGAGATCAGATCAGGATAATATAGACATCAGATCAGCGAATACTTGACATCAGATCAACAGACTATAGATATCAGATCAAGAATATAAAAGAAATCATACAGTAGAACTAAAACATACTTAAAAAGGGAGATCAGATCAGGATTATATAGACATCAGATCAGCGAATACTTGACATCAGATCAACAGACTATAGATATCAGATCAAGAATATAAAAGAAATCATACAATAGAACTAAAACATACTTAACAAGGGAGATCAGATCAGGATTATATAGACATCAGATCAGCGAATACTTGACATCAAATCAACAGACTATAGATATCAGATCAAGAATATAAAAGAAATCATACAGTAGAACTAAAACATACTTAAAAAGGGAGATCAGATCAGGATTATATAGACATCAGATCAACGAATACTTGACATCAAATCAACAGACTATAGATATCAGATCAATAATATAAAAGAAATCATACACTAGAACTAAAACATACTTAACAAGGGAGATCAGATCAGGATTATATAGACATCAGATCAGTGAATACTTGACATCAGATCAACAGACTATAGATATCAGATCAAGAATAAAAAAGAAATCATACAGTAGAACTAAAACATTTTATAAAAAAAATTTATTTGTTTTTGAATTTTATAAAAAAATTATTTTATATGTGAATACTGTATGATTTCTTATAAAATAATTTTTTTATAAAATAATTTTTTATAAAATTCAAAAACAAATAATTTTTTTTTATAAAATGTTTTAGTTCTACTGTTTGATTTCTTTTTTATTCTTGATCTGATATCTATAGTCTGTTGATCTGATGTCAAGTATTCGCTGATCTGATGTCTATATAATCCTGATCTGATCTCCCTTGTTAAGTATGTTTTAGTTCTACTGTATGATTTCTTTTATATTATTGATCTGATATCTATAGTCTGTTGATTTGATGTCAAGTATTCGTTGATCTGATGTCTATATAATCCTGATCTGATCTCCCTTGTTAAGTATGTTTTAGTTCTACTGTATGATTTCTTTTATATTCTTGATCTGATATCTATACTCTGTTGATCTAATGTCAAGTATTCGTTGATCTGATGTCTATATAATCCTGATCTGATCTCCCTTGTTAAGTATGTTTTAGTTCTATTGTATGATTTCTTTTATATTCTTGATCTTATATCTATAGTCTGTTGATCTGATGTTAAGTATTCGCTGATCTGATGTCTATAAAAAAAAAATTAGCCAAAAATAACAAAAGAAAGGAAGACAACTGTAGCGCGTTAAATGCCCTCAAAAAAAGGCTCCGTTAAGAGGGTTAACAGCCAATATGGACGGAATGACCAAATTTAAAATTCAGATGTAAAATTTAGTGACCTTTTTTGAATATTTAAAAGTTAGTGACCAAAAGCTAAACTTTACCAAAGTATGATGACCTATTTTGAAATTCACTCTAATATAAAACATGCTTTACATTATATAAATTCGTATTTTCAATGATATAATCAAATATTTACTTTATATATAACATTTCCTAAAACCATGATATAAACTCATGTTTTAACTGATATAATCAAATATTTATTTTATATATATACAAAACTTTAAAAAAATCATTAAATTAAAAATTTGAAATAATATCATATTTTAACTTAATTAAATAATTTTAAAATTTTAATTAAAAAATTTTTAATTCAAAAAAAAATTTAAAATTTATTTATTTTGAAATAAAACTAATTTTCAAAATAAAAACTAAAAAAAATTGAAGATAAAAAAAATAATAAATGAGATGATTAATTAAAAATTAATAAAAAAATTAATTTGAAATCTCGTATGATAGCAACAAAATGAAGCGCTATTTTAAAATGGAGGGAGTATACATCACTAATATTGGTACTTAATCTGACTATTCTTTATCCCATAAAAGTGCACAGTCTTAGATTTATGTACATTTTTTTAATTTTAATAAAATATAATATTTAAAAAATATTTGTTCCTTTTTTTTGAGAATAAAAAATATTTGTTCCTATGTTTTTTTTACTTAAAAATTTATATTTTGTTATAAATTATCTAAAAATCACTATCAATCATATCCAAAAAATTGTGAATTGAAATCACCAAAGAGATAAGTATCAAAGTTATTAATTTTATTGTTATTTATGATTTTTTAAATTACTATTTTTAGTAAGAGTATTTTAATAGAACAAATTTTAAAATTGTTCAATATATATCATCATACTTTACTTTTATTTTTAAAAAGATCACTTCCTTAAATTTGAAGGTTAAATCACTGGCGATGAAGTTTTTTTAAAATTATTTTTATCTTTTTACCGCCCTCACCTTTCCCCATCAGCAACCCTCTTCTTCTGCCAACCCGCAACCCCTACCTCAGCCACCACCATCTCTTTCTCCTTCAGTTATTCTCGTTGCCACCACCACAGCTGGAAATCTCTCTCCTAGCCATAAAAACCCAGCCCTTGTCTTCTCAACTTCCTTTCCTCTCTCCCTGATTTTTCCCCTATTCCTGCCGCATGCCACAGCCATTTAGATCGCCGTCTTCGCTCTGTGTTCGTGTCACTGCAGTCGACGACCGATGTCCTCTCTTTCACTCCTGCTCTTCCTTCCAGCGAAAACTCCCTTTTTTCTCTAGAAACCCACCCTAAATTTCATTCTAATATTAATTGAAATAGAAGAATTACTTAGAGATGTCAATTCTGCACCACCGTCACTGCCGCCACCAGGAAACCTTGATATTTCTTCAAATTACGAAGAAATCTTGTTTACCTTCTTCTTCCTTTTTTTTTTTTTTTTTTCCAGGTTGTAATTCAGTTGATGAATATGGGAATCGCTACCAATGCTAAAATTTTGGATGCTAAAATTGCTAATTGAATGGAATGTCATTGTCTTCTATATGCATCTAACAAGAAAGGAGATGGATTGGTGTTAGCGGTAAACTTGTGGGCTAATTTTATCTTCTTATTTTTATTAACTTGTGTGTTCATGTGAATGCATAGTTAGTTTGACTTTGGTGGATTGACCGAGAATTAATTCATGTTGGCTGAGAGAAAATGAACGGAGGGGCTTGTGGGGCGAGTTTCTAAGTTCATGGCCGAGGACTTAGAAAGATTTAGAAACTGGCCCACAAAGTTTCTAAGTTCGAGTTTCTAAGCCAAAGACTTTCTAAGTTCTCGCACAAAGGCATTGAATTCGAGAATTTGTGGGCATGGTCAAGAGATGGTTCGAGATGTGCGACAAAATGCGCACACGGCTTAGCGGGCTGGTCTTCAGTTGCGAGAAATGCATGCACGGCTGGGCGGGCTGGCTTTCAGTTGCGAGACGTTGCGAGAAGTTGCACACAACTTCGAACGGGCTTGTCTTCGGTTGCGACAAACTGGGATTGTTGCGACACGATCAAGCCGATGTGGAGCTAAGGCTTGAAGAACGGTTAGGCAGTTGAAGACGTAGGCTGAAGTTGCTGGAAACGTGCTGAGTTGGCTAAGAACGTGGGATGATCGACCGGAAAGTGCGGGCAGTTTTTTCAAACGTAGAATGTAACTGTTTCCTAGAGCTTTAGTCGGGCCTAGTGCTTGGGGCTGTCAAGCACGCATTGTAAGCCTATAAATATGTGAAACCTCACTCATTTGAGAGGGGGCTCGTTTTGGTAAAGGAATTCCAGAATAGAGTGTTGGCTAGTTTTGCTTAGAGGGAAGTAAGGCTAGTTGGTTCGGATTTTAGCTAAGTGTGGGCTGAAATCTTGAACGAAAATTCTTTGTAAATAGTTGAGGGATTTTCAATAAAGTTGCACTGAGTTTTGGGGCTCTTGCCCGTTAAAATCACTTGCGTGCTAGAATCTGTTCCGTTTGTGTGATTTCGGCTTCAATTTCTAGTTGCTGCCTTAGTGAGTTACGCTAAATCTTTGGTTAGCGTTTGAGGGTGTGACAATTGGCCAAGTTGGGGTTCGGAGCATAACTATACCTCTTCCGAATACAAGCCTTTCTAATGTTGCTTATTTAGTACATAGTCCAATCAGAGAAATACAGCAAAACAAAGGGATTACAGGCCTTTCTAATGTTTCTTATTTTGTACATAGTCCAATCAGAGAAATACAACAAAGTTTCATTCCGTTCTTTTCCTACTAAATTCATCGGAGAGCTAAAATCTGCCTATTAATGTTCCTACTTATGAAGATTTGTTTCTTTATCTTTCTGAACATCCAAAAATACAAAAATACTCATATGAAACAACATAAACCTTACAAGACTTGGCAAATATTAATAGAAAGCAAACCATCCATAACTTGAAAGAAAAAAGAGTAAATTTCAAAATTGGTCACTGTACTATAGTAAGTTTCTAGTTTTGGTCATCATACTTTGAAAACTATTTTAACGTCATCATACTTTATTTTTCTTTTCAAAAATGGTCACTCCGTCAAGTTGGGGTGTAAAGTCACTAACGACCAATTATTTTTAGGGTTATTTTGGTCTTTTCATTATCTCAAAATAATAAGAGGATAGAAATTACAGCAGCTATAGAGCAAAGGGGTTAATATGTAATTTTTTAAAATATAAAACCCTAGCAGCCACCCTTCATTTCCCTCTTCCTTCGGTGGCCGCTCCTCCTCTATTAGGTTTCTGCCGCTACTCCTTCCCTCTCTCTCTTTCTCTTCATCCCTCCCTCCCCCCTCCAGCCGACGAGGTCGATCAGATCATCATCAATCTCGCGTCATCGACGAAACCCGTCAATCTAGTCTACCGGACCTTCATCCCAGCCTCATGGAACCTTCAGCCGACGGGACATTCACCCCGCCTCACTCCCTCCCTTCCTCTCTCCTTTGATTTCTTTTTCGATTTGCAAAAATGACGAGATCGACTAGCCGCCGATTGATGAGGGAAACCCTCGTCGATTTCTGTGTGGATCCTCCTCGATCTCGCAGATTGACACGAGATCGACGAAACCCTTGTCGATCTCACGTCGATCCTCATCAAAAAATTTTGGCGAAGGTCGATCTCCAGCGGCGAGTGGATTTTGGGGATGTCGGGGAGGTTCACAAAGCACTCGGGGTAGGCTGGGGAGGTCGGGGGGGAGGTTGGGTGGGGGGGCGGGAAGGAGATCAGGGGTAGGTTGGGAGGTCGGGGTGAAATTTGTGAGAGGATATCTGCGGCGAAAGAGGGGAGAGAAGCGGAAGAGTGCGGTGGAGGAGGGGACTTTTTTGTTTTTAATTTTTTTTATTTAAGGGGCAGTGAAAAGACAAAAATAATCCTAAAAGAACTTGGCTGTTAGTGACTTAACACCCCAACTTGACGGAATGACCATTTTTGAAAATAAAAGTAAAGTATGACGACCTTAAAAATAATTTTCAAAGTATGATGACCAAAATCTGAAACTCACTATAATATAGTGACCAATTTTGAAATTTAGTCAAGAAAGAAACACAATTTGGAGCCTAAAACTATCGGAAACAGTACTTTTCCAGAGAATAAAGGGAGACTTGAAGGAAACGCAGGGAGTGAAAGAGAGGACTTCGGGCGGAAGAGCGCAGAGGAAGACGGCGATCTAAATGGCTATGGCATGCGGCAGGAATAGGAGAAAAATCAGGGAGAGAGGAAGGGAAGAGGAGAAGACAAGGGCTGGGTTTTTGTGGCTAGGGAGAGAGATTTCCGGGTGTGATGATGGCAACGAGAATAATTGAAGGAGAAAGAGATGGTGGTGGCTGAGCTCCGGGGTGCGGGTTGGCGAAAGAAGAGGGTTGCGGACGGGAAAAAGGTGAAGGGCGGTAAAAAGACACAAATAACCTTAACAAAATTTAGTCGTTAGTGGTTTAACTCCCAAACTTGACGGAGTGACCTTTTTTAAAAATAAAAGTAAAGTATAATCACCAATTTTAAAATTTACCCATTTTAATATGTACTAGATTCAATAAGAGTGAATTTTAAAAAAGGTCATCATACTTTGATAAAGTTTAGGTTTTTGTCACTAACTTTTAAAAATTCAAAAAATATCACTAGCTTTTGCATTTGAATTTTGGTTTTGGTCATTCCGTCCATATTATCCGTAAAGCCCACTAACGGACCAAAATTTGAGGGTATTTCTGTCCAATCATAGCGAAAAACCCACGTGCTTCCTTTTTTTTACTATTTATCTTTCTTCCCCTCACCCTCTCCTCTTTTTTTTTTTTTTTTTTTTTTCCTATTCATCTTTCTTCTCCAGCCACCCTGCCACCCTTCTTGCCGGAAACAAGAAAACCCATCACCATTCTCCCAGAAACATCCAGAAACATCTACATCCATGCTTGTGAATTTAAGCCGATTTTTTTCACAAAGACAGTCCACCACGTCAAAAACAACAAGCACCACGTTCAGAAATGTTTACATCCATTCATGCGAACAAAAACGGCCCACCACGTCACAGAACAACTAGCACCACTTCCAGAAACTTCTACATCCATGCATGTGAATTTAAGCTATTTTTTTCACAAAGACAGTCCACCACATCTCATAACACTAGAACCACGTCAAAAACAACAAGAATCACGTCCAGAAACGTCTACATCCATGCGTGTGAATTTAAGCTAATTTTTTCACAAAGACAGTCCACCACGTCTCATAACATTAGCATCACGTCAAAAACAACAAGCACCACGTCCAGAAATGGCGGAAGAGCGCAGAGGACTTCGGGCGGAAGAACGTAGAGGAAGATGGCGATCTAAATGGCTATTGCATGCAACAGGAATAGGGGAAAAATCAGGGAGTGAGGAAAGGAAGAGGAGAAGACAAGGGCCGGGTTTTTGTGGCTAGGGAGAGAGATTTCCGACTGTGATGATGGCAACGAGAATAATTGAAGGAGAAAGAGATGGTGGTGGCTGAGCTACGAGGTACGGGTTGGCGAAAAAAGAGGGTCGAGGACGGGAAAAAGGTGAAAAGCAGTGAAAAGACACAAATAACCTTTACAAAATTTAGCCGTTAGTGGTTTAACCCCCAAACTTGACAGAGTGACTTTTTTAAAAATAAAAATAAAGTATGATCACCAGTTTTAGAATATACCATTTTAATATGTACTAGATTCAATAACAAAGCTTGCATTTTCATTTTCTCCATAAACTAACTTAAAGCAGATTTGCTCTGCAACATATGAACAGACGACGCGAAGGACCAAAATTTCTGCACCCCAAACATTGTGGAACTGGATTTTTCATAGTTTACCCTATAAATAATCAACAACAATTGCATTTAGCTAAGAACAGGAAAAACAATATGACATGTTGAATCGCACTTGGATTCCATTCCAACAAGTACCACAGTTGCTTCAAAACCTACATCGCCCTTGAAGCAAGACCAGGCTTTCCAGAAAACGTTCAGCGTAGATCGAGTTCGCCTTACCAAAAATCTCAAGATCCTTGACTTCTCCACTATTCTGAGGATCAAATGAAACCAACACCCCACTGGAGGGATCATTGACAAACATCTCATCCACAATCATTGTTGCCAGAAGATGACCATTCTTTCTAAATCCAACCACTCTCCCAATCCCTTCTACCAACTCGGTTCTGTACAATTTTTCCAAAGATGACACATTTCCATATTCCTTCATCACCCAAAGGCTGCACTGGCCCTCGTACTCATTATACACCATTATAGATAGACAATCCCCATTTACAAGAAGACACAAATTTGCAGCATCGTGGCGTAAAGGTTCTGGTAATAAGATTTCACTGAAACTTTCACCCTTCAAATCGAACCCCAAGATTACATTCCCACGGTTTTCTCCATAAGTAAGCCAATGCACAATCCCATTTACCAGTACCGATGAGCTAGTGATATGGAACTGGTGGTTAGGAACAACAGGTACATTCCACCAATGGTTTGTGCTGAGGGAATACACTTGGGTTTTGTAAGCCGAATTATCAGAATCAAGCACAATTCTAACCACTTTATAATCAAGTCCCTGCAAATCACAACCAAAACCAAGCCAGAATGCTGTTGAATGGGGACAAATACTGGGTAATGGTAACTCTATCCATTTTTCAATTGAAGGGTTCCAAATAACAATGGGATTTGTTCGAAACGTCCCAAACAGATAATCACACAAACAAAGCAACCCATTGCAACTGCCGACAATACGATACTCAAATCGGGATCCGATTGGAAGCTTGATTTCGGAACTTTTGAGGTTGAAATCATCATCGTCCGGATGCAAGATGTAGTGCTCTGTTTTATTATTTGCAGTATAGTGCCGCGTGAGTATCTGCTTAGAACCTCTGGAGCTTTCATTTCGGATTCTGGCAAGATGATTGGAGATAAAATTAGAACTTGTGATGAGGGCGTACCAGGATTTGGAGACTTTGGTGAATCTCACGAGTGATTTGGCCGGAACCCTTATGAGGATCTCAATCAAGAGTTCTTGAGGAAAGTCGTCCACCAATGTTCCCATTGTCGGATCTGAGAGATTTGCTTCAGAGTTGAGAATTTGCGATGGCCTTCCGCTCCAACTTCTGAGGCTCCAATAGCTTCGAATCTCTGACACCTGGAGTTGCGAAGAAATTAATTCCAAAAGATTGAAAATTTCACGACGTCTCCATAACTTTGATTTTCATTCAGTTCTCTGGAAAACCTTTCTACAGTGGGGATGAAAAATAAGATGACAATTATCTAGGTGGATAATGGAAATCGCAAGAGTGACGGAAGCATATTGAAAATTTGAGGGTTCACTTCCATTATAATTATAGGGCTAATTCAAAAAAAAAAAAAAAATTCAACTCTACTTATAAATCAAAGACCCGTCAATTTTAAAAAATATTAAAAACCCCTTCTATTAATTAAATAATTATTATATTACATTACTCCTTTTTAATTAAAATAACAGTATTTAAACAACTTTTTCTTTCACTCAAATAACTTATGAATTTGCACTCAAATATGGTTAAATTACGAGAAAACCTTGTTAAAACTCTCAAAATAACAAAACTTGTCCTATCTTTTTCCTCCCTTCTATCTCTTCTCTCTTTACTTTCTTCATCACCCTCTCTCTCGAAACTCATAAACCAAAAACATGATATAAAAACAATTTACGATACCCAAAATTTAGCTGTGAATCTCAATAAGCAAGCCAAAAGCAAACCTCTGTCTCGGAGCACTATGAGCTGCTTGAAAGCCAGGATAATAAACTAAATTCACTTAACAAAATTTTGCTACTCAGTAATCCAGTACAATTTATAATAGGAACAATTTGACACCTCAAAAAAGGGAATAAAAGGGAAACACTGGAATCTCCAAATTTCCAGAAACATAATCCATCAACTGTAAACTTCATTAAGAAACATTTGTCTTCGATCCCAACAGGGGAATACACCCCTACAATGGTACCATAAACTCAAATGGACAGATTCTGGAATTTACAACTACACGACTCGTAAATAAATAGGTTCGTGGACAAAATAATATATATAGCCGCTGATTTACAATTTGCTGGAAAAAATACTGTTCCTAATACAACCCAAAGGTCTCTCTCTATACAGCAAGGATTTGGCAGATTTCATCAGTGAATAACAATGCCAACAAGTTAATCCATGATTCCCATTAACAAGGCAAATTAAATCCATATGACACAAGCAAAATCCAAGCTAACCTCCAAGTAGTATTGGAATTTCACTGCAGCCGACAAAAAATGCCGTGAACAGCCCAATACAGGAATCTATTGCAGCTCTCCGGTTGACAAAACAGAAGCCATGCTGAGGGATTAACAACATAAAACCATGCGGCAACAGTACACATTCATGCAACTAATCTTTTGTAACCCACCGCCTGCCTCCAATCTCATAGCCACCAAGACTATGGTCGCTACTCTCCCCACCACTTTCTGCACTGGTATAGCCAGATTTCCGCCGGTGTTTCTTCTTCCTTGCACTCCCACTATCACTCATGCTACCGTTTAAGAGTGGATCATCTATGCCACGGATTACGCGGCGAGATGGCGAGCTGATAAAGCTATCATCTTTAGTTTTCCTCTCTTTGTCATGCCTTTTTATGTTCTGAGAAATCTTATGCAGTTTCTTATTTAAATGTGAAAATCCCTTCTCCATAGGCTCTACTGCTTGTGAAACAGTGAACTTGACATCATTCACAATCTGCACCATAAAGCGTCAACATCAGAACTAAATGAAAACTGTAACCACATCATTACTGAAAGAAACAAAGATAAATCCAAACTCAACAGGAATACAATGCCAAAAACGACCCAAAAGATAGGATAGCAGGGCCTGTAATATCAAGTAATATCCAGTGGAATGAGAATCCCCCTGTAGTTTCTTTCTTTTTCCTGTGGCGGGGCAGGACAGCCAGTAGTTGCACTTTCAAGTAATTTCAAGAAATAGGGAGATCCCAAATAAGCACCTTCATTTCTTTAAAAGCCAATTAAAACAAAGATGAAATGTTATTTGGAAAAATAAATGCCCCAACTCTTTCTATTTCATCAAAAGTTTCTCAATTCATTGTCAGCTAGAATGTGAAAAATATGAAGAAAGTCCAAAACAAACAATCCTAATCAAGTATCGAAAGAGATTAGCATCTGATCGATCTTTTCACCAAAGATCGTAATTTTGCTCAAATAGACATATGGATGCTTAATAGCACAGACATAAGGTAAGCCAATGCTAACCCTTGGATCATACTGCAGTAGGATAACAAATATGGATGCTTTATAAACATTGATAAGCAAATTGACATAAGGAAGATCAGTACTAACCCATATCTCATGCAAAAAGAGAAAAACCAATCAATACTTTTTTTTTGTCTCAAAAGATTCAAGTAGATGAAACAATATTCAAGTTAAAAGTCAATACCAAAGAGCAAATGGAGCAAGGCACCTTGTTGACTTAACCAAAGTTTTCCTTTTCATGAATGAAATGCAGAGTGATAAAGCGTTCAATCCTGTGATCATGTTCTGACATTAACTAGATCGGAAAAAGAGGAACCGAACTAATATCCAAAGAGCTTAGGTTGCAATAGCTTGTAAAATTCAACACCCAATTGACAGTACCAATTTTTTTGCTAATGAAAATCTTAGTCATCTATAGTAACACATCCATGGATTTAAAATACAGTATGTAATATTGATCTTGCATCAACTGCAAGTGACTATTGATAGAGCAAAAAGTAACCATATTTGCCCCAAAGCCAAGTATCCTGGAAGTTCACCTGGTTGGATTAGATCTTCAAAAGAAAAATGCGAGGCGCAATGTTCTTGGCTGCTTTTAAGGTCAAAGTGGAGATCCCTTGAACCAAATTCGTCAACATTCAAACAAGAGGACAACAGAAAAAAAAAAAAAAAAAAAAAAAACTAAAAGCAAAAAAGCAGACAGTAATCATACAAAGGAAGTTAGAAGATCAAGCAATAGGAGAGACTGTTCCTCTGAAAGTGAAGTAGACCAATCTATACTTGACTAAATAACTACCAGTATCCTTATTATATTTTCTCTATGTATGATGATATTTTGAGTGTCTAGGAGACAGAAACATAAACTTCTAGCTTTCTTTACATGCCTAAGATCAGTTCAATAAGTGGAGACGGAATACTTACAAATCCACCACCGCCAACAAACACATCCTTAACACTTTCCTTAATGGGAGTCATTCCACTCCTCACGGCAACTTCAGGATGAGGAAGTCGTAATTTTGTGGGACGTTCACTGTCCCTGACCTCATCTGGATCAACAGGAAAATCACCAACATAGTCTCCTAGAACAGAAATGCTTCCAGGAAACCGTTCATCCATTAGCTCATACGGTTTTGCAGGGAATACATATAGGTGAACAATAGAAGCGATGCCCATCTGTGCTGGATGAATAAAGAGCTTGTTAAACCCAAATATATGCCGAAAAGTCTCAGTACCAACACACTTTCCTTGGAAAGAACCAAATAAATACTTCTCAAATAAGTTTAACTTCAATATATATATCAACAATAGCTGCTGCGATGTTGACAATCATACAGTAGACAGGAAACTAATGAATTTTCTTTCCTCCTCTGTTGATAGTGCGCAACCTTCCTACATTATACTTCCTTTATCTAGGATGTCATGTTTTACATTCACATTGGTGACTGCATTGCAAATACTGACTCCAGTTTAGAGGGTATAATAAAAATTATCAACCTAAAAAACCTGTCATCCTAATCAAATGTCAAAAGAAGAAAAAAAAAAAAAAAAAAAAAAAAAAAAAAAAAAAAAAAAAGAGCCAATCCTCCTATCATACAATCATAATAACAACAGCATCCTTCCACTTCCCCTTCCCTTTTTCTTTCGTGTAGAAACTTTCCACTGGGAACCCCCTTCCAGAAGTTTATATTCCAACCACGAACTCAGGCCAAGAAAGGTTTTAGAAATAGTTTATTAGATAGATCCTCATTAGCAATGTCATTTCCCCCAAGCACAAAGCGTTTCCATTTTCATGGCTATGGTAATTTCACTGGATTCCTTTGAAAACTCCAAGATATTCTCCTTGGTGCCACTAAAAGGGCCCAAGAAACTGGCAACCCAACCACCCTACTATCGTCCTTCTCTACTTTTGTTTAACTAAATTAAGTCAATAGTGAACCCATTGTCCTGTCTATAATAATGTACAAGGATCCACCCGGTCTAAGAAGAATCACTATAAACAAAACAAAAATCAAGAGTAGAAAATCTTGTCAGCTTACGGCCACATTAAATTAGAAATCAATACCAACAACCAAAGAAGGAAAAGAACTAACACACACATATTCTGAAGTAACTTTTGCACCGGCATTCCAAACTAATTGTTCACAATAAATTCAGTTACGAAAAATCAGTTGTCAACAAAAGTAGCTGCACATGGAAAAGAAGGAAAATTACCTCAATACATATTATGAAATTTTGGACACTGGACTGGAACTGCAAAGCTTGAGCTATGGGGCTTTTTAACAGGCCAAGATCATAGAAAAGGGCAATAATAAGACCTTGCCACCAGGTCAGGAAGACAATTGACTTGAATGTGAGAAACTTGGCCAACGGCTGAATGTGTGCAAGTTCAACCTTTGTGATGGTATAAAATTGCACCAGGCAATACAAGGCCCATGATTGACTGAAATTCAAAACCACAGCCATATATGGATAACTACAAGAAAGAGAAGGCAGAAAATTTCAGCACTACCAAGAATCCGTATAAATTGGCTGTTGAAGATAATAACTTGAACAGCACACACCCAAACACATAAACTTACTCACTTGGCATAAAATAGAGTAAGAGAAAAGGGGAAGAAATTAAGTGGAGAGGGTCATGTTGCTCACATCAAGAATATCACTGATAGATTCTTCATTTTTCAGGTTATTGATTATGGCCTTCTCAAGTTTGAGAAGAAGATCTTCCAAGCTACTCTTAGCATGAGATTTGTAGAAGTCAAATAACAATTAACCCACAGAGATTCATTTGATATACTGATTACCTCCTCTTTATCAAACTATGGATAACTTCTCCAAAGCAACAACTTACTAAACCTTTTAGACACATAGCATCAGCAAATTTCGGTTGCCCCATAAAACAATACAAGATCAGTAGAGCTTTCGGTCATATAGAATAAGCAAACTCCCTCAAAGAAAAACACAAAATCCATACTAGAAGCATTTCCCTTCTTAATACCAATGAAGTACTTCGGTTGGGCACAAATTGTTGTTCACATAGACTACACGCATGCTTTTATGCGTAATGAAGGTGGAAGTTATATGTTGACATCTTACCCACAGTTCCATCTAAATTCTCCTTCACAGTATGCACCAAAAGCTTCAAGAATCACAGCCAGAAGAGCAGTAAAAGTCTTTATGAGCATCTGTATGGGGGTCAAACAGACATTCCAACATATCAAAAGAACTGAGGTTTAAGTCCAATAAAGTATTAAGGTCCAAGTAAAGCAAGCAAACTTACATACTGGACAATTCCAAACTTGATAACTTGGTAAACCCACTGATTCAATACCCATGGTTTCAGTAAATAATTGAAAGGAAAATGATGCTTCACTATTCCCCTTTCATGGCCATGATCATGATCAAGTAAGGGTACTTTATTGCTTGCACGTCCCTCCCTCTCCATGAAAGCTATGGTCCTTTCCTCCCCACCTTTCTCAGAAAATATTTAAATAAGAGCATGTAAAAGCTATTTATGGAAAAAGAAAACAAAAAAACCAGCAAAATACCCAAAGTTGTCTTGCTATTAAAGGTAATTACAACTGACAAGCAACTTCTAAAGGACCAAAATATTAAAAAATAATAATAATATTTGCGGGGCAAGAGGGCAGGCCCTACTGTAAATAGAAGATAATAGAAATGTATATAAACAAGAAAATAAGAGCTTCTACAATGAATTTACAGATTAGTTTATGCATCCAAACCAAAAAAGAAAAAAAAAAGACCTTCATACCTAAACATGCCACAAGATATCTTCCAAAGCAGTACATTGCAAAGGATTCATAGCCATCACGAAGTATCTCAACATCGACGCTAATAGATGGGTTCAACAGTGAAATAAACTGTACAGATAAAATACGTTATCAAAAACAAAACAAAATCTTCACACAAAATATGGCATAAAGTGTCAATTCAGGAACAAAGCTTACCTTGGTTTGTGGTAAGCCCCTAAAATCCTTACAAAGAACAGAAAAATACCTCCTATAGTCTAAAAACAAAATGATAATTAAATAATTTCCACGAGATCAATGTAAAGCATTCACAATTTTTTTCAACTGAATAGAGCTGGTTGCACTAGGATTTCATGGGAGATTCTGGTGAGGATCTAAGACAATATGTAGGGAGGCAGAAGAGGAAGGGAGGTCTTAAGGGAAGTCTATATTCCATCTTTTTTTCTAATTTGTAAATCAGAGTTTACAAAAGCCATGCTTTAGATAAATATAGGTACTTTTATTTCTTGGCACCAACTTTTGAATATGTTGACTAGTATCAACTAGATCGATGATTGGAACATGCTATTTATTTCTAGACTTCCTACTCAATGAGGTTAATGATGGATCTTCAAACCTTGGAAATAAAAAATAGTAATTGACAAAGACAAAAAATATAACCAATCATCATTGGAATTGAACAATATTTTTAAGAAAATATCAGAAATATCCACTTAAGATAGATCAAGAGCATCCTTTGAGTTAGGCAACAGAAATTTGGCAAGATAGTTGTCTATTTAAATTCAAAAAGATAAGTTGCATCTAAAGGACATCAGTTCCTATCCACCTACCTTCAGAAATTACAGAACGGTACAATGAAAAAAGATAAGAAATTACTTTAATGGGATTCAGGAACAAGAGAAAGAAACAACAGAAAGGGGGAATGGATGGACTGGTACATAATAATATTCCATAACTGAAAGCTATGAAAAAACTATACAATAATCTGGATGGGTTTGTTGTGCAGAAATGAAAATCCCATAAAAGAATTAGCAATTATGCATTGTGAAAAACTTATATCATGTTAAGTTGAGCTAACTACTACATTAATCTTGGGTTCACTCTCATGCTGAAGTCCTTTCTTAACGGCACTACCAGTACATCCAATATCAAACAATTTAAGCAACAATCATAGTAATTCAAATACATAAAGTTGATAGTTGTTAACCAAAAGCACAGATAAATGCCATGCACACACAAGCGGTTAATAACTAAGAGAACAGATAAATTCCTTGCTCGCACGAGCAGGAGAAATTCATGATTTTTCAAATTTTAGCCTATCTAAGTGGAAGAAACCTTTAGATTCAAGCTATATTCTACCAGTACCCTCACATAGAAATGCACACACGGCATGATAAATTTCGGCTATCCTAACACCTGGACAACCAAAATTAATACGCAATGCAGAGTCTCAAAAATCTCATTCCACAATGTTCCCAACACAGCGAGTGCAAACATCTCTTCATATGGTTGGCATTAACACGACATATGGTCTTGTCGTCCAAACTTCCTACAAAATTAGAATCTTTAATGAAGAAACAATTCAAAGCATCCAATATGCGTTCACTACACGATCTGTTCCCCCAATAATCGAATCACTCTGAACAACTGCTCAGAAAAACTAAACCCAACTCAATTTACAACTTCCATAGCGTAAATTAGCTCACCAAAATTAGAAGTCCCCAAAATAATCCAGCTCAAACCCACCTAAAAACTCTTATCAAGAACATAAACACAATGAAGAAAATTAAGAGCCGAACAAGCCAAAACCACTTTTTCGGGAAAAGAAAAATAAACACAGAGAGTGAGAGGAAAGATACTTACTGATTCAACAGCATAGCAGGGCACCATTAAAACAACGCCAATCAAAAACTTTTGCTCCTATCAACAGAAATACATAACCACAAATTCAGGTAATCCCTCTATTCAAAACGCAAATACACAAACCCATAAAAAAAAAAAAAAAAATGAAAACAGGAGAGGTGACCTCAGGATTTTTGTAAGCTGAGAGGTGTTCGAAGAGGAGATAAACGGAGAGGATTAGAGAGAGAACAACAAAGGCTCCGCCGATGATAGTGGCCCATGGGGGCGGGGAATATGAATCCTTGAACACCCAATTCAAGCAGCAAGTTTTAATTATATTCTGCATCCAGCTACTTGAATTTTAGTGATAAAATTAGGGTTCCTTTTTTCTTGTGCTGTGGAGAAGCCGGCAAATTAGCTATGATCATAAACTTTACATGAATTGCAAATTTTTAGTGGGGCTTTTTTTTTTTTCTGTAGAATTCGAATTTGACCACGGAATAAAGTGATAATATCGACGACGACGATTGCGACGACGATGGCCTATGGGTTGGAACAGTTGAAGGAGGAAAAAGGAATCAAAATGAGGAAATTGGTGATGGCAAATAATTAACTTAAAAATCGAATTATGAAATGGTACAGCAATTGTACAAGCATCCTAGACTCAACAATTCAACTGCTACTTCCCACTTTTTTTTTTTTTTTTTTTTGGCTAATTACTTTCACCTATATATTCCCATCTGACAATAACAAAATCACCTATTCCAAGATCATCATTTTTAGCGAGTGAAGGGACAATATTGCTCCAAGTAATTTGGGCTCATAATTCAAAAGGGTAATGTTATTTCTTTTATGTTATACATTTCTTTTTCCCTTCAAATCCAAAATTGGACTTTGAAATTTCTTCTCAATTCGGCTAGGCTTTAATTTGTCCTTATATTTCACAATTACATCTCAAGTCGACAAAGGTTTCACAATTTTCACAATTTTTACATCCTCTAAGCAAAAGGTATGTCGTTATTTCAAATCTTTTGGGTTAGATTTTCAATTTTATTATAAATTTCATTAATCTAGTATAAAGTACTAAGTTGAATTTGAATAAGGTGTTAATTGCACTGATTTATTATTGTCTTATGTTGTTTTCAAGATAGAAATATGATTATTTTGAATTCTAATAATAACATGGACAATATGAAGAAGTACGAAGAAATATCATATGGTCAATGTGGCAAGATTGCTATTGTGCGGGTGTCAAAAGTCGTCCAAGAACCAAGGAAGTGTACTATAAATGTCACTGGGGAACGCAAACTTTAAATTTTTGAGGGACTGAACTGCATTGGCATGGAGGGCGGATATCGGCCGGAATTCGATTAGAATAAATTTACTAAGAAAAATTTCGCTCGTTTCGTAGGGCAAACGCCATCTCTCACTACCGTGAAGTACCACCCTTTGATGTCAGATTCTATCTACAAATGTAGAACATGATGCTGATTATCAACATGTGAGAAGGAGAAATATGGGGAGAGATGGGGAAAGACATGAAATGACAAATCTAGTTGATGTTCCCATAACAAAAGAAGTTCTTGATGTGAGCCAAAATGATGCACCCGTCATCAATAATATTTCATGAACTGCCATTTGCTCCAAAATAATTTTCAAATGGTGAAGAATGCCTTATGCAACTGAATGGTCTTACTATGCCATTAGTAATGGTTAATTTAAGAATAATAGCTGCTAATCTACTTGTGTTGATGTTGCTGCTCTTTGTGATTGTTAAGTTGGTGAACTAGTGTTATATTATTGTAGACAAATTTGAAATGTTCAATATATATTAGTTGATTGTCATGAAATGTTGTATTGTATCCATTGTTGCTAAATGGATGAAGTGGTTTGAGGAATTGTTAATTGAATTTTATTTAGAGCACATGATTGTATTAGATGAAATATTTATAAATGATCGTGGAAGTTTAGAATTGAAATATGGGTGTGTTGTGGTTGTTTATTTTGATTCAAAGATATTGTAATAAGAGAAATGAAGAAATTAATGTTTATCTTTTGCTCTTTTTTTCTTTATATTTTTATTGATGCATCTGTCAAAATTGATGAACATAATTAAATTGACATAATTAAATTGTGAAAATGTCAGAACTAAAAGTTTAATAACACAACATCACTATTCATCTTGCAAAAAATATGAAGCTCATCTCGTAGCCAAATGCAAACTAAAAGAGAAATGCATCACAATTGCACTAATTCATAGTCTTCAATTCACAAATCCGCATATTCAAAACATTCACATAGGCTACTGCAGACTCAAACATAATGCATCTAAAGCTACTTGCATATTCAGCACTTATTACTTGTGTGTATGCACAATATGCGTAATTTTTTACTTGTTCAAAGCAATTAAAATATAAGAATTGATGTGAATCAATTTCACATCTTTTTAGTAGGATAAATTATGTAATTTTAGCTTATCTCTATTAGATTTTTAATTTAATTGTGCTTTAAAAGTATATTTATAGTTAATTTTGCATGATTTGTAGTGAATTGCGTGGATGTGAAGTTGATGAAGTCACTAGAAGACTTTGGAGCTAAAAAGAGATCAAATCATGAAGAAATGAAGGAGACTTGGAGAGCAAGTAAAGGAGTTCATGCGTGAGGAGGCATCCATCAGGCGTTCAGCTAGAAGAAGCTGCTTGCGACCGGCGCCAGCGCCTGATCGCTGCCACCTGCCAGCATCACCTCGTCGCCATCTCGACCAAGCGACCGTCAGGCGGCGGCGCCTCCTTGACGCCACCTACAAAATTTTCATTTTACCCCTACCAACTTATTAATGCCAAATGTCCATTGTGGGCTTGTAATACACTTTATTCATTTATTCTTTATTTATAAAGGCAAAGGGACATAGAAAATGTATACTTTACACCATTAAAACACATAGTGCACTTTTTTATCACATAGTTCTACTTTTCTTATGAGAGAAGTTAGAGAGAAAGATGAAGTCTTACCTTAGAACAATTATGTTCTAAGCCTAAGATTGAGATTTTCACTCCTCTAAGTGAAAGAGGAACCATGTAAATAGGATGGTATTGTCTCAAATCTATAAGATTGTGTATTTAATCTCAAGTTTGGTTTATGGGTTACTTTGTATCATGGATTTTCTGAGAGAAACTAACTATTTTCCTTGTTAATTTGAGTTTATTTTGTGGGAGATCTCAGGGGCAGAACTACCTTATACCATGGTAAGGCGACCGCCCCACGTTGATGAAAATTTTTTAGGGGGTATTGGGATTGCAGTGCCGACCCAATAAGAGCGTCGGCCGGGAGGGAGGAATTTTGATTGCAATGAGGAGGTTGAACAGTGAGAGGTTGAAGAAGATAAAGGGTTTCACCTTTTTTTTTAAAATTTTTGGCAATTGATCAAAACAACATCATCTCATTAAACGATACGACGTCGTTTCGTCAGCCTCACTAAAAAAAATGGTCTTCTTTTTTGCTACGTTATAGTCACTATCGGCAAAATCTATCCTCGATCGAAAACCCCATCCTTTTTCTCCAACTACCCAATTTCTCCAAATACCCAGTTTCTCCAAATACTCAATTGAAAACCCCACCTTCACACCTCGTCGCCGTTGCTCAACGCCTCACAGGCATCCCGACATCACTTCCACAAGTCTTCATTAGGTTTGAAGCGAACCATATCTGTGTGGTTTGTGTTTGGCGGTGTGATTGGCACAACAAGTATGATCTCAACTCAACTAACTTTACTCTTTTCTACTTTATTGAACTAGAAATTTTATGGGTTTTGTTTGGGGCTTTAGTTTTGAAGTTGTGAATATTGTGGGTTTGATTTGTTATGGTTGGTAGTTAGTTAAGATTGTTATTTGAATTTTATTTTGATTGTAGTTTCTATTTGGAGTTAATTGAATGAGCAAGAATGTTTTAGATTTACTTATCCCAATCCCTCTTGTTACATTCTGGGCTCTGTTTAAGATAAATTTTAAGTACGGATTATCAACACAAAAATGATATCCTGGAGGCATCCAGTTCCTAAGTAATAACCATCAGGCTAAAAAATGAATGGTAATCTCTCTTCTTTCAGAAATGAATGGTTCTCAAGCAGCTCCAAGATCCTCTCTGATTTTCTCTTAGCATTCAACCCCCAATTAAATATGCATTTTGAACTCAAAACTGGTCAGACGTCATAAAAATCTATACAATGGGAACAAAAGGATTATACTAGACTACTCAATACCCTTTCTCATCAATATATTGCAAGTTTCCTGTCTCTTTAGAAGCATCTTTATCATCTTCAAATTCCTCTTATTGAATTTGACTACTGTATTTGCTATGTTTTTCCATTTTTAATTTTTCTTGTTATGATTTTTTAGATATTATAATGAATAATACTTTGAAGAATTTTTATAAACCAATACCTAGAAGAAATGAAGATGCCAATGTCAATTCTGGTACAATTTTAAAAGTGAGAAGTGGTAGTGGTCAAAAAAGAAATCGTGTTGAATTCAGTTCTCAAGATATTATAGGTGATCCGGGTTTAAGAATGCCAACTGATGAATATGATGTTACTATAAGAGATAAAGTGACGAGAGAATATTTATTACAAGGACCAACTCAACCATGTGGTCATGATTTCCCCCAAAAAAAAAAAAAAAAAACAAGGATATAGTATGAGGTGGTTTAAAGAATAATGGTATGTAAAATTTTCCCGGATAGAGTATAGTGTGGAAAAATATGCTGCATTTTATCTTTGGTGTTATTTATTTGCAAAGGGTGGGAAAAATGTGAAACATTTACTAAAACAAGATTTAGTAATTGGAAAAAAAAAAACAATTGAACTCTTCAATAATCATGTTGGCATGGTGAATAGTATTCATGATCTTGCAAGGCAACATTATGAGGATTTTCAAAATCAAAGACTAAGTATTCCACATTCTATGTCACCTCAGGGCCACAACAAAGAAGTTAATTATTGTATTCATTTGACTGCTTCATTACAAATTGTTTGCTTTTTACTAAACAAGGTCTGGCATTTTGTGAACTTAGGGAGTCTTCTTGTGATTCCAATAGGGAAAATTTTTTGAAATTATTCTACTTGAAGGCTGAAAGGATAGAAAGTGTTAGAAATGTTGTTGGGCCTAATGCTCTAGGGAACTCTCAATGTACATCTCCATTAATCCAAAAAGAGCTTGTTAATGCTTGTGCTTCTGAGACGACATTATCTATCTTGAATGAGTTGGGTAAGAAAAATTTCTCTTTGTTAGTTGATGAATCTCGAGACAAGTCAGTTAAGGAACAGATGGCAATTATTTTAAAGGTAAGGTAGTTGAACGGATTATTTCCATTGAACATGTTAATGACACTTCATCGAGCTCATTGAAGAAGTCAATAGGTTAAGTATTTGCAAGAAACAAGTTGTCAATTTCAAGATTACGGGGGTCAATCTTATGATAGAGCATCGAACGTGAGGGGAGAGTTTAATGGTTTAAAGACACTTGTTCTAAATGAAAATCCCTTTGCGTTTTATGTTCATTGTTTTGGCCATCAATTACAATTAGTTATTGTTGATGTTGCAAAAGGTATACCAAATGTTGGTGATTTCTTTAATTATGTTGGTATGATTGTACATGATGTTAGTGCTTCTTGTAAGAGAAGAGATGTTTTGAAACTAAAACATCGTGAAAGTATTTTAAAACAATTGAAAAAAAAAGAGATTTTCCCCGGTAGAGGCCAACATCAAGAGATCAATCTTGTTAGACCGGGTGATACTCGTTGGGGATCGCATCATATTACTTTATTTCTTATGAAAACTATGTGGGAATCGGTTTTGTATGTACTTAAAGTAGTTGCAGAAGATGGAGTATGTATGGAGCAAAGAGGTTCAGCATGTGGTTTGATTGGTCATATGAAAAGTTTTCATTTTGTGTTCATTCTGCATTTGATGCTTAAAATATTGAGTATAACACATAACTTCTCAAATGCTTTGCAACGAGGTGATCAAAATATTCTCAATGCTATGAATCTCTTGGATAGTACTAAAGAATTATTGCAGAGAGAGAGAGGGAGAGAGAGAGAGAGAGAGAGAGAGAGAGAGAGAGAATGGGTGGATTCCTCTACTTGAAGAAGTCACTAGATTCTATGAGAAACAAGGTATTTCAGTGATTGACAGGGAAAACCACTTACATGTGAGAGGCCATTCTAGAAGACATGGCAAATTGGTAACATATTATCACCATTATCACAATGAGTTATTTCTTACTATAATTGATTTTGTTTGCTTCTTATTGAGTTGAATAGGACTAGTTTATTGAAATTAATTTCATACCTTGATCCTAGAGATTCATTTGCTAGATATGATAAGGCTAGTTTGCTGTCAATTGCTTCAATGTATTCAGAAGTCTTCTCTTCCTTTGACCTTGAGAGATTGCAATATAAACTTGAAACATTTGTCTTTGATGTGCAGAGGAGTGAAGATTTTGTTGGCTGTGATGATCTTGCCAGCCTCACAATCAAGATGGTGAAAACCTTTAAGCATGGGGTGTTTCCTCTAGTTTATCGGTTGATTGAATTGGTTTTGATTTTACCAGTAGTTACAGCATCTGTTGAGAGAGTTTTTTCAGCTATGAATATTGTCAAAACCGATTTACGCAATCGAATGAGTGACGACTGGATGCATGATATGTTAGTGTGCTACATTGAGAAGGATGTTTTTTATTCGATTAATGATGAAAAAATTTTACAACGTTTTCAAGGAATGGGTACTCGCAGAATTTCACTCCTGCCTTTTTAGTACATGTATTATGGATTTCATTAGATATGTAATATGTTATTTAATATTATGAAATTCATGTTTTTTCTTCAATACTATTATATTTTAATATATTAGTATATTTTATGTTAGATATCTGCAAGTGATGACGGCAAAAATTTTTTTCCCACTCCACGTTGTAAAAAATCATGCTTACGCCACTGGTAGATCTTATGGGTTTGTTACAAATGTTCTTTTACATGTGATTTTCACTAAAAATTGTAATGATTTCATGTGAATGATATGATGAACAAATATTTTGCATGTTGCTGTTATGGGCTTTGTTATAAATGATTTGATTTCTTATGGGTGTGTTGAGAGCCTTGTTAGATTGAAGAATTATGGGCTAGATTTGGTTTGAGCCTTGTAGTTTGGATTTCTAATGGGTGTTTAGATCTTGGGCTTACATTTGAAAGGTAAGGTTAGAACACTAGAATTGACGCCTATAGTAGGATATTAGCAACCCGTGACAGCAATTGTGAACTTGGAGTTTTGATTACCATGCCATCGAAATCGGTGTACAATTCATCCTTTTGAACAAGGAAAAAGTGGAAATCTCGCATTTCAATCTCTTGATTTTACGCTTATATTTACTTTCATTTGCATGCTTACAAGTGTTGAAAACAAACAAACTTTGCTTTATTTTTCCTTAAACTCGAAAACCAAAAAAAAAAAAAAAAAAATAGCATTGATAACATCACTCCGTCTTTTGGATTCGATACATTTAATACTACTTAATTATTTTATTATTGTTTTACAAATAAGGTTTTACTGAGTAGATGCCGACTTTGACACCCACCAAAAATGGCGTCTTTGCCGAGGATGGTTGCTAGGTGTTTGTGTCAATTTCGTTTTTAGTTTTTGAGTTTTAGTTAAGTTTCTAATTTCAGCACTTTATTTTATAATATTATAAAATAATATTCTAAACATATTTGAATCATAGGGGGTATATATTAATTAGTTTCTTAGTAAATTTACTAGACAAAGATTCATCGCATGTGTTGTTACGACATCTAGCTATGAAATTTATACACGAGTGGTTCTCTTGGTCACATAGAGTGATTTTTATTTATTCATTTTTTTTGGTTTTTTGGGTACTATATACTGATTCTTTGAGTTTCTTTATTTGGTACAGATTCTTTGATTTTCTTCTGTTAGTCATGTGTATATGTATCTTCTACTAAGTTGGGAATAGTCTCGCCCCAAAAATATAATAAGTAACTTATTTAAAAATATTTTACTCTAAATGATGTACTATTGGTCCTAAATATGAATTTCTTTTCCGATAATAATATATGTATTTCTTTACTTTTTCAAAAAAATCGTACTTATAAATAGCAATATGGTCAAAAAATCTGAGCTATTAAAAACGACGACTAATAAATTCATAAGTATAAATTTCCCAGTCGGAAGAAAATTTTGATACAATATCATATGAATTTATCGTCATATAACATCAATTTTCAATAATAATAGCTATTTTTTATTTTTTTGAAAAGACTAATTTTGTTTATTGAATTATAGGTATATTAAAAGGGTAAAATTGCTGACTAAAAAAATAAGTGTTGTATATCTAAAATGAAATTCAAACTATTGATTTTTAGCTAAAAATTGAATAAATTATATTTGTCAACCACGACACTATTTGCATTTACCATATTTTTTTCCCTAATAAAATATAACTATTATTTATGATAAAAATGATATATTTTTTAGTTTGAACATATAACTAGTATAATTTTTTTTTAAAAAACCCCAAAAGAATTTAAGAAAATGACTTGAATAAATTTAAATTAATGCGGATGGATCTAGTAACTCAATCCAATTCCAAATAAAACCGTTTCAGAGATGTCTTCAATTTAATCATCAATTTCGCCCATCAATTTTGTTCATGTCCGGCGATTTGCCCTCTTAAAGCGGACCCCAACCTTCTCGTGTACGGAAAAAATGGCGACTTTTTTTTTTTTTTTTTTTTTTTCATCCAAACATTACCACCTCTTTTCCTCCTAAAAAACAAATTATAGCATTTATTAAATTTTTTAACGCTCAATAAATATGATTTATTCTCGGGACAGATATAATAATCGATTTATTACTTAAATCTATAAAAGCAAAAAATAATAATGCCTAGATTGACTTTTACTACAGAAACTGTTAACCGTTATCTTTTACATTTTTTTCGCATCAAATTATGCAGGTTTAGCAACATAACAAATAAAAGAATATGGATAAGATAAGAACATTTATTAAAGAAAATATTTATTTTCTAAAAAAAAATCTCTATTTTATTTAATTTTTTGGTATTTAAGAGAGCAGCCACACAGAGGGATGGAAAATGGAATCATTGATTATCTACAGCACGTACTTGGTTTTATCGTAACTCCTTAACACGACACTCTTGTTCATTTCTACGCAATGTTTCAAGATTCCACATAGCCCAATCGGCAGCGATAATAAGTTCAATCTTAATCCCTCGTGCCAAAAGTTGAGGATGTATACATTGTTTTTAAAATTTGAAAAGTATTGATAATTTTACAGTAAGAGTTATCATTTATCGTCTCATTTTTTATATTTTTAAAACAATAATTTATAAATTTTAATAAAAATATTTTTTTTACATAAAAAAAAATATTATATAAAGATATTTTTTATCTAAATTAAGATAATAAAAAAAATATTAGGACGATAATTAATAATTCCTTTCACGAAACTGAAGCTATAAATACCCCCGAGCTGTTCGGTGCGTGATGTCCTGTATATTTTGGGCCACGGTGATCTTTTTCCACATGCTTCGAATGTCAGTCCACAGAGACCACACCCAACGATTTTTTGGTTTTTTCTGTTGCCGAAGAAAGAATCGTATCTTTTATGTATATTATAAAATTAACAAAAAATATTTAATATATTGCCTCACTAAAAATCAGAAAAAATAGGACAAAAATTAAAAGTAGATATTAATTTATATTATATATATATATATTTTTTCACATTTTATTGATACATATTTGGTATTATTTATCTATTTTTCACATTTAATTTTATTAGTTCCCATAAATTTTAAAATATTTTCTTTATCAAATAAATGTTAAAATTTCTAACATTTTAATTTAATTTTTAGTTAACTCATGAAAAAAATCTCATGTAAAATACTTTATATGATATAGTTTAAATTTCAAAATTTATCATTTTTAAATTTTTCATCAAATTTATCTTTATTTTGTTTATTTTAAGGTAATAATATTAAATAAATGAGTAGATATAAACTCTTAAGGTGCGCTTATTTGAAGATAATCAGAATAAGGGCAATCAAAATTTGATAATTCAGTAATCATTAAAAGAATCTGATTACCTTTTACTTATTTTGTAATATAACTTAATTGCATTGGACTTGTTTAGTAATAATAGTTTAAGAAATTTGATTTACCTTTAATATGTTTAGAAACCTAACTATAGGAATCATATTACAATTGCTCTATTTCTATTGTCTCCAAACAAATACACCCTTATTCTAAAACATGTTTTGAAAAAAAAAAAAAAAAAAAAACTGACGAGACTGTTGATTTTTTGACCAGACAAGTATTACAAGAATTTTTATTTAGTTAGTGTATTTATTCTAGTCTTCCAAATCGATTGATGAGTATTTTTCAATTAAGTCAGTTAGTTAATTGTGCTATAGATGTAACTTGGTTTTCATTACTAAAATATTTGGCTTATTAAAAAATTAATTATGATTTTTTTTAAAAAAACTCTTTTTTTGATATATATATATATTTATTTATTCATGATTATATATTTTTTAAATTATTCAAAATATATAAATTAAAATAAATACATATAGAACGAGAAGATAATAGTCTAACAGTTAACATTTAATAGAGTTCTGATTCCATTATCTTGGGACAAGAAAATAAAAAAAGTAAAATAAATATTGTATTTTTAAGGTTTTAAAAATATTTTTAATATTTATTATAAATTATTTTTATTATTTATTATGTAATTTAATTAATAAAAATATTTTTTATATGAAATATTTTGCCCACTGGAGTTTTGGCGCCTGCTCCACTCCTGTATATAATTATAGTGACAACTTCGCTTGAGATTGTTTTGATAACTTTTCCAGGTTCTCCATGTCCTTCCATTTCTGCTTCATTTTTGTCTCAGAAATACTTGCTTTCTGCGCCCAGTATAAATAAAATGGAATTGACGAGGAAAGACGATGATGCCCAAAAAGACATGCTAAGTGGGTTGCCGGACGATGTTCTGCTGCATATCCTTTCTTTTCTGGGCATAAAAGACGCGGCCAAAACATCCCTCCTCCGGAGATTCGGGAGCCTTTGGCGCCAAATCCCAGTTCTTGATTTTGATGACTGCAGTTATCATATCTGCCACAACGGCCCGTACCGGAACCACCACTTGTTCAGCTTAATCCATCAGGTAATCAAACTCAACGCCAGCGTAATTCTGGAGAAAATACGTTTAAAGCTTCACTTCCACAAGGGCCATGGTGACAGTCCGCTCCTCTTGGAGGAACTTGCAGCTGAAATCAACTCATTGATTCATTACGCTCTGAGCAAAAAAGTGAAGGTCATCGATCTTGATCTATTGGGTTGTGGGTTATTCGAACTAATGGAAGATTACACCGTGCCAGATGCTGTTTTCAGAAGTGATTTCTTGGTTGAATTAAGACTGTCATATTGCGAGATTCAAAACAGGGAAGGAGAAATTTGTTTGAAATCTCTGAAAATATTGTACCTTTGTGTGGTGGATTTGAATGACGAGCTAATGGAGAAGATCTTAGCGGGTTGCCCATCTCTTCAAGATTTGACTGTAATCGGGTGTTCGTCTTTGAAAATGTTAAATTGCAAGGGTAGTTGGAGTTTGAAGAAGTTAAAGCTTGTTCTTCATATGGGGAAGCCATTAATGATCTCTTGTCCACCTAATTTGGTGTCATTCGAAATGGCTGGTCGTGTAGAACGTGTAAGGCTTATTTAATTTTTCCATATCCTTATTACACACAAAAATGTATCTTGCCTTTTGGTTAAACCACAAATAGAAGATTGTTATTATTTTTTAGTTAACTATTTAGAATTGAATTTATATATTTTCTTCTAAATTTAGTTTCCCCAATCATTTCTCACTTATACCTCAAGTTTAATTAAAATAAAATTTAATAATTAGTACTCATTTACATAATTAATCCTTCTCCTAACCTGCCATAATTACTACTTGAATTCATATCTAAAGAATTTTAATATGAACCAACGTGAGAAAAAATATAATTAATGTGATTGGTTTTTTATTATTACGAAATTTAATTATTTAGTCCTCAAGATTTGCCTCCTATGGCTCTACAATGGAGGAAAATTTTCAGGGAAAAATCTTGTCTTAGGCAAAATTTGTGTGGAATACAGGCTCCATTTTTCTTTCCTCCAACTTTCACAATAGACGTGTCAATTTTTTTTTTTTTTTTTGCCAAATACCATCCAGGCGTATGGCTGGTTCAATTAAAGCGAATTGACACTTGTAGAAAAGGAGAGTTTTTTTTTTTTTTTTTGTTATCACTGAGTACAGGACGAAATTACTCCAATATTTAAATGGAAAAAGAAAAAGAGAAATACTATCAATACACTTTTTAAGCAATTATTATTATACTATATACCTATATATATATAGTATAATTTTCTCTCTCAAAATCTAGATATTTTTCATATATTTTCCTTTTGATAAGTCGAAGTCATAATTTATTAGTGCCAACTAAGGAATACCAACCAATTATGGCCGAAATATAATTTTGGTCCTTTATAATATGGATAATTTTATTTTTGGTCCCTTTTAATTTTACGAGAACATTTTTAATCTTTAACTTTTTTTATTAGGAGTTTTAATCTTTGTTTTTACGAAAAAGTTTAGAAGATTACAGATTAACTCATTTGATCGCTAGTCAAACGTAATTTTTTCTTCAAAATGATTTGTACCATAATGTTTTCAGCAAATTTTATGATCCGAATTCTCATGAATGTTCAACCCATTTAAGGTTTTGACCGTCATTTTGGATTGTGAATCAATAAATAGGTTGAACATTCACGAAAAACCGAGTCATAAAATTGATTGAAAACTTTTCCTTCATTCAACCTTCTTTTTCGTCATTGAAAATATGAAAATTTGGTCCTTGAAATTATGATCTTTTAATTGATTAATGGTAATTATGATCTTATTACAGTAATTGTTTGACACAAAAAAATTAAAACAATAGTTAACTGAAAAGTTAGGGGGATTTTCGATATTTTTAAAAACTCAAGGGGGTGGTTGATATATTACAAAAAAAATCACTAGGGGTTTATGATAATAACCCAGGTTAATACGAGGTAAAAGTTCTAGTTCTAGTATGCAAGTTCATAGAAGTTCCTCAGTAGTCTCCAAAGATTGTTAAGGAGATAGAAGTTATGAAAACAGTTCCTTATACTTATACAGTAAGAAGTCTCATGTATGCAATGTCTCGATTAACAAGTTTACTTCACAAATACAATCTTGCATTGTTTCCAGCAATATAAAACAAAATTAGATCTATTAATCAAGTTCATCTCAGCTAATGGTTCAAAAAAAAAAAAAAAAAATCATCTCAGCTAAAAACAAATATAATACTCCTTTTAACTTCAATTCCATGGGAGAGATGCGCTTCTTCTTCTTTTTTTTTTTTTTTTTTTTTTGGCTTATTGACCCTCGCCTCTTTACTTCATTCTCTTCAAAAATACACTCAGTCCCCACCCTCCTCTTTTTCTTTTTTTTGCAATCAATATTTTTTTTAAAAAAAAATCCAACATCATATATAATTTTTATTTTTTATTCTTATATATATATATTTTAACATAAAATAGTTTAATTTTTTTATTTTTAAAATTCATGTTATACAAAACATACAATCATATTCATATCATATCTAGCAGACTTTCATATCAAATACAACATTGAGATTCCTATATGAAAGTAAAAAAAATTTATATCATAAAAAATATAGTTTCATATCAAGCAAAACATCATTTCATATCATGTGTAACATAATATCATTTTGGGAAATGGAAAGCAAAGAAGGGTAACACAAAGCGCTACTAGGTGCCCTAATCACAGTGTCTCACATGCACTTATATGGTCTCAACATGTATACACAGGTCAAGTTCTATATCCATTCCACATGCACAAGTATATCACACAACAAATAGTATGATGTTATGATAAAGATGTGCTCATTAGGCTCAAAATTGCTCACAAACAATGGGGACATGTGCGATACGTCTAGAATGCTCATACTCAATCTTCATGCAAGACATAATCTCAAACCAAATGGAATTCAAGTAACTCATGCTATAAGTCATACCTAAAAAACATGTTTAAAAGTTCAATAAAAAAAAAAAAAAAAAACCTTAGCAAACTAGAGCTTTTCAGGAAAATGTTGCACAAAAGCTATTCAATGTGAACTCAATGATTAAAAGAAGTGAGTTTACTATAAAACAATCACAACCCCCCCCCCCCCCCCCCCTCCCGGGCCCACCTCAATTTAAACTGTACATGGTCCCTAATGTACTTAACCATGACTATCTAGGGGGTTCCTTCTACCTACCCAAGGTTATTCATTTGGGAATACAATTATTTGTTAAACTAAGTACTCTGAATCTGGGCATACTAAGCTACATACCACAAAAATTCTTGTCTATCCTATATGCAAAATTTAGACAAGTGGATTCAGAAATGAGGATGGTGTACACTAAACCCGCAAGAATTGGCTTCAAAAACACCCATCCAGGCCTATACTACTTCTACTCAATTGAAGTAGCTATTACAGGGATTAAATCAGCACACAAATGTACAGAAACAACAACAGATGAGCAAGGTAATTAAAAACAAGTGGATCATAAAGACATAGATAAATGGCGAAACTTAACATGGATATATGAGTCATCTTTCAAAGGAAAAAAGAATTTTTTTTTTTTTTTTTAACTTTAAAAACTCTATTCTTGGACTTAAATGCAGTAGTGTAAGGAGTGCTAGGGAATAGCAACTAAGGTTTCATTTTGGTCTGCGGGTGTAACGAGCGTGAGAGGTACGTGGTAGATAGTTCTTCTTGAGAGAGTGCAAGGTTACTGCTGCTTGGTGTGAGGATTCTCCTTGATCTGCTGATCTGCTAACCGGTAAGGTAGGCATTCCTTTTATCTGGCATTGCTCCAAGTAGGCATGAAGTCTTTTATGATTATCTAGAATTTCCCTTTGTTGTTCCTTCAATTCTTGCATCGTTTCTGTAATTGCCTCTAAGTTTACTACATTGTCTGATCTCCACTCATGTGTTTCCTCTCTCATGCAGAACAATTCATCTAGAATTCTTTTATTGGGAATGTCTTGTGGCGGGTTACTCATTTGAGTACCTCCCTCCAACATTCTTACGCTTTCAGCAGCATCACTTTCCATGTCACTTTCATGACTACTAACAATTTCCCCCCTCTAATACGCCTCTCTTCAGTCTCTCTGCCTTCCTCTTTGCTTTTCTTATGTCCTTTAGTTGTTTCTTCATGTAGACCTTCATGTCTTCTGGGGCAAGAAACATAGAATCAGATGGAGGTTTCTCTTATGGAACACAAGAGAAATCTCGGAAGTTGCCCTGATCTAGTGCTATGGTTCTCACGTTTCTCTCTTTCTCTATATTGCGGAAGTATGGTTATATGGTATGGACTTCAACAGGAAGCTCCGGGTAAATTGACATCACAATAGTGATAACCTTATTGATAATGCAAAGTGTATTGTTTCTCGGCTATTCTAGCTCTCAAGTTTAATATCATCAATTACATGAATATTATTGAAGGCTCACACACCCTTTTATAGGAGGGGTGGCCGAATTTCCTAAGGGCAAATCCTAGTAGTACTAGAATTTCCTTCTTTAAGGTTACAAGTCTTTCCCTTACAATTTGGAAAAGTGAGGGATATGGACTTGTTATCTTATAACTATTTCCTAAAGTATCTAAATATTCTAAAAATTATGCTATGTCTTAAGATATCTTGTAGCTCTTTCAGCTAACAAGCCTTCAGTGATTTAGATTAGGAGACTTGCTAAACCACTACGAGATCATTGACTGGTTTCTGTATTTTTCTTGGAGGTTCATTGATTTCCTGGAAGACTAAAAAGCAATCCACTATTTCTTGTTCAATTGCTGAAACTGAGTACCGAGCCATGGTTTCTACAATCCATGAACTTCAGTGGATCAGCTACATCCTTATAATATTTCCTACCGATCTCTGCCATTCTTAGTAGTATACCTGACAAATCGGGAGGTGTAGCTGCAATAGCACTAATTTTTATATGTATGTTGGCTTTACCTCTATTTAAAAGTATGTATGGACAGAGTTCAAGTTTTCGCTCGATCCACCAAGGAATATTTTGGTTGCTTTTAGCGGATTGCTTACTACTAGGTTGGATCGGGTGTCAACCTGTGGAGGCACCATTTGTTACTATTGGACAAATTTCTCCTTTAGTTTTCTTCTTGTTTGCTAGCTATGTTAGCATGCTTAGTTTAGTTTTTACTGTTCTGTTTTGTATATAAACAATTGTAGAGGCTGTTTCCAGAGAATTGCATCAATCAAAAAAGAAGGAAATTTTATCTCATTCACAATCCCTTTTTGTGTTCTGCATCAAATTCAGAATTTTCACTGTAACATTTTCCTTTTATTTGGGGTGTAAATTTACATAGGAAAAAAAAAAAGAGTCATGTTTGCCTTTGCCAAATATTCTAACAGTTATGAGATGGAAGTGGTGGAATGCTTTGCTCGTTCTTGAAGTAATCATGAGGATCAGCCTTGGTCTTGACCTTCACAAGTCTATCAAAATTATCCTTGAAATATGAAGCTCCCCAAATCCTTGCTTGCTCGACACTTGTTTCCCCGACATTGTTTACTCCCAAATCTAAATCCCTGTAGTCTGCATAAGCGCCTCTCGGGTTATTGTCCAAAAACTTCCCCATAACGCTGTGGAGTTTCCTCATAGAAGCAAAACGTTCCTGTTTGATCTCTGGGTCAGGTTCATGCCATAGAATTTTCTTGAACACCATAAATATGTTTCCAGCTCTATGCGGGAATGGGATTTCGGATGCCGGAATTTCAGCCATTCTTGCTCCATAAGGTGTCCAATTCATTTGTACGGCTGGGGGAGGGGTTTTGAGTAAAACATCCCATATTTCTTCAAGCCCCTCTACAGGGATGGGGTGTTGGACAAAGTCTGCTTTGGTCTTGAAGTATGTTTTTGGGGAGAGGGGGGCTCTGGTTTGTAGTATTGTATCTGTTGATTCTAGTGGCAGCTCAAAAAAATATGTGATGAATTCAACCCAAGTTTTTAATTGGATGCAATCCTCTTTAGCCAAACCTAGTTCGGGGAAATGTTGTTTCATTATGGCGACCAGGCTATCAGCATCACCTTCGAACAGAGTAACAAATGTGGCTCGTACAGTATTCTTGCCTGTTTCATTTGACTTAACTACTGTTAACTGGAGCTCAAGAAGCAGTTCTGCTGGCAACTTGGGGGCAACCTCTTGCCATTTGTGAACAAGTTTCGTGGCACCTTGTTCCAGAGTTCTGTGGAGACTGAATGCAGTGAGTTTCTCTGAAACCTCAACCAATTTTATTTTGTATTCAAGAATGACAGCAAAACTAGCTCCCACTCCTCCTCTGATGGCCCAAAAGAGATCCTCACCCATGGATTTGCGATCCAGAATTCTTCCATCTGCATCGATTATGCGAGCATCCAGAACATTGTCAGCTGCAAGTCCAAATTTTCTAAGCAGGGGTCCGTACCCTCCTCCACTAACATGCCCGCCAATAGCCACTGTAGGGTAGTATCCAGCTGGGTATGCTAAGGAACTGTTTACTTTGACAATATTGTAGTATGTTTCACCAAGAGTTGATCCGGAGCCAACCCATGCTGTTAGGCTACTAGCATCTACCTTGACTGATCTATAGTTGTACATGTTGAGGATGAAAAAGGGGACATCAGATACATAAGAACTTCCCTCAAAATCATGGCCTCCACTTAGGATCCTAATTTGCAAGCCATGCTTTTTCGAGCAATATATTGCTGTTTGTATCTGCGAATCATTATCTGGAGTGATAATCACTTGAGGTTTTGGGGTGTTTGGCTCTGTGAATCTAAGGTTTTGGACGGTAGAATTCAAGATTGACTTGTAGGAAGGGCTATCTGGTGTAGAAATGACTGAAGTAGCAGTAGAATCACTGGATTTATGAAGAAAGCAATTGAGAAAGTCTCGGTGGTGATCAGCAACAGCTGCCCAGAAACTGACATACAGAAGCAAACAAGTAAATTGAAGTATTATGTTGTTTGGTTTCTTCATCTCTACTGTTTGGGATGAGGAAGATCACGCCTCAAGTTGCTGTCTCAGGGATGAATCTGCAAAATTCATTTCAACAAGCTTAAACCCCTCTCAAATACTAAATTAATAACCAGAACCAAAGAAAAAGATTAAACACACACTCCACTACTTAATACACACTCTTTCTCCTGCATTCATACTATATAACAGGTCCAGTAAAATTCATATAGTACTGCAATCAATCAATCATCATTCAAAAAGTTAAAACTTAATCTAGATTCCACAATGCTTCGTGTCACTCCACATCTTGCACCCCAAAGTCCAAGATAATTGCGAATTCATCTATCCCATCATGAAAATTGGTGTCTTTTTTGACACTGTTGACCAAACTATGGCGACTCAACTAACTGAACAATGCCCACTTCAACATGTTCATCGGCAAGCGGGATGTTACCGCTTACGCTAATGAAGCTATACGAGTATGATTCTTCAAAGGGGTAAAAGTGCAGACTGGAGGGCAGACAGTCAAATAAATTAGCAAACACTTCACACCCAAATACGATCCAAGAAATATAGGGACTTCAGTTCTGAGAATAACCACACAAAAGTAAGCAAAATGCAATCTTGCAACAACCCATCGGGGCAAATTGCTAGTATTTCTATTCCGAGCCCAAACAATCAACTATATCATTTTCAGAATTAAAATAAATCACAAGAATATTTAGTGAAAACAAAATTAAAAAGCAAAAGGATTGTAGTAATTAGAAAGGCCATCTGGCAGGTGCGAAACGAGGTCGGAAAAGAGCTTACAAGAATACCAATGATGCTTCGGTCGGACCTGCCGTCACTTCCCTCCGGCTGGTGGAGTTTATGCTTTGGATTGATGGAGTTCAGATTGAATTTATAGATGGCGGAAAAAGATCATCTCTTAATGACAAACTTTGAAGCAGAGCTGCTGCGTCACCGGTGACGCACTAATTGGACGTAATTAAGATTAGATGGATGGAGGAGATTCCGTCTTGGAGTTGGAGAATTTTGTCCTCGTGTTTTTTTTTCCCAGGAAAGCAGAAACACAACACTGCGCGTCGACTTAGCAGTGTTTTATTTCTCGTACTTGCATTATTACCCGTCCAAATATGCCCTTGCCATGTTTGGATTATATATATTTTTAATAAATTATATTCACCTTTTGAAATAAAAACTGTTATAATAAAACAAAAGGAAGAGATGCAGAAACTTATATAGTATATTCTGTGTCCAGTTTAGTTCTAAACCTTTGATGGTCGAACAAATTTAGTTATTAATAATTTTATATTGAATATATTTAATCCAATTAATAGTATTTTTTAACACATGTGGCATACATATGTAATCATGTGGCCATCACGTGGCATCTAAGTGACATAATTATTAAAAATTTTAAAAAAATAAAAATTAAGAATGAAAAATTTAGTTCTAAAATTTTTTGAAAGTATCAAATTTAGTCTTAAAATTTTTTAAAATTATCAAATTTAGTTCTAAAAATTTCTAAAAATATCAATTTTAATATAATTAAAAGAGTTTTCCATCGACTTAACAATAGTCTCTTCCAAACTATTAGTTAGTGATTATTTTCAAATCTTAAACTCTAAACCCACCTTATAAAAACGAGTCAAACGGAATGAAAATCGATCGATCTAGTGTCAAATAATCAAAATTACAAAAAAAATTAATTTTATATTTATATAAATAAAAATAAATTTAAAACAAAAAAATTTTGGTAAATAATTTAAATATTTTAATTTTACGTTGATATTTTTTTAAACTCAAAAAATTATTTTTAAAAACTAATAAAATTTTAAAAGTTTTTAATTTTTTAAAAATTTAATACTAAAAAATACCTTAAGTTTAATTTTTTCATTTAGATCAATGTAAATTTTCTGTAATTTTTTATTATTTGACAGTGGACCGACTGGTTTTGACATGGGTTGACACATTTTAATCATGGTGGGTTTAAATTTTAGGTTTTAAAAAATAATTTAAAAATAATCGCTAAATAGTGGTTTGTGATAGATTATCGTTAAGTGAATGTAAAATTATTCTAGTTAAAATAAACTTAATATTTTTAGGACTAAATTTGATATTTTCATAAAATTTTAGGACTTTCAAAATTTTTAGGACTAAATTTGTCATTATTTATATATTTTTTTTGAATTTTTAATAATTGTGTCAAGTGAATGTCACGTGGCGGCCACACGGATGACATGTGTATGTCACATATGTTAGAAAATGTTAATTTAACTAAATGTGCTCAATATAGAAATATTGAGGATTAAATTTGTCGAATATGAACATTTAAAATTAAATTTGACACAAAGTCACACTAGGAGGACCATTCCTGCATTTCTTCCATAATAAAAAATGTCATTGGGTGAGATTGTTTTCAATGACACTTGTATGAGCTTTATTGAAAGTTGCAGTTATTGTTATATAAGTATGATAAGATCTCTTTTTTAAGTGTTCATACTAAGGTTTCGTTTGATAAAATTAATCTAAGAAATTATATGGTGATTTTATGGGATTCACAATTTTTTTGACTTTGCACGCATAGGATTCATAATTGTTTTCAAATGATACCCCCCTCAAGTTGGTAGGTCAGGAGTGGGAAGAACACCAATCTTGGTAAGAAAGAACTTAAGAGGAGCCGATGGCAAGGCCTTCGTTAAAGGATCAACTAATTGAGGGGTTGTAGGAACATAGGATGGCTCTAATTGGCCACATTGAATGTGTTTATGGACAAAGTGACAATCCAATTCAATATGTTTAGTGCATTCATGAAACATTAGATAAAATGTAATATGCAGAGATGCCTCATTATCACAAGCTAATAGAATTGGGTTAGATAGAGAGACCACAAGATCCTAAAAAATATTTCGAAGCCAAATGATTTTGGAACAAGCATGACCCATCGAGCGATAATCTGATTCGACAGAGGAACATGACACCATATGTTGTTTATTAGTCTTCCAAGAAATGAGAGAGGACCTAAGAAACATGCAATAACCAGTGAGGGAATGACGAGTAGTATGACAATTAACCCAGTCAGCCTCACAAGAACCAGTTAGTTGAACTGGTGACGTAGAAGAAAAGAACAAACAATGGGAAGGAGTCCCTTTTGATAGCAAAGGACTCGGAGAGCAGCATGTCAATGAGGGAGTCGAGAAGCAGCCATGAATTGATCAGAATATGTATAGCATGAAGGAATTAAGATCCGGTCCAGACCAAATTGAAAATCTCACTTTCATGATATGCATTCCAGAATCAGAGACTTTCGATCGAGTCCAAACACTAAAATCAATTCTCATGAGCATATCTAGACTTATGCTTGTTAGATCTATTAAACGACACACTAAAATTTAAATTTTTAAACAAAGGCAGAATTAAAGATTATACATTTGAAGCATGTTTCTTAGCAAATAAGAAAGATCCAAACTTTGATATAAAAATTGAATCTTTGAAGCGAAACTCCACAATAATCCTTTGGATGCCTCCAAGAAAATCTGGAAATCGTATGGGCAATCGTCTACTGGGTAATACTCACAAAACCCACTAAGAACAACTAAGAAAATCTCTTGAAAAAAAATGCCCAAAAACCCAGCTGGCCAGAGCACAGCCGGACTGCCGCGAGAGAGGCGCCTAGCGGCCGCGATCTAGACATGGACACCCGTGGATCAGCGCGTTGGAAAGCTGCTGCCCTCACCGAAAAGTCAAGCTATACCGCCGGAAAATCAAGAACTCCAAACCGGATATACTTGGGCTGAATTCTTTCCAAGAAAGCGAGATCAAAGCTGACTTCAAAAGAGATCTTCAAGGAAGAAGATGAAGTTCTCTCTCCAGACCTTTCTCACTCTAGAGGCAAGACTTGTCTTGCAAGATTTTCTTTGTTTTCTTTATGTGTAAGTTATCTATTTATAGGGAGTTCCGAAGGAGACCTAGTGAGCTTTTGAGTTGGGCCTTACTAGTTAGATTTAATTGACTTTCTTAGTCTTCACTAAACTAGTCAATACTAAATAGCCCAAGAATTATTTATTCGATCCACTTCGTTAATTAAATATTAATCGATCCAAGGATTATTTCATAACCCACTTTAATTATTCTTTGAGTAAATTCCAAAATTGGTCACTATACTATAGTCACTTTCTGGTTTTGGTCATCATACTTCGAAAACTATTTTTAAGGTCATCATACTTTATTTTTCTTTCCAAAAATGGTCACTCCGTCAAGTTTGATCGTTAACCCACTAACGGTCAACTTTTTTTAGAGGTATTTTTTCTTTTCATTAACTCATTAAATTAAAAAAAGAGTAAACTCTGAATTTGGTCATCACACTTTTCTATAATTCCATTTTTGGTCATCTTACTTTAAAAATTATATTTGAGGTCATCATACTTTCATTTTTTATTCAATTTTGGTCATTCTGTTTAAATATTCCGTTAAGTCTCTAACGATCATAATTTTTTGAGGGTAAATACAGAAAAACGCACCCCATCATACACGTGGAATTTTTTTTATTAATTATTTTTTCGCATCTTCGCCACGAACACCCACAGTAGGGCTGGTAATTTTTGACACGACACAAAAATTGAACACGAAATCGGCACGAAATGGGTAGGGTTCGAGTTGGAATTTTGGACCCGAAAAATTTTTAGACCGGGTTCGTGTCGGTCCAAGATTTTCAGGTCAAAATTAGGTCAACACACTAGGTCAACGGGTTGACATGATGACCCAAAATATTTTTAAAAAATTATTGTGTGAAAAAAATCGGGTTTGCGGGTCGAGTTGGGGTTGGTCGACACTAACCCGACCCGGTCAACCCGTTTGGCTCTGGTTGGTGGGTCAATCAACGAATTGACTATGTCGGTTTCAGGTTGACCTGGTAAAAATCAGGTCAAGTTCGGGTTGGGGTTTTCCAACCCGTTCAGGTTCAGGTTAGGGCCGGGGCCAAAAATATAACTTTTTCTTTCAACCGACACGAAACCGACACACAGATATGAAGTCACGTGCATGATGGGGGTGAGGGTGTGGGTGTTGGCGGCGGAGATGCGAAAAAATAATTAATAAATAAAAAAATTTCACGTGCATGATGGGGTTTTTTTTTTTTTTTTTTGTATTTACCCTAAAAAATTATGGTTGATTGAGACTTAACGGAACATTTAGACGGAATTACCAAAATAAATAAAAAATGAAAGTATGATGACCTCAAATATAATTTTTAAAGTAAGATGACCAAAAATGAGATTTTAGAAAAGTATGATGACCAAATTCAGAGTTTACTCTTTTTTAATTTAATGAGTTGATGAAAAGACAAAAATAACCCTTAAAAAAGTTGACCGTTAGTGGGTTAACGGTCAAACTTGACGGAGTGACCATTTTTGAAAAGAAAAGTAAAGTATGATGACCTTAAAAATAGTTTTCAAAGCATGATGACCGAAATCAGAAAGTGACTATAGTATAGTGACTAATTTTGGAATTTACTCTTATTCTTTTATCTCCCCACGCCAAAGATATAGTGCTCGTCAATTTATTAATTTACTCATAAATAAATTAATTAACTTCTTGTTATCCGAGATTAGTACCACTCGACCTTATTATTATACCAGACATAAGTCCACCGGCCGGATTTAGTATAATAATCCTTACGAGCTCAACTCGGGAGCACCATCACCCCGGACGCACTGGTATATGGTTTCCTTTCGACAATCAATGGCACAATAAGAAATCAAACATGCATACCCAACTTATCGAGATCTAGGCCTCAATTGACCGCACCCTTTGGCAAATCAAAGTACACTATGTCTACCCTCATGCCCTCTCTAGTCTAGGGATTAAGAGATTAGAATATAAGGTTCAAATTAACTACGAAATTCAGTACAAGTTAATTAGATCCTGCTCAATATGCCCGGGCACATCCACACGATTCAATTAGTCTAGACAAACCAATTTCTAAATCATACAATAATCTATACCGACAATATGTCCAATTTGTCTTAATTACGAGCGTTAGTTATATATCATATATTTAACCAATGATAAGATATACTGTGCTACACCCCACACTTTTTCATCTGGACATATGATATAAATGGACAATTTATAATACTGAAACAAATCAATATGTAACTAGGAAATAGTTTTTCATACAAGCAAAGCTTTTCAGTATTCAAAACTAACAATCTCTCACTAATATTCAAAGCTATGCTCTGAAGTATAAAAACTGTTCAATACACTTATTCTGTTGTCATACCAATATGTAGAAAACTCTCATGGCTCACTTAAGTATCTAACTCCCATACCCTCGTGAATGGATCTGCAAGTTTTCTGCTGATGCTATAATGGCCACGACCATGTCTCCTCTCTTTACGATCTCTCGTATTAGGTGGTACTTGCGCTCTATGTGTTTACTCACCTTGTGGGCTCGTGGTTCCCTTGCGTTAGTAACTACACCATTGTTATCACAGTAAACTGTGATAGACCTCGGTAACTCAGGAATCACATCTAAATCCACTAGAAAATTCTTGAGCCATGCAGCTTCTTTCACTGCCCTGATGCGGCAACGTACTTAGCTTCCATGGTGGAGTCTGCCAGGCATTTCTGCTTAACACTCTGCCAAACTATGGCTCCACCTCCCAGAGTAAACACAAACCCAGAGGCAGACTTACTCTTGTCCATATCACCTTAGAAATCTGAATCTGTATAACCCTTTAGAACTAGCTCTTACGCTTGATAGATCAAAACATGGTCTCTCGTCCTGCGCAAATACTTGAGAATGCACTTGGCATCCTCACAATGAGCTTTCACAGGGTTACTCTAATATCTACTAACCATGCTAATGGCAAAGAAAATATCAGGCCTAGTACACAACATGACATACATGAGACTTCCCACTACAGATGCATAGGGAACTGCCTTCATGTTTTTTATTTCATTAGTTTTAGGAGACTGCTCCTTAGATAGATGCACTCTATGTCTGAAAGGTAGTGTACCCTCTTAGAGTTCTGCATGTTAAAACGGGCCAGAATCGTGTCTATGTATGAAGCCTGAGAGAGTGTCAGTAAACATCTTGTACGATCTTGAATGATCTTGACCCCAAGGATATGTCCAGCCTCTCCCAAATCCTTCATATCAAACTGGTTGGACAACCATGCCTTTACGTCTGACAATACCTTCTTACTGTTGTTAATAAGAAGAATATCATCTACGTAAAATACCAAAAATACCACCATATTTTTATCACGCCTGCGGTATACACACTGCTCATCCGAACACTGAGTAAAGCCATAGGACTGGATTACCTCGTCAAAATGGATGTTCCAAGATATGGATGCTTGATTAAGTCCATAGATAGACTTCTTGAGCCTGCAAACCTTGTGCTCTTGGCTTTCTGCAATGAATTCCTCTTGTAGCTACATAAAGATGGTCTCCTCAAGACTTCCATTAAGGAAAGTTGTCTTGACGTCCATCTGCCAAATCTCATAATTTAAATGAGCAGATATGGCCAAGCGAATCCGGATCGACTTAAGCATAGCTACCGGGGAAAAAGTCTCCTCATAATCGATACCCTCTTTCTGAGTATACCCCTTCGCCACAAGCCTAGCCTTAAAGGTTTCAACTTTCCCATCAGATCATCTCTTTCATTTATAGACCCATTTGCACCCAATAGGTCGAAACCCATCAGGAAGGTCTACCAGCTCCCAGACTTGATTTGAGTCCAACAAACCCATCTAAAAAATCATCGCTCTCTGCCAAGAATCTACATCTTTATCTTAGAGAGCCTTATTGTAGTTATCTGGGTCTGGTTCGTAAGCACCAGGGACAAAATTCGAAGACCCTCCCAAGGCTATGTACCTCTAAGGTTGTCTCACAACCCTCCCACTACGACGAGGTGCAACCTGTGTAGGTGCATCATCTGTGATATCTTGTGCAGTATTCTGTGGTGTATCTATTTGTACTGGTGCATCTGGAATACTGGACTGTCCCCAAAGCTCCTCTAGTATGATCTTGCTAATGGGCTTATGGTCTAAAATATAGTCCTCCTCTAAAAATCTGGCGTAAGTGCTAACCATCATCTCCGGATCTTTAGAACTATAAAATAGACCACCCTTCATTCCTCTGGGATATCCTACAAATAGCATTACCTTTGACCTTGCATCTAACTTACATGTATCTGCCTTAAGCACATGTGTTGAGCAACCCCAAATCCTAAGATGTCTAAGACTAGGCTTTCGCCCAGTCAACAATTCCACAGGGGTCGAAGGTACAGTCTTAGATGGTACAAGGTTCAAAATGTAAGCTGCTGTCTCCAAGGCATATCCCCAAAACGATCTAAGCAACTCACTATAACTCATCATCGATCTTACCATATCTATAAAAGTCATGTTCTTCCTCTCTGCTACACCATTATGCTGGGGTGTGCCAGGTACAGACAATTGGGACTGAATACTCTTATATAGCAAGTAGCTCCTAAATTCACTAGAGAAGTATTCACCACAACAATCAGATCGTAGTGTCTTGATACTCTTACCATGATGCTTCTCCATATCTTGCATAAACTCTTTGAACTTACCAAAGCATTCGGACTTTTGGTGTATTAGGTAAATGTACCCATATCTAGAGTAATCATCTGTGAAGGTCACAAAATACTCAAAACCACCTATAGCCTGAACTGACATAGGCCCACATAAGTCAGAGTGAACCAACTTTATGTTGGGTTTGAATACTAAAGCTTTGCTTATATTAAACTCTTTCCCATTCTGTATATTTTGATTAAATGTTTTAGTTAAAATTGTTTATTGTCCATTTATATTATGTAATTAGATGATGAGGTGCCTTGTGTGACACAATAAAACTCATCATTGTTTAAAAGACATAATATATAAATGAGGTTCGTAACCGTGATAGTTTTGGGTACACTGTCAGTTTAGGTTATTATGTGATTCAAAAATTGGTTTGTCTAAACTAATTGAATCATATAGATATTTCCGAAGCATATTGAACTTGACCAATTAGGATGAATTGTCTTATACTGATTTAATAGACTATTCAATCCTAGTATTCTATCTCTTAATCCCTAGACTGGAACAGACATAAGGATTAGACATAGTGTACTTTGATCTACCAAAGAGTGAGGTCACTTGAGACCAATAGTCTTGGTAGGTTGGGTGCGCGTGTTTAGTTGCTTGGTGTGCTGTTGCTTATCGAAATGAAACCATGTACCGGTGTGTTCGGGGTGATGGTGCTCCCGAGATGAGGTCGTTATGTTTATTATACTAAACCCGGTCGGTGGACTTATGTCCGGTATAGTAAAAAGGTCGAGTGATACTAGTCTCGAATTATAAGAAGTTAATTAATTAATTTATCAGTAAATTAATAAATTAACGAGCACTATATCTTTGATGTGGGGAGATTAAATAATAATTAATTTAGTTATTCTGAAAGCAATTCTGGTATAAGATAGTAGTGTCATAATTAATCCGTTAGTGATATGATTAATTATGTAGTGGGTTAATTGATAAAGTAAATTAATTATTTAATTAATTATTACTAAGGGTTAATTAAGTAATTAATAAAGTGGAATTAATTAATTAATTAATTAATTAAGTCTTAAAGTTTAATTAGAGTTAGGAAATCCTAGAGATTGAGAAATATATTTGGATTTGAAAATCCTATTAGATTTGGATCCTAATTGGATTTAGAAACTAATTAATAATCCTAAACCTATTAGGAAGGCCAATCCTAAACTAACTTGGAGTCTCTCTTGTAACTCTATAAATAGCAAAGAGATTAGCAATTCATAATACACAATTTATAAGTTTTCAATAAAACTAGAGAGAGAATTAAACTCTCAAAGTCGGATTTTTTGAAAGCTCCAGGCAGCGGCTCTTTTCCTAAAAACTGGCGGCTGGCTTCTCTTCACACATCCCGGCGGCGAGTGGTTTTGCGAACGGTGGCTCGTGAGAACTCTTGGGTGGTGCGTGATCTTCAAGCGTGCGCAGCGGCAAGTTTGGTTAATTTTTTTGGCGGTGGCGAGTAGAGTTGTGGTGATTGCTGATCAATTGTTCGTTAGTTCATTGCCAACACAACGTACGATCAAGTCTTGGGTCATACAAGAGAATCACCTGAGTATACGCTTCAAGAGGTAATACTTAAACTTCCGCTTTTATTAAGAATTTCTTGTTACGTGGCAAATCGAATAAGTACAAACTAAGATCCTGCACATTAGTTTTTTGTGCTAGAGTTTAAGCTTGGTCGAGAATTCCTATTCTGGAATGCGAAGCACGAAAGTGAATTTGTGACCGGGCCTGGGCAGTTATTCTTTCACTCTAAAACTTCTTTGGCCCCATACCTCTTTGCCTTGAAAGGCCTCTTGGTCATTTTACCCTCCAAGCAAGACTCACAAGTTGGATAACTATCAATTTCCAATGTGCCCAAAGGCCCATCATTGACCAACCTTTGAATCCTACTAAGGTTGATATGACCTAGTCTTAGGTGCCAAAGATAAGTTTGGTTCATTTGGGAAGGCTCTTTTTTCTTACTATGATTTGATGATGTGTCATTAATTTTTGTGTTTTGCACTACAGGGGAGTTAGTCTTAATTGAGAAAAGATTGTCAACCAACGAACCGGAACATATAAGTTTCTTATTCTTTTTAACATCAACAGAGTCATTAGAAAAATAAACTTATAACCATCCTTTAAAAGCGTAGAAACTGAAAGCAAGTTCTTTCTAAAGCTGGGTACATAAAGACAATCTCTAAAAATTAAAACAACATAACTCAAAAAACAAACTTAACAACTCCCACTGCAACAACTGATATTCTGATAGTATCTCACAAGTAGACATGCAACTCACAATCTCTAAGCATCCGGGTTTTACTTGGAACCCTTGCAAAGAATTACAAAAATGATCAGCGGTTCCTGAATCCACACACCAAGTATCTGTGGGAATCATCGCTAAACATGTTTCAGTAACAAAGGTGAAATTTTTCATACCTCTCAACTTTGGGCAGTCTGGCTTCCAATGTCCTGTCTTGCCACACTTGAAACACTTGCCTTTCGGCTTGTGCTTCTTGGCAATCCCCATCTTGGGTCCATGATTAGCAGCAGTCTTCTGGGACTTCTACTTCTTCTTCTTCTTTCTGTCTTTGGGCCTAGAAGAAGATCCTGAAGGCTCGACAGTTGCCAAAACTTGCTTCTTCTCATTGAATAGACCTTCAGCTGACACCAATGAAGTCAAGAGCTTGGGAAGAGAATAACAGAGCTTGCTCACATTATAGTTCAACCGAAACTGCTCAAAACTCTAAGGGAAGCTCGGGAGAATGATATCAACCTGAGTCTCCCCATCAATATCACTTCCCAACACCTCGATTTCATTGATGCATTCCATCATGTCAAGCATGTGATCCCCCATAGAAGTACCCTCAACCATCCTGGCATTCATGAGTTTCCTCATAGCTGTCTGGCTGGCTGCCCTACCCTGATGTCCAAATATCTCTTTAAGGTTAAGCATCATTTCATAGGCTGAGGTCATCAATTGATGCTGGTGCTGCAACACACTTGACATAGAGGCCAAGATGTAGCACCTGGTCATCTCATCAGCATTCTTCCACCTTTTATGAGTTTCCTTCTTCTCAGGAGTGGACTCATCAATGGGCTCTGGTGGGCACTCTTCTGTGAGCACATACTTGTACCCCTCAGCAGTAAGGACAATGTCCAAGTTGCGTTTCCAGTCAATGTAATTTGGACCGGTGAGTCTGTTTTGATTAAGTATGACAAAAAGTGGATTGAACGACATATCGAAAGCTGAAAATAAATAAACAGAGAAGTTTCAGTATTTTATCTTTTTAGAAAATATTCACACCCTCAAAACAATATAATCATAATCCACCAACATCTCGTTCACCGGGATTTACACAGGTCACGATCGTGTGAACGTCTATGCTAGTCCACATTCGTTCGAGAAGAACCAAGTTCATTAATTTCACTATCTGACCAAACGATCTATTGATCAATGAGATTTTAGCCGCATACATATGTAGTGTAACCTCTTTGGGAGGGATACTACAAACAGTACACTAAGCGTATGCCATTACGTGACTTCTTAGTTTGTTACTTAGGATACTTATGTGCCTCAGATAAAGAGGGTGTCGCACTTTTTCCAATTAAACGCACTATAGTCATCCCTTTAGAAATTCAATCTAGTGATCTAATGAATAAATACTCATCCGATATGGAGGAAAGCCCTAATGCCAACGCGCAAGTCTATTCACATCACATATGAATTCGTAATGGAGGCCAATGAGGATATAAACCAACCCGCTCCCACTTAGATTCTTAAATTGAGGGTTTTTCAGGTTTTAACATGCAACGTCTTAACTTTAGTCATTTCTAACGTTATTAATTTGAACCCATAAAACCGTTTATTTTTGAACACATAAAAACCTAAAACGAAAACACACAAGCAATAATCAAGACATATTAAGTAGGAAATAAATACGTAATGAAATATTTTTTGACTATTATGGCCTTCTCAATCGTTGCTTCCATTTTAAGCTTTGTTGACACGTCCCATCGCGTCGCTCCCACTCGTTATTTGGATTCCTCCTAATTTTTCAGGTTTTTTCATTTTCTACGTATTAGGAATCGCCTAAAATTACAATAAACCAAAACCCATGAGTATGAGTTACCTACAATAGCGTCTTCAACATTTTACATAAATTCCTATATGCAAGGCTTGACTAGGAAAATAAAGACGACATCTTTAGAATAAATCCTACTACAAGATTTAGTCTGATCCTACACTGCTTCCAGCTCATGGTTATTACTATTACACACATTCATTCAAAAATAAATACGAGCCTGGACATGTCCCGGGGTTTATAAATGAATGTAAAAAATCATAATAGCCGGGAATAATAACCAGTTGTAACAAAACTGTGCAATAAATCGAATAAATATAAAGCCAAAACCTTAGCTCTGATACTAATTTGAAAGAATTAAGATCCGGTCCGGGCCAAATCAAAAATCTCACTTTTGTGCTATGTATTCTAGAATTGGAGATTTTTTTATCTAGCCTAAACACTAAAATAATTCTCGTGAGCGGATTTAGGCTTATGCTTGTTAGATCTATCAAACGACACACTAAAAATTAAATCTTTAAACAAATGCGGAATTAAAGATGATGCCTTTGAAGTGTGTCCCTTAGATGCCTCTAAGAAAACCCGAAAATCGTGTGGACAATCATCTACCGGGTAATACTCACAAACCCCACTAAGAACAACTAAGAAAATCTCTTGAAAGAATTCAAAAAATGCCCAAAAGCCCAGATGGCTGGAGCACGGCCGGATCGCCGTGAGAGAGGTGCCTAGCGGTCGTGATCTGGACACGGACAGCCATGGATCAGCGCGCTGGAAAGCTGCTGCCCTCACCGGAAAATCAAGCTATACCGCCAGAAAATCAAGAACTCCAAACCGGATCTACTTGGGCTGAATTCTTTCTAAGAAAGCGAGATCAAAGCCGACTTCAAAAGAGATTTTCAAGGAAGAAGATGAAGTTCTCTCTCTAGGCCTTTCTCACTCTAGAGGCAAGACTTGTCTTGTAAGATTTTCTTATGCTTTCTTTAGGTGTAAGTTATCTATATATAGGGAGTTCCGAAGGAGACCTAGTGGGCTTTTGAGTTGGGCCTTACTAGTTAGATTTAATTGACTTTCTTAGTCTTCACTAGACTAGTCAATACTAATTAGCCCAAGGATTATTTATTCGACCCACTTCGTCAATTAAATATTAATCGACCCAATAATTATTTCGTAACCCACTTTAATTATTCTTTTATCTCCCCACATCCAAGATATAGTGATCGTCAATTTATTAATTTACTGATAAATAAATTAATTGACTACTTATTATCCGAGATTAGTATCACCCGACCTTATTATTATACCGGACATAAGTCCTCCGGCCGGGTTTAGTATAATAATCCTTACTAGCTCATCTCGGGAACACCATCGGATGCACTGGTACATGGTTTTCTTTCGACAAGCAACGACACAATAAGAAATCAAACATGCATACCTTACTTACCGAGATCTAGGCCTCAATTGACCGAACCCTTTGGCAAATTAAAGTGCACTATGTCTAACCCTCATGCCCGCTCTAGTCTAGGGATTAATAGATTAGAATATAAGGTTCAAATTAACTACGAAGATCAGTACAAGTTAATTTGATCCTAAATAGGTCCTGCTCAATATGCCCCGGGCATATCCGCATGATTTAATTAGTCTAGACAAATCAATTTCTGAATCATACAATAACCTAGACCGATAGTATGTCCAATCTGTATCATTTACGACTGTTATTTATATATCATAAATTTAACCAATGATAAGATTTACTGTGCTACACCCGACACCTTATCATCTAGACATATGATATAAATGGATAATTTATAATACTAAAACACAATCGATATGTAACTGGAAAATAGTTTTTCATACAAGCAAAACTTTTCAGTATTCAAAACTAACATAGCATAGGTGAGGTTAGGATGGGTAATGGTAAGATAGGTAAGACAATCCACTAGACGTCGATAAGAGAGATGATCAAGATAAATGTCACCACTTACACTTGTTGATGGAAAAATAAACAATCATAGATATCTGTATGATGTCAGACTGTTTGGGCAAATAGGATCCACTTGCACTTGCTCATGGGAAAATAATCAATCATAGACCTCTGTATGATGTCAGACTGTTTGGGCCATCATTTTGGATTATGAGTCGATCTAAATGGGTTGAACATTCATTAGAAACTGAGTCATAAAATGGATTGAAAACGTCATAGTATAAATCATTTTGAAGAAAAAATTAGGTTTGACTAGCGATCAAATGAGTTAATCCGTTATCTTCTAAACTTTTTCGTAAAAAATGACTAAATATGCTAAAAAATATGGGGATTAATATTGCCACTCAAAATATAAGAGGGACCAAAAGTGAAATTACCCCTATTATGGGGGACCAAAACTGCATTTAAGCTTTTAATTTAATATTGCCAACCATATATTGTTAGTTTTGAATACAGAAAAACTATGACTTGTATCAAAAACTAATATCCACAGTTGACATATCATTTTGTTTCAGTATAAATTTGTTCCTTTATATCATAGAACTAGATAACGGGGTGTGGACAGACACAGTAGATACCGTTATTGGTTAAAGTATTGATATATAAAAAGTATGCTCGTAACCGAGATAGTCTGAACATACTATCGGTATAGGTTATTGTGTGATTTGGAAATTAGTTTATCTAAACTAGTTTAAATCACACAGATATGCCCGGGGCATATTGAGCATGACCAGTTTGGATAGAATTGACTTATACTGATCGGCGTAGTCAATTCGGTCCTAGTATTCCGTCTCTCATTCCCGAGATTTGGACGGGCGTGAGGGTTGGATATCGTGTGCTTTGATTTGCCAAAGAGTGAGGTCAATTGAGGCCAATACCTCGGTAAGTTGGGTATGCGGTGTTTAGCTTCTTACGTGCCGTTGCTAGTCGGAGGAATCCATGTACCGGTTCGCCGAGTTGATGGTGCTCCCGAGATGAGCTCGTAAGGTTATTATACTAAACCCGGCCGTTGAACTTTATGTTCGGTATAATAAAAGGACGAGTGGTACTAATCTCGGAAACCAAGAAGTCGGTGAATTAATTTGTCAGTAAATTGATAAACCGACGAGCGCTAGATCTTTAATGTGGGGAGATAGAATAAAATATAATGACGCGATGTAAAGTCGTTTTCAAGCGGTAGTTCCATAATTGGTTCGATAGTGGTACGACTGATTATGCGTTTGACTAATCGACAAGGTAAATTAATTAATCCAAAAGGTTTAATTAATATTTAATCGACAAAGTGAATTTAGAAATTAATTCAATTTTGAATTAATTAATTCTAAGGGTTCGATTAAATTAAATTGACAAAGTGGATTAAATAAATTAATTTAAATGGGTCGATTGGAGTTGATTAGTCGGGAAGACTTAGCGGTCAACGAAAGTCAAATTTAAAGGCCTAACTTGAGAGCCCATTAGGTCTCCAATCGAGCTCCTATAAATAGAAGACTTGATGCCCAAGAAAACCCTAAGGAAGTCTTGCAAGACATTTTCATTTTTTCTTGCTTTCTTGAGTGAAAAGGTTTAGAGAGAGAATTTTTCCTTCAAGAATTTTCTCTCAAAAACAACCAGATTTTTCACTTTCTCAAAATTGGATTTGAACCAAAGATCATAACTTTCATTTTGGGATTAATATTACCCAGTTTTCGGACGGTTTTCAAGCAGGAAAAACCCGCTGCTGCTGCGGGTTTTAGTGTGCAGTAACCGGACTGCTGCTGCGGGTTTTCATTGAGCAACCGCCGGACTGCTGGGCGGTTTTCTGCTACCAGATTCGCTGCAGCCTGCTGCGTTTGATTCGGCTCAAGTCTCGTTGATCTCTTCTTGGTGATCCAAGGTTTGGGTTGTCTAGATCACGAGTGGGTAGTTCGAATTTTGGTAGAAGGAATGGTAATTTTCATGAAAGGCAGCACCTTTCTTATTTCAGCAGCAGTGGGTTTTGCTTGTGGGTCAAGTTAGATCAGATTTTGGTTTTCTTTGAATCCGATTTGAGAGATTTCCTTGTGGGCTAAGCAAGTAAGTTTCGATAGATTATTGCCCACGTAATATTCGAAGTGTTCTTGGAGAATCGATAGGATTTCTATTGGATTTCGCATAAAAGAATTGGTTTTCTTTAAGCAAGGGATTTCGCTACAAAAGGTAAAATCTTTAAATTCCGCTTTTATTAAAAATTTAATTTTCTGTGTCTCGATTAATAAATTAAATAAGTATAAGCCTAGATCCGTTCATGGGTAAACTAATTTGAGCCTGAACTTGGTCGAAAGCTTCCGATTCTGGAATGCATTGCACGAAAGTGAGGTTTTCGATTTAGCCCGGGCTTGTTCAGTTTTCCTTCATATATTTTATTGATCTTCACGGTCAATTCGTAAATAGTAATTTTAGAACTAAATCGTAAGATAATCAATTGACAAATGGTAGGATTATATTGGTTTAGAGGGAGAAATAATAGACATTCAGAGAGCCAGAACATTAAAGTGAGTTTAGACTCTATAAAATGAACTATCTTGCATGATAGTTTTAGGGATATGATATAAAAAGTCGGTTAATTAAGAAATATTTTCATTACGCTCTTATTCATAAATACATATTTCAATTATTTTTAAATGTGAAAGATTATTTTGCACCCCTATTTTGCTATTTCGCGCCCCTTTTATACCTAAATTATCTCTGATAAATTCGGAAATACCAATCATAATATTTAATATAGAATATAATAATATATTAAATTACCTAACTACTCTTAATTAATTTACTAAAAATACCAAACAAAAAAATTCATTTATAGTCTCGATCATCTATGCTACTTTAATCATAATTTTTATAAATTTTTGGTAGATTAAGAAGAGTCTTATAAAATTTTTAGTAAATTAATTAAGAGCAGTTACGTAATAATAAGAGAAATAAAAAATAAATATTAAATAGGCAAAAATTAAAAGTTAAAAGGTGATATTTAAAAAAATAGAGATTTTTTTATAAAAAAAATAACAAAAAATAGATGACACTACCTTTTTAAATTTGTAACTTACGTCGCATCAATTAGGAATATAGGACCCATCTATACTAAAGAATAGACTGAGCACAAAAGTAAAGAAATTGCGCACTAACTTAGGAAAAGACAGGAAACATGCCCCATATTATTTAACTGAGTGGGATGATACATATTTATTGATTAATATTTTTGTAATTATAAATATTTTATAAAATTTTAACATAGGTTAGGGGTGTACGAACCATAAAAGCGAACCGAACCAAGATCGAACTATGGTTGGGTTTCCATACTTTTAATTCGGTTTCAATTTTTTTAAATAAAAATTTGAATTGAATCGAAATTAAAGTAGTACTCAAACTGAGAAAAATCGAACCATTGAAACTAAAAAAACGAAATAGTACTGAACTGAAATCAAAGAAGTAACCGATCTAAATCAAAATTGAAATAGATTTCAAATTAACTAATCGAACCGAAATATTTTATTATAATTTTAAACTTTAATACTATGAATTTTTTATTTAAAATTTTAAAAAAATAAATTTAATAACGATAAACATGAAAAAAAAGTTTAATCAATAAATCATTCTAAAATTTAAAAAATATAGGCAACAATTAAAAAATTATTTTTAATCAAGACCATTAAAAAAATTAATAAAAATTAAATATTTAGAATCTACAAAACTAACTAAAACATTATATTAAAATATATTGTTAAATCATATTTTAATTATAAAAATTTATACAATGATTGAATTATAACCCATCTTATTTCTTCATTAGAAATAAAAATATTAAAAATTAATTGATTGAAATATAAAAATATAAATACATCATAATCAATAGAAAGTAAAATAAGTTAAAATTTGGTGAATTTATAGAATAAAAAAATTTAAAAATAGACAGATATATGTTAAATCTTAACTATCGGGATTAAATTTATTTTCACATGAATTGATCTATTTAAATTTTTTTGAGTTGTATTCGATATTTATTATGTAATTATTAAGTCACATTTTAACTAGTTAAATATTCGGTTATTGGTTATATCGGTTCGACCAATTATTTCGGTCCAAATTGAGAACACTAATTAAATCGAATCCATTTTGGCTAAAATAGTGTAAATGTTTAAACAATAATAGTTTTAAATCAAAATAAATGAAAAAAAAGTTTCAAATTAAAAAAAAAGAAGAAGAGCCGATCCAAGTTGAACTGGTTTGACTCATCTAAACCGGTGAACTGTATGAACCGGACCAAACTAAGCTATCCATCATCACATGGGTAATCGTCGCGTACAAATCGAAACTGAACCTTACCTAAAACTCTTACGAAACGGAATGAAACCAAATCGAATCATTAAAATGAGTTAATTTTGGTTAAAATAATGTAAATATAAAAATAATAATAATTTTAAATCAAAATAAATAAATAAAAAAGTTTCAAATTCAAATTCAAAATTTTCTAAAAAAACCTAAGTTGAACCGATGTAAACTGTTTCAAACCAATGAACTACAAAAATCGATCCGAGCCAAATACTACAGTACGGATAAAATTCCGAATAATCGCACTTGAACCGAAATCAAACCGCACGAATCGACTTGGTTCAATCGCGATTAGCCACAATTTTCAACCCTAGTTTGGGTAATGTGTAAAATATTATTACTTGTGTTATATCAATAAGATTATTATTTTTAAGTTAAAGAAAATATTTTGTAATAATATAATTAATTAGAAAAACAAAGATAATATTTAAAATAATAATTTTATTATTATAATATTTTAGTTTAATAAATAAAATTATTATTTCAAATTCAAAAGCGTATTTAAAATTGTTTCCGTGACATGATTGGTGGGTGGGATCTCTTGATCCAATATATTCAGGAACCTTCCCAAACAAAATAATTAAGCTTAAAACTATTATTTTAAGAGAACATTTTGATCAAGTAATTGAGACAGCTGGCATGACGACTTATATTTTTACTTTTTATTTATTTATTTATTTTTAGATAAAGTTCCCTGGTTTTGTGGTTGTTAAATATGCCGTCATGTTTGGGGAAAAAGAAACCGCCGAAAATTTTAATTTAATGCTTTTATTATAATTTTTAAAGTCATCAAATTATATGATTAATTACTTCCATCATTTCAAATATAAGTTTTTTCACCTTTTACACATATTAAAAAAAATAATAATTTAATGTAAAACTCTAATAAATTAAAATAATATTTTTTATACCCTTAATTAATTATACACTAATTTTTTATTTACTACACTTCCAAGATTAATTTTTTATTTACTACACTTCCAAGATGAATATATTAAATAGATAGGAACATTTTAAAAATAACACTTATAATTTATTTTAAAATCTTAAAAGACTTGTATTTTGACATATTTCTATTTTTTCAACATCATTTATATTTTATAAATATTAAAAGACTTGTATTTTGACATATATCTGTTTTTGCAACATCATTTATATTTTAAAAATAATATTTATAATTTATCAAAAAATATTTAAAAAAATTATATTTTGACGTGTCTTCTTCTGTAACAACCTTTATATTTTGAAATGGGGGTATTCCCTAAGTTTATTAGGCTGAATTTAATGTAAAATATTGGGACAATGAGAGGAATATTACGGCCCAATTAGTTACTTGTCCCCTTAAAAAACCAATGGCAGTAATTGATTATGCACACGTTTCAACGGATCCACGAAGCTACAAGAAATGTTCGTTACGTACAGTACTAAGTCTTGAATATGTGGTTATAAATTTTGTAGTTATTAAGTTTGCTGCCTTTTCTTCCCGGGACTTGCTATTTGTATCATAGAATTACTATTTGTATTATAAAAAAAAAAAATTAATTATGACCAAAATGTCCTTGTGAACAAAATTCTTGATAAATTGACAGATTTTATGTAAAAAAATGGGGCAAAATTGCATTTTTTCTCTTCCAAAACGCAATGAAAAAATGTTTTGGACATACATAATTTATGCCAATTAGCGTTTTCATATATTAAAAACGCAGAATTGCAGCGTTTTATGACGTAAAAAACGTCAAAACGGAAAGTTTCCACCATGGTTCGCTCGTTAAAATGATGCGTTTTTAGTCAATTAAATCGTTAAAATTGTGCATCTTAACCATGGTTCGCTCGTAAAAATTTTGTGTTTTTGACATGTACAGAAGTTCAAAAACGTTTACATGCATTCATGTGAATTGGAGGAAAAATTTATACACATCAACTATCCAAAAAACAAATACAAACAAATTCTTAAGTTAAAAAATATTCGTTACATCATTCAGTTGACGTGGAAAGAATATTTAGCACGCGAATCATCACGATATGGTAAGTTTTCGAACCGTAAAGTTATATATTTTTTTTGAAAAATAATGTAGGGGAAACACGCTAAAATGACGTTTAGGATGCGTTTAAACGCTGCAGTTTAACAATTTCGCCATGGTAGAAACGTCAGTTTTTAGCGTTTTCTACAGTTAATATATAAAAAGTGTTGCGTTTTGTACGTCTGTTATGTAAAAAGTGCTGCGTTTTTGACATGCATTATATAGAAAGTGTTACATTTTAGGTTGCTGGAAACTAAATCTTGGTGCGTTTTTTGCTGCATGAAATGCACAATTGTAGCATTTTTTCATATTTTATGTAAAATATATTGCGTTTTTGATTGCAAGAATCATAAATGTGCTGTGTTTTTGGTAGAAATAATTGTAAAAATTCTTTTTTTTTTGTTTTTTGGTTTTTGTACGATAATTTTTACCATACTGCATACATACTGTTTCGTATGTAATATTGATTGTGTTTTTGTATAATATAATATTAAATGTGTTTTGTTTTAATTTATGTGTGTATTCACATACGGGATGACGATGATGAGTACGAGGAGGAGGAGGTGTATGAGGATGAAGAGGAGGCGGAGGATGAAGAGGAAGAGGACGATGAAGAGGAGGATGAAGATGACAATGAGGCGGATCATGCTCAAGGAGAGGCGGTGGAACTTGAACCTGACGCAGATTTGAGTGGATATTTCAAGATTGACAAAGAGTTTCGCACTATTGGCAAGGCCTTGAAATATTGCCAGAAAATAGCTAAGAGGCTGAAGTTCCTAATTACAAAGAGGGGAGGTAATCAAGGATTTGCGACGTACTACTTTTCGTGCAAGCGATGGAGAGATCCTGCCAAAGCCCCTCTCCCAACCAGACGGAAGAATACAAGAAAGAGCGGCACTAATTGCCCATTTAGGTTGACTTGTAAGAGAATTGATCTGGGACGTCACAAGGTTTATACAAATCCAGGAGCAGCGTCAACTCACAATCACACTGGTATTACATTATTTGCGCATAATAGTAATTAAGTTGATTGATGTGTTGTATGCATGAATTGTTATTATAACTAAATGGTATTTACAGGTATAAGGCATCCATATGGTCACAGACAGTTGAGCCATTTTACAAAAAAGTCAAAGGCTGTTGCTGAATTTATGCTTCGGTCGAATGTGAAGCCAAAGTGTGTTTGAGAAGCTATTAATAAACAGTTTCCCGATTCCCAAGTACCAATCAAATCAGTGTACAATTTGAAAGGAGAGATGAAGACCGCCGGATTGGAAGGTAGGAATATTGGGCAGCAATTTATGCATTTGGCTGAGGAGAAGTAGTATTATGTCAAGATTCTCAAGGATGCGAACACTGATGAGATCACACATGTCTTCTTTGCACATCCAACCTCAATTCAGATGTTCCACAGATGGTATTGGGTGGTGGGGATTGATTCTACCTACAAGACCAACAAGTACCAAATGCCTGTAGTCGAGATGGTAGGTATGACTCCTACAAATAAGAATTTCAATATTGCATTTGCTATTGTTAGAAATGAGTCAAAAGATACATATGACTGGGTTATCAGGAACTTGAGATTTTTGCTGCCTGCTAGTTTGTCACCTAGTGTGATTGTGACAGATAGGGAGTTGGGTTTGTTACAGCCAATTAAGGATCATTTTCCCGCTTCACATCACTTGTTATGTTTGAGGCATATTGGGCGTGATGTGAATGCGTGGTTGGAAAAAAATGTTGGGAGAAGAAACAAAAACGTAGCATGTGATATTCATGACAGCTGGTGGAAGAAAATTATTAAGGCTCAGACAGTAGAGGAGTTTAACCGTTTATTGCAGAATTTCAAGGTTAAGTACACTCTCATTGAGCCGTTGGCTGTTGATTATCTTGAGACTACATGGCTCATTCACAAGGAGAAATTTGTTCGAGCTTGGACAAATCAATGGACAAATCAATTTCTCCACTTTGGTAATACTTCCACTAACAGAGTAGAGGCTTCGCATGCTGCTATGAAAGATTGGCTTAATTCTTCCACCAATTCCCTTGACACTTTGTTCACAAAGATCGACTCTCATCTCAGCCACTTGTACCCTCACATCGGGTTAGTTTAATTATTTAATTGTTTAAGTTTTTTTCATTATTAGTTCATATCATTCAATTTTGGTATACTACTATTTATTTCAAATGTTTTAATTAATTTTATTTTTAATTGACATTATTATAGAGGCTCTCTTGAGGCTTCCATCTCCACGACTCAAACAAGTATGCAGGGATTTCCATACTGTTATTTGAACAAGTACGTGTCACACCATTGTTTGAAGTTGATTAGGAAATAAGTTCGAAGAAAGAATAAGTTGGCAGGCGCAGTACTCGAGCAATGTGGATGTGTGCCCAAGGTGACACGTGGGATTCCCTGTGCTTGTGACATATTCAAGGCACAGTCATTGCCTGAATATCCCCTACTTCCTCACGTGCATGATTTTTGGAAGAGGTTGACCATTGTGCCATCACAGGGGGATGCGAATTACATTAATGAGGACATCAGGTGCATTTTAAATATATGAACTTTAATACTATTCAATTGATTTGACATTTGATACTTTTTAAAAATAGTTTACATTTAATATATTTGTTTGTTAAGGTATTTCAACGAGGAAGTTGTCCCTACAGTATCTACCAGTCCGTCTTTTTTGGCCCGTCTGTTGAATATGGCATACGTAGAGCAGATGTACCCTGACATGGCCAGTGTTGGAGAGCCAGATATCTCGGGAACCCAAAGTGGCCGACCACCAAGTAGATTACATCATTCTGTAATGCGCGAGTGGAGTTCACGAGAAAGAGCGACACGTGGCCGACGTGGCAGGTGCCGTTCAGGTTCATCAGGCCGCTCGACAGGGCGATCACACCGCATTCATACAGGTTTTGATGGTGGTTCTCCATTAAGGACAGATAATTAAGTCCACTACTATTTTTTGAATAAAATAAATTATGAAGGTGCATATTTTTTAATAAATTTTTTACGTATATATACAGTATGCAGTTATGTTTATTAAATGAAACATAATTACTTGACAGGTTCTGGTGGAGAAATTCAGTGTGTGCCAGCATTTTTCCAGCCTTACTGTACTGGCTGGTCAGATGTAAATGGGGATGGCCATTGTGGCTTCCGAGTAATTTCTACTTACCTTTTTGGCCACGAGAAATATTGGAGATTAGCTCGCAGGTCATTGAGTGGAGAGATTACGAGCCACCCGGACAGGTAAAGGGGTGTATTCCAATCTTTGGAGTTGAGTCCCCCTGATGGTGATCACGTGGCTATGGTACTTAGGCGAATAAGTTTTGAAGGCACAGATTGTGGTGAGCAGCATTGGATGGCTACACCTACGGAATTGTTCCCTCTCGCCACTTATGCAAATGCACTAGTAATACATTTGAGCCGTACTCGTTCAGATGGAAATTATTCTGTATTACTTTTGTATTCCTCCACTGGCGACACACAACCTGAAAGGGTTATAGCGCTTGCCCATGTAAATGGTAACCATTACGTACGTGTCGATGTGGTCGATGAGTGCCCTATCCCGCCGTTGAGCTTTGTTTGGCAACATCAGCGTCATGCTGAAAGTGTAGGAGATTGGCCAGAAAATTTGGCTGCTAGATTTAATGCTTGGACTGCACTACGTGATGGCTAGGATGTATATTGTATCGAGCAATATGTTGTATTACTATTATCCTTATTGTAATATTTTGTAAATTCCAATGTGTTGTCATTTTTTTATTTGTTTAAATTTTTTTTTAAGTTGTTTGCTTGTTGTCAACGCAATTTGTGTTACTCTTTAGGTACGTGGAATGTTTGATGAAATATACGTATAAAATACAACATATGTATGAAAAAGACAATAAAATATAATCATCACATAAATAATATAATATTTGATCATTTATACAATGATAAGAACTAATACAATACAAAATCAGATCGACCGGTCGAACTCATCTTCTAGATCTGCAGTGGCAGGTGCGAACTCATCGTACAGATCTAGAACACTCTCCCGCACTACATCTAATAATGCATGATGTAGCTGACCAAATCGACCCATCCATTACAAATATACAAACAATATATTAGAGTCAAATAAAATAAATTGAATTTAATAAATAAAATAATTTACAAATTAACATGAATACTTACAAACTCTGAGGCGACGCGACGTGGTCGAGGGGGCTCTATAACAGCCTGGGGATCGATGGGAAGTACTCGCGGACGTGATCGTGGACGAAACCACTCCAAATAGCCGTCGACCGCAGCACTCCGAGCAACAGCTCCACCGGTCCGCTATCGACCAGCGAGGGAAATACCCATGGACGTCGTGCTGAACTCCTCCCATGTAGACTCGGCATACTCAACGGCATGTCTACCACATATGGTCTCCCTGTGTAGCCGCGGTAAGTATCCCTGCCCGGACGGATGAAGCGAGCTGGAATCCACTGGACATAAACACGCTGGCGGACGCATCGGTCTGGCGTGTAAGGCTCGATGTGATCCTTGTACGCAATAAGTCCTCGGTACAGGGTCCTCGGCGTCCTCGAAATGGTGTCCCAGCCGTATGGCATCCAAGTGACCTTTGAAAATTATTTAAAAATCTTAAATAATAAAATATATGAAACTATATTAAACCAAAATATAAGAGTTAACATTTCTAAATATTTACTCACCATATCCGCTGTCATCTCGTCAAGCGCAAGGCGTATGGAGGCTAAGCGCTGCTCTGTGCCCCGGTGGCTGTCAATGGCCCACCTCAATGCACGCGCCTGTGTTCCATGCAAAAGAAGGGGCATAGGATGGGGTCTAAAATCGGGGAAGTGCTCGTAGATCCATTACTGTAATAGAGTCATGCATCCAGCGAAGCTCTGCGTCCCGTGACGACTCGCGCACCCTAGATGGTGGTACAGGAATGCAAGCGTCGCTATACCCCATGCCTCCTGCCCAATCTGGTCCAGTCCCTTCCTAACCTGTACCACAGGGGCTGACATAAACTTATTGGAACTTTTGTCTGTAAATAGACAAGTCCCAATAAGGCTCCATACTAAGACGACCACATCCGAATCATCCCGGGCCCACTGCATGCACCGCTCGATCACCCGCTGAGTAGAAAATCCGACATTCCTATACAAATCCCCGTATATACGCTCCTCTGGCAGAATCTCTAGCAAACCCCTAGACCATGAGAGTATAGTGGAAGACGGTGTAACCTCGGTGATAAGTCGACTATCGACTGGAATCCTCAAAATCTCCCACACATCGTGTAGGAGAATGGTCATCTCTCCGAAGGGGAGGTGGAACGAGTTCTTATCCGGCTGCCACCTCTCCTAAAATGCATTGATTAGAGGCTCATCAATGCTCCGGTGCATAATGCGGGGCAGGTGTCCAAGTCCTGTCCCGCTCAAAATCTGCGCACCCTCCACAGTCATGGATGCGATCCACCGCTCAAACATGTCATACATGCTACCTCTATTTTGGCATCTAAGGTGGTATCTAGTAGGCACCCCGTCCTGCCAATATCTAGATGCCGCATGCCCTAAAAAGCTAGGTATGGGGCTATCATCTATAGGGCCCCCCTCAATGGGCCCTGTAACTATCCAACTTCGATCCTGCCTCACGCGCTTCCTAGGGTGAATTATATTGACAAAAAAATATATATAAATATATACGTAAATTAAATGTATAAATTAAATTAACAACTTAAAATAAACAAGTATGAACAAATAAATTGAAATTTAAACGTAAATCAATTAACTCAGGGATAGTTGTAAATACATATATAAATTAAAATAATTACTGAACTATATAAAAAACATACAATTAAGTCAAGCAATAAAAAATTCTAATTTTATCAACAATTAAATTAAAACAATTACTTATTATAAATAATTATACATATAAATTAAAACGCGTACCTGAAGCAGGATCCACCTCCTCGAACTGGCCGTCATCCGGATTCCTATACCGGACGGTCCTCTCAGCATGTGGGTGAGAAGGGTCACCTCCGTAGGTATCCCCCTCACCCTTATCCTCCAGTGGCCGTCCACTCCCACTAGCCTCCTCCTGCCGTGACTGCTCATACTCCGCATGATGCGGATGCTCATCCTGCTCCTGATGCCCACTAGGCTCATCCTCACTATCATCAGTGTCATCGGAATCGGTAGTATCGTAATACTCATCCCTCAACTGAAATGAGGAGTCATCGCCACCTCCAACTCCTCTACCGACTCCCCGTCTACCACCTCCTCGTCCACCACCTCCCCGTCCTCCCTCAGAAATAACAATCCCACCTCCACCACGACCCCTACCCATCCCTCTACCTCCTCCCCTCGTCACAGGTACCTTCTGCCTTCTAGCAGAAGCTGTGGGATGCTGCCTTTCTACTTGTGGCTTTAACTTAGCGCCACCCTAAATAAATAAATAAATAAATCGAAGCTATTATATTGTAAAATTCAATTGTGGAATTTAAATCAAATTAAATAAGTGCAAATTGATTACCAAACTAAATCAGCGTTTCAAGCAAAAAAAAAAGGCCACCTATTTACGGTTTAACTACTATGAAACGCACAAAATTAACTTTTCGATCGACTAAAAAATGCCGTCTGTATAAAACGCCGGCCGGCGGCATTTTTAGCTAATCAAAACGCCTTCGACCTGCGTTTTATATAACTCAAAACGCCATCCGACGACATTTTGATATAATCAAAACACCGGCCGATGGCGTTTTGAGTCCCCAAAACGCCATTCGATGGCGTTTCCGGCAGCCACCAACTCACCATTTTTTTGATTATTTGCACCAAATCCATACCAAATTGCGTTTCTACATACCTAAAACACACCTAAACACAGATTTCTAACAAAAATAACGCAAATAAACACTGATTCAATGCATATAAATGCCAAAAATTGAGCCGATTATGCCCTAAAATGCAGAAAAAAAAATTCATAACGATTTTTACCTTGTTTATCAGTAGACCTTTGGCCGCCCCGTGCCTTTGTGATGATTCGCCATCTCCTCCGTCCATTTCTGCGTTTTTTGTCGAAAAAATCTACCTCACTTGGCGTTTTCGAACTTAAGTTTTAGGAAAAATTTTGGAACAATGCTGCTGTTGAAGAGTTGAACCCTTTTTAGTTTTTGCTGGGGAAAAACGCAGGGTTTTGGCGAGCGAGCCATGGATGAAACGCCCTGTTTTAGCGTTTCATCCATGGCACAAACGCATGCTTTTGACGTTTTTGTTGTTTAAAAAACGTTAAATTATTGCGTTTTCTATAGTCAAAATCGTTAAGTTTTGACGTTTTCAATCATCAAAAACGTCATCGTACTTAATTTTTTAATGTAAGAAATTTTTTTTATGCGTTTCTGATGGTGGTCAAAATGCAATTTTGGTGCGTTTTTGTCCCGTACTTAGTATTTTCTACAAATGTTCTATCATAAGGGCATTTTGGTCATTTTATTATTTATTATTTTTTTTGTGATACAAATAGAAAATTTGACTTGCTATTTGTATCACAAATTTGTTATTTGTATCACAAAAAAATAAAAATAATTATAAAATGACAAAAAGGCCCTTATGAACAAAATTTTTGAAAAATTGACAAAGTTTTTGTAAAAAAAGACATAAAAATGCATTTGCATCCTAATAAAAAATGCATGGAAAAACGTTTTTGACGTTTTAAATTTAGCTATGATGATGTTTCAAGTAATACAAAACGCTAAATCTGTGTGATTCTGTTAATAAAAACGTAGTACATTAACAATTAATCCGTCGTTAAAACGTTAAAATTGGATGTTTCCACCATGGTTCGCTCGTTAAAATGGTACATTTGTATTGTTGTTGTATCGTTAAAATGTTGCGTTTCAACCATGGTTCGCTTTTAAAAAGGGTATGTTTTTGACATGTACACACGTCCAAAAACGTTTACATACATTCAAGTGAATTGGAGAAAAAAAGGTGACGTCAAATATAGCACTTGATTACAAAACAACTTTCCAAAAACCAAATCAAAACAAATTCTTAAGTAAAAAAACATTAGGGCTATCATTTTGTTGACGTCGAAAGAAGATTTAGCACGAGAAGCATCACGATATGGTAAGTTTTCAAATCGTAAAGTAATTTGTTTTTCTTGGAAAAATGTAGTACGAAACACGCCAAAATGACCATTAGGAAGCATGTAAACCCTGCACTTTTGCTATTGTGCCATGGTTGAATCGCTTTTTTTCAGCGTTAAAAACAGTTATTATATAAAAATTATTGCATTTTTTACTTCTGTTATGTAAAAAATGATGCGTTTTTTATATGTATTATATGAAAAGTGCTACGTTTTTATGTACTGAAATCATAAATCTTCAGCGTTTTTTGGTACAAAAACTAAATCTTGCTGCGTTTATTGTGTATGGAGTTGTGGAAATCATGCATTTTATTTATAAATTATGTAAAATATATTGCGTTTTTTATTGTATGAATCATAAATGTGCCGTGTTTTTGGTAGAAATAATTGTAAGAATTCTTTTTTTTTTGATAATGGTTAAAATGTTTCGTTTATACTGTTGCGTATGTAATTTTGATTATTTTTTTGTATAATTGAATATTAAAAGTGTTTAGTTTTAATTTTTGTGTGTATTTACATACAGGATGACGATGATGAGTACGAGGATGAGGAGGTTTATGAGGATGAAGAGGAGGAGGAGGATGAAGAGGATGATGAAGAGGCGGATGAAGATGGCAATGAGGCGGATCATGCTCAAGGAGAGGCGGTTGAACTTGAACCTGGAGCAGATTTGAGTGGTTATTTTCAGATTGACAGAGACTTTCGCACTATTAGTAAGGCTTTGAAACATTGCCAGAAAATAGCTAAGAGGCCGAAGTTTCTCATTACAAAGAGAGGGGCTTTGCCACATACTACTTTTCGTGTAAGCGATGGAGAGATCCTGCTAAAGCCCCTCTCCCAACCAGATGAAAGAATACAAGAAGGAGCGGCACAAAATGCCCCTTCAGGTTGACCTGTAAGAGAATTGACCTGGGACGTCACAAAGTTTATACAAATCCAGGAGCAACGTCAACTCACAATCACACTGGTATTACACTATTTGAGCTTAATAGTAATTAAGTTTATTGATGTTTAGTATTTATGAATTATTAATATAATTAAATGGGATTTACAGGTATAATGCATCCATATGGGCGCAAACAGTTGAGCCATTTTACTAAAGAGTCAAAGGCTGTTGCTGAATTTATGCTTGGGACGAATGTGAAGCCAAAGTGTGTTTGGGAAGCTGTTAATAAACAGTTTGACGATTCTCAAGTACCAATCAAATCAGCGTACAATTTGAAAGAAGAGATGAAGACAGCTGGGTTGGCAGGTAGAAATATTGGGCGCAATTTATGCATTTGGCTGAGGAGAATCAGTATTATGTCAAGATTCTGAAGGATGCAAACACTGATGAGATCACACATGTTTTCTTTGCACATCCAACCTCAATTCAGATGTTTCACAAATGGTATTGGGTGGTGGGGATTGATTCTACCTACAAGACCAACAAGTACCAAATGCCTGTCGTCGAGATGGTAGGTATGACTCCTACCAATAAGAATTTCAATATTGCATTTGCTATTGTTAGAAATGAGACAAAGGATACATACGATTAAGTGATGAGGAACTTGAGATTTTTGTTGCCGGCTAGTTTGGTACATAGTGTGATTGTGACAGATAGGGAGTTGGGTTTGTTACAGCCAAATAAGGATCATTTTCCCGCTTCACATCACTTGTTATGTTTGTGGCATATTGGCCGTGATGTCAATGCGTGGTTGGAAAAAAATATTGGGAGAAGAAACAAAAACTTAGCATGTGATATCCATGAAAACTGGTGGAAAAAAATTATTAAGGCTCCAACTTTAGAGGAGTTTAACCGTTTATTGCAGAATTTCAAGGTTAAGTACTCTCTAATTGAGTCTTTGGCTGTTGATTATTTTGAGACTACATGGCTCATTCACAAGGAGAAATTTGTTTGTGCTTGGACAAATCAATTTCTCCACTTTGGTAATACTTTCACTAACAGAGTAGAGGCTTTGCATGCTGCTATGAAAGATTGGCTGAATTCTTCCACCAATTCTCTTGACACTTTGTTCACAAAGATTGACTCCCATCTCAGCCACTTGTACCCTCACATCGGGTTAGTTTCATTATTTAATTGTTTAAGTGTTTATTTCATTATTAGTTCATATCATTAAATTTTATAGTAATACTATATATTATGAATGTTTTATTTAATTTCATTTTACTTCACACCATAACAGAGGCTCGCTTGAGACTTCCATTTCCATGACTTAAACAAGTATGCAGGGATTTCCATACTGTTATTTGAACAAGTATGTGTCACACCATTGTTTGAAGTTGGTGAGGAAAGAAGTTCGAAGAAAGAATAAGTTGGCCGGCGCAGTAATCGAGCAATGTGGCTGTGTGCCCAAGGTGACACGTGGGATTCCCTATGTTTGTGACATATTCAAGGCCCAGTCATTGTCTGAGTATTCCCTACTCCCACACGTACATGAGTTTTGGAAGAGGTTGACCATTGTGCCATTTCAGGGAGATTCGAATTACATTGATGAGGACATCAGGCACATTGTAAATGTATGAACTTTAATAATAGTCATTTGATATCACATTTGATAAATTTTTAAAGTATGTTACATTTAATATATTTATTTGTTAAGGTATTTCAACGAGATTGTCGTCCCTACAGTCTCTATCGGTCCGTCTTTTTTGGTCCGTCTGTTGAATAGGGCGTATGTAGAGGAGATGTACCCTGACATGGCCAGTGTTGGAGAGCCAGATGTGTCGGGTCCCCAAAGGGGGCGCCCACCAAGTAGATTACATCATTCTGTGATGCGCGAGTGGAGCTCACGAGAGAGAGCCACACGGGGCCGACGTGGCAGGTGTTGTTCAGGTTCATTCGGCCAATAAACTGGTCGCTCACACCACATTCATACAGGCTCCGATGATCATTCTCCATTACGTACAGGTAAATAAGCATTTTTGTTATGTTTAACTACAATTTTGTAGTTGCATTTTTTTAAAAATATTTTCTGGTCATGTATATACATTATGAAGTTAAGTTTATTCCATGAAATAAAATTACTTGACAGGTTTTGGTGGAGACATTCATTGTGTGCCAGCATTTTTTCAGCCTTACTATACAGGCTGGTCAGATGTCATTGGGGATGGCCATTGTGGTTTCCAAGTCATTTCTACTTATCTATTTGGCCACGAGAAATATTGGAGATTAGCTCGCAGATCACTGAGTGGAGAGATTACGAGCCATCCGGACAGGTATCGGGGTGTATTCCAATCTTTGGAGTTGAGATCCCCTGATGGTGATCACGTGGCTATGGTACTTAGGCGAGTAAGTTTTGAAGGCACCGACTGTGGTGAGCAGCATTGGATGGCTACACCTACGGATTTGTTCCCGCTCGTCACTTATGCAAATGCACTGGTAATACATTTGAGCACGTCCAGATGGAAATTATTCTGTATTACCTTTGTATTCCTCTAGTGCCAACACCAAACCTGAAAGTGTTATGGCGCTTGCCCATGTAAATGGGAACCATTACGTACGTGTAGATGTGGTCGATGAGTGCCCTATCCCACCGTTGAGCTTTGTTTGACAATATCAGCGTCATGCTGAAAGTGTGGGAGATTGGCCAAGAAATTTGGATGCTAGATTTAATGCTTGGACTGCCCTACGCGATGACTAGGATCTATATTGTTATGTGAAATATGTTGTATTATTCATATCATTGCAGTAAGATTTGTAACTTCAATTTTTTTTTTTTTAAAGTTAGTTGCTGTTCTTCAACAAAATTTAATAACCTGATGTATTTTATATGTTGGTCATATCGCTGTTTTCTTTGTTCGAGGTGCTAGTTGCTATAGACGTGGTTAGATATCTTTTTGGGACATGGAATGTTCAAATTTAGAAAAAATTTATATGGGTGAAGTATACAAAAAAATTATATGGGTGAAGTATACAATAATTATATGGATCAAATATACAATAAAGTATATGGTTCAATTATACAATAAATTATATGTTTTAAGTATACAATAAATTATAAAATCAACGAATGAACAAATAATAAATAATACACATCAAATGGATCGGTCAAACTCATCCTCTAAGTCTGCAGTTCCAGGTGCGAACTCCGCATACAAATCTGGTGCTTGCTCCCGCACTGCATCTAACAGTGCATGATGATGCTGTCCAAACCGACCCATCCACTACAAATATATAAACAATATATTAGAGGCAAATAAATTGAATTGAATTTAATAAAAACATAATTTAAAATGTAAAATAAATACTTACAAACTCTAAGGCGGCACGACGGGGTCGACGTGGCTCTATAATAGCCTGAGGATCGACAGGAAGGACGCGCAGACGTGAACGCTCTCTAAACCACTGTAAATACCCATCCACGCACGCACTGCGAGGAACAGCCCCACCAGTCGGTTACCTCCCTATGAGGGAAATCCCTGTGGATGTCATCCCGAACTCCTCCCAAGATGACTCGGCATACTCCGCGGCGTGTCTGACCACATATGGCCTCCCAGTGTAGCAGCGGTAAGTATCCCTGTCGGGACGGATGAAGAGAGCCGACATCCACTGAACATATCCAAGCTGGCACACGCATCGATCGGGCATGCACGGCTCAATGTGATCCCTGTACGCAATAAGTTTTCGGTACAGGGTCCTCGGCGTCCTCGCTATGGCGTCTCGACCGTATGGCATCCACGTAACCTTTGAAAATTATTTGAAATTACTTAAATAATAAAATATATAAAACTTATATTAAACCTAAATATAATTTTTATATTTACTAAATATTTACTAACTATGTCAGCGGTCATCTCGTCCAGTGCAAGACGTATGGAGCTCAGGCACTGCTTGTCGATGGCCCACTTCGCTGCACGCGCCTATGTACATGCAATAGGAGGGGCATCAGATAGGGTTTGAAATCTGGGAAGTTCTCATAAATCCATGACTATAACAGAGTCATGCATCCAGCGAAGCTCTGTGTCCCGTGGCGACTCGCGCACCCTAGGTGGTGGTACAGGATGCCTCCTGTCCAACTTGATCCATCCCCTTCCTAACCTGTACTATAGGGGCTGGCATAAACTTATTGGAACTCTTGTCTGTAAACACACAAGTCCCAAAAAGACTCCATACAAGAGCGGCCACATCATAATCGTCCCTGGCAAGCTGCATACACCTCTCGATCACCCTCTGCGTCGAAAATCCACCATTCTTGTACAAATCACCGTCTAGTCACTCCTCTGGAGAAATCTCAAGCAAACCCCTAGACCATGATAGCATGATGGAAGACGGTGTAACCTCAGTGATCAATCGACCATCTAATGGAATCCTCAAAATCTCCCACACATCGTGTAGGAGGATGGTCATCTCTCCAAATGGGAGGCGGAACGAATTCGTATCCGGCTACCACCTCTCCAAAAACGCATTGATGAGAAGCTCATCAATGCTCCGGTGCATAATGCGGGGAAGGTGTCCAAGTCCCGTCCCGTTCAAAATCTGTGCACCCTCTACCGTCTTGGATGCAATCCACCTCTCGAACATATCTTACATACTACCCCTATTGTGGCATCTAAGGTGGTATCTGGTAGGCACCCCCGCCTGCCAATACCTAGATACCACATGTCCTAAAAAACTAGGGATCAAACTATCATCTATAGGGCCCCCCTCTACGGGTCCTGTAACTAACCAACTCCGATCCTGCTTCACGCGCTTCCTTGGGTGAACTAAATTGACAAAATATACAACTCATATAAATAAATATATAAATTAACTAAACAACTTAAAATAAACAAACAAATAACAAATTAATTCAATTTAAAATTAAATCAATTAATTCAATGTAGTTGTCCTGGATGTGGTGATAAGTGGTTGTGGCCGTCTTGATTGTTGATTCGTGTGCGTGGTGCTAGGTTTTTTTTGAACTGTGTTCAAGTTGTTTTTTTTGGACGTGGTGCTAGGTGGTTTTGGACGTGGTGCTAGTTAATGCAATTAATAATCTAAATCAATTAAAATTAATAACTACAAAAACAAATTAATGTAATTAACAAATAAGTAAAATAAGCAAATACATAAGCAATTAAAATAAATAATGAACTATATAAAAAACATACAATTAAATAAATTAATTCAATGTAGTTGTCCTCGATGTGGTGATAAGTGTTTGTGGACGTGTTGATTGTTGATTCTGTGTGTGGTGCTAGGTGTTTTTTGAACGGTGTTCAAGTTGTTGTTTTTGGATGTGATGCTTGTTGTTTTTTGAACATTGTTCAAGTTGTTGTTTTTGGACGTGGTGCTAGGTGTTTTTGGATGTGGTGCTAGTTAATGCAATTAATAATCAATATCAATTAAAATAAATAACTACAAAAACAAATTAATGTAATTAAAAAATAAGTAAAATAATGCAAATACATAAGCGATTAAAATAAATAATGAACTATATAAAAAACACACAATTAAATCAATCAATAAACTAATTTTATAAACAATTAAATTAAAACAAATAATTATTATAAATAATTATGTAAATAAATTCAAACATGTACCTGAAGCAGGATCGACCTCCTCGAACTGTCCGTCGCCCTGATTCCTATACCGGACGGTCCGCTCAGCGTGTGGGTGAGAAGGGTCACCTCCGTAGGTATCCCCCTCACCATACTCATCCAATGGGTGTCCACTCCCACTGGCCTCCTCCTGCTGCGGCTGCTCCTCCTCCTCCTCTTGTAGCCCAATAGACTCGTCCTCACTATCATCAGTGTCATCGGAATCAGTATTATCATAATACTCATCCCTCAACTGAAATGAGGAGTCATCGCCACCAACACCTCCTCGTCCACCACCTCCACGTCCGACACCTACACCTCCACCTCCTTGCCTTCCCTCATAAATAATAATACCTCATCCCTGATGAGCTGATATTTTATGATACGATTTGGGCTGAATTGGGTAAAGTTTGATGTTTTGGTGAGGCTTAATAATGGTTTTTATATTTGCAGGGAATTATATTGATTTTGAGAAGGATGGTGCAATCTTTGGACAAAAGGAGGGCAAATTGGATAATTTAAGAAAAGGAGTTGGGGCTAAGATTTGAGTTTAGAATTAATTGTTAATTGGGGAAATATATTGCATTGGATGAGGAGGATTTTTGGGAAAGACAAGAAAGAAAGAATGACCAAATTGGGAAGGAAGAGTTATATATGGTTAAGAATAAAAAAAAAAAAAGGGAAGATTTTATTCTGGATGTTTTTGGATTTGGGGAGTTGACTGCGGGGACAATATTTGGAAAAAGGAAGACTTTAGGGATTTAGGAAGACTTGGACTGGAGAGAAATTCATTCTTTTTGGCTGGGATCAATTTTTGCTAAGGAGAGAAGGAAGTGGGGACGGCTGAACCAAGAAGAGAACAAAGGTTGACTGCAGCTTTTGGGGAATTTTTGGGAGCGGCTCTCATGCGGAAGAAACCATCAATTAGTATATTTCTATTTCTTAATTTTTAGTTTTAATTCATGGAGTATAATTTTTATATGATGTTTTTCTTTTCAATTATGACTAGCTAGATTTCTTAAGTCTAGCCAAGGGAATAAAAACCCCTCGATGTTACTTTAATCGTGAGATCGAATTGGTGGTATTATTAATTGATTATTGGTTTCTTATTTATTCTTGTGCATGTTTGAGGATTATTTGGCACTGTTTGTATAGCTGGTAGCATGCAGGCTTTCCTAGGTAATCCAATCTACTAGAATACACGAGATTTGGTATTTCTTAGAGTCTATGAAACTAATCATATGGTACGTAGATTCGTGAATTGAAAAGAATAAATAATCAAGTGCAATTAAGCTAATTGGGTTAATTGTAATTGAACTGGGTCCTTGACTATCGTGATCTAGGTTCTAGGAGGTTCCAAAATCGATCATCGATTATAGACGCAATTAACGAAGGTTCCTTAATTGCTGGCTTAAATTAATAGGACTGAATTGTTAGGAGGTTTCAACAATGAAAACCGGTGTAACCAATAGTTAATTAATACATTTTTGCATCAAGGATCGATTAGTGCATCGGGGTGGTCCAATTCCCTTGGCTAGACGTTTTTCGAATTTGGATTTGACAATTTGTTTAATTTCTTGTCGTTAATTTTAATTTGATTTTTGATAGTTAGTTTAATTAAAAACAAAACCCCCATTTTTGTTACACACTTTTAACCAAATTTATTTCATTCTGGTGCTCCCTGTGGATACGATCCTACCAGCACTATACTATTTTTAATAGTTTCAAAAGTAGGTTTATTTTTGATTGGTTTGACAACCCATCACTCCCCCACGACCTCCACCCGTCCCTCTACCACCTCCTCTCCTAATTGGTACCTTCTGCCTTCTAGCAGAAGCTGTGAGACACTGCCTATCTACTTGCGGCTTTAACTTAGCGCCACCCTAAATAAATAAATAAATATAAGCTGTTATATTAAAAACTTAAAATGTGAAAGTAAAATTAATAAAATAAGTACAAATTGTATAACCCCACTAAATCAGTGTTTATAGCACACAAAACACAACCAATTAACGTTTTCAGTACTAAGAAACGCAGTTAATGTACGTTTCTGTCAAAGTCAAATGCTACTACTCAGGTTTGACTTGATCAGAAACGCAACACATGTGCGTTTTCGTATATACAAAATGTCATCGGCCGATGTTTGAGGCTGAACGAAACGCCACTGAAATGCGTTTTTCATAGGCCAAAACTCAAATACTAACGGTCATTTACTACAAAATCTCTACGAAACTACGTTTCCACAAACCTAAAACGCAGAAAAAATTTGATATCTAACCTAATTAACGCAGAAAAGCAGTGTTTAATGTAACTCAAATCGCAAAAACGGAAAGATAATGCGAAGAAAATCGGATAACAACAGAAATTACCGCACGCTTTTTACCTTGTTTATCATTGGACCTTTGCTCGCGCCATGTCTTTGCGATGATTCACCATCTCCTCCGTCCATTTCTGAGTTTTCTACCGTCAAAATCGTTCAATATTCGCATTTTCAAAATAATTTCGCCTAAGTGTTTGCAACAATGATGCGTTTCAATCGTTTAACTGATTTTAGATTGGGATAGTCACAAACGTGACATTTTAGCGAGCGAACCATGGACAAAATGCACCATTTTAACGAGCGACCCATGGTTGAAATGCTGTGGTTTGATGTTTTTGTTTGCCAGGAAACGTTAAATTGGTACGTTTTGGGTTGGTAGTATCGTAGCATTTTTTGTTGTATTAAAACATAATCGGCTTTATATTTTGCATTTTACAAACGTTAATATCCGCATTTTTGAACATGGTGAAAACGCAATTTAGTTGCGTTTTTGCCCAATACTTAGCAATTTCGAACCTTTTTCCTTCATAAGGACCTTTTGGTCATTTTATCATTTTTTTTTTATACAAATAGAAATTTAGTTATACAAATAGCAATCCAGTTTTTTATTCTTCAAATATGATGGTAAATGTACTGCAATATGATGTTGTTGATGGTAAATGTAATTGTAGAGGGCATCCTTTTTTTTCTGATTTTTTCTTCAGATATTGGGCCGTAAATGTAACCATGGTGATGGTAAATGTGACCATGCTTTTGTTCTTTTTTTTTTCCGATATTGTGCCGTAATGTAGCCCTGATGATGGTAAATGCAACCCTGATTTTCTTTTTCTTCTTGCGTTGGTTCTCTCTCTCTTTTTTTTTTTTTTACGATGATCTGTAATGATTTTTATTCTTCAAATATGATGGTAAATGTACTGAAATATGATGTTGTTGATGGTAAATGTCCAAGAACAACTAGCATCAAGTCCAGAAACATCTATATCCATGCATGTGAATTTAAACTAATTTTTTTTTTCACAAAAACAGCCCACCACACCTCAGAACAACAATCACCACGCCCAAGAAAAACTAGCACCACGTCCAGAAATGTCTACATCCATGCATGTGAATTTAAACTGATTTTTTTTTCAAAAAAACAGCTCACCACGTCTCAGAACAACTAGCACCACGTCCAAGAACAACTAGCACCACTTTAAGAAACGTCTACATGCGTGTGAATTTAAACTGATTTTTTTCACAAAAACAGCTTACCACGTTTCAGAATAACTAGCACCACGTCCAAAAACAACTAGCACCACGTCCAGAAACGTTTACATCCATGCATGTGAATTTAAACTGATTTTTTCACAAACACAACCCACCACGTCCAGAACAACTAGCATCACGTCCAAAAACAATTAACACCACGTCCAGAAACGTCTATATCCATGCATGTGAATTTAAACTGATCTTTTTTAAACAGTCCACCACGTCCAGAGCAACTAGCACCACGTCTAGAAAAGTCTACATCCATGCATATGAATTTAAACTGATTTTTTTTTCACAAAAATAGCCAACCACGTCCAGAACAACTAACACTACGTCCAAAAACAACTAGCACCACGTCTAAAAACAACTAGCACCACGTCCAGAAACGTCTACATCCTTGCATGTGAATTTAAACTGATCTTTTTTCACAAAAACAGCCCACCACGTCTAGAACAGCTAGCACCACATCCAAAAATAACTAGCACCACGTCCAGCAACGTCTACATCCATGCATGTGAATTTATACTATTTTTTTCCCAAAAACAGCCAACCACGTCCAGAACAACTAGCACCACGTCCAAAAACAACTAGCACCACGTCAAGAAATGTCTACATCCATGCATGTGAATTTAAACTGATTTTTTCACAAAAACAGCCCACCACGTCCAGAACAACTAGCACCACGTCCAAGGAAAGTTATGGTTATAAAACCATTAAGGCAAAATATGTGTTATAAATAAAAAATAATCCCTAGTCGGTTATTGATGTGGGAACATCAATATGACTAGAGCAGTATGCGTTTTAGAGATAGTCATGTTTTACTGACTATAATGTGGTGACATCGACTAAAATGCATAGATGCATATGTTAGAGAACATAATAAAGGAACGATCCACCAAAAGAAACACTTCGTGGACAATGAAAAATCATGAGTGATTCTTTCGAGCAAGACTCATATTCGAATCCTTAGACTAGTAATCATTACATGGTATTGGATGATGAGTAGTATGCTTTAACATACACATAACGAAGTTGTAACATGTTGCTAAGTATGGGTATGATTAGGTATGCTATGAGTCATGCTAAGATATGTAAGTGAAGTGATGTGATTATTACTCTCTTAATTGAGAGAAGATATCATTAGCCAGTTGATGGTGAGACTGAGCAAGTGCATCACCATGCCTAAAGGGAATAATAAATAGTTATCATTCATTTTATGTGTTTTAGTATCACAAAAATACCTAGAAATGTTTTAGCAATATAAGGATGATTGCATCCATGCCTTATGCTAATCATGATATCATTAATAGAGGATCGTACGTGGTTTGCTTCTAATGTTGTGTTGAATTATCATTCGATCTTTCATTCTAATTGGATAGTCATTATGCCTTGCTAGAGACCACTAATGACTTATGGACTCTTTAATGTGATTGAATTGTCCATTGCCAATATAAGAATAGGCTTATAGGATCGCACACAAAGAACTCAATGAAACGATTTCATATTGCCACGCTAATACCATATTAGTATTTTTTTTGAAGCAATACCATATTAGTATAATTGTTATACTTGAATAGGTATTGCTTAATTAATGGTTTTAATTAAGTATAATTATATTCTTTTGGATACTATTTAAATGTTAATTAAATATCTAAGAGAAATTTACAATTGGGTGGAAATTGAAGGACCAAATTTGTAAGAAAAAATTTTCAACCCTATTTGGCCAAAAATCCTACATTGGATTTTCTTTGTTTTGTTGTTCTAAGATGTTCTATAAATAGAACTCTTATTCGGTCATAATCACTTGAATGTCTATATTAAATAAGACATGATTTTTGGCTATGAGAGAACAAACAAAAGTCGGAAAAAAATTTCTCTCAAAGTTTAAAACTTGTGTGGCTTCAAAAGTCCAATAGCTCATCATGAAGAGTTCATATGCTTGATGGTAGAGAAGTCTTACCTTAGACTTTAAAGGTAATTCATTCAAGTCGGAAGGATCAAGGTTTGGAGTTTCAAGGATCAAAGGTGGATTTTTAAGAGGTCTAAAAAAAAAATCATGCTTCGAGGGTGAGTTTCGAAAATCTGTCTTTTCTACACAATATTCTATGCATGAAAATTTTGAAATTATGTTGCTTCCACTGCGTTCATCTTTTCAATCATGCTATGAGAATTCCTACACAGACTCGGCTGTTTGTCCCGATGAGCATCGTTTCACCACTGGCTACCTTGGACCAAACTTCATCTCTTGGACCTCTAGAAAGCAGCCTAATGTTGCTCGATCATCTACTTAAGTAGAGTTTCGCTCCATCGCCAAATTGGTTTTGCCACTTACTTTTTGAACTTGGTTTTCCTCTTCGAACAGCACCAATTGTGTGGTGCGATGCTGCTGTCTTCTTGGCTTCCAACCAAGTATTTCGAGCTCGCGCTAGGTGAACTTTCACTTTGTTCGACAACACATTTGACAAGGTTTCGTCTCTGTTCATTCTGTCTTTTCTGTTGATCAGGTTGCTGATATCCTTACAAAGCCTCTGGTTCAGTCTCCCTTCCTTAGATTTCATGACAAACTGCACCTTGTGTCTACTCCATCTTCAGTTTGTAGGGGTGTGTCAACCTCACATCTCATTGTAATTATGTTGATGATCTTTATCATCTCATTGTAATTATCCTAGAAGTAAAAGTCTTCCAATACTTGATATATTCAGAAAATATATCATACAATATATTTTGTAACTTGCCTTCTAGGTTGAAGGATGCTACCGGGGAAGATTTAATCGGAGTTTTTAGTTTGGTTTTCTAGATGAAATATACATTTATCATGCTCCATGCTGATGATCACGGGAAAAGTGGAACATTCACTTTGTATTCCTACTTCTGCAGGCACATAAACTTCAAAAGCAACCTAATGATTCAAAATACAAAGTTAGAATCTGATGCCAGCATGAGATATTATACCCAAAGGAAGTGCTATCGGGTCGAGAATCAAGAACTTCATCGAGAGAAGAATGTAGTCCAAAGTCTTGTGAATGTTAGTGATAGGTGATGGTGTTTTAACACCAGCCACGAGCGGTAATTCATCAAATTAATCTGTCATTTTTCTTCAACGTGTAAATTAATTTTTACATTCATTTTTGGAATTTCAAAATTGCAGTTCTTTTAGCCCTTTCTTGGAGGCACGGTTGATACAATATAATACATGTAATAACTGGAACTAAATCATTTTATATCTCTAACATTTGAAAAGAAAATCACGATTTCAATCATTGATCCATCCCAATTGTTTTAACTGTTGAGAGTGAATCAAATTTAAACATGTATTTTTTTGGATGGCCTGAAAAAAACATAGGGTTATGGCATCACATATTATGGCCCTTTTGTTAGGTATTTGGTGCCCAAACAATGATTTCAAGGCTTTTCATATATCAACTTGAATGCATTCAAATAAAAATATAGCATTTATTCTTCAGGTGATGTGGTGATTATGTGTGCTACTCGTGGCTCTCTTTCTTTTTCAACAATGTGGCACCAGCAAAGTTGGGTTTTCTTTCTCCCCGTTCATGTTTTTGTGTCTTGCTTCAAATGTTGGCTGTGATATTTACAATATCTTTGCCTATAATCCAACTATCTTTCATGCTACATCACTTTACTAAATAATAAAATTCTTTCAAAGACGCAGTGAGGCTGGCTGGAGGTCTTAGGTGCAATATTCTTATGTACAACATGCATGAATTTCTCTTGAATGTTAATGTTTAGATTGTTAGTTTTCATGGTAGACCTAGTGTAACGTGGAAATCTTTAATTTTTAACTTCTTACATAAAAGTTTGAAAGAGTGACTTAGAAAATTCAATATTATGACACAAAAAAGAAAATTTATTTTGTCAATAAAGTGTATGTACAAGCATAACTTAATCTTGCACATTGTATTGAATTTACTCTTTCAAAAGTTTTAGTTTGAAAGATGTACCAATAACATTTTACAGTTTGTATACCAACTCAATTGCTCTGTTATTGCTTGTATCAACATATTATTCTCACTCGGAAATATTAAGTGCCAAGGCCTATAGTTAATACATGTACTAATATGGTAGTGTTGAACAGGTAGTGAGGCAACGTTTGCTGATTTGGGTCACTTTAACAAGAGATCAATTCACTTCAAAAGCTGTAAATGCAAAATTTTGATGATGCAACTAATATTCTTTCAATCCCTACATATGTTTGAATACAAACTTGTGCATTTGCAGTTAGGATTCACTTGTTTTGTGTACCCTTCTTTGGTCCTTTCATATGGTGGTGAATCAACATCCAGAGCACATATCAACTGCTTAATGTAGTGCAATTCCTAAGCCTGTTTGTTGGCCAATGTTTGTCATACCTAACTGGGCTGCCACTGTTGCTAGTTGTGAAGCAATCTCTGGTGTTAGGATGCTTCCCTGGTGTAAACATAAAACATACTTCTTCCAAGTGCGAGGGACAAATATACTGTGCTGAAATCAATTATTGCAGTCATGGTAAGCCTCTGCTATATCAATTTTGTTTCCCTGATCCTCTTTTACTTTGAGGGAGTGAAATTTGTTATCTTTCCTTATTCTCAGGAGTTTCTGTGGTATTCGTGATGATAATATCAACTTGTTTAGTAGCACAGCCGAATTCAATATAACATGGCATTTCCTCGTGTCTGCTTCTTTTGCACTGATCTTGTCAATAGAATTCCCTTGGTGAAATCACTGTCATTGTCACAATAAGAACACTACCTATCAAAACTGTGCTCCAACGGGGAGTCTGCTTTAAAACTGTCCGCCCTGCACCTTCGAAACGGAGGGCCTTCTTGATGTGGGTGGGAAAAATGACAACTGAAGGTGTTTTTCTTTTGCTTTTTTGAGTTATTTTTTATTAAAAAAGTAATTTTTAGAGTGAATTAAAAAATTTAAATTTCACCATAATTTTATTTGAGGATTATTTAGTATGTAACTTTTTGAAGTGAAAAAACTGACAACTTTCATTAAAAAAAAAAACTGCTAACAAACTGCAGACCAAGTGTTAGACTACTAATTTCAAAATTGTTTTCTATTTTTTTAAAAAATAGTATTCTTATATTTTTAACTGTATAATTTTATCATTAATACTTTATTATGTTCTATTCATACATAATTTATAACTAAAATATAAAATATAATTTTAAAAATATTAATTAATATTTTTATAATATATCTTAAAAAATTCTTCATTTTGTTTAACTATAACCGCCATTGTATAATACATGAAGTATGATATTCTGCTAAAACTTGTAAGTTTACATTTTTGGAACGATCAATTTTTATCGTGTGGCCAAAAAAAAAAAAAAACACTATACGGGGATCAAAATGGCATCTATGTGTGATCAAAATCGCATCTATGGTGTTATATGGTGAATATATTACTAGTTACCGTCTCAGTTTTAAGTATTACTATTTTAATTTTTATAAAATTATTCTTTGTTTTAAAGAGAAGAGAGAAAGTAAAAGAGTGGAGGTTTAGTCCAAACTAAAACCATAAAAAGTAAAAATTAATACGAAATCTAGTCAAATTTTATGATAAAGACTATACGGGCCCTCTTATTGTCTAACCCTAATTCCATTACAAACCGTTTATCCAATATTTGTAATCTAGTAACTTTTGAAGGGAATGGACATTGATGGTGTCACATCGTGGGGTTTATAGGGAGGGGAATGATTTTCCCTGATCGCATTTTTAATACCTGTCCTTTAATATATTTTTTAAGATTTTACCTGTTTATTATTACATGTACGATTAAACTTTCAATCTTGAAATTACACTCTCTTCATTTTAATATATAAATCGTTTTGACCAAACCACAAATATTAAGGTTGTAATTAATTTTTGAAAAGTCTCATAATGACGAGTTTATATTTTTTAACACGATTTAGTGCGAATTTGGGTTGATTTGGATATTTTGTGAAATTTGATGGACTATTTTGATACTTGCAGGGAGGAATATTAATTTTGAGAAGGATGAGCCATTTTGGATACAATTATAACAAATTAGACACTCAAAAAAAGACGACGAGTGGTCTTGAAGAAGAGAACGAAAATAAAATTGGGCTTTTATTGAAACTTTTAATTGGATTAGCAAAGAAAAAGTAAAGACGGATTTTTTGGTTTTAGTTGGGAGACCGTGGGCAGCAATTTTTGGAAGGAAAAAAGTGTGGGCCCAAGTTGGTAAAGAGGGAGTTATTAGGTTTTTAGCATATATTTTGTGAGGACTGACGTTTTGGTGGGGAGGCTGACCGTGCAAAGAAATTGGAGGAGGTCTGCTCTTGGGTTTTGGAGGAATTGTGAGGAGAATCCTTTGATGCAATTTTGGGAGTCGGACCTTTGCCAAGGATTTCGTGCGCAGTCACTACAAATTAGTACCTAGTTCTATTCATTTATTTTTAATTTAAATTCATAACATACAATTTCTATTTAGTTTTCAAAATTGTAATTATAAGTAGCTAATTTCTTTAGTCTAGTCAAGGGAATCAAACTCCTTGATGTTACTTTAATCATGAGATCGAATTATTTTTATATTAATTAATTACTGGTTTCTTATTCATTCTTATTTATTCTTATTTATTTATTAATTAATCGAATTGTTTGAGGATTATTTGGCACTGTTTGTATAGCTGGTAGCATGCAAGCTTTCCTAGGTAGTCCAATCAACTAGAATACACGAGGTTCGGTATTCCTTAGAGTCAACACAACTAATCACGTGATACGTAAGTTAGCGTGTAGAAAAGAATAAATAATCAAGTGCAATTAAACTAATTTGATTAATTGTAGTTGAACTGGGTCCTTGGCTATCGTGATCTAGGTTCTAGGAGATTTCAGAATTGGTCATCGATTATAGACGCAATTAACGGAGGTTCCTTAATTGCTGGCTTAAACTAATAGGATTGAATTGTTAGGAGGTTTCAACAATGAAAACTGGTATAACCAGTAGTTAGTTGATACATTCTTGAATCAAGGATCGATTAGTGGATCGAGGTGGTCCAATTCCCTTGACTAGATATTTTTCTGAATTTGATTTTGATAAATTATTTAATTTTCTGTCTTTAATTTTAATTTAATTTTCGTTAGTTGTTTTGAGTAAAACAAACTCCCTTTTTGGTTACGTACTTTTGACTAAATTTATTTCGCTCTGGTACTCCCTGTGGATAAGATCCTACTTGCATTATACTATTTTTTATAACTTATAAAGTAGGTCTATTTTTTATTGGTCTGACAACCCATCACATAACTTTTAATGGTTAAACATGTTATATTCCTATTTAATGCATTTTTGATATTAGTGCTATAACTTGAAATAGTAATGCAAAAACAAGTTCCAATGAAATTACAAATTAAATAAGGGTAGTAGAGTAAAAACAATAAATTGTTTCCTAGAAATAGACAAGTGATTCATATTTTGATCGGTTTCGTTCGTAATGAGTGACAACGACTTATTTCAAATATTTTTAAATGGAGGGAGTAATGTCTACAAAGATATCACTCAATTTTTTATATTAGTACATGGGGAAAAATGGGAAGTGAAGTGTGAGGTAGAAAGTGAAAGCAAGAAATTAAATTGTTAGGTGAGGACTTGGGTGGATGGCATGGACTGCAAAGTCAATCAACAATGAAGAGGTGCATTGAAGTGAAGAACGCTGATGATTCATCAATACATATATTTTTATATACAAACCACATTATTTATTTATTTGATCACTTTCTAAGCTGGACCATTTTCTTAATCAATTAGAAAAAGACAATAATAATAAATTTGGTTGAAGATATCATTTGTGGATAAGTCTATACATTAAATTTGATGTCAAAATCAAGCAGATGTCTAAAAACTTATGTGTCGATTTAAATTTTTAATTTTATCTGTAAAAATATATTAGTTTATTTTTCCAAAATAATACTTTATTTAATTTTTATGTTATTTGTTTAAAATTGTATTTATAAACTAAGGATGAATGATGATTAAAAAGATAGTGTTAATTTTATTTTTTCTTTATTAACTCTTTTTTCAAAAAAAATTATTTTCTCTATTTAAAGTCTATTATTAAATATGAATAGTTTATGACTAAAAATTTGAAATTTATATTAAAAGTTTAAAAGATCTTATTGAAAAATTCTTTCACTTTTAAAAATATCTTACATAACAAATGTCATACCTTGGAGCGTGGTTTGAACTATTGATTTACGTCAATGGAAGTAACTAATTAGGTTTACGACGAAACCTAGAAATCGATCACTGATCCAATTTGAGCGCAAAGTATATGGTACACCTACGGCATATATCATTATGCCTCTATTTATTTTTTAGGCAAATTTTTAATAAATTTAATATTTTTTAAAACTTCTCTCAAAATTCTTTCACTCTCCACATATTATTGTGTGCTGCACAAACTCTTTCATAACTATAGTTAATCTTTATTGATTGAAAGATAATTATATTACCTAAAATTTCTTGCATTAAATAAGGGTAACATAAATATGTTGAAAATTTTGTTCTATATTTAAGATATCAATTAATATATCATAACTATATAAACTTTCTTTTATTAAAATATACTTATAGTGTTCATCGATTTTGAATTTATTTTCATAAATAATAATACCTAATGAACACTAATTCAATTATCTAGATTTTTTGAACGATATAGGAGAATGATGAGCTTGAAATTAATGAGGAGATTTCGTGCGAATTTAAGTCAATTGAGATGAATTGTGGGGTTTAATGGACTGATTTTGCACTTACATGGAGACGATTTCATTGGGAGCAGAATAGGCAATTTTTAGGCGATTCTTGAAAGAAGTAGGAAGTTGAGAAGAATGAAATCTAATTAGGTTGGATTGAAGAAATTAAGAAGGAAGAGAACAAAAAGATTTGGGTTTTATATTGAGACCCATAATTAGTTTCTTTTAAAGAGAGTTTCCAAAATTAATTAGATTGAGTTTTACTATTTAATTTAATTTTAATTTGGCATTATGGTGGGCCGCCAGGTTTGGGTAATACATATATAGTACTCAGTTTAGTCGGAGACTCACTTTTTTTTACGACAAGCTTGGGGACGGCAGCTTTGGTTCCGTGCGGCTACTACCACTAGTACTCCACTTTATTCTTTGCTTTTATTTTAATTAATGAAGTACAATTTTTATATTATGTTTTGTTTTTCAATTATGTATAACTAAATTCCTTAATCTAGTCAAAGGAATTTAACCCTTGATGTCGATTGGATTGTGAGATCAAATTGTGTTTTAATATCAATTAATTTAATATTATTTATTTATTCTCTTGATTTGTATTGTGGATTATTTGGTATTATTTGAATCGTTGGTAGCATTCAAATCTTCATATGTAGTCTAATTAACTCGAATACGCTAGGTTAGGTGTTCCTAAGAGTTTCAATTCAACTAATGAAGTGGTACGTAGGTTAGCGTTTTGAAGAGAATAAATAATCAAATTACAATTGAACAACGTTTGCTTCATTGTTATTTGAATTGGGTCATTGACTATCAAAATATGTGTTTTAGGAGGTTCCAGAACTGATTATTAGCTATAGATTCAATGAACGGAGGTTCCTTAATTACTGGTGCTAAATTAATAGGATTGAGTTATTAGAAGGTTCCAACAATGATAACCAATATAGTTATAATTTAATTTGGGTAAATTCTTGCATCGATGATCAATTTGACCCATTGATATGGAAACAATTCCTTTTACTAGAGCTTTTCCCAAATTTGATCTAATCAATCTTTCTATTTTCTTGCATTTATTTTAATTGAATTTTTTATGAATAGTCATAATCTAAACCCCCCCTTTTGGTTTTCTAATTAAATTAATTCACTTCGGTGCTCCCTGCAGAGAGGATCCTACTCGTTACTGTGCTACGAAAAAAATCCTTTAGACTAGGTTTTATTTTTTATTAGTTTGACACCCCATCAGAGAAACAAATATTGTTCATCAATTTTGAATATGATTTCATCAAAAACTATACCCTGACACATTTGATTAATAACTGAACCCTAACCTTCTATACAATGATTAAACCTTAACCCCACTCGATGAAACACTGAACCCTAACATTTTTGATAAAAAATAAACCCTGATATTTTTGTTTAAAACCTATACCCTAACCCCTTTGATTAAAATCTAAACCCTAACCCTTAAATAACTAAACTCTAACCCCTAAATCCCTAAACCTCAAAAGGTTAGGGTTCAGTTATCCATTTAGGGTTCGATAAAATGTTATGGTTCAATTATTCATCAAATGCGTTAGAGTTTAGTTATTATATAAAAGGTTATAATTCAGTTATTCATCAAATTGTTAGGGTTTAGTTATTATATAGAAGGATAGGGTTCAGTTATTCATTAAATGGGTTAGAAGTTTAGTTATTCATCAAAAAGGTTAGGATCAGTTATTCATCAAATAGGTTTAGGGTTTAGTTATTATACAAAAAATTAGGGTTCAGTTATTAATCAAATGGGTCAGGGGTTTACTTATTATATAAATGATTAGGGTTCGGTTATTCATCGAATCGGTTAGGGTTAGTTATTAAATAAAAGGATAGGGTTCAGTTATTCATCAAATGGGTTAGCGATTTAGATATTATATAAAATGTTAGGGTTCGGTTATTCATCAAATGAGTTAGGAGTTTTCATCACATGAGTTAGGGGTTTTCATCGAATGAGTTAGAGTTTAGCTATTATATAAAAGGTTAGGGTTCAGTTATTTATCAAATGGGTTTGGAGTTTAGTTATTATATAAAAGGTTATGGCTCGGTTATTCATCAAATGGGCTAGGGGTTTTCGTCATATTGGTTAGGGTTCAATTATTCATCAAATGGGTTAGGGTTTAGTTATTATATAAAATGTTAGGGTTCAGTTATTTATCAAATGGATTAGGGGTTTAGTTTAGTATATATAAGGTTAGGGCTCAGTTATTCATCAAATGTGTTAGGGGTGTTAGTGTGAATACTGAAAAGCTTAGCTTGTCTAGACTAATTGAATCATATATATATGCTCGGGGCACATTGAGCATGACCAATTAGATTTGAATTAACTTATACTTATCTATTGTAGTTAATTCGAATCTTATATTATGTCTCTGAATCTTTAAGATGAGGATAAACATGAGAATTAGAATCTGCCAAAGAGTGCGGTCACTTGAAGCCTATAGTCTCGGTAGGTTGGGTGCACATGCTTAGTTGCTTGGTGTACTGTCGCGACACGAAAAGAAATCGCATACTCGTGCGTCCAGGGTGATAGTGCTCTCGAGATGAGTTTGAAAAGTTTGTTGTACTAAATCTGGCCAGTGGACTTATGTCTGGTATAGTAATAAAGTCAAGTGGTGCTAGTCTCAAATAATAAGAAGTCGATTAATTAATTTATCAGTAAATTAATAAAATTGACGAGCATAATATCTTTGATGTGGGGAGATAAAGAATTAAGAATAATTAATTTAATTTAAGTTGTTCAGGAAGCAATTATGGTGTAGGTTGGTAGTACAGTAATTAATCCATTAGTGGTACGATTAATTATGTATTGGGTTAATTGATAAAGTAGAATTAATTAATTAATCTTAAGGGTCAATTAGTAAATTAATAAAGTGGAATTATTTAATTAATTAATTAAGTCTTAAAGTTCAATTAGAATTAGAAAATTCAAGAATTAGGAAACCTATTTGGATTTGGAATCTAATTAGATTTGGTTACTAATTGGTCTTGAAAACTAATTAAAACCAAAACCCAATAGGAAGATCAATTCTAAACTAACTTGGGGTCTCTCTTGTAACTCTATAAATAGACATAGAAAGTTGGCAACTAAAGAACACAATTTCTACAATTCTTAGTTTCATAATTCAAGAAAGTTAGAGAGAGAAAGCCTAGAGAGAGAATCAAAATATTTTACTCTTGAAGTCGGTTTTCCACCTAAGGCTCGGCGGCAGTAGTTCCCTTAAATTAGCGGCCGGTGTTAATTACTTTCAGCAGTAGGGCGGTGAACTAAGTCCAGCGGCGCATGGGTGAAGTTGGCGGCGGCGCGTGAGTCACACGAGTGGAACGGCGACGACGGGTCGGTTTTGTCCGGCAAAATTTTGTGTTGATTTTATTTTGCTGATTTGTTTTGATTCGTTGGTTCGTTGCCCACACAACATACAAGCTGGTCTTAAGTCATACAAGAGAATCACCTAAGTACATGCTTCAAGAGGTAATTCTTATACTTCCGATTTAAATAAGAATTTTATTTGTTGCATGATAAATGTTATAAAGTAAAACTAAGATCTTGTGCAATAGTATTTCAAGTAAGGATTGGAATGGTATTGTACTAGAGCTTAGGCCTGATCAAATGTTTCGATTATGAAATGCAATGCACGAAAGTAAATTTTTGATCGGCTCGGGCAGATAATCTTTCAAGGGGTTTAGTTATTATATATAAGTTAGGGTTCGGTTATTCATCAAATGAGTTAAAGGTTTTCATCAAATAGGTTAAGAGTTCAATTTTCCATCAAAAAGGTTAGGGTTCAGTGTTTCATCAAAAAGGTTTAGGTTCAGGTTTTTAATTGAAAAGGCTAGGGTTCAATTTTTCATAAAAAAGGTTGGGGTTCAGTGGTGCATAAAAAAGGTTAGGGTTTACTGTTTCATCAAAAAGGTTAGGGTTCAATGTTTCATCAAAACGGTAAGGGTTCAGATTTTTAAATGAAAAGGTTAGGGTTCAGTGATCCATCGAAAAGGTTAGGGTTCAGGTTTTTAATAAAAAAAGTTAAGGTTCAGTGTTTCATAAAAAAAGTTAGGGTTCAGTTTTTGAATTGAAAAGGTTAGGGTTCAGTTATTGATAAAATGGGTTAGGGGTTTAGTTATTATATATAAGGTTAGGGTTCGGTTATTTATCAAATGGTTTAGAGGTTTAGTTACTATATAAATAGTTAGGGTTCGATTATTCATCAAATAGGTTGGGAGTTAGTTATTAAATAAAAGGTTATGGTTCAATTATTCATCAAATGAGTTAAGGGTTTAGTTACTATATAAATTATTAGGGTTCGATTATTCATCAAATGTGTTAGGTGTTTTATCAAATGGGGTTTAGGGTTTAGTTGTTATATATAAGGTTAGAGTTCGGTTATTCATCAAATGGGTTAGATGTTTTCATCAAATCAGTTACGTGTTAGTTATTATATAAACGGTTAGGGTTCAGTTATTCATCAAATGGGTTAGGTGTTTTCATCAAATAGGTAAGGGGTTTAGTTAGTATATAAATGGTTCGGGTCCAATTATTCATCAAATGGGTTAAGGGTTTTGTTATTATATATAAAGTTAGAGTTCGGTTACTCATCAAATGGGTTAGGAGTTTAGTGATTACATATAATGTTAGGGTGCAGTAATTTATCAAATGAGTTAGAGATTTTCATCAAATGGGTTAGGGGTTCAATTTTTCATCAAAAAAGTTAGGGTTCAGTGTTTCATCAAAAAGGTTAGGGCTCAATTTTTTAATTGAAAAGAGTAGGGTTCAGTTATTCATCAAATGCATTAGGTGTTTTCATCAAATGGGCAAGGGGTTTAGTTATTATATAAATGGTTAGGGTTCGATTATTCATCAAATGGGTTAGGAGTTTAGTTATTATATAAAACGTTCACTTATTCATCAAATAGTTTAGGGGTTTAGTTATTATATAAATGGTTAGAGTTCGGTTATTCATCAAATGAGTTATAAGTATTCATCAAATGGGTTAGGATTTAGTTATTAGATAAAAGGTTAGGGTTCAGGTATTCATCAAATGGTTTAGGTGTTTTCATCAAATGGGTAAGGGGTTTAGTTATTATATAAATGGTTAGTGTTCGATTATTCATCTAATAAGTTAGGTGTTTTCATCAAATGGGTTAGGGGTTAGTTATTGCATAAAAGGTTAAGGTTCAGTTATTCATCAAATGGGTTAGGGGTTGTTATTATATAAATGGTTAGGGTTCAGTTATTCATCAAATGAGTAAGGTGTTTTTATGAAATGAGTAAGGGGTTTAGTTATTATATAAATGGTTAGGGTTCGATTATTCATCTAACGAGTTAGGTGTTTTCATCAAATGGGTTAGGGATTAGTTATTATATAAAGGTTAGGGTTGAATATTCATCAAACGGGTTAGGGGTTTTCATCAAATAGATTAGGGGTTAGTTATTATATAAAAGGTTAGGGTTGAGTTATTTATCAAATGGATTATAGGTTTTCATCAAATGAGTTCGGGTTTGGGTTTTATGTAATTTGTGGATTCATCAATATTTTACTGATGAATAAGTAAAATGTAATTAATTAATACAAAATCTGAATGCTTCTCAAGCAAAGAAAGACAATACAAACTGTACCTAAAAAATGGACAAAAAAGTTATTGCATAAAACTCCTCAAACAAAACAAATGTAAACAAAAGACGTAAAAGGGACAAAATTGTTTTCATCAACATAAGAATATATTATTTTCATCAACAATATTTTATTTTTATCAGAATTGCGTGTCATATAACAAAAGATCCAGTTTTCTTCAAATGTAGTTCCAAAAATTTTTTTAAAAAAAAGTTTTTCAAATTTTAGTACTACAGTGTTTTTTTTAAGAAAACAAACCATGCATACAATGCATAAAGCAACAGAAAATGAACAAATTTATATAAAAAAATAAAATTACAAAAATATTTTCATCAACTATTGTTGAACAATACCATGTTTTAGTACTCCTAGTAAAAATTAAATCAAAAATAAAATAGGAAAAACAAATAATTTGGAGATTGTAATCACGCACCTTGGAAATCTAACAAACAAACAGCAGCCATTTTCCATTTCTACGGCTACCAAGAAATTCAAAATGTCTGGGAAATCTGCACAAATTAAATTCTTGTTGGAAACAACAAAACAAGAAGCAGCAACCAAACCAAATCGGAAAATCCATTCTCTCCAACAAGGAATACGATCCCGCCTTTCTCCAGCAACAAAATCCGGCCAACAAGAAAATATCCAGCAAGAAAATCCATTCTCTCCAACAAGAAAATCATATATTCCACCAGGAAACTCTAGTAAAAGGAAGATTCGGTCGTTCTACATCAAGCAAATCAGCGATTCTACTCCTTCTAATCTCCCTCCAGATTCGGCCGTATCTGCTAAGATTTTGGATATTTTGCCCCCGGTAAATCGCAAGTTCGTAAATTTTGGAACCGGAAATCCAGATGAAAAGGATAGGGTTTGACACTATGGAAAAAGAGAAGCCCGCCAACAATACAAATCGTTCTCAGACCAGAAGACCAAGAAGTTGTTCCATAATATTTGAAGAATCAACACAAAACAACCAGGGAGTCACAATGAGAACGAAAAATCCAACAGAAGGTATGTTCTTCGCTACTTTTATTATGATTTTGTCAAACGAAAAATCTGATGTAGAGCAGTTCTTCGCTACTTCTGATATTTTTTATGAAAATGATTATTATGTCGTTCTTATATGCTTTTGATCTGATTTTGTGTTGATATTATGCCTGAATAATACTGGGAAGGTGATCTTGGATGTTTATGAAATGTAATGTAAAATCTTAAAAATTGGTGGAAAATGTTGCAGGACGAACTGTACGTCTGATGTTTTTGATCAAAATGATTGTTATGTTGTTCTTTTATGCTTTTGATCTGATTTTGTGTTGATATTAGGCCTGAATAATACTGTGAATATGATTTGGATGTTTATGAAATGTAATGTAAAATCTTAAAAATTGATGGAAAATGCTGCAGGACGAACTGTACGTCTGATGTTTTTGATCAAAATGATTATTATGTTGTTCTTTTATGCTTTTGATCTGATTTTGTGTTGATATTAGGCCTGAATAATACTGTGAATATGATTTGGATGTTTATGAAATGTAATGTAAAATCTTAAAAATTGATGGAAAATGCTGCAGGACGAACTGTACGTCTGATGTTTTTGATCAAAATGATTATTATTTCCTCTTTTCTTATATGCTTTTGATCTGATTTTGTGTTGATTTTGGGCCTGAATTATGCTGTGAAGATGATCTTGGATGTTTATGAAATGTAATGTAAAATCTTAAAAATTGATGGAAAATGCTGATGTTTCTGAAGACAAACACTATAAATCTATGTTACTGATATGAATGATGGTAAATCATGAAATTTGATGGAAAATATAATATGAATGTATGTTGTATTTTACTGATATGAATGATGGTAAATCATGAAATTTGATGGAAAATATAGTAAATCATGAAATTTGATGGAAAATATAATATGAATGTATGTTGTATTTTACTGATATGATTGATGGTAAATCATGATATTTGATGGAAAATATAATATGAATGTATGTTGTATTTTACTGATATGATTGATGGTAAATCATGATATTTGATGGAAAACTTAATATTGTATTGTTTTGCATTTTATTCAAATTACAGGAAAGAGGAAAAAAAATGATGACGATGATTCAGATGATGATTTCGTAGACAAAATGCCTTTGGCATTGATTGAATGGAAAACGGAAGAAGTCAAGAAACCCAAAAAGAAAATGAAAAAACCAATGGAGAAACAAGCTGAGGAGAATCAACCTGAAAAGAAAGACCCTGCAAAGAAGAAACCTCAAAAGGACAACAAAAAGGTCAAATATAATCGAGAGAGGTTCGTGAGCAGAACTTCTCCTTCAGGATTATCATGTGTGCTGGAATATCTTGGAGATCCTCAAAAGGAAGCACTGAGACAAATTGGACTGAGCTGCCTGTTCCACTTACACATAGATTCTCTTCCAAATTTATTGGGAGAATACTTGCTCACACAGCTAAACACAACTAGCAGGATGTTAGAGTTGCCATCAGGAAATCTTCCAATTGATGAGATTGATGTCGGACTCGTTATGGGATTCCCAAGCGGCGAAATAGAAATAGACGAGTACACTAGGAAGGAAGAAAGATCAGATAGATACAAAGCAGACAAGATGAACTTGGAAAGAAGGTACGGGGGAAAAATTCCAACATCTGGAACATTAGCAGTTCACATAACTAGAGACAAGGAATATTGCAACCTGGATTTCCTCCAAGATTTCTTGATTCTAATGGTATCAACACTGGTGTATAGTTATGGAAACAACGCCATTAGATACAGATTGATGAAATCTTTAGATACCGTAGAGAACATAAGGAGGATCAACTGGAGAAAATACATTGTTGAGAGATTGATGGCATCCACAAACGAATGGAACAGGATTATGATGGAATATACCTTATTGTTTGATATAATATGTGTTTATTCATAAGAAGCATCATAAGTAAGAATGAGTACTGTTAAGTCTCTCTGAACAATTCTACAAATTTATGAAAAATACGATTGCTGATATTGTTACTGAGTGTGTTGATGGAAAAACTCATTTTTTATGGAAAACCTCACCTTAATTACGCTTTGTTCAGAGAAAATAGATTTTACATCAACTATACCAGAAAAAACATATTTTCCAGCAGACTAACAAATAAACTTACATATTAACACTTTGTAAAACATTTTCCATCAAAAACTCGATATATTCCATCAATTATAGCAGTCTGAAAAAATAACTTACATATTAAAACTTTGTGAACATTTCCATCAAAAACTCGATATATTCCATCAATTATATCAGTCTGTTTTCACCAATGCTGCTAAACTTAATCATCAACAGGGTTTACAAAAACACCATCTAAATTATCATAAGTCTTTTTCAAAATATCGTTGACAACCTTATTAGATCGCAAGGCAGCTGCTTCAAACTTCCTTGAACGTCCTTGATGCTTGGCTTTGGATTTATTAATTCGCTTCTCCACTGTACTCTTTATACGAACATTCCTAACTCCTTTTGCCCGCCTGGAACTGGGATCTCTGATTCTCTTTGAAGATGCAATATCCAAATTCTCATCCACAAGCTCAGCTTCGGCAGCAATTGCATCTCTAGCTTTAACAAAGTACTCATCCAAAATACGGCGAGCAATTTCATTGGTATGAGATAATTTAATCAATTCCAGATACTTTCTACTAGTATCTGCCCTCCACAAAGATGGGGAAGGATTTCCAGAACATTTGTACTCTTGGGAAATATTTATCTTCTCATTCCGGGAAATTGATGCAGATTTTGTCCACCTATTCAATATGTAAACAGCAGGAATTCTCTGCAACAGAACAAATAAAGTAAAAGGCATCAAGCTATAAGATTTTACATCAAGTTTGATTATTTTCCATCAACTAACAGAAAAAACAACAATACCTGGTAATTGTTCTGCATAAGAACACGAAGACAATGGCAGCACAGAATACCAACTTCAGTAAACATTTTGCATGTGCAATTGACAGTATAAGAGTTCTCATCAAAGAGAACAACATGACGGAAATTTTTTTTTTTTGGAACCCGAACCTGAAACTCATATAAACCATTTGATTGAGAAATCTGTACCAGATTCAAAGCAAGCATTTGCATATATTGATTCTCAAATTCAGTATACATCTCAATTGTGTACACTTCACAAGCATGATTCAAAATTAGAGAATCCTTCACAGCAACAGCAACTTTAACTTTACCATAGAAGCACCTATGATCTTCTTTAGCAGCATTGTATCGCCAATCATTTACGACATCAACATAATGGCCATAAAACTACATAATGTTGAAGTCTTAGACAATTTAAGAGAAATAGAACGATTAGTGGTTTCACTCCTCTGAGAAGATAATGTTCCCCCAGAAAAGTAAGCCTTGTTGAAAGCAGGACACCACTTCTCGCGTATATCATACAATCCTTTCAACCAGACAACGTCACGACAGCCATATGTTTCCATCATACTGATAAAATGATAAATATTACAAACAAAAAATATATATTCCATCAATAATACGGATATATAAATATATATTCCATCAAAAATATATATTCCATCAAAAAACAGAAACTTACTTATTCCAGCTCCATTCAAATTCAGCAACGGTTTCCACTTGGGTGAGCAATTTATATAACATTTCTGAGAAACCTATTCGTTGCCTGAGATACCCAACATTCTTCTCAGAATTTTTAATGATATGCCAAATACAAAGGCGATGCCGGGAAGTAGGAAACACCTCAGGAATAGCTTTTGCCATAGAGGCTGATTGATCAGTCATGATAGTTGTAGGCTGCTTATTGTCCATAGACCGCAAGAATGCAGAAAACAACCAAACAAAGGATTCATATTTTTCGTCCCTTAAAAAACCGATTCCAAACATGACATTCCGATTGTGATTGTCCACCCCGACGAAAGGGCCACATATCATATCATATTTATTAGTACGATATGTGGTATCATGGACTACTAAATCACCAAAAAGACTGTAATCTAACTTCATTTGGCCGTCTCTCCAAAAAATATTCCTCAAAGAAGACTCAGCATCCAATTCAAAATCAAAGAAAAAATCTTCCTCGTGAGAAGCCCTATATCTCAAAGTTTCTATTAACGAATTTGAATCACTGCCATCAAGAAATCTACGTTTTTCAAATTCCATTTGGTTGTATGCATCTTTCGATGTAAAACCAACCTTTGAGGGACCACCAGACTACGTGAACAACAATAAAAAAATTATATTACATAACATTCCATATTACATATTCACACTTTGTAAAATATTTTCCATCAAAACACGCTATATTACGTCAATTATAACAGACTAACAAATAAACTTACATATTAACACTTTGTAAAACATTTTCCATCAAAAACTCGATATATTCCATCAATTATAGCAGTCTGAAAAAATAACTTACATATTAAAACTTTGTGAACATTTTCCATCAAAAAACCCGATATATTCCATCAATTATAACAGTCTGAAAAAATAGAGAAATATTAACACTACGTACACATTTTCCATAAAAAATATACTATATTCCATCAATTATAACAGACTAACAAAAAACTTACGTATTAACATTTTGTAAACATTTTCCATCAAAAACAATAAATATTACATCAATTATAGCAGTCTGAAAAATAACTTGCATATTAACACTTCTGAACACATTTTCCATCAAAAAACCCGATATATTCCATCAATTATAACAGTCTGAAAAAATAGAGAACATATTAACACTACGTACACATTTTCCATAAAAAATATACTATATTCCATCAATTATAACAGACTAACAAAAAACTTACGTATTAACATTTTGTAAACATTTTCCATCAAAAACAATAAATATTACATCAATTATAGCAGTCTGAAAAATAACTTGCATATTAACACTTATGAACACATTTTGCATCAAAAAACAAGCGATATTACACCAATTATATCACATCAAGTATAACATTCTGAAAAAATAACTTACCTCTCTTGCCAACACCTTATAACTATCACCAACAGTTATCCCAGCACTTTTCATTGTCTTAAAAAATTCAACCGAACCTTTAGATACATTGCGATGAGAACGTAACAGATGTCTTTCATTCTCAGGACACATGACGTGATTATGTCTACGAAAATGTTCGGTTACTTCCCATAAACCATCATCCCTCAGTTTAAACACAATGTAAGCCAAACAACCACAACGAGAATCAAGCTTCGTGTACATTTGGTTTATCTTATCAGTCGCTCTCTTCTCACCTTGTTTGCAATAAACAAGCTTCCTGTAGTAACGTTTCCCATCACGAGACCTCTTTCGATCTCTTTCTAGACGAATTCCAAAACCATGGTTCCAAGCATACGAATTATACAGTTCGAAAGCTTTTTCCTCACTCTCAACAGTTTGATGTAAAAGAGACTCCATTGAAAAATCATCACCTTGTTCAGAAGCTGTAAAAAGATACACTATTGCTATAAACAGAATGCATCTGGTCGATATACTAAACAACAAATGTAAAAAGAAACTTACCATCACATATAACTTGCACATTGGAACGATTTTGAACATTGTTGCGATTACTTGAACAATTATCTCCATCTCCGTACGAATTGATGATATCCATATCGAAATATAAAAAAAAAAAAAAGAATTGGAGGAGAGCAAAATATGACAAATATCGATATTTTACATCAACTTTTAAGATTTTACATCACATAACATGAAAAAGGAAACTGCAGGATGAAAGCAATTTTTCGAATCTGAAAACAAAATTCTTTCCCATTTCAAAAATAGATTGGAATAATCTTGGAAATATTATCAATCATAATAATTATGTTCTCTTCGTTTCTCTCCAACAAAAACAGCTGCATTGAAGTCTGATTGATGAAAATTGAAGTCTGATTTGGGGTTCCAAAAAAAAAAAACAGCTGCATTCAATAGGGAATATTTGTTGGGTTTGCAACAGAGAGAGAGGCGCGTGAGGGAGGGTTCCAAAATTCAAGTAGGGAATATAGCATTTAATAGCAAATTATATAGAAAAAGTACTAGGAGTATGATGCTCATTGTACTCTTAGATGTATAATAAAAATTGCCGTTTTAATCGTGTATAGTTTGTCCCTTTTCACCAGAAAAACAAAGCACATATTCATACTCTTTTCCTTTGGAATAAACATTTTCAATTAAACGGGTTATACAAATAAAGTGTCCATCAAGGACTGATACTCAAAATATTAACCAGCTTTTTATGTTTGTGAGCGGTTCATCAATATATTTATGATGAATAAGTTATATTTTGAGTGAAAACATGAAATGTTGCTGCTGGGCTAATTTTTTTTTTGTTCCTCATACACTATCCTTTGTCTCTCCTGCAAGACTAGAAAGTCAATTTTTTTTTTTGCTTCACACTCTGTTCAACGCAATACGAAACAACAACAAATCTCACATAGAGCACAGATTTTTCAGAATTCAATAGACAATGGAAAATGCAAAATCATATAGTTTCTGCTTGCGATAGCAATTCCTTAAACTCTGCTGATTTAGCAGCTAACTGAGTCTGATTTGTCTCTTCTTGCTTCAATATTATTTTGAATAACTGCAAAAACCATTACATCCCATTCCATGAAAATTTGAACAGGCCGCCGTCGCAGGAAGCTTTTTCTATGCCAAAAGTTGCAGCGGCCATGGCTGCCACTAACTAACTATTCACCATTTGTGCAGCAGCATAATTAACTATGCCAAAAGTTGAACGGGCAGCAGCATAATTATTCACCATTTGTGCCCTTTTTTGTTTTTTGCTGAATTTTTTGGTTCGTTATAAAATGTGTGTTCAGCTTTTTTAGGAAAAAAAATCTGTATTAGGATTCAATTAGTTTTTAAAATTGATTTAGTTAATCTTAATGATTTTACAACAGTCAATTTTTCATGTTTTCATCTTTCTAAATTTCATTGATGGCGCGTGCACTTGCAGCACAAATTTTGACCAATTTTTTTTTTTTTTTTTTTAAGCTAGAGGGATACTATATACTAATTGTAATTTGAGTACCTCTACATGATAGACCTTAATAGAGAACAGAAGAATAACGACAACAAGTGATTAAGTTCATTAGTTCCTCATATAAAATTATTGACTCTAGAGATATAGTAATATGGAGAAGATAAAATTGTTTCAAGCACCGACAGAGCCGGAAGTCCCTATTCTTTTAAAAAATGAAAATGGATTAAGCAGTGATAATTTTCAAGATTTTTCGGGAAAAATAGAGATTTTATTTAACAGAGTATTAATCTACTTTTTTTCAACTTTGTTCTTATTTTATTTTTAATTTCTAATATAATATATTAATTAAGGATGGACAATGGACCAAAAGTCAAGGTAATTTATACTCTGGTACTAGGACCATTAAGTAGGGTAGTTTATTGATTCAATACAAGTGTATTTTAGTTGCAGTCAATATTTATTTACTATTTTTTATTTTTTTAATCAACACGCTTTTTTTTTTTTTTTTTGGTCTAAGAAACATGAATGTGGAGAAGTCTATAGTTCATTGTACACATGTTTACAATTAATGTTCAACCTTTTTTCTTTAATTATCCCACCTGTTACAATAATAAATATCATACACTATTTCTGTTACAAGTATGGATATTACATATTTGTGCAATTGTTGTAAATTTCTCCCAATGATTCTATAGTTAACTACTCCTGCATTTTATAGATATTAGAGCTCATACCTTACATGTTTCACTAAGTGTCCCACCTTATTTTCTTGATTATTTCACCTGTTTTATGAAAATACTACCTTCAATATATTGATGTCACTTTGTATTTTGTTTACTTTATGCGGCTTCAAATTGAGACATTATATGTATTTGTTACATTTTATTCAGTTTAAAGTGAATATCCCACTTTTTTTCACTATAATATCCTACCTGGCCAATATATAGTTGCAAAAAAACAAGATTTCAACAATAGTTATTCTACATTTTTTGTTTCAAGCGAATATCCCACATATTTTCAAATAATGTCCCACCTTAGTATCTTAAGTATCCTAATCCTCTGAATCTGGCGTTGCTTTTTGGTATTGATTGTTTTCATCTGACTATCCAACTTGCCGATGTCACGTGAATCCAATTTTTTTTTACGTTGTTTACTACGGAGTCATCATCTAAATCTGGTGTGCTTGTTGCCATTTGCTTGTGTGGTGTTTACTGAATTCATCGTTGTTTGTTTGCAGCATTGTTTGGTTGTGACTCTAGTATTTTTGGTGTTGCTTGGTTGCTACTCTAGTGTTTCCAGCTTTCTTTGGTTGCGGCTATAGTGTTTCTGGCGTTGATTCATTGCGGATCTGGTATTTTCGACATTGAATTATTTCAAATATATGGAGGATCAAAACTGGAATAATCCATGTTATGAGGGATCCAAAAATGAATTTAAACCTTATATTTATACATAGTTATCTTAAATATATTTACTGTTTATCTAATATAGGATTCTAGTATTATTATTTACTAATTGACAATTGAGTATATTTTTTTATTGTGCCTCGAGTTAAATTGGTTTAATTCATGGGTTAAAGAATTTTTTAAGGTGAAAGTCATTTCGCATCCCTTTTATACCCAAATTATTTATGATAAATTAAGAAATACTAACAATAATATTTAAATATTATATTTAAATATAAAATATAATAATATGTTAAATTACCTAACTAACCTTAATTAATTTATTAAAAATACAAAAAAATTATTTACAGTTCCACTCATCTATGCTACTTTAATCATAATTTTTTATAAATTTTTAATAGATTAAGAAGGAACTTATAAAATTTTTAGTAAATTGATTAAGGGCAGTTGGGTAATAATAGGAGGAGTGGAAGATAACCATTAAGGGGGCGAGAAATAAGAATTAAGGAGCGATACTTAAGAAAATGGAGGACTTTTTTGAAAAAAGGGGTGCTAAATAACAAAAAGGGGGCGCGATATAATGCTGGCGTTTTGTAAAAGAAAAAAAAAAAACTCTTATTAGGTTTTATTTCATACTCACAATCCATTAACCTGACTTGATTTAACCGTTTGGACCTCTATCGATCAATTTGAACCTAATAAGAGTTTTAGATTTCATAATTTTTTTTTTTTTTTGTTTTTAATGTGTAAATGCTGTATTTCACTACTAGAATTTTGAACTTTCATCACACACCTTTCATAACACAATCCTATAAATGTATATATTAATATTTACAATCAAATCAAATATTAACTTATTTATATCTACTAAAACACTACAAGAGTAATGTTGTTATAACTATTTTAATGTGTCATCAAATAAAATCCTATCATAACACTAGAAAGAAGTGTTATAATAAAATTTCAATAAAAACACCAACAAGTGTAATTAAAATTTTATAAGTATAGAAACACAATCAAGTATTATTTTATTTGTTAATATATTAACTTAAAGTATTAATATATTACTATGTATAGTGTAATTATAATATATATAAAATTACATTATTACGTGTGATATAAAGTCGTTTGTTGTTGTCCCACGTCAAAAATGATGAGAGTGATTGAATGTTAACTGTAGTATTAAAATCGAAGGATTGGGTTTGGATTATTATAGGCAGAATTTCAACAGCCTAAGATTATTTGTATATTTATTAACAAATGACGTAATATACTATCTATTTAAATATATTTTTATGTTTTCAATTATATAATATTATGACACATAATTTTATGATATTATGGTATTTGTATGAATACTTAAAATTGTCATAATAGGTTTCATATCCAAATACTTTATTATGTATTAACATGTTAACATAAATAATACTATATAGCCAACAACCGTGTCATGATAGATGATTTATCATGGCAATATATACTTGTGTTTTCATATATATTATAACTCCACATTTTTCAGTATGTATGTTCACATTAAAAAGTGTCGTCTTATCCAATACCCCTTTGACCACACCTACTTAGACTACGCAAAAAGATTCGTGTCGCCATATATAAAATGTGATGAAAATGTGTCTATTATAACATTTCAAGTGTTTTAAAAACCCTTTTTTGTTATAGTGTTTCTATGTTTCTACCTTTTTGATTCATTGTAATTACAATGCCAACCTTTTATCTTTTCACATATTTTAAATAACAACTTTTGCAAGATCAGATGCTTCCAAGGGGATACTTGACATATTGGCGAATTATATCATAGGACTAGTTGTAGGAGGGGAGTTTTATGCCTAATCAGTTTTTATTAAAAAATCGGGTTAATGGTTGAAAAAAGGTCCAAAAATTGGGTTCGTTGGCAAGGGTTTCCTTTAAGGCGCATTAAATGCGCTTGAAAGGAAAAGAAGTCTTCACACGCATTATTTCCCGGTTGCATAACACCATGGCGTCTTCACCTAACTCGACAAGACATGAGCCATCTTTTTGAGCCTCGAAACCATGCTCTAGTGCTACGTTTTTTTGCACATCGGATAATTCATGATGACGGGGGCTGCTAATGATGCTCAAAATTAGGATATATCATCATCTTCATCTTCATCGAGTTTCAAAATTTGTATCCGAGTATTGTTCTATTGGTTTCTTCCAGTGTTGGCGAGTTTACACCATTAGTTGATGTAAAGTCGTCTTATATTGGTGTAAAATCGCGAGTTTAAACCAATATAACTTCACTGTTAACTGATCTTGATATACTCGCTCTGGGGGAAATAGTTCCTTTCATAGAAGGAAATGGTTTAGTTGATTGCAAAAGTGGCAGAAATCGTTCTACCATGCAAGTAATATGTTGTGGTAGGTTACTGTTTCTTATATATTTTAATTCTTTAATGAATATGCATTTGATGTAAAATTCCTTTTTCTTTATTTGTTTCAGATTCAGAATCAGGCGATGATGAAACAATGACTTCTCTTGTTGATAGAACAGTCGAGAGTGAGGAGCAAGCATATGAACTTTATAATTCTTATGCTTGGGATCTTGGTTTTGGTGTTCGTTTAGATAAAGATAGAAAGAGAAGTGATGGAACAAGGTATTTGAGGAGAATTGTTTGTTGTAAAATGGTAAGAAGAATGAGAATTGTAAGATCGACCAAATGTTCACCGAGATTGATAGTCATTATGACTGTTTGGCTTCTATTGAAATTAAAATTAGGCCTGAAGGTGGTTTATGGGTCGTGACAAAGCATTTCCGAAAGCATAATCACGTTATGTATCCGGAGAATGAAAGGCATTTGTTACGTTCTCACAAGAAGTTGTTGAAAGCATCTATTGATTTTTTTCATTCAATGAAATCTGCTCGGATATCTGTGTGTGATAGTTACAAGCTTCTTTATAAAGAGGTGAATTTTTTTCTTATCCATGCATCGATCAAGAATTTTGGTGTAAAATGATATTTTACATCAAAATTGATGTAAATTGGAATTTTACATCAAAATTGATGTAAATTGGAATTTTACACCAAATTTGATGGTGTAAAAGGACATTTTACATCAACATTGGCGTAAAATGACATTTCACACCAAAAAGAATGCTGATGTTAAATATATATTTTTTATATCACATAATACACCAAAATGAATGTTATAAAAGCAAGGGATGTATAACAACGAGCTGAAAACTAAAAAAGAAGATTTATTGATGGTAGTGATTCGAATGCTTTGATAGAGATATTGAAATACAAGGCTTCTCACGAGGTAGGTTTTTTCTTTGATTTCGAATTGAATAATGAGTCTTCTCTGAAAAATATTTTTTGGAGAGATAGTCAAATGAAGACTGATTACAACCTGTTTGGTGATTTTTTAATCAATGATACCACGTATCGTACAAATAAATATGATTTGATATGTGGTCCATTTATCGGATTGGACAGCCATAGGAAGAATGTCATGTTTGGAATTAGTTTTTTGAGGGACTAGAAATTTGAATAATTTGTTTGGTTGTTTTATGCATTCTTGAGGTCAATGGGCAATAAGTGTCCTATAACTGTAATGACTGATCAATCAGCCTCCATGGGAAAGGCGATTCAAGAGATATTTACTCGTTCATGCCATCGTCTATGCATTTGGCATATCATTAAAAACTCTGAGAGAAAAATTGATTTTCTTATACACCAGCCAGGTTTCTCTCAATTGTTTTATAGATTGCTCTCCAAAGTGGAGACCATGGATGAATTTAATTATCACTGGAAGAGGTATCTTTACGTTTCTGTGGTTTTTCTTCCTTATTATTATTTTGCGGCTGCTGATGAACAATTGAATTTTACATCAACAATTGATGTAAAATTACATTTTTACATCAACAGTCGATGTAAAATGCAATATTACATCAACGGCGATGTAAAATGACATTTTACATAATTTGATTATCAGACCCATAGTGAACATGTATTATGTGTTTTCAGGATTGAACAAAAATATGGCTGCAAAGACAATGAGTGGTTGAAAAAAGTATACGATTCAAGGGAGAAGTGGTGCCCTACTTTCAGCAAGGATTATTTTTCTGGGGGAACATTATCTTCTCAGGGGAGTGAAAGTACAAATAACGCTATTTCTCAAAGATTTTCTAAGACTTCAACATTATGTGAGTTTTACCATCAATTTGTCGATGTTGTTCTTGATTGGCGATACCAAGCTGCTTGTGAAGACCATAGGTGTTTTTATGGTAATGTTGATGTGCCTGTTAAATATTCTCTAATGTTGAAGCATGCCCGTGAAGTGTACACACTTGAGATGTACACATATTTTGAGAAGCAATATCTTAATATGCTGGAATTGAAGATGGAACAGAAGTCCCAATCAAATGGTGTATATGTGTTTGAACTTTGGATTCCAAAAGAAGATGAGAATGATCTCACATTCCGTCATGTTGTTATTTATGATGAGAATGATTATTCTGTCAAGTGTACTTGCAATGTATTCTATGTTCTCTTTGCCTTCGTGTCATTTTTTAGAACAATTTTACGGTATTTTTTCTTTTCTTATGTCAATGATGTAAAATATTATAGTTTTTTTTACCTCTTTGTAGAAAATTCCACAACTGTATATCTTGGATTAGTGGACGAAAGTTGCTTCAGTTTCCCGTAATGGAAAGTTAAATGATTCCGAAGAGTCGATCTGTTCTTCAAGTTTTTCACCATCTTTGTGGAGGGCAGATGCTAGTAAAAGGTATTTCAATTTAATTAGATTATCTCATACCAGTGAGATTGGTCGCGGTATTTTGGAAGAGTACTATGTGAAAGCTAAAGATGCACTTATTGCCCAAGCTGATATTTTGGATGAGAATTTGGAATGTCTTCGTCGAAGAAGTGAGGTTATGAACAAACTGTATCATGAAAAATGACATTTTTCAATCAAAGTTGATGTAAAATGACATTTTACATCTGAATAGTGTAAATGTTGATTATGATGGTAATTGTACTTACTACTTTCTTGAGAAAACCATCGTAGGATCCTGGTTTTTCGTTAGCGTTGTCTAACACTATCACCTATTTTTTGTTGTTGTTGATGCATACCAAGACATAGCGGTTCCCTAGATGAATTGGGAAGAATACCATGGATGACTGAAAAGAACCTTTTGTTTTCTTGATGAACTATAACTCCGTTGTCATTTGTGCAGAGAATCTCTGTACACATATTTTGTTCCTTCCTTTGGCCATTCCTACGTCTCTCGCAATGAGCTGCAATATCTTTTAGATGTAAAGTAATGAGGTTATGAACAAACTGTATCATGAAGAAATTCAAAGTGATGTAAAGTAGTGGGTAACTATTAACGTATTGAAAACTGGAGGGTGAAGAAAAACTTTGAAGGTTTTTCACTTTGTGTCACATTTTTTGTTCTACTTAAGTGGTATGCCCAACAATCAATGATGGTCGTATCCAACCACTGTCTCCAAATCATGCTTGTCATCTGTTCCCTATTGATGGTAAGATTTCCCTCCCCACCAAAAAGTTGCTCGCTGCCAAGTGTTTAAAGCACAATGTTGATGTAAACTAGATTGGTGTAAACTGACTTATATAAAATAGATTGATATAAAATAGATTTAAGCCAAGAATATTGACTTGTTTGATCTGCCTTTGCTTGCATCTGTAACATTGCGTAGTCATTAACAATAATCTTCTTTTCCAAGAGACTCGTAAGTGTATCTTTCCTCTAGCTGGTGATGTAAGGCGAAAGCAGTTTTCTTGGTTTTTTTACAGCTCTATGTGCCCTGTTCGGACGAAATGCAGGTACCTCTTCAGTGTTGTCCGGATATCCCATGATTATGCTGAAAGGTTGAATTCAAATAATTAATTCGATATTAAATGTTAAATTACATTAACCGTGAGATAATAAAATTACTTACTCAAAATCTTCCTCGTCTGCAAGCAATGCTGGAGTACTGTAGTCGAGCTTCCTTGCCAAGCCGGTTTGAACATCTTGAATGGACGTATGAATCAAGGCTATTGCTCCATCCACATCCGGCATTTTCACTGTTTAACCTTTCTAAAAATTTATTAATCAAACGGACTGGCATTAATTATAAAAAGCCTAGATCAAAAGATGGAGTTGTTGGCATTCTTTTCTTCATAGGAATGCCCGTCTGCCCAAAGCTATTTTCAACAACATCAGCCACCAGGCACATTGCTTTTAAAAACTGTGTGTCTGGTGTGTCTGTTGGCTGTAAATTGTTATTATATAATCATTCAACATAATTTCACGAACATAGGGATTTTACATCAAAAAGTAAATTATTTTACATCAATACCTCTCTATCTGGTATTTTGCTGGTTTGGGGTGTTTTTGCTGTCTCTGCAGTTTTGCCACTCTCGGTATTTGCCTCATGGTTTTCTTCCAAATATAAGCAAAACATTAATATAAGTATTTTACTTCAAAATTATAAGTATTTTACATAAGTATTTCACATCAGTAATAGCATTTTACACTAACAAACAACACTTCACATCGACGAATCAGTACGACAATTTTACACCAACAAACAACACTTTACACCAACAAATCAGTACAGCTATTTTACACCAACAAACAGCACTTTACACCAACAAAGAGCATTTTACACCAACAAACAATACTTTACACCAACAAAGAGCATTTTACACCAATAAATAGCACTTTACACCAACGAACAGTATTTTACACCAAAAGAAATTAATGTATATATGGACTATCCTTACCTCTTTCTCTTCAGTTTCCTCCTCAATGTTTACTGCTTTCGTGAGCTCATTTATCATAATTTTTACAACATCGAGGATTGAATCTAATGTCCCTAGATCTGGATTCTTTGAAGCCCTTACTGATGCCAAGCCCTCTATGAATGCTCTATAAGCCTCCCCAGGCGTTCAATGTCATCCTGTGAACATATTGTACGTTTTACATCAAATTTTTCATGTTAAAAGACTATTAACGTCATTATCATATTTACATATTCATCCTGTTCTTTAGGCGCAGAAAGGTTCACCTCTTCTATAGCAGATATTATCATCTCGGAAGCATTTGGTGCCTTATTTGCATCATCCTCATCCATTTTTCCTACCGCCTCTAAAAACTATGACAAAAACATCAAATAAATTAGAAACAAAAGCAGTAGATTGATTTAAAATATAATTTTACATCATGTCTCATGTATGAACATTACCTTCTGTCCAACTCGAGAATCAGGTTCCTGCATTTGATCGTCTGCAGCCTCAACCATCACTGTTGCAGTCTCCCGTGATTCATTTTGCACAAGTCCTTCTCCCCCCTCATGTAGACTTGCCTCCTCTTGCATGTCCACTTGAGCTTCTCCCCCGGTTGTGTCTTCAGCTCCTAACAACTATGATAATGCCAAAAATATTAAAATCAAGTTAGATACGAAAGTAGTATATTGATGTAAAATAACACTTTACATCAGACTTTGATGTAAAATATCATTTTATATCACTTCTCATATTTGAATATTACCTCTACTCCAACTCGAGTTTTAGGTTCGTCGGGAGTGTGTGCAGCCTCAACAAATGTGATTATGCCAAAAACATTAAAATCAAGTCAGATAAAAAAGTTGAAGTCTTATGTAAAATGACATTTTACATCAGAGATTGATGTAAAATAGATTTTTACACCAAATCAATATGATTGCTGCCCTTGAGCTTCATCTTCATCATTTCTACTTGCCTGATCTGTTTCAGCTTCCTCTGCGGATTCCTTCCCAGTCTCTTCTATTGATTCTTCCCCTGCCTCATTCACTGTTTGTTGCCCTGCATCATCCCTCCATGATTCATCCCCCCTGATTAATCACCGCCATATTCATTCCCGCTTTATTTATCCCCGCCCGTTTCATCCCATCCATCGGGGGATAATTCACCTTCATCATCCTGCCAACATAATGTTAAACATTATGTGTTGCTATAACAGTATTTTAAATGAGCGTGACGACTTTACACCAACAGATCAGTACGAGCACTTTATAGCAACAAACATCATTTTACACCAATAAATAACACTTTACACCAACAAATCAGTACGACCATTTTACACCAACTAACAGCATTTTACACCAACGAAAAGTATTTTACACCGACAAAGAGCATTTTACACCAATAAACAATACTTTACACCAATAAATAATATTTTACACCAACAGATCAGTACGAGCATTTTACACCAACAAATATCATTTTACACAAACGAACAGCCCTTTACACCAACAAACAGTATTTTACATGAGTGCAATAACTTTACACCAATATACCAGTACGAGCATTTTACACCAACAAACATCATTTTACACAAATAAATAGCATTTTGAAATCAAGTTTAATACAAACCTCAAATTCCTCATCTACCTCTTGTGGGCATTCTCTTATTTTCCCACTTCACACAAATTTTTTCTATGTGCAAGTTCCATGAGCTTACTTTGTGGCCAATTTTGGATTGTTGGTATAAGGCGAGCATTAGTATTGACCTTCGTATACCCAATCGTATCAGCATACAACAACAGCGATAAGGTCAAAAACATCAGATTCGAGTTAGGAACAAAATAAAAACTATAATGTAAAGTGCAATTTTACATCAACAAATGATGTAAAATGGCAATTTACATCAGACTCTGATTTACATGATATAAAGTATCAAATATGTAACAAAATGAAAATATACCACAACAAAAGTTAGAGGCCCTGTGAATTTGCCTTTCGGATGTGCTCTCCACTCATTTGTACTTTCCATCAAGCGATCGATGACATATTTCCTCCAATTCAGCTTCATGATATTGTCCACCGACTTGAATGATTTCAAATATTGGTATTGAACTGTGTTGGTTCCATTGTTGTGCATCAGAGTTGATACCATAAATATCAAGAAGTCTTGAAGGAATTTCAGGCCAGCGTCCTTGCTGCTCTTGATGTAGTCCGCTAAGTTTGTTGCTGATATCATAGCCTTATTTTTTGGAACTGGGTGCCTCAGCTCAAACTTCTTCTTGTCTTCCATGTATCTATCTTATTTTTGCTCTTTCTGAGAGTATTCCTCACAGGTACTTCCGTATCAGGGAATCCCATTTCCAATTCGACATCAACTTCATTAATTGGAATTGAGTCTGCATCCAACTCCAGTGTGCTTGTTTGAGTGTTGATGTTCGATATCAAGTACTGCCCAAAAGAATTTGGAAACCTCCTGTAATTTATGTGGAACAGGTAGCCCAGTCCCACATTTGTCAGTTGCTCCCTTTGGGATTCACTGAGTTCTTTGAGCAGTCATGATATTCCAGCAGCGGAAGTTCTGGACTGGAATATTCCCTTTGTTTCTTCTTCTGATTCTTTCTTGTCTGCCTCTTCAACTAGATCATGCTTCCTTTTTCTCCTCTTCTCTAAGATATCCACAGCGAGCTTTGCTTGTTTCTTTTTCTGCTCCTTTTTTTTTTCGTCCGCAGCTCTCTCAGCTTTCTTCTTTATTTGTTGCTTAAATGTTTCTAAAGTCATTCTGTCCTCGAAATCATCGTCTGAATCTTCTTCAATGTCCTTTTTTCTTTTTCCTGCAAGCACATGATACCAGGATTTTACACCAACATTCAGCATTTTACATCAACAAATCGATTATTATTGTCTACACCAACAAATCAGTACGAACATTTTACACCAATGAACAGCATTTTACACCAACAAACAGTATTTACACTAATAGATCAGTAGGAGCATTTTATATCATTTTACACCAAATACATATAATGAGCAACCTTTAGCAGTTAGTAGAAGATAATTTGATCCTTGATCAGAGAACTGATCTCTAGGCTTTGTTTTCCTCCCCTGCAAGTTGTTTTTAGACTCCTAGCCCCCCCTGGGGAAACTCAACGAGTTTAGTTCCAATATCATGTCCAATCCATACGCCCCCTATTAAAGGCATCAATGCAAGTACTTTTCCTTGAGTTCCTCAGGAGTGTACTCCGTGGGCCAATTATGCTTATGGAGATAGTATATAAACTTAGCACCCAACAGAGTCCTTAACTGTCTCATGCCACTAGATCAATGATGAAAGTAGCTATGGTTTAGTGATAGTGTCCGTGGAGAGGTTCAAGTCAGGAAAGAATCTTACTATAACGAACATTAGTTTATACCAACGAAGAGTATTTTACACCAACAAAAATCATTTTACAGCAACGAACAGTACTTTACACCAACGAATGGTATTTTTACACGAGTGCGACGATTTTACATCAACATATCAGTACCAGCATTTTACACCAAAAAACATCATTTTACACCAATAAACAATATTTTACACCAACGAACAGTATTTTACACCAACAAAGAGAATTTTACACCAATAAACATTCCTTGCCGACGGTTTTTGTCCTCGGTCTCTTTTTTCCATGTCCTTCAACAATATTTATCCCGCTCCCAATTGTTTTGCATTTTTTACATCAAAATAGAGAGTAGGACCACATCAGAACAACATCTAAGTTCAAAATTTGTTATAAACATACCTTCCATTGCGTCTTCAATGTTTTTTGCTTCTGCTTCACTTGTAATGTGCTTAACCCTAACCATCTTTGTCCGGTTTGCTCGAAGTTTTTTCTTCCCCTACTAAAAAACGATGTGTTTTTCTTGTTTTGGTTCTTCAAAAACAATGTGGAATTGGCTGCTATTGGATGTCAGTTTTATAGTCGTCTGCTACCATGAAATCCTGGTTTGTTTGATGCCGAATTGTTTGGGAACGAAGTGAAGTGGATCGGTTACGCCGTAGAACGTGCTTGTGTTTCCATTTTCCCTTCCTTGTTCTGCGGATGTTGTGGTTTAAGTGGAGAGGTTGACAAGAGCTTCGGCTTCTTTCAATGGAAAATGAAATCTGAAACCATCCATTTCCATTGTTTTTGTTCAAAATTGGTGTAAAATCCGTACTATTCGGTTTCAAAAAAAATTTGAATTTGATTGATGTAAAATAGGGGCAAGGTCGACTCATTTTGGCGGATGATTGCTGCGCGTGTCTACACGGAAATCCCCCCAAATTTTTCCTATTTTATTTCTTCTTTTTTTTTTTCCAGCTAGGTGTACCGAAAATCCCCTTACTCCTATCCCTATAGTATAAGAACTGGTTACTCGACCTCCTAATGTTCCGCTAATGATGCAGGATCATTAGGTAGCTAGTGGTGATAGTGGATAAGCGGATTTGGATGGTTCGTCGATTCCATCTAAATCGAATTACTTTGATCTAAATTATTTTAATTTGTTTAAGTTCGCATTAAGAAAATTTTGGATCTATTTGGATGGACAGATTGATCTAATACTAATCTCTGTCCTTTTTTTTAAAAAAAAAAGCAATTTTATTCCTTTTTAACGAAAATACCTTTTGACTAATGGTTGACTAACCTTCAAAAGTCTTATGGTTATTCTTCTTTGGTTTGACTACCTCCACAACCACCCCGCTGCCACCACTACCGCCGCCACTCCCCCGCTGCCCCCACCACTACCACTGCCACTACCCCGCCACCATTGCCACCGCCAAAATTTCTGCAAATCCGTCTCATTGCCGTTGAGAATAAGACACGAGTTATATATAAATTATAGAATAAAATTTTACAAGTATTTTTGTATTTATTTTAATTTAATATTTCTATTTTAAAAATATCAGACAAAAAATTCCTTGAAAAATATAAAAATTATAATATATTTTTATTCATAATTTTTATATTTTTAAAGTAATTTTTACTCTGATATTTTCAAAACATAAATATTAAATTAAAATAAATACAAAAATATTTATAAATCTTATTCTATAATTTATATATTACTCATGTCTTCCTTTCACCGGCAACGAGATGGGTTACAGATGTTTTGGCCGGTGACAGTGGCAACGGGACGGTGGTGGTGATGGAGGTAATGGTGGCGGCGGGATGGTGTGGTCAAAACGGAGAAAAGAACCATTCAACTTACTTTTCTAAGTTTTGGTCTTAAAAAATGTTTTAAGATATGGTATGTTCCACCCCAATGTTGATTCCTAACCTATAATCTCAAGTTACATGGAGAGATTTATCCATTTGAAAGCGACCGCATCTACATGAAAGTATTTCCCGACGGGCCGCCATCGAGATGTGACCGCTCATTTAAAATCCGGACATATCAGTAAAAGGGCCAGAAAATCTGGCTTCTTCACTCATATTCATACACATAATAGATCCAAAAATTAAAATTTGAAATTATCTCAATTTAGATTTTCTAAATTCAAATAAAGTTTATAATTAGAATTTTTAAGGTTAATCCATTAGATTTATCAAGTAAAATGTATTTTTTGATTTAATAAAAATATAATTTTAAAATTGTCAATTATTGAAAGTTTAATGAATAATTGATATTTTTTATAGTATATTTCTAATTATGAAATATAATTTAAATTTAAAATTTAATATTTTAGTAAATTTGATGATATGATATAAAAATATGATTATTTCTTATTTGTGTAATATTAAATTTTTTTTGTAAAATTAAAAGTAAAAAAAGAAAAAAAAGTTATACAAAAAACGTATAAAAAATTGAGAATTTGTTTAATAAGATGGATTGCACAGTTAATAAATAAGAATTAATAGATATGTTCAAAGTCATATTTATTATAAATATTTATTTTTTCTTATTATCTTTATCTAAAATTTAATATTATTTAATGTCATCCTAATTAGTTTTATCTCTTTAAAATCTTATCATCTTATCTCATTATTAAATTAATTTTTATTATAATTAATCTTTATCATCATGATAAAGCAAATTAATATATAAAAAATTATTAAAATTAATAAAAATTTTAAAAGATAATATAAGAAGAGTTGATGAAATATCACAATTGCAATTCGTGAGAAGAGTAAGGGATATGGATGATGAGAGAGAGTTGTTAATTTTTTGTGAAAGCCATGAAAATTTGTAAAAAAATAATTAAAAAAATCTTATAATTAGTACTTCTCATCAGGACAAACATAATCAAGATATAAAATATTTTTATGATTAATAAAAATTTTAAGAGATAATGGAATAATTAATTTTATCACATAGAATGTATGTGCAAAGTAGTAATTAGGGAAAAACGTTTATATTCGATTAATCCAAATCAATTATTAATGTAAATATATTATTGCACAATTAATATTTGAATTATGATAAAAAATTGTGACAAATTACGCCACTATGTATTAATATTGTGAAAAATTTTGTGATAAATTTTTTGTGAAAAATATGTACTAATATTTGAATTATAATAAAAATTTTAAGAGATAATAGAAAAATAGTTGGAGATATACCACAATTGGAATTTGTGAGAAGAGTTAGGGAGATGAAGGATGTGAGAGAGTTGTTGATTTTTTGTGGAAGCCATGAAGATTTCTGTAAAAAAAAAACACAAAAACACAAAAATATGGTAATGAGTCTTTATTATCACGACGAATATAATCAAGATATAAAAAAATTAAAGAAGATATATACACATTGACGATTTGAGATCCGCGTCCTAAATTTTGAAATCCTTCAACGACAAAATAATGAACAATTTCAGATTTCAAAAATAATACATATCATAATTAGTGGCATTAGACAAAATTAATGCAGAGTTATTAACACTATAACAGATTAATAGAGGAATTATTATCATATTCAACATAAGGAACATAGAAAATAAAATAATTTATGCAAATTAATCAATTAATTAATGTAAATAACTTTGGTATGTGAGAATAGTGAGGTAGATAAAGGATGAGAGAGACTTCCTGAGTGCAAGTCATAAAAATTTTTGCAAAAAAAAAAAAAAAAAAAAAAAAAGGAATAGGTAAGGCAAAATATTAATGATGAGGAACAAACGAAAAACAAAAGAGTAAAGTTTAGTAAAACATATATGAAGAACAAAATTGAAAAAAATCTAGATATTGGAGAGGGAAGGAAAAGGTTTTCGGAAATATAGAGTTGAGAAAGAAGGATACCTATTTATAGACAATTTAGAGTTCGTAAACGTGCATGATTGTAGGTGATAGATTCATGATATAATAATTATACTATTCCATCTCAAAAAAAGTGTTTCAGCATAAAAAAATTCTTAATGTATAAGGAAAAATTTTTTTAAAAAAAGAATATTAATATAAAATTGTTGTAAATACACGTCATCAGAAGGAGGAGTTGGTTATTCGAGAATTTCTTATGTTTTAATATATTTAAGATTATTAAAATATATATATATATATAAATAATAGGACTCTAAGCACTAAATGAAATAGTAAAAACTACGTCATCAAGGGGAGGTTAGTTGTTGGAGAGACACTCACTCACACTCTCTCTCTCTCATTTTTTTTTTAGTAAATTTTAAAGATAATAGAAATATAATAGATTGTATTATATATTGAAAACGTTAATCTTTTATCAAGGAAAAAACACGTACACAAACACATTAAAGAAATGTGAAAAATGGATAAGATTTGAAAGCATGAGTAGATCCACCAATGTTTAAATTTGGTTGTTTGTTGAAGTTGGATTGTCTCAGCAACCTTAATCAAAATGCTCCAGCAAGGGGAAGAAAAGTTTTGTTGGAGAAACTACAATGCTCTTAAGGAAATCAAAGAGGAGATCAAAAAACGGCAGCATATGATACATCATATACCAAGAGAAATTAATGCCCCAGCAGATTATATGGCAAAGATGGCCTGCACAGAACAGCCAAGGTCTTTTGACAGCCTGGCCTCCATGGATGCAACTCTCAAAAGTCTACTTCGCATTGATAAAGAATCGATTCCAATCCTCCGCACCAGAATAATCTAGGTTTCGAGCAATGGTGGTGTTATATAGTAAATATGTGGTTTTTGTAAAAAGCAGGCTAGATGGACAGTTAGAATGTTTAATGGCGGTTTTTGTTTTATAGAAGTTTAGGCCTATTTTTTGTAAAAGTCAGAAGACTTAGCCTGAACATTATCCGCCTTTCATGTAAACCTTGGTTTATTCTCAATTGAAAGGGCTCTACTGCCCGCGGGTCTCTCTGAGACTCTTTAACCAAAAAAAAAAAAAAAAAAAAAAAAAAAAAAAAAAAACTACTCTATTACTCCCATCGGTCCAAAGAGATAATTAAAGGCAGCTTTATGTACGACATTTAGTAGGCGTAATAAAAGGTTTAATTTAAAACATGAGGGATTCATCATAGATGAGAAGTAAGTGGTGGATCATTTTGGTTAGTGTTCATCTCTGTAGTTGGTTTGTTTTGGCAGCACTTTGTTGCAAGTTGACCACCCACCCCCAACTCCCTACAACGCTATGATTCTATATATATACTTTTCAACAACACTTGTACAAATTAGATAAAAATATATAAAATTAAATTAAAAAAAATAATTTTATCAAAATTAACTAAATACTTAAAATTGAGTAGTAAAAATATCCTTCTTACCATTTTAAAAATAAATCATCTCCTAAATAAAGTGTCTCCAGAAATTAAAGAAAAAAACAAAGTAGCTTTCTCCGGACAGAGCCAAAATGGGAAGATATTAAGAAAAGCACAATTATGGGAATATACACTAGCACTCAGATGAGGAGATAAAACAACAATGGCTGCCATGGAGCATGCGGCCGATAATCACCTTATTAAACTGGGTTCAAAGACAGATGAGATTGATCTTATTCAAAACAAGTACAACTATTGATAAACTAAAACAATCTCTATTCTACTGCAACGCCTGGATTCTGGTCGGACGGGTAAGAAAGATGGAGTGGTTGGGGTGGAAAACTCTGCTCACTCTTAAAGTAATTATCCGGATCCACCATGGATTTCACTCTGACCAACCTCTCAAAATTGCCACTGAAATATGGTACGCCCCATATCCTTGCCTGCCGGACGCTCGTTTGGCCATGGAGATTGTTGACACCCAGATCCAGATCTCGATAATCAGCATATTGAGCTCTCGGGTTGTCGGAAACATATGGTCGGATTATTTCGTGGAGAGCTTCCACCCAATCTAAACGTGATTGTGCCACTTCTGCAGTGTCACTCACGTTCCAGAACACAATCTCCCGCATAATCATCAGTTTGCCTCTGTGCGGGAAAGGGATTTTGGAAGGGGAAATTCGGTCCATGGCTCCTTGGGGTCCGGCGAAAATCGTCCACCCCAATTGGGATGCCTGTGGTGGTACTTCAAAGAGGTGGTCGAACACTTTTTGTAGGCCTTCTGGTGGGATGGGATCCTGTGCAAAATCAACTTTCCATTTGAAAGAAATAAAGGGAAAGTAGGTTCTGTTGGTCATGATGTTTTCCAGGCTATCATATCCTTGGTCAATGAGGAAAGGGTAGGTCTCGATCCAAGCCTTCTCCTGGCAATCCGCCCTGGTTAGACCCAATTCCGGGAAGTATCTTGTAAATGTTGAAAGTGTCTGATCAACGCTACCGCGGTAGGCGGTGACGAATTCGGCTTGTGCAGTTATGTTTCCGGTTACGGGTGAAACGACGGTGCGGAGCTGGACGGTGAGTGTGAGTTCAAGGGGCAGAGTCCGGGCGAGTTGTTGCCATCTATAAACGAGCTGAACCGCGCCTTGTTCCAGAGTCCGGTTGAGATGGAATGCCGTAACTGTCCGCGGGACTTCATATAATCTCATTTTGAAGGCAAGAATTACAGCAAAGTTAGAACCCACCCCGCCTCTGATTGCCCAGAAGAGATCGTCCCCCATGGTTTCCTTGGTAAGAATTCTTCCGTTTACATCAACGACGCGGGCATCAAGGACATTGTCGGCAGCAAGGCCGTGTTGCCTAACAAACGGACCGTACCCTCCACCGCTAATATGGCCGCCAACCCCGACAGTTGGCCAGAAGCCACCGGTTGAGCCCAGTGTAGCATTAACCTGGGAAATACCGTAGTATACTTGACCCAGGGATAATCCAACGCCAATCCATGCAGTTTTGGCTTCGGAGTCTACTTTGAGGGACTGAAAATTGAACGTATCCAGCACAAAAAACGGTAGTAACGAAACATATGAACTACCCTCAAAATCATGCCCTCCACTTCGGACTCTCATCTGCAATTCATGCTTTTTACCGCAAATAATCGCGGCTTGGACGTGTGATTCCTTATACGGACGAAGAAGGGCTCTGGGTTTCGGGGTGTCTGCAGACAAGTAACGGCCATTTTGGATCAAGAAGTTCAGTTGTGGTATGAAAGATGAGTTGTCTGGGGTGTAAATAATGCCTGCAGTTGTAGGATCTCTTTTCACAAGGCAGCGGAGGAAAGCTTGATCATCAGGCTTAGCTGATGCAAATGCAATCAGTGAAAAGGTGATAAGCAAAAGGGCTAAAGGATTTTTTAGCTTCATGATCATATGATCGCTTTGCAAGAAAGTTTGAGATGCCCGAATAAAGCTCTTCGGCTTTCCTATGAATATAATTTTCTTCTCAATTTAAAAAGGTCCAGTAGGCCAAGGGGGCACTGGCCGCCTTCTGTTGACTAAATTAAGCGTGTCATAGAAACCTCCACAACCTACCAGCAATAGAAAGAACTTTCTTAAAAAAAAAGATACACTTGACTGGTATTTAGGATTTAGATTTATTCTTTTCCTTGAAAATTAAAAAAATAAATCCTTAAAATACACAGAAAAAAAAAATTACACCAAATTACATAAATACAAATATATGACATGCCCGAAGTCGGGGTGGATATATATTTTATGATTTTTGTACGATTCATGTACCTACTAGGTGACTTTTAATTTGATTGGCAAGATAAAGTTTATTAATCATAAAAAAATTATGTCTATATAATAATATAAATTAAAATAATTTAATATATATTTTATAAGACGTGAGATAGCCTACTTACGGTATACGTCAATCTTTTAATAAAAACATTTATGTTGTTTTCTAATATTTTCACTACAAGTATGGGAGTAATAGCTAAATCTAATATTTTTATTCTCATTTCACTGTTCTTGTTTAATTGGTGGGATTATCCCCGAAGAAGTCGTGTTTATATAAATAAACAAATCATTCAGTAGCTCATGTTCCATTGTCCCTCATAGTTTGTCCTTCAGTGTGTGCTAATTATAGTTTATCATTCTTAATTTTGTTGTTGTTTGTGAGATTTACTATTCACGCTTAAAAAAGATTTGTTATTGATAAATTTATAATTTAAAATTTTTATTTTAAAATTAGTGATGTAACATCCTGTCCCACATCCTTAATTTACAACTTGAGTGACTTGTATATAACTTTCAGTCTCATAGGCTATTAATAACTTGGCTTAACTATTTTGGGCTAGCGAGGACGAAGCCTGAAAGTTTTTGGGCCAGTCTATGGGATCGGGATGTTACAGTGGTATCAGAACCGACCCTGGTTTGGGAGCTAAGTGCTACGTTAGGTTTTGCGAGGACGCAAAGATCCAAAGGGGGGGGGGGGGGGAGACTGTAACATCCCGTCCTCATAGGAACCATTTTGGGTTAGCGATGATGAAGTCTGAAAGTTTTTGGGCCAGTCTATGGGACCGGGATGTTACAAGTGATATATTCAAAATTATAATTACATTGTTATAGGTAGTGTTGACTAATTAATTTTAGGTCAAAATATTTTTGGCTCCTCATAATAAGAACAATTTCTTTTTTTTTTCAAAGAAAGAGGTCAGAGCCGGTTACTTAGTTATTACATTCCATAGATAAGCCACTCCTCTCACATCCTAATCTAGCCACCTCCGAATTTCAGCAGGTGCTTCATTTAGCCTAGTAAAATCACGTCGTGCATTAGCCGCTGACAAAGTCAGACCATCAGCAGCGAAATTCGCCTCCTATGAACATGCTCAAGCTTCACCATCCAGTCTATACTCAGGAGTCTGCGAATTCCGTTGATTAAGTTCGAATGCATGCCAACCCCATGACCCTGCTCTGTAACCATCTTGACAACTTCCTCGTTATCCATTTCTAACTCCACTTTCTGACATCCCTCCCCCCATGCCAAATTCAATCCTGGGAAGAGTCCCTCATAGCCCTACCCCCAAGCTATTGCATTTCACGATATTCCACAAGAAGCCTGTGCTCCAAGAGGCATTGCAGTCTCCGATAACACCGCCTGCGCATGCCTTCCCATTGTTGGGAGCTGCTCCATCCACATTCAACTTATACCACCCTACTTCCTGTCTAGTCCACCGCTCAATGTGGTGAAGAAAAATAGAACAAGCCAGGGTTAAATCGAAAATCTCACTTTCGTGCAATGCATTCCAGAATCAAAAACTTTCGACGAAACTCAGGCTCAAATTCATCCTGAACAAATCTAGGCTTATACTTATTTAATTTATTAAATCGACAAACAACGCACAAAGATTATACCTTTAATTAAAAGCGGAAAGTCTAAAGGTTATACCTTTGTAGCGAAGTCAAATGCAAATAAGAAAACCGAATCTTTAACTTGCGATCACCACCGAAATTCAAAGGATTACTCCAAGATGCCTCGAATATTGAGTAGGCAATAGTCTATCGAGGTGTACTATCAAAGTCCATGAAAACCAACAAGAAAGTCTCTCAAAAATTGGATTCAAAGTTGCCCAAAAGGTCCGATTAAACTGCTGCCCCTTTCCGCCAATAGTACTGCCGACTGCCGGTGAAATTAACACCAAATCGCTGGCATAAAACCCTTCCTCAGCCGTGATCTAGACAGCCTTCATCATGGATCACCAAAGAAGAGATCAACACAATGAAAAATCTAATCAAACGCGCCAAGATTGGATTTTTATTCCAAAATCCGAAACCCACAATCCGGGCGGCCGAACTAAAATTTCCGTCGGAAAAAGAAAGAATCCGACAGCTCTAAAGTGTTTAATCCATTTGGGCTGAATCCAATCTTCAAGCAAGTTTGAAATCTAGTTGGTTTTTGAGAAAGAATTCTTGAAGGTAAAGAAATTCTCTCTCTAGAATCTTCTCACTCAAGAAAGCAAGAATTGTCTTGCAAGACTTCCTTAATGTTTCTTTGGCCTTAAGTTATCTATTTATAGTGAGCTTCAATGGAGATCTAGTGGGATTTTAAGTTGGACATTTTAATTTGACTTTCGTTGACCGCTTAGTCTTTCCTAGACTAATCAACTCCAATCGACCCATTCGAATTAATTTCTTAACCCACTTTGTTAATTTAATTTCACTGAACCCTTAGGATTAATTAATTCATATAGAATTAATTTCTTAATCCACTTAGTTAATTAAATATTAATTAAACCTGTAGGATTAATTAATTCACTTTGTCGATTAGTCAAATACATAATTAGTCGTACCACTATCGGACTAATTATGGAACTACCGCTCAAAAATGACTTTATATCGCGCCACTTTATTTTCTTCTATCTCCCCACATCAAAGATCTAGTGCTCATCGGTTTATCAATTTACTGACAAACTAATTCACCGACTTCTTGGTATCCGAGATTAGTACCACTCGACATTCTTATTATACAGGACGTAAAGTCCACTAGCCAGATTTAGTATAATAAACCTTACGAACTCATCTCGGGAGCACCATCAACTCGGCGAACCGGTACGTGGATTCCTCCGACTAGCAACGGAACGTAAGAAGCTAAACACCGCATACCCAACCTACCGAGGTATAGGCCTCAATTGACCGCACTCTTTGGTACATCAAAGCATACGATATCTAACTCTCACGCCCGTCCCAATCTCAGGATTAAGAGATTGAATACTAGGATCGAATTGACTACGCCAATCAGTATAAGTCAATTCTATCCAAACTGGTCATGCTCAATATGTTCCGGACATATCCGTGTGATTTTAATTAGTCTAGATAAACTAATTTCTAAACCACACGATAACCTATACCGATAGTATGTTCAGACTATCTCAGTTACGAGCATACTTTTTATATATCAATACTTTAACCAATAACGGTATCTACTGTGTCTTTTCACAGCCCGTTATCTAGTTCTATGATATAATGGAACAATTTAATACTGAAACAAAATGATATGTCATCTGTGGATATTAGTTTTTGATACAAGCTATAACTTTTCTGAATTCAAAACTAACATGTGGCTCCCGCACCATGCCAACGATACTTCACTTGGAAATTCCATTATGTGAACCACAAGCCCCTTTCCCGAAAAGAGGTTGGCATCGGTTGCTTTTGAGCTACGACCCCTTCTCTTTCCACCAGCATTATTCACCCCTCGCTTTTGCTTAATAACCTCTTATCTCCCAGCCGATATCACTACTTCATTTTCTCTAAGGTTTCGGGAATTCTGCCTTTGCCCAATACTCCGAGCATTCTCATTCGCCTCAATAGTGAGACTAGTGAAATATGACCTTGAGGCTACAGTATACCCCTTGGCAGCAACATCTTGATCCCGTGGTGGTCCCCGTATTCCCCCTTTCCCTCTAGCCTGCACTTGAAACAACAGGCCATATATCCCTTCCTCATTCCTCCCCCCAGACTGTCCCTTCGGCTACTCATCCTCCTCCAAGGTATGCTGTCTCTTATTCTCCAGGCTCGCTATGCAACCATGACCGTACCGCCCATAATTATAACGAATGTCAATCTGCTGGCTCTTCTCCATAATTGTTAACCGTGGGTGGAGTGGTTTATCAAGGTCCAACTGCACCACTAACCTAGAAAACTTCCCTCTTGAGCTAGCTGCGATTTGGTGATCAATTTTTACAACATTCCCCACAGTCTCCCCAATCTTCTTAAAGATTTTCCTATTCTACAGGTGCACCGGCAGCCCAGGCAAGTGAATTTAAGCTACCATAGATGAAATCTTGTTGGCCATGGGGTCAAAATTCAGGGTCCAAGCTTCCACATGAAGGTAGTGCCCCATAACTATGTAGGGACCCCTTACCAGCACACTCACAGCCTCCTCAGAGCTTTTGAAATACACAAGGAAATAGTTGTTTTCCAAGTCTAACATATCGCACCCTGACATCCACGGCCTTAGAATTGACAGCCTATTATATAATGTTGTGTATGACAATGATTGTCCCATCACCTTAACGATAATTGCATGCTGCCATTCCTTCATTAGGCATCTAAATAACTGCCAGAGATCTTAATCTCCGGCTCAAGCGAATCCATGTGCACTGTTACCGTCTTCACTCCTTCCTGCGTTTACCCTCTTCACAATATCACCCTCCTCATCTGAGCCTACTTAAACATATGGCCTGTCTTTATTCAAAGCTTCACGGAATGACATCGAGCTTTGCCTCATCGGTGCAGGTTTTGTGTTTAGCAAGGGAACCCCTAAAACATTGCGACGTAGGCCAATACCCCTCTCTTCTCTCCGACGCTTTGGGAATCTTCCCTCCCGGCGGTCTACAATTTCCTCGGGCTGCAGTGCAGGGAACTGTTCGGAGTATTCATCCGGCGGGTCATCCATCGGATATATCCCCAACCTCCACACCGCTAGGGTTGTATCGCTCATTCTTCATACTCGGACTTAAACGTATCACTTTGAATAATTTCACTTTTAGTCTCTTTTTAAATTTGATCGATAAAAATAGTTTTTTAATTAAAAACATTTTTTATTTAGTCTCTTTAACTCCCAAAATTGAGAGTTTAATACTTTTTTATTAATTTCGTTCCTAACAATCTAGTGATATTTACTTGTTAACCTGAGTTCTACAGCAAAATGTAGCAATCTAGTGATATTTAGATAACCAGCATAAAAAATGTAACATTAAAATCAAGGTGTAATTTTTTGCTCAATTTTATATTATTTTTGTTTTAAAATAATAATTTTTTATTAAATTAAAGCTAGACGACAAATGGAACTACTCCTTCCGTTTTTTTTAATTGACGATTTAGAAGTTTTCAAACAAATTAAGAGTATATGAAATTTATTAAATTACCCTTTTTGATTTAAAAGTAATTACTACAACAAATAAACACATATTTTTAAATTAATTACACCTCACCGTGATTCTAAATTACTACAAATAATTACAACTACTAATTACACCTCATCGTAATTCTTAATTACTATACAATAATTACAATTACAAAATTTGTTCGATTAGAAATTCTTAATTACACAATAATTACAAGTATAATTCATCTTTATTACAGTAGAGTAAAATTTGAAAAAATATATATAACTAAAAAATTGTAAAATCTCAATTAAAAGTGAAGTTTCCAAAACTCTTATAACCTCAATTAGGGGGAATAGCAAGAAAGTATAAGTTGATAGGGGAACACGAGGTAAATTCAGAAGGCGACTGTATTAAATAACTTATATCTATTGGGCCAACACTATTAAGACTACATATTTTTAGTTGTATAATATAATTTGTTGGGATGGTGGTGGTTTTAGTTTAAGATAGAGGTAAGGGCTGCAACCAAGAAAATCTCTTGTCCACAAATTTTGGGACAAATTAATTTCAGGTTTTTAAAAAATGAAAATCTATTTTGGAAAGAAAAGGAAGAGAAAAAAGCCTTAAATTAAACACATTTACATATTTGGTTTGGGTTAAATAATGACCAGAAGTGTTGTTCGAAAAAGAATAAAATATATGACCAAGAAATAGAAAAGAATAGAATATTCAAATAGCGACTGATTTGGGCTTCGACTTTTTGCGACAGAGTGAAGATGACTAATCAACGGACAAATCGTCGCGTGACTAGTAATGGTTAGGTAAAAAAAATTTTTTTTTGGTACAAATGGTTAGGTTATTTAGATAAAGAAAAAGAAAAAAAAAAGAAAAAGAAAAAAAAAAAAAGGATGATAAGGGAATGTAATTAGTGGTAAGCACTCTCGTCCTAAGTATTATATCACGCCCCTTTATTTGTTATTTAACATTTTATTTTTTTAAAAATACGTTCTCTATTTTTTTAAGTATCACCATTAATTTTTATTTATTGCCCCCTTAATGCTTATCTTCCACTCCTCTTATTATTATCTAAATGCCCTTAATTAATTTATCAAAAATTTTATAAGTTCATTATTAATCTAACAAAAATTTATTAAAATTATGATTAAAGTAGCATAGATAAGTAGAATTATAAATGAATTTTTTTTATATTTTTAGTAAATTGATTAAGAATAGTTAGGTAATTTAATATATTATTATATTTTATATTTAAATATTATGGTTGGTATTTCTTAATTTATCAGGGATAATTTAGATATAAAAATAGTGCAAAATAACAAAATAGGGAACGCGAAATAAGCCTTCACACAGTAGCATCCTCGTAATTTCCCCCCTCTTTACAAATATTAATCATTTCACATTTGTCAATTATTTACAAGAAAAGTAGAGGTGATTAAAAAAAAAAAAAGTTATAATAGAAAGAAACAAAAATAAAAATTTTCAAATCAAAACCATGGTTAGTCCTTAAGTTATATGAACCTAAACAATAAAATGAGGCCATGACGAATTACAATTATAATATGTACGTAAAATAATTAATGAACATAATAAATTCTTTTAAAAAATGAGCTGAAGGGAATGTTTGACGGATTATTTGGAAGTGGCACGGACCTCAACGGATCAAACAAACATTATGGTTGATTGTCAAGGAAAGACTTCTGACAAACGCGAAACGCTTTCGGAGGCATTTGGCCACTTCGCCGGCATGTGAGGGGTGTGGTTTGGGGGAGGAAACACTTTTCACGTCCTGCGGGATTGCCCTTTGGCGCAGCAAGTTTGAGCTGCGGTGTTCAATGGTCAACCGCACCAGTCTTTCTTCAGTTTGGATCTGAGAGGGTGGATGACAACAAACCTTTCATGTGTTGCTGAGCATGATGGTGAGAGTTGGGCCTGTGCTTTTGGGGTCACTTTGTGGAAATTGTGGCAACTGAGAAATGCAAGAATCTTCAAACATGAGCTGAAGCCTGCTTCACGCATTGCTGTTGAAATCCAAACGAAGGTGGATGGCATTGAAACAGCCTAGAGTTCAGTGCGCATGTTAGGGACTTCTGTGTTGAGTCGTCATCAAATTTGGGTAAGTTGGTCTCCGCCGATGGCAGGTTGGCATAAGCTTGATGTGGATGGTTTGTGTCAAGGGATGGGAGAGTGGGTGTTGGAGGACTTCTTCGGGATCATAGAGGGCTTTGGGTTGCTGGGTTTATGTGGAGTGTGGGCAGCTGTAATAGCATTGGGGCAGAAATGTGGAGCTTGTTTCAAGGGCTCAACATGGTTTGGGAGGAAGGTTTTAGGCATGTGGAGGTGGAGATGGATAGCCAAGAGGTAGTGGCTTTGGTGAAGGAGGTGGAAGGAGATGGAGGGATGTATGCGAACCTGTTGGCCAGTATACGATCTCTGTTAGATAGGAATTGGGAGGTTCGGCTCACCCATGTATACAGAGATGCTAACTATGCGGTAGATTGTCTAGCGTCAATGACAGTTCATGGTAGTATGCGCTTTACACATCTCTGGTCGGCACAACCAGAGTTGTGTAAATGGCTGCTTCGAAGCTATCAAAGATTTCCACATTCCTGAAATGTGTTAAGTTAATTAGGTAGTAGCCTCTTCATTGTACCAATATATATATATATATTTACTAAATTAACATTTTCCAAATAACTCTAGCACACTTTCAAATATTTGCTCGATGTGACATAATTTGAATAAGGTAAATTACATTTGTCACTTCTATAATTTGATTAAATTATAATACATTTCTAAAAATTTTTACAATTACTGATGACCCCTTAACTGCTCATTCTATTTATAAACAACCCACTCCTAGACGGAAGCAATTAAAATTTATAATTTTATTGAGTTAAAAGACAAATTTAACTCTATAAATGCCTCTTCATATTTTAAGGACAATTTTTAGACTTATATCTCCATCTTCCCTCTCCCATTTTTTTCACCTCTCCAAAACCCTCACCCTCCATCATTTCCGCACCTGAAAACCGACATTAAGAATCTCCTGCAACCGGCCAATTCCATTCTAGCAGGGGTGGTGAAATCCGATAGCCATGATTGATGACAATGGCAGCGGGAGACAATTATAATAGTAGCGATCGACTATCGTCCATTATTGATCTCGTCACTACTAACCACCCAATATCATAAATCGACCACCACAATTCTGACCGACGACCCGATAAACTCAAAGGGCAAATTTGCAACCTTTCTCTTCATGGTTGAACCCCCACTATATTTTTTTCCCATTTTTATTATGTTTATCAACCAACAATGTATTTATTTTTCTGAGTTGGTTTAGAATTTTGGTGGGGTTAAAGTTTATTGGATTTGAATAGAACAATAATTAGAAATACTTTAGAGGAGTTTTGATATTGATTCAAGGTTTGGAAATTTTTTGTTTATTCGCATTTTTCAGTGTTTTACTTCTACTTGGAGGTGGAAGGGACAATAATTTGACCAAACCATAATGATGGTAGATGTAACTAACCCTTTCTAATATTTACTTGGAAGTTTTTATTTCCTGTCAAGGATATTTATGGTCAATAACATTGATTATTTCTATTCTGAGTTATAGGTATTGAAATAATTATGTTGAAAATTTTAAAACTATTTTAGGATCAAAACGAAATTTGAACATCTTATGTTAGTTAAGAAATCGAATTATCGCTCAACTAGACTTTTGGTTTTGCTTGTGGTGTATATTTTGTTTGCGTTTTTTTATATGTGGAGGTTGAGTGTAGGTGTAATCCGAATATGGGAGCCTAAGAACTCTAAGATTACATTGTAAAATAACTATCAACAACTAACATGATTATATTAGTTAGAAGGGAAAATAATTGACATTTAAGAAATTTATAATATTAAAATAATTATAAAATTTATATAATAGATTATTTTACATAATAGTACTAGAATTATGGTATAATTTACAGTGTAAGCAGAGTTCTTCCTTGCGTTTTGTGTTATTTAATTAAATGGACTAGACATGGAGGGTCTACAAAAGTGACAACACTAGTAATCTCAGGACTGGACTTTGTATGATATCCAAATGATTTCCTCAAAATATTTTTTTCAGGCATGCCCAGTCATGACGTACCTTAACGCATTTTTTAATTTTGTCGTAGCGGATGATCAAATCTGCCATCCAAGTTTTGATTATCAAAGTGTTAATATCCGTTTCATAATAAAAATAAGAATATTAAGAATATTAAATTAGTTTTAGAAATAAAAATTAATATTAATACATAATCTCTAATATGAGCACAAATTATACTATGTGCCTATAGATACATATACATATTATTAAATATAATAAATTTTGCCCTAACAATTGTACACTTAAATATAGTAAGTTTTATTTAACGCGCGTCTTTTTTTTTTTTTTTCTCGCTGAGACATAGATTCTTTGTATTTTGGACGTATTAGACGTAATATCATGTTATAATAGACGTATTGGACATAATATCATCTTTAAAAAGACGCAATATGTGAATTAAAGTTGAATATTTGTTAGACACACAATGTTACGTCTTTTATACCTATATGTACGCCCAATGTAAAGGGATATTACGTCCAGCATAATGGTCTGAATAATAAACGGAAACACAATATTACGTCCTTTATACCTCCATGTTACGTCTGATATGTCTTTTGTAAAGGGATATTACGTCCAACACAAGGATCTGAATAATGCAGAAACACAATGTTACGTCATTTATACCTACATGTTATGTCCGATACATCGAATATACACTAATATTACGTCCAACAGCGGGAAGGAAACAACAGGGAGGAAGTAGAAGCAACCAATTTCACAAGACAGTATCAATATCGGAGAACATTTATATATCATATTTCAGAGTAATAGAGCATTATTTGAAGAAGAATACACGAATATAGCATCATTAATACATTACCAAACATCAAATGCAGTTCATTCTTTGTGATGTAGTAGTTTTTTGCGATGTGTTACTATATGTTTGTTCGAATATTGGTATTGCGAAGTTGAACAACGAAGTTCGAATCGATATAGTGGACGTTGTGCGTCTGGATTGAAATTTTGTCCATTGTATTTGGTGTTGTTCATTGCAAAACATAATCGCTGATCTCTGTTGAATATGTGTTTGGATGAAGATTTGAATGGAGTGAGCGAATTTGTGTTGAATCGGTTTCGAATGGAGTGCGACGAAGAAAAAAAGTAATTTTTGAAAAAGAAGAAGAAAGTGAGTTTTTGAAGAAGAAGAAAAAAGTGAGTTTAAAAAAAAAAAAAAAAAAGGAGAAGAAGACACGTGTATGTACTTTTTTAGTGTGAGAGTGGTGATACTACTAAAAACTATTAGATATACAATACTGGATTGCTATTTGCATCATGAATTTGCTATTTGTATCACAAAAAAAAATAAAAATAATAATAAAATGACCACAATGCCCTTATGGTGAAACTTTTGAAAAAAATACTAAGTGGGGGACAAAAACGCACAAAAAATGCGTTTTTGTCATGCTGATAAACGCATGAAAAAAACGTTTTGTACATGTAAAAACTAACGAAGATCGCGTTTATAATGGCATAAAACGCAAAAATGGCACGTTTTTAACAGTACTAACGCCGAAAATTTGCGTTTTTAGATCATATTAAACGCAAATTATTTGCGTTTTCACCATGGACGAAACGCAAAAATCAGGCGTTTTGTCCATGGTTCGCTCGCTGAAAGGGTGCGTTTCCGGCCAGAAATTCGGATAAAAGCCCACAAATTGGCAGCCGAACCATTTGCCCTATTTTTCTCCAAAATTCACACCAAAAACGCAAATTTGCTTAGATTTTGTCAGCCAAAAACGCAAATCATGGACGGAGGAGATGGCGAACAACCACGAAGGCACGGAGCGGGCAAAGGTCCACTGATTAACCGGGTAAACATCTATATGAATATGAGTTTTTCTGCAATTTTTTACGTTTATATTGCGTTTATTTTGTTAGAAATCGTTGTTTATGTGAGTTTAGATATGTAGAAACGCTAATTGGTATGAATTAGGTGGATTTTTGCCGCCGGAATAGCCGGCCGCCGGCGTTTTGGGGTCTCAAAACGCCATCGGCCGGCGTTTTGAGATCTCAAACCGCCGACCGCCGGCGTTTTGAGATCTCAAACCGCCGACCGCCGGCGTTTTGAGATCTCAAACCGCCGACCGCCGGCGTTTTGAGATCTCAAACCGCCGACCGCCGGCGGTTTTGAGATCTCAAAACGCCGGTCGCCGGTCGTTTTGAGAGACTCAAAACGCAATCGGACCGCGTTTTGAGTTCTCAAAACGCGGTCCGATTGCGTTTTGAGTCTCAAAACGCGGTTGGATTGCGTTTTGAGATCTCAAAACGCAGTCCAACTGCGTTTTGAGATCTCAAAACGCAGTCCAACTGCGTTTTGGAAGACGCAAAACGCAGTTGGTCGGCGTTTTGAGTAAAAACGCCGTCCAACTGCGTTTTGCGTTTTATTTATTTATCTATTTATTTATTGGCTCGTTTTATTTATTTATCTATTTATTTATGCAATTATTCGTTTATTTATTTAGGGTGGCGCTAAGTTATTGCCACGAGGCGAGAGGCCGGCTCCCACAGCTTCTGCTAGGAGGCAGAAGGTGCCAGTTGTTAGGGGTGGTGGTAGACGAGGAGGTGGAGGTAGACGGGGAGGCGGGATCGTTATATCCGAGGGAGGACGGGGAGGTCGTGACTCCTCATTTCAGTTGAGGGATGAGTATTACGATACTACTGATTCCGATGACACTGATTCGAGCGAGGGGGAGCAGTTTGGCCACGATGATGAGTCTGGGCATCCCCATGAGCAGTCACGGCAGGGGGACGCTAGTGGGAGTGGACGTCCACTAGAGGAGCCGTACATGCCAGACCGATGCGTAAGTATTCATATTAATTAATGTAATATAGTTTATATGTTAAATTATGTTCAGAGGAATCTAATATATTGTTTATATGTTTGCAGTGGATGGGTCAGTATGGAGCGCTACATCATGCATTATTAGATGTAGTGCGGGAGAGCGTTCCTGATTTGTACGATCAGTTCGCACCTCGTACTGCAGAGCTAGAGGATGAGTTCGAGCGTTCCATATGATCTTTGGATTGGACTATTTTTGTATACATTTTCTGAATATTGTATTATTATTACGCTGATTATATTTTATTGTCTTCTTCATATGTATGTTGTATTTTGTTACGTATATTTCTTCAAAACCCAGAATAAGTGGTGGTAGGCACAAGATAATAATAATAAAACATATGTCACATGGCAATAAACCCCTAGTTTGAAACGTTGGAATCTGAAGTAACAATAACTCGGGAAATGAAAAAGAAGAAAAAATGGGGATACTGTGAAACAGATGCAACATTAACTATGGAGTAGATTTGCTTATCAATGCATTAATATCCATCAATCAGAATAGAATCCTTTCAATAGACTCCTTACAATATACATCCTAGCCATCTCGTAGTGCATTCCAAGCATTAAATCTAGCTTCTAAATTTTGTGGCCACTCACCTACACTTTCAGCATGACGCTGATGGTGCCAAACGAAGCTCAGCGGCGGGATAGGGCAGTCATCGACCACATCTACGCGTACATAATGATTCCCATTCACAAGGGCAAGCGCTATAACCCTTTCCGGTTGGGTGTCGCCAGTCGAGCAATACAAAGGTAGTACAGAATAATTTCCATCTGAACGAGTACGATCAAACTGTATTACCAGTGCATTCGCATAAGTGGCGAGAGGGAACAAATCCGTAGGTGTAGCCATCCAATGCTGCTCACCACAATCAGTGCCTTCGAAATTTAGTCGCCTAAGTACCATGGCCACAAAATCTCCATCGGCCGGACGCAACTCTAATGCTTCGAATACGCCTCTGTACCTGTCCGGGTGGCTCGTAATCTCTCCACTCAATGACCTGCGAGCTAACCTCCAATATTTCTCGTGGCCAAAAAGGTACGTAGAAATTACTCGGAACCCACAATGGCCATCCCCATTTACATCTGACCACCCTGTACAATAAGGCTGAAAAAATGCTGGCACACACTGAATGTCTCCACCAGACCCTGTTAAGTAATTACGTTACAGTAAATAAACAAACCTTCAACATGTAATCTATTCACAATCACACTAAAATAAAGGACTTATTTACATGTCCTAAATGGAGATCCACCATCAAAACCTGTATGAATGCGGTGTGATCTACCGGTTGATCGACCTGATGACCCTGAACGGCACCTGCCACGCCGGCCACGTGTAGCTCTTTCGCGTGAGCTCCACTCGCGCATAACAGAATGATGTAATCTATTTGGTGGTCGCCCCCTTTGGGGTCCCGATGTACCTGGCTCTCCAACACTGGCCATGTCAGGGTACATCTGCTCTACGTACGCCCTATTCAACAGCCGGGCCAAAAAAGACGGACTGGTAGATACGGTGGGGACTACTTCCTCGTTGAAATACCTTAACAAACATATATATCAACTCCAAATATTTCTTCAAAACAAAAAAAATTGTCAATTCAATTGCATAATATTAAATGTCATAATTGAAATTCGCACCTGATGTCCTCATCAATGTAATTCGCATCCCCATGTGATGGCACAATGGTCAGCCTCTTCCAAAACTCATGCACGTGTGGAAGTAAGGGATATTCAGGCAATGACTGTGCCTTGAATATGTCACACGCACAGGGAATACCACGTGTCACCTTGGGCACACATCCACATCGCTCAAGTACAAGGCCTCCCAACTTATCCTTCCGCCGAACTTCTTTCCTAACCAACTTCAAACAATGGTGTGACACGTACTTGTTCAAATAACAGTATGGATATCCCTGCATACTTGTTTGAGTCGTGGAGATGGAAGCCTCAAGGGAGCCTCTATAATAATGTCAATTAAAAATAAAATTAATCGAATTATCTAAATAAATAGAAGCATACCAACAAATTAAATTCAAAGACATTAAACAACATCAGCTATAAACAATTAAATAAGAAAACTAACCCGATGTGAGGGTACAAGTGGCTGAGGTGAGAGTCAATCTTTGTGAACAAAGTGTCAAGGGAATTGGTGGAAGAATTAAGCCAATCTTTCATAGCAGCATGCGAAGCCTCTACTCTGTTAGTGGAAGTATTACCAAAGTGGAGAAATTGATTGGTCCAGGCTCGAACAAATTTCTCCTTGTGAATGAGCCATGTAGTCTCTAGATATTCAACAGCCAACGGCTCAAGGAGAGTGTACTTAACCTTGAAATTCTGCAATATACGATTAAATTCCTCTACTGTCGGAGCCTTAATGATTTTCTTCCACCAGTTGTCATGAATATCACATGCTAAATTTTTGTTCCTCCTCCCAACATTTTTTTCCAACCACGCGTTCACATCACGCCCAATATGCCACAAACATAACAAGTGATGTGAAGCGGGAAAATGATCCTTAATCGGATGTAACAAGCCCAACTCCCTATCTGTCACAATCACACTAGGTGACAAACTAGCCGGCAGCAAAAATCTCAAGTTCCTCATAACCCAGTCATATGTATCCTGTTTCTCATTCCTGACAATAGCAAATGCAATATTGAAATTCTTATTTGTAGGAGTCATACCTACCATCTCGACGACAGGCATTTGGTACTTGTTCGTCTTGTAGGTAGAATCAATCCCAACCACCCAATACCATCTGTTGAACATCTGAATTGATGTTGGATGTGCAAAGAACACATGTGTGATCTCATCAGTGTTCGCATCCTTCAGAATCTTCAGATAGTACTGCTTCTCCTCAGCCAAATGAATAAATTGCTGCCCAATATTCCTACCTTCCAATCCGGCGGTTTTCATCTCTCCTTTCAAATTGTACACAGACTTGATTGGTACCTGGGAATCGGGAAACTGTTTATTAACAGCTTCCCAAACACACTTTGGCTTTACATTCGAACGCAGCATAAATTCAGCAACAGCCTTTGAATCCTTTGTAAAATGGCTCAACTGTCTGTGACCATATGGATGCATTATACCTGTAAATCACATGTAATTATAACAACAATTAATACATACAACACATCAATCAACTTAATTAAAATTAAGCGCAAATAATGAAATACCAGTGTGATTGTGAGTTGACGCTGCTCCTGGGTTTGTATAAACCTTGTGCCGTCCTAAATCAATCCGCTTACAAGTCAACCTAAAGGGGCAATTAGTGCCGCTCCTTCTTGTATTCTTCCGTCTAGTTGGGATAGGGGCTTTGGCAGGATCTCTCCATCGCTTGCACGAGAAGTAGTACGTCGCAAATCCTTGGTTACCTCCCCTCTTTGTAATCACAAACTTCAGCCTCTTAGCTATTTTCTGGCAATATTTCAAAGCCTTGCCAATAGTTCGAAACTCTCTGTCAATCTTGAAATATCCACTCAAATCTGCGCCAGGTTCAAGTTCCACCGGCTCCCCATGAGTATTATCCGCCTCATTGTCATTTACATCCTCATCTTCATCGTCATCCTCCTCTTCGTTCTCCGCCTCCTCATCATCATCATACAACTCATCCTCATCGTAATCATCATTGTCAGCCTGTAGATGAATACACAGATTAATTAAAATTACAGCACAGTTATGATTCTTCCAATCAAAAAACGCAACAATTTAAAGTTTTTTAATGCATGAAACGCACCATTTTTGCGTTTTTGCAGATAAAAACGCTACAAATGTGCGTTTTTGTCTGCAAAAACGTAATAAGGGTGCGTTTCGTACATAAAAAAACGCAACCAGATGTGGTTTTCAGCAACCTAAAACGCAGAACTTTTTATATAATGCATGTCAAAAACGCAGCTCTTTTCATATAATTCATGTAAAAAACGCAACACTTTTTATATAATGCATGTAAAAAACGCAACACTTTTTATATAATGCATGTCAAAAACGCAACACTTTTTATATAATGCATGTCGGAAACACTAAAAAGCCACTTTTTCTACAATCAGAAACGCTACAAAGGGACGTTTGACCGATTCCTAAACGTTATTTTAGCGTGTTTCGACATACAATATTTTTAAAAAAACTTATATAACTATAAGGTACGGAAACTTACCATATCGTGATGATTCGCGTGCTAAATATTCTTTCGCCGCCAACTGAATGATCCAACAATGTTTTTAAGTTAAGAATTTATCTGGATTTGATTTTAGGGTAGTTGTTGTGTATGAATTTTTCAGCCAATTCACATGAATGTATGTAAACGTTTTTTAACTTCTGTACATGTCATAAACGCAACATTTTAACGAGCGAACCATGGTGGAAACTTCAAATTTTGACGTTTATTGTGTAAAAAACGCAATATTTTAACGAGCGAACCATGGTGGAAACATAACATTTTTGCGTTTTTTATATGCAATAACGCAGACATTTGGCGTTTTTCATATTCAAAAAACGCACCCGATTTGCGTTTTTTACATATAAAAACGCAATTTTGGATAAATTTTGTATGTCCAAAACGTTTTTTCATTGCGTTTTTTTGAGATTAAAACGCAATTTTCACCCCTTTTTTCACATAAAATCTGTCAATTTTTTAGTTTTTTTGATCTTAGGGGCATTTGGGTCATTTTATTAATATTTTTATTTTTTTTTGTGATACAAATAGCAAATTCATGATACAAATAGCAAGTCCCTATACAATATAAGAACTGAATATGAGACAGAAGAAATAAGTCTTATTTATTAACATTATATTTGTAATGCTAATCCTGAAGAAATTAACATTATATTTCAGGAGAGGGCATCATTAATAGCACTACATTAATTGATTTAGCTGTGGTAATTAAAACCGTCGTGCATGCGTTCATGTCTCTCCCAAACAAATCTTGCCGACGAGAAAGAAATTACACTTACGATTTTTTTTTACATTGATAATTTTTTATTACATTAAACATCTATGTTATTCCATGTATGGTTTACGAGTCAGTTGTTATATGGTGGGGATATAGGGGCACCATTTTTTGGTGTCCCTATAGGAGTACTAAATGTATCCACTCTCAGCTAGGCGCATGATATCACCTTCCGCGCCTAAATTCAAACAATTTTTTCCACATCAACACCAACGTATTTTGCATTCATTGGTACCATGATCATTTTTCGTCTTCGTCCATCATCCACGATCACTATCCATTCATTGGAAAACTTCCCCATGAACCTTTTCCGTCAAAAACCTTCCCCACGATCAAGTGAAAACATCAGCCAAAAACAGTATAAAACTCCTTCTTAGCTACACCAAATACTAACAAAACAAAACTTTCCATCAAAAGTGGACTGATAAAACATCAAAATTCCTTCTAGTGAAGACAGTAACTAATCTTTTGGGTTCAAAACATCAACATTCTGCCCCTTCTGGTAAGACATTTCTTTCTTTTTTTTCTTATATGAAACCCTATATTTTTTTTTTTCTATGAATTTCTAATATGTTCAATATGAAACCTAAATTTGCTTGATAAGAACTAGAATTCTGAGAGTGTTATGAAAGCCTATTCTTCCTCATATGTATAATATGAAACTAATTTTTCTTCTGTGGTATGATATAAATATTTCTTTTGTCTGATATTAATCCTTTGTTATTAAATATGATATCTTTTTGGCCACTAAACTTTTTGACTTGACTAATAGGTCATTAAATTTTTAAAATGTAACACTTGCCATACTTATATTGGATATCCAACATTAATAAAAATTGTAACAACTAAATATTTAAATTACTTATAACAAAAATCAAGTAAAAGCAAATCTCACAACAGATTGTTGATTCTAGAAGGCTTATAATGGCTGCCGAAAAGGTGATGAAAAAGGAAGTGGCACAGACGGAGAAGAGGAGAACAAAGAAGAAAACCTAATTTTTTTAAAAAAAAGAGAAATTTTATAGTGAGTATTCGTTTTCAAAAAACTAGCTGATTTTGCATAAATTAATTTTTTCATTGAAAAGTATGACAAATGTTACATTTTAAGAGTTTAATGGCCCATTAGTCAAGTCAAAAATTTTAGTGGCCAAAAGTATACTATTGAATAAGTTTAGTGACCTCACAGGTTTTTAACCCTTTCTGTTATGATATGAATCTTTATTTTGTGCTTTGATATGAATTATTTTATTGTTTGATATGATATATTTTCTGATATGATATGAATCTTTTTGTTGTTTAGTATGATATCTTTTGTGGTCTGATATGAATCATTCTTTTGTCTGATATGAATCCTTTGGTTTGATATGATATCTTCAATGGTTTTATATGAACTTCTATTTTCCTGATATGAAACTCTTCACAAAAGGATTCATATTAGACCATAGAAGGAAAAGATTCATATCAGACCATAAAAGAATTCATATCAAACCACCAAAGGAAAGGATTCATATCAGACCACCAAAGAAAATAATTCAAATAAGACCAACAAAGGAATCATATCATATTATAATACAAGTTTATATCCAACAGAATTGAAGTTCATCTGAGAGACATACATAGAGATAAATAATAGAGGAGTAAAAGAGAACAAATGACAAAAGGAAGATGACCATGGAATACGGAAGCGTAGGAGGAAGACAGAAGCCAAACCACATGCGTCGATCAGAGACAGAGACAGAGAAATATACAGAGGAGGATAATCAGAGAATAAATAATCAGAGAAAGACGACGAATCTGTGGTGTGCGGAAAGTACATCTACTAATAATACTCTTTTTCCACACTAAAGGACCCAAAAATGCAGTTTGTAGCAGTGAAGATGTCGAACCCACAGGGAGCAATCAAACACTTGTGTACTTAAATTGATCACAATATGCAAGTAGCAAAGATCCAAACAGTTGTGATTTCATAAAATAAACAAAAAAAAAAACAGAAAAGGTTAAATGGATATGATTTGGGAATGGGTGACTTAACCACATTCAATCTAATCTAGGCTACATATTCTTACTATATTAGTTCTTAATTTCTCTTGGGTTATATTGCCGATTCATTAACAGATTCCAGCCTCAACTCACATTTACTAACCCTGTAAGAGGACCAACTGGAGTATTACCCTAGGCAAAGAACTCAACTTCTAGTCCAATAGAATGATAGCACATAAACTTCAGACACAAAAGAGTAAGCCGACAATCATATTAATAAGCAAGTCAGCGCACTAGGAAATCAAGGAAACTAATATATACAGAATCAGAGGAATTCAGATACACATACACTCAGAGACTAAAGAGAACACCACAACTCGCAGACTCTCCAAATAACGAGGCCTGTCACACCTCTAAGGAAAAGGGCAACGCACTGAGCTGGATGAAGAGATGAAGATCCTCTCTAACCGAGTGTAATAGCACCTGATTCCACCGTAGATCAAGATATCTAGGGCTAAATCCCCATGAAATGCTTAGAAATGCATAGTTCTAAACTGAATCGCCATCTCCTGGTAAAACCTAGCACTACAACGACAAAGTGCAAAATGCTAGCGGCAGCCAAAGAAAATGAAAGTAAAAGTTGCCCTTAGGACTTGTCCACTTAATATTTATACTATTAAAAATTCCAGGGTTGTAATTAGCCAGAACAGTAAGGGGTAAAATGGTCATTTTATCATTTCAGGATTCTCCAAGTTGAATTTTAACCATTGCTACAACCACATTGATTAACTCTAACTATTTCTGCATTTTCCAGCAAGATTTAGGTGATAAAAGTGTTAAACTCGAACTTGGACTTGCAATCCCCACATGAACCATTATAAGCCATTAAATCACACAAGCGTCACAAAACTATATTCAAATGTCATAGATCATATGGGAAATGTCATGAAATAAACTATAAATTCAGGTTACATCAGTCCCCCACACTAAAGATCTTGCTTGTCCTCAAGCAAAGTCATTAGAAACTATAGAGAATTTACCATAGCTGATCATACTTTTACTCCAGTGTTTTTAGGTTCTCAAGCATCAGAGTTTCAAAACATAAAAGCAGAAAAATACCTATACAATGGTTTCAATCAGAACATGGGAATTCAGCTAAATGTAAAGCAACTACTTGAAGTACTTTCTGTCTCAAGCATTCTTACAAGTTGGCTCAAGAGAGTTGCCCTCTTTTCAGGAAAATATGTATATATATATAAGGCTCTTAAACTTGTGTTAAGATGATGCAGCCGTACGCTTGGGGGAAGATCACACCACCACACTAATCCTGAATATAAGACACTAATCCATAAGACTTCTAGGCTCAAGGTTTTAAAGTTAAGGTTAGAGATGGTCGAGGCATGAATGCTGGAATTCAAAAGCCTCAATGCCTAATCTTGATTCAAGTTCATATAAAAAAAGAAACTTATTTTGATTTCTCCTAATGACAATTACAAAGGGTACAGGGTTTATATATCCATCACTTCCTCATATATATATATATATTTTAAAGAGTTCTGAAGTTCAAGGCTTTAAGGTCCCTCACTTCTTCAAGTATCTTTTTATTATTGATCACTTATACTTTACTGTCTTCAGTTACTAGGAGTCCATATTATAAAGAAGTTAGTTACTTAAACCAAAATTAGACATCTTGAGGGTTTAGTAACACAATTTTGGAAAGAAAGAAAGAAAAGGTAAAAGGCTAAACATACTGGTTTTCAAAGAAAATAGACTTAAGGCTCAAATTGGTTAATCCTAAGGGTCATATTTACCTTGACTGGCTAAAGAAAAATGACAAAGGGTTCTAATGCCAACTTAATCTCAACAACCTATGTCCAGGACTTAACAACAACATATATACTATCCCAAATTCTAGATTCTCAATCTCAACACAAGTCATTCACCCAATACAACAAAAAGTAAGCTTCGAAGACACTTACTATCAGCCCAAATATGTTCACTCATGAAAAAAACTGTGTGCTATATGCTTAAACCAGAAAATAGTTCTCCAATCAGTTCATAAGAAATATCAGTCCATCTAAAGTAAACCAATATACACAATATCTACTACTTGCCACAAAATACACACTTGAGATTTTCAAATTAATTTAAAAACTATCACTGAAGTATTTTCTGGAGAATGTTAAACAATTGATCAGCTATAGTAGTTTCCAGAGAACAGTGGCTTATAGAAGGACTTACCTGGAGGCTCAAAGGAGATCAACTATCAAATGGTCATGCACAACAAAGAGGGCAAGAACAGAATAATATAGCCATTATTTAGATCACCCCCACACTTCATGGGTTCATTGTCCTTAATGAAAGCTGCAAGTTAGAGTTTCAGAAATAGAAATACTTATATTACTAATGTAAAATAACTCCACTCGACACTGGAGAATATAATTATCCAAAATATGCAACAAAACAAAATAGAAGATTATCCACGAGCACTGGTGGCTCGTCACACAAAAAAGACAGAAAATTCTTAAAATATGTTCAGGGGGGGTCAAGCAGATTCAGGGGTTAAGCAGGTTCAATCTTGGGGCTATCCATCATCATCTACAAGATTGACAGGAGCATTGACGGCCACAATCACGGCGTGCAGGTCCAAGCGTTTGTCCAAGTAATGGTAGAACTTATCCAGCTCTGCCCTCAGGGTGTGCAGTTTATCAGTGTTGATTTTGATTTCCTATTGCAGTATGCGTAGCCTAGCATCTATCTCCACATCTTCCAAGGTCATGCCTACATCGTAGCCTAACTGTCCTCTCACCCTGCCAACATTATTGCCACCATACCTCTGGGCACCACTTGCCATGCACATATCTTCAGCATCTATCTCCACATCTTCCAAGGTCATGCCTACATCGTAGCCTAACTGTCCTCTCACCCTGCCAATATTGTTGCCACCATACCTTTGGGCACCATTTGCCATGCACATATCTTCAGCCAAAATAGCATAAGGAAGATCTCTAGTTTCGCATGTCACTGCCCTACGCATAAAATACACAACCACACAGCCCACATTAATTGGCTCCCTTACCATTGACGTGTCATTGTCATTGTAAAAGTTTTAGGCAAACACACAAAAATAAAATTTATAATTAAAAAAATACTAAAACTATAGTATTTAAGGTTTCATTCTCATGAAATTTGTGGTCTTGAGTGAAATGGTTGTTGGGTTCGAGTCCTTACTTACTACAATTTCTAGTAGTTTTAGTAGCCTATGAATCAAATAAAGTAAAGTGTAGGATAGTGATTTGGTAAAAGTCATGCAAATAACAAAATAAAGAAAATAAGATAGTATGGGTAAAAGGCGGAAAACACACCACAACCAAGATCCAAGGGGCTATTGTTAAGCAAATTATCATGCAATTGCTTGCGGACATTCTAATGCGGTCGTCACCGAATCTATAAGGACTAAAACTAGCCAATAATAGAAATAGAGTCGTCAATCCTATCTATGATCAATTATCTACTTTACCGACATCAAGATCGAGTAAAATCAGCCACTATAATACGTGAAACCATGAAACTTATACACAAGACATCACTATTGGCTCACTCCACTTGTTCATCAAAATAGATAATCAATAACGTATCTCAGCAATAAAGTAGATTTAACATGTAGATTGATGAAAAGGCAACCAGCATATCTATAAACATGAATTAATCAATTTTTGCATGAAACCCACTTAACAATATGCATGAATAATCACAGAAGGTAACAAAAACCACATGGAAGAAATGAAAATATCTCAGAATAGTTCGATTAGCAAGAAAGGTGAGGCCTTAGCATCCATAATGCAAGATAACTCAACAATTCTTAGAACCTCCACCATATTGAAACACAAGTCTTCACTAAATCCATTGTCTTGCCCACATCTTTAGGAAATCCACTACCCCCTATCACTTAGAAGGGTAGATTACCCTAGAATCTACTTAGAACATGAATGTTCTAAGAGAATTCATAGTTTGTTTGTCAAAAGGTGAGAAAGTGTGTGTTTATTCCTCACTAAGCTACTCTCTCTAAACTATGAAGAACACACTTAGGTGTGATGGTATGTGATAGACTATGCCTTTATAAGGAGTCTTGGCCATTAAGAAAGGTTCTGAATGGCTAAAATTGGTATTACATAAGAAAAGCCACGCAAAGGGTAAAGTTGGAACTTCAGAAATAATTTCTGAGCGACGACCAGACGGTGGCGCCATGGTAACGCCGAGGTCGGAAGAGACCAGGCATTGGTGCCATGTGGACGCCGATGTTGGCGGCGGCCAGGCGTCAGCGCCCAGTGGACGTTGGACTCTGAATCTTCATCACTTCGTGCTATTTCTAAATTCTTCTCTTTAAGCTTCAATCTTGCGTGATTTCTTCATTTTTCCAGCAAAATTCTTTTAAGTTTTATCCAAAATCTCCAAAGTGTCTCCTTACTACGAAACCATACAAATCCAACGATAGGTGTATTGAAAGCTCATAAAAGATGTCATATTCATTGAAAACAAACTAAAAGTAAGCTAAACATGCATGATTTTAGGTAATAAAAAGGTATATTTTGGAGTCACGTCACCCTCCCCCCCAACACTTAAGACTTTGCTTGTTCTCAAGCAAACTAATCAAGCAAACAAATAGAAAGTGAGTCCAAAATATAATAATTAGCTCTAAGATGATTTTTTCTCCCCCTATAAGCTAAACATGAAAAACATGAACTCACTTTGCACTCATGATATCATATCACTTTCATAATTAAGCAAGACAGGCATGATATGAATTCTCTATCAACATCAATTGACCTCATCACCTCACACTTTCAAGGATACACTAAATAACATTCAAAGTGTATAGGTTTTGAAATATTCAATAACGCTCAAGTCAATTGCATGAAAGATCTTCAACCATAAGCTTGACTAAAGATCTCATCGCCACCCGCCTATTGCGAATGTAACATTTTGAACAAAAGGACTTTTATTAGGATGTAACGGGGATAAAAAAGTTGACTATGGACAAGAAAATATCAAGCCTTGAAAATTGGAGTTATTGTAAAGAGATTTGCATTGATTGGATGTTTCATCAAATACTTTTACTTGGATTCTTCAACTACTAATGGAGGCTTAAGACTTAGATGTCCTTTACTTCCCTATTATTATTTCTTCAAACTGAACTATATCTAAATTTTTTTTTAAACTTTTCTTCTTTTAGAAAGTACTAAAAACTGAAAACTAACAACTAAGAATCCATAAATTATTTTTCATTTCCACAATCAATAACATACAAACTCTTTAAGGGTCCTAAAACAAGGCTTTAACAAAGAAAATGACTCAAGTTGGCTTATTGGGATAAAAATAAAACAAAGAAAAAGATAGGGGTCAACTTGGTTATACCTAAGGGGTTAAAGATGATTATGGATAAAGGAAAGAAAAGGTAAAAACAAAAGCTAACTAATTGCCTTCATCACTTCAATGTATCAGAAAAACATAAAAGGTCTTGATATGTATGCTAAAGTCAAGTTCTAGATTCAATAATTCATGTAAGATAAATCACATAACCAAAGAAAAATGAGCAAGCAAATAAGAAATGCTCAATAAAGACTCAAACATGCTCACATAAAATCAAGGGTTGAAATGTGATTATATCTCAAGATGTCAACTAAGAGCTCACATCATACCTATCAATGCTCAACCATTTCCATCATATTTCCACCAATTATGCAATGAAAATACAAAAAAGTAGTTTGAAGGGGTCTTTTTGTTTTGAAATTTTTTAACGAAATCCAAAATAGAGCAAATTTTTGAAAATTAACCACAAAATGGACTCATCTTCGCTACTAGTTTCTCAATTAGCAAGCATAATAACAACTTATGTTTATTTACCTCCCACACTTAAAATATACATTGTCCGTAATGTATCAAAATAAAACAAAAGTGGGCCAATAGGGTACCAATTTCTTTTTCTTTAGATTCATTTATCACAATTAAGCTCATGCCCATATAATTTTAGCCAAATACCCAATGTAAATCACTCACACTTTAATTAAAAACATAAAAATAAACACACCAAAGCAAATAAACACACCAAAGTAAATAAAAATATTAAATTGCAAAGTGTTAACAAAATGTAGTAAGAAAGTAATAGTGGTAAGGATTCTCAAAATCTTTTTTGCAAATCCTTTGTAGAGAGAAAACCAATAGCACATGATCTATAAGCTTTCACTTTTCCATTATAGGCTCATAATTATCCTTTCTTACTTCATGAATTTAAACAAGCCCTGAAAAGTTGCACAGAATTAGTGAATTCTTTAGAAAAGAAAGTACAAAAATTTGTAGTTCTATAGTGACGGCGTCCAACAGGTGTTGGTGCCTGGCGGTTGCCACAGGCGGCGTCTAACTGGTGTTGGCGCCTAGCGGTCACCAGCATAGGCGGCGTGAAGGTGCGGTGCCTTCATGTCACCTGTCCTCAAAATTTTTAAGCAAATATTCACTAATTCAGCACTTTGATCATTTTAAACACAACATCAACATGTTTATTTTACCATATGATTGTTCCTTTAGTAAGAATGCATGATTTCTTTTCATTGCAACACAAGTTATGATGCTCCATTAGCATTAAACATCAATTCACAAGGTATAGAGCATGGAAAACATAAAAGATTAAGAAATGTAGGCATTCATTTCAAAATAAATCATTTCAACCATAGTAATCATCTTGAAAACACCAAGAAATTCAAAACTAGAAATTCAAAATAAATATCCAAAAAAAAGAGATAAAAGTAAAAACTGCAAATTGTCATCCATAAGTAGGTAAAGGATTATGGGTATGGGAATCTTGAAACTTTTTCTTCAACCTTGCTTAGATCGTCTGGAATATATTTGAGGTATATAGGGCTTTAATTCAGAGCTTGCCTGCAAATCAATCTCCTGAGATTCCACAATTTTCTTGCACAATGCTTCCAGGGTAGTCATCCTATCCATCAACACCTGCATGTTGTCTACAATAATGTCCACGTGATCTATAACATTCCTCAGAGATGGTCCTGATGTAGAGGTGCTAGCTTCTCCATGATGTATGTTCCTCTCGCTCTGCCCTCTCAATTACTTTGAAACTACAATTTTTTTCCTTCTCTACTTCTCTGCCCAAGCAAGTGTTATCATTAATAGGACTACTCAACTTTTCATCAATATCCCTGCCCTCTGGTATCATGTTCACAACACGACAATAAAGGGTATTAGTGAAGAGAAAGGCAGACCCGCATTTGAGTTACCATCCAGAGTATCAAGCATGACAGAGTAGATAAAGTCTCTTAATCAATGCGTTCTCCTTCCATAAAGGCTAACAAAAGTAAAAATCTATCCTTAGTTATTCTTTGGTTTTTTGAGGGAATGATGTTATGCTTGATGAAGGTAAAAATGGTTTTACCACTGCTGTTGAAATCATTATAAATCACTTGCTACCATGTAGATTGACAAGGTACTGCAGAACTGATGCATTTCCTCCAGTTCTTATCATCTACCTCTATCTGATTAAGCTCGTCCCTTGTTAATAACCTTTTTCCTTTTATCTGCAAAAATGAATTCAGGGATTTCTTTGAAATCAGCAAGCTTTGCTCTCTTAATTTGATAGTCCAATTGGGATTTTTGAACCATAAAGCAACATAAAATCTCTGCATAAGTTCTTGTCAACGAATTCTGAAGAGGGCATGGATCTCTGCCAACCATTTATTTCAATAATCTCCCAGTACTTACTTTTCCTGCTTATTCCTCTTTGCAAGGTAAGCTCTCTCTTTTCCATTCTTGCTTTGGCTTCCTTTCTGTTTCAAGCTTGCTTGTTCACCCTAGCTGTATGAACTCTCGTTACCTTCTTTCTTGGTGGTAGAACAACAACTTCTTCTTCCTCAGATTGTGAAGATGAACTCACTGTCGGTTGAGACTCTTCACTGGAAGTATTATCTTTAGAAGGTACTGCTTCTTTATAATCTTCATTCTGTTCATCAGATTCCTCAGATCCCCCAAATGCACTTTCATCTCTAGCACCACTCTTAGTTTCTACCTCATCATCACTTCTGAAAACTTCTTCGAAAGATTTTGTAAGCCTCAATGGCTTCTGGGGTCTGCTGGTGGTTGCCCGTTGTAGGCTTGGTTTAAGATTCTTTACTCTAGCCACAATCTGCATGTTAAAGGAAATTATGAAATGAATTTAGAAAATTCTGATTAATTGCAAAAATCACCTAGGCGTCGTACATGTACTGGTTCTAGGAAGTCACCAAGGTTGGCATCATACAAACATCAGAACATGTAGGTCGCCGCACCCGGCTGTCCCAAAGCACAACGTTGTGATGTTGCCTAGTGTGATTTTAACCACAATTTCTAAAAATCATTTTATTCAGCTATTTGATCACCCATAACATGCAAAACCTTCCTCTATAAGTATATCAGGGTTCTAAACATGGATTAACAAGATTCTATATCAACAAAGTTCACATCCAAATATTTTTTAAGCTAGATTTCACGATTTGCACACTTATGAACATAAAGGATAAATCAAGCTTAGAATCATGTTACCCATACTTCATTAAGCATAAACTACTATACTTATGACAACATATTTAAATCGAAAAATATGAAAATCCCAATTTGGAAATATAAAGAACAAAACCCCTAATTTTTGTACCTTTGATTCGTGAAAGAATAAGTTGTTATTAAGTAATCCAATCGGTTCAAATAGCTTTCTAGTAGGTAAGGAACCGTTTGATCAAAGAGTTTAAGATCGAAAAAACTATTTTAGAAGTTTGGATTGTTGTTGGGTCTCGCGCGATGTCGAAAAAATTTCTTGCGTCTGGACGGTGAGAAGACTATGGCCTTTGCACTGCCCGCTTTTCCTTTTATATATTCATATTTTTTCAGTACGGGTGCAGAACTTTCTTGTCACCACCATGTTTCCGAGACTGCAACTGGGCGATGGCATGGCGTTGGCAATGACAGCACCTTTAGTGATGACGGCAGGCTAGCGCGGCATCTGTATGGCGCCTGATGCACGGTGACGCGCAGGCACTGTCTGGGCGCTCATCCTGAACTTTTGCCAAAATTCTCAATTTTTAATCCCTTTGCTTTTTTGCTTCATCAAATCTTGTTAAAACATATACCTACAACATATAAATCTAAAATTTAGATTTTTGAAAAATCTAAAAATCTAAAATTTAGAAAATTAATTAAAAACGCTATAAAAGCGTTTGGGTTGCCTCCCAAGAAGCGCTTTGGACTTTATAGTCTCCGGCTAGACTCATTTCGTGATAAAGGATCAAGTTGGTACAAGACTCATGGAGTCTTGCACATAATTAGGACTTCCAATGGCTTCATTGATCTTTCCAAGGACCTCCTTAAGTTTAGAGAAATTCTCAACCATTTTCTTACAACTCTTCTGGGCTACCTTCTTCTTTTGAGCTTCCTCCTATTCTTCCTATTTCTCACTATTTCCTCATGAGTAAGCTCACTTTTCTCCACCTTAGTGTTAGCTTCTAACTCCTTCAACTTGTCCTTACACAGCTTCTCTCTCATTGGATCTTTCCATAAAGCATCCTTTATCTCTAATATATTAATCATGAGAATATAAAGAGTGTTTTGTACCTTATTCACCTTAAGTTCTATTTTCCTAAAACTAATAAGACACAAGAGAATATTCGCATCATCCCCACACTCATTATCATCACTTGTTTCAATAATTTCCTCAATAACCAGTCCAACATTATCCGGTTCATTCTAATACCAATAATACCACTCACTAAGTCATCAACTTCACTTTTCATACCTAAAGAGTTGTCATATTTTCCTTAAAGAATCTATATCCACATAATCATTGTTGGGCATGCTTTGAGTGTTCAAATGAGGTTTGGTAGCATTAGATCTTTCACTTCCCACTTTCCTTTGATTTTGGATCTCATAGCCCCTAAATATAGCTTCCATTTTTGTTTCTATTTCTTCTCATTGTGCCTCCATACCACTAATAGAAATTATATTTCTACTAGCTCTATAGATCACAAATTGCAATTGCTTTTTCAAAAATCCCATTATTTCATTTTACCTTGAGTCAATTGCATCATCATGACCCAAAAACTCACTCCTCCTAGGTTCATAAAACCTTGGATTACCACGAATTGGATGTGCCATTTTTATAAGTAACCAAGTACCTAAAAAGAAAAGAGAACTATTAAAATCAAACTAAAAAACATTAAAAAGGATATGTACAATAGATAAACTATTGCACTTAAAATATTACTTCAAAAAACTCAAAAACAACTAAAAACTACTAAAAATGTAAAAACAAGTAAACGCCACAAACTTTCAACAACAATAATCACTCAAAATAGGCAAAATCCCGTTGATCGACGCCAATTTTTGACGTGTCCTTGTTGTTGTAAAAGTTTTAGGCGAACAGTCAAATATAAAATTTATAATTAACAAAACAAAAATACTAAAACTATATTATTTAAGGTTTCATTCCCATGAAATTTGTGGTCTTGAGTGAAGTGGTTGTTGTGTTCGAGTCCTTACTTACTACAATTTCTAGTAGTTTTAGTAGCCTAAGAATCTAAGAAAGTAAAGTGTAGGATAGTGATTTGGAAAAAGTCATGCAAATAACAAAATAAAGAAAATAAGATAGTATAGGTAAAAAGCGGAAAATCACACCACAACTAAGATCCAAGGGGCTATTGTTAAATAAATTATCATGCAATTGTTCGTGGACATTCTAATGTCATCGTCACCGAATCTATAAGGACTAAAACTAGCCAATAATAGAAATAGGGTCATCAATCTATACTTTACCTACATTAATATCGAGTAAAATCAGCCACTACAATACCACTTGTTCGTGAAACCATGAAACTTGTACACAAGACATCACTATTGGCTCACTCCACTTGTTCATCAAAATAGATAATCCATAACGTATCTCAGCAATAAAGTAGATTCAACATGTAGATCGACGACAAGGCAACAACCATATACATAAACATGAATTAATCAATTCTTGCATGAAACCCACTTAACAATATGCATGAATAACCAAAGAATGGAACACAAACCACATGGAAGTAATGTGAATATCTCAGAATAGTTTGATTAGCAAGAAAGGTGAGGCCTTAGCATCCATAATGTAAGATAACTCAACAATTCTTAGAAACTCAACCTTATTGAAACACAAGTCTTCACTAAATCCATTGTCTTGCCCACATATTTAGGAAATCCACTACCCTTATCACTTGGAAAGGTAGATTTCTCTAGAATCTACTTAGAACATGAATATTCTAAGAGAATTCATAGTGTGTGTGTGTGTGTTTGTGAAAAGGTGAGAAAGTGTGTGTTTGTTTCTCACTAACCTACTCTCTCTAAACTATAAAAAACACACTTAGGTGTGATGGTATGTGATAGACTATGTCTTTACAAGGAGTCTTGGCTGTTAAGAAAGGTTCCAGAGGGCTAAAGCTGGTATTACTTTAGAAATGTGTTATGACCCCAAGCCCACCAAGCCCAAGTCTACCACCAAGGCCCCACCAATGAGACCCTTTGGTTGACGTAGATGGGCCTTTGATAAGAGCAAGGAGAAGAAAGGCCACACAAGCCCTCAATGCCTTAGCCGATGAGATCTTCACTCAAGAACTTGTCCTTCAAGACAAGTACCCACCCAATGAGGTTATGGTATTGAGCATTTACTCTTAACCTTTCTATTTTTCTTCATTTGAACTTATTTTTTTATTTGTTCTTTTAATTTTGGCAAAATGGACTTGTTATTCGGTTTGAATAATTTTTGCCCAGTGTTTAGGCCTTGTCTTGTTTTTTATTGATTGTTAATTTTTGGCCCTATTATTGTGTAATGATCCAATAATTATTTTTGGCCAGTGCTCAGGCCTTAATTGTTATTTATTTGTAATAGATTAGGCCAAATAAAAGCAGAGAAGCCCAGCACAAGCAGAAGACACTTTAGGAGGGAAATGTAGTCAAAACTTGGGAGAGAACTTTGCACAAAGGGAGAAGTCCGGTTTTATGACTTATAGAAGACCTCTAGCTCAGATTTTTAACCCGAGAAGGAGTCCTAAGGGTATAGGATTCATGGAAGGCTGATTTGAAGAGTTTTGATCAAATTAAACCACTCCCTCTCACGTGGGAATCAACTTACAAGATTGCTGAATTTTGCCTAGAAAAAAGTCTAGTTGAAGAATGACTCCTAAACCTACAAGAAATACTCCTCAAATCCATTTTTTCATGATAATTATACAAATTTGAGGAGTTCTAATCATCCAAGGAGTTTAGGAGGCTGAACAAAAAGTTATAGTTGGTTACAATGACTCTCCAGAATTTCAGCATAAGTGAGAGTCTACTACTTCAAGAATTCTAGGCCAATTACTTCTTCAAAGAGGCAAAAACTTCTACAACACCAAGACTCCAACCCTAGAAGGATTCAAGGTCCAGAATTTGTCTTCTTTCCTTCAAAATTTTTTCAAAAGCAAGATTAAATCTCAGCCACACAAGCTAGGGTTTTGAGAGCTAAACTAGAGTTCGAATTGTACCAGGACTAGTCTAGGGTTCGAATTGTACCAGGACTAGTCTAGTGTTAAGGGATAAGTTTGTAACGTCAATGTCATTCCTTATCCTATAAATAGAGAAGGAATTCAGCCTTATCAATCATGATTTGAAGAATTAAAGCCGAGTTTTGATACTCCTTTTCTTTATTGAGTCATCATTTAGCATATATCAAGTTTAGGGTAGAATAGACTTGTGGTTGCTCTCCATAGGCTATTCCTTTTGAAGGTCTCATCCCTTTACCACTCAAATTTCCATTCCATTGATCAAGCACTAGATTAGAGAGCCTCTTGATTTGATAAACCTCATATAATTCGGTCTCCATACCATACACTCACTCTCAGAGTCTGAAACCATACAGTTCCCTCACTAGCCGAACCTCTGCCGGAGTTTTTGTGAGGAATGATCATATGAAAACTCACGCAAAGGGTAAATTTGGAACTTATGAAGTGATTTCTGAGTGATGACCAGACGGTGGAGCCATGGTGATGCAGAGTTCAGCGACGATCAGGCATTGGTGTCATGTGGACACCGGTGTTGGCGATGACCAGGCGCCAGCGCTAGTGGACGCCGGACTCTGAATCTTCATCACTTTGTGCTATTTTTGAATTTTTCTCTTTAAACTTCAATCTCGCGTGATTTCTTCATTTTTCCAGCAAAGGTCTTTATGTTTTATCCAAAATCTCCAAGTAGTGTGTCCTTACTACAAAACCCAACTATAAGTGCATTGAAAACTCATAAAAGATGTCATATTCATTGAAAATCAACTAAAAGTATGTTAAACATGCATGATTATAGATAATAAAAATGTATATTTTAGAGTCACGTTAGCCATGATATCCAACATAATTCAGAAAAGCTTGTTGTGCATTCTCTGATTGGCCATACATCTACTTGTGCCATGTTCCTGCAGATGAAGTTATACAAAAGATGGGACAAATCTCTCATATTCTCAAAGGGGATATATTCCCAATTTTCTAGTATCGATAAATCTGGCCTCACAATCCACCAAAGTTTCTCTCTCTCGGGCTCATACACTCCCAGCGGCAGTTATTCTAAGACGTTGTTGACTCAGCGAAGACGTTGTGGACATGCCTGGATGTAGACATTTATGGACGTGGTGCTAGTTGTTTTTGACGTGGTTCTAGTTGTTCTGAGACGTGGTGGACTGACTTTGTGAAAAAAAAGGTTAAATTCACACGCATGGATGAGGACGTTTCTGGACGTAGTGCTATTTGTTTTTGACGTGGTTCTAGTTGTATTTGTGAAAAAATCAGTTTAATTTTACATGTATGGATGTAGATATTTTTGGATGTGGTGCTAGTTGTTTCGGACGTGGTTCTAGTGTTAGGAGATGTTGTAGACATGCCTGGATGTACACGTTGCGACAGTTATTTTTTGGACGTTGCGATAGTTGTTCTAAGACGTTGTTGACTCAGCGAAGACGTTGTGGACATGCCTGGATGTAGACGTTTATGGACGTGGTGCTAGTTGTTTTTGACGTGGTTCTAGTTGTTCTGAGACGTGGTGGACTGACTTTGTATGATTTCTTTTATATTCTTGATGTGATGTCTATAGTCTGTTGATCTGATGTCTAGTATTCTCTGATCTGATGTCTATATAATCATGATCTGATCTCCCTTGGTAAGTATGCTTTAGTTCTATTGTATGATTTCTTTTATATTCTTGATCTGATATCTATAGTCTGTTGATCTGATGTCTAGTATTATCTGATCTGATGTCTATATAATCATGATCTGATGTCTATTTAATTACATTATAGTCCTTTATACTTATTCAGTTTTCGGTCGGGCCCCAAATTTAAAAAGCAAACTTCACAAAGACAGTCTACCACGTCTCAGAACAACTAGAACCACGTCTCAAAACACTAGACCACGTCCAAAAACGTCTACATCAAGACATGTGAATTTAAAATGATTTTTGCATAAAACATCTCAACTCGTCTCATAACAACTATAACCACGTCCAAAAACGTTGTGGACATGCCTGGATGTAAACGTTTATGGACGTGGTGCTAGTTGTTTTTGACGTGGTTCTAGTTGTTCTGAGACGTGGTGGACTGACTTTGTGAAAAGAAAAAGGTTAAATTCACACACCTGGATGAGGACATTTCTGGACGTAGTGCTATTTGTTTTTGACGTGGTTCTAGTTGTATTTGTGAAAAAATCAGTTTAATTTTACATGCATGGATGTAGACGTTTTTGGACGTGGTGCTAGTTATTTCGGACGTGGTGCTAGTGTTAGGAGACGTTGTAGACAATTATCTCATGGCTAACACAACGACGGCGGTCGCGACCACCGGCAACCGATAAAAGACCGACCACAATCCTTGGTCACGATCTGGACGAACTCAACCTTGGATCACCAGGGGGTGGAATCGTTAGGGTTTTCGAGGGAGGGGTCGCCGGGGCGATTTGGGGGAAGGCGGGAGGGGCGCGGTGGAGGGTTTCGAGTGAGGCGTCGCCGGGGGTGACGGGGAGAGGGTGGGTCGCCGGGTTGGGGTAAAAAATTTCTAAGCAAAAATTTTTAAATTTATTATTTTTATTATATTAATATAATATTATAAGGTTATATTAGTAAATTAGATTGGGACGGTAAATAAAAATTGGGGCGGTAAACTAGGGCGACAATTAGTAAAACCGAGGGTAATTTCGTCAAATTACAAGGTTACCGCCCCAGTTTTTGGGGCGGTAACTAATAACCCCCATAAATCAATCAATTCCAGGGAAGGACAAAGATACGACCTTCAATTGTGCAACCAAACCATTCATCCATTTTAATTACTTTTATTCAAAAATCAAGAAGGGTTAAAAACTTGATAGGTCATGTAACTTATTCAATAGTATATTTTTGTTCATCCAACTTTTTCATTAAATCAGTGGCCGACTAAACTTTCAAAACAGCACATTAATGGTTATTCCATTAGCTTTTTTTTGTTTATACTAACTGATCTAGGGATCAATATGATAATTCATGTTTTATAATTTTGTACCACCGTCTTCTAGCCTCTCCTTCCCACGACCCCCAACACCATCAATAATTTCCCCCTCTTGGCCATCATTTATTCCTCTTTCTCCATCACCACCACCGAAACCACCATTCATCTCCACCAAAAATACATAAACCAAAAACATAAAACCCAACAACAACTTAGCCCAATTTTATGGTGAACCAAGAGAAGGCATGGTGGGCTGGGGTTGATGGGGTTTCCTTGATTCACCCCAATTAATACTCTCACTGCAAAGATGAGATTTAGATAATTGCCTATCTGTAGAATTTTTTAAGATTCCGTTGACGGGCGGTGACGGAACGACCGATTTGCTTAGATGAATGGTGGTTTATGTGTTTTTGGAAGAGATGAATGGCGATTTCTGTGGTGGTGAAATTTTGGTAATATTCTGCTACTTCAAAGTGGTAGCAGGTACTATTGGTAAAAGGAAGGTGCCTTAGTAAATGCATTGTTTTTTTTACCTGGGAATAATCCGAGTAAATGCATTGTTTTAGATTATCTTCTTCCTAAGGCACCTTGTCTCTGTTTTTTTTTTTTTTTCCAAATAGCAGAATGTTCGTTGTTGATCATCTTCTTCATATCTAAAAGCTTTCCATGTGCGTTAGATTTTTGTACTCTAGTTCAGATTAACTTATATGGTATGGACCAGTTCTCTATTATAACTTGTTAGGTCAATATTTCATTGGTTGTTGCTCAAGGTCGTCTCCATAATGTCAAGGAAGAAAGAGACGAATTCTTTGAAGCTAATGATCAGATTGTTGCCCATTTGAAATCTAAGGTTTGCTTCTTTTTGTTCTCCTATATCTTGTTGTACATCTTTGGCATCTGGGTTTTTGATTTATGTGTTTTTGGAGGAGATGAATGGTGGTTTCAGTGGTGGTAATGGAGGAGGAGGAATAAGATGATGTTAAAGAAAGGGAAATTAGAGGTGATGTAGGTGGTGGTGGCGAGAAGAGGGAAGAAGAAGACGATTAGTGGCGGCGGCGACTGAGAAGGGTTGTGATGGTGGTACAAAATTATAAACAATGAATTGTTAAATTTATCCCTTGATCTGTTAGTATAAATAGACAAATTTAACAGAATGACTATTGATTTTTTTTTTTTTTAAATTTGAGTGGGTTATTAGTCAAGCGAAAAAGTTCAATCGACAAAAGTATACTATTGAATAAGTTTAGTGACCCGTCAAGTTTTTAACCCTAAAAATAAACTACCATCAATAACATCACCCCTTCCCTTGGATTTGATACCTTTAAATACTACTTATTGTCTTATTTAAGGTTTTATAAATAAGTTTTGTTGAGTCAATGATGACTCTGACACTCACCAAAATTGGTGTCGTTGCCGGGATGTTCGTTAGGTGTTTTTGTTAGTTTTGTTTTTAGTTTTGAGTCTTAGTTTTTAGTTGAGTTAAGTTTTAAATTTTCAGCACTTTATTTAGTTTTGTTTCTTTGATTAATTTCTTGTTTTTGGTTGTTTTGTGACTTTTTCTTGGAAAATGGAGACTTCAAAGACCATGTTGTTTGGAGACTTAGGGTCTGTTTGATAAACTAATTCAGTACTTATTCTAAATAGATTAAGTACTTAATTGATTAAGAGCGTTTGATAACTCAACTTGTTTCTGACTTAATGAATTAAGAACTTTTTTAATTAAGTACTTAATAATTAAGTGCGTTTGATAACTATAATTCAAAGTCTTAAGAGATTAAGTGGGTCTGAATTGCAAGTATAATTGTTAGCCTAAAAATAAGTGATTGGCGAATCACTTATTGCTGAACTGAATTGGTTGCAAATTTTTTTTTATTTTCAATATTTATTATTCTTTTTAGTTTTTCTTTAAATAATTTGTATTTATTAAATATTTTTTAAAAAAAATATTTTATCATTTAAATAAATAAAAAATAAATTTATGACATGGATTTTTATTTTTTTATAATTTTAATTAATATGTGATATTTATTTAATTAATATTTTAGTTTTAAAATAATAATAACATTCTAATTTATTATTAAATTTTTTAAAAATATTTTTATTAGTAGAATTTCACAGTATTATGTAAAAAATTATACATCTTAAAAATTATGAGATATATATTAAAAAAATATGTTTCTAGTATTTTTTTTAAAAAATAAGGTTATTTAATTTAAAATTTAAAATTTTATAAACTTATTTTTGTAATTCAGACTTCATAATTCAGACTTCAGATTCAGACATATTTTTATTATTTTATCAAACACAGCTAACTTAATGGATTCAGACGTCAAAATTCAGATTTCAGACTTCAGACTCCAGACATCAAATTAAGTTTTATCAAACGGAGCCTTATATACACCGGAGGAGATATCATTACATTTTGGGGAATATCTTAAGGCTGGAAATTTCTGACACGATCCGAAAATCGGACACGCAATTTCAGGGTGCTCACTTCGGTTAATTTGGTTGGGATGCCGCCGCAAGACCCTGACTCTTTGCCTTTGGAACAGGCATATTGAGTGATTGTTCTGTGATCCAATTCAGCAGGTCAATCGGGCCTTTTCCCCTGGAAAGAAAGCTGTTGGAGTTCCATTTAGAGTTGGGGCATCTGTCCCAATTGATTCTGCTGGACCTTCTGTTGAGAAGTAAGTAGGTACTGACTCTGACCCATTTTCGATTTCCCCTCGATTGGTTCCGGCTCCGAGAGTTTTGGAGGTAGCCCAGGTGGTGTCAAACCCCCAGTGGTAGAACTTGTTGTAAATAAAGGTAAATTTATTAATTAATTGATTATAGAAAATCGTCCAGCACTGATTGACTAATGGGCAGTTTGTTTGGCCTTGGGTATGGGTTTCAAACCCGTACCTCTCCCATTCCACTGTTTGTTTGAGGGAGGGGTATGAGTTTGAAACCCATGTTCTATGGATTTCAAGAAACCCCCCCCCCCCACCGGGGGGTTTCAATTTCCCTTGGGTTTTTCTTTTTTTCTTTTCCATTTGGCTGTCCTCACCTCGATTGCCTTTGTTGTTGCTTGTTGGTGTCTCCTGGTCTTCGACGACGACTCCATCAACTACGACAGTGAGTGAGAGATCAAATGGAAGACAGAGGAGAAGCGATGGTGGTGGATAGCGACTGATCGACTGGGGTTGAATAGAGACCTGATCAACTGGAGTTAGATATATAAATGGGTAGGTGGAGATGATGACATCACTTGGGTCGTCGTTGCTGATTAGACTTGAGCTCCGGGGGTGGAAGAAATTGATTGACCCATAAATCCAACATAAGTTTTTTGGAATTTTATAATGTGAAATGCTGGCCTAAATTGAAGTTTTTGTTTCAAGTTCCAAGGCTCCCGGAGGGCGGTAGTGCCGGTAAAGGGTTGGATGTGTTGATATATCAGGGAGAAATAAACACAGATCATATCAAAGAAAGATCAGATCAGATTAAAGGAAGATCAGATCAGATCAAAGGAAGATCAGATCAGCTCACAGGAAGATCAGATCAGATCAAAGGAAGATCAGATCAGATCAGATCAGATCACAGGACGCACACATCAGATCACGGGAAGCACACATCAGATCACGGGAAGCACACATCAGATCAAATGCTCAGCAGCTCGATTTCAGCAGCAGCAGCAGAAAATGTTTGCAGCAGTGCCATCTGATGTGGCATTTCTAGTAACATCAAGGGTTCAGATTAAGCCTTGTAATGCTGACATAGAGCAACTAATGAACGTAGATCTATGCTGAAAATTATTTGGTGTTGTTAGTTGCTTTAGTATTATTTATGTTGAGCTGGACTAATAATTAGCTTCTTTGATACGCAAGTTGGAAGCAATTGTTAGTTTTGGGATATATATATATATATTTCTGTACAGAAACAGTTTTCAGTTTTTTGATATACAAAATAGAGAAAAGCTTTCACATGTCTTGCTTCAGTTCTTCTTCATTCATGTTCTAGGGTTTTAGCATTCTTAATCAATTACTGCTAAAATTCTTCATGGTATCAAAGCGCTCTGGTGTGCGGTTCGTTTAATTTCTGAAGTTGTTGATATTGATCCGTCTGATGGATGAAGATCGAACTGAATTTGAAGATTTGGAGGTTGCGATTGAGCGAAGAAAACTTATGAACTAAGAGATTGAAGAGCAACTCACTCTTCATGGAGCTGATCATCCGAATCTTCTACTGATTTCGAAAGTTCTCACAGAGTCGAACTTCTTGATTTGGAGGATGAAGATGGTGCGAGCACTCCATTCGAAGAACAAGTTCGCGATTGTTGACGGTTCGTATTCTATACCGGAAATTGATTCTCCCTATTACAGGAGGTGGATAACAGTGAATTCCATGGTTGTCTCATGGATTCAAGGAGCTATATCAGTCGAATTAGTGGATCAATTCGTCTATATTGAACTGGCAAGTGATCTGTGGGAGGAGATTAATACACGATTTGGCATGTCTCATCTGTCTTTGTGGTATCAACTTAAGCGTGAAATTGCTATGGTACAGCAGGGGAATCTACAAGTTACTCAGTATTTTGGCAAAGTGAAAGAGTTGAGGGACAGATTAGATCAACTGAAACCAAATCAATTGGGAGAAAAGATACTTAGAGAGATTCAGAAGGAACGACGACCAGCACTTTTTATGTCTGGAGTCAAGGAATGTTTGAAAATGGTTTTAAGGGAATTGGAGCTTCTGGCTGCCGATGAGAGGTGCATGGAGTTTTTGATGGGGATTAATGAGGTTTATGAGGCAGAAAAGAATCATATCCTAATGATGGTTGAACTGCCTTCATTGAATAGAGTTTATTCCATGATGCTTAAGGCTGAGAACAATAGGCAGGTTGGTACTAATATGCTGCTTATGAAGTCTGAAAATGCAGCTATGATGTCTATCAATTCGAAGGGGAATGAGAAGAAAGATGGAAGGAAGAACCAGAAGGTAGACAAGAGTCACTTAGTGTGTACTCATTGCAAAAGGAAGGGGCACTTGGTCAGTGGTTGTTTCAAACTTTATGGATACCCGGATTGGTGGGTAGAAGAACAAGAAAAAGAACGGAGAAAGAGTGAATGCTGCTCAGGTGGTGAATGAATCTGAGACTACTGGACATAAGGAGAATGATGACTGGAATCAAGCCTTGGCAGCAGCAGTTCAAAAGGAGCTGGACAAGATGAACAAAGGGAAAGGAGGAGCTGAGACTAGTTTTGCAAATTATGCTCGGTATCATGACTTTGCAGGTAGTTCTAACTCTCCTAATATCAGTATGCTTAAGAATGATTATATTGATGATGAGTATTGGATTGTTGATACTGGAGCTACAAGCCATATGACTTATAACCTTTCCTGTCTCATTGATGTTAAACCTATGAGTCTTGGTTCCTCAGTCATGTTCCCTGATGGTAGTGCACAAGTGGTTCAGAGTTCTGGAAATTTGCATTTATCTCATTCTATAGTCTTGAAGCATGTGTTGGTGATTCCCAGCTTCAAGCATAATTTGTTGTCTGTTCAGAAATTGGCACATGACTCATCCTGTTTTGTCTCCTTTTTCCCTGATTGTTGCCTACTGCAGGATTTGAAGACTAAAACAATCTTAGCAGTTGGCTCAATCAATAATGGCTTGTATGTCTTGAATAAAGTTTCTTTCCTTTCAGAAACTATTCAGAGATATAAAAAGATGACTAGTTATAATTGTTTAGATAGTACTTTGCTGGATGTTTCAGGTTCAGTTTCTCATACTTTGAATGATGCAGTAGTTTGGCATTTTAGGCTTGGACATCCTGCAGTTGATGTAATGCAGCGATTTCAATTTCCCCATTTCTTTGTAAATAATCATGAATCAATAAAGGCTTGTGAGATTTGTCCCTTGTCCAAGCAACACAGGTTGCATTTTCCTGTTTCTGCTCCTAAACAGATTACTCCTTTACAAATTTTACATATGGATCTATGGGGTCCTTATAGAGTTGCTTCCTTGAATGGTTGTCAGTTTTTTCTTACTGTAGTGGATGAATACAGTAGAAGTACTTGGACTTTTCTGTTGAAACACAAATCAGAAGTTCCTGGAATTGTCATAGCCTTTGTTAAACAGATCCAAAACACAGTTTGATTTTTCAGTTAAGATAATTCAAACTGATAATGGCTCAGAATTCAGCAATTCTGAATGTCTGAAATTCTTCACTGATCTTGGCATCATTCATCAAAAATCTTGTGTCTATACTCCTCAGCAGAATGGATTAGTTGAGAGGAAACATAGGCATCTAGTGCAGGTGGCCAGGTCTCTTCTGTTTTAGTTAAAATTACCAAACCGATTTTGGGGAGAAGCTATTCTTGCAGCCACATTTCTGATTAATAGAACTCCTTCCTCAGTAATTAATTGGTCCACTCCTTATGAACTCTTGCATAACCGAACTCCAGATTATTCCATGATGAAAGTTTTTGGCTGCCTTGCTTTTGTATTAAATAAGTTTCCTTCCTGTGATAAGTTTGCTCCCAGGTCTTACGCAGGCATTCTTGTTGGTTATCTAGTAGGTCAAAAAGGTTACAAGATTTTTTGTCCTACTTTAAACAGAATTTTGGTTTCCAGAGATGTCATCTTTCATGAGCAGAAATTTCCCTCAGCTAATCTTGATCAGCCTACTGTTTTAGGTGATTCTCCGTTTCATGTCTTTGATTTTGATTCTTTTCCTGTTTCTTCTTAAGAAGCCTTTCCTTGTGCTCCTTCAGCTCAAAATCAAGATTGTTCTATCACTCCTGTTTCTTCCGAGCAATGTTTACCTTCTCCTTCAGAACATAATCTTCGTGATCATGACAGTCCTTCTTTATCTGAAATGACTAATGCTCCTTCTACTGAATTTTTACAGCCTGTTAGATGCAGCAACAGGCAAAGAACTGCTCCGAAATGGATGCAGGACTTTGTCTTTGCTTCTGAGTCCACTATTTCTAGCTGTAATTTTTCCACAGATTATAATCAATTTCTTATTAATTTGGCTTCTTTTAAGGAACCATCATTATATAATCAAGCAAGTACTGATATTAGGTGGTTAGATGCTATGTCTCAAGAGATTACAGCTCTTGAGAACAATGATACTTGGGAATTAACCTCTTTACCTGCAGGAAAGAAAGCCATTGGTTGTAAATGGGTTTACAAGGTCAAGTGTAATCCTGATGGCAGTATAGATAGGTTTAAAGCTCGGCTGGTAGCAAAAGGCTTTACACAAAAGGAAGGGGAGGATTATTCTGAAGTTTTCTCACCAGTTGCTAAGGTAGTGACTGTTAGATTGTTGATTGCTGTTGCAGCTTTCAAAGGTTGGCCTTTGTGCCAAGTGGATGTCAACAATGCATTCCTCCATGGTACATTAGATGAGGAGGTTCATATGAAGTTGCCCCCTGGATTTGACAAAGCTCAACCAGGACAAGTGTGCAGATTGAAGAAATCCCTTTATGGGTTGAAACAAGCTTCTAGGCAGTGGAATTTGGAATTCACAGCCAAGCTTACTGGTTATGGCTTTGTTCAGTCAGCCTTTGATCATTGTCTCTTTGTTTTACATGCTTCTACATTTAGCTTGTTCCTCCTTGTCTATGTGGATGATGTTCTCATCACAGGAACTGATGAAGATGAAATCAATAAGGTCAACCTGTTTCTAGATCAGGCTTTCACTATTAAGGATTTGGGGTATGCTAAGTATTTTCTTGGGATGGAGTTGGCTAGGTCTGATTCTGGAATTCTCATTAGTCAGCGCAAATATATTATGGATCTTCTAAAGGAAGCCAATATGTTGAACTGTACAGCTGCTCCTACTCCTTTTCCTCCAGGCCTTAAGTTTTCTGCAGCTGATACAGATGACACTCATTTGCTTGCACAGTCTGATCAATATAGAAGGCTCATTGGTCGATTATTATATTACTCAGCCTGATATTTCATTTCAGGAAGATCAGATCAGATCAAAGGAAGATCAGATCAGATCATAGGACGCACAGATCAGATCACGGGAAGCACACATCAGATCACGGGAAGCACACATCAGATCAAATGCTCAGCAGCTCGGTTTCAGCAGCAGCAGCAGAAAATGTTTGCAGCAGTGCCATCTGATGTGGCATTTCTAGTAACATCAAGGGTTCAGATTAAGCCTTGTAATGCTGACATGGAGCAACTAATGAACGTAGATCCAGACTGAAAATTATTTGGTGTTGTTAGTTGCTTTAGTATTATTTATGCTGAGCTGGACTTATAATTAGCTTCTTTGATACGCAAGTTGGAAGCAGTTGTTAGTTTTGGGATATATATATATATTTCTGTACAGAAACAGTTTTCAGTTTTTTGATATACAAAATAGAGAAAAGCTTTCACATGTCTTGCTTCAGTTCTTCTTCATTCATGTTCTAGGGTTTTAGCATTCTTAATCAATTGCTGCTAAAATTCTTCAGGATGGAGCCGATTTTTTCCTGCAAATGCAAACCTTCAACAGAGATTGTTTCAGTAGCCGGCTAGGTTTGGAAAAGGAAGAGATAATGAAAAAATTTGAGTTTTTTTAATTTTTATAGTAAGGATAAAAAAGATATTTTACATTATTTTAAACTGAAACCCAATTTACAAATCAAACAGACTTATTGGATTCACAAAATCTATATCCATTTCCATTTTAAGAATTTCAATTTTGATTCCTATTCCAACCGATTCTACCAAACAGCCTCTAAAAAAATTTTGTTTTTCATACCAGCCCTTGAAAGTAATTATAGCAGCCTTAGTGTAATGGGCAATTGCATGAGCATACACATTTTTGGACCGTGAAATCTACAAAATACTAGATAGAAGCAGGGATGGTATGAATTTTCTGCAGTCTTCATTGACTGGTATGCAAGAGTGAGCACTAACTTCTAAGTATTTTGTTGTTAGAATTACCATTAAGGAGTCACAAAGAACAGTGAAGTTTGACAGATACAAGTGAATAAATGCAAGGAGAACTTCTCAAAGTGCCAGACTTTTGGATAGTTCTAGTTCAATTATGCCTGAGAAAAATTTGCAGAACTCTACAAATGATTGCCTTGCTCAGATAATACTCATACTCCAATTTCCGCATTTCGTTGTCTTGAAATTTCTCCATCAAAATTGACTCTAATGCCCAAAGGTTGAGTAGAATCTATTGGATTTAGTTTAAAAGCTTGTGAAGGAAATTCTTAATTGACCTTTGTTACCCTATACTTTTGCAAAGTTGAGATGGTAAAAATAGCTACTGTGATCTTTTACTGGACAAGTCGCTCATAAATAGATTGGTTGAATGCTTTTCATAAAGAATCAACAATCATCAATGACTTTTATTCTACAGCTGTTGGGGCAGACAAGATACATTCCTTTAGTGAGCTAACGATTGCTGGAGGGAGAAGATCGTTACGGAATACATGTGTGTTTCCAAATTTTCTATGAAAAAGGGGTATGTGAAGAGGATATGAGAAAGAGATGCTTCTCTGTCACAGAAGAATAGACATGCTAAAGGAGCATGAACACCTATGCACCTTAGATTTTAAGTAGAAGGGAGAGTGTCTAAGAGAATTCACTCGCCGAAGTGTACAACTCTTAGTGGTATTATAGGTTTCCAAAGTTTTCGAACATATTGACTTTGGTCCTGAAGATGTTTCTCCATTTGCCAGGTGGATCAGTGTGAAGGATAGAGAGTGCATGATTTGATGATAGCCGCTCTTGACATTGAAATCACCCTTCCTATTTGCTGCCTAGAACCAACAAACATCACATCCCGTTATGTAGATTGAAATCACCAAGATGGAATCCTCCAATTTAGGGTGGAAACATTCCCAAATTAACTATTCTTTCCAAGTGATATTTTCTTCATCGATTAAATATGAAACATGGACATTGGGAGGAATAGGGCAATCGTTATTATACAGACAATATCGATTAGGAGTGGGCAACCAAGGATCTGGTGCTTATTCCATTCAAAATCTTCTTTTGAACTCCTAACTTAAGCATTCAGGAACCTTCCAATAAACCTCTCCTTGCTAAAGAAAGATTGGAGACAAGTGAGGCTTCTAATACAGAGGTGTGGCGATAATGTTTTAGTTTTCATTATTTTGCTTCGCAACAAATTGGGGGTAATTTGTAGGCACCATGCTTGCTTTGCGAGAAAAGCTAGATTGAAAGCTCGTAAATTCTTCAATTATTAAGATTTATTGAAATTTAGAGCTAAATCAAATTAAGTTTCTCACTACTTAAATGTATAACGACAAAATTCTCACGATAAGGGTTTTACAAAACCATAAGTATCACAGGCCACAACTGTAGCAGTGATTAAATAGTCGCATACATGGGGGGGAAGAAAATTTAAAACTTCTGAGAAGCTGAATTGATGTCGCCTTTTCCTACACCAACCTTTTTGGGCAATAGATTTTGATGTATATTAGGCAGAACACCACTACTAGGAATAATAACATCACCCAAAAGCTTGCTCAAATCATTATCATTTCTCACCGCAAGCTGTATATGATTAGGCAGGATCCTATTCTTTTTGTTGTCTTTTGCAGCATTACCGGAGAGGTCGAGAACCTCTGAAGCTAGGTATTCGAGAACAGCGAAAAGATAGACCGGAGCACCAGCACTCACACGTTCGGAATACCTACCGGCCTGGAGAAAACGAGCAGTTCTACTAACAGGGAATTGAAGGTCGGCTTTTGATGATCGCGAGACCGATTTAGATGTTATAGGCTTCCCTCTGCCGCCCTTGGTTGTATCGCTGCTGCTGCCAGTTGAACTCATTTTTTTCTAGAAAACCCTTTTTTCCCTTGACAGAGCAGAGAAGGCAAGGGTTGATGTGTCCAAATATGTGAAGAGGTTGAGTGACAGTGCGAGAACTTGAATGGAGTATAAATAGGAAAAGTGAGCGGTCTAGTCGGTGGGAAGGGTGTTTTGTGATTGGCCGAATGGAAAATATGGGGATCACCAGCCTGGCATAAAAAATGAGAGGGAGCAAGACACACTACATTTTGGATTTTGTTTTGGATATTTAAGTTGAGTTAATGTTCTATTTATATTTTATCCAATTTTTTTTTTAAAAATTACTGTTGAAATAATATCTAAAAAACAAATTTTATTTTTCTTCCTAATTTCTTTTCACTTTATTTTAGAAAAAATCTCCCCCAACATTCCAAGAATTTAAAAAGAAAAAAATCCCCGCAGAACTCTATATTTTCAAGGTACTTTTTTCCCAAATGCTTTCCAAACAATCCTAAGTGACTAATTCAAAAGTTATAAGAGTTTGATTAATTTTTATTAGATTTATAAATTTTAAACTTACCAAAACCTTATAATTATTAGTATATACAATTTATCTATTAATACAATTGCCATTTATATCATACTTCACACGAATATACTCCATAGTATTCTCATATTATATTTGATGTATTCTCATGTGTCTGTGCGTGTGGAGAGAGAAAATTATAGAAACAATTTGATTATGTTCTTATGTAATTTACACTTTTACCTATGTTTCCTGAATATACGACTTCGTTGTATGACTTTTAGGTTATTTATGGCGTCTTTGGAGGTTGTACCGTGATTACTAGTGATTTATTTTACATTAATGACAAGCTACCTTCCAGAAAAGAAAAACTTAAATACACTTTTTTGTCTCTTGTAATAGGAGTCTTGGAACTCCATCTTAAACTTTAATCCATCAAAATCGCCCCACTCCATTTTTTTTACCTCACTTTTGGTCCTTTTAACAGAAAAATTAGAAAGATAACGATTTGAACTAATTGATCTGATAGGGAAATAGCCATCATATTTTCTTGCTCAATAATGGACCATTTTTGAGGTCCACAAGATTCAACTCCACACTAGCCCATAAAGACCAAAGATATTATGGTTTAGGTAAGAGAATGTGCTACAATTATTGGCATAATCCAGATAATACAGGATCCACGAAAAAGTCCAAGTTCAAGCTTTCATTAAGAGAAAAGGGACTTCAAATGACATTGTATTGGCCAACCCCTTGTTTTATTTTTATTTTGTTTGAGTTTTTGAGTTTAGAAAGGGTTTTTGTATCCATTTAGATTAGTTTTATCTTTCATAAAGTCCAACACATAGGACAACTATTGGGTTGTAAGCTTAGTCCCAAATGAGGCAACTTATGCTGACAAGATACTAAGGTCGTCTTATAACCCTACACTTGTGGAGCTTTGAGATGCGTCACGTCACGGTGGTGAGACTTTAGTGACGTGATCCTATGTCTTTTGAGTTTTATCATTCAAATTATGTTAACTTTATTAGTTTAATTAACCAAAAATTACTAGTTTTCAAAACGTTTTCCAAATAAAAGCGGAAGTGTAATAATCAAAGTGTGGAAGCAAACATAACTAAAGATATTAATATAATACTCGTCAGTAACGTGCGAGTACATAATCAGAGGACCTTTCAGTTATAGACAAATCGTCTGACGACCTACTACAGAAATATAACGACATCAGCCACACATTGGATGGTAGTCACAATTACATCAATTCAAATTTCATTATTACGAACTCGGTAGTCAAGTTCATAAGATAACTCAAACTTAAGCACAAAGGAAAAAGGCAAGATAGCTAGGGCACACTCCAAAACAAGACTTGTTCATTCATAGAGTAGTCCATATTCCTAGTCTTCCAGACCTAGGGGTAGGAGAAAAGGGAAAACATGGGTAAGCATGCACTGTGCAAGCTTAGTGAGCCTTATCAGTGACAAATATATATATATATATAGTATGGAAATTAAATCAAGTAGTAATATATATTCATCCCACTCCATGTTTCAAGACTAGGCATATTGATGATTTGTATGGTAGAGATTGTTGGACACTAAGAATAAATTGGTATCAAGGCTATAGGTAGTCAAGTTGGGCTTATGGAGATAGTGGAAATTTTCAAGGAGGCTATGGAAATCAAATTGGTATGGTGATAATTATCGTTATGGAGTTGAAAGACTCACTCGTGAAAGTTACCAAGATTTTATTAAGAAGTTAGCTAGAGAAGTTGAAAATGATGAAGAGGAGACCATTGATGTAATGCTTGAACAAAATTGGAATGAGTGTAAAAAGTGCGAAGAAAAAGATAGATTGCGAGCAAAAGAGAAATTAGCTCAACAAGAGTTGTGTAGTACACCCATTGGGAAGAGAGAAAAAATTGAAAATCCTAGTTCATCGGTAGTTGCACCTAAGAAGGAGATGGTGGAACAAGACACAATCGGTGAAGTTGTGGATGCATTACTTTTGTTGAATGAGGATAATTGAGAGAATCAAAAAGAGAAAGTAGAGCCACAAGTTGAAGAAGTGATTTGCAAGGAAAGTGAAGATGTGGATGTTGTACCCATTGGAGCATTTGAAAGTAAGGGAGAATGTGTTTTTATTGATACAAAGACCCTTAAGTTGACCTATGGACTTTCCAAGAAGGGAGCAAAATTGAGTGACAAAATGCTTGGGGTAGATAACATTCGTGATCTCAAGAAATAAAATGAGAGTGGAAGCCCAAAAAGATTCAAAGGATTCCAAGAAGGACAAGTCTATGATTCAAGAAGTCTATAAGTTTAAAAAGGCTTGTTTAATGGGTTCTAATTACTTGGATTGTGAAAAAAGTTTTATACCATGTTCATTGGACTAAACGAGTGAGAGACCTTGGGTAAAATACTTGAAAGATGAAAGTAAGGAGTCTAATGATTCAAGCCATTTGGAGTCCAGTGAGAGGAAGAAGAAATCATGCACACAAGTGTTGAGCCATTGGAGCCGCTACAATGGAGCTGAATCAGTAAGGATGTCATAAGCTGCTACAATGAAGCTTTCTTAGCCTTTGTTAAAGTCCAATGTTTTGTTGTAATTGTTGCAACCACATTGTGACAAATCTGTGAATTACTAAGGCAATAATGGACTGAGTTCATGAGGTTTGAAAGCATTTTATCTGGACAAAATCTCAGCAAGAAGCCGATGAATAAACTGAAGTGCCAAAATGAGAAGGAAGTGTACTGTTGGCATATCAGATCAAAGGCCACACAGATCAGATCAAAGGCAGTGCGTATCAGATCAAAGGAAGTGAAGATCAGATCAAAGGCAGTGCGTATCAGATCAAAGGATGCACACATCAGATCACATGCAGCACAGATCAGATCAACGGAAGTAAAGATCAGATCAAATTCTCAAGGGATTGCTCAGCAGCTTGGTTTCACAGAAGCAAGGCAAGTCAGCAACAAAACATATTTGCAGCAGAAGAGAACAACTCAAGGCTGGAGAGCTAGAGCAGACACCTAAGAAGCTGAAGTCAAGGACGGCTAGTGAATCACACTTCAAACGCGCGACTCTAAAAGTCTCTCAAAGATTCAGAAGACGCAGGAGCATCATGTTGAAGTATCTAGCAATCCTGTGAGCGAGCAGAAATACAAAAGAATCAAGCAGTGCCCGATCAGAAGAACTGCAGGAGCTACATGGATGGTTCTGAGTTGCTGGACAGAACGTTGTGACATGAAGCTAACATCAGATCAACCGAAGGCCAACATCAGATCAACTGCAAGCTAACATCAGATCAACCGAAGGCTAACATCAGATCAACTGCAAGCTAACATCAGATCAACCGAAGGCTAACATCAGATCAACTGCAAGCTAACATCAGATCAACCGAAGGCTAACATTAGATCAACTGCAAGCTAACATCAGATCAACCGAAGGCTAACATCAGATCAACTGCAAGCTAACATCAGATCAACCGAAGCGCGACATCAGATCAAATGCCGCACACATCAGATCAGCTATAAGCTAAGATCAGATCACTTCTGCTGTTTCAAAATATCTAAGACAAGCTACTCGAGAAGTATGAAGGAGTACAGTCAGCAATATGACATGGCAAGCAAGTTGCAACTCAAAAGGTTGAAAATGGATTATTTGAATCTTGAGCCGCCTTTCGTGTATGATGTGCTGACACACTGCACGGTAGGGCACAGTTTTTCTTCTGGGAAAAAGAAAACGGGCATATGAGTAGGTGTGGTAGGTACAACAACTGCAGAACGGAAGAAAAACCTAAAAAGGGGAAGGCACGAGAAGAGAAATATAGAGAGAGATGAGCAACAGAAAAGAAGTGTGCTGAACCGAACGAAACCGAAAAAAGGGGAGAAGTAAAAGAGTGAGAGCTGCAAAAAGATGATATGAGAAATACAAGAGAGAAAGAAACAGTAAGCTGCACAAGGAGAAGCTGAAGCTTTGGAGAAGCAGAAGTCAAGGAGAAGAAGAAGCTGAGGAGGAGCAGAAAAAGGGAAGACTGAAACTAAGATCAAAGATGATGCAGAATCGGGAGAACTGACCCTGAGGTTGCAGCTTCAGGTGGTAAGCCTAGAACACTATCAAACTTCTTTCATTAAGTGATTTTGAAAGATATTTGTGTAGAAAAGGCAGTACAATAGAGGTTTATATGTTGTTGTTTTAGTTGATGAACTTGTAGAGGTAGTGAACCTCAATGTGTTGAGCAGTGAGCTCTTGTTTATGTTGCTTACGGTCAGTGAGGCCAGAGCTGAATGATTCCGTGATAGTGAAGATTGACAGGAGTGAATCTGTCCGTGGATGTAGATCATTTGATCGAACCACGTAAAAATCCCCCTTGCACATTTACTGCTTTGAGTGTGTCTTGACTGGTGTGGTGTTCTCAAACTGTAAGCTTGAACAGGAGTGTTGTGGTTGTGTAAGTGAACCCTCCTTGAGTGAGTCCATCTAAGCCAAGAACGTGAGTTCAACAATAAGCTCTAACTGAGCTAACATTTGAGAGGGAATCCTTTAGTTGAAAGAAAAATTGATAAAGTGTTGATTCACCCCCCCCCCCTCTCAACACTTGACACGATCCAACAATTGGTATCAGAGCAAGGTTCGCTTTTGTCAAGTGATTGTTGAAACTTAGAACCAGCAGTAGAAATGGAGAATCAAGCAACGACTGTTAAGGGAGTTCCTTATTTCGGTGGCCAAAATTTCCAGTTATGGAAAAAGAGAATGAGTGCTTATCTCTTAGCACAAGGCCTACAAGTACAAAGAGTAGTCTTGCATGGATTTACACCAACCGTAGATGAGGAGAATCCTACAGCTGCAGAAATTAAAAACTTAGAAGCTGATGGAAAGGCAAGGAATGCTCTATATGCAGCTCTGTCAGAAAAAGAGAACTTTAAAGTTATAGACTGTGTTACTGCTCATGAAATATGGATTAAACTGATTAATATTCATGAGGGAGACATCAAGGTTAAGGAGGCAAAATTGCAGGTTCTTAGAAGTAAGTTTGAAGGTCTTAAGATGGGAGAAGGTGAAAACATTGAGGACTTCCTAAACAGAGTTGTTGAATTAGTTAGCTCAATGAGGGGTCTGGGTGAGAGTGTTGGAGATTCCAATATAGTTAAAAAGGTTCTTAGATCCCTACCAGCAAGATATGATTCTAAGGTTTCTGCTATAGAGGAGAGGGACCTAGATAAAGTGACATTAGATGAGCTACAAAGCACCTTTGTAGCATATGAAATGAGGATTTCAAATTCAAAGGAGGAGACGTCAAAGGCAGTCAAGGAGATAGCATTTAAAACAAAACACTCAAGGAAGCTAAAGGAGGAAAGCAGTGAAGATGAAGCAGCAGACAGTGATCTTGAAAGAATGATGGTGTTGATTTCAAGGAGTTTCAGAGGCCAGACTGGAAAGTACAAGGGAAAGTTGCCCTTAAAATGCTTCAATTGTGGCAAAATAGGCCACTTTGCAAGCAAGTGCTTCATGAAGAATAAGAGAACAGAAGATGAGGAAGCTGACAAGCCATCAGACAGGTGGCCTGAGCAGAAAGGAAAGAAGAAGATGAGCTTCAAATCAAGAAAAGGGAAAGCTTACAGAAAACGGAGCTACCTGAGCAAGAAGAAAAATGATAGCTCTGAGGAGAATGAAGAGACTGATGTCTCAGACAGTGAAGATGAGTCTGAAGCTGAAGAGGAGACTCTCATGGTGATGAAATCTTCAACTGTTTCATTAAAGGAGGATGCTGAACTAGAGAACCAATCAGCTGATGCTGAAGAAGTGGATCTAGAGGAAGAACTGGAGTTTGCATACAACAAGATAGAGGAGCAGAAGAGATTGCACAAGAAGACAATGAAGACAATGAAGGAGATGGAAAAGGTCATCTTGAGCAGTCAAGAAGAAAACTCAATACTGGAGAATAGAGTAATTGAATTGGAGCAGGAACTGATTCCCATACAAAATGAAGCTGAGGTTCACAAAAATTGTACAAGAGAAAAGATGGAACTTCAAAAGACATGTGAAACCTTGGTAGAAAAGCTAGATGCCACCACTGCCGAACTAGAGGATGCAACAAGAAAGATAGAAGATCTGCTGTCTCAACAAACTGTGATCAAAGCTGAAGAAATGACGGATGGAACTACTGTAGAATCAAAATTGAAAGGAAAGCTGGAGCTTCAGTCAAGCAAAACTGAGCCTGGTGAATCCTCAAGGAGCAAAGAAGTGGCTGCAAAAACTGAAGAAGCCACAAGGAAGTTAGATGAGTGCCTCAGCAAGCAGAGATCTCATTCAGAAGGGAAGAAAGGTCTTGGTTATGAAGGAGATAAAAAATCAGAAGGACAACCAGCTGCAACAACCAAGAAGACTGTTACCTTTGTCAAAGAAGGTTCAATTTGTGTTGCTGGTGTAAAGGCAGGAACTAGTTTTGTTGATTCTAAGAAGATGGAAATTTCTAATGGATCAAGAAAGTCTACTGAGCAAAATGAAAGACTGCACGAGCTGAGGGGGAGGCAATCTATGTATCAAAGAAGCCTGCTCAAAAGTAGAAGGCTGATTGCTGGAGTATGTTTCACCTGTGGAGAATCAGGTCACTATGCAGCAAATTGCTGGAGGAAGGTATTCTGGAGATTTGGAGGAAGAACAATGCAGTCAAGAGGATGGAATAGAAAAGAGTATTATCATCAAAGAAGCCTAAGTACTTCAAGAAGGATCCCTGAAGCTGAAATCAGAAAAGGCCATATCATACAACCTGGAGAAGTGTATCAGAAATTGAATGTCTGGTGCAGATGCAGATTGCCAAATAAGAGAAGCAAGTGGTCGGAAGAAGTGAATAGCAGGAGAGCCCAGTCACTGCAACAAGCTACAAATAGAAGAAACTTTGCAGCAGGAACAAGAAGAAACCAAGCAGATTACACAAGAAGAAATCAGTCTCTAATGCAGCCACTTAATCTGAGAAACAGATTTCAAATTTTTGAAGGGTTAGAAGAGAATGATCACTGGAGCTGCAGCAGGAGCAATCAGAGATTGAATGAACAGCAAGGCATACCAGCAGCGAGAAAAATTTGGAGGAAGAAACACAGATTTGAAGAAGCTTGCATTGCTGAAGTTGCACTGAAAACAAAAGCTAAGGAAGCCCAATGGATCATTGACAGTGGGTGCACAAGCCATATGACTGGAGACAAAACTCTACTGAGAAACACAAAAGAAGTTGAAAGAGGGTTTGTCAAGTTTGCAGATAAGAGTGGGTTAAAGATCAAGGCTGTTGGAGAAGCCACCATTGGATCAGAAAAGTTCAAATCTAAGGAGGTGCTGTTTGTAGAAGGGCTGAAGTACAACTTGCTGAGTGTAAGACAACTGTGTGACAATGGTTTCAAAGTAGACTTCTCAAAAAATGGCTGTTTCATCAAAGACTGCAAGACTGGAGAAATCATGACCAAAGGAATAAGAGACAACAAGGATTTATACCTCATAGATGTGAAGGAAAAGTTGTGCATGCTAAGCAAAATGGATGAAAATACGCTTTGGCATTGCAGGCTTGGACACTTAAATCAAAAGAGCATGAGAAGCCTGGTGAAGTGCAATGCAGTGTTAAACCTCCCTGTACTAAAGAGGGACAACAGCACTTGTGACTCATGCCAAAAAGGGAAATTTGCAAAGCTTTCTCACAAGTCCAAGGAGCATAGAACCTCTAAGCCATTGGAGCTAGTTCACACTGATGTATGTGGACCAATGAAAAGAAAAGGTACAGGTAAAGAGATGTATTTCATTCTTTTTGTGGATGACTTCACTAGGATGATGTGCATCATGCACATGAAGCAAAAGAGTGAAGCCTTCAACTGTTTCAAAAGATTTCAAAAACTGGCAGAAAACCAGCATGGAAGGAAGATCAAAGTTTTGAGATCAGATAATGGAGGAGAGTTTACCTCGCAGGAATTTGAAGAATACTTGGAGGAAATGGGAATCAAACATCAAGTCTCAAGTCCTCACACTCCCCAGCAAAATGGAGTTGTAGAGAGGAAAAATAGAAGTGTGATTGAGATGGCAAGAACCATGCTGTTGGAGCACAATACTCCAAAGCACTTCTGGAAGGAAGCCACAATGGCAGCTGTGCATGTACAAAATAGAACCATGTTGAGGCCAAACACTGAAAAGACACCATATGAACTTTGGTATGGTCACAAGCCAAATGTGAAGTACTTTAGAGTTTTTGGCAGCAAATGCTTCATCAAGAACAAGGAGCAAAGCCTTGGAAAATTTGAAGAGAGGGCTGATGAGGGCATTTTCCTTGGTTACTCAAATAAGAGCAAGGCTTACAAGGTTTATAACAAGAGGCTGGATAAGATTATGGAAAGCTATGATGTGAAAGTGGTTGAGGAAGTCAAGATGAAAGCCACTGATCCTGAAAATTTTCTGGATCACTTAGATGACTTAGAGAGCCAAGATGAGGCAGACCTGGAGCTGAAATCAGCTACTGAGGAGACTGATGCAGAAGGATCAGAGACAGAAGTTACAAAAGGCCTGGAAATAGCAAAAAGAAAGTACAACAAGAGAATTGACAAGATGCCTATCATTGGAGACCCCAAAGCTCCAGTAAGAACAAGAAGGCAACTGAAAAGTATGGTTGCAACTGCCCTACTGTCTCAAGTTGAGCCAAGGTCAATAGAGGAAGCCCTGGAGGACCAGTCATGGCTGCAAGCCATGAATGAAGAGCTGGACCAAATTGAGAAAAACCAAACTTGGGAGCTCGTGGATAGGCCAGCAAACAAAAATGTGATAGGCACAAAATGGGTGTTCAGGAACAGGTTGAATGAGGAAGGAAAAGTTGTAAAGAATAAGGCAAGGCTTGTGTGCAAAGGATACTCTCAAATTGAAGGAATAGATGTGGATGAAACCTTTGCCCCAGTAGCAAGGCTTGAAGCCATAAGAATGTTTTTGGCAGTGGCGTCAGCAAGAAGCTACAAGGTCTTCCAAATGGATGTTAAATCTGCCTTCTTGAATGGAAATCTGGAAGAAGAAGTGTACATTGAGCAACCGGATGGTTTTCTAGTTTGTGAAGATGAAAACAAGGTGTGCAAGCTCAAAAAGGCACTCTATGGATTAAAACAAGCCCCAAGAGCATGGTACTCAAGGCTGGACAGTTACCTGAAGAATCTGAATTTCAGAAAAAGTTGCATAAATAGCAATTTATATGTCCTTGATGGAAAGGGTGGACAGTTAATAGCCATAGTCTATGTTGATGACATAATATTTGGAGGAGATAAGGAGCAGCTGTGCCATGAATTTGCTAGAAAGATGCAAGAAGAGTTTGAAATGTCCATGATAGGAGAGCTATCATTTTTCCTTGGACTACAGATTCATCAAAAAGCAACTGGAATTTTTATCTCTCAAACCAAGTATACCAAAGAAGTGCTGAAGAAATTTGGTATGACTGATGCTAAGCCAATGTCTACACCCATGGCAACTAACTGCAAGCTGAGCAAGGATGAAAAAGGAGCTGAAGCTGATCAAAGTCTATACAGAAGCATGATAGGAAGCTTATTGTACTTAACAGCAACAAGGCCTGATATTACCTTTGCTGTCTGCCAAGCTGCTAGATACCAGGCAAATCCAAAGAGTTCTCATATGATTGCACTAAAGAGGGTGCTAAGATACTTGCAAGGGACAGTAGATTATGGTCTGTGGTATGCAAGGAAAGGAAGCTTGGGATTAAGAAGCTTCACTGATGCTGATTGGGCAGGAAATGTTGATGACAGGAGATCCACTTCAGGAGGAGTATTCTTTCTTGGTAATAGATGTGTGAGCTGGTTAAGCAAGAAGCAAGAAAGTATAGCCTTAAGCACTGCTGAAGCCGAGTACATAGCAGCAACCAAGGCATGCACTCAAGCTATATGGATGAGATCTGAACTGCAAAATCTTAAAGAAGAAGTTCCCCTGCCACTGATAATTCTTTGTGACAACAAAAGTGCCATTGATTTGTCAAAGAATTCAGTGCAGCACTCGAGAGCCAAACATATAGAAATCAAGTATCACTTCATAAAGGACAAGGTTGAGAAAGGAGAAATTATGCTAAAGTATGTTCCCACAGCTAAACAAATAGCTGATGTAATGACAAAGCCTCTTCCAGCCGAGATGTTTGAAACTTTGAGGATGCAAATGGGAGTGCAGTCCTCCTTCTCATGCTGAATCAGTTGAGCATCCCCAAATCCCTTTGAAATTGGTTGTCAAAGGGGGAGAGATAGCCGCAGCAGCCGGCCAGACGCAGCAGTATTATCCTTGGGAGAGAAGGACGTTGGAAAAAGCTCTATGCAGGGGGAGTTTACTATGAAGAAGAATAAGGCTCAGGGGGAGCTTAGCACTGAGTTGACTGATTGGCTGCAAATGTGGTTGCCAACAATTCCAAAGGGGGAGATTGTTGAGCCATTGGAGCCGCTACAATGGAGCTGAATCAGTAAGGATGTCATAAGCTGCTACAATGAAGCTTTCTTAGCCTTTGTTAAAGTCCAATGTTTTGTTGTAATTGTTGCAACCACATTGTGACAAATCTGTGAATTACTAAGGCAATAATGGACTGAGTTCATGAGGTTTGAAAGCATTTTATCTGGACAAAATCTCAGCAAGAAGCCGATGAATAAACTGAAGTGCCAAAATGAGAAGGAAGTGTACTGTTGGCATATCAGATCAAAGGCCACACAGATCAGATCAAAGGCAGTGCGTATCAGATCAAAGGAAGTGAAGATCAGATCAAAGGCAGTGCGTATCAGATCAAAGGATGCACACATCAGATCACATGCAGCACAGATCAGATCAACGGAAGTAAAGATCAGATCAAATTCTCAAGGGATTGCTCAGCAGCTTGGTTTCACAGAAGCAAGGCAAGTCAGCAACAAAACATATTTGCAGCAGAAGAGAACAACTCAAGGCTGGAGAGCTAGAGCAGACACCTAAGAAGCTGAAGTCAAGGACGGCTAGTGAATCACACTTCAAACGCGCGACTCTAAAAGTCTCTCAAAGATTCAGAAGACGCAGGAGCATCATGTTGAAGTATCTAGCAATCCTGTGAGCGAGCAGAAATACAAAAGAATCAAGCAGTGCCCGATCAGAAGAACTGCAGGAGCTACATGGATGGTTCTGAGTTGCTGGACAGAACGTTGTGACATGAAGCTAACATCAGATCAACCGAAGGCCAACATCAGATCAACTGCAAGCTAACATCAGATCAACCGAAGGCTAACATCAGATCAACTGCAAGCTAACATCAGATCAACCGAAGGCTAACATCAGATCAACTGCAAGCTAACATCAGATCAACCGAAGGCTAACATCAGATCAACTGCAAGCTAACATCAGATCAACCGAAGGCTAACATCAGATCAACTGCAAGCTAACATCAGATCAACCGAAGCGCGACATCAGATCAAATGCCGCACACATCAGATCAGCTATAAGCTAAGATCAGATCACTTCTGCTGTTTCAAAATATCTAAGACAAGCTACTCGAGAAGTATGAAGGAGTACAGTCAGCAATATGACATGGCAAGCAAGTTGCAACTCAAAAGGTTGAAAATGGATTATTTGAATCTTGAGCCGCCTTTCGTGTATGATGTGCTGACACACTGCACGGTAGGGCACAGTTTTTCTTCTGGGAAAAAGAAAACGGGCATATGAGTAGGTGTGGTAGGTACAACAACTGCAGAACGGAAGAAAAACCTAAAAAGGGGAAGGCACGAGAAGAGAAATATAGAGAGAGATGAGCAACAGAAAAGAAGTGTGCTGAACCGAACGAAACCGAAAAAAGGGGAGAAGTAAAAGAGTGAGAGCTGCAAAAAGATGATATGAGAAATACAAGAGAGAAAGAAACAGTAAGCTGCACAAGGAGAAGCTGAAGCTTTGGAGAAGCAGAAGTCAAGGAGAAGAAGAAGCTGAGGAGGAGCAGAAAAAGGGAAGACTGAAACTAAGATCAAAGATGATGCAGAATCGGGAGAACTGACCCTGAGGTTGCAGCTTCAGGTGGTAAGCCTAGAACACTATCAAACTTCTTTCATTAAGTGATTTTGAAAGATATTTGTGTAGAAAAGGCAGTACAATAGAGGTTTATATGTTGTTGTTTTAGTTGATGAACTTGTAGAGGTAGTGAACCTCAATGTGTTGAGCAGTGAGCTCTTGTTTATGTTGCTTACGGTCAGTGAGGCCAGAGCTGAATGATTCCGTGATAGTGAAGATTGACAGGAGTGAATCTGTCCGTGGATGTAGATCATTTGATCGAACCACGTAAAAATCCCCCTTGCACATTTACTGCTTTGAGTGTGTCTTGACTGGTGTGGTGTTCTCAAACTGTAAGCTTGAACAGGAGTGTTGTGGTTGTGTAAGTGAACCCTCCTTGAGTGAGTCCATCTAAGCCAAGAACGTGAGTTCAACAATAAGCTCTAACTGAGCTAACATTTGAGAGGGAATCCTTTAGTTGAAAGAAAAATTGATAAAGTGTTGATTCACCCCCCCCCCCTCTCAACACTTGACACGATCCAACAATTGGTATCAGAGCAAGGTTCGCTTTTGTCAAGTGATTGTTGAAACTTAGAACCAGCAGTAGAAATGGAGAATCAAGCAACGACTGTTAAGGGAGTTCCTTATTTCGGTGGCCAAAATTTCCAGTTATGGAAAAAGAGAATGAGTGCTTATCTCTTAGCACAAGGCCTACAAGTACAAAGAGTAGTCTTGCATGGATTTACACCAACCGTAGATGAGGAGAATCCTACAGCTGCAGAAATTAAAAACTTAGAAGCTGATGGAAAGGCAAGGAATGCTCTATATGCAGCTCTGTCAGAAAAAGAGAACTTTAAAGTTATAGACTGTGTTACTGCTCATGAAATATGGATTAAACTGATTAATATTCATGAGGGAGACATCAAGGTTAAGGAGGCAAAATTGCAGGTTCTTAGAAGTAAGTTTGAAGGTCTTAAGATGGGAGAAGGTGAAAACATTGAGGACTTCCTAAACAGAGTTGTTGAATTAGTTAGCTCAATGAGGGGTCTGGGTGAGAGTGTTGGAGATTCCAATATAGTTAAAAAGGTTCTTAGATCCCTACCAGCAAGATATGATTCTAAGGTTTCTGCTATAGAGGAGAGGGACCTAGATAAAGTGACATTAGATGAGCTACAAAGCACCTTTGTAGCATATGAAATGAGGATTTCAAATTCAAAGGAGGAGACGTCAAAGGCAGTCAAGGAGATAGCATTTAAAACAAAACACTCAAGGAAGCTAAAGGAGGAAAGCAGTGAAGATGAAGCAGCAGACAGTGATCTTGAAAGAATGATGGTGTTGATTTCAAGGAGTTTCAGAGGCCAGACTGGAAAGTACAAGGGAAAGTTGCCCTTAAAATGCTTCAATTGTGGCAAAATAGGCCACTTTGCAAGCAAGTGCTTCATGAAGAATAAGAGAACAGAAGATGAGGAAGCTGACAAGCCATCAGACAGGTGGCCTGAGCAGAAAGGAAAGAAGAAGATGAGCTTCAAATCAAGAAAAGGGAAAGCTTACAGAAAACGGAGCTACCTGAGCAAGAAGAAAAATGATAGCTCTGAGGAGAATGAAGAGACTGATGTCTCAGACAGTGAAGATGAGTCTGAAGCTGAAGAGGAGACTCTCATGGTGATGAAATCTTCAACTGTTTCATTAAAGGAGGATGCTGAACTAGAGAACCAATCAGCTGATGCTGAAGAAGTGGATCTAGAGGAAGAACTGGAGTTTGCATACAACAAGATAGAGGAGCAGAAGAGATTGCACAAGAAGACAATGAAGACAATGAAGGAGATGGAAAAGGTCATCTTGAGCAGTCAAGAAGAAAACTCAATACTGGAGAATAGAGTAATTGAATTGGAGCAGGAACTGATTCCCATACAAAATGAAGCTGAGGTTCACAAAAATTGTACAAGAGAAAAGATGGAACTTCAAAAGACATGTGAAACCTTGGTAGAAAAGCTAGATGCCACCACTGCCGAACTAGAGGATGCAACAAGAAAGATAGAAGATCTGCTGTCTCAACAAACTGTGATCAAAGCTGAAGAAATGACGGATGGAACTACTGTAGAATCAAAATTGAAAGGAAAGCTGGAGCTTCAGTCAAGCAAAACTGAGCCTGGTGAATCCTCAAGGAGCAAAGAAGTGGCTGCAAAAACTGAAGAAGCCACAAGGAAGTTAGATGAGTGCCTCAGCAAGCAGAGATCTCATTCAGAAGGGAAGAAAGGTCTTGGTTATGAAGGAGATAAAAAATCAGAAGGACAACCAGCTGCAACAACCAAGAAGACTGTTACCTTTGTCAAAGAAGGTTCAATTTGTGTTGCTGGTGTAAAGGCAGGAACTAGTTTTGTTGATTCTAAGAAGATGGAAATTTCTAATGGATCAAGAAAGTCTACTGAGCAAAATGAAAGACTGCACGAGCTGAGGGGGAGGCAATCTATGTATCAAAGAAGCCTGCTCAAAAGTAGAAGGCTGATTGCTGGAGTATGTTTCACCTGTGGAGAATCAGGTCACTATGCAGCAAATTGCTGGAGGAAGGTATTCTGGAGATTTGGAGGAAGAACAATGCAGTCAAGAGGATGGAATAGAAAAGAGTATTATCATCAAAGAAGCCTAAGTACTTCAAGAAGGATCCCTGAAGCTGAAATCAGAAAAGGCCATATCATACAACCTGGAGAAGTGTATCAGAAATTGAATGTCTGGTGCAGATGCAGATTGCCAAATAAGAGAAGCAAGTGGTCGGAAGAAGTGAATAGCAGGAGAGCCCAGTCACTGCAACAAGCTACAAATAGAAGAAACTTTGCAGCAGGAACAAGAAGAAACCAAGCAGATTACACAAGAAGAAATCAGTCTCTAATGCAGCCACTTAATCTGAGAAACAGATTTCAAATTTTTGAAGGGTTAGAAGAGAATGATCACTGGAGCTGCAGCAGGAGCAATCAGAGATTGAATGAACAGCAAGGCATACCAGCAGCGAGAAAAATTTGGAGGAAGAAACACAGATTTGAAGAAGCTTGCATTGCTGAAGTTGCACTGAAAACAAAAGCTAAGGAAGCCCAATGGATCATTGACAGTGGGTGCACAAGCCATATGACTGGAGACAAAACTCTACTGAGAAACACAAAAGAAGTTGAAAGAGGGTTTGTCAAGTTTGCAGATAAGAGTGGGTTAAAGATCAAGGCTGTTGGAGAAGCCACCATTGGATCAGAAAAGTTCAAATCTAAGGAGGTGCTGTTTGTAGAAGGGCTGAAGTACAACTTGCTGAGTGTAAGACAACTGTGTGACAATGGTTTCAAAGTAGACTTCTCAAAAAATGGCTGTTTCATCAAAGACTGCAAGACTGGAGAAATCATGACCAAAGGAATAAGAGACAACAAGGATTTATACCTCATAGATGTGAAGGAAAAGTTGTGCATGCTAAGCAAAATGGATGAAAATACGCTTTGGCATTGCAGGCTTGGACACTTAAATCAAAAGAGCATGAGAAGCCTGGTGAAGTGCAATGCAGTGTTAAACCTCCCTGTACTAAAGAGGGACAACAGCACTTGTGACTCATGCCAAAAAGGGAAATTTGCAAAGCTTTCTCACAAGTCCAAGGAGCATAGAACCTCTAAGCCATTGGAGCTAGTTCACACTGATGTATGTGGACCAATGAAAAGAAAAGGTACAGGTAAAGAGATGTATTTCATTCTTTTTGTGGATGACTTCACTAGGATGATGTGCATCATGCACATGAAGCAAAAGAGTGAAGCCTTCAACTGTTTCAAAAGATTTCAAAAACTGGCAGAAAACCAGCATGGAAGGAAGATCAAAGTTTTGAGATCAGATAATGGAGGAGAGTTTACCTCGCAGGAATTTGAAGAATACTTGGAGGAAATGGGAATCAAACATCAAGTCTCAAGTCCTCACACTCCCCAGCAAAATGGAGTTGTAGAGAGGAAAAATAGAAGTGTGATTGAGATGGCAAGAACCATGCTGTTGGAGCACAATACTCCAAAGCACTTCTGGAAGGAAGCCACAATGGCAGCTGTGCATGTACAAAATAGAACCATGTTTCACCTGTGTAGTGTTTTATTTTTGGTTAAAAGTTTTTGGTTTTATTTGTTCCTTTTTATGGTTCACTCTTCTGTTACAGGCAAACTCGTATTTGACCTAGAGATAGAGAAGATTGCAAAAAGGAACACCAAAGAGAAGAAACAAAGAGAGCAACTGGCTGAATCAACATATTTGGCCCCACCAGTTGACGAACAGGAAGAAATTCAAGTTCCGGAAGAGGAAGAAGAGCAGTTAATCGCAACACCAATGGCTGACAGGACGCTAAGGGAGTTGGCAACTCCCGATGAAAATCAGCAATCTCTTTGCATTACTTTTCCTAATGATGCTCCTAGGTTTGAGTTGAAGTCTAGTACTATACACTTACAGCCTAAGATGGTTTGACAGGTGAGGACCCCCACAAGCACTTGATGGAGTTCCACATTGTATGTTCGGCAGTGAGTTACCAAGGAGTTACAGAGGAGCAAGTCAAGCTCAGGGCATTCCCATTTTCCTTGGAGGATAAGGCAAAACACTGGCTCTTTGGGCTACCAGCAGGGTCCATTACCACATGGAACGAGCTGAAGAAAAGATTTTTGGAGAAATTTTTCCCAGCCTCTCGAGCTTCTAATATCAGAAAGGATATCTGCGGTGTCAGGCAAGCAACTGGTGAAAGCCTGTATGAGTACTGGGAACGATTTAGCGATTTGTGCAGAAGTTGTCCCCAACACCAAATTCCAGAGCAACTCCTGATTCAGTATTTCTATGAGGGCCTATCTGAGTTGCACAGAGACAAGATTGATTCTGTCAGTGGAGGAGCATTGATGAATAAGACTCCTGCAGAGGCAATGAGGCTAATCTCTGTGATGGCTGAGACTTCCCAGTAATTTCATACGCGAGTAGACATGCCCACCAGACGAGTTAACAAGGTTAGTATTTCTAATATGGAGAGTAAGATTGAGCAACTTACTGATTTGGTGCGCCAGCTTGCTGTGGGACAATTGCAGACAATTAAGGTATGCGGAATATGCTCAATTCAAGGACACACCTCGGATGGTTGTCCAGCCATGCAAGAATGTACACAGATGAATGTTATGGGAGGATTCCAGGATCCACCCCAGAGAAGTTATGAGCCATATGCTAATACCTACAACCCAGGGTGGAGGAATCATCCAAATTTCAGCTACAAGCAGCCTGGATTTCAACCTCAGCCCCAACCTCAACAATCCGGTTTCCAACCCCCAGTGAGAAACCTAGTACCTCCACCAGCAGAGGCTTCAGGTTCAACAGTGGAGTCAGTGATTAAAGGATTAACAGCTGCGGTGCAGGGTCTTGTTGAAAGGGATCTAGCAAGAGAACAACAACAGGCAAGAGAACAACAACAAATAGCTAGAGAGCAACAGTCACAGGCTGCCATTAGAAACTTGGAGAAACAAATATCTCAGCTAGCTACTCAAGTTAATCAGAGAGACCGAGCTCAAGGGAAGCTTCCGTCTCAGCCAGGTAGTTCCACTGAAAATGTGAGTGGCATTACTTTGAGGAGTGGAAGAGAATTACTAGAACTTGAAGTTCCGACAGTCGAGGTTCAAGAGCCTTCTCAGACGCCAGAAAAGGAAGAGGCAGAGGAAGAGGCAGTGGAAGAGTTGCCAGAGAAAGAGGTAACTCCTAAATTCATTGTAAGAAAAACTGAGAGTGTGATTCCACCTCATTTTCCTGGCAGGTTAGTCCAAGTGAGAAAAGAGTACAGTGACGATGAGGTGCTTGAAGTATTTCGCAAAGTGGCAATCAACATACCATTGATGGAAGCCATTGCACAGATTCCCAGGTATGCGAAATTTTTAAAGTCGTTGCTGACCAAAAAGAGAAGACCTGAAGGCAAGGTCTATGTGAACGAGAATGTGTCTTCGGTTCTTCAGCGTAAGTTGCCTCAGAAGTGCGCTGATGCAGGTATTTTTGCCAGATCTTGTGTAATTGGGTCACGTGTTATAAAAGCAGCTATGCTAGATTTAGGAGCTTCAATTAATATGATGTCTTTGTCTTTGTTTAACAAGTTGAAAATTGGGGCACTTAAAAATACAAATGTGATTGTCCAGTTAGCCAATAGGGCGATGATTTATCCAGAAGGGGTAGTCGAGGATGTACTAGTAAAACGTGATAAATTGATTTTTCCTGCTGATTTTTACATTCTTGACATGAATGATGAACATGTGACAAACTCTGATATTCTCTTACTTGGTAGGTCATTTATGAAAACGGCTAAGACAAAAATAGATGTGGATGCTGGTGTGTTTACTTTTGAATTCAATGGTGAAAAAGTACAGTTTAACGTGTATGAAGCAATGAAGTACCCACCGGACTCTGAATATTTTGTAAATAGTGGACTCTATGGTGCAGGAAGATATTGAATTTAATTTGATGCTTGATGAGCTTAATTTTGTGTTACAACATAGTTTGCAGGGAAAGGATGCTCAAAAAGATGTGAATGAATCTGTCAATGAGGCAATCAAGGCATTTCATGCCAATCCTGAACTGCCACTGAGGTTTGCTAACCATTACTTGGGATTGCCTATTAGTTCTGAAAATATTTTACCTTCTCTGGTACAGGCCCCTAAATTGGAGTTCAAATTGTTCCACGATCATCTCAAATATCTTCTGTTAGAGCCCGAGTCAAAATCGTGGTGCAAGGAAAGAAAAAAAAAAACCATTCAGGATGAGCTGCTACGGAGGAAGAAATGTGTGGTTGGACAGAAGGTATTTTTCACAGAGTGCAAATGGAAATTAATGCATGGTAAGTTCAAATCAAGATGGCACAAACCCTATATTGAGGTAAGTATTTCTTCTTCTTGTATGGTTGAAATTAAAGATTTAGAGTCCAGAAAAATATGGGTTGCGAATGGTCATCGACTCAAATCTTTGCTTGTGAATGGTATAACTACTTCTAATAATGAAATTTGGTTATTTCTGCTTATTTATGAAGATTAATTAGAAGTAGGTCTGTGTCTAGCCAAAACCATTAAAGAAAGGTGCTTATGGGAGGCAACCCAAATTTTTTTAAGTTTTTTTTTTTAAGTAGGTTTAGTCTTTTAATTGTATTTTTAAGTGATTTTTAGCTGAGAATTTCGAGGGGAATTCAAGGTTTGGGCAGAATAGAATTCTTCCTCTGACATGCCCAGGTCAAGCTTCGCATTTTTTTTAGATTTTCTGAAGGTTTGGGCAGAATAAAATTCTTCATCTGACATGCCCAGGTGAGTTTTTCTTTTATTTTTAAGGGTTGGGGGCAGAATACAATTTTTCCTCTGACATGCCCAGGTCAGTGCCTTTGGATTTCTCACGATTTTCTTTGCTTTTATTTGGGATTTTTTTAAGTTGTTGGGCAGATTACAATCTTTCCTATGACATGCCCATGTCATTTACACTTAAAAAAAAAAAAAAAACAGAAAAAAACAGAAAATCTCCTTTTCAAGTTTAATTAGGGTTCCTAATATTATTGTGGGTTTTCCTTTTTTCTCAGCAGCTTGCGGCGGCCGTTCTTTCCTTTTCCCCAACCACACCGCTGTCCATTTCCTTCATCTTCTCCACACCATTCTTCACCAATCGGCCACTGCTGGTTTTCCGTCGGGGTACGACAACACTCCGCTTTTCTCCCTTTCGACATCCGACCGGCATTGGAAGCAAACTCGCGACCCCCATTCTTCCCTTTGCCCATTCATTCTCTGCGGGCGTCGACTTTGGTTCTGTTGGTAATCCTCTCGCAGCCTTTTTATGGATAGCCGACGACTCTGCTGCTTCTTTGGGTCGGTCATCACCGCCTCCACTCGCCCAAGGCGTCCCTCGATTTTCTTGGCGGGGTCGTTGTCTCGCCGCCATTCTGTGTTTTCTTCCGCCGCTCCGTGACTCGCTAATTTGGGTGGGCGGCCATTTCTGTTTGGCTTTTGGGGCCGCATTTTCTTCCGCTGCTCCATGCGTTTTGCCATGTTCCTCTGTTTCAGCCAACTGTTCTTTCACCTAAGCTGCGCAAGTTTTCAATCGGCACATCAACAGCACTCCGTACCGCCTCAGCCAGCCGCTGTTCACCTTTGACTGCCACTATGGTGCGTAAGACAGCCCCAACAATGATTGCATTGCGTGATGAATCCAGCTCTTCAGAAGAAGAGGCACCCTCTTCAACCCTGCTCGTTGCTGTACAGCGTCCCAAGCGGTAAAAGACCCACCCAGAATCCAGCGAAGCAACATCGGTCATCACACGCCCATTGCGCACATGTGGGCTTGAAATCACCAAATCCACCACCATAGAGAAGATTCTTTTCCCCTTACTAACTTTTGTTTGTTTTAGTTATTTTATTTATTTTTATTCTGTCTTGGTGGTGTTTGTTTTTGCGATCCTGTTTATGCCTATTTTTTTTCTACATTGGGGACAATGTAGAGTTTTAGGTGTGGGGGGATTGTTTTGGAGATGGTTTGTGTTTCATTGTGTTTAGAGTCTAGGTGTGGGGGAGATGTAAATGTTATGTGTTTTGTGTTGGAAAATTGATATGCAATGTGTGATTTGGTAAGGTAAGGATGAAATGTAGGGAATAATAGTAGTATTATGTGTTGGATGCCTATAACTGTTCCGTGTGATAATTCAAACGAGGATACTTGTGTGAGTGACATCCAAAAAGCTAGATAATGTGAGATTTTGGGCCTTAATGAGCAAATAATTCTTTCTTGTGCTCAATTGTTTTTCTTCAGAGTGTTTCACACATAATTTGCATATTCTAGAACTTGCTTTGTTATGCATGTTACCATTGCTTGTGAATTTGATGTACAAAGATGATAAGGGCATTAGGATAAACCAATTTTTGGCTTGCTTTAAAATCCAAACTTCTATGCTTACCATTAGTGAACCTTTTTGAAGCTTGGATCTTGTTCTTTGATTGTAAAGCCATTAAAATAAAACCAAGGCCTGTGTTTAGCTTGTTTTTTTTTTTCTGCCTAGTTATTGAAATGAGTGTGTACTAGGTTGTTGACCTTGGTTTGTGGTTTGAAGGCGGATATTGCAAGACATTAGTAGCTCATAAAAGAATGAGTTTGTGCTCTACAGTATAAAGTTGCCTATGTGTAAAATAGAGGCACAAAAGTTGTTGAAAAAGAAAAAAAAAAAGAAAAAAAAATGAAAATGAAAGAAAAAAAAAAACAGCCAATATAAACAAATTCCAAATTCCATTGAATTTGTGTGGCTAGAAAAAAAAAAAAAAAGAATAAAGAGCTAGGTTTGGAATCTTTATGGGTTGCTAGTGTCTTGCATGGGACATCCTCGGTAAGAATGTTGGAAGGTTGACAATTGAGTATATGCTTGTTTTCGTAACTGTAGTCTAGATATTATCTTTTGTTTATCCTACCCTTTGTCCCGAGCCTCATTATAACCCTTTGACAAGACCCTTTGATTTGTATTTTGGATTCATTTGAGTGACGGTGATGTGATATATCTGCAAGCTTATGGCAAAAACAGGTTATGTGATGAATTTGAGTGATTATATATCCCCTAAACAATTTTGAGTGCATGAGAGATTACATGAGAGGTGGATGTCACTTTTGCTTATTATTTGATTTTGGAGAGTTATGAGGAACTTGGTATAGTCATTGCAAATGCTTGGTACTATGAAAAATTTCCTATGTGGATTGCAAGTTTTGCTTGGTTATATATTGCATATTGAGGATCCAGTTGTTGCTGTTACTTGTGTTTTGTTTATGTGTCGAGTCTTGAGTCATGCTTGGGGACAAGCATTGTTTAGGTGTGGGGGATTTTGATGAGCTGATATTTTATGATACAATTTGGTGCTGAATTGGGCAAAGTTGGATGTTTTGGTGAAGCTAAATAGCGTTTTTATATTTGCAGGGAATTATATTGATTTTGAGAAGGATGGTGCAATATTTGAAAAAAGGAGGGCAGATTGGATAAATTGAAGAAAAGGAGTTGGGCTAAGAATTGGGTTTAGAATTAATTGTTAATGTGGCTGATATATTGTATTGAAGGAGGAGGATTTTTGGGAAAGACAAGAAAGGAAGAATGACCAAATTGGGAAGGAAGAGTTATATAAGGCTAGGAATAAAAAGAGCAGGATTTTTATTCTAGGATTGATTGTCTTGATTTGGGGGAAGTTAACTGCAGGAATTTTAATTTTGAAAAAAGGGAAGACTTTGGAAAGAAAGAAAAAAAACTTGCACTGCAGGAGAGGATTCATACTTTTGACTGCAAGATTTTTATTTTTGGCTGGGGAGGAATAGAACAAAAAGGCAGGGACGGCTGAACCAAGAGAAAAAAAAGAGGTTGACTGAAGCTTTTGGACAATTTTTGGGATAGCTCTCCTATAGAAGAATTTATCAATTAGTAGTATTTCTATTCCTTAGTTTTTAGTTTTAATTCATGGAGTACAATTTTTATTTGATGTTTTTCTTTTCAATTATGAGTAGCTAGATTTCTTTAGTCTAGTCAAGGGAATAAAAACTCCTCGATGATACTTGAATCGTGAGATCGAATTGATATTATTATTAATTGATTATTGGTTTCTTATTTATTCTTGAGCATTTTTGTGAATTATTTGGCACTGTCTGTATAGCTGGTAGCATGCGTGCTTTCCTAGGTAATCCAATCTACTAGAATACCGAGTTTCAGTATTCCTTAGAGTCAACGAATTAATCACGTGGTACGTAGATTAGTGAATTGAAAAAATAAATAATCAAGTGCAATTAAGCTAATTGAGTTAATTGTAATTGAACTGGGTCCTTGGCTATCGTGATCTAGGTTCTAGGAGGTTCCAGAATTGATTATCGATTATAGATGCGATTAACGGAGGTTCCTTAATTGCTAGCTTTAATTAATAGGACTGAATTGTTAGGAGGTTCCAATAATGAAAACCAGTGTAACCAGTAGTTAATTAATACATTTTTGCATCAATGATCGATTAGTGCATCGAGGTGGTCCAATTCCTTGGCTAGACATTTTTCGAATTTGGATTTGACCATTTGTTTAATTTCTTGTCGTTAGTTTTAATTTGATTTTGTTAGTTAGTTTGATTAAAAACAAACCCCCCATTTTGGTTACGTACTTTTGACCAACTTTAGTTCACTCTGTTGCTCCCTGTGGATACGATCCTACTCGTTCTATACTATTTTTAATAGTTTTAGAAGTAGGTTTATTTTTGATTGGCCTGACGACCCATCAAATCTCCAAAGTGCCTCCTTACTACGAAACCATACAAATCCAACTATAAGTGCATTGAAAGCTCATAAAAGATGTCGTATTCATTGAAAATCAACTAAAAGTAAGCTAAACATGCATGATTTTAGATCATAAAAAGGTATATTTTGGAGTCACGTCAGGGACATTATCACTTTTGATGGAAGGAATTAGCTCTTGTGATTATTCACGAATGTTAGATGACTTAGAAGCAAGGTTGCTAAATTTCAAATGGATAGAGAAGTTGTGGTAGAAAAGGAAGAGGCATTGATGAGTTCACAAAGGCAAAATCTAAAAAGAAAGAAAATCTTGAGGCAAAGCTTGAAAAGTTGAAAGCTAAGAGGAAAATAGAAGAAGAAAGCAAAAAGAGAAATGGAGGAAGCTTAAGGAAGAGTTGCCTAAGTCAAGCCTTGAAAGTTTCCAAATTAAATCCTAACTTCAAAACATAAAAAACAATCCAATGGTGTTCCAAAGATGTTCAAATGCTTCTTAGAACGTAAACAAACATTTTCCATAAACAAGAAATCCTAAACGAAATATGTTCATAGTCAAGAAAATCGAAATTTGAAAACTAGGAACACAAATGGGGGAAAATGATATGGAATCATGCTCATTTATGTATAATCAAAGTAAAACAAGCATAAAAACATTCAAACTAAGAATATATATCTTCCAAAGAAATTTCAAAAATTTAATCAAAACCCTGAAAATTCTTACCTTTAATTCTTGCAATTTGGGTATGAAATTGAATCGTATGAACCATTAGAACACTAAATGTAGATTAAATGAAGGATTTAGTTGGACAAGAAGTTAAAAAATCAAACCGACAAGGGATTTTTTTGATTTTGGGTTGCGCATGGAACTACTGGGAAGGCGTCATGTGTGGTGGCCGTTTGGGTGTCTCTTCCGCATTTTATATGTGTGTGTGTGTGTCGGAGGAGTTGCACAGGCGCTACCATGGCACTGGCGCCTGGTGCCAAAGTCCTCCTAGTTTCCGTTTCTGCGGCCACCTTCGTAGCGCCTGGTCGTTGCCCTGGCGCTAACCAGGCGTCGGTGCATGATATCCTGCAACAGCAAATACTGATCAGGCAGTGGCGCTACTATGGCTTATACTAATTGTTCATTTTAGCAATTTTTAACGATTTTCCTTCTCTTTTTGTAGGATAATAGCTAGAACTAAGAACTTGAACTTCCGGGATGAGAATACTTCTGCATCTTCTAATTCTAAGGGTTCATATGCCTTATATTATAGAGAGTTCTCCCTTGAGAGCAGGATCTCCTTCTAATCAAATAACTATAGCTCCTCCACCACCACCAAAGAAGAAGAGGTCTAGATAAAGCCAACCACAAAGGAAACCCAAGAATGTTACTGCAACTACCAAAAATGATGAGAACGAGAGAACTCCAACTTCAAAGAGGAGCCAAGATGCACAAGCAAGTATTGGGAGCTAGTGGAGACTATGGGTTGGGAGCGTCTGCAACCTACACAGAGTGATGCTACCACCCAACAGTCGGACGCTACAAATACGGAGAATTTAGCTCTTGGACAAAGTCAATTCTTGGATATCCATTTGTTGTCCGAACTAATAGGGGAAGCTACTGACAAATCGCTAAAGGATGATTTGGGGGGTCCAGTATCGGATGGAGGTTTAGGAGATAAACAAGGAATAAGAGATGGTTTTGACTCATAATCAATTAATTCTGAGCCTCTACCAGGCATGTATGAAGTGCAGGTTGATTCTGATGATTATGACTAAATTGCAGATCGATATGCTTTCCAGAGGAAGATTCTTCACAATCGCAACGTAACAAAAGGACACCCGAAAAAGATGCTAAGTGTCTCACCATTGGTCCATTCGTGTCGTTCGGCCCGCATTTATCGTCCACCACTTCGCTTTTGCTGAGTTGACTATTTTAATATGCTCGTAATTTCAGAGTTCAGTTTGTATAATTTAGCTTGACTTCCTAGTGGGGGCTTATAAAGTAGTAGGGGTTTTCAACCCTTATATCTTTGAGATTTTTAATTTTATAGTAATAAACGGGTAGTCAATCCAGTATGTTTTATTAAAAACAATTATTAAATAATGGTATGATATTAAAAAAAGAAAGGGATAGGGATGAACGGCGTTTTGAATTTTATATTATATTAAAATTAATATATATATATATATAAATATTAAGGTGTCGAAGAAAAAGTTTATATTCCCACTATAAAATAGGTTAGAACAAATGAAAAGAACCAAAGTCAGTATTTTCTTAGAAGGTAGGAGTCCAAGTTTATTTGAATGGCGTTCAACTTGACAATGAAGGAAGGGGTCACCTGACGAATATATTTGGAGGAAGGGGTCACCTGACAAGTATATTTGGAGGAAGGGGTCACCTGACGAATTGATCGTCGCATAGGAGTTGGAGGCGTAATTTTAAATAGGCGACCTTTTTTCCTAACTAGAGTAAAGCCATCATTCGCCAGAGAAAGAGCCAAAATTTCTGCAGAAAAGGAAGTTCCTGTAGAAGTTTCGGAGAGTGGTCCCTGAACAAAAGGCCCGGGTGGATGTTGAACCAATACCAGTGTAGGTAGAGCAGTAACTTTATCAGCCAAAGGGGGAGAAATATCAGCAGCATGTTGGGTCAAATATGTGGCATTTATCAGTAGCATCCTTTCTAATCAAGGTATCATCATCTGAATCATTCCAGTCTTCGACCTCATTTTCAACAAAAAGATGTTCCCTTTGAAATTGTTTAACACTGAAAGATTTTTTCTTATATATTTTATCCAAACCAGCGAGCAAAGGGGTTGAAGTAGAGCGAATCAATCCAACCCCATTTCTTGATAGAATAGCTATAGTATTTAAAGTTTCCTCAACCTCTGCTACCAAATCAATTAATGCAGGGAAACTTTATCTTGGTCGTGCCTCAGATTTTCCTTGGCTAACAGAGGATCATAACAATTCTTTGGACTGCAAATTTTTAGTAGGAGCGTGAGACATTACACAAGGTGAGGGAACAGGCGGGGCAGCTAATACTTCTTGAGTAATTGGGTTGGGTTGGGAGACAGACCCTATTGAGATTAATTTTGAAGGCACTGGAGCTTTTGAGATTGGGGCATTTTCTGATGCATCCGCTTGAGGGTCTAACCGAGGCACTAGCTGAAGAGTAGAATCTTTAGAGGATTTATTCAATAACACAATTGATGTGGAGTTTTTTTCTTTCAAGGTGAGGCCTGAAGGACTAGCAGCTGTGGGCTTTATCACCAATTCAGAAGGGCTGGAACTATCTCTTGTACCCGACTATTTTGTCCCAACAGAGGGTTCTTTGAACGTCCTGCTAGGGTGGCTTTCCAATTTTACACTCTTTTTCTGAATTCCCAATTTTGCGGCATTTGGCACAATATTTGGGAATGAAGTCATAAGAAAAGAATTGTTCATGATATTCACCTTTCAAACCAATAAGCACTGATTTTGATAAGGGATTTATGAGGTCAACTTCGACACAGAATCTGGCTACGGAAGGGCGGGATTTGTTGTCGGTTGGCTTATCCACCTGAAGAGGCTTGCCTTCCACTTTGGCTATGGAGCAGATTGCTTCGGAAGAGTGGAAATGCAGTGGGAGGTCAAACAACGATGCCCATATGGGAGCCACCTGTGGGTCTTCTTCATATTTGAAGCTGGGAGTCCATTTTAGGACTCTCATCTAAGCCATGTACCTCTCATTAAGCATCGCTGGAAGTCTTCTTCGCGTTCAAATTTGATGGTTACATGTCTTTGGTTCAGCAGCCCTACTTCGAAGGTGCCATGGAAGACAATTGTAATAAGCATTTTGCGAACATTAGTCTTTTTAGGGTGGCCATATGAGAATTAACCAACTAACGATAGCCTTTGTAGGGCAGTCATCCGATCAAACTCTTCTCTGGAGTATTCAATAGCAGGTTTACCATTTCTATATACGAAATCTTTTGAAGGAACTGTGAATGGCTTGTTGACGCATTCTTTGAAAAAGGATGAGAATGGTGAAGCTAGAGGGGGAAGGGGGTCTCTAGGGCCGGCCGGCATAGAAGCCATGGCCGGCCGGAGGATGAAAATACGGATCTTGGTTGGGGGGAGAAGCTGTCGGGATAATGGTAAAATAAGAGAATGAGGAGCTTCTCTCTCTTAAAGACCGAAGACGTACTCGAATCTCAGGTGGTTAGGCTTCATGTTTATATATTTTTACATTTTTGTAGTTGTATCTTGAAGAATAATGCTTTGGTACCTTACAACCACTTTCGTGTATTTTTGCTGTGTTTCTCATGGAGTATTTATAGTTCTTTATTTTATACTGCTTGCCTTGAGGCAACTTTTCTAAATGGCCCATGATCAGCTTGTTATTTTTCAGCTTTAATAATAAGATTTAGGTTTTTAGTTCATCAAATACTAGCAAGATGGTTATAGATTTATAAGTCCCTTAGATTCTCGCGTTATATTTTGAATATATTTCTCTTGGGTACTTGGTCATTTTGTCTTGGGTACTATCAAGGCCGGCCCATAGGACAGGGCAGGAGGGGCGACTGCCTAGGTTCTAAAAATTTTAGGGACCCATAGTTTTTACATACTACTAATATTAATATATAATTGAAAAAAAAAGACAAGAAGAAGATGGCCTAGTGGTTGACACTACTCACTTACAATTTATGAGGTGTTGAGTTTGAATCACCACATCAATAATACAACCCTTTTATTTAAATTTGAATAATTTCAAAAGGACCCATCGCTATTATTTTGGTTTAGGACCATCAAAATCATTAGAACAGAGCTAGGTACTTTACATGTTTTTGTTATCCTTGTTATTCGTAATCGGATAGATAATATACTGAGATTTTAAATTTTTGATTTTTCATGCCCCATATTTTACTGTAGTTGTCAGTTGCAATTTGCAGTTTTTTTTTCGGATTTATTTTTCTGTTTCTGGCCATATGTAGATTCGAGAGCTGCTTTGCTTTTACTTGCATGGATGATTATTAACAGTAAGCGTTATTTACTTGCATGGAGAAATTATTTTGCTTGCCTTTTGTTAAAACAAATGAACAGTTTCGAATTTGTGATTTCAACTAGCTACAAACTGTCATGCAAATAAAACAATTAAGCCGAAAATTTTTTAATAGCAAAAAATATTACTAACCAAATGATATTTGGTACTTCTTTTATAAAAAAAAATTTTCCAATAAAACATATTGATACAGATAAAATTATAGGAACATATGATAAGAAGATAGTAAGTTTTCAATTTATAACTGAACTAAATACAAAATTCATAAATGAATTAAAAGATCTAATTTATAGAAAACACAATCAAATAAATTTCTTAAAATTTGAAATTAATTCATACTCTATAGAAGAAAATTTAAAAAATAATTTTAAATTACAAGAAAAAATAAAAAGAGTGTAAGACAATCTTTCTATAGAAATTTGTGGTGAACACCCAAACGCCTTTTGGGAAAGAAAAAAACATATTTTGAGTTTACCATATGAAGAAGATTTTGATAAAAAAAATAATAATAAAAGCAAAGGCAAGACCATGTCAAATGAATTCTGAATATTTAGAATCGTGTAAAAAGGAAATAAGTATGTTCCTAGAAAAAGGATTAATAACGGAATCTAAATGTCCTTGGTCATGTACAGGATTTTATGTTAATAAACATAGTGAAATAGAAAGAGGGGGGTCTAGATTAGTTATAAAATATAAACCTCTTAATAAAGTTTTAAAATGGATTAGACATCCAATTCCTAATAAAAAAAGATTTATTAGATAGATTATATGATGCCTTAATATTTTCATATTTTGATTTAAAATCAGGATATTGACAGATTGAAATTAAAGAATCAGATCAATATAAAATTGCTTTTAATGTTCTAATGGAACATTATGAATGGAAAGTTATGTTTTTTGGATTAAAAAATGCATCTTCTGAATTCTAGAAGATAATGAATGATTTTTTATTCCTTACAGTAATTTTATTGTTGTTTATATTGATGATATCTTAGTTTTCTCAAAGGATATACAATCACATTTCAATCATTTGCATATTTTTAAAAAAATTATAAAAAATAATGGTTTTGTAATATCACAATCTAAAATGCTTTTATTTCAAACTAATATTAGATTTTTAGGACATAATATTGAAAAAGAAAAAATTATTCCTAGGCGGAACCTAGATGGAGCCGCCGGAACCCTTCGGCGGTCTCCCACACACCAAATCCCACAAAATCACTCAATCAAGAACCTTTGCTAGCTTATTCAAGGAAAACCCAGAACTCTCATCCCTCCCTGACACCAAGCCGATTGAATTCATAGATGGAAAACCCCACCTGTTCTATGACGAGGATGAAATCGCAGCACTTGCAGAGCCTTATAAACTTTGTTTAGTTGGAAAGTTTTCCTTTGGGCGCCCTAAAATTGCAGAGATTCGCACTGAGTTTGATAAGGTGGGTCTTCATGGTAAGCTGGATATCAGTCTTATGAACCCCAGACACATTCTATTTCGTTTTCAGAATGAACGGGACTACCAACGCTGCTGGATCAAAGGGAGATGGAGTATCAAAGGTTATCAGATGAGAATGCTACGCTGGACTACTCACTTTCAGTTTGAAGAGGAGCCACCCCTGACACCAATTTGGATATCACTCCACGGCATCCCTTTGGAATATGCAAACCCCAAGTCCTTATTCTCGATTGCCTCTTCCATAGGAAAGCCCCTTCAGGTGGACGCACCAACAAGGAATCAAACTCGGCCTTCAGTGGCCAGAATCTGTGTAGAAGTGAACATATTGGATGATCTACCGGATAGTATTGCAATTGGGAATAGAGGGAAAACTTTTGATCAAAAGTTCACATACGAATTTCTTCCTTCGTACTGTGAAGAGTGCAGAAAGATCGGGCATAACAAGACAGAGTGCAACAAAGGAGTTAAAACCCAGCAACTATCCCAGACCATCCAAGCGATTGCCCTAGCGAAAATCAGTCTACAACCCCCCCTTCCTGAGGATACGCAAAAAAAGCTGATAGATGAAGTTGCTCAAATCGATATGTTGAAGCAGAACTCACCAAACAAAGCTAAATCGCAATTGGGAGAAAGAAAGACGTATTTACAGAAGGCAAGAGCCATAGTGGAGGAACCGAGCATCCCAATCCCATCCATCACAATAGACTTGCCTCTGCCATCAATTCCCAGTTTGATTTCGGTGAAGCAAACCACTCAAACCCAGGAGTTGTATGAGGTAGCGAATGATTCACCAAAGAGGATGGAACAACAACAATCAGACTCAGACGCGCCAACAGGGGAGTCAGAACAGATGAAGCAGAACAGAATGGAAGAAGGAGAACTCTCCCCTGAAGGAGATGTCAGTGTCACTGAAATGGAGACACGCTCAAAAGTGGCTCTTGTCACGGTCGAGGAAATTGACTGGATGGAAGAGGGCTCTGACTTTGCATCAATCCTAAAAGATGAAGGCGGTTTTATGGATGACTATTCAGCCTTCAGAACTGTGGATGATGGATTCACCCCATCAAAGAGTAAAAGGGGTCGACGGAAAATTCAGGCAGAATTGGACACGACTCCATCCCGAAGGTCTGTAAGAATTAAGGTGAAAACCTCCCGCTTTCACCAAGATATTTAAAAATTTTTCCGATCTTTTGCATATGTTCAGTTGTTATAAATCAGTTTAGAGAGGTCTCTGTTTTGTGGGTTGCTTCTGCTGTGTTAATGCAATTGTCCTGCTGGCTATGTTAGTTAATTTCCTACTCTGTATTATAAATCGGCTTGCCCTGATGGTTTTAGACTGGATTGGTGGATACTGTTATAGGCTATTAACAAGGTTAGGAAGTATCTGGTTTCTGGATTCTGGCTTATAGAGTATTTAGGCTGCTGATGGGAAGAAATGATTCTGGTCTTCTGCTCCGATTTTACGCTGGATTTTGTTTTTGGTTGGCACTGCTTATGCTTTAAGATTCTATCACTGTGAAGGATATTTTGCTGATGTTGTGTTGGTTCCTATGTTGGATGCTTTTCGCTAATGCTTTTCTGGAGGGTTACTATATTTTGTTATGGATTTGCTATTTGGGATTATGGTTCAATGGTTTTGATGGTTTGGATGGTTTTGATAGTTATGGATTTTAACTTGAACGGTTGGCAAACATAATGGAGTTAGGGCAGAATTTACCGAGTTTGCTGCAGTAGTTGTAGTTTTGACTACTGTTGAATTCTAGGCTTGTTTGGAGAGCTCGAACTCTATGTTGTTTTTGGCTAGTATGGAGATCCAATGATCTTTTTTGGGCTTGCTTGGCAAAGGTTTGTATGCCGTTTAGAGATTTCTTAGCTAGTTCGAATATGGATTTCGGGCAGCAATATTGACCTGGAAAGTTCAGCTTGTGAAGATTTTGAACAGCCATATTCTACGAAGGTTTTGTATGAGTCCTTCTACTCAAGTGATAGATCTTTTGGTCCCATTTGTATACAGGAGGAAAGTAGTTTTTAGCAACACTCTAGTATTAAAAGCTTGTAGGTGCAAGCAAAAACAATCTTTTGTAATTCCTCAAATGCTAACAAATTAATATAGGGTTCTCAAACCCACCGGTCTCTCACGAGACTGTTTTGAAAAAAAAAAAAAAAAAGGAAAAATTATTCCTATAGATAGAAGTATAGATTTTGCTCATAAATTTCCTGATAAAATTATGGATAAAACACAATTACAAAGATTTTTAGGCAGTTTGAATTATATTCTTCCATATTATAAACATCTGGCATATGACACTGCTATTTTATATGAAAGGTCAAAAAATAAACCTAAACCATGAACAGAAGAACGTACTAAAACTATTCAGAAGATTAAAGGGAATGTAAAATCATTACCCTATTTAATATTACCAAATCCAAGATTGATGAAAATAGTAGAGACAGATGCCTCTGATATAGGATATAGAGGTATATTAAAACAGATTTGTCTTGATGATAAACAAGAAAAATTTGTTATATATTATTCAGGCAAGTGGACTCAAAGTCAACAGAATTATGCTACCATAGCAAAAGAAATACTTGCCATAGTTAAATGTGTATTAAAATTTCAAGATGATTTATATAATCAAAAATTTATTATCAGAACAGATTGCCAAACTGCAAGGTATATGTTTAACAAAGATTTTAAACATGATATATCTAAGCAAATGTATGCTAGATGGCAGGTTAATTTAGCCCCTTTTGATTTTGAAATAATTTATAAAAAAGGAAAATATAATACTCTTCCTGACTTCTTATCTCGTGAATTTATACAGGATGATACCGAGAGACTCTTACAGAAGAAGAGGCAGAAGTTATACTTCTAATGCTTCTGGCAGAGGAAAGAAAATTCTTTCCCATATTGGTAATAAAAAATTAATATCAGCTAATATTGCTGATTTATCTAATAATTCAGTATTATATAATAAGTTTCAAAAATTTTTGAAATAAGAAAAAGGATAATCTTCTTCTGTAGCAGAAAACGCATCATATGCAAATTCAATCTTATCGGAGGATAATATTACTAATTATAAAATCCATCCTAAAAAAGAAGTGATGTTTCTTATAGAAGAAAAGGATTTACAATGGGGAAAAAACCCTTGGGTATTAATAAACAGATACTTAGATACGGCAATGTATGCAACTGGAGCCTATAAGCCCAGAATGTATTATGAAACCATTCTAAAAGTTTCAGGAGCATGTAAAGTAACACATTTTTATCCTTATAAAGGAAGTAAAACTTTTAATTTCAGTAAATTATAATAAAAAAGATTATATCTGCAGAAGAGTGGGGATTATCTACCATGAAAGAAAAGGAATTTATAATTTTTGAGACAAAAGTTACTTATAAATATAACTATTGGGATTATATTGAAGCTCATAATCAAGTATTTTTATATGAAAATAATAATAAAAAACATTATTGGTTTATAAAAATTTGTGGAAATATTTATAATAATTCCATACCAAGTTGGTTTATAAAATGGTGGTATCGATATGGTCCATCAAAAATAATTCTCCCTGATAAATTTCTTTCATTATACGGAGATTGGGTGAAAATTTCACCTCAAATACCTGAATTAGTGATTTCTAATAAATGCAGCGAAGAACTTGCTAATATGTGGTTCTTTATTGAATTTTCTATCCTTGGATTTAGCGCTGGATTCCAGAAGTCAGTTATACTGATGAAAAATTATCTTGTATTATGAAAATAGTTTATACAAAATTTTGGGATAAAATAATGGAAATCGATCCCATGACTAGAGAATTATATGGTCAAGAAGTTCTCTTATTAATTCAAGAGAAAATTCAATATTATAATCAACTCAAGGATAAGAATGTCCAAATAGAAATTGATCATTTCCAACATATTTCTATGAAGATAAAGCTTCATAAAGATCATATATCTAAACATGATTTGATTAAAGTTTATATGGAAAAACTCAAACAACATTTGAAGAAGAATGATCTGATTGATACTAAGTCAGATATCTCTATGGAAACAACATCAGAAGATCATATCCTAGCAGGAGAATCTCAAGATCCGGATGATAATGATGACTTTAATGATGAAGAATTTATGGATGAACAATTGAAGGCCCTCATATCTGATCTTAATGAAGAAGGAGGTGATACTACCAGCAAGATAAAGAAGACATAAAGTTGATGGAGACATAAAGATGGTGGAAAAATGACACATCGAGATAAAGGAGACTTAAAGAAAATGCTTTTATAAAGCAAAAATGATGTAAGCAATGATGTAATAAAAGATGTTTTGATGTAATAGTCTGATAAGACCAGACCTACGAACTTCAAAATTAGATTTTAAAGTTGGCAATAGTTAGTTCATAACTACTATAAATAACTTAGCAAAATGGAAATAGGAGCAAGGTTTTGTTTTGGAAACCTATCTCATCTTCTCTCTTTCTCTTGTATATTTCTAAGTTATAAAAATTTTCTCGTTGAATTCTCCTACTTCAAGTCTACATCTACATTGGGATTTCTTATTTATTATATATATCAGTTCATCAACAAGTAAGTTTTCTTTAATTCTCTTTAGTTTTAATTAGTTAAAATGATAGGCTAATAGCCTCATGGTTGGAGTAAAGGATAAATAGATGAACAAAAACACAGTTTAGATCATTTCTTGAGAAATCGCCAGTATGATAATATTTAATTAAGAAACAGGTTAGAATTTTAGTCTGATTGTAAATTTAGATAAGAAGAGTATAGCCTAAAAAATTTGTTGTTAAAAAGTAAGACGTTAAACCCAGATTGCTTTGATAAATTAATATTTTCAGACTATAGAATTCTGTAATATTCCTAGATATTTTTTATCATAATGCTGACGGCCATTATTCAATTAAGCAAAATCCTTATGTTAAAATTCGATTGATCTCAAATTAATAGCAAGAAATAAGTAAGTAATTAAGAACAATTAGATCTCACCTTTAAAATAAATTGAAATTTCAACCATCTTTGAATTCCGAATGTAAATTAGCACCACACATATTTAAAATAAAAAAAGCACGAATTCATTAAAAATCAGAAATCTTGAGTTGAGCCTGAGAGCTCAAGATAGATTGCAAAACTAAAAAGAGGAAAACCGCACCAAGATTCCTCCCTCCCAACTATAGTCTAATGGTCTAATAATACATATATAAACGCCCCAAAGTTAATTTAGCCTAGCAATGTTTTCCTACTTTTTTGCTATTTGCTTTGCTCTAGAAGCCATCCTAATTGATAAACCCCAAAAATAATAAGAAAATGAGTTTGTTGAATAATTGTAATAATTTCTAACATAATAATAAAATATAGAGCAATAATTCGATTAACATCATACATTTAATACAATTACTCTCGTCATTATAAAAACATAGTCTTGTTATTGTATTATTTTAATTCAACAAACAACATAACTATTATTTTTCACATATTCATATATAAATACATGGAATGCAGAAATTATTGACATAACATTATCATTATAAACGAGGACCGGAAATGTAATATTAACGTTGGAGTGGTGGGAAGCTTTGTTCATTCTTGAAGAAATTAAGAGGATCAACCAAAGTTTTCACTTTGACCAACCTGTAAAAATTATCCTTGAAATATGGCACACCCCATTTTGTTGCGTCAAGAATGCTTGTTTTACCAAAAACATTTTTTTTATTTACTCCCAAGTCGAAATCTCGATAGCCAGCATATTGAGCTCTTGGGTTATTGGGAACGTATGGTCCGATAACTTGATGCAGCTCTCGAACCCAATTTATACGTGATTTCGCCACAGCCCAAGTATCATTTGCATTCCAAAACACGATTTCCCGCATCATCATCAATCTGCCTCTATGTGGAAATGGGATTTCTGATTCAGAAATTCGGTCCATAATCCCTCCTCCAAGAATTGTCCATCCCAATTGTGCAGAACGTGGAGGAATTTTATTCAGCTCGTTGAATATCTTTTCAAGACCTTGTGGTGGGATGGGATCCTTAGCCAAATCAGCTTTCCATTTGAATGAAGAAACTTCTCCAACTGGGGAAGCTCTGCTGGTTAAGTAATCCTTCACATTGTCAATAGGTTGGCCAAGTAGGAACGGGTAGCTTTGGATCCAACTCAGTTCCCGACAGTCTTCTTTGGTCACTCCTAGTTCCGGGAAGAAGCGTTTCATTACTGAGACAAGCTCATTCACACCACCTGCACCACGGTAAGCCGTGTAGAATTCGGCAAGGCCGGTTCTGTTGCCGGTCTCAGATGAAACAATACCACTCAACTCAACCGTAAGGCTGAGTTCAAGCGGTAATCGGCGGGCGATCTGTTGCCATTTGTAGACAAGCTGAATAGCATTTTGTTCCACAGTCCGACGGATTTGAAAGCCAGTAACATATTTTGGAACTTCAACTAGTCTTAGTTTGTAGGAAACGATAACTGCGAAATTGGAACCAACCCCACCTCTGATTGCCCAGAAGAGCTCCTCCCCCATGGATTTCCGATCAAGAATTGTCCCGTTGGCGTCGATTATGCGAGCATCAATAACATTGTCCGCGGCAAGGCCAAATTGCCTAACCAACGGACCATATCCTCCGCTGCTAATGTGCCCACCAACACCAACAGTCGGCCAGAAGCCAGCTGGAAAGGCCAGGGTGCTATTTGCAGCATTGATGGCATAGTACGTTTGGCCAAGGGTTAAGCCAACATCAACCCACGCAGTTATGGTTTTGGAATCTACTGATATGGATTGGAAACGGAACATGTCAAGTACGAAAAAGGGTACGTGAGAAACGTAAGAACTACCCTCAAAGTCATGACCTCCGCTCCTGACTCTCATTTCTAAATGAAACTTTTTACCGCAGTAAATTGCGGTTTGTATTTGTGATTCCTTCACCGGGCGGAGAATGGCTTTGGGTTTTGGTGTTTTAGGGTTCATGAAACGGGCATTTTGAATCAAGGAATCCAAGATTGTTAAGAACTTTGTGTTTTTGGGGGTGTAAATAACACTTGCAATGGTTGGGTCAGGGCGATGGTTTAATAGGCAGCTGACAAAAGCCTTCTCATTAGGCTCATGGGCTGCAAAAACGACCCATGAAAAGACAAGAAAAAGAGCAAAAAGAATTTGAAGCTTCATGCAGTTCAGCTTCATTAACATATTTAGATTACTATTGGTTTGAAAATTGGATGAAGAGCTAAAATCCTTGATTCACTATTTATAGAGCCAGTTGGCAATATTAAATTAAATTTAATTGAAATAGAATTTTATAATTGATTGATAGTTTCTTTGTTTTTTAATTTGGACATAATTAGAGTACACACTAGGTGGAAAAAGCAAGAGGATGCTAAGTTGGCAAACTTGTGATAGAAATGAGTAGACTGTCAAGAATGGTCGGGTATACAGTTAATAGAATTATTTTTGATATTATATTTTATCCCCAAATTAAATATTAAAGAGTTACTTGTGTTGTGTGTATTTTTATTTATACATGGATATTAGAGTCATTTAAGCAAAATCGTTATATAATAATATTAAAATCAAAAAAAATAAAATAATAATCACTCAAAAATTACCATATTAAATAATAAAAAGATTTTTTATTAAACTGTTAGGTACTCCATAGGTATACCATATCATTTGCCCATTTAAGTCGCACAAGGAGTGACATCAATGCCGGACCAAAATAAATATCCGGCCTAAAGAATGGGTTGTTGCTTTGGTTCCTAAAAAGATGTGTGTGGATAGAAGAAATTAAAGAATTGAAGAAAAACACATCAAGAAGGCTTGAAGATGAAGATGAAGGACAATTCAAAGTCGGTTTGGGCTTTCTAACTGAAAAAATTATAATTTTAGTTCATGAATTATATATATATTTTCTGTGAAAATTTTTAATATTTTTGATAATTTTAATAATTTTGGACAAAAAAATAAAAATAGCAATAATTTATGACCAAAATTGTGACTTCCCAACAACAGGGAATTATTGGTAATACTAAATTAAACTTAATCAAATTGGAATTCGGTAGTTGATTGTTTAGTTGTTACTTATTTAGTTTAGGAAAATACTATTAGACTAGGATTTGGATAAAAGATAAAGGACTTATATAGTTCAAATTTTAATTTAGAGAGTTTAAAGAGATTAGAATATAATAACCAGTAAATGTGAGAAATTTTATAAAAGACAGTGCGGTTATCATGGGTTTGACAAAGATAAACCATTATAATTGACGAATATAGAACAATTATTCTTAAATATCTTATTAATAAATTTAGTACGTCTATTTCACCACTTAAATAACAGAGTTATTATTGTTAAAAATTTACTTGAACTCTGCATTTTTTTTTTTTATATATATATCCTATTATTAGTATTAGAAGTATTTAAGTGATGGAGAGTTGGCAATTGAATGATTATTTTGTCGTTTGTTGATGCTGCTGCCGGTGAACAATCGTTTTTATCACTATTATTGCCGTGATCAGATGCGTGTCCATTTATTAAGGATTAAGGGTATTAATCGAAGTACGCTTTTATTCTTTTATATTGGCTTTGTTTCGTGTCCGCAGGAATGTATTTTTTCAAAATATTGACTCAATAATTGCAAAGTGTTGTTCACCATTTTCTAGATATTCAAATATAATATTTTTATATTTTTATTTTAATAGGTTTGATTTAGGATGTGTCTATTTCTTTCTTTGGAATCTATTTTATTATTAAAACTAAATTGGTGAGCCGATAAATGGAGTGTAATAATTATTTGTTAAAAAAAATATTTTAATAAATATAGATGGAAGAGTGTAATAGTTCATAGTTGAATTAGTTTTTTTTTTTAGAAATATAAGATGTAGAAAGGTTATTGAATTGTATTTATAGTTTGATAAATTTACTGAATTTTGATAAAGATATGTTTTTAAATTAAAATTAAAAAAAAGGAATTGTGATAAGGTAAGATAATGAATATATTTTAATTAGTGAAATATTAAAAAATGAAATTACAATTTTCTAGGATTTAGATTTTGAGGAATTAATTGAGCGTGAATGAAGAGAAGAGAAGAGAAGAGAAAGATAAGTGTGAGAATTTTCTTCATTTTCATTGAAATCTTTTGACTGCTGTACATTATATTTATAGTAGCACGACTTCTACAAAACTTGTCAATTAAGTTAAAACCTAGAGATGCTAGAATTAATCAAGATCTTTGCATGCACACTGATCTTGAGAATCAATCATAATTGAACTTGAATCAATCACCACTTAAGCAAGCACAAAAGCTGTTGCAATCCAGTTCGTATATCCTACTCCTAGGAGTAAACCAGACGGTTTACTCCTAGAAGGTTTATCTCTAAAAAATAAGTCCTACCGCCGTCCCACCCAACTCAGCACCCTCAATTTACATAAGTAGTTCAGCACCCTCAGTTTACATAAGTAGTTCAGCACCCTCAGTTTACATAAGTAGTTCAGAACCCTCAGTTTACATAAGTAGTTCAGCACCCTCAGTTTACATTAGGGGTGTAAATGAACTGAGCCGCTCGTGAGCTATTCGCGAGCCGGCTCGGTCAAAGTTTGGCTTGAGTTCGGAGTTGACCGAGCTCGAGCTCGGCTCGTTAAGGTAACAAGCCGAGTTCGAGCATGTAATATATAGGCTCGTTAGGCTCGACGAGCCTAACGAGCTTATATATTATATATATATATTTATTTATTGGGACTTGCTATTTATATTACAAAATTGCTATTTGTATCACAAAAAAAATAAAAATATTTATGAAATGACCAAAATGGCCTTATGAAGGAAAAATGTAGAAAATGGCTAAGTAAATGTCAAAAATTTTTTGTGCGTTTTTTGTCCCGTACTACAATATCAATTTTTTTAGACGTTTTTTGACGTGGTCCTAGTGTTTTGAGACGTTGTGCTACTTGTTCTGAGACGTGGTATACTGTCTTTGTGAAAAAAATCAGTTTAAATTCACATGAATGGATGTAGACATTTTTTGACGTGGTTATAGTTGTTCTGAGTATGAGACGAGTTGAGATGTTTTGTGCAAAAAATCAGTTTAAATACACATGCATGGATGTAGACGTTTTTGGACGTGGTGCTAGTTATTTTTGACGTTGTTCTAGTGTTATGAGACGTAGTGGACTATCTTTGGGGAAAAAAATCAGGTTAAATTCACATGAATGGATGTAGACGTTTATGGACGCGGTTCTAGTTGTCTTTGACGTGGTGGGTTGTCTTTGTGAAAAAAATAGCTTAAATTCACATGAATGGATGTAGACGTTTCTGGACGTGGTGCTAGTTATTTGAGACGTGATTCTAGTGTTATGAGACGTGGTGGACTATCTTTGTGGAAAAAAATCAGTTTAAACTCACATGAATGGATGTAGAAGTTTATGGACGTGGTTCTAGTTGTCCTTGACGTTGTGGGTTGTCTTTGTGAAAAAAAATAGCTTAAATTCACACGAATGGATGTAGACGTTTCTGGAAGTGGTGGAAGTTATTTTTGACGTGGAGCAAGTGTTATGAGACGTGGTACACCCCTAAAAAAATTATAGTGATATAATAATAAAAATACAAATACTTGTGAATAAAATATTATTATTACTGTAAAATAGAGTTGTTTGGGTTGGAGTGGATGTACTGTAAAATACTGTAGATACTGGATTTTAGAGTTAACTGTACTGTAAATTGGAGTATTACATATGAAGTCACTGTTAGCAAAAAAAAATAAATAAACAAAAAATTTAGCAACTTCATGAACCCTCTCGTACACTTGTTGTTCTGCTCAATATTCTTCTTCAGGAACATGAACCTTGGGATGCTCTGTTAAAATCCATGTAAACTCTTAGAATGCACAAATAAGAGAAGCTAAAAAAATATAGGATTGAGCTTACTTTGATGAAATAGTAGACATTGGAAGATAAATTTCTTGATAGGTTTTATCCTTCTGTAACAAAATAACAAATATAAAGAAACAGTGTTACCAACTTAGTAAATAAATGAAATGAAACTAATCAACTTTATTAGTAAAACTTACTTTCATCTTGTGTTTAATTCCATTAGAGTATCTAAGCCAATCCCCTCCACAAAGTAAGACCTGCACTGTCTCAGGGGAAAGTGAGGCACGATAAGAATCAATCACCCTTGTCCCCGCACTGAATGTTGCTTCAGAAGCCACTGAACTTACAGGGATAGCTAAAATATCAGCTGCCATCTTAGATAATATAGGATACTGTATCCTATTCATCTTCCACCACTCTAAACAAGAAAAATTTTCAGGAATCTCATTGTTCTTGAGTCGTGGCTTTTCTAACTAGTCTACCAATTCAGATTTTTGAGGCTCCACGGTCTCAGTTTGTGCACAATATTCATCAAAATCATCCCACTTACCGCGCGAGGAAAGGTGCTGCTGATCTTCAAAACTACTAACAGAACCAAAACTATCAGAATTCGCCGGAAGTAAACTTCTACTAGAAGTATTTTCAACCACATACCCTTCATAAAGCCGATGAAGTGCATCTTTCACCTTATAAATGTTGTCTTGTGCCTCACCCTCAGAATAGAGTTTAGGAAAACAAAATTCAACAGCAAGTATTTTCATTGTTGGATCAAGCACTGCAGCTATAGCCATTAACAAATTACACTCCCCCCAATATTTGTCAAACTTATCTTTCATCTTGCCAACTAATTCTCTAATGAAATCATCTTCATGATAAGCATGCTTGTCCAATGTTAATTTAATTTTTTGAACTTCTTTAAGAAACAAATTGGAGGTAGGATAGTCAGTACCTGAAATGATATGAGTTGTTGTCCAAAAATTTTCCAAAATAGAGCAAATCTTTTCAGCTTTATCCCAATCTTCTTTTAAAGGGCAGCAACAATAATTTAGATCACGTTGGCTCAGCATTTCAAAAACCTCCCTAAACTTGAGGGCGCAACTCAACATCTCAAAGGTAGAGTTCCATCTTGTCTTGCAATCACGAATCAATTTTCTCTCTTTCAATGATAATTGTTGTGCAATCTCTGTAAATTGTAGACGTCTGACCTCTGAACGATTAACATATTCCACGCTTTTTCTCACATCTTCAATAAGATCTCCAATCTGCTTCAATCCATCTTGAACACATAGGTTCAATATATGTGCACAACAACGCACATGAAATAACTTTCCTCCACATGGCAAAACACTTGACTTTTGAATGGTATTCTTCATATTTTCAAGAGCAACATTATTACTAGAAGCATTATCAACAGTAATACTGAATACCTTTTTCTCAATATCCCAATCATTCATGCATTTGAATAATGCATCACAAATTTGGATACCTCCTCTTGGTGGTGAAATGTTGATGAAGCTTAAAACTCTCTTCTGCAATTTCCAAGAGAAGTCAATCCAGTGTCCAGTAACAACCATGTATTCAATCTTTTGATTTTTTGATTTCCAGCAATCCGTAGTCAAACTTATCTTGCTAACTCCCGCAAGACTTTTCTTTAACTTCTTCTTTTCAATCTCAAATATTTTGTAACAGTCAGCTCTACACGTGTTTCTAGAAATTTTTTTCCACTCTGGATGTTCTCGCTTCATCATCAAGTTAAATCCATCCTCTTCCAAAATGGTAAATGGATGCTCATGCATCATAATCCAATGGGAAGCTGCCTCTCTCATTTGTTCCATGTCAAACTTACCAGAATGCAGAAGAGACATAGAAGTTGATGGCAAATCAGTTGGCATAAAATTCAACTTTTGTTGTTCAGAAGCTACCTTCAAATTCAGTTTTCTCTTCACACATCCATCTTTGTATCTCAACAAACTACTTGTGGCCCCTGAAGTACGAACAAGTATAGTATGACAATGGAGACATTTTGCTTTCTTCTTCCCATCCTCTATGCATTCTTCAAAATCATCCCAAACTTTTGAAGTTTTCTTCCTTTTATTGGTTTGAAAAACCTCTTCATTTTCTACTGAGGTATCTTTCTGCTCCCCAAAACCATGTGATCTTGCTGAATTCAACTCCATATCTCTCATATTGTTGGTTTGATTTTGAATTTCATCATCCATCTTGTTACTTTCTGCAACACCACTAGCACTTGTAATTAGGGGAGGAGGATTTCCTGTACTCATAATGACGAACTCAACTACAAGACAAAAAATTCAAGAAGGTTTAGCCAAATAAAAAAATAGAATGGAAGAATAAAATTCAAGATCACAAGACACCGGAAGGCGGTGGTTCGCGGTGGAACACAGTGGCGGCAAGGGTTTATACCCAATCGAAATCCGACTAACAAAATCAACACCAATCGGTGGGTTTTGCTCGCAAGTATATGAGGAGTATTCCAATGGTGACGTGCGACCTGAAACACGGCCAGAGTGGTCAGAAATGGTGGCGCGAAGCGACGGGGAGAGAGAAAATTGGGCAGAGAAGAGAGGGATATCAGCGAGGAAATGGAGGGAGAAATGAATTAGGATTAGGGTTAAAGGATAGTTACTTGCCTACAAAACGAAAAATTTTAAAAATATTAAAAATATTTAATATTATAAAATAAATTAACACGTTATGGGACGTAACTGGACGTTTCCGGACGTGGCTGGACGTAGCGGGACATAGCTGGACGTATTTAGACGTGGCGATAGTTGTTTTGGACGTAGAGAGATGTGGTAGACTATGTCCTGTGAAAAATTCAGCTAAAAGTCACACGCATGGATGTAGACGTTCCGGGACGTGGTGCTAGTTATGCTGACACGTCTACATCTATTCATGTAAATTTAAACTGATTTTTTTCACAAAGACAGTCTACCACGTCTCAGAACAACTAACGCCAGGTCTCAAAACACTATAACCACGTCCAAAAACGTCTGCATCCATGCATGTGAATTTAAACTGATTTTTGCACAAAACATCTCAACTCGTCTCAGAACAACTAGAAACACGTAAAAAAAAAACGTCTACATCCATTCATGTGAATTTAAACTGATTTTTGCCACAAAGACAGTCTACCACGTCTCATAAAACTATCATCACGTCTCAAAACACTATAACCACGCCCAAAAACGTCTACATCCATGCATGTGTATTTAAACTAATTTTTGCACAAAACATCTCAACTCGTCTCAGAACAACTAGAAACACGTAAAAAAAAATTCTGATGTGGACCGAAATGTGCATAATCTATTATCTAAGGGTTTTGAAAAGATAAAACAAATAAAACGGCTATACAATTCTCATAAATGATTATGATCTCATATCTAAGAGTTGTAATGAGATAAAACAAATAAAATGACCATTCAACTCTTAGAAATGTTTATGATATCTGGCAATTTTTTTGAAGAAGTTTTGTTGTTTGTTGAATGGTTTTTGAAAGTGAATGGCTCACCACGTCCATCCACGTCCCACAACATCCAGTAAAATACTAACGCAACATCTAATATGCAAAGAGAAAGTTTAAGATACTGATATTTAAAGAAAAAAAATGAAATTTTATTAAAATTATTATTACAACTCATTGCTATCTACACTTGAGGCGTCATCCTCGTCAAGCAGAATGGCAGAGATGTCTCCAAGATATGCAGGGAGTGGAACCACTTCATCATGATGGGATTGTAGGATTCCAGACATTTCGCACATGTCCATGACGAGGCTGGGGTAAAGGATACTCCGAGTCCACCTATTTGATAAGCCAACATCTTCCATGTAGTATTTGATGATGTTGCCCCAATTGATACTTTTTCTTGCATTTGTTGCAATTAAAAGTGCCAAACAGAATGGCTTGGAGACTTGTCCTGCAGCGACATTGTAACGAAGGAACGTGTACAATATTTTTGCAAAACTGTTCAGATCTTCCAATCTGATCGTCCAATAATTGTTTGGGACGTTAATATTTTGCTTTAATACTGCTCGGACTTCCTCCATGGTTGGTTGGAAACGGGCAATATCATCATGTTTTAAAGACTGAGGACCCAAGTTCCTGATGCCCAAGTGGGCGTTGATGGCTTGAGTAGTTATTCTGATTGAATGTTCTCTGACGTAAACTGTATTTAGTCTATTTCTATTATGCAGACCATCATAGAACTCTAGGACCAGCGATCTGTTTACGTGCTGGTCGTTCATCAGCATCAATCCACTCCAATGATTTCTGAAGAGAAACATTCGGAGTTCAGAATGATGTTCTACGCTGAACATATGTTTCATTGGCATTTGTTCAAGCGGGAGTGATGAAGGCATTGGTGGTTGCGGGTCTTCGTTTTCTTCGAATATAACGACTGGCCATTGGAAAGTGAAGAAGTTTTTGGGATTGGTGTGTTTGATAGGGAAGAAGGAAAGCGAAGTAATTTTTAAGTTCTACGAAAGTGAATGTGAAACATTGTTTTAGCATTAGTTTTATAGGAGTGGATAGTTTTCTTGTTTGTGATGAAGGTATGCTTGGAAAGTCGTACGGTTTTTTGTTCGATGCAGTTAATGAAGTTTTAAAGACGCGTCTGTTTGTATACTCAACGTCTAAAATTGGGCAGAGAAGAGAGGGATAAGGGCTAGGTTTTACTCTAGGGGAGACGAGGATTCTTTTCGGGGGTTTGCGAGGCCAAGCCGACGTTGGAGAAGACAGAAACGGCGGCGGTTTGTGGCGGCTCGGCGAGGAAATGGAGGGATAAATGAATTAGGATTAGGGTTAAAGGATAGTTACTTGCCTACAAAACGAAAAATTTTAAAAATATTAAAAATATTTAATATTATAAAATAAATTAACACGTTATGGGACGTAACTGGACGTTTCCGGACGTGGCTGGACGTAGCGGGATGTAGCTAGACGTGGCGATAGTTGTTTTGGACGTAGAGAGACGTGGTAGCGATTTTTGACGTGTTTCTAATTGTGCTGACACTTCTACATCCATTCATGTGAATTTAAACTGATTTTTTTCACAAAGACAGTCTACCACGTCTCAGAACAACTAGTGCCACGTCTCAAAACACTATAACCACGTCCAAAAACGTCTACATCCATGCATGTGAATTTAAACTGATTTTTTCCACAAAACATCTCAACTCGTCTCAGAACAACTAGAAACACCTAAAAAAAATGTCTACATCCATTCATGTGAATTTAAACTGATTTTTGCCACAAAGACAGTCTACCACGTCTCATAACACTAGCACCACGACTCAAAACACTATAACCACGTCCAAAAACGTCTACATCCATGCATGTGAATTTAAACTGATTTTTGCACAAAACATCTCAAATCGTCCCAGAATAACTAGAAACACGTAAAAAAAATGTCTACATCCATTCATGTGAATTTAAACTGATTTTTGCTACAAAGACAGTCTACCACGTCTCATAACACTAGCACCACGTCGCAAAACACTATAACCACGTCCAAAAACGTCTACATCCATTCATGTGTATTTAAACTGATTTTTGCACAAAACATCTCAACTCTTCTCAGAACAACTAGAAACACGTAAAAAAAATCTGATGTGGACCGAAATGTGCATAATCTATTATATAAGGGTTTTGAAAAGATAAAACAAATAAAATGGCTATACAATTCTCAGAAATGATTATGATCTCATATCTAAGAGTTGTAATGAGATAAAACAAATAAAATGACCATTCAACTCTTAGAAATGTTTATGATATCTGATGTAAGTGTTTTGTGAATATAAAACAATTAAAATGACCATATTACTCTTAGAAATGTTCATGATCTTGTAACTTGTAAGTATGTTTTATAAATAGATAAAACAACTAAAATGGCCATACAACATCTCAACTCGTCTCAGAACAACTAGAACCACGTCAAAAAAACGTCTACATCCATTCATGTGAATTTAAACTGATTTTTTCCACAAAGACAGTCAACCACGTCTCATAACACTAGCACCACGTCTCAAAACACTAGAACCACGTCCAAAAACGTCTACATCCATGCATGTGTATTTAAACTGATTTTTGCACAAAACATCTCAACTCGTCTCAGAACAACTAGAACCACGTCCATAAACGTCTACATCCATTCATGTGAGCTTAAACTGATTTTTGTCCACAAAGATAGTCCACCACGTCTCAGAACAAGTAGCACCACGTCTCAAATAACTAGCACATCGTCCAGAAACGTCTATATCCATTCATGTGAATTTAAGCTATTTTTTTCACAAAGACAACCCACCACGTCAAAGACAACTAGAACCACGTCCATAAACGTCTACATCCATTTAGGGGTGTAATTTAAGCTGATTTTTTTCCCCAAAGATAGTCCACCACGTCTCATAACACTAGAACAACGTCAAAAATAACTAGCACCACGTCCAAAAATGTCTACATCCATTCATGTGAACTTAAAATGAATTTTTTCACAAAGACGTTTCTGGACGTGGTGCTAGTTGTTTTTTGGAAATGGGGCAAGTTGTTCTGAGACGTGGTGGGCTGTTTTTTGTGTATAAAATCATTTTAAATTCCCGACTAGCAAGTAGCTTTCACGCACGCGCTCCGTCACTAATACCTCCTCAAAACCCCCTTGCTGCTGCAGTTACCTTTTTCAAAAAAAACTTCCTTCCCCTCAAAACCTTCCATAACCGCAATCGATCAAATTCTGAAAACAGCGATTTCATTTTCTTATTTTCAAAAAATCCATACAAACTTCGTCTCCGACGAAATTTCCAACGAAGAAGACCAAAAAAACACGAGAACACGTTCAATCCAGACCGACTCCGTCCTGCTACATTCATCTACGTTCATCGGAACTTCGTTCTTCAACTCCAAAAAAACAACATTCAACAAAAAACAGGTAATACGTCGCAAAAATTACTACATCGTAAACTATGAACTATATTTTACTGCAATTAATGGATTTACGAAACCCTATTTTCCCGTATTTGCTGCGTTTGATTTTGGTTGTATATTATGATGCTATAATCGTGTATTACCCTTAAAATAATGCTCTATTACTATCAAATATGATATATTGGTGTTTACTGGACGTTTCATTGTGTTTTTTATCTGTGTTTGTACTGAAATTATAATTGTGTGTTTTCGGACGTGGTGCTACTGTTTTTGGACGTGGCGCTACTGTTTTCGGACGTATAAAGACGTGGTACCTATTATAGTGGACGTTGCGCTTCTTTTCATGTTTTGTTTTGTTGTTTTTTTTTTTTCTTCTTATGGTTATTTCCCATGTTCAATGCAGGATGGTTAACAAAACAGAACAAAATAGAAAACTTGTGTTATATGATTGTGATGATGATTTTGTCACACCATCATCAGCATCAGAAGATGATTCTGCCTCACCAAGCCAGCATGTGTCTCCCACGGAAAGTGAAGATGAATCACAAATACCACTAAACCAATATTTGCTGAAAAAAAGAACAGCCAGCCCAAGCCCTAAAATTTCTGAACAAGATCTAGCAACCCTTGTACAAGCAACAACACTACACATCCTTGAACCTGAAAAACACAAACAGAAACCTCAAAAACAGCAATCCAAAACCAAAAAACAACCAACACAAAAACAACCCGTAGCCAAAAAAACACCAACAAAAAAGCCAACAAAGAGACCAAGAGATGAAATTGAATCAGAAGAAGATGAACTACAACAGAGAAAGAAACAGAAAGCCAAAAAAATAGCAACAAAAAAGAATACTACACCAGAAAAAAAATCAACAAAAAGACAGAGAGTTGAATCAGGTATAAGGATGTGTTGGGAAGTTGTAGCCTTTTTCATGACATATGAGGACTTTGTATGTGGGCTAAGATTTATTTATTCATTTTCAGAACATGAAGAAGAAGAAGAGGAACATATTAAATCCCAAACAAGGACAACAACTGCTGGATTGTACAAGCTGACTAGAGTGTTGTCCGAGGTTCAAAGAGAAGCAGTAAGAGAGATTAGACTGGGATCATTGCTGGATGTAAATCTAAAACAAGTCCCATGTTCTTTAGGAGAGCATCTCTTGCAGCGTTTTGATCTCGCAAGCATGTCAATCAGATTGCAAAGTGGAAGTTTGAAAATAGAAGAAGAAGATGTCCATCATGTGTTCGGAATACCACTTGGTGGTATTAGGGTTGAAGAATACACACATTATGAAGAACACAATGAAGAATACAAGAATGACATGAACAACTTCCATTCAAGGCATACAGGAACAATTGACAAGACAACCGGGAAACCAAGAAAACTAACCACCACACAAATTGCAGCATATATCAAAGCAAACAGAGAATATGCCAATGATAACTTCAAGATTGACTTCACAATCTACATGGCAACAACTCTGCTTTGGGCTTTCTAGGACCTTGGATGTCGACAAGCAATACTGAAGAGCATCAAAAATGTCAATGACATCAGAAATATGAACTGGTGTGAGTTCACAATCAGAGGTTTGAAAGAATCAGTAGAGCTTTGGAAGGAAAAGAGATCCATGTTTAGAGGATCACTCCCCTTCCTTGTGGTAAGTATTTCAAACGTTGTCCACTTTAAATCATTATTTTTTCAGACGAAGCTAACTATAACTTTTTCATTTTTCCAAAGCTACTCTATCTGGACAGAGTCAGACTTGCTGGTGATGCCCCACGTCCAACAAACACCACTCTACTCTCCTATTGGGACATAGAAAAATATAACAAAAGAGAGACAAATGAGATTAAAAGGTTGGGAGGTTTTGGAAGGGCAAGAATAATTTCAAGAGAAGATCTCCAAAGAGAACAACAACCTGGAGAGCAGCAAAAAGAACAACACCACCACAATGAGCAACATGGAGACCAACAAAAACAGAAGGAACCTGAATACCAACATCATGTAATATTCAAAATCAAAAAATAATATTTACTCTTATTACTTGTTTTAGACGTATTTGGACGTGGTGGCCATATATAAAGACGTAGTGGCTATATATACAGACGTGGTATATATTATTCGCTAACAAATCTGATATTTTACAGCCTGATGATGATGATTATGATGCCGAGATCAGAGATAAAGAAATGCCAGAGATGGAAGATCAGGTAAATTTCAAAATCCAAACAATTTCTCTTACACATTTACCAGACGTATTTGGACGTGGCGACTGTGTACACCGACGTGGCGACTGTGTACACCGACGTGGCGACTGTGTACACCGACGTGGTAACTGTGTACACAGATACACAGACGTGGTGAATGTGTACACAGACGTGGCGAGTATTAATTCAATCACACTTACACCTGTGTTGTTTATATTTGGTTTTGTATAGCCTGTTGAAGCAAAGATCAGAAGCCTGAATCAAAAATTGAATGGATTATCTAAAGGATTGACCAACATTATCCAACTTGTGGACGATACCAAGGAAATCCAAGATAATCCAGCATTGATGATGCTTCATATGATGTGCAAACAAATGGCAAATCTGTTCAAAAATGAGAATAAAGAAATAGTACAAGATCAAATTGTACAAAGTCAAGCTGCCACTGAATTTGTTGCACCATTGTTGACTCAAGTTGAAAAGATGTTCCAGAAGCAACAAGAAGAACTCAACAAGAAGTTTGCTGATACAAACGCAGCAACAGCCAATCTGAGTCAAGAACTTACTCCTGCAATATTGAATCAAGTGGATAAGATCCTTAAACAAGAGATGGAGAAGAAGTTTGCAGCATATGAGAAGCCACAGAGTCAAGTTCAACAAGAAAACAACAACATTGCTGCAATCCTGACTCAGATTGCAAAGATTGAAAAACAACAACAGGAGATAAACAATCTCCTGAACAAGAGGTTTCAAGAAGTTAAAGATTCTATGCCAAGCTTCAACCTGGGCATAGATTTAACTACTCCAAAGGAGCAAATGCCAATGCCAATGCCAAGGAACCTTGAAAAGGAATGTGATGCTTCTCAGGCACAACCAGAGGACGAAATCAGAAAGTAAGTAATACTATCATTCATTTACTAGTATTATAATATTATTACTGATAGGGTAGACGTAAATAGACTTGTCTAAACGTGGTACATTTTAAATGTCTACAGAATCATCATGGATGAAGAAGACAATCCTATGGAAATAGCAGACACAAAGCCAAATCCAAAGCATCGTCAAATCAAACTTCCATTGGCACTGAGGAATCCATTCTATTGCTACATGAAGGCTCCAACGAAGGAAATGCCAGATTTAAAGCTTTCTAAAAAGGAGGAAATCATGAAAAACTTTGCATTCCTTCTAAAGGATACAAAAAGAGGTATCCCTTACGAAACTGGGTAAGTACATTCAATTTCCATATTTCAATCATTTGACACAACACATAGTCATCAGGCTGTACACACTTACACAGTCGCCACGTCTATTTACACAGTATCCACGTCTGTGTACATAGTGACCACGTCTGTGTACACAGTCGCCACGTCCAACTACGTGTTACTAACCACGTCTTACTAACTCTAATATCAATGCAGGCAAACACTTTACAGCTATGGAACCCTGGGACTGACTAGATTAGATTTCCACAACATGTCAATCAATAAGTGACTATCTAACAGTATGGTAGATGCATGATGCAACCACATGAACTACATCAGAAGCTTTCCTGGGAAAAAAAGGGACCATACTGATTATAAAAGGTTCTTCTTCACAACAAGATTTTTGGTAAGAACATTTAAATTGGTACTTCTATTCACTTTTAATGGACGTGGTGTGTATTTACAATCTCAATTCATGCAGACAATTTGGACTGGCCAAGGAATATTCAAAATTTCTTCAAAAGAAAAACAAAAAAAAAAAAAATTTTCGTGACTGGATGATTGAAGAACTTGCACGAAACCACAGAACCTTGGATGGTTTCAATGCAGACATTGTAAGTACATTTACAAAACCATTCATTAACAATCAATTCATTAACATAAACTAATTCTTTTTTTATTCACTCCCAGGTTTTCTTCCCTCTCTTGGACCACAAGCACTTCACCTTGCTTGTGATCAATTTTGCATTTGAAGTGGCCATGGTAATCAACAACTTACCTCCAAATCCCAATCACAAATTGCCAAAGGACATGCTACAAATGTTACTTGCAATACTGTCGGAACAATCAAGTGAAAACCCCAAATACAAAGAGATGAAAGGTATAGATATACTATTCCCTGCTGCAAAATGGCAAGATGCAACAAACGTGAACGATTGCGCTATATACTGCATCAGGTAATATTACTTATTCTCTACGTATCTTGACAAGGTAGCTAGTATTTATTTACTTAAACTGAAGTTCTTTTCACAATCAGGCACATGGAGATGCATGGAGGGGATATGGAACTGGATTATGATAATCTCCTGATGAAGGCTAAAGAGGACAAAAACATCATGATCACATTAAGAGCCAAGTATGCATACAACATCCTCATGTCTCCATCAAACATGCTCAAGGATGATTTCAAGCAAAATGCACTGGAGTATTATAAGGAGAACTATCATACCTTATCCACCATGCCACAAGAATCTTTGCCTCCTCCAAAACAAGATAATGGAGAAAATGAAGAATATCAAACATTTGTGGTGAATCGACAGCAGCAGGGGCACAACAAAAGGGAATGCCGAGGGGTAGGGGAAATTAGATAGCCTGCCACATCCTCGCACATCTATAAATATATTAGCCACGTTCCAAAACGTCTTATATAAATACTACCCATTTTTGAAATATATATATATATATAGTTTTTCCTTATAATAATTTCTTGAATATCTTAATTAATTAACACATTTTGTATACTGCTTTACTAGAACCACGTCTCAAAACACTAGAACCACGTCTAAAAACATTAGGCCCACGTCCAAAAACGTCTACATCCATTCATGTGAATTTAAATTGATTTTTTCAAAAAACATCTCAAATCGTCTCAGAACAACTAGAACCACGTCCAAAAACGTCTACATCTATTCATGTGAACTAAACTGAATTTTTTCACAAAGACAGTCGACCACGTCTCAAAACACTAGAACCACGTCTAAAAACACTAGGACCACGTCCAAAAACGTCTACATCCAGACATGTGAATTTAAACTGATTTTTTCACAAAACATCTCAACTCGTCTCAGAACAACTAGAAACACGTCCAAAAACATCTACATACATTCATATGAACTTTAATTGATTTTTTTCAAAAAGACAGTGTACCACGCCTCAAAACACAAGAACCACGTCTAAAAACACTAGGACCACGTCCAGAAACGTCTACATCCATTCAAGTGAATTTAAGCTATTTTTTCAACAAAGACAACCCATAACGTCAAAGACAACTAGAACCACGTCCATAAACGTCTACATCCATTCATGTGAGTTTAAACTGATTTTTTTCAGTAAAGATATTCCACCACGTCTCATAACACTAGAACCACGTCTAGAATAACTAGCACCACGTCCAGAAACGTCTACATCCATTCATGTGAATTTAAGCTATTTTTTTCACAAAGACAAACCACCACGTCAAAGACAACTAGAACCACGTCCATAAACGTCTACATCCATTCATGTGAATTTAAGCTGATTTTTTCCCCAAAGACAGTCCACCACGTCAAAAATAACTTGCACCACGTCCAGAAATGTCAAAAATAACTTGTTAAGTATAATGGTGAAAAAAATATTAAAAAAATAAAACAACCCCACTTCTACAGGATTATGATATTTTATGGTTTCTTCCCTCACGGACGGAATTAATATTAAATTTAATGAGCACTTTGTCAAACTCAAAATCGAGCTTGGCTCGTGAGCCTAGCGAGCCGAGCTCGCGAGCCGAGCTCGAGCTTCACAATTCTTAAACGAACTCGAGCTCGAGCTCCAAAAAATTAGCTCGAGCGAGCTCGAGCTCGAGCTCGAGCCCCTTCATATTTAGGCGAGCCGAGCCTGAACATAGGCAAGTTCGAGCTCGGCTCGGCTCGTTTACACCCCTAGTTTACATAAGTAGTTCAGAATCTCAGTTTACATAAGTAGTTCAGAACCCTCAGTTTACATAAGTAGTTCAGAACCCTCAGTTTACATAAGTAGCTCAGAACCCTCAGTTTACATAAGTAGTTCAGCACCCCTAGTTTATATAAGTAGTTCAGAACCTCAGTTTACATAAGTAGTTCAGAACCTCAGTTTACATAAGTAGTTCAGAACCCTCAGTTTACATAAGTAGTTCAGCACCCTCAGTTTACATAAGTAGTTCAGCACCCTCAGTTTACATAAGTAGTTCAGAACCCTCAGTTTACATAAGTAGGTCAGAACCCCCAGTTTAAATAAGTAGCTCAGAACCCTCAGTTTACATAAGTTCAACACCCTCAGTTTACATAAGTAGTTCAGAACCTCAGTTTACATAAGTAGATCAGAACCCTCAGTTTACATAAGTAGTTCAGAACCCTCAGTTTACATAAGTAGCTCAGAACCCCCAGTTTACATAAATAGTTCAGAACCCCCAGTTTACATAAGTAGTTCAGAACCCTCAGTTTTACATAACGAGTTTACATAAGTACACATTTGAGTTTACATAAGTACACATTCGAGTTTACATAAGCTATCGTTTCAAGTTTACATAAGCCCACTAACCTATTGCTAAGTTCCTTCTTGCACACCATTCACTCCAGCCCCTTAATTGCCACCGTGGCCTCTGCAGTCCCACCACCGCCAATGAAATCTTCTCCCTCCACCGCCGCTTCTTCTTTCGGTCACCAAAATACAAAGATTCTGGGTGGCTTTTGAAGCTCTGAAGGAGAGGAGTCCATGCAAGGTGTCGGTAGCCCAAGAAGACGCCGGAGAATGGCGGTTCGAGGCGGGGAAGTGGCGGTCTAGGGTTTCCAAAAACCAACCTCACTCCAACTCTTCCAAAATGCAAATATAATGGAGGGGTTTTGTTCTAGGGACCATGGGGGATCTTTTAGTGGTGAGAACCGACCCAAATCTTGGCCAAAAAGGGATGAATCGGTGGCGAACGGTCGGCGGGAAAAGGAGATTAGCGGAGAGAGAAAATGGACACGAAATAGAGAAACGAAGACATGGTTTTGTTCTATGGAGTGTGGGGAACATTTTCATGGGTTAGGACGGCCGAGAATGGTCGCCAGTTGGCCGGAACGGGGCGCCCTTGAAGAACCGGCGGGGAAGTGGTGTACCGAGAAGAGAAATGGGTAGGGGGAAGAGAGTGAGAGAGAGAGAAAAGGGGGAGTTATACTACTAGGAGTAAACCGGGGCGGTTTACTCCTAGGAGTATAATATAATTTGTAGTTGCAATCAGCTGTACAACAGTGCACCGCAACTTGTATCCCTCCATCTCCTGAACTGGTTTTCACCATTGATATATCTCTCAACAAAACCGCCCCTCCCCCCCCCCCTCAAGTGTAGCATCATAGAGCTACGACTTGGAGAGAGATGGTGAAAAGCTGCAACAGAAAGAGCTTTTGTAAATATGTTAGCAGGTTGATCGTGATCTTAGATTTGAATACTGAAACTATGCTTGTATTATACTATTTCCCAGTTAATATATCGATTTAATGTTTTGGTTTATATGTTGTGCATACGTCGTCCATTTATATTATGTAATTAGATGATGAGGTGTCTGGTGTGACACAGTAGATCTCATCATTGGTTAAAAGGCATAATATATAAATTTATCAGTAAATTAATTTATCAGTAAATTAATAAATTTATCTGGTATGAAGTTAATTAATTAATTTATCAGTAAATTAATAAATTAATGAGCACTATATCTTTGATTTGTGAAGATTAAAGAATAATTAATTTAGTTATTCCGGAAGCAATTCTGGTGTAGGATGGTAGTGCCATAATTAATCCGTTAGTAGTACGATTAATTATGTATTGGGTTATTGACAAATATAGATTTAATTAGTTAAGTAATTAATTAATCATTGTGTCAATTGGTTGTGAATCAGACCAGGAACTGAATTAAGGATAAGTGAATCATTGTCTCAGTTAGTTGTGACTCAGACCAGGAACTGGATTAAGGATAAGTGAATCCTTGTGTCAGTTGGTTGTGAATCAATCTAGGAACTGGATTGAAGGAAAACAGAAACCCAGTAGGAAGACCAATCATTAACCAACTTGGAGTCTCTCTTGTAACTCTATATATAGACAATAGATTATCAATTCAAAACACACAATTCATAAGGTTTTAACACAAGAAAACAAGAGAGAGAAATCAAATCCTCCTCTCTCAAAAACATTTTTTCTTCCCGAGAAGCAGCAGGTGGCCGGTTTTCTCCGCCCAAGATCGGCGGTTGGTTTCTCTCCTTGAAACCGGTGGTACGTGGGTAGAATTCAGGCGGCTCGTGGGCTTCTCTCTAAGGCAGCGGTGGCGAGTGAGCTATATGCGCTAGGCGGCGGCAGTGCTAATTTTTCTAGCAAGTGGATTGTGGTGATTGCTGATTAATTGCTTGTTAGATCGTTGTCTACATCTTGAGTCATACAAGAGAATCACTTGAATTTACGCTTCAAGAGGTATTTCTAAATTTTTGCTTTAATTAGAAATTATTTATTTCGTAATAAATTGAACAAGTGCGAACTAATATCCTGCGCAATGTTATTTCAAGCAAGGATTGAAATAGCGATTGTGCTAGAGCCTAGGCCTGGTCAAGAATTCCGATTCTGTAATGCATAGCACGAAAGTTAATTTTTTACCGGGCACGGGCAGATAATCTTTCACTTGAGAAGGAACCGCGTGCAAGGAGATTAAGCCTGACTTGTATGCCTCCCATGTCACATGGCAATTAAGCTCTATGTGCTTGGTGCGTTCGTGAAAAACGGGATTCTCTGCAATATGTACCGCAGCCCAATTACCACAACCAAAAGGTACTGTATGCTGAACAGGAACTTGGAACACTTCCAGCATATGGTGGTCCACTTTAACTCCATGACTGCAGATGCCATTGGTTTGTACTCTGCCTCTGCTGATGAGCAAGATAAGGTGGACTGCTTCTTAGCTTTCCAGGAGACTAATGATCTACCAAGAAAGATACAGAACCCGGTAATAGACCTTCTTATAGTCTTGAAAGTGGCCCAATCTGAATCACTAGACTGAGAGCTGGAAATCATTTTGGCTGGGAAAAAACAACCCTCTACTTGGACAGCCAGCCAAGTACCTGAGAATATATAAACCAACATTCCAATGAGAAAGGTGTGGCGTCTGCACATATTGGTTGAGTTGCTGAACTAGATATGCAATGTCAGGTCTTGTGAAACTGAGATAAAGTAACCGACCAACAAGCCATCTGAACTTCGCTGGATCAGCCAGTAAAGGTGAGTCATCTTTGTCTACGGAGGAAAATATGAATCCTGGAGGAAAAGGGGTTGATACTGCAGTGCAATCTACTACGCCAGTATCAATAAGAATATCATAAACATATTTCTCTGGTTGACTGCAATACCACTGTCAGACCGAAGCAATTTCATTCCCAAGAAGAATTTTGCAGCACCTAAATCTTTAATAAAGAAAGTCTTGTCCAGAAACGTTTTAACAGCTTCAATGTCAGTACTATCTGATCCAGTGATAAGCACATCGTCTACATATACAAGAAGATATAAGCTGCTTCCATTGTTTTGCATGTAAAAGAGATAGTGGTCATGACAAGTTTGAGTGAATCAATACTCATTCAGCCTTCCAGTGAATTCAAGATTCCACTGTCGAGAGGCTTGTTTCAAGCCATAAAGAGACTTATTAAGACGACACACTTGCCCTGTAGAAGCTTTAAGATAAACAGGTGGAGTGGCCATGTGAACCTCCTCATCGAGATAGCCATGAAGAAAAGCATTATTAATATCAACCTGTGAAATAGGCCACTGCCTCCCAGCAGCAATGGCTACTAACAATCGGACTATAATAGCTTTAGCTACAGGTGAACAAACTTCGGTATAATATTCCCCTTTTTTCTATGAATATCCTTTGGCGACCAAATAGGGCTTGCACCTTTCAATTTACCCGTCGGCTTTGCACTTCACATTGTAAATCCATCTGCAGCAAACAGCTTTCTTCCTAGCTGGCAGATCTGTTACTTCCCAAGTGCCATTGTTCTTCAATGCACTCAGCTTCTTATTCATTGCTTCACTCCATTCTGCACTATTTCTTGCTTGACTATAAGTAGAAGGCTCATGAAAAGTAGATAAATGAGCAACACAAAGTTCATGTTCAGTGCTAACAGTGCATAAATTTGAAACAGGATCAGAAATAGTACTTAGTATAAAATCTTGCATCCATTTAGGTTGCTGTTTGATCCTATAGTTGTGTCTAAGATTGGTCAAAGGGACTGGATCAGATGGAAATGGCTCACTGAGTGTTTCAGCTGAAGTTTCAGGAACAGCAATTGTGTCAATTGACAGAGAGGTGAGCCATCGAAAGAAGGAACTGAGTCAGAAGACACTAAAGGAGAATACTGAGCTACTGAAGTAAGAGGCTCTGAAGAAACAGACCGAGGAGCTGAATCTGGATAGAATGGTTGAGCAGGTGGCAAAGCACTTGGTAAAACAATATCTGAGTCATCCATCTGCACACTGGGAAAAACTGTTTCATGGAAAACAACATCCCTAGAGATCACAATCTTATCAAGTTCCGAGCAGAAAACTTTAAATCCTTTATAACCTGTAGGATAACCAACAAAAATGCCTTTGATAGCTCGGGGATCAAACTTGTCTGTGTTACGTAATTTGTTCAAGATAAAGCAAAGACAACCAAATGGACTAAGGGAACTATAATCAGGCCTTTTGTTGTATAGATTCTCATATGGAGTTCTCCAATCTAACATAGCAGAGAGAGTTCCATTAATAAGAAAGGTTGCTGTCAAAACAGTTTCACTCCACAATTTCTTAGGTAATTGGGACTGGAATAACAAGGTTTTAGCTACATCCAAAAGATGTCTATGTTTTCTCTCAACAAGTCCATTATGTTGGGAAGTGTATGGACAACTTTGGTTATGAACAATTCCAAACTCTGAAAACAAATTTTGACATTGGATATTGACAAATTCACTGCCATTGTCTGTCTGAATTTTTCTCACTTTATGGCCAAATTGGGATTGAGGCTGGATGATGAGTTGATGAATCAGTGTAGGGACTTGAGACTTATGTTTGATAAGGAAGGTTTAAGTGATTCGACTACAATTGTCCACAACAGTAAGAAACAATTGACAATCAGTAAGGCTGGAAATTTTGTAAGGACTCATAAGTCCATATGCAACAACTCCATAATTTCAGTATTTTTATTATTGGTAGAATAGAAAGACGTCTTATGCTGCTTTGCTAATGGACAAATTGAACACCTGCTAACAGCATCACTAAGATTATTACAAGGCAGAATATGAGAAATATGACTAAGTACATTATCAGACGGATGGCCAAGCCTCAAATGCCATGAAACATCATTATTGGAAGCTTTATTACAAGACTGAAAATCAGAAAAATTGACAACAAAACTATGTTTATCAGGAAAGCTTGACTGTTCTTGAACTTGTTATATGAAGACTGAATTGAAAGATTGATTGCTCAACAAGTACCGATTGTTGACTACCATTCCTACTGCAATCACGTTTTTAGTTCTCAAATCCTGTAGTAAGAAACCCTTGCATAAAATGTGAAAAAAAATTGGCATCTTTAGCCAACTTACTGACAGAGATCAGATTATGTCAGAAGGAAGGAGTGAACAATATTCCTTCGAGAATCAAAGTATCAAATGGTCTATAATTTCCTAACTAGTTTCTCATTTTTATGAGTGCACTATTGTCACTAATCACATGACTTGTTGCTCCTATATCTACAATCCATAAACATTTTTTTCTTACAATCAACAAGATAAGTACTGACATTATATGAGAGGGATGTACCTGCAAAATCTGTGTAATGTGCATAGTTAAAAGCAGCTATGTTAAACTCCTCCAGTGGACTATCCTCAACCTGAACATCATCGGATCTTTCTCCCTTATTCTTCAAGGCTTCCCACCAATCAGGATATCCATGCAATTTAAAGCAGTTGTCGACAAGATGTCCTTTCTTCTTGCAGTGGGAACATAACAAGTTGCTTTTATCCACTTTACCCTGCACCTTCTTCCCTGGATCCTTCTTAACCCCAGCAGTTTTGACCATCATGGCTGAGTTTTCTTTAGTAATCTTCACACCAGCGTTAGTTTTCCTGGCTTTCTCTGCTTTCAGCAATATGAAATACACCTTTGTTATGTTTGGTAGTTCTTCCCAAAGCAGAATATGATTTCTCTCTGTTTCATATATGCCATTCACCCCCATTAAAAATTCCATGCATCGATCTTCTTGCTCTCTAGCTTCCAGAGCTTTCATTATAGCATTCCAAGTCTTTTTGACTGCCATCTTGAACTGATTGCCAGTCTGCTCAACCATAAGTAATTTGAGTACCTTATCTTTTATCAATCCAGGTCACTGTTGAATTATTTTGTCCCTGAGTTCTTTCACTCTCCCATAGTACTGCGTGATACTGAAATTATCTGGTCGGATCATAGACAATTCTCTCTTCAGTTGATATAGCAGAGACAAATTCGAAGTGACGAATCTGTCATTGATCTCAGACCATAGTTCATGTGTATTAACTATGTACATAAATTGATTTACCATCTCTCTGGAAATCGCAGCAGTGATCCATGACACCACCATGTTGTTCACTCTTCGCCATTTATTGAAGATCGGAGAATGTTCTTCAGGTGCAACAATACTGCCATCAACAAAACCAATTTTTGTTTTTGGCCACCAATGCTACCCACATCCCATTCCTCCAAATCATATAGTTGCATTCATTCAGTGGATGAGTCATAAGCTGCATCCCTGGGTAATCAGAACCATTGAGTTGCAATTGCTCCTCCCAATCTTCATCATCCAGCTTCTGAATTGCAGAAATCGCCTCCTCCAGATCAATAATTGCTTCTTCTTTTAGATTTTCCATCAAGTCAATCTGGATACCATGTAACAATTCAACTCTTTGTTCGCTCTGATACCATGTTGAAAAATGAAATCGCAATTTCTAGGATATAGATTTTGAGGAATTGATTGAGCGAGAATGAAGAGAAGAGAAAAAGAAGTGTGGGAATTTTCTTCATTTTCATTGAAATCTTTTGTCTACTGTACATTATATTTATAGTAGCACTACTTCTATAAAACTTCTCAACTAAGTTAAAACATAGAGATGCCAGAATCAATCAAGATCTTTTCATGCACACTGATCTTGAGAATCATCAAAATCAATCATAATTGAATTAGAATCAATCAGGATTCACCACTTAAGCATGCACAGAAGCTGCTGCAATCAGCTGTACAACAGTGCACCGCAGCTTGTATCCCTTCATCTCCTAAACTGGTTTTCACCATCGCAGTAAATGGCACTTAACATTTTGCCCCTTTTTTTTAAGCAACTTAAGATTTTGCTTAAGTGTCCTATTAGAAATTATTTTAGATTTTTTCTCCAAATTTTAACTTTAATATGCTATAAAGAAGTATTGGTGACTGTTTAGAAGATTTAAATAGGGCACCTTTTTGGAGTATTGGTGAAATGTTTAGAAACATAGCAAGGGCGGTTTATAGAAGGTTTCTACGATTAGGGGATATGGGGAAAATTTTGTCACTACTCTTTATATTTGTTTATTCATTATTATTTTAAATAATAGGGTAACCAAACTCGTCGGTCCCCCTTTAAGAAAATAGGTCTTCAATTCGAGTCACCTTTGTATCAAAAAAGCTTGTCGGTTCGCCTTACCCACTAGGATTTGTGGAACTGTTTATAAAAAAATATATATTATAGAAGATTATAAATTATAAAATAGATGTGGTAAATACTATTCATGGGAAGGGTAGTAGACTTTGAAACTATTTCAATCCCTACATTAAATTGGTGGTTTAGGTAATTAATTGGATGCTCAAAGATTTTTGTTTTTAGTGTTTCAACTACAAGGTAGAAGGTTGGTCAGATCATTTTTTTTTTCATACGCGTAATGCATTATTCATCATCTAAGCGTTAAGGGTATTTCTCAAATTTCTATTTAATTAATTAATTAGTGGTAGTTAGCAGTAGTTTTATTAATATGTGCGAAATTAACAATGAAAATTTATATAATAGTTCTAAAACTATTATGTAGATAATCCATTTTATAGAGTTTAAAATTATTTTAATGTTGTGGATCTTGAATATCTATTGTTTTTTCTCTTACCAATATAATCGTGTCATTTATGAATGGACTATTTTACAAAATAATTCTAGAGTAAGAGATATAAGAGTTTTATAAATCTGTCACCATTTTCATGTAATTTAGAAGGGACTTGCTATTTGTATCACAAATTTGCTATTTGTATCACAAAAAAAAATAAAAATAATAATAAAATGACCAAAATGCCCTTATGAACAAAATTTTTGATAAATTGACAGATTTTATGTCAAAAAACGGGGCAAAATTGCGTTTTTTTCTCTTCCAAAACGCAATGGAAAACGTTTTGGACATACAAAATTTAGCCAAAATTGCGTTTTCCTATGTTAAAAACGCTGAATGAGAGCGTTTTTGGCTGTCAAAAACGTCAAAATGAGAAGTTTCCACCATGGTTCGCTCGTTAAAATGATGTGTTTTTGACTGTCAAAAACGTCAAAATGATGTGTTTTTGACTGTCAAAAACGTCAAAATGTTGTGTTTTTGGCTGTCAAAAATGTCAAAATGATGTGTTTTTGACTGTCAAAAACGTCAAAATGTTGTGTTTTTGGCTGTCAAAAATGTCAAAATGATGTGTTTTTTACTGTCAAAAATGTCAAAATGTTGTGTTTTTGACTGTCAAAAACGTCAAAATGTTGTGTTTTTGGCTGTCAAAAACGTCAAAATGTTGTGTTTTTGACTGTCAAAAACGTCAAAATGATGTGTTTTTGACTGTCAAAAACGTCAAAATGATGTGTTTTTGACTGTCAAAATGGGAAGTTTCCACCATGGTTCGCTCGTTAAAATGATGTGTTTTTGACTGTCATTTTATGTATCTGGACGTGGTGCTAGTGTTATGGGACGTGATAGACTGTCTTTGTGAAAAAAAATCAGCTTAAATTCACAAACATGGATGTAGACGTATCTGGACGTGGTGCTAGTGTTATTTGACGTGGTGCTAGTGTAATGGGACGTGGTAGATTGTCTTTGTGAAAAAAATCAGCTTAAATTCACAAGCATGGATGTAGACGTATCTGGACGTGGTGCTAGTGTTATTTGACGTGGTAGACTGTCTTTGTGAAAAAAATCAGCTTAAATTCACAAACATGGATGTAGACGTATCTGGACGTGGTGCTAGTGTTATTTGACGTGGTGCTTGTGTTATGGGACGTGGTAGTCTGTCTTTGTGAAAAAAAATCAGCTTAAATTCACAAACATGGATGTAGACGTATCTGGACGTGGTGCTAGTGTTATTTGGCGTGGTGCTTGTGTTATGGGACGTGGTAGACTGTCTTTGTGAAAAAAATCAGCTTAAATTCACAAACATGGATGTAGACGTATCTGGACGTGGTGCTAGTGTTATTTGACGTGGTGCTAGTGTTATGGGACGTGGTAGACTGTCTTTGTGAAAAAAATCAGCTTAAATTCACAAACATGGATGTACCTTAAATTGTAATTATATGTTTCATTAAATAAACAAACCTTCATAATTTATTTATTTGAAAAACTTAACATGACTTATTTACCTGTCCTTAATGGAGATCCACCATCAAAACCTGTATGAATGCGGTGTGATCGACCTGTCGAGCGGCCGGATAAACCTGAACGGCACCTGCCACGTCGGCCACGTGTCGCTCTTTCTCGTGAACTCCACTCGCGCATAACTTCCCATTTTGACGTTTTTGACAGTCAAAAATACATCATTTTTACGAGCGAACCGTGGTGAAAACTTCCCATTTTGACGTTTTTGACAGTAAAAAACACATCATTTTAATGAGCGAACCATGGTGGAAACACATCATTTTGACGTTTTTGACAGTCAAAAACACAGCATTTTGACGTTTTTGACAGTAAAAAACACATCATATTAATGAGCGAACCATGGTGGAAACTTCCCATTTTGACGTTTTTGACAGTCAAAAACACATCATTTTAATGAGCGAATCATGGTGGAAACTTCCCATTTTGACGTTTTTGACAGTCAAAAACACATCATTTTAACTAGCGAAAAACTTCCCATTTTGACGTTTCATCCATGGTATAAACGCACCATTTTGGCGTTTTTTGTGAAGAAAAAACGTACTTTTGGTTCGTTTTGTGTAGCGAAAATCATTCAGTTTTGACGTTTTCAATCATCAAAAACGTCATTTTACTTAATTTTTACATGTAAAAAACTTTTTTTCATGCGTTTATGTGTGTGGTAAAAATGCATTTTTGGTGCGTTTTTGTCAAGTACTTAGTATAATGTTCCATCATAAGGGCATTTTGGTCTTTTTATTATTATTTTTATTTTTTTTTGTGATACAAATAGCAATTTCATGATACAAATAGCAATTCAGTTTTTACAAATGTTCCATCATAAGGGCATTTTGGTCTTTTTATTATTATTTTTATTTTTTTTTGTGATACAAATAGCAATTTCATGATACAAATAGCAATTCAGAATTTAGAATTGTGAAAGAATTTGTTGATTACTGTATGAAAGATTTGAAGCAATTGAGTTAGTAAGGAAAGGATTTTGGCCAAATTTATAAACGAACTAATTTGTATGGTTTGATATATGAGTTAATTAATGATCAAAACTAAAAAATCATCAAAATCCTTGATTAGTTGTTAAAAGGACTAAATACGAGACATCTTTTATATAAAATAAGAACCTTTATGGCACAAAGTCATTTATAATGACCAAAAATGTTTTTTTCTCCAAAATAAAAACTCAAAAGTTGTACAATATAGCAATAATTTCAATCAATCGTTATATTGTAGTATTAAGGTTACATTACAAAATATAATTTGATAAATGACAAGATTATATTAATTAAGATGAAAAACAATAGACATTCATAGAGTCACAATATTAAATAACAAAAAAAAATTTCTTTGAAAATGTTAAGACACCTTACAGATAACTTCTATACTACGACATAATTTGCGAAGTTTAACCATTGAGCTTGTATGAGATGGTGGTTATCGGCAATTTATATAGTACTACTATAGTAGTACAATATAATTGTATTCCTACTAGTTTTTGTATTATTTTTTTGATATTAATGGGTCACAACCGCAATTGTTGACTTTTGTGTACATATCAGTCCCACGCGCACGTCCCTTGGTTTCAGGTTTTGGCTTCACTTGCTTTTGGTTTCAACCCAACAACCCAGCACGGGTTTTCTTTTTCATTTTATTTTCAAATTTTCTCATTTTTTAATTAATCACCCAAATTTTCTTTTCTTTTTTTTTTTGCCTTTATTTTTTTCAGCTTTAATTTTGAAAATAAATTTTATTTATTTATTTCAAATTAAAAAAATAATTTTTTTTATAAATTAAAAAATTTTTATTTAAAATTTTAAAATTATTTAATTAAGTTAAAATATGAGATTATTTCAAATTTTTAATTTCATGAATTTTTTTATTTTTGCATATACATAAAGTAAATATTTGATTATATCACTCAAAACATGAGTTTATATCATGGTTTCGTGAAGTTTTATATGTATATGTATATATAAAGTAAATATTTGATTATATCATTGAAAACACTAGTTTATATCAAGTAGAACATGAGTTTATATCATGGTTTCGTGAAGTTTTATATGTATATGTATATATAAAGTAAATATTTGATTATATCATTGAAAACACGAGTTTATATCAAGTAGAACATGAGTTTATATCATGTATTTGATCGGTCTAAGCATTTAAGTTTACCTAGGATTCCTTCCGGATTGGTGACCTTTTGCACGAGTTTATATCAAGTAGAATATGAGTTTATATCATGTAGAACATGTGTTTATATCATGTATACAATGGTTTCATGAAATTTTATATGTATATGTATATATATAAAGGGTAAAGATTTGATTATATCGTTGAAAATACGAGTTTATATCAAGGAGAACATGAGTTTATATCATGTAGAACATGTGTTTATATTAATATAAAAAGGGATTATATCATTTGTACAATAGTTTCATGAAGTTTTATATGTATATACAAAGAGTAAATATTTTATTATATCATTTAGAACACGAGTTTATATCACGGAATATATGTGTTTATATCAATATAATAAGGATTTATATCAATGATAAAATGACGTTCTATATTTTATACTTCATTAAGTGACTACTAAATTTGATAAACTCTCCGATTCTTTGAATTTTGCAATATGAAAGTGATGGATTATATCAACAAAAAATAGGAATTTATATCACGTAAAACCTCAATTTATATAATATAGAACAAGTTTTATATCATATGGAATTTTTGTTTTATGAATATATTTTTTAGTATAAGAGTTTCACTAGAATGCTATATCATATATTTGAAGATTTATATCAACTATTTAAAAGTTTATATCAACTACTAGAAAAGTTTATATCAACTATTAATATTGTATTTTATTGTGGTATACATATTAAATCTAATTATGAAAATGAAGGATGCGTGAATATTTATTTTTTGATGAACTATTAGGAGTTTATATCAATTTTTAGAAACCCTCTAAACTACACAATGTTGTCAATATTATTTTTCATTTAGTACCTCTGAAAGTAAGTAGGCTCTGCTACTTTTAATTTTAGTACACAGATTTATTTATTTATTTATTTATTTTTAAGCAAGTACACAGATTTCATTTAGTTAAAAAAAGAAGAAAGTTTATATAAAAAAAAACATTTTATATGATATCTAAAGAAGATTAATATCAGGCTTAGAAAGTGAGATACAAACGATAAATATTAAGAAGATGAAGAATCATATTGGTTCTTCTGCTCCAAAGTTCAAGCATTTTTGAACTTTATCCGTAGTGGTTCATCACTCGAAGCAAGTCGTCTCCTTCCATTCTGAATAAAAATTCCAACATCTTTGCATATCACTTTGCAATATCTGCAAACCGTCTGACAAAAAAAGAATGATTTATATAATGAGTTTTATATCTACCCACATATGAACACATCCATCTGCAACAATAGTCCACCTTTGGTAATTTGTGTACTAAACCAAAAAATTTTCAAAATTAATGAATCAATCATGCATCATCATAAGCAAATAACCAACTGGGAATTTGAATGGGCTTCTCTTCTTCTGAAAAAGCCCCGCTGCGCTGCCCTTTCTCTTTTTCTGGTTTGAATAATTCATTCAGAATCACTTTCCATGTTTGTCATAGCTTCAATCCTCAAGGTCTCTTCAAATTTTTCAAATCATAAATCATAACAGAGCCAAGGTCAACAAATCCAAAAAAGGGAAAATACATATTCAATGATGCAAATATTTTATCCATTATCCCTTTGATAGTATATCACTCATCTAATCATATTTTTCAATGATTCAAACACCAAAAAGGGAACATTCTTTCTTTCCCTTATTTCACACACACACCCACCCCAGCGAGGTTTGGATCCCGTAAAAAAAACTGAGGTCTGTCGATCCGAGCGAGGAGATGGGAGGCGTGAAGAGGTTCCGATCTTGTTTTCTCCAGTCATTTCGGGAGATCAAGGAGTTTTGAGCAGGAGGAGTGAGGGAGATTGGTCCGTGAGGGAAGGAATCTGGCGGCAGGAGAGTGAGAGAGCAGAGAGAGAGAGAGAGAGAGAGGGGGGGTGGAAAGGAGGCAGAGTGAAAATAATTTGTTGGTAATTGAGGTTGATTACACGCGTTTTTACTGGTAGAAGGTTATAAAATTGGGACGGGTACGAACCATAGTACTACTATAGTAGTACTATATACGAATTGGGTAGTTATCTATTAACTTATTAGACTCATGGCACACACATGAATTTTTAATTTGTCTATTATAATTTGGTCAATGTTTTAATTCCAATCATATTCATAAATAAAAAAATTAATTAAATTTGATTTTATGTTTAAAGATATTAATTACATTTGATAATTATTTTTAAGTTTTTTAAAGTTTTTTTAAGCAATTTTTAAGTTAAATATATTCACAATTACAAATTTTATTTTATTTTTAATTACATTTGATTTTTCAAAATCAATATCATAAGGATAATGTTGCAATATGAAGTTGGTGTTATTATCTTGTCAAATAATATTATTCTTGACAGATTATCTGCCCGGGCCTAGCCAAAAATTCACTTTCGTGCTATGCATTCCAGAATCGGAATCTTTGACCAGGCCTAGACTCTAGCACAATCGCTGTTCCAACCTTTGCTTGAAATAACATTGCGCAGGATCTTGGTTCGTACTTATTCGATTTATCACGTAACAAATAAATTCTTAATTAAAAACAGAAACATAAGAATTACCTATTGAAGCGTTTACTTAGGTGATTCTCTTGTATGCCTCAAAACATTGATTGCACGTTGTGTAGGCAACGATCTAGCAACCAATTGATCAGCTAATCACCACAATCCACCTGCCAGAAAAATTCCAGCACCGCTGCACTTGGCGCGTACAATCCACGCATCGCCTGGAGAGAGAGAAAGCTACACGTTGCCACCAAAATTTGAAGAAAATTTCAACAGCTATAAGCTATAGGAAATCCAAATTTAGATAGCGAATTTTCTCTCTCTTGGATTTTCTCTCTCTAAGTTTTCTTATCTTGAAAACTTATGAATTGTATATTGTGGAATAACTAATCCCTTGTCTATATATAGAATTACAAGAGAGACCCCAAGTTGGTTTAGGATTGGCCTTCCTACTGGGTTTCTGTTTCCTTCAATTCTCTTCCTGGACTGATACACATCCAAATGATACAGGGATTCACTTATCCCAATCCAGTTCCTGGTATGATTCACAACCAACTGATATAGGGATTCACTTATTCCTAATCCAGTTCCTGGTATGATTCACAACCAACTGACACAAGGATTAATTAATTACTTAATTACTTAAATCTACCTTTGTCAATAACCCAATACATAATTAATCGTACCACTAACGGATTAATTATGGCACTACCATCCTACACCAGAATTGCTTCTGGAATAACTTAATTAATTTATTCATAATCTCCCCACATCAAAGATATAGTGCTCGTTAATATATTAATTTACTGATAAATTAATTCATTAACTTCTTTAATTCTGAGACTAGTACCACTAGACCATTTTACTATACCGGACATAAGTCCACCGGTCGGGTTTAGTATAATAAACATTACGAGCTCATATCGGGAGCACCATCACCCCGGACGCACCGGTACATGATTTTCTTTCAACAAGCAGCAACACACCAAGTAATTAAACACGCGCACCCAACCTACCGAGATTATTGGCCACAATTGACCTCACTCATTGGCAGATCAAAGTACACTATGTCTAATCCTCATGCTCGCTCGAGTCTAGGGATTAAGAGATAGAATACTAAGAACGATTTGTCTATTAAATCAATACAAGACAAATCATCCTAAATGGTCAAGTTCAATACGCCCCGGGCATAACTATATGATTCAAGTAGTTTAGACAAACCAATTATCCGAATCACATAATAACCTAAACCGACAGTTTGTCCAAAGCTATCTCGATTACGAACCTCATTTATATATTATGTCTTTTAACCAATGATGAGATCTACTGTGTCACAGAAGACACCTCATCATCTAACTACATAATATAAATTGACAAATAATGCACAACAAGATATCACCAAAACATAAATCGATATATTTACTGGGAAAATGTACAATACAAGCATAACTTATGTTTTCAACTCCAACAATCTCCTACTAATACTTAAGTTGTGCTTTAAGTATACATCTACATACAACCCCTACATACTCTGCTACTATATATCTAGAAAAACTGTAATGGCTCTCTTAAGTATCTGATTCCCATGCCCTCCACGTGATCCTCAAAGACTTTTGAATTCAATGTCTTCGTGAACGAATCTGCAAGGTTATCCTCTGATGCTATCTTAGCCACGACCACGTCTTCCCTCTTTACGATATCTCATATCAGGTGGTACTTGAGCTGTATATGTTTACTCGCTTTGTGGGCTCGTGGTTCCTTCGAGTTTGCTACTGCACCATTGTTATCACAATATACCGTGATTGACTTCTGTAAACCAGGAATCACATCTAAGTCCACTAGGAAGTTCTTGAGCCATACTGCTTCTTTCGCTGCCTCTGATGCGGCAACGTATTCAGCCTCCATGGTAGAGTCCGCCACACATTTCTGCTTCACACTTCACCAAACTATGGCTCCACCTCCCAGAGTAAACACATACCCTGAGGTAGACTTGCTTTTGTCTCTGTTGCCTTGGAAATCTGAATCTGTGTAACCTCGGGGTACCAGCTCAGGTGCCTAATAAACCAACACTTGGTCTCTTGTTCTGCGCAAGTATTTGAGAATGCATTTACTGCCTCCCAATGAGCTTTCTCAGGGTTACTCTGATATCTGCTTATAATGCCAACAACATAACAGATATCAGGTCTCGTACACAACATGGCATACATGAGACTTCTTACTTCCGAAGCATAAGGAACTATTTTCGTGGCCTCTATCTCCTCAACAGTCTTGGGAGACTGTTCTTTAGACAGATGCACTCCGTCTCTGAAAAGTATAAAACATTTCTTGGAGTTCTGCATGTTAAAATGGACCAGAATCGTATCTATGTACGAAGCTTGGGAGAGTGTTAATGAATGTTTCCTACGATCTCGAATTATCTTGATCCCAAGGATATGTCCCGCTTCCTCTAAGTCCTTCATATCAAACTGCTTGGACAGCCATGCCTTTACGTCTGATAACACTTTCTTGTTGTGGCCAATCAATAGAATGTCATCTACGTAAAGCTCAAGAAACACCACTGAGTTTTCATCACGTCTGAGGTACACACATTACTCATCCGGATACTTAGTAAATCCATAGGACTGGATTACCTCATCAAACTGGACGTTTCAAGATCTGGATGCCTACTTAAGTCCATAAATGGACCTCTTAAGCCTGCAAACCTTATGCTCTTGGCCTTTTTCAACGAATCCCTCTGGTTGCTGCATGAAGATGGTTTCCTCAAGACTTCCATTTAGGAAAGCTATCTTGATATCCATCTGCCATATCTCATAATCTAAATGAGCAGCTATGGCTAATAGAACCCGGATCGACTTAAGCATGGCTACCGGGGAGAAGGTTTCCTCATAATCAATTCCCTCTTTCTGAGTATACCCCTTCGTCACTAGCCTAACTTTAAATATTTCCACCTTTCAGTCAGGTCCTCTCTTACGTTTGTAGACCCACTTGCATCCAATGGGCTTAAACCCATCAGGTAGGTCTACAAGCTCCCAGACTTGATTGTGGTCCATTGACCCCATCTCGGATATCATTGCCTTACGTCAAGATTCGACATCTTTATCTCGGAGAGCCTCATTGTAGTTAACTGGGTCAGGCTCAAGCGAGCCTGGGACTAGGTCTGAGGCCTTTCTCACGCCAATAAACCTGTCGGGCTGTCTCATAACCCTCCGACTACATCGAGGCACCACTTGTGTAGGCACATCTTTTGTGATCTCTTGTGCATTGTGTGGTGTATCTACTTGTGTTGGTGTATCAGGATTATTAGTTTGTCTCCTAAGCTCTTCTAGTACTATCTTACTCCTGGGCTTGTGATCTAAGATCTAGTCTTCCTCCAAAAATCTAGCATTGGTGCTAACCACCACCTTCTGATCTTTAGGACTATAAAACAGACCACCTTTTGTTCCCCTAGGATATCCTACAAACAACATTAATTCAGTTATCGCATCTAACATAGCCACATCTGCCTTAAGCACATGTGCTAGGCAACCCCAAATTCTGAGATGTCTTAGACTAGGCTTTCGCCCGTTTCACAACTCTACTGGGGTTGAAGGCACGGTTTTAAATGGTACAAGATTAAGAATATACACCGTTGTTTCTAAGGCATATCCCCAGAACGAACTAGGCAAATAACTATAGCTCATCATCGACATAACCATTTCCATGAGAGTTCGATTCCTTCTTTATGCTACACCGTTCTGCTGTGGCGTGCCAGGTGCAGACAACTGAGACTGAATTCCGACCTCACTGAGGTATTCTCGAAATTCATAGGACAGGTACTCCCCACCACGATCTGATCGTAGTGTCTTGATACTCTTACCATGATGCTTCTCCACATCTGCCCGAAACTCTTTGAACTTGCCAAAGCACTCGGACTTGTGACATATTAGGTAAATGTACCCGTACCTTGAGTAGTCATCCGTGAATGTCACGAAATACTCAAACCCACCTCGTACTTGGACCGACATTGGTCCACACAAGTCAGAATGAATTAACTCTAGTACTTCTTTGGCTCTATAACCTTTTGCTTTAAAAGGTCTCTTGGTCATCTTACCCTCCAAGCAATATTCGCAGGTTGAATAACTGTCAATCTCTAATGAACCTAAAGGTCCATCATTGACCAACCTCTGAATCCTACTAAGGTTTATATGACCTAGACTGAGATGCCAAAGATAGGTTTGATTCATTTCAGAAGGTTTCTTCCTCTTATTAATGTTAGATAAAGAGCTATCTGTTTCTATGTTTGTATAACATAGGAGTTGTAATTAACGATAAACAAATTGTCAGCCAATGAACCAGAACAAATAAGTTTTTCATTTCTTATAATAAATACAGACTCATCAGAAAAAATAAGAAACCAAAATAAGATTCTTTCTAAAACTCAGTATATAAAGACAATTAACTAAATCTAGCCTAGAATTATTGAAATTTAGGCTGACTACTCCCACTGCTTCTACTGACACTCTTGTAGTGTCGCTAATGTAGATATCCAATTCGTCTTCTCTAAGCTTCCGGGTTACTTGGAACCCTTGCAAAGAATTACAAACATGGTCAGTGGCACCTGAATCCACACACCAAGTATCTGTGGGAATCGCCGCTAAACATGTCTCAGTAATTAAGGAAGAAACTATTGTACGTTTAAGCTTTAAACAATCCGATTTCCGATGTCCCGTCTTATTGCACTTGAAACACTTGTCTTTCGACTTTTTCTTTGTAATATCTGGCTTAGGCGCAATTCGCACCTTTTGAGCTATTCTCTCGAGCTTTCTCTTCTTCTTTCTAGCCTAAGGCTCAGAAGAAGATTCTGAAGCTTTGCCTGCGACTAAGCTCGCTTCTTCTCTTGAAGAAGACTTTTAGCCACCACCAACTCTGCCAAGAGCTCGGATGAAGTACACAACATCTTACTTATGTTGTAGTTCAACCGAATCTGCTCATAGCTTTGAGGCAAGCTCCGGAGGACAATATCGACTTTGGTTTGACCAACGATTTTGCCTCTCACTACCTCAACCTTGTTGATGTTACTAATCACTTGAATGACATGATCTCTCACAGAAGTGCTTTCAACCATAAGGATAATGTCCAAGTTACGACTCCAATCGACATAATTAGGTCCAGTTAACTTATTGTCTTTCAATATAGTAGCTAAGGGGTTGAATGTCATATCGAAAAAAATAAACAGACAATGTTTCAGTTATTAAATCTAGAATTTCGAAAAACAAGGAAATTCTAACAATTATTGACTTCCCTCAAAACAATAATTATAATCCACCAAATCTCATTCACCGGGATTGTTACTAGCCACGATAGTATGGACGTTTACGCTAACCCACAATCGTTTGAGAATAACCAACTTCATTAACTACACTATCTGACCAAACGATCTATTGATCAATGTAGCTAATAGTCAGTGCTTTCAGCCGTACAAATAAGCAGCGTAACCTCTATGGAAGGAATACTGCATATCATACACTAAGTGTGTGCCATTACGTGACTTCTGAGTTTACTACCTCAAGATAGTGCACCTCAGATGGAGAGGGTGTCTCATTTCTCCTAGTTAAACTTACTCTAGTCATCTTACTCATAAATTTATAATCTAGCGATCTCGGGGTTGGACTCATCCGAATGGAGGAAGGCCCTAATGCCAACGCGCAAGCCCACCCACATTGCATATGAACTCGTAATGGTGGCCGTGGGGATATTAAACCAACCCGCTCCCACTTAGATTTCCAAATTGAGAGTTTTTTCGATTTTAACATGCAATTAACTAATCCTGAATTATATGCAACCATAAAACCATCATGCTTTAAAATCATGCATCTAAAATACAACATAAAAATTAAAGCACAAAAATTAAAACAATAAATATGGGAAATAAATGCGAAAATTAAATTTTCCGACTATTATGGTTTTAATCGCTTCCATCTTCTGCCTTGATCTCGTGTCCCGCCACGTAACTCGATGGATTGAGTCTTGAACTTCAAAAAATGAAAAATGGAGAACAAAGGGGCCAGAACGCGACCCGAATGGGCCGCGCGCGCAGCCCGCCTAAGGTGCGTCGCACACGCACAGTTAACATGGGCCGTGCGCGGCCCAGCAGCGCGCAACAACTGCTGCACCGCTGCTGGTCGGCAACTTCTGCTAGTGATTTTTTGCCGGCGATGCCTCCGATCCCTCCTTCGCTTCTTATACACTATTTGGTCTTCTTGCAATTCATTCTGGGTTTCTACGAATTAACGATAACCCAAAATCCACGAATTCAAGTTGCCCACCATAACGCCTTTGATTACAAAAATTAATTCTCCTACTACGAGGCTTTCTAGGAAAATTAAATAATCGAAATTACATAGAAAAAATCATACTACAGATTTGATCTAATCCTACACGGCTTCTAACACGTGGTTATACTATTACAAACATTCATAATAAAATCAAATCCAGACATGTCCCGGAGTTTAATTAAAACCCATACAAACGTAACCATAATAGTCGAGAATTCTTAACCACCTGTAAATAAAACCATGTAATAAATTGAATAAGCACAAAACCCAAAACCAGGCTCTGATACCAATTGAAAGATTATCTGCTCGGGCCTAGCCAGAAATTCACTTTCGTGCAATGCATTCCAAAATCAAAATCTCTGGCCAGGTCTAGACTCTAGCACAATCGCTATTCCAACCCTTGCTTGAAATAACATTGCGTAGAATCTTGGTTTGTACTTATTTGATTTATCACGCAACAAATAAATTCTTAATTAAAAGCGAAAACATAAGAATTACCTATTAAAGCGTTTACTTAGGTGATTCTCTTGTATGCCTCAAGACTTTGATTGCACGTTGTGTGGGCAACGATCTAGCAACCAATTGATCAGCTAATCACCACAATCCACCTGCCAGAAAAATTCCAGCACCGCTGTACCTGGCGCGTACAATCCACTCACCGCCCGGAGAGAGAGAAAGCTACACATTGCCACCAAAATTTGAAGAAAATTTCGGCAGCTATAAGCTATAGGAAATCCAAATTTAGATAGAGAATTTTCTCTCTCTAAGTTTTCTTGTCTTGAAAACTTATGAATTGTATATTGTGTAATAGCTAATCTCTTGTCTTTATATATAGAGTTACAAGAGATACCCCAAGTTGGTTTAGGATTGGCTTTCCTACTGGGTTTCTATTTCCTTCAATCCTATTCCTGGACTGATACAGTGATTCACTTATCCCAATCTAGTTCCGTGTATGATTCACAACCAACTGATACAGGATTTCACTTATCCCCAGTCCAGTTCCTGGTATGATTCACAACTAACTGACACAAGGATTAATTAATTTAAATCTACCTTTGTCAATAACCCAATACATAATTAATCATACCACTAACGGATTAATTATGACAATATCATCCTACACCAGAATTGCTTTCTGAACTAATTAATTAATTTATTCATAATCTCCTCACATCAAAGATATAGTGTTCGTTAATATATTAATTTACTGATAAATTAATTTATTAACTTCTTTAATTCTGAGACTAGTACCACTCAACCTTTTTACTATACCGGACATAAGTCCACCTGCCAGGTTCAGTATAATAAACATTACGAGCTCATCTCGGGAGCACCATCACCCTGGACGCACCGGTACATGGTTTCCTTTCGACAAGCAGCAGCACACCAAGTAACTAAACACGCGCACCCAACCTACCAAGGTTATTGGTCACAATTGACCTCACTAATTGGCAGATCAAAGTACACTGTGTCTAATCCTCTTGCCCGCTCGAGTCTAGGGATTAAGAGATAGAATACTAAGAATGGTTTGTCTATTAACCCAGTACAAGACAAATCATTCTAAATGGTCAAGTTCAATACGCCCCGGGTATATCTATATGATTCAATTAGTTTAGACAAACCAATTATCCGAATAACATAATAACATAAACCGACAGTTTGTCCAAAGCTGTCTCGGTTACGAACCTCATTTATATATTATGTATTTTAACCAATAATGAGATCTAATGTGTCACACAAGACACCTCATCATCTAACTACATAATTTAAATGGACAAATAATGCATAACAAGATATAACCAAAACATAAATCGATATATTTACTGGAAAAATGTAAAATACAAGCATAGCTTATGTATTCAACTCCAACAATTCTTATAAAAGATGTATGAATAGTAAGAAAACAATGAGAGAGTAGAAAAATACAAAAATAATACAAGTTTGGAAGAAAAATCATATGGTAGTCCATATATGTTTTTTGTATCCACCCCAAAGTGTTTTCTTTTTTTTTTTTTTGGAGGATAGGTGCGTGAAGTGCGTTGAGTTTCTTTTTTTTTTTTTTTTCTTCGTAGGGGCTTTTCTTTCTTTTTTTTTTTTTTTTTTTGGCTTATGGGTGCTTTTTTTCTTTCCTCCTACACAATTCAGTATTCAATTTTTTTTAAAGTTTTACTAGTTACCGCCCCACTTCTTACCTTCTACAGTCTTAATTTGGACTAAAATACCCCCTACAATACCCTCTCTCTTCCCCATTTTAAGTAAAAGGATAATTTTATCAAAACTTATAGACTACCACCCAAAAAAACTAGTAACCCCCTTTTTTAATATTTTCAATTTTTTAAAAAGTTATCAAAAATATTAGTTCGTTATTATTTTATTTATTTTATAATTAAAAATTTTTAAAAATTATTTACTTGACTTAAATTAGAGATTATATCAAAAAATTATATACAAGATTTCATATCATGCAAAGATTAAATTCATATCAAGCAAAATAAGGTTTTATATCAAGCAAAACTAGGGTTAACTTTCTTTATAAAAACATCTATATTGTATTGATATGAAACCTACCATGTATGATATGAAATCGTGTTTTGTTTGATATGAAACTATGTTCTGTATGATATGGATCATTTGTTTGCTTTTCATATTAGAAGCTGTATGTTGTATTGATATAAAACTCAATTATGCATGATATGAAACCATGTTATGTCTGATATGAATTTATGTTCAATATGATATAAACCATTTGTTTATTATCATATAAGAATATCTTTGTTGTATTGATATGAAATCATGTTTTGTCTGATATGAACCTAAAAACTAACAGCACAACCTAAGAGGAGGGGGGTGAATTACGTTGTTTAAAAAATTTACTTAAAAATGAGTAAATCTTAAAATAATTTTTTTTTAAATAAACAATGACTATCTATGTGTGTGAAAGAAATAATAAATAAGTCTAAATTAAAATAAGATGAAAACAAGAATAATAAGATTAGTCAACAATATAAAAGCATACAAGGAAATATGAAATTGTTAGTTCACAATATATAATAATCAAATTAAAATAAAGGTCAAGTATGTGACTTGAAATGAACAAGTCTTGAAATTGAATAATTTAAAATAAAGTTCAAGTATTGAATTGATTAAGGACAAGTCTTTGACTTGAAATAGACAAGTCTTGAAATTGAATAATTTAAAATAAAGCTCAAGTATTGACTTAATTAAGGCCAAGTCCTTGACTTGATAAGGACAAGTCTAGACTTAATTAAGGACAAGTCTAAGATAAAGTAAATACTTAATTAAAGAAAGCTACACTTGAAATAAGGACAAGTTTTAAATAAAATCTTAAGATTAAAGATGTAATACTTGAATTGAGTAAGGGTCTCTTTGATAAACTAATTCAGTACTTATTATAAATAGATTAAATACTTAATTGATTAAGGGTGTTTGATAACTCAACTTATTTCTGACTTAATGAATTAAGAACTTTTTAAATTAAGTACTTAATAATTAAGTGCGTTTGATAACTATAATTCAAAGTCTTAAGAAATTAAGTGTGTCTCAATTGCAAGTATAATTGTTAGCCTAAAAATAAGTGATTGGTGAATCACTTATTGCTGAACTGAATTGATTGCAAATTTTTTCTTATTTCCAATATTTATTATTCTTTTTAGTTTTTTCTTTAAATAATTTTTATTTTATTAAATCTTTTTTTTAAAAAAATTATCATTTTAAATAAATAAAAAATATATTTATGACATGGATTTTTATTTTTTATAATTTTAATTAATATGTTATATTTATTTAATTAATATTTTAGTTTTAAAATAATAATAACATTCTAATTTATTATTAAAAGTTTTTAAAATATTTTTATTAGTAGAATTTCACATTATTATATAAAAAATAACACATCTTAAAAATTATGTTATATATTAAAAAAATATGTTTATAACATTCTTTTTTTAAAAATAAGGTGATTTAATTTAAAATTTAAATATATTTAATTTTATAAACTTATTTTATAATTCAGACTTCATAATTCATACTTCATGATTCAGACTTCAGATTTCAGACTTCAGATTTAGACATATTTTCTAATTTTATCAAACAGAGCTAATTTAATGAATTCAGACTTCAGAATTCAGACTTTAAACTTCAAACTTCAGACCTCAGATTAAGTTTTATCAAACGGAGCCTAAGGGTCTGTTTGATAAACTAATTCAGTACTTATTCTAAATAGATTAAGTACTTAATTGATTTAGAGCGTTTGATAACTCAACTTGTTTCTGACTTAATGAAATAAGAACTTTTTTAATTAAGTACTTAATAATTAAGTGCTTTTGATAACTATAATTCAAAGTCTTAAGAGATTAAGTGGGTCTGAATTGTAAGTACAATTGTTAGCCTAAAAATAAGTGATTGGCGAATCACTTATTGCTGAACTGAATTGGTTGCAAATTTTTTCTTATTTTCAATATTTATTATTCTTTTTAGTTTTTTCTTTAAATAATTTGTATTTATTAAATATTTGTTTTAAAAAATATTTTATCATTTAAATAAATAAAAAATATATTTATGATATGGATTTTATTTTTTTATAATTTTAATTAATATGTGATATTTATTTAATTAATATTTTAGTTTTAAAATAATAATAACATTCTAATTTATTATTAAAATTTTTTAAAATATTTTTATTAGTAGAATTTCACAGTATTATGTAAAAAATTACACATCTTAAAAATTATGTTATATATTAAAAAAATATGTTTCTAATATTTTTTTTTTAAAAATAAGGTGATTTAATTTAAAATTTAAAATTTTATAAACTTATTTTGTAATTCAGACTTCAGATTCAGACTTCAGATTTCAGACTTCAGATTCAGACTTCAGATTCAGACATATTTTCTAACTTTATCAAACAAAGCTAACTTAATGGATTCAGACTTCAGACTTCAGACCTCAAATTAAGTTTTATCAAACGGAGCCTAAGTCTAATGGTGATGTTTTATGATGCACGAAATGTAGAAGAGAGAGTATAGATGCAAAATGCAATGCAATGAAAGAGACAATATTTTTAAAGTGGTTCAAGCTTGTAACCCCCTTACAAGCTCTACATCCACTCCCCAAATTCTAAAGTTGAGACCCTTCCTATTTCTTTTTTAAAGAAACAAAAATTCCTTAAGGTGGAATTCAAACCTTTACAAATATCCCAAGAACAACTTAGTAACTCTGCTAAGAGGTTCTTCACTACTCACCCTCTAAATTGTTCTTGACTTGCAACCTCTTGCTTTTAAGAACAATAAAACCTTTTTGTGTGTGAAGTGTTTATAGCTTACAAGTGACAAGGTTCTAGTGTAAGATTGACACTTTGAAAACTAACCAGAACACTTTGAAAAATAACTAGAACTTGAAAGTAAAATTTGAAAATGAGCACTTGAAAACTTGAGAGAATTTTGACAATAATGAGAATGACTTGATGGCTTGTGTTTTTTGAAAGTCTTCACCCATGGTCTCTATTTATAGGCAAATTTGGGTTCCAATTCAAACATTTGAATTTTGGCTCCAAAGATGATTTGACATAGTCTGAACTTCCTTTAATTTTTTTGACTTTTTACAGCTACTTTTGACTTTTGTGTCAGATATCAATCTTGTAGATATTTCTCTTAGCTTTCCAAGGACATCAAAATAAGTTAATTTGGACTTTTGTAACTCAAGATACATCTAATTTAATGAACTATGGCATTGCAGTGACATAGTTTCATTTTTGTTTCTTTTCACCAAAATTCCATTTGAATTTCACATTGACTATTAGACACCATTTTTTATATAATTGAAAGAGGTTTTCAAAACATCCAAAATTTTAATTTTTGGCTGAGTGAAACAAAAGTTACGCTCATTTGAAGATGGATGTATCATTCTAAAAATTTTGCACTTTCTACAAAAAATAATTTTAGACAATTTAAGAAATTATTATTTTCACATATTTGTTTTGTTATTATTAAAACCAAGATTGAAACACTTATGTTTAACAGAATCTATGTTCTGTTTGTTATAGGACCCTCTATGTTATACTGATATAAAAGTTTGCTACGCATGATATAAAACCATGTTCTATCTAATATGAAACTATGTTTTGTATGATATGAACTCTTTGTTTGTTTTCATGTAAGAATCTCTATTTATTGTAGTGCTATGAAAGTTTGTTATACATGATATAAAATGATTCTATCTGATATGAAACTATGTTCTGTATGATATGAAGTTTTTTTTTTTTTTTTTTTTTTGCTTTCATATAGGAACCTCTATATTGTATTTGATATGAAAGTTTGCTGCGCATGATATGAAACCATGTTTTATCTTTTATGAAACTATGTTTTGTATGATATGAACCCTTTGTTTGTTTTCATATAAGAATCTCTTTGTTATACATGATATGAAATGATGTTCTTTATGATATGATTTTTTTATTTTTTTTGCTTTCATTTAGGAAGCTCTTTGTGTGTATTTGATATGAAAGTCTGATACACATGATATGAATATAAATTCACGTTCTGTATAACATGAATTTTTTTATAAAAAAAATTGATCTATTTTACGTTAAAAATATATAAGAAAGAAAAAAGTAAAATTTATATATGATGTAGAATTTTTTTCTAAAAAAAATTGTGAATTATACAAATATTGATTGCAAAGAAAAAAAAGCAGCTGGGTGCGCGAAGGAGAAAAAAATAAAAAAAGGCGTGTGCGTCTGAAGAGAGGGAAAAAAAAAAAGGAAAAAGGAAAAGGTGCACAGGTCCAAGAAGAAGAAAAAAAAAAAAAAATAGAGATTAGGGCACAAAATTGGTGGCCATATGATTTCACCTTATACCAATTGAGGTTGGAAAGCTAGGATTTTGTTTAGGTAGTATCTAAAACGTTGCTTTAAATTCAGCCCCCAGCCCATTTGTAGACTATGAAACAGCCCCCATAATTCAGCGCCCATGATGCTAAATTGCCCTATGTTTGTCATGAACTCTGCTAGTCATCGGCCTTGAGAGTCCCTTAGCAATCCTCTAGCTGATTGGTGGCCTGTAATGGTTTCGAAGGTCCCATCCGAGTTCATCTTACACTAACCTTCAATAAGAGGATTCCATCAAATCTATTTTTGTTCCCTTCTCCCTTGCACCGCACCCACCTTTTTGCCCAAAACCTTGGCCGTTTTTATTCTTTCCAATCTGTGCCCACACATTATGCACTACTTGTTCAATTGGCCTGGACTCTCCTCTAAAAGCTTGGGCATTAATTTCCTTCCAAAGACGCCAAACTGCCACTCCAAATGTGTTCTCCCATTTAGTTGTTCCACGGGCGAAGGAATTCTTCAAATTTTCCCAAATCCATTGCTGTAAGTTTAAAGCAAAGAAATGGTGCCTGAGTTCTACATGAATGATTTTTTGCCACACCTGAATAGACTTCCCGCAATCATACAAGGCATGCAAGATTGGTTCCACCCCTGCACCACATCGGCCGCAAGCTGGGGAAAAAGTGAGGTGCCGTCTAGACCTCTCCGCATTAGTTAGCTGCCGTTGTTTAACTACGAGCCATAGTATTTGTCGTATGAATAGTTAATACTACCATAAAAAATAATAATTGTTTTATTATTATAGCCTAATAAACAAAACTATTATTCCCTACTAAGGACATCCTCGCTCTGAATGAGTGCATAAGGTGGATGAAGGAGGGGGATTGAAACTCAAGATTTTTTCATTCCTTCTTTCTTGAGTGTAGGAAGCGCATATCCATTCATAAGATCCCGGGATTGGATCAGTAGTGGATTCCAGATAGGGCTTTGATTGAGGACTCTGTGGTTTAATTTTTCCGGGATTTGTTAATGGCAAAGAATCAGCCTAATTAGGAATCTGCTAGAAAGGAGTTGCTGCAGAATGTCTCAGGATTCAGCCTTTTGGCTGCGGGAGATTCAAATTGAGTAGGTTCGGAAGGCTATTTTTTCACTAAACCATGTTAGTGCTCTGGGACTAGATGGATTATCTGGTTTGTTTTATGGCCATGCTTGGGACATCATCAAGATGGATTTGTTGGCGGCTTGTCGGGAGTTTATGGCTGGGGTTCCTTTGCCTCCGACGATGGGAAGCACTTTTATTGCTCTCATACCTAAGAAGCAAGTGGTATCTTTTTTTTTTTTTGGGACTTTAGATCTATTAGTTTGTGCAATTTTTTGAATAAGATGTTCACATATGTTTTGAAGGATCGTTGGAAGTCATTATTATCCATGTTGATTTCTCCAAAGTAGTCAGCTTTCCTTTCAGGGAGGATATTGTTGACAATATTCATTTGGCACAAGACCTCAATTAGTTTCTGGATGATAAGGTCCGAGGTCCAAATTTGGTACCAGAAAGTGGATATGATGAAGGTTCTTGATCAGGTTTCTTGGCGATTTTTGAAAGCTATCTTGCAACGTTTTAGTTTTCCTCTATTGTTTATTCATCTGATTATGTCTAATCTGAAGGGAAGTTGGTTTTCTGTTACAGTAAATAGTGCTTATTTTGGCTTTTTCCCTATAAATCGTGGAATTAGACAAGGGATCCTCTTTCTCCTTATTTGTTTATTTTGGCCACGGCGAAGGTTTTGGTTTCAAAGGGTAGTCGATCATTATAATACCACTCCTGGCTCCCTTCATATGTCTCATCTGTGCTTTGCAGATGACTGACTTGTTTTTACAAGGGGTAGTAGCGGTTCTCTTCAGGCCTTGATAGGTTTCTTGAGGGCTTATGAGGATGCTACTTGTCAAAAAAGTTAAAGGCAGAAGAGTTCTTTTATTCTCTCAATACGTGGTCTGCCATGGGATAGGGCGAAAGTTGGTCAAGTTCTGGGGATGCATGAGGGCAGTCGACCTTTTACTTACTTGGAATGTAAGCTATATATGGGTCGTCGTATGGATGCTTGTTTTCGAAATCTATTGGAATGTGTGGATAGGAAATTGTCTAGCTGAGGGAACAATCTCTTGAGTCAGGTGGGCCGTTTTTCATTAATCAAGCATGTCTTTTTGGCCATTCACGTATATATACTATTTCTGCTCTTGCGCCACCCAAAATCGATTGTTTCTGCAATTGAGCGGCGGTGTCAGAGGTTCCTTTGGGGTTCTAGTGATGACTCTTCTAGGTGGCATTGACTGGCTTTGAATTGTCTAAATTTTCATATTTTCGAGAATGGTCTTGGTATTCATCAGTGGTCTTCTGTTGTGGATAATTTTTTGGCCAAGCTTTCGTGGAAGTGGAGGAATCACCAAGGTCTTTGGTCGGAATTTTTTGGCTCCATTTCTTCTTCAACTAGGCAAAAAACTACATGGCGTCGAGTGGCTTCCATTGCACTAAGGGCTGCCTCTCTCTCTAAGGTATTAATGATGGATGGTAGCTCCTCATTCTGGTTTGATAATTGGTTTTCTTTTGGGTGCTTATGGTCCTTAGGGGGTTGGCCTCCTTTTTGTGCTTTGACGATTCGTGAGTTTTTCTTGGATAAGGTAGTTTATGTGGAGGAGTTTCAACATGTGTTTAGGGTAGAGACGTTGGATGCTTCATTTCGTGCTTCTTTTCCTTTCTATGATAAGCCAGATGTGGGGCACTGGCAGCCCACTCCCTCGGGTTCTTTTTGTATGGTTTCGGAATACAGGGATTTTCGTACTTGCCAACCAGAGCTGCCTATTCTTGCTTTTTTTGTAACTGGTTGCTTCCCCCCAAAGGTTTGTTGGTTAATATGGAGGTTTTTTTAATAAGCTATTGTCGTTCCCAGAGGTTGTTAGTAAGTTAGGGGTGAGTTTCGATCCCTCTTGATCGTCCGCAGGTTTCCTCGACTTCTCACCTCTTGTGGATTGATCCCTATTTTCATACCTGTGTCAGAATTCAGACGCCGCTGGCGGTTAAGTCAATGGTGTGGAAACAATCTATGGCGACATCTTATGTAATGCACACTGATGGGTCTTGTTTAAAGGATGGAGCTGCGGGTTATGGTTTCATTTTGCGTGCTTTAGATGGTTGCTTTCAGTGGTAGGTAGAGTCCTATTTCTTGGGTCCTCTACCACTGGCCAGGGCTGAGATTAGAGCCATTCTTGCAGTTGCTCGTTATTGTTCTTTGCACAGGCAGTGGCGGAACCAGGAAAATTAGTATGAAGGTGCTAAATTTCGTGGGGATGGGAAGAAATTTAGTGGAAGTAAATAAATGGGATGTGGGGTGTGTGTGTTGGAGAAGAAGACAAACGTGCGTGGGAGAAGTAAAGAAGGAAGGTTCTGTTGTTGCTAACTTGCTATGTATTTGAAAAATGGGAAGATAATCCGATAAGAAGTTGGAGAGGCTGTACTGACGTGGCAGCCTCTACTCCACTTATTATTATTATTATTATTTTTTACTTTTACTGAAACAAAGTAACTTTAAAAAAAAGTAATAAATCACTTACTGAAATCATGTCGTTTTAATAAGCAGTTGCTAAAAAAAATTTACAAAGCCAAGGCGGAACCCTTGCTCTACAACTCGTTGGAATCCATGGAGGTATCCTCCCTGGCTACTCTACTCGCAAAAATCTTGAATACATAACCCTATTAATGATTTTTTTTGGCGTAATGGGGAGGGGTGCTTTAGCACCCATAAGCCCAGAGTAGTTCCGCCACTGTTCACAAGTTGGTTGGGAGAAACTTTGTAATTTAATTATAGTTAAATGGATAAAATGTAATTTACTTTTTAAATTTTTAGCTGAACTTAAATGGTTTTTAGTCATTTTCTCACCTGGGATTTTTGATATTTGTCATATCCTAAGAGCATATTTGATTTAATTTGATTTATAAATAGAGGTGAGGAGGGTTTTTGATATTAATCCTTGTACCCTCTTCTAGGAAGAAGGACTTGATCCTAAATTCACAGGGGACGATGGAGGAGGATGGCGGATTTTACTTCTACCCCTACTGGTAGCAGAATTCGGCGGAGACGACGACGATGAGGACGACGCCGACGATGAATTCGCTGATGTATTCAACCTTTTTGAGCGGTAACTAAGTTTCGTTTTCTCTTCGACATCACAAGCTTTGTCTTCAATCGTGTGGTGACGAACTTTAGTTGTGTTTAAGCTCACTGGAATCGGGATGATACATTTGCAGAACAAACCTATCCGGGCGAGTCGATTGACCCAACTTGGAATGGGAATCCCAGTGAGCTTAACACAAGCATCATTGCAGAAATGGTTGCAGTTCTTGGAGATGAGATTATAAGCATTTCCTTTGTATTTCACAGCTAGCTCCTCCATAACTCCCCTGACTTGCCCAGGCGTCATTTCTGTCCATCCGATCATGATAGATTTCCTAAACGTAACCCCATCACACTGTTTCGGTTCCCCTTCAAAAATCCCAGTTGTTGGATATTCATGAGCGTCAAATGCATACTCAACCCCATGAACTTGAACACCGGAATGGTAAACCCCAAGACCAACCCAATAAGCGTATCCATTAATGGGCGTGAGGTCATACACGTTAAGGTACACCGGAACAGTTCCACGGCCCTTTTTGACTGAGCTTTTTCTGCACAACATCTTGTGAAGAACACAGCCCGGCAAATCTTCTCAATACGACAAGTAATTCTGCGGGAAGATTTGAAACCAAAAAAAAAAAAAAAAAGTTTTAATTCTTGATGGTGAAGACAGAGAAGAAGAATGGGAATAATTTTTGGGAGGATTATCTGGGACTGACACGAGGAGACCGGTGGCATGTTGGTGCCGCCCGCAAACAATTTTTTTTTTTTTATCAAATTGAAGTCCAAAAATTTTTCTATCACTTCTAAAACATTTTAGACTCAAATTAGAACAAACATATGTGAGAATCTTGAAAAATAATCGACTGTAAATTTCAAAATCAATTAAAACTTTAAAATCAAGAAATCTGTCTTTGCATTATTGAGATCGCTAATAGGTTTTCGGTTTTTAACAAATTTCACTCAAAATTTTGTTTCCAAAAATTTTTCTCTTGATTCTATAAAATTCTAGAGTCAAAAATAAAGAAACCTATATAAATAAAAATTAAAGAATTGCATGATATGATTTTTAATCAAGCAAGAAAACATAGCTAAAGTTATCGGGTTTCAGGTACGATATGCATGCAATTGAACCGATTGATGTTTCTTGAATGTTTCTCAATTAATTTAACACCAAACAATTATTTTAATTAGTGTAAACTATCCTAGACACAAAAAGAAGCATCTTTCTTCAAGAATTTTGAAGAAAATTCATGCAAGAAAATTAAAAATAAAAAGAGAAAACCAGATGAAGGTCGCTTACCTTTTGCTGGACCGAGGGAGGATGGATGACTGATTCAGTTTATTAGTAGAGGAGAGAGGGAGAGAGGGGAGAGAGACAAAATTATGATTAATTTACACTTAGAACTCTATTTATAGACCTATGATTAGTATATTACAACTGGGAAAATGTTTAAGTAATTTACAACTCAAGAAATCCAAATTAAAATATGATTAAAACTAGTTGAAAACTAATTTCAATGTCGGTTGATTTCCAAATTTTTAATTTTTTTTCTTGGGTACAATCCTAATATTTTTCTAATTAATAACTCAACAAAAATCAAGATTATCTTATCCTAATCAGATTTATATTGAATTAAAATTAGAAAACAACTAAAACTAATTAAAATAGGAAAACAAAACCCAAGAGGGGTGTTGCGCGGGCTGGATGGCACCCATGCCTTCTTCTAATTCGCAAATTATATGTTGTACCATGTCTACATGTACCTATTAATATAATTAGTAAATGTTTTGTTGCCAACTATATAGTTTTCATTTTTAGTATGTTTTACTGGACGCCCCTATTTATTTTTTCCTTCTTTTCCCGCCGCGGTATATATAAATTCAAAACATGGGTGTTACCTTTTCTTTTTTCAAAAAACTAATGAGAGCGATCGAAACTACTGAATTTCACATTGCCCTACTGCTAAAATCATTTTGCTAACATTCAAATCGTTATTTTTGGTTTTTATTGGCGTTAATAGAGGTACCGGAACAAAGAACAATGATGATCATCGATGTTTTTTCTGTTCGCGATTGATGTTTCTATTATTTAATTGTTGTTATGATAGTTTCTTTGCGAATTCTGGAAGATATATTAATACATGTTAGCTTTTCGATCGGTTGAAAATCATTTTTCCAGTTGCATAATTTGTTTTTTTGATGATGTTAATATGATAGTTGTGTATGAGGACGTTGTTGGTATGTATTTTTGGATGTAGCGGCATGTTTCTGAACTTACCGTTATAGGATGTAGTATTTTTTAGTTTTTAAATGATGTGCATGGACGTTGCGTAAGTTATAACCAGACGTGTTGGGACGTTGCTTGCTAGGATGTTGTATTTTTTAGTTTTTAAATGATGCGTGTGGACATTGCGTAAGTTATAACCAAACGTGGTGGGATGTTGCGCGCAAAGATGATGTCTTTCTTTTTTTTTAATGATTTGGGTGGACGTTGCGTGCAAGGATGGTATCTTTTTTTTTTTTTTTTTTTTAATGATATGGGTGCACGTTACGTAAGTTATAACCAAACGTGGGTGGACGTTGCGGATGTTATAACCAGACCTTCTGGGTTGTGGCTAAGTTACAAGTATTCCTAATTATACATAATATTTTCCTTCAAAAATTAAAAAAAAAAAGACAGAAACTTCTTTGGTTGAGTACATCAAGTTGAAATGCTTGATTTACATCAATAAGAGAAGAAAGCAAAATGAAAAACTGGTGGAGGACAACTGTCATATATCAGCAAAAAATTTACGTGAGACACTGCCTACCATATTCTACCAACCTATCTTTTCTTTAGAATAAAGAGATTGCATTTCTTACCAATCTTTATAAGAGTAGCATTATAGCCAACACATTTACAACCCCGTTCACTGTAGACTCGAATAAGATTTTCAAAAACAATCTTATCATTCAAGAACACAAATCTCTGGGCTTGCGGATGAAGATTTTTTGTGAGTGTGAGGATTTTTGTAAACTCACAAGATCTGAGAGCATAAAACAAGGTATAGCCATTAGGTGGGAGTGAGAACATTGCAATTCCAGTGAAGAAGCTGAAGGCAGTTTCAGGGGAAGAAAACTGGATATGAAGCTTGATCATTATGTTGAAAGAAATAGTTGAAGGGTTAGGCATGCAATTGAAAATCATGGTGACATAGGTGGCGGTGGCGAGGGAAACGGTGAGGAAAGAAGTAGTGCAAGTCAACATGATTTGAGTGAGTAGGCGAGTATGAAAGGGAGAAAGTTGTAGCTCTTTTCTTAAGACTCTAGCATGAACTTTCCGAACTTCTTGAATGCTCTTACATGTGTCTCTGAGAGTCATGAGGGAGTACTTACAGAAATTCTCGGTATTCTTCATCCAATAACCCCTAGCATGTTTTTCACCAAGATCAAGTTTTCAGTCTTCTTCATTCTTCCCATTTTCTTCATTCTTCACATTCTTCTTCCACAGTTTCCTCGTTACCAAATGTCGATATCGATGCAGATCTTTCTCATTAATACTAATAACTGAAGGGGCGAAGGTCAAGTTTATCTGCGCTCTGTAATAATTCCAGAATGAATGTATGAGTTGCAGTCTCATCATCATATTTCTCATTCAAAACCCTTCCAAACACATCTATTGTATAGTATTCATCGTCATCCACATCAACCAAATTATCAATTTTGTATTTGAAATGAATTTCATCGTCGATGCAGACATCGCCTTCGTAATACACATTAAAATCACTGGTTGGATAAAGGGCTTGCCCCGCACCTTCGTTAATCAGGTCTTGATGTTCATAAATTCGGGCAATCAGCTTCGTTTTGTCTCCATCCCTTCTCAAGCCATGTTTCAGTATATACATGTGTAATGCTCCCTCAGTGACCACCGATTGATCGATTTCCCATCATTAACAATCCTGATAGGATTGTCTGCATAGGATTCAGCTTCAATGATGATTTTTATCCCAGTCTTTATTTCCCAAAGAGCTTTTGTTCTTAGTTTTTACATTCGTGCGAAGTGTTCGAAATCCTCCACCAACTCTGTCAGGTGCTCCCAATCAGTTTTTACCACTTTCCATTCATTGTTTTGCATCCTTGAAATGAAGTTGAAGAGTTGATCAACTTCAGGAGCGATTTTGTACAGTTGTCGAAATACATCCTGAAGAAAAACAGAACAAGCCCGGACTAAATCGAAAACCTCACTTTCGTGCAATGCATTCCAGAATCGGAAGCTTTCGACCAAGCTCAGGCTCAAATTCATTTATCCACGAACGGATCTTGGCTTATACTTATTTAATTTATTAAAACGACATCTAACGCTCAAAGATCACACCTTTAATTAAAAGCGGAAGGATTAAAGGTTATACCTTTGTAGCGAAGTCCAACGCAATAAGAAAAATCCAATCTTTATGCGAATTTCACAAGAAATCCAAAAGATAACTCCGAGAAAACTTTGAATATTGCGTGGGCAATAATCTATCGAAGTCTGCTACCAAAGACCACGAGAAACCCACCAAGAAAATCCCTCAACTAGATCAAATCTGCCCAAACGATTAAACCTTTAACTCAAAAAACTGCTGCCCACTACTTTTCTCGCCAATAAAATCGAACCCACTTCAACTCCGGTCACGATCTGGACAACCGGGATTGTGGATCACCAACCCAAGGAAGAGATCAACACAAACCCAGTTGGATCAAGCACCCCGGAGTGAACGGTGTCCGTGAACAGTATCCGTGAACAGTGCCCGTGAACAGTGTCTGTCGTGAACAGTATCCGTGAACAGTGCCCGTGAACATTACCGGTGAACAGTACCCCCGTGAACAGTAATTCCAGCAGTGGGCAACTCCAAAAATCGATGGGCTATCTAAAAGTTTAATCTTTCAAGCTTAATCTAAATCGAGAAGTGAGAATCCAAGTTCGTTTTTGAAAGAAAACTCGAAAGGGAAGAGAGTTTCTCTCTAGAACTTTCTCACTCTAAGGAAGACATAAATGTCTTGCAAGATTTTCTTAAGTTTCTTTGGCCTTAAGCTTTCTATTTATAGGAGCTCTAATGGAGACCTAATGGGCTCTCGAGTTGGGCCTTTTAATTTGACTTTCGTTGACCGCTTAGTCTTTCCCGACTAATTAACTCTAATCGACCCATTCGAATTAATTTCTTAACCCACTTCATTAATTTAATTTAATCAAACCCTTAGAATTAATTAATTCAAATAGAATTAATTTCTTAATTCACCTTGTCGATTAAATATTAATTAAACCTTTAAGATTAATTAATTCACCTTGTCGATTAGTCAAATGCATAATTAGTTGTACCACTATCGGACTAATTATGGAACTACCGCTCGAAAATGACTTTACATCGCGCCATTATATTTTCTTCTATCTCCCCACATTAAAGATCTAATGCTCGTCGGTTTATCAATTTACTGACAAACTAATTCACCAACTTCTTGGTATCCGAGATTAGTACCACTCGACCTTTTATTATACCGGACATAAAGTCCACCGGCCAGGTTTAGTATAATAGACCTTACGAGCTCATCTCGGGAGCACCATCAACCCGGCGAACCGGTACGTGGATTCCTCCGACTTGTAACGACACGTAAGAAGCTAAACACCGCATACACAACCTACCGAGGTATAGGCCTCAATTGACCGCACTCTTTGGCAAATCAAAGCATACGATATCCAACTCTCACGCCCGTCCCAATCTCGGGATTGAGAAACTGAATAGTAGGACCGAATTGACTACGCCGATCAGTATAAGTCAATTCTATCCAAACTGGTCGTGCTCAATATGCCCCGGGCATATCCGTGTGATTTAAACTAGTCTAGATAAACTAATTACCAAACCACATGATAACCTATACCGATAGTGTGTTCAGACTATCTCGGTTACGAGTATACTTTTTATATATCAATACTTTAACCAATAACGGTATCTACTGTGTCTTTCCACACCCCGTTATCTAGTTCTATGATATAATAGAACAATTTAATACTGAAACAAAATGATATGTCATCTGTGGATATTAGTTTTTGATACAAGCCATAGCTTTTATGTATTCAAAACTAATAATCTCCCACTAATACTCAAGGCTATGCTAAGAAGTACAAAAACTGTCCAACCCACTATTACACTGCTGCCATAGTGAAATCTCCAGAACGCCTTTAAGCTCACTCACATGGCTCCCTCAAGAATCTGACTCCAATGTCCTCCACATGTCTCTCAAAGACCTTTGGGGTCAATGGCTTGGTGAAAGGATCTGCAAGGTTGTCATCTGATGCTATCTTGGCCACGATCACGTCTCCCATTTTTACGATCTCTCGTATCAGGTGGTACTTGCGCTCTATGTGTTTACTCGCCTTATGGGCTCGTAGTTCCCTCGAGTTAGCAACTGCACCATTGTTATCACAGTAGACTGTTATAGACCTAGGCAACTCAGGAACCACATCTAAGTCCATCAGGAAGCTCCGGAGCCATACAACCTCTTTCGCTGCCTTTGAAGTGGCAACGTACTCAGCCTCCATGGTGGAGTTCGCCACGCATTTCTGCTTGACACTCCGCCATACTATGGCTCCACCTCCTAGAGTAAACACAAACCCAGAGGTAGACTTACTCTTGTCCAAATCACTTTGAAAGTCCGAATTTGTGTAACCCAATGGTACAAGCTCCTGCGCTCTATAAACTAGGACATAATCTCTCGTCCTACGCAAGTACTTGAGAATGCATTTTACTGCCTCCCAGTGAGCCTTCCCAGCGTTACTCTGATATCTGCTAACCATACCAACGACAAAGCAAATATCAGGCATCGTACACAACATAGCATACATGAGGCTACCCACTGCAGAAGCATAGGGTACCACCGTCGTGGCATCTATCTCCTTAGCAGTCTTAGGACACTGCTCCTTAGACAAATACACCCCATGCCTGAAAGGTAGAGAACCCTTCTTGGAGTTCTGCATGTTAAAACGGGCCAGAATCGTGCCTATGTATGATGCCTGAGAGAGAGTCAGAGAACATTTCCTACGATCTTGAATAATCTTAATGCCAAAGATATGTCCAGCCTCTCCCAAATCCTTCATATTGAATTGCCTATATAACCATGCCTTTACGTCTGACAGCACCTTCTTACTGTTGTCAATCAGAAGAATATCATCTACGTAAAGTACAAGGAACACCACCATATCATCATCACGCCTGCGATAAACACACTGCTCATCTGGACACTGAGTGAATCCATAAGACTGGATAACCTCGTCAAAACGGATGTTCCAAGATCTGGATGCTTGCTTAAGTTCATAAATGGACCTCCTAAGTCTGCATACCTTGTGCTCTTGGCCCTTAACAATGAAGCCCTCTGGTTGCTACATAAAGATGGTCCCCTCAAGACTTCTATTAAGTAAAGCTGTCTTGACGTCCATCTGCCAAATCTCATAGTCTATAGGAGCAGCTATGGCCAAGAGAATCCGGATCGACTTAAGCATAGCTACCGGGGAAAAGGTCTTCTCATAATCGATACCCTCTTTCTGAGTATACCCCTTCGCCACAAGCCTAGCCTTGAAGTTCTAAACCCTCCCTTCAGATCCTCTCTTTCGATTGTAGACCCATTTGCACCCAATAGGCCTAAACCCATCAGGAAGGTCTACCAGCTCCCAGACTTGATTTGAGTCCATAGAACCCATCTCAACAATCATCGCTCTCTGCCAAGAATCTGCATCTCTATCCTGGAAAGCCTCATTGTAGCTAACTGGGTCTGGTTCATGAGCGCCAGGGATAAAGTCCGAAGACTCACCCAAACCCATGTACCTCTCGGGCAGTGTGACAACCCTCCCACTACGACGAGGCGCAGCCTGTGCAAGAGCATCATCTGTGATAGTGTGTGCAGTCTCTTGTGGTGTGTCTTCCTGTACTTGTGCATCTGGAATAATGGACTGACTTCTAAGCTCTTCCAATACTACATTGCTGCTTGACTTATGATCTAAAATATAGTCCTCTTCAAGAAATCTGGCATTGGTGCTGATCACCACATTCTGATCCCGAGGACTATAAAATAGACCACCTTTCGTTCCTTTGGGTAGCCTATGAACAACATAACCTTGGTTCTTGCATCTAACTTGCCTGCATCTGCCTCGAGCACATATTCTGAACAATCCCAAATTCTGAGATGTCTCAGACTAGGCTTTCGCCCATTCCACAACTCTGCTGGGGTCGAAGGCACAGACTTAGATGGCACAATGTTGAGGATAAAACATACTGTCTCCAAGGTAGATTATGAATTTCTGAGTAAGATGACTAGAGCGAGTTTAACTAGGAGAAATGCGATACCCTCTCCATTTGAGGCGTACTATCCTGAGGTAACAAACTCAGAAGTAACGTAATGGCATACACTTAGTGTACGATCTGCAGTATTCTTCCCAAGAGGTTACGCTGCTTATTTGTATGGCTGAAAGCACCGACTATTAGCTACATTGATCAATAGATCATTTGGTCAGATGGTGTAGTTAATGAACTTGGTTCTTCTCAAACGAATGTGGGTTAGCATAAACGTCCACACTGCGTGGCTTGCGAGAATCAGGGTGGATGAGATATTGGTGGATTATAATTATTGTTTTGAGGGAAGTTAATAATTAATAGAATTTCATATTTTCAAAATTCTAGGTTAATAACTGAAATATTGTCTGTTTTTTAATTTTACAGTTTCATCGATATGGCATTTAACCCCTTTGCTGCTATTTTGAAAAACAATAAATTAACTGGACCTAATTATGTTGATTGGAGTTGTAACTTGGACATTGTCCTTATGGCTGAGAGCACTCTTGTGAGAGATCATGTCATTGACTTGATTAGTAACATCAACAAGGTTGAGGTAGTGGGAGGCGAAATCTTTGGTGAAACCAAAGTCGATATTTTCCTCCGGAGCTTGCCTCAAAGCTATGAGCAGATTCTGTTGAACTACAATATAAGTAAGATGTTGAGTACTTCATCTAAGCTATTGGCAGAGTTGGTGGCGGCTAAAAGTCTTCTTTAAGATAAGAAGCGAGCTTTAGTCGCAGTCAAAGCTTTAGAATCTTCTTCTGACCCTGAGGCTGGAAAGAAAAAGAGAAAGCTCGAGGGAGTAGCTAAAAAGGCACGAATTGCGCCTAAGCCAGATATTGCAAAGAAGAAGTCGAAAGACAAGTTCTTCAAGTGCAATAAGACGGGACATTGGAAATTGGATTGTCCAAAGCTTAAACGTACGATAGTTTCTGCCCTAATTACTGAGACATGTTTAGCGACGATTCCCACAGATACTTGGTGTGTGGATTCAGGTGCCACCGACCATGTTTGTAATTCTTTGCAAGGGTTCCAAGTGACCCGGAAGCTTAGAGATGGCGAATTGGATATCTACTTGGGCGACACTACAAGAGTGTCAGTAGAAGCAGTGGGAGTAGTTACTCTGAATTTCGAAAATTGTAGATTAGAGTTAGTTAATTGTCTTTATGTACCGAGTTTTAGAAAGAACCTTATTTTGGTTTCTAAACCCTTAAAGAACGATTATAATTGTTTTTTTGATGAGTCTGTATTTATTAGAAGAAATGGAAAACTTATTTGTTCTGGTTCATTGGTTGACAATTTATTTGTGGTTAACTCTAATTCCCCTGTTGCGCAAAAGACAAAAACAGATAGCTCTTTATCTAACATTAATAAGTGGAAGAAAGCTTCTGAAATAAATCAAACCTATCTTTGGCATCTCAGGATAGGTCATATAAACCTTAGTAGGATTCAGAGGTTGGTCAATGATGGACCTTTAGGTTTATTAGAGATTGACAATTATGCAACCTGCGAATCTTGCTTGGAAGGTAAGATGACCAAGAGACCTTTTAAGGTAAAAGGTTATAGAGCTAAGGAAGTATTCGAGTTGATTCATTCTGACTTGTGTGGACCAATGACGGTCCTGGAACGAGGTGGGTTCGAGTATTTCGTGACGTTCACGGATGACTACTCAGGGTACGGGTACAATTACCTAATGCGTCACAAGTCCGAATGTTTTGGTAAGTTCAAAGAGTTTCGGGCAGATGTGGAGAAGCATCATGGTAAGAGTATCAAGACACTGCGTTCAGGTCGTGGTGGGGAGTACCTGTCCCATGAATTTCGAGAATACCTCAGAGAGGTCGGAATTCAATCTCAGTTGTCTGCACCTGGCACGGCACAGCAGAACGGTGTAGCAGAAACGAGGAATCGGACTCTCATGGAAATGGTTAGGTCTATGATGAGGTATAGTGATTTGCCAAGTTTGTTCTGGGGATATGCCTTAGAAACGGCGATGTATATTCTTAATCTTGTACCATATAAAACCGTGCCTTCAACCCTATTAGAGTTGTGGAATGGGCGCAAGCCCAGTCTAAGACAACTCAGAATTTGGGGTTGCCCAGCACATGTGCCTTAAGGCAGATAGAGCTAAGTTAGATGCTAGAACTGAATTAATGCTGTTTGTAGGATATTCTAGGGGAACGAAAGGTGGTCTTTTTTATAGTCATAAAGATCAGAAGGTGGTGATTAGTACCAACGCTAGATTTTTGAAAGAGGACTATGTCTTAGACCACAAGCCCAAGAGTAAGATTGTACTAGAAGAGCTTAGACGACAAACTAATCCTGATGCACCTGCACAAGTAGATACACCACACACTGCACATGAGATCACAGATGATACGCCTACACAGGTGGTGCTTCGTCGTAGTGGGAGGGTTGTGAGACAACCAGATAGGTTCATTGGCTTGGGAGAAGCCTCAGACCTAGTCTCAGGTGCGCCTGAACCTGAACTGGTTAACTACAATGAGGCTCTCCAAGATAAAGATGCAGAGTCTTAGCGTAAAGCAGTGATATCCGAGATGGGGTCAATGGACCACAATCAAGTCTGGGAGCTTGTGGACCTGCCAGATGGGTTTAAGCCCATTGGATGTAAGTGGGTCTACAAACTTAAGAGAGGACCTAACGGGAAGGTGGAAACCTTTAAAGCTAGGCTGGTGGCGAAGGGGTATACTCAGAAAGAGGGAATCGATTATAAGGAAACCTTCTCCCCGGTAGCCATGCTTAAGTCGATCCGGATTCTCTTTGCCATAGCTGCTCATTTAGACTATGAGATTTGGCAGATGGATGTCATGACAGCTTTTCTAAACAGAAGTCTTGAGGAAACCATCTTTATGCAGCAACCAGAGGGATTCATTGAAAAAGGCCAAGAGCATAAGGTTTGCAGGCTTAAGAGGTCCATTTACGAACTTAAGCAGGCATCCAGATCTTGGAACATCCGGTTTGATGAGGTAATTCAGTCCTTCAGATTACTCAGTGTCCGGATGAACAATGTGTGTATCGCAGACGTGATGGAAACTCAGTGGTGTTTCTTGTACTTTACGTAAATGACATTCTATTGATTGGCAAAAACAAGAAAGTGTTATCAGATGTAAAGACATGGCTGTCCAAGCAGTTTGATATGAAGGACTTAGGGGAAGCGGGACATATCCTTGGGATCAAGATAATTCGAGATCGTAGGAAACGTTCATTAACGCTCTCCCAAGCTTCGTACATAGATACGATTCTGGCTCTTTCTAACATGCAGAACTCCAAGAATGGTTTTCTACCTTTCAGACATAGAGTGTATCTATCTAAGGAACAATCCCCTAAGACTGTTGAGGAGATAGAGGCCATGAAGACAGTTCCTTATGCTTCGGCAGTAGGAAGTCTCATGTATGTCATGTTGTGTACGAGGCCTGATATCTGTTATGTCATTGGCATGGTAAGCAGATATCAGAGTAACCCTGGGAAAGCTCGTTGGGAGGCAGTAAAATACATTCTCAACTATTTGCACAGAACGAGGGACCAAGTCCTGGTCTATCAGGCGCCTGAGCTGGTACCCCAAGATTACACAGATTTAGATTTCCAATATGTGTTTACTCTGGGAGGTGGAGCCATAGTTTGGCGGAGTGTCAAGCAGAAATGCGTTGCGGACTCTACCATGGAGGCTGAGTACGTTGCCATATCAGATGCAGCGAAAGAAGCAGTGTGGCTCAAGAACTTTCTAGTGGACTTAGATGTGATTCCTGGTTTGCAGAAGTCTATCATGGTTTATTGTGATAACAACGGTGCAGTAGCAAACTCGAAGGAACCACGAGCCCACAAGGCGAGTAAACATATACAGCGTAAGTACCACCTGATACGAGACATCGTAAAAAGGGAATGCGTGGTCGTGGCTAAGATAGCATCATAAGATAACCTTGAAGATCCGTTCACGAAGACATTGACTTTGAAAGTCTTTGAGGCTCACGTGGAGGGCATGGGAATCAGATACTTAGGAGAGCTATGACAGTTTTTCTAGATATATAGCAGCAAAATGTATAGGAGTTGCATGTAGATGTATACTTAAAGCACAGCTTAAGTATTAGCGGGAGATTGTTGGAGTTGAATACATAAGCTATGCTTGTGTTGTACTTTTTCCAAGTAATATATCGATTTATGTTTTGGTTATATCTTGTTGTGCATTAATTGTCCATTTGTATTATGTAAGTAGATGATGAGGTGTCTTGTGTGACACGGTAGATCTCATCATTGGTTGAAAGACATAATATATAAATGAGGTTCGTAACCGAGACAATTTTGGACAAACTATCAGTTTAGGTTATTATGTGATTCGGATAATTGGTTTATTTAAACTAATTGAATCATATAGATATGCCCGGGGCACATTGAACTTGAACTTTAAGAATGATTTGTCTTATACTAATTTAATAGACAAATCATTCTAGGTATTATATCTCTTAATCCCTAGACTCGAGCGGGCATGAGGATTAGACATAGTGTACTTTGATCTGCCAAAGGGTGAGGTCAATTGTGGTCAATAGTCTCGGTAGGTTGGGTGCGCGTGTTTAGTTACTTGGTGTGCTGCTGCTTGTCGAAAGGAAACTATGTACCGGTGCGTCCGGAGTGATGGTGCTCCTGAGATGAGCTCATAAAGTTTATTATACTAAACCCGGCCGGTGGACTTATGTCCGGTATAGTAAAAAGGTCAAGTGGTACTAGTCTCGGAATTAAAGAGGTTAATTAATTAATTTATCAGTAAATTAATATATTAACGAGCACTATATCTTTGATGTGGGGAGATTATGAATATAATTTAATTAAGTTGTTTCGGAAGCAATTCTAGTGTAGGATGGTAGTGCCAAAATTAATCCGTTAGTGGTACGATTAATTTTGTAATGGGTTAATTGAATAGGTAGAATTAATTAATTGATTAATTATTCCTAAGGGTTAATTGAGTAATTAACAAAGTGGAATTATTTAAATAATTAATTATGTCCTAAGTTTCAATTAGAATTAGGAAATCCTAGGGATTAGGAAATCTAGTAGGATTTGGTTTATCCTATCAAATTGGTTACCTAATTGGATTTGGAAACAAATTAATTAGCTAAACCCATTAGGAAGACCAATCCTAAACCAACTTGGGGTCTCTATTGTAACACTATATATAGACAAGGGATTAGCTATTCAAAACACACAATTCATAAGTTCTCAAGACAAGAAAACTAGAGAGATAAAATCCTGGAGAGAGAAATTAATTTTTCACTCTTGAAGTCGGATTTTAGTGAAAGTATTACGGCTGGTTTTTGGGTTTATTGGCCGAAATTCTTGGCCTGGTTTTTACCAGCTGCGCATAGCTTTCTCTCTCTCCGGGCGGTACGTTTACAGTACGTGTCAGGTGCAACGGTGCTAGAATTTTCTAGCAGGTGGACTGTGGTGATTAGCTGGTCAATTGACTTCTAGTTCGTTGCCTACACAACGTGAAGTCAAAGTCTTGAGGCATACAAGAGAATTACCTGAGTGCATGCTTCAAAGGTACTTTTCTAAGATTCCGCTTTTAATTTGAAATTTTTGTTGCGTGGTAAATCGAACAAGTGCGAACCCAGATTCTATGTGGTAATCTTTCAGTTCCTATTTAGTTTTTATGTCCTTAATTTCTTCTTTAACCAAAGCTGATTCTTTTTGTAGGTCATTAATAGAAACCGGACTGGGACTTTTCTTAGGAAATCTATAGAGGATTTCCGTAAGATTGTAAGTATTAAGTAACCTTGGGTGGTTTCCTAAAGGATTAGGTATGGAGGAAGTAGATGGTGTTTCTTTCAAAGTTTGTCTACATTGGTTTAAGTAGGTTTTTTGTTGATTAGGGTCTTCTATTCCCTCAATAATCTCTCAAAGAAGATCTTGTTCTTTGGTACGGACATTAATAGAGTGACCCTCCTTGATTTCATCTTTTGATGATGATGATGAATTAATATCATCCTGCTGAAATTGCTGGATGTAATTATCATCACTGAATTCTGTATCAGTGTCAGCATCTGAACCTACAAGAAGCTGATTAAGTTGGTTAGTGACATCCTCTTGGAGATTCAAGGCTTGAATTTTTTTGTTTAACCTGCAATACCTGGCTATATGGCCAGGTTTTTGACACTTATAACAAATAAATTTAGATAAATCTCTGGATTTATTGGATTGTTCTATATAAGTTGTTCTTTGAAATTTAGAATACATTTTCTTTCTATGAAAAGGTTTGGGTTGAGGATCTGGCTTATACCTTTGAAAATCTGGTTAATATTTTTTCTTTTTAGAACAACTCGGTAAACCAAATTGTTCGCAAAATGATCCTAGCATTTTGCTATTTTTTGCAAAATCTCTCATCATTTTATCTTGCCTACATGTTTTCATTGCTACTTTCTGAATGAAAGTATTGAGTTGTACATAGCTGAGTTGTTCGTAGGGAACAACTCCTTTGAATTCTTCTCTAAGCTCATCTCGGACTAATCTCCTTAAAGACTTAGGAATGCCATCAATAAACTTTTCCTTCCAATATTGTTGGTTTCCATATGTTCGATCACAGATTCTAGATAGGAAGACATTTTTGTACTCCTGGAAACCTCTCAATCCATTACATTTGAGGTTGTTCAACAATTCTGAAGACTTATCTCTAAATATTCAAGGATCACCAATAAAAGTTTTAGCAATCGTAAATATTAAAGTTGAGACAGAGTCAGGAATAGTTTCACCATTTTGGATGATGGGTTCTCCTTCTTCATCTACTTTTACTCCATAAAGAACACTATTTCTTTCATTCTCAGTGAGGTGTTCATCCCACAATCCTTTTAGTTGACCTGTAAAACCTGCAATTAGAATATGGGCAGTAGCTAAATCATTACTACCTTGGGTTGTTCTATATGCTGTGGCTACCATGGTCATGTTTTGTAGCATTTTCATAATACTATATTCTGGTTGTCCATCTACACACCATTCGTAGATGTTATTGACATTATAACTATTTTGTATAACATTTGGGCCGGGTTCCAATCTTGGGTTAGAGATGGTATAATAGCGATGAACCCTTCTTTGAGGGATTAGTCTTCTCCAAGTGGATACCTGTTTTCTACCTGAGGAATGTCCTATCTTAACAATCTGTGGATCATTATCCGTTAATTCCTCTTACTCACTATCAGAAGTTTTGCTTAAGACTTTAATTCCTTGGTTTATTGAGATTGAACCTGATTCGGACTCTGGTTCTCTAGCCTTTTGTTTAAGTTTTGGGGCAAAGGATTCCTCAATCTTAGCTAACCTTTTCTCAAGTTCAGTTATTGGTCGGGAAACCAATTGGTTGGCAATTTTTTGGGGAATTTCATGTGGTTTGAACAAAGGTTTTTTGTCAAATGTCTCATATATATTAGTAGATACAGAAGGTTGGGGATTTGTGGTAAGGTACTCTCCTATGGTTTGAGGTATTTGTTGGTGTAGTTATTTTATTCAAAGATACTCTGGATATCTTTGGCATTGATTGGTTCCGACAAATGTCTTGTATCCTTCTGTTTGAATGGGACTGCTTTAATTTCTACAGCTTTATAGGTTGTAGTAATAGGCATTACCGGAGGCATCTCTTACTTTACCTTCTCACCCTCTGTGACCTGCCAAGTTTTTGTCACACAAATTTCCTTTTCCTTCAAAAAATGATAATCTATATTGTGATTAGAAGCATAATAATCAAATCATTTAAAGAATATTGCATTTATCTTATGCTGACTAAGAAAATTATAATATTCTTCCTGAATCTTTTTTCTATTTTTGCCTTGATATTTAGCAAAAAGCATTCTCTTTTTATCAGAATAAAATTCCTTTTGTAATTTTTCCCTTTCAAAATTAAATTTTGATTTAATCATATTTAGTTCTCCTACATTATCTGTCATAGTGGAGTAAATATAGGATCTGGGAAGACTACTATTATCAGATGGGTCTTCTTGAGGCTCTACTTTATACGTAGCTTGGGGAATTTTAGATGAATTATCTAAATCATGTAAGCTTGTATTGATTGCCGTGACAGAATGTCTAGGGGTTGTTCTAATTTTCTAGATAAATGTGAAAAATATGAAGACCTAGATGATTCAACTTCTTCTCTTTGAGAGTCTCTCATACTAGTCGTTCTGTCATATGTTATTTTGACAGTTCCACTAGCATATTGGGTGATTTTGGTTGGCACAGTACTTCTGACTTGATCTGGAAGAGCTGCTTCTTCTAAAGGCCAGTCATCTGGCAATGAAACATCTTTCCATCTAATGCTTTGTGGAATAGATAATCTAGATCTATTCATATCTGTTTTAAATAAGATGGTTTTGTTGGAGTTGAATACATAAGTTATGTTTGTATTTTACATTTTCCCAGTTAATATATCGATTTAATGTTTTGGTTTACATGTTGTGCATTATTTGTCCTTTTATATTATGTAGTTAGATGATGAGGTGTCTGGTTTGACACAATAGATCTCATCATTGGTTAAAAGACATAATATATAAATGAGGTTCGTAACCGAGACAGTTTTGGACAAGCTGTCAGTTTAGGTTATTATGTGATTCAGATAATTAGTTTGTCTAAACTAATTGAATCATATAGATATGCCCGGTGCGTATTGAACTTGACCATTTAGAATGATTTATCTTGTACTAATTTAATAGACAAATTGTTCTTAGTATTCCATCTCTTAATCCCTAGACTTGAGCGGGCATGAGGATTAGACATAGTGTACTTTAATCTGTCAATGGATGAGGTCAATTGTGGCCAATAGTCTCGGTGGGTTGGGTGCGCATGTTTAGTTACTTGGTGTGATGCTGCTTGTTGAAAGGAAACCATGTACCGGTGCGTTCGGGGTGATGGTGCTCTCGAGATGAGCTCGTTATGTTTATTATACTAAACCGGGCCGGTGGACTTATGTCCGGTATAGTAAAAAAGTCGAGTGATACTAGTCTCGGAATTAAAGATGTTAATTAATTAATTTATCAGTAAATTAATAAATTAACGAGCACTAAATATTTGATGTGGGGAGATTAAGAATAAATTAATTTAGTTATTCCGGAAGCAATTCTGGTGTAGGATGGTAGTGCCAAAATTAATCCGTTAGTGTTACGATTAATTTTGTAGTGGGTTAGTTGAATTAATTAATTAATTAATTATTCCTAAGGGTTAATTAAGTAATTAACAAAGTGGAATTATTTAATTAATTAATTAAGTCTTAAGTTTCAATTAGAATTAGGAAATCCTAGAGATTAGGAAATCTAATTGGATTTGGTTTATCCTATTAGATTAGTTACCTAATTAGATTTGGAAACTAATTAATTACCTAAGCCCATTAGGAAAGGCCAATCCTAAACCAACTTGGGGTCTCTCTTGTAACTCTACATATAGACAAGGGATTAACAATTAGACAACACACAATTCATAAGTTTTCAAGACAAGAAAACTAGAGAGAGAAAATGTTTATCTCCCTCTAGCATAATTTCGGGCGGCCAAAATTTGTCCCAAGGCGGCGGCAGGTTGAAAATTTTGGTAGGCGGCAGTGGCAAGTGGTTTCTGGCGGCGGTGGGTGCATTTTTTCCGGCGGCGACGAGCTGCTGAATTTTCCTAACAACCCAGTTGTGTTGATTGTTGATCAATTGGTTGCTAGATCGTTGCCTACACAACATGCAATCAAAGTCTTGAGTTATACAAGTGTTCACCTGAGTTAACACGCTTCAAGAGGTATATTCTATGATTTCGCTTTTTATTAGAATTTATTTTGTTGCGTGATAAATCGAATAAGTACAAACCAAGATCCTGCGCAATGTTATTTTAAGCAAGGATTGGAATAGCGATTGTGCTAGAGTCTAGGCCTGGTCAAAGATTCTGATTCTTGAATGCGTAGCACGAAAGTGAGTTTTTGACCGGGCCCGAGCAGATAATCTTTCAGGTTTCTCCCTTTTTTGAAACCATTCTTGCTCCTGTATTAAAAGCTGAGATCGAGGCCTTATATCTAAGCATATATAAAATTGTAACATGAATAGATCCTTCTTTTGCTTTTATATTAAACACTTTAATATTTAAAGGTAAAGTATCAAAAATATTTTTATCCTGCAAAGAAACGCAGAAATCAGGAAAGCAATCAAAATAAATTGGTCTGTCACAAAGGCTAGTTTCTACCATTCCAAGTAAGGAATCTTCAAAATCTAAAAATCTGCAATCTCTTAATCCAAGAAGTAAAGCAGAATTCATACCATCTTTATTAAGTGGTTTTGAAACTATTTGGATAGACCAAAATGTAGATAATTGTAACCATGTTTCCTATGACTTTCAATGGTTTTTTATGACAAAAGTTGAATTGTTTCAACAGGTTTTGTTAGTGGAAAAGCTTGTTCCACTGTTTTTACTGAAAAATCAGAGACCATTTTCCATTTATCCTTATAGACATCATTTGTTGGTCTCTTTGGTATTTTTCAATTATCCCAGTCTTGGGATAAATTTTCAAAATTTATTTCTTCTTTAAGAAGAACATTATTTGAAGATCTACTTGATGAGGCTTCTGAAGATTTTTTTTTTTTTTTAAAAATCTAAAAATAGAAGACATAATTGTAACTAGCAAATAATAAGAGCAGAGAGCTAAGTATAACAGATAATAAAATGCTTCAAATTTCAATTAAAAACTTACTCCCTTCTAGGTTCGTCTCCTTCCGGTTCCATGGATCTCTGAATAATAATTTCACTTATTCTTACAAATGATAATGAAGATCTGACTATGTTGAATCTTGAATTAGTAAACTATACTCAGGGTCATGCCAGAAGACATTCTGGCACCTCAACAATATGGTCCGGGCTTTTCAATCATTTAGCATACTCCAACTACTGCTGGCACTAACAGATCCTGATCATAGATTTACTTATCTAAGCTCAAGAACATAGATCTGCAAAAACATTATTAAAAATAATTGAAATACATATCTAGTTACCTACTTCCCCTTCTGGCTCTGATACCAGAAGAGAGGTTGGTCCCTAAAAGATTAAAAAACAAAAATATAACACAGAATGGAAAGTGGGTCGCAGACGGACTGCCACTATAATATTGCTATATATATTTCACTGTTCTTTCCCCTGTTGCGGTCCTACAACATACACAACACAATTAGTACATGCTAAAGCCACTTTCATAATCTACAAAAATCTATATACAGATGACATTACACACCAGCAAATTAATTTCATCTTCAAAGGAAAGATTAACAAATAGCATCCTTTATATCATTGTACAACAGTTCTCAAAGACTGCATAAAAATGTTAAGGTTCAGTATTTCATCAAAAAGGTTAGGGTTAAGTTTTTTAATTGAAAATATTAGGGTTTAGTGTTTCATCAAAAAGGTTAAGGTTCAGGTTTTTAATTAAAAATGTTAGGGTTTAGTCCTATATTAAAAAAAAGGGTTAGGGTTCAGTGTTTCATAAAAAATGTTAGGGTTTAGTGTTTCATAAAAAAAGTTAGGATTCAGTTTTTTAATCGAAATAGTTAGAGTTCAGTGTTTCACCAAAAAGGTTAGGGTTTGCCGTTTTAGGGTAGTTGTACGAAATTTGTTTGTATAAAACAAGAATAAAATTATGTTTCATCAACAATAGATTTTTTTTCATCAGACCCGTGTGACTTCTAATAAAACAAACACTAATATTAAATATTGTTTTCACCAAAAAACTAGTTTTTATAATATTAGACATCAATAATCATTTTCTATAACAAGTATGAACATAGAAAATCATAATCACTCTCAAACAATCTTAGAAGATTAAAAAATATTGAAAATTAGAAAACAAAATCAAAACTCCACGAAGTATAAATATATGCATATATATATATATATATACACCTCTGTCCATGGAATCCAACATCTGCTTTTTCACTGTTATTTCCCCTCCTGCAGTCCTACAACATACACAAACACACAATTAGTACATGCTAAAGCCACTTTCATAATCCATGAAAATCCACATACAGATAACATTACACACCAGCAAATTAATTCCATCTTTAAATGAAAGATTAACAAATAGCACCCTTTATATCATTGTACAACAGTTATCAAAGACTGCATAAAAAGTTCTTATGTATTTTTTGTTGGGAATAGTCTAGGTGTTTAATCCAATTAAACAGCGGAATCCTAAACTATGAGGATCGGGTCTTACCCTTGAAGCGTAATCGGTTGCGCACGTCGCCTGGCTCCTCTGAGAAGATGGCGTTTTGTTGTCTCCAAAATCCTTTCTTGAAGGATCCTCTACTCTCAAGCACGAAAGCCTTCGCAGGTTGGTGCTAGCCAATCTTGCCTACCCGGAGAATTTGGGAAAATCTGTGTATTTTTCTGATGAGAATTATTCCAAAAAAATCCCTTCCTACAATTATATCCCTAGGATATTTGTAGAGAATTAATTTCCAAAATCAGTATTGTAATTATCCAATTATAACTTAACTGATTTTGGTCATATTCCAAATCAGTATTATTACCAAATATTATTTTACTGATTCCAAATCAGTATTTAAATAATATTTACTGATTCCAAATCAGCATTAAATAACACTTTAATGATTTGGGTTATACACCAAGCCCATGGATCAACCCATGACCCATGGATCAGGCTGATGGGTCAAGAACTTCAATTGCAATTAAGTCCCTTGATTTATCAGCCCATCCCAATTGTTCTCAGGTAATTAATTAACTATTAATTAATACCATATAACTTTCTAATAATATTTAATTAAACCATTTAATTAAATCTTATTTATTTAAGTATAACAATTATACTTATTGTAGGCAATAATTCTTATTCTGCATCATCGAACTTTCTTATGTGCGATCCTGTAGGCCCATTCCAAATTGGCAATGGATAACTCAAACCCATTGATTAATCCATAAGTCATTAGTGGTCTCTAGCAAGACATAATGACTACCCAATTTGGAATGGAGGGTCGAATGGAGATTCAACACAACCTTTCCGAGCAAACTGCGTACGATCCTCTACATCGATATCCAGTTTAGCATAAGGCATGGAACCATCATCCTTATGTAGCTAAACGTTTACTTGATCTCTTAGTGACACTGAATCCTTCAAGCAAATGATATCCTATCATTCCTTGGGCATGGCCATGCACTTTTCAGTTCACTATCAAGTGGCCAAGATATCATCTCTCACTTAAGAGAGATTTGTAGTCCCATCACTTCACCTACATACCTTAGCGTGTCTCATAGTGTACCCAATCATACCCGTACTTGGCAACCTGTTACGGCCCCGTTAGGCGTATGTCAAAGCACACTACAATTCACCTAAGACCATGTAGTGATTTCTGGTCTAAGGATCCTAGTACCAGTACTACTCAAAAGAATCACTCATGATCTAATTAGTCCATGGAGTGTTTCTTTTGGCGGATCGATTTCATGAATTTAAATATGCACAAGGATATTACTATCATGAAATTAACTCATTTGATAAACAATCAATCAAGCGACAAATATCTTATTTACATAAATACCCTCAAAGTATATTTACATAAATAGCCCTTATTAGGGCACATTCACCAACAATCTCCCACTTGCCCAATGAAGGGCTATGTCCTAAACTGTTTAAGACCAAACTCTATTACATGTCTATCAAACTTTGACTGTGGTAGAGCTTTTGTGAGAGGATCTGCTATATTGTCGTCTGACCCTATTTTGCACACTTTCACATCTCCTCGATCAATGATCTCTCGGATGAGGTGAAACCTTCTGAGTATGTGTTTGGTTTTCTGGTGTGACCGAGGCTCCTTAGCTTGTGCGATGGCCCCGTTATTGTCACAGAAAAGTTCTATCGGATCTTGGATACTCGGTATCACTCCGATGTCTGACACGAACTTTCTCAGCCAAACAGCTTCCTTTGCAGCATCTGATGCAGCAATGTACTCAGACTCTGTTGTAGAATCGGCTGTTGTATCTTGCTTTGAGCTTTTCCAACTTATTGCACCGCCATTCAGACTAAACACGTAGCCTGATTGTGACTTCATGTCATCTTGATCTGTTTGGAAAGCAGCATCAGCGTAACCTTGTACAATGAGCTGTTCTTGTCCTCCATACACTAGCATTAATCCTTTAGTTCTTCGTAAGTACTTCAGGATTGCTTTGACTGCAGTCCAATGATCCATCCCTGGATCTTGTTGGTATCTACTAGTCATGCTAAGTGCATGTGCAACATCCGGACGGGTACACAACATGGCATACATGATAGATCCTATTGCCGAAGCATATGGGACTCTACTCATTGTATCCCTCTCATCTCTTGTTGAAGGACCTTGGTTCTTCTTCAAGAGAAGGCCATGTCTAAATGGTACCTTACCATTTTTGGAGTTAGACATATTGAATCTTTTCAATATCTTGTCTATGTACCCTTCTTGACTTAGTCCCAGAAGCTTTTTAGATCTATCCCTATAGATCTTGATACCTAGTATCGTCTCAGCTTCTCCTAAGTCTTTCATAGAAAATACACTCCCCAACCATTGTTTGATGTCTTTCATCAAATGAATGTCATCTCCTATGAGCAGGATGTCGTCCACATATAGGACAAGAAAAACAATCTTGCTCCCACTAACTTTCTTGTAAACACAAGGCTCATCTTCGTTCTTGATGAATCCGTAACCTTTTACCTCCTCATCAAAACGAAGATTCCAACTTCGAGATGCTTGCTTTAGTCCATAGATGGACCTTTGAAGCTTACATACTCGATTAGGATGCTTTTGATCGATGTATCCCTCGGGTTGTTTCATATAAACATCCTCGAGTAGGTTTCCATTCAGGAAAGCCGTCTTAACATCCATCTGTCATACCTCATAGTCAAAATATGCTGCTATGGCAAGCATTGTCCTAATGGACTTGAGCATTACGACAGGGGAGAAGGTTTCATCATAGTCTATACCATGAGTCTGTCTGAAACCTTTAGCCACTAGTCGTGCCTTGAAGATCCCGCCAGGTTTTACCTTGAAAATCCACTTGCAATCGACAACCTTTGCCTGAACAGGAGGGTCAATCAAAGTCCACACTTTATTGTCCCTCATGGATTGCATTTCAGATTCCATAGCTTCTAGCCATTTATCGGAATCCGGACTTTCTAAAACCTGTTTGTAGTTCGCGGGCTCATTAGAGTCCACCAAGATCAAATCTTGATCATCAGTCACGAGAAATCCGTATCTCTCGGGTTGGTGACGAGATCTACTAGACCTTCTAGGTTCTTGTGCTGTTGACTCAGGTTGCTCATCTTCATGAGTTTCCATGTCAACTTCCATCTGAGTTTCTGTAGATCGTTCTACATCCTCTTGTGGTTCTTGAACTTCTCCGAGTTCTATTCTACTCCCACTGTCTTTCTTGTACAGAAATTCTTTCTCTAAGAAAGTAGCTCCTCGAGCAACGAACACTTTGTTCTCAGTTGGGTTGTAGAATTGATATCCTTTGGTTTCCTTAGGATATCCCACAAATAGGCATTTGTCAGTTTTGGGTTCAAGCTTATTACTTTGTAAACGCTTTACATGAGCTTGACAACCCCAAACTCGTAGATAGGACATATAGGGCTTCCGACCCATCCATATCTCATATGGAGTCTTATCTACTGCCTTAGATGGAATATGATTCAATAAGTAGGCAGCAGAAAGGAGAGCATAACCCCAAAAGGATGTAGGGAGAGTTGCTAGGCCCATCATTGATCGAACCATATCTAATAAGGTCCGATTTCTCCTCTCGGATACACCATTCCATTGAGGTGTTCCTGGTGGAGTCAGTTGTGAAACAATTCCACACTGTTTTAGATAGCCATCGAACTCATCACTAAGGTATTCACCTCCCCGATCGGAGCGAATAACCTTAATCCTTCTATCCAACTGATTCTCTACTTCGTTTTTAAACTCTTTGAACTTTTCAAAAGTTTCACTTTTATACCTCATTAAGTAGACATACCCATATCTACTAAAGTCATCAGTAAAAGTTACGAAGTATTCAAATCCACCTCTGGCTTGTGTGCTTATTGGTCCACATACATCCGTATGTATTAGGGCCAATAGCTCACTTGTTCTTTCACCTTTCTTGTTGAAAGGACTCTTTGTCATTTTGCCTTGCAAGCAGGGTTCGCAGGTATCATATGATTCAAAATCAAATGAACCAAGCACTCCATCCTTGTGAAGCTTTTGAACTCGCTTTTCATTTGCATGGCCTAATCGACAATGCCAAAGGTATGTTGGACTTAAATCATCTTTAGTTGATTTAGCTTTCTTTTCTATGTTATAGACTGGTTTTTCTTGGGTCAAATCCAAGACATACAGACCGTTACACATATTTGCAACTCCGTATAAAATATCATTTTGATATAAAGATAACGAGTTATTCTCTATAATAAATCGAAAACCTTTATTATCTAAACTCGAAACTGAAATAATATTTCTGCTCAAAGCAGGTACATAATAACAATTTTCAAGTTCGATATTTAAACCAGAAGGTAAAGACAGAGTGTAATCTCCAACTTCAACAGCAGCAACTCTTGCCCCGTTGCCCACTCGGAGATCTACTTCACCTTTCTTTGTTATCCTTCTATTTCTGAGTCCTTGCACATTAGTACAAATGTGAGCCCCACAACCAGTATCTAATACCCATGAGGTGGACATAGAAAGATTTATTTCTATAACAAAGATACCTGAAGCTTGTTCACGAAACATTTCCGTCAGTGACTCATAAATTCGGAACGCTTCCAAATTCATGAACTGCTTTTGAAGCTCGCCTATCATAGACGCGAGCATCAAGCACGTCACATCATCGGAGTCACTTTTCAGCTTATCCCAGGCTCGTTGAACATTTGCCGAAGCATTTTGTGGTGGTTCAGGTAAAGGGGTCTCTAAGACATGTAGCTTCCTTTCTTGTTTGAGAACTATTCTCAAGTTTCTTTCCCAATCTAAGAAGTTTGGTCCAACCAATTTACCTTTATCCAATATACTTCTTAGAGCAGAGTTTAAGATAACATTTGTGCTAGATGATGCCATTTCTACAAAGAGTAAATGCAAAATATTAGAATGAGTTTTGAAAAATGTTTTCCACAATAGCCAAAATTGAAATCCCAAACAATTTTGTGTTGGTGCTAGATTGTGGGCCGAAAATCCACAAAAAGTCAACCCCAGTCTTGCTTTGGCAAGTATCGTAGGGATCGGGCTCTTTTGGTAGGCAACGTTCAAATCACATTCCATGTAATTTAACGCTTTCCAATTGCATACCATGCAACTTTTCGGTGATAGGATGAACATTCCAAATGTTTGACACCATCCTATCTTTGCAAAATTAATCCCTAGTCAACTTATCGGGTCAAGCTAGGATTAATTTTCCCAAGTTAAACCATCCCTCAAGGCATCACATCAATAGACACCCACACAGTTTTTCCATAACAAGTGGTAGTGATAAAGTTGAGCATCTAATACCCAAACAGTTTTTCCACTCATTAATGGTAGTGATAAAGTTGGGCACTATTATGTAACAACCCGCCGCACGAAGAAAACCTGAGGCCCTTGGGCTCTCCAAGTCCACCAGACGTTCGACGCTCAAGCGGGCCCTTAAGTATGGAAGCAAAATCTTGGATTTTTGGGATTTTAGTTTGATCGGCTTAACATGCATTTTCGTTTATCATATTCATTTGCATATCAAATAAAATGAATAAAAGCAATGAAATTAAAGCCATGAACTGGGCTCTAGTCTATTACAGGGCCTTTTAAAATCTTCATATTCGGCCTCCTCTCCTGGGCTCCATCATGGACTCCTCTTGGAACCTTCTTTTGGGCCTAACTATTACATGATGATTTTATAGGCACGCAGGCCCAATTCAAAATTGGCTCGCAGGCCCCAACTTTTAAAACGTTAAAATTAAAAGCCCAATTCATGCTTTGAACACATAAAATGCATATGCTCATACAAGCCGTTTTTAATTTAAGCCGATTAATTTTAAGGATTGTGTAACTATTACAGAATTAAAATTGATCGTGTCATGATCGATTTTAATCAATCCTTCTGTTCATTTTACATTTATCCAAAATGATGCATGAACATGCTTGCATAATTATGATGCTTCAAATAAAATTTAAACAATTTAAATAAGCATCAAAATTAAAGTAAAATAAAAAAATAAACAACAATTCAAAATTTAAACTAATTAATTAATCTAATTAATTAATTATTTATTTATTTATTTATCTTTTTCTAATTATTTTAATCTAATTAAAATAATTATTTTAAAATTTATCTAATTATCTAATTAAGATAAATTTAAACTTATAGGATAAAATTCTAAATTAATCCTATCTTTATCTAATAAGACTATTTAATTAAAATCTTATTAAATAAAATTCAAAAAATTTTAAAATTTAATTTTCTGAAACTTTTGGGGCAATTTGATAATTTAAATAAAATTCTGGGCTAGGGTTTTGTGGAGATAAAACTTCTGGGGTCTCTCTGCAATTTTAAAACAATTTTAAAATTTGGGTTCTAGGGTTAGGGTGCGGCGGGGGCATTTTAGTCATTTCAGCCTAATTAGGGCTTCTGACCCCCGCCGCCAACCCTTTTCTTCCCCGACCTTCCTTTCGCCGGTTTTCTAAGCCCGCCTCCGATCATCTTCCCGGCGAAAGGAAAAAAAAACCCTCCCGGTGAAGATGAATAAAGCGAAATCCATCAAAAACCCTTACTAAGAAAACCCGAACGTCCAACGCTCGATTCATCTTCTTGACATGAAAACGGGACCAACGAAAACACTTTTGGTGGTCACGTTTTTCCGGCGATAAAACCTCAAAGTCGATCGGAACCGATTTCCAAAACTGGCCGTTGCCTCGTCCAACGAAGCACAACCTAGATTCGACCGGTCGGAGATGACGCAACCACTAGCTATCTCCGTCCTGATGATGTCGCGAAGATATTCAAGGCACGAGAGACGACCGACCATACGAGAGACGACCGACCATTGATCTAATCGAAGACTGATCCCGTTGTCAATTTCGACGAAAAATTCCATGCCCAAACTCCAAGTCCGGCTTGTCCATTTTTCCGGCGAAAACTTCCCCAGCAAATTAAAACAAAAACCACAGCAGCCCAGCAAATATTGAAACCAAAACATACCAAAAATCCAATTTCCGGTCAAGTTTTAAACACCCCAGATTTCTAAACAATCGGCCCGTTTTTCCGGTAACCTTAGTGACCAAAAACCAAATGATTTCCCGGTGAAGAAGAAAAAAAAATAACAACACAGCCCACATAAAAGTTTTTGAAGCCAAAATCCACATTTCAAAAACACGATTTCCGGCTCTGATACCACTGTTGGGAATAGTCTAGGTGTTTAATCCAATTAAACAGCGGAATCCTAAACTATGAGGATCGGGTCTTACCCTTGAAGCGTAATCGGTTGCGCACGTCGCCTGGCTCCTCTGAGAAGATGGCGTTTTGTTGTCTCCAAAATCCTTTCTTGAAGGATCCTCTACTCTCAAGCACGAAAGCCTTCGCAGGTTGGTGCTAGCCAATCTTGCCTACCCGGAGAATTTGGGAAAATCTGTGTATTTTTATGATGAGAATTATTCCAAAAAAATCCCTTCCTACAATTATATCCCTAGGATATTTGTAGAGAATTAATTTCCAAAATCAGTATTGTAATTATCCAATTATAACTTAACTGATTTTGGTCATATTCCAAATCAGTATTATTACCAAATATTATTTTACTGATTCCAAATCAGTATTTAAATAATATTTACTGATTCCAAATCAGCATTAAATAACACTTTAATGATTTGGGTTATACACCAAGCCCATGGATCAACCCATGACCCATGGATCAGGCTGATGGGTCAAGAACTTCAATTGCAATTAAGTCCCTTGATTTATCAGCCCATCCCAATTGTTCTCAGGTAATTAATTAACTATTAATTAATACCATATAACTTTCTAATAATATTTAATTAAACCATTTAATTAAATCTTATTTATTTAAGTATAACAATTATACTTATTGTAGGCAATAATTCTTATTCTGCATCATCGAACTTTCTTATGTGCGATCCTGTAGGCCCATTCCAAATTGGCAATGGATAACTCAAACCCATTGATTAATCCATAAGTCATTAGTGGTCTCTAGCAAGACATAATGACTACCCAATTTGGAATGGAGGGTCGAATGGAGATTCAACACAACCTTTCCGAGCAAACTGCGTACGATCCTCTACATCGATATCCAGTTTAGCATAAGGCATGGAACCATCATCCTTATGTAGCTAAACGTTTACTTGATCTCTTAGTGACACTGAATCCTTCAAGCAAATGATATCCTATCATTCCTTGGGCATGGCCATGCACTTTTCAGTTCACTATCAAGTGGCCAAGATATCATCTCTCACTTAAGAGAGATTTGTAGTCCCATCACTTCACCTACATACCTTAGCGTGTCTCATAGTGTACCCAATCATACCCGTACTTGGCAACCTGTTACGGCCCCGTTAGGCGTATGTCAAAGCACACTACAATTCACCTAAGACCATGTAGTGATTTCTGGTCTAAGGATCCTAGTACCAGTACTACTCAAAAGAATCACTCATGATCTAATTAGTCCATGGAGTGTTTCTTTTGGCGGATCGATTTCATGAATTTAAATATGCACAAGGATATTACTATCATGAAATTAACTCATTTGATAAACAATCAATCAAGCGACAAATATCTTATTTACATAAATACCCTCAAAGTATATTTACATAAATAGCCCTTATTAGGGCACATTCACCAACATTTTTAGCTACAAATTATGAACCTGCTCAAGAAAAGTAGGATATAACATGTTCTTAGAAGTTTCAAAGACCGCATGGAATCCATCTTCTTTTTTTCATTTCCATGAAGCTCTGCGGCAGTTTCTTCCATATTAAACACCATAAACATCCAATAAAATCAGGGACACCCCAAATGCAAAAAAAAAAAAAAAAAAAGAAATCAGGGACACCCCAAATGACAAAAAAAAAAAAAAAAATACAGAGTAGGGAAAAACAAGGAAAAAAAAAACAAGTTACAGGCAAAATATTAATAGAGTAGACCCAAGCAGATCAACTTTCAGTTGTAATATTCTTCAGTCACAAACTGCCTCGACTCGTCCTCCTCTGATGAATCTGAATTCATGGCTTCACTACATCTCCAATGCTTTTTCAATATATGTCTCAATTGAGGGGACTTCTTGATCAAAGGTGCTGACAAATTATATTAAAGGAGGTGATGGAACCGGCAATTTTTATTATACCACTAGAAGTACCAGTAGCATAGTACTTCTAGTTGGTTTTCAGTACAAAATGTCATTTAATGACATGTTCCCTGCTTTCAAAAACTAATATCTCTTCACGCGCCTATTTTTTTGTTTGCAAAACCCTCATCTTTACTCCAGCCACTTTATTCTCTTTCTTCCTTCTCCAGCCGTTTTTTTTGCCTTGAAAATTTCCCACATTCATGATGTTGTTTGCTCCTATTTTCCAGATTTGTCCACTCTGCATTTTTATTTTGAAAATTTTCTCTTCAGGTGTTCTGATGGAGAAGACTAAATTGCTGCGTTGGAGAAGACTAAATTGCATAAGAGTTCATGGGTTCTCATGGAGTTTGCAGAAGACTTTAGGTGTCCCCTCTGCCGATTTCACTTTTCCCTTCATTTTCCCCAATTCCTTGATGTGGTTGGTGGTTGGTGTGTTCTTTTCAACTCGATTGAAGTATTTCTTTATCCATTTCAATTTTTTTCTACAAGAGACGGCGGTGACAGCAGGAATTACCGGAGATATGAAGACGGTATTATTTTGGTTCAATTCCTTTGTCTCCTCTGTTATCGCCATTACAAAAAAGTTTACTTACTGGGCTAGTTGCACTTTGTTCAATCTTGAGTGGAGATAACCTAGGCTTTGGTCCTATTTGCTGAAAAATTTGGGCGACAATGTTCAATTAGGGAGTTGGGTTTTATTGATTATGATAGGGTTTAGTAGTCTAGTACCTTATCTCATGTTTCAGTCATCAGCTTTGAATTTGCAGAGGAATTTTTTCATATCCTGAGTTGACAGCTTTATTTGCAGCAGAAAATTATGTGTATAAATGGGGTTTATTTTGCCTTTAGCTTCTGGGAAATTAATATGGAGTTAGAAGGATTTTGTGTCCTCTTTTCTTTGTTGGTTGCTTTATTTGAGATTTTGCTTTCTCCCCATTTTCTTCTGTGCTGAGGATTTTAATGTCATGTATTTTGACGCTGGGGAAAAACATGCTGTTAAGTTGATGGAATATCTGTTCTGGTTGATGGGATATATCTAAAGTTGATGGAATATGTCCAAATTTGATGGAATATGTCCAAAGTTGATGGTAAATGTGAGCATGGTGCTTTTTTCACAGTACATGAGTTGACAGCTTTATTTGCAGCAGAAAATTACGTGTATAAATGGGGTTTATTTTGCCTTTAGCTTCTGGGAAATTGATATGGAGTTAGAAGGATTTTGTGTCCTCTTTTCTTTGTTGGTTGCTTTATTTGAGATTTTGCTTTCTCCTCATTTTCTTCTGTGCTGAGGATTTTAATGTCCTGTATTTTGACGCTGGGGAAAAACATGCTGTTAAGTTGATGGAATATCTGTGCTGGTTGATGGAATATATCCAAAGTTGATGGAATATGTCCAAATTTGATGGAATATGTCCAAAGTTGATGGTAAATGTGAGCATGGTGCTTTTTTCACAGTACATGAGTTGACAGCTTTATTTGCAGCAGAAAATTAAGTGTATAAATGGGGTTTATTTTGCCTTTAGCTTCTGGGAAATTGATATGGAGTTAGAAGGATTTTGTGTCCTTTTTTCTTTGTTGGTTGCTTTATTTGAGATTTTGCTTTCTCCCCATTTTCTTTTGTGCTGAGGATTTTAATGTCCTGTATTTTGACGCTGGGGAAAAACATGCTGTTAAGTTGATGAAATATCTGTTCTGGTTGATGAAATATATCCAAAATTGATGGAATATGTCCAAATTTGATGGAATATATCCAAAGTTGATGGTAAATGTGAACATGGTGCTTTTTTTTCTCGATCAACATGGACATTTTACATCAACTCTGGACATTTACCATCAACTTTGGACATATTCCATCAACTTTGGACATTTTACATCAACCAGAACATATATCATACAACATTTTGTTTCATCAAGAAACAGTTTCACATCAGCAACACGATTCAAACTATAACATGTTATATCAATTACATTTACGACACAATATCGAAAAAATAAAATACAGAACCAAAGCATGGTCACATTTACCATCACCACGTTCACATTTACCATCAACAACATCATGTAAACCCATTATACTGAACATTACCCATCAAAAACATCGTAACATACTACATACAACATCATATTTGAAGAATCAAAAACATACCATATTATGGATAATACACTACATCTACCATCATGAGGTTAGATTTACCATCACACTTACAAAGCACTGTGAAAAAAATTGATAACAGAATGAACAACATGGACATTTACCATCAACTTTGGACATATTTCATCAACCAGAACAGATATCATACAACATTTTATTCCATCAAGAAACAGTTTCACATCAGTAACATGATTCAAAATATAACATGTTATATCAATTATATTTACGGCACAATATCAAAAAAATAAAATACAGAACCAAAGCATGGTCACATTTACCATCAGCATGCTCACATTTACCATCAACAACATCATGTACTGTAAAAAAAAGCACCATGCTCACATTTACCATCACCATGCTCACATTTACCATCATGAGGTTAGATTTACCATCACACTTACAAAGCACTATGAAAAAAAAATGATAACAGAATGAACAACATGGACATTTACCATCAACTTTGGATATATTCCATCAACTTTGGACATATCCATCAATTTTGGACATATTCCATCAACCAGAACAGATATCATACAACATTTTATTCCATCAAGAAACAGTTTCACATCAGTAACATGATTCAAAATATAACATGTTATATCAATTACATTTACGGCACAATATCGAAAAAATAAAATACAGAACCAAAGCATGGTCACATTTACCATCACCATGCTCACATTTACCATCAACAACATCATGTACTGTGAAAAAAGCACCATGCTCACATTTACCATCAACTTTGGACATATTCCATCAACTTTGGACATATTCCATCAACCAGAACAGATATCATACAACATTTTATTCCATCACGAAACAGTTTCACATCAGTAACATGATTCAAAATATAACATGTTATATCAATTACATTTACGGCACAATATCGAACAAATAAAATACAGAACCAAAGCATGGTCACATTTACCATCACCATGCTCACATTTACCATCAACAACATCATGTACTTCGAAAAAAGCACCATGCTGACATTTACCATAACCATGCTCACTTTTACCATCATGAGGTTAGATTTACCATCACACTTACAAAGCACTGTGAAAAAAAATGATAACAGAATGAACAACATGGACATTTACCATCAACTTTGGACATATTCCATCAACCAGAACAGATATCATACAACATTTTATTCCATCAAGAAACAGTTTCACATCAGTAACATGATTCAAAATATAACATGTTATATCAATTACATTTACGGCACAATATCAAAAAAATAAAATACAGAACCAAAGCATGGTCACATTTACCATCATCATGCTCACATTTACCATCAACAACATCATGTAAACCCAATATACTGAACATTACCCATCAAAAACATCGTAACATACTACATATAACATCATATTTGAAGAATAAAAAACATACCATATTATGGATAATACACTACATTTACCATCATGAGGTTAGATTTACCATCACACTTACAAAGCACTGTGAAAAAAAATGATAACAGAATGAACAACATGGACATTTACCATCAACTTTGGACATATTCCATCAAACAAAAATCATTTATTTGATTGTTTGGGAAACTAAAAACCTTTCTTAAGGAATCAGAGGGCAGTGTGAGTGAAAACAGTAGTATCAGTACATATAATTAAAGCCTCAAAAGAAAAGAGTTGGCTCCAAAAAGGACTATGTTTTCTTCTTCTTCTTCGTCTTCGTGTTCTGGGCTCTTTTCCATTCTTCTTCTTGCTGTCTCGCTTCTGATTCTTGGTTTGTCTGAATCGGAATTCGCTCCAGCCCAAGTCTCAGGACTCAGCAGGGATGTGTTATGGCAGCGGGCGGCGGACCGAGTGGTTCAACTTCCCTAGCAGGCGCTGGTGTTATGGCAGCTTCCCTGACCGAGTGTTATGGCAGCTTCCTTGGCAGCCTCTCTTCATATCTGATTGATATGGAATATCAATGATGATCAATTTCCCAAAAAATTGAATTAATTATTGGGTGCCTAGGAAATTGTTGAATTGGGGACAACTTTTGATGAGAAGGCTTTTGGTGAGTTTCAAGGAGCGTGTGTTATACTCCCTCAAATACTAATTTAGTTTTTTTTTTTTTTTCGTAAGAGTACTAGCTAATATAGTACTCCTAGTTGTACTATATAAGTACTGGATGGAACCACCATGTTCGAAAGTGATGGTGCTGACTACAAAAGTTGCAGATAGCATTTAAAATTGGTGTTACTTATGTTTTTTAGCAAAAGTAGAGAATGATTTTTCATATAAATTTTAAAATTGATTCGGTTATTTATGGATAGATTTTGGATAATTTTTCATTTAATTGTAAAGATTGATTTAGTTATTTTTGAATAGATTTTGTAGTAATTGTTTTACCATATTTTAATCATTTCCTTAATTCAAATAGCATGTGCACTTCACTCTCTCAATTTTTATTTATTTTTTCTTTTTTTTTTTGTTAGTTAAGGGTATATAGCACTCTACCCTAGGTACTATATACCAATTGTCAATTCAATCTCTACAGATAATTTAAAATTAAAAAATTAGATTAAAATTCTGAAACATTTTATTAATTTTTTTAACCTTTTGTTTTGGTACACCTTTTTCACTTTTTAAAACATTTTACATAAAAATTTGAAGGGAGTAGTTTTATTCATGAGTTATTTATAGTAAATATATTTATGTTTGAAAATATATGTATATATATGTATATATTAAGGATTAAAATTTAAAAATAGGATATAAAATCAATGGCAATTTATATAGCACTACTATAGTAGTATAATTCAATTGTACTGCTATTAGTTTTTAATTTAATGGGTCTCAGCCCGCAATTATTGACCCAACTCACAATTATTGACTTTTTGTCTAGTAATTTCCTTACGTGCACGTGATTTGAGTTTCGGTAGTTTTGGTTTCACTTGCTTTGCTTGTGAGTTTTTTCATGCATGGATTTTTTCTATTTTTTAAATTTTTAAATTTTTTAATTAATCTTCACATTTTTATTATTTTTTTGCCTTCAATTTTTTCAGTTGTTATTTTGAAAAATAATTTTATTTATTTTATTTCAAAATAAAAAATTTTATTTTTTTTAGATTAAAAATTTTTAATTAAAATTTTAAAATTATTTAATTAAGTTAAAATATGATATTATATCAAATTCATGACGTTTTTTTAATTTATATATATATAAAGTAAATATTTAATTATATCAACCAAAACATGAGTTTTATATTATGGTTTCATGAAGTTTTATATGTATATGTATATAAAAAGTAAAGATTTGATTATATTATTGAAAACACGAGTTTATATCAAATAGAACGTAAGTTTATATCATGAAGAACATGTGTTTATATCAATATAACAAGAGTTATATCATATGTACAACGATTTCATGAAATTATATGTATTTATATAAAGTAAATATTTGATTATATCTTTGAAAAAAACGAGTTTATATTAAGTAGAACATGAATTTATATCATGTAAAGCATGTGTTTATACCAATATAAGAAGGGTTTATATGCTTCCCGATTCTTTTGAATTTCACAAGATGAAAGTTATGGGTTATATCAACAAAAACAAGAGTTTATATCAAGTAAAACATCACTTTATATAATATATAACATAAGTTTATATCATATATAATAGTTTGTTATATTATAAGAGTTTATATAAGTTTCAGTAAAGTTTATATCAACTAAAAGAGGGGTATATATCAAACCAAACATTAATTTATATAATGTATAACACTAGTAGGTTATATGAAACCAAAAAACTGGAGATTATATCAAAGAAAATATAACTCTATATAATATATAATATAACTTTATATCATTAGGAGTGTCCGTCCTAAATTGGTATTCAATTCGAACAACAGCTCTGGCTTTATTTACAATTCCATTCAATATCTTCTATACAGTGGCGCTAACTTTCCTCAAAGCACTCTCTGCCTCTGGACATTAAAAATCTTTAACAGATGCTAATGGTTTTACCACATCCGAATTATTGAATGGATACAACTTCTTTTCGACATATAAAAAGGTACAAGCAGTAGAACATCCAATCAAAAGGCAACATTGCATTCTATAAAACAAAACGCTACATATACAATTCAAGTTTATAAAACTGAATACCAATTACAATATTTTGTTACCTAAAAAGATCAAGAAAGCAACTTCCATGGAAAGTTCTCAAGGCTAATGGTCCAATACTCCAATTGTTAGACTTATGTACAACAAACAATGGAAAGTGCTGCAAATCAAACTTATGAATCCCAAAATCAGAGATTAATATCCCTATATTTATCCATGGATTTAATAGCCAAAAAATGAAATGGCAATGACCTTTTTTCTACAGTTTCGGAATTTCCTCTTCCTCTCTCTGAAGAAAAAATTACAAAAGATTGAGTAACTGGGATTCGGATTGCTGCAGCCGTTGTTGGACTTGTGGTTGGTGGAATCGCAGCAGCACTCTCTGATAAGAAATGAATAGAGGGTATATACTTGATCGTAGTCACCTAGGGCTGCTGCCATCTTCAGGAGGATTTTTATGATGGTTTGGATTTGCAAATTCATAATTTATAATCGTTATAACCCAGAGATGAATATCATCGTTTCATACTTCAGTTAAATGAGCACTGGCTGGGAGCAATCACAAGGTTAATACCATGATAGTTTAAAATGATATTGGGACAGTTCTTCCCCTAGTGATCATGCTTCCAAATAAGGAACAAAATACCCAGATAACATGAGATCGTACCGGCGTCTGCTCAAAATTAGATGTCTTCGAGGTCCAAAGCTCCTCTAGATTGTAATATGCTCTCATTTTCTCGTCCAGAGCATGAATCACTAAATTACCTACATAAAAGTTGCGAAGAATAGGGAATAAAAATAGTATTAAATTAATAAAAAGAGCATTACTTTGACCTCCATAATCATCGTACCTGCAGTACGATGAATAATGATGAATAAATCTCATCCCACCACCTGCCGACATATGTCTGTTTTCCTTCGCATTTCTGTCCTTTCTTATACGGAAAACCCTCTTCCCCATAATGGATCCCTTGTGACCAAACCATAATCTCTCACCCAACTCCAGAGCAATCGAGTGACAGGCTTTTGCGGCTTCTTCTCGGCAAGGCAAGGGAGATCGGCGATCGAGAGGGTAAAGATGTGGGGAGATTGGGAGGGAGGGAGGAGTGAGGGAGGCAGCAGGAGGAGAAGAAAACGCAGAGTAAAAAACAAGAGTTTTAGAAAGGAAAGAAAAAGCATAAGAACACGCGAGTAAAGTGCGATTGGTAAAAGTTAAAGGGACGGGGAAAGATGATGTTACTACTATAGTACTAGAATTAAAAATCAATGGTATTAGGGAAAAAATATGCATTCACTTATTTTATAAAATCATTAAACTCAATATATTTACAAAAATTAAACTAAAAATTAAATACTTTTTTATCTCTCGTAATGGAGTGGTCTCACATCTAATCTTTTTGAAATATAATTGACAAAATTAGTACTTCTTATTCATAAATATATCATATTTGGTAATTTTTAACAGAGAAATTGAAAAAGTAACATTTAACCAATTTTGAGTGATTCGAGCGTAAGTTAAATAAAAATTCTTAAAAATTTTAGGATCGAATTGAACAAAAGATAAAACTTATAGGACTAAGTTTTAATTTTTTTATTCCTATAAGTTTTATTTGTAAAAATATGAAGGACAAATTGACTTTTTGTTATATTAGGTGAGATTTCAATAAGAAATGAGGCCTCGTTTCTAGGTCTTTCTAATTTTATCATTTATTAAAATTAATTATTCATTCCTAATAATTTCTCTTTCATTTCTCCCTCTCTTTCTTATCCAATTGCCACCCGTAATAATGTTGAGTCTTTCCATTGCCTAAGAGAATTATTAAATACAAACTCTTATTAGATAATCTTACTCTTTAGAGATTATTTTTTTAATAAAAATCGTGAATTTACTAGGAATTTTGCCTCCAAAAACTCTCAGTCGAACGTATGTTTCGGGTGATGGAAAATGCAACTGCAATTTTTAGATAACTGCATCCTTCGTTGATTAAAATACATGTTCAACCGGCCGGTGTGGTGAATGTAAATTTTTCATTTGTTTAAGATAGTTGTAGGTAAATTAAAAATATATCTGTACTTTAAAAAATTTTTAAGAGAAAAATAATAGATAAAGAGGAGAATACTAATAAAAATAATGATATTTAATAATTCAAGTTAATTATTAATTAATTTTGAGATAAATATTCAAATCTTCCAATACAAACAACATTTTTATAGTCAAATATTCAAAGTCAAGCAAGTTGCTCACGTCGATTTACCACCAACCAGCATTGAGAAACCACAAGCTTAGCATGATAGTAGCCCCGCCAACATTCACACGCACAAACGGTGGTCGCAGAATGCTATATACTACGTCTAGGTCTCGCCCGACCGAGTCAGTCTCTCTTCTCAAAGGCCCTTCGAAAAGAAAAGAAACTCAAAAACAAAAAGGCCAAAGTCAAAGCAAAAGTCAGCTGGAAATTGGTATTTAATTTAAAGTCCGCCTGCAATGGCATACAACCATGCATGGAAATTAACTCGAAAACAAGCCATTCCTTTTTTCCTTCTTATTTTTATCAATTCCGATTTTAACTCTTTTTATATAAAATATTATAGAAATGACTATATTTTTTAGTCATATAAGTAAAAAGTCGGTGGTAATATATAATAATTATAATTGAAATTTGAGTAGAACTTAAGTCAATCTTATCTATGTGAAAAAGATCAATTTAAAAACTTCTAATTGAGATATTACTATACACTCCATTACACAAAAAACAGTCATTTTTGCATAAATTCAAAGTATAAAATTTTTTTATAAGATACTAACGGTCCGTTGGGCGCTACTGGCTATGCCATAATAAATCCGAACACATGCCCCGATCGACTTTCCATCATAATTGCTCTAGTGAATAACTAATTAAAATAAATAAATGGGAGATAGAAAAATCAAAGAGAAATAAAATAATTTACTCTAGAACTATCTTTTACTAATTATTTGACTGTTGGCGAGTTTCTTTGTATGTGATGTGCGGAAAAATGAGAACTCAATGATTATTATTTCGCTGAAACCATAAGTAAATTTTTGGTAGATAGGTATCGCGTACAAATTTCGTTTGAGAAATGGGCTAAACCGGTCATTTCTCAAGAACAATAGCGAAAGGGTCTAATACTACCACTTGGATATGGAATCTACATGTTGATGCTCACGGTTTTGATAGCGACACTAGTGATTTAGAGGAAATTTCTCAAAAATTATTTAGTGCCCATTTCGGCCAACTCTCCATCTTTCTTTGGCTGAGCGACATGTATTTCCACGATGCTCGTTTTTTTCAATTATGAGGCATGGCTAAGTGATCCAACTCACATTATTGGTCAAAGTGCCAAGTGGTTTGGCTTAGTCATGGGCCAAGAAATATTGAATGGTGATGTGTGCGGAGGTTTTCGAGGAATAAAAATAAGCTCTGTTTTTTTTTTTTCAAATCTGGAGAGCATTTGGAATAACCAGTGAATTATAACTCTATTGTACTGCAATTAGTGCATTGATTTTTGCAGCGTTAATGTTTTCTGCTGGTTGGTTTCATTATCATAAAGCAGCTCCAAAATTGACTTGGTTTCAAGATGAATCTATCTTGAATCACCATTTATCACGGCTCATAAGGCTCGGTCTCTCTCTTGGGCGGGACATCAAGTACATGTTTCTTTACCGATTAACCAATTTCTAAATGCTAGAGTAGATCCTAAAGAGATACCACTTCCTCACGTATTTATCTTGAATAGGGATTGTTTGGCTCAACTTTGCCAGAGTGTTGCTGAAGAGGCAACCCCATTTTTTAAATTGAATTGGTCAAAATATGCGGAATTTCTTACTTTTCGGGAAGGATTAGATCCAGTAACGGGGGATCTATGGCTGACCGATATTGCACATTATCATTTAGCCATTGCAATTCTTTTCGTGATAGTGGGTCACATGTATAGGACCAACGTGGGTATTGGTCATAGCTTGGAAGATATTTTAGAAGCTCACAAAGATCCATTTATAGGACAGGGCCATAAAGGATTCTGTGAGATACTAACAACAACATGGCATGCTCAATTATCTCTTAACCTAGCTATGTTAGGCTCTTTAACCATTGTTATAGCTCACCATATTTATTCTATGCGCCCTTATCCATATCTAGCTACCGACTATTGGTACACAACTGTCATTGTTTACACATCACATGTGGATTGGTGGATCTCTCATCGTTGATGTTGCTGCACATGTAGCCATTTTTATTGTAAGAGATTATGATCCAACTACTCAGTACAATGATCTATTAAATTTTGATGCAATCATATCACATTTGAATGGGTATGCATATTTCTAGGATTTAACAGTTTTGGTTTATATATTCATAATGATACCATGAGCGCATTAGGACGTCCTCAAGATATGCTTTCAGATACTGTCATCCAATTACAACCCATTTTTGCCCAATGGATACAAAACACCCACGTTTTACACCCGGTGCAACGAAAAACACCAATTTAACGTGGGGAGGCAGTGATTTAGCAGCAAAGTGGCTTTGTTACATATCCATTAGAAACTGCGGATTTTTTGGTCCACCTCATTCATGCATTTACGATTCATGTGACGATATTGATACCCCTAAAGGGTGTTCTATTTGCTCGTAACTCCCAGATGATATCGGATAAAGCAAATATTGGTTTTTGTTTTCCTTGTGATGGACCTTGATGAGGGGGCACATGTCAAGTATCGGCTTGAGATCATGTATTGTTAGGACTATTTTGGATGTACAATGCAATTTCGGTGTAATATTCCATCTTAGTTGGAAAATGTAGTCAGATGTTTGGGGCAATATAAGGGATTAAGGAGTAGTAACCCATATCACGGGAGGAAACTTTGCACAAAGTTCTACTATTAATGGATGGCTGCGTGATTTCTCATGGGCTTAGGCACACTAGTATAAAATTGACTTTTTGTCACACTCATACTATCATACTAAACACGAAATATGATAATTTGCTTCTATTAGCATACAAATTTACTACTTAATAGAACATTACACAATTGATGTCTCTATAAATATGTTATTTGAACACCAAATTAAATCCTATTATGACATTTGACGTAGTTGTGGTAATATATTTAAATTATAACATCAACAAGTGTAATGTATTTTTATGGGAATATAGTGACATTGTTTTGTGTAATTTATATCAAATATATTATCACATTTATTTTTTTAAGATATTAACACATTAATAAGTGTAATTATAAAAATTATAAAATATATTCAATTTTTTATTTATATTAATGCACTATATAATGTGATAATAATAAGAGAACTTCAGTCTCACATTGAAAAAAGAGATGAGTGTATACCACTATTTAAGTAAATGAACTTTCAGTGGGTATTGAAATTCCTACTCTATATTATACGTCACACGTCCCGCTCACGTGCGCGCTCGCCAAAATAGCTTGAACTTGTGTGCGAGCGTACGCCCGCGTCTGCTGACACGAATGTTGGACCGCTCGTTGGAAAAAATTATAGGTCTGATCAACCCGCATTTTGTTTCGTTTCACAACTAATTACAACATTTACATATGTTACAATAAATTCAAATCTTGATCTACACAAACAATACAAAATGTCACAATACACACTTTATTAAAATATTACATATGTTATAATAAATTTAAATCATGGTCTAATGTAATACTTTTAAGCATGTATCTTGACATTTTATACTCTTTTGATAGCTATTAGACTTATTATGAAGACACCATATAAGGACACTAAAATTTCGTGTCATAATAGTCCAAAATGTGACAAATTGTTATATATTAAGATATTTTCACATGTGTTAATAAACCAATTTTGTACTAGTGGCATCTTAAGTAATTCAGTCTTATGGTTCTTCGTTATATTCGTATGGCCTTTTTTCCCTAGGTGCTCATTTTGTATAGGGTTTTTAGATTAATGTTTCTATTCAACGGTCGTGGATATTGATAAGAACTTATTGAATCCATTGTTTGGGCTCATAATAAATTAAAAGTTGCTTCTGCTACACATCCTAGAGCCTTGAATATTGTAAAAAGACGCACTGTATGAAAAACCCATTAACTTTTGGGTTGAATTGCCACAACATGAGCATTTTTCTTATCAAGAATTATTGTATAGTAGGATAATGGCTAGGAGGATTTGAAAGGCATTATAGCATTAAGATTTCCAAAGTTTAGCAAAGGATTAGCTCAAGACCCCACTACTCATCGTATTTGGTTTGGTATTGCTACCGCACATAATTTCGAGAGTCATGGTGATATTACTGAAGAACGTCTCTATAAGAATATTTTTGTTTCTCACTTTGGTCCATTAGCAATAATTTTTTGTGGATGTTCGGAAATCTGTTTCATTTAGTTTGGCAAGGAAATTTTGAATCATGGGTGTAGGACCCTTTACACATAAGATCTATTGTGCATGCAATTTGGGATCCTCATTTTGGTCAACTAGCTGTGGCTTTTACTCGAGCGGGTGCTTTTGGCCAGTGAATATTGCCTATTTTTGTGAGTTACGCACTGATGAAGAACTTTATACTGGAGCACTTTTTCTATTATTTCTTTCTGTCACCTTCTTAATAGCGGGTTGATTACACCTACAACAGAAATGGAAACCAAGTGATTCGTGGTTTAAAAATGTGGAATCTCATATGAATCACCATTTGTCAGAAATTTTCAGTGTAAGTTCTTTGGCTTGGACTGGGCATTTAGTGCATGTCGCTATTTCCGGATTCCGGGGAGAATACGTTCGATGAAATAATTTCTTAGATGTATTTCCGCATCCCCGAGGCTTAGGCCCACTTTTATAGGACAGTGGAATCTTTATGCTCAAAACCCTGATTCAGGTAGTTATTTAGTTAGTACCTCCCAAGGAGCAGGAACTGCTATCCTAACACTCTTCTCGAGGAATTTCATCCACAAACGCAAAGTTTGTGGCTTAACCAATATTGCTCATCATCATTTAGCTATTACATTCCTTTTTCTCGTTGTCAATCATATGTATAGAACGAATTTTCAAATTGAGAACAGTATGAAAGAACTTTTAGATGAACATATTCCTCCACGTGGGCATTGAGACGTGGGCACATAAAGTCTTTATAATACAATCAATAATTCGCTTCATTTTCAATTAGACTTGCTCTAGCTTCTTTAGGAGAATTTCCATTATTAAAAATGAACACAAAGAAATACAATACAGTTGCACCTTAATCAACTGGTTACAATTGGACAGGTTGAATCTTAATCAAAACAAAATAGCTTTGGATAAATTAATATAACAATAAAACTAGAGGCAAGAGTTCCATTCTGCTGAAAAGCTTGAATTTTTCTTTGGAGCTCTTCAACTATGATCGTTGGAGGAGTGGAATGCTCTGTTCACTCTTGAAGAAATTCTGAGGATCAACCAACGTTTTCACTTTGACTAACCTGTCAAAATTGTTCTTGAAATATGCTCTTCCCCAAATTCTTGCTTGTCCAATGCTTGTATCCCCAACAAGGTTGTTTACCCCCAAATCAAGATCCCTGTAATCAGCATATGCTGCTCTTGGATTGTTGGGAACATAAGGTTCGGTTATCCTATGAAGTTGTCTCACCCAATCTACCCTCGTCTGAACAACTTCCGAAGTGTCATTTGCCCCCCAAAATATAATCTGACGCATAATCATCAGTTTCCCTCTATGTGGGAAGGGAATTTCTGATTCAGAAATTCTGTCCATTGCCCCTCCACCAAAAATTGTCCATCCCAACTGAGCTGATTGTGGAGGAACCTTAAGAAGCATCATGAACATCTTTGCAATTCCTTCTGGTGGGATGGGCTTCTCGGCCAAATCAACTTTCCATTTGAAACCAGACGGCTGGCCGAACGTGGCTCTGTCGGTTAGAATATTTTTCACAGCTGTTACATCCAAAACTGGAAAACCAATCAAGAATGGATAGGTTTGGATCCAAAGCATTTCCCGGCAATCTTCTTTTCTCAAGCCTAACTCGGGAAAGTATTGTGCCACTATGGAAAACATCTTACCTACATCGCCACGGTAAACAGTGACGAATTCAGCTTGGACAGTTCTCTTCCCAGTATCCTGTGCAACAATGCTGGTCAACTGGAGAGTAAGGCTAAATTCAACAGGTAATTTGGTGGAAATCTGTTGCCATTTGTAAACAAGCTGGATTGCATTTTGTTCAATAGTCCTATTGACGTGAAAACCCGAAACTACTTTTGGCACTTGTGCTAGTCTCACTTTGTAAGAAACAATGACTGCAAAATTAGAACCCACCCCACCTCTGATTGCCCAAAAGAGATCTTCCCCCATGGATTTTCTGTCAAGAATCGTTCCGTTAACATCAATTACCCTGGCATCGACAACATTGTCAGCAGCAAGGCCATGTTCCCTGACCAAAGAACCATATCCTCCACCACTAATGTGGCCGCCAACTCCTATTGTAGGCCAAAAACCAGCCGGGAATGCAAGTGAACTATTTGCAGAAATGGCATAGTACGCTTGACCAAGGGTTAAGCCAACACCAATCCATGCAGTTTCCGTTTTGGAATCTACAGAGATTGACTGAAAATTCACCATATCTAGTACAAAAAAGGGTAGCAGAGAAACGTAAGAACTGCCCTCAAAATCATGACCTCCACTTCTCACTCTCATCTGCAAATCGTACTTTTTTCCGCAATAAATGGCGGCTTGGATTTGTGACTCCTTAACTGGACGTAGAACAGCTATGGGTTTCGGGGTTTGTGGGTTAATGAAACGGGCATTTCGTATCAAGGAATTGAGGGCTGTTAAAAAGGAAGAGTTGTTGGGGGTGAAAATAATGCTTGAGATTGTAGGCTCACGATTGATGAGGCAGCTAAGAAAAGCTTGATCATCAGGCTGAGCTGATGCAAATGCAACAAATGAAAATGTTAAGAAAAGAGCAAAAGGAGCCTTGAGATTCATACTGTTATGCTCCTGTCAATTTTGTTATGGATGAAGTTTTTTGGTTTTGAAGATTGGATGCCAATTAGAAACCTCCGCGTGATTTATAGAGTTTCATTTAACAAAAATATGGAATTTTCAAAGGCAACGGTCCATCTTTCTCCACACATTCATACGTCGGAATACAAATCTTGTTTTGGACATGTGTCAATTTTAAATTTCAGAGTAATTGTCCCATTTACCTTTGTACATATGAATTAATAATAGGACTAATCTGTATTATTAACAAATAATAACATATTAGATATTTGGATTGGAAAATTGTGAATGCTTAGACCATCTCCAACCCATACCACTCAAAATGGGTGGTTTTACCGCCTAAAATGATTTTAGAAGGATTGCTACAATATTTGCAACTCCAACTCATACTGCCCATTTTGGACGTTTTGTCTTTTTTTATAATTTTTTTATTCTTTTCATACAATAAATTTAAAAAATCATTCAACATTATTTCTACTATTATATTTTTCCCCTGAAATATTTAATTTTCTTTTTTTATCTACATATAAAATAATAAATTATTTCTAAGTAATTTTGAAATTTATTTTATTATATAATAAAATTAAAATTACTAGATTTAGTCAATTTTTTCTCAACAATAATGGAGATAATAATGATTATGTATTAATTTTTTGTATTTAAGTAATTTATTTTTTGTTATATTTTATAATAATTTTATTAATTAATTAATAATTAAATAAATAAATTTTAAAATTACCTAAATATTCTACAAATAAATTTTAAAACTATTTTATTAAATATTTTATATTTAATTTAATTATAAATTAAAAATTAAAATTTTTAAAATTATAAAACTACTAAAATAATATTATAATATTTTATATCACCTCTCAAAATAGAACCCTCCATTTTGGGGGGACCAAAACCCCCCCCCCAAATGGAGGTGCATTGGAGATGCTCATAGGTCGTCCCTCCAGTGGTTGATCATTAATTAAGGTGGGTTTGGTAAATAAATATATTAAGGGGGTATTTGGTAAAATTATTGAAAATCAGAATCGGAATAAGTATGATATAAGTGACTATTTCTGATGTTTGATTTGCTAAATTAATTAAAATCGGAATGTAATAATATATAATTATAATATATATAAATCTAAATATTATTTATTATAAATCTAACATTATGAAAATATACTTTTATAGGCGTGCGACCAAATGAACAACCAAAATGGTTGCGCATTTGGTCGCGAGGAATTAAACTCAAGAGGGGGACAGGAAGGCAAAATATATTATGCAATTAGAAGTATGTACTTCTAATAGTGGTGGCATAATAGAAATAACTCATTTAATGCATTGGTCCATCTTAATTTGTCTCTCTTAATTTGTCTCGTTTCCCTTAATGCTCCTTTATGATTTGTCAAAATGGTACATTGCATTGTCCTTCTAGTTGTATTATATAATAATTGTAAAAATTTAAATCTCATACGCAAAGTATCATTCGTGTCCATTCTCATTCCGTAACATCTTCATTAAACGAAATTTAAAAGAGGATTATGACATTTATGACATAAATATTTAAGTGATGAAGAGTTGGCACTTGAAAATAGGATGATAATTTTGTCCATCGTTGATGCCGCTGCCGGTAAACAATCGCTTGAATCTATGATTGCGGTGATCGGAAGCGTGTCCCATTTGTTAAGGATTAACAGTATTAATCGAAGTCAACGATAACGGTGCGTACATTGGGAAATATGTTCACCCCCAAGAATATTGACTCAGTAATGTCAAAGTCTTGCACACCATTTTTTACAAAATCAAATATAATACTTGTTTTATTCTATTTTAATGGTTCTGATGTAGAATTTGTCTATTTTAAATATATTTAAAATGTGTTTTGTTATTACAATATTATACATGCCCTTCATTGGAGCTCTTTGAAACTATTTCAATACAGTAAATTGGTGGGCATTTATTTAAAATGTGTTTTGTTATTACAATATTATACATGCCCTTCTTTGGAGCTCTTTGAAACTATTTCAATACAGTAAATTGGAGGGCATATTTCGAAAATTATATTCAATTAATTAATTAGTGGTAGTTAGCAATAGTTGATTTTATGTTTAAAGAAATAAGATGGATCAAAATCTATATCCTAAGGATAATATTGAAATATGAATTTGGTGTTATTATCTTGTCAAACTATTTTCTTCTCATAAAAAATTGATGACTAGTTAAAAAATAAATAAGGAGAAGACACGTACAAGATGATCTAGTAATTGGTATTGAGTTTGAATCACACTGGGATACTTAGGATATTTATTATCTTAAAAATTTTGAATTTTTTGAAATAATATTTATTTTATTAATAGTTAATACTATCTTGTAAAATAATGTTTGTAATACTATTTTAATCTAACAAATTTATAACTATGTATATTAAAATAAAACTTAGGTTGAGAAACTCAAGAAAAGTAAAACTTCGGTAGTGTCTTGAAAATAAATGTTTGAATTTGCTTAGGTGTCTTTCCGGGTTTTTAAATTTTTTACCCAAATTATTATTTTTTCTGATTTATCTTTTACTTATATTTTTATTCATATTATCCTATCTAATATTAATATTTGTGAATTGTATTGCCATACTATCTTCTTTGGATCCCTATATGCTGGTCCTATAGGAGCATGACTAACGCGTCAGTTTCTTTTTTCTATCTTCTTTTTTTAGCTAATCACTTTTTTTACCATTTTTTGATAAATATTTTTTAATTCACATTTAAAAAATTGCTACATCATATATATATATATATATATATTACAAGATAGTAGATATCAAATCATCGGACTATGGATATCATATCACAATTATAAAAGAAATCATACAACACAACTTTAATATACTTAACAAGGAAATCAAATCATAATTATATAGACATCAGATCACAAAATAGTAGACATCAAATCAAGAGACTATATATATCACATCAAGAATATAAACGAAATCATACAATAGAACTAAAACATACCTAACAAGAGGGATCAAATCATGATTATATAGACATCAGATCATAAAATAGTAGACATCAAATTAATAGACTATAGATATCACATCAAGAATATAAAAAAAAAATCATACAATAGAATTAAAACATACTTAACAAGAGGGATCAAATCATGATTATATAGACATCAAATCACAAAATAGTAGACATCAAATTAATAGACTATAGATATCAGATCAAGAATATAAAAAAAATCATACAATAGAACTAAAACATACTTAACAAGGGGGATCAAATCATGATTATAGAGACAACAGATCACAAAATAGTAGACATCAGATCATCAAAAAACATATATCATATTACAACTATAAAAGAAATCATCTCATAGAACAAAAACATACTTAACAAGGGGGATCAAATCATGATTATATAGACATCAGAACACAAAATAGTAGACATCAGATCAACGAACAACAGATATCATATCAAGAATATAAAAGAAATCATATCATATAACAAAACCGCCCATAACATGTATTCGTATCTGCAGAATTCACATATCATATCACAAGACAAAAGAAATCATATCACAATATATAAAATTATTTAATTATAAATAAAAATAATAATAAATAAAAAATATTTTTTATCATTTTAAAAAAAAATTAAAACATTTAAAAAAATACTAAATTATTTTATAAAAACGGACAAAAAAAAATTTTCGAGAAGAAAAAAAAATGATCTATACTAATGGAAAAAGAGAACAAAAAAGGAAAAATATGAAAAAAAAAAAACCAAAATAGACTCCTTAAAGAAAAGAAAGAAAGAAAAAGAAAAAAAAAAAACTAACTGACAAAGTTGACTGATGCACACGTCAGTCCCTAGCTCCTTTAGGAGGAGCATAGGAGGGTATAATTTACCATCTTCCTCACCTAATACAAATTACTATCCTCAGAAGACTAGTATCAATAACGAAATAAAAATAGGCACTAAAATCAAAATAATTTTTATTAAAAGAATAAAAAATAAATTTAAACCTGATAAATAATAGGGTTGTCAATTGCCTTATCGTGCTTGAATCTTACTTTTTTAACACCCGGATTCCTTCATTTTCTTGAAAACCCCATTTGCACCCAACAATCTTTTGGTATTTTGGTGGTGCAACTGGCTCATAAGTCTTGTTCTTGAGAAGAGATTCAATTGCTTTATTCATAGGGACAACCTTGTCAACTTAATATGTAACTAGATCTAAAGTCATAATATCATTTGGCACACATAGTCCATAGTCTAGTAACTCTTTAAATCTATTTCTTTCTGATGGTTAATATATCTTCTCTCTATCATAACAAGACTATAATTTTGTTATTACTAGGGACGGACTCAATTAAGAGAAACGGTAAAGTTTCATAAATATACCGTAGCAGCGCCCTACACTTGGGCGCTGCTCTTGGAAGAAAAATACATAATGGAGGAGGATGGATTGGGGACGAAGAGGGATTCTCCTTTGTCATTTTAATTTTTTTTTTTAAAAAAAAAAAAGTATAAGTAAAACGATGTTGTTTTACTTGTACATTTTTTTCCAAAAAAAGTAAACCCAGTTTGTCTATCGGCCTGAAATCTTTTAATTTGTACACATAAGTTGATGGGTCTGTACCCAATTGTTGGACAGACTAATGCTTCGTTTAATAAAACTCTGAATACTTAAGTCTGAAATCTGAATTCATTAAGTTAGACCTGTTTGATAAAATTAAAAAAATATGTCTGAAATCTGAAGTTTGAATTCTAAAGCCGAAATCTGAATTATAAAATAATTTATAAAATTAAATATATTTAAATTTTAAATTAAATTATATTTTTTTTAAAAAAAAATGTTAGACACATATTTTTAATATATAATATAATTTTTAAGATGTATAATTTTTTTACTTAATAATATGAAATTCTACTAATAAAAATATTTTTAAAACTTTTAATAAGAAATTAGAATGCCATTATTAATTTAAAACTAAAATATTAATTAAATAAATATCATATATTAGTTAAAATTATTAAAAAATTCACTTCATAAATATATCTTTTATTTATTTAAATGATAAAATATTTTTTAAAAAATATTTATTAAAATAAATTTATTTAAAGAAAAAACTAAAAAGAATTATAAATATTAAAAATAAGAAAAAATTTGCAAGCAATTCAGTTCAGCAATAAGTGATTCATGCTAACAATTGTACTTACGTTTCAGATTCACTTAATCTTTTAAGACTTTGAATTATAGTTATCAAATGCACTTAATTATTAAGTACTTAATAAAAAGATTCATAATTCATTAAGTCATAAATAAATTGAGTTATCAAACGTCCTTAATCAAATAAGCACTTAATCAATTAAGATAAGTGTTGAATGTTTATCAAAATGAGGCTAATAATTAATGTGATGTATATGGGTTGTTTATAGGTACCTAGTTTATATTATTTGATTAATTATTATTTAATTTGAAATTTTCTAAATTTTTTTAAATGATAGTATAAATATATATATATATTTTTTAATAATATTATCCATTTATTTATTTCTTTCTTTTTATTCTTAATTCTTATTTTATTTTAGGGTTAAATAAATGACAAATTAAAATTACTATTATACTTTTATAATTTATTAGATAGTTTGATATATTAAATTATTATTATTGAACTTAATTATCGCATAAATTATTATTTTTCTTCTCGTGTTTAGTAATAAATTAAATATGTTATATTTTTATTAATTTATAAAATAGTTTAAATAATGTTTTTATAGGTATTTTTTAATCAAGCCTATTCAGTTTTGAATTTCTGGTTCCTCTGATTGGTTACTGCTGTAGTTCATCCATACCAAATATCTACAATAGACTCTCCTGGAGTTACTTTAGAAATCTCTTTACAATTTTAGCCTCAAACTTTTGCTATTTCTTAATGGTGCCATCTTCAGCCTTGCCAATTTGCTTTTCCTTCCTTAATAAAACGTAAACTTAGTACTTATTTTTATTCCTTGCATATTCAGACGGTCGGTTAGAACTAAGGTGAAAACCTTCCGCTATACAAATTAAGACTATCTTATTTTGAATATTTTTTGAAAATATGATCTCTTGCATAGTAACATTGTTGGAAAGTAGTTTTGGTATATTTTATTTGTGGGTGGTGCTGAATTGTGGGAGTTTGGCTTCTTTGGCTCCAATATTATGGCCGTGGAATCTAAACTAGTCTGATTTGGCTTGAATAATATGGCCTTGGATAGTATTAAAAAAAAAAAATGGTTGTATTCATCCATTCTATGAATTCATTATGTTTTCTATGATATAAATTGAACGTATAGGCCTGCAACTTAGGGGAGGTTAGGCGCGTTAAAACACCGTCTATGTCTTCGGGTTTCACTTTTTTTTTTTTTTTTTTTGCTAGGAGTACTTCATTTTTGTTTATTCCTAATAGTACTATATACCGACTGGTATTGGTGTTCCCTCTATATACCAATTGGACATAGGGACATGCGAAGGAATAGCGGGGGATAAGTACTTTTTTGTAGTTAAAATATGCATTTTTCCAATTTAATTTCAATTGCAAAAAATGGGAGGAAACTGTTACTGCACAAATCACCAATACAAATACTCAACAAAACTATAATGAACTAAATAATCACAAAGAACATAATTAATTAAATAATTTACACCTAAATTTTCACATAGTAAATATATAACGATTGAACTAAGGAAATCCAGAAAACCAACAAATCTATCGTCGTTAATTTGGCACGAACTAACTCTAATATGTTTCATGGATTCTTTTCGCTCAGATATTAAATGGAGAATTTAAATAGTTGCGGTACCAACGGTAAAACTTAAAGGCACAGTGAAATAATTAATTCAAGGTGAATTTCACGGTAATTTATATGGTGGTCCTATAGGACCACCATGAATTTTACTCCTACCCCGCTACAGTAGCGCGCTACAGTTCCGCGCACGCTACAGTAACGCGCTACAGTTCCGCGCGCTACAGTAAACGCGCTACAGTACCTTCGTTTCTTTTGTTATTTTTGGCTATTATGATACATATTATGGACGTTTTTGTTGTATGATATGATTTCTTTTATATTTTTGATCTGATATCTAAATTCTGTTGATCTGATGTCTGCTATTTTGTGATCTGATGTCTATATAATCATGATTTGATATACTTTGTTAAGTATATTTTAGTTCTACTGTATGATTTCTTTTATATTTTTGATCTGATATCTATAGTCTGTTGATCTGATGTTAAGTATGAGTTGATCTGATGTCTATATAATCATGATTTGATCTACCTTGTTAAGTATATTTTAGTTCTACTGTATGATTTCTTTTATATTTTTGATCTGATATCTATAGTCTGTTGATCTGATGTTAAGTATGAGTTGATCTGATGTCTATATAATCCTGATCTGATCTCCTTTGTTAAGTATGTTTTAGTTCTGCTGTGTGATTTCTTTTAAAATCTTGATATGATGTCTATAGTCTGTTGATCTGATGTCAAGTATACGCTGATCTGATGTCTATAGTCTGTTGATCTGATCTCCCTTTTTAAGTATGTTTTAGTTCTACTGTATGATTTCTTTTAAAATCTTGATCTGATGTCTATAGTCTGTTGATCTGATGTCAGTTATGAGTTGATCTGATGTCTATATAATCCTGATCTGATCTCCTTTGTTAAGTATGTTTAGTTCTGCTGTGTGATTTCTTTTAAAATCTTGATCTGATGTCTATAGTCTGTTGATCTGATGTCAAGTATGAGTTGATCTGATGTCTATATAATCCTGATCTGATCTCCTTTGTTAAGTATGTTTTAGTTCTGCTGTGTGATTTCTTTTAAAATCTTGATCTGATGTCTATAGTCTGTTGATCTGATGTCAAGTATACACTGATCTGATGTCTATAGTCTGTTGATCTGATCTCCCTTTTTAAGTATGTTTTAGTTCTACTGTATGATTTCTTTTATATTCTTGATCTGATATCTATAGTCTGTTGATCTGATGTCAAGTATTCGCTGATCTGATGTCTATATAATCCTGATCTGATCTCTCTTGTTAATTATATTTTAGTTCTACTGTATGATTTCTTTTATATTCTTGATCTGATATCTATAGTCTGTTGATCTGATCTCTTGTATTCTCTCATCTGATGTCTATATAATCCTGATCTGATTTCCCTTGTTAAAAAAAGTATTTTTTTTTTTAAAAAGAATTTTTTATAAAAAAGGTATTTTTTTTTAAAAGTTTGTGCGTCAAAAAAAAAAAAAACTGTAGCGCGTTACTGTAGCGCGAAACTATAGCGCGTCACTGTAGCGCTACTGTAGCGCGCGCGCTTACTGTAGCAAGTAGGAGTAAAATTCATCCTACTCCTATAGTACCACCGTAAACGGACTCGAATTTCACGCCCCTATTTGATTATTTTGGCCCCTTTTTATATCTAAATTTTCCTTAAAAATTAATAAATATCAATAATAATATTTAAATATAAAATATATTAATATATTAAATTACATAATTATCTTTAATCAATTTCCTAAAAATACCAAAAAAATTTATTTATAATTCCGCTAATCTATATTACTTTAATAATAATTTTTATAAATTTTTGGTAGATTGATAAGAGATTTATAAAATTTTTGGTAAATTGATTAAGTGCAGTTAGATAATAATAGAAGGGCAAAAGATAAACAATAAAGGGGTGATAAACAAGAATTAAGGGGACGATACTTAACAAAATGAATGACTTTTTCAAAAAAATGGGGACGCTCAATAACAAAAAGGGAAGCACGATATGACACTACCAAATATTAATGTATCTTATATCAACAAAAATAAAAATAATCTACTCTCCAAGAAATTACGTAGTAAAGCGGAGAGTAGGTTCGTCTTGTGTAGATATTTCTAATTAAAAGTCTAAAGAACCGAATGGGGTTTTGGAAAATTAACTAATTAAGAAAGATTAAAATTAAACTAAGAAAATTGCTTTTAATTCGAGAGAATATAGATAAAAGAAGAAAAGTATTAACTAATTCCGAGAGGCGGCTCCCAGGAAAACCCTCTTCGCGACCTATCTTGCCGGTCAAGCACCTTCTTCTCCGTACGTCTTTCATCGGCGCCGAACGGGAATGTCCTTCCACCCGTCGGTGTCTGTTGGTTCTTGTTTTCCCTCATAACTTACTTTCTCACTCTCAATATCAGTTTGCTATGGATGACTCTTTGGCGGCTTTATATGACAAATTGTCAATCAACGAGTCCGAAGTTCTTTCAACGCCGTCCCCTGGTACTTTTTCTCAACGGCTGGCGACGGATAACGCTATTATCGGGAAAGTACTCGCTTCTAGAATTGTTCCGCCGGACCATGTTGCCGCCCTTTTCCGAAAGTTATGGAAGCCCACCGGATCTCTCACGGTAAAACCTATAGCAGACAACACGCTCCTCTTTCAATTCCAAAATATGTCGGACAAGAAGCGCGTCATGGCTAACAGACCATGGTTATTTGATCGCCATCTCCTCCACTTGTCGGATGCAGCGTCAACCGACATAGGGCCAAAAGTCAAATCTTTAACGTGCCCTTTTTGGATTCATGCCTATCACGTACCCATTGGTAGAATGACAATCGGTTTTGCAAAATTTCTGGGTGATTCCCTGGGACAATGCATGGATGTAGATAAAGATTCGGACGGCTCCTGTGTGGGTCGCTTCCTGAGATTCAAGGTGACTATTGATTTAGAAAAGCCTCTGAAACGCATACTCCTGTGGACAGATGATGGTACTCAATATAAATTCCCTTTGCGCTATGAAAACCTCCCTGACTTTTGCTTTCACTGTGGCATAATTGGCCATACAAATAAGGATTGTTTGTCTCAGGACCCTGCTGATGAATTGAATGACAATCCTGATCCTTTTGGCCAGTGGTTGAAAGCTCCTCCTAATTCCAAACCTTTTTCCATTGGTCGCCCAAAGCCCTCGAATGTTCCGGATATGAATGATGTGACTCCGCCACCTTCTCCACGCCCAGAATACCAGCAGACAGCTTCCTCAGAATATAGAAGACAGCAAAAAGTGGATAATCATGAAAATCGAGAGCCTCACGCTCTTGTTGTAGCGAACGAGAACAATCTTGCATTGTCATCTTCCCCTGATGGGATCAGTCCCCGGCCGGTGATTCAACCTGCCATCCCCGCTTCTTCCCAGCACCAGGCCGACGACCCTCCAGCATTGACAAGAACACACTCCAGCCCAGGCCTAATAGATTGCATGCTAGTGCAGGCGGAAACTCTTTTGGACCCTTCTGCGCGTCATCTGCAGAAGAAAAAATTCACTCGACAAAGACGCTCTAACAACAATGTGGACTCTCATATGAGCCCAGTTTTATTGGGAGCTAAACGTAAACTGGATGTGGATGCGAAATCCCCAAATCTTGATCAGGTTTCTATGATAATCAGCAATGACAAGCGGCAGAAAACGGTCTTGGATGTTCCCTCTCCTCCCGATGTGAACTCACTTAATTTAATGGTTGGCGGTGCGGCGGTGATTGGCGATCATAGCCAATCCCGCCCAGCTCAATGAATCTTTTAAGTTGGAATTGCCGGGGCTTGGGGAATCCCCGGACAATTCAGGAGCTGCGGGAACTTATCCGCATACACCATCCCCAGGTTGTCTTTTTGTGTGAAACCAAGTGCTCTCAGGCAGCCTTTATTAAGATACGCAATCAACTTGGTATGTTTGGAGTTTGTAAAGAAGCCAATGGTCGCAGTGGTGGTTTGGGGATGTTATGGGATCGTAGCTTGCAGGTTGATCTTTTAAGTATGTCAGACAGATTTATTGATACTTTAGCTCATGTCCAGGGAAATGTAATCCGGTTAACAGGTTATTACGGGCATCCAGCTGTATCCCAACGGCGTGCGTCCTGGTCTGATTTTCATCAATTATACAGACCATCACAGGAACCTTGGGTTTGTTTCGGGGATTTTAACGAAGTTTTATATCAGTCAGAATTTCAAGGCAGTGGCCCTCGCCCTATATGGCAAATGCAATCTTTCAGGGAGGCTTTGGAACATTGTAACTTAGATACCGTTGCGGATTCCGGAGAGCAGTTCACATGGGCCAGACTCTTAGCACACCCGCACACTCAGCGAGCTCGGCTTGATCGTGCTGTGATAAATTCAGGACTGATACTTTTATACCCAGCAATAAGCACCAAAAGCGTTCCGACATACGCCTCAGACCATACTGCTCTGGTCCTCTACTTGCGGTATGCCCCTCATAACTCCACGCCGTACCATCGACGTCGCTGTTTCAGATTTGAGGCATATTGGATGCGCTCAACAGATTGTGAGAAAATTGTTTCAGACCACTGGGCAGCCAATAGTGATGTACTTGAAAATTTGACTAATTGTTCCTTAGGTTTAATACAGTGGGGAGGGGGCCCTTTTAAGAACCTTGACAAAGGTATTAAATCGTTGCAAAAGGAAATTGAACGTCTGCGGAAAGGTACCATTACGGACGTTGTGCACGCTAGGCTCCAACATTTGAATGGTCACCTTGAATTGTTGCAGGAACAGCTAGCTCTGAAGTGGCAACAGCGGTCAAAATTATTTTGGCATCGTGAAGGGGATGGTAATACCCGCTATTTTCATCAAGCAGCGAATAGGCGGAGGCTTAATAATTTGATTTCCAGCTTAAAAGATGAATCGGGAGTTACACGCACTGAGCCAGGGGAGATTGAGACAATCATACACGGATACTTCACCTCCCTCTTTCGCACCTCCAACCCGAATAACCAGGATATGCGCAGAATTCTCGGCCGTATGGATCCCAGGGTATCCCCTGAACTAAACGAATTCCTCTCTAGCAGATATACTGAAGATGAAGTCGTTAAGGCGCTGAAATCTATGCACCCTTACAAGTCCCCAGGCCCAGATGGTATGAGCCCTGTTTTCTTTAAGAGGTATTGGCACATTGTCGGCTCCGACATCTTGTCTTATGTTCTTAAAATATTGAATGATGGTTACTTTGACCCCTTGATAAATTTCACGCATGTCGTACTTATTCCCAAGGTTAATAAGCCCGAACTTGTCACTCAGTTTAGGCCTATTAGTTTATGTAATGTGATTTACAAGCTTGCATCCAAGGCCGTTTCCAATCGCCTTAGGACAGTCCTACCCCACATTATTTCCTCTTCTCAGTCAGCTTTTGTCCCTGAAAGACTAATCACTGATAATGTTCTGATCGCCTACGAAACTCACCATTCAATGAAGCTCAAAACTGCAGGAATAAAGGGCCTTATGAGTGTTAAGCTTGACATGAGCAAGGCTTTTGATAGGCTTGAGTGGAACTTCATCACATGCACACTTCGAGCTCTTGGGTTTAACGATGGGTTTGTTTCACTTGTTGCACAGTTTCTATCTACTGTTCGCTATTCTTTCCTATTGAATAGTACGCCGGTGGGGGAGCTGGTACCTCAGCGAGGGATTAGGCAAGGGGATCCCCTTTCGCCGTATCTTTTTATCATTTGCAGTGAAGTTTTATCATGTCTTCTTCAGGATTTACAAAACTGCGGTCATTTAGGCGGGATAGCGGTATCTCGAGGGGCACCATCCATCTCTCACCTTTTCTTCGCTGATGACACTCTACTCTTCGGGAATGCCACCACTGAGGAAGCCGGGCATATGAAGTGGGCTCTTACTATGTACGAGAGGATATCTGGTCAGAGCATTAATCTTGAGAAATCCGGAATTGTTTTCAGTCCTAATACCTCCATGCCAATTCGTAATGATATTTGTGGCATTCTCGGTATTTCCGAAACTGCATCGCACGGGAAGTATTTGGGGTTGCCTAGTGTAATGGGGAGAAGCAAGAAAGAAGTATTTAGCTGCCTAAGAGACCGGGTTGCTACTCGCATTCAGGGCTGGAATGAACGTTCTCTATCTAAGGCTGGGAAAGAAACCTTAATCAAATCGGTACTTCAGGCTATTCCAACTTATACTATGCAGTGCTTCTTAATTCCGGATGGAGTGATTGAAGACATCCAGAAACTTATAGCGCGCTACTGGTGGGGATCCAGTGCTGATAAACGGAAAATTCATTGGACAGTTTGGCAGGAGCTCACTCGAAAGAAATCTATGGGCGGTTTGGGTTTCCGCGACCTTAAATCGTTTAATATAGCACTCCTGGCCAAGCAAGCTTGGCGGTTACTCACGCAACCGCGATCACTATTGACTAAGCTGCTGCGGGCCAAATACTTCAAGGAAGGTAACTTGTTCGATGCAACGGCAGGCGTACGTCCTTCTTCTACATGGCGTGCTATGTTAGAAGGCATAAAAGCGCTGAAATTAGGAGCGAGACGACAAATTTTAACGGGCACCACCACTAGTCTTTGGCGGGATCCTTGGCTTCCCGGCAACACACCTTATTGCCATTACTCTCCTACAGATGCCCTCCCTGCCAATTCTATGGTTGCAGCACTAATAAATCCTGGAACGATGACCTGGAATGCCCCTTTGATTCAAGCGAACTTCCCTCCAGACACGGCAACATCTATACTCTCCCTCCCCCTCGGAGTTAGTAACCGACAGGATCGTTGGATTTGGAGCCCCAATAAAAAAGGCACATTCACTGTTCAGACTGCCTACCACACCATCCATCAGTCTCGTAGTCCTTTTGTGTCCAGGATAATTGGTGCAACAGCAGCAAATGGCACCCATCCTATTTGGAAGAAACTCTGGAATTTAAATGTACCACCCAGGATTATGCATCATTGTTGGAGGCTTCTTACTGATACTCTGCCCACTTTAGAGAATCTGGAGAAGCGACATGTTTTTGCGAATCGTCAATGCCCCCTCTGTAACGCTGCAAATGGAACTCACCTTCACCGGCTCTTCTACTGCCCTTTTGCACGAGATTGTTGGAAGCTGCTGTCCTTCCCGGGGGTTCCGTTCATGTTTCAGAATCCATTAGCAGAAACATGGGTGCTGAACCTGTTTCTTGGTATTTCTAAGGATGAAGCAGAGAAAGTTGCAATGTTACTCAATTCTATGTGGTATGCACACAATCAAGCGGTGTACGAATCCATTTTGATGAAGCCATCGGACACGGTCCTCTCCGCCATGGCTACGCTCCATGCATATCAATCCGCCCGCACTTTGATCCCATCATCATTGCTTTCTGGCTTCTCACCACTTCCTGTCCGCCCCGAATCTCTGGATGGTCATGGCATCTATTTCGATGGTGCAGTTTCAAACCAACGCAACGGCGCAACTGTTGGAGTGGTTGTCTTGTCCAGTACCGGCGAGTTTGTTCATGCCTTTGGAAAATTTTTTCCCTGTATTATGGAGCCTGATGCAGCAGAGGCCTTAGCACTCCGTGAGGCAATTCTATTGAGCCGGCGGCTGAACCTTCCATCACCATCTTTCTTGGGTGACTCATCGCAAGTTGTTCTGGCAGCAAAGAATCTTGAAGTTAGTTCACACATCTGCCTCCCGATTATCGACGAATGCAAGCATCTTCTGGCCTCTAACCAGCAAATGCGACTCTTCTGGATCCCTCGCTCGCATAACCTTCATGCTCATGAAATAGCAAATTTTGTAAAGCTTAATGCTGCCCCTGTCTACGATTGGCCTAGTGTGCCAAATTTTCTTAAACCTTTGCTCCTGGACTCTCCTCCAGTGACTTAATAAACTTACTTCTACTCAAAAAAAAAGATAAAAGAAGAAAAGTGGGAAAAATTAATTGGCAAAAATTATTGCCAAAAGAATATTTTCACCTTGATGCAGATAATTCACCATCGATACAAATATTTATCTTAAATTAATTAGGATTAAACCATTCTTTACTCAAAACCTAGTTCAAATTCCATTCAAATAAAACTTATCAAAAGAATTTTTGACCAGAATAATGCCAAAATCGGACGTGTGGACAGAAAAATGGAAACATAGGAATTGTGGATGGAAATGAGTCTCTCGGATTCGTAAAATCTGAATTTACCAAATTACAGATTTTAGGAATTCGAATCACGAACAAACAGGTTTTAATTAGAAACTAATTATGGTAATTAATTAATTAAATTAAATTCTAATTTTAGAAATCCGAAAATTAAGGACAAAAATAAAAGAGAATTAAAAATAATTTTTTTGAAATTGAATATTATTTAAAAAAAGAATTTGGATATGTAAAATCCAAATTATTCTTATTTCGGATTTTGTGATTTTTTGCTCCGTTAAATTCGGATTTTAAAAATCCAAAATTTACTATATTCGGATTTTAAAAATCCGAATCTAGAGGAAATATTAAAAAAAATGTATAGAAAGGAAAAAACTTGGAGTTATTTTGATATATTAGCAACAATGAAATCACAAATTCTAAATTTGAAACATTGAATGTAAATAAATCACTACGAAATAACATTCAAATTGAATTGAACAATAATATATAAAAAATAATCCGAAATGTTAGTTAAATAAGATAAATATTATAAACTCCAAATAACAAAACATCCAAAAGAAATATTAAATATCTAACTAAATCCATATCGAGAGGGTGGAGGCGCATTTCTTCTACCGACCCTCATAGAAATATTGTCAGTACTTGAACCTGAACCTTGTGAACCTCCACCCCATGAACCTCTACCTCTACCTCTATTTGGACCCCATGGACCACGTGGCAGCGAACCTCCATAATCATCATCATCATCGCTCGCCTCAACCTCCTCTTCATCTCCTGTAGCTTCTTCACCTTCTTCATCTTGGTCACCAATATGCTCTACATATACACGCTCTTCTCCGATTGCCCACCTTTTTCTGCCCCCCCCCAAGTTGGAGGCGCGTGCCTTGCTATGCAAGCCAGATGTGGGGCCTGAGTGAAATAAGGTGGATCATCAGTGAGTATTTGGGACCCAGCAGGATCGAATGACACCATTTGTGAAGGAGCGAGTGTGAGTACATTGTGTAGAGAGTTGGACAACTCATCTATGTACTTCATTACTTCAGATTGAGCGTCATGTCTTCGGAGGTAGTGACTCTGGAAATCAATGGTCCTGTTGTACCAGTCACCCATACATTTCAACTACAAACAAATAAAAAGAATTTTTAATAGTTATAAAAATAATTGATAATCATTGAAAATGTGTAAAATAAGATAAACAAAAAATTAAATTAAACACTTACATATACTATGGCTCGGGCCATTGCACCACAGTATCCAACTGTTTTAGGGTCATCATTGTTGGGATTATGATGAGTCTGACAGTTCGGCCGTTAAACCAGCTATGGTACCCATTATCAGCTTGTGAAGGGGCCTCTGAAAGATTATCTGTCCGGGCCAAGACAGAAGCTCACTTTCGTGCTATGCATTCCAGAATCGGAATCTCTGGTCAGGCCTAGACGCTAGCACAATGCTAACCCTTTTGAAATAACATTGCACAGGATCTGGGTTTGCACTTATTCGATTTACCACGCAACAAAAATTTCTAATTAAAAGCGAAACTTTAGAAAATACATTTGAAGCGTGCACTCAGGTGATTCTCTTGTATACCTCAAGACTTTAATTTCACGTTGTGTGGGCAACGATCTAGAAACCAATTTGATCAGCTAATCACCACAATCAATCTACTAGAAAATTCCAGCACCACTGCACCTGGCACTTACAATAAACGCACCGCCCGGAGAGAGAGAAAGCAACACGCGCAGCTGGCTTGAACAGGCCAAAATTTTGGCCAAGAACAGATGAAAATCCAGCCGCACAAAGCTCAATAAATTGAACGTTGAGAGAGAAGAAAATATTTCTCTCTCTAGAATTTTATCTCTCTAGTTTTCTTGTCTTGAAAACTTATTAATTGTATCTTCAATTGTGTGTCTTGAATAACTAATCACTTGTATATATATAGAGTTACAAGAGAGACCCCAAGTTTGTTTATGATTGGCCTTCCTACTGGGTTTCTGTTTCCTTCAATCCTGTTCCTGGACTGATACACATCCAACTGATATAGAGATTCACTTATCTCAATCCAGTTCCTGATATGATTCACAACCAACTGATACAGGGATTCACTTATCCCAAACCAGTTCCTGGTATAATTCACAACCAACTGATACAGGGATTCACTTATCCTAAACAAGTTCCTGGTATGATTCACTACCAACTGACACAATGATTAATTAATTACTTAATTAATTAAGTCTACCTTTGTCAACAACCCAATACATAATTAATCGTACCACTAACGGATTAATTATGACACTACCATCCTACACCAGAATTGCTTCTGGAACAACTTAATGAATTTATATTCATAATCTCCCCACATCAAAGATATAGTGCTCGTTAATTTATTTATTTACTGATAAATTAATTTATTAACTTCTTTAATTCCTAAACTAGTACCACTCGACCTTTTTACTATACCGGACACAAGTCCACCAGCTGGGTTTAGTATAATAAACATAATGAGCTTATCTCGGAAGCACCATCGCCTTGGACGCACCGGTACATGGTTTCCTTTCGACAAGCAGCAACACACCAAGCAACTAAACACGTGCACCCAACCTACCGAGATTATTGGCCTCAATAAACCTCACCCATTGGCATATAAAAGCACATTATGTCTAATCCTCATGCCCGCTCGAGTCTAGGGATTAAGAGATAAAATACCAAGAACGATTTGTCTATTAAATCAGTACAAGATAAATCATTCGTAATGGTCAAGTTCAATACGGCCCGGGCATATCTATGTGATTCAATTAGTTTAGACAAACAAATTATCCGAATCACATAATAACCTAAACCGACAGTTTGTCCAAAGTTGTCTCGGTTACGAACCTCAATTATATATTATGTCTTTCAACCAATGATGAGATCTACTGTGTCACACAAGACACCTCATCATCTACTTACATAATGTAAATGGACATATCATGCACAATAAAATATAACCAAAACATAAATCGATATATTAACTGGGAAAATGTACAATACAAGCATAGCTTATGTATTCAACTCTAACAATCTCCCACTAATACTTAAGCTGTGATTTATGTATACATCTACATTCAACTCCTATACACTTTGCTACTATATATCTAGAAAAACTGTCATGGCTCTCCTAAGTATCTGATTCCCATGCCCTCCACGTGAGCCTCAAAGACTTTCAAAATCAATGTCTTCGTGAACGGATCTGCAAGGTTATCCTCTGATGCTATCTTAGCCACGATCACGTCTTCCCTCTTTACGATGTCTCGTATCAGGTGGTACTTGCTCTGTATATGTTTACTCGCCTTGTGGGCTTGTGGTTTCTTCGAGTTTGCTACTGCACCGTTGTTATCACAATATACCGTGATAGACTTCTGCAAACCAGGAATCACATCTAAGTCCGCTAGGAAGTTCTTGAGCCATACTGCTTCTTTCGCTGCCTCTGATGCGGCAACATACTCAGCCTCCATTGTAGAGTCCGCCATGTATTTCTGCTTGACACTCCGCCAAACTATGACTCCACCTCCTAGAGTAAACACATGTAGACTTGCTCTTGTCCCTGTCGCATTGGAAATCTAAATCTGTGTAACCTCAGGGTACCAGCTCAGGCGCCTGATATACCAGAACTTGGTCCCTCGTTCTGCGTAAATACTTGAAAATGCATTTTACTACCTCCCAATGAGCTTTTCCGGGGTTACTCTGATATCTGCTTACCATGCCAACGGCATAACAGATATCAGGCCTCGTACATAATATGGCATACATGAGACTTCCTACAGCCGAAGCATAAGGAACTGTCTTCATGGTCTCTATCTCCTCAACAGTCTTGGGATACTGTTCCTATGATAAATGCACTCCGTGTCTGAAAAGTAGAAAACCTTTCTTGGAGTTCTGCATGTTAAAACGGGCTAGAATCGTACCTATGTACGAAGCTTGAGAGAGCGTTAACGAACGTTTCCTACGGTCACTAATTATCTTGACCCAAAGATATGTCCTGCTTCCCCTAAGTCCTTAATATCAAACTGCTTAGACAACCATGCCTTTACATCTGATAACACTTTCTTGATGTTGTTAATCAATAGAATGTCATCTATGTAAAGTACAAGAAACACCACTGAGTTTCCATCAAGTCTACGGTACGTACATTGCTCATCTGGACACTGAGTAAATCCGAAGGAATGGATTACCTCATTAAACCGGATGTTCCAAGATCTGGATGCCTGCTTAAGTCCATAAATAGACCTCTTAAGTCTGTAAACCTTATGCTCTTGGCTTTTTTCAATGAATCCCTCTGGTTGCTGCGTAAAGATGGTTTCCTCAAGATTTCCGTTTTGGAAAGCTGTCTTGACATCCATCTGCCAAATCTCATAGTCTAAATAAGTAGCTATGGCCAAGAGAATCCGGATCGACTTAAGCATGGCTACCGGGGAGAAGGTTTCCTCAAAATCGATTCCCTCTTTTTGAGTATATCCCTTTGCCACCAGCCTAGCTTTAAAGGTTTCCACCTTCCCGTCGGGTCCTCTCTTACGTTTGTAGACCCACTTGCATCCAATGGGCTTGAACCCATCAGGCAGGTCCACAAGCTCCCAGACTTGATTGTGGTCCATTGACCCCAACTCGGATATCATTGCCTTACGCCAAGATTCTGCATCTTTATCTCAGAGAGCCTCATTGTAGTTAGCTGGATCGGCTCAGGCACGCCTGGGACTAGGTCTGAGGCCTCTCCCATGCCAATGAACTTGTCGGGCTGTCTTACAACCCTCCCACTACGACGAGGCATCACCTGTGTGGGCGCATTATCTGTGATCTCCTTTGCAGTGTGTGGTGTATCTACTTGTGCTGGTGCATCAGGATTAGTAGTTTATCGTCTAAGCTCTTCTAGTACTATCTTACTCTTGGGCTTGTGGTCTAAGACATAGTCCTCTTCCAAAAATCTAGCGTTTGTACTAACCACCACCTTCTGATCTTTAGGACTATAAACATACCACCTTTCGTTCCCCTAGGATATCCTACAAACAGCATTAATTCAGTTCTCGCATTTAACTTAGTCCTATTTGCCTTAAGCACATGTGTTGGGCAACCCCAAATTCGGAGATGTCGAAGACTGGGCTTGCGCCCTTTCCATAACTCTACTGGGGTTGAAAGCACGATTTTAGATGGTACAAAATTAAGAATATACATCGCCGTTTCTAAGGCATATCCCCAGAACGAACTTGGAAAATCACTATAGCTCATCATATACCTAACCATTTCCATGAGAGTCCGATTCCTCCTTTCTGCTACACCGTTCTGCTGTGGTGTGCCAAGTGCAGATAACTGAGACTGAATTCCGACCTCACTGAGGTATTCTCGAAATTCATGGGACAGGTACTCCCCACCATGATCTGAACGTAGTGTCTTGATACTCTTACCATGATGCTTCTCCACATCTACCCAAAACTCTTTGAACTTGCAAAACATTCAGACTTGTGACGCATTAGGTGAATGTACCCGTACCTTGAGTAGTCATCCGTGAACGTCACGAAATACTCAAATCCACCTCGTGCCTGGACCGTCATTGGTCCACACAAGTCAGAATGAATTAACTCTAATACTTTTTTAGCTCTATAACTTTTTGCCTTAAAAGGTCTCTTGGTCATTTTACCCTCCAAGCAAGATTCGCGGGTTGAATAACTGTCAATCTCTAACGAACCTAAAGGTCCATCATTGACCAACTTCTGAATCCTACTAAGGTTTATATGACCTAGCCTGAGATGCCAAAGATAGGTTTGATTCATTTCAGAAGGTTTCTTCATTTTATTAATGTTAGATAAAGAGTTATCTGTTTTTATGTTTTGCACAACAGGGGAGTTAGAGTTAACCACAAACAAATTGTCAGCCAATGAACCAGAACAAATAAGTTTTCCATTTCTTCTAATAAATACAGACTCGTCATAAAAAATAAACTTATAACCGTTTTTTAAGAGTTTAGAAGCCGAAATAAGGTTCTTTCTAAAACTCGGTACATAAAGACAATTAACTAACTCTAAACTAGAATTCTCAAAATTCAGAGTAACTACTCACACTGCTTCTACTGACACTCTTGTAGTGTAGCCCAAGTAGATATCCAATTCGACTTCTCTAAGCTTCCGGGTTACTTGAAACCCTTGCAAAGAATTACAAACATGGTCAGTGGCACCTGAATCCACACACCAAGTATCTGTGGGAATCGCCGCTAAACACGTCTCAGTAATTAAGGCAGAAACTATCGTCCTTATAAGCTTTGGACAATCTGATTTCCAATGTCCCGTCTTATTGCACCTGAAACACTTGTCTTTCGACTTCTTCTTTGCAATATCTGGTTGAGGTGCAATCTGCGCCTTTTAAGCTATTCCCTCAAGCTTTCTCTTCTTTTTTCTAGCCTCAGGCTCAAAAGAAGATTCTGAAGCTTTGCCTGCGACTAAAGCTCGCTTCTTCTCTTGAAGAAGACTTTTAGCCACCATCAACTTTGCCAAGAGCTCGGACGAAGTACACAACATCTTACTTATGTTGTAGTTCAACCGAATCTGCTCATAGTTTCGAGGCAAGCTCCGGAGGACAATATCGATTTTGGTTTCACTAACGATTTCGCCTCCCAGTACCTCAACCTTGTTGATGTTACTAATCACATCAATAACATGATCTCTCACAGGAGTGCTCTCAGCCATAAGGACAATGTCCAAGTTATGACTCCAATCGACATAATTCGGTCCAGTTAACTTGTTGTTTTTCAATATTGTAGCTAAGGGGTTGAATGCCATATCGATAAAACTATAAAATAAATAAACATACAATGTTTCAGTTATTATCCTAGAATTTTGAAAACATGAAATTCTAATAATTATTTACTTTCCTCAAAATAATAATTATAATCCACCAACATCTCATTCATAGGGATTTTTGCAAGCCACGCAATGTGGACGTTTACGCTAACCCACATTTATTTGAGAAGAACCAAATTCATTAACTACACTATCTGACCAAATGATCTATTGATCAATGTAGCTAATAGTCGGTGCTTTCAGCCGTACAAATAAGCAGCGTAACCTCAATGGAGGAATACTGCAGATCGTACACTAAGTGTATGCCATTTCGTGACTTCTGAGTCTGTTACCTCATGATAGTGCGCCTCAGATGGAGAGGGTGTTGCATTTCTCTCAGTTAAACTTACTCTAGTCATCTTACTCATAAATTCATAATCTAGCAATCTCGGGGCTGGACTCATCCAAATGGAGGAAGGCCCTAATGCCAACGTGCAAGCCCACCCACATCGCATATGAATCCGTAATGGTGGCCATAGGGATATTAAACTAACTCGCTCACACTTAGATTTCCAAATTGAGGGTTTTTTCGGTTTTAACATGCAATTAACTAATCCTAAGTTATATGCAACCATAAAACCAACATGCTTTAAAATCATACATCTAAAATACAGCATAAAAATAAAGCATAAAAATTAAAACAATAAATACGAGAAATAAATACGAAAAATAAATTTCCCAACTATTATGGTTTTAATCGCTTTCATCTTCTACCTTGATGTCGTGTCCCGCCACGTCACTCGATGGAGAGAGTCTTGAACTTCAAAAAACAAAAACTGGAGGAAAAACGGGCCAAAACACAGCCCGAACGGGTCGCACGGGCGCAGGCCAGCTGTTGGCGCAGCTGCCTGCTGTGCCGAGCGGCAGGCAGTGGCCCCTGCCGCCAATCCCTCCTTTACTTTTTCCCACGCTATTTGGTCTTCTTACAATTCGTTCTGGGTTTTTCTGTGTTTCTACGAATTAACGATAACCCAAAACCCACGAATTCAAGTTGTCCACCAAAACGCCTTCGATTACAAAAATTAATTCTCCTATTACAAGGCTTTCTAGGAAAATTAAATAATCGAAATTACATAGAAAAAATCCTACAATAGATTTGATCTAATCCTACATGGCTTCCAACACGTAGTTATACTATTACAAACATTCATAATAAAATCAAATCCGGACATGTCTCGGAGTTTAATTAAAACCTATACAAACGTAATCATAATAGTCAGAATTTCTTAACCACTTGCAAATAAAACCATGTAATAAATCGAACAAGCACAAAACCCAAAACCAGGCTCTGATACCAATTGAAAGATTATCTGCCCGGACCTATCCAGAAACTCACTTTCGTGCTATGCATTCCAGAATCGGAATCTCTGGCCAGGTCTAGACGCTAGCACAATGCTATTCCAACCCTTTTGAAATAACATTGCACAGGATCTGGGTTTGCACTTATTTGATTTACCACGCAACAAAAATTTCTAATTAAAAGCGGAACTTTAGAAAATACCTTTGAAGCGTGCATTCAGGTGATTCTTTTGTATGCCTCAAGACTTTGATTTCAAGTTGTGTAGGCAACGATCTAGAAACCAATTTGATCAGCTAATCACCACAATCAACCTGCCAGAAAATTCCAGCACCACTACACCTGGCACGTACAATAAACGCACCGCCCGAAAAGAGAGAAAGCAAACACGCGCAGCTGGCTTGAACAGGCCAAAATTTTGGCCAAGAACAGATGAAAATCCAGCCGCACAAAGCTGAATAAATTTGATTTGGAGAGAGAAGAAAATATTTTTCTCTCTAGAATTTTATCTCTCTAGTTTTCTTGTCTTGAAAACTTATGAATTGTATCTTCAATTGTGTGTCTTGAATAGTTAATCACTTGTCTATATATAGAGTTACAAGAGAGACCCCAAGTTGGTTTAGAATTGGCCTTCCTACTGGGTTTCTGTTTCCTTCAATCCTGTTCATGGACTGATACACATCCAACTGATACAGGGATTCACTTATCCCAATCCAGTTCCTGATATGATTCACAACCAACTGATACAGGAAATCACTTATCCCAAACCAGTTCCTGGTATGATTCACAACCAACTGATACGGGGATTCACTTATCCCAAACCAGTTCCTGGTATGATTCACTACCAACTGACACAAGGATTAATTAATTACTTAATTAATTAAATCTACCTTTGTCAACAACCCAATACATAATTAATCGTACCACTAACGGATTAATTATGGTACTACCATCCTACACCAGAATTACTTTCGGAACAACTTAATTAATTTATTTTCATAATCTCCCCACATCAAAGATATAGTGCACATTAATTTATTAATTTACTGATAAATTAATTTATTAACTTCTTTAATTCTGAGACTAGTACCACTCGACATTTTTACTATACCGGACATAAGTCCACCAGCTGGGTTTAGTATAATAAACTTAACGAGCTCATCTCGGGAGCACCATCACCCCTGACGTACCGGTACATGGTTTCCTTTCGACAAGCAGCATCACACCAAGCAACTAAACATGGGCACCCAACCTACCGAGATTATTGGCCTCAATAGACCTCACTCATTGGCAGATCAAAGTACACTATTTCCAATCCTCATGCCCGCTCGAGTCTAGGGATTAAGAGATAGAATGCCAAGAACGATTTGTCTATTAAATCAGTACAAGACAAATCATTCCTAATAGTCAAGTTCAATACGCTCCGGGCATATCTATATGATTCAATTAGTTTAGACAAACCAATTATCCGAATCACATAATAACCTAAACCGATAGTTTGTCCAAAGCTATCTCGGTTACGAACCTCATTTATATATTATGTCTTTCAACCAATGATGAGATCTACTGTGTCACACAAGACACCTCATCATCTACTTACATAATATAAATGGACATATCATGCACAACAAAATATAACCAAAACATAAATCGATATATTAACTGGGAAAATGTACAATACAAGCATAACTTATGTATTCAACTCTAATAGCCTCTTCGACAACTTCAGGTAAATATTCATTGGTCATCCTATCTCACAAAATAGAACTTGCCTGGCACGTTCTAGTCCCCAGTCGATAAACCCCTTGCCTTGCATTCCCTTGCGCTATGGATTCTTTCATAAACCTCTGTCGTCAAAGGAAAAATCATAAGGTCGTCAGGAATAGGCTGATGGCATCCAAATTTTTGAAGTACCATTCCAGTCTCATGAGGCTCGTAGGCGTCCCAATAAATCAGTATAGTGCGGGACATCCAACATTGCCTCCCTTCACGATAGTATTCGAGGAGAAAATCCAACACATTGTCCTCAAGGTAAGGCTCCCAGAGAAACTAAAAAAATAAATAGAAAACTAACAAAAATGATGATAAATATAATAATATATTAATACGTAAAGAATTTCATAAATATAGAAACTGACCTCCTCTTCTCGGAGACCCTCTAGCTGTTCTCTGTACGTTGGCAAGCAGTGAGAACTGGTACTGTCAAACTCTTTACGGGCGTGCCATCGTTCTGCCAACGGACAACCATCCGCAAGTCGGGGACTCGGCGCCACTCTTGTTGGCCTAACACAATAAATGCGCTCACAGGCCCAAATCTGTATAATTAATTGAAATTGACATTAACATAAAAATAAACACGAAGAGATTAAATGTGAAAACAGTAATATGAAAAAAAAACAAATAAAAAACCAAAAAAAAAAAAGAAAAACAAAACATTTGGATTTTTGAAAAAATAAACCAAATATTTTTACCTGAAGTAGGAGCAAACAACCAGCTATGTCGTTTGCAGTGCGTCGCCAAACCTTGCATAGGTCGCGGTATAAACTGCATAGCGCTACTGAACCCCAACTATATGCTCTACACTGATCAGGATCCTCTATATTTTGAAGGAGATATAGAGAGATGTAGTTTCATGCCGTGTCTGGAAAAAACAATCCATAACAGATATACAGAATGTAGCACCTAGCCGTCTGTCTATACTGTAGTGGATCAACCCTTTGAGGCTGTAGTGGGGTATCGATGACATCCTTAAGACTTGTGAGCCATAGTGAGCCGATCCTGAAATGTGTGCACATTTTTTTGCCCATGCATCGGGTTCCATTTTAACAAGTTCACCCGTAACTGGCTCACCATTTTTGTACAGACCGAATAAGACCTGCACGTCCTACAACATCCCGTTGTCTCGCCGAAGGAGAAGTGAAAAGTATGTGTTTATGGACGCAACCTCTCCACCAATGTAGTTATTAAGGCATGGTATAATTAAATCGACCCGACAGGTGCAACGCCCCAAGTCGAACCGATCGAGTTCATCTTTCACTTGCGGCGGTTCATTGTTTAAAGGTCTCCACAAATCACTATCACATCGCTGACACTTGATGGCACGCGTTCGAAACTGAGGCTCATCTCGGTACACACTCTGAGATATGTGGGATGACTGTAAATAAAGGAGCTCTGGATTAATTGGTCCCGAATTTGGATATAGTGTATGAGCTTGGGAGATTGATGATGCCATTTATCTCGCACCTACAACAGCACGTTAAGCATAATTACTTTAATAATAATAAAAAATTTGACAGTATAACGACAATAAATCCAAATTTCCAAATTTCCAAACAGCATATAAAACCATAAACACGTCCATATCCAACAAAACTCAACACAAAATCAACCATAAACCACAACAAAACTCAACAACCATCAACCATAAAATAGTAATCACAATATCGTGACAAATTAAAAACATAAATTATACTAAATATAAAATAAAAAATCCAAAACCAACAATAATAATAATACTAATAAATTAAAAATAATATAAAGGGAAAATTTACAAAATTTATTAAATTTCAGTCGGCGGTGGTGGCGAGGGCGGTAGTCCGGCTGCGGAGGTCCAAATCCAAAAATGTTCGGTGTGTTTTGCAGAGTTAAACTAGGGGAGTATTTTGGTGGTATTATATCACTCAAACACAGGCCAGATTGTTCTAAATCTAAGAAAAGGTTATGGGTTTTCATTTTTTAGAGAGAGAACAAATCAAAACAAAATCGAGAATGGATGATATGGTTTTGTTCCTTGTGATGTGGTGAAGATTTTGATCAGTTTAGATTTTTGATTTGAGATCCGGATGGCCAGAAACGAAAATTCCGGTGAATTGGGGAGAAAATCGCCGGTGTGGAAAAATAGGGAAGAAGAAAGGAAAGAGAGAAGAAAAAAAAGGGTGATGGCCCCTTTTATAATCCGGGTAGAATTCGGATTTATGGATCCGAATTCCAAAAATCCCCCCTCCCCTGTAATATTTTTTTTCTGCCCAAAAGAAATAGCTAAAAGAAAGTTTCGGATTTTTCAAATCAGAAACTTGATTTTTCTACTGCCTTTTGGCAGTAGCTGCAATCAAGTTTCGAATTGATTTTAGCGGCTGCCTCTTTGGGCAGTAGCTAAAATCAAGTTTCAGATTTTACAAATCCGAAACTTGCTTTTCCTTGAATTACTTTATTTTTGATTTTTATAAAATTCGTAAGATATATTTTCGAATTTATTTAAATTCGAAAGAGTGATATCCGAATTTAATTAAATTCGGATATTTAACATTCGAATTTTATAAAAATCGGCCAAAAATCTTTATATTATGTTCAATTAGTATTATTTTACTAAATACGTGTTACATTTCAGTTTAAAACATGTCATGCTACTATTACATATAACAAAACATTCTAGTATGATGATTTTTCTGAGCAATAATCACCACAATACATAAATGACCAATTTTCATCAAAATATTGCAAGCATGTCAACATAACAAATACCAAAATATAAACATACAACATAACAATATCAATTGAGCAATTCCACTGATACATAAACCAAAACATAACCATAACAACATAAAGGTTCATCAAATGGGACGGGTGCTGATCAAACGTTGCTGGTTAGGTCATAAATTCTACCAATCCTTATTCTGTCTGATGGAGGATGAGATACAAGACACATTCTAGCTCGATAGTCCGCACTACCACACCTAGTGCATTTGCCTTATTGTTGTCGTCCACGGCGATCCATTTGATCCTTATAGCTCCACTTCTGTCTCCTTCTCAGACCAGGATCACAGTGAACTATTAATCTTTGATAATCGGGAAGTAACTTCCATCCAATGTCTCTTGGCCAATGCTCTTTCGGAGGGATTGGGATATAATTGGCACTCCCAAATTGCCTCTTCCAATTTCTGACCGTAAGGAATTCGTCCACTAGATTTGCTCCACTTTCACAAATAGCACGACACACCGCTAACGCATCGGAATGAGGTATTCTGTAAGTTTGCCACTTATGACATATACATGTGCGAGCATCATAACATACCGTGTGTATGTTTCCTCCTTTACCATCAAAACACACACATGTTTTTACCCTGAAAATTTTGTTCTCCCAATCATATGGCTCTACCTGATGTCTCCCAGAGTGCATCTCGTACTCCGTGAATGTTTGCCAGAACACAAGAGAAAATGGTGTTTTGCATTTACGAATTTTCCCATGTTCAACCCGATATATCTCTATTGTTTTCTGCAAGGTGAACTCGATGGTTGATCGGATTAGAAGATACCGGATGCCTTTCAACGCACTGTTGTAATTTTCGGACATATTCGTCGTTAAGTTACCCAACGATGGTATCCATCATGCGCCAGACTCCATTTCTCTTTACCAATTTCCATCAAATACTTGTATGCGCCCTCATTGTATTGAAACAGCTCAGCAGCAACTCTAACAAACTTTATAGGTTGACACCTTTCACCAATTTCCCAACACAAACTGTTCAATCTATTGCCATGATGATACTTCATTACATTGCTTCTAACGTGTCGCAAGCAAAATCCGTGGTGACTTGTAACACCTTATTTCCATTTCTCTATGTCTCTAAAAGTGGCGATTAAGCCAGGACACCGATCCGATAGCACACACGTCGGATGTTGACCAAGGACATGAATAATGAGGTGTTTAAGGAAAAAGGTCCAACTTTCAGTAGTTTCGTCGTCCACCAGTGCAAACGCAAGTGGCAGCAGACGACGTGCATCTGTAACAGTAATGACCATGAGCAACTTCCCCTTGTATGCACCCCTCAAATGTGTCTCATCAATACTAACAACCGGTGGACAAAATCTGCCAAACGTACCAAAACAAATATTTCAATATTCTTTATGAATCACGCGGCCCTTGTAAAACTTTCCATTCTACAATCGTCCCTGTATTCGAATATTGTAAAGCAACAACAAATCCACATAAACCAAACATTAACAAAATCGTCACCAAATTATTATCTAAACTATAATTCCAATCCTATTTGAAAAAAAAATCATAAACTTTAAACTCTTACCTCGGTAACTCAATGATATTCGACACCCAATCACCAAATGCTAGATCGATGGCTTTCCGTCTGGCATGCCATGCTTTCTTCTTCTTCACGTCAACTTTTAATTGGTTTTTCACATCAGTTATAATAGCAACAACACTATACTCCGGGTCTATTTCAATTTGACTCATTATTAGCAGTGCCATTGTGTCCGATGTCATATTATAGTGTTCGTTTCTAAAGCAATTGTGACTCGGACACCAAACACTCACTTCCTATTTACCGTGAGAGCGATTTCTTTTGGACACTCGGATTTTCCATTCACATGGAGTATGACCTTTGGCTGGAGGATATTTACGACTTTTACATTCAAAACACCATGTGTTTGTATTGCTCTCAACCATGAAAAATTCCCTAAGCCTTGACAGGTTCTAAGAAGTTATGGCCCATTGCGCTTGTTTCTTGTCTTTGAAAACAGTTCCTAATTTTATACTATCAGGATTACTATTATATAGGAGCAAAGAATGTTCATCTCGATCAAGGGCGTACCGATCTTGCTCACCGATTTAGAGTAGAAGAAATGTCCCGTTCCCGACGTCCAAAACTCTTCATCACTTTCATCAGTACTGAACTCGGTAGAGTCTAAACAAAAATACTCTCGGATGTATGGACATTGTCGACATCGTCCTCAATGTTATAATCAAAGTCCCTGCCTTCTCTTCAAAATCATAACGGAATCCAAAATCATATTGAGCTTCTCCACCCTGTGAAAAACTCGAAGCAACATTTTGCCTACCAACTCTTTCTGAAGACTGAATTTCCTCAAGCCCCACATTCACATAAATAAAACTATATGCTCGAAAAGTATAAATTAAATCCAGCACATCATTAGAATTTAGTACCACTTGTTTCATCATCCCATCTAGTTCAAAGAACGCTGAAAGTGAGATTTTCAGATAATTCTTTGACTGCCAAATTTGATTGCAAATGCTTTATACGAGTGACGTATAATGTATTATCCGGATTCGGACCGTTATCAACAGAAAACATAGATGTCCAATAAAAATTAAACACATGCGGACCTTTAAATTCTATTTTACCTATCAATTACAAAAATGTCATTATAACAATTAATTTTCGATTTTCTCTATCGCAAGTTATTTGAATTAAATTTATAAACCACAATACATGAAACAACCCAAAATATTATAAACAATCCACAACAATACGCTAATATTATTTTAATTGTAATTTCATTACCACTAACGACTAATCATATCTAAAATTGTAATTAAAATAATTACACTACTAATGCATGACTACTCATTAAAAAATCCACAAAACTTACACAAATCTTAGTCATATACTACTAATACTTGTATTTCCTAATCACATTTCATCAACTACTAAAAAATATCATCTAATCACATGAAAATCGTATGAATAATAAAATATCAACCATAAAATATTTTATTTGTGACTTACCTTGCTACGATATCACAACGTAACGTAGATCTTCGAAGAAATTTAACCTTGCTATTTGTATCATAAAAAAAAAATATTAATTATGACCAAAATGCCCTTATTAACAAAATTCTTGATAAATTGACAGATTTTATGTTAAAAAACGGGGCAAAATTGTGTTTGTTTCTCTTCCAAAACGCAGGGGAAAAACGTTTTTTACACACATAATTTAGCCAAATTGACGTTTTAATATATAAAAAACGCTAAACAGGTGCGTTTTATGACGTAAAAACGTCAAAACGGGAAGTTTCTACCATGGTTCGCTCGTTAAAATGATGCGTTTTTAGTCAATCAAATCTTTAAAATTGTGTGTTTCGCCAGGGTAGAAACGTCAGTATTTAGCATTTTTTACAGTTAATATATAAAAAGTGTTGCATTTTGTACGTCTGTTATGTAAAAAGTGCTGCGTTTTTGACATGCATTATATAAAAAGTGTTACGTTTTAGGTTGCTGAAAACTAAATCTTGGTGCGTTTTTTGCTGCATGAAACGTGGAATTGTTGCGTTTTTTCATATATTATGTAAAATATATTGCGTTTTTGATTGCAAGAATCATAAATGTGCTGTGTTTTTGGTAGAAATAATTGTAAGAATTCTTTTTTTTTTTTTTGGTTTTTGTACGATAATGGTTACCATACTGCATACATACTGTTTCGTATGTAATTTTGATTGTGTTTTTGTATAATATAATATTAAATGTGTTTTGTTTTAATTTATGTGTGTATTCACATACAAGATGACGATGATGAGTACGAGGAGGAGGAGGTGTATGAGGATGAAGAGGAGACGGAGGATGAAGAGGAGGATGACGATGAAGAGGAGGATGAAGATGACAATGAGCCGAATCATTGATGGGTCGTCAGGCCAATCAAAAATAACCTACTTTAAAGACTATTAAAAATAGTGTAGTGCGAGTAGGATCGTATCCACAGGGAGCAACAGAGTGAACTAAATTTGGTCAAAAGTACGTAACCAAAATGGGGGGGTTTGTTTTTAATTAACTAACTAACAAAAATCAAATTAAAATAAATGACCAGAAATTAAACAAATTGTAAAAATCCAAGTTTGGGAAAAACGTCTAGCCAAGGGAATTGGACCACCTCGATGCACTAATCGATCCTTGATGCAAAAATGTATTAATTAATTATGGGTTACACCGGTTTTCATTGTTGGAACCTCCTAACAATTCAGTCCTATTAATTAAAGCCAGCGATTAAGGAACCTCCGTTAAACGCATCTATAATCAATGATCAATTCTGGAACCTCCTAGAATCTAGATCACGATAGCCAAGGACCCAGTTCAATTACAATTAACCCAATTAGCTTAATTGCACTTGATTATTTATTCTTTTCAATTCACTAATCTACGTACCACGTGATTAATTTCATGAACTCTAAGGAATACCGAACCTCGTGTATTCTAGTAAATTGGATTACCTAGGAAAACCCGCATGCTACCAGCTATACAGACAATGCCAAATAATCCACAAAATATGCACAAGAATAAATAAGAAACCAATAATCAATTAATAGTAATGCCAATTCGATCTCACGATTAAAGTAACATCGAGGGGTTTTTGATTCCCTTGACTAGACTAAAGAAATCTAGCTACTCATAATTGAAAAGCAAAACATTAAATAAAAATTGTGCAACATAATTAAAACTCAAAATTCAGAAATAGAATTAATACTAAAGTGTGGTGTTCTTCCGCAGGAGAGCTGCTCCCAGAATTTCAAAAAAACTGCTGCTCCCAAAATTCTTCAGAACCGCCCAGTGTCCCTCTCAAAAACTTCCTGCCGTCAACCCCCTCCAAAAATAATACAATGATGGATAAAAATCCCTCTGCTGCCTTTTTCAACCTAATAAAACCTTTCTTTCACCAATTTGGGCCCACTCTTATTTCCTAACCAAAATTCTCCCCACAAAAATAATTATGGCCCAATTACTCCTTAATTAATAAAATTCTTTGTCTTAATTAAATCCTAAGCTCAACACATCCCACACCTCTTTGTCTTCCTTCAAGCCCAACTTGTTCTAGTTTCATCCAAAATGGCCCATCCTGCTCAAAATCAATCTTTCTCCCTACAAATGTCAAAACAGTCCATTAGACTTAACAAAACATCCAAATCAACTCAAATTCGCACCTAATCATATTAAAAAATATAAGCTCATCAAATCCCCCACACCTAAACAATGCTTGTCCCCAAGCATGACTCAAGACTCGACACATAAACAAAACACAAGTAACAACAAAAACTGGATCCTCAATATGCAATATATAACCAAGCAAGACTTGCAATCCACATAGGAAATTTTTCATAGTACCAAGCATTTGCAATGACTATACCAAGTTCCTCATAACTCTCCAAAATCAAATAACAAGCAAAAGTGACATCCACCTCTCATGTAATCTCTCATGCACTCAAAAGTGTTTAGGGAATATATAATCACTCAAATTCATCACATAACCTGTTCTTGCCATAAGCTTGCAGATATATCACATCACCGTCACTCAAATGAATCCAAAATACAAATCAAAGGGTCTTGTCAAAGGGTTATAATGAGGCTCGGGACAAAAAGGGTAGGATAAACAAAAGATAATATCTAGGCTACAGTTACGAAAACAAGCATATACTCAATTGTCAACCTTCCAACATTCTTACCGAGGATGTCCCATGCAAGACACTAGCAACCCATAAAGATTCCAAACCTAGCTCTTTATTCACTTTTTTTTTTTCACTTTTTTTTTCTAGCCACACAAATTCAATGGAATTTGTTTATATTGGCTGTTTTTTTTTTTTTCATTTTCATTTCTCTTTTTTTTTCTTTTTTTCAACAACTTTTGTGCCTCTATTTTACACATAGGCAACTTTACACTGTAGAGCACAACTTATTCTTTTATGAGCTACTAATGTCTTGCAATGTCCGCCTTCAAACCACAAACCAAGGTCAACAACCGAGTACACACTCATTTCAATAACTAGGCAGAAACAAAAAAACAAGCTAAACACAGGCCTTGGTTTTATTTTAATGGCTTTACAATCAAAGAACAAGATCCAAGCTTCAAAAAGGTTCACTAATGGTAAGCATAGAAGTTTGGATTTTAAAGCAAGCCAAAAATTGGTCTATCCTAATGCCCTTATCATCTTTGTATATCAAATTCACAAGCAATGGTAACATGCATAACAAAGCAAGCTCTAGAATATGCAAATTATGTGTGAAACACTCTGAAGAAAAACAATTGAGCACAAGAAAGAATTATTTGCTCATTAAGGCTCAAAATCTCACATTATCTAGCTTTTTGGATGTCACTCACACAAGTATCCTCATTTGAATTATCATACGGAACAGTTATAGGCATCCAACACATAATACTACTATTATTCCCTACATTTCATTCTTACCTCACCCAATCACACATTGCATATCAATTTTCTAACACAAAACACATAACATTTACATCTCCCCCACACCTAGACTCTAAACACAATAAAACACAAAACATCCCCCACAACAATAATCATACCAAACAATCCCCCCACACCTAAAAATCTACATTGTCCCCAATGTAGAAAAAAAAATAGGCATAAAAAGGGTCGCAAAAATACACACCACCAAGACACAATAAAAATAAATAAAATAAATAACTAAAACAAACAAAAGTTAGTAAGGGGAAAAGAAGCTTCTCTATGGTGGGGAAAGTGGAGGTTTCAAGCCCACATGTGCGCACAGGGCGTGTGATGACTGATGTTGCTTCGCTGGATTCTGGGAGGGTCTTTTTGCCGCTTGGAGGGCGGTCGAGCCACGGCTAGTGGAGAAGAACGGGCTTCGTCGTCTGAGGATCTTGATTCATCCCTCAATGCAATTGGTTGCGGAGCCTTTTTGCGTACCATCTTTGCAAACAATTATGAAGAGAGGCTGTCTTGCCGGGATGAACTGGAAAATATGGACTGATTGTGATGACTCCTGAAAACAGGACAGAAACCAAAGCAGATGGGACCGCGGCAGACGACAACGGCGAAAAGCGGTCGACATCGATGCCCTTGAACGGCCGGAGCAACTGGGCGCCTTGCAGAGTGCTGCTGTGCCGACGGAAAACGGCTGGCGGAGATGGACAATCGAGAGAGGACGCGACACCGCCCGCGGACTGGAGAAGTTGCGGCGAAAAATACTGGTAGACGAAAGCGCCCACCCCTGATGATTTACCCACTAAAAATTTCGACCTTTGCAGCGACGTTGAGATGCGGTTGCACTCGACCATTCGAACGGCCTTGGCTGGAAAAATGAGAGTGGTGGTATGACTGCAAACGCATCCAAAATGTCTTAGGATGGGAAAGAAATCGGAACTTTCGAAACACGGGCGACTGTGAGAACCCAAAAACTGCAGAATCCGTTGGAGTCGGTCGAACGTGAGTGAGGACGCAACCGGGCGGCAGAGAAATCAGAATCGACTGTGCCTAGGATGGATTGTGGCGACCGCGAATTCCGTCGCTGCTGGATAAGTTGAAGTCGGAGACGAACAAGGGACAAGTTCCGCCGCTAAGAAATAATTACCATGGAGTGGGATGGAGGGCGGGGCGGAATTTAGTTGGGAGAAGGGAGTCTGCGCCGCCTTTGGGTTGTCCAAATTTGCTGGGTGAGAAACTTTGGATGCCGCTGGGCATGTCAGAGGAAAAATTGTATTCTGCCCCCAACCCTTAAAAATCAAAGGAAAACTCACCTGGACATGTCAGAGGAAGAATTCTATTCTGCTCAAACCTTCAGAAAATCTAAAAAAAATTGCGAAGCTTGACCTGGGCATGTCAGAGGAAGAATTCTATTCTGCTCAAACCTTCAGAAAATCTAAAAAAAATTGCGAAGCTTGACCTGGGCATGTCAGAGGAAGAATTCTATTCTGCCCAACAGTTTAAAATTTCCAAATAAAAGCAAAGAAAAATGTGAGAAATCCAAAGGCACTGACCTGGGCATGTCAGAGGAAGACTTCTATTCTGCCCAAACCTTGAACTCCCCTCGAAATTCTCACGAAAAATAACTTAAAAATACCATTAAAAAAAAAAACTAAATCTACTTAAAAAAAAACTTAGAAAAATTTGGGTTGCCTCCCATAAGCGCCTTTCTTTAACGTCTTTGGCTAGACTCAGACCTACTTCTAATTAATCTTCATAAATAAGCAGAAATAACCAAATTTCATTATTAAAAGTAGTTCTACCATTCACAAGAAAAGATTTGAGTCGATGACCATTCGCAACCCATATTTTTCTGGACTCTAAATCTTTAATTTCAACCATACAAGAAGAAGAAATACTTATCTCAGTATAGGGTTTATGCCGTCTTGATTTGAACTTACCATGCATTAATTTCCATTTGCACTCTGTGAAAAATACCTTCTGCCCAACCACATATTTCTTCCCCCGAAGCAGCTCATCCTGAATGGTTTTCGTCATTTTCTTGCACCACGATCTTGATTCGGGCTCTAACAGAAAATATTTGAGATGATCGTGGAACAACTTGAACTCCAATTTAGGGGCCTGTACAAAAGAAGGTAAAATATTCTCAGAACTAATAGGCAATCCCAAGTAATGGCTAGCAAACCTCAGTGGCAGTTCGGAATTGGCATGAAATGCCATGATTGCCTCCATGACGGATTCATTCACATCTTTTTGAGTACCTGTTTGCTTCAAACTATGTTGTAACACAAAGTTAAGCTCATCAAGCATCAAATTAAATTCAACATCTTCTTTCACAATAGAGTCAACCAGGCTAACATTTACAAAATATTCAGAATCTGGTGGATACTTCATAGCTTCATACATATTAAATTGTACTTTTTCCCCATCAAATTCAAAAGTAAACACACCAGCATCTACATCAATCTTTGTCTTAGCCGTTTTCATAAATGATCTACCCAATAGAAGAACATCAGAATTTGTCACATGCTCATCATTCATATCAAGGATGTAAAAATCAGCAGGAAAAATCAACTTATCACATTTAACTAATACATCCTCGACTACCCCCTCTGGATAAATCATCGACCTATTGGCTAACTGGACAATCACATTTGTATTTTTAAGAGCTCCAATTTTCAACTTGTTAAACAAAGACAAAGACATCACATTAATTGAAGCTCCTAAATCTAGCATGGCTGCTTTTATGACACGTGACCCAATTACACAAGATATGGCAAAAATACCTGGATCAGTGCACTTCTGAGGCAACTTACGCTGAAGAACTGAAGACACATTCTCGTTCACATAGACCTTGCCTTCAGGTCTTCTCTTCTTAGTCAGCAACGACTTTAAAAATTTCGCATACCTGGGAATCTGTGCAATGGCTTCCATCAATGGTATGTTTATTGCCACTTTGCGAAATACTTCAAGTACCTCATCGTCACTGTACTCCTTTCTCACTTGGACTAACCTGCCAGGAAAAGGGGGTGGAATCACACTCTCAGTTTTTCTTACAATGAATTTAGGAGTTACCTCCTTCTTTGGCAACTCTTCCACTTCCTCTTCCTTTTCTGCATTCTGAGAAGGTTCTGGAACCTCGACGGTCGGAAATTCAGGTTCTGGCAATTCTCTTCCACTCCTCAAAGTAATAGCACTCACATTTTCGGTGGAACTACCTGGCTGAGACGGAAGCCTCCCCTGCACTGGGTCTCTCTGATTAACTTGAGTGGCTAGCTGCGAGATTTGTTTCTCCAAGTTTTTAATGGCAGCCTGTGACTGTTGCTCTCTAGCTTGTTGTTGTTGTTCTCTTGCTAGATCCCTTTCAACAAGACCCTGCACCGCAGCTGACAATCCTTTAATCATTGACTCCATTGATGAACCTGCAGCCTCCGCTGGTGGCGGTACGGGGTTTCTCAATGGGGGTTGGGAACCAGATTGCTGAGGCTGAAATCCAGGCTGCTTGTAGCTGAAATTGGGATGATTCCTCCACCCTGGGTTGTAAGTATTTGAATATGGGTCATAACTTCTCTGGGGTGGATCCTGGAATCCTCCCACAACATTCATCTGTGTACATTCTTGCATGGCTGGACAACCATCCGAGGTGTGTCCTTGCATTGAGCATATCCCGCATACCTTAATTGCCTGCAATTGCCCCACAGCAAGCTGGCGCACCAAATCAGTAAGTTGCTCAATCTTACTTTCCATGTTAGAAATACTAACCTCGTTAACTCGTCTGGTGGGCATGTCTGCTCGCCTATAAAATTGCTGGGAAGTCTCAGCCATCACAGAGATTAGCCTCATTGCCTCTACAGGAGTCTTATTCATCAATGCTCCTCCACTGGCAGAATCGATCTTGTCTCTATCCAACTCAGATAGGCCCTCATAGAAATACTGAATCAGGAGTTGCTCGGGAATCTGGTGTTGGGGACAACTTCTGCACAAATCGCTGAACCTTTCCCAGTACTCATACAGGCTTTCACCAGTTGTTTGCCTGACACCGCAGATATCCTTTCTGATATTAGAAGCTCGGGAGGCTGGGAAGAATTTCTCCAAAAATTTTTTCTTCAGCTCGTTCCATGTGGTAATGGACCCGGCTGGTAGCCCAAATAGCCAGTGTTTCGCTTTATCCTCCAAGGAAAATGGAAATGCCCTAAGCTTGACTTGCTCCTCTGTAACTCCTTGGTAACTCACTGCCGAGCATACGATGTGGAACTCCATCAAGTGTTTGTGGGGATCCTCACCTGTCAAACCACGAAACTTAGGCAGTAAGTGTATAGTGCTAGACTTCAACTCAAACCTAGGAGTATCATCAGGAAAAGTAATGCAAAGAGATTGCTGATTTTCATCAGGCGTTGCCAACTCCCTGAGAGTTCTGTCAGCCATTGGTGCCGCGATTAAATGCTCTTCTTCTTCGTAGATTTCAACTTCTGCTTCGTCAACTGGTTGAGATGCAGATGCTGACTCAGCCAGTTGTTCTCGTTGTTTCTTCTCTTTAGTGTTCCTCTTTGCAGTCTTCTCTATCTCTGGGTCAAATACTAGTTTGCCTGTACGAGAAGAGCGAACCATAAAAAGGAACAAATAAAACCAAGAAAACTTTTAACCAAAAATAAAACACTACACCGTGCTCCCCGGCAACGGCGCCAAAATTTGATGGGTCGTCAGGCCAATCAAAAATAACCTACTTTAAAGACTATTAAAAATAGTGTAGTGCGAGTAGGATCGTATCCACAGGGAGCAACAGAGTGAACTAAATTTGGTCAAAAGTACGTAACCAAAATGGGGGGGTTTGTTTTTAATTAACTAACTAACAAAAATCAAATTAAAATAAATGACCAGAAATTAAACAAATTGTAAAAATCCAAGTTTGGGAAAAACGTCTAGCCAAGGGAATTGGACCACCTCGATGCACTAATCGATCCTTGATGCAAAAATGTATTAATTAATTATGGGTTACACCGGTTTTCATTGTTGGAACCTCCTAACAATTCAGTCCTATTAATTAAAGCCAGCGATTAAGGAACCTCCGTTAAACGCATCTATAATCAATGATCAATTCTGGAACCTCCTAGAATCTAGATCACGATAGCCAAGGACCCAGTTCAATTACAATTAACCCAATTAGCTTAATTGCACTTGATTATTTATTCTTTTCAATTCACTAATCTACGTACCACGTGATTAATTTCATGAACTCTAAGGAATACCGAACCTCGTGTATTCTAGTAAATTGGATTACCTAGGAAAACCCGCATGCTACCAGCTATACAGACAATGCCAAATAATCCACAAAATATGCACAAGAATAAATAAGAAACCAATAATCAATTAATAGTAATGCCAATTCGATCTCACGATTAAAGTAACATCGAGGGGTTTTTGATTCCCTTGACTAGACTAAAGAAATCTAGCTACTCATAATTGAAAAGCAAAACATTAAATAAAAATTGTGCAACATAATTAAAACTCAAAATTCAGAAATAGAATTAATACTAAAGTGTGGTGTTCTTCCGCAGGAGAGCTGCTCCCAGAATTTCAAAAAAACTGCTGCTCCCAAAATTCTTCAGAACCGCCCAGTGTCCCTCTCAAAAACTTCCTGCCGTCAACCCCCTCCAAAAATAATACAATGATGGATAAAAATCCCTCTGCTGCCTTTTTCAACCTAATAAAACCTTTCTTTCACCAATTTGGGCCCACTCTTATTTCCTAACCAAAATTCTCCCCACAAAAATAATTATGGCCCAATTACTCCTTAATTAATAAAATTCTTTGTCTTAATTAAATCCTAAGCTCAACACATCCCACACCTCTTTGTCTTCCTTCAAGCCCAACTTGTTCTAGTTTCATCCAAAATGGCCCATCCTGCTCAAAATCAATCTTTCTCCCTACAAATGTCAAAACAGTCCATTAGACTTAACAAAACATCCAAATCAACTCAAATTCGCACCTAATCATATTAAAAAATATAAGCTCATCAATCATGCTCAAGGAGAGGCGGTGGAACTTGAACCTGGCGCAGATTTGAGTGGATATTTCAAGATTGACAGAGAGTTTTGCACTATTGGCAAGGCTTTGAAATATTGCCAGAAAATAGCTAAGAGGCTGAAGTTCCTAATTACAAAGAGAGGAGGTAATCAAGGATTTACGACGTACTACTTTTGGTGCAAGCGATGGAGAGATCCTGCCAAAGCCCCTCTCCCAACCAGACAGAATAATACAAGAAGGAGCGGCACTAATTGCCCCTTTAGGTTGACTTGTAAGAGAATTGATCTGGGACGTCACAAGGTTTATACAAATCCAGGAGCAGCGTCAACTCACAATCACACTGGTATTACATTATTTGCGCATAATAGTAGTTAAGTTGATTCATGTGTTGTATGCATGAATTGTTATTATAACTAAATGGTATTTACAGGTATAAGGCATCCATATGGTCACAGACAGTTGAGCCATTTTACAAAAGAGTCAAAGGCTGTTGCTGAATTTATGCTTCGGTCGAATGTGGAGCTCACGAGAAAGAGCGACACGTGGCCAACGTGGTAGGTGTCGTTCAGGTTCATCCGGCCGCTCGACGGGTTGATCACACCGCATTCATACAGGTTTTGATGGTAGTTCTCCATTAAGGACAGGTAAATAAGTCCTTTTTTATTTTTGAATAAAATAAATTATGAAGTTGCATATTTTTTTATAAATTTTTTACGTATATATACAGTATGCAGTTATGTTTATTAAATGAAACATAATTACTTGACAGGTTCTGGTGGAGACATTTAGTGTGTGCCAGCATTTTTCCAGCCTTACTGTACATGCTGGTCAGATGTAAATGGGGATGGCCATTGTGGTTTCCGAGTAATTTCTACTTACCTTTTTGGCCACGAGAAATATTGGAGATTAGCTCGCAGGTCATTGAGTGGAGAGATTACGAGCCACCCGGACAGGTATAGGGGTGTATTCCAATCTTTGGAGTTGAGTCCCCCTGATGGTGATCACGTGGCTATGGTACTTAGGCGAATAAGTTTTGAAGGCACAGATTGTGGTGAGCAGCATTGGATGGCTACACCTACGGATTTGTTCCCTCTCGCCACTTATGCAAATGCACTGGTAATACATTTGAGCCGTACTCGTTCAGATGGAAATTATTCTGTATTACCTTTGTATTCCTCCACCGGCGACACACAACCTGAAAGGGTTATAGCGCTTGCCCATGTAAATGGTAACCATTACGTAGTGTCGATGTGGTCGATGAGTGCCCTATCCCGCCGTTGAGCTTTGTTTGGCAACATCAGCGTCATGCTGAAAGTGTAGGTGATTGGCCAGAAAATTTGGCAGCTAGATTTAATGCTTGGACTGTACTACGTGATGGCTAGGATGTATATTGTTATGTGAAATATGTTGTATTACTATTATCCTTATAATAAAATTTTGTAAATTCCAACGTGTTGTCATTTTTTTATTTGTTTAATTTTTTTTTAAGTTGTTTGCTTGTTGTCAACGCAATTTGTATTACTCTTTAGGTACGTGGAATGTTTGATGAAATATACGTATAAAATACAACATATGTATGATTTTTACCTTGTTTATCAGTAGACCTTTACCCGCCCCGTGCCTTTGTGATGATTCGTCATCTCCTCCGTCCATTTCTGCATTTTTTGCCGAAAAAATCTACCTCACTTGGCGTTTTCGACCTATAATTTTTGGAAAAAATTTGGGAACAATGCTGAAATGAAGAGTTGAACCCTTTTTAGTTTCAGCTGGGCAGAAACGCCCCGTTTGAGCGAGCGAGCCATGGATGAAACGCCCTGTTTTAGCGATTCATCCATGGCACAAACGCCACCTTTTGACGTTTTTGCTGCTAAAAAACGTAAAATTGTTGCGTTTTCTGTAGTTAAAATCGTTAAGTTTTGACGTTTTCACTGATCAAAAACGTCATCGTACTTAATTTTTTTATGTAAAAAACGTTTTTTTATGCGTTTCTGATTGTGGTCAAAACGTAATTTTGGTGCGTTTTTGTCCCGTACTTAGTATTTTCTAAAAATGTTCCATCATAAGGGCATTTTGGTCATTTTATTATTTTTTTTGTGTGATACAAATAGCAAATTTGTGATACGAATAGCAATCCAGATAAAAAATTTGTAGATGAATAGTTTCTAGCCGCTAGAGAGAGAAATTGTGAGGGAATGAGAAGAAAAGAATATGAGAAAAATACTAGGGTTTTGATTTTTATAGTCCTTATTAAATTCGGAATTGTAAAATCCGAATAATGATAAATTCAGATTTTCCACATCCGAATTTTATTAAATTAAACTATGATTTAAAAAAAAATCTAACAAAATTTTTTTAATTTCACAAATCCGGATTTCAAAAATTCGAATTCTAATTATTCGGATTTTGAAAATCCGAATTTTTCTTTCCTTTTTTAATTATGAAAATTGTCAACAATTAGTCCAATTTTTTGTTTTAAAAAAATTCAGAATTGTAAAATCCGAATTCTAAGGGTTTCGTATTTTGAAAATCCGATTTTTTACTTTCTTTTTTCTTTTTTTTTTCAAATTTTATAATTTAACTTACAATTTATATTAATATTTAATATTTCCGAATATTCGGATTTGTAAAATCCAAAACTCTAATTAATTAAGAGTTTCAAATTTTACAAATTCGGGAGGCCATTTTCCATTCACACCCCCACAATTCAAATTTTTTCGATCTACACCCTCAAATTTTGCATTATTCTGGTCCGGCCCCCCTTATCAAAATGAAATCAGATTAATTATGGCTCAGATTCGGCCACATGTTCTCTTGGGCTGATTTCTTAGTTTGAGTAATTAAAATTACAGTAACGTGTATTTGGGGAGGTAATTACTTTGAAGTGAAAAAGATAATTTAGTAAATTTGATCTATCATTAATTTGTTTGACAATTTTTATAACATTATTTAAAAAAACCGAAGGGAATATACTTATATATAAATACTACATCAGGGATGAAAATTGGGTCATAAATCTGGATGGCTCTTGGTTTCAAACAGGGAGGTCTGGTGGCGCACTGTTCAAGCAGAAATATCAACTATTCTGACGGCCATGTCTTTTTGCAACTCCTCCTCTCCGATTGCTCCTTATTTGTCCAAATGATTCAGCAATGAGAAAAGTCCTTTCTATGGCAGAATTTCCAAATGCTCAAGGAAATTACAGATCATGTACTCTCGAAGAATCATGCTATTGCTCACGTATATATAGAGAAAGGGAATAGCCAATTGACTTTTTTGTAAGATTGGCTTCCACAGGTCTCTCTTATATTTATAATTCTTTTGTCTTGTTTCCGCTGAAAGTGTGAGGTCTCTTTAATTTCGAAAGGAAATCGATCCCAATGTTTCGAGTATAAGTAGTATAGCTTATTTTGATTATCTACTGGCTTGGTTGATAGCTAGTTGGGGGAATTTTTTGCGCTAGAAGGTGATGGGGGTTGCTTACTGAAAATAGGGGGAAAGAATACGTACATATGCTCTTTGACTCAATTTTCCTATTAATGCAATTTCTCCTTTTCTGATAAAAAAAAATAATACTTTTTTCAGGTTACATGTAATGCTTTTCTAAACAAACTAAAACATTTTTTTTCACTTTTCTTTTATTTTTTTCTTTTCCTTTAGTTATTTATTTATTTTAATATTCTATATTATCTAATCAAATTAAATATATAATAAAAAATCCTAACAAAACCTCAAATAAAAATGCATAATATATAAGTATAATTTATGCTTATTAGTATTTTTTATTCTTTCGGTATTTTTTATAACGAGTTTGCAGTTTCTTAGAATTTTTTTCAATAATGGGTTTGCAATTTTTTTGCGTATTTTTTACTGTGAAAACGCATAAGCAAGTTATGGTTGTGCATCAATGGACAGGTAAGACTGTGTTATGTTATAGGTGGGACTATGTTATGTTGTGAGATTATCATAACAAAAATATGAGACTGTCTTATAATGAATTGATTAAATCTTACAATATATATTTGAATTGACTTACTTCAAAATGATAAAGATATTACTTTTGTAATTTCGAACCAAAAAAGGATTACATTTAATTAAAAAAGTATCACTTTTAATATGAAAAATGATCCAAACAATAACAAATTTGAATTGAATTGTTTATTTGTTTGTCAAACTAGATTTTAAAAATTCCATTAAATGTAATCCCACCGTCCCTCAACTAAAGTTCAACCTTTTAATGGTAAAAATCCCACCATAACCTAAAAATAATCTCCCTGAATGTTTATCAATAAAACTCTAAATTAAAATAGGGGTTATTATTTATGGCCCCTTCGTTTATTATGTATAATACAATATGTAATTAATAAAATTCATTCTTGCTTTGGACAAAAATTCAAATGATTTCAACTGGTTTGATGTTTCGTGTCACTCCCACAATGATACATCACACCCATATATTTGAGGTTATCCACATCGACAAAAAAAAAAAAAAAAAACGAAACGTGATAATGACAACTATCAAAAATAAAGAAAAAAATATGACTAATTAAAATAAAAAATCCAACACGATAATGGCAACTATCCAAAGGATAAAAAAAATATATGGATAATTCAACTCACTATAAATAACAAAAACTTAAACTACGTGATTAAGGTAATTCTACCGTTTGATACGGTAGATCTATATAAGTTTTTTCGTAGTAAACACAATAATATTATAATTTGTGGTTTTTGGTTGTATCTTCCTGTTGTCAATCAGTGTTGGACAGATAATCTTCCCCCCTCCCCCCAAATCATGGGAGAAAACTGATTAAATTTTGAATAGGCGTGTAAGCTCCACAAAAGTAAAAAAATTAGCAACTCAAAATTGTCACTCCTTAAACGATATAGTTTAATGCTATGGACTATCATGCATAATAATTCTAGAACTATAATATAAAGGCTTAAATGCAGTTTTGGTCCCTTTTAATAGGGATAATTTCACTTTTAGTCCCTTTTAATTTTACAGGGACACTTTTAGTCCCCTATTTTTTTATTAGAAGTTTTGGTCATTTGTTACGAAAAGATTTAGAAGATAACAGATTAACTCATTTGATCACTAGTCAAATTCAATTTTTTCTTCAAAATGATTTGTACCATGATGTTTTCAACAAATTTTATGATCTGGATTCTCATGAATGTTCAACCCATTTAGGGTTTCGGTCATCATTTTGGATTGTGATTCGATCTAAATGGGTTGAACATTCATGAGGAAGCGAGTCATAGACTGGATTGAAAACATCATATGGTACAAAACATTTTGAAGAAAAAAATTAGATTTGACTAGCGATCAAATGAGTTAATTCGTAATCTTCTAAACTTTTTCGTAAGAAATGACCAAAAGTCCTAATAAAAAAAAGTTAGAGGACTAAAAGTGTCCCCGTAAAATTAAAAAGAACCAAAAATGAAATTACCCATATTATAAGGGACTAAAATTGCATTTTGGCCAAATATAAATTGTCCACCACAATAATGTTGAGTCTTTCCTCTGTCCCCTTCTATTATTACCATTCTCATCATCTTACCCTTTGCAAATTATTTTTTGGCCAAATTACTTTTTTTGTTCTTCTTAATAGGGGTCGTTACACTTTTGGTCTCAATTGATACTACCAATGCATTATTGGTATCTCATCTTTTTTCTTTTATTATTGACGTTTTTAGTCTTTTTTTTTTTTACGAAAATAACATTTAACTAACGGTTGACTAACCCTCAAAACTCTAACTGTTTGACCATCGCCCTGTTTCCACCATTATTGCCCCGCTATCACCACACCACCCCTCCCGGCGGCCCAGGCCCGCCACCACCACCCCATCACCCCGTTGTTAGTACCATTATTTTTTTAATTTTAAAAATAGTTTATTTTATGCGTTTTTACTATTAAATTTAAATTTAATTAAATTTTAAAAAATAAAATAATATTTATTAATAGTAAAAATAAATAAAATAAATTATTTTTTAAAATAAAAAAAATATTGGTTGTGATGGCAGGGAGGCGATAGTGGTGGTGACGAGACGGGGCCAGACAGTTCTTATATAGTACTTCTAGGAGTAAAAAATGAGATATACTCCTATCTGGTTTTTAAAAAAAAATTGGGTTTATTGGGCAAAAACCGGGTAAAAACTGGATTTTTTGTCAGAAAGGCACAAAAGAAGTGGGCCAGCCGTATTTAATGGGTATTAAATGCGCATGTCCCCCCAACTGTCATTAGTTTCTCTCTCCCTCTCAGTCCTCACGCGCCTCATTTGTTTGAATTCTCAGGCCACTTTACATAAAAGTTTATGTAAACTGACAGTTTACATATGAATTCTCACGCCACTTTACATAACTGCAAAGTTTATGTAAATTGCAAAGTTTATGCAAACTGAGAAGTTTATATACTGCTAGTTTATATACTGCAAAGTTTATGTAAACTGCAAAGTTTATATACTGCCAGTTTATATACTGCAAAGTTTATGTAAACTGCAAATTTATATACTGCCAGTTTATATATTGCAAAGTTTATGTAAACTGCAAAGTTTACTGCAAAGTTTATGTAAACTGGCAGTATACTGCAAAGTTTATGTAAACTGTAAAGTTTATATACTGTCAGTTTATATACTGCAAAGTTTATGTAAACTGAAAAGTTTATGTAAACTGGCAGTTTACATACTGCCAGTTTATATACTGTCAGTTTACATACTGCAAAGTTTATGTAAACTGTCAATTTACATATGTAAACTGCAAAGTTTACTGCAAAGGTTATGCAAACTGACATTTTACATATGTAAACTCGCAGTTTATGTAAACTGGCAACAATACTTTACACAAACATTCAGCACTTTACATAAATAACCAACACTTTATACAAACGAATTAGAAAGATATTTTTATACTAACAAATACCACTTTGAACCAGAAAAGAGTATTTTACACCAAGAAACAACATTTTGACTAAAGAATCAGTAGTTTACATATGCCAACAGTACTTTCCATAAACAAGCAACACTTTACACAAACACCATTTTACACCAACAACACTATTTTACACCAACAAGCCAACAAAAACATACGATTTTACATAAAAAAAATATATCTTTTTGCCAAAACCCTAGTTTTTTTTTTCATCTTCATGGGCTGCAAACACAACCAAACGAATCCCCTACTTCATATGTAAACTCGCAGTTTATGTAAACTGACAACAGTACTTTACACAAACATTCAGCACTTTACATAAACAACCAACACTTTACACAAACGAATCAGAACGATGTTTTTATACTAACAAATACCACTTTGAATCAGAAAAGAGTATTTTACACTAAGAAATAACATTTTGACTAAAAAATCAGTAGTTTACATAAGCCAACAGTACTTTACATAAACAAGCAGCACTTTACACAAATACCATTTTACACCAACAACACTATTTTACACCAACAAGCCAGCAAAAACATACGATTTTACATAAAAGAACATATTTTTTTGCCAAAACCCTAGTTTTTCTTTCATCTTCATGGGCTGCAAACACAACCAAACGAATCCCCTACTTTAAATCTATAAAATCCTAGTTTTCCTTTAATTTTCGTGGCTGATTTAGGGTTCTCCCAAACCCAAAAAATGACGAAATGGTCGAAAATGGTATGGGTTTTGAAGCTTGAGAGGTGGGGAGTATTTTGGCGGTGAGATATCATCAAAAATCTTCATGGAATAGCCGGAATCGACGCGAGAGAAGAAAGAAAATAGGCTGGTGAAGAAGAAGATGAGAGAGAGGCTGAATGGATTAAGTTTTGAGGAGAGAGAGGTGAATGTTATATATAATAAGCGCGTGCATCTCAATACATGCAGTTTTCTTCATTTTTGGCTCAATTTTTTTTTTTTTTTTTGGGTAGGTGTACACTCGCATATTTACTCCTAGGAGTATGTTATAATTTGCGCGGGGTCGGGGAGGTAGGGGTGGTGGTGACGGCAGTAGCAAGGCGGCAGTCAAACAGTTAAAGTTTTGAATGTTAGTCAACTATTAGTTGAAGGATATTTTCGTAAAAATGACTAAAAATGGTAATGAAAAGAATATGAGATACAAATAATACTGTCATAGTATTAATTGAGATCAAATGTATAACTATCCCTATTAAGAGAGACAAAAAAACCATTCGGCCTTATTTTTTAGAAGAAAAAAATATATATTTACTTAGAATTCTGCATCCACTAGCAACAAGTTGAACATGTACTTCAATTGACGGGAGGTGCAACCGCAACCCTGTCGGTCGAATATGTGTTCCACCAAGAGTTGTGTTGTGGAACTTTCATTTGTCTCGAGGAATTGTAAGTAATTAATGAGCATGTCGATATTCTAAAGATTTTTAGGCAAAATAATTGATAAAAAGGTAATAAACACTATTTAATAATATAAATTAATTATTAATTCTCAAATCTTCTAATACAAACGAATTTTTTTTTTATTAGACAAGAAATAGTAGTCAAATATTCAAAGTCAACCAAGTTGCTCACGTCGAGTTACCAACAACCAGCATTTAGGAACCAAGCTAAGCATGATACTACCCACACCAACATTTACACACACCAACAATAGTCGCAGAATGCAACTACATATCTCGCCCGACCGAGTTTAGTTTGTTTCCTCAAAGGCCCTTCTAAAAGTAAAGCAACTCAAAAACATCAAGGCCAAACTCAAAGTCAAAGTCAGCTGGAAATTGGTATTTAATTCAAGGTCCCTTTGCAATTGCATTACATATAGCCATGCATGGTAATCAACTCGAAAACAAGCCATGACAAGGTTTTATCACGTTACAAATAAGAAATCGTAATTTAGATAATTTGAATTTAAAATCTATTGTTTTAAACGTAAAGTATCAACTATGAACTACAACCCTCTTGTCCTTTTAATTTAATTTTAATTTTAATAGATTGTGATTAAGAAATTATCGATTTTGCGTCGAAAATGTTTAATTATCAATTTATTTGATAAATTATTACTAACAGTTCATGTATTCCATTTGGGGTTTAATAATATTGGGACGAAAAAAGTGAATCTATTTAAATGACTCATTTTATACCTGTAAGAACAAAAATTAATTTTACTTCCCCAACAAACTACTCCTTTTTTTCCAACTTATTTTTATCAATTACTGTTTCAGATTATTATATATAAAATATTTTTAAAAATGAATATATTTTTTATCATATATATATATAAAATAAGAGGTAATATATAAAATTATAGCTAAAATTTTGGTAGAATTTAAAAATGGGCTCACACAATGTCAGGGGAAATTTAGAGAAGAGAAATTTGACGGGTATATATGAAACCTCCTCTATGTTATGTGCATATGGCTACCAGATTTGGGGAATATTAGACTCTTCTAAACTTTATCAGCTGAAATTTATTGAATCTTCATTATTACAAATGAACACAATGAAATAAGATAACAGTTGAATTTTGCATGCTGCAAACCACCAATGTAGTTTGCACCTTAATCAATTAGTTACAATTGGAAAGGTTGAATCTTAATCAAAACAAAAGAGATGCTAATAAATTAAGGTAACAACAAATTTTAGGCAAGAATTCCATTCTGCTGAAAACTTTGGATTTTTCCTTGGAGCACTTCAACTATGATCGTTGGAGGAGTGGAATGCTCTGTTCACCCTTGAAGTAATTCTGAGGATCAACCAACGTTTTAACTTTGACTAACCTCTGAAAATTGTTCTTGAAATATGGTCTTCCCCAAATTCTTGCTTGTCCAATGCTTGTGTCCCCAACAACGTTGTTTACCCCCAAATCAAGATCGGTGTAATCAGCATATGCTGCTCTTGGATTGTTGGGAACATAAGCTCCGGTGATCCTGTGAAGTTGTCTCACCCAATCTACCCTTGTCTGAACAACTTCTGAAGTGTCATTTGCACCCCAGAATATAATCTGACGCATAATCATCAGTTTCCCTCTATGTGGGAAGGGAATGTCTGATTCAGAAATTCTGTCCATTGCCCCTCCACCAAAAACTGTCCATCCCAACTGAGCTGATTGTGGAGGAACCTTAAGAAGCATCTTGAACATCTTTGCAATTCCTTCTGGTGGGATGGGCTTCTCGGCCAAATCAACTTTCCATTTGAAACCAGGCGCCTGGCCGAACGAGGCTCTGTTGGTTAGAATTTCTTTCACAGCTGTTACATCCAGAACCGGAAAGCCAATCAAGAATGGATAGGTTTGGATCCAAAGCATTTCCAGGCAATCTTCTTTCCTCAAGCCCAACTCGGGAAAGTTTTGTTCCACAATGGAAAACATCTCACCTACATCGCCGCGGTAAACAGATACGAATTCAACTTGGCCAGTTCTCTTCCCAGTATCCTGTGCAACAATGCTGGTCAACTGGAGAGTAAGGCTAAATTGAACAGGTAATTTGCGGGCAATCTGTTGCCATTTGTAAACAAGCTGAATTGCATTTTGTTCAAGAGTCCTATTGATATGAAAACCCGAAACAACTTTTGGCACTTGTGCTAGTCTCACTTTGTAAGAAACAATTACTCCAAAATTAGAACCCACCCCACCTCTGATTGCCCAAAAGAAATCTTCCCCCATGGATTTTCTATCAAGAATCCTTCCGTTAACATCGATTACACGGGCATCGACAACATTGTCAGCAGCGAGGCCATGTTCCCTGACCAAAGAACCATATCCTCCACCACTAATGTGGCCGCCAACTCCTACAGTAGGCCAATGACCAGCAGGGAATGCAAGTGAACTATTTGCTGAAATGGCATAGTAAACTTGACCAAGGGTTAAGCCAGAACCAATCCATGCAGTTCTCGTTTTGGAATCTACAGTGATGGATTGAAAGTTCACCATATCGAGTACAAAAAAGGGTAGTAGAGAAACGTAAGAAGCGCCCTCAAAATCATGGCCTCCACTTCTTACTCTCATCTGCAAATCGTACTTTTTCCCGCAATAAATGGCGGCTTGGATTTGTGATTCCTTAACTGGACGAAGAACAGCTATTGGTTTCGGGGTTTGTGGGTTAATGAAGCGGGCATTTTGTATCAAGGAATTGAGGGCTGTTAAAAAGGAGGAGGAGTTGTTGGGGGTGAAAATAATGCTTGAGATTGTAGGCTCACGATTGATGAGGCAGCTAAGAAAAGCTTGATCATCAGGCTGCGCTGATGCAAATGCAATAAATGAAAATGTTAAGAAAAGAGCAAAAGGAGCCTTGAGATTCATACTTTTATGTTTCTGTGAATTTTGTTATGGAGGATGAAGTTTTTGTTTTTTGAAGATTGGATGCGAATCAGAAACCTCCGTGTCGCTATTTATAGAACTTTCATTTAACTCCACATGTAATTTTCAAAGGGAAACTCAAAACTCGTTTGGGACATGACTTAGTTTTAAATTTTGGTTAATTGACTGATCATGTTCACATAAATTAATAATCAGTCTAATCTCTATTATCATATCATTCATTGGTAAACTGTGAATACTTAGGTTAACAGAGTGACAGGTCGTCCCCTCGGGCCGTTGATCATTAACTAAAAGGGAAGAGCATGACATCTATGACATGGTCGTACACTAAAACCAAATGAGACTATAATTTCATTGATGGAGAAAATATTTTAGAAAGCGGTAGGATTTGAAAATTAATCCAACTTATAGTGCTGATCCCGAAAAGTGCTCACCCCTTTCGGGCCCTACTATTTAAACGTTAAAAAATATTATGAAGGATACATAAAAAAGCAGCGTATAAATTAACTCCATCTCACCTATCATATAACCTAATACTAATATCCAAATATCAGAACTATCATACAAAAGTCAATACTGTAACATCTCCTCCCATATTATTCGTTTACAAGTTGAATGATTTGTATATAACTTTTAGTGTTGTATGTTATTAATAATTTAAATTAACCATTTTGAGGTGGGATGAGGAAACTTGAAATTTTTTTGGCTAACTTCAAACTACTTATCTAATCCGCAAGCCCGAGACCGAGCTACCATCAAGAGTAAAATACATTACTTTTTTTCGCTATCTGATGTAAAATATTATTAAAAAATGACAAAAAAATTTTATATAAAATATTTTAAACTTTCAAATGTAATTTTTTTACTTTTTATTTCTAAACTGTCCATATTTAATAGTAAACTTTTAACAGATATAATAGATATTTTTTAAAATGATAAACTGATAATAAAAGAAAAGTAAAAATTAAATCAAATGAAATTAAATAATGATTAATTATTAGTTTACATGAACAATTATGATATGCAAAATTTATAAATATAATATAGATATGTTAGAATTTTTGATAGTGACGTAAAACTTGCAACTTTCTGTAATTTCCAAACGAGAATTGGAGGGAAGACAAAATGGATGGGTTTGAAATGGACTTATACGTGTAAAGTGATAACAACCAAACTTATTAAATTTTTAACTTAATGATTTCTATACTACTTTCATCAGTCAACAGAACGAAAACTTTCTTTTTTGTTTTTTTTTTTTTTTTTTGGGAGTTTTCCTGATAGGAAATTTGTATTTTTTATATCAAATATTTTTAAACAGTGCTCAAATTTTTTTATATATTGTGTATATTTTTAGTGTAATTTTTTATATATTTTTTATCCTAAATTACCTTTTTTTTTATACAAACGGACTCGAACTCAAGATCTATTGTCTTAAGCGGTAAGTGTTTATCACTGAACTATAATCCTCTTGTCATTATCCTAAATTACCTTATTTAATATTAGAAAGAATTTTAATAGAATATAAAAAAGTTTAAGAGAGAAGTTGTGATAAAATAAAAAAAAATGATAATATTATATTTTAAATTAAAAATATTTAATCCTTAATAATTTTAAACATATTATAAAATAAACTAGAGGTGTAGATTAATATTATTACCAAAAGCGAAGAAAAAGAACTTAAATCTCAAAGTTTACTTTTTCTCCGAATGTAAAACTGTCTTTATATAATTTTGTTTTACATGGTAGATCATTCGTTTAATAGAAAATTAATGTGGTATGGCACTATAACATAACACTTGGAGTATTTACTTAAAATCTCAAAAATATTACTAACTATGATTATATATAATACACTTTTCATTCCATAATAATACTTATCTTTCACGATTAATTGTTGTCCCGTAAAAATAACTTAATTATATATATATTTATTTTGAGCAAATTTAATTTTATATTTTTAATACCATTACATTAATTTTTTATGAAGTTCACAATTAAATTATAAAATTATAATTTCATTTCATAATAATAATTTTGTTTATTAGACTATTTTTTATTTCAATACAAAGAAAAAATCGATAACTAATTAATTATTGGTGACATATTTAAATTACGCCATGCCTCTATTATCCTATTCTAATCAAGGACGCACCTGTTATGGATGATCCCCTACCCTTATAACTCATTTCCCTCTAGCAGATGCTATTATTGCAAGACGGTAAGCAACCCTATTATCTTCTCTCCGTATGTGAGCGATCCCCACGGACCAATCCTTTGGCCAACCATCCCTTAATGCCATGGTTGAGATTATTTCAGTTTAACACATATTCCCACCATTTTAAAATATAAATCATTTTCATCCATTAAAAAATTAGTCAAAATATAAGTTACTTATTTACTTTTAAGAAATAATTTATTATTTTATTTTATTACCCTTATTTAATTTGTAATTTTATTAGAACTTATATATTAAAATGGATGGAGTAACTATTATTATTAGACCTAGAGAGTAATAATAAATCTTTTACAAGTTTTATAAGATTATTGTTATTAGACAAAAACTGTTATCTTTCTAATTTTAAACCTTTCATTTTTAGTAGCATTTACCAGCATGATTATTATATATATAATTTTTGAAATGGTAGTATCATTGGAACCTGTCCAATTGGGGCCAATAACTAAATACAGTGCCGCAACTTTTCAAGACCTTAGACAAAATAGTTGGTAACGATCTCTAAAATAAAATATAGTATATTAAGATAAAAATATATTATAATAATTGTAATAAAATACTTCATTATTTTTAAATAAATATAATTCAATTAATAAATTAACAAAAAAGTAAAAAAAAATTATTTCAGCAATTCATATGTCATCATCTCATACATAACGTACTAAAATAACATAAAATGGATTCTAGAAACCTTTCTACTTGCAAAATCATTAATGACAACATCAATATTAATTTTTTCTAAAATTTCCTTCTGTTGCCAAAATTATGAAGATTAATGACAATACCCGTTAAATTGTTTAGAAAATATTGAAAATTATCATGAGATTAATAAGGATTGAAAATAAATTTAAAAAATAATTTATTAATAACTAAAACGTTTGCCCTTTAAAATTTGGACCCTAGGTAATTGCCCCAGAAAACGATACTCAGGACCGGCCCTGACTAAATATAATTATTATTTATTGTTCCTCTTTTATTTTTCATTATTTTTTTTTATCAAATTGTTTCTAATTTTTACCTAAATTCTTCTAAAAAAATAGAAACTATAAAAATTTGGGTAAAAGTTAAACGCAATAAAATAAAAAATGACGGTGAATAGAAAATGAGGTGAATAAAAAAATGAAACGGTAAACAATGTAACCATCACTAAAAAGTTGCTTTTCAACCAATTCCAAGGTTGTGAGCCATTGCAGAATGTCAACCATGGATTCAGGATATATGTAGCCCCTTTAGTTTCACATTTGTATAAAAATAAAAAAAAAAGTAAAGAGTACCTTATTCAAACATGACTAATTTTCTTATTACCTCTAATTGAATAATTAATTAAGTGTTTGGTATGGAAGAATGAAGGTCAGAAATGAAAATGAAAATAAAAATAATGTTTAGTATGAGTTAATAAGAATCAAATTTTAGCAACCTACTCTTATCTTTTCTACTTTTTCATTCCTTACCCTTCCTTTTATTTCTGTGTTAATTTTAAAATTTTCTTATTTTATTTATTTATAATAAAAAAAGAAATGTTAACAATATTTAATATATTTAATTAATAGGGACAAAACTAAATTTACTTATTTACATTCCTGATATTAAATTGAATGAAACAACATCGGTTACAATAATAATCATCCCAAATTTTTTAATAAACAATACTAATACAATTACGATTCTTATTGCCATTTCCATTGAAAAATTTAAACCAAACACCCCCCCCCCCCCCCCCACCCCCCCCAAAAAAATAAAATTCAGAAATTATACGACCACCCAAACCCTCCCACCCCCTCATTAAGTATATTTTAAAAAGTGTAAAGTCATATATAAATATAAATAAAAATCCTACAAAAATTATAATTTATTAGTATATAAAATTTTAAAATTCTGTGAAATTTAAAAGATAATTTTACTTTTATTCTTTTTTACAATAGGCTTTTTACCTAAGAAGTTGGCCTCGTCCTAGTTACTATTTTTAATTAAAAAGACTCTTTTTTTTTTTTTTTTAGGGAAATTAAAAAGACTTTTACACAATTAAAACTCAGCAACTAACCATTCAAAGTAGATTGAAATTGTCAACCTAACTTATAAATAAGAATTTCGTACCCTTCCTAAAATTGACTTACAAAAACGACTGGGGATCTGGTAAAATGGGCATAACAACAATCAGTATTACATTTACCTTTTCAAGTCCAAATTAAGTTTTACCTACCTCCTTCCTTTTTTTAATGTTTCAAATTATCTACATAATTTTTTTTAAAAAAAGAAAAAATTATATACATGGTTTGATAATTAATCATTGTTTAATAAAAAAATATTATTATTTTATTATATATTTTTTATGATTAAAGATCAAAATTTATATTAAAGTATTACCTCTCTTACATAATAATAAAAAAAAAGTTTTAAAAATATTATATAGATTAAAAGAAGCCTTAATTAATCATTTGAAATTACTTAATTAACTTTAATCATAATTAAAACTCCATCATCTGACATTGTACTCTCTTGAATACAATAAAAGAGTAAAAAAAATTGTTAGTTATTTCAATTTCACATACCATAATACGTGTGACTAATATAAAATAATTCAAAAATATTTTTACTCATTGTAAATTGAATTTGTGTTAGATGATCATATTAATTTAATAAATTATAAAATAGAGAAAATATCATATATCTTATTAAAAAAATTTATATAATAAAGTAAGAGGGTGATGGTGCGTGGACGTAGTTGTAGTAGTTTTTAATTGGTAATTAGAACATTTTTGTAGCATTTCATTGCTGACATTGTGGATTTTTTAAATATACTAATATCCATTTGGTGCAAGTAAATCTAAGCTGATGTGAGATTTGGGACATATTGTAGTAATGTGGCTCATTATTCTTATATAAAAAACAAATCCACAATATTTCACATACTAATAAACAGCCCGTCTTTCTGTGGGTATTATTATTATTATTATTATTATTATTATTATTATTATTATTATTATTATTATTATTGTTTTTTTTCCCAATATTACTAAACAGCTTCATATACTCTAATAGAGAGGAGATCAACAAAATTTTCTTTTTAATATCAACGTGTAAAATAAAACTTGAGTTAGAATAGGGTAAAAGATTTCGATATCAAATTAAGTTGTATAAAAAAATGTTTTTTTAAAAAAAAAAGATAAATATTATTATAATGAAATAATAGAGGTCAAATATCCTGGAAATTGGACCATTCGTATATTTTCTCCATTTTATTTATCGAAAGTCGTCTCCCCATACTCCATCCATGGAGTGCGAGAATTTGACCTCTTCTTTCATTTATGTTGTTGTTGTACTTTTCTCCATGGGGAAGCTAGGCAGTTGTTGGGGAGGGAGGAGTTAACACTCAAATTCCTAAAGTCATAGAATTACAATATTATTTTAATCGAATAAATTCAACTGCGGATGATAATTGTTAAAATAATAAATAATAATTCGTGTTATATGAATCTTAAGGGCACCATCTACTGTAATATTTTCTGATTCTTGAGTTTTATTTATATATTTCAAATCACAACCGTAAAAATCAAATTCATAATTTCAAAATTATAATGTTGGACGTTATCCGCTCTAAACATACTCTCATCTCTATATATTTACTTTTACAAGGAATTTTTATTCTAAAATTAGTCATCTAATCCATCCCCAAGACCTAGGCATTCCTGTGTAAAAGTTGAAGCCTGAAAAATGAAGGTTGAATGTATATTTGGAGCTGTAAAAATTTGGTGGGAATATTATTCTAGTTTAGTGTAATCTATAAGATTAAGTACGTCAGCTATCGTTGTCTGGGGTGCGTCATTAAGATTGGTGGTTTTTGTGTATTTAATGATGAAGATAAGATAGTTTTAGTTCCAGCTTGTCATTTACAGTTTATTAATGGTCACGCTATAATCTTGATCATGGACTCCAATCACTGTAATATTTATTTATTTAGTCATCTCCCTACCCTTTCTGTGATGATAATTAATTTCTCTCTCCGTTTTTTTTTTTTTTTTTATGAGAGATATTCAACTTTACTTACATAATTTACGAATCAATTATTATTTAATTTAAATGATAATTTTGTGTAAATTAAAATAGGAGAACAAAATCCTACGTATTTTTAGTTTGACTTGATGGATTACATACCATTTTTCAGCGGAATTCGGTTTGACCAAGAACACTTCAATCCTTTTTAATTTTCTTTTGTTTGACTTGGGGGAAAACTTCAATTAATTTTATGAGTACATTTCCTGTCAGAACACACGCCTTTGCTATTTTTAGGAGTCCACATGCATCTTAAAAAATTTAAAAAAAAAAAACCCCCAAAATATATCGATATAAAAATGAGTCTAACAACTCCAAAAATTGACCACCGCTCACAAATTCTCTATAGTTACCCACTACTCTTTTATTTATTTTTTGAAATAAATAAATTCTCCATGCACTTTTCTCAACTCCGTATAATGATATTTTGGTGTGTAATAATTTTGTTCATTTGATTTATTTTATTTTAACTATTTTGAGATAAAAATCAAAGATATCATTTTGTGACTTAAAGTTGTTGAGGTGAGACATTGATTTTGTATAAACTATTTACTGACTTTTCTGTTTGTTTGTTTGTTTGGTTTTTTTTTTTTTTAGAATTGCCCTTCATTCGTCATTGCATCATTAAGTACGTTAGTTTCCATTTAATTTTCTGGTTATTTGTTAATCATTAATTAATAAAAACCAATGACATGCCTAAGTTCTGAGAGGAACATCGATTGATATAATCTTCTCTTTAAATCTAGATGGCAATGGAATTTTGACATTTGTTAATTTTACAGACTTAATATTCAAAGAATATTACAAGGACACCGACTACTTCTGAACATTAAGCCAAGTTGACAATGGTGGGAACTTAGTTAAACCAAGTTCCCACTATTCTTTACCAAAAACCAATATTTTAGAGATTAATGAGTTATTTATTTATTTTACTTTTACTTTTAAGATAAAATCTTCTCCCTCCCTTTCTAAATAGTAGTATTTCTAGTTTTGGCCGGCTATTTAGTCGATGTAATAATAATTTTTTTTCTTTTACTTTCGTATTTATTCTTATTTAAATCAAGTCACACATTCAAAAGTGAGAAAAATAGAAATGAGGTAAGAGTGTTATTGGGAGAGAAACTATAATTCATACGGTCAAGTGTATTGAAAAAAAGGAAATTATAAAGGTAGTATTGTAATTGTAAAATAACAAGTAAATTAATTGGATAAAAAAATCTAAAACGATTAATATTTTAAAAAGAGAGAATAGTATATAATTTTAATATATTGTGATGAATGTGAATGTATTTAGATCCCCAATATTGAACCATTTTTCTAGATTTTCTTAGTTACTTAATCATATTAAAATTTTAATGATTAAAAATTCAAAAAATATCTTATAATATATATATATATATTTTTATTTGTGGAAATAATTAATATAAAAAATAATGGAATGAAGGAGGTAAGATGGTTTCGAGACCAACTGTTCAACCTTGGCAATCCAATTAAGCGGAGGAAGAATTGATGAAGTGTGGAGTAAGGTCAACGTTGACCAAGTCTGTAATAAGCGGAGTCAACTGCAGTTAAGATGGATAATGATTCTAAGTGGAGTTGATTTTTTTTTTTATGTCCCCAATCTAAACCCTACTTCATTTTATGAATGACGGCGGTAGCGGACACACTCAGCCTTGTGCTTTAAGAAACGCCCTGTACGTAACTTCATTACAATACATGGCTTCTCGTTGAATTTTCTGAGAGGGTATAATCCGCGTCCCGCCACATCTATAAACCGCGGCTTCCACTTCCCTATTCTATATGGCAACCAAGTTGAATTTTGTAACCTACACCTCCTCCCTCTTTCAACAAATTGTAGGGGTCGGGACCTAAAATAGACCTTCCCATTTTACAAATTTGAAAATTAAAATTTCTTGAATTCGAATGATTAATTTTATTTTATCGTACGTATATTTACTCTCTTTCATGTCGGACTTAAATTTTACAGTTTTCAATATTTTTACTTTTTAATAATATTTGAAACACTTTTTATTCCAGATAACTCATATCTCTTATTTTTATTACATTTTTTGAAGTTGAGTTATAATTATTATGTATAATTAATTATTTTGGGTTGTAATTATGTTAAAGTAAAAGGGGTACGTGAGAGTAATGAAATTAGAGTAAAAAAGTTAAGTGACAAGATTTTGTTTTCTCTTAAAAAATGAAGTATTAAATTAGATTCGAATTTACAAAATTCGAAAGGGTTTATTTCCGTTCATAATTGTAAATTTCATATATTTTTCAGTCCATCATTCAAATTTTCAAATTTTTTTTGATAAAAAAGTTCCAAATTGTAGAGAGGACAATACTTCATTCAACACTTTTTCAATTGCTAAAAATATGTCATAAGTATAAAATATCAAAATTCAAAATGTAAAAGTAGTAAAATAAAATAAAAACAGGATATTAAAATTTACGAGAAAAATATCCTTTAATATGAAAAAATAAAAAATCATCACATCAAAAACCTATTAAATTCACTAATTATCAAATATAGTATGGAGATACACAAACATTAGCGGGAAATGGTAGTCTATGTAATCTTTCAGCGCGTATACCTTGTACACAGTGTACATGTACCTATTACTATATATAGTAATTTTTCGCATGACAGCTGTACACTTACTAAATATAGTAAGTTTCGCCTACGCGCGCGCCTTTTTTTTTTCCGCGCTGAGTGAACAACGTCTCAGAACAACTGCCGCAACGTCCAAAAAACAACTACTGCAATGTCCAAAAAACATACTTAACAGGGATATCAGATCAGGATTATATAGTCATCAGATCAGAGAATACTAGACATCAGATCAACAGACTATAGATATCAGATCAAGAATATAAAAAAAATCATACAGTAGAACTAAAACATACTTAACAAGGGAGATCAGATCAGGATCATATAAGACATCAGATCAACAGACTATAGATATCAGATCAAGAATATAAAAGAAATCATACAGTAGAACTAAAACATACTTAACAAGGGAGATTACATCAGGATTATATAGACATCAGATCAGGGAATACTAGACATCAGATCAACAGACTATAGATATCAGATCAAGAATATAAAAGAAATCATACAGTAGAACTAAAACATACTTAACAAGGGAGATTACATCAGGATTATATAGACATCAGATCAGCGAATACTTGACATCAGATCAACAGACTATAGATATCAGATCAAGAATATAAAAGAAATCATACAGTAGAACTAAAACATACTTAACAAGGGAGATTACATCAGGATTATATAGACATCAGATCAGCGAATACTTGACATCGGATCAACAGACTATAGATATCAGATCAAGAATATAAAAGAAATCATACAGTAGAACTAAAACATACTTAACAAGGGAGATTACATCAGGATTATATAGACATCAGATCAGCGAATACTTGACATCAGATCAACAGACTATAGATATCAGATCAAGAATATAAAAGAAATCATACAATAGAACTAAAACATACTTAACAAGGGAGATACATCAAAATTATATAGAAATCAGATCAGCGAATACTTGACATCAGATCAACAGACTATAGATATCAGATTAAGAATATAAAAGAAATCATACAATAGCACTAAAACATACTTAACAAGGGAGATCACATCAGCATTATATAGACATCAGATCAGCGAATACTAGACATCAGATCAACAGACTATAGATATCAGATCAAGAATATAAAAGAAATTATACAATAGAACTAAAACATACTTAACAAGGGAGATCACATCAGAATTATATAGACATCAGATCAGCGAATACTAGACATCAGATCAACAGACTATAGATATTAGATCAAGAATATAAAAGAAATCATACAATACAAAGCAGCAACGTCCCGCAACGTTCTAAAATACAAAGCAGTAACGTCCCACAACGTCTAGTTACGTCCCGCAACGTCCGAAAATACAAAGCAGCAACATCCCACAACGTCTAGTTACGTCCCACTACGTCCAAAATAAAAAGCAGCAACATCCCGTATGTCCTGCAACGTCCCCTAACGTCTAGCTACGTCCCATAAGCGGGGAAGAATCAGAAGCAACCCATTTCACATGAAAGTGCCAATACCTCACGAAAACCATTTATATATCATATTTCGGAGTAACATAGCATTATTTGAATAAGAAAACACGAATATAACATCATTAATACATTACCCAACATCAAATCGTGAAAATAAGGTTCCGTAAATCCATTAAATACAGTTCATACTTTATGATGTGGTGATTTTTTAAGAAGAATAAGTTATTTTTGAAGAAGAATGAGAGATTTTTGAAGAAGAAGAAAAGATTTTTGAACAGGAAGAAGTGATTTTTTAAGAAGAAGTAATTTTTTCGTTGTATTTGGTGTTGTTCGTCGGAAAAAATAATCGTCGATCTCCGTTAAATCTGTGTTTGAATGAAAATTTTGATTAAATGCGGTTTCGAATGGAGTACGACGAAGAATAATAACTGATTTTTTAAGAAGAAGAAGTGATTTTTTGAAAAAGAAGGAACTGAGTTTTTTCAGAAGAAGAAGAAGAGAAGAGCGTGTATCTCACTCTCTTATAGTGAGAGTGGTGATGTGTTACTAGGTATATGTACCACTAGGTACAGGATATAATTTGTGGTAATCTTTCTCACTCATTTTACTATAATATATTCTCCTTTTCCACCCTAAGAAAATAAAAGTTGTTTAAGTGGACTAAAATAAAAATAACACTAAACGGGGTTTTCTCAATAAATTTAGGAACATAATTGGAGACCAACAAACACAAATATATATATATATATACTCCTTTTCTTTTTTAGGTTAAATATTTTGAAACAGTTGAAGAAATTTTTTTTAAAATTATTTTAAAATTAGTTCTTATTCATAAAATTTAAATAAACAATAAAGAGATATGTTTTAAGAGGAAACATATATAATAAAAAAATAAAGATAATATTATTTTTTAAATTAAACAATAATTAATATGAATTTGTGTAAACAGATATATATACTACCCCAAAGCTTTGATTTTAAATGTAATTCAAAATATATATGTTTAGTGTACTTGGTCTAGTTTTCAATCTCGCCCTCTGTCTCCCATTGTTTACCCAGTTCCATTTCAGACTGTCTTACTAAAATATTTTATTAGTACACCTCAATACGCATCTACCCATAAATTTTTAAATATTTTACTGACACATTCCAATACACTTTTATACATAAAATTTTCATATCTACTATTCATCATTAATTATTATTCGTAAATTTATCTCTGTAATTTTCAACACTCAAACTCTCAATTAATTAAGAGATGATTTAGAAAACAAAAATAAGCAAGCCAACTAAACAAAAAATTTTAAACCAAAATAAAGAAGCTACAAAAAGAAATAAATGGGACAGATGGAATAATATTTTTGTATGATAGCTGCATAAATATAATTCAAAACACAAATTATACATGTTAAAAATTTTTATTAGTTAACGCCCAACTTCTTATCCTTTATCGTTTCAGTTTAGACTAAAATACTCCCTTACAATATCTTTTATCTTCCTCCTTTTAAATAAAAAAGTAATTTTATCAAAATTTATAAATTACCGCTCAAAAATTGGGACGATAATTAATAACTCCAGTTTTAAATTAGGTCTCAAAATGATATTTTGTTTGAGACGTTATTCATTTTTACAAATATAATTATTATTCAGAACAAATGTAACATCTATCTCTTTTGTATTTATACTTAATGTACTTGTGTATTTATAAATAAGACTATTTTTTTTTAACAATAAAAAAATTGGGAAAAATGTTAGTTAGATGTCATAGCGCGTATTAGAAATGTAATTATCAAGGGATAAATACAAATTACTGAGGATGCTACGACTTTAAGATTATTTTTTTTAATAACGTTAAAAGAAAGGATAATTTTGTCCTACACATTGAACTTTCTCCCTATGAATATGAAATTAGAGTCAAATGCAACCCTAAAATATATTTGGAGAACATTACGTTCCGACGTTCAAAGTTGAAATAATTGAATATGTGTTTTTTTCTTAAAAAAGAATATGTTAAATTATTATTATTATATTACAAGTTAATCTTAATTAAATTGGTTTAATTATTTAAGTTACACTATCATTAATGCAAGATCAATATGTGTAAATACTATTTTAAAACATTTATCATTTCATTAATGTAGATGAATTGTAACTTAATTAGTTCCAAAGAGTCGAAGTTTGCATAGTTGAAAAAAATGTATAGCAACGTATAAAGATTACTAAAATAATTTTATTTTTGTCCATAACTCACTAGGGGATAAAAAAAAAACATACTGTATTTTGAAAATCGGACTGAATCTCGGTTCTATTCTATTGGATTGATAGTCCGGTCCAATTTTCATATAAAACCGGTAATAATTGGTCAAACTTTTTGTACAAGTTGATCTTTTCATTATTTGCATTTAAAAAAAAAAAAAAAAAAGTCACTTTTGATAACTATGCTAATGGAAGTTTGCCCTCCAGGTGAACTAGACTAGTTCGATCGCCATTTTCTCGACTCTGAAATCTAAATAGTTAGAGTTTTTATCATCGACAATATTGTAATTTTACTATAAACATCGACTACTATTCATGTGAATTTTTTTACTTATTGATGATTTCTGTTCATTTCAAATTTTCATATACAGTTAATATTGGTTGATACAATTATATATATATATGTTTTTTTTTTAAAATCTATAACCTATCATGCAAATTGCTAAATTCCCATTGATATTGTTATCAGAATGTTCATGTTTCTAGGTACTTATAACGAAAATAAGAATTTAATATGAGAATCTAGACTAAAAAATATTTATCAAACTCTATTTTACTTCTAAGTGTTTGAAGTTATACGTTATTCTTAAAACTTTTATATACTTTTATTTGCATCAAAATATATTTTAAAGTTTTACCTGTCATGTTTATATTTAAATGGAAGGTAACATATTTCCATGCTACTTTTACTTCTTTTCACATTAAAGTTTCAGTTACATTTGTTGTAACTGTCCATGTATGTATATCTTATATTTGTATGACATTAAAATTTTATTTTAATTTTGAATTAATAATAAAAATTATGGTTATAATTGTACTTAAGTTAATTCTAATTAGGCTCTGTTTGATAAAACTTAATTTGAGGTCTAAAGTCTGAATCCATTAAGTTAGCTCCGTTTGATAAAATTAAAAACTATGTCTGAAATCTGAAGTCTGAATCTGATGTCTGAATTATGAAGCATGAATTATGAGTATGAATTATAAAATAAGTTTATAAAATTAAATCACTTTTTTTTTTAAAAAAAATGTTAGAAATATATTTTTTAATATATAACATAATTTTTAAGATGTGTAATTTTTTACATAATACTGTGAAATTCTACTAATAAAAATATTTTTAAAAATTTTAATAATAAATTAGAATGTAATTATTATTTTAAAACTAAAATATTAATTAAATAAATATCACATATTAATTAAAATTATAAAAAATAAAATCCATGTCATAAATATATTTTTTATTTATTTAAATGATAAATTTTTTAACAAAATATTTAATAAAATAAAAATTATTTAAAGAAAAAACTAAAAAGAATAAACAATATTAAAAATATGAAAAAATTTACAAGCAATTCAGCTCAGCAATAAGTGATTCACCAATCACTTATTTTTAGGCAAACAATTGTACTTGCAATTCAGACCCACTTAATCTCTTAAGACTTTAAATTATAGTTATTAAATGTACTTAATTATTAAGTACTTAATTAAAAAAAATTCATAATTCATTAAGTCAGAAATAAGTTGAGTTATCAAACGCTCTTGATCAATTAAGTACTTAATCTATTTAGAATAAATACTGAATTAGTTTATCAAACAGACCCTTTTTTATATATATATATATAACAGTCTACCGAAATAGGTTAGACCGGCGGACTTGACGTCCTGTCATTGATATTTAGGTTAGATAGGAGAGAAGCAGCTCCTATAATCTTGTACAAAGAGTTGATTTGTTTACCAAAAGCCATCATGTGCTTCTATACAAAAATTTTCTAAACTAAAATGTTGGCAGAGGAGGAGAAAGTTGATCTGATACTGAGCTAAAATTCCAGTAGAGGTTGTCGGGGTCAGGTCTTCTGAGATTAACAAGAGTGCTTTCATGACAAGAGCTGCACAGTTTTGTTGTTCCACTTCAATTATTATTGCGCAAAGAGGGGATTCCATTGGCATCAAGGGCTAGTAATCCTCGCAGTCTGGCAGGCAACACTCTGGTGTTTCTGTATGCAATTGAGTGTCCACTTTATGCCATCTTAGCCAAAAAATCGGCTGGGATGTTTCCTTCTCGGGGGATGTGGCAGATCCGAGAGTTGCTGCTCTGAATATGGAGTTTAATCTCCTCCAGTGTCTTGTATTCTCTCCATATGAAAACATCTCCATTTATCATGTTCGCAAGGGAAAGATTGTCAGTCAAACATAGAACCTGGCATAGTTGTTTGATCTTGCAGTAGTGGACTGCTGCCTGAAGTGCTCTGATTTCCGCCTGGAGAGGGCTGACCGAGGGCAGACTACAAGACTCTGCAAAAATGAATTTTCCTGTTTTTTGTCTGACTACAAATCCATAACCTGCACCTCCTTCTTTTTGACTTGAGCCATCCACGTTTATTATCACCTCAGAGCTACAATAGGATTTCCAGTTAACAATCAATGGTTGTTTTGTTTGGGTTCTCCGAGGACCACGCGAGCTAGCCAAAAAGTCGAAGAGCTCTTTTTTAACTTCTTCTTGGAGACCCTCTTTTTTTGGCTGGGTTCCTTCAAATATTGCTGCATTTCTTGCTTTCCATATATTCCATAAAAGAGCAGCAGGGACAAGATGAGCAATTTTATTTTCATTTCTTCTTCCCAAATTCCACCATTGGCGCCAAATCGCAAGACCAGAAAGCCTAGACAGACCAAAGCCATTTGCGGCAGCTAATGAATCCCATATTTCTCTCACAATTGGACAGTCAAAAAAGCAGTGAAGTAGAGTCTCTGAATGGTTTAGGCAGAAACAACACCTGGACGAAAATGGCGCTTTAATTCCAAACCTGCATATTTTATCTGAGAGAGGTAAAAAACCATTATAGAGCTTTCACAGGAAAAAACCAATTTTTGGTGGCAAATCTTTGTTCCATATCTGCTTTAAATCCGCTTTTTCTTGTCTTCTGTTGCATAAAGCGGCGTAGGCCGTGGATACAGAGAAAACTCCTGTGGGGGATGGGCACCACATCAATTTGTCCTTGTTCTCCGAGAAAACTGGTTCCATTTCCTGTAGAAGTGACATAAGAGGAGGTCCAAGCAGAGGACCTAAGGCTGTCAAGTAGTGATCTTTTGCCAAGAAGAATTCCTTAATTGTTAGGCTCGGAGCCGGCGGTGTCTTGAGAGATTTCCAGATTACTCCATAGGAAGACCAATTTTAGGTCCAGAAGTTCCCAGAGCCATCGTTGACAATGAGCTTGGATAGTGTTGCAAATTTGCTTGATAGTTTCCAAATTTTCTGCCAGGATGTTTTCATTCTAGCTGTGTGAGACAGGGAATTCATGAAATGGGCCCAGATTCCTTCTCCTTGTTTCCATTTCCACCAGTTTTTGCCCAAAGACTTTCCATGATTGCTGGGAACTGTCGGATGCCAAGTCCGTTCTGCAGACATGGGACAGTGATGTTTTTCCATGAACTCCAGTGTTGTCTAACTTCTCCATTTGTTGATGACCAAATAAAGCTTTGACATTTCTTGGCCATTTCTGCGAGAATGTTTGATAGCAGCCAAAGACCCGATGCCACATGAATAGGTAGAGCCTGCAGGACCGATTTGACTAGTTGGAGTCTCCCTGCTTGGTTGAGGAATTTATTTTTCCAGTTGTCCAGTCTTGAATCTATCGTTTCCTGCACATGACTGAAGTAGATGGATTTTGTTCTTCCCATAAAAATTTTGCTGCCAAGATATGTAAAAGGAAAATTACCTTCCTGCATCCCTAGGAGGTTTAGAAGCCTCTCTCTCCATGGTCTTGTACATTTTTTTGGAAAGAAACTGCACTTTTGGATAGATTAACTTTTTGGCCAGAACCTTCTTCGTATAGCTTGAGAAAGCGGGAGAGATTTTTCAATGATCTTGTTGAGGCTCTTGTGAGGATTAGCACATCGTCCGCAAAAGCTATGTGGGAGATGATTGTTGAACCTGGCGGAGTATGGTACGGAGTGATCAGTCCTGATTCTGTTCTTGTTTTGAGTCCCCTTGATAAAGCTTCTGACACCAAGATGAACAGGAGAGGGGAGAGAGGATCCCCTTGTTTGAGCCCCCTAGAAGCTTGAAAGTACCCAATTGGGGATCCATTCAGTAGGATAGAGAACCAACCACTCTTTAGGATGTTTAGAATCAGTGACACAAAATGAGTTGGGAAACCTAGTTTCTGAAGGACTTTCTCAATGAATGACCAGGAGACCCTGTCAAAAGCTTTCGCCATATCAAGTTTTATCATCAAATTGTGACTCTGTGCTTTGTCTTCCATGAATTATGCCAAATCCTTAGCTAACAAAATGTTGACTATAATTCCTCTATCCCTTATGAAGCCGGATTGCTCAGGAGAAATGATTTTGGGAAGCAGAGGTTGGAGCCGGTTCTTGATGATTGTGGAGAAAATTTTACTGACGAAGGAGCATAAGCTGATTGGCCTGAAATCAGCGAAGGTTGTTACTGCCGACTTTTTTGGGATTAGGATAATAAAAGCACTGCCAATAGCATTTGGCACTAGGACTCCTCGCATGAATTCTGAACAAGCCAACATTAGGTCCTTTTTTATGATTTCCAAGCAGCTCTAAAAAAAAATCCCGGAAAGCCGTCAGGTCCTGGGGCGCTTTCGTCTGAGAGATTGAAGACTGCCTCTTTAACTTCCTGGTCTTCGAGGGGGGACAGCAGTGTCCGTTGATTCTCCTCAGTTAGGCATGTTGGAATATTTTGTAATAGCTCCGAAATGGACTCTGGGTTTTGTTCTCCTTCAGACTTCAGGAGGTGTGAGAAAAATTTGATCGCTTGGTCTGCAACTGATTCCCGGTCGTGGACCCAAGTGTCTCCAATTTTAATTTTGTGAATGGCTTGATGGCTCCTTTTCTCTTTGAGAGCGGCGTGGAAGAAAGCGGTGTTGCGATCTCCTTTTTGTAACCATTTTATCTTTGACTTCTGTCGCAGAAAGGTTTCGTGCTCTTTCAGGTGATGGAAGAAAACTGCTTGGGCTTTTGAGAATTCCATTCTTGCTAGTTCTGATGGCTCTTCCTGCAGTCTTTTCTCCTTGATTTGCAGTTGCTCCTCACTGTTCTTGAGGTTAAGGAAAACATCCCCGAACACCTCTTTATTCCAAGTTTTTAGCTCCAACTTCAGTCTTCTAAGTTTTGTTGAGAATGCTTGCATCCCACTCCCTAGGACAGGTTGAGACCAGTTTTTTTCCACCAATTTCATGAAGCCCGGTCTTTTCCCCCACATGCGTTGAAATCTGAAAGGTTTAGGCCCAGAGTTGGCAGTTATTTGTCCTTGGTATAGCAGTGGAGAGTGATCTGAACTCGCCTTGGATAGATTATGAAGAATATTTACTTGAAACATCGAAAGCCACTGCTGGGAGAATAAGATTCGATCAAGTTTCTTCTGCACAAATCCGGTTGATCTATTTCCTTCCCAAGTATAATTCAGACCAATGCAGGGGATCTCCTCCAGTTCAGCTTCATTTATAAAACTGTTGAAATCCTTGATAGGTTGTTTCCGAGGTATTGAGTTTCCCTTGTATTCATCCAGATTCCTAATAACATTCCAATCCCCTCCTGCAGCCCAGGGGGACTCTGGATATTTGGCTCTGAAGTTTAACAATTCTGCCCATAATCTCTTTCTTTCCACATAAGACGTGGAGGCATAAACCCAGCTGAACAAAACAGGCTCAGACAAAAAACTATGATTGAATTCACAACATATCAGTTGATCAGAGTTCTAAAGTAATCTATAATTTACATTTTCCTTAAACAGTAACCACATTTTTCCATTTGTGGAGTGAATTGCAGAATCAAAATGTAACAATTTGGAAAATTTATGTATAGAGTCAATTGATACCCAAGGTTCAATCACACACAAGATTGAGATATTATGCCGATTAATTAAAAGCTTCAGTCTACGCAGGGATGCCGGGTTGGCAATCCCCCGTATATTCCAAATGAGGCTTCTAATTATTTAGACTGAGGAGAGTTACGGACCTGGTTCCATTCAAGACGGATTAGTTGTGTCTTGCTTTGTGTTTTGACCGCTTTTCCTGGTCGTCCACGTTTCTTTTTTGGCCCAACAATTTGGAAACCTTCTGTCTCATCTTCTTGATTCTTGTTTTGGAGAGAGTGAGAGACACCTACTGGTTCAATGTCATCCTCAGATACAGAGCTTTGTCCTAATACAATTTCCAGTTGTCCTCCCTTTTCAATCATAGCCTCCTTTTTTCCATAGTTATGCTCTCTTAGGTTGTGTGCCGATTTTGATTTCACCAGTCTTGGTCTATCTCCTTCGAGGGTTGCAGTACTAAAATCTAGGGCCTTATTTATCTCCTCTGCCAGCTTCTTCAGTCCCAGGATGTCCACTTCCTGCATTTCTTTTTCTACCATTGCGTCTTTGTTTTTCCCTGATCTTGATTTTTCTTCAAGCAGCAGAGGGGTGTTTTGAAGTAATTCTCCTTCTTCTGTCACCGGCCAAATTTCTGCTGTAGAGCCCTTTTCCTGTTGCACCGGCAAAATTTCTGCTGTAGTGCCCTTTTCCTGTTGCACTTCTCCAAGACATTTGTTTCCAACTTCCAAACTTACTTCAGGATTTTTTGGCTTCCAGACTTTTTCTTTTTCTTGTACTTGTACCAAATTTTTCACTGGTTGAGGTTGGTTCCTGGGTGGATTTTCTTGAATTTGCTCAGATATGAGGGTGGGGATTATAACTTTATCTGCATTAGAGAGTCTAGAGGTACTTGCTTGATTTCCATTCTGCTTTCTTCCTTCAACAGTCGACTTGTCAGGAGGGAGATCTTTTGGAACCTGAATTTTCTCGGCTGCTTTTCCCAGATTGCATTCACTCTCAGCATGGCCTATTTTTCGGCATTTGCAATAGTATTTTGGTATAAAATCATAAGAAAAAAACTGCTCATGAAGGACGAGTTTGATTCATCGTTGGGGCATCAACTTGCAGGGGTTTTCCGATTACTTTCGACATAGAGAAAATGGCTTCTGGGGATTGAAATTCCAGCGGCAATTTTTCTAGAGAAACCCAAATGGGGGCAATAGGCGGATCTTCCTCATACTTGAAACCCGGTGTCCATTTGAGAACACGCATTTGAAATCCTCCAATGCTCCAATTACCCCTCATCCAACAGTATTGGTAGTCATCCTCGTTGCTGAACTTGATGATGATGTGTCGAGGATTCAAGAGTCCAATTTCTAGGGCACCATGGAAGCCGATCATGGACATCTCTTTTTTCATTTCTGGGAGTTTCGGTTTCCCGTAGCTGAACTTCCCGACTAAGGATAAGCGGTGGGGAGCAATCATCTTGTCAAATTCTTCGGGGGTATACTCTATCACTGCTTTTCCATTTCTGAACTCGAAGTCTTTGGGTGGAACGATGTGTTTGTTTGGGGCTCTGTTTTTTAATAGCGAGGAAAAGGTTCGTCTAGGGGCTTTGATTGTGGAGTTGGTGTCCTCGTTCCATCACTAGCCGTTGGGTTGAGATCGGGCGGTCCGGTGGACAGTAGACCAGCGGCGGTCACTTTGAATAGCGAGGCAAATTGGGGGCTCTTCTAAGCAATAATGTCTAGATATTTTACTAGTTAAATAAATGTGAATTCTTAATCTATCTCGAAGGAGGAAAATTTGCCTCCCACCGATATTACTCAAATTCAAGATCTTATATCCTATGTTAATTTATTTAGAATAAATACTGGATTAGTTTATCAAACAGACCCTTAGTAATTGGCCTTTAGAAGGCAAAGTAGCGGGAATATTACACAAGTTGGGGGCTCTTCTAAGCAATAATGTCTAGATATTTTACTAGTTAAATACATGTGAATTCCTAATCTATCTCGAAGGAGGCAAATTTGCCTCCCATCAATATTACTCAAATTCAAGATCTTATATCCTATGTGAGAAAGGCCAACCACCAGGCCAATTCTACATTGAGGTAGTTTTTTTTCTAACGTAACGACATGTTGTAAGCATAATGTTAACAATTTTGTGTTTTTGTTTCTGATGATTATTTCTCTAGTTCATTGCAGGATGGTTAACTTCAAACAACCCGCAAAAATATCAATACCAAATACAGATGATGAAAATACAGATGATGATTTCGTCCCAGATTTCACACCATCACCAACACAAAGTAAATATAATGCTGCCGCACCGAGTGAATATGGCTCCCAAATTCCATTAAACCAATACATACTCAAAAAAAGAAATGTCAGCCCTCAAATTTCTGCAAAAAAAACTGGATTCCCTTGTTGATGGAGCAACAAAACACATCCTTAACCCTTAAAAAAATCCACAGCCAAAACAGAAACCAACAATAACCCAAGATCACCAGTCCAACACCACAAAACCACGAACAACAAAACATCCTGTTGCCCAAAAACCACCAATAAAACAGAAACCAAAAAGACTTAGAGACGAAACAGAATCAAAAGAAGATGAACCACAACAAAAACAGAAACAGCCTGCTAAACCCAAAAAAACACAAAAAAAAAAAAAGAAAAAAACAACCTGTAGCAGAAAAACCTATATAAAAAAAAAAACCCAAAAAGACCAAAACTTCAATCAGGTATGAAGACTTTGTGATCTTTTTACTTTCATATTTTCTATTATCATATCAACATGTTGTTTGAGGACGTTGCGGTATTTATTTTATGGACGTTGCGGTAGTTATTTTATGGACATTGCGGTAGTTATTTTATAGACGTGGTATGTATGATAATAGACGTTACGAAATGTTTTTTTTTTTTTTTGGTGACTGATTTTTTTCATTTATTTCCATCACAGTCAGTCAAAAAAAAAAAGAAGAAAAAACATCTCCTAAGAATGCCAAATTCCAAACAAGGACAGCATTGCTGCAATGTACAAGCTTGTAAGACATTTGACTGAGCAGCAAAAACAGGTAGTGAGAGATATTGGATTCGGATCGTTGCTTAATATCAACTTAAATCAACTACCATGTGGATTAGGAGAACATTTGTTGCGGTCTTTCACAATCTCAAACAACAGGTACAAAATTCAGTTGAATAGTGGCAGCATTGATATTGAAGAAGAAGATGTCAGACATGTGTTTGGAATACCACGTGGTGGTATTAAGATTGAAGAATAAACCTCTTCTGATCTATACTCTGATGACTACAATAAAGAAATAGAAAACTTCCATTCCAGACATCTAGGATCCATTAACAACAAAGGGAATAAAAGAAAACTAACCACAACACAAATGGCATATTATATCAAGCAACACAAAGGCTATGCAGATGAAAACTTCAAAATAGACTTCACAATCTACATAGCAACAACTCTCCTTTGGGTTTACACGAATTTAAGTTGTCGACAATCACTACTGAAAAGTGTCAAAAATGTAGATACCATCAGAAACATGAACTGGTGCGAGTTCACCATCAGAGTATTGATACAATCAGTCAACCATTGGAATGACACAAATCAAAAAGTAACCTTTAAAGGATCGCTCCCCTTCATTGTGGTAGGTACTTCCAAGCTACTTTATAAACGTTGTGCACTTGATTTTCATCAGATGTAACTAACATTTATTCTTTCATTTTTTTTCAAGCTACTGTATCTGGACAGAGTCAGAATTCGTGGTGAACCCATACATCCAAGAAATGTGCCTCTACTCTCACATTGGGACTATGAAAAGTATACAAGAAGAGAGGCAAAAGAGACAACAATGGGAGGATTTAGAAGGAAAAGAATATTGACAAGATATGAGATGAAAAACCAGCTAGAAGATTATGAAATCCCTCAAGACGATCAAATCCTAGAAGATCAACATCAGGTAATATTCACATTTTCAAACACAAAAGCATTATTTATTCTAGACGTGGAAGGACGTTGTGGATATTATACTGAACGTTGTGGATATTAACTTACACCTGTCTCTATTTCTATTTTTATTTTTAAAAGCATGGGCCTCATGATGTTGATTACGATAATGATGATGATGATAATGCTGAGATCAGACATCAAGAAATACCAGAGAAGCAAGATCAGGTAAAATTCAGAATCCAAAATTACTATTTCTCTTACACACTAACTGGATGTAACTGGACGTTGTGGCTTTGTTATTGGACGTTGCGTTAGTGTAACAGGACGTTGTGTGTGTGTAACAGGACGTTGCGTGTATTATTCACTCACAAATAACTCCTCTGTTGTTCCTTTTTTATTGTGTACAGCCTGTTGATAATTCGGATGAAACCAAAATCAGAAGACTTAATCAAGGAATGACTCGATTACTCAAGGAATACACCAACCTCATCAAACTTGTAGAAGATATAAAGGCAATACAAGATAATCCAGCATTGTGGATGCTTGAAGTGACATTGAAAAAAATGGAAAATCTCTTCAATAATATCACCAAAGAAACAGTACAAGATGAGGATGCTGCTGCTGTTGTACCAAGTCAACCTCCCACTGACTTTGAACCAATGTTGAGTTAAGTTGAAAGGATGTTCCAAAAACAACAATAAGAACTCAACAAGAAGATTGATGCTACACAAACAACTCAGTATCCTGCTGATATTTTGAGTCAAGTGGATAAGATTGTCCAAGAAGAGATCGACAAGAACTTTGTTGCATTTGTCACACCACAAAGTCAGATCGATAAAGATAACATTGCTGCACTTTTCAGTCAGATTGATAAGATAGAAAAAAATACAAGAGACAAACAAGAAGCTTAAAGAAATTAAAGAAATCATACCACCAAGCTTCGACCTCGGCATAGACTTGTCACAGTAGCATGAGCCAAGGCCAAGGAATCTACAAAAGGAGTATGATGCTTCTCAGCAGATACAAGCTGATCCACATGCTCAAAAACTGGAAGAAATCAGACAGTAAGTAATACTATAATTCATTCATTTTGTATCATAATATTATTAGTGACAAATACATTTTCATTATTTCTCTACAGAATCATCATGGATGAGGAAAACAATCTGCTGGAAAAATATGATGAAAATCCAAAGCCAAACCCAAAGCATCGCCAGATCAAGCTTCCATTGGCACTGAGGAGTCCATTTTACTGTTACATCAAGCCTCCAAAGAAGCAAATGCTGAATGTAAAGCTTTCAAAGAAAGAGGAACTTATGATCAATTTCGCATTCCTCATTAAGGATAGGAAAAGGGATAAGACTCACCACAATCTGTAAGTACATCCAAAATATTATCATCCAACAAAATTAATTATTTATCCTTACTAACTTATGATCCAACAAATGCAGTGAAACACTCTACAGCTTTGGAAGAACAGTCTTGACTAGGCTAGACTTCCACACCATGTCACCAAATAAATGGGTTAGTATGGAAATCCCAAATGCATGGTACGCCCACAAAAACTACATAAGAAGCTTTCCTGGCAAGCTAAGAGACAAATCTGGGCTAAAACAGTTTTTCTTCACAACCAGATTTTTGGTAAGAACATTTATATTTGCAATAAATAACAACTGTTTGTATTTGCTTTTCGAACGTTGCGGTAGTTAATTTTTGGACTTAGTGGGACGTGGTGGGTATTATAATGGACGTTGCGATAGTTGATTTTTTGGACGTTGGGGGACGTGGTGGGTATGTAACTGGACGTTGCGACTTGTTAACTGTTTCTGTTTGAGATAAAAGTAGCATTGCCCTTTTTGCTATTGAAAAACCTTTAACTGACGTTGAGTATTAATTTTGATGCAGTTAATTTTCACCAGTTACAAAAAAAGCTTACAACAAGATGGTGAAAATGCACAACAAAAATATTTTCATGATTGGATGCAGGAAGAACTTGCTCGATTCCACCATAGCTTGGAACATTTCAATTTCGAGTTTGTAAGTACATTTACAAAATCATTCATTAAGTATACATATCAAATTCTATTTTATAATTTCTTTTTCAATCACTACAAGGTTTATTTTCCCATCATCGACGGTGGACACTTCACTACCCTGACCATTAATATCCAGGATGCATATGCCAAAGTTCTTGACAATTTAGGACCAAATAAAAATCGATTGCATCATGACGTCCTAACAATGTTTGCAAGCATGATGGATGAGGAGAAAAAAGGCCAATATCCAGAATTCAAACAAATGCAAACTAATTTATTAGAATATGCTGATCTGCCTTGGAAAAATGAAAATAACATATGCGATTGCGGAATATACACCATAAGGAAATATTATTTCTCTTACTACTTGTTTTATTACTTATTTTTGTGACGTATATAGACTTGGTGAGTTAGTTAATAATTGCTGTTTCTGTTTGCTGTCGGACGTTGCAATAGTTGATTTTTTCGACGTAGGTGGACGTGGTGAGTATGTATGTTGCGGGTCATTGCTATTGCTTATTATTATTAAACTGCTATTTTGCAAAATAACTTTCACTAGTTTGTGTTTACTATCAGACACATGGAGATGTATGAAGGTGATTTGGATTTCAATTATAACAATCTTCTCATCCAAAGTAAGAAGGCCAATGACAAAAGCGTATTCATCAGGTTGCGAGCCAAGCATTTATACAACATCCTGATGTCTCCATCAAACATGATAAAAAATGAGATCAAGCAAAAAGCATTGGACTACTACTAGAAGAATTATCATCTTTTATCAACCATGGCACAGGAGTCATTGCCAATGCCCACTGGGAAAAAGAAAGCGAAAGAGAAGAATATGATTTGCCTGATTCAGATCCAGAGATTACAAATCCAAATCCGAAACAACATCCGCCAAAGAAACAACAAAAGTAAAATCCTAGAAATAAAAAATAAATAGGTTTCTTTGTATATTTCTTATATTTGCATATACTTTCCACTATATAATTTATCAATATATATAATTTTATTTCAAAGAAATGTCTTTCAACTTTCATTTCTTTAAACTTTTAATTAAATTTGTTTTTTGATATAACTATTGGGTGTTCGCTGTTCAGACGTTGCGATAGTTGTTTTTTAAGACATTACGGGACGTGGTGGACATATCAAGAAAAATCAAAAGTTAAAGTATATAATATTTGTTAATAGTAACTGTACAACATCCTGCCACTTCTGAAAAACAACTCCCGTCAAAACCAATCAACACTCCATCACTTCATTCAATTTCCTCAACCACTTACTTATTAATAGTTTCAACTACATTCATATTAATTGCTAAACCAACCATGTACGTTCAATATAAACTTTTTAAAAAATTCTACTATAAATAATACCCACGTCTGGCAACGTCCATACAACGTCCAAACCAAATCACTTCATTCAGACGTTGCGATAGTTATTTTTTAAGACATTACAGGACGTGGCAGACATATCAAGAAAAATCAAAACTTAAAGTATATAATATTTGTTAACAGTAGCCGTACAACGTCCTGCCACTTCTGAAAAACAACTCCCGCCAAAACCAATCAACACTCCATCATTCATTCCATTTCCTCAATCACTTACTTATTAATAGTTTCAACTACATTCATATTAATTGCGAAACCAACCACGTACGTTCAATATAAACTCTTTAAAAAATTCTACTATAAACAATACCCACGTCTGGCAACTTTCATACAACGTCCAAACCAAATCACTTCATTCAGACGTTGCGATAGTTATTTTTTAAGACGTTACGGGACGTGGTGGGGCATAACAAGTAAAATCAAACCTTAAAGTATATAATATTTGTTAACAATAACCGTACAACGTCCAGCCACTTCTGAAAAACAACTCCCGCCAAAACCAATCAACAATCTATCACTTCATTCAATTTCCTCAACCACTTACTTATTAATAGTTTCAACTACATTCATATTAATTGCGAAACCAACCACGTACGTTCAATATAAACTTTTTCAAAAATTCTACTATAAATAATACCCACGTCTGGCAACGTCCATACAACATTTCCTCTGTTTTTCTTATTCCCTTCCAAAAAAACCAAGCCACAAACCTGAACTATTTCTCACCAATTTCCTCAATGGTCCTTCGCTACGTTATTCGTAACATGAATATCTTTGAAGTAAACCAAGAATCACCACAACAAATGCCGCCACCACTAACACTTCCGCTTGTCCATATGCCGATCAATCATAGGTTCAATGTAGAAGATAATTCAAAACTTATGCTATTTCTCACCAGAAATGGTATGACGGGATTGTTGCCAATGGACCGCCAATTCGTAAACAGAACGCTGGTACTAGATTTCTATGATACACTACACAACAAAGATGCAATAAATATAGTGAATGTGAGGGGTTTTAGATTTAGCATATCAACAAAAGCAATCAACACACACTTGTCCCTGAGGAACCAAAATCTTAATGCACTAACACATGAGGCTATCCGAAGAAGAAGTCCGACCAAGGAAGAAGTCAGAGCAATATTAAAGCAAAACGTTGACTTCCCAGATGATTACTGGATGATCAGATTGGAAGATCTGAACACATTTGCAAAGACATTGTACCTGTTCCTATGTTTCAATGTCGCTGCAGGAGAAGTCTCCAAGGCATTCGGGTTGCAACTGTTAATTGTCACGATGGCAAGAAAAAAAATCAATTGGGGCAACATCATCAAATACTACATGGAAGAAGTTGGCACAACATGGACTCGGAGTATCCTTTACCCCAGCCTAGTCATGGACATGCGTGGAATGGCTGGAATCCTAAATCACAATGATAATGAACTAGTGACACTTCCTACGTATCTTGATGACATCTCTTGCATTCTTCTTGACATTGACAATGCAAGACAAAATCCTACGCTTGAACCATCCTCAAGCATAGGTAGTAATTAGAAAATTATTGTACAATAAATTATAATTTTTATTTATAGTTCAATTCTACAACATCCGAAAATCGTAGTAATACGCTTGTGTTTCAATAAAATAAGAAATGTTTCTCTTTTCATATCAGATGTTGCGATAGTTGTTTACGGGACGTTGTTGGACATGGTGAGACATTCACTTTCAAAAACCAATTCAAAAACAACAAAACTTCTTTAAAAAATGGCCAGAAATCACTACCAGAATCACTAAATTCTCATTTCTATTGTAATTTGTTTTAATCTACATATCATTTTATTCAATTTAGTAAAACAACGTCTGCTAACACTATCGCAACGTCCATATAAGTCACAACTCATCCATCTCGTAAAACTAAACAACTGTACAAAATATTCATTATTTATGTCCCAACACATCCTGAAACATTGAGTATACAAACAGACGCGTCTTTAAAACATCATTAACTGCATCAGAACAAAAAACCGTCCGACTTTCCAAGCATACCTTCGTTACAAACAAGAAAACTATCCACTCTTATAAAACAACTGGTAAAGCAATGTTTAAAATTCACTTTGGTAAAACTTAAAAATTCCTTCACTTTCCTTCTTCCATTTCAAACACAACAATCCTAAAAACTTCTTCACGTTCCAATAGCCAGTCGTTATTCTTCCAAGCATGAACATATTCGAAGAAAACCAAGACCCGCAACCACCAATGCCTTCATTATTCCCACTTGAACAAATGCCAATGAAACATATGTTCAGCATAGAATATCATTCAGTACTCTGAATGTTTCTCGTCAGAAATCATTGGAGTGGATTGATGCCGATGAACGACTAGCACGTAAATAGATCGCTTGTCCTAGAGTTCTATGATGGTCTACATCATAGAAATAGACCAAATACAATTTATGTCAGAGGAAATTCAATCAGAATAACTACTCAAGCAATCAACGACCACTTGGGCATCAGGAACTTGGGTCCTCAGTCTTTACAACATGATGATATTACCCATTTCCAACCAACTATGGAGGAAGTCCGAGCAGTATTAAAGCAAGACATTAACGTCCCAAACAATTATTGGACGATCAGATTGGAAGATCTGAACAGTTTTGCAAAAACATTGTACACGTTCCTTCGTTACAATGTCGCTGCAGGACAAGTCTCCAAGCCATTTGGTTTGGCACTTTTAATTGTAGCAAATGCAAGAAAAAGTATCAATTGGGGCAACATCATCAAATACTACATGAAAGATGTTGGCTTCTCAAATGGGTGGACTCGGAGTATCCTTTACCCCAGTCTCGTCATGGATATGTGCGAAATGTCTGGAATCCTATAATCCCATCATGATGAAGTGGTTCCACTCCCTGAATATCTTGGAGACTGCTCTTCCATTCTGCTTGACGAGATGATACCTCAAGTGTAGATAGCAATGAGTTGTAATAATAATTTTAATAAAATTTCATTATTTTCTTTTCATATCAGTATCTTAAACTTTCTCTTTTCATATCAGACGTTGCGATAGTTGTTTGCGGGACGTGGTGGGACGTGGTGAGGTATTCACTTTCAAAAACCAATTCAAAAACAGCAGAACTTGTTCAAAAAAAGACCAGAAATCACTATCTGAATCACTAAAACTAGCACAACATCAAAAACAACTAGAACCACGTCCAGAAATGTCTACATCCATGCATGTGAATTTAAGCTGTTTTTTTTACAAAGACAGTCCACCACGTCTAATAACACTAGAACCACGTCAAAAACAACTAGCACCACGTCCAGAAACATCTACATCCATGCATTTGTATTTAAGCTAATTCTTTTCACAAAAACATTCCACCACGTCACATAACACTAGCACCACGTCAAAAACAATTAGCACTACATCCAAAAATGTCAACATCCATGCATGTGAATTTAAACTGATTCTTTTCACAAAGACAGTTGTAATAATAATTTTAATAAAATTTCATTATTTTCTTTTCATAACAGAATCTTAAAATTTCGTATGACACGTACAACGTCCGAAAACCGAACTGCAACATCCCGGAACGTCTAATAAGAAAACCAAATAAAATAACAAATAAAATTTTGTGATTCCTTATGGACGTTGTGAATATTTATTTTTGGACGTAACCAAATGTGTTGAAATGTAACAACTAATATCAAAACACAACTCATTATGTCAGAACCTCCTACTACGTCTAATTACGTCTACAAAATCTCAAATTAAAAGCACTAAACATTTATTTTCCAAATCAAATGTTAATTACAACTACAAATTCATCTCAATCCCTATAATCATCTCACTCAACTATACCATCTGAACTGTTCCTTTTGTATTTTCTACCTCTCGAAATATTCCTTTTTCTCCATTGTACTCTTTGGTCGTACATTTCGAACACTTTTTGGTCTCTTTCATTTCGGATCTCTAATTTCTCCTTCTGTACCATCATCATCATCATCATCATCATCATCCACATCTTCACCTCCTCATTCCAATCTAATACCCGCTAACTCAGCAATGCAATCTCTAAGATCTTTGAATTTATCATCTATAATTTCACGAGCAATAGAACTCGACTGACATAATTGAATCAATATCAAATACTTCTTGCTGGCAGCATGCCTCCAAACAGAACAGTAAACACAATCTCCTTCATTTCTCGGACGTGAATTGTGAAATTGAATCTGACGGCCATATGTCACACCCTTAGTCGACCTTTGCAATATACACCTATCGGGTATCTATAAAAAAAAGTAATTAATTAATCAAAAAAACAAGTTTCACACCAACAATGTCTGGTATTTTCTAATCAACGTCTATAAAAACACTATCGCAACGTCAGATTAACACATTAACAATGTCACAAAAAAAAAAAAATTGAACCAATAAAAATTCATAACTTAACACAATTCAGGTTAAAATCACGAAGTGAATGACCGCATAATATCCCAACTTCATTGAAATATTTGCAGCTGCATTCTATCCAATAAGTCAACTTATCAAACAACACAACATGTTGAAAAATATCTTCTCCATCCCACCAGACATGATATTGAATTAACCTGTCATCTTCACAAACCTTTTCATAATTGTATAAAGTCATGTCTTTAAACTGAGTCTCAAACATACGATATGCATTAATTGTGTAAACTTCAGAAGCTTGAATTAACATAGAATGTTTCGGAACAAACAAATCCGGCTTCCCTTGATGACACCTGTAGTCTTTTTCTTTTTCGTTATTCATCCAGTTATTCACCACATGTACAAACTGATAGTAAAGATCGCAAAGTGATGATGTTTTGCTTAGCCGCCTTGAAATCGCACGAATTGTTGACTCACTCATTTGAGACGAGAGAACCCCTCCAGAAAAGTAATCTTTGCTAAATGCAGGATACCATTTCTCGCGAATCTCATAGAGATCATTCAACCACTTAATATTTTCACATTCATATTCAGCAACTATGCTGTAAACAAACAAAAAAAATGAAAAAATGTTTCCGCAACGTCAAAAAAAAATACCGCAACGTACGTAAAAACACTATTGCAACGTCCAAAAAAACACTACCGCAACATCCTTACCTGTCCCAAACATGCTAAAACTCTTCCTTTGTAACCACACTGTAAAGAAGGCATTGAAACAATTTAGAAAAACCTGTGTCATCACGCAATGAAGGTAAGTTCTTCCGGAATTTCTCACTTATATGCCAAAGACACAACCGATGACAAGTTGATGGAAATACTTTCTTTATAGCTGCTGCCATCGAAAATGCTTGATCTTTCATCAAAGTAATTGGTGTTTAACCATCCATGGACCTCAAAAACGTCTTAAACAACCAATTAAATGATTTAATCTTCTCATTCTTTATGAAACTGATTCCAAACATAACATTACGACAGTGATTGTCCATCCCAACAAATGGTCCACATATCAAACAATACTTGTTTGTCCTATAAGTCGTGTCATGAACAACCAAATCTCCAAATATCTTATGATCCGCCTTTATTTGTCCATCACGCTAAAACAAATTACACAATGATGATTTGCTGTCCAGCTCAAAATCAAAATAGAAATCCTGTTAATCACAAGTCATTTTCTTCAATATCTCAAAAAGTGTATTTGCATCACAACCATCAGTGGTCTTTTTCTTCTCAATTTCTATACGATTATAAACATCTCGTGAAGTAAAACCTACTTGAGATGGTCCAGCAGCCTGTTGCAAAAAAAATAAATAAATAAAAGTTATAACTACAACGTCCAGAAACGTCTGTAATAATACTCTCGCAATGTCCAGAAACGTCTGTAATAATACTCTCGCAACGTCCAATTACGTCTACAGAAAAACTATTTAAAGTCAATTACCTCTTTGCACAACACTCTGTAACCATCTGAAACACGAACACCAGAATCCTTCAAAGTCTTCAAATAATCAACTGATAAAGAATTCATATTTCTACTAGAACGCAATAAGTGTCTCTGATGTTCAAAGCACATCTCATTATTGTGTTTCCGGAAATGTTTTTTGCACCTCCCAAATACCATCATCAATTCTCCTAAATTTAACAAGCGCATTACATTTCGTTCGAACGTCCAATTTAGAATAAATCATCTCATTCTCAGTCTTATTTTTATAATCCTTCTCACATTGCTTCGAACACACAAGCTGTCTCATATATAACCAATCTTCCTTGCTACGAGACCTATGCTTCCTAATACTAAAACCCAATTCGAAAGCATATTTGTTATACAAATCGTATGCCTCAACTACGCTACCAACTCTCTGACCAATCAAAGACAACATCGACTCATCATCCATTGATTCCATATCTGAAAAAAAAAAGGGAAAAAATATTAATAAAAACTTAAGCAACGTCCCAACATATCCCACTTATTACTTACGCAACGTCTAGAAACACATCACATAAAAACTAGGGAAAAAACTCATATCCCGCAACGTCACACTACGTCCCACTTATTACTTACATAACGTCCAGAAACATCACAACAAAACAAAAACAAATAGCATCGCATTAAGCAACGTTCAAAAATGTCCCAGTTATACCTCACACAACGTCCAGCTACATCATATAAAAACTAAAAAAAATTAACATCCTATCCCGCAACTTGCAGATTTATGCCGTAACATTCAAAAATACATACCAACAACATCCTCAAACACAACGATCAAAATAACATCATCACAAAAACGAATCATACGAATGGAACAACAATTTTCAAACGATCTAAAATCATAATTCGCAAAAACATAATATAAGAACAACAATTAAACGACAAAAACATCAATCGCAAAAAGAAAAAAAACTGATGATCATCATTGTTCTTCGATTCGATACCTTTATTAACAATTTTAATGCTTGCAGAATGATTTCAGAAGCAGCGCAATTCGAAAATCTCTGGTTCCAATCGCTCTCGTTAAGTTTTTGATCGCTCTCGTTCAGCTTTGAAAAAAAAAAGTGCAACCACCACGTTTTGAATGTATATTTTCCATGGCGGGAAAAAATGGAAAAAAAAAAAGAAAAAACTGGGCGCGTCACTAAATATTACTAAAAATGGAAAAAAGACAGTTGGTTCAAAAAAATTTATTAATTATAGTAAGTGGTACATGTACATAGTGGTACAGCATATAAATTGCGATCTTTTAACCATGAAAAGTTGGAAACAATGAGCAGTTATTAGGGAAAAAATTGAAACAATGAAAGAGTGAAAAGACTTATCCGGAGGCAGTTTGAGTTCAAAATTATAGAGTACCATTTTTTGGGGTATCCGTCCCCAACATAATTTTTTTATTATTTTTTTTGGTGGGAGTGAGGTGGATGTGCATTTTTTTTTTCCTGAAGGCACGAGCAATTTTTATTATTTATTATTTTTTTGTCACGCGGTGCTTTTTTTTCCTTTTTTTTTTTTCATGAGCACCGCTTCTTTTTTTTCTTCCTTCTGTTTTTCTTCGGTAATTTATATGGTGGTTCTATAGGACCATCATGTAATTTTACTCCTACAGCTACAGTAACGCGCTACAGTAGTGCGCTACAGTGCAAGTTACAGTAGCGCGCTACAGTGGCGCGCTACAGTGGCGCGCTACTGTGCCTTCCTTTCTTTTGTTATTTTTGGCTTTTTTATTTTATTTTATTGCCTTCCTCCTTGAGACTTTTTTCCGTTCGTTTTTTTTCTAAACAATTCAGTATTTTTTTAATGTTTTTGAATTTTATAAAAAAATATTTTAAAATTATTATTTTATTTATTTTATAATTAAATAATTTTAGATATTATGATACATATTATTGACATTTTTGTTGTATGATATGATTTCTTTTTATATTCTTGATCTGATAACTATAGTCTGTTGATTTGATGTCTACTATTTTGTGATCTGATGTCTATATAATCATGATTTAATCTACCTTGTTAAGTATATTTTAGTTCTACTGTATGATTTCTTTTATATTTTTGATCTGATATCTATAGTCTGTTGATCTGATGTCTTGTATTCTCTGATCTGATGTCTATATAATCCTGATGTGATCTCCCTTGTTAAGTATGTTTTAGTTCTATTGTATGATTTCTTTTATATTCTTGATCTGATATCTATAGTCTGTTGATCTGTCATGATGTGATCTCCCTTGTTAAGTATGTTTTAGTTCTATTGTATGATTTCTTTTATATTCTTGATCTGATATCTGTAGTTTGTTGATCTGATGTCAAGTATTCACTGATCTAATGTCTATATAAGCATGATGTGATCTCCCTTATTAAGTATGTTTTAGTTCTATTGTATGATTTCTTTTATATTCTTGTATGATTTCTTTTATATTCTTGATCTGATATCTATAGTCTGTTGATCTGATGTCTAGTCTTCTCTGATCTGATGTCTATATAATCCTGATGTGATATCCCGTGTTAAGTATGTTTTAATTCTATTGTATGATTTCTTTTATATTTTTGATGTGATATCTATAGTCTATTGATCTGATATCTACTGTCTTATTTTTTTTTAAGTATTTTTTTTTTAAAAGGCTGTGCGTAAAAAAAAAAAAAAAAAAAAAAACTGTAGCGTGTACTGTAGCGCGTTACTGTAGCGCTACAGTAGGAGTAAAATTCACCCTACTCCTATAGCCCCACCGTAAACGGACTCTTTTTCTTCCTAAAACATTTAGTATTTATTTCTTTTATAAACTTACAAAAATAATTTTTTAATTATTATTTTATTTATCTTATAATTAAATAATTTTTTTTAAAAAAATTATTTAATTAACTTAAAACATGAGATTATATCAAAAAATTATGTACAAGATTTTATTTCATGCAAAGATTCAATTCATATAAAGCAAAACAATGTTTGATATCAAGCCAAAAATAGGGTTAGATTTCATTCAAAGAACATATATGTTGTATTTATATGAAACCCTACTATGCATGATATGAAATCATGTTTTATTTTATATGAAATTATGTTCTGTATGATATAGACTTTTTCTTTGCTTTTGTATAAGAAACTGTATGTTGTATTGATATGAAACCCGACTATGCATGATATGAAACCATGTTATGTCTAATATGAATTTGTGTTCAATATGATATGAACCATTTATTTAGTTTCATATAAGAATCTCTTTGTTGTATTAATATGAATTCATGTTTTGCATGGTATGAAACTATGTTTTGTTTCATATAGTAACCTCTATGTGTTATTGATATGAAAGTCTGATACGCATGATATGAAACCATGTTATATCTGATTTGAAACTATGTTTCGTATGATATGAACCTTTTGTTTGTTTTCACATAAGAATCTCTTTGTTGTAGTAATATGAAAGCCTATCACACATGATATAAAATGATGTTCTGTCCGACTCGAACCGCGAGGTTCAGTTTGTCCGCCCGCAATTCGGGGCGGGTTCAATTCAAGCACAGTTACCCGCGGGTACCTAGGACAAGGGGTCGGTTCAAGCATGGGTAGGGGCGGGTTAGCAGTTCGTTTGGTGGTCCGGTTGGTTAGGCAGGGGTTAATCGGGTTTGAACTCGGTTTAACCCAGTTAAATTAGGTCGACCCTTTTTTTTAAAACTAATATTATTTACACCATTTTAACACAAAGTGAATCGTTTTAATTCAAAGATATTTGGATCGACCAAGTTTAAACCGGTTTAACTTGGATCGGCACTTTTTTTGTGAATTTGAATTGAAATTTTTCATTCATTTTTATGTAAAACTATTATTATTTTCACATTTATACTATTTTAATTCAAATCAATTCATTTTAACCAGTGTTTTCAGATTTGGACCGAATCAATTGATCGAACTGGTCTAACCGATAACCAAACCGGTAACCAATCGAAATACAATTAGAATAGCTACATCATAAATATCGCATAGAACTCTAAAAAAAATTCAAATAGGCCAATTTCGTTAAAAATATGTTGGCCCTTGTGAAAATATATCTAGGTCGACCCAGTTTGACCTTTTTTTACAGTATTTTTTTTAATCTAAAATTATTATTTTTTGCATATTTATACTATTTTACTCTAAATCGACTCATTTTTACCAGCATTATCGGATTTGGACCAAATCGATTATCGGTTAAACCGATTTCACTAATTAAAATGAGTCATTTTGAGTTAAAATGATACAAATGTGAAAATAATAATAGTTTTATATTAAAATAGATGAAAAAATAGTTCAAGTTGGGTCAACCCCGTTCGAACCGGTGAATGATTCGGGTCGGGTCAAAATGGGTCGATTTTGATCCGTTTCCGGTTAAAAATTAGGACTGGGCAAAACCTTGGGTCGGTTCAGTTTTTAACCAAACCAAGGTTCGGGTCGATTCAGGTTCGATTCGAACCGATTCAGACCGCGGTTTTTGGACAGTCCTAAAATTTGTTTTGCATTAGGACTGCTTATCGGGTCGGGAACGGGTTATCAGGTTGTTTCGGGTCGGGTTATCGATTCAACGTATTAAATGAAGTGATCTTGACTTAACTTATTTAACCAAATGGCTAAACCCGATTTACCCAAATCAACATTTAGGTTATCGGGTCGGCTTTCATAAGCCGAAAAAGCCATTCTCACTGACTTCACAATTAGAACCTAAATTGTTTATGCATGATTCTTTTGTAAGGTTTGAGCATATTCATCAAAGCTACCAACCAAATTCATAAAAATTACCAACAAAACTCTGCACCACCCTAAAGTTTAACAAGAAAAACGAAGTTTAAAAAAAATAGTTTAACATTCAGATGTTGTCGTGCTCCTCATTTGGCCATGGCACTTTCTTCTTTCCTTCCTTCCATCTCCTCTGCTGAATTTTGACCCATTTTCAGACTATGCATTAAACTCCTAGTTGACGGCGACCACCACTCAGAAACTCTGTAAATCTAATGGGACTTGAACATGGCTATGTCTCATTTGATTTGACTCGTCATTTGTTCTTTTTCATCCAGTAGCTTCGTATCTTCAGCTGCTTCAAGTGATGAGATGAAATTGGTTTAAGCTACTATATCACTATGCATCTGCCAAAGGGAAATAAACAAAATTATGATGGAGAATTTGGAAGCTCAATACTTGTTGATCATGTTAGCCGGTCAATAAATGAAGCCAAAAATGAAGTTAAACTCATTAGTCTTGAGTTCATTAGTCTGTAGATCCAAAAATGAAACCAGAGAGCATAACACAACCATTTTCGAAGTTAAAATCAGTAGCAATTGTAAGTAAACGCAAAAGTAGAAATGGTGGTCTATAAATACCCTTCATTCCTCGCTAGTTGGTTACTTGAGGGGAAGGAAGAGAAAATGAAATTTTCATGCATAACGAGTAGAAATATACCGTTAATATTCAAGAAAGAAAGTTTCAATTGATGATGATAATAAGAATATGGATGAACTTGTTCAGCAAGGACTTGCTTTGTCTTACTTCTTCTGGAATTGATGATGTAAGTGTTGGAGGAAAAGAGTGTGTATGAGAAAGAGAGGTTTTGGGAATTTGGAAAAATAAGCAAGCTAGTAAAGTGAATCCCACATTGCTTGGGTGAGAAAAATAAAGTCATTTTATAAGCATTTAAGCTTTGAGTGAACTTTGAAAATTCCTACACTATATTATACATCGCACATCCCACTCGCGTGCCTGCGCGCAAATAGACAATTCCAAAACGTGTGAGGAATTCATTGACTGAAGGCTGCTTTAAGTGATGTTCCCGTTAGTATTGCTGCCTCCACTGCTGAGGTCATTCCTGCCGTCACCACCACTGCAGTGGTTACTCCTAAAGTACAAAACGGCAAAGCAAATGTGGGAGGCTTTGGACCGTAAGTACAAGATTGAGGATGCGGGCGCAAAGAAATTTGTTTGCATGAGATAACTGCCGAAGGGATGATGCTGAGTGAGGCCTTCCAAGTGGCTGTAATGATCGAGAAATTACCACCAAGTTGGAGGGATTTCAATAACTACCTCAAGCATAAACGCAAGGAGATGACCCTGGAGGATCTCGTTGTCAAACTTTGGATTGAAGGAGACAACAAGAAGGCTGAGATCAATCAGGTCAACCCGGCAGAAGCCAAAGTCAATGTGCTGGAACATGGCAAGGGAGGCTTCAAAAATAAGGCGAGATTCACCGACAAAGGTAAGGCCAAGCTTGGACCATCGGGAGGTGTCTCGAAGTAGAAAGTCAAGTTTAAATGGAAGTGTTTTAACTGTGAAAAACAAGGTCACAAGTCGTCAGAGTGCCGCCTTCCTAAGAAGAACCCTGAGGCAAATGTGATGCAGGTAATCCCGGAGGAAAACATCAGCTTGGTGGCTGTGATCTCCGAGGTCAACATGGTGGATTCAAACCAGAAAGAGTGGTGGTATGACTCGGGTGCAACCAAGCATGTGTGCACCAATAAAAGCCCCTTCTCAATGTTCGAACCAACCCAAGGTGAGAAGTTGTATATGGAAAACTCGGCTATCGCCAAAGTTGAGGGGAAGGGAACGGTTTTGCTCAAGCTGACTTCGGGCCAAACGTTGACTCTGAAAGATGCGCTGTACGCACCAGAAGTCTGGAAAAATCTTATTTCAGGGTTCATACTGAATAAGCATGGATTCCACGTTGTAATAGAATCGAACAAGATTATTCTTTCAAAGTCGGGAATGTACTTGGGAAAGGGGTATGCATCCGAGAGGATGTTTAAAATGAATGAAATGACAATTGTCAAGAATAATCCAAGTACCTCTTCTGCTTATTTGATTGAGTCTTCTAGCTTATGGCATGGTATACTAGGTCATGTTAATTATGATTCGATACGTCAATTAATTAACTTGAACCATATCCCAAGTGTCCAAATTAACCGAAGTCAAAAATGTGAAATTTGCGTTGAAGCAAAACTAACAAGGTCATCATTCCAAACCGTTGAAAGAAATAATGAACCCCCTGACTTAATACATAGCGATGTATGTGATTCGAAATCGGTTCAAACACGAGGTGGTAATAAATATTTTATTACCTTTATTGATGATAGCACAAAATATTGCTATGTGTATTTGCTTAAAAGCAAAGATGAGGCGTTGGAGAAATTTATTCTCTATAAGATCGAGGTTGAAAATCAACTTGGAAAACGGATCAAGAAATTGAGAAGTGACAGAGGTGGAGAGTATGAAGTACACATTGGTGACTATTGTGCTAAGAATGGTATAGTTCATGAAGTAACTGCACCATATTCACCTCAATCTAACGGGGTTGCTGAACGTAAAAATCGCACATTAAAAGAAATGATGAATGCGATGTTATTAAGTTTAGGTTTACCTTCGAACTTGTGGGGGGATGCTATTTTATCGAGTAATTATGTACTCAATAGAATACCTCGCAAGAAAGAAGGAAAAACTCCATATGAAGTATGGAAAGGAAAAACGCCTTCCTACAAACACTTACGAGTGTGGGGGTGCCTAGCAAAGGTAGCAGTACCAACACCAAAGAAAATAAAGATAGGTCCCAAAACAGTGGATTGTATCTTTATAGGCTACGCTCATAATAGTACTGCATACCAATTTCTTGTGTATGATTCAAAAATACCGGATATACACAAAAATACGACCATGGAATCTAGAAATGCATGTTTCTTTAAAAATGTATTTCCTTGGAAATCAGTTGGGGGGACTAGTTCAAAATGACCTAGTGAAACCATTGATGAAGAACCACAAAACCAAGAAGTGGTAGAAATAAGACGTAGCAAAAGAGCAAGGGTGGAAAATTATTTGGTGATGATTTTGAAACTTTTCTCGTTGAGAAAGAACCACAGACTTATGCTGAAGCTGTGAGTTCTTCGGATGCTCTTTTATGGAAAGAGGCCATTAAGAGTGAAATTGATTCTATTTTACAGAATCATACGTGGGAGTTAGTGGATCTCCCTCCTGGTTGTAATCCTTTAGAGTCGAAATGGATTTTCAAATGGAAAATGAAAGCGGATGGCTTTATAGATAAATATAAAGCTAGGCTGGTAATCAAAGGTTATAAGCAGCGAGAAAGTTTAGACTACTTTGATACGTATTCTCCGATGACGAGGATAAATTCCATAAGGATGATTCTAGCAATCGCAGCCTTACGGAATTTGGAAATCCACCAAATGGATGTAAAAACAGCTTTCTTAAATGGAGATTTAGATGAGGAAATCTATATGGAGCAACCCGAAGGGTTTAAAGCTCCAGACTTCAATAAGAAAGTGTGTAAGTTGGTGAAGTCATTGTATGGTTTAAAACAAGCTCCAAAGAAATGGCATGAGAAGTTTGACCATGCAATGATAACCAATGGGTACAAAATTAATGAATGTGATAAATGTGTCTATGTCAAAGAGACCCAAGATGGTTATGTCATCCTATGTCGTCTATACGTAGACGACATACTCATAGTAGGTAGTAATGACAAATTGATCAAATCTACTAAAGTAATGTTAAATTCAAAATTTGACATGAAAGATATGGGACTGGCAGATGTGATTCTTGGAATCAGAATCATTAGGTCCCCAGAAGGTCTAATCTTGAGTCAAGCTCATTATGTAGACAAGATTCTAGAGAAATTTAATCAGAATGATCCTGGAATTGCTAGAATGCCATTAGATAACAATTTCCATTTATCCAAAAATCGTGGAGAGAGTATTTCTCAAGTAGAATACTCCAGGATAATCGGGAGTTTGATGTATCTAATGAGTTGTACCAGACCAGATATTGCTTATGTGGTAAGCAAACTGAGCTCATACACGAGTAATCCAGGGAGAGATCACTGGACTGCAATAATTAGGGTACTAAGGTACCTAAGATATACTCTTGATTATGGATTACACTATACCAGATATCCATCGGTATTAGAAGGCTATACATATGCTAATTGGATATCTGATATAAGTGACTCGAAATGCACGAGTGGCTCTGTATTTACTCTTGCTGGGGCTACCATGTCATGGAAATCCTTAAAACAAACTGTGATAGCTAGATCCAAAATGGAATCAGAGTTTATTGCTCTAGATAAATGTGGAGAAGAAGCTGAGTGGCTACGCCATTTCCTAGAGGATATTCCTAAATGGGAAAAACCTGTGCCACCAATTTGTATACTTTGTGATAATCAATCTGCAATTGGTAGAGCACAAAGTACAATGTACAATGGTAAATCGAGACATATTCGTCGTCGACACAATACCATTAGACAACTACTCTCAACAGGAGTTATCTTAATTGACTTTGTAAGGTCAAAGGATAACATCGCGGATCCGCTAACCAAAGGGTTAAACAGAGAGACAGTTTAAAGATTGACAAAAGGAATGAGGATAAAGCCTGTTAAGGATAAAAGTTTTAAGAAGAAAAACCCAACCTAGTGGACTAGAGATCCCAAGATATAGGTTCAAAGGGACAACCTAATCTTAAGACCTGATACGGTCACTGTGGAGGCAACCTCAACTCATTCCTGTCAAAGAAACAGTGACAATGTGAGTAAGGCTGGCGTTTGTCACTTTAATGACTCTTAAGAAAGTAACTGCAGGTACGTTTCAATTTAAGAAGTCACCTATGTGAGAGAGAAGTGGGGCCGTTTCGAAGGAGAATTGAACAGGCTTAATTCTTCAAAAACTCTTGCAGAACCAGGACGTGTTTCATGGCCATAATGAACAAAACCATGAGAACGGAACAATTGAGATTGGTTTCTGTGTAGGGTACATGGATCGTTTACACCAAAAAGCCCGACAGTTCAAGGACATCATGTGTACTGGACAGCTAGTAAAGAAAGCGTAGTCTACAAAGGGGAAGTTCAAAGGGTAACACCTACTTTCTCTTTACAGGAATTGGTCATTGAACACTGAAAAAACCTATATCTCATTTATGTGGGGATTGTTGGAGGAAAAGAGTGTGAATGAAAAAGAGAGGTTCTGGGAATTTGAAAAAACAAGCAAGCTAGTAAAGTGAATCCCACATTGCTTAGGTGAGGAAAATAAAGTCATTTTATAAGCATTTAAGCTTTGAGTGAGCTTTGAAAATTCCTACACTATATTATACATCGTACATCCCGCTCGCGTGCGTGAGCGCAAGGGGGGTGCAATCGAGGGACAAAAATAGCTTGACTTGTTTGCGAGCGCATGCCCGCGCCTGGGGACACGAATGTCGGACCGTTCGTAGGCTTAAATGGCAGGCCTGATCAACCTCCATTTTGCTGCGTAACGGATTCAATTTTTTCCCTAAAATTTCTCTCTGCATGAATGGCTGGCTGGCTGATTTCATACTTCAAGATTAATTGCCAAAATTAATGAATTGAAATGTTTTAGCATCAATGCATAAAACGTGTTGCTTAATTGCTGGAAGTTTGACCTTTTGCAGAGCAATAGGTGCAAGAAGATTGAATTTCAACTTCAATTTTCAATACTAATTGTTGCAACTCATTGAATTGATGATGAACAATTCCAAAACGTGTGAAGAATGATTGAAGGACAATTAAACGCCTTAATTTTGTTGATTGAAGGACAATTAAGCTGTGCCTTAATTTCATCCAAGAAAAGCTCCAGCCTCCAGCCTATAAATACAGCACTCCTTCAGCCTCCAAGAACACACTACAATCCATTCTCTCATCCTTCCCTCTACAGCTCTCTCTCTATACAATTTAAGTTTTCTTGCCTTCGGTCTTCAGACTTTTGTTTCGTTCTCTGGTAAGGCAGTTCTTGTGCGAACTGACTTTACGTGTTCTATTGTATCTTGGGAGATAATTGTCCATGTTGTCTCTAGCACACTTGTAGAGAGGGCAAATTTATCTTAAGAAAATTGTTATAAACAAGGCTTGGAAATTCCTATTAAATTCCTGTGTTTGTTCTTCACTTATCAGCCACGTTTGTTTTATAACCTATTAGGTCAATAGTAAGAATCTAATTACATGCCAGAACACGCTTTAAAACCCAGAGAATCTTACCTAGAGCAGGGGTTATGGAAGCCTTGAAATTCTGAAGGGTGGGGTGTGAAAGAAGAATTATTCATAAAAGTCATGTTGTCGGTTCTATTCATGAATTCCTTAAAAGTTCGAGTCTCTGATTGCCCTACATTGCTTTCTAAATCAGCTAATCCACTAGTTTCTTTCAAAGATTCAATTACCATGTTGGCGGTCTGACTTCTCCTGTTCCTCCAGACCTGCTCAAAGATGATATTTTTGAAATTCATTAGCCCTAAATGATAAGCAGTTATTCTTTATAGACCTCTCTCAATTACATTACCAATCAAACGTGCTCAATGATTCAATGGACAGTTTGAAAACCATGAGAATAACTAGACTCAGAGGGCTAGTTAGCTTGGTTAAAACAAAAGTTTAGCTATGTATTCCATGGAATTTTGACCAAGGGTATAATCAGGACTAAATTTTCACCTCTTACACTTAAATGAATTCTCATCATTCCTTGTGACGTGTAAATTCTGCTTCTCTTTGGTTACTGATATATGAGATTAGATAAAGCGAGAGCTTTCACAGTGAAAATATAAATATTTGTAACATGTATATTTTTCATAAATGAATGCTTAAGTGACAATGAGAATGGATGATTAATGACTATCAAGTTTCTTGTCATTTTCCAAAAGAAGACCTCAAACACACAAGGAGACTGACAGCTAACACTCTATATTTGAGAAGGTTCAATATTGAAAACAAAAACAATTAGGTAACCAAACACTAGATGGTTGGGGAATAGAACACCACCTCACAGTATGGAAATTCAACTTGACTCATCCTAGGTCATTTCTCAGAGTCAGGATCAACACTGGATGGTTGAATGATTTCTTTGCTAAATGAATGAGTAACTATTCCATAAATTATTTGGTAGACATAGGGAGAAATTTCTCAAGTCATATGAGCTCTCAAGGACAGCTGAGTCAGCGATGGGCTAGGTTGGCTCATTGATCTCTAGTGGTCCTGTAATAAACGATTTTCCCAAACTTTAAGTGGTACCCTGTACTATATGTCATACACATATAGTTTGGGTCGAGGGTGGAGATTAAAGGATATGAGATTAATAGTTACCGCGGGAAAGCATTAGGGTCGTTATGTGCTATCCTGGGCATCTTGTCCTAATGGGAAGCTTGGATAAGATGTACCAACGATAGGCCTGTCTCACAACAGACTGGTCGGGTTTCATAGCGCGTAAAACTATCCAGCCATCTAGGCTTAAGGACGATATGTCGTGTAGATCAAAATACCCTCAAATATTTGCTTATATGTTTAATTGATTATTTGATGTTGAATGACATTAATTGCTTACGTGCTAAATGTTACTTGAATCGTGTCGTCTAAGTCTATATATATGCCTCCGGGGAAGACTCACTGGGCTTGCATGGCGCATGCTCACCCTTATGTTATTCCACCCTCCCTACCCTTGGGTTCTGGATACACAGGAACCAGATGATGACTTGCTCTAAGTTTGCGATAGTGCTGGACCAGAGTCTTGAGCGACAGTTATTTCTGACCTTGATGTGGCTTATGACTTATCTATCCCTGTACCTGATCGTGAAACTACCTTGAGGCTATTTAGTTTGGAATACTGTATTACTAAATTGAGGATTTAGATATTTGGATCACCAACACTTAGTTATGGATTTATATTATATTTGGGATTTATGATATTATTTCTTGAGTTTTATCGTAACCCTAAACAGGAACTTCCTAGAAGAGATCATTGGCCATTCGTAGTGAACTCTAACGATTTCGCAGTTAGAGTTATCTTTTAAATATTTTAAAATATTTTTGAAAATCGGTATTTTTTATAACTTAGACGTCCCGACTAGAGTCGGGGAGGCGTTTAGCTTCGTTATTGATGACTCGATCATTGGTGACGTGGTTACAAGGGCATAACAAGGGGGATTCCACCTTAAGTACTTAACGAGATAGTCAGGTTATCAATGTTCAACTATTCTTTTAAGATCACAGTCAAACCTTGAAAGAAAACCCACAAACCTTAGAGTTGTCGACTCCGTGGTCCTTTTGTACCGAACATTGAAATTACAATTTTCACCTCCGTCAGCCCAAAACTCGTACAAATTGTCAAAAAAATCCACAAAAACATATTTAAATTAGCAAAACACTTTTGACACTAGTAAGACATATACTAGACAGGAAAATAAAAAATAAAATAGAAAACAGGCAAAAATGAGTTCTTAATTGTGGGTTGCGTTTTTGCAAGGGAAGTGGTTTTCGGGTCAAAAACAAAATTTCTTTAATCAGAATGACTCAGAAGGGATTTCCAAACCTAGAGGGGAACTACTACGACTCAAATATAGACAAAATCTCTAAGCCCTAAGTTTCCTATGAGCAGCTGGCAATTTTGCGACAAACTCAAAACTGGCGTGAAAATTTTGAGATTTTTGCACCTAATACACTCAAAATCAAAGAAAGTACACAAAAGTTGGTAACAGTGTAGATAGATACAACCATTGCTCTGATACCAAACCGTTGACGACCCTACAAGGGAAGCAGGTTATAGATGGTAGCGTTACTTTCAAGTTTATCTGCACTCGAAGGATAACCTAATCATTCAACTATCTAGGCTCTATTTTATTGAGACAGTGTATTATCAACTCAACAAAAGGAGGAGCACGTGTATTTAGATCCTCACACGTGAATGAGGGATAGGTGAATTGGTTTGTGAATAGTTTAGTTCTCTCACGAACATGACTTAGTAGTTCAACCTACAACTATAAACCAAATTTGAGACACGAATTATGAAGGCTTTTAACACACAGAAAGCTATTAATATATTCAAAATCTGAGGGTGAATGTCGTGTGAGGTGCCTTTATATAAGATTACAATATCCTCTCTTCCTTATCTAAAAAGGTAAACTCTAATCCTAGTGAAATAGAGATTGTAAAAACAAATCATAATATAACTTAATGATCCTTATAATTTCAGCCATTAGGATAGAATTACAAGACAAAATAGAATCTTACTTTAGAAGGGAAAACTCAGTTAATCCCATTATAAATAGGATACACTTATAAAACCTTCTAAAATTATGAAATGTAAAAGTACAATCCTAGATGAAGAGTGTTATAGGGAGGACTTGCGTTGGGCTTTAGGGAGAGGTGGCATTCAAGAAAAACTTCTTTTCGTGACCCAATTTGCCTCCTAGATTTTGGACTTCAATCATTCAATTACTCTTCTCTTCAAATCCATTTTATGTCAGACTCGTCAGACAAATGAGTTTGGGCCTTGAGTTGAGTAATTAGGTATGGCCTGTTGTTGGGCTTGCTCGATAAGTAATTTCAAGACTTCTTAAACCTTCATAACTCTATTTCTTATCATCGGTCCAACAACGTTGACTAATCGATCTCGTTTGTAGACGTTAGGATCCACCGCGTGGCTTCCATTATGTTTTTGCATTTCCCTTGCTCCCTGGCTAGGGGTCTTGCGCAAATTCTGAGGTAGGAGAAAAAGTGATATCCTCGTCAATGTGGTTCTTGTCCCATGTTTATAAGAAAACTTTACAGGTTTTAATGTTTGGGTTTGTTTTTTTTTTTTTTTTTTTTCAATTCAAGTTGAAACAACGGAACAGACAATGAGCTCGCCGCCTCTCTGCTGATTGCCAGCGACCAACGCCTCCCTCTGGCCTGTGGCTCTCCGTCGCCACCTCAGCACCGTCAGTCTCTCCCAAATCATTATCAAACTACCATTGCGCACTCTGAGCGGATTCTTTTCTCTATAGATCCTTTGTTTAGGGACTAGTTTTTTTTTAATGTTTCAATTTACTTTATATGGATTTCTTTTTTGAATCTTTAACCTATGGGCTATGTTTTCCAATTATTGTTTGTTTACAATTTTATTTGTGTAGTTGTGGTGCACTTTTGACTTGTGACTTGTTTGGTAATGCATGATTAATAAATATTAATTTGGAATGTTGCCTTGTGATTTAGAAAAAACAACCAAATAATTCTTCCTAAAACTTAACAAGGGGTCAAAATCAAATGATGGGTCATATGTTGTGGAAAAAATTGATCCCTCCCAAAACATTATATATTTTTTTCTTACACTATTTTATCTTTTAATTAATTTGTCTAGTAAATTATACGTGAATTCAGTTGACTCCGCATGGCAAGGCGAAATAGACAGTATTGACTAATTAATTTTCTTTCAATAAATAAGAACTCAAATCAAATATTTTAAAATGTAAAATCAAATAAAATAAATTATTTAAAATGAAAAAAAATAAAAATTAACAAGTAACATATAATGATTGTTCTTAAAGTTTAGTCTTCTCCTAAATGAGTATAACATTCTAATTTTTTTTGGTTAAAAGAAGTGCCAGGAATTTAAATGACTCGAATTCAAAACTTATTGATTTTAAGTAGGAAGTGTCAACCATTGAAATACAACCCTTTTATCTGCAACATTCTAACTTTATAAACTGGTTCAATAATTTTTAAATTTTAATTTTATTAACTTAAAATGATTAACCCAACTTAGACTAGAACTTATATAAAAATATTTACTCAACTAATTTACAATGGGTGACTAGATATTACCGCCCTTCTAATCAATTTCAGTGCAATAAAATAATGAAGGTAGTTTATTGGGTGGGAGTAGCACTACAAATTATTACTTTCACAAAGTAACTTACCTTTACATTTTGTATATACACTACTCCTAGTACCTTTCCAAAAGGGCGTTAGTTTATATATATATATATATATATATATATATATATATATATGGACTTTAGGGTTCTAATTTTGGACAAAAAGGAGGATAATGTACATTGAATTTGGAGTGGGGAGGCAGCTAAGGATTAGTATGACCTTACAGTAAAATACCCACAATTATATGTTTTACTTAATAAGATGGTACTCATGGTCAATTGATTAATTAGGAAATGAAAAATGGTAGCTACCAAATATGCTATCTTGTAATACTACAGTTGATAATGCGTTTTTAATATATTTTGCTTTTGTTTATTTTACTTAATAAGTGAATTGTCTACAGCATAGAACCACTATCTATGGTGCATGTGCTGTGTCTTTGTTTTCAAAAAGGTATCGACAATCACCATATATTTGGAATTATGTAATTGTTATCCAAAATAATATTTAAGTTTCTTTTTCTGTTGCTTGCTTAGATATGCGGCTTATAACACACTCTGAAATTGACTACCTTATTATTATAATAAAAATCGTGAATTAAAATTTTATAGAAACAGCTCATCTCAAATAAGCCGAAAAGCTGTCATCTAAATATATATCGATAAACCCTAACTTCTAAAGAGAGTATATAATAATATATTGTACTTAACATATCTATTTATTTCATCATGTGTGATTTGTTGATAACTTAATTAAGATATGAATGTTTAACTGAAAAGTATATTAATTGTTGATTTTATGTTTGGTCTTGAAGAAAATTAAAATTTTATATTATCTAAAGTTAGATTCGTATACCGTAGGTCTATAGGAGCAAGGTGAATATTACTCCTATTGTAGCCCGCACGCAAGCCCAGTTGCATCTAACACGCGTGTAAAACGCGACTTAATTAAACCCGAACTACTTTCCTTTCTCCCGCTCTGAAATTGAAAACCCAAAACCCTTCATTCGTGCTCTCAAACCGATTTCATCCCCACGATCTTCATCTTTCCATTAGCAACATCATATCATCACCATTTAAATTTTTAACCTCAAATACGTTCAGAGACCACTGCTTTTCAAATTTCTGTTGTTCTTCCAATTATATAGGTTCAGAAAACACCATAACCATCATCTGCGCGAAGAAAAACTTGATGTTCAACTCAAACGCTACAAGAAGTCTCCAAATCAGAAGAAAAACTTGCTGTCTTTCTCAAACCAACGTTCCTCCTACTTCGATATTTATCTACAGGTACGAAACCCTACATTTTTCAATTTTATCACATACGTACATAGGATTTCAATTTTATAACCCTTATTTTCTTTGAATAATTAGTGTTTTGATGTCTGTATTCATTTGATCTGATTTTTTTCTGTTAATCTGATGTCTGTTATATGTTGTTAATTTTGTTTTTGTTCTTTGAAATGAATTTCTATCAAAATTAATGATCTGATGTCTATATTTTTGTGATCTGATGTCTGTTATATGTTGATCTGATCTCTATATTTTAGTGATATGATATCTGTATTTTAGTGATTTGATCTCTGTTTTAGTTCAGTGAAATATTTGCTTTCAATGATTTGTGCTCTGATGTCTGTATTCTTTTGATCTGATATATGTTTTCAGTTGATTTGATGTCTATTATATGCTGTTAATTTTGTTTTAGTTCTTTGAAATAGTTTTCTATAAACATTAGTGATCTGATGTTTGTATTCTTGTGATCCGATATATGTTTTCAATTGATCTGATGTCTGTTATATGCTTTTGATTTTGTTTTAGTTCTTTGAAATAATTTTCTATCAAAATTACTAATATGATGTCTGTATTATTTTGATCTGATCTACGTTTTGTTTTGATCTGATGTTTGTAGTCAGTTGACATGATGTCTTTTTTTTTTTTTTTTCTCATTTGATCTTTACTGTTAATTTTGTGTTAGTTCTGTAGAATGATTTCTTTCAAAAGTAGTGATCTGATGTATGTTTTTTTCGTTATCTGTTTCCTATTTTTCGTGATCTGATGTCTTTTGTATTCTAATTTGATATTCACTTTTAAGTTTCTTTTAGTTCTGCGAAATGATTTTCTATCAAAATTAATGATTTGATGTCTGTTTTATCCTGATTTGATCTATGTGTTAAATTTGTTTTAGTTCTGTGAAATGATTTTCTTTCGAAAATAGTGATCTGATGTCTATTTTGTGTTGATCTGATGTGTGTATTAAGTTGATCTGATTTGTGTTTTTTGTGATCTGATGTGTGTATTAAGTTGATCTAGTGTGTGTTTTTCTTGATCTGATGTGTGAATTCAGTTGATATGATCTCTATTTTTTCGTGATCTGATGTGTATATGTTGTGATATGATGTCTTATATCTGCTGATCTGATATCTACTTTCTTCTAATCTGATATCAACTTATTTTTGCTAATATTCTTTTACTGACATATTAGAGGAAATAACAATATATACATAATGGTTGATAATACCAAGCAAGTTGTTATAGGACAAGATAACAGTTCAGATTTTCAACAACCACCTACCAATCCCAATGTGCCCTTGTTACAACATACATACAAACGTAAATTGGACAAGAAAAGAAAACAACAGGAAGTTGTTCAACCATCCCAAAAGGAGACAACAAGTAAAAGGATTAAAGTACCTGCAAAGAAGAAGACAAATGAAGAAATTCTTCAACAAATGCAGAAGAAGGATGTGTAGCAGAAGCAGCAACAGAAAAAGACTAATGTGATAGTCAACAAGGAAAAGAAACAGGGCGATGTGGATGTCCAAATCAAAAAAAAAAAGGAAAAAAAAGAAAAGATAAAGGATAATGATGATGATGATGATAATGAGATGAGCAAAAGATTCAGTTATAGTACATCTCCAAACGGTATCAGTTGCGTGGTTTCTAAACTATCAGAACCACAAAGGGATATAGGCTTTGGAACCTTCCTCAGCATCAACTACAGCAAGATGCCAAACAAATTGGGACAGTACCTGCTCACCAAATTCAACTCTCTCAAGTTGAGACTAGAACTGGAACAAGATACAATTATTCTCATTACTGAAGAAGATGTGGAATTAGTTCTTGGCTTCCCAAGAGGTCCAATTGAAGTTGAAGAATATATAATTGCTGAGTCCAAGGGCGGAAATTATGAACAGAATGTGGAACGCTACTGTCAAAGATTTGGCATGCCATCCACTAAAAGACCAACCATCAAGCAACTTGAGCAGTACATTGTCAACAATCAGGACTACAGTGACATCAACTTCATCCAAGATTTCCTTATCTACCTGGCCACCACATTTTTGTACCATCATGGGACCATCAACAACATCAGATATCGGCTCCTAAAATCCCTCAACAGCATTGACCAAATAAGGCAGCTGAACTGGTGTAGCTACATATTCAGAGCATTGGTAGAATGCCAAGAAAAGTATTTCCACAAAGATGGCACAACATCAACAGACTACCATGGACCACTGGCTTTTATGGTTGTAAGTCTCTCATTTGATGTCTGTATTCATTTGATCTGATATTTGTTTCATGTTGATCTTATGTCTGTTGTATACTATTAATTTTGTTTTAGTTCTTTAAAATAATTTTCTACCAAAATTACTGATCTGATGTCTGTATAGTTGTGATCTGATTTCTTTTATATGTTGATCTGATGTGTATATTTTGTGATCTGATATCTGTTTTAGTCTGTGAAATGATTTGCTTTCAAAATTTTTATTTTTTAAACTCGCATCTGACATATATTTTTCAGTTATTCTATGTTGATAGGGTTGTGTATGGAATTCACAAAGATATTCCAAGAAACCTACCAACATTCACAAATTGGACTCAGAGTCAACTCTTTGAGAGAGCAAGACTCGAAGAGAAAAAGGGAGGACATGGTCAAGGCTGGAAATTGAGAAGTTTTATAGTACGAAATTGTAATAGATACTTAACTTGACTCTAGTCTAGACTTTAGATTGATTGTACATGACAATGTTGGCATTTCCCAATTGTCTATTTTTGTCTTTTCATACTTTAATTCCAAATTATATGAAAGTTATTATCTATATCACCATTTCTTATTCATATTTCTATTGTGATGTGATATCTTCAAACAAGCAGATTAAAATATTAACTGAAAACGTAATATCATATCAAATTATAACTAATATCACATCAACTAATAACTAATATCTAATATCATATCACATTATTGATATGATGTTTATAGTCCTCTGATCTGATGTCTATAGTCCACTGATCTGATGTCTACAGTCCTCTGATTTGATATCGTAATACTCCGATCTGATATCTGTAATACTCTGATCTGATGTCTATAATCCTATGATCTGATATCTTCTAGTCATTGTTATGAAACAATTAAGTACAGTAAAAAGAAATCATATAAAATAACTATCAACTCACAAAAAAAATCATATAACATACTACTTCCCAACAACAGGAAGTCATTTAATGTTTTGTATCAACTAACTAAAAGAATTCATATCAACTACAACTACAACTACAACTTCTTCACCACAGGATTGACAAAATTACCATCAACAACTCCACAATTTTCAATTTCCATTGATGTGACCTGTTCTCTAGTATGCAATGCATATGCTGCTGCCTTCTTCTTCTTTCCTCTTGCTCTATTGCACATTTTCTCCACAACACTTTTTGGGCGAATATTTCTAACACCTTTTTCTTTTTTTCTCTTCGGATCTCTAATTTCAACAATGTTTGAACCTTCTTCTTTTTCACCAACATAGGATGGACCAACCTCTGATTTAATCGAAACTCTAGCCAAATTGAAGTGTTTATCAAGAATAGAACGTGCAACAAAACTAGACTGTGCATGTCTAATTAAATCCAAATATTTTCTGCTTGCTTCAACTCTCTAAACAGAATCTGAATCTTTCTCGCAGCTACTTGATGTCAACAAACAATCTTCTTTCGAATAATAATCACAGCTACTTGCACTCTTAGTCCACCTTTTCAATACATACTTCTTAGGAATTCTCTACAGTATATAAAAATTATAAAGTTAATCATATCAGATCAAATAATAACTAACATCATATCAACTAGCAACTAATATAGATCACATTACATAGAGAATCATATCAGCAAACTAAAAAAATATCACATCACTCAAATGTAATATCAGATCAACTCAAACATAATATCATATCAAACTAAACCTAATATCAGAAGAACTTAAAAAAAAAAATCTGAAGTTGTAATAAATACAAACCGAGTAATTATTCAGATTTAGCACACGAAGAGCATGTGAGCATAACAACCCAGCCTCATAAAAAAGATTGCAAGTGTAGCTTACTGTATAGTCATTCTCATCAAAACGAACTACGTGTCGAAACAAATCAAATTTGGTACACCAAACCTGATATTCATAAACACCATTATTGCTACTGGTCTGCAAGTGATTATATGATAACATCTTCATATACAGCCACTGAAATCTTACAAACACCTCTATCGTATAAACCTCAACAACATGTTGAAGCATTAATGAATCTCCAACAACAGATCAACCCTTCCTCTACATCTAAAATCTTCTGCAATGCCATTGTTTCTCCACTCAGTCACAACATCAAGAAACTGCTGATAGAATTCACACAAAGTAGAAGTTTTCAACAACTTCATTGAAACTGAAAGATTGGTTGTCTCACATATTTAGGAAGAAACTGCCCCTCCAAAAAAAATACTTTTTACTAAATGCAGAGCACCACTTTTCTTTTATTTTATCTAATTTCTTCAACCAAGTGTTGCCTCTGCAATTGTAATCCTTCAACAAACTGAGAATAAAAAAGTAACAGATTAATATATCAGATCAATTCATAACTAATATCATATCAGCCTATAACTAAAAAAGAATAAAGTAGTAACAGAATAATATATCAAATCAACTCAAACATAATATCAAATCATTCATAACTAATATCAGATCACCTAACAACTAATATCATGTCGCATTACATATATATAAAATACAACAAAAACACACATCTGTTCCAGAAGTGATTAAATTCAGCTTCCGTGCAAACTTGATTAAGCAAGAATTGAAAGGCATTTGAAAAACCTTCTTGATTCATCAAATGAGGTATATTACTACAAGTATTCTTTGCAATGTGCCAAACGCAAAGACGATGACGAACATTTGAAAAAACAACACGCACAACAGCTGCCATTGAAAAATTCTGGTATGTCATAAATGTCACTGGTTGCTTGTTCTCCATCGATCTCAAAAATGTACTAAACAACCAAATGAAGGACTCCACATTCTCATTTCTTATGAAACTTATACCAAACATAACATTACGACAATGGTTGTACATACCAACAAAAGGTCCACAGATCATGTCGTATTTGTTTGTCCGATAAGTTGTATCATGAACCAACAAATCCCCAAATCTACTATAATCCTCCTTCATCATCTGATCTCTCCAAAATACACTACATAATGAAGACTCCTCATCCAAATCAAAATCATAATAAAAATCCTTCTCATCCATAGATCTCTATTTTAACATATTGATCAAAGCATTACTATCACGACCATCAATCTTCTGTATCTTCTCTTGTTCCAAATGATTATATACATCTCGCATGGTATAACCAAACATTTCATGATCCTCCAGACTGAAAAATACACATATATCAATACTAAAAACACATATGAAATCAACAGAAACATAATATCAGATCAACAGAAACATAATATCAGATCAACTCAAACGTAATATCAGATCATAACAAATATCACATTTATGTAGATTCATAAAAAATAAACTGAAAATATAACTAACCTCTTTGGACAATAAATGATAACCATCAGTTAAACGAATACCTGAACTTTTCAATTCATCAAAATACTGTAATGCAGAATCATCAAACTTCCTCTGAGAATGTAAAAACTGCCTCTCAGCTACAGGACACAGTTCATGATTATGTTTCTTGAAATGCTTTTGGACAATCCAACTCTCATATTCTCTTTTCTTAAATTCAATAAAAGCTTTACATCCAGATCGCATATCAACTTTCGTATAAATCTTCTTCAAATTCTCCTTGCATCGTTTAGCTCCTTCTCTATTACATTGATATCTTCTCAAATAACTAATTCCAGTAGTTTTGTTTTTACGATCTTTACCTTTCCTCACACTAAATCCTAACCTAAAAGCATAATCATTATATAAGTTGTATGCTGCTTCTCCATTTTCAACCACTGATTTACACAAAGATTGCATAGATTCATCATCTGAACCTGTATAAAAAATAATAATATCATATTAGTTTAAACATAAAATACATAACACTATCATAACAATAATAAAAACACATATCAGATCAACTCTAAATTAATGTCAGATCAACAAATAAGTAATATCATATCATCCAGACAATGACTTTATACACTGTTAATTATCTTTGAGTTATATTGTATTATTTTCTTTTATATGTTTGATCTGATATCTATAGTCTGTTGATCTGATGTCTATAATTGCAATCCTCCTTGTTCAGTATGTTTTGGTTCTATTGTATGATTTGGTTAATATTATTGATCTAATATCTATAGTACTTTGATCTAATGCCTATTACTTTCTGATCTGATATCTATAGTCTACTGATCCGATGTCTACTATCATCTAATATATTCATAACAATATATTGAAAACGTATCACATCAACATAGAACTAATATCAGATCAGTACAAACGCAATATCAGATCAATGAATAACTAATATCATATCATGACTTACTTTTCAACATAGATACCACAGATTCTTCCTATTTATCAAAATCAAACAATTCAGGAGCATCTTCTTTGCGAAAGAAATCAACTATATCACCAACCATATCATTCATTGCAATTTCTTCAATCCAAAATGATCTATCAACAAAAAAACAGACGTTAAGCAACAATATTCAATCAAAAACAAAACGCGAAGAATAACAGAACCGTATAAACAACAAATTCAAATAAATCAATCGAAAGGATCAAAACACAGGAATAAATAACTTAATTATCAAATCCGAAGCAAAAAAATCCATCGAAAGATAAAACAGAGCGCAAATGACAACAAACTAAGCGAAAAACGAAGATGAAAAACAGAGAAATAACAAATTCTTAAACATAAATCAATCAACATCATCAAATACATACCATAATCAAAATTGAAAGTAAAAGAATCCAAGCGAAAGACGAAGACAAAAAATAACAGCAAAAGAAGAAGCAAAAGATCGACAACAAACAGACGAAAAAAAGAAAAAAAGAAGCTTATATTACATTCGGGTAAGTAAAGCCGCGTGTCCGAGTTTTTTTAAAAAAAATCTACTAATACAATTGGGGGGCTAAAATAAAAACTACTACTATATTAGGGGTAGAAGTAAAATTGCAGGGTGGTCCTACCATATAAATTACCTCTACAGTTAACTATTTTTGTAGATTATGAGGAAAAAGTATTATTTTGTAGTACATTTTGCTTGTGATGAAATATGTTACTAGATAACGCAATATTTTATGGAATGGATTTGCCTTTCAGTCATCTCTAACATGTAGTAGTAGTACTTCATCTTAGATGTTGTAATTTGCTGGGTTGAATAGTGTAATTATACTCCCATTTTTATAATTATAGTTGATTTTCTTTAGATATGTATATTTTGATGAAATTTAATACAAAAATCTAAAATAAATACTATAATAGGAAGGTTGTAACTCAATGGTTGGTACTATCAACTTAAAATCAATAGGTCTTGAATTTGAGTCATTTAGATTTTGGCATCCTTTCGGTACAATAAAAAAAAATCTTATCGTTAAAATTTGTTTGAAAATTCTACTCCTTTATTAATTGCACAAAGATGTCACAGAATAAAAAGTGTTACAAGAGATGATCAGGTAGCATCAAATCAACCAAATAGTATTAATAATTTCAAGATAATACAAAAATCCAAATTATTAATGTTAATTAAGACAAATTGAGAAATTAAACTGACAACCTTGGGAGATGGACAATAGTTGAATCCAAAAATGGCTCCGAATCAATTCATTCGGAGATTTAATAGGGCTGGAGAGTTGGAATGCTTTGTTCATTCTTGAAGAAATTTTGAGGATCAATGAGATTTTTCACTTTGACAAGCCTGTTAAAGTTGTCCTTGAAATATGGATATGCCCAAACTCTTGCTTGTTCGATGCTTGTCCGACCAAGAACGTTGTTGGATCCCAAGTCAAGGTCTCGATAATCAGCGTATTGAGCTCTGGGGTTGTTGGGAACGTACGGACCGATGACACTATGAAGCTGTCGAACCCAGTTTATACGTGATTGAACCACTTCCGAAGAATCACTTGCGTTCCAGAACACAATCTGACGCATAATCATAAGTTTACCTCTATGCGGGAAAGGGATTTGAGATTCAGGAATTCGGTCCATAATCCCTCCTCCGAACACCGTCCACCCGAGCTGTGCAGAGAGCGGAGGAAGTTTGAAAAGCTCATTGAAGATCTTGACAAGACCTTGTGGTGGGATGGGGTCCTGGGCGAAATCAACTTTCCATTTGAAAGAAGGTGGTGGACCAAGAGCAGCTCTGTTTGTTAAGAAATCTTTCAGATTCCCTTTTGGGATATTTAAGCCAAGAAGGAATGGGTAGCTTTCGATCCACTCCATTTCCTGGCAATCTTCTCTGGTCAATCCCAACTCCGGGAAATGTTGTCCCATCACCGAGAGTAGCTCATTGACGCCGCCGCCGCCGCGGTAAGCGGAGAGAAAGTCAGCTTGGATAGTTCTGTTTCCGGAAACAACTAGACTTCGGATCTGGACTGTAAGGGTAAGTTCAATTGGCAGGGTCCGGGCAATTTGTTGCCATTTATAAACAAGCTGAACCGCGTTTTGTTCCAAAGTCCTGTTTACGTAAAATGTGACAACACTTGCAGGAACTTCAACGAGGTTCAGTTTGTACGAGAGAATTACACCAAAGTTGGCACCCATCCCACCTCTGATTGCCCAGAAGAGATCCTCGCCCATGGATTTCCGATCAAGAATTCTCCCATTGGCATCTATAATGCGAGCATCAACGATATTGTCCGCAGCAAGGCCGAATTGCCTAACCAAAGGACCATATCCTCCGCCGCTAATGTGGCCACCAACACCAACAGTCGGCCAAAATCCAGCCGGGTAGGCTAGGGAACTATTAGCAGCATAAATCCCGTAGTACGCAGAACCGAGGGTGGCACCAACACCAACCCATGCAGTTTTGGTTGCAGAATCTACCGAGATGGATTGGAAGTTGAACATATCAAGTACAAAAAAGGGTACTTGAGAAATGTAAGAACTGCCCTCAAAGTCATGCCCTCCACTTCGCACCCTCATTTCCAAACGATATCTTTTACCACAAAAAATGGCTGTTTGGATTTGGGATTCCCTGACTGGGGTAAGAATGGCTCTGGGTTTAGGGGTTTCCGGGTTGATGAAACGTGCATTTTGAATCAAGGAATTTAGGGTTGGTAAAAATGTAGAGTTATTTGGGGTGTAAATAATGCTCGAGGTTGAAGGATCAAGTTTCACGAGGCAGTTCAAGAAAGCTCTCTCATTAAGCGTAGTGGGCGCTGCAAATGTGACCACTGAAAATGAAAATGTCAGTACAAGAACAAAACCAACTTGAAGATTCATAATTTTATATGAATGGTTTTTTGGTTTTTGAAGATTGTTTGTTTGAGAAGTTCAAAATCATGGAATGGCTATTTATAGAATGTAATAAGTGAAGGCAGCGGAATGGGGTGGTGGGGGACGGGGGGAAGAAAAGAATGTAACAGTCCAATTGTCCAACGCTGACTGGTCATGGGCACCGACTAGCTGCTATTTTGTTATTAACCACTGAATAAATTTTTAAAAAAGAAAATTATTGCAGTGACCTAGTCAAAACGCAGATATCACGAGAACTTTTAATAAACAATAAATTTTTTTTTTTTTTTTGGGGTCATGGCAAAGAAAATTAATCCGGGTTTAATCTGAGAAACAAAAACTAACCACTATATTTGTCTCAAGAAAAAGTGTATGTTTTGAATAACGCATAGTTTTTTATGACTTAAAAGTATATTGGCACTAAAATACTATTTATTAAAATTTTCCAGTTTTATTTTTATTTTTAAATAGAGAATCACACATTATTATATTAAAAAGAGTGTACTAAGTTAGAAATTAGAATGGGTTTTTTTAAAAGAATTTTACCGATAAAATTCTTATTTCGAAACTGTTGAGCTAGTACTATTATAAAAAATGGTGAATTCCAAATAGGAATTTCATCGACCAGATGTATAGTAACACAGATACATATTGAAGTTGATGATAAGTCAATCGGAATGATATTGTAAATGTTTCAAGGAAAAAATGCAATTTTGGTCTAACTGCCCTTTCACTTTTTTGACCCAACATATTTGGCCTTTATAAAAAATATTCATTATGTTTATATTTTTAATTTGTTTGGTGCATTTAAAAATTAAAATTTTGTTACTATAGATTTTTGTAGAGTCAAATCCGATCAAAGATAAATTTTTTGATACCTTAAATATAATAAATACATATAATTGAGTATTTTATAAATATGCAAAATATATTGGATTTTGTTTGCAAATAACAGAAAATTGTAAAAATACACAAACTTTATCTTAACCCTAATCTTTTGCTTTCTACCGCATCCTTCCTCCCCCTCCTTTCTTCCTCAGACGGCCAGCCACCACCACCCCTGCAACCACCCCCTCTCCCACCGTTGATCATCATCATCTCCGTTCTCTCTCTCCTTCTTCTCTTGCGTCCATCCTCTTCTTTTCTCTCTTGGCTTAACAACATCAAAGAGGACTGTCGAGCACTCAATTCTATCTAGTTCATGGTTTGTTTCTCTAAGCATTGAGAACCACCATTGTTGAACTCTATTCCATTTTTCTGCCTGTTAAATCTGCAATTGAAGAAGAATCTCACCGTCCAACCCTTTCTTGACGGGTTTCATTCCCTTTGAAGTTAGTGAAAATACTGTCGAGCAAACGTGAAATTGAAATCTATAATTTGCACAGCGCAGATTGAGGTAACTATGAATACGATTATTTTCAGGGGCCTGACAAGTACGATATACACAGCTGGTGGATTAGAATCTTTGCAGAGAGCAACGATCCCGGTTCCGGAAACAATCATGCTCAGGTTTTTGAGCCTTTGATCATCCTAATAATTCCATTTTATTCAGTGGGCTTATGCTTTGCTTCATATTGCTCAATTTAACTTTGAAGTTGTTCTGGAGATGAATCATCCTTTATATACTGGCTTGTTAAAGCACCAAAAATCCAGCAATTGTATGAAGCGTCTCTTGACTGGTTTCGTCTTCAGTCATTACCGTTTTGGGCTGGGATCTTGTGGCTTCTGGTTTGACAGCACCTTCGCTGCCAGCCGCTGCTCTTTCTTGGCCGTTGTATTTTGTTTTTCCTTGGTATTCTTCCTCTCTGTCAAAATTGGGAAGATTTCCCTCTGTTTCTGCCGATGGTTGTGTTCATCGCCACCGGATTATGTCCAAGTTCCGCCGCCTCAGCAGCTTTCCGTTCTGGTCTTGAGGTGCCGCTGTTTTTGTTTGTGTTGTTAACCAGTAGCGGCGGTCCGCAAGGAAGGAGAGGGCAGGGTTGAGCGGCGGCATTTCTAGCGTTTTGAGGGAGGGGGAGGAATTTTTATTTAATTGCATGATAGATCTCAGAAATTTAACTTTTTTAAAAAATGACCCTATTACTTTTGACTATAAGTTCACCATACATTTACCTTCTATTCCCGTTTAAAACTTCTTGATGGACCTAAACCACTTAAAAATGTAAACGTAATGGATATTTTTTGAGGAGATTAAATATGTTAGACCAAAAGAGTGAAATGATCAAACATATTGGACCAAAATTGTATTTTTTTCCAATGTTTCAACAAGGAAACTAGATAATTTCATCAATCACAAAAGATATTTTTATCATGCACAATATCAAATTTTATAAGTGGTGAATTCATAGAACAGATGTGGATTACTACATATAAAATCAATCAGAATATTGTTTTCATCCATTACAATGGATGTTTTTTAAGGGGCTATTAGTTTGTTGCGGTAGTTCATACGTTTTGACAAAATTGTCTTTTTACTTAAAATGAGGAAAAAATATGATATTTTAATTCAAATTAATGTAGTAAAAGATAAGAAATAAGGCGATAACTAGTAAACCTTCGTTTTTGAACCATTTCTCTCCTCTTCTTCTTCTTGATGACCATTTGATGATTTCATCGCATTTGTCCAAGATTAAATCTTTACAACTTGTTCATTGTAAATAACTAATATCAACATCCAAATCAACACAAGAGATCTAATAAAGCACATTCACAAATATTGTTTTAAACCATCGTTACATTTTTTTTCAAATAAATTAGAAAAAAATTTCAAATAAATCACAATATGCATTTTGAGCCCTCACAATGTGGGAATTTAGCAACCAATTGAGTATCACCACATTTTCATCTACCCATACATGTGTTTTTAACAATATTTGTTTGTATTTTAAGCAATCTATTCCCGTGTTTTCATCAATAATAAATAACCAATTCTTATTATTATTGGTATATAAATAACCAATTCTTAAAAAAAAAATTAACGCAAGACTTTAAAGGAAATTTTGTTCTTGCCAAGGAAAAAAAAAAAAAAAAAACAAGGAAAGCTTTAAAACAACGAGTACTAGTAGTATTTAACTTATTATTTATGTTTTTTTTTTTTTTTTTTTTTTGGTCAGAAGGAAGAGGATTTGTATTAATGGGAAAATAAAGCCGAAAAGTGGCATACAAACTCTTACTCCCTATTTTCACTAATCAATCTCTTGATTCTAATATACTAGCTGTTACTACCTGAAAGATTATCTGTCCGGGCCCGGTCAAAAACTCACTTTCGTGCTACGCATTCCAGAATCAGAATCTTTGACCAGGCCTAGACTCAAGCACAATCGCTATTCTAATCCTTGCTTGAAATAACATTGCGCAGGATCTTGGTATGTACTTATTCGATTTATCACGCAACAATAATTTTCTAATTAAAAGCGGAAACATAGAAAAGTACCTCTTGAAGTGTGTTAACTCAGTTGATCGCTTGTATGACTCAAAACTTTGATTGCATGTTGTGTGGGCAACGATATAGCAACCAATTGATCAGCAATCAACACAACTGGACTTGCCAAAAAAATTCTGCAGCTCGTCGCCGCCTGAATTTCAACCGCCGCCGCCGGATTTCTCCTGCCACCGCCGCCAACCGGTATTACACCACCGACTGCCACCCGGGACAAATAACCGGCCAAAAATTATTCAAGAGGGAGAAAAAACGTTTTATCTCTCTAAAATTTCTTTCTCTAGTTTTATTGTTTTGAAAACTTATGAGTTGTGCTAATCCCTTGTCTATATATAGAGCTACAAGAGAGACCCCAAGTTGGTTTAGGATTGGTCTTCCTACTGGGTTTCTGTTTCCTTCAATCCTGGTCCTGGACTGATTCACATCCAACTGATACAGGGAGTAACTTATCCCCAATCCAGTTCCTGGTCTAATTCACAATCAACTGATACATGGATTCACTTATCCCCAATCTAGTTCCTGGTATGATTCACAACCAACTGATACAGGGATTCACTTATCCTTAATCCAGTTCTTGGTATGATTCACAACCAACTGGCACAATGATTAATTAATTACTTAATTAATTAAATATACCATTGTCAATAACCCAATACATAATTAATCGTACCACTACCGGATTAATTATGGCACTACCATCCTCCACCAGAATTGCTTCCGGAACAACTAAATTAATTATTCTTAAGCTCCCCACATCAAAGATTTAGTACTCGTTAATTTATTAATTTACTGATAAATTAATTAATTAACTTCTTTCATTCTAATATTAGTACCACTCGACCTTTTTACTATACCGGACATAAGTCCACCGGCCGAGTTTAGTATAATAAACATTACGAGCTCATCTCGGGAGCACCATCACCCCGGACGCACTGGTACATGGTTTCATTTCGACAAGCACCAGCACACCAAGTAATTAAACAAGCGCACCCAACCCACCAAGACTATTGGCCACAATTGACCTTACTCTTTGGCAGATCAAAGTACATTATTAGTAAAAAGATTTTTGATTTCGAATATGTTTGATGCGAATTCGAAGGCGCCGATTTTGGAAACTCCGTAAATGCCTGTAGCCATCAACATTCATAGGAGCAAGAGAATTTTTGGCCCCGGTTTCTACAATAGATGGAAGAACAAAAGTAGACCAATAAAAAAAAGTACCATTTTTTTATTTTGAATATGTTTGATGATTTGTGTTAATCCTTATATTGTGCGGAGGTGAGTATCTTCTATTCGTTGTGATAAAACTTTTCCTCAGCAAGGGCCTTCGAATATGTTTGATGATTTGGCCCACCGTCCAACCTAATATATCTCACTTAGTACTTTAGATTATTCAACCTAAACTGCTTTTTGAATCAACCCTATTGTTTTACAGATCAATAATTTCAATATGTTTAATGCAATGTCCCACCACATTTTACAGGTTATCCTACATTCAAACTTGTTGTTGAAATATGTTAAAATAAAAATAATTATATTCTTGATAAAACTTCATTATATCAAGGGGTGTTCATTCGGGCGGGGTTCAGTTTAGTCGGGTCGGGTTAATTGGATTTCTAGATATTTTGAAACCGCTCGTACACTGCACTAAACACTGTAGCACCTGAACCGAACCGAACCATATAAACGTTCAATTTTCGGTTTGGGGCTTCATTTAACCCAAAAAATCAAAGGAAATTATGAAATCAAAGGCAAACTAAAAATCACCTAAACAACAAAGTGAAACACAACTAAACAAAGAACAGAACATTACTAAGGTATTAGAAAAGTTATACCAGCAAGAAAAATTAGTAAAATCACCCATACAACAACAATTAAAAATTTTATAAAATCACAATACAACAATACAATCCAATTCCAAGATCTAAATTGGTGAATAACAGCTCTTAATCTGTGAAACCACCGAATACCGCCTTGAATCAACCAACAGCTAGAAAAGAAAGAGAGGATCTGCATTTCGTATGAAGGAGGATCGACCAAAGAAAGAGGGAAGAGTCATTTGTGTTGTGTGACGGATGCAATGGAGCAACAGATCTAGTGTTGTGTGACGAAGTGAAGGGTTTTATAGTGGTGGATGGCGACGGCTACGGGAAAAAATGTTGTCCTTGGAGGTGGCTATGCAGCTTGTTCAGGGAGAAGTGATGACGTCGCTAAGTCATTGACGGATCTATGATATGGTGGTGCCGCTGAGAAAGCAAAGAGAAAGGGATCTAGACGAATAGGGAGGGAATGAAATGAGGAAGATGAGACAATAGTCAACTATCAATTAGAATCCACTGGAGATGATGATGGTGATAGAAGAAGAGAGTGGTTGCGGCCTAGGCACGAAGGAGAAGATGGTTGGTGATGGACTGGAAGTGGTGTTGGAGACGAATAGAGTAGGGTTTCCTGAGAAATGAGAGACAGGGTGTGTACGACTGCTGATATTGGGAAACAAAAACAATAGGCGAACCCTGAAAAATGTTTATATACCTATTACTGATTTGGGATTTGGGCGGTCCCCGATTAAAGAAAGTTATATTCAAAACCGCCCATTAAACTGTTTATCTTAATCGGTTATCCATCCAAATAACTCATTCACATGGTTAAGCCAAACCAATTCCCCCAAAGTGATTCGGTTCGGGCGAGTTATTTAGGTGAACCCGAATGATGAACACCCCTAATTATATCCCTCATATCATCGATAAAAGTCTCACCACGATATATGAAAAATCTCACCCCATATTGTACTTGTTCTTCAAATATATTAAAATAAAAATAATTATATTGTTGATAAAATTCTATTATATCCCACATATCATCGATAGAAGTCTCACCACGATATTTGAAAAGTTCCACCCTCATGTTGTAGAGTCGCAGAAAAGATCTGAATTATATAAACTCCAACACAATAATGACAACTATCAAAAGATAAATATAAAATATGGATAATTAAAATTAAAAAATAGATAATGACAACTACCAAAATGATAAAAAATAAAATATAAATAATTAAAATTAAAAAAAATATAATGACAACAACCAAAAGAATAAATTACAAAATATGAATAATTACAATAAAAATAAAGCAAATACACAAACAGATAAAAATCAAATCAATTAGTTGATGACCTATCTACAAATTTAGGAATAGTTACCATTTCAAAATATGAAAAGGCGTGAGTAACTCCTCCCCATTTTATGGGCTTTGTCCTATTTTTTATGGATTAGGTTATTGATTTTTGGGAGAAACAGAGCACGTGGATTTTTCTAATTTTTTTTAAAATTTTTATAGTACGGACATGAAGTAGAAAATTATATAACGGTGTTATGGGATCATTATTTTTTTGGTAGAGTGACCTTTAAAATATATATATATATATATATATATATATATATATATATATTTGAAATGAGGGGCGTGTGTAGTGTTTCTTTTTTTTCTTTTTATTTTTTCTTCTCTTTCAGGGACGCGTGTTTTGTTTTTTATTTTTTTTTTCTTTTTCTCTTCCCTCCTTCCTTTCGTGAGCAGTGGGGTTTTGTTTGTTTTTTTTTTCTTCTCTTCCTGAGGCGCTGCTTCTTTTTTTTTTTTTTTTTTTTTTTTTTCCGTCCGTTTTTCTTCTATACAATTTAGTATTCATTTTTTTAATATTTTTATTTTAAAAAAAATTATAAAATTATTTTATTTATTTTATAATTAAAAAATTTTAAAAAATTATTTAATTGACATAAAACATGATATTATATCAAAAAATTATATATAAAATTTTGAATTAGCAAAGATTGAATTCATATAAAGCAAAACAAGGTTTCATATCAAATAAAAAATAAGGTTAGCTTTCGTTTAAAAACATGTATATTGTATTGGTATGGAATCTTCCTATGCATGATATGAAATCATGTTTTGTTTGTTATGAAATTATATTTCTTATGATATGGACTTTTTGTTTCCTTTCGTATTAGAAGTTGTATGTTGTATTGATATGAAAAAAAAAACAATGCATGATATTAAACCATGTTATGTCTGATATAAATTTATGTTTAGTATGATATAAACCATTTATTTATTTTCATAGAAGAATATTTTTGTTATATTGATATAAAATCTTGTTCTGTATGATATGAACTATCTTCTGTTTCATATGGTAAATTTTTATGTTGTATTGATATGAAAGCTGATATGCATGCTATGAAACCATGTTCTATCTGATATGAAACTATGTTTTGTACGATATGAACTCTTTCTTTGTTTTCACATAAAAATCGCTTTGTTGTAGTGATTTGAAAATCTGTTATACGTGATATGAAATTATATTTTGTCTGATATGAAACAATGTTATGTATGATATGAATTTTTTGTTTGCTTTCATGTATAAACCTCTATATTGTATATGATATGAAAATCTACTACGCATAATATGAAAATATGTTCCATATGATATGAAACTATGTTTTGCATGATATCAACCCTTTGTTTATTTTTATATAAGAATATCTTTTGTTGTAGTGATATGATTGCATGTTATACATGATATTCTGTTTGATACGAAACTATTCTGTATGATATGAATTTTTTTGCTTTCATATAGGAATCTCTTGGTTCTATTTGATATGAAATTCTGTTACGCATTATATGAAACCATGTTTTATATTATATGAATATGAATTCATGTTTTGTATGATATGAATTTTTAAAATAAAAATTTAAAGTTTTTGATGTTAAAAAAATAAAAAATTATATATGATGTAGGATTTTTTATAAAAAAAGTGAAATAAAAAATATTAATTGAAAAAAAAAACCAAAAACAAAAAAAGCGACTGCCGAGCCTGAAAAAAAAAACAGAAGGAAAAAAAATAAAAAACATGTATGAGGAGGGAAAAATAAAAAACCAAACGAAAAAGGGGTCTCACCATATCCCGATTGCCACCACTAACATCATTTTTTAATTTTTAATAAAATAATTATTACAATTAATTAAATAGCATCAATTACTTAAACAAGACGACTATAAGAGCCGTCTTTTTCATTTAATTAATGACGGTGTACTTTCCAAGGAATAGAATATTGGGACGTGGAAGTGTCTAAAGTATGGTTGGATTTAATTTGGACACCCTCCCTCCCATTTATTTTGATTAACTTTTAATTTTATACTCTCTAACTAAACTTTTTTTATTTACATATTTTAGTACTGTTTGAAATATTTTAACCCTTAATTAATTAAATTAAATTTCTTAATTCTCGCATAAAACAGCAATACGAGCGACGGAGGTAGCTCATGATTGAGATCGAATTAGAGGAATTATCGTCCAATTTTTATATGATAGTCCTAAAATTATACTGTAGGGTGTCTTGTGTACAAATGAAAAAAATTAAGGAATCTACATAATGCAACTGTCATTTGAGTTATTTAATGAGCTATAATTTTTTATTTTAAATAAAGTATAATTCATATACAATATTTATTATTATATTTTTATGTATACTTTTTATTTTGTATATTATATAAAAATTATGTGTAATCATATTCATTTAAATTTATTAATAATAAAAATATAATAATGTATGAAATAAAAATAATTTTTATTATTATAAAACAGAAAAAATACGTGAAACTCATGGCAAGACGCGGGAAAATGCTTTCCGATCCAAAGTCAAATGTGAAATGAAAATTTGATCCCACAATTGTAATTTTATGGAAGCTTCGACCCAAATGTGTAAGTATAAACTGGAAGGCTCCTCAGGTCCAAGTTGCGGCCTATTGCCGGGTTGATTTATCAGCATCCCTATTATTATTATTACTATTATTATTATTATTATCCTCATTATTATTATTATTGTTATTATGTCCTTTAACGTTTGACCGGAAACCAATATATATGTATTTTTTTTTATATTTTAAATATGATTTTTTAAATAAAATAATAAAAAGTTAAAGCACGATCAATTAATTTTGAAATTTACTCAATATATTAAATTATTTTATTTTTTATTATTCATTTTTCTGCGTTACTAGTTTCATTGTCATCTTGTTTGTCTTTTACAAATGATGAATAACTTCTGTTAGATCAAATTTTGTCCTTGTTTTTACTGTTATTTCATCTCGATTTACCTCTATTTTCTCTATTCCTTCAAGCTCTGTCATTCCAGCGAGTAAACAGCAAGCAGTATTCGTATATGGAATCAAATGCTCTTTCAATTTCTTTCTTTCGCAGCCATTGCATAAATAATTACCACGAAATTTCTTGGTGGTGCTCAATTTTTTTTACCCCCTTAAATTTAAACCCTAAATTAATATCCTGCAATACTAGTGATGCTTTGCTGCAGAAAAAGGGGGAGAGGTGTGAAGAACTGGATCCATCTTCCAACCTTTTCAGCAAATATTGACATATATGTATATATATATATACATATATAAACATATTTATTTTTAATTATTATATTTTATTACAATTTTATTAATTGAATATGTCGCACACAAATAAAGTAAATTTCCACATAATTTGAAGGAAAAATAAAAAAGAAAAATGTCAGAATGAGATTTAGATCCACCTTTGTTAGTTTCAAATCAAATATTAAAAGAATTTTCTTTTAAAAAGATATGGAATAATTATTTATTATTGCAAGATTAGATAAATTATCAAGTAAATAAAGTGATTAAAAATGGTTAATACCTCATTTTGACTGGTAAACTTATGATACTTGTATTATGTTGGTCAGGAATTCTTCAAAAATTATGACATTGATACATATGAATGTTGTAGATTTTTTTTTTTTTAACAAAAATTACGCCTTATACTCTTATAATCAATTTTTCATGAAATATATAGCTAAACTTCTAACTCTTGTTTTTTTTTTTTTCTGAAATTGAAAATAGAAAAATGACTCTTACATATAATTGAGTAAATATAGGTGTATTTTACGTGGGCTTCAAGCTTTCAACAACCTTATAAATAGTCTCTCTATCCTTAAAAAAAAAAAAAAAAAGTCATAGTTGAAAATTAATTTTAATAAAAATATTATACTTTTATTATCTATAATTTTATCAATATAATTGTTTTAAACCTGGTCTAACACTAAAATCAATTGGTTTACTAGCTTGGCTAAACTGTTCCACGACGAGCACGAAGTGGTGACTTGGTCAATTTTCCCGTATGAAATCGTAGCCAATAATTACCACAACCCAAGATCCTAGCAATTTAAATAGCTCCCACACCAGTTATTGGTACCAAATAATATATTACTTTCATTTCAAAATAATAATTTTAATTATTAATAATTTAAAACAAATAAAATAATAACTAAACTTTGAAAATTGGTTCAATTTCACATAAAAAACGCACAACACTTGTGTATAATATCTATAGTCGGAAGGTTACTCCACCATTATTAATTAACTTTTAATTAGATACTCATTCAAATTAATAAATTTGACATGGTATATAGTGCAAAACCCCTCCCGACCTCGAGATTGTAATTCCCATCCTTAACACCCCAAACCCTCCACCCTAATAATTAAACTAACCTAAACAAATAATAATACAATCTAAGTTATCCACGATATCATTTTGTTCATCCGTTAATTACCAAAATTTTTAAATCTTTTCAAATTTTTAATCTCTTTATAACTAAATTTTGTCATCCACGTTACATTGGGGTTTTTATGTAAATTTCACGAGTATTCTAATATGATAAATATTTGATATTTACATCTTGTTTAGATATTATTTCTTTAAATCAAATAGAAAATAATTAAATTATTATTTATTATTAATATTTTATTTTATTTTAACTTAACTGGAAGTGGAAGTGGAAGTGGATAATAGCAGGTGATGGAGTTGGCTATGGGGCAAAGTACACATGATGGTTTCTATGGCAATCTGGTAACGGGAATTCGGGAATTTTTGACGAGGGATTGAGAGGTGACATTGAGGTATACATACCGGGAAGATAATTTTGTTGCCGGCTATTTGGCGTCTCTCACAATAATCAAGTAACGGAATATCTATCATCTATAAAAACTTTCGAAAGAGATCAAGAAATGGGTTAATGATAATGTTAAAGGACTTTCTTATGTTCACAATATAAACTTATAAATTTAGACTATATTTCTTTTTTTTTGTACCAAAAAAAAAAAAAAAATATCGACAATTACAAGGAATGCACAAACTCTGTCGTCACCATCGCTTATCGAGCTTTAAGTCTAAATATTTGCCGCAAAAGACCTCAAATTCGGAATAGCGAGGACAGCAGAAGGAAAAGAAGAGATAAAAAGTAAATCAGATACGCATGTAATTTTAAATTTCTATTTTTTTTTACTTTTTTTTTAATAAGAAGTTATAAATTGTCAGAAATATTATAGTGTGGTGATCGTGATGGTGGGTGTCAAACTAGTTAAAAATAAAACTTACTCTTAAAGATTTTTAACTAGCACAGTACGAGTAGAATCGTCTTCACAAGGAGCACTGAGATAAAATTAATTTAGTTAAAAGCACGTAACCAAAAGAGAGGATTTTTGAATTATGACTAATAACTAAGATTCAATTAAAATAAATCAAAAGATTTATAAACTCCAATTTAGGAAAACTCTAGTCAAAAGAATTGTTTCACCTCGATGTGACAAATTGATTTCGATGGAAGAATTTACCAATTAAATTATAATTATACTGATTTTCATTGTTAGAATCTCCTAACAACTCAATCATATTAATTTTACACCAGCAATTAAGTAACATCTATAATCAATAATTAGTTCTTGAACATCTTAGAACCCAAATTATGATAGTCAAGAACCCAATTCAAACAATAATTAAACAAATCTTGTTCAATTATTTGATTATTTATTCTCTTTAAAATGCTAATATACGCACCACGTGATTAGTTGTATTGAAACTCTTATAAATATCGAATCTTGTGTATTCAAGTTGATTGATTGCCTAAAAAAATTTGAATGCTATCAGCGATTCAAACAGTGTCAAATAATCCGCATTACAAATCACGATAATAAATAAATAACCACGAATTAATTGATATTAAAAATAATTTGATCACACAATTTAATCGACATTGAGAGGTTTAATTCTTTTAATTACACTAAGAAATTAGGGCAATTTTTTTCCTACAACTAGGTGTACAAGTAGGATAGTACCCATAGTAGTTTTTGTATATAAAACATGTCATTAAATGATGTTTCCTCTTCTTAAATTGAGGTCATTAATGATGTTTCCCATAGTAGTTTTTATTTTTGTTTTAATTTTTACTATGTGTACAGATTTTTATAGTACACTTAGTTGTACTATATAAGTATTGAGAAATTAGTTACATATAATTGAAAAGCAAAATATAATATAAAAATTTTACGACATGAATTAAAACTAAAATGAAGGAACTAATAATAGTACTAGGTAGTAGCAGCGGCCGGGAACCAAAGCCGCTGTCACCAGCTTGTTGTCCCTAAAAACGAGTCCCCATAATTCCGTAAAAAAGAATGGTGCCAAAGATGTGAATAGCCAAAACTAAATACTACAGGGTTATTACCTAACCCTGCGGCCCACCATAATAGTATAATAAAACCTAATTAAAAATTCAAAGCTAATCCCAATTAATTTTGGACTTACCTTAAACCACACTTAATTATAGGTTTTAATATAAAGCTTAAATGTATTTTTTTTCCCAAATTTCAATTATTTCAAGAATCACTCAAAATAACTATTTTGCTTTAAGCGGGATTTTTTCTCTACAAATATAAAAACAGTCCATTCAATTCCACAATGTATCTCAATTACTCTAAATTCGCACGAAATTAATTATGAATTTCAAGTCAGTATATCCACATTTCTCATGTATTTTATATCTACTGCACTTAAAACAAAGCTACAAGTCGAATTCTTTTTTTCTCAATATCTTTGGGGAGCGTTTGCATCTCCCACGGCCCCTATTTCATAATTTCATACAATACAATCTTTTCAACTACAAAATATAATCCAATTTTTTCCCTACAAAATATTAATAATAATAATCCAGATTTTAAAAGAAAAAAAATCAAACTTTAAGATATTCCTCTCCGTTTTTTATGGAAAAGTGCTTTAATACATTATTTGAAATTTTTTATATCGTGTTTTATATTTCTAATGCAAATTTTAAATTGTTTGATTTAATAGTAGATTTTAGTAGATTTTTAATTAAACAGAAAAGGGAGATTTTTAAAGAAATATTACAATAAAAATTATAATTAGATTTTAATATATATGAATAAATTTAAACTAACAATCACCTATGTAAACGTTTACGTAGTTGCTTCTGGAATGCTACAATAAATTTTTAAATTTTTTTTTCCTGATTGACTTTGTAAACGTTGACCTCTGAGTCCTAGGTCAGTCAACCGCTGTTTGATTTGTTGGATCATTCTTTATTGTACTTAATTCCTGTAGAGGGCTTAGGCGCCTTGAATTTCTGGTCATCATTCCTTCAATTTTTTATATAAATTTTTTTAAGTATTTTTCATAAAATATTTTAAATTTTGAATATAAATTTTTACTTTTTAGTCTTAAATCATTTGTATTTGGAAAAAAATACACAATTGATCGTATATAATGATCTTGTTACACCAATGGTCTACCAATTAGTAAATAGTAATACTAGGATTACTATGTTAGGTGGTTTAAAGTATTACTATCAAGATTATAAAAATACTAAATAAACTAAATAAGGAGCGTGTAAATAATTACCTAATAAATTAATCCTGTCAAGCGAGTTTTTAGGAAAATATCCAAGTAGTTATTTTTAAATATATCTTTTGTGGATCCCTCCCAAAAGCTATATTTTAAAGCAATTAAAAATTTCATCCTATAAACCCATTCGAAGAAACACCGGTGAAGTTTATTTTTTGTCTATCCAAACAAAGTTGATTTTCTGCCTATCCACGAAGACCAAGAAATACGAGGTATAAACACAATCGAATAAGCACTAGTGACGAGGCTTTTCTGCCTACTAACGAAGACAAAAAAGGACAAGAATTTTCTACCCAAATTTAATGACGATTCAATCGGAAGATCAAAGACCACACCCCAAAAAAGGTAACAACTTTAAATTGGAATTAATAATGTTGGTTTTTGGATTGAATTGAATTAAATGGAAAAGGTGGGATTATATGCATTGTAAAATGATATTGTATTGGTCGGTAGGTGAAACTTTTACATTGTAGGGTGAACGGGTCAGATTATATTAGTTGAAAGGGTTGGATTCTCTTCATTGTAGGGTGAGATTATATTGGTTGGATGGTGAGATTAAATCCATTGAACTGTTCTAAAGGAGGAAGGGGGAAAATGGTGAGATGTTTTGCATATATTGGTGAGATTTTGTTTAGTGATGTGTGGAATTGTACATGTAATGAAGTAATTTTTATATCATGTGAGATTTTTTATTTTTTTTGTGGAATTTTGTTTTACTATGTGGGATTTTTTCCATTCCCGTTGTTTTTTTTTTCATGATTTAACAATGAGACAAAAAAAAAATCAGTTATAATCCGCAAGAATCAATATGATGATACAAAAGGAGTTTATCAGAACGTGACTAAAGAAACACCCCTAAATTAGGGAAGTTGTCAACACACATAAAAATAAGTGCGTGAGTCTATAAAATGTAAAAATGGTAAATTAAAATTTACAATTACTAAAATATAGTATTTATGGTACAATAAACTACCTTGCTAGGTAGTCCTAGTACTATAGTATAATTTGCTTTGGTTTACACGTTTGGAACTTGACAAATTTGGTCATAAACGTTTCAATTAACAGATTTTACACCAATTTAACGGTTGACTCATCAGCCGTTAAGTCAACCGCCACGTTGCAGCGTGACAGCCTATGTGGCTGCAACGTGGCGTATGGCTGTCACGTGGCACCAACTGTTCACTCAAATGCAACGTGGATGCCACGTGGCATATAGTGTCACGTGGCAGTCGACTATTCGCTCACATGCCACGTGGTATCCATGTAGGCTGTCACGTGGCATAATTATTAAAAATTAGGGAAAATGCACAATTTGTCCTACATAATAACCCTTTTACACAATTAGTCCTACACGTTTGAAATTTGACAAATTTGGTCCTAAATGTTTTTAAAATGACACATTTGGTCTAATTTAATATTTTTCTAATAGGGTTTAACGGTTGACTCAACAACGGTTAAAATTTTATGTCATGTGGCACTTTTTATGCCACGGGGTGGCCAATCGTCCGCCAATATGCCACGTGGTAGAAAATGTGCCACGTGGCAGCCACCCATATGCGCATATGCCACGTGTCAGTCTGTGTCGATATCGTTTCATAACTATTAGTTGGGAAAGAGGGATATAGTCTAATTGTAGGCTTTGTCTCATCATGATTCTGTTAACTTGATCGTACTACTTTATCAGCATTCCTTTCGTTGAGTTAACACCATTATTGTATTAACATTGAGTTTCCCTTTTTGTCTCCAAAAGTTTCAAAATTGTGAAGTTAAATGTCAATCTAATTTATGCCTTTCATTTCTAGGTTCGTGGTTTTTAGGGAAAGAACAATTGTAGGATGCCCTTACTGTCATGGACCTTGTAATTATTCCTGCTGGAGATCCAAGAAAATCAAGAATGACAAGGGATGATCTTTTTAACATCAACGTCGGGATTGTTAAGACTCTATGTGAAGGAATTTCAAAGTGCTGCCGCAAAGCAATCGCAACTTAATTTCTGCATCTTAGTCTGTAGAAGGCCATAATGCAATTTTGTTCCCTTATAATAGAGGTAATTTTGTTTGGGATCGCAGACATGAATTTTTGAAAACGCATCGAAATTTTTTCAAAAAATCTCATGCCTATTGATTTTAGTGTTATTTAATCATTATGTTCAAAGCGATAACTCTTATTGAAGCATAATCTGCAGTCGTTCATCTTGATCCTTTGTTTGATGTCGTTGATCACCGAAGATTCTTCCCGGAATAATCCTCTACTCTCAAGCATGAGAGTTATTCACAGAGTGGTTATTAGACCTTCAAGCCTGCAGAGAAAATTTGGAAATTTTCTATTCTATTTTCTGTAACTTCTCACGTACAGATAAAAGTGAATCAGATGTCCAGTATCCATCAGTTACGTAGAATATTACGTTACTGACTAGGATTCTAGCAACCCATGGATCAACCTAGTGACCCATAGATCAGGCTGATGGGTCAAAAAGCACCACAATTGTAATTTGGTCCCTTGACTTGTCAGCCTATCCCAATAGCTCCTAGATATTTAATTAACTCTTAATTAATACAACAAAACTTTCAATAATACTTAATTAAACATTATTTACCTAAGCATAACAATTATACTTAGTGCATGCATGATTACATATTCTGTATCATCGAACTCTCTTATGCGTGATCCTGTAGGCCCATTCTAATATCAACAATGGATAATTCAATCTCATTAATTAATCCATAAGCCATGAGTGGTCTCTAGCAAGACATAATGACTACCCAATCTAGAATGAAGGGTCAAATGGTGATTCAACACAACCTTTAGAGCACACTAGGTACAATCCTCTACATTGATATCCCGTTTAGCATAAGACATGGAACTATCATCTTTATTTAACTAAATGTTTACTTGATCTCTTAGTGACACTGAATTTTATCAAGCAAATGATAACACTTATCATTTCTTGGGCACGACCATGCACTTCTCAGTTCACTATCAAGTGGCCAAGATATCATCTCACTTAAGAGAGATTTGTAATCCTATCACTTCACTCACATATCTTAGCGTGATTCATAACATACCCAATCATACCCGTATTTAAAAAACTGTTATGGCCCCATTAGGCGTATGTCAAAGTACACTACTCTTCACGTAAGACCATGTAGTGATTTATGGTCTTAAGGATTTTAGTACGAGTACTACTCAAAATAATCACTCATGATCTAAGTACTCCATGAAGTGTTTCTTTTGGCGGATCGATCCAATGATATGTTCCTTAACATATTCAATTATGTCTTTAGTTGATGTCACTACTGTTAGGATCGGAGGCATGATTTCCAAAAGTTTTATGCAGCGGATTCATGCCAATTTCAATTTTAGTGTTTTAATCCTATGTTCAAAACAAGTAAACCATACCCTTGAAGCGTAATCGGTTGCCGTGTCTGGATCCTAGATTGATGTTGGTCCAAACCTTCTGCTTCGGTTACGTTTGTCACCACCAAAATCCTTCCTTGAAGGACTCTCTACTTTCAAGCATGAAAGCCTTTGCAGATTCGGTGCTAGCCGTTTTTCGCCTACGGAGAGAGTTTGGGATTTTGTGTATATTTTTCTTGTTCTGATTTTCTCATTGAAAATCATCATCCTACTACAATAATATCCCTAGGATATTTGTAGAGTTAAAATTTCCAAAATCAGTATTGTAATCAATCAATTATTACTTAACTGATTTAATCATATTCCAAATCAGTATTATTACCAAATATTATTCTACTGATTCCAAATTAGTATTAAATAATATTACTGATTCCAAATCAGTATTAAATAATACCTTAATGATTTGGGTTATACACCAAGCCCATGGATCAACCCATGACCCATGGATCAGGCTGATGGGTCAAGAACTTCAATTGCAATTAAGTCCCTTGATTTATCAGCCCATCCTAATTATTCCCAGGTAATTAATTAACTCTTAATTAATACCGTAGAACTTTTCAATAATATTTAATTAAATCATTTAATTAAATCTTCTTTATTTAAGTATAACAATTATACACATTGTAGGCAAGAATACTTATTCTGCATAACTTTCTTATGTGCGATCCTGTAGGCCCATTCTAAATTGGCAATGGATAACTCAATCTCATTGATTAATCCATAAGTCATTAGTGGTCTCTAACAAGACATAATGACTACCCAATTCAGAATGGAGGGTCGAATGGTGATTCAACACAACCTTTCTGAGCAAACTGAGTACGATCATCTACATTGATATCCCGTTTAGCATAAGGCATGGAACCATCATCCTTATATAGCTAAACGTTTACTTGATCTCTTAGTGAAACTGAATTCATCAAGCAAATGATAATGCTTATCATTCCTTGGGCATGGCCATGCACTTTTCAGTTCACTATCAAGTGGCCAAGATATCATCTATCATTTAAGAGAGATTTGTAGTCCCAACACTTCACCTACATATCTTAGCGTGACTCATTGTGTACCCAATAATACCCGTACTTGGCAACCTATTACGGTCCCGTTAGGCGTATGTTAAAGCACACTACAATTCACCTAAGACCATGTAGTGATTTCTGGTCTAAGGATCCTTGTACGAGTACTACTCAAAAGAATCACTCATGATCTAAATGTCCATGGAGTGTTTCTTTTGGCGGATCGATTTCATGAAATTATATATGCACAAGAATATAATGATCATGAAATTAACTCATTTGATAAATTATCAAACAGACGACAAATGTCTAAATTAGCCCTCAAAAGGGCATACACCAACAACTACATCATGGCTAGTGAAACTCTACCAACACTAAAGCACATACTAGTCTTATGATATTGACGTTCTCACGTCAATAACCGACTGGGGATAGTTTTGTACTTAGAACATTTTCTGTCTTAAGGGGTTTCACAACTAAGAAACTATCAAGGTTCATTTATAAGCCAATATTCTTGTACATGGATCATTTCATCATTTATATAAGCACAAGAATATTAAAATGATGAAATTAACTCATGATGTTTTCAATAAATTTTATGATCCGGATCCTCATGAATGTTCAACCTAATTAGGGTTTCGGCCGTCATTTTGGATTGTGAGTCGATCTAAATTGGTTGAACTTTCATGAAGAACCGAGTCATAAAATTTATTGAAAACATCATGGTACAAATCATTTTGAAGAAAAAATATTATGTTTGACTAGAGATCAAATGAGTTAATCCGTTATCTTCTAAAATTTTTCGCAAAAAAAGACCAAAACTCCTAATAAAAAAAGTTAGGGGACTAAAAGTGTCCCCGTAAAATTAAAAGGGACCAAAAATGGAATTATCTCGATTATGGGGGACCAAAACTGCGTTTAAGCCTTTGTAAAAATATGTGGTGTTGATGCTTCACATGTTCGAGCACTGTTACCAAGAAGCAAAGGAAAATGTAAGTTGTTATTGAGTGTTATATTTTTTGTCATATTTAATTTTCCATTTTGTTTTTTGTGTATCTAACATGTTTTTGCTTTCTCTCAGAAGTATGGTTTCATTATGCATCTTATTGTTTTTAGTTACCTTCTTACAATTATTAGTATCATTAAAACATTAAATTTTTTAATTATGTTCTGGTTCAGACTAACTGCTTTATAGATATAATGATCAATTATATTTGGTTTTCATAGGATCCATCTATTGTCTTCATTTGTGAGCTAGATGTTTTTGGGAGAGAACATGGTTTGATTATGGGTTCTGGTGGACAAGAACAAGATGCAACTTTGAATTAGGTGTATTCCGTATACAAAAGTCAGGTTTTTGTTGCAACTGCTGAGATTCGATGGCCATCATGTTTCAAATTCTTGTCTCTTTAGATGGATTTGAAGGTAGAGGTGAAGTGATTAGAATTGCTTATACTAATAGACAATATATCTTGGATGTAGCTCTTGTTAGAGGCCTGGATATTAACCAAGTGAATATTTGGGTATTTAGCACTTGAATGCATTAGGGTTGGAATATTAATTTGAACAATTTGTTAGGTTTGTGCCTGTTTACCCATTCAATTTTCTTGAAATTAATTTCTTGGTGATGTGCTCATTTAAGTGCTAAATTTGAGTTTTTGTTGTTCAAACTTAAGGTTTTGGTTAGATTTAGATAGCCAAGTAAGCTTAGAGGGTGTGTTCAAGTTTTTTAAAGCTTTTAAGCATAAAATTATATTTGTGTTTGAAAACAAGTGGGGGAATTATGTTTATATATATTTTTTATTTGTATTCAAAAATTTATTCATTTTTAAATCTTTAATTTATAGTGGGCCCTGCATTACGGGGCCAACTCCAGTAGGGATGTAAATGTAATCTAGAAGCTTTGCCTTTCTCTAACTCTTTCTCCTTTTTAGCTTATGTTTCTTCAGGCTTCTCTTGCTCCTTATCTTTTTCTTTCTCAGCATTATCTGGTTTTTCTTTCTCCTTGAGTAACATCCTAAACACCAATTGCTTTGCAATTGGATATTCCTTGTGCTTTGTTTTGCTCTCTTCCATTTCCATTTCTTCTGGTTCAACTTCTGTTTGTTCCAGGGGTATTGGAGAGATGTGTGCAGACTGAGGTTCATTTTTTTTTCCTCCAGTACATTTTCTTGTTCTACTTTTTCTGCTGCTTCATCAAAGCTATCTTCAGGTGCAAATTCTTCATCTTCTGAAGGTGTACAGAGGTTGAAATTTAGCATGTCATCTTTCAAGCGTACAGTGGCGGATTTCTTCTACATTTTATTGTAATCCTATTGTAGTTTATCTGCAATTTCTGCACATGCTGCATAGAACCTTGCATCTTGTGATGACGTTGGTTCATTTTCATCTATTGGGGGTTTTGAGGATTGACCCTGTTGCACAGGAGTTGTATTTTTCTCCCTCAAGTCATGGATGATCCCCTTCACTGTGCTTGTTATTATGGCAAATGCTGCAGCACCTTCTGGATTGTTTGTTGCCCTAACATTGTGCCATGCTTTGATGAAAACCATCATGGACTTTGCCAAATCAACCACTGATTGTGTCATTTCATCAGCATTTTCAAAATCCTGTTTGCAAAAAATAATTGTTATAGTTAGTTTGTTTCATTTTATCATATAAAAGACATATCAGATCACGGAAAAATAGACATCAGATCAGGATATAAGACATATAAGATCAGAAGTATAAAAGAAAGCATACTATAGAACTAAAATATATTTAACAAACCGATATCAAAGCCTCATTATACAGACATCAGATCAAGACAAAATAGACATCAGATCAGTATATAAGACATATCAGATCAGAAGTATAAAAGAAAGCATACCATAGAAATAAAATGCACTTAACAAAGGGATATCAGATCAAGAAAAAACAACATCAAATAATCAAATATAACATATCAGATCAGAAGTATACCTTGCACTTTGATGTGGTTGGAGCTTGTTTGGATGTGTCGGTCTTTTCAGAAGCATGTACATGTTGTGGATTTTCAACATGCACCTCGGTTGTAGCCCTTTCTCTTATCCAGCCTTGACCATGTCCTCCCTTTTTCTTTTCGAGCTTTGCTCTCTCAAAGAGTTGACTCTGAATCCAATTTGTGAATGTTGGTAGGTTTCTTAGAATATCTTTGTGAATTCCATACACAACCCTATCAACATAGAATAACTGAAAAATATATGTTAGATGTGAGTTAAAAAATTAAGATTTTTGAAAGCAAATCATTTTACAGACTAAATAAAACATCAGATGACAAAATATACACATCAGATCAACATATAAAAGAAATCAGATCACAACAATACAGACATCAGATCAGTAATTTTGATAAAAAATTATTTTAAAGAACTAAAACAAAATTAGCAGTTTATAACAGACATCAGATCAACAGGAAACAGAAATCAGATCAAATGAATACAGACATCATAGTAGAGACTTACAATCAGAAAAGCCAGTGGTCCATGGTAGGCTGTTGATGTTGTGCCATCTTTGTGGATTCAACCAAAGCTCTGAATATGTAGCTATACTAGTTCAGCTGCCTTATTTGGTCAATGTTGTTGAGAGATTTGAGGAGCCGATATCTGATGTTTTTTATGCTCCCATGATGGTACAAAAATGTGGTGGCCAGGTAGATAAGGAAATCTCAGACGAAGTTGATGTCATTGTAGTCCTGATTGTTGACAATGTACTGCTCAAGTTCCTTGATGGTTGGTCTTTTAGTGGGTGGCATGCCAAACCTTTGACAGTAGCGTTCAACATTCTGTTCATAATCTTCACCTTTTGACTCATCAATAGTATATTCTTCAACTTCAATTGGACCTATTAGGAAGCCAAAAACCAATTCCACATATTCTTCAGCAATAGGAATAATTGTATCTTGTTCCAGCTCTAATCTCAACTTGAGAGAGTTGAATTTGGTGAGCAGGAATTGTCCCAATTTGTTAGGCATCTTGGTGTAGTTGATACTGAGGAAGCTGCCAAAGCCTATATCCCTCACAGCATTTCTTTGTGGTGCTGAGAGTTTATAAACCACGTAACTGATACCATTGGGAGATGTACTGCAACTGAATTTTTTGCTCATCTCATTATCATCATCATCATCATTATCATTTCTCATTTCTTTTTTCTCTTTTTTCTTGATTTGGACATCCACATCACCCTGTTTCTTTTCCTTCTTGACCAGCACATTGGTCTTTTTCTATTGCTACTTCTGTTGCACATCCTTCTTCTGCAATTGTTGAAGAATTTCTTCATTTGTCTTCTTCTTTGCAGGTAGTTTGAACCTTTTACTTGTTTGCTCCTTTTGGGATGGTTGAACAACTTTCCGTTCTTTTCTTTTCTTGTCTGATTTACATTTGTACGTATGTTGTAACACCTTGCTAGGGGTTTGTTGAAAATCTGAACTGTCATCTTGTCCTTGAACAACTTGCTTGGTTTTATCAGTCATTATGTATATATTGTTGTTTCATATAATATGTCAGTAAAAGTATATTAGCAAAAATAAGTTGATATCAGATTTAGAAGAAAACATATATCAGATCAACAAATATAAGACATCAGCTAACAACATGAACACATCAGATCAGTATATGACAGACATCAAATCACGAAAACACAGAGATCAGATCAACTGAATACACACATCAGATTAACTTAATTCACACATCAGATAAATTTAATACACACATCAGATCAACAAAAAAATTGACACCAGATCACTATTTTCATAAGAAAATTATTTCACAGAAAGAAAATAAATTTAACACATAAATCAAATCAGGATATAAGTTATATCATATCAAGAAAATAAAGGCATCAGATGAACTGAAAACACACATCAGATCATTAATTTTGATAGAAGATCATTTCACAAAACTAAAAGAAACATAACATTGAATATCAAATCAAAATACAAAAGACATCAGATAACGAAAAATAGGAAACAGATAACGAAAAAACATACATCAGATCACTACTTTTGAAAGAAATCATTTCATATAACTAACACAAAATTAACAGTCGTGATTAACTGAGAAAAAACAAGACATCAGATCAATTGACAACATACATCAGATCAAAACAAAACAGAGATCAGTTCAAAAGAATACAGTCATCAGATCAGTAATTTTGATAGAAACTTATTTCAAAGAGCTAAAACAAAATTAAAAGCATATAATAGACATCAGATCACTAATGTTTATAAAAAATTATTTCAAAGAACTAAAACAAAATTAACAGCATATAATAGACATCAGATCAACTTAAAATATATATCAAACCAAAAGAATACAGACATCAGATCACAAATTATTAAAGGCAAATATTTCAATGAACTAAAACAAACATCAGATCACGATAATACAGAGATCAGATCAACATATAACACACATCAGATCACCGAAATATAGACATCAGATCACTAATTTTGATAGAAATTCATTTGGAAGAACAAAAACAAAATTAATAGCATATAACAGACATAAGATCAATTGAAAACATACATCAGATTACAAGAATACAGACATCAGAATCCTAATTATTCAAAGAAAATAACGGTTATAAAATTAAAATCCTATGATACGTATGTATAATGGTTAAAAAATTAGGATTTTCGTACCTGTAGATAAATTTCGAAGCCGGAAAAACGTTGGTTTGAGAAAAACAGCAAGTTTTTCTTCCAATTTGGAGACTTTTTGTAGCGTTTGAGTTGAACAACAAGTTTTTCTTCGCGTAGATGATGGTTATGGTGTTTTCTGAACCGGAAGAACAACAGAAATTCGAAAAGCAGTGGTCGCTGAACGTATTTGAGGTTAGAAATTTATATTGTGGTGATATGATGTTGTTAATGAAAAGTTGAAGATCGTGGGGATGAAATAGTTTTCAGAGCGAGAAGGAAGAGTTTTAGGTTTTCAGTTTCAGAGCAGGAAAAAGGAAAGTTTTCGGGTTTAATTAAGTCGAGTGTTTACACGTGTGTTAGTGCGACTGGGGTTGCACGCGAGAAAGAGTAGGAGTAATATTCACCGTAGGCCTATAGGCCTACGGTATACGAACCCGTTTTGTTTTCTCGTAATCCTCAAAGTATAATATTTTGTTTAAATAATAATTATTTTTTAGAAACGCATCTAGAATACATTTTGCTATAAAAATAGTTATATTATCGCGTTGACAAGCTAAATGTGGTCGTAAAAAGACACAAATGACCTGCTATGATTTTGAACAGAAAAAGTATGCAACTTGGAGGCCGGCCCTATTTCCGGAATAGCCCGTGGGCTGCTTCTGTCTGTTCTGGTCCGTAAGAGGACCGGGTTGTCTGAGATATGCATATATGTAGCTTGTCCAAACAAAATAATTAACTTTTTTACTTATTTATGATACGATAGTTGAAAATTAAATCATGTTTTTTTAGCAAAAAATTAAATCATGTCTTTTTTTAGGATAAATTAAATCATGTCTTAGTTATTAAAATGTTGCATGTTAAAACCCCAACTCTAGCACTTACGATTATTCTCTCTTCTCTCACAAACTCAACCCTAAAATATTTCTTATCTCATTTTCCCATCATGAGAGGATTGGGGAAATAAATTTGTTTCCCATTTTCATTTTTTTATTTTTAGTTTCGTCATCTATTAAAGGGAGTTATCCTCAATCTTTATTTTCTTTGATCCTTCAGTAGATTCAGATCTATTGGTAGTGTATTGGTCGCGACTTCATTGATGGTGTTCGTTGTTATGGCGGCAATTTCGTTGGTGAAATTTGTTGGATTGGTAACTACCTTGTTGATGATGTTCGCTAGTTTAGTCCAAGAAGATTCAGTCACTATAGATCTATGTTTTGGAGTTTTCTTCAGAAAATTAGTGATGCATTTTTTGTTCGGATTAAAATTTAAACATGTGATATATCCACCACTTGATAGGGTAGATTTATATAGGTTTATCCGCAGTAAACACAACAATAACAGTTATACTTGTAATTTGTGTTTCTTTGACTGTATATTTTTTGTCAATCGTTGCGGAACGTTTTCTAGTAAATTAATATATATTTTTTTATTTAAAAAAAAATGTTGCATGTTCGACCGTAAAATTACTTGAGGGTTTAATTATTTTTCATGATTTAGGTGCATGAGGAACATCATTTTTCTGAAAAACTATTAGAACTACACATCACTCCTCTACTTCTACGTCTGCTCCTGCTCCTTCATATTTCCCTTTACTTTGCTATATATAGATACGTCACTTTGATTCAATAATGTTCAGATTCTATTTGATGGAGGAATTGCTAAAATATACTCATGATATAATTTACACAGGCTACCGATCGCTCACATGTCTTAAGTAGAGATATCAGCATTAGCTGCATTTGTCAGAAGTGCTTCAACTTTCTGCGGTTTCATCTCACGAGATCCAAACTCCACTTTCCCTGCCGAAACGGGGAGGTATCACCTATACATATCATACGGTTGTCCCTGGGCTTGTAGGTACCTGGTTATGCATAAAGTATTATTAGTTATCGCCTCAATATTTACTTTTTACCGTTATAATTTGGATTAAAATACTCCCTACAATATCTTTTATCTTTCCCATTTTAAATAAAAGGACAATTTTATCAAAATCTATGAGCTCCTGCCCAAAAACTGAGGTGGTAACTAGTAACCCCATTATGCATATCACCTTATCTGATTATGAATTTTTAATAGGGAGGTTAAAGAGAGTCTTTTGCTTACTTAAAAAAAGTGCATCCTTTGATAAGGGATGGAAAATTTTATTGAAATTACTCCATTAGCTATTTATTACAATTAGTTTAGATGGATGTAGTGTAAAGATATGTGACGTGAATAGCTTAATTACAATTAGTTTAAACACATAGTTGTCCCTCTTCAAAGCTTTCAATATTCTACTTCTCAGCCTTTCACTCTGCCATATGTATTATTGCAATTGATGAAACTAATTTGTTGCTTGTCCTTGAGCATTTTCATTGCTAAATATTGCTTATTTTGTGCTTGCTATCTTAAGCATATCGACTCATGTCACTTGTTCTCGGTTTTCTTTTTTATTAACAAGCATTTCTTTTATCTCTTTATGCGAATGAAATTTATTTGCAGGAAATCTTTCAAAATTTGGGGCACGGATTTTCTTATTGGTTCGAGTTATAATATTATTAGATGCTACACATTCATGGAATGATGCTTGGGTTGCTAAAGATGAGCAGAAGTGGTTGGTTCAAGATTTTATATTTGATTTTTTTTATTTTTCTTATTTAACAATTTTGTATACTGACTGATCATTATAGGTGTATCCCTTTACTGGTGATATTTGTGGTATGCTATCTTGGAACCTATGTATTGGCGGGAGTTATGTTTTCCGGTCCAATCTTGCTGGCCATGACTGTGGTCTTAATATATTCTCCCTTGTTATGACCATGATTCTTCAACTGGCATTTGTGTCATTTCGTTGCACCCAAAGGTAAATAAATGATCTTTCTGTTTGTGTTTTCGATCCAAATTTAGGATGTTAATGTTACTATCCAGGATTATTGAAGTTCATCAATTAAAATCTCTGTGTTCCAGAGTTACTATATAAGTACTTGAAGTTCTTGCTTTTGGCTTTTAGATGACTGCTGATCAAGCATATGATTTCTTAATTTTTCTTTATGCTTCCACATAATGCTTTTAGGCAGCAACAATTATCTAGGTCTATGAAAAGATTCCTTCACTACTACCAACTATTGATCTTCACTAACTGGTCCTCTAAATTGCAGATTCCAGATACTCTGTAATTGGGAACGGGAAAAGCAATTTGTCTCGGGGGAGGTTCTAGAGCTAATCTTGCAAATTTTAATATTTTAAAGGTGACTTTCCAATGGTCTTTTTAATTTTTTTTTCTCTTAAACACTTCACCCCTACATAGAATCTGCTTTGCATGGCCACCTAAGCATCACGTCTTCAAGGAGCAACATCCATACAAAATCTTGGTAAGATTATAATTTGTATTGGAAGTATATGACAATTTATGCTTGTGGGCAGGTAAATGGCAGCCTCTTCCCGAACTCTCTTATCTCTATCTATTGTGCTTATATTTGATACTGGTCTTTCTAATGAACCCTGAAATTCTGTCCGCAATGGACTCCACAACAAATCTAAAGCAGCACCATTTCGTTACGAGGAGAGAGCGCTATCAAATTACACCTTCAGCCCAGAAGGGGGTGATCTTGCAAGGTTTGAAACAGAGTAATCTCACGGATATTTTGAACCATTTAAAGCTTCCTTACAGGCTGCATACAAGTGGTGGAATGAGCCATAATAAAAACTTAATGTAGGGTTTAAGTCAGTGGTGTTTAACAATTTTTTATTATGGCCATGCCAAATGCAACTTGTAATCAATCATAGCTGCATACTCACATAATTTTGTTGGTAATGCTAAATTAATTTTAATTGGATTAAAATTTGATAATTATTAGTTTATTTATTATTTATTTAGTTTAGGCTAATAACATTCAAATCACATTTAAATAGTATATTATAACAAAAATCATGAAAGGTTGAGTTAGACGTGTGACAAAAATCGAGTATAGCGTAATCACTCAAACTAAATCGACAAGTACACTTCCTATTCGGTATGATTTTTTGTGAAAATAATACCATGATGCTCCTCTGTCTAAAATTATTTATGTAAGATTAATTATTATTTATTTAAAATACAATATTATTTTTATTATTTTTTTTACTACTACAATTTTTTCAAAGACATTTCGCTCCTATTTTATTAAAATTTTATCAGAGATAACTAAAAATAAAAAATAATATTAAAAGCGTAAATTTTTTTTATTAAAAAAATACTATTTTTTGAAAAATCTTAAGTAAAAAATTGAAGAAGTATATTTTAGGTTGAATTTGATCTATAACAATAATTTTAATTTTATAAAATTAAACTTTATAATTTTTATTTTATAAAATTAAAGAATAAATGTAATATACTATTTATTTTACTTATTTAATTTTAAAATTAAATTATTTTAAAAAAATTACTAATAATTAAATTATTTGACCACTAGGCACCGTATGTTACATTGCTATAGATCTTGTTGGTCCTATTAAAGTGATCAATTCAGTTAAGTTCAGTTAGGATCTTTTAATAATGTGGACTAATATGGCGTTGACTCCAACTAGCGTGGTGCCCATTCTGTGATAGGTAGAATAGGAGGACCTATTATGTAAATACTAAAAGTTGTATTTACAAAAGGAGGTAGTCCCCAATGTGTTGGCTCTCTTGGGCCCATTAAGTTAAGAACACTTCAGTAGCAAATGGAGCTTCTCACGTTGGAAGACTTCTTCCCCTGCAGCCCGTTGGATTCTTCTCCCTTGCAGCTCCCTTTGGTTTCAGACTTTGCTTCCGTTTCATGGATTCAGGTTCCATGTTTATTGTTGGGGTGCAAACTCAATCCTACATCGGTGAAGAGATAGTCACAATCTCAATATGTAAGTGTGGTGGGCTACTCCCCCTACTGCCAATTGATTTTAGGGTGGAACCCCATGGAATTATTTATTGGGTTTGAGGTTGATGTGGGTTATGTGAGGATCATTCCCCAACAAGTGGTATCAGAGCGAGGTTTAGCCCAGATGTAGCATGTTGATCCATGTTGCGTTAGACCTTTCAACTACGTGGGCTCATATGGAGCATGTTGATCGTGTCGTGTTTCCTTATGTCGAAAGACTTCCTAACATTGGTGATTAGGCGGCGAGTCCCGTTTGTGGATAACAGCGGTGCATGATGGGTTTAATCAAGTGGAATATCGTTGAAGGGGAGGTTCGTGGTCATTGCCCGTTTGTGATACCGGCAGTGCAAGATGGGTGGATCAATTTGAGTATCGTTCGAATGGGCTTTGTGATCTTGGGTTTGAGGGGAGGATTGTTGGGGTGCAAACCCAATCCCACATCAGTGGATAAATAGTTCCAATATCAGTATATTAGTGTGGTGGGCTACTCTCCCTATTGCCAATTGGTTTTAGGGTGGAACCCCATGAGTTTATATATTGGGCTTGAGGTTGATGTGGGCTATGTGAGGATGCTCCCCAACATTTATTCAGCTTTAATTACAATTTCTAGCATATGGATTGAGCCCTAAGGATTTCTTTCAATTGGCACATTCTAGTTCTTATTAGTTAATTTCGCTTATCATCGATAATAGTCACTATAACTTTAAGTAAACTAGGTTTTATTGATTTTATTGAAGTAGCTTGCTCACCTATATTTACTATCGAATTCGACGTACTCATAGTCAAGCAACATTCTTAAGTCTATCGAGCCAGCAAAGCTAAATTTTTTTGGCCTAAATACGATCAGTGCCATGGCTGTGTAAGATTCAAGGCTGGTGCGACGACCGTGTACCAAAGAATGGCCTATTGTTTCACGTCCAAAAATACCCAAAAAATAGATGTTCATACAACAATCGAACAATTAACACAATAAACCCCAACAAAAACAACAAAAATATATGCATAATATTTAAATTTTACACAATAAATGAAAATTCAAAATTTTAAAAAGTAATAAAATGAACTATCACTTTAACAATTTTACCACCCTAACCTCTAAAGTGAAAGGAAGAGAAAGTTGTCGGTCAGGAAGAGTGAGCCATCTAACAGGAATATCATTCTGGAAATTTTTGGTCTGGATGGAGATTTAACCAATTATCGTGTTCTTCGTCAGATGCCTTTGCGAAAGATCCTTTCGAAATATTGCCTGCACAAGAATTTGGAATATCTAGCCGTGGATTTTCTTTATGATGGACGTCGAGTTCCGGTACTGCGCAGTCCAAATCGGCTTGGCATGGAGGATTATGATCGAATTAAAACTTTTGTTCGACTTGGTGGAGGAGGCCGATTGCCAATGTAGAATATTAGCAAAGCAAAAGTTAAAAGTACAACTGATATATGTCTTCAAAGTTGGTTATATATGGAAAGCTGTTGATTTATTTTCTTTTGAATAGCTAAAGGATTTTAGTTGAAGGATTTTATTGGATATCCTTTATGTCTTTTTTTTTTAAAAAAAAAAAAAAAAGAGGTAATGCATTTATGTTATTTTACGCTATTATAGCATTGAAATAAATCTGATAAAAATCATTTTTTTACTTTTCCTTGTTTAAATAAATGCGTTAATATTCACAACCGTGCAAGATGCACGATTGCTGCCATGGCTATGTAAGATTCACAGCCGGTGCCACGACCGTGCTCCAAAGAATGGCCTATTGTTCCATGTCCCAAAAATACCCAAAAAATAGAAGTTCATACAACAATCTAATAATTAAAACAATACGAACAGACAAAAACCGCAAAAATAGATGCATAATTTTAAAATTTTACACAAAATAAAAAAATTAAAATTTTAAAAAGTAATAAAATGAGCTATCACTTTAATGATTTTACCACCCCAACTTCCGTAGTGAGAGGAAGAGAAAGTTGTCGGTCGAAAAGTGTGAGCCATCTAACAAGCACATCATTCTGGAAAATTTTGGCATGGAGGGAGATTTAACTAATTATCGTGTTTTTCGTCTGATGCCATTGCGAAAGCTCCTTCTCAAACATTGACAGCTAATGCGATTCATTTTATACATATTTTTACATGCTTTTAGCCTAGTTTTTAGTTTCCTATGGACATATTCACACCCTGTTCGTATGATAAAAATACTAGTTACGGCTCTACTTGCGTTGATTGTAGGTTAAATATGCATGGAATGAAGACTGTAGAAAACCACACTTCGGACTTAGCATTTGAAGTAGAACTAAGGATTATCAAGCTTGAAAGAAAGACACGGCCAGTAGACGACAACTTCATTTGAGCGTGACCTTCAACAAGTCCAGTGAAAATCAAGCATTTGGCAACCATAAACTGAAGATGACCAGCTCATGACGCCGTTCATTGGACGTGACACCGATAAAGTGGAGTAACTCTGAAGTGAAGCAGTATGAGCTTAAGAAGACATCACGTCCTCTCAACGACAGCGTCCATCGATGGTCCCAACAAGACGATCACCAAAAGCCAGCGTCAGGAAGATGTGAAGAGATGATGATCGAAAACTGCAGTGTCTAGTGAAGTTAAGCCAACCTTCAGTGTGCGGTGACCGAGACAGAACACTTTCAAGTGACGCCTAGCTGAAGCCACTGTCAGCTGAATGTCCTACCACTATCATCGGCACGGGCAAAAGCAGATCCCAGAAGAACACTTAGTACACCGGTGTTAGCTACGGGCAGGATCATAGGAGACAAGAAGTACACATTACAACTAATAGTTCCTGCCAGATGAGACAAGAAGTACACCAACATGGGAATCTTGCGGCTGAAATATGCCCAAAACAGTGTTGCAGGCTACCTTAACTGTTTCTGAACTGTGTAGGGATACTTTTATGACTGGTTGTCAGCGTTTGCCCCCTAGAAGATGCCAAGAAGCCAGCTTGCAATCCTTAGCCAACAAGCAAACTGGAAATTTCCAAATTAGCCATCCAGCATTTCCTTCACTAGATTTTCTCTATAAATAGTAGTAGCTAACTCCGAACTCCACAACAGAGACAGTAGGGAGTAAGGAGAAGTAAAGTAGGAGTTCAGAGTTATTTCTCCCTTGTAATTCTTTACTTGGGTCATTTATCCGAAACTCACATTCTTCTCTTTATTCATGTTCTTTAGCATTTGAGTATGATTTGGAACCGATGAGGTTCTAAATTTTGGTTGGGATTTTTCTTCCCATAATGAGGTAGAGTCAAGGTGAAAGCCTTGTTTACATAAGGTCCACTAAAGTGGGTTTGATGGCATCGAACCACACGCCTAAGCCTCTCTGCCAGCTGATGAGTGGAATAGATATCCATCTGAACCTGCTAAGTGTTGTAGTATAGGTTCGGTAGTTCAAACACAGTGTGAGTAAAGACTGATGTGAGGATGTCACATAAGTCCTTATCACTGCAGTATCATACAACTTAAGGGGCTGAGATATCACAAGATTGGAATTCTTGTCAAGAAACCTTAAATGGTAATACTGTAGAAATCAAAGATCCTGCGTTATTCAGAGACTAGCAGAGTCAAAATGCTTGTAGGGAAATCTTACATGATAATACCTTAGCGATCATACACTCTGTAACTCTCAGAGCTTAAAAATAGTAGAAATGCTTTTAGGAAGTGTTAATTGACATTACCTCAGCAAATATCTATTCTGATAAGCCCAAAGAGTTTTGCAGAATAGGAATGCTTTTAAGGAAGTCTTGGTTAACATTACCTCAGCAACCACCCATTCTGTAAAGCTCTTGAGTCTAACAAGATAGGAATGCTCTAGGGAAGTCTTGGTTGACAATACCTTAGCAACTCTCTATCTTGCGAAACCCAGGAATAAACAAAATCTGAATGCTTTTAGGGAGATCTTTATTAATGATACGTTAGCAACTATATACTTTGATCATTCAAATCCCGGTATAATATATGTGTGGTGAGGAGGTCCAATCCCCTTGTCAGGTGGACTGGTTGGATTGGTGTTAGGCCGTATACAAGGACAACTGGGGACTCCAATGGTCGATGAGGTAGAGTGGCTACGGAGTAAACTGGGTGCTCTTCATCACATTCATCCTCACTGCTGGGAAGCTTAAACCTTTCTTGTCAATTGCAAGTCATAATCAAAGCCTTTACATTATAGGGGAGTAAAATCACAACTCTCATAATTTGTTTCTCTGTTCAGTTAAATTAATCTTTTCATCCTTATTTTACATTCCTCGCAATTTCGCTTATTTACTGTTTTATACTTGTTCTGTTATACTTGTATTTCTAATGTGACAGCATAATTCTACCCTATGTTCCCTGTGGATCAACCCGTATACTACGTTTATTCATTGTATTTGGTTATAATTAATAATTTTGAGCGCTACATGACACTAAATCCGTTGGCATCAACAGCACAAGAATTTAAAATATCTAGCTTTATGATGTACGTCGATTTCTAGTATTGCGCAGTCCAAATCAGTTTGGCATGGAGGACTAGGATGTTGAAACTTTTGTTCGACTTGGTGGAGGAGGCCAGTTGCCAATGTACAACTGATTTATGTCTTCGAAGTTGGTTATATATAGAAAGCTCTTGATTTTTTTTTTTTTTTTACTTTTGAATAGCTAAAGGATTTTATTTGACATCTCCTATATATATATTAAAAAAAGGGGTATTGCATTTATGTTGTTTGACACTATTATAAAATTAAAAAAAAATCCGATAATAATAATTGATTACTAGCAAAGCAAAGCAAATGTTAAAAGTAAAACTGATTTATGTCTTCAATGTTGGTTACATATGGAAAGCTGCTGACTTTTTTTTTTTCTTTTGAATAACAAAAGGATTTTAATTGAAAAATTTCACTGGATATCTCATTTATTTTTTTTTTTAAAGAGGTTTGGCATTTATGTTGTTTGATGCTATTACAATATTTAAATAAATCTGATAATAAAAAAAAATTTCACTTCTCTTTGGTTAAATAAATGCGTTAAAATTCATGACCGTGCAAGATGCAGTACCTGTGCCATGGCTGTGCAAGATTCACGGTCAGTGCCACTACCGTGCACCAAAAAACGGCCTATTGGTTGCTCAATTTCCTTCTACCCGCTATTCAAAATGCAAGATTGCACCGGAATTTATTGAATGGATATGAGGAATACCAGATCTAGTAGAATTTCGCCAGTTGCTTTGAGTGGCTTTGGCCGTGAGTATGGGAGGTAGAGGGATTTAGGGGTGGTTTGCAAATTTATTAATTGTTAGGAATATAATTTACTTTCAAGATATTTATGTTCATAAGAAATTTTAGTTAAAGATTTAATTAAACCATCAAAATGTTAATTCACGATATACAAAATGTGAAAAAAAAAACTCAAAATGTACCAACTAAGAAAACATCACAAAAGATAATTAAATGGCAAAAGGCTAAACTTGAGATTGGGCACTTCAACAACATTTAATGGTGGTGTTGGTGTGGCCTTTTGCTTTTTGTTATTGATCCAATTCCTCAATAGAGCTCTATCAATCCCAACTTCAGAGCAAAATTTTATTAAGTTCCTATCATCGCAGTTTTTTATTGACCAACCTATGCTATCAGCAAATGATTTCAAATTTTCTCTTTGTCTTGGGGTGAATTTCATCATTTCCCTTCGCTTTGGCTTTTCCACTTGGATATTTGCTCCATTTGGATTCGGATCATGTCCATCTCTTATTTGTAAACAATATATATTGAGATTCGTTAATAATTTAAAACTAGGATTCACTTTTTTTTGTGTTAAAATTATAAATAATTAATAAAAAAATTTACCACAAAATTTCCACAATTGGCATAGTTCAGTGCAGATTCTGGAAGTTCCACCTCTACTTTTTTGTGAAAACTTTTGTAACAACCACATATAGAACAAAGTAGAAACTTTCTTGTTCCAGGAGGACCAATAGGCACAAATTCACCACATCCATCGAGCACATATTTTTTGAAAATCAATCCATGGTTCTTTAAGCATTCCATGTGTTTCGCAAAAACGTTCTTTTTCAAATTATTTGATCTGCCGGTTGCCTTGGTGAAATTAATATTAGGAATAGCAAAATGTAAAAAAAATGTGTGGATAACTCTGAGGTAATGAACATGAAGTGAAAATTGAACAGAATATAAAATACGATTCAAGTGTAGCGTGTCACTCTGTATGGTGGTTCTGCAACACTTGGCTGAATGCATTTATATGCTTTAACTTTTTTTGTAAACATAAGAAGTATTGCATTTATGTTATAAGACGCCATTACGACATTTAATAAATGTGTTAAAAATAATTATTTTCTCTTATCTTTATTTAAATAAATGCGCTAAAATTCTTGGTCTTGCAAGATTCACGGCTGGTGCCATAGCCGTGCGCTAATCGGGCGTTCCACGTATCAAAATAATTAAAAATAAACAGCCCATACAACAACCCAAAAATTACACAATAAACCCATACAAAAACACAAAAAATAGATGCAATTGAAAATAAAAATTTCAAAATTTCAAAATTTTAAAAATTTACAAAAAATAAAAAAAAATTTTAAAAGTTTTTAAAACCAACCTTTGGTTGCTTCGATTTCCTCCTATCTGCAATTGAAAATACAATATTGCGCTGGAATTTGTTGAATGAGACTAAAGAGTACTAAATCTAGTTGAATTTCACCGGCGGGGTTGGGGAGTTTTGATTGTGAGTGTGGGGAGGTTGAGATTGAGGGATTTGGGGGTGTTTAGGAAATTTTTGTAATTGTTAGAAGTATTTTGGGAAAAACATGGTAAGTATCAAAAATGACGGTAAATCGCAAAAATGATGTAAGTTCCGTTTGATAAAACTTAATTTGAGGTCTGAAGTCTGAAATCCGAATTCTGAAGTCTGAATCCATTAAGTTAGCTTTGTTTGATAAAATTAGAAAATATATCTGAATCTGAAGTCTGAAATCTGAAGTCTGAATATGAAGCCTGAATTATGAAGTCTGAATTACAAAAATAAGTTTATAAAATTTTAAATTTTAAATTAAATCACCTTATTTTTTAAAAAAAATATTAGAAACATATTTTTTTAATATATAACATAATTTTTAAGATGTGTAATTTTTTACACAATACTGTGAAATTCTACTAATAAAAATATTTAAAAATTTTAATAATAAATTAGAATGTTAATTTTATTTTAAAACTAAAATATTAATTAAAATTACAAAAAAAAATAAAAATCCATGTCATAAATATATTTTTTATTTATTTAAATGATAAAATATTTTTTAATAAAATATTTAATAAATACAAATTATTTAAAGAAAAAACTAAAAGGAATAATAAATAATAAAAATAAGAAAAAATTTGCAACCAATTCAGTTCAGCAATAAGTGATTCACTAATCACTTATTTTTAGGCTAACAATTATACTTGCAATTCAGACCCACTTAATCTCTTAAGACTTTGAATTATAGTTATCAAACACACTTAATTATTAAGTACTTAATTAAAAAAGTTCTTAATTCATTAAGTCATAAACAAATTGAGTTATAAAACGTTCTTAATCAATTAAGTACTTAATCTATTTAGAATAAGTACTGAATTAGTTTATCAAACAGACCCGTAAATGCCATCGAGTAAATTTAATGAGATAAATAGAGTATTTATTTGCAAAAGTAATTAAAAGAATATAATGGAAAATATTTGAAATAGATGAATGGCTTATAAGAGATGAAAATTTAAAGTGAAGACTTATTTCGGGTAATTTATATGGTTGTCCTATAGGACCACCATGCAATTTTACTCCTGCTGCTACAGTAGCGCGCTACAGTAGTCTTCTTTTCTTTTGTTATTTTTGGCTTTTTTTTTTTTTTTTTTTTTGCCTTCCTCTTTGAGACTTTTTTTCGTCCATTTTTCTTTCTAAACAATTCAGTATTTTTTTAATATTTTTGAATTTTATAAAAAAATTATTTTTAAATTATCATTTTAATTGTTTTATAATTAAATAATTTTAGATATTATGATACATATTATGGACGTTTTTGTTGTATGATATGATTTCTTTTTATATTCTTGATCTGATAACTATAGTCTGTTGATTTGATGTCTACTATTTTGTGATCTGATGTCTATATAATAATGATTTAATCTACCTTGTGAAGCATATTTTAGTTCTACTGTATGATTTCTTTTATATTTTTGATCTGATATCTATAGTCTGTTGATCTGATGTCAAGTATTCGCTGATCTGATGTCTATATAATCCTGATGTGATCTCCCTTGTTAAGTATGTTTTAGTTCTACTGTATGATTTCTTTTATATTATTGATCTGATATATATAGTCTGTTGATCTGATGTTAAGTATTCGCTGATCTGATGTCTATATAATCCTGATGTGATCTCCCTTGTTAAGTATGTTTTAGTTCTACTGTATGATTTTTTTTATATTCTTGATCTGATATCTATAGTCTATTGATATGATGTCTAGTATTCTCTGATCTGATGTCTATATAATCCTGATCTAATCTCCCTTGTTAAGTATGTTTTAGTTCTACTGTATGATTTCTTTTATATTCTTGATCTGATATCTATAGTCTGTTGATCTGATGTCTAGTATTCTCTGATCTGATGTCTATATAATCCTGATATGATCTCCCTTGTTAAGTATGTTTTAGTTCTACTGTATGATTTCTTTTATATTCTTGATCTGATATATATAGTTTGTTGATCTGATGTCTAGTATTCTCTGATCTGATGTCTATATAATCTTGATCTGATCTCCCTTGTTAAGTATGTTTTAGTTCTACTGTATGATTTCTTTTATATTCTTGATCTGATATCTATAGTCTTTTGATCTGATGTCAAGTATTCGCTGATCTGATCTCCCTTGTGAAGTATGTTTTAGTTCTATTGTATGATTCTTTTTATATTCTTGATCTGATATCTATAGTCTGTTGATCTGATGTCTAGTATTCTCTGATCTGATGTCTATATAATCCTGATCTGATCTCCCTTGTTAAGTATGTTTTAATTCTATTGTATGATTTCTTTTATATTTTTGATGTGATATCTATAATCTGTTGATCTGATATCTACTGTATTATTATTTTTTAAAAAAAGTTTTTTTAAAAAAAGACTGTACGTAAAAAAATAACTGTAGCGCGTTACTGTAGCGCGCTAGTAGGAGTAAAATTCATCCTACTCCTGTAGGACCACCGTAAACGGACTCCTTATTTCGCGCTCCCAATTTTGTTATTGTGTGCCCCTTTTATAACCAAATTATCCTTGACAAATTAAGAAATACTAATCATAACATTTAAATATAAAATATATTATTATATTAAATTACCTAACTGCCCTTAATCAATTTACTAAAAATGCTAAAAAATATTCATTTATAGTTCCGCTCATCTATGTTACTTTAATAATAATTTTTATAAATTTTTGGTAGATTAAGAAGGGACTTATAAAATTTTTGGTAAATTGATTAAGAAAGGTTAGGTAATAATAGGAGGGTCGGAAGATAAACATTAAAGGGGTGAGAAATAACAATTAAATGGCGATACTTAAGAAAATAGATGACTTTTTTTGGAAAAATGGGGCCGTTGAATAACATAAAGGGGGCGTGAAAAAAAAAAAAAAGTCATAGAAGGTTGAGCCAATAGACTTATAAGAAAAATGGGGTAAAATACCGGTGTGGTTGCAAATACGACGGAGAACCATTATGATCGACAAGTAAACATCGTCAGATATCATCATCAGATATCTTGTTGATTAATAGCCATTATACTTGTATTCTGGCTTATATAAATAAATAAATAAGTTATTATTGATTTATATTAAATGTATTTTCACTATGTTATTAAATTTTAACATGGTACGATAAACATGATTTCCCTCCTAAATCTTGAATTAAATTAATGGTCCGACTTATTCTTTATCCGCTGACATTCGTCCGCATGATCATTTTTGTAGCAATTAATGTGTAACTAGAGCAGTTGGCCCCTCAATGCTGGGCCCACCCAAGATTAGAGATTTAAAAATTAAAATTTCTTAAAAATAAGATATATATATATATATATATATATATATCCCCTCACTCCTTGCCCCAATCATGCAGAGCATTGAGAACTATTTGATTGTTACATATGAGAGAATGAAAGATCTCATAGATGGTTATTTTATTGTTGAAAAAATCACAAAATTTTTTGTTTTCATAATTTCATATACAGATTTTATAGAAATTTCTACAAAGATTTGTTTTTATTCATTATGTTTAACTAATTTAATTTTAAAAAAATAATAACTGAATGGATAATATATTACATTTATTTTTCAATTTTATTTAACACAAATTTTAACTTCAAAATTTTTAAAAAAAAATAATTATTTTAATAAGATTAATTCAATGTAAATTATACTTCTTCGAAATTTTTACTTAATATTTTTTTAAAAAAAGTGATAATTATTTTATAATGGTTTAATTTCAATGAAATGTTTTAATTATAGTTCTAAATTATCCCTATTTAATGGTGAAATTTTAATAAAATAGGAATAAGATAATTTTTAGATGTAAGAAAAAAATAAAAATAACATTATATTTCAAACTAAACAATAATTAATTCTTAATTTGTATGAATAGTTTTAAATAAAAAAATTAGTGTATTAGCTTTTTTAAAAATTTATTATATAAACATGAAATAAAATATGAAAAACAAGGTGTAGTTAGATGACGGTAAATTATATTATACACCTATGGGGCACCTTGCTTACCAATTTATTAGAAATAATATTTTATCATTTAATGCGTTGTTCCCCCTGAATGTCAATTGTTTTCCACTTTAACCAATGTTGTCCTGTCATTTTTATAAGGACACATTGCAATAGAGCCGTAATATTACAATATAACGATTGCTGAATGACCATGTTAATGGCTAAGAATCTTATTAAACTTATAGCAAAAAGAGGAGAAAAAAAACTTCTTCCGTCTCAGGATAATAGTCATATTTAAAATTTTTTTTTCTCTAAAATAGTTTATTCTTTATATTTTTACTATTAGTTAATATTATTTTACTTTCAAACTCAAATAATTTTTTGATATGTTATGTTTATGTAGTTTACAATGAAAATATAAAGTTAAAAGTGAAAAAATATAATAATAATAAATATTTTATCTGAATTGTATATTGTTCAAAATAAAATATTTTACTTTATCATAAAATGAAAAGTACAATTATAATTGTTATTAGGCAAATAGATTACTTGGAAAAAAAAAATATTATGAATAAAATAAACAAACCATGGGAAAAAAAAAAATATTCCCATGTGAGACAGGACGAACGTCCCACATGGGAAGAAAGCCATCCAAGGCCACCAGTTTCTTTTTATAAATATTTTTAGATAAATCTAATAATAAATTTTTTTTTCACTTCTCCTTGTTTAAATAAATTCATTAAAATTCACGACCGTGCAAGATGCACGACCTTTGCCATGGTTGTGCATGATTCACGGGCGGTGCTACTACCGTGCACCAAAGAACGGCCTATTGGTTGCTCGATTTCCTTTTACCCCCTATTGAAAATGCAAGATTGCATCAGAATTTGTTGAATGGATATGAGGAGTACTAGATCTAGTAGAATTTCGCCGGTTGCTTTGAGTGGGTTTGGCCGTGAGTGTTGGAGGTAGAGGGATTTGGAGTTGTTTGGAAATTTTTTAACTTTTTGGAATATGATTTACTTTTCAGATATTTATGTTCAAAGGAAATTTTTTTAAACGATTTAATTAAACCATCAAAACGTTAATTCAGTGAATGATAAACAAAATATGAAAAGAAAAGAAAAACTCAAATTGTACCAACTAGGAAAACATCACAAAAGATGATTAAATGGCAAAAGGCTAAACTTGAACCACATTAAAATATTGCTTCCAATAACAATTACATTTATTCATCATATCCTCAATCTTTTTCTAGTTTTTAAGATTGGGAGCTTCAACAACATTTAATGGTGGTGTTGGTGTGGCCTTTTGCCTGTTGTTATTAATCCAATTCCTCAATAGGAGCTCTATCAATCCCAACTTCAGAGCAAAATTTTATCAAGTTCCTATCATCACAGTTTTTGATCGACCAACCTATGCTATCAGCAAATGATTTCAAATTTTCTCTTTGGCTTGGGGTGAATTTCATCCTCTCCCTTCGCTTTGGCTTTTCCACTTGGATATTTGTTCCATTTGGATTCGGATCATGTTCATCTCTTATCTGTAAAATATATATCTTCAGAATCGTTAGTAATTTAAAACTAGGATTCAAATTTTTTTTGTTAAAATGATAAATAATTAACAAGAAATTTTACCACAAAATTTCCACAATTGGCATAGTTCAGTGCAGATTCTGGATATTCCACCTCTACTTTTTTGTGAAAACTTTTGTAACAACCACATATAGAGCAAAGTAGAAACTTTTTTGTTCCATGAGGACCACTAGGCCCAAATTCACCACATCCATCGAGCACATATACGTTGAAAATCAATCCATGGTTCTTTAAGCATTCCATGTATTTCGCAAAAACGTTCTTTTTCAAATTACTTGCACTGCTAGTTGCCATGGTGAAATTGATATTAGGAATAGAAAAATGTAAAATGAAGGTGTGTATAACTCTGAGGTACTTAACATGAAGTGAAAATTGAACATAATAGAAAATTCAATTCAAGTGTAGCGTGTCACTCTGCATGGTAATTCAGCAACACTTGGCTGAATGCATTTATAGGCTATTAAGTTTTTTTTTTTGTAAACATAAGTATTGCATTTATGTTACAAGATGCCATTATGACATTTATTAAATACGTTAAAAATAATTATTTTCTCTTTTCTTTATTGAAATAAATGCATTAAAATTCTTAGCCTTGTAAGATTCACGGCCGGTGCCATAGCCGTGCGCTAATCGGGCGTTCCACATGTCAAAATAACAAAAAATTAGCAGCCCATACAACAATCCAAAAATTAACACAAACAAAAACACCAAAAATAGATGCATAATCTTCAACTTTTACAAAAAATAAAAAAATTTCAAAAGTTTTAAAAGTTTGGAAAACCAACCAATGGTTGCTTCGATTTCCTTCTATGAGCATTTGAAAATGCAAGATTGCACTGGAATTTGTTGAATGAGACTAAAGAGTACTAGATCTAGTGGAATTTCACCGCCGGTGTGGGGGATTTTTGACTATGAGTGTGGGGAGGTTGAGGTTGAGGGATTTGGGGGGTGGTTAGGAAATTTTTTTAATTGTTAGAATTATTTTGGGAAAAACACGGTAAGTAGCAAAAATGATGATAAATTGCAACAATGATGTAAAAACCATCGAGTAAAGTTAATGAGACAAATAGAGTATTTATTTCCAAAAGTAATTAAAAGAATATAATGGAAAATTTAAAGTGAAAGCTTATTTCGCGCCCCCTATTTTATTATTTTGCGCCCCTTTTATACCTAAATTATCCTTGACAAACTAAGAAATATCAACTATAATATTTAAATATAAAATATAACGATATATTAAATTACCTAACCACCTTTAATCAATTTGGTAATAATACTAAAAATATTCATTTATAGTTCCGCACATCTATACTAT